>CM060107.1:37261161-39878661 GCA_030522415.1 Channallabes apus | reverse complement strand
TTTCAGGGTTTTATGTGTAATTTTACAGTATTTTCCTTAGAAAATTTTATTGGTGTACATTTTTTTCAAGTGGTAGAGAAGGCTATAGCTCATTGAATAGTAACAGGAAGTTATATCCAGTGGCTGCCTTGTTGTGATATCTATCAAATCCTCAACAAATAAACTTTTAGGGCTGTATCATATTAACCCATATATTATATCCAGAAGTCTTACCACTACTACTACTACCCACTACTACTGCTACTACCACTAATAATAATGTATAGGTTTTACTGGATAATGGTGTTTATTAAATGATAAACTGTAACTTGTAGTGTTAACCCATGCCAAGAGGTGGAAAGAGTAATAACATTTTGTACTCAAGTACAAGTACTGTTACTTCAGTGAAATTTTACTTAAGTACAAGTAAAGTTACCATTATAAAAATCTACTCAAGTAAAAGTAAAAAGTAGCTCATTAAAAAATTTACTCAGAGTAAAAGTTACCGAGTTACTTTTTTATTTTTTTTAACGGGGTGGGATGAGGCATTCTAGCGTAGTTCAAAAAAGATGAGCAGATATTAATCTCAAGCTAGTTGTTTTTAACTGAAGGAACACCTTTGCATAATAAAGCTGTTGTCTTTCTTGTGCTTGAAAATCAAAGTGGTCACTTAAATATGGTGTTGCGTCCCAGTCTAGGGCCATACAGCAAAAGAATGGTTCAGGGTTCTATTAATAATATATATACCTGTATGGAAATGGTGGTATCCAGAAGGAACTAGATCCAATCATTAACTAATGAAATAATGAGGTCTGTATATACAAAAAAATACACACACAACAGGAGGAGGATCAGATTCGGGGTGGACCCAGGCCAAAATAATAAACAAAATGGTATTTATATTTAGTAGCTAGATTACCGGCAAAAAAAAACAAAACCCACAAACAAAAATACAGGTACCTTCCCGGAGTCCCTAAACCAAAAACAGTGAATAAATTCCCTCTTCCCAAAATAAATGGCAGCCACGCCCCTACTACTAGTGAGTGCACAAACATACAGTGAAATTATCTACAAATATATACAAAGACCAACCAAACCAAAGGGACAAAGCAATGATAAAAGTCAATGGGAGGCAAAAAGTCAAAACCGGAATATATAGCCAAATATCAAAACGGCAAAATCACAATCTCTTTCCCGCGACTCTCTTCGGTTTATCGATGGTCGCGCTAGTCGATGACGTCACTCTCAGAGCGGAAGTGACCGTGTGGAAGGTCAGGTACTGTAGATGCCGATGTGGGGACAGTCAGAAAACCTGGAGTGGAGTCTGGAGCGGCGCGCGACCAGGACATGATACGCACACGCGAGCGCAACTAAGCATTTATACAAAGTATAATATTTTCATTATTTTAGCATTTTCATTCATTTATTTTTTACTCAGTAGCGAATATGATTTAAAATGTAGCGAATTACAATACTTCAAACAAAACGTACTTAAGTAAAAGTAAAATTACAGATTTTAAAAAGTATTTTACACAAAAAAGCTACTCAATAACGCAATAATTCATTACTTTCCACCTCTGCCCATGCTGCATTTTCCCCTGAGTAATAAATCTGTCAACTTTTACTTTCACCTTCTAATACAAAAAAAAGATAGATATATAATACATTTTACTCCACTTTGTTTACATTCACTACAGCTGTGGCTGAGACTGTAATTATTACTGTCATAGAATGAAGGCATCACCGAAATGTTTTTGAAAATATTAGCCTGTAAGGGGATTTTAAAAAAGAGGGTGTGTCAATTTATATAGTCATGTGACACAGCTGCATGTGTCAGCTTTGTCACATGATTATATAAAGTGACAATGATCTTTTGAACTGCGCTTCATACTCATACATTTAGACATCCACTGTCCACAAAAAACCTAGGGCTATCAGTATTGATGTGTTAATTAATTTAACACAATATTTATTATAAATTATTATAAATTTAAATTGGGCAAATATGGCCAAGTTTACCCTAATGTCTACCCATAATCTCACAGTTACCGGCTGTGTAATAATGGCACATTTACACGTATAAAAAGATGACTGAGGAAACATCACCAAGTGTGATGAATGGCATGTTTCATTATAAATAGCTTAAATGTAAGACATAGGAGTGGTGGCTTATGTGGGTAAGGCTCTAGGTTGTTAGTTTTTGCATCTGAGGATTCTGACGATTCAGGTTTGAGCACAGCCGTTGATGGGTTGCCATACCCCATACTACCCAGCCACTGCATGTATTGTTCCCATTCGAGAGATCTTAATTTAACATTTGTTAAATGTTAATGTTTGAGATATAATAAAACTGCATAATCTGTTTCCTCTAACCAGCATTTCTTTATTACAACCTTGCATGTTGGAACTAATTAACTTTGTACAGATGTACATGACACAAGACCTGAGGGCAGAAAGTTAAGTACTGTGTCTATCCTGTAAATAAACCAAAGAGAACTTCAGACACATCATGCATGCATGGTTGTTTGTCCTTCTCATCCATACTTTGGCCAGCCAGTAAGCAGAAAAGACACATCAAGCAATAATAATTTTTCCTTTAATTAATTTTAAAATAAGCATATTATGACATACATTTTTACTGACAATGCACAGCCTATGCACATAATTGGTCTGGGATTATCTGAATAAAATGGCCTAACAAAGTATTAAGGGAAAAGGGTAAATCTTTTTAAAGATGTCTTTAAATTTGAAACAGATGAATATATTACAGAATATGACCAAGTGCTTTAAACAGAGGTTTGTGAAATCTTTCAATCAAAAGGTGCATATACCCATGATTGTATAAATTAGTAAATTTCTGTCCTGTGTATCATACTACAAAGAACTGCATATCCCTCTCCCTTTGTAGATAACATTTTACTTTGCATACAGGTCACTGTGGCATTTTCTCCAGACACTTGCCCTTGGTTGCTGCAGTGTAGAGTTACCTTCCTGCTAACTGTAGCAATTGAGGACTCATTTTAACATCTCAGATTTAAGAGAATACTCTAATACTTTAGGAAATTGAACAACCGGTCACTGGTAATTGTCTTCCGACTCAGATTTTAAAGTGTTTTAGTAGTAGTTGAGTATTAAATCTTCTTAAAGTCCAGGTATTAGTTTTCCTGATGTTTCCTACTATAAATTCTCTCCTGTGAGTCCGATGCCATATTTACTGTAACAAGGAGGAGATGATTTATGAATCTTCACTTTTCTGCCATTTTTCTTATTTTACTTGGGATATAAAATTCCACGCAATTTCCATCTCATGTCAATTTACTGGGATTATGGTATATCTATCAAACTACTGGAAGTGGTACAGTAACGTCTAAGGAGTAGTATGGAAAAATGTGATGATCAACTGCCTTTGAAAGCTGTTTGCATTAATGAGTCTGCTTATATTGAAACTATTGCTCTTTAAGTATTTTTTTGTGATACAGTATGAGTTAACAATGCATTTGCACTGTGTACAGCTCGATGTCTGTGATTGTTCAGATTTACAGAGTAGGCTGCACTGACAGGGTCTGCGTTTTTTAAACGACAATACCATCTCCTGTGTGGTGAAATGGATCCTTCAAGTGCAGCTACAAACTTCCTTTATTGTGACTCATTGTGGTTGTAAATTGTTTTAAAATGTCTTGCAGAGAGTGAGAGAACTGAAATGCTTGAATAGGATGAATGAATGAATGAATGAATAGGTACTGTAGCTTTTTTTCTTTCATGTACAGTATAAAGACTTTAGTGGGATGAGGAGAGAAGGAGCCATTGTAAATGTTCAGATCCTTAACCCAGTGGAATTATTAGGCTAATTAAAATAACACACACACACACACACACACACACACACACACACACACACACACACAAACACAGATAAACACACATAAAATACTGGTTTCCTTCACCCAGGAACAAAACTTTGAACTCAGGTTCTCTCGCTCTCTTGGTCACTCTGACCTGTCTTTACAAGTGCCAAGAAACAACTTTCTTCCTGATCCATTGCATACCAAATGAGCGTGTGGTCTCTCTCTCAGCAGTCAGACATTTGCTACGCGTTCTATCCAAACTGTGTAATTTACTGCATCCTGCAACTAATAATCTTATAATCCTTTCCTCTCTGAGCCCTAAGCAGTAAAAAGACCCAATGACCTGTGCCAACCATTAAGAAAATACTGTATGGGCACTGCTGCTTTACTTTACCCCCTTATACAATATATACATAAATAATAAATTTTTATGTACATGCTAAATGCTTAGAAAAGAAAATTTAAGAATGCTGAAAGCACTGTAAGTTCTATCAGTGCATCATATGAGACTTGGAAATGCCCAAATAAGTGTATTTCTTTGGGAATAATGCAAAGTGTACAATAAAGTACCTTAGTTTTTTTTTTTTTTTTTTTAAACACCCCTAACCAGATTCTTACCAACAAAACAAAACTGTTTATTAATATTTTAAGTTAAGGCATAGGTTATATACTGATCTATAATAATTACAAAAACAATTATGCTACTTTTTTTTTTTTTTTACATTGTAACAAAGTAACAAATCTATATTGTAACAAAGTAATTTCTTGAATTCAGTTCAATTAAAAAAATTGATATGGCACTTTTACATTGGACACTGGCACAAAGCAGGTTTACATAAATACATATTTCAGGTATCAATGTAAAAAATTTATAAAAATATACAGATTTATAATTTTAAAACATTGTCACTGTGTCCCTAATGAGCAAACCTGAGACGTTCAGGGTTCACAATCCTGTGTTCAAGGTCGCGGGGGACCTGGAGCCTATCCCAGGAGACTTCGGGCACTAGGCGGGGTACACCCTGGACAGGGTGCCAATCCATCGCAGGGCACACACACATACACACACTCACACACCCAATCACACACTACGGGCAATTTAGGAACACCAATTAGCCTAACCTGCATATCTTTGGACTGTGGGAGGAAACCGGAGTACCCGGAGGAAACCCACCAAGCACGGGGAGAACATGCAAACTCCATGCACACAGAGACGGGAATCGAGCCTGGCCGGGGAATCGAACCCAGACCCTGGAGGTGCAAGGCGACAGTGCTAACCACTACACCACCGCGCCGCCCTTAAGTAAAAACTATTTGGCAAATCACCCTGTAATAAGTGATAAGTGAACCAAGTAGCAAATAATATTAAGTATTTTATTGATGATAATAATACATACATGACATATACAACTTTTACAAATAAAAGTCCCAACAGCTCAGATACAGTACATATACTATAAAATGAGAAAATAATATACAGGGTGGGTGTTGAAGTCAAACATGTGATGAAATTTCTCGTGCATGAAGGTCGAAAACCAAATATAGGCCAAATAAAGCAACCCATATTTCCATAGAGCACCTTATGCTGCACTTTCAAAATATCATCTAATTGCTGACCAGGGCCACTAGTTCAGTAGTGTTGTAAGGGAATTTACAGTGAATTACACATTATGTCCAATGTTATAAAGGGCATGTATCTCCACTGCTTAACCTTTACATTAGCTTGGTGCTGGCTCTGTGGCCCCAAGACCTGCAACTCCGGAACAGGGAACTTACAGTTGGAGTGGTGAGACTTTTACTAAGCTCTTCTCTTGAATAAATGAGAAGATTGCAGCTGAACTGAGCAGAAATTACTTTTCATATCTATAGGATGCACTATTAAAATCTTGAAATTGAAAAAAAAGTTAATATAAACAAGAAATATTGTGTAACATAGATGATGAAAAATTACATGATTATTATTTTAGCTAGTGTAGCTCCTTGTTTGGCAATTAATAAATTACCTGAAAGTATACACTATATGAACACAATTATTTGGCTAAATCTGCAATGACATTGTATCCAAGTACATGTCTTTCAATATGGAGTTTGAACCCTGACTGTAACCTGAATTCTGAATAATTACCAAGTTTGGCCAAATACTTTTGTACATAAAGTGTATAAGTCACTCTGAGATCTTGCTCTTGTATGATTTCCACGTATTTTTACCTTGCATGTCCCATTTATAGTACATTGAAAAAAGTGAAACTGCTGTGTTGTTGATACAAAATATGTTTCTACATTGATCTGATGGAAAATTTAGATTTCCTATACGAAACTGATAGGAAAATAATTGATATTGATAATTGAACTGATAGGCTGAATAATTACGCACACCCCACTTTGCAGTTATTTATTTGTAAAAAATGTTTGGAATCATGTATGATTTTCATTCCACTTCTCACGTGTACACCACTTTGTATTGGTCTTTCACGTGGAATTCCAATAAAATTGATTCATGTTTGTGGCTGTAATGTGACAAAATGTGGAAAAGTTCAAGGGGGCCGAATACTTTTGCAAGCCACTGTATATCAACTAAATTTTTATCATATTTAAAACATGACTACTTTCACTTGCTATACTGTATTGTCTTTACTGTGTAGACTTAATTAAAAATTTTTAAGTGTAGTAACTACTGTGCATCTAAAAATATCATTCCAACAGTAAATTTACTAAGGGGAACACTTGTAAATAATAAATGTATAGATGCACATCTGAAATAATTGATTATAAGATGATGACAATTAATATTTTCAATAATTTATTCATGAATTGGTTAAACATTTAATAATAAAATTTAATTTCAGAGAGTATTTAAAGATGCGGCGGACATGCCATGGCTTGACAGATTTGTTGGATGTTAAATGGAAAGGGGGAGTTATGTCTCATCCAGTCCAGCAGGATGGCAATAGCTGTGGTGTTATAGTAGTCAAGGTAATGAAATTATTGTTTCACCAATAATATACAATCCACTTCCAATTAAAGTAAATGGCTTAATCACTCCAGTTTGAAACTTTTTTTTTTTTTTATAAATTGCCATGGCATCTTGATTACAGCCATGGCATATTTATTACAGCAAGATATCATTAAAATGTGTTTTCTGTGTGTTTGTTTCTTTCTAGATGGCCAAAGCTGTTATGAATGCCTTCCCTCACATCCCAAATGGACTTTGGTACCACTGAAAAGGAAATGGAAAAGGACAGAAGAGACCTGGCCCTTGAGATCCTACAGGCATCAGGTAGGTGAATCACACCTCCATCCCTACTCACAGAAAAAGTTCTTACATTACAAATTGATACATATTTGTTAGACTAGATTATATAATAATTATAAATATGGCTGCGTACTGCTCTTGAAAAAAGATTCACAGGACTTGTGTACAGATACTCTAAAACATTAAACTTCGTCATTTTAAATTTTTTTTACTTCAGTATTTGACGAACATAACTGTTGTGCCATGTGTGGTGCATCAAAACCGCCAGGATCTGTACCTCCCATTACAAACTGGGTGAGTTGTTACTGTTAGTAAGGCAGTGATTTTACAGTATATATATACACACATATACACACATATACACTGTATGGATAGATAAATAGATATTAATTTGAAATATGTCAAATTATCTCAACAGGTCCAGTGTGATGCATGTGACAGATGGATGCATGCACAGTGTGTTGGAATGGACACTTTGCAGCTTGAAACAGCCAGAAGAAAAATATGGAAATGCTGCTTGCGTCTTTAAGAGGACCATCGGATGATAACAATAAAAAAGTGTTTGTGATAAAAATGACTAGTTAAATTAAATAAGAAAGGAATTATAGCAATGTCTTTTTTTAAAAGTTAAAGAAATAAACAAATAAATAAAAATAAATAAATACTTATTTTGGTATACCAAGAATTGAACCTACACTCTAAAAAATAAAACTGTGCTGTACTCAATTTTTTTGGTGAAACATTTTTACACTTAAAAATATCAATATCAATCTAAAAATTTAAAAAATCATGTAAAATATACTTCATGAATGAAGTACAAGTCAGTAAAAAAAATAAGTAGACCTGAATAACTTTTTGTAGTAGGTTACCCAAGTGAAAATGAGTAAAATAATTGAGTAGATATGATTGAAATGGAAGGTAGAAGAAACTGAAAATTTGACTATTATTTAACAAACAAATGTGCTACATTTACTTGTTTTAAATAAATTTAATTCATACTGGTCTATCACAGATTTAATATCTTACACTATTTTTTTTAATACTGTATATTTAGCTTTTAATCAAGTTTTTTTTTTCAATTTAGGTCAATGTATCTAATGACATATCTAATTATAAACAAAGACAATACACACATTACCATTTTAATTAAACATTTATTTGCCAAATTTGACAAGACATGACGTCTAAACTCAATCTGGTTTACTTTGCAAATGACATGTAACATGATCATAAACAATGAGCTGAATTGATCTCATTATTAAACAGTCTGACAAACAATACTTCTGTCACAAGTATTATACAGTTAATATGTGGAAAGTAGACTTTTGTATTAGAATCGAATCACAGTCACATTTTACATCTGAAAGACTGCAGACCTTCACACTTCAGTTTCCTTCAAACTGTGGAAAGTTGTATGGACAAATGTGTGTGCAGACATTCCCAGGTCTTAAAGAAGCAATGACAGTCTAAATGAAGACAGGACACTGAATATCATTGATCAACAGTACCATGCTTCACTCCATAATGATCGAAATTCCTTTTGTTGATGCGACAAATGTGCAGAGCTTACACCGCCATCCCATAAGCTGGCACCTAAAAAAGGAATTATAGTATACAAGTAAGTACAAGTGTGACTGTTACTATATGCATCATCACACTGATCTATAAGTGGTGTTCAAGTCAAAGCGGGACTTGTGATGAAAATTCTCTGAAACGAAGACGTAAAACTGATTTGATTTTACAGAGACCATTGCTGGTAAAATTCCGGTGAACATTTCAGTGGAATGCTTTTACAAAAAACAGACTGCTTTGATCACCAAAGGCGTTTTGCTCTTGCAGAACAATGCACAACCTCATATATAGAGACAGAAATATAGAGAGAAATAAAGGGAGCTTTTACTCTAATAAGTGTGTTCTGTTATTCTGCACAATTAAAAGTCCCGCTTTGACTTGAATGTCCCTTGTACATGTCTTTGTCCCTTGTATAAAAATGATACAAGAACTTTATTTACGCATTACTATCAACTATATAATTTTTTTACTTTAGTTACTGGAAAATCTTGTATATTCTAGTGGATTCAATATATTCTGGATTAAAAATAGGTAAAGTGAAATATTTCCAGCCTTGTTTCAATTTCTATCTTGGATTCAATGGTTACACATTTAATACTTCTGAAACATTGACATTGTAAAACAAAAGTTGACATTTACCTCCAGTTTTATCTCCATTCAACTTCTCTTCTTTAGTGGTGTTGGTGCTGTGAAAGAGATATTGAAAATATATAACGTTTCACGAAAATGATGTAAAAATCAGTTTTAGTTTTTTTTTTTTTACTTACATATCACAACATACATAACATATTTCACTTCAATATTTTAATTTTATATTATTTCTCCCAATTATAATTCTGAGAGAAATGTTGTAGGCCTACTTTTACTTCATTTATTTCATCAACTGCCATTTTAATAATGTTTAAGTACACGGTTATGTTTGTGAAGTACTTGTAGAACTTTTGTACTTCAAATACATTAGAAGTTTAGAACGGCATGTACTTATGACTTTAACTTGAGTAAAAGGTTTGAAGTTCTATTGTTTTAAACAAAGCTACACACCATTATACTGCTAATCAAACTGCCTGTCTGTAGTGCTGTACATCATGACTGTCTGTCTGTAGTGCTGTACATCATGACTGGAGCTGTGCTGGACTCAGAGCTGTTGCTCTCCCGGTGTGTAAACAGTGCCAGAGTCCGGACACTGCACCTCATTTCTGCTGTTTAAATCTGCTTTGTTCTGCGTTTCCTCCTTAAAGTGTCGGAGTGACCCGAGCAGACTCGCGGTTCAGTGTGTGAGGTGGACCCGGTACACACGCGGTAATTATTTCAACACGCTAGTTTTATATCATCGCCACAGTGACGGTTGGCTGCGCAAAATCACCGCATTCGGCGGGAGAAATTCAAATATTGCGGCACAACCGCGGCCGGTTACACCGAGAAACCCGGACATGCACGCGCACGCGGCTCGGTGTTAAATCTCTCCTTTTACACCAGATTTTAAGTGTCTGTATTAACGCCGCTTTACCTGAGCAGTTCGGTGGTTGGAACAAACAAGTAAAATGACACTGAACACCAGGACTGACCTGTTGCTAGCTATCGTTAGCTCTGTAGCTCGGCTGTGACAGGATTCAGAACAGTAACTTACACACTATAAAGTTGTGTATACAGACAGACAGAGGCATTATTTCAGTAACTTGTGTTAGCTGTTTACTCACCAGGATTTATAAGAAATGTTCCAGGAGCTTCATGTCCATCCTCACAGCCTTCTGGTCTCTGATGTTACACCAGATTTCCCATGAGCACTTGCGCAGGGCAATTTACTAAATTATTTAAGTTTTTCTTGTTAAACATAAAGAATATTGAGTTGGAATGAGTGATAATTGTAGTTCTTTAAACTAATCAGCATTAATTACTCCATTACCAAATATTTTGATTGAAATGTATCAAAAATATTAAGTGGATGTTAAAAGTATAATTCAGTTAGTCAAATACTAATTTCTATTTGTGAAATAAACTTAAATTATAGTGTAAATTTAAGACAAACAGAACAGTAGTTTTTTTAGGCATTTATTTTGATTTGTCTAACTCAAACAATCATGTATGTGACTTTTAGAGATTTTATTAAGGTAACATAACCTGTTTATTACTGTGAAATTTACAAGACCACAGAATCATTTTTTAGAGTGTAAGAAGACTATTTTGGTACTAGTTTGGAGTCACAGGGTCACATAAGCGCACAGTTATTCGTTAAAAACCAAACAGTTAGTAAAATTCAACAGAGACAAATATTGGGATAGCACAAGGTGTAGTATGTAGGTATGATCGAGTAGATTTAGTTGGTACTACTTCGAGGCCACATGACCTAGAAGCTATTGAAGAAATATCATTTACACATAAAAAATAAAATTAAAATGAATGAAGACATTTCTTGGGATAAAATCAGGTGTACCTTTTGGGGGTCTCAGATGTGATCATTTTGGTACCAGTTTGGGTTCACCAGGTCACTTGACCTACAGTAGAAGCTATTGAAGAAATAGCATTTATTTTTTTATAAAAAATTAAATAAAAATGATTGAAGACGTATCTTGGTATAAAATCAGGTGTACCTTGTGTGGAACTTTAATTGGATTATTTTGGTACTAGTTTGGGGTCACATGGTTACACGACCAAAAAGCTATTGAAGAAATAGTGATTTAATTTAAAAAAAATACATAATACTTGCAAATTAATTCACAAAACTCAATTAATCTATTAATTCAACAATTAATAATAAACAAAAGCAGTATGCATGGCATTTGTATGTTTAATAATAAATTAGAATAAATGGGTCACATAGCCAGGTAAGTAACAAGTACTTTCGCTTTTCATTTGGACAGAAATTTGTCGACGGTCCCTAAAATACCGTTTCCGAATGTCTGTCGAATGTCTGAATATCAAACTAACTTCACCGCGGTGTGCTGTTTGTAGTGTATTTATAGTTATGCTTAAAACCTTCTGAACTTGCTAATGTGTAAGTAATGTAATATCGCTAAAACTATATTCCCTCGTATGAAACGGGGCTTTAGCACATGTTCCTGACATACTGGTGACACTTTATGACACGTTTTTAACGTTATCAGTATATAATCCCTAACACTGGCAGCAATTTGACACGTTGATTTAAGGTCATGAATGAAGTTTAAAAGTAAACATGAAATCTTTATTCACTTTTGTGTTTACTGTTAGCTTTTCTGAAAGGGCATTATTTTACCCATACCGCAGAAAATAAGTTCCAGAATGCACAAATAAAAACATTATGTGGATAAATTTTGAAATGGAAATGATACAATAGAATTGCTGTGAATTTAGTAAATGTCAGTGTAATCTAAATATCCTATAATAAACTCCCTCAAAATAACGGAGTACTGAAAATTTGTAGTTGAATTATCTGATAATATTAGAGAATAATTTCAATTATCCTGCGAAACTGAGTTATGTTCATGGGTTTATTGTATTAACAGTAGTGAGCACTTGCAAAGCAACAAAATGCAATTATTTTAAAGGTGTGTGTGTGGGGGGGGGGGTGATTCTTTCTATACACGCTGTAATTAAGATTTGCTAAAAACTTGAGCCAGTCCAATTTGTGTTTATTCTTTTTTTTTTTTAGATCAGTAATGAGTTTCTGAGAATTACAACTGCTCCACTTCAAGGAAGATTGCTGGTTTCCTTGGACAAGCAACATTACAAATTAATTGAGATCATCAGAAAGGGAAGAATTGTCAGAGAGAAGACCAGAGATATAATCTTCATCATCAAGTTCTTGATCTGGTTTCTACTTGCTCAAAAAAGCAGAAATTAGCTTGGTGTGAAATGTAATATTGTGAATGGATGCCACAGGACCTGAGCAAGGCATCCAAAACAAGTTGGCTGTGACGCACTAAATTAAAACATATTCATATTCACAAATATGGTCAGTGGCATTATCAGCTGCACAATCTTTATACAGGACCATTATTTTTTTTTTAAATCATAGTATGTATTAACATTAGTTACATGCTGTACATGCTCCTAAACCTTGTGGAAAGACTTCACAGAAGAGTTGAAGCTGTTATAGCTGCAAAAGGCCAACATCATATTAAACCCTGTGGATTAAGAAGTTGATGTTACTCAAGTTTATACTGTATGCATGTGAAGGCAGGCGAGCCAATACTTTTGGCAATATAATGTAATACAGGTCCTTCTAAAAAAATTAGCATATTGTGATAAAGTTCATTATTTTCTGTAATGTACTGATAAACATTAGACTTTTATATATTATATTATTTACATATTATACTTTTATATATTATATTATTATATCATCATATATTTTAGATACATTACACACAAACTGAAGTAGTTCAAGCCTTTTATTGTTTTAATATTGATGATTGTGGCATACAGCTCATGAAAACCCAAAATCCCTATCTCAAAAAATTTGCATATCATGAAAAGGTTCTCTAAACGAGCTATTAACCTAATCATCTGAATCAACTAATTAACTCTAAACACCTGCAAAAGATTCCTGAGGCTTTTAAAAACTCCCAGCCTGGTTCATTACTCAAAACCGCAATCATGGGTAAGACTGCCGACCTGACTGCTGTCCAGAAGGCCATCATTGACACCCTCAAGCAAGAGGGTAAGACACAGAAAGAAATTTCTGAACGAATAGGCTGTTCCCAGAGTGCTCTATCAAGGCACCTCAGTGGGAAGTCTGTGGGAAGGAAAAAGTGTGGCAGAAAACGCTGCACAACGAGAAGAGGTGACCGGGCCCTGAGGAAGATTGTGGAGAAGGACCGATTCCAGACCTTGGGGGACCTGCGGAAGCAGTGGACTGAGTCTGGAGTAGAAACATCCAGAGCCACCGTGTACACGCGAGTGCAGGAAATGGGCTACAGGTTGCAAATTTTGCATGTCATTCGGAAATCTAGGTTCCAGAGTCTGGAGGAAGACTGGGGTGAGGGAAATGCCTGAAGTCCAGTGTCAAGTACCCACAGTCAGTGATGGTCTGGGGTGCCATGTCAGCTGCTGGTGTTGGTCCACTGTGTTTTATCAAGGGCAGGGTCAATGCAGCTAGCTATCAGGAGATTTTGGAGCACTTCATGCTTCCATCTGCTGAAAAGCTTCATGGAGATGAAGATTTCATTTTTCAGCATGACCTGGCACCTGCTCACAGTGCCAAAACCACTGGTAAATGGTTTACTGACCATGGTATTACTGTGCTCAATTGGCCTGCCAATTCTCCTGACCTGAACCCCATAGAGAATCTGTGGGATATTGTGAAGAGAGAGTTGAGAGACACAAGACATAAGAATCTGCAAAAGGATTCCCGACCAAGTATTGAGTGCATAACTGAACATAATTATTTGAAGGTTGACTTTTTTTGTATTAAAAACACTTTTCTTTTATTGGTCGGATGAAATATGCTAATTTTTTGAGATTTTGGGTTTTCATGAGCTGTATGCCACAATTATCAATATTAAAACAATAAAAGGCTTGAACTACTTCAGTTGTGTGTAATGAATCTAAAATATATGAAAGTCTAATGTTCATCAGTACATTACAGAAAATAATGAACTTTATCACAATATGCTAATTTTTTTTAGAAGGACCTATATATAATGTGTGTGTGTATACAGTATGTATGTCAGTTGTTTTTGCCTATTCATTGACATAATTACATTTAACTTGATGCACTTTAATCCTACAGTAGGTGGGTTTTTTTTGGCACTCATAGGTAGCATTAAGTGTTTTTTTTGCATACATCAGACACTGTTTTGCCAAATAGAGCAACTTGTCTAACAAATGTCCTTTCTTTTATGAGGTTGTTCAGAAAGATGAAGCTCAGGCAGAACTTGTGAGGTGCACAATGGCCCTGTTTGTCCTCAGGTAGGAAGAGGACTGTTTTTAGCCACCACATGAAATCAGGATTGTGACTTACTGTCGCACATGAATGTTCCATGTTGTTTGGCCTCATCTACTGTATGTGCTAAACTTGCATTGTTTTATTTATTTAATTTTTGTTTTCTGTCTTTTAATTGGAGAAATAATGGTACAACAAAAAGAATAGGTAATGTATGGTTTCAAGGATGGTAACCAAAAACAAATAAATGTTTTTGAGGAGAACTTGTTTGTTCATTGTCTTCATTTATAAATTAAAAAAAAGCTGTTTTTTTTTTTTTTTTTTAAAGTTACTTACTTCATTCATAAACGTAACTTCTCTACATAAATGAACTTTTTTGGCACAGAGATAAGTACATTTCTTTATTTCAGAAAAAGACTATTTGTTGATTTTTATGTATAATTCATAACATTAAGTTTGTACGTAATCATACTTTTAACTTGAGAATAATGAAAAAGATAGTACTATAATTTACTCCTATTACTTTATACTACATGAATGTAATTTGTTTCTTTCAAGGTAAACACTGAACTTAAATATAATGTTACATTTTAGGTTTTTCTAAAGTGATATAACCAAGTTGTTAGAAAATAAGTTTTACTGGCCTAAGGCATTGTAATAACTTTTGTTTCTGATTTGGATGGATGAATTTCTTTTGCTTTGGGGAAACTTAAATAAATTAAACCTTAAATAATATTATAACATTTGATTTGAGAGAAAGTAAATAAATTGCTTGTAACAAATTGAAGCAATTTTTTAAAGTTGATTTTTTTAAAGTTGATCCAAAGTATAAAAATTAGTTTTACTGGCCTAAAGCATTGTAACAACTTTTGTTTTTGATTTGGATGGATTAATTTATTTTTGCTTTGGGGAAACTTAAAAATATATTTATATTTAATAAAAATGAAACCTTAAATAAAATTCTAACATTTGATTTGAGAGAAAGTAAAAAAAATTGCTTGTAACAAATTGAAGCATCTGAATATGTTGCAGATGCTTGAATAGATTCTATGGTAGATCTAAAGAAATGAGTGTGATTCTTAAATATTTGGTTCTTATTTGATTTTTGTGAGATGAGTGGACGATACTATCTTGATTGGAGTTTTAAAAAGGTAGCAGTAGGTTATAATGTACTACATCCAGTGTTATTTTACTGCTAATATCAATTGTTTTACTAAAATAAATTATATTAATTGCTTAAAGAGGTTTAAAATTTTGTGTATTGGAAATGGTGCTGTGTGTGCACAGGTTGGCCAAGCTTTTAACCAGACGAGGGGGAGCAAACAAGATAAACTTGCTACTGCTTCAGCACTGCTTTTCTTGTTATTACCATGTCTGGCTTTCATAAGAGCGAATTAGTTAGCAAGTGGGATTTAGAGCACTTTAGCAAATTAGTGTTACAGACTGCAAATGTGTCTCAAATGTACAACCTCTCCTTCCTAACAGGGTGTTTGAGCCTTCATGATTAAGAGTCTAAACTTTTATAGGTGCTGCTTGAGCTGACGCGGCGCTGCAGAGGGTTTTTGGGGAGCGGCTTATAGGACTTTTGCTTCAGTCTGCAGTCAAAGCCACCGTCGTTTTTTTCTCCTTTCGAACAGAGACGTTCTAAAAATAAGTACGGGTTTTAAAAGAGTGCGGCTTTTAATGGCATCGTGTAAAATGTGTTGTGTGTTAACAGTCCTGCTGAGGCCAACCAGAAGACATGGCAGAGCAGCCCCGGAACAAATTGGGACTGCAAATAAATAAGTGAACCCTTTCTGGAGCCAGCTTTATAGAGCATTGCCACCCTTTAGAGTGTTTGATCAAGGCAGTGACGTCTGCAGTAACCATGGCTTAGTTATTTTATATCACATAACGGCCCAAAATGCAAAAACCCCCGGAGCGTTCACTCTCTCTCTCTCTTTCTTTAAACAAATGAGCTGGTATGTACTGTAGATTCACATTCTGTTCAATACATAGACATGTATAGACATCACAATTTTATTGTGTCAAGAATACACTGAAAATATGTCACTGAAGTTGCACCCCTGCAAATATTTACACATTGCAACTTTGAGCAATTATATGCAAATATACAAAAATAGACCTAACACTATGTTAGAAACTTCTTAAAAGCTGTATGAAGTGGTTTTAAATCAACAGTAAATCAATGGCCTGGTGTGGGTGTAGGCTTTTGATTCTAACTTAATAGGAGGCAGACTCCGTTGTAGTGTGTAGCCATTGACCGATTTACTACCATTGTGAGGACTAGGACACTTGTGTACAGACCACAAATTGGAGGACACCATAGGATTACTCAAAACTCACGGAACAGCTACACATACAGTACAGTACTGGGAATTGTGGAATGTGAAAATATTTGGAAATAAAAAGACACGAGAGAGATGATCCATCATGTTACTGTTTAAAAAGTATCACAAGAGGACATAAAGGAATGAAAGTAATTAAGGATATTTTATATCATACAGTTACAGGTATGTAATTACCTTTGTTTCTAGAATGTGAAAACTCTGGGATGTATTTTTTTTTTTTGCATCTTGAATCACAAATCTTCCTTTTTTTATCTACATCTGATAAGCTTCCATATTATAAGCCAAACATAATTTTTCTGCAATAATCCCAGTGCAGTTGTACTAAATATAACCACTTCTGAAAAGCCACTTAAATGATCAGATTAGTGGATCAGAATTGACTGATGTTATTGGGATCATCTCATACTGTACACTGCTACCAATAATGACTGTAAAAGTCTGTAAGAATCAAACATAGCAAAACCAGTATAAACTGACCTGATGAAGCAAAAATAATTACTGTAGGTCTTTAGCTGAACAAGTGGAAAATTGGCACTTAGCAGATAAGATTGAAGACATCTTTTTTTTCCAATTATTTAATGAGCTCTGTTGCCAAGATATGAGTCACTGACTGTGTCCTTGCATCTCCAGGGTTGAAGATATGAGTCTCACCTCCAGGTCTGTCTGAGGAGTTTGCCTATTCTCGCTGACAAGTTTTTGTAATGTGCAAGTGGTGTTTGTAAATGACTCAAATGACTTTGTAAATGGCACAGTTCCCAAAGACAGATGAGACTCTTCTGTACAGTAAGTCGCCACAAGATATCCATTGATTTTCAAGGATCAGGCATCACAACTTCAATGGGTTCCGAGCCACCTCGGTTGGAATAATCATTCATGGACATATTGCCTTATTTAAAATGTTTGCATGATTAAAATGTTTCATTTCAGCTAAGACGTTATGTTATTAGGTATGTCTCAGAGGAAAGGCAAGTCACTCAATTACAGATGATAATGCGGATAGGGCAGGGGTAGCTTAGTGGTTAAGACATTGGAAGCCTAATCAGAAGGTCCAAGTTTCCAACCCCCACCACCACCACCAAGTTGCCACAGTGGGGCCATTCAGCAAGTCCTTTAATCCTCAACTGCTCATGTGTAATGGGATAAATGTATGAACAATTTGGATAAGGGCATCTGCTGATTACCCTAAATGTAAATGTAAATTCCCCTTCCAAGACTACACAACAATATGGTTAGGTAACACAGTAATACAATTAAGTAAAAGTATGGATTTTTTTGTGTGCAAAAATACAGATAATTGTTTTGATTGTGGTAAGTGTAAAAAGTAAAAACTGCTTAAGTAAAGTACAGTACAGATACGTGAAATATGTGAAATATGAAGTACAGTAGCGTGTAAGTGAGCTGGAACCCTTTGGTGCACACTGAAAAAATATAACCTCCCTTCAACTTAAAATAATTGCGGCAGTAATTCACACCCAATATTGTCAATATGAACCAAAATAATTTCTTTAATCCCACTGAAGCCAGTTGATGCAGTTTCTTTACAGAGTGTAATTGCAATCCGTACTTGAAGTAACTCAAATTTTTCATTTGCTTCCATTAAAAATATTTTATTTTGTTATCATGTTATTTATTATTTTAAAAACATTACATTACAGTACATGCAGTTTTGTTTTTTACATTTAGTCAATAAAATGTGGTAAAAGTCACAAAAGTACTACTACATAGAACAAGAATGAAATCAATACACAAAATCAACATTTGTGCAAATATTCAATAAGTAATTTCCGATTATACAACAATACAGCTACTTTACATGTTGATGAAGTTTACAGTAGGGAAATTAATGATCCATTCTTTGCATTCCTACAGTACATAACTGTAAAAGGGGTAAATGTAAGACTTTGATTTGTTCAGTTAAGTGTCTGGTGTTTGTTCAATCATGATTGGATTCTAGCATAATACGTGAGTCATCACATGAATTCAGGTGATTTGAGTTATACATATTTTCAGATTCCTGATTTAATAAGCTCCATTTGAAGCCATTATACAGTATGCAAAACTAAGCTGTGTGACTTAATGCCTGAGTTGATATAACAGGTCACATTGAAAAAATTTTAATGTCATGAAATGTGAAAATAAAATTTTTAACAATTAAATTTTAACAATGAAACACATATATAATAAATTCATCACATGTCACCACATTAAATGTTTCAAACCTTTGTTTCAATTATCCTTGTTTTAATTTTGCAGACGGCACAGTGGTCGCCTTGCACCTCCAGGGTCTGAGTTCAATTCCCGCCTCTGTGTGCATGGAGTTTATATGTTCTCCCCGTGCTTGGTGCTCCGGGTACTCCAGTTTCCTCTCAGAGTACAAAGACCTGCAGATTACTGTAGGCTAACTGGCATTCCCAAATTGCCAGTAGTGTGTGTGAGTGTACAGTATGTGTGTGTGTGTGTGTGTGTGTGTATGTGTGTGTGTCCTGCGATGGACACGTTCCCGTGACCCTGAATACAGGGTAAAGTGGTATAGATGATGAGTGAGTGATATGGATCACAGCTCATGAAAAAGAAATCCAGTATCTGAAAAGTAGATAAAAAAAGGATTTACAATTCTGTACAGTGCATCCGGAAAAGTATTCACAGCGCATCACTTTTTCCACATTTTGCTATGTTACAGCTTTATTTCAAATTGGATTAATTAAATTAATTAAATTCATCAATCAAAATTCCACAAACAATACCCCATAATGACCACACGAAAAAAGCTTGTTTGAGATCTTTGAAAATTTTTTTTGTTAGATCACATGTACATTTGCCATCCTTGAGAGGAGAGCGAGAGAGGAGAACCTTCCAGAAGAAAAAAATTCTTAGAAGTCTGACATTCTGAGTCTGTCAGTGTAGTAATTAAATAAATGAAGAACACACTAATAAACATATATAGCCATTGGAACAGAATTATAACTTAACTTGAAACAAATCTCTCTCTCTCTCTCTTTCTTTTCTCCAGTACATCGCTGTATGTTTCTCTGGCCCTCACTGTCCATTACACATCTGGTTTGATGTTTTTCCAGCAGTCTGCTCAGATCTTTCCTAGTTTATCATATAAGACATGTACCAAAACGTCTCTGGTGTTGAGAGACTGCTCCTGTACTCCTGAACTCTAATACAGGATGTCTTGTGAAATCATTGTCTTTGGAAATGTAAAAAAAAAAAAAAAAAAAAAACGCCATTCTTTCCTTCAAATGCAAGGAAATTCTTCCTTGTGTTCGAGGTAAACTGCTTTTTTTTTTTTTATCTAAATGAGAAGCTGCTTGAACTGAATTAGAAACTGTTTAAATCAGAACACAGTGTCTTGGCATGATTTCTTAGATTTTTAAACTTAGTAAAACAGACAAACAAATCAAACCAATGACCTTTAGTAAAATGGAAACTATGACATGCTTACACTTGTTATGTAGTACAAGCAATTTTGGGCGATCCAAGGAAATTTATGATAAAAGAAAGTGAACCAATAACATATTGCTATATTGTTTTAGTTTTTTGCCAGGAAGAATCATTACCCTCTTGTTTGCCAGAATGATATTTTGGTTTGAGAAAATTGAATATTTAATTTGTTTTATTCTTATTTCACTTTTACATAAACTCTTGATGGTGTCTCTGGGTTTGATGTACTGTACAAAACGGCACCTTACTGTATATAGTACTTTCAATTATGGTGTTAGAGTGTAGCAGGATAGATTTACAGCTGTATGGGTGTTGTTCTTGGTATTTGAATTTCTTTTTATGAAAAAGGGCTTGATGCTGTTTGAGCTTTTATGAGTGTATTCACCTGTAGGCATTTTTTTTAACAGCACCTGCATTTCAGGTTTCCACATTGTCATTTCACTGTTCCTGTCTATTGCTTCCTCTCAAGCAGCAGGAGAAGGAGGTTGTTAAAGATTCCATATAAACAAAAGGGGGCCACTGCTTTAAAAGAGCTGTGTAAAACTCAATGATCTGCTGACAGGATACAGTAAGAAGAGATTTGATAACTCTTTTGGTCTTAATGACCCAAGATCTAAAATACCACGCAAAGACTTTCATGCATTTCCTGTATCCTGTTGGCTGTAAATGTAAACTTTGTATAGATAGACAAATAAACAGATGGGTATAAAGAGAGAGAGGTAAAGATTGTGTGAGATACTATTGATACCCTTTTTATTTAGGCGGAAACTCGACTCTTCATTGATTTATTCATTGCTATGAGTGCAAATCCATGTGCTCTAACTCTCAAGCGGCCAAGTTCCCTTCAACCCTTGGCTCGGCAGTAGGCGTTTCACAGAGGCTTGAGTTTCTCAAAACTTGCAAAAGAAGATGCCTCACGGAGAAAAGAAAAATATCCACACCCACTGATTTGAGGGGGGAAAAAAACCTGGAAAAGGAGGAATAAATAACACATTCATACTAAATTTGGAACTGAACATAGCGCCACTTCATGGTGGCAGAGAAGTAGGCGTCCGTTAAAGCATAAACCCAACTGGAATCATTTTGACAGATAACTGTGCGCTGACAGTAAGACAGACTCAGCTCCCCCAGATTCTGCAAACACATGCCCATGCCAATTGCTCAGAGTTTGTTGGCTTTTCTGATTCAGAGTGAAAACACAGGAAAAGTACTCATAGCCAGAAGTGCTTTTTCACTCGCAAATGTCTTGTTATCCACACATAAAGAGCAATAGGGGTTGTGTGTCCAAGGTTTTGTGTCTGCCATCTCATTGTCTCACTGGGTGTTTTTTTATTTAGTTTTCATATAAAAGCATTTCCAATAGACAGAAATCATATGGTTCCTTTATCATTTTCTTTTGTTTAATTATCCAGACAACTGTGGTATTTTGGATATTTTTCATCTGCAAGCACTAAAGAATTGCTTATGGCAAGCATCATCCATCTTCTGTGTCACTGAAATGATCTGAAAACAGATGCTCAGTCCAAACCACATTTGTTAGGACATCCAACAACATCCCCCTTTTTATTATTAGCCTATTATTCAGGCTATTTTTATTATAAAAATAAAATATTTATATTTTTTGTTATAGTATACACATTTAGAAATTATTTCCAACTGCAATGACATGTCTCCCTTGCTAACAAGTCTCAAATCCTTTAATGACAATGTAAAGAAAGTGTACAACACTCTCACCAGCACAACAGATTTATTGGATTGAAGGTCATTTCAGGTTTATTTGAGTACTAATATAATATTTGTTACTAAATCATCTTTATTCAGCTTAGCAGTTTATTTCAGTGATTAGCATTATTACAAAACTATTATGGTAAGACTTAATTACTTATATAATTACTAACCTACTGGTTCGTTAGTTAGCATGTACTGTATTGAATTAATACAAAAAGTCAAATTTTAGATAAATACAGAGAAAATGAAGGGTTACCTTAGATGATATATTAGGCAGAAACTATTAGACCTTTGCAGAAGGAATAAAAACATGCAGGTGTTCAGAGTGATTAAGAGCACTCTTCCTACCACTGAAGTAGCGGGAACTTAAAGAAAGACATGCCAGGTGTCCTGAAAGAGAAGACCTGAGCTGGGATGCTGTAGTAAAGATAATAATAATAGGGTTTTCAGTACGAATTAGGAATAGTCTATCGAGGAAATATTGCAAATGAAGACATTGAGCAGGTTCTATACTCTTTGAGTAAAAGGTTTGAGTACATCATTTAGTGGTGGTTATAATCAAAGAAGTAACCAGCTAAAATCAGCCTAGAAGAAGACAGACCTAAGGTCACCCTTTCATATTTCAGTATATTTGTAATTCAGTTCAGATTTTTTAATAATGTGTTTTACTGTAGATAATAGCTTTTTGTACTGGAAGAGATACAAGTAATCTGGTCAAAGAAACCTTCTAAAAAGTTAGAGGGTTTATAAAGTTGAGTGTATGATAAAGAGTAGACCAAGATCTGAATCAAAATGAAGTGCAGAATATTTTAATGCTTACAAATATTGTACTGTACATACAGCTTAATATTGTAGGTTAGCTTAAGTAGAGCTAATTAATTTTATGAAACCATGCCTAAATAAAGCTTGCATTGTGCACAGAGACATTGTTATACTAGAACATCTGAGCCTTTTATGGGGGTGAAGGTCAGGTGTCCACATGCTTTTGGACATAAAGTGTATTTTGTCCCAGGCTTGTACATATTTAATAAAACCTTATTTCATGGTATCCATAATAATCCGGAGCTACTTATAAGCCTCAAGGCTCCCTTGTTTTCCAAAGAAAATTAAGTTTTCTTTCAAATTAATAGTTTATGTTAGATCATCAAACATCTTAATAAGCATGGCAGGAAACTAACTCCTTAGCTCTGAAGGATGTGACCCTAAGGACACATAATTTTTCTACTGCTGTGCATAATATCAAAAAGAAGAGTGGCATTGCTCAGTGCAAGCGGTAAAAGCAGACTTGCTTCCCATGTGACAGGAAAGTATAGATCAAAACCCAAAGTTGTTGTCATAAAAAAGCCATCAAACTGTTTCAAATGTAGTTTATAATACCTAAACGCATGCAGTAAGTATTTAATGGAATGGTGATGTTTTTTTATGGTGCTTTGCTGGCTGACACTTCTCTAAAAACAGTGAGGTAGACTGATTCTCCTTACAGAAAATGTTTATTTTGAGTTATCTTTGCTAAAGATGCTTTTACATAAATTAATGTATAGGTTGGCCTCCCACATTAAGGCTCTCGCACCGTTGGGGGTGGCGTAACACACTTGGAGAAAAGTTTAAGAACACTTGCAAATGTCTTTGTTTTTGTTTAGGGATTTATTTTCTATATTCTACAACAATACTGGGTATTTCAAAACTATAAAATAACACATACTGTATGGGATTAGGTAATTACGTAACAACAACAAAGACACAGAGGTCAGCCTTTCTGTAATAGTTCTTGCAAGAACAGTATTGTCAAGTGCAATTGCAGTGCATGAAGTAATAAGCTCTGGTCCCATCCCAATGAGACATGGCTTACAGCAGGTTATGGTCGCTGAACCGCTGGATGTCCAGGTGGTGCTCCAAAAATAATGTGGGCTACATTGTTAATTGGAAGACCTTTGAGGGCAAAACTGGCTTGTTAGGGCGGGACGGTGTCCATCCCACTCGGGATGGCGCTGCTCTCATTTCCTGTAGTATAGCTCATAGTCTCAGTAGAGGACTAGTTAATCGGTGACAATCCAGAGCCCAGGCCAGGGAGCAGACAGACAGACTAAACCAACCGTCTGCTAGCTGCATAGAGTCGTCACTCAGGGTTCACTCTATTGAGACTGTGTCTGTTCCCCGATCTAAGCAAAAATGTAGAAAGACTCAGAAAGTCTGTTTCAATAATCTAATTAACATAAAGTCCACAAACTCCGATCATACTGAATGCGCAGCTGGCACCTCTGATCTGAAGCTAGGATTGTTAAATATTAGATCTCTCGCATCAAAAGCGGTTATTGTTAATGAAATTATCACAGATCAGGCGTTTGATATACTCTGTTTAACTGAAACATGGGTTAAACAGGACGAGTATGTAGCTCTAAATGAAGCTAGTCCTCCTGGATACAGTTACATACTGTACACCAGCCTCGGTTAACTGGTAGAGGAGGAGGCGTCGCAGTTATTCATAATGATAATCTGTCTATCGTACCAAAACACAGACACAAATTTAATTCATTTGAAATTATAGTAACATAACTGTATTTAAGTATATTAAGTCAGCTCAGTCGATTCCACTAATTATAATTTACAGACCTCCAGGGCCGTATTCTGAATTTCTTAGTGAATTGGCAGATTTCATCTCAAACCTGGTCGTTTCTGTAGACAAAGTGTTAATTGCTGGAGATTTTAATATTCATTTTGAGAATCCAGAAGACCCTCTGAGAACAGCATTTATGTCCATACTGGACTCAGTAGGCGTAAATCAGTGTGTAGTAGGACCCACTCATAAAGCAGGTCACACTTTAGACTTAATAATATTCTTCGGATTAAGTATAAGAAATGTATTCACAATTCCAATGTCCGAAATTATCTCAGATCACTATCTTGTCTCAATTCAAGTGTGCCACAGTGATAATGTACGCACAGAACCGCGCTACCGTATTAAACGTACATTCACATCAACTACCACACAGAGTTTTATCAGTAATCTCCCAGAGTTACCAACTTCGATTAGGTAAGTTACAGAACTCGATCAGGCGACTGAATATTTAGAGTCGACATTTCGTTGTACCTTAGATAATGTAGTTCTAGCTAAAAGAAAAATTATTATAGATAAGAAACTCGCTCCCTGGTATAATGATCACACGCGCACTTTAAAACAGACCGATCGTAAATTAGAGCGTAAATGGCGTCAAACTAAATTGTTAGTATTTCAAATAGCATGGAAAGAGAGCATCCTGAACTATAGGAAAGCTCTTAGTGTAGCTAGATCAACATATCTCTCCACTCTTATAGAAGAAAATAAAAATAATCCTAGATTTTTATTTAATACCGTAGCCAAATTAACCAGAAATAAGACCACTAGAGAAATCTCCACAACATCATGCAATAGTGAGAACTTCATGAACTTTTTTAATAATAAAATTGTAAAAATCAGGCATAAAATTGAGGCTTTGAAACCGAACAATGTAATTGATACAGATGTTAACCTAGCCATGTCAGATTCGAACCTAGAATACTTTACTCCCCTTGAAGAGAATGAACTAATTTCACTCATCTCTTCTGCAAATTCATCATCCTGTATATTAGATCCTATACCGACACATTTTCTGAAACAGATAGTACCAGTAATAACAGAACCGCTGTTGAGAATAATTAATTCCTCACTCAGCATTGGTTATGTTCCAAAATCTTTTAAATTAGCAGTTATCAAACTAATAATTAAGAAACCTGACCTCGACCCCTGTCAGCTGTCCAATTACAGGCCAATATCA
The DNA here is from genome assembly GCA_030522415.1 of Channallabes apus. Classification (NCBI taxonomy): domain Eukaryota; kingdom Metazoa; phylum Chordata; class Actinopteri; order Siluriformes; family Clariidae; genus Channallabes; species Channallabes apus. The sequence goes on along the minus strand of CM060107.1, from coordinate 39,852,832 downwards.
AACCTCCCCTTTATCTCTAAGATTCTGGAAAAGATAGTAGCGGAGCAGCTATGCTCATATCTACATAGAAATGGCATACATGAACTGTGTCAGTCAGGATTTAGGCCTCATCACAGCACAGAAACAGCACTCGTTAAAGTAGTAAATGACCTCCTACTGGCCTCTGATCAGGGTTGTGTAACTATGCTTGTATTACTCAACCTCAGTGCAGCTTTTGACACTATTGATCATGCTATTCTTCTTCACAGATTAGAAAATGTAGTAGGAATTAAGGGTACAGCCCTCTCCTGGCTCAGATCCTATTTGACCGATCATTATCAATACTGTATGTGGACTTAAATGGTGATTATTCTGCATGTTCCCTAGTGGAGTTTGGCGTTCCACAGGGTTCAGTTTTAGGCCCACTGCTTTTTTCCCTTTACATGCTTCCTCTGGGCAACATAATCCGTAAGCATGGTATTAGTTTTCATTGTTATGCTGACGACACACAGTTATACTGTATGTCTCAGCAAAACCTAATGAGAAAAACCAGCTTACTAAAGTTGAGGATTTGTGTGCAGGATATAAGAGAATGGATGCTAATTAACTTCCTTCTGCTTAATCCGGATAAGACAGAAGTTCTAGTCATAGGACTGCATACAGCTAGGAGTAAAATCTTAGATCACACCATAACTTTAGATGGCCTTTCTGTTCCATCAAGTGTAACAGTAAAAGACCTCGGCGTGATTATAAGTAGATTCCAGCCTTTCATTTGAAGCTCATGTAGAAAATATTACCAGGATAGCATTCTTTCACCTCAGAAATATTGCCAAGATAAGAAATATATTGTCGCTAAACGATGCAGAAAACCTAGTTCATGCTTTTATCACCTCTATGTTGGACTATTGTAATGCCTTACTGTCTGGTTGTTCAGCTAGGTGCATAAACAAGCTTCAGCTAGTCCAGAATGCAGCAGCAAGAGTCCTCACTAGAACGAGAAGGTATGAGCACATCACCCCTACCCTATCTTCACTGCATTGGCTCCCTGTGAAATTTCGCATTGATTTTAAAATACTACTCTTGACATATAAAGCATTAAATGGTCTCGTGCCGCAGTATCTGAGCGAACTGCTAGTGTCTTACGATCCGCCACGCCTACTTCGATCAAAGGATGCAGGCTGCTTGTCAGTACGGCGTATTATGAAAACTACAGCTGGGGGCAGAGATTTTTCTCACAAAGCCCCAAAATTATGGAATAGTCTTCCAAATAGTGTTTGGGACTCAGACACAGTCTCAGTGTTTAAGTATAGGCTAAAAACCTATTTATTTAGCCAAACATTTTTATAAATAGATTTGCCTTAGGTAAAGGAGCAGATCTGGGGGACTCATGGACGTAGAGTATTATGTTGAACTGATATGTTTAGATGCTGTCTTCCTCACTCTCATTTGATCACTCAGGTTTGTTGACGGTGAGGTGATTGTTTGCTTTACATCTCAGGGAGCCCTCATCTTTGTGTTTCCTTCTGGTTCTCCCTTTTAATAGTTGTGCTGTCATAGATAGTCCTGCCGGAGTCCCTGCTTGCACTCTACTGTAAATATACATTCACATTATACATTATGTGACTGTGACCATACCTAACTGCCATCTCTCCTCTTCTTCTCTTTCTCCCCCTCTTTCTCTTTCCTCTCTCCCCCTGTCTCCCCCTTACTCCCCCTTTCACTCTCTCTCTCTCTGTCGAGCTACACATGTCATTCCTGAGCTGCCAGTGATCCAGACTCCCTCTGCCCTCCGGACCTGTCTGACCCATCCTGGTGCCCCGCTTCTGGTTGGAGATCTCGTCACATGGATGCCCCGTGTGTCTCTTTGGGATGCGTCTGGTGTCTGGGGATTATTCTCTCTACTTAGAAGACGGTTCTGGCCTTGACTGGTGTTAGCAGCTGTTTCTCTGAGGACTTAACAATTTGATAGTTCAGGACTTTCTACAAGTCTATCTGAGTCTCCAATAACTACCTGGACTCCATTTTAACATCAATTAACATCAACTATTATAGCTGAACTGCCTGCCACCTAACACTGTATAAATGCAGATCATTTCCTGCTATCTGTTTCACCCAGATGAGGATGGGTTCCCTGTTGAGTCTGGTTCCTCTCAAGGTTTCTTCCTTTTACCATCTCAGGGAGTTTTTCCTTGCCACTGTCGCCCGCGGCTTGCTCACCAGGGACTATCTGACCATTTTGATTCATACACATTCACATTCCATACAACTTAAATAATTCTTTTGATTGTGTAAAGCTGTTTTGAGACAATGTCAATTGTTAAAAGCGCTATACAAATAAAATTTAATTGAAAAAAATTTTATTTGCAAAATCCGTCAAGCACCATAATGAAACTGGCTCTCATGAAGGCCATCCCAGGAGGGCGAGACCAAAGCCTACCTCTGCCGCAGACGAGAAGTTCATTTAGAGTTATCAGCCTGAAAAATGACCAATTAACAGCACCTCAGATTAGCGGCGTTATGAAGTCTTTACAGAACATAAGTAGCAGACACATCTCAATATCTGTTCAAAGGAGATTAATGGATTTTTTTGGATGCTTTCAGCATTCCTTTACAGTGGCGGTATTAGGGTAGGGTGAACTGGGCAGCCGCCCAGGGCGGCATTTTTTTCATGTCACCAGGAGGAAAAAATTATAATCTGTGCCGCTAAGCAGTTTTCTATCATCTATGATACCTATGTATGTATCTATGTATCTATGTTTGATTGTTTGTCTTGTTTTGTTTAATGTGTATATGATGTATGTCGCAGTCGAAAGGTAGTACCAAAATAACAAAAATCCCAAATAGAAAAAAAAAACATTTGGGCAATGCTAAGTACCCCACAGTATTCGATAGCTTATAGATCCACCTTTAGCTTGAATTAATTGTTACCTGTATAACTGTATAATATTGCTTCAATTTGTTGAGGTTTTGGGGCATTTGCATATGCACAGCTCTCTTAAGATCCTGCCACAGAATTATAATTGGGTTGAGATCTTGATTAGGCAGTTTCAAAACCTTGATTATTTTTTCAACCATTCTGATGTAGATTTATTGTGCTTTACACAATTTTTTCTTGTTGCATAACCCAATTTCTACCAACATTTAGCTGTTAGACAAATGGCCTCACATCTACCTCTGAAATAATCTTGTATAAAGAGGAGTTTATGTTCAACTCCATGACTGCAAACCCAAATTATCACCCCTCTACCACTTGTGCTTGGCAGTGGGTATGAGCTATTTCTGTGGAAACTCTAACGGGTTCAACAATTTGGTCTCATTTGTCCATATGACATTGTTCCAGAAGGCTTGTGGTGTGTTCAAATGCAGTTTTATGAACCTCAGTCAGGCTTTCATGTTCATTTTAGACAGAAGAGGCTTTCTCCAAGCAACTCTTCCAAACAAACTGTCGTTCTTCAGTCTTCTTCTAGTTGTTCTGTTCTAACGTTGAACTCCAAAGGGTTTGGAAATGGTTTTATAACAATTTTCAGATTGATGTGCAGCAACAGTTGCTTCTCTAAGAACATTGCTCATGCCTTTTCGTCTAGTCATTGTGTTAACAGACACCCGAATGCTCCAAATCAGCAAACTGCTGAAACTTCTGCTTTTATAGAGTTCTGCACACCTGCTGATGATCAGTTAATGAAGGGCTAATGATTAGCAGCAACCTGTTGTAACTTATCCTCTTAAAATCCTGTGGAAGCAATAGCTTGTATTTAGAAGCAGTTTAGAAAAAAAGTTATACAGTATGTTGTTCATCTGAAGTTTTTTGTTTGTTTGTTTGTTTGTTTTTTTGCCTAATACCAGAGGTGGAAAGAGTAATAAAATTTTGTACTCAAGTACAAGTACTGTTACTTCAGTGAAATTTTACTCAAGTACAAGTAAAGTTACCATTATAAAAATCTACTCAAGTAAAAGTAAAAAGTAGCTCATTAAAAAATGTACTCAGAGTATACGTTACAGAGTTACTTTTTTATTTTTTTTAACAGCGGGGTGGGATGAGGCATTCTAGCGTAGTTCAAAAAAGATGAGCAGATATAAATCTCAAACTAGTTGTTTTTAACTGAAGGAACACCTTTGCATAATAAAGCTGTTGTCTTTCTTGTGCTTGAAAATCAAAGTGGTCACTTAAATATGGTGTTACGTCCCAGTCTAGGACAATACAGCAAAAGAATGGTTCAGGGTTCTATTTATAATATATATAACTGTATGGAAATGGTGGTATATGGCAGAAATAACTAGATCCAATCATTAACTGATGAAATAATGAGGTTTGTACACACACACACACACACACACACTCACACCAGGAGGAGGATCAGATTCAGGATGGACCCAGGCCAAAATAATAAACAAAATGGTATTTATATTTAGTAGCTAGATTACCTGCAACAAAAAAAAAAAAAAAACACACACAAACAAAAATACAGGTAACTTCCCGGACTCCCTAAACCAAAAACAATGAAATTATCTACAAATATATACAAAGACCAACCAAACCAAAGGGACAAAGCAATAATCAAAGTCAATTGGAGGCAAAAAAGTCAAACCAGAATACACAACCAAATATCAAAACGCCAAAATCACAACCTCTTTCATCTTTCCCGCGTCTCTCTCCGGTTTATATAAGTCGCGCTAGTCGATGACGTCACTCTCAAGGCGGAAGCGACCGTGTGGAAGGTCACGAAGATGCCGATGTCAGAAAACCTGGAGTGGAGTCTGGAGCGGCGTGCGACCAGGACATGATACACACATGCGGCGCAACAGAGCATTTATACAAAGCATAATATTTTTATTATTTTATCATTTTCATTCATTTATTTTTTACTCAGTAGCGAATATGATTTAAAATGTAGCGAATTACAATACTTCAAACAAAACGTACTTAAGTAAAAGTAAAATTACAGATTTTTAAAACTACTTTAAAAAGTAGAAATACACAAAAAAGCTACTCAATTACAGTAACGCGAGTAAATGTAATTCGTTACTTTCCACCTCTGCTTAATACTAAGACCCATTATGATAAGATGTTTTTTTGTAGTTTTTGCACAAAAGCACATATAATTAAAAGCGGGGGTCCTACTGTAACTTTATTAATGTATTTAAGCAGTATTTCCATATGGTAAAAGGCTCCATGTGTGATTTTCACATTACTGTAGGTCACAAAGTTTTCTTGCATAATTTAATTTTCGTTAAGAACAATCATAAAAGCTGCGAATGCCAGTTAAACAGGTCTCTGTAAGCATATGGTGAAACCTGATAGGTCAGAATGCATGTAATCTTGTGTGTTTTATGGCTTTGTATTCAAATGAATGTTGATGGCTTGACATTTCAGACCAGATAACCACCCACACACATGTAACTGCATTATAGTGCGTAGGGTTTGTTGCTATGTTGCTATGTAAATTGTTAATAAGTCACCAAAATAAGAAACACTGTAGTTGAGTTGTAGCAGGAAAGTGTAATGGGGGAATTCCAGAGCTGATCACTGCCACAACTTGGGCTCGGTTTTTCCTGCTACATCCCACAATTTAGATTGTAAACACATGGCAGAAGATCGTACGGCTGTTTGTCTGTCCAAACATTTAATGCTGTGGGGGCAAAAATCACTGCTTATTGGGATGATGGAGTTACCCAGCCTCTCCCTTGATGAGTAATTCTTCAGTGATTTCAAGATTAAAATAAACATGTTTGTACATAATTGTGAGTTCTACCCTATTCAATATACTGTATTTTCCCATGTCATTGCAATTGCATATAGTTTATATAGGAATAAACATGCTTATATATATGTATGTATATAAAATGTATACACACACACTATCTATCTATCTATCTATCTATCTATCTATCTATCTATCTATCTATCTATCCGTACATACATACATACGTACATAGGTACATACTGTACATACCTATAAAAAAAATGGTTTATATACCCATACCCACTTCATGAGCTATGACCAAATTGGGAGTCATGCATGAGAAGTTGGAGAGGAAAACAAAAGGAAAACTTCCATACAGTGTACTGTAAGTGCAAGCAACAACACCTGGTCAAGTCCAAATGTATTCAACATGGTGTTTGTGGAAATATTTCAGAGAGAATCTGGATCTACATTGGGTCTTTCCCAACCATCTTGTGCACTTTTTGGATAGCATTGTTTCTCTTGGCCCAACTAATTCTAATCTCCTCTTATTGACCTTCAACAGACAATTGTGATAGAGGATTTTCATGCAGTCACTGCCTCAATTATTTAATTATTAATCAATTATATCAAAAGGATCAAACACAGCTGACATTTGTTGTTTGGCATACAATTTATAAAACTAAATGTAATTGTATTTTCTTTTAAAGACACAATTTAAGAGAATGACTCCATATTGTTTACAGTACATTTGTGGTTCTACTGTATATAGGGGTGTCTGTATTTAAAATGTATTTAAGCATTTACTGTATCACTTATACTTATAACCTGCATAGGTTGTGCACAAACATTACAATAGCCTATTTTACTGTGCATAATAGAATTTAAATTGTTATGCATAAGAAAAATCTTTAGAGACCTTTATGCGTTGTGATGATAGATGAGGTCCCTGGACTGCTGTGAAAGTCCACATTTTTGGGCTCATAAATTCTTTGATGTATGATGTCATCTACCCGTGCCAATAGTTATGCTTCTTGTGACATCGGGCTTACATTTTTTCAGTTCTATTTGGGAACTGTAAATGTCATTAGGTTTCATTTATTACTTACAGAGCTGGCTCAAACACTGGAACATGAGCTTTTTTAGGTTATATTCAGCATGTAACTGTTCTGGATAGCTTCTTATAGCTCATGGGTGATCTGAGGCAATCTACTCAATAGTATTGGTTTGTTTTAACAGAAAAATATTATGATTTTCCATTTAGATGATAATTAAAATGGAGTGAAACAATTAAGACGCATGGGTTTATGAACGTGAGAAGCAGGATGGTGTATTATCTTGCTTTGTGTTGCAAGACAATACAGCAACTTGTTATATGACAGTATTGAGATGTCATGTATAACAGTACCAATTACATAATGATATTTATATGCTAATTACTGTTGAAATATTATGTCCATTATGATACATGGAAGTAAAGCATGTAATAATAAGACACCTGGTATTTTGACTTTATGTAGACGTTAGCTTAATCCCAGTGTTCTATAAACCAGGGTACATAAATGTGTTTGGCTTTGGGATGTTAGCAGTGGGTCATTTGTTTTCTGTGGGTTCCACGGTGGGTCCTCCATGGATCAGACTTGTTTGTTCGGTGCATTCCACTGACTTTTGCTTGTATTGAGATCTATGGAATTCTGAGGCATTATCAACTTTAACAACCTTGACCTCTTTACCTGCTAAGCCCCATACACGGCACCCTGCGATGCACTGAGTGTTACCTTTCTATCATCACATGAGTAATGTTTGATTAAGAAATGTATTTGGATCTTCTATACTGCTTTATCCTGTATTTAGGGTCGCAGGGGACCTGGAGCCTATCCCAGGAGACTCAGGGCACGAGGCAGGGTACACCCTGGACAGCGTGCCAATCCATCGCAGAGCACACACACACACACACACACACACACACACATTGAATGACTGTTTATTGAAGTTATAATATATGTGATATATTACCTGTCCCTTAAACAATCTTCTATATTCTCACATTCCAGCAAAGTCTGTTTGTAATTAGATATTAATTATATTGTAAATATATTGTTAAATTTCCATGATGCACCTGGATTACATGAAGTACAGAATCTTTGAATGCAATTTTGTCTCTTTTTTCTCTTGGAGCGTTAAAATGATGGATCTCAGATTGTGAATGGGATAAATGAAAAACCATGCACTAGTGTCATGCTGTGTCATCTCAACATGTGTATGAGGAATACAACAAAAATAATATACTGTATACTGTAAGTGGGTCTTGCACAAATGACCACCCACAGATCATACTTCACTGAGACATTGTGAAAGAACCAGTATACATACTGTACAGTAGTAAACAATTTCATTATTTGATGAGTACCTGCTGCAAGCAAACATCGAAGAGATCTTTGGTAATGTGTCATGTGACATGCCCTGATCACTGAGACGGACTGAAGATGACTGGTTGTTTTTCACATATCTAGAGAGCAAAAGTGACGTTCGCCTTGTTTCACAACCACAAGCTTGTTTTTCTGACGTCGGAAAAATTTCAGGGTTCTTTTTAGGGTGCTCGTGAACAGTTAGAGTAGCTGTGATGTTATTTAAGTTGTTGTGCAGCTATTTGTGGAGCCCTGAATACCAGCTTGAGCTGAGTCACAGTGCCAGTGGTTGTGGTGGAGTTCCTCTGTGCTAACTATGGCGACAGATAGACTTTATCTTCTGATTTGTCATCCACCACGACAGCCGAAACCAGCCTGGGGAAATACGTCAGTGAGAGGTTTGTTCTGTCAACTCAATTTTCATTTCAACATTCCATAGTTTAGTTTTCTATTCACAGAGATGTGCTCTAAAAACAGCATCGAGCAAACGAAAGCTTTCCAAACTTACTTCTGATTTTATGAGGAGCGTAACCATGAATGAGTCCCTGCACACTGTGTTTATAAAGCAATACTGGCAGACCAAACCATAAGTCTTATTTCCTGACATGGAGGCATGTTATGACCTCTGTCATTTTGGTCTGCGGTGGAGAACCTTGTGGCCAGTCCCAGTCCTCTCCTTCTTACTCTCTGTAATTCATAATTTACGGCAGGTGGCAGATCGGAAGTTAAGCTTCAGTGCTTTTTTCAGATTCAGAAAAAAAACATCCTGCTAAAAAGAAAGAAGAGAGGATATTACAAATGTATTACTAAATGTTTTTTTTTTTTGTGGTCAGCGCTTGTGTGTAGGATGGAGACTCAAAAGTCTATGAGTTTCTAAAAATATGACCACTGAGTTTGTATTTGAGAATGCATAATAAATAATGCTTTGTGAGAAATTAATATACATGTAGATGCTACAAAAAACTAAATTATTATATAGCCAACATTTGTTTTGGCATCTAAATATTATTATGTTTTGCATTCATTATTCAACAAATTAGATAGATTTTTGGCTTGGCTTAGATTCAAGACAAAATGTCTGGGAATATTTTATAAAAATCATTAAGCATGTTGAGGTTTGCACATACGTGTTCACTGATCAGCCATGACATTAACTCCACTGCCTGGTGAATTTAATTATATTGATTATTAATTATAAGCCAGCAAATTTGTAACAGTATCATAGCACCTAAGGATCAAAGGCTAGCCTGTCTGGACTAATCCCACAGAAAACCCAATGTAGCACAAATTGATGCCACGGGGGAACCAAATCTCACAGGGGACCTTCAGTCCAGCTACTCTTTCAGCCCTGAAGTTACTGTAGCCAGTAAAACAATAATTTTACAATTAGCTGAATAGATGTTTTGTAGGTTGTTGTTTTTTTACATGATCCTTATGATATTTGTACTTGACATATAGATATTTCTTTTGGAAATAATCACCCAAATAGAAACGTAGACAATTCTCACAAAGGAGTTAGATTGCATCCCCCCCCCCCATAACAGTAAAAAGCAAAATACAATTTACAAACAGTAAAAATACTACAGATATGTTATTATTGTACTTTATATATGGGACAAGAGTCAAATGTAACCTTTTAAATTGATATCTAATGGTATAAGAGAAATAAATTAAATTATATTGTAACTAAATGCTAAACGGACCGATAATATGCTGCAGTTACAGCTCATTTTAATAAGTGTAATTCATCATTTACTGTACTTCACCTAAAGTACTCAAATTGAGCAATGTCTCCAATTAGCCTCCTGTCTCCTCCAATCTCCTCTATTCCATAATTAACTCGGGTTGAGTAATGTTTAGGGTCCATACTATCAATAAAATACCGTTATTTATTTATTTAATAGAAGTTTCTCTGGTGTTATAGGTATTGTGCCAATATCTCAGAAATAGGACAGAAAAATACTCATCCATTTACTTAGTGATGGGTACAGTAGATACATAGGTGAATGCAATGCAGCAGAGGTAATGCACTATGCCTACTTCAGTCTTTCCATATTCATTCATCAAGCTGCTTTTACTCTCTTCTATTTCACACCAGGATATCCTGGCTATTTTTCAGAAGGGATTGGAACCCTGCTCTTGTTTTTCCTGTTATGATTACACTTGGACACAAATTAAATAGTGAAAGTACATTAGATGACTATTTCCATTTATGATATTTATGTCCATATGGCATAATGTTAATGAACCAGTAATTTGAAGCATGTTTTCCTTTTAAGTGTGTGTGTGTGCACGCGCGCGTGTGTGTGTGTGTGTGTGTGTGTGTGTGTGTGTGTGTGTGTGTGTGTGTGTGTGTGTGTGTGTGATGGGGGGCATGGTAACACATTAATTTGTGATTCATTAAATTCTTCTGACGGGACCAAAATTTTAGAACTGAAGGGTGTAAAAACATGAATAGGAAAAGATGCATTCTGAATACAGTTCTAGAACCAGTTTTTCAATTCTAAAATGTTCTTAGAGCAACTTCCTGTTCTAGAATTTGTCCAATCAGATGCATCACAATAAGAAAGTTCAGATCAAGCACTGATCCATTGCACACTTTCATCTACCTTATTGAGCAACCAATCACTGGTTATAATAACAAACATATACATGAAAGAGGTTCTATAATTCATGAACCCCAAAGTCCTGTTTAACTGGGGTTTTTGTTTGCTTTAGTAAAAGAGAATTTTAAGGCTCCTTGAAAACAACACTCACATTCATGGTTCTGCTATTTAGCATTAAACTAATCCTCTTTTGTGCAATTGTTTTGACTATAATTACTGTCTCACTACTGACTATAATACTATAATTTGTATATTGGCTCAACAAACTAAAATTGTATTCTATCTAACCAAAGCTAGGCATCATTTTCCCTAATTACAACAGGAAATTATTCTCATAAAGTCAAACAAGAGTACTAGTGTACGCACTTTATTCAGACTTGTAAATGTGTTCCAAGACATATCTGGATTAAGGCATGGACCACATGAAAGCGAGCATTTTACTCACACAACTTTAATTAAAGCCTTAGGTTCTGTTGTCTGCTCTCTCTCTCTCTCTCTCTCTCTCTCTCTCACACACACACACACACACATACACACACACATAATATTTACCAGAGGAAGTTTCTCCAGTGTATTAAACCTGAAGATGTATAGTATGGTATACAGACAGGACAACTACCATAGGTACCATCTAGCCAATTAAATGCCAGAAATGCTCCAGAACCCAAAAGTGATTTGTCTTTAGCTTACATAATGAAATTTTCATTATGTGTTGTATTTAACACAAAATGAAAGAGAAAGAACACATAATGAAATCAGAAGTGTGAAGTCATGGATCCACATGAGACACCACAGAATTGGGGAATAAAAAACCTCCACAAGGATATAAGACTGGCGCTGAGTTCTTACGTAGGTTATCTGAGACAACATACAAGCCATTATAAGCAATGATAGGTTAATAGTTAAAAAATAAATGTGAAGCCTAAATTCAAGCGAACAGTGAAAAAAAAAACTATCATAAGAAAATATAGTATTGAATATAGACAAATTTAACTAACATTTTTATGAGGGCGTATAAGTCAAACCAGGGACCAGACATTTCTTGTGAATGAAGGCATAAAAATTATTTATTTGCAGAAGAATTGAACCATAGAATGGTGATGAGACTTTTAGCTAGTGCAAACATTTTGAAGAAGGCTGTAGGTCCATGAATGATGAGCCTGGCTTAGGTAGCTCGGAGCACCCTGCAGTCATTCTCGTGAACATGCAGTGAATGGAACATTCTCAGGAAAAAAACAACCTGGTTAAATCACCAAAGGCGTTTTGTTTTTGTATCACAGTGCATGACCTAATACTGCTCAACGCATCACTTGCAACGTTGTCTCTGCACATTACAGAAACTCAGCTGGGAGTTACTGCGACATTCTCCATCCAGTCCAGAGATTTACGCATGTTTAGGCAATAAATGGAGTTCTTGGAAGGCCAGTGTTTCGGTTGTAAAGCAGGCAGTCAGATCAAAGTCAAGAAGTTCCAGTTGTAGTTTGCAATTATATGTAGTGTACTAGTACAAATTAGTCTTGCTGATTTGTAAAACATAAAGATTTTTGTGCAATAATGTGCTGCTTCAGGTCAGAATCTCTAAATCCTGTTTAGATATAATTTTTACATCATACCATCATATAATTCTCCTTTTAAATAATGAACTTTATTTTCTTTGTGCCTGTGTGGTCCATAAATGTACAACCGAAAAAACGAAAGAAAAAAGATTTACCTCAGATTTAACACACGTTACAAATGAAGCCCATTTAAAACCAGAAGCCTGAAACATCTTTCTTCCCAACGTTGCTATTAAACAGTCACCACAAGGAGCTTAGTGCATTTAATTCTGAGCTCTAGCATTCTAAATGATATGTGGGGAATGACTGGTAAAGGTTTAGAGCCTGCAGAAGTCTGCCAGTTTTCCTCTTTCTCTATAAGGGGTCTCTCCCACCAGCTGAGCCATGCACAGGCTGTGATTGGGAAATTCAGGAAAGGACTGGAGGGAAGTGTATACATCGATTTTTTTTTCTATCCATTCACTTCACACTCCACACATCATGTCCTGCTGAGCTAGGTTAGAAAATATGGAACATATTAAATCTGTGCACTATTAGGGTTACCCACCTTACATACAATTTGTCTCTGTTCCAAGGTATATGTTGGAAAAGGTTTCTCACTCGAAGTACAGTAAGCTTGTTCGAAAAGAGTAAGAATGGTTACTGTACATAATGTATCAAAGACTAAACCATCACACTGAATTTTAAATATTCTATGCTCCTGTACCTTACACTATGTCAGAAGAAAATGGTGAGGAAAAAACTCTTACATAAAAAAAAAATCATTTTATTTTCTGTAAACTTTCTGTGGAGAAATTATTTTGCTTGTTGCTTGAAGAGAGTTCTACTTTCTCCAGCCCAGATGTAATTCCCAGAAGATGGAGTCCTAATTATTGCTTGAGCATTGACTCAGCAAATCTCCAAGCTGACCCAAGCACACTGCCCTCCTATGGATATGGTCTGTAATTACGCTTAGCTCATTTTACCTTGACTTCTACTGTACAATGAGTGCTTACTCTGACATTTGACAAATTCAGATTTTTTTCAACCAATGTCACTGTCATGTGATGCACTTTAATTGAACAGCTCTACATATGCACATTCATGCAACAATCAAGCCAATAATAAAACACCAAATATATCAATGTCATTAACATATAGTGATCATAACCTTGAGGGAATGTTCACGCCATACATAAAAGTAGTGAAAAATTGTTAATCTCAGTTTTTTTTTTTGTATAATGGCTGTTGGTATACAACAGTCTCTATAGTTTGCACAGAACTGTGAAACAGTTGAACAACCAAAAAAACTAATAAATACGCCCCCATTATCACCACTATAAAATAAGTCAATTGACTGGCACATTGGAAAAAAAGAAATCACTTGGTCTTTTTCTGGTTTGGAGCTATCCAGTTGTTCTGTTCTATTTATGGTTGACAGGAGTAACACATGATGTGGTATTTTTCTGTTGTAGGCAATTCCCGAAACCACCACATGTTTTGACATGCTGTGCATTCTGAGATGATCTTCTACTCAACATGTTTTTTAAAGCATGCTTGTTTGGGTTATCATGGTGTTCCTGTGAGCAGAAACCAGCTGTCTGGCAATCCTCCCCTGACCTCTCTCATCAACAAGGTGTTTCTGGCTGCATAAATGTGTTTTTCCACCATTCCGTTTAAATTCTAGAGGCTGATTCACTCACTGGATCACGATATGCATGTGCATAATATAGTGGAGTTTATATTTTATTCCATTTTTTTTTAAACAATTCAGCTACTGTACAAACATTTCTTCTGTCAGATCTTCACCTTCAATGTCAGTTGTTCTTCTTCTTCGTCTTATTATTATTATTATTATTATTATTTTAATTATAAAATAATTATATTATTATATTAATATTATTTTATTATAATTGTATTTCTATATTTATATCACTATAAAGTCCCCCTTTTGCCACAATAACCTCAGTGCTCTGTGTGTTCTTTTCAGCAATTTAAGCTACAGTAGCTCGGACTAAACAGGCCAGCCTGTGCAAAACAGCTTCAGAATGACTAATTCAGTGATGGGCAAAAGTATTGAGACATTTACTTTCAAGTGAAATTCAATATCCTTAATTCTTATTATCCAGCTTAATCCTGTATACAGGGTCACGGAGGGCCCAGAGCCTATCCCAGGGTGACAATAAATCACAGGGCACACATACTGTAGACACACTTACACTATGGACAATTTGGAAATGCCAATTAGCCTAACCTGCATGTCAAGATTGTGGAAGGAACCAGACTACCTGGAGGAAATCCACCAAGTATGAGGAGAACATGCAAACTCAGTGCACACAGAGGCAGGAATCAGTTTTCTATTGGTTTAGGTCTGGAGATGACCAAGACCCCAGAATCTAACTACCACTGTCACATAGCAAGTTTTTCAAATGTGGGAAAAAAGTGTGCAATCACCTGTTTTATGCACAGGGAGAGCTATAAAATATGGCACATGTTGTCTTAAAACTTTTGGCCACAATTGTACAGGATGAAACATCCACATTAATTCAGTGGTGCTGAAAGTGCCAAAATGTCTTTTAATTTGCCAGGCCTAAGGTGTCAAATTCCTAGTAATAATGATGATTGACTGCAGCAGGTAGCTTCTCTGTGCAACAGAAACAGGGTTTGTTTGACAGCCCTCATTGGATTGACTAATACTACACGTTAGAATGGGAAAGTCAAAGAAGCTCATCATAGATCTAAAAAAGAGAATTGTACAGTAGGATTTACAGGTCATGAGTGTATCTGGGGGCCATTTGTAAACAAACACAGACTTCAAGCTCCATTTAAACAATTTTGAGTAAGTTTAACCTTTTGGCAAGTGTAGCTTTTTTGCCATAGTCTACTAGAAGATCTGAGCTACTGTATCATCCTTAGCTGACAGGAAACTGGTTTGGGTTGGTCTATGATGGGCTCTGTACTGAACAGCCTTGTATGTCTTGCTATCACCCCAAGCTCTTGAAAACATCAGCCTTGAAACTAGCCAAATCCTATACATTTGGATGGTGTAACCCAGAACTGTCACCTCAATTTATCTCCTCAGCAAGTCATCTTCACCTGCACTGGTCTTGTCTCCACAGTCCCTTATGATCACAGTGCCAGAAAAAAAAAGATATTTAGTCCAGACTCTACCTCTCCTCTCAGTCTGTAACATCTGCAGTACCATACAGTAATACACATATCGTATGTATAGTACTGGGCAAAAGTCATTCATGAAGGCCACAAATGATTCCTCAGGACAACATACAAATACAAGAAAGTCTGGCTCTAGAAGTATAATATGAAGAAATGTGGTGTGTCTCTAGATAGTTGCACAGTACTGTACATTATTGCTTTAACAAAATAATTTTTTATTCTGATTTTGATAATTACTTTTGATATAAATAAATAGATGTATCAGTGATGGAACTTATCATAACGAATGTGGGATTGAAAAGGCTTAGCCCATAAAACACTTAATATGCCCCTGGACGTGTACTGTTTGTTCAAGATATGTTGCTGGCTAGGTCATAAGAATGAATTTGTTTACAATTAGGGTTAGGTCTGTGTTCGCAATTGTACCTTTTCATACAAAGTCATTTGTATCAAATCAAATTAAAATCGCATGTCGTTCCCTTTGCTCATTTGACTCCACATGCACCAGACTGACCTTTTCCGTGGTGCTAACATCGTAGCTATGCTTTGATGTTCCATTCAGTCAGTGCTGTTTGCTGATTTATAAGATTCCAGTCTATACAGAGGGATGAATCAGTGCAGTCAGCGCTTTTGATCTGGAAGAAGACCATGAGAATGTAGGAAAGTAATAATCTGTCTCCTCTGTAATACAGCACTGAGTGGCCTCTTCCGTCCTGCCTGTTTCCCATGAAAAGCCGCCAGTGATACATATCCTGAGAGAGGTGTTGAGATTTATGTCTGTCCTACACCACACACATTCACAGCCTCTGAAGCAGTATGGCTAACTTTAATGGACAGCTGAGCGTGTAAGGGTTAGAGCAGGGTTATGTGATCTGTGTGTGTGTGTGTGTGTGTGTGTGTGTGTGTGTGTGTGTGTGTGTGTGTGTGTGTGTGTGTGTGTGTGTTCCTGGAAGCCTGGTACAGGAAGTGAGGCTGTTTAAGCCAGCATTCCAAACTCTAAGGTTTGTGCTTTAAAAGCAAAAGCTCTCTTTCATTGTGACTGTAAGGAAAGGGAAAAGTATACGTACAGGACATAGTTGTAGTGACACTAATCACAGGAGTCACATTGTGATGAGATGGTGAGACACACACTTCATCTCTCTGAGATGCCACAAATCCATCCTGTATCATAGCTGCACATTTTGGCTAAAGGCTGTGCTCAGTGTTTGGACCACACAGCTGAAGCACAATCAGCCCTCTGTTGGAAAGGGTAATTATTTGGAAACTGACTGGCAACACACCTTAGCTTCTCCTGACAGCCCCATTAAATCTGACGCGGCCATGACGACCCCAGGAACAACAGTCACCCGGTGAAGGGGAGTGTGTGGCGTGACATGCAATACTAACAGCAGCCATTTCCTGCTCTCTATTTGTAAAACATCACTAGCTGAGATTAGTCTGTATATAAAAGGGAAGTGTGTACAAGGCACTGGATGGCATTAGTTGCAGACTTAATTGCTAATCCATTGCATACAAAAAAGGCTGAAAGAAATTGAGATTTATTTCAACAGTAGAGATGGCTGTGTGTTTTGGATGTTGCCACTATTTTTCTAAACATGTTGGGTGCGTGCCACTTACAGGAGAAGCGAACAGCGGGCTTTTGTGGTGTGGCCTAACGCTAAGTGTGTTTGGCCTTGTGGTTTTCAAGCAGTTTTGGGTTGAGGCTGGTTGCTCTGACGAGTGCCTGTTTAACAATTATTTTATAATCAGTCTCTCCATGAATTACATATTGCTCCAAATATAAGCCACCAGGCAGCTGATATAGTCTGCACTAGGATGGGTTATGTGAACAAATGGTTTTACTAAGTTTTAGATTGAGTATTTAAGTTTTTATTTAAAAAAAAATATTAGGACCATTATATACAGTGCATATAAAAAAATATATACTCAGCAAAAAAAGAAACGTCCCTTTTTCAGAACTGAAATAACATTATTGTTATTTCAACAATAATGTTGAAAAAATCCAAATAACTTTACAGATCTTCATTGTAAAGGGTTTAAACAATGTTTTCCATGCATGTTCAATTAACCATAATCAATTAATTAACATGCACCTGTGGAATGGTCGTTAAGACCTTAACAGCTTACAGAAAGTAGCATTTAAGGCCACAGTTCTAAAAACGCAGGACACTAAAGAGACTTGTCTACCGACTGTGAAAAACACCCAAAGAAAGATGCCCAGGGTCCCTGCTCATCTGCGTGAATGTGCATTAGGCATGCTGCAGGGAGGCATGAGGACTGCTGATGTGGCTAGGGCAATAAATTGCCATGTCCGCACTGTGAGACGCCTAAGACAGCGCTACAGGGAGACAGGAAGGGCAGCTGATCATCCTCGCAGTGGAAGACCACGTGTAACAACACCTGCACAGGATGGGTACATCCGAATATCACACCTGCGTGACAGGTACAGGATGGCCACAACAACTGCCCGAGTCACACCAGGAACACACAATCCCTCCATCACACAGCAAGAACTGACAAATCTGGTCCAGTCCATGAGGAGGAGATGCACTGCAGTACTTCAAGCAGCTGGTGGCCACCAGATACTGACTGGTACTGACTGATTTTGAGCCTCCCTTCATTCAGGGACACATTGTGAAACATTTGTAGTTTATGTCTTATGGTGTTGACTCTTTTAGTGTTCATACAAATATTTACACATTAAGTTAACTGAAAGTAAAAACAGTTGAAGGTTGAGAGTATATAATATTGTGAAAAAGTTTTTTTTTGTAATTCAATTCAAAAAGCGACACTCTCATATGGTTTAAATTTATCATGCATAAAGTGAATTATTGCTTTTAATTTTAATGATTATGGCTTACACCTCATAAGAATCCAGAAAAATTCCAGTGTCTCTCAATATTAGAATATTTAATTTTGAGTTTGTGAATTACTGTTCCTACAGCATAAACATCATGTACCTTCCCAAGTTCTCCCACACCACCCCACTCCTCCGCTCCCTGCACTGGCTTCCTGTAGCTGCCCGCATCAAATTCAAAACGCTGATGCTTGCCTTCAAAGCTAAAAATGGCCCAACACCCACTTACCTCTCTGCTCTAATCACACACACACACACAAAAAAAAAAAACTCTTCCCAGTTGTGTTGGACTAATGGCACTTAGTTATTAACCTAGTTAACACAGTGTAAGTATGTATCCAGTGATGTAAACTTTAAAGCACTTTTTGTAAGTCGCTCTGGATAAGAGCGTCTGCCAAATGCCTAAATGTAAATGTACTGTATGTCTTGTTCATTCCAGGCATATGGAAGACTTGACAGTTGTTCAGATGATGGAAATCAACATTCTTCAAAAAGGTCCCAGAGTCTGAAGGAAGAGTGGAGAGGCAGTGATGATTTGGGGTGCCAATGTCTAAAGTCAATGCAACTGTCTGCCATAAGATGTCACAACATTTCATGCTTCAGTTTGCTGTGAAGCTTTTTGGAGATGTTGATTTACTTTTCCAGCAGGACTGACCACCTGCCCACAGTGCAAAAACTAACACTAACTGGTTTACTGACTATAATAATACTGTGCTTGACTGGCCAGCTAACGCACCTGACTGAACCTCATAAAGAATCTATGGAGTATTGTCAAGAGAAAAATGATAATAAGAGGAATGCTATGACCAGGTAACATCCTCAGAAATGTTGGGCAGTAGGCAAACAGGTGGATATTCAGAGTGGAGGCCAAACAGTCATTAACAACTAGCCTTGATGCACTTTGTGATGATGGGGTGAGTACTGTACAATGGGATAAAAGTCTTTGAGTGCTGTTGCAGTGGAGTGATTTGGTAGCAATGTTAGGTGACTTAAAGCAGGTGGGGACGGCTGCCTGATTCAAGGACAGGTTAAAAATGTCTGGGAAGTATTCAGTAAGTTGCTCTACACAGGATCTGAACACCCAACTAGGGATGTAATCAGGACCAGCTGCCGCCCATGCATTCACATGCTCAGAACACACTTAAGTGATGGAGTTAGAGAACTGCTGCTTACCGGGTAATACAGTTAGATGCACTAGTATATCTAAAAAATCTAAAGAAATGATCTAAAGAAATTCAAGCACAGATGAGAAACAAAGTAATTGACATGTATTAGTCTGGAAAGGGTTACAAAGCTGTTTTAAGGTTTTGGGACTCAAGCAAACCATGGTGAGAGCCATTATCCCCAAAAATATCCCCTTGGAACAGTGGTGAACCTTCTCAAGATTGGCCAGCCTACCACAATTACTCCAAAAGCACAATGACAACTCATTCAGGAACTCATAAAAGAACCCAGAACATCTAAAGGACTGCAGGCATCACTTGACTCATTCATTCATTCATTTTCTATACCGCTTAATCCTGTGTTCAGGGTCGTGGGGGACCTGGAGCCTATCCCAGGAGACTTCGGGCACGAGGCGGGATACACCCTGGAGCCAATCCATCGCAGGGCACACACACACATACTCACACACCACGGGCAATTTGGGAACGCCAATTAGCCTAACCTGCATATCTTTGGACTGTGGGAGGAAACCGGAGTACCCGGAGAAAACCCACCAAGCACGGAGAGAACATGCAAACTCCAGGCTCGAGATGGGAATCGAACCCAGACCCTGGAGGTGAAAGGCGACAGTGCTAACCACTACACCACCGTGCCACCTTCACTTGACTCAGTTAAGGTCAATGTTCATGATTCAACAATAAGAAAAAGACTGGGCAAAATGGCATTAATGTAGTTAATGGAGTTCCCAGACGAAAGCCACAGCTAACCAAAATTTATGAAGGAAAACTAACCCGATTTTTATAAAAAAGAACATTGTACCAACAATGAAACATTGTGGTGGTAGTGTGATCGTCATAGGACCTGGACATACGTAAATACTGTGCTCTACCAGAAAATCCTGAAGGAGAATGTCCGGCCACCAGTTTGTGACCTTAAGCTCAATTGCACTTTGGTAATAAAGTAGGACAATGATCGAAAACACACAAGCAAGTGCACCTCTGAATGGCTAAAAAAATAATAAATTAAGGTTTTGGAGTGGCCTAATTAAAATTCATGATAAAAAATCTCCAATGTGGCCGAATTAAAGCAATTCTGAAAAGAAAAGTGGGACAAAATTCTTTCACAGCTATGGTAAAGGGTCATTGCTAGGTATTGCAATCAGTTGATTACAATAATTGCTGATAAGGATGGCAACCATTTATTAGGTTTAAGGGCAATTACTTTTTCACATAGGGCCAAGCAGGTTTCGACAGCTTTTTTCCTTTAATAAATGAAATCATCATTTAAAAACTGTATTTTGTGTACTTGGGTTATCCTTGTGTAATATAAAAATTAGTTTGATGATCTGTATACTTTTAGCATCACAAATATGCAAATACTAAACAAAACACTAAACAAACACTGTACCTCTGCCTTGAACATTGACCTAATGTTCTCCTTTTCAAATCAAGCATAGAAGTAGTTGAGCTCATTTGTGAGTGAATCGGAATTGTTGGGAGGTGCTACACTTGGTGGTTTAAAGTCTGTGACAGGCTAAATGCCTTGCCACATGTATCGGAATTAGGAGAGTTGAAGACCCTGTTTACTGTATGTTTGCACTTGGCTTTGCGGGTTCCCCTTATCAGCTGGCTACACTGTTAACCTCCCAGTGTCCAAACATGAATGCGTTGTAAGTGCTTTTTGCAGGAGACAGACTTTGTGGTCCATGCAAGACTCCTGATTGGAGACACGTTTAACTAATTATTTTATGATCACCCTGTCCACAGAACTGTTTATTTGCTCCAGGACATTTTCTCCAGGTGTTAGGACAGGTGTTAATATTGGTGTGTGAATCTGCATAGCAAATTCTTTTCAATTAGTGAGAAAGAACTGCTGCTGGAGAGCAACCTCAGTCCTTCCAGCCTGCTTTTAAGAGACCTGATTTTCAATTTCACACATTTAATAGCTGTAAAGTACTTGGGCAGCAGAAAACATGAATGATGGTAAAATTCTGTTGAAACTTTGGATTCTAATCACTTTAGTTGCAGTGAGAATTCCCAGCAACAATAAAGGCTCTGTTGGGATGTGATGTCTGCAGATTAGGATCGGACTGGAGCAGGGGGTACATTGCAACCGCAACAGTGCATTAAAACTTGTGTGATAAGTAGAAGGGCCTGCATTTACAGTAATAGTCAGGTATTCAAATTCAGTGAGTTCGGCCGCGTAGGTGGTTTCCCCTGTCTCTATAGTAGGGCTCAGTGCTGTTGGACAGGGTCTGATGGTAACTGGTTGAAACAGATTTTGTGTAATTCATATCAATTAGTGATTGATATGCAATTATGAACACAGTCAAAAATCAGAGTCATGGTCTGTGCATAGAGCTGAGTATAGAGCTGTACAGTATAGGAGAAACATTAGTTAGATGGCATTGTGAATATGAAAATGTCGTGCATGATGATTTTTTAAAATAAAATGTTTAAATAATTTTAATGACATGAATAAGCAATTACATATTCAGAATTTAACAGTTAAGATGTGTTCATCCAGTAAATTACATTTATGTTTTTGTTAATGTGTCTTCACTGTTACTGTTAACTACACTGTTAAAAATTGCTGTTAATTCACGGCAAAAATTTAACAGTATAATCCTGTTTTGCTCAAAAGCAGTGCATTGCTGTTTTTTTACGGTTGGTGAAATGATGTAGCCAAATTTAACAGGATTTTAGCGTATTTATTGCACGAAGGCCAAAAAACGGTACTTAACAGTATTTCGGGAACAGGAAACTGCAGAGCACACGTGGATTTTCATCCTTCTTTATTCTGAGACTTACAGTAACTGGTAAGTGCACATTTTCCTTGCTCTTTTTAAACAAAACACACCTTTGCAATTGCAAATAATTGTGGAAGCTGATATTGTAACATTTTATACGTTCATTTCAGTTCTAAATACGTCAACGTGCTAACTGCTTCAGAGTGAAGCTGGATTTCCCATTCAAATATTCCCGATTATAAGGTGAGTTCAATTAAACATCATATACTATAAACTCATCTGCAAAGTAAGCCTTTATACACCGTAGCAACAAAGTGATATTTATGTCTCAATAGCACGCTGAATTTATCGTCATCTCGTTTGCTATGTTTAGCTTGCTATCTTTTCATTTATTGCCTAATATACCTTAAATGTATATTAGACACAACAGTCCACTGCACAGTGTTTATTTCGGTAACAGTGCTTGTAAATTTGGGTAAGCTTGTTCTAATTTGTACATAACTGTATTCTGAGGGGAGTTTTTCTGTACTAATGTTGCTGTTTTGTTTCTTTAATGTTGGCTGTATTTTGGATTGCTTCGATCAAAGTTAGTTTGATAGAATAAGTCACACGATTGAATACTTAGTAAGAATAATTCCTGTTCAAAAGTGTAGTGTTGTTGGTTCGTATTGTAGTGCTAATGTAGTACAGCAGGCTAATGGACATTTTATTTTAGTGGAGATTTTTTGTTGTTGAGATTTTTTGAGGTACGTTTTTTTGTGGCCACTTGGCAGTGTGGTGGAAATTCTGAAACCAATATAAAGACAAGTAAAACATACACTGGGTAAGAGCAAAGTAACAATGGTTTTATTTTAAACTTCTGCAGAAGGACCAGTCTCATACTGCAAACAGTTGCAGCATAGAGAAAGGTGATCTCTTTCTCTAGCTGACCTATTTTATACACAAACATCTCTGTTAACATAATCAACGCCCCGTACGTGAAGTTCCTACATTCAAACTCATGACTCTTTATCTGCCCCAGACTAGATGTCCATACCTTATCATTTATTCAGGGACAACTACAATCAGGTTGTTTCTATTCTGTTCTCGGCCTTGTGTCTCTAAGCTTCGACAACTAAGTTCAAACTTCTAAGGCCTACGTTACACACTTACTACAAGAATCAAATAGAATTAATACATATAATTAAAATATGATTTTTCCATTACAATTTCCCCCTTTTGTCATTCTATGACAACCTAAATATTTTAATTCTACAATTCAAAACAATACTAATAAGCTATGCATTAGGTAAATTTCATCAGATATTCTCTCTCCCACCTGGGTTTTTAACAACATCATCACTAGCACTCTAATGCACACAGAGGACACTACAGCTGTCTTTATGGGGCCAGACCCCCGACACAAAAGCATAAAAAAAATTTTGCAACCTACTTAAATATACATGCTTGACATTTCTCTAAAGATTTACATTATGTCTTCTTCCATATCATGATCTAAACATTCAAAATGATAGTCACCGGAATTTTGAACTCTGTCAGAAGTCGGGTCGTCCCAGTCCGTTTTCCGTTTTATGTTGTCAGTCTGTCTTAACATTTAATAATTTACTGTGTTCAGAACTAGTCCCTGTATACATCTGCAAATACAGGGTGTTATACAGAGGCCTAACAAGATTATAATCCCAATTGGTAGAACACTATAAACCAGCCAATAACCCCAGCCTCCCCATAATTGCGTTAACCACGAGATCCAAGACTCTACTTGGGGAGGTGGTTGCAAAGCCTTCTTCATGCGGTTTATGATGTTGCTGATATTCTGATGATCATCATTGAAAGGCGTGAAAGGCCTTTACGGTGTCATTTTTTAGTATTAGTAACATGTATGCTAAACCATTTACCTTGTTTAGGGCTACAGCTGCTCCTCCGCCGAGGAAGAGTGACCAGCCTACATTTGCTCCTGGGCTAGTCCATGGGTTTCCTAAAGTGTAACCATGAAATTTAATAGGGACATCTCTTTTTCTTCTATTCTCTGACATCCGTGGCCCCCACGGATTTTCTGTGTGTACTGACACACTAGGAGTTACATATGCAGGATAACATGAGCCTGTCCAATTGAAATTTCTTAACAGGCAATGGGGAACAATAGCTCCCTGGGGCATCAAAACATAGGTTATTGGAATAATTACACTCAGGGACTGCTGGGTTTGGCCTCCCTGTTTGTTTGTAGTATTCAGATATCTGTAAGATGGCCATGGTGGTTATCGGTATAATACAAGACGTGTTGTCTGCATTTGCTTCTGCTGCTGTGACATTATTTAGGGGCAGTGCTACCCAGCCCGAGGACATGACATGGCATACACAACACAAGAGGTTGTGTATGTCTGTTATATTATCAGCAATGTCTAATGATAGGGCACATTCCCAATTTCCCTGCACATCTATTGAGATTAGTGTTATGCCTTTTTATCATGCTGTCTCTTCTCTTTATTCTATTTAAATGCATGTAGCTTGAGTTTGTTAAATAGACTTTACCATCGCCGTTTCTCTCCGAATTCTCAATAAGTAGGCACATCAGGGTAACCATAACTATTATTATTCCTAAAGTTACCCAAATTGCTTTGGGGTGTTTTCTCATTTGTAACCAAGGGTCCAGTCCAGCTAATTCAAGGTCTGTAGTGTGAATAATCTCAGTCACTAATATTCTCCGTCCTCTAAGTATGTATCAAGTCTTCTATCCTGTCAGTAGTTACAACACTTACTTTTTAACTCTAATTACTTTTATATGTCACCAATGTTACTCAGGGCTACTGCTACTTTGACACCTTACAATTTCTTCATGTGTTGTCCTCAAATGTAGTGTACTTATTGTTGTGATGAATTTGATTGGAGAGCTGTGGTTCTGCGTTGTTTCTGTCACTCTAGTTGGTTCTTCTGACCCATGCACTTTGCGTGCAGGTGAGGGTCTGTTGGGGTTTACAGGAGAGGTTACTAGCACGTCACTGCTCACCCTTGTTGACCTCTGTGTTGTTTTCTCTTCGGTTCTGGAACATGTTTGGGGTGCTGGCGTGTACCCTCATCTCTGTTTCCACTACTTTGACTTCTTTTTGTGGTGTTAGGAGCACTGTCAGTGGGCCTGTATTAAAAATAAATCCTCAAAGAGTTTTGCACAATAACATAACATTTCATCTTCACAATGTCCTTTTACTTTTCGTGTGCTCTGGCTTCATCTTAATTCCTTTATCTACAGTACAGTATGTTATTAGAAACACAAATCCACATACTATCGCTTATTCCCCCTTTTGACACATGGTCCTTACACGTGTGTCAACTTAGCATAGAAAGAAATAGCTTTATAGGTAGACACGGCTTGTGATTGGGGTCGTACCAAACCCCTTCTGTCAAAACACATCCCGCTTTTCTCCAGAGTGTTTCCTCTCCTGGAGTGACTGTAGCTCTGAAGCTCTTCAAGGTTAGCTGTGGGGGTGAGAGCATTAGACACACACATGTTATGGTTATTGGAAAGGGGAAGCTTGGCCACGGCCTTCGCTGCTGCATCTGCTTTTCTGAAATAGAATATAATTTGTTAGTTTGAGCATTACATTTACACTATTTAAATTTCATGTGCTATAACTATGACAAACTCCTGTTAGCACCTATTTCTCTATCACAAAATATTGTTCCATCCACATTCATTTTATATCCAGATTCTGTAGTGGCGCTTACTGTGGATCAATCCTAGTGGAACAAAGTTGTTTAACAGTGAAAGAAAGGAGTTAGAGGGTTAGAACTATACATCTTTCCACATTGATATTTATAATTTAGTATTGTACTTTAACCACTCTGTTGCAAATAAGTGTGATTCTTCTCTGTATAAAAGATACTGAAACTTCATGAACTAGAAATGTCAAATTACTGTAGCCCACTATACATCTTTATTCTATACCTGCCTCCTCAGCTTCTGGTACTGGACATAAACACATGGGTGATGCTGCTGCTACAGGATCTGATTTGGCTGAGAAGTGAGATAAAGATCTCATTGTTTTTCTCTCTTTCTCTCTGTTTTTTTTTTTTCTGCAGCCAGTCTGAAATCATGCAACAATTCTTTTCATCAACAGTTTTTGTAAAAGGCCTTTTATAATTTGAAATGTCCAATATTAAAGTAGTTTATACTGCCAAATTTGATTCAATTAAAGATTGTTCTTGCTTCCGGAGTTCAACTAAGTGCACTGTGGGCCAGTAGACCCTTCCCATGAGTATGTATCTCACTGGGGCCTCGAGGATTGTATAGATCAAATTAACTTTTCTGCAATAAAACACTTTTACTTTTTACATTTCTACTTTAGCGTCAATTTTCTTATTTGTTTTAGAATATTTTGGACTACTACTGTACTTGGATCCAAAGTTTTATCTTGTCCCAAAACAATTTGACCTAAGATATGACTTGTATGTGCGAATTGTAGCTTTTATATGGTTTGCTTTATGACCTTGTTCTGCTGGACAATAAGAAGTTGCTGATGTTTACCATGACAACAGCTTTAAAATAAAGAATTAAACACTGGAATTATTTCAGTTAAAGACTCGGGTAGATACAGTATGAAGTTTGTAGGGCCTAAATTTTACTTTGGGGTGATCACTGCCAGTTCACTTCCCTTAATTAAACCTACATTGTGCTTCCCATTAGCCCATACATTTTAGTGAGTAATGATAAACATAAATTCTTTTTTTTTAAAAAGAAAAGAAAAAGCTCCGCATGCTGATAACTTAATTTTTTCTGCCTGGCCAGGTCTTGTGACTGTAGGTACTGTAATATATACAGTTCTTTTATACTTTAACACATGATTTTTCAGCATTGCATCAGCATTTGTTTCTCTGTGGCTGTAATGTAATGTCAGATAAGACGTTCATTCTCAATCACTCTCATTCATACCACATGTCACTCAAACGCCCAATATTTATTTATTTAGTTATTTTTTTCCTCATCCTTATTACTTTTATCCAATAACACATTAGGGGTGTCCCTACTGTGATTACTGTGACACTTGTGCTACATTTTCTCATGTGCACACTGCTTATCTCTACATTGACTACACATCTGAGCTTATCGTTAAAAAAAAGAGATATGTGACACATATCTAATATCATAATGTGTTTACTGGTATATATTTGTCTATCACTGTAGCATTTACTGAACTCACAGTTGAAGTGCAGAGCTTCCATTCATACACATACAACAGGGGCAACGGATCACATTTCACAAGAGTGAAATCCTCAGGCTCAATACTGGTTTAGTCTCAAGAGTTTTATACCTAATTTACATATGAAATCTTCACCCCAATAGATTTACTGGGCAGCAATAAGAGCAAAAAATCTAAATTTATCATCATGTACACCTGGAAAAAGCCACACGCTTGTCTTTATGAGGCTCTTTTCAGCTGCATGTCCTGAAGTGCCCACAGAGTTCAGGAATCTGCCACTCTGTTTCACTAAACTGTCAAATTCACACACTTTAATGACTGAATGACCTGCATGGAATGTAGCAAAATTAATTTTGTTTGTCATGGAGCTGCAATTCCATTGTTGGCATTTTACTGATACTGTATACTTCAAGATCATACGTAGCATGTGTGGATGTTTCTAAGATACAAACGTGAATTGAATCATTGAAAAAGATAGCAAGCTTTTCTTCATTGCGATCAGAGCAAGAAGTGTTAGTAGGAAAAATAATTATTTTTGACTCACCCTCTCCTTCGGGTCTGCTCCCCACGCCCCCGGCCTTTTTCTGTCAATTTCCACCCTGATCCTCACCTCTCCTAATCCATTCCTCTCCTCTGCTCCTTCTCGGACAGTCTCTAATCCAATGGTCTTCACTTCCGCATGCATAACTGTTATGAGGGTTAGCTTCAATATGGCGCCCCTCGGTGTATTATACATATGGGAGCCCCAACGCAGGACTCGGAGTGGGCGTTGAGCCGTGGATTGTTTATTTCGCTAGGGACTGGTTGGTTCGCGTGAACACCACGCAGCGTTATGAAGGGAATGAAGGCCCGCTTATGTCGGCGCGGGCCACCGTACTTCTCGTACTTAAAAGGTAGGTAAATTATATTAGTGCTTTATGATTCACTTTTCTTTTCACCTTCTCTTTCTATCTCTATTTCTATCTTTCTATTTCTTTTCTTTTCTATCTTTCTATTTCTTTTCTATCTTTCTATTTCTTTTCTATCTTTCTATTTCTTTTCTATCTTTCTATTTCTTCTCTCTTCTATCTTTCTATTTCTTTTCTATCTTTCTATTTCTTCTCTTTTCTATCTTTCTATTTCTTTCTCTCTCTTTCTTCTCTTTTCTATCTTTCTATTTCTTTTCTATCTTTCTATTTCTTCTCTTTTCTATCTTTCTATTTCATTTCTATCTTTCTATTTCTTTTCTATCTTTCTATTTCTTCTCTTTTCTATCTTTCTCTTTTCTTTTGTTCCCTATACCAGAGCCACGCTCTCGTACCTGGTGCTATCTAATGTTCGCACAGCGTGCGCTGGTTTCTGGGAACTTAAATATCCTACTGGCCAGGTGTAGCTCGTCTCTGTTGATTGCCAATGCTGCGGGGTTGCCTAGCAACCGCCCGTCGCATGTGTGGCCGTGTTACAGTACCCCCCTGTCTAGGGACGACCCCTGACGTTCCTGTGCCAGCCCTACGGCTAGCCCGGAATTCTCTAATAAGTTCGGGGTCTAGTATGTGCCGGGCTGGCACCCAAGAGCGCTCCTCGGGACCATACCCCTCCCAGTCCACTAGGTACTGTGTGGCACCCTGGACCTGTCTGGAATCCAGGATACGTCGAACTGTGAAGGCTGCGGACCCGTCAATCATACGCGGTGGAGGTGGAGGTGGAGGAGGTTTGGGGGCCAAGGTGCTGCAGAGTACTGGTTTTAATCGTGACACATGGAATGTAGGGTTGATCTTCATTGACCGGGGGAGAGCCAAGCGGTATGCCACAGGATTAATTCTTCTCATGATTTTAAACGGCCCAATGTACCGGGGGGCCAGCTTCCGTGACTCAAGTTTTAGTTGGAGGTCCTTGGTGGACAACCAGACCTGTTGCCCTATACGTAAGGAGGGTCCTGCCTGTCGCTTTCGATTTGCCGTGAGGGTTGCCCTGCGTCTGGACACTTGTAGGGTGGCTCGGGCCTTCCTCCAGGTCCGACGGCACCGCTGTACTAAGGTCCGTGCCGCGGGGACCCCTACCTCAGGTTCCTCCTCTGGGAACATGGGGGGGGGGTACCCAAATTGGCACTCAAAGGGTGACATGCCCAGGGAGGAGTGCCACAGGGTGTTATGGGCATACTCTACCCACATCAGGTGGTCCGACCAACATGACGGGTTGGAGGAGGTTACGCACCTGAGGGCACGCTCTAAGTCCTGATTCACCCTCTCTGTTTGCCCGTTTGACTCGGGGTGAAAGCCCGATGTCAAGCTGGCTGTGGCCCCAATAAGTTTACAGAACGCCCCCCAAAACCGGCTCGCAAACTGCGGGCCCCGGTCAGAGACCAGGTCGGTTGGGAGGCCATGTACCCGGGCCACCTGATGGAGGACCAACTGCGCTGTCTCCTTGGCCGATGGAAGTTTTGGCAAGGGAATACACTTACAGGCTTTGGAGAACCGATCTACGATCACCAGAATTACCGTGTTCCCCTTGGAGGGGGGCAGGCCCGTAACAAAATCCAAGGAGAGATGGGACCACGGACGCGACGGTATAGGTAAGGGGCGCAGCAGTCCGGCAGGCCGTGTACGGGGTTCCTTGTTCTGTGCGCAGGTCGGACAGGCTGCCACATACGCCCGAACATCCTTCTCCATGCTAGGCCACCAAAGGCGCCGACGAAGAAACTCAAGTGTCCTAGTGGCGCCCGGGTGTGCCGTAAATGGGGACGTGTGACCCCATGCCAGAGCTTGGGCACGGGTGTTGGCAGGAACATATAGCTTTCCGGGGGGTCCTCCTCCCGGATCTGGTTCCTGTCGCTGTGCCTGCTTGATCCTTTGTTCAATGGCCCAGCGTACGGGGGCAAGGATGCGTGGTGCTGGGATGATGCTCTCGGTTCCTGGCTCTTCTACTGGAGGATCCCATTGGCGCGAGAGTGCGTCTGGCTTGAGATTCTTTGAGCCCGGACGGAACGAGAGCACATAGTCAAACCGGGAGAAGAAGAGGGACCATCTGGCCTGTCGAGGGTTTAAGCGTTTGGCCGACCGGATATATTCTAAGTTTTTGTGGTCGGTCCAGATTAGTATTTGCTGTTTGGCCCCCTCCAGCCAGTGTCTCCACTCTTCTAAAGCCAGTTTTATGGCAAGGAGCTCCCGATCTCCAATGCCATAATTTCTCTCCGCCGGGGTTAGGCGGTGTGAGAAGTAGGCGCAGGGATGTAGTTTCTGGTCCTCCCCGGAACGCTGGGAGAGAACAGCGCCCACCCCCACATCGGATGCGTCTACCTCCACTATGTACTGGGTCTCTGGGTCCGGCATCCGTAAGACTGGGACTGTGGTGAGCTTTGCTTTTATAGCCTGGAAGGCCCCTTGAGCCTCCTCTGTCCATTTAAATCGCCCTGGGTTCCTCTTTGTGAGGGTGCTAAGTGGGGCCGCCAGGGTGCTAAAGTTGCGGATGAAGCGTCTGAAAAAATTGGCGAACCCCAGGAAGCGCTGAACTGCCCGAAGC
The DNA here is from genome assembly GCA_030522415.1 of Channallabes apus. Classification (NCBI taxonomy): domain Eukaryota; kingdom Metazoa; phylum Chordata; class Actinopteri; order Siluriformes; family Clariidae; genus Channallabes; species Channallabes apus. Next base: position 39,821,989 of record CM060107.1, on the reverse strand, counting down.
GAGGTAGGACGGGGCCACTGGGCCACAGCCCTTATCTTGGCCGGATCCATTTGAAGGTGGCCCCTGGATACCACAAACCCCAAGAAGGAGGTGGAGGTTGTGTGGAACTGTGACTTCTCCAGCTTAACATATAGATGGTTCTGCTGGAGAAGTTGCAGCACCCGGCGTACGTGGGTGATGTGCTCTGGCAGAGAGTCACTAAAAATTAAAATGTCATCCAAGTAGACAAAGGTGTAGAGGTTAAGCGTCTCCCGGAGCGCCTCGTTAATGAACCTCTGGAACACTGCTGGTGCATTAGTCAGGCCGAATGGCATTACCCGGTATTCATAGTGCCCTGACGGCGTAATAAACGCCGTTTTCCATTCGTCCCCTGCTCTGATGCGGATCAAGTTATACGCACTCCGTAAATCTAACTTGGTGAACCATTTCGCCCTTTGCAGACACTCAAAGGCAGAGTTCATCAGGGGCAGGGGATAGCGGTCCTTTAGGGTGATTGCGTTTACCCCCCGATAATCTATGCAGGGGCGGAGGCCCCCATCCTTCTTCTTTACGAAGAAGAACCCCGCCCCTGCGGGGGATGTGGACGGGCGAATGAATCCCAGGGACAATGCCTCCTGGATGTACTCCTCCATGGCCGAATGTTCAGGAGAAGACAAAGAGTAGAGCTTTCCCCTCGGTGGGGTCGAACCTGGAAGCAGGTTGATCGCGCAGTCAAAAGCTCGATGGGGAGGAAGCTTTTGGGCCCCCGACTTAGAGAATACTTCTGCCAGGTCCCAGTAATCTTTGGGAACTGCCGAGAGATCGACCTGATGGGATGGCTGCACATCTGGGGTTCTAATCCCTTTAAAGCAGCTCTGTGCGCAGCGGGTGCCCCACACTGAGACAGAGCAGGTTAGCCAATCAATACGGGGGTTGTGCTCTCGCAACCACGGAAACCCCAGTACCACCTGGAGCTCCGGTACGCGGGTAATTAGGAAGGTAATCCGCTCTGCATGTTGCCCAATACGTAGTATTAGTGGGTCAGTCTCATGTGTGATCGGCCCGGATTCGAATAACTGACCGTCCAGGGCCGCCACTGGAATGGGAGCGGAGAGGGGGTGGAACGGAATAGCCAATCTCCGCACCAGTTCTCCATCTATAAGGTTACCCGCTGCTCCCGAATCTACAAATGCTTTTAGGCGGGTGGTGGAGGCTCCCTCCCAGGTGATGGTGATAGAGAGGAAGAGCCCTGATCGCTGAGGGTCTGGCCTTTGGGTCACTGTCGGTCCCCCATCCGAGAGTGACCCCCCCCTTTTGGCTTATTCAGCGGACAGCGCCCCTGGTGGTGACCGGGCCTGCCACAACGGAAGCAACCCGAACGAAGCCGAGGAGTCCCTGGGATCTCTGCGGACCCTAACTGCATGGGCTCTCCCAGGTCTGCCTCCCGTTCTAACTCTCGCTGGGGAGAGATCGGCTCTACCCTGTAATTCCCTGCGCGTTCCGCCCTCCGCTCACGGAGGCGGTTATCTATTTTTATGGCCATACTGTAAAGGGCTTCTAAATTCTCGGGTGGTTCGCGTACTGCCAGCTCATCTTTGAGCTTCTCCGAAAGGCCTTGAATGTACGCGTGCTTCAGAGCTTCAGCGTTCCAGCCTGAATTAGCAGCTCGTGTCCGAAATTCGATGGTATAATCCGCCACTGACCGGCCCCCTTGCCGAATGTGAAGGAGAGGCGAGACTACACCGCTAGACAGATGTGGATGGTGAAAGGTGGCCTTGAGTACCTCTATGAAATCATTTGCTGTAGTGTGTGCTGCTAGGAGGTTTTGCCACACTGCGGTAGCCCACTCCAGGGCCCTTCCCGTCAATAGTGATATCATAAATGCTATCTTGGCTCTCTCAGTGGGAAATTGGGATGGTTGCATCTCAAATACTAAAGAGCACTGGAGTAGGAAGGCACTGCATCTCTCAGGTTCCCCAGCATAAGGCTGGGGAGTAGGTAATCTCGTTTCGGCCACCAGGGGGGGTGCTTGTGCTACGGTAGCGGCAGCGGGAGCCGACCCCGGAAGTGATTCCGAGGTCAACGGCAATCCGGAAGTGCCCTGCGCCCCGAGTCGCCCCTGAATCTCGTCTAAGCGCTGCGAAATGCCCTTTAGCTCTGAAAATAATTCGGTCAGCGCGTTTTCATGTTTGCCGATCATTCCCGCCTGACCGGTCACTATTTCGCGTACCCGCTCCAAATCCGCGGGCTCCTGGTGTGGTGCGAACATTCTGTTATGAGGGTTAGCTTCAATATGGCGCCCCTCGGTGTATTATACATATGGGAGCCCCAACGCAGGACTCGGAGTGGGCGTTGAGCCGTGGATTGTTTATTTCGCTAGGGACTGGTTGGTTCGCGTGAACACCACGCAGCGTTATGAAGGGAATGAAGGCCCGCTTATGTCGGCGCGGGCCACCGTACTTCTCGTACTTAAAAGGTAGGTAAATTATATTAGTGCTTTATGATTCACTTTTCTTTTCACCTTCTCTTTCTATCTCTATTTCTATCTTTCTATTTCTTTTCTTTTCTATCTTTCTATTTCTTTTCTATCTTTCTATTTCTTTTCTATCTTTCTATTTCTTTTCTATCTTTCTATTTCTTCTCTCTTCTATCTTTCTATTTCTTTTCTATCTTTCTATTTCTTCTCTTTTCTATCTTTCTATTTCTTTCTCTCTCTTTCTTCTCTTTTCTATCTTTCTATTTCTTTTCTATCTTTCTATTTCTTCTCTTTTCTATCTTTCTATTTCTTCTCTCTTCTATCTTTCTATTTCTTTTCTATCTTTCTATTTCTTCTCTTTTCTATCTTTCTATTTCTTTCTCTCTCTTTCTTCTCTTTTCTATCTTTCTATTTCTTTTCTATCTTTCTATTTCTTCTCTTTTCTATCTTTCTATTTCATTTCTATCTTTCTATTTCTTTTCTATCTTTCTATTTCTTCTCTTTTCTATCTTTCTATTTCTTTTCTATCTTTCTATTTCTTTTCTATCTTTCTATTTCTTTTCTATCTTTCTATTTCTTCTCTCTTCTATCTTTCTATTTCTTTTCTATCTTTCTATTTCTTCTCTTTTCTATCTTTCTCTTTTCTTTTGTTCCCTATACCAGAGCCACGCTCTCGTACCTGGTGCTATCTAATGTTCGCACAGCGTGCGCTGGTTTCTGGGAACTTAAATATCCTACTGGCCAGGTGTAGCTCGTCTCTGTTGATTGCCAATGCTGCGGGGTTGCCTAGCAACCGCCCGTCGCATGTGTGGCCGTGTTACACATAACAGCCATTTGTTCTCCCACGTCCACGTCCTCCTCGTCCTCTTCCACGTCTCCTGTACTGTACATCCGCAGTTTGTCTTACCATCTGCAACACTGCCAGCTGTGCATTGTCACTCTGGTCTTCTCTCTTCTTGTTGCGCTTATCTTTTTCTTGTGATACCAGCTTTTCCGCGTGTATTGCATGTTGTTCAATGAGACTAAGTTTTCCAGTGTCCCATCCAACGCATGTGTTTTTCACCTTCTGAGCGATGTCCTCCTGTAATCCATTTATGAAACTGTTCCTCAAATGTGCTTCATACGGTGAAATTGCTGCCACAGAAATGTCTGCAGGCCTCTCCAATCCGCTGTTTGCATCATGTACCTCAGTGAGACGGGTGAGATAGTGTGACACGCTCTCTCCTGGTTGTTGTTTGCACATTGATATTTTAGTCATATCCATTTTTGCTGGGAACGTTTCTTTACACGCTGCTGTAAGGCACACCACAAAACCGTTAAATGCTTGGTTTTCTTCATGATCAGCCTGAGCTCGCCGTGCGAAAACATTGTCCGTTGGCCAGGAATACTTAATCTTTGCAAAGTCCGCACCTAGTTTTCTCCCCAAAAGTCTTCGCATTTCATAAGATGTCGGGCGAAACTCTGAGCAAAATCTGCTCATTTCATCACCGAATTTCTGTCCTCCCCCCTCTCTCGGGTCTGGGAGTTGTCCATGTGCATTTTCGATGTCCTTTATTGTCCATGGTCGGTGAACAAGCATCGCTGTGCCATCCGCCCCTGCTACTTCCATCATTGGAGCAGTGATTTCTTGATGAACACTTCCTGTAGCTCCTAAGAGTTCCTCTCTCTCGTCCTCGCTGTCATCAGGTGGTGGTTGTCGATCAGCCTTTTCTCTTTTCAGCTGAGCCTTGGTTCGAGTATGTGATGAAATTGGAGACAGAGCCGTGCTTGCTGTGCTGGGGCCTTGGGCCTGCCGAGAAGTCTCTTGTCCATGCTGTCATACTGGATCTGCTGAAGGGGCTATCTGTCTAAGAGCTGGGGGTCGCGGGGGGCAGCCGTCCAGGTCGGGATCTGAAATAGACTTAACACACTGAAAAGAATCAATGTTTTGTGCTTGCATTTTAGGTTGTATGCGTTTTTCTCTAAGTTCTGCTTCTGCCTTCCACATATTAAATCCTACCCAATTAATGTTTACTTTGTTATTCTTTTTGTTATTGTAATTATCTATCTACACATGATTCACACATCCACAACTCAAAGGCAATCTCAGTAATTAATAATTCTACATTTCTCTTTTTTTTTTTTTTTGTTTTCCTGGATTTCCACATTTCTCAAACATTTCTCATAACATAATTTAGATGTTATCTTTACCAAGGAACGCCACAAGCGTAACAATCTTTTTTTTTTTTTTTTTTTTTTTTGCTGTTACCCATGATTTTTACTTGTCAATTTACACGTGCCACTAACTCACAGTGAGCTCTCACAGTCTCCCTGACTGCTACCGGTGCAGCGGTTTGCACTCTGCCATAAAGTCCTCTTGACTTTACCGGTGCACTTTACACTCTACCTTAATTTACCTCAACAGTCCCCTTGACTGTTTTTCCCGTAAAGTCCTCTTGACTTTTACGTGTGCACCTTGCAACCCTGCACTCTGACTTGCTTTTACCTCCAGAGGTCCTCACACCGAGCACGTCTGCTGCGGGGCCAAGTTTTTCGGAAACGAGGCGAAACCAGTACCCTATCTCTCTCTTTTGTGCGCCTTTGCACTTTTGTGGGTACTTTTCACGAATCCCAGACTCGTGTGATAGATCCAAGTTTAAATCTATCCCAGCCACTGTGAGAAAGTGCACTTAATACTTAATTACAACTTACTTTAACTTTAACAATTACAACTTACTTTAACTTTAACAATTACAACTTACTTTAACTTTAACAATTACAACTTAAAGACTTACAACTTAAAAAATTTCCTTACCACACTATTTTAGTTCTTTTAACTCCGGTGTTGAGGTGACATGGTGAATCCCCGGTCCTCTCACGCTCGATTGCCAATTAAGCGTTTGAGATGAAGTGAAAAGCCTCCAAGGCGTCAGCGCTTACGCCTCCCCGGGATTCTCCAATGCCTTCCTCAAACACGGAGAACTGCCGACAACGCCAAGTTGTGGTGGAAATTCTGAAACCAATATAAAGACAAGTAAAACATACACTGGGTAAGAGCAAAGTAACAATGGTTTTATTTTAAACTTCTGCAGAAGGACCAGTCTCATACTGCAAACAGTTGCAGCATAGAGAAAGGTGATCTCTTTCTCTAGCTGACCTATTTTATACACAAACATCTCTGTTAACATAATCAACGCCCCGTACGTGAAGTTCCTACATTCAAACTCATGACTCTTTATCTGCCCCAGACTAGATGTCCATACCTTATCATTTATTCAGGGACAACTACAATCAGGTTGTTTCTATTCTGTTCTCGGCCTTGTGTCTCTAAGCTTCGACAACTAAGTTCAAACTTCTAAGGCCTACGTTACACACTTACTACAAGAATCAAATAGAATTAATACATATAATTAAAATATGATTTTTCCATTACAGCAGCATGTTTGCATGTCAGTTATGTGGGCAACAATGCAGTAGTCCAGTAAGTACAGTAGTAGTCCCTTTAAGCACTGTGATGCACATTGGAATTCGTTCAGAGGTTAGATGCTTAGATTCATGTATTAATTTCTCTTCACATTCTTGTTATGTAAACTTTTACCCACACTACTTCTGAATGTACGCATTTGTTTTTCAGGCGCTTCATTGGTATAAACCCTGAAAAAGGCACCAAGAGTGGAAACGTCCTATCACAAGGAAGGTCACCCACAAGAAGAAACCAGTCAACACTCGGGTTGCCAGTCTACTTAAAAAGCTAATGGACTTCGAGTGGGACTTGCCATATATAAGTGAACCCACTCATTCACTGATATACCACACACACACACCTTACACATACTCTTCACTCATGACAAAAACATGCTTTTAGTGTGTTAAGCGCACAATTTTTTTCAGGTGTTCATTTTTGAATACTGTCTACAGCCACTAATTTTAGTAATATCTTGTGGTTAAAAGTGGCTTTTGTTTTTCAAAGGTATAATAAAGCAAGTTTTGAAGTTACACTGCATTGTGTTACATTTTTAATGTTTGTGCATTGTACGAAAACATGTTTTGTAGCAAATCAATTAAATATCTAGGAAAATAATTTCACCTTTTTTATTAGCAGTCCATTTCTCAGTATAACACAGAAAAAAAATTACATTAATTAACTGTTAATTCTTTTGACAGCAATTTACTGTTAATGTAGAAAATAACAGCTTCATGCTGTATTTTCAAAAACAGCAACAAACTGTAAATTTCAACAACAGCAAGACACTGTTAATTTAACAGTAACTTGCTGGCAACCGTGCTGCCAGTTACTTACTGTTTTTTAACGGGACAATTTTTAACAGTGTACCTTCTCACAATTTGATTTAAAATGTATTTTCATTAATTTAGTAAGTCTTGCTTGAATAAGACATAACAAGATGCTTTATTGCTTATTTTACTTAACCCATCCAATGAGAAAGATATCTAGAAACATGCTCTGCATAAGATCTGCATCACAAAATAGTTATGATGTCTCATACAGAAATAAGGTCTTACGTAAAAATTTTAGGATCATTTTCAGTGACACAAACCTAGAGTATTAATCAAATTTTAACTAGTAACAAATTATTAAATAAATAATAAAAGACATAAATAAAAGACAGGTCATGTCTGTGTAAACACTGTTAACTAATCATTTAAATAAAGACTAAAACACTTTGGGTCGTGCTGCTATAGGAAAAAAATCAAGACCACAATGGTTTTGTGGGTGGTTTCGTTTCAGGATTTCTCATTTGGAGATGACAAGGAATGTGGCTGTGGTAATTATTTCAACAGATCCCACAGATGTCTAAAAGAACCACATGTTTATGTTCTATGCTCCTAACCTACAACTGATAGCATTAATGGTTGTTTGCCTGTATGTCTAGGGTTTTCCTTTTGCTTCTTGTGTTCATATATCCATATTTACAACCTAAATGGCTGCATCTAGCTTTAATGCAGTATATTCCAAGCTGCTACTTAATGAGATTTTCATAAGGCATAGAGTAAGGAAAATGGTTAATTTGATTTAGATTGGTTGTTAAACTGATCCATTTTTGCACAGAAAAAAAAACTGTAACATTGCAAAAAAACAGTTTCACCCTGCCAACTCTCATGTTCAAGAGAGACTAAGTTTAAGGCACCAAAATGTTCCAGCTCTTTACAAGATATTTTCCATCCAATTAATGGGGCCAGGTTAGGGTTAGGGTTCTAAGCCTGTGAGAATTCAAATATTATTTGAGCTCCTTTGAGATTTTTTTTTTCTGGAAAAATTACTGAATCGAACATTGTCAGTGTACTATAGACCTAGTTGCTTTATTTAAATAGACAACAGGAAACAATTAGACTGTTAAAGTCTGTTAAAGATATCAGCTGAAGGCATTTGGTAAGACACTCCTGGGGGCAGCTGACTCCCTCCATAAGGAGCCAGTGTTTAAAAATAGTCTAAATTTATAAGTGACCATGTGTGTGTCCTGTTCTTAAAATACTGTTGATTGTTGGAAGAGGCTATTGAACTGTGAAGGGCACTCCAAATGCTGCAAGGTTCAGGAAAGCCCCCCAGGTGCTCATTGTCCAGGAAACTGCCAGTTTATACCCGTTCAATGAAGTCTATGCAAACAAGCCACCAGTCAAAAAATATGTTCGAGCAAACGGGTATGGGGAAACAGAACTGATGAAACCAGCTTTAATTATTATTTTGGTGGGATTTTCCCATTTGCATTATCATTGAGGTTCTGTGACACTGATCTAAGTTGAATGAATATGCTGTGAATAATAACAATAGTCTTTAACTACAGTATGTTTGTATCTCTCCTCTTCTGCTCTCCCCTCTTCTGTTCTCTCTCCCATCTCTCTCGTCCATCTCTCTGTCAAGCTCTACATGTCGTTCCTGAGCTGCCAGTGATCCAGACTCCTACTGCCCTCGGGACCTGTCTGACCCATCCTGGTGACCCGCTTCTGGTTGGAGATCTCGTCACATGGATGCCCCGTGTGTCTCTTTGGGATGCGTCCGGTGTCTGGGGACGGTTTCACTCTACCATGAAGACGGTTCTGGCCTCAACTGATGTTGACAGCTGTTTCTCTGAGGACTTGACTTGGCTGCAGTCGCTCAATAGTTCAGGACTGGAATTTCCTACGAGTCTACCTGAGCCTCCTATAACTACCTGGACTCCATATTAACATCAATTAACACCAACTGTTATAGTTGAACTGCCTGCCACCTAACACACTGTATAAATGCAGATAATTTCCTGCTATCTGTTTCACCCAGATGAGGATGGGTTCCCTGTTGAGTCTGGTTCCTCTCAAGGTTTCTTCCTATTACCATCTCAGGGAGTTTTTCCTTGCCACTGTCGCCCTCAGCTTGCTCATCAGGGACCATCTGACCATTTTGATTCATTCACATTCCATACAAACTTAAATAATTCTTTTGATTGTGTAAAGCTTCTTTTAAACTGAATTGAATTGAGTATATGCCATTCTCATTAATTTAGCTTATCAGTGAACTGTTTACTGTTTTCCACATTTAAAATACATTATATTTCCCCACCCAAAACATTAGTTACATGCGTGATTTAATGATTAATCTAACAAGAGGAGTTCAAGTCAAACCAGGACTTGTGATGGACCAGGACTTTTCTAATAAATGATGGTCGATTGACACCTACAGTACAGAAGACTTCAAGCACAGTATGGTGGTGAAACTCTTTGCTGCACTAAAACATTTGAATTGTGCAAACATTTTAAGGAAAGCTGCATGTTCGAGCCATGCCGAGGTGACTCGGATCTCATTTCAGTCATCTTGTGAATATTTAGTGAGTGGATCTTTTTTTTTTGGGGGGGGGGGGGGGTTCTCCAATTTTCTCCCCAATTTAGGAGTAACACACTCGAAGCGCTAGCTGCTCCTTCTGCGTGCGCGAGCTCACAGACGCCCCTGATTGGCTGTAGAGCCGTGATTAATGCGGGAGCGCAAGTACCTCCCATCCTTTCCCCCTGAGAGAGCTCAGCCAATCAGCTCTCTCTATGCCTCCGGCTGTGAGAGGAAAACAGCATCACCCGGGATTCGAACCAGTGATCTCCAGATGATAGGGCGAGCGCTTTACTACTGCGCCACTCGGAGGCCTTGGAACACCTGATCTTTGAAAATCGACAGATAACTTGTCACCAACTTGCAGTGGGAACTGCACACACCATAATTCACAAACACCACTTGCACATTACAGGAACTTGGCTGGGGTTTATTGACACATCCCCTTGTACAGTCCTGACCTCACTCCAAGTGATTTTTAGAAGTTTGGGTCAGTACATGATTTACACGAGTACATGAGTTTCAGTCGTAAAAGCAGGCAGTCTGATCATACTCTGGTGTACCGAGAAAACGGTCTTGATGGTATCCAAGCACTAGTGAAATGGTGTAATATGTGCATTAATGTAGCAGGGTACATTAAAAGGTAGTTTTTTTCTCTTCTATCTGTGTTCCGTTATTCTGCATTTGACTTGAATGCTCCTCATATTTATTTGCTCTATCTGGCATAAGTTGACTGTTGAATTTATTACACTAAATAATATCCAACTGATTTACTTTAACTCCCCTACTACACCCACAATGTTTTTTTTATTAACTTGTGGTTACAAGGTTGTAAACTTAATGACGATGTTTCTAAACAAATGCCCTGTTTCAGCAAATGTAAAAAAAAAAAAAATTATAATATAATGTGATATTACTCTTTAAATGTGAATAGACTATTTTAAGCCAATTTGTGCAACGAAAGAAAATATGCTAAAACCGATAAAAAGTAAAACAATAATTTGAGGTCCCTTTTTTGCAGTTCTCATAAATTTGTCTTTTTTATCATTTCAATAATAACAAGTACTATGTCTTATTTACACTTAACGTGTTAAATTCAACTTAAAATAACAGTTGCTTTTTTCACCCTGAGAACTGTTCAGTATGCCACTTGTGAAGCCCTATCTATACAGTAATATACTCAGATATTTTGTATGTATACTGTTGGTATATGTTATACTGTACATGCACCTACGGTATCAGCCATAACATAGACAACACAAAACCTTTACACGTTACATTTATTATCAATTATATACTATAAAACTGGTGACAGGAGCATTGGTATCCAAGGCTTACCTATGCCCGCAAAGGCCAGCTTGAAACCACAGAAAAGCCAATGCAGCATAAATCTGATAGAAAAGTATCAGAACACCCAGTGTCTCACAGCCTGCCGTGCCCGGGGCCAAGCCCAAGGCTGCTGACCCATCATCAAAATTTCCCAAATCGTATCTGGTCGAGCACCCATTGAAAGCACTGGGCAAACAAGTCCAATCCATGAATGTTCCAGTGCCAGGCACCCTGAACACTCACACTTTTACTTGTAGCAGATTGTAGAAAATTTCCTGTTGACTAGACAGTTTGTGATGCTGTTTCTCTTTTCCATGGCCTCTCTTCACTACAAGTGTCTAACTATCACCTGTGCTAAGCAGGTCAGCTAAACAGCACAGACTAGCTGGATGTGGTGTAAATAATGCATTTTATTGCTTCCAGTGTTTGTATTTGTAAAGTCTGTACACCAAAGTGTTGTTGACAAGAATGGGGTTATGAGACTTATAACATCTTTCTGAAAAATCTGTCTATAGGCTCTGTCACCACTCTGTCACCGTTACAGTATGTAATACAATGCCATGCACAAACATAGCAAAGTAGAAAGTACAAATGTTAGTCTTAGGATGCGGTGGAGGAAAAGTAAAAAATATCCACTAAATTAACTACTCAAGTGTACTGTACTTAAGTATAGTAAAAAGAATAATAAAAAGAATAATACACTTCCAGGTATAGAAAACTTAATATGACATATAAATGCATGCTATTTGATATATGATACAGTGTATATAACCTTTTTTTATTATTATTTTTATATAGATAAGCTGCCTTGCTTTTGCACCAGACATATCTTTTAGCCATGTGAATATAAGTGAAAATTTAAATATAAGCAGGCTTTGGATGTTTTTAGCATGAGAAAGGCCCTCTTCTGGCCAGCCTACCCATAGCCCAGGCATGAAGAAGAGTTTGTTTTCACATGCAGACAGTGATTAGTACTTTTACTAGATATTCCTGCAGCTCCATTAATCTCTTCACAACCATTATTTTTTTAGGGAAACCTTGTTCTTAGTAATGTTACTGTGGCTCCTCATTTTCTCCATTTGCTGATGATCGCCTTCACCATATCCCATGGAATAGTACATTTAATCTTTGGCAAATGATTTTGAACAACTGTCAAAAAGATCCCGTACATGTTTGATATGCTTTTTATTAATAGTCATTGGGATGAAACAAAGATGTAGAAAATCTTACACAAACAGCAGATATTTACTGTAACTAAAGGTAATTAAAATTATTTCATTTTATTTTCAATTTAATTTGTAAATGTATTTAATTATTACAATAATTTAATGGGTGTCATGCGCACTTGGCCGCGGCCGGCAGTAGGACCCGGATGCAAGACGGCCGCGAACCTGAAAGCATAAAAGGATACAAGATGGCGCCGCACATCGCTCTGTCATTGAGTTATGCCCAGGCTATTTCGGAATCGTTCCCGTTCATGTGAGTACTCACTTTCTTGGCTTTACTTTCAGACTGAGTGTGTGTTTATAGGACTAGGGTTAGATTGTGTCTTTCCTTTGCTCATTTACTGTGAGAGTCCTTATAGCAAATCGCGTGATTATCCTGCCCGCTCGTGTCCATCCACGTTTGGGTTTACCATTCACGCTACAGGGCTAACTGCTAAAGCTATCGCCTTTCTGGTCATCCCGGGTTAGTTCCTGACAGAATGACAGAGCCGAAAGCAGTAAACCCAGCGGATCACGCGTGCCTTTGCGATGTGGTTGACCAGCATGCTATGCTCATCAATAAGCTAACCGCGGAGCTCGATACTCTACGCCGGAGTGTCCAAGACATCGCGGTTGCGGAGCTTAAGCAGGAGAACACGAGCCTCCGGGCGGCTGTTGATGGGCTGGCTAGCAGTCCGCCCGCCGCAGCGGCCGCACCAACCCCCCCCCCTTCTGATGTTTTTCTAGCACTTCCGGATAAATGGGATGGCACGGATGGGAAATGCAGTGTGTTCTTAACATCGCTGGAACTGGTGTTTGAGTTTAATGCCACCAAATACTCCACCGACCGGCTGCGCATTGCACTACTCGTGTCGTTGCTATCAGGGCAGGCAGCGGAGTGGGCCACGGCAGTCCTACGCGCTGACACGGACACCGCTCACTCGTACAACGAGTTCAGCCGTCAGCTTAAATTGACCTTTGAACATCCCGCGGGCGACGTGGAGACCGACACGAAGCTCTACCATCTGCGGCAGGGAGGATTGTCTGTGAGCAGGTACACCGCTGACTTCCGCACCCTCGCCATCCAGACCTCATGGGGAGATGCAGCCCTCCGGACGTCCTATTTCGAGGGACTGGATAAACGCATTAAGGACGAGCTAGCCGGATGAGAGCTCCCAGCCACACTGGAGGGGCTGATCCAGCTAGCCCTGCGTATTGACCAGCGTCTTCTCTCCCATCCGAAGCCAGCACCTCGAACCCTGCCACCAGCTCCCACCTACACCTACACTGCACCAAGACCACCACCCACCGTCACCCCCGCCTTCACCGGACGTGTCGGAACTCCACCCCCTGCCGTGGTTGACACCGGAGCCGGGGAACCCATGCAACTCACCGGGCGCCATCAACCTCTCCGCCACCACCAACCCAACCACGTCTCGACTCACGGTTCAGATAACCCTCCACTTGGCCACAAGCGGGTCAGAAGTACCGCGTTCATCGATTCCGGTGCCGCAGGTAACTTCATTGACTCTACATATGCCAGAGAGCTGGGGGTAAAAATTGAGGCGTTATCCCAGCCGATGAAGATCACCTCTGTCGACGGGCGGCCCCTCTCATCTAGCCCCATCACCCAGCAGACCCAACCTGTCACTCTCACCCTCGGTCAGCACCAAGAACGCATCCAATTTCACCTCACTCCCATTTCCTCTCCACCGCTCATCCTTGGATACCCCTGGCTACTTCAACACGACCCTGTGATTTCCTGGACACAAAACCGGATCCTTCAGTGGGGGCCGACCTGCACCGACCTCTGCCTACGGGCCCAGGCTGGGACGTGCTCCAGGGAGTCCGAGGCTCCCGATGTCGACGTCCACGCCATTCCTCCATCTTATCGGGACCTGGCGGAGGTGTTTTGTAAACGCCGGGCCAACCACCTGCCACCTTACCGCCCATATGACCTGGCCATTGAACTCCAGCCAGGTTCCAACCCCCCCCGCGGCCATCTCTACTTCCTTTCCAGCAGCGAGACCCAGGCGATGGAGGAATACGTCGCCAGCACCGTCCGCAATGGCACCATCCGGCCATCCTCCTCGCCGGCAGCCGCGGTGTTCTTCTTCGGGAAGAAGAAAGGGGGCGAACTTCGCCCGTGTGTCGACTATCGGGGGCTAAATAAGATCACCATCAGGAACCGTCACCCGTTGCCTCTTACCAACTCAGCCCTGGACGCCCTCTCTGGTGCCACCGTGTTCACGAAGTTGGACCTCCGGAGCGCCTACAACTTGGTGCGCATCAGAGTGGGTGATGAGTGGAAGACGGCCTTTATCACCCCCACCGGACATTACGAGAGCCTGGACATTCCGTTTGGACTCTGCAACGCACCCTCAGCCTTTCAACAGTTCATCAACGATGTTCTCCGGGACATGCTAGGCCGATGGGTGTTCGTTTATTTAGATGACATACTCATCTTCTCACACACTTGATGAGAGGTCAAATTATTGGGTATAAAGTCTCATTCAGTGTAAAGAAATACTCATGAGAATTTTTGTCTATTAGTTTTTAAGCTAAGGCTTTGTATAATTACCCATTAATATGCACATACATTTTTTACTATTATTGTCTCTATGTACAGTAGGATTGACTCACATGTGGCCTAACATTCCACATACTTCTTTTCCTAAGGAATTCTTTCCCTTGTGGCCTTTCCTCTGTCGCTTCCTGCCCATTGTTTGGAATTTAACTTCCTGGTATGTGTTTTATCAAATAAACAGCTGGACAGAAAAGCAGGGAGGTATGTCTGAGTGGCAAGAGGAATAAATCGCATGGAAATAAAGAAGACGGAATTCTGTCTGTGTGTTCCTCACTGACATCTTCCTATTTCCTAATAGATGTTCACAAACCACGGACTGAAAAATGAAGAGGACACCTGTCTCTGGTTGTCTGGTTAATTGTGAATAACTGGTCTGCTGAACCCTGCGATGGATTGGCACCCTGTCCAGGGTGTACCCTGCCTTGTGCCCTAAGCCTCCTGGGATAGGCTCCGGTTCCCCTGACCCTGAGTGAGTGAGTGGTCTGCTGAAGCTTCTTTGGGATCTGGCCTTGAAGAAGAATCATTAAAAAATTGCACACAGCACTGATGTTCTGCTTCATGCTCTTTTAGGTGTCTGATGATCGGTTTCTGACTATTTTCAGACACAGACATGTGGCAAACACCTGTAGTGGACATCCATTGTCATTTTGCCAGTTGTAATGTTTTGGCATCACATGACTCACATGCAGGTTATTTCAGTTCAAGATGTGTGGTAGTCTCAAATCCTGAGGTCAGTAACAAAGACAAAATAATAGAGATGCTGGTTTTACGTAATATTTTAATGACATTTGAAATAACTTTAATCAGCTGGTGAATCAGGCGGTTAGAATAAGATATGTTTAACAATGTCATACAAAACAATACATTTACAATAGATTTAGCATTTGAACGGTAATTTGGACAAAATAGCTTGTACAGGTGCTCAGTCTGTGTTTGGCAGCTGAAAACTTCAATATCATTGTTGAGCAACATCACCATGTTGATGACAGACAAGGTACCTAATGGTGCAACGGTATACAACACTATATTGGAATATATATATGGAATATGGAATATATGCTCACAGTAGAATTATAGAAATCAAAACTTTATCTGTCACATATATAGTACAGCGAAATCTTTCACATATATCAGCCTGCTAGGAAGTTGTATTCAGAGCTCAGGGACAGCCATGATACAGCACCCCTTAATTAGAGTGAGTTAGGTGACAGCTTTGCAGTAGTGAGGCTTGAACTCCCAACCTTCAGTAACCCAGAACTTTAAGCACTGAGCTACTCCTGGCCCTGGACCCTCGAAATATCAAATAAAATTTTCCGACAGGAACTGTTTACACATACCTCACAGAATGAGCTTAGAAATTATCTTGGGAGGTTGTAAGATACAAAACCTATATCCTAGGGAAAGTTTGCGAATTAAACTGTCCTCCAACACCCCCAAGATCCAAAGGGGTTAGCATAAATGTCATCATATTAGGCATGTTGAATTATTATCAACTTGGTAACATAATGTCTTTTTTGTTGGTAAGCCTTTAAACCTTAATGGGTTGCCAAGTGGCCCATACCCTTGACTTTCCGACCCAGTTTAAGCCTCAGCAAAGTTTTAGCACCATTTTAAACTGTCAGAGGTACTCCTTATTACTCTATTTTTCCAGTCTTTGTACTTTAGATGCATGTATATGTGGTACAGCTTTGCTGACAGTCTGGTTTTGTCTCATAACTTAAACCACACTCTTGGCTGAAACTACACTTATCAGGAAACACATCTATCGCCTCACTGGCCAAAACCTTCAGATGAAGTAATGGGCAGTGCGATGTGACCCTGCTTTCAATCAGGTTCATCTGAGTATGCCATTCTCACAGTTGATCTTATTCTAAAGGCTGCTTTGAAGCATTATGTAAAAGCTATCCAAACAGTTCCTGGCTAAAAGATGGCATCTGTGTTTATGTGGACAGTTGAAACAGAGAAGCCAAGTCTTACTTTCCCAGCACTTTCCTGAGTCCCTTCAATCCTGATACTTGGCTTAGCCTTCCTTGATCCACATACGGTTGTAGATGGGGAATCCTGGTTCTTTGATGTGATCCTGTGTTATGATATTCACCCGAGCTGCTTATCTGTTATGGTTTCCCCACCCTGCTTGACTGTGCTGAAACATGAACATTATAAAAAATCAATGAGGTGAACGCCTTGAACACAAACAGCACCCTCTTTTCACCCCTGTGCACTTAAAAATTAGTCTGTAGACTTTGGTGTAGCAGAAGGAAGTCAAACCCTTACATTTATTATTTCGCAAAGGTTATGTTTTTATAAAAAACTAGAGATAAAAAAGGTACAGCATTAGTGCCACAGCAACAAAGAAGCCAACAGGATTTAGGATGATATAAATGAAGTTTGACCATTATTCCCAAACATAAAAAGCTCTGCATTCATTCTGCCGAAGACTGATTTCTCTATCCTTGATTTTAAACAACTAGAAAGGACTTAGTTTTGTAAATTGTTTTAAGCATACTACACTGCCTGGTCAAAAAGCAAAAGGTAAGAGCCTTCCACTGGAAAATTACTGCACTGATTAATATGTTTTATATGGCAATTTGTTGTTTAACTCTAACTGATGCAGCTAGTAGCTTCTCATTACTAAAATATCCATGAGGGAAGTCAAACCAGGATTTAAAAAAAAAGAATGTTAAACATCTTATCAAGTTTTTATATTGAATAACAAAAATGACTCTCACCATGAATATGGCATGTCAGAAAGAAAGAAAGAAACAATGGAAAGAAAGAAAGAAAGAAAGAAAGAAAGAAGGAAAGAAAGGATTGATTGATTGACTAATTGGTTCATTAATTAATTACTTTTTTGCCCCACTGCAATCCCCTGATACACTAATGCACTTACCCCAGCATTATTCATTATTCATTTACAATAATTAATTAATTAATTGCAGAGGTGGAAAGTAACGAATTACATTTACTCGCGTTACTGTAATTGAGTAGCTTTTTTGTGTATTTCTACTTTTTAAAGTAGTTTTAAAAATCTGTAATTTTACTTTTACTTAAGTACGTTTTGTTTGAAGTATTGTAATTCGATACATTTTAAATCATATTCGCTACTGAGTAAAAAATAAATGAATGAAAATTATAAAATAATAAAAATATTATGCTTTGTATAAATGCTCCGTTGCGCCGCGTGTGTGTATCGTGTTCTGGTCGCGCGCCGCTCCAGACTCCACTCCGGGTTTTCTGACATCGGCATCTTCCTGACCTTCCACACGGTCGCTTCCGCCCTGAGTGACGTCATCGACTAGCGCGACCATGTATAAACCGGAGAGAGACGCGGGAAAGATGAAAGAGGTTGTGATTTTGGCGTTTTGATATTTGGTTGTGTATTCTGGTTTTGACTTTTTGCCTCCAATTGACTTTGATTATTGCTTTGTCCCTTTGGTTTGGTTGGTCTTTGTATATATTTGTAGATAATTTCATTGTTTTTGGTTTAGGGAGTCCGGGAAGGTACCTGTATTTTTGTTTGTGTGTGTGTGTGTGTGTGTGTGTGTGTGTTTTTTTTTTTTGCAGAAATCTAGCTACTAAATATAAATACCATTTTGTTTAAATTATTTTGGCCTGGATCCATCCTGAATCTGATCCTCCTCCTGGTGTGTGTGTGTGTGTGTGTGTGTGTGTGTGTGTGTGTGTGTGTGTGTGTGTGTGTGTGTGTGTACAAACCTCATTATTTCATCAGTTAATGATTGGATCTAGTTCTTTCTGCCATATACCACCATTTCCATACAGTTATATATATATTATAAATAGAACCCTGAACCATTCTTTTGCTGTATGACCCTAGACTGGGACGTAACACCATATTTAAGTGACCACTTTGATTTTCAAGCACAACAAAGACAACAGCTTTATTATGCAAAGGTGTTCCTTCAGTTAAAAACAACTAGTTTGAGATTTATATCTGCTCATCTTTTTTTAACTACGAATGCCTCATCCCACCCCCGCTGTTAAAAAAATAAAAAAGTAACTCGGTAACTTTTACTCTGAGTACATTTTTTAATGAGCTACTTTTTACTTTTACTTGAGTAGATTTTTATAATTGTAACTTTACTTGTACTTAAGTAAAATTTCACTGAAGTAACAGTACTTTTACTTGAGTACAAAATTTTATTACTCTTTCCACCTCTGATTAATTGTGAATGAAGGCATAAAACTATAATTTACAAAAGACTTTAAGCACAGTATGTTTTAAAGAAGGCTATACAAATTCAAATTCAAATTCAAATTCAAATTTTATTGGTCACATACACAATCATACACAGTATAATATGCAGTGAAATGCTTTATACGACCGCCAGTGACCTTAAAAAAAAAAAAAAGAAAATAAAAGCTTGTACGTAAAATAAATAATCAATAAAAAGGAAATACTAAAGAAATAAATTTAACTAGTAAAATTAACTGTGCATAAGGGCATAATAAAATATTGCAAAAATATAGGATTAAAGTGACAGTGGTTGTGCAAGTATGCATGGAGGTGACATGTGCAATTGTCCAGATGTATGAGTATTTAGTGCAAGTGTGTATGAATGTGTCCATGATTGTCCAGTCAGTGTTGTGAGCTTAAAAGATGTTATTAGTCCTGTGTTTGTGGTGTGATTGTGTGATTGAGAGACCTTATCGCCTGCGGGAAGAAGCTCCTCCTCAGTCTCTCTGTGATGGCCTTTAGGGAGCGGAATCTCTTCCCAGACCGCAACAAAGAGAACAGTCCATTACTGGAGTGACTGAGGTAATAATGACCTTCATGATCTTCCTGGCCTTAGTCCAGCACCGCTTGCTGTAGATGGAGTGTAGGTCAGGGAGCTCAGTGCGGATGATGCGCTCGGCTGATCGCACCACCCTCTGTAGAGCTCGTCTGTCCTGCATGGTGCTGTTCCCGAACCAGGTCGTGATGTTTCCCGTCAGGATGCTCTCTATGGTGCAGGAGTAGAAGTTCCTGAGCACCTTGGAGGGCAGTCTAAAGTCTCTCAAGCGTCTGAGGTGGTAGAGACGCTGCCGGGCTTTTTTCACCACGGTGCTGATGTGACAGGACCATGATAGGTCCTGCGTGATGTGAACACCGAGGTATCTGAAGCTGTCCACTCTCTCCACTGGGCTCCTGTTGATGACGGGGGTCTGGTAGTTCCTCTCCTGCTTTGTGCTAAAGTCCACTATCAGCTCCTTTGTCTTACTGACGTTCAGGAGGAGATTGTTCCTCTGGCACCAGTTCTCCAGATTTCCAATCTCCTCTAGGTAGTCCGACTCATCATTGTTGGTGATCAGTCCGACCACGACGGTGTCGTCAGCAAACTTGATGATGGAGGTGGAGTTGGTAGTGGCAACGCAGTCGTGGGTGTACAAAGAGTACAGCAGGGGGCTCAGAACACAACCCTGGGGGGCTCCAGTGCTGAGGGTGAGTGTGGCTGAGACATGTCCGCCCATCCTTACTGCCTGTGGTCTGCCAGTCAGAAAATTGGAGATCCACTGACATATAGATGAGCTCAGTCCCAGGTGCTCCAGCTTGGTGGTGAGTGTGGAGGGAATTATTGTGTTAAAAGCAGAGCTGTAGTCGATGAAGAGCATTTTAACATAATTCCCTTTCCTAGTGTCCAGGTGAGTGAGTGATGTGTGGAGGAGATGAGAGATTGCATCGTCTGTGGAGCGGTTCTGACGGTATGCAAACTGTAGTGGGTCCAGTGTGTCGGGTAGTGAAGAAATGATGAAGTCTCTGATAAGGCGTTCAAAGCACTTCATCACTACTGAGGTGAGAGCTACAGGGCGATAGTCATTGAGGGAAGCAGGATGTGGTTTCTTTGGAACAGGAACAATAATGGACTCTTTGAAGCATGTGGGGATCACCGACTGAGATAAAGAGATGTTGAATATCTCAGTGAACACAGGTGCTAGCTGGTCTGCGCAGGCTCTGAGAATATGGCCTGAGATGCCGTCTGGTCCTGCTGCTTTCCTGGTGTTCATTCTCTTGAAGGCTCTCCTCACGTCGTGCTCGGAGATGATGAGCGCGTTCCCGGTGCTGGCTGTGTCTTCCTGTCTGCAGCCGTTAGCGCCGCTAGCATTAGCGCCATTAGCATTAGCGCCGTTAGCATTAGCATTGCTAGCGTCTTTAGCTGCAGCCTCGAAGCGAGCGTAAAATGTGTTCAGCTCGTCTGCCAGAGCCGCGTCCGCGTTCGTCATACCGGATGCTGGTGCTTTATAATCCGTTATTGTTCTTAGTCCCTGCCACAGGCTCCTAGAGTCACTCTGTTGAAGCTGTGACTCTAGTTTTCTCCCATAGCGCTGCTTCGCCTCTTTCACCGCCTTCCGGACGTTATATGACGCAGCCTTGTACTGTTCCATGTCCCCCGACGCAAGTCCCGTGTTGTAGGCAGCGGTGCGAGATCTCAGAGCGTCGCGGATGGTTTTATCCACCCACGGCTTCTTGTTGGGAAACGTTCTGATAGTCTTTTTCTTTACCGTATCGTCTGCCAGCTTTTCAATAAATCCCACAACCGCTTCCGTAAACACGCTGACGTCATCATCGGAGCTGTTTCTGAACATGTCCCAGTCTGCGTCATCGAGTGCGTCCTGTAACGCGGCCACCGATTGGTCCGTCCAGCGCGCGACCTCCCTCAGGACCGGAACTTCCTGTTTCAGCCTTTGTTTATATTTTGGCATGAGGAAAATGGCGGCGTGGTCGGATTTACCAAACGCTGGACGAGATTGTGCCTTGTAACCGTCTTTGATCGTGGTATAACAGTGGTCCAGTGTCCTTTCGCCCCTGGTGGGGCAGGTGATGTGCTGATAAAAGTTCGGCGCTGCGCGTTTGAGGTTGGCACTATTAAAATCCCCCGCCACAATGAGCGCAGCGTCCCGGTGTTGTGTCTGGTGCTGTGTGAGCGCCTCACGCAGCTCGCATAAGGCAGTTTCAGTGTCTGCTTGTGGAGGTATGTAAACGGCGCTGATTATGACCGATGTGAACTCCCGTGGAAGATAAAATGGACGACACATGATGGACAGTAGTTCCAGGTTTGGTGTGCAGGAGCGTGTAAGAGGAACAACGCTCGCGCTGTTGCACCAGCTGTTGTTCACCATTAAGCACACGCCGCCTCCTCTTGACTTCCCCGAGTCCCGCGTCCTGTCCATGCGGTGAACCGAGAAGAACTCGGCCGGCTGTATGGCGTAGTCTGGCACCGCTGGGTTCAGCCATGTCTCGGTGAAGCACAGGAGATTGCAGTCCCGAATGTCTCTCTGGAACTTTATCCTGGCCCTGAGGTCATCGAGCTTGTTCTCCAGTGACTGGACGTTGGCGAGCAGGATGCTAGGCAGAGGTGTGCGGTGTGCACGGGCCCTGAGCCGGTTCCTCACACCAGCTCGTCTCCCTCGGGTTCGTCGCTTCGCATTGCGTCCATTGTTTTCCCTCAGGATCTCACTCGGCCAGCTCGGATCCGGAGTTAAAAACGTCGAATTGTGAGTACATTGTATACCAATAGAAACAAGAGTGTCTCTATCATACCTAATGTACTCAATGGTGGTGATTTTGCCGATTTTAAAACACTGAAAACTAGCTTAAAGAACAAAAACAAAGAAAAGGTGGTCGGAGCAGTCGTGACGGCAGCCGACCTCACCGGCGCCATCTTGGTCAAACAACAATCTTGGCCAAGGTGGCTCAAAGCCCACTGTTACAGGAATTTAGCTTGGTGTTTTTGCCACATCTTCCCTATAGCCTTAACCTCACTCCAAGTGATTTTCACATGGTGTGGCCATTAAAGGAGTTCTTGCAAGGCCAGCATTCAGACGTGAAGCAGCCATTCCGATTATGGCTCAGGATTACAGAGGAAACTTTTTACCTTGATTGTATTCAAGCACTAGTGAAATGGTGGGGTAAGTGCATTAGTGTATCAGTGGATTACAGTGGGGCAAAAAAGTATTTAGTCAGCCACCAATTGTGCAAGTTCCCCCACTTAAAAAGATGAGAGAGGCCTGTAATTTTCATCATACGTATACTTGAAAAAAATCCAGAAAATCACATTGTAGGATTTTTCAATGAATTAATTAGTAAATTCCTCAGTAAAGTAAGTATTAGATCATCTCCAAATAAGCTAGATTTCTGGCTCTCATGGTCCTGTAACTTCTTCTTTAAGAGTCCCTTCTGTCCTCCACTCGTTACCTGTATTAATGCCATCTGTTATCAGTATAAAAAACATCATGCTTTGGGGATGTTTTTCTGCAAAGGGACCAGGACGACCGTGTAGATGAAAGATTGAATAGGGGCCATGTATCGTGAGATTTTGAATGAAGACCTCCTTCCATCAGAAAGAACATTGAAGAAGAAACGTGGCTGGGTCTTTCAGCATGACAATGATCCCAAACACACCGCCTGGACAACGAAGGAGTGGCTTCATAAGAAGCATTTCAAGGTCCTAGAGTGGCCTAGCCAGTCTCCAGATCTTAACCCCATAGAAAATCTTTGCCCAGCGATAGATCCAAAACATCACTGCTCTAGAGAAGATCTGCATGGAGGAATGGGCCAAAATACCAGCAACATTATGTGAAAACCTTGTGAAGACTTACAGAAAACGTTTGTCCTCTGTCATTGCCAACAAAGGGTATATAACAAAGTATTGAAATTAAATTTTGTTATTGACCAAATACTTATAATTTGCAAATAAATAATTTAAAAATCCTACAATGTGATTTTTTCTGGATTTTTTTTCTTATTTTTTTTCTCTCATAGTTGAGGTACAGTACTGTATACCTATGATGAAAATTACAGGCCTCTCTCATCTTTTTAAGTGGGAGAACTTGCACAAAGGGTGGCTGACTAAATACTTTTTTGCCCCACTGTATATAGAGAAATAAAGGGAGTTTTCACTCTGATAACTGTGTTCTGTTATTGTGCACAATCAAAAGTCCTGGGTTGACTTGGAATTTCATTACAATACATTTATGCCCTAGTGCTATAAAATACAAATACCCTTGCCAATGTTTCTTTGAGGACATTGCTGTTAAGTACCCCTAAGCACATTCGAAAATGTTATCATGATGGCTTTTGGGTTTATAAACTGTTTTTGTAGATCTCTGTGTCAGTGAACCGTATTAGCACAGGATTAAAACTGTACTTTGTTGGTAAAACATTCTGACTTAATTTGTTATGTTTTTAATTGCAGGCACAAATTTACTACAATTTAAAGCAAGGCTTGCAAAGTGGTGAAGGAAATATTCTTCAATTGCCTTTAACTCTCACTTGGCTGTACAGTAGGTAGGTCTGCAGTTGCAGAAAGGAATTGCAGTAGCATTACATTTGTGTGAAATGGAATTTCCAGCAATAAAGTACTTTTTGACTGGATCGCCAAAGGGCAGTATTCCTGCCAACATGGGGACACGTGGGTCTTAAAGATGAAAAGATGAGCTTGGGTTTCATAAATATGTTATGTATGTTTGCCTAATTTAATGTTTGCAACAGGTTTGCATCTTTCTGCACCCATTTGTCACAAGCAGGTCAAGAGCTACACCCATCACCAAGATCATGTACAGTGGTTTCACACGAGGGCTGAGTGTGGAGACAATTAGTGTGGCAATATATTGACCTGTGTGCTATTTCTCAATCTCTGAGATCTGCAGATAATGGGTTACATCAACAACAACAACTAAAAGATGTGGAACCGGTGTCTTTATAGCGGCAACATTTGTTATACAGTATGTGATGGGCTCAGTAAAATGTATGAGGGAGCCTCCACTGAGTCCACCATCTATCACAGTTGAAGTGCCTTAAAT
The DNA here is from genome assembly GCA_030522415.1 of Channallabes apus. Lineage (NCBI taxonomy): Eukaryota > Metazoa > Chordata > Actinopteri > Siluriformes > Clariidae > Channallabes > Channallabes apus. Next base: position 39,797,825 of record CM060107.1, on the reverse strand, counting down.
GAAGTTTCCTATGGCATGGTACACAACGCAAGACACCCCTGAGTTCATGATCTGTAAATGTATGGATAATAGCTAGCTTGACATTCACTTGTGTCACACAATTCTGGAAGCTGTTGCAGTATAAACAAAATGCTGATGATCCTCCTCTTCCACTTTAATCTATTTCCGCATGTCAGTTCAGAAAGGGGCACATCCAGAACTGTTGTGAAGCTGGTTCACACAGGCTGTCGACTCATTTACAGGTGATCCAGGTGTGTTGACATGTTGATGAGATTATAAAGTTTAGGGGGACACTCTATACACCAGTTTCCTAAGTATGTTTGCGTTGAGTCCCTTGTGAAATGCAGCTTTTACTGCCGGCTCATTCCACTCTCTTCCAGCAGCCAGGGTGTAGAAACATTAGTGAATTTAGTACATTTGAATCTTGTATTTTGACCTCAAGCACATTGACATACAGTTATCTGAGTCATGTACGCACAGAGCAGTCCAAAAACAGAGGTCCTGAGGACAATGAAAGAGACAAAATCTTAATACAATGCTGGTTTTCCCATCGACATTTTAAGGATAAATTTAAGAACTACTCTCAACCACTCACTCACTCAGGCATTCTCTATAAAGCTTACACTGTACATGGCAGCAGAAAGCCTAAAACCAATCCCAGGGTATACTCTTTTCATCAAAAGGCACAAGCATGCACACACTCATTCACACACTACTAGCAATTTTGAAAACAACCAATTAGATTCATTTTTGCAAGTTTTTGTACTGTACCAGGATGGCATGCAAACTGCACACACACTGTTCAATCAATCAATTAATCAATTAACTTTATTGACATTAAGGACAATTGTTAAAAACGCTATACAAATAAAATTTTATTGAATTGTTAGTGATGCATAACACTGTGATGTCATCAGCAAATTTTTATGATGTAATTAGAACGAAGGGAGGTGCAGCAGGTGTTAATACGCACTGTGGATGATATGTGTTTGTCAACTAGCACACACTATAACCAATTTGTTAGAAAGTCCATAGTCTAGTTACACAGCATGGTGCTTATCCCAAGCTCACAGAGCTTAATTTGGAGCCTGATTGTCAAAATGGTGTTAAACACTGAATAAAAGTCAACAAACGTATTTTTGTGGTCCATATGTTTCAACATAAATTGGAGTACAATAGCCACTGCATCCTCTGTCAATCTGTCTGTTCTCCATGCAAACTAGTAATGGTGTGGGAGGTGAGACACAGAAACAAAGGGCCTCAATCCGGTGATTTTTTTATTGTGTTTTAACCGATTTTCTGTATCTCCTAAGTACACTTCTGGCAGTACTATATGCTGTCCTGTCCACACATTTACAGTAAATGCTGCATCCCTAGCCCTAACAAACAGTCGGACCTTGTGTGTAATCCAAGGAGGTGTATGCATTCAAAGACTCCTGAGTGATGGGTCCGTGGTCCCTGAATAGGTCCCTGGAGGTCCGTGACCCTGGAGGCATGCCACTACGTTGCCTAAAAGCATGAACCACATCTACTTCACTTGTGATGTAAGTAATATTCTGTATCATTTTATACATTGAATAATGAGGGTGAAACATTATTATCTATATATCATTGTATTAGTCTCTGTTCTTTTTCATTTTTAAATTGTCTTTTAGTTTAATGGTAAATTTTATTACAGGAAAGGGGAAAGGGCAACAGGCGCATCCTCTGAGAAGCTAGTCAAACACATACTTCCAAAGGGCAGCATAACACACTTGGCTGTAAGTTGTCTGTCTACCTTTGTCCACATAAATGAGCTTTGCCTTATAGGTGTGAACTCTACACCAGGTGAATTGGATAATGTTAGTCCATAATCTGAGCATATTATATCCATTTACAAAGCTATAAAAACATGTATTTAACATACATATTTACCATGGGTGCAAATAGCATTAGAAACCTCTCTCCTAGCATATGTTACAATATTGTTGCCTCATATTCAATTCAATTCAATTTTATTTGTATAGCGCTTTTAACAATTGACATTGTCTCAAAACAGCTTTACATAATCAAAAGAATTATTTAAGTTTGTATGGAATGTGAATGTGTATGAATCAAAATGGTCAGAAAGTCAGTGGTGAGCAAGCCGAGGGCGACAGTGGCAAGAAACCTTGAGAGGAACCAGACTCAACAGGGAACCCATCCTCATCTGGGTGAAACAGATAGCAGGAAATGATCTGCATTTATACAGTGAGAGAGAGGAAAGAGAAAGAGGGGGAGAAAGAGAAGAAGAGGAGAGATGGCAGTTAGGTATGCTCACAGTCACATAATGTATAATGTGAATGTATATTTACTGTAGAGTGCAAGCAGGGACTCCGGCAGGACTAACTATGACAGCATAACTAAAAGGGAGAACCAGAAGGAAACACAAACATGAGGGCTCCCTGAGATGTAAAGCAAACAATCACCTCACCGTCAACAAACCTAAGTGATCAAATGAGAGTGAGGAAGACAGCATCTTAACATACCAGTTCACCATAATACTCTACGTCCATGAGTCCCCCAGATCTGCTCCTTTACCTAAGGCAAATCAATTCATAAAAATGCTTGGTTAAATAAATAGGTTTTGAGCCTAGACTTAAACACTGAGACTGTGTCTGAGTCCCGAACACTATTTGGAAGACTATTCCATAATTTTGGGGCTTCGTAAGAAAAATCTCTGCCCCCAGCTGTAGTTTTCATAATACGCGGTACTGACAAGCAGCCTGCATCCTTTGATCGAAGTAGGCGTGGCGGATCGTAAGACACTAGCAGTTCGCTCAGATACTGCGGCACGAGACCATTTAAAGCTTTATATGTCAAGAGTAGTATTTTAAAATCAATGCGAAATTTCACAGGGAGACAATGTAGTGAGGATAGGATAGGGGTGATGTGCTCATATCTTCTGGTTCTAGTGAGAACTCTCGCTGCTGCATTCTGGACTAGCTGAAGCTTGTTCATGCACCTAACAGAACAACCAGACAGTAAGGCATTACAATAGTCCACCCTAGAAGTGATAAAAGCATGAACTAGTTTTTCTGCATCGTTTAGCGACAATATATTTCTTATCTTGGCAATATTTCTGAGGTGAAAGAATGCTATCCTGGTGATATTATCTACATGAGCTTCAAATGAAAGGCTGGAATCTATAATCACGCCGAGGTCTTTTACTGTTGCACTTGATGGAACAGAAAGGCCATCTAAAGTTACGGTGTGATCTAAGATTTTACTCCTAGCTGTATGCGGTCCTATGACTAGAACTTCTGTCTTATCCGGATTAAGCAGAAGGAAGTTAATTAGCATCCAATTTCTTATGTCCTGCACACATTGCTCAACTTTAGTAACATGTTTTTTTCTCATCAGGTTTTGTTGAGACGTATAGCTGTGTGTCGTCAGCATAACAATGAAAACTAATACCATGCTTACGGATTAAGTTGCCCAGAGGAAGCATGTGAAGGGAAAAAAGCAGTGGGCCTAAAACTGAACCCTGCGGAACGCCAACCTCCACTAGAGAACATGCAGAATAATCACCATTTAAGTCTACATACTGATAACGATCGGTCAAATAGGATCTGAGCCAGGAGAGGGCTGTACCCTTAATTCCTACTACATTTTCTAATCTGTGAATAAGAATAGCATGATCAATGCTGTCAAAAGCTGCACTGAGGTCGAGTAATACAAGCATAGTTACACAACCCTGATCAGAGGCCAATAGGAGGTCATTTACTACTTTAACGAGTGCTGTTTCTGTGCTGTGATGAGGCCTAAATCCTGACTGATACAGTTCATGTATGCCATTTCTATGTAGATATGAGCATAGCTGCTCCGCTACTATCTTTTCCAGAATCTTAGAGATAAAGGGGAGGTTTGATATTGGCCTGTAATTATACAGCTGACAGGGGTCGAGGTCATGTTTCTTAATTATTGATTTGATAACTGCTAATTTAAAAGATTTTGGAACATAACCAATGCTGAGTGAGGAATTAATTATCCTCAACAACGGTTCTGTTATTACTGGTACTATCTGTTTAAGAAAATGTGTCGGTATAGGATCTAATTACAGGTTGATGAATTTGCAGAAGAGATGAGTGAAATTAGTTAATTCTCTTCAAGGGGAGTAAAGTATTCTAGGTTCGAATCTGACATGGCTAAGTTAACATCTGTATCAATTACATTGTTCGGTTTCAAAGCCTCAATTTTATGCCTGATATTTACAATTTTATTATTTAAAAAGTTCATGAAGTCCTCACTATTGCATGATGTTGTTGTGGAGATTTCTGTAGTGGTCTTATTTCTGGTTAATTTGGCTACGGTATTAAATCAAAATCTAGGATTATTTTTTTTTTCTTCTATAAGAGTGGAGAGATATGTTGATCTAGCTACACTAAGTGCTTTCCTATAGTTCAGGATGCTCTCTTTCCATGCTATTTGAAATACTAACAATTTAGTTTGACGCCATTTACTCTAATTTCCGAGCGGTCTGTTTTAAAGTGCGCGTGTGATCGTTAAATCGTCCATGTTTTTGTACGATAGACAGATTATTATTGTAAATAACTGCGACGCCTCCTCCTCTACCAGTTAACCGAGGCTGGTGTACAGTATGTAGCTGTATCCAGGAAGACTAGCTTCATTTAGAGCTACATACTCGTCCTGTTTAACCCATGTTTCAGTTAAACAGGGTATATCAAACGCCTGATCTGTGATAATTTCATTAACAATAACTGCTTTTGATGCGAGAGATCTAATATTTAACAATCCTAGCTTCAGATCAGAGGTGGTCATATAGCCCTGTCAGTCTTCGGTGTGGCCTCCAGTGATTCCTGCCTTACATCCATCCATCATTACCATTTGAAACAAGCATGTGCCTGTCCTCAAGATAACAGTGCATCCCATGAGAGCCTCACCCCAGTTCCTCCTTTCTCCCCACCACACTTTTCCACCAAAAGATGAAAGTTGTCTAACATTCTTTGCCCTGACACTTAAACAGTGATCTGCCTGTGTGGTCTGTTCAGTAGGAAGGGTGTAACATCAAAATACAGCCTGTCACCTCTGATGCTATGTGTCTATGTGTATGTCCAGGTCAGTGTTGGTTGTTACCACATCACGGGGTCAATGCTATTTGTTATTCTGCAGAATTCTCATCATAAGAAAAAGGTGATGACTGATGCCTACAACTGCTGGTCAGCATTTACTTTCACACACCCTACTCTAGAAGATGAACACCTACTTACAGTGGTGTGAAAAACTATTTGCCCCCTTCCTGATTTCCTATTCTTTTGCATGTTTGTCACACTTAAATGTTTCTGCTCATCAAAAACCGTTAACTATTAGTCAAAGATAACATAATTGAACACAAAATGCAGTTTTTAAATGAAGGTTTACGTTATTAAGGGAGAAAAAAAACTCCAAATCTACATAGCCCTGTGTGAAAAAGTGATTGCCCCCCTTGTTAAAAAATAACTTAACTGTGGTTTATCACACCTGAGTTCAATTTCTGTAGTCACCCCCAGGCCTGATTACTGCCACACCTGTTTCAATCAAGAAATCACTTAAATAGGAGCTACAGTACCTGACACAGAGAAGTACAGTAGACCAAAAGCACCTCAAAAGCTAGACATCATGCCAAGATCCAAAGAAATTCAGGAACAAATGAGAACAAAAGTAATTGAGATCTATCAGTCTGGTAAAGGTTATACAGCCATTTCTAAAGCTTTGGGACTCCAGCGAACCACAGTGAGAGCCATTATCCACAAATGGCAAAAACATGGAACAGTGGTGAACCTTCCCAGGAGTGGCCGGCCGGCCAACCAAAATTACCCCAAGAGCGCAGAGACAACTCATCCGAGAGGCCACAAAAGACCCCAGGACAACATCTAAAGAACTGCAGGCCTCACTTGCCTCAAGGTCAGTGTTCACGACTCCACCATAAGAAAGAGACTGGGCAAAAACGGCTTGCATGGCAGATTTCCAAACCACTTTTAAGCAAAAAGAACATTAAGGCTCGTCTCAATTTTGCTAAAAAATATCTCAATGATTTCCAAGACCTTTGGGAAAATACCTTGTGGACCGACGAGACAAAAGTTTAACTTTTTGGAAGGTGCGTGTCCCGTTACATCTGGCGTAAAAGTAACACAGCATTTCAGAAAAAGAACATCATGTACCAACAGTAAAATATGGTGGTGGTAGTGTGATGGTCTGGGGTTGTTTTGCTGCTTCAGGACCTGGAAGGCTTGCTGTGATAGATGGAACCATGAATTCTACTGTCTACCAAAAAATCCTGAAGGAGAATGTCCGGCCATCTGTTCGTCAACTCAAGCTGAAGCGATCTTGGGTGCTGCAGCAGGACAATGACCCAAAACACACCAGCAAATCCACCTCTGAATGGCTGAAGAAAAACAAAATGAAGACTTTGGAGTGGCCTAGTCAAAGTCCTGACCTGAATCCTATTGAGATGTTGTGGCATGACCTTAAAAAGGCGGTTCATGCTAGAAAACCCTCAAATAAAGCTGAATTACAACAATTCTGCAAAGATGAGTGGGCTCAAATTCCTCCAGAGCGCTGTAAAAGACTCGTTGCAAGTTATCGCAAACGCTTGATTGCAGTTATTGCTGCTAAGGGTGGCCCAACCAGTTATTAGGTTCAGGGGGCAATTACATTTTCACACAGGGCCATGTAGGTTTGGATTTTTTTTCTCCCTAAATAATAAAACCCCTCATTTAAAAACTGCATTTTGTGTTTACTTGTGTTATCTTTGACTAATAGTTAAATGTGTTTGATGATCAGAAACATTTTGTGTGACAAACATGCAAAAGAATAAGAAAACAGGAGGGGGGCAAATAGTTTTTCACACCACTGTATATTATGTGATCTGGAACATCCATTGATTTATTTTGATGTTATTGTGTAAAAGATGTAAAATCTGTATTCAAAAGTGCCAGTGTGCCTCTCCTTAAAATTAAGCTGAAGTGTCATGAATTCCTCCTCTCAGCATGTCCTGTGGTTCACAGCATGAGGGCTCCTTTCACATCATTTGTTTTCTTTACATTGCCATGTGTGTGTTTTTCCCCTGAGAGCTTTTGGTGTTTTAAACAATTGTATCCAACTGGTCTGTGTTTCGCGCTTGATTGGTTTGTCTATTAATGATTGTACATTTGCTCAATCTAATTTCCAAAATTTGTTCGATGTTTTGTATACTGTTTTTCTTCGTAGTTTCCCAAATCTATGATTATCTGTATTGTCTTCATATGTTTAGCTCCAGCCACGATCACTGGCTATGATTCCTTGCTCGAACAAAAAACGCATTGAATTGCATCCAGCATCTCTCCCATGCTACCAAAGTATTTGCCAGTGAAAGACACAGCACTAGTGAGAGTTATGAGGCACCATGGGTTAATGACATAAAGAGGTGGTATTGCTGGAGCAGGGAAATTACATCATTCGCCACCCTGAAAGCTGCCTCACCACCCTTGTAGAGACTTCTCACATGGAGAGACCTCATGATTTTGGTTTAAAGTCCGGTAAGAATCCCCCCATGCATCTGTATAATTCTATGGTACCCTTAATGAAATTTTAAGAAAATAAAGTGCAGCTTGTCAGCCTTCGCCAAAAGAAAAGATTGGAGAAAAGGTTCCACCTTATCTTGGCTCAAGACATTATTGTATCTTCACTTTGTCCTGACTATTCAAGGGTCATTGTCATTACTCTGCCTCCTCCAGATTTTGTAGATGATATCATCACTTTGCTTCTTGCTGCTTTTGCAGAAGACATATTTACCTTGTTTCTTCCTGACTCCACTGAAGACATCATCACTCTTCCTCCTACCACCCCCAGCAAGGGCCTCCCACCTCCCATTTCCACTCAAGATATCATCTTTGCTCCATCTCCTCCTGACTCCTACTGTTGTCACTCCTATCCTGCTAACTTTAAAAAGGACACTGTCGTCCTGCTATCTACTGAAGGCGTACAGTACCTGATCTGCCTCTAATGCTTTCATGGATGATATTTTTTGTAAACTTGCCTGCCCATTCTGCAGAGAGGTTTACTGTTACACTACCTCCTTTGAATTTGCAGTTCATGTTACCTTTGATCCATACAGTATGTCCTGACCTGTCCTTATGCTAATTTTCAATTTGCATGCAGCGATGACCTCCATGATGCCACCAATGAGTAACTAAGACTTGGCCTTGTCTTAAGTTTTGTACATAATTAATCTTCCTGTTTTTTACTTGTCTCATGATTTTGCACTATTTTTCTTTGCATTATTATTTTCTCCCAGTTGCCACATTGGTTCATTTGATCCACAAGTTATTGGCACAGGTTTTTACACTAGATGCCCTTCTGGCTGCAATGCATATCTCCAGGCTTAAGACTGGCACTCAGGATGCCCTGCATCTCCAATGGCTGGGTATTCTATATGGGTCTAGGGTTAATGGCCTTGCCAAAGGGCCCAAAAGTGACAACCCAGAAGCAGTGGGCTTGATTTCCCGACCTTCTGATCAGCAACCATCCCATTCTTGCTGAATATAGTCTGCCAATGTTCTGCCTGGACACAGACTTAAATAAGATTCTATGTAAGATTTTCGCCTCCTAGCAGCATATTTCACCTGCAGAATTTCACCTACCAATCTGTTTGTGTGTAAATATGGCTTTGTCTATTTGTGGGTATTTAAATGAATGAATTTTAAAAATGTTGAATACGTATGTAAATCAGAATTATCAAAGTTATATTATATAATTTTTACTTGATTTTTCAACTTATTTTTCCCTGGTACATAGTAGGCCTTTCTTTATGGTTGCATAAATAATAATTTCTGGTATCATCCAAATGAGGAAGGTTTCCTTCTGAGTCTGGGTCTTCATTAAGGTTTCTTGATTTCTTGATCTGTTAAGGGAGTTTTTTTCTTTGCCATCGTCATCCTGAAACTTACTCATCAGGGACAAACCAATTGTTATACTTCATACTTTCCCCCCTGATATTTCCCTTTCCAATTTATATCCATAATATTGATTTGTAAAGCTGCTTTTCAACAATTTGCATTGTTAAAAGTGCTATACAAATAAAATTTTATAAATATAAATGTATTATTTAATAAATTGATTTACAGTGGCTGGCAAAAGTATTCGGCCCCTTGAACTTTTCCACATTTCCATGTGTTAGAATGGCCCAGTCAAATCCAGATCTAAATCCAATCGAGAATCTGTGGCAAGATCTGAAAACTGCTGTTCACAAACGCTGTCCATCTAATCTGACTGAGCTGGAGCTGTTTTGCAAAGAAGAATGGGCAAGGATTTCAGTCTCTAATGCCTCTTTTCCACTGCATAGAACGGCACGACACGGTTCAGTTCAACTCACTTCGGTTCGGCGCAGTTTGGCTCGGTTTGCGCTTCCACTGCAGTGTAGTAACGCTTTAGCGTGGGCGGGATTACTCACGCGCTAGGCGCCGTTACTGCCTTGACGTCATCGTAAACGCGCCACAAACAAACACACAACAATGGAGCATATCGACGGCATGGTGTTCTTCATTCTCGGCATGTGGATGTTTTTAACAGCGAGACGAAGGAGTTTGTTTCAAAAGAGGCCGACGGTTAATACAAAAAGGTGCGTGCGATCCTTCTCTGGCTGTTCTAAATATAGCGGTTCTGTTGTGTCTCGTGTCGCAAGTTCGGTGACGCAGTAATGACGATTTTCTCCGGCTAATCAGTGACCAGCCATGTTTACAAGTCACGTTTTGGTAACAGTTCGGCGCGCTTGGAACCTCGGCTGAGGTGGTACTAAAAAAAGGACCAGGTACCATGTACTGTTCCCAGTGGAAAGCCCCCCAAAAGTGAGTAGAACTGAATCGTGTCGTGTCGTACTATGCAGTGGAAAAGCGCCATAAATGTGCAAAGCTGGTAGAGACATACCCTAAAAGACTGGCAGCTGGAATTGCAGCAAAAGGTGGTTCTACAAAGTATTGACTCAGGGGGCTGAATAATTACGCACACCCCACTTTTCAGTTATATATTTGTAAAAATGTTTGGAATCATGTATGATTTTCGTTCCACTTCTCACGTGTACACCACTTTGTATTGGTCTTTCACGTGGAATTCCAATAAAATTTATTCATGTTTGTGGCTGTAATGTGATAAAATGTGGAAAAGTTCAAGGGGGCAGAATACTTTTGTAAGCCACTGTATAATGTTATACTGTTACTCTACTTAGTAGAGCTAGGGGGAAAAAGCTTTCTCTAAAGAAAATACACAAAAATGTATACTTTTTATACAAATTTGACTAGAGTGATAATTGTGAAGCACAATGAAGAAGAATCTATACTTGACAGTTTTAGACTTAGCTTTAGAGTCTAGGGTTTTGTGTGTTTATGCTTTGTGTATTTTTGGGTTACACAGTGTATGATTGCATGTTTTTACTGTATGTGGGGGTTTCTTCTTCTCTCTTCCTCATTCCTCCTAAAAGCATGCTTCTCTATATGTGATGGACTGGTGTCTCAAAGGGTCCGGCTTCCCTGTAACCCTTACTAATAAAAATGTAAGCACTTTTTTTGCTAAAAGGTAACTATTATTTTAATTAGGAGGGAAAGGGTGTACAACATTTCTGTAACTAAATATAGTCGTCTTATTACTGCATAATGTTTTAGGATAGTTACCCTGGTCCATTAATGTGCTCAGGATAAACAGTTTAGTTGAAACTATTAAAAAGGGGGGGAAGTCATGATGTATATGTTCAGCACACTAACAAGTTATGTATTTGGAAAAAGCAAGTACAGTAATGCACTAGAGGGTAGTTTTCTATGAATGCATACTTTGAGAGGTTTTTAGGGGTTCTGTGATTCAGAAGAAAAAAGAAACTAAAGAAAATGACTATTGCGTAAGCTGGGGTGGGGGTGGAGTGTACACTCTCATAAGCCATGTTTTTCTGCTGGGTGATGTCATTGCTGTTAGTCTACTGGTATGATGGCCACAAAATTCCAGAGTGGCACTAAATAAAAGTGCATAAAATGTTAACATGTGCCTCCTCAATTGGCAATGCTCATACTGTATGTGCGAAAATAAACAGGGCTGTCAAATATATTTGCCCCAAGAATGACCTTGACAGAATTTCTTAAAGCCATGTCTGAACAAGTTAATCGTGTTAACTAAATTTGGATTAACATTAGTTTTAATGAGATGATGGCTTAATCAGTATATTTTGTAGTGCTTAACAATGGATTTTATTAATAATCTCATGGTTTTAGACAGGGACATTTTAGATGATTTTAGAGCAATTCAGATTCTTTTATAGTTTCTTTTTACCTTCTAAAGTGCATGTTTCTCTGTAAATATTAATTAAAGTGCAGGAAGTCCTCGACTTACAAACATTTGAGTTACTAATTTCCGCAGATACAAACGGACCATGGTTCTACAGACATTCGTAAGGGCGAACAAATCACAGATGTAGCTCACATGTATTGTACAAAAAATCCTTCCTGCTTCCAACTTCCTGCTGTGCACCAGCTACCAATATTTACCTTCATTGTGTTAGTTAATGTATGTGTATGTATGTGGGGGGGATAGATATGAGTGCAGGAGATATGAGTCGGCCTCACCAGTTTTAATGAATCAGTCCGGAAGCACAATGATAGAAATTGTCTGTTCTGTAAAGCTGTCCTTATGGAAAATAATCCTAATTTCGGAAAATCCTCAAGAAAACAGAGTTCATAGTCCAAGAAAGAGGAAAACAGCTCTGAGACAAAATGGTGTCCAGGATTTCCCTTACGATTTAAAGGCGCAGAGACAACACTATGTGACGTGGTTATGGTCTTTGGCAACAGGATGGAAGTGTGGGAAAAGGAGACAAGGATATAGTTAAGTGGATTGGTATGCTTTACATTGTACAGTATATTTGTGTCAAAGGTGTATGAGACTCGCTTTGTCAGAGTTATAAACAAATACAATTTACAACCATGTTCCTGGAACGGAACTTGTTCATAAGTAGGGAACAACCTGTACTGTATATGCAATGTTCATGAGAAAAACAGATAGTTAAAACATTATGCCTAATATAATAATGGTAATCAAGGGTTCTATTGTCTCATGTGTGTGGGTGTATATGTATATGTATGTGGAGTTTTTTTTACAGAATTTACATAAATTAATTTCAAATTCAGTCCTTTTGAAAAAAAAATTACACTGTCATAATAGTTGTTTAATATGGATGTGTTTCATTTCTTTATTAGACTTAATATAGATTTTATACAGTATAGAATAAAGCATTGCATTGACAAGTACAAAAAGGTGCAGATTCACTAAATACCAAGTCCTACAGTGGTACACATAAATCGGTTATAAATAAAAAAATTTAGAAAATCTAGCAACAAAAAAAAAACTGACAGAAAACTTGGTGAAGTCATGAAGGGTTTTAGTTGTGATGTGTGGCAGACTGGATGGATTCGGAGCACCGCAGGCACCTGGAGCCGGTAGGTGACAGGGTTAATCCGTAAAGTGATGCGGTATGGGCCGATGCGCTATGGGCCGATGATAGCTTCCGTGATTAGGTATGCAAATGCAGGTTTTTAGTTGATAGCCATACCTTGACACCTACTTGGTACAAACGTTCCGGAGGGTGTCGACGGCAATGTTGGGCGACGTAGTTGACGTTGGCACGCTGGATGGCAAGATTTGCTTGGTTTCACAGCCACCGACACCTACGGACCAGCTGTTGGGCAGATGGTACGTCTAACTCCGGTTCTTGATGGTTGAACATCGGAGGTTGGAAACCATGGCAAACCTCAAATGGACTTAGGTTGGTGGCTGAGGAGATGTGGAGATTATGGGACAGCTCAGCCCATTTGAGGTAGCGGGCCCAGGAGCGCTGGCGATCCGAAACAAAACACCTCAGGTAGCGCTCCAGTTGTTGGTTGGTCTGTTCCGTCTGACCATTAGTCTGGGGTGGTAACTGGATGACAGACTACAGGTGGAATTGATCAGACGGCAGAAGGCCTTCCAGAACCGGGTGGTGAACTGGAGCCCTCTGTCCGAAACGATGTCCTTTAGGAACCCATGCAAGTGGACTACATGTTCCAATATCAGCTCGGCAGTGTTTCTTGCTGATGGGAGTCCGGCGAGGGCCACCAGGTGTACTGCTTTTGAGAACCGGTCGACGATGGTTAAAATAGTGTTCTTTCCTTTGGAAACCGGCAGGCCCGTGATGAAATCCAAGGCGATGTGCATCCAGGGCCGTCGAGGAATGGGAAGTAGTTGGAGCTCTCCGGGCGTAGGTTGATTTCTGTCCTTGGCCCTGACGCACACTGGGCACGCCTGAACGAACTCCTCGATATCACTCTTCATGGTGGGCCACCAGAATGCCGGTTTTACAAATAGGAGAGTTTGTCGAGCTCCGGGGTGTCCGGCGACGGGCAAGGAGTGGCCCCACTGGAGGACTTCTGATCTCAGGTGCTGGGGCACGTAGAGTCGTCCAGACGGCACACCTGCCGGCCGGCCTCCGCAGCCTGTGCCTGGCGAACAGTGCCTGTTTCTATGTCCTAGTGGAGGGGTGCGATTATTCGTGCGGTGGGGATGACAGGCACAGGGTCCGCCCGGGGTCCCCCTCTTCATGCTGTCGTGATAAGGCATCGACCTTGGTGTTTTTGGACCCCGGGTAGTATGAAAGGTGGAAGTTGTATTGTTCAAAAAATAATGCCCACCGTACCTGCCGTGGATTGAGTTGCTTCAGGTTTCTGATGGTGAGGAGGTTCTGGTGGTCAGTCCAGACGATCAACGGCTCACTGGCGCCCTGGAGCTAGTGACGTCATTCCTCCAAGGCCCACTTTATGCCCAACAGCTCGCGGTCCCCTACTCCGTATCGCTGCTGAGTGAGGTCAAATTTCTTTGAGAAGAAGCTACATGGGTGTAGCTTCTGGTTTGCGCCTCGTTGGGAGAGAACAGCGCTGGCGCCCACATCCGACACGTCCACCTACACAATGAACGGTTTGTTGGCATCTGGATGGAGGAGAATGGGAGCGGTGGTGAAACGCTGGCAGAGTTCTTGGAAAGCAGAGATGGCGGCTGGAGTGAGTTGAAATGGGTGAGGTTAGGGGCTGGTCAGGGTGGTGAGTGGTGCTGCAATTGTACTGTAGCCCCGGATAAAGTGACGATAGAAGTTCGCAAACCCGAGAAACCGTTGAAGCTGCTTGAGAGTCCTGGGTAGGGGCCAGTGACGCACAACTTCTAGTTTCTGCGGGTCCATGGCCACAACCTGGGGCGAGATAACAAAACCCAAGAACGTGTTGGAGTGCTTGTGAAAAGCACATTTTTCCAGCTTGCAGTACAGTTGATGAGCGAGCAATGTCTTTAGAACAGCCCGGATGTGTTGAATGTGTTCTTCGGTGAAGTAGATTAGAATGTCATCACACCCATCGGCCTAGCATGTCCCTCAGGACGTCATTGATGAACTGCTGGAAGGCAGAGGGTGCGTTGCAGAGTCCGAATGGGATGACCAGGCTCTCGTAATGTCCGGTGGGAGTGATGAAAGCCGTTTTCCACTCATCGCCCTCTCTGATACGCATCAAGTTGTAGGCGCTCCGGAGGTCCAACGTTGTGCACACGGTGGCACCAGAGAGGGCGTCCAGGGCTGAGTTGGTGAGCGGCAACGGGTGACGGTTCTTTATGGCGATCTTGTTTAGCTCCCGATAGTCAACACATGGGCGAAGGTCGCCCACTTTCTTCTTAACGAAGAAGAACCCTGCAGCCGCTGGCGAGCAGGATGCCCGAATAGTTCCATGACGGAGGGCGCTGGCGACGTATTCCTCCATTGCCTGCGTCTCGGTGGCCGTGAGTGAATAGAGGTGGTCACGGGGGGGATGGAACCCGGCTGAAGCTCTATCGCCAGGTCATAGGGGCAATGAGGGGCCTCGGACTCCATGGAACACGTCCCAGGCTGGGTCCGCAGGCAAAGTTCGGCCCCCACTGGAGGATCCGGTTCTGAGTCCACGAGATGAGGGGTCGTGTTGAAGCAGCCAGGGGGATCCGTGTATGATGGGAGGTGAGGCGATGGAGGTGAGCTGGAGCTGTTCGTGGTGTTGCTCCAAGGTGAGTGTGATGGGCTGGGTCTGATGTGTGATAGGGCTGGATGAAAGCCAGGGGTAGCTCAGTGGTTAAGGCATTGGACTACAATTCGGAAGATACCAGGTTCAAACCCCACAACCACCAAGTTGCCCTTGAGCAAGGCCCTTAACCCTCAGATGTATAATGAGATAAAAAAAATGTAAGTCGCTCTGGATAAGAGCGTCTGCCAAATGCATAAACGTAAATGTAAATGAAAGGGGCCGACCGTCAACAGATGTAATTTGAACTGGCTCGGATAATGCCTCAATGTTCACCCCCAATTCTTTGGCATAAGTGGAGTCAATGAAGTTATCGGTGGCACCGAAATCGATGAACGCGGTACTTCGAACCCGTTTGTGGACAAAATGGAGGGTTACCTGAACCGTGAGGCGGGAGATGGTGGCGCCGGTAGCGGTGGAGATGTGGATGGGGCCCGGTGAGTATCTCCTCTTGCTCACCGGGGCTATGCATTTCCCGGGCGGAGTGAGCAGATTGCCGGTGGTGTGCTGCTGACCCACAGTAGGCACACAATCCCCCTCGAAATCGCCGTTCGCGTTCTTCCACGGTCAGGGAGGCGCATCCATTGTTGAAAGAAAGCCATAAGAAATATTGTTTGCAGTTTACGACAAACCATGTGGAACTACAAACAGATCTTCTTGGCTTTTAAATGCCTTTTTTTCAACAATGGCTTTCCTCTTGCCACTCTTCCATAAAGGCCATTTTTGTGGAGAACAGTAGACATTGGTTGCTTCTCGGATGTTCAGATGATGGATTGAACAGTGCTCCGTGAGATGTTCAAGAAACTTTTTGGAATGTCCTGCCTGCAATTGTAACAGTCTACCCGAACCTCCATTAACTGGACTTAACTTAAACTATATTAAACTATAAATATAGTAAACTATATTAACTTAAACACATGATCTGTTATATTGAACATCCAGCTGTCTAACACACAGTATGACTGCAAAACAATTGCTGCTATTCTTGCTATTACCCAATTGAGGATGGGTTCCCTACACTACACCATTTAACCACTTACTGTATACCACTTCCCATGTATATTGTGACGGCGGGCCACTCAGTGCTGGCGCTTCTCGCACACCCACACTCCGCACACCGCGTAAGGTGCACCATCTGCAGAGTGCACCTTGCAAAAGTATTCAGGTTGAACTTTTCCACATTTTGTCATCAAATTGTCATTTTGTCATTTTACCCACAAACGTAGATGTATTTTATTGGGATTTTATGTGATATAAACACATAATTGTGGCAATAATTGTGAAATGGGAAAAAAATAATAAATGGTTTTCAATAGTTTTTACAAATAAATTTGCTATTGTGTGAAACCATCATAGGTTTGATAGAGCATGTTAATGAACAAAGCACCATGAAGCCCAAACACACCAGTGGAAAAGTTTAAAGCAGGGTTGAGTTAACATGCTTTGAATATCTCATGGAGCACTGTTCAATCAGCATCCAAAAATAGAAAGAGTATGGCACCACTGAAAATCGACCAAGACATTGACATCTACTGTACCTGACAGACCGGGCAAGGAGAGCATTAATCAGAGAATTATCCAAGAGGCCCGTGGTAACTCTGTAAGAGCTGCAGAGATTCACAGCTCAGGTGGGAGGATCTGACCCCAGGACAACTATTAGTCATGCACTCGACAAATCTGGGGCCGGTTTCTCGATAACGCACACTATTTGCACGCTAAGAAGATTAAGATATATCTTACGTAAAGTGATAACTTTTCTAAGTGTATTTCTCGAACTGTCCCTTAGGAGTCTTCTTAAGTCCTCTTACGTCTGACGTTACAAGGCGCTGTCTACAGTGAAGGTCCTGAATTAGCTGACATCGGTTGCTCAGGAATCGATTTTTTACTCCTTTTTCATGACAGCGTTAAGAAAGACAGCACTTTCTACGCAAATTAAACATTGCACTAAATTCTTTTAATAGCGTTTATTTCGACATGGGGTAACTTATCAATAGCATGCCATAATAGACAAATATATAAATTGAATTGCCTATTTTTTAAATAGCGACCTCAGGGAAAATATGAAAAGGGCTGAAGTTTTGTCTAAAGGAAAAATGTTCATGACCCACATGGCTCCACGGACGGCGCCATCTTCAGTTTAGCACAACACGCTGTATCGCTCCCAAATTTTTTGCCACCTGTTTAATATTAAAAGTGATGGGCAATTTTAATGCATTAGTCACATTATGAAATAGGCTAATGTGGCGGCACCCTGGAAGGGCAAATGAAGGAAGATCTTAAACCCGATTACGCCACCCCGGAGTTAACCGGGGAAATAACCCAACTAAGTTCGCTTAGGCTAAGTGAACAGAGAGACAGGGGTACAAATGTACAAAGCTTTATTGCAGTTCACAATAAACATATTAAAACATTTGATCACGGACAAGGCTGGGAATCACATGGTCACCACACATAATAGAAAATGGGTTAAAACTCTGTGCACTCACAATAACAACATAAAATAGGACAATACAGAAAAATAAAGAAAACAAAACAATTTCAGGCATACAGTAAGCTGCTCAGCGGTAAAGGCAGGCTAGATGAAATACAGGCTTTACAGGTGCACTTCACACACATCCACACACTCGCACACAGTGGAACATAAACACAAACGGCACTGCACTCCACACGATTCTACTACCGCCAATATTCTGAGCTAGCTAGCTTTCCAGCCCAACCATGCCAAAAAGTAATACAAAATAATAATCAACACAATAAACCAAAAAGACCCAAATTAATAAAAAAAAAAAACTCAACATATGAAAGAGGCAAAGATAAAGAGTTCTCATTGCCTGAGACACAAAAAAACCAAAGACAAAACCAAATATAACAAATTAAACAAACACAAAAAAAACAATATACAAAATAACAAAATAACTCTGACGGTTCACTAAAATGGTTACATCCAGTTCGGAGCTCTACTCAAGCTACATTCTCCACAACACACTCACAGATGCAATTAGCCCAAAAGCCCGAACCGGCCTTCGGGCAGTAGCGGGGTAGCTCCGAACCACTAGTACCATCACCAATCAAAATATATATATATATATATATATATATATATATATATATATATATATATATATATATAAAGGAGAAAAACCAAAACTAACTCAAGAGAACAACAACAAAAAAAAGAAAAACAAGAAAAGAAACGGGAGAAGAGATCGGAGAAAAGACAGCAGAACCATCCTTAGTCAAATGCGGAAGACCAATACTGCCGCCATCACGAGGCCCACCGGCACCACATCGGACTCCCGTAGCTCACTAAAGAGAAAGAGCCATGACTAAATCGCCATTTTTTCACAAGCCAGCAAAAACGAGACCCACTTACCCACGCTGCTCACAGCTCGCAACGAACCATACAGGATGATGCATGCACGAAGACGGCTCCACGGCTAAGAGGTAAACAACACCGGTTAGTGTATACCTACCTGACAATGAAAGGACAGTCTGATGGAGCCAGATATCAGCTAGCCAACGTGCATCCTACTGGAAAAATAAAATATCTGCATTTTAATGTACATGCCCATCTCTTCATTAGCCACATAGCTACAAGTGACAATTACACACCTTCTGTCCATGCGCACACCGTGAAGGCGGTCCCAGTCGTCACGTATGACAGGTAAGGTAAAATCCAACCTTAAATACTGTCTAGAACCATTCTAATAGGCTACCATGGGTAACAAGCCACCTACTGTACCTGTAAGCCAATGGGACAATCCCATTGCCCACATTGCCACACTAATTAAAAGTCACTCTTAAAATTCTTAAACAGGCCTACAATATATTCCATAATTAATACAACTTTGATAACGTGCCATAATGTGCTTCCATACACCGCTGATTTATAATTTAAATGCTGCTCAGTGGCGGTGACTAGCGTCTTGTGCTGAAACTACGCTAAGAATGATTTAAGGTTGGTCCAGACCAACCTTACGAACGTGTCACTTACCTAAGAGATACTTAGCGTAAGAACGTTTCGGGAAATGCGCCATAACGTTAAGAGAGAGGTTAAGGTACAACTTAAGAACTACTTAGCGATAAAAAGCTTTCGAGAAACCGGGCCCTCGCCTTTTTGGTAGAGTTGCAAGAAGAAAACCATAACAAGTCCCATTAGCAGTTTATGACAATGCCATGTGGGGGTACATAGCAAAAAAGTGGAAAATGGTGCCCTGGTCAGGTGAGACCAAAATGTAACTTTTTGGACTAAAGGCAAAATGCATGATTGGTTGAAAACACTGTGGTGACTGCATCATGTTGTGTTGATGTTTTTTTTTTTAGCAGGGAAGTTGTTCAGAGTTGATGGGAAGATGGATGGAGCCAAAAGCAGGGCAATCTTAAAAGAAAACCTGTTAGAGTCTGTAAAAGACTTGAGATGGGGGCAAGGTTCAACTTCCAGCAGGACAACAACTGTAAGCCAGAGCTACAATGGAATTGTTTAGATCAAAGCATATTCATGTGTTACAATGATCCAATTAGTGTCCAGACTTAAATCCAATTGAGAATCTGTGGCAAGGCTTGAAAATTGCTGTTCACAGATGCTCTTCATCTAATCTGCCTGAACTTTAGATCTATTTTTAAAAGAAGAATTTGCAAACATTTCAGTAAATGTACAAAGCTGATATAGACATACTGTACCTCAGAAAACTTGAATCTGTAATGGCAGTGAATGGTGTATTCAGTTTTCAGATATTTATTTTTGAAAATTTTTATTTAAATACCATTCGTCATTTTCTTTCCACTTCACAATTATGCGGCACATTGAGATAGTTTTTTGTAAAGTACACACACAACTACAGTATTGGCACATTTGGGTAGCTGAAAAACTGCATTTCATTGTTCAGTATGCAATGACAAGTTGGACCTACCTGCCTCGTACTACATTTGGTAAATGTGCATCATTTTTAAAATGGGCCTCATTTTTTTGTGAGGGAGGGGGGTGTTGAGGGAGAGGGTTATGGGACTGTAAGTTGTAAGAACCCCTGGTCCACATAATGAGTCTCACTGTTCAACATGTGGAGGTTTGCTGGGTTATGCTAAGCTCCTTTTCCCATTCATACATGCAACTTGTTTTAAACATGAACAATGAGACCTTTGATGGAAATCACAGAAAATCATGCCACAGCTTCACAGCAAAGTAACAGTCAAATTAGTGGTTATCAAACAACGAGCATTTAAGAAAAATTACTGATTTAATTGGTTACAAGTGCTTTACAAAATTGTTTCCAGGTAGAGCTTCATCTGTTTGAATAATTAACTCCATGAACTGTAAATGAGAACTGCATATGGACTGTGCAGGCCTTGAGGAAAAGTGCATAGCATGTGCTGGGCAGCAGAATTTCTCCCTAATAAAACTTTCATCTTTATTCCAAGACTAACTGACAGTCAGTTTCCATCTACTGCCAACTACTGGCCCTTAATCATATACAGTACACTATATGGCCAAAGGTGTGTGCACCCCTGGCCATCACATCCATATGTGTCCATCACATCCATATGTGTCCATCACATCCATATGTGTCCATCACATCCATATAACTATTACCTCAAAGTTGGAAGCATGAGGTGTATAGAAAGTGTTTGCATGCTGTAGCAATACAAATTCCAGAAACTTCTCTGGCCATATATTCAAACATGACAATGTCCCTGAGCAGAAATTTGGCTCCTTGACCACATACTGTAGTGTGTTAGGTTTGGAGTGGAAGAACTTAAGTATGTGACACAGGGCTCTGACCTCAACCCCACTGAACACCTTTGGTATGTGCCGAAAAAGCAAGACCTTTTCAAGAAATGAGAAAAAAATCCAGACAGGTATTATCTTATGTTTGGTTTACTGTAATTATATAATAGAAAATACTAGATCACTGTGATTGTACTGAAGATATTTTTATTGATGTTTAATGCTGCAAATATAACCAAGGTGTTGTCAGTCAAAAAGGTTACTTAAACAACTCGTGACCTTGGTTTTGTAAAGATATATTCACTATACGGTTCTTATTGATTCAATATTCTTATGACATTAAATACAGTCTAAACACACTTAGGTATAAATGCCTAGCGTCTTAGTGGGTGGGAAGCCATACAGCTGGCATGGGAAGTAAAACAATAGCCCTTGGTATTTTTCGTGTTTGACTACTTTTAAAATATTGTCAGTCAGTTCTACAGGTACCTTTAGGCTACTCTAATGTGAATTAGGAAAGTCATTTTATACCAGTTCATGCTTTTCTTTAAATAGTTTCTCCATGTAACGTTCATCCGTTCTCTACTAACATCTTATAATATTAAGTCCATAGAGGTTAATAAGTGTTGAATCTACATAAAATAGGTGCACTTCTTGAAGCTTAAGGAAACTGTCAGTCAGTAGAAGATACACTCGGACACACACTTAAGCAGACCCTTACTCAGCGCTGTGGCTGCCAACCTATTAAAGCTGATATGGCCTAAATTCTAGGTAGAACGTTTAAGATTTATCATCCTAGTAAAAGAGGAGGTTGTTTGGACCAAGTGAAAAGGTTTGATATTGTTCCAGTTGCAATAGTCCGAGCATGCCAGTAGCCTGTTGGCCTGTCCTGTCCCTAAAGTCCACAATGATTTCCAATTCTCTGAGAATATAGCATACGGTATTTCATGCTGAATGAAAAGCTTTCTTTTGCAGTTCTTGTAAACATACTCAGACACAAAAGCAAGATAAAGTCAACTCAAAATGAAGGAGGACTAGTTTGAATGTTTGAAGTAAAGACCATCTTCATTGATGGTGTAACAAGCATTGATTTGAAAATCTCACTATTTTGGCTACAATGAGTATTTATTTTAATATTTTCCTCTTAGATCCAGGACAATAATTCTTGCCTAGATTTATCTAGAAATGTAAATTCTTCAAGTTACTGATAAAGTCCAAGGTGTGTATTAATCTCTCTTTGCTTAAGATATACTTTAATATTTTAGTATTAAAGTGTTTACATTAAGATTACAAATGCCTTAAATAACCTTTGTGTGTTGACGCAACAATGTCCCTTCCTCAGCCAAATATAGACTAGTGGAAGAAAGTTCTCACATAGATTACTAATCAAGAATAAAAGTGAAAATGGATTTTTTTTTTGGCAACTCACCTATTGTTGAGTTAAATATAAGCATATATTTATTCCAAGAAATGAGAAATGATTGAATCAAGTGTTTACATGGATAATAATTACCTATTGAACAGATTATCAAAGGTTTACAAGACCCCTCTCATTGCCATTGAGTTGACGCAAGTCAGAGGTGGCAGAGGTACACACACTCAATACTAATGTACTCCACTAAAAGTAGAAGAACTGTACCACTTCCATTTTTTATTATTAACTTAAAGCTACTAAGTATGTGCTAAAAGCACTCCACAAAGAGGCAGATTTTTTTTCTGGATATCTACTGTATCTGACTGAGTTACTTTTAAACATTTTTAACACCATTGAAATTGATGCTGTAGATAAAATGAATGTGAATGAATTTCAGCAGATATTAAAAAGGACCAGAACAAACGTATACAATAATAACGAAAAAATTTAATATGTAATTAATTCAATTCAATAAAATTTTATTTATATATCACTTTTAACAATGGTCATTGTCTCAAAGCAGCTTCACAAAAATGAAGAAATTTTAGAAAAGAAGGTTTTTGGAAGTGTGTATTCATTCATTCATTCATTCGTCTTCTATACCGCTTTATCCTGTATTTAGGGTCGCGGGGACCTGGTATGTGTGAGAAAAATGCGTCTAGATGATAATGAGATGAATGAATGAATGATCAATGAAATGATGAGCAAGCCAAGGGTGAATGCGACAGTGGCAAGGAAAAACTCCCTGTGATGGCAAGAGAAGAAACATTGAGAGGAAACAGACTCAACAGGGAACCCATCCTCATTTGGGTGATAACAGATAGAAAATATATAACATCATGTATGTTATGCAGCTGAAAGTTCAATATAACAGAAGCTCTTTAAATTAACATGAAGTCCAGTTCAGCATAGGGATGAGTCAGCAGGTGCAGAGAGCAGATGGGGTCTGGATCACTAGAAGCACATGAGCAGCATGTGGAGCTCCAACCATCATAAAGCAGAATCCAGCTGGAGCTGGTCCTTCTCTGGATGCCTGGGGTTGCTCGCAGGGTTGGCCTTTGTCTATTGAAGCTGGCACAATCTCTGATGCCTTCGGGATGGGTAGAAAGATAAAGAACAGATGGAAAGAATTAGCATAGTTGCCATTCTGGATAGATGTACTGGAGTATGACTGAGTTACGTGTATGCCAGATTAAAGATATGCGTCTCGAGTCTACTTTTAAACAGGGATACTGTGTCTGAGCCCCGAACACTGTCTGGAAGGCTATTCCAAAGCACATACAGTAATTAGTTGGCCATGTTCAGATGCTACAGTAGGTGACATGTTTTAAGCCAATTTACGTGAAACATAATAGAGATAAGGAAAATAAAAAAAAAATTAAAACGTTATATTAATGATTTGCCTGCTTGGTTTAGGCATGGCTGAACAGAGATGAGTGAAAACTGCATATGTTTTTTTGACCAAGAACATTACACCTAGAATATTAAATTATTTTCAGCATTGGTTTTATTGAAAAAGAAGAGACCACCTTGCATCAATGCAGGTAAACACTCTGCTGTGCTTGCTGTGCTTGTTATGTCTAAAAGCTAAAAATTCATTGTTGATTAACTTTGTTTTAAAAAGTTTCAGCTTCTAATAGGCAGTGCTGTATTGGTTGGCAAAATGTCTTAAGATAATAAGACATGTCATGTTAAATCATGTTATGTTTAGGAATTGTACTACAGTCCAGAAGGTCCCAGGGTCAAATCCCATGAGTTGCTCCTGTTGGGGTCTTGAACAAGACCATTAACCCTCAACTGCTCAGATGTATAATGAAATGAAAATGTAAGTTGGCCTGGATAAGGGTGTCTGCCAAATTCATTAAATGTTAAGGGCATAGTACAACTAAATCAATTCTGAATTAGCATTTTAGATTGTACATCTTTTAATTAATGCTGCAAATGAAACCTGTGTTTCCCCATAAGTACTTTTTATATGCTCATAGTGGTTAACCAATAATGTCACTCGTTTTCTCAAATTACAGAGTATGTGAGAAAAATTATTGACCTCTTTGGATTACATTGCCTTACACACTCATACTATATGATAAATTCAGGTGCCTTCATCACCTAATTAATTAATTAATTAATTAATTATATACAGAAGGAATTGCATGTGGAATTTTACAAATAAATGAATACTGTACACTACTGTAGATCAGTCAAATGTATGAATAGGTCGCATGCTCTTGAAACTCTTTCTTATAATGGTGTTATTTAATCTGTGATAATATTAATGAACAAACAATTATGTTTTAGTTTACTTTTTTTATTAATGCATTTAAGAGGACTTCACTAAGCAGGGTCTGTGAGATAAAGTCTGGCAGAAGTGATCATGCTTACATTCAGCCTCATTAAAGCAAATGTTCAAGGAGTAAATGTCAAAGTTAAACTGTCTGTATAGTGAGTGGGAAGAGTTGTCCATTTCAATTATAAAATGTGGTTTTGATAAGACCAGCACAAACATCATTCACCCAAAGTGCTTTTAGATGAAAAGTGACCTGATGATGACTTCAGTAGGAGTTTTATATGGGGTATTATTTTCAATGAGATGTAACTTAATCTTAAAGAAAGTGTGTATTCTTGAAAGTAGAAGCAGCAGCAATTGAAAAGCCTGCTCTCACATTTTTGCTCTTTTTTACCCAGTCTACACTTTATACAGCTACAGCTGAGATGCACCTGCAGGTTATAAATAGGAGTTAACCGGAAACATTACTCAGATCGATTTTGTCTGAAGGGACGTCCAGTCACGTAGGCAGTGAGGCATTGGAGAGCAGCATCTCGTTCCTGCCTTTTCAGGGAACAGGGTTATAGCAAAGTAACCCGAGACGTTCCCTTTCAAAGGCTACACTTGATGCTGTGTGAAAACGCTATGGGAACGAGAATACCAACACCGCCGCATTGCAAGTGTCTGTACCCTAAAGTTGTGTAGTGTGTGCGCACAAGGCCGAGAAGGTCTCAGAGCTATACTGTATATGGGAGGCTGACTCGAGGACCCGTGAGCCTGGGGGTAGCATGAACATCCAGACTATAAAATCTAACAAATGTGTGCGGAGAGGACCAACCCGCCGCGTCACACACTTTCTGGAGGGGACTACCTCTTGCTAGCGCAATAGATGAGGCGATCCCCCTGGTTGAGTGAGCCCTGACTCCTAGAGGCGAAGTGAGCCCATGCTCGTTATAGGAGAGGGCAATAGCATCTCTCACCCAGTGTGACAAGGTCTGTGAAGTGGCGGCCGCCCCCCGGTTCCAGCCCCCATAGCATATACAGATGTCGCCATTAAGACTGCGCGTGTTTTCCCGCGAGATGCCGCAATTTAGTGCGCGGCGTGCTGCGACTTGCCAGAGGCAACACTCGGGAATTTAAAATAAATGTTTTGTGCTTCACTGAATTTCCGCCAGATGGCGCATGGAAGGACTTTATCTAAAAGCCGGACCAAGTACATACAACGATGAATTGTGTTTAAAGTTAACCTAAAACAATATTGTTTCAAATGCTGAAGCAAACATGAATTTATAATATATATATATATAGGGCCTGGACTTGATAAAAAAAAATCTAATTAATTAGAGGCTTTGTAATTAATTAATCGAAATTAATCGCATTTTAATCGCTTGTAAATATTTGACCTGAGAACAGTGAGAAGTAAGTTTTTTCATATGGATTTTTAGTATACCATTGAATAATGACTGAATACATAAACTTAAGCAACAAAATATTGTTTATTTTTGTTCAACCAAGTCCAACAGACCAGGGCAATATTGCCATTAAGTGTAGCAATAGAATATTTAGAAATATAGTAGCCTACATTTCATAAATTCAGGTACCCTATACTGTAGGTAGGTAGACCTTCTGTAAACTGTTTTTTTTACAGTAAGTAAAACACAATACTTTCAAGTACTGTACATACAGAACATTGGAAACCCTGACTATTAAACCCTGATGCTTCCATCCATTTGTTTTTTATAACAAAATTTTCCATCCACTGGGCCAACCAAAGCGGTCTCATCAGCTTCTTTGTCCATGTTCACTGTAGTTTGTTTTTGTCTGAACGCTAGTTGGTGCTCCAGTATAATCGGTCTGCCGAAAACTCCAGTTAGAAACGTTCCGCGGTGCAAAAATAAGTGCAATTAAAATGCGTTAAAAAACTTTTACGCGTTATTTTTGTGAAATTAATTTATCTAAATTAATGCGTTAAAGTCCCGGCCCTATATATATACAGTATTAGGGCTTGACATTAACTTTTTTGCTCACTGGCCAATGTGGCTAGTGGATTTCCGGAGTCACTAGCCATTCAGCCTTTTTACTAGCCACAATTTTCTCACCAGAAAATCGCAGTTTTTTCTTCACCATGATACATTAATGTTTGTTATATCTAGATTTACTTATAAATGACAGCATACACTGTATCACTATAGTAGTAGTCAAGTATTCAGTACTGTTAAGATAGCTCCCAATATAAAAACATGCGAACATGAACAGTATTCTGCTTATTGAACTTATATTCAAGCCTCTTACCACATGAAATTGAAAAATAACAGATTCAGTACAACTGAACTCATTCTGATATTAAAAATACAGCAACTCAGAACATTTATCATTTTAGTGTGTTGTGTTCTATTATCAGGTATTATTATTCATTATGTATTATTATATCAGAATTCAGAGTTAGGACAATGGACTCTGGTCTATCTTGTTGTGTTGACTCTTTATAGTGTAAGATAATTCAATCAATTGATGAATTTATCATTCAACATGAAATCTAAATAGATTTTAATAGTGATTACTTTTTATATATAATCAATAAATAACCTATGAGAAAGGGGAAAACATTCTCATCCTGTTGAGAAGCAATTGCCCTTTAAGCAAATGACACACCAAACAGGAAGTAAAAGTGTGCGCGCGTGCATGCGCGCGCAATGCATGTGTGAACATGTGTAGAGAGAGATATTAAATGTCCTCATTACATTCATGCGCGTTTTATGCACGTAATATTACGTTGCAATGTAATCGTTTATTATATCGGATGACTTTAGAGAAAACTACAACAAAAATATTTTGTCATACTGTACCTGTAGTGTTTGCATGTAGTTCTATTCCAAGTTTTCTGTTCAGCATCCTGACTCTGACGTAAGCACGTAAGCACGTCGAGCGGGACGAGGTAACTAAACGTGTGTAATCTGTCACTGGGCATGCGCATGACGAAAAAAAATAAAGTAAACTGCACATTCGCTAACAACTCCGTTTGTTAATGTGATCTTTTTTTCTTCTATACCGAAAGACATTACAATACCAAAGAATAAACTACCCGCCAAAGTGGCTAGTGAGACTAAAGTTATTACCCACCACAGCCATATATATATGTGTGTGTGTACAGTATATACAAAGCGACAGCGCGCTCAGTTATCATCCCTCTTCTCACCTTTGATGTAGGTGTGAAGTTATCAAACCGGTTTCCCAGATGGGGGAATTGGCAGAATTGAGGGGTTTAAAACTATTTAACAAGACCGAGCAGACGTCTCTGCCTAAAATGTATTTCGCTAGCAAAACATTGAATAAATAGAAATAAAATGTTTAATGGTACCAATCAAATCAGACTTCATAATTACTTTGAGTGTAATTCACAAATTTACTGAATATATTATGTTTAATGTGTATACAGTATGTGTTATGTGAGTATATTATATAAGTATGTGTTAGCGCGCCCGTCTCATACAGTATGTAACATTCATATAAAATGCAATTCATGATAAGTGTACGTTGTTAAAGTATTTGTGGATATGTACTGCATGTAACGAGCATTAACTGTTCAGAACGGGCCGGGTCGTGACACTCCGTGTGATCATTCGGTCGCACCAGTAAAAGGTGTCAGGGACAAAGACAAAGCACGCTGGAGAAGACACGGGCAAAGCCCAAGCCTCTGTCTGCCTAAGACACCGGCGAGAAAGTGAGGGCATCAGTTTAGCGTGCGCTCTCGGGTTAAAGTGCACAAAGCACAAACTCTACTCTCTCTTCCTATAAATCCTCGGTAAGGGCATAATAAATAAGTATCATCTTTGAAAGAGAGAAGAAAATTAAGAATAAATACATATCAGTATTTACATGTACAGTTTGAGCTCGACACGTTTATGAGCTCCGTCGCTTGCTGTCAATGGGTGCCTGAGAGATAACACATTTTCGGCTTCAGTAGACACACAATACTTCAGACTGAAACACGACTGCCCCCTACAGGTGATGAAGGACATTTTCACTGCACACGGAAAGTCGCGGGATTCCTTTTCTCAAAACGTGCGTTGTTAATGGCGACATCTGTAAAATGCTGCTCTAATTTACGCCACTGGCTAGTACGGTGGACGTAGATCTGAAGAGCACATACTGGACACTGTAGGTGAAGTTTCTCCTGCTCCGAAGCTGTAAAAGGTGGAGGACAGAAGGCTTCAAGAACAACAGGGTGCATGGTTGAGAATGGAACTTTCGGAAGATAGTTCGGGTGAGGATGTAAAATGGCTTTGACTAGCCCAGGGGCAAAGTCTAGGCAGGATGGAGAGACTGACAAGGCGTGCAGATCTCCAATCCTCTTCAAAGAGGTAATGGCCATCAGAAAAACCATCTTAAGAGTCAGAAACCTGACAGGTGCTGAAATGGATGAAACGGGCAACTAACGGGTGTTTTCCCACAGTAACCCCATCAATCAGAATGTGGCAGGCTGAGATAGCAGCTACATATGTCCTGAGAGTACTAGGGCATAAGCCTGAGGACAACTTTTCCTGCAGGAACTCCAGCACTGAAACAATTCGGCAGTGGACTGGGTCTACCTGCTTCGTCATGCACCAATTTTCAAATACATTCCATTTGAGAGCATAAGCTCTTCTAGTGGAGGGAGCCCTAGCATTTAGAATATTGTCAATTACGCTGGCTAGAAGACCAGCTTGACTTAGTTGGTCCCATTTAGGGGCCAAACTTGAAGGTTCCAAAGCTCAGACCGGGGATGAAATATTGTCCCCTGCACCTGACACAGAAGATCCCTTCTGACTGGAATCACCCATGGTGAGTCGTGGAGGAGAGATATTAGGTCCGAGAACCACACTCTGGTCGGCCAACAGGGTGCTATCAATAAGAGGTGCAAACACTGTTAACGGACCCTCGCCATGACTCCCAGGAGCAGAGCTATCGGAGGAGACCCAGGTGAGCTGGACGAGTGAGAGAGTAGTAGAGGGGACACTGTGCTGTCTCTTGGGAGGCAAAGAGGTCCACCTCTGCTGTAAAGAATTTCTCCCAGATCCGACTGACTACTTCGGGATGGAGCCTCCATTCCCCGTGTGTCACAGCTTGTCTGGACAGTAAGTCTGCTCCCACATTCATATGCCCTGGAATGTAAATCGCCCTGAGGGACAGAAGCTTGTCCTGTGCCCAAAGCAGAACCTGGTGCACTTGTTCAAGCGGCATGAGCGCAGTTCGTCCTGGTGATGTAGGAGATGTAGGAGACTACGGATGTGCTGTCCACCCGCACTAGAACATGGTAGCCTCTCAACTGCTGGAGGAAGTGCTGTAGGGTCAAAAATAGAGCCATAATTTCGAGGTAATTTATGTGCTATGCGAGAAGATGGCCTCTCCAGCTCCCTTGGGCTGGACAGCCATCCAAGACTGCACCCCAGCCAGTAAGGGAAGCGTCTGTTGTTAGCGTTTTGCCACGACAAGACCGACCTAGAATGGGACCCAAAGTCAGAAACCACATAGAAAGGGTACGAAGTCCTTTGCGCATAACCCTTATTTGCCTTTGGGGATTGGCCCTTGCATGAAATCCCCTGGCTCTTAGCCACAACTGAAAAGCTCTCATGTGCAAAAGGCCCAAAGGTATCACCGTGGACACAGCTGCCATGAGGCCTAAACACTTTTGAAAGTGATGTACAGTCACTTTCTGGTCTAGCTCTGATTTCTTTCAGAGTGTTGAGAATAGATTCAATACAAGCAGGGGACAGTTGTGCCCGCATAATGATCGAGTCCCACGTGACATCCAAGTATGTTGTCCTCTGAGCTGGAAAGAGAACGCTTTTCGTAGAGTTGAGTCTCAATCATAGCGAATGGAGATGAGCTAGGATGACATCCCGATGTCAAAGCGCTATCTCTTGAAATTGGGCCAGGATGAGCCAGTCGTCTATGTAATTTAGAATACGGATGCCCTGGAGTCGCAAGGGAGCCAGGACTGCATCCATACATTTTGTGTATGTGTGGGGTGATAGAGCTAGACCAAATGGAATGACCCGATACTGGTAAGCTTTGTCCCCGAAAGCGAACCTCAGGAACTTCCTGTGTTGTGGCAAAATTTCTATGTGAAGGTATGTGTCCTTCAAATCTATTGTCACAAACCAATCCTTTGGTTGGATCTGTGAGACAATGATTTTGACAGTGTCATTCACATAAAAAAAATTACACGCACAATTGTGTACTACACATTTATCTTTGCGCTTTACTTCAGTTTCGCTGTACAACCACAAGTCGGCACTCACAACCTCTCAGATCTGGTAGTACAACCTCAAATCCCAGCGCTCTGACTTTTGCTACTCATTTTGCGATATTCCTGTAGCAAAACTCACTTGTGCACTTGTAAATGCGAACTTGAGAGAGCAGAGTCGGGGGCGGGGCTGGGGTGGGAATTAAGTCATTTTATTGGTCGATGCCTCACCAATGAACAACAAGTAAAGCGCAAAGATAAATGTGTAGTACACAATTGTGCCTGTCATTTTGTTTATGTGAATGACACTTTACACATTTGTGACTATTAATCTGCAACTTCGAATTCAAAAACACAGGTGTTCTGAGTATTGTCTATGTGTGCAAATCGATAGATGCAGCTTTTCACATCAGAGCTGTGAGTATAAATTTCAACTTACAAATACAAATATTAATTTTACAAGTTCTCACATTCAAATTTGCAAGCTCTCGGGTTTTGCTACTGTTTTACCTTCATACAGGTGCGTCTCATCAGATGACGTCACCTGACCGAGGTTATATAGGCCAAAATTTGGCGTGTTTGATACACACATGCTTCACAACCGGCAACACGAAAAGATATTCCCATAGCGTTTTCACGCAGCATCGAGTGTAGCCTTTGAAAGGGAACATAATTTTGTGTGAAAACATAATTTTAAAATTCTGATCATAGTAGATCTCAGTTTTAGGCGAATTTACCATGCCATTTTTTATTTAACAAAACTGAAGCTAAAAAAAATCTAAACATGTGGACAATACTAAGTATCCACTTACTGCTTCCACAGTATTTAAGAGCGTACGTTGTGGCCCTTGATTAATTGATCACCACCAGGTGTTCAGACCTCTATCAAAGCAGAAAGATTTATAAAAAAATATATATATCTATATCTGTATTTCACTTATCATGTGATCAAAAGAAGAAATATACCTGTCTCATTACAACATGATGACTTTTGCTTAAAAATCTGTGCTCAAAATGTGGATATGCCCTTTTTGGTGAAAAGTAAAAAAAAAAAAACTTATCTTTACTGTCAGGATTTGTATTGGAAGTTTCCTTTTATAGGGATGTTTTACTGTACTTATTCCAGGCTCAGGCACACTTAACCTAATTAAATGAAGCACAGATTCTGAGAAACGTAGGGCCAGGGGTAGCTCAGTGGTTAAGGCATTGGACCACGGTTCGGAAGATCCCAGGTTCAAACCCTACAACCACCAAGTTGCCACTGTTGGGCCCTTGAGCAAGGCCCTTAACCCTCAACTGCTCAGATGTGTAATGAGATAAAAATGTAAGTCACTCTGGATAAGAGCGTCTGCCAAATGCCTAAATGTAAATGTCAAGGAGTTCTAGTGAAGAATATCAGGATAGCAGTTAAATTTTTTTTAAATATGAATCAAGAATACAAGGACAGTCTGGTTAACTACAGTATGAGTCCCTTAGTCCTTTATGTGATGTATGTCTGCATGTATGTATTTATAAAAAATATTAATTCTACATAATCATTAGGAGATCAGCTTCATGAAATGTGCCTATAATCAAAATAATTTATAATTATTATTTGTTTATGTTACTTGTCATTCTAATATTGCTGTGTGTTGCATCATGGTCCTGAAGAACTAGCAATGATTCTCTCCACTGTATACATGTATGGAAATGGGAAAACAATAAGATCTGTTTGACTTTATTCGACTTTAATAGGGTGAGATGTGCTGAACAGTTTAACGTGCTAATACATACAGTACAGTACGTGTACATAAGAGCCGTGCTTGAGATAACCTTAAGATTAAAACTAACTGAATTCCTATAGGTAAGGTGTGTCTAAAAATAGACTTAGACTTAAATCAAGAATTAATTTTGTTGGCAGCACAGTGGTGTAGCACGGTCGCCTTGCCCCTCCAGGGCCCGGGTTCGATTCCCGGCCAGGTTCGATTTCCGTCTCTGTGTGCATGGAGTTTGCATGTTCTCCCCGTGCTTGGTGGGTTTCCTTCAGGTGCTCCGGTTTCCTCCCGCATTCCAAGGACAAGTAGGTTAGGCTAATTGATGTTCCCAAATTGCCCATAGTGTGTGTGTGTGTGTGTGTGTGTGTGTGTGTGTGTGTGTGTGTGTGTGTGTTTATTTACAGTATGTACATAGATGACCCTGAATACAGGATAAAGCGGTATAGAAGATGAGTGAGTCAGTTTGAGTGAATCACAAACGTAGGTACACTGATGCAGCATTCCTATAAAGAGGGAACTTTTCTGTCTAATCCAGTTGGACAAAATGTCATTTGTATTAATAATTAGTAAGCAGACCATGACTGACCTTTGAAAATGCTAGTTCTAATTAATATTAAAATCTGAACAGGTATAAACTTAATATCAGTATGAGACTTTGCTCTAACAGTCATCACATATTTCATCCCTTTTGAATTCAGTCTTCTTAAAGGGCTCAGTGGAATAAGCACATGATTCTTCGTAGGAATGAAATTGTGCAGTGAACAGATCAGCGTTAAAACTGCAAATCGGAATAAATGCATTTGCTGATGAAGAAGCCTATCTGCAAATAATTTATTTTTAAATTATGCTAACAAGCAAATACTGTAGATGGTGTGCTGCTAGTCAGTTCGCTCTAGGAGCTGTCACCAGACCCACAAGCACAAAAGTGCAGCACCAGTCATGCAACTCCAACATACAACACCTGAAAGGGTGAAGTTATAATGCAGTATGTTTTACATTAGGCAGTGTGGAGTCTGTGCTTGTTACAGTGCAATGTGGTCACTTAAATAATGCTTATCTGAAAAGCCATTTTAATTTTTTTTCTCCTTAGAGTGCATGAAGTCTTTCAGTAAATGATTGGCACCTTGAATGTAATGCTGATCGTTTGTTTACAGATCGAGGTAATGGCCTGCTGACTCAACATGACATGTTATAGGCCAGCAGTCAAAATCAGCAACACTGGGAGGCTTTCAACTCTAACTAGTGGCTTAAGGGCAGGTATTATTCACCGTTGCCTGGAGTCTGATGATTCTGTGTATTTGTAAGGCCATGGTTGAAGGGCTCCTGCCAGCCAACAGCTCTGTCTGCTACTCAGCGTCTGTCTGCACCAGCACAAATAGTACAAACTGCACTTGGCATGGGCATTAGCGGAAATGAGATGGTGAAGATTTCAACCTGACAGTCCATCTCGTCAAGCCTTCGGCATTGCTAACAGTCTGGGCTGTATCCCGCTCTCAGCAAGGGCCTGCTGTATGAATTCTTCAGAGCCCAATAAGATCTCAGTGTACATATTTTACTGTCATAAGCTACATCCTAAAATCTAAAAAAAAACTCACTAACTAAAGAAATAAGGATTTCAGATGAAAAATTATACCAGTATACATTTATAGGCTACTAACAAATCATAATTTTGTCCACTGATGAGTTAGATTTATATTTATTAAAAATAAAGTCAAACTTACAAGATATTAACAAAAGATATTTAATTTGCCATGTTTGCGTTATCAGTTCAGCAGACATTTTGAATTAGTATGAGAATAGCATCTATTATTTACTGAGAACATGTAGATATGTTTTCTTTTGTACTGTGGAGTTTGATGATTTCTACACCGATGTTTTACCTTAGTGTAGAAAATTTGCCAAGTTTGAATGAATGGGGAATTTTTCAAGCAAATAAAGCAGGCTTTTTGCAAAAGGTTTAGGGGATAAGCCATATCCAGGCAAGTGTGAGATCCAGAAAACCATGCTAGCCCTCCCCACCGCCCGGAGGACAGACACAAAGAAACTCCTTGTCTGCTCTTTCTATTTACCTTTACTGATATTGTACAACTAATAAGTTAATGGAACTATGTAGAAACAGAGACCGAGGGAGTAAGGGCAACTCCTGCAACTGATCTGGTGTTTGAAATACAGCAACCATAATAATCTGGACACAATACCACTGATGCTTATGCAGGCAGTTTTAGTCTGTAATAAGCTCAATTCAATTAATTGCAAATTTGAGTGTATTTTAATGACTCCAATCCAATAAACCAATCAGCCATAACATTAAAACCATTAACATTAAAACCATATTGGTTTTTGGCTTCCCATGGGCCACCATGTTCTGTAGGGTCTGGCACCAGGATGTTAGTGGTGGATCCTTTGGGTGCTGTGGGTTTTTGAGTGGGGCCTCATTGGAACGAACTTTTTGTCCAGAACATCCAATGGATACTCAGTCAGATTGGGATCTATGGAGGATAGGTAAACAACCTTGGGCTCTTTGTCTGCTAAGCCCTGTGATTCCCTCGGTGTTCGGATACCTGCCCAGCATTGACTTTTTCCAGAGGTTTGTGCTGAATTAGCTTTTGTGTGGGATTGGACTGGATGGGTGATTTCCACAGGTGTACAGTAGATAGACCTTTGGTGCCCATGATCCTGTCACCAGTATAATGGTATATAATTTATAATCAATGCTATTTACTGATCGGTGTATATTGGATGTACTGTATTATGAAGTGGAGGTAATAGCAGTTTGATCATTGAGTAACACTTTCTTCACTTATAAACTGATTATAAGCAATAATACATAGTTGACAATGAACTCTAGAAGTCTTTTCTGCCAATAGCAACTAGAGTTTACAATAACTCTAATAACAATTTAATTACATATATAGGTTCATATACAGTACATTCTGTCTTGATTGAATTTTTATTAATATTTGCTGATTATATACTTGCTGGTTCATTCTCTCTATTACTATTTACTGGGGAACCTTGTGTAGTTTTGTTCACAGCTGTATATACAATTATCATGCATGTGTACATAGATTAATTTTTTTACTTTTCCTTGTATAATATGTGAACTGGATGCTGTAACAATACAATTTTGAATTATATATAGTAATCAATCCTAATAATAAAGTAATCAATCTGTCTATCTAAAATAATTAATTAACTAAAGGTTAGTTAATAAAACATTATTCTGATTATTCAGTAAAATGTAAAATATGTTGTATTAGTTGTAGGTATTCATTTCAAAACTCATATAACAAAAGTTTCCTCAATTAATTATCTTTATTTTTTTATTCATCAAACCCTAAAAAGTGAAACAGTGAAAAACAGCCTTTTATTACCTGTATTAATTAATGTACAACTGAGTGTAATTTCACTAGGATTTTACTAGGATGTGAAGGAAACTCTGGTCACAAAATATAATTTATATAATTAAATTTACCTAGGAAGAAGACTGCTTGGAAGGTTACAATTACATTAGTCATCTCATATTTCATTTAGTATAATTACCTATTTTAAATAAAACTTCTATAATATGTATAATGTGCTGTCTAATTGCAAGTTCTGAATGCTAAATTAATATGTATTAATATTAAGTAAGCATGTTTAATTTAACCAAATGCATGCTATCACATGATGCATGGCATTGTGGGCTACTACTATTAAACTCTACTACCAATCCTCTAAAACAGTGGTGTTGGTTTTCAATTAATCAGCTATTTCTCCTAACCATAATATATACCATGAGTGCAATATTCAGACACACATACAGTAGTACTGTATTTATGAGTGACATGTTTACAGTAATGGGAGGTGCTGCTCCAACTCCTGTGGGTTTGCGGGTGATGGTGAGGGTGAGAGGCATGGCCTTCAGGTGATGTATGCAGTAATGGTGTTGAGATACAGTAACTGCCTGCAAGACAAAAAAAGAAACACATTATTTTACTCACAGTTTAATTGTTAACCAAGCCAATTCGTTTATAATGTTGCACAGAGAACAAAGAATCGATGAGAACATTTGTGTCTACTCCAGGGTTTACATGTTGTTTCAATGAAGCAGTGTTTTATGTCAATTAAATGCAACATCAATTTATTACTGTTACCTTAAATTTACATAAGACACTTGAGCAGTGACTGTAAACCACTGATCTAACTAAATCACTACTTTTCTTCCTAACATGCTCCAAATTTAGATATTGCTTAAGGCAATTGTTAAAACCAAAAAAAAAAAAAAAAAAAAGAAGTGTTTGTCAGATGATAAAAGCATTAAATATTAAGGACGAAAGGCTGCTCTGTGAGCATGTTCTAGGAGCTATTCTCCTGAAGGAGAAGTGTGTGGGTTGGCACTAACGCATAAATGAGCGACATAAAAGTAGGCCTTAAGCAGCGCTGCACTGGAAAACTCATTATGAGAGAGACAGGGAATAACGACACGTATCTGGGGAGCTGTAGTATCAGTCCAGTCCACTGACCTGCAGCACTTAAAAGCCCAGGGCTCAAGTTTCATTGAAGCTTGGCATTGGATTTAACATTTAAAAAGACCTGTAGAACCTAGGTGCTGTTATCAATTCAACCTTCTTTATCATACTTATTAATCATCAAGCATACATGCAAGTGTAGTGTTTTAGATGGAAAAACCAACTGAAAGTCCACAGCAGTGTTACAGCCATGATATCTGTTATAGTGGTTACAGTATAGTAATAAATAAGGCTATAACAGTGAAAACGTAAGATGATCAGGCTATCCAGTTTTTTTGCTAATAAAGTATGTGCACATACGCATGAGTGGAAAACGGGGTACAAATTCAGTTAGTAAGGAGTAAAGTAAATAAAAGATCAGTAAGCATGTCCTTAACCTCAGTTGCATCTTATGGATAAAAAAGTTATGACTCTGCTGTAAATGGAAAATGGAGAATAATATCTCCCTGTTCCCTGTTTATGTGTGTTTTATACTGTTTGGTAATACTCTGTAAAACCTTTTGGCAATATCTTTTTTTTATTTATTGTCTTGCCAGAGAAACAGCACAGAGGCTGGAGGTGATATTGGAAACTTTGTGGTTGTAATGGCTCATCTGTGAACTCTTCTGATTAAACTGAGCTGCTGCTGCTACACACTGTTCTCATAATATCATGATATCACTGATATTTTGTAATTAATTATTCACAGTGGCAACATAACAACACAGCATACACACAGTTAGTATCACTTAAATGAGTTCCACCTCAGACAGTAAGGAGCCCCTGGTCCTCAGACTCATTAATGTGGTTGCCATGCAGATAAAAAGGACACAGGATACACAGCCATGTTGCGTCTTTCGGTAAGTATGTTTTCTGTGAAACGTCCCAGAGCTGTCTGACATACTATTCGTCTCTTCATTCGTGCTGGCACATAGAGAGACAGACAGGAAACAGCCCGTGCCTGAGCTGTTTTACCCATCAGACTCATCACAATGTGCTCTTGTCTCCAAAAACAGAAGCAAACTCAATCTAAAAGCCTACTAGATATAAATAGGCCTAACCATTTCCACTTACTGCTCATACTTTATTTAGATTTCTTTTCACATGACGTCTGTATTTTGGAATGAACTTCAGTGACAAATGAAAGAAAAGCTAGTGCTCTGTCATGCTGTAGAATGGATTTGGTAGAAGGTTTTGCTCACTGTGAATCAATACAGTTCTTCTGAATGATCATCCTCATCCTATGATCATTGTTTCTATCCTGATCTCTTCTTGTTAGTGTTTTCTTGGATGTCAATGTCAATATGCGCAAAGCACGCAATGTTCAACGTGGTGTTGAGAGTGCTCAATGTGGTCTTGATCACCAGCATCAGAACTTTAAACTTTAAAAGGACTGGTGTTTATCCTCCAGTACAGTTCCAGAGACTTGTAAAGTCTTTGACAGGACACACTCAAGCGGTTCTGTCTGCTTGTGGTGGCCCAACACATTACTAAGTCATTTTATGTTGTTCTTTTGTCCAATGTTCCATAAATATTCCCTAGGGAATTCCAGAAAAACTGACCCTGTTGCTAAAATAAATGTTATAATCAGAATTTCTCAAGGAATTACAGTGAATTCAGAGATCTTTAATGTTCAGACACAATGATTCTAGATGCAAAGGAACACCTCATCTGGCCTTAATCAAACATGTCGGAGTTACAAATTTATTCAGACAAATTTATTCAGCTGTTCAATCCTGAGCTAAATTCAGAGTGACAAATCAATAACAATGGTCATGAAAGTGAATGAGAATTTTATACATTGAAGTTTACACCTTCTTTATTTCTGTAGTAACAGACACTTTGAAAAAAATTTCTATTTCAAAATTGAAATAAATTAAAACTGTCTACAGTGCTCTCCCAGAAGCATAATTTAAATCCAACAATGATTAAATCTTCTAAATGTTATAGTTGTTTAATATGCTTAATTGTTGAAGTGTAACATGAGGCATCCTGAGATCTGAGAATAACATGGATAGGCAGCTGGGAGCATCATGTGTGTCTGGTTAAGCCCTTGAGTCTGAGCTACATCTGCGAAGCGTTTCTTTTTAGTTTGGTCTGGTGAAGTGTCAAGCATGACCCATAAAACTGTCTGCTTTTTTTTCCTCTCTACCACGCCCTTGCTTTCCCTCCTGCACCTTAATTCTCTCAGGGATGAGCTCTGATTATTTATCTTCAGGTCATCTGTCCATGCAGCTCAACACCAGTTTGCTTTTAGAGGCATTTCATTAAACACCACATACACATTACTAGGTGGAATTGTTTTAGCCCCTGTAATGTAAATCTGTATAGTTTTTAAAATAGCGTGGTTGTGACTGAGGGACATGGGCTTTATCCAGCATTTAGGTCTGAAAGTAAAAACAGTACAATAACACAACTATTACTATGTATAAGGAATCTTTGTGGTGAGATGCTATGCCTCCACTACTTATACATTTTCATACATAGCTTCATTAACTTCATTCTACACCCCAAATTGTTGTTTTTGTTCATTGTGTGCATTACTATTTTCATTAAAATGTGTATCATGCACTAGGTCATTATATTTATGCTTCTGTCTCTTCAAATAGTGGACAGACAGGTTGCTCTCTCTGTTTATCTCTCTCTCTCTCTCTCTCTCACTCTCCTCTCTGTTCAGATGAAGGTCTGCTGCTGGGCACATGAAGCCTCAGGTTATTTTCTTAATGGCGCTACAATTTTCACAGTGCTGGTGTGTTTGATTCAGGCAATGTAAGAATGGTGAGAAGGAATGAGGACCCCCACAGTAATAACCCCACAGCGCAGCCAGACTCTGACCTTACGACCCTCACCATCACCACTGGCACGAGCCTGCAATAGCTCATCACTCACTCACCTGCCAAGTGTTTTCATGGGGAAAATACCCATTTAGAACTCATTAATCAAGACCAGACTATATTTAGTCAGCTATGAGCTCACTCACAAGCTCTGCACTGAGCCATGGGTTTGCACAGGTCCAACTAACTTTAAATGTAACGTATCCTGAACCTACATACTGGACATATGTTTATAAGTTATGTATAACTTGTATAAAAACAGACCTTCCAAACTTATTCAAAGTGGTTAACTTATCACCAGATTCTCACCCCAAATCCTACAAAACAAATTTTTAGGTTTTAGACAACTGGTTTAGGCCCCATTACCAACCACACACTCATCCTGTCTGTGCCACATGTGGTCATTTCAAGGTGGTAAATCCATACAATGCACCACTACTTAATGACACCCTGGGCTGGGTCCTCAGAGCATGCTCTATCCAGTTTGTATAGGTCTTCCATGCTGCAGCACTGACCTCAGCTAAAATACTTCAAATAGCTATTTAAAACCTGTATGTGCAGTCATGGCCCTGCCCAAGTTCGCAACTAATTTATAGACAACAGAACTATAAATATTGTCATTGTTCATACGATGCACACAAACTCATTCATGAAGCACAAAAATCTGGGATTTAATATCACCATGTGCAACTGGAACATGAACTTCCAGTCAGGCAGACTCCAAATGATGAGAGTTGACTACATTCAGCCTCGTCTTGTGCTCCCTGTACATGCATGATTGCACTGCTCCAATGTAATTTTCAACTGTGCAGATGACTCACTCATCCTGGGCCTTGCAAACAGAGATTAAATAGCTGACAGAGTCAGAATGGTGCAAAGACCTTGCTCTCAACATCACCGAACTGAAGTTTTGAAAATGATAGCGGTCTACAGGCTACAGAGAAATGGAGTCTGTCAGTCATCAGAGAATGCCCACCCATGTAAATGGAGCTGCTGTGGAAAAAGGCAGAAACTTCAGGAGTTGTTTCTGTTCACAACAATAATGACCTCACCTGTTCCCTCTATGCTGAGCCTCTTGAGGCAGTAAAACTGGTGGATGGGACAAGTAAACTGCACAGTATGCATGCCAGCATGTTTTTGGGACTTTTGTGGAAGATTAAAAATGAAAGGGAACCCATGTGAGAACATGTAAAACTTCATGCAGACAGTAACCTGGGGCCAGGATCAAACCAGGGACTCTGGAACTGTGAGACAGCCATCAGGTAAATGATTGTTTTAAACCCGCAGCATACACAAAGTGCCAGTGTGTGTTTATAATGTATTTGTACTAAGTTTAGTTTTTACACTCATATAAAAAATGAAACATGGCACATAAAAATTACCCAGCAGGACAAATGGCTGTGCTTTTTTACAAGCGTCCTGTGTGTCCTACAGAGCTGGTTTAGCTATATACATTATACTAGTGAATTAAGATTTAGCCTGCATGAAAATACTACCCTTTATATATTTAAACACGTCTACCAGTCATGTTCTTTGATCTTGTTTTTTTAAACCCAGAAGCAAAGCCTTATGCATACTTCCTGTTTAACAGTAATTTTATCTCCTCACTTTTAGTTTTTTTTTTTTTTTTTTCAGGTAAACTACCCTGCATTACCACTGCACTATGTTTGACAATGGACTTGTTTCAGTAAAGCAAGTTGTAGATTTGCTGTGGATTTGGTGATCAATCTCTGTGCCTTGACCCCCTTGTAAGTATGGTGACAAGGAAAAAATTACATTAATTGACTATAGTTGTCTCTTCAGTGTCAGTGTCAATTCCGGTGCAAGACACTTTGGAGTCTGAACTCCACTCGCACTCTGACTGACTCATTCACTCCACACCTCTCCACCTAAGCCAGGTCTGTCCCAAGGGTTAAACAGCGCCAGTTCCCAAAGGCATAGCCAATCACCAGAGAGGAAACAGAGCCTCTCCATTATTGCAGTTTCCCTGTTTTTTATTCACATGTGGTTCTGATTTCGCCATGAGGCAAAGTGTTTTCTTTGGAGGCTGTGGTCAGCAGCTCGGCTGAGTTTCCTGTTCTCCCTGGAGCTACATGCCTGGTCCTCTCCTCTCTTCCTTCCTCCAACATGGAAGATGAACCCAGCTCATGAAGGACTGCAGTCACTGTCCCACTGAGGCAGATGAGAAGCCTGCTGGAGTAGGTTATGGGCCACTGTTGATGTCAGTGCATTCCATAGTGGCTTAACAGGTAAAGATGGATGCTACATTAGTCTTTTAAATGATGTAAAGGATCTCTAGAGATCCCCTGCATGGACACAGAGTGCCTGGACCACCAGCACAGACCAGCTGTAGCTGTCAACAGTTTCACAATAATGTACACAGCATTAGAGAGTGAAGAAAAAGATGAAGAAATGTTGAGAAAGAATACTTACAGACCAAAGTGTGCATTGATGAATTTCCTCATAGTGTCATTAGTGAGAGATTGTTTATTTCTCATTTGATCTTATTTGTTGTATAA
Source organism: Channallabes apus (assembly GCA_030522415.1). Taxonomy (NCBI): domain Eukaryota; kingdom Metazoa; phylum Chordata; class Actinopteri; order Siluriformes; family Clariidae; genus Channallabes; species Channallabes apus. The sequence goes on along the minus strand of CM060107.1, from coordinate 39,755,505 downwards.
TAATCAACATGTGTGTTGGAACTGATTTAGGCTTCACAGTCTGTTGTGCTCAGCACATCCGAGAAATGCATTAATCCTTTTTGCCCCTATAGACCCTTTTGTGATGGCTCTTGTGTGGCACACAGCTACACTGCAGCATTCCAAGGGCTTAACCTAAAACCTATTTTTAGATTAGTGCAGGTCAATGGGCAGGACAGATTATTTAGTCTAACACATTAAGGATTAAAAAAAAGTCCTACAGTAGAAAACTGATAATTTCATTCTTAGCATGGGCTAAAATCACTCCGACAAGACATAGAACATGATTTATCCAAAATACAGACCAATTATTTGGGCACTGTAAAAAAAGGCCACAGAAAATTAATGTTGATTTTTTTTTCACATGAAGAGATCATTACTAAACTGTTTTTTTTTTTTTTTTTTTACAAACAGTTTGTAAAAATTTATTGTATATTACATAATCGTATACTGAATGGCGGCTTGTGAACAGCAACTTACAGTAAGAGCAGATTCCAAATGTATGGCCCGCAAACTTTTCTTATGTTTGTGGAATTTACTAAACCCAAAAAAGTTTTACTTAAGTAAAACCAATGACCAGGACTAAATGATAGACCACAACTCTCTAAACGGCCCACCACAGCATTTTAGTTGGGGTGAGGTTTGGCCTTTGATCATTCTGATGCAGATTTATGCTATAGATCATTGTTCCCTTGCATGACCTAATTTCAACCAAGCTTTACCTGTCAGACAAATGGCTTCAAATTTGCATCTACAATGCTTTGGTATACAAAGGAGTTCATAGTTGACTCAATGACTGCAAGGTTCCCAGGTTCTGTGACTGCAAAATAAGTCCAATTCATCACCCCTCTATTTACTTAAGCCTCTATTTAGAAAGCTTAAGCAAATTGGGAAGCTGCCAAGCATCCCATCCTCTTCCTGTGTGAAGCTTTGTCTTCTGAGTCTGTAGGGAACAAGAGGGACAAAAGTCAAATGGTTCCAAATGACTTGAGACATTACTTATGTAAATTAAAGGTTTACATTTTCTTGTTCTGTTGACAAGGTAATGATGCCTAGTCCACTCCATATGCATTTCAGCTTTTTGTTCTCATGCAAACTGTATTTTAGGGGACTGAAAATGGACGTTTAGGAAAACTCCTTCCAGGTTGAAGACTTTTGACAACTCGGGCAAAAAGACAGGGAAAACTGAGGTTTTGGCTATTAAGAGTGTGTGCCGCTGGGCCATATCTCCTGTGTTTAATGTCAGAATGTGAACCAATAATAAAATTTTTCAGGCTTCTAATTGGCCAACATGGGTTTACAATAAGGGTTATAGAGCCATCTGTTGGTTTGGCATGTTCTTGACACAGAGTTTCAATGTGGATAAGGTTTTTTTTTTAAGAATAAAGAAGCAAAATACTGGCCTTTACTGGCCTAATACTGGACTAATTGAAGAGCTTTGATTTACCTGGATTTATAAATCCATATGCAAATGAAGTTTTTACTGTACTGCTTTTAGTCTGGAGTCAATCTGATGTCAGGCCAGTAATTCTCAACAGGACCTTTATCAAGGATAATTTGTTTGCTCTTTTAAAAGCTCACAGTCAGGGTTTCATCTCGGATAAATTCCATAATGTAGACACTGTTATGTACAGAAAGGAGAACAAAAGATGGACTAAGCAGCTCACATCTGGAATAAAACAGTACATACTCACATGTGTAGACAGTGACTGTGCTCTGACTGTGGACCTGAGACTACTGATTATTTTGTCCATCATTTTGCTCTGTATAAGACTAAATTAGTTTTTAATAATTTCAAATAAACATAAACCTTCAATGAAAACCAACTCATGAAAGGTTCTTCTTTGAGACATCACCTCATTTAGTCTTAATCTAAAAATGTAAACCACGTTTTATTAACATGTTGTTTATAAAATTGGTTACAGACGACTTTAGACTTTCTTTGAATTTTCTCCTTTCATCCTTCTTTGAGGATTAAAATATTTATGCCCTAGAACCGACCATTTAAAAGGACAAATAGATTCAAAGTGAGGCCAAAGTAACAAAAATTACCCACATCAAACAAATGTGTCAGGCAAAAAGTTTTGTTTAAATACTAAATATTAGCACAAAGGAAACAAAAATGACTATGATTAGACATTGCATAACATAACATTTCAAATAACCAATTACATTTTAATTATTATGAGCGCAAATATATTTTTCAATTCCTCTAAGGAATTTTTGTTACTTACATACTTATTAGGTATGTATGATTACCTTAGATTACCTTGGATGTTAATAATAGCTTTGCCCCTTTGAGTAAAGTAAAGGAAATGTGCAGTTCTATCCAGCATTATATTGTCTTACACAACAGCACTAAGTACTTTATACTGTTTATACTGTTCTACAGTGAACTACATAGCAATATCAGTGCTATCTCCCGAGATATTTCTAGTGCTATAGTCCATAAGGAATCACATATGATTATCAGATCAATTGAAAGAATGAAAACACATTTTCCATTGTTTTTGTATATTTAGAAATTTATTAGTATGATTAAAAGCAACTCTTTTCTTCAATCTACTGTATACTGAGGCCAAACACAACAACACAGGCCTAGTAGGAAAGCAGTATTAATGTTGACTCTGTATTTTTATATTTTCAACCTGTTGAAGTTTCTCAGGAAGGAACTGAACTTTGAGTTCATTTCATTGTTAATGAGGTTCTGGGGTTTTGTCAGATTTGTCAGCAGTAGACTAACCAAAATTTATAGATTATGATGATTCAAGGTAATGATAGGGTGGAAAAAGAATTATTAAACTCTACATTGAGGTAAACTTGCTTTTTTAAGAACTGGATGTTAATAATGGAAAACTAAAAATATATATATTTAAGGCATTTACTTTTGTTCACCAGTAGCAGATGATAGCAGGGCTTTCTTGTCACCCTTACTAATGATATATTATGCAATTTGGGTGAAGGTCAGAAAGGCAAAACTAACTTCCTTCATTTTCAGTAAGAAGATTAAATAGAACAATAAAAGATGTATTGGCTATGAATGATATATGTTTTAATAGTCATTATTAACACCACAAAACATTAACACATTAACATTGATTATAATTAATTAATTATACCAGTAGATTGCTGACAGGATCATGTGCATACAAGGATACAATACTCATTTATGGCTGTGGGGGCCAAAAGCCAGTATGTACAGTTCAATTGCAAAGTTCAAAGTCAGTGCTGGCCATGATAGAATTTTACGTCACACAAAACATATATATATATATATATATAAATTCATACATAAGGGTAATAAAGCAGAGTCTAATTCACGTCCTGGTATTTTTTTAGGAGATGGGAGACTGGCAGAAAGCTTTAGGAAACCAACATTGGCAAAGGGAAAACTAAATTCCATACAGACAGTAACTCTCAGGATCAAAACAGAGACCATAAAGGTATAAAGTGACAACACTATCCAACACTCCTGAGGACGTAACCATATATGCTTACCAACTTAATGTTAACTAACATTAGCTAGAACTATTATTATTATTATTATTATTATTATTATTATTATTATTATTATATTAGTATTTAATACTAAATGTTGATTGTTTTAAGGTAATTTAACAATTGCCGTTGTTGCTTTTGTTGTTTTGTCTTCTGGAAATATAATATAATACATCTAAAATCTAATATAATATAGAGTTGTATTTATTTTTTTAATCTCTTTCTAAATGTAAGCATTTTATAGTCACCAAGACACTAAAACAATTTACAAATGTTACTCAAAATTCATAGTGAAAGATTTAAATAGCCAGAACTGTCCATAAATGTATTATATCTACAGTGCATCTCTAAAAAATGAAATAAGTTACTCTCATATGTTCTATATACATTTCACGTAATGTGAATATTTAAAGCCTTTTTGTTTTTAATAATTTATTACAATCAATAAAAATCAATAAACCAGTATCTCAAAATTTTATTTCCTAACATTATACTAACTGTATGTGTATATGTATGTGTGTGTGTGTGTGTGTGTGTGTGTGTGTGTGTGTGTGTGTGTGTACATATTATGAAAGATTTAATTTGTGCACTCAATAATTGGTTGGAGCTCATTTAGCACGCATTACTACATCATGACATGCTAAAGGAGCAGAGTCTGTTGCACTGCTAAGGTGTCATTGAAGACAGGGGTGGATCAGTGGTTCAGTGGTACTGTTCAGAAGGTCCCAGGTTTAAACACCAGTACCACAAAGTTGCCACTTTGGGGCCCTTGAGCAAGGCCCTTCATCTTCAAGTTGTTCATATGTGTAATGAGATAAAAATGTAAGCCTGTAAATGTAATAAAAGCCAGGTCATTGTTGGAACGTTGTAGGGCCAGCTGTTTCTCATCTCCCCCTTCACAATACCACTTAGACTTTCTATGGGGTTCAGTTCAGGCGAGTTGTCTGCCCAATCAAGTCTAGTAATATCATGGTCATCAAACCAGTTTGTGGTAGTTTTGGCACTATGGGCAGGTGCTAAGTCCTGCTGGAAAAGGATATTTGGCATCTCCATTAAGCGTGTCAGCAGATGGAAGCATGAAGTGCTTATAGACAGCTGCATTGACTTTGGACTTGATAAAACACAGTGAACCAACACCAGTAGATGACATAGCACCCCAAATCATCACCGGAAAATTCACACCAAACTTCAAGCAATTTGGATTCTGTGCCTCTCCTCTCTTCCACCAGATTCTGTGACCTTGATTTCCAAATGCTAAATTTACTTCTATGTGAAAAGAGGAATTTGGACCACTGAGCAACAGTCCAGTTCTTTTTATCATTTGCCTGGGTAAGATGCTTCTGGGCGGCGCGGTGGTGTAGTGGTTAGCACTGTCGCCTTGCACCTCCAGGGTCTGGGTTCGATTCCCCGGCCAGGCTCGATTCCCGTCTCTGTGTGCATGGAGTTTGCATGTTCTCCCCGTGCTTGGTGGGTTTCCTCCGGGTACTCCGGTTTCCTCCCACAGTCCAAAGATATGCAGGTTAGGCTAATTGGCGTTCCTAAATTGCCCGTAGTGTGTGATTGGGTGTGTGAGTGTGTGTGTATGTGTGTGTGCCCTGTGATGGATTGGCACCCTGTCCAGGGTGTACCCCGCCTAGTGCCCGAAGTCTCCTGGGATAGGCTCCAGGTCCCCCGCGACCCTGAACACAGGATTAAGCGGTATAGAAAATGAATGAATGAATAAATAAAGAATACAAAATTTCACAATATAAAATTTTTTGAGATGCACTTTATATCAGATTGGGTATGAGGTATTTGTGTGGCAGAGGTAAGGGTTTTTAGTCCCAAATGCGTACAAATATTATTTATATAAAAGTGATAAACAATATATTTTCAAAAATTAGAAACACAAGTGACATCTACTTTACTAAAGCTGAATAAAGGTCAGTTAAGACTGTCATGTTTCATTGCTAATAATAAGGACTAGCAAGTCATAATTACAGAAATATTACATTATGAACATGGAAGGTACTGTACATTCTGACATATCTGTCACTTGTAACTCTAATGTGTGGTCCCTAGAGGGCAGTAGGTATATACAGCGATCAACTGATATATAAATATATATAAAATTTCTGGGAGGTGCATACTGTCAGAGAGGATATAATATATACACACACATGTATGTTTACATGTATATAGGTAGCGGATTCCATCTCTAGCCTTTGGAGAAATGCTACATTTTTTTTTGCTTTTTTTTTTAATATTGGATCAGCCGAAAAGGATTACAGCACCACAGTTTTAGTCACCAACTGTACACCTGTACATCTACATGCTTTAAGGCCCTCCATACACTTTCTAGGCTATATACTGCAAATATGGGAATTTCCATTCTTAATGAAAGTGAATTACATGAAAGTATAGATAAAGGGTTAAATTCTTAAATATCCATTCAAATGTTAAAAAGTAAAATGTTTTAAATGATAAAATTCAGTTAAAGTCATAGTTTTAAGTTTAGCATATTGTTTGCTATGCCCAGTGATCTCGCTAACTCTAAACTGTTTCAAGATATGTATCATGAGGTGATATTTATGCAAACATGGTGATGGGGTGGAGAAAGTGTGTAAATACTGTATAAAAGAAACAAAACATAATTTTAGTCCTTGTCAAATGACTTGCACATTTTACTTGTTTACTAGAAAACAGAATATGAGAGGTTTTGAATGATGGGAGTTGCATGAGTTTTCATCATTTTTGAATGATGAGAGATGCATGGAACAGGATCTCCTGTGAGCAGATCATAATGTCTGTGATCTTTATGCTCCAAGCACAAATATCCTTCATTTTAAGCTCTTACTCTGTGATTTAGTTCTGAGATTTAAAATTCCCAGGAAGGTAGCCAGAGGGAGGAGATCAGGGTTAAGAAAGGTTGAGGTGATGTGGTGTACTCGGTGGGTGGCAGGTGCTGGAGATGGTGTAGGGCAACAGCAAAGGAACAGAGGCTTCCTTTCAGATGCATGCAGCTCCACTGCAGTTCCCAGGCCTTAGTCAGGGCTTAGGCTTTGAAAGAAACGGAAGCAGTTAGTCAAAATCTAACTTCTCTGCAATGACAGTCCCAGTAGTTCTCCAGCATGCGGTTGCCTTGTCACCCTCTCAGGTTGCACAGAAAAAGTCCCATCATACTGGAACCAAGAACTCTGTCACGACCTGGCTCTCTGGCATCCTGACTGGGTAAAAGACAGGTAGACAACGACCTTCCCTGTTATTTCTTTTACATTTGTTCATCTCATAAATTCTGTGTTCGTTCTTGTGAAGGTCCAGTTACATTCTGCAAGCATTTTTTTTTTTTATTCCCATGCATTAAACATGGCTCAACTGGTAGTATTTTATAACCAGTGTTTCATGTATGAGTTAAAAAAAAAAAAAAAAAAGTTATAAAAAAATAACCAAAACAATTTCAGGGTGCATGATATAAAAAATAGAAATAATTTACTGTAACTATATAAAATATTCACTGCAGTTTTTTTCCAAATATGGGATAAGCAAGAAAATGAGTCAAATTTGAACAATAATTCCCTAGGTCTAGTCTGAGATTTGGTTTGATAAATGCAAAAAAAGATATTGTAGCAAATAAATTATCATATTACATATAACTATTGACAGGATTGTCAAGCCTGTACTTCCAGATTTAGACAACCCAATTCTTTGAGTGTTCTTAAAAATGTTCTTCCACATAACCTACACATTGACCTTAGCATAGTGAGTGGTTGCTGTAAAGTTTGTGGTTATGTCTCAGTTTGGATTGATTTTTTTATTAGACACATTTAAAAGGTTAAGAATAACAAAGCTAGCTCCAGACATTCTTTGTTCTGACACAGAAGCTCTCAATTTGTGTCAGATCTAACTGGATGGAAGTACTAGGAGTACAATAGTACAGTGTCAACTACACTCAAAATGATTTGTTGCTTCTTGATATACTGTACTGTCAGTTTTAACAGGTTTGTTACAAATGGTGTTTAGTTGTGTGCGGAAACACTGAGAGGGACATGACAGGGCTACTTGAGTTAACAGGGAGCAGAGTGAGTATATACAAAGAATTGTTTACTCAGAGAGAGAGAGAGAGAGAGAGAGAGAGAGAGAGAGAGAGAGAGATTGATGAAGGGCATTCTCCAGTATGTTTTATAAAGGAGCCACAATCTAAGGGCCAGCCAAGGCCACGAGTCACTGATAGGTCTCTGTGGAGTGCATGTTACATGTAACTACCCTTTACTGATGCCAGGTGCATGCCTTCAGACCAAACCACAGCACACTGGGTAAAAATCATGATCACAGCCAGCAACAATATCACTCTTATTCTATCTGTCTGTTCTATTAAACATTTAAGTAATCCGAAATCACTGTTTGCTCTTCACCGTTTCACCATTCTAACTTCTTCTTTCTTTTGCTAATCCAAGGTAAACATTTTTTTGGTTCAAATAAAAATACTGTATGGCATATTTTTATGTATAAATCCTAATAGATTCATTAAGTAATACTTTTGGATTGAAAGGAAGAAACACAGGAGGAATGAATTGACATTTAATACTTATACATCAACATGGTACATTTCCAAGTATCGTCAACTTGTAATAAATACGTCAAAACGTTCTGCCATTTATTAAAGTGTAAAACACTGTCAACACTTGTTAAATATGTGGAGTTGGTTTGGCCTTTGAAAATGTGTTCTAAGGTTTTTGTTCACTTCTGCGTCTCAGTCCAAGATTTTTCTCAAACATTTGTCCAGGACTGTAAGGGACTGTCAGCGTGCACATTAATATTCCTTAATGTTAGAATTCTGTCTTTGTGCTCCCTGTTTTCAATTTATTTTGGACAGTGTGGCTTTATTCTAATAATTTACATATGCATCATGTATCTATAGAAATAAAAGAAGGGTTTTTTCTGTACAACTTTTTCAAAGACATCTTTACATTTCATACATTGGAGGACTCAAAACCAGTCTCTTGCCTGAAGTCAAACCTGTGCCATAAATGTAATCAAATGTTGAGTAGAAATGAAGTTATGAGCAGTTACTGTATGTGCCAGATTACATCACAGCATCTAATGTTTTTTTAGACGAATAAAGCATTTCTTAACAAAGTCAATCAACACGATAGATTACTGTGTTTAGAAAAAGGATGCAGAAGACACAGAAACAATGATCATGCACCTTAGATATCGGCTTGAAATGTAACGTGCACCATAAGTGAAATCAAAATGTTGAGTTAAAACAATGTTATAAACAGGTGTGTGCTGAGATTTAATAATCTAACTGGTAAACAATATAACAGGAACAGTGCTGTCCAAAAATCTAAGACCACTAAGTGAAAATGCATCTACATTGAATTCTTTGTAATTACGTTTAACATTTTTTTCTGAAAAACTTTAAGTTCCTTAGTATTTAGTATGTCTCCTTTATTTCCTTAATTAAATAAAGAAATGAAAGCATTTGTTACAGCTTAAGTACAAGCAGTAAGAAATAGGGATCTAGAAATATTGCAGAATATTGACTATTTAATTTGTTTAATAGGATGTTTAATATTAGGCTTTAATAAATTTATATATTTAATAAATTTAAATATTATGATATAAGGTAATGAGCATTACAATAGTTTAAAATATGAGGGGCATTCAAGTCAAACCTGGGAATGAATGACATTTTTCCATTTGCAGAAGATTTCAAGCAAAGTACGGTGATGAGACTCTTATTGTGCTCTTGAATGGTTCAAACATTCAAAGAATGCTTCATGTTCTAGAATAGCGTTCCTGGTTGAGGTGGCTTGAAGCCCATTGCAGTCTTTCCCACCAACATTCATCAGATGGATGTGTCTGATCTTGGAAGATTTATTGATAACCTGTCTTTGGGAACTGTGCACAAAATCATTCATGAACACCACATTCATATTACAGGAACTCGGTTACCTTGCTCTAAGTGACTTCTACGTCAGTGGTTCTCAAACTTTCAAGCCTGCGACATCTAATTGAAGATCGACAAGATCTCGCGACCCCCGCTATCATAAACAAGCAATAAACATAACAAGCTGATAGGTATTTGTATTTTGACAACATTTACATAAAAATAATTTTTGGCTTTACTTTTCAATGGGAAGGGTGTACTTGTTTTTGGCAGCACAAAAGCTTCATTCGTGGCCTGATGGTGGATACAGCTAACGGCATATCATCTTTGACATCATGACGTGAGCTGTATTTATTTTTTATATATGTAACAGCGGAAAAAGACTGCTCACACAAATATGTAGATCCAAATTGAAGCAGTACATCCATTGCTGCACGGGACAACTCGCGTATTCGGTTGCTACCATAACTTAGTGAATACTCATACTGCACTTTATGAATTCTTCCTCATATTTCCGACGTTTCCTACTTTGGTCTGACGGGGTCTTGCTCTTTTGCTTGGTCGATGTACATGGTTCTGGTGACTCAGACAAACAATTTCCTTAACATTTTTAGATTTGCGAATAACAAATTTATCCATCTCGGCAGTTGCGGTTTTCATTTGCAGTTGTGCGCTGTAGCAATAACTAGTGAGCCAGTCGCTGCTCAGTGATGTCATATCTTTGAGTCGCGATTTTTTTTAACACTCAATTTAAACACTCAAACTCAAACTTTTCCACTGCATAGTACGGCACGACACGGTTCAGTTCAACTCACTTCAGTTCGGCTCAGTTTGGCTCGGTTTGCGCTTCCACTGCAGGTTAGTAACGCTTTAGAGTGGGCGGGATTACTCACGTGTCGTTTAGTCGCGGCGCCGCTACTGCCATGACGTCATCGTAAACACGCCACAAACAAACACACAACAATGGAGCATATCGACGGCATGGTGTTCTTCATTCTCGGCATGTGGATGTTTTTAACAGCGAGACGAAGGAGTTTGTTTCAAAAGAGGCCGACGGTTAATACAAAAAGGTGCGTCCGATCCTTCTCTTGCTGTTCTAAATATAGCGGTTCTGTTGTGTCTCGTGTCACAAGCTCAGTGACGCAGTAATGACGATTTTCTCCGGCTAATCAGTGACCAGCAGAGTTTGCACGTCACGTTTTGGTAACGGTTCGGCGCACTTGGAACCTCGGCTGAGGTGGTACTAAAAAAGTACCAGGTACCAGGTACTGTTCCCAGTGGAAAACCCCCCAAAAGTGAGTAGAACTGAACCGTGTCTTGCCGTACTATGCAGTGGAAAAGCGCAATAAGTTACAGTATATCACCAAGTAATATGTGTCGCACAGTTCATTTAATTTTGCACTGTGTTTTCCTGTTTTCTCCTCCAAAAACATGCCAGCATGTCAAATAGTTAATTTAAATTGGCATTGGATGGCAGTAAGTGTGTAATGCCCTGTACTGGATGTCGTTATTCCACTTCTTCCAATAGAGTTCTAGGGATGTGCTGCAGGTCTGTTTCTGCTCTGGTCAGTATTAGGCACTGAAAAGAAAAATTGGATTTGATCAATTAGAATGTATTAGAAAGAGATCAACATTTTTAATTATTTATTTATTTTTAGTCGAAGTGCTCTATGCTTTACTTTCAATAGGAATGGCTTCCACTTTTTTCCTCTCATTAATATCACTTTGGCCAATGTACAAACTGCTGTTCAGGGACATGTGAGTTTAACTGGGTGCAAAGCTTTAAACACACACCATTTCACACAGTATTTTTTTGTATGATTAAACCGGGCTTTATTTATACAACTTAGAGGGAACTGTGGGCTCCATTTGGAAGAATTTTTCTCATGATTGTCTAGTTTATTTTAGCTCGCCTGTTTCTGCTCCTTAAATTAGAATTTAAAAACAAGGTTATGTGTCTCCTCTCTCTCTCTCTCTCTCTCTTTCTCTTCTCCACAGGAAATGTCCTCCACAAATTAGCTATCCAAACATCATTCTCAAAATGGACAAATTGAATAATTTGCCCCAATTCCCTGGGCAAACACACACTTTCACGCATGCTGATAGGATTAACTGTGCACGCTGAGGTGTGGGCAGATTTCTCACGCCAATATTTTAGAATTTTGAATCCAACATTCTTTGGACTGGACCAGCTAGCTGCCCATGCCACTCTAATTAACTTACAACCACTGTTTTACTGCCACTGAGCCCTTTGAGTTGAGGAATCACTTTTACTGTATGTGTAAGTGTATAAATGTATATGAGGAGAAGAAAAAAGTGAACAGTGAAAACCCCCCTTACTGTACTCTAAACAAACAAAGATGATTTCTAAAGGTAAAGCCTGAACTGTCATTTTTAGATCTGTTTCTTTTGGAGATATGCAACATAAAATAAATTTTTTATCTTGTCTATTATCTTGGCATAATTAAACTGCCTTGTGCACTATTGAAATTATAAATTTTCTATTAGTTCTATTTCTCTTCCTCTACGAAGGAGCTGGTGGTGGACTTCAGAAGGAGACAACAGGACCACAAACCCCTCATCATCAATGGAGCTCCAGTGGAGAGAGTGAGCAGCTTTAAGTACTTGGGCGTCCACATCTCCGAGGATCTGACTTGGACTGAGCATATCTGTGCTCAGACGAAAAGGGCAAAGCAGCGTCTGTACCACCTGAGGCAGTTGAGGAAGTTTGGGGTTTCCCCTGCTGTCCTTAAGGCTTTCTACTCGGGTGCTGTTGAGAGCATCCTAACACAGAACATTTCATCCTGGTTTGGGAATAGCTGTGTACAGGACAGGAAAGCCCTCCAGAGAGTGATCCGGGCAGCTGAACGCTGCTGCAGGATAACTCTCCCCTCCATGCAGGACATCTACACCAGGAGATGTAAAACCAGGGCAGCTCGTATCATTAAGGACTTGTCGCACCCCAATAACGGACTGTTCAAACTTCTGCATTCAGGCAGAAGATTCCGGGTCATTATGGCCAAAACGGAGAGACTCAGGAGGAGTTTTTATCCACAGGCGATTAGACTCCTCAACCATGATGGGCCACTCTCCCATTCATAAGACTGGTAACAGTTCACCCACACACTGCTGTGCTGACATTCCTCACTGCACACTGCACTTTAGTCTGGACTGTAAGCATCACTTGCACTAACATCTTTATCCTGCTCAGATACACATTTTATTATTATGTTTACATTTGCACCCCCTTTTTTTTTTTTTTTTTTTTTTTTTTTTTTTTTTTTTTTCTTAAATTTCTATTTCTATTTATAGATTATTTCTTTTGTTTCTTGTTATTTGCACAAAGTAGGAGCGGTTCAGGATACATTTCACTGCGTGTTGTACTTGTATAACTATGCATGTGACAAATAAAGAATCTTGAATCTTGAAATCTTGAATCTTGAATATAACATTAGCTTCCAATGCTCATTGCAATAAAAATGACAGCCACTATTTACCTATACTGTATGTACAGTTGAAGTTTCCATACAGACTTTTTTTTAACCACAGATTTCATGTTAAGAAAATATAGTTTTGGAAATTTGGTCTTACTTTATGCATGATATGAATATTTTTTCCAACAGAAGTCGTACGTTCAATTGAACTTTTTACTTTTCAAGTAAAAAGTTAGAAAAATTCCAGCAAACATTGCCATGGCCTTAGAAGCTTCTGATAGCCTAATTGAGATCATTTAAGTCAATTGGGGGTGCATTTCTGAAAGACAATTTCCAAATTCCTGAAGGTACACATTCATCTGTACATTTACATTTAAGTATGACCAGAGTGACTTACATTTTTATCAAATTTTTTACATTTGAGAAGTTTAGGGTTAAGGGCCTTGCTCAACAGTGGCAACTTGGTGGTGCTGGGGTTTGAATCTGGGACCTTCTAATCAGTAGCTCATTGCCTCAAGATCATTGAGCATATCATACCAATCGGAAAGGAGATATTTGATACTTTATTATGAAAAGTAAAAATCAATCACAGATCAACAGCAAAAGACCTTGTGAAAGCACTGGAGGAAACAGGTACAAAATCATGTACACTAATACAAGACTGATATCAATGAAACATGAATGGCTGCTCAGCAAGGAAGAAACATTTGTTTCAAAACTGCCCAAAAAGACAAATGACAGAGAAATGTTCTCTGGTCAGATAAACAAAAATGTAACTATTTGTCCATAATGACCAATGTCTGGAAGAAAAAGGGTAAAGCTTGCAAGCTGATGAACCCAGTGCTACCCGTGAAGCATGAGATTGCAGTATCATGTTGTGGGGGTGTTTTGCTCCAGGAGGGATTGGTGCAATTTGTTAAAATAGATGGAATCATGAGGAAGAGAGATTAAGTTGATATATTGATATTGATATATCAGCCAGATAGCGTAGTCACAAAAGGGTCTTTCAAATGGATAGTGATTCCAAGTGTAAATATAAAGTTGTGGCATATAATAACCATGAAGTTGAGATATTGGAGTGGGCACGGCTTCAATCCAACAGAAAATATGTGGGCAGAACTGAAAATGGGTGTGTGAGCAAGGAGGCCTACAAACCTGATCCAGTTACACTAGTTCTTCTTCTTTGTCTTCTTTGTCTTTCGGCTGTTCCCTTTCAGGGGTCGCCACAGCGAATCATCTGCCTCCATCTAACCCTATCCTCTGCATCCTCTTCTCTCACACCAACTAACTTCATGTCCTCTCTCACTGCATCCATGAATCTCCTCTTTGGTCTTCCTCTAGACCTCCTGCCTGGCAGTTCCAACCTCAGCATCCTTCTACCGATATATTCACAATCTCTCCTCTGAACATGTCCAAACCACCTCAATCTGGCCTCTCTGACTTTATCTCCAAAACATCTCACATGGGTTGTCCCTCTGATGAACTGATTCTTGATCCTATCCATCCTTGTCACTCCCAAAGAGAACCTCAACATCTTCAGCTCTGCTACTTCTAGCTCTGCCTCCAGTCTTTTCTTCAGTGCCACTGTCTCTAAGCCGTAGAGCATTGCTGGTCTCACCACTGTCCTGTACACCTTTCCTTTCATTCTCGCTGATGCTCTTTTATCGCACAACACACCTGACAATTTTCTCCACCCATTCCAACCTGCCTGTACTCGTCTCTTCACCTCCTTTGAACACTCTCCGTTGCTCTCGACCGTTGACCCTAAGTACTTAAAATCCTGCACCTTCTTTACCTCTGCTCCCTGTAGCCTCACTGTTCCTCTTGGGTCCCTCTCATTGACACACATGTATTGCTGTGGCTAACCTTCATTCCTCTGCTTTCCAGAGCGTACCTCCACCTCTCCAAATTTTCCTCTACCTGTTCCCTGCTCTCGCTACAAAGCACAATGTCATCTGCAAACATCATAGACCATGGAGACTCCTGTCTAACTTCATCTGTCATCCTGTCCATCACTAGAGCAAACAAAAAGGGGCTTAGAGCCGATCCTTGATGCAGACCCACCTCCACCTTGAACTCTTCTGTCACACCTGCAGCACATCTCACTACTGTCTTACAACTCTCGTACATGTCTTGCACCACTCTAACATACTTCTCTGCCACTCCAGACTTCCTCATACAACACCACAGCTCTTCTCACGGCACCCTGTCGTACGCTTTCTCTACATCTACAAAGACACAATGCAACTCTTCATTACCTTCTCTGTACTTCTCCATCAGCATCCTCAAAGCAAATACTGCATCTGATGTACTCTTTCTAGGCATAAAACCATATTGCTGCTCACAAATTCTCACCTCTGCCCTTAACCTAGCTTCCACTACTCTTTCCCACAGCTTCATTGTATGGCTCATTAGCTTTATGCCTCTGTAATTGCCACAGCTCTGCACATCTCCCTTGTTCTTAAAAATCGGCACCAATACACTTCTCCTCCATTCCTCTGGAATCCTCTCACTCTCCAAGATCTCGTTAAACAAACTAGTCAGAAACTCTACTGCCCCCTCTCCTAGTTCTGTCAGGAGGAATGGGCTAAACTTCCAGCAATTTATTGTAAGAAGCTTGTGGAAGGCTACTCAAAACATTTGACCCAAGTTAAACAATTTAATGGCAATGTTACCAAATACTAACTAAGTGTATGTAACATAAGTGGATGTAAACCTCTGACCCACTGGGAACGTTTGTGAGAAACATTATCTCTAATATTATTCTAATAATGTACTTGTACTTTTCAGCACCACCACTTGATTTTTTACATAACAACATGCCAGACATTTATGAAATGTATATAATTTTTTTTTCATTTGTTTTAAATACATTCACAAAATTTTTATTTGTCATTTTGAGCGCAATATTAATACATAAATATGAAAAATGCAAATCATTAGGATGTGCTTGAATGAGGACTATTTTATAAGATGCTGGATTATAATGGTAGAAGTCATATTTTTGCTGAGAATAAGTTTTTCTTTACCCAAGGTGTACAGAAATATATAGCAATATCCCAGACTCCACTTAGATTGCTTTTGTAATTGCTTGGTTGTATGCATCTCTTGCATTATTGTTACATAAGATGTATCTGTTTCTTCAGTAATACCCTCGCAACTAAAATATCCCAGTAGTGTTTTACAAATGGTATTTAATTAGTATCTTATGTACACTAGTGTAAGGATCTATTCAATCATGGAACCTATAAAGCAATTTTTGTAAGTCGCTCTGGATAAGAGCGTCTGCCAAATGCCTACATGTAAATGTAAATGTTACATCATTTTACATATTCTACATTATCAGAGATGTAAAATGTAGAACATCTAAAATGAAGTCACAATAAAGGCCAATGTACAGTACAAAGAAATTATATAACAATGAACACATGCCACTTACTTTGTTTTTGGACTTGTTTTTAAATGTAGAAGTCTAGATACTTTACCAAAATCTGACAACCACTGAAATTAATTCTAAGGTAATTTCTAAGGTAACATTCCCAGTCTGAATGGAGCCAAAGAATTCACTTTTGAAATGTTAACTCAAATCCCAACGCAATAGCATTTCGTTACTGACTCCATAATAGGCTTTGTCATTTGACAGTTTTATGTTTACAACACACTTTTTCACTACCAGGAAGCAGTTAGAAAATGCTTGCAGTGCACTTTCAACATCTAGGACATTAAAATAAACTACAGTGTGCTTTTTTGCTCTTTCTTTTCCTCCTCCTTGTCTGTGGAAATCAGGAGGCAGATATATTTTAGCGCCACTCTGGCGCGAGGATCCGGAGAGACTGACTTTCCCCCTGTTCATCCTGTGGTCGGTTTTGGCAACACATGTCAGAATTCCCCTGCTGTCAACCTGAAAGGCTGGACCTTCTTTCTCTTCTTTTTTACTTAATGGATCAAAAATCCATTTGTGGAAAGGCTGCTGAATTTTTGGAACAAACACAAGGGTCAAGTTAAGCTCAGTGAACATACTGAAACTACTGTATTCTCTCTCTCACCACACCGTAGGCCAAGAGCTGGGCTCTTGATAATGGCTGCTTTATTTGAGAATGTAAGGGGGATTTTTCTGAGAAACTTGTAAAGGGCTGCTTGCTGGCACAATCTGATACAATTTAAGGACTTGTGACCATTATTGATAATGGACACATCATCACATGTCCCATCATCACCACACAGTGTTGGTGCTGAGGTGAGTTGTGTGTTACTCTACATTTACATTTGTACTGTACTGTACATTTGAACTACGGGAACTTGCCTGATAAAAGACAAAAGTCCTCATTTAAGCTGTATTATTATTTTCACTCTTTAATATTCATTTATTTGCTTATTCCACTAACTCTTGACCTCTTGTTACTGTACACTTTCCATTCTGTGCTCTGTAACAGGTTGTTAAGTTGCACAAATTATGAAATATTATGAAAGCATTGGGCACATGGTGGTTTAGTGTTTAGCACTGTCACAATGCACCTCCTGGTTTTGGGTTCGATTCCCGCCTCGGGTCTGTGCGTATGCAGAATAAGCTAATTGGTGTTCCCAAATTGCTCGTAATGTATGAATGAGCATATGAGTGTGTGTATGTGTGCCCTATGATAGATTGGCATCCCATCCTGGCGGTACCCCACCTCGTGCCCTAAGTCTCCTGGGCCACAGGATAAAGCAAGATAAAAGACTATGAGTAAGAGTGAGTAAGTACCGTTCCCTGTATAAACAAATGCCTTAACCTTCCAAGAGCTGTTGTCTGGTCTTAAACGGAATTCATATTTAATAATTAATGGCAGTTGCTGAATTAAAGAAATATAACTGAATAATAACTGAACAAAAGAATAATAATAGGAGGGCAGTGAGTTTAAATTTAAATTACTGCAAATAGGCGGCACGGTGGTGTAGTGGTTAGCACTGTCGCCTTGCACCTCCAGGGTCCGGGTTCGATTCCCCGGCCAGGCTCGATTCCCGTCTCTGTGTGCATGGAGTTTGCATGTGCTTGGTGGGTTTCCTCCGGGTACTCCGGTTTCCTCCCACAGTCCAAAGACATGCAGATTAGGCTAATTGCCGTTCCCAAATTGACCATAGTGTGTGAATGTGTGTGTGTGTGCTCTGCGATGGATTGGCATGCTATCCAGGGTGTACCCTGCCTTGTGCCTAGAGTCTCCTGGGATAGGCTCCAGGTCCCCGTGACCCTAATACAGGATAAAGCGGTATAGAAGATGAATGAATGAATGAATAAAACATCTTTACAGCTCTTCTTTACCAAATACATGGGAATCCTTCTTCATGTTTTTTTTCCCCAGTCTCTCTCTTGGATTGGAATGAGATATTAGCCCTAGGGCAGTAACTCATGGGTGGTTTTAAGTAAAAGGTCTAAAAGATTGAAATAAGGCAAAAAGACTATATGTAATATAAATACTACCTCACAGTCCAAGACCTAGGTCCGTGTTTTTTTTTTGTTTGTTTTACTGCACATTCTACAAAACGCTCTTGAAAACTGGGCGAGTTAAAATCGAATCAATCAGAATGTTTGCCACAGACCGAAAGCTGCTGGCTATGCAGGATCTTGCTCAGGTACAGTGTGGGAAAGACACTAATCTCTGTCATGCTACTGATAGTTTTGTTTGCATTTGGCCTCTACATGTTCCGCTGACCAATGCATTTTTCATGTCGAATAAAGCCTTTTAATATATATGGAACTGTTAAACACTATAAGCAGTGTCTGGGTTGGTTACAGGGCATTTTTATATTCTCTTAACACCCTTGAACCCGTTTTCTGTTCAGGCCTTCTACAGATATCTGAACGTTATTGCTGCAAATAAATTATATTGCAACTTAGCACATGATCTCATACTCTACTCCAATTATTTTAATTTGTATTGGTAATTTGTGGATATGCAAAGCACCATTTACTTTATGTATTGCATAAACATAAAGATATAAGAATAAGATATCCAAAGAATCATTACATTAATACCAGTTAATTGTGCACATAATTCAGTCACAGTTTTATTTATGCCAGTGGAAAAGCTTTAGCATTTGAAAAGATGTATGAAATATTGAGTATTCCCAAAAACTTGTCCATTAAAGAGAGTAGTGTGATTGCAAACAGGCAAAAGTCATTA
Organism: Channallabes apus; assembly: GCA_030522415.1. Lineage (NCBI taxonomy): Eukaryota > Metazoa > Chordata > Actinopteri > Siluriformes > Clariidae > Channallabes > Channallabes apus. The sequence goes on along the minus strand of CM060107.1, from coordinate 39,736,525 downwards.
CTTAGGGTGTCACAGTAAACAGTTGCCCCAACAAAGAAAACAAATGTCTTTTTAATGCCATTTTTATGGGCTGGAGAACTAAATATCAATGAAGATTTTAGCATGAACCCTCTATAAATGAGATCTTGGAGTTGACATTGGTTATGATGAGAGTCAATGTGGGCATAGAATGTTTCTGTGCCTTCAATGTCTAATGGTAGTTAGGGGTTGATTTACGATGGTATCATCTAGCAGGCCAGGAATGACAAACATATATGCTTATTGGTAATGTTTAGACCATTTTATTGATTTGTTAAATGATTCCAAAAAGTCAACGTAACACGGCATGGGATTTTTCCCGTGGGATTTGTTTGTTTTTTCCCTTGGGAGAAGAACAAATGGAGGATCACTGGAGGGTTGCTACTGAAGAACTTGTTAATGTATCAAAACAGTTCTTGGTTCTTATAAATTGTCCATTAGCTTGAGAATGATACACAGACATCAAGCTAGTTCCTTCATAATTGCCATACCACTTGTGGACCTGAATCTGCCACAGGCTTCTGTGATACCAAAAGATCTGAAAATGTACGGAAGTAAGGCTGGAGTGGGGATTGAACAGGGGGAGTAGTTCAATAGAAAATAGAAACATTTGTTCAAAAAAATTTAAATTGTCATGCTCTTATTTAGAAGGCATGGGGCAGAAGCAAAATGATCTTGGATAGACCAGGTTAATTGGGGGTCAATAATTCCACATAAGGTGTGGCAGTGATCAAGACTTTTGCAAGATGGTGTAGTTCATTGTGGGTCTCTGGTACAGTGAAACCTCGGATTATGAGCATAATTCGTTCCGGAAGCAGGCTCGAATTCCGAAACACTCTTAAACCAAATTTTATTTTCTCACAAGAAATACACTGTGTGTGTGTGTGTGTGTGTGTGTGTGTGTGTGTGTGTGTGTGTGTGTGTGTAGGTGTGTGTGTGTAGGTGTGTGTGTGTAGGTGTGTGTGTGTGTGTGTGTGTGTGTGTGTGTGTGTGTAGGTGTGTGTGTGTAGGTGTGTGTGTGTGTGTGTGTGTGTGTGTGTGTGTGTGTGTGTGTGTGTGTGTGTGTGTGTGTGTGAAACCCCTCCTGTCCCGACAGAGAGTGTACCAAATTACGCGCGCACACATAAGAGGGGCTGAGGGAGAAAATGGATTTTTAACTTTAGTTAAACTTTTTTTAGTAAACTTTTCTTATTTGAATTTCACATAAACAAACATTAACGGAAAGACTTTTTCATCTGAAAAATTAGCAAGGAACATCCCTAATGACATTCGTGTTAGCGCTTAATAACAGAATCACTGCTGTAAAGTAAAACAAACAATTAACCGCACTTTACCTTTGAAAAGAATCGCGACAGAGCGGTTATTGAGGAAAAAAATTATTTGACGGTAAGTTATGTATTTATCTTGCTGTCTAGATTACTCACATACTTAGCTTATCATCACTGTTAATTGTAGTTTCATATCAATCATTACCGTTAATGTTGTGGTAGTATTAGTTTGCTGTTTACTTTATTAATGCTGTTTAGGTTTATTAATGGTAAATTATGTTTTAGAGGTTTATGAATGTACTATTAGTGCGAAACTATTAATAGGCCTTAGTAATTAATTCAGCATAATGAGAGAACAAATCGTTTGGTAGCTAGCTATGGCTAAGTCATTTTTTATAGGTTGCTTTGTGAATATTTTAGTTTTAAAGTAAGTTGTAAAAACCGTGTCAAATTTTAGTGGTCAACAACATTTGCTGATTGTGAAATAACACATATATTAAAAATAAAAATCTAATGTGTGCATTGTATCTATGGAAGATTGTAGGAAATTTAACAAAAGATGTTGTATATCTGTATATTTGTCATTTCACACATTTCCAAAAATTTAGGCCCCACCTTCTGTCATTCATTCTGTCATTCAAACAACTACCACTCCAAGCATTGTACAGTTCTAACTTTTTGTTTGTATTTCATTCTTTAGATGCCCTACAACAACAACAGCTGAAAGCTAAAAAAAAAAAAGCGGGGCCTCAGAGTTTGTCTTTGCTTCAACAGTTCAGAAATGGCTTCGTTATGCCCCAGAACGGCTGGGGGGAATTGCTCGTGGTGGAAAACCATAAGTTCAGACTTATGTCTTATTATCTGTTTTGCTGAGTAAATACATTTCAACTGTACTAATAATGTTTCAGTCATCTGGTGTGTTTCTGACTTGGTTGTTTCTATTTGCATTTGACTGAATTTTGCTGAGGCAGGTTGCAATTTTTATATGCTGTTATGGTTTTCCAGTCTCTTCTCTTGGCAGTTAGATTCTGTTCTATAAATTCAGAACTAACAATCTCTCCTAATAGTTAGTCATTTTGTCATCCAGTTTATAATAATTTGTATGTAAGTTGTAGTGTGTTTTATTATATACTGTAGTTGCTTTATTCTAATTGTGATGTTATTTCCTGTTTAAATGGGTATGGAGCATAAATAAATAAATACGTTTACATGTAAACTGAAGGATGTTGAGTTACTGACTTTTGTTTAAAAAAAAAAAAAAGCTTTTCAGCCCTACATGGTCTCTGATTTAAAGAAATAAATCAAAACTGACATGATTTACTGTCATAGAATCTTGCTGTACATAAATCAAGACTAAACTAAAATTGCTTCAATGTTGATTCAATGTAAAATAAGTGATTTAATTTAAGTTGAACAAATATTGATTTTATGCCCATCTTGATCTATTTTTCATCATTGAAATAACATTATTTCAAGGTGCAAACCTGATCAAAAATCAATGCTAAATTTCAACATTGATTCAATGACAAGTTGGTTGATGCTTTAATTTTGATTAAATGATGATTCAATGTTGTTCTGCTATCTGGTTAGCACCCCCTCTCTGCTTCACACACACACACCCCGCAAAAAAAATCTTTGCTTGTCTAGGCTTTAAAATTATTGCAACATGGACAACATAAGACAACATAACATCTTGCTTCAGTTCCAGTGAATGCTGACAGTCCATGTCTTATACTTAGACAGTACTTATTCTAAAACTAAAAGTTACTAACATCATCAAGCAATCACACATGATGCTCAGTGCACATTGTACAAGTCTCTGGAGGCAGTGTTATGATCTGGGGTTGCTTTAGTTAGTCAGGTCAAGGTTCAGAAATGTTATGTGGCAATAAAATTAAGTACTGAACGTACTGAATGACAATTATGGAGTTTTTCTTCCCTAATGGCACGGGATATTCCAGCACTCAAATTGTGAAAGAGTGGTTCTGGGAGGAATCATTTGTACACATGAACCGGATACCATATTGTGTGATATAATCTAAGCTAGATGTGATTGAATGAAATCTTGGAATGCGCAACATTTGTTTTGCCAGGCAGTGTTTATAATGTATGTTGTAATCATCTCTAGTATATACAAATCGATTCATTGCAGTGTGTAAATCACTTCCCAACAATCATCTACACTACCGTTCAAAAGTTTTAGAACACTTGCGAATAATTTTTTTTGTTTAGTGATTTATTCTCTACATTCTACAACAATACTGGGGATTTCAAAACTATAAAATAACACATATGGAATTAGGTAATTAAGTAACGACAAGAAAAACAACAGTTAGTTGTTATTTTAAGACACAGAGGTCAGCCTTTCTGTAATAGTTCTTGCAAGAACAGTATTGTCAAGTGCATTTGTAAAATCCGTCAAGCACCATAATGAAACTGGCTCTCATGAACGCCGTCCCAGGAGCGCGAGACCAAAACTTACTTCTGCCGCAGAGTTATCAGCCTGAAAAATGACCAATTAACAGCACCTCAGAGGCGTTATGAAGTCATTACAGACCATAAGTAGCAGAAACATCTCGATATCAACTGTTCAAAGGAGATTAATGCATTTTTTGGACGCCTTCAGCATTCCTTTACAATGTAGAAAGAAATAAAAATCAGGAACGATCATGGAGTTAGAAAGCGATCTAAAACTTTTGAACAGTAGTGTATCTGAAAACCTTTAAGAAACACTTTTCTCCCCATGAGCAGACTTAGATTGCACTGTATCATGTCTCACTTGCTAGTTTCTTTGGATAAAAGCATCTTCTTAACAAATCAATTATAAAAAAATTATAATTATTATGATTATTTAACATTGCTTTTGGTGTATATTTTTTTCTTTTGAATGTCAGGGACAATTTTAAGTGTACTTGACCACTTCTGTTCTTTCTGGTAGCTGAAATTCAAACCATATCCAGTGTGTGACCTAATTACCCCCTCCTAACCTCAACCATCACTCATAAACACACGTACGCACCAAATCAAACACTACCGCCACACACCACTGTACCTGCCAGCCAGGCATCTAAACTAAGAGCCTTTATATGCTGTGGAGTTTGTGGCCTGAGGCTCAGGTACCCGGCACAAGGTTCCTGGAAAGTGCAGACCACAGGGGATTCAGGCACACACACACACACTGGCTGCATCATGCTGCAATCCATTGGTGCCCACAAAAAACACCTGCCACCCACACTGACCAGACGCTGGTCAGCAAGAATCATTCCCTCACACCTTAAGCCAAACTCTCAACCAGTGCAATATAGTACAGTATAATCAACATGCTAACATAACTTATGTCACCATCTATGAAAATGTGAGTTTGCCAAATTATATTTCTTAAAAAAAAAAGATTATGACGCATGTATTACCATTTCCCTGAAATATATGCTGCCACAATATGTTTTAAGAAGGAAGCGACTGGTGTGGGAACAGGATATTCAGATACATTTCTGTGTCATTACTAGTTTTTCCACAAGTGATGGAAAAAATCTGTTCTCCTACGTGGTTTTAGTCATTCTCAACATATTTAAATTGAGCTTTAAGTCTTTGTTGCCTGGCCGCAGTGAAAGTAAGGCCCTATTCCAAGCACATGTTTCCAACATGCATTTGTATGAGGTGTCACTTTGCTTTCTGCAAACCTGAGTTACTAAGTGCTGATTTGACTAACAAGGGTACTTTTACTGAGGCTTTGCAGTTCTAGGAAAAAAATGGCACTTGAGATGTAATTAAATAAAATAAGGGGGCATTGGCTCTCTGAAAAGGTTAATAGGAATTAGCCATTATATTGTAGGTTTTTCTATGGAACCTTAGAGGCTTTTGCCCTATAGAGACAACCAACAAAGTAACAAGTAACAAAGACTATATGAAAAAGACACATATGAGTGACAAACAGAGACTTCTGAGGACATTTCCTGTGAATGAAGACGTAAAAATGATGCAGTAAAACATCTGAATGGTGCATGTGTTTTAAAGTGCCTCTATTATGCTTTTTCAAATATGATCTTTCATGCAGTGTGTCATGTAGCTGTATGTGAACATAAACTATCTGCACTATCTGTGATGCCGACAGTGCACGATAAATGAAGTTTCTGTCTATTAAAAAAAAGAGTCGGCTCACATTCGCCTAAACGAGTCGTTACGGATCCTCATCACTCCGTAACATATTTGCATAATGTCCGCCCACGTTCTACGTGACAAACAACTTGCCGGCCATCTTACAATTAACGCTACCACACTCTTGTTAATGTGACCGCTTCGCTTAAACACTTTGTTCATTCATTCATTCATTCATTCATTTTCTATACCGCTTAATCCTGTGTTCAGGGTCGCGGGGACCTGGAGCCTATCCCAGGAGACTTCGGGCACTAGGTAAACCCTGGACAGGGTGCCAATCCATCGCAGGGCACACACATATACACACACTGACACACCCAATCACACATTACGGGCAATTTGGGAACGCCAATTAGCCTAACCTGCATATCTTTGGACTGTGGGAGGAAACCGGAGTACCCGGAGGAAACCCACCAAGCACGGGGAGAACATGCAAACTCCATGCACACAGAGACGGGAATCGAGCCTGGCCGGGGAATCGAACCCGGACCCTGGAGGTGCAAGGCGACAGTGCTAACCACTACACCACCGCGCCGCCGTTTACACACTTTGTAATATAAAAAAACAATAAAAACGAGAGCACACGAAATCCTTTTTAACTGTTTATTCTCCACCATTCACCAAAACTGAACTTAACACTCGCGAAGTGCGCATGCCCCTTGCCCTTCTACAGCAAGCCCCGAGGGGGAAAATGCATCACACACACATATGCACATCACAATACTGTTGTTGAGAGAACACTTTCTCTCACACGACCTCTGTAAAAATTGCAGAGCAAATTACATACAGTTTTTCAGCAAACTCGGCGGTCCTCTGAGAAATCTAATCCCGTCCGAATACGTCTGTGATTTCTTTTTTTTAAAATGCGTTTTCTTTTGTTTTTTGGTCAACGTGAACTACTGTACTCTAGCGGGCCGGTAATCAAGTTTGCGCACCAATAATGGATGTAGATGTGGACATGTGGTCTTGTGCAACGTCTACCTCCGTAATATTAGCAGAAGTGAGGATTAGTGATGGGAAGTTCGAATCATTTTAGTGACTCCGTTCTTTGAATCTCATTCATCAAAATTAACAAATCTTTTTTTGAGTCATTTCATTCATTTCGTTCTTTTGATCAGAAATAAATTAAAATGTTGTGTTTACAATAAAAATTCCCCCAATACGTCTACATACACAAATTTTGGATATAGTTCCAGTAATGAAAATATTACAGTGCAACTAAGAACATATTATAATAAACAGAATGAGCAGCTCACCTCTTATATCTTCCAATCTGAGTCGTTCATTCTTTTGAATCTACTGCACTGCATAGCATGTATGGGAGTCACCTGACAAAGGAACAAATGACTTGAGACTTGAAGACTCATTGCTGAGAATCGTTCAGACAGGAGTCTCCATGGACTATGATGTTTGCAGATGACATTGTGCTTTGTAGCGAGAGCAGGGAACAGGTGGAGGAAAATTTGGAGAGGTGGAGGTACGCTCTGGAAAGCAGAGGAATGAAGGTTAGCTGCAGCAAGACGGAATACATGTGTGTGAATGAGAGGGACCCAAGAGGAACAGTGAGGCTACAGGGAGCAGAGGTAAAGAAGGTGCAGGATTTTAAGTACTTAGGGTCAACGGTCGAGAGCAACGGAGAGTGTTCAAAGGAGGTGAAGAGACGAGTACAGGCAGGTTGGAATGGGTGGAGAAAAGTGTCAGGTGTGTTGTGCGATAAAAGAGTATCAGCGAGAATGAAAGGAAAGGTGTACAGAACAGTGGTGAGACCAGCAATGCTCTACGGCTTAGAGACAGTGGCACTGAAGAAAAGACAGGAGGCAGAGCTAGAGGTAGCAGAGCTGAAGATGTTGAGGTTCTCTTTGGGAGTGACAAGGATGGATAGGATCAAGAATGAGTTCATCAGAGGGACAACCCATGTTGGATGTTTTGGAGATAAAGTCAGAGAGGCCAGATTGAGGTGGTTTGGACATGTTCAGAGGAGAGATTGTGAATATATCGGTAGAAGGATGCTGAGGTTGGAACTGCCAGGCAGGAGGTCTAGAGGAAGACCAAAGAGGAGATTTATGGATGCAGTGAGAGAGGACATGAAGTTAGTTGGTGTGAGAGAAGAAGATGCAGAGGATAGGGTTAGATGGAGGCAGATGATTCGCTGTGGCGACCCCTGAAAGGGAACAGCCGAAAGACAAAGAAGAAGAAGAAGAAGTTCAATACTGTTTCCTGTGTACTGCACTGCATAGCGTCTATGGAAGTCACGTGTCAAAAGAACGAACGACTCGAGACTTTAACACTTTAACATTACTGAGAATCGTTCAATTCTGTTTCCCGTATATAACATACGGAGGTTTTGCGATGCTTTGAGCATGCGCGCCCAATAGAAAATGAACGAATCACTCTCTGAGACTACTCGTTCATCTGAGTCATGTTAAAGATTCGTTCAAAACGAATTAATCGTTCATGAATGACCCATCACTAGTGAGGACATTGCACTGTGATTATACAAATCTCTTGATTATTGTTGTTTAATATAGAATCTAAATTCCTTTTTTATCTGTCTGTTCCTCTATGCTGTTAGTTTCTTTCTTCTTTTATTAAAATTCAATGCCGTCTGTGTGCATGAAGTTAACATGTTCTGCCCATGCTTAGTGGGTTTCCTCCGCGTACTCCCGTTTCCTCCACAGTGCAAAGACATGTGGATTAGACTGATTGGCTTTCACAAATTGCCTGTAGTGTGTAAATCAGAGTGTTCTCACACTAGTGCTTCCCCTGTGACCCTGTATACAGGATAAAGCGGTATAGATGATGAGTGAGTGCGCAGAATACACACCGAATACATGGCAGAAGGATAATGTGTATTTTAGTCAAATACTGCCATCTTGTGGTGGGGTTTTTCCTATAGGCTTGTGGACAAGTCTCAAAATGACGGTGTGTAGTATTCTAAAATAACTGACACCATCATTACACTGCTTTACAAACTCCACATTGAAAATTTAATTATGGATGCATAGTTAAATTTATTTCACTTTAAAGTTGGTAAAGTAGATGCAAATAATTATTAAACACGGGGAACACCTGCCTGTTTTTTAATGTTTAATTTAAACATATGTCCCAGTCATTAATGAGCCAAAATAAATATATAAAGTGCCATAAAATAGATGTTCTTGCAGTTAATTAAGATATAATGTACTGCCAAATGTATATGAACTGAGCATTGACATCATTGAAAACCTTGGAGCTCACTTTGTGCCTAGGTCCATCATCATGCTGGAACAGATTTGGGTCTCTTAATCCCAGTAGAGGAAACTGTAATGTGACAGCATACAAAGATATTCTAGACCATTTTGTTATCATTGTAACAACCTTTTGTAGCTTTCATGTACATGGTTGTTAGTGCCATAAAAGTTAGGATATCCAATTTGTCAGACATGTTCAAACCAACTTATTGTTTGAACTGTCTTATCGATTGTCAGCTGATTGTCACAGCACAATCGAATATATTTGTTTCAGATCTGATTGCAAAGGGAGATCTGCAATAGATATCACAGACTAAGTTGTAGTTATCACCTTGAGCTTGTTTACTTATGTTTTAAGTGTGGGCCATGTTTTAGGTCCATATAGAACAATTGCCAGAATTAGTGTCCGGAACAGACACATTTTGGTCCTGATAAGTATGTTGGTTTTCTTCCACAGGAACCACTTGAGAAACACTGCTACTGCCAGGCGCTATGGATTTCCGTCTTACAGTCACTATTGTCACCTTTTTTGAAAATGATTAATAATTGGCATGATGATCGCTCCCTTCCACATGTATGAAACATGTTCTAATTTCCAGACCAATTGCAGGAGCACATGGAGACGATTCTGCAGAACTTCTCCTTTTGCCTTGATTGGCAGTGACTTTACAGGCTAGGGGCCTTTACATTTTTCAGTGGTGATATATCTGCCTTTACTTCAGTAGTGTATGAATCATTATCAAAGAGGTGGAGTTCTGAGTTACCATGATTGTGCTGAAAGGTTTTGCGCAGGCACATAATTGAGCAGTCCTTGAAAGTATTCCCAACATCATTGAAGGCATTTGGTGGAGAAATTGCCATAGTTGCCTTCTGCTTACTTGATGTTATTGCTGATCACTTTGTCCCATCTTCTCAGTCATTTTTGGAGTGATGTACAGTGGGGGAAATAAGTATTTTATACCCTACAGATTTTAACCCATTTTTTTTTTTGCATGTGCAAATTATTTTTATCATAGGTTTATGGTAAAGGATTGAGACAGAATATCAACCAAAAATCCAGAAAAAGCAAAAGATACAAATGTTATGAATTAAGTTGCATTTCAATGAGGGAAGTAAGTATTTGATCCCCTACCAACCAACAATAATTCTGCCTCTCACAGATGGTTATGTGCTCTTGTGGTACACATATTAATTTAAGAAGGTGCTCCTAACAACAATGTGGTATGTGTATAAAATCCATCTGTCCACAAAATCTCTATCTTCCATTCAAACCTCACCAGCATCGTCAAGACCAAAGAGCCGTCAAAGCGGCTGGAATATGACCTGCACAAGGCTGGAATGGGCAACAAGACCTCATGGAGTAAGAATAATCATGAGAAAAATGAGGGACCAGCCCAGAACTACACAGGAGGGAGCTTGTGAATGACCAAACAAACCATTGGTAACACAATACGCCTGCATGGATTGAAATCCTTCAGCGCAGCAAGGCTTCCCCTCCTCAAGAAGACACATATACACACCAGGGTTTGACATTAACTTTTTTGCTCACTGGCCAATGTGGCTAGTGGAGTCACTAGCCATTCAGCCTTTTTACTAGCCACAGTTCTTTACCAGAAAATCGCAGTTTTTTCTTCACCATGATACATTAATGTTTGTTATATCAAGATTTATTTATAAATGACAGCATACACTGTATCACTATAGTAGTAGTCAAGTATTCAGTACTGTTAAGATAGCTCCCAATATAAAAACATGCAAACATGAACAGTATATTCTGCTTATTGAACTTAAATTCAAGCCTCTTACCACATGAAATAGAAAATTTACAGATTCAGTACAACTGAACTCATTCTGATTTTAAAAATACAGCAACTCAGAACATTTTTCATTTTAGTGTGTTATGATGTGTTATGATGTGTACTATTATCAGGTATTATTATTCATTATTGGATCTGGCAACCCTTGTACGAGGACGCTGAGACGCTGCTTTTTTCCGAGCTCCGCCATACTGTACGTCCCCTTACGAAGCGTGTACATAAAACGGATAAGTATCTTATAATATATAATATATCTTATAATATATTTACTCGAAACGCGTGTTATATCGTTAAGTTTTAATTGTTTTGCAGCACACCGCTTTTAGCCGGCATTAGCATCGCTAGCACGTTAGCCCGGCTATCACGTTTGTTTGTAAAGTTTGATTACGCTTCTTCACACCGATTATTTTCCGTGTTTAGACACCATGTCGGTTGTGACTCTGCCTCTGAGTGCAGGTGAGGAGACATTGGAGCTGCACTCGGTGGATTTGGAGCTGGAGGCCGTGGAGAAGCTGATCCGCGAGCTACAAGTGCAGCTGGCCCGGCTACAGCAGTGGAAAGCCACGCTGGAATCGTCACGGACCGACGCTCACCTGTCCCAGGTAAATTCTCGGCGTGAGAATTCTCCTACAACCTCAACCCCGCGTGTTTCTCTGCCGAGGTCCAACACACCAAGGACGCAGCCCGCCCAGTTTTCCTACACCCCAGCGCCGGGATACCACGGACCCTGGATACAGCAGCAGCGGAAGAAGCACGCCAAGCCCCAGGCGAGGACCTCTCCCCCTCCGCCACCACCCGTCTTCTACATCGCGACCCGAAACCACTTCGCTCCTCTCCGCGAGACGGCACACGACATGCTGGTCATCGGAGACTCCATCGTTCGTCACGTGCGTGCTACCACGGCTAAAGGTAAGGTGCACACACGCTGTTTACCTGGTGCACGTGTTCTTGATGTTGCTGCACAGGTGCCTGCTGCCCTGAGGAAGAACATTGGAGCTGTGGTCCTTCATGCCGGCACGAACGACACCAGGCTGAGGCAGACAGAGATCCTAAAGAAGGACTTCAGGAGCCTGGTCGAGAAGCACATCACCCACGACAAGGATCATCGTATCTGGACCACTTCCCACATTTCAGCGAGGAATCGAGAAGTTCAGTAGATTATTTGCTTTTAATGAATGGTTACAATCTTGGTGTCGACAACAGACATTACCATTTGTTGATAACTGGAATGTTTTCTGGGAGCGTCCTAGGCTCGATCACACCGATGGCCTACACCCTAGCAGAGCTGGAGCAGCGGTCCTCTCTGACAACATCTCCAGGACACTACAAACCATCTGACTGGAGGTAAGTCATACTGTAGATTCCAAACATCATAGGCACATCACAACTCACCGTAATGATAGACGCACACACATAGCTTGTCCTATAGAAACTGTGTCTGTTCCCCGAATAGTGAGAAAAAATAATAAATTTGTTAAATTTGCCCGAAACAATCTGATAACCAGAAAACCAGAAAAAGGCAAAATAAGTAGTCAAAATCCACCTCTAAAGTTTGGACTACTCAACATTAGATCCCTTGCGCCTAAAGCACTTATTGTTAATGAAATTATCTCAGATTATTGCCTTGACGCACTCTGTCTCACCGAAACCTGGCTTAAACCAAATGAATATTTTGGTCTGAATGAGTCTACTCCGTCAGGATATTTCTATAAGCACGAGCCCCGTCTAATTGGTCGCGGTGGTGGTGTCGCCACTATCTACAATGATGTACTCACTGTTACTCAGAAAATAAGGCTTAAAAAAGGTTTAATTCATTTGAAGTGCTTATCATTAATGTTGCACTCAATGAAATACGTAATAAACCCTTGCTATATTTTACCCTGGCCACCGTGTACAGACCCCGGGGGCCATATGGCAATTTTCTTAAAGAATTTGGACATCTGCTATCAGACCTATTGGTTAACTCTGACAAAGTGTTGATAGTAGGAGACTTTAACATTCATGTAGATGATGCTAACGACGCTTTAGCACTCACATTTATGGATTTACTAAATTCCTTTGGGGTTAAACAAAATATAATTGGAGCAACTCACCGCTTTAATCATACGCTAGATTTAATTATATCCCATAGTATAGATGTCTCTAATATAGAGATCATACCTCAAAGTGATGATATCACAGATCATCACCTCCTGACATATACTCTACCCATAGAACAGATTAGCTGTGTCTCTCCATGTTATCAATCTGTTAGAAATATGAATCCCACTACTAAAGACAGATTCACAAGTAATCTGCTGGATCTGTCCCAATTTCTTATTAGACCCCTAAATGCAGATGATCTAGATGAAGTGACTAGCAGCATGGGCACTATTTTTACCAGTACATTAGACACTGTTGCTCCCATCAGATTAAAAAAAGTCAGAGATAAAACACTTGCACCGTGGTACAACAGTCATACTCGCGCCCTAAAGAGAGCAACCCGTAACCTCGAGCGAAAATGGAGGAAAACTAAATTAGAAGTTTTTCGAATTGCGTATAAAGACAGTATGTGCAGCTATAGACAGGCTCTAAAAACTGCTAGGACTGAGCATCTTAGCCAACTGCAAGAAACCAAAACAATCACAGGTTCTTATTTAATACAGTGGCTCGCCTAACAAGACCTAAAATGCCCGCAGAGAGTATCCCATCACAGTTTAGAAGTGAAGACTTTATGGACTTCTTTAATGAAAAAATCAATAATATCAGGAAGAAAATAATGGAGGTTCAACCTCTAATAGTATCTCACGATCCAGTTCAGCCTATAGCTTCACATTTAGATTTTCAGTGCTTTACAGGTATAGGACAGGAAGAGCTGTATAAACTTACTGTATCACCTCGGCTAAATCAACAACGTGCCTGTTAGACCCAATCCCAACCAGATTTTTAAAAGAAGTGATGCTTACGGTTGGAGAGCCACTTCTAAACATTATTAATTCTTCATTACATCTAGGTCACGTCCCTAAACCTTTCAAGTTAGCAGTTATTAAGCCGCTTCTTAAAAAATCTAATTTGGACGCGAATGAAATAACAAATTACAGACCGATTTCAAACCTTCCGTTCATATCAAAAATACTAGAAAAAGTAGTATCAGCTCAAATTTGCACATTCTTGCAGGATAACAACATCCTTGAAGAATTTCAGTCAGGTTTCAGGCCCCATCATAGCACAGAAACTGCACTAGTTAAGATTACAAACGACTTGTTTTTAGCTTCAGACCAAGGCTGCATCTCATTGCTAGTCCTGCTCGATCTTAGTGCTGCATTCGACACTATAGATCATAATATTCTCATAGATCGCTTACAAAATTATATAGGTATTCAGGGACAGGCATTAAAATGGTTTAGATCTTACCTGTCTGATCGCTACCATTTTGTAGATCTAAATGGAGAACCGTCTGGTGTAATGCCAGTGAAATATGGGGTCCCACAAGGGTCAGTGTTAGGACCTCTGTTGTTCTCAATATACATGCTTCCCTTGGGTAACATCATTAGAAGACATGGGATTAGTTTCCATTGTTATGCTGATGATACCCAATTATATATCTCAACTAAAACAGACGAAATACCTCAATTGTCTAGATTAACTGGGTGTGTCCAGGACATAAAAGATTGGATGACCAATAACTTTCTTTTATTAAATTCAGATAAGACAGAGATATTACTTATTGGCCCAAAAACCAGCACACAACAGCTTTCACAATTCAGTCGGCGCTTAGAAGGATGTACTGTTACTACCAGCTCAGCAGTAAAAGACCTGGGCGTAATATTAGACAGTAACTTGTCTTTTGAAAATCACAATTCAAATATCACAAAAACAGCCTTTTTCCATCTTCGAAATATTGCTAAACTTAGGAACATCTTATCCGTATCTGATGCAGAAAAACTAGTTCATGCATTCATGACCTCCAGACTGGACTATTGTAATGCATTACTAGGTGGTTGTCCTGCATCCTCAATAAACAAGCTTCAGTTAATCCAAAATGCAGCTGCCAGGGTTCTCACTAGATCCGGAAAATATGATCGTATAAGCCCAATATTATGATCCCTGCACTGGCTACCTGTTCAGTCTAGAATAAATTACAAAATAGTGTTACTTACATACAAAGCCTTAAATGGTTTAGCTCCCACATACCTAACCAGTCTTCTGATACGCTACAATCCACCACGCGCCTTAAGATCACAAAGATCCGGACTTCTGGTAGTTCTCAGAATTTCAAAATCTACAAAAGGGGGTAGGGCTTTTTCATATTTAGCTCCAAAGCTTTGGAATAGCCTTCCAGACAGTGTTCGGGGAGCAGACACGGTTTCTCAGTTCAAAAGTAGACTCAAGACGCATCTTTTTAATCTGGCATACACAAAACTCATCCCATAATCTCATACTCCATAACACCTATCCCGAATGGCAACTACGCTAATTCTCCCCATCTGTTCTGTATTTCTCTACCCATCCCGAGGCATCGGGAGATTTTGCCAGCTTCAGTAGACAAAGGCCGACCCTGCGAGGTTCCTGAGGCATCCAGAGAAGGACCAGCTCTAGCTGGATTCTGCTTTATGATGGTTGGAGCTACACATGCTGCTCCTGTGCTTCCAGTGATCCAGACCTCATCTGCCCTCTGCACCTACTGACTCGTCCCTATGCTGAACTGGTCTTCATGTCAATTGAAATACTTTCTGTCATATTGAATTTTCACCTGCACAACACACAAGATGTTATATCATTTCTATCTGTTATCGCCCAAATGAGGATGGGTTCCCTGTTGAGTCTGGTTCCTCTCAAGGTTTCTTCCTAATGCCATCTCAGGGAGTTTTTCCTTGCCACCGTCGCCGTCACCCTTGGCTTGCTCATCAGAGAAATTTCATTCATTCGTCTCATTATTATTATTATCTGCACATTTTTCTCACACATACACACTTCCAATTATTTTCTTTTCTATAATTATTTTTATTTTTATTTTATTTTATTTTTTATTTTTTTTTTATTAATTAATTAATTTTATTATTATTATTATTATTATTTATTTTTTTTATTTTTTTTTTATTTCATTTTTGTGAAGCTGCTTTGAGACAATGACCATTGTTAAAAGCGCTATATAAATAAAATTGAATTGAATTGAATTATGTATTATTATATCAGAATTCTGAGTTAGGATAATGGACTCTGGTCTATCTTGTAGTGTTGACTCTTTATAGTGTAAGGTAATTCAATCAACTGATGAATTTTCTATCATTCAGCATGAAATCTAAATAGATTTTAATAGTGATTACTTTTTTTATATATATAATCAGTAAATAACCTATGCGAAAGTGGCAATGCATGTGTGAACATGTGTAGGGAGAGATATTAAATGTCCTCATTACATTCATGCGCGTTTTATTCACGTAATATTACATTGCAATGTGTTTATTATATCGGATGACTTTAGAGAAAACTACAACAAAAATATATTGGCATACCAAAGAATAAACTACCCGCCAAAGTGGCTAGTGAGATTAAAGTTATTACCCGCCACAGCCGAATTTTACCCACATTTGGCGGGTGGGCGGGTGCCAATGTCAAGTTATGGTACAGACCCGTCTGAGGTTTGACAATGAACAGAGAAAGATTGGAATAAACTGCTTGGAGGAAGAAAAATGCTGACTATGACACTAAGAACACCACTGTCCCTACAGTCAAGCATGGAGGTGGAAACATTATGCTTTGGGGCTGTTTCTCTGCTAAAGGTACAGATTGACTTTGCTGCACTGAGGGGCCAATGGATGAGGCCATGTGTTTAAAATTTTGGATGAGAACCTCCTGAAGATGGTTTGTGGATGGGTCTTCCAGCATGAAAATGACCCCAAACATATTGCCAAGGCAACTAAGGAGTGGCTCAAGAATAAGCACATTAAGCTCATGGAGTGTTCTAGCCAGTCTTCAGACCTTAATCCAATAGAAAATTCACGGAAGGAAGCTGTAACTTCGAGTTGCCAAGCAACAGGCAAGAAACCTTAAACATTTAGAGAAAATCTGTAAAGAATAGTGGATCAAAATGCATCCCAAGATGTGTAAACAACTACAAGAAACATCTTCCCACTGTGCTTTCCAGCAAGGGTTTCTCTACCAAGTACTAAATCATGTTTTGCTTGGGGATCAAATACTTATTCCCCTCATTGAAATGCAACTTAATTTATAACATTTGTATCATGTGCTTTTTCTGGATTTTTGGTAGGTATTCTGTCTCAATCCTTTACCATAAACCTATGATCAAAATTATAGACCCTTCATTTCTTTGTAAGTGGGCAAACTTATTTCTTATTTCCCCCACTGTATATGGTCAATAGTCCTGCCTGGATGATGGCACTGCTATGTTGTTCCAGTAGGTTTCCCTGTTGTCTTCATCTTTTTTTGTTCCAATTGACAGTAACACTCAAAATTGGGAGCTTTGACTCATTTCCATTCATGCACCAGATCTAGGCATTTAAAAGGCAGATAGAAGGACATAGGGGGATGTTGCATTCCACATAGGTGTCTGCTATCTGCTTCTCTTGTCCTCATTGTCGTGCTGTTAGAGTGCTTCAAATTTATTGTCTAGGGCTAGTTGAAATATTGGATTACTGGGTCCTGTATTCATGCCCAGTCTGGTTTCAGTGTTGGTTGAGCTGGTTGTTTTGTTCAGGGAGTCACAGCCAAAGTTTTAACCACAGTCTGGGCCCCTCATCACATGTACGTCAAGGAGCGATGATCTAATATGGGAGTTCACCATGAAATAATCAATCACGACCACATCTTTGCCAGATGGATTTCAGCACCTGAGTTGATGTTTCAGGGGGTCGTTGATCACTCCATGACCAAACATTCCCATCGCCCCTTTCAGTCTAGTCGATGCCAATATGGGCGTTGAAGTCCCTGATGCTTGTCCTAGTCAGTTGATGATAATAGTCAGTCCAACACATGTTGTTCATCCTTTTCCATGTCTGGGCTGCTTTTGGTTGGAGCATGTGAAGATTTCCGAAAAATTGGTCTAATCATGAAGCCCATGAGAGGTTTGATATGGACTAGAATGACCTCTTGGTCACTGGGTTGTCAACAAATAAGACAACACCAGAGCAGGGCAGTCTCATCAGCTGATGATGTATGGTCTATCAACTAATCCCATCGTTCTCATAGTGGTACAATCAATATGTTACATTCTGGTAATTGTCTTAAAAAAACTTTTTTGTGTGTGTTCTACATAGCAAGTAGCATTTCTAATTTTCGTTGTCTAATTAAGGCAGTAGTTTACTTCTTCCAAGCACCCTGGGGCCCATCAGAGCAGAAACATGGCCAGAAGTAAAGTTCCAGCATTGGCTTGTTTGGTTTCTTCTCCGTTGTTCTTTGCTTGCTCTTGCACAAGAAACTCTTCTCCATTCTCCAGGCCTGGGACCAACTGCTAAAAATGCAGCAGATGGAGTGATGGTCAGGTGTCTGCATACTTTTGGCCTTGTACATAGTAGGCTTCAGAATAAAGTTTTCACAGAACAGTCATGAAGCATCACCGATACAAGTGAATATTTCACAGTGGAAGGGCAGGAGCTTTTCACTGTATGCAGTCTAACGTTTTAGACAAATATACAGTGCTGATGGATGTATGTAAACATTTTTTCTCATCTCACCTGACCATAACACAGATTGCCAACTGTAGTAGTGAACTTAATGAAATTTAAGCAGCGTATTTTGTGAAATGCTCCCAAGAATATATATTAAACACAGGTATACAAATTCTCCTCCTTGAACCACTACCTTATCGTGGTGGAGGGGTTTGCGTGTCCCAATGATCCTAGGAGCTATGTTGTCGGGGGCTTCATGCCCCTGGTAGGGTCACCCATGGCAATCTGGTCCTAGGCGAGGGAACAGACAAAGAGTGGTTCAGAAGACCTCTTATGATGAGCAAAATATTTGGAAAACGTTTTCCCCCGCCCGGACGTGGGTCACCGGGGTCTCCCTCTGGAGCCAGGCCTGGAGGTGGGGCCCGTTGGCGAGCGCCTGGTGGTCAGGCCTGCACCCATGGGGCCCGGCCAGGCACAGCCCGAAGAGGCAACGTGGGTCCCCCTTCCAATGGGCTCACCACCTGTAGGAAGGGCCAAAGAGGTCGGGTGCAGTGTGAGCTGGGCGGTGGCCGAAGACAGGGGCTTTGGCGCTTTGACCCTCGGCTGCAGAAGCTGGCTCTAGGGACGTGGAATGTCAGCTTGGACTCTGGAACCAGTCTCCTTGAGAGGGGCTGGACTCTCTTCTACTCTGGAGTTGTCACCGGTGAGAGGCGCCGAGCAGGTGTGGGCATATTTATTGCCCCCCGGCTCGGGGCCTGTACATTGGGGTTCACCGCAGTGGACGAGAGGGTGGCCTCCCTCCGCCTTCGGGTGGGGGGACGGATCCTTACTGTTGTTTGCGCTTATGCACCGAACAGCAGTTTGGAGTATCCGCCCTTTTTGGGGTCTCTGGAGGGGGCGCTAGAGAACGTCCCTCCTGCGGACTCCATCGTTCTGTTGGGGGACTTCAATGCTCACGTGGGCAATGACAGTGAGACCTGGAAGGGCGTGATTGGGATGAACGCCCCCCCCCCCCCCCCCCCGATCTGAACCAGAGTGGTGTTTTGTTATTGGACTTCTGTGCTCGTCACGGATTGTCCATAATGAACACCATGTTCAGGCATAAGGGCACCTGCTAGGACACCCTAGGCCGCAGTTCGATGATTGACTTTGTGGTTGTGTCGTCGTACCTGCGGCCACATGTCTTGGACACTCGGGTGAAGAGAGGGGCAGAGCTGTCAACTGATCACCACCTGGTGGTGAGTTGGCTTCGTTGGCGGAGTAGGATGCCGATCAGGCCTGGTAGACCCAAACGTATTGTGAGGGTCTGCTGGGACCGTCTGGCAGAGTCCCCTGTTAGGACGAGCTTCAACTCCCACCTCCGGCAAAGCTTCAACCACGTCCTGGGGGAGGTGGGGGACATTGAGTCCGAATGGACTATGTTCCGCGCCTCCATTGTCGGGTCGGCCGACCGGAGCTGTGAGCTTGTGTGGCAACCCAAGAACCCATTGGAGGACACCGGCGGTGAGGGATGCCATCAAGCTGAAGAAGGAGTCTTACTGGGCCTTCTTGGCTGGTGACAATCCGGAGGCAGCTGATAGGTACCAGCAGGCCAAGCGGAATGCAGCTTCGGTGGTTACTGAGGCAAAAACCCGGGCGTGGGAGGAGTTTGGGGAGGCCATGGAGAACGACTTCCAGACGGCTTCGAAGAGATTCTGGTCCACCATCCCGCGTCTCAGGAAGGGAAAGCAGTGCACGGTCAACACAGTGTATAGTGTGGATGGTGCGCTGCTTAACTCGACTCGGGACGTTGTGGGTCGGTGGGGGGAGTACTTCGAAGACCTCCTTAATTGCACCAACATGCCTTCTGATGAGGAAGCAGAGTCTGGGGACATAGAGTTGGACTCTTCCATCTCTGGGGCCGAGGTCGCCGAGGTGGTCAAAAAGCTCCGTGGTGGCGGGGCCCCGGGGGTGGATGAGATCCGCCCGGAGTTCCTCAAGGCTTTGGATGTTGTAGGGCTGTCATGGTTGACACGTCTCTGCAGCATTGCATGGACATCGGGGACAGTGCCTCTGTACTGGCAAACCGGGGTGGTGGTCCCCCTCTTCAAGAAGGGGGACCGGAAAGTGTGTTCCAATTACAGAGGGATCACACTCCTCAGCCTCCCTGGGAAAGTCTATTCAGGGGTCCTGGAAAGGAGGGTCCGTCGGATAGTCAAACCTCGGGGTCAGGAGGAGCAGTGTGGTTTTCGTCCAGGTCGCGGAACAGTGGACCAGCTCTACACCCTTAGCAGGGTCCTGGAGGGGGCATGGGAGTTTGCCCAACCAGTCTATATGTGCTTTGTGGACTTGAAGAAGGCATTCGAACATGTCCCTCGAGGAGTCCTGTGGGGGATACTCCGGGAGTATGGGATATCGGATTCCCTGTTAAGGGCTGTCCGGTCCCTGTACAACCAGTGTCGGAGCTTGGTACGCATTTCCGGCAGTAAGTCGGACTAGTTTCCGGTGAGAGTAGGACTCCGACAGGGCTGCCCTTTGTCACCGATCCTGTTCATAATTTTTATGGACAGGATTTCTAGGCGCAGCCAGGGAGTTGAGGGGGTACAGTTTGGTGGGCTCAGGATTGGGTCACTGTTTTTTGCAGATGACGTTGTTCTGTTGGCCTCATCACCCTGTGACCTACAGCTCTCACTGGATCGGTTCGCAGCCGAATGTGAAGCGGCTGGGATGAGAATCAGCACCTCCAAATCTGAGGCCATGGTCCTCAGCCGGAAAAGGGTGGAGTGCCCTCTCAGGGTTGGGAGTGAGATCCTACCCTATGTGGAGGAGTTTAAGTATCTTGGGGTCTTGTTCACGAGTGAGGGTAAAATGGAACGGGAGATCGACAGGCGGATCGGGGCAGCGTCTGCAGTGATGCGGGCTCTGTATCGGTCCGTTGTGGTGAAGAAGGAGTTGAGCCCAAAGGCAAAGCTCTCAATTTACCGGTCGATCTACGTTCCTACCCTCACCTATGGTCATGAGCTGTGGGTAGTGACCGAAAGAACAAGATCGCGAATACAAGCGGCCGAAATGAGTTTCCTCCTCAGGGTGTCTGGGCTCTCCCTTAGAGATAGGGTGAGAAGCTCAGTCATCCGGGAGGGGCTAAGAGTAGAGCCGCTGCTCCTCCGCATCGAGAGGAGTCAGATGAGGTGGCTTGGACATCTATTTAGGATGCCCCCTGGACGCCTCCCTTTTGAGGTGTTCCAGACACGCCCCACCAGAAAGAGACCCCGGGGAAGACCCAGGACACGCTGGAGGGACTATGTCTCGGCTGGCCTGGGAATGCTTTCTGATCCCGGAAGAGCTGGAAGAAGTGGCCAGGGAGAGGGAAGTCTGGGTATCCCTGCTGAAGCTGCTGCCCCCGCGACCCGACTTCGGATAAGCGGAAGAAAATGGATGGATGGATGGTATACAAATTATTTCATTCAAGAGGTCATTGTGGATATTTGACAACGACAGAAGTCAACTAAAGTCTGTAAAGCTGTCTTTTCGCTCTTTATCATTGCTCTCACTGTGTAACTTTTACCTGATTTGTTCATTTACTTTTATTTGTTCTTCCATGAGGCGGCACGGTGGTGTAGTGGTTAGCACTGTCGCCTTGCACCTCCAGGGTCCGGGTTCGATTCCCCGGCCAGGCTCGATTCCCGTCTCTGTGTGCATGGAGTTTGCATGTTCTCCCCGTGCTTGGTGGGTTTCCTCCGGGTACTCCGGTTTCCTCCCACAGTCCAAAGATATTCAGATTAGGCTAATTGGCGTTTCTAAATTGCCCGTAGTGTGTGATTGGGTGTGTGAGTGTGTGTATGTGTGTGTGCCCTGCGATGGATTGGCACCCTGTCCAGGGTGTACCCCGCCTAGTGCCCGAAGTCTCCTGGGATAGGCCCCCGCGACCCTGAACACAGGATAAAGCAGTATAGAAAATGAATGAATGAATGAATAAAGAAAAATATCTTTGTAAGTGGTTAAACTGCAGGGAATTAAATTATTTCCCCCGCTGTGTATGGCAATAAAATAAAGCCAGCTAATGACCTGAATGTACTGAATGACCCAGGGTATCAATTGAAGCTTTTCCTCTGATTGCGCAGGCATATTTCAGGACTCAAATATATTGAACCAAGGCATGCTTAAAGACATCAGTTGAGGACAGACAAGAAAAACGACAAAAATCTGTTTGCATTTAATTAATTAACTGCATTGTGTAACTTTATTTATTTTTGCTGTGACCGTTGGCTTCTCTCTGATCTCCTTTATGATTTTTTTATTTGTTGCATGCAGTATTCCCAACCAGTGGCAAGGTGTCTTGATAATGTACATAATTACCATTTCCCTTAAAGAGCAAATTCTTAGGCCTATTAAAGTTAAATTTAGATTAAATAACCTAACACACAGTATGACTGCAGATCCCCTGTTCTCCCCCTCTTTCTCTTTCCTCTCTCCCCCTGCCT
The DNA here is from genome assembly GCA_030522415.1 of Channallabes apus. Lineage (NCBI taxonomy): Eukaryota > Metazoa > Chordata > Actinopteri > Siluriformes > Clariidae > Channallabes > Channallabes apus. The sequence goes on along the minus strand of CM060107.1, from coordinate 39,713,970 downwards.
CCCCCTTACACTCTTTCTCTCTCTCTCTCTGTCGAGCTACACATGTCGTTCCTGAGCTGCCAGTGATCCAGACTCCCTCTGCCCTCCAGACCTGTCTGACCCATCTTGGTGGTCCATCTTCTGGTTGTAGGTCTCGTCATATGGATGCCCATGTTTCTCTTTGGGATGCGTCTGGTGTCTGGGGATTATTCTCTCTACTTAGAAGATAGTTCTGGCCTCGACTGGTGTTGGCAGCTGTTTCTCTGAGGACTTGACAATTCGATAGTTCAGGACTGGAACTTTCTACAAGTCTATCCGAGTGTCCAATAACTACCTGGACTCCATTTTAACATCAACTATTATACCTGAACTGCCTGCCACCTAACACACTGTATGAATGCATAAATTCCCTGTTGAGTCTGGTTCCTCTCAAGGTTTCTTCCTTTTACAATCTCAGGGAGTTTTTCCTTGCCACTGTCGCCCTCGGCTTGCTCACCAGGGACTATCTGACCATTTTGATTCATACACATTCACATTCCATTCATTCATTCATTCATTCATCTTCTATACCGCTTAATCCTGTGTTCAGGGTCGCGGGGGACCTGGAGCCTATCCCAGGAGACTTCGGGCACTAGGCGGGGTACACCCTGGACAGGGTGCCAATCCATTACAGGGCACACACACATACACACACTCACACACCCGGGCAATTTAGGAACGCCAATTAGCCCAACCTGCATATCTTTGGACTGTGGGAGGAAACCGGAGTACCCGGAGGAAACCCACCAAGCACGGGGAGAACATGCAAACTCCATGCACACAGAGACGGGAATCGAGCCTGGCCGGGGAATCGAACCCAGACCCTGGAGGTACAAGGCGACAGTGCTAACCACTACACCACCGCGCCGCCATTCACATTCCATACAAACTTAAATAATTCTTTTGATTATGTAATGCTGTTTTGAGACAAGGTCAATTGTTAAAAGCGCTATACAAATAAAATTGAATTGAAAAAAAAAAAAAGATTTAATCCGTTATCACCCAAATGATGACTGGTTCCCTGTTGAGTCTGGTTCCTCTTAAGGTTTCTTCCTAATGCCATCTCAGGGAGTTACACTTGGCTTGCTCATTTGATCATTTTGATTTATACACACGTTTAATACAAACTTCCATAATTCTTTTGTGTATAGCTGCTTTGTGACAATGACAATTGTTAAAAGTGCTATACAAATCTAATTGAATTGAATTAAAGTGTCACTCCACTGAAAAGTATGTACAGGTCCTTCTCAAAAAATTAGCATATTGTGATAAAGTTAATTATTTTCTGTAATGTACTGATAAACATTAGACTTTCATATATTTTAGATTCATTACACACAACTGAAGTAGTTCAAGTCTTTTATTGTTTTAACATTGATGATTGTGGCATACAGCTCATGAAAATCCCAATCTCAAAAAAATAGCATATCATGAAAAGGTTCTCTAAACGAGCAATTAACCTAATCATCTGAATCAACTAATTAACTCTAAACACCTGCAAAAGATTCCCGAGGTTTTTAAAAACTCCCAGCCTGGTTCATTACTCAAAACCGCAATTATGGGTAAGACTGCCGACCTGACTGCTGTCCAGAAGGCCATCATTGACACCCTCAAGCAAGAGGGTAAGACACAGAAAGAAATTTCTGAACGAATAGGCTGTTCCCAGAGTGCTGTATCAAGGCACCTCAGTGGGAAGTCTGTGGGAAGGAAAAAGTGTGGCAGAAAACGCTGCACAACGAGAAGAGGTGACCGGGGAAGATTGTGAAGAAGGACCGATTCCATACCTTGGGGGACCTGCGGAAGCAGTGGACTGAGTCTGGAGTAGAAACATCCAGAGCCACCGTGTACAGGCGTGTGCAGGAAATGGGCTACAGGTTGCAAATTTTGCATGTCATTCGGAAATCAAGGTGCCAGAATCTGGAGGAAGACTGGGGAGAGGGAAATGCCAAAATACTTGAAGTCCAGTGTCAAGCACCCACAGTCAGTGATGGTCTGGGGTGCCATGTCAGCTGCTGGTGTTGGTCCACCGTGCTTTATCAAGGGCAGGATCAATGCAGCTAGCTATCAGGAGATTTTGGAGCACTTCATGCTTCCATCTGCTGAAAAGCTTTATGGAGATGAAGATTTCATTTTTCAGCACGACCTGGCACCTGCTCACAGTGCCAAAACCACTGGTAAATGGTTTACTGACCATGGTATTACTGTGCTCAATTGCCCTGCCAACTCTCCTGACCTGAACCCCATAGAGAATCTGTGGGATATTGTGAAGAGAAAGTTGAAAGACAAGAATCTGCAAAAGGATTCCCGACCAAGTATTGAGTGCATAACTGAACATAATTATTTGAAGGTTGACTTTTTTTGTATTAAAAACACTTTTATTGGTCGGATGAAATATGCTAATTTTTTGAGATAGGGATTTTGGGTTTTCATGAGCTGTATGCCACAATCATCAATATTAAAACAATAAAAGTCTTGAACTACTTCAGTTGTGTGTAATGAATCTAAATATATGAAAGTCTAATGTTTCAGTACATTACAGAAAATGAACTTTACCACAATATGCAAATTTTTTGAGAAGGACCTGTATATGCACAGAAGGTGCAAAATAATTCAGGCTTTTTTTTTTTTGAGCACCCGATTAGAGATCATCCTAACGAACAAAATGGATGGATTTCAACTAGAACCTTCGTGCCTGGTGATTTCATGGTCATTGAGAAATTCACCTTTGCTGATGGACAGTATGTAAAGACTTGTATAGAAAACTAAGACATGGTGTGTGTTCACCTGTCAATACAAAACACTGCTGAGGCTAAACTGCTGTAAGCTTGGCTGGCTGTTGGGTCAAGTGTTGACCTCTGACCCTCAATGATCTAAACAAAGATGCTAAAAGGTTTTATTTCTGTATAGTACAATTTCAAATCTTTTGAGGTTACGGGGATTTGGTTCTTTAAAATATTTTATAAATGTATAACCCATAGACAGACATTCAAAAATGTTGAAGTGGTTTAAAATGACTATTTTTATGCATTATTGCACATACTAAATTCATATTTATGGAACCATTTAGCTGATAACATTCCCATTAGTCCACAGAATGAATTATGCTAGCTAGCTATACAGCTAATGTTCCAGCTGTAGTGTGGGCCTTTATATCCATCTGGACTACTTAATATTTGAGAAACACTTATATAACGTGTAAACATTACAAACCATGCTCATTTCAAGCATTAGTCCAAGTTCAGTTCACATTTTAAAAAAATATTTTGTTTTAAATAGTTAATACTTAAGTTCCAGTCCAGTTTAAATATTTTTATAATTTTAAGCAACAATATTCCAAGATTAATGTACAGAAAGTTCCATCTGACTTAAAGCTCATTCCTGTTAATTTTTAAATCCCTTATAAACTTAATGGGTTAATTTTGTGCCTCAAGATTAACCCTAAAACTATTCAAAGATGTGAATAAATCAACCTTTAATACTAGAACACACACTTCATGCCACCCAGTTGCCCCCCTCCGAAAAATACGCCAGACAACAGTTAAATTGTGACACTTTTTTTTAATTTCCCAATAAACAGGACTGCAAACATACAATTTAGAAGAATGTTTTTGGCCTCCTGGTGGTGAAGCGGGGCTTGTGCTGGCGACGCAGAACCCTGTGGGGCAGTGGGAACTTGATCTTGGAATCCTGTCAAAGGAAAAACATGAACAGTGTAAGAGTGATCAGACCCCCTTCATTTACCAACAAAGCAATCAACAGGATGTCGCCAGTTTACAAAGCCGCCAGATTTTAAGACCATATTCTTAATCTGGAAGAGGTACCTGGCCATTTTTTTCTTGCAAGTATTGAAGCTGAACTAGCAATAGGCACCAGTCCAGTGAGAGACCTGCTGATTAGCAGCACTCAAGTAAAAAAAAAGGAAATCTTAGCAGCAAGACTTACATGGAACTGCTTAATTGCAGCTCTGCGACATTTGTTGGCTGCGATCACCTGGACTTTCATAATCTGAATGGCATGAGCGCGAGCACGGTGACGAGCTCCCATATCCCGGTCTACAACAACAAAAACAAAAATCACTGAAAGGACAATATTGGGGGGAGGTATAAATCTCCAAACAGGACCAAAATGATTTGAACATGTTAGATTGATGTTGGACCTTGAATTCACTTCCAATGACACAAGAGATCATGAAAGGCGACAAGGTCCGTTTCTTTGCGCACACATAGCAAGAGCATTATATATATAAAAACAATGATCTTTGGGTTTGTGTGCAGCTCTTCTATTATTCACGAATTTGTAAACATTTGTGAGTGCTGTAAAGTTCTGCAAGTACTCACAGCACTGGGTTACGGCTCCGGAGGTGGTAAGGTCTCTGTACTCGCGGTACATGTTGTGGGTACCACTGCGGGAGTCATAACGCAGCCAGATGCCAAAGTTTTTCACTTTCAGTGGGGATTTCTCATGAACCTATGGAGGAAGGAAGCAAGGCAAAGTTAGACAATGATGCATTAATCAGTTTTTAAACACTGTGCAAATATACAACGAACAAATTCCTACTCATGTTCTCTCTGCATTATTTACACTTCCATGTATTGGATCAGCTGACACTGAAAATACTGAAATGGTTTCATATCTAATATTGTATCATTTACATAAACATTTTAGTGTGATGACTTGAACATGATTTCTCTCATTTCAGTTTTTGTTGCCTGTTCTATATGCTGATTTCTTAAGCTGCAAGCATTTTCATACAATCTTACACATGAACCAGACAATCTACCATCACTCTTCAAGACTACATCTTAAGCTGTAGTGCTGTGCATGCTCTTACCAGGCCACAATACACAGTCTCTCCAGAAGCCTTCTTCATCTTCCTTAGCTGAGAGACGAAGTACCAGAAGCGAGACTTGGCCACCACATGGTTGGGGGCGAAGATCCTCATGCGGTACAGAGGAGGAGCTGGGTTCTTGGCAGAGGGCAACAGACGCCCAACAACTTTGTACTCCCTAAGCTAGGAGGAGAAAACACAAAAGTTCTAATAAGCTTAACATATTAAACTAATCAAACTGAACAAAAAAAAGTTACATTATCACATTAAGTCTTCTAAAAGACAGTATGTGTCCTGTAGAACCGAACTCATAAGATGCGAATCGTAAGTACACAAATGTAAGATTGCTGGTCACCTCATCTTCACGCCAAATTAATCATGATCTTCCAATCACTGATGTAAAGAACAGACGCATGTTGATGTGAAAGATTTCAGTTCTTTACTATAACAACCTCCTGATAGGAAAACTACAAAATCATCCAGGTTACATCGCTAAGTTGAGCTCCTTCTTCTCCATGTGTATGCAAATCGTCAAAGGAATCTTTTCACACGCATTGGCTTGAATTTCATTTTCTAAATGAGTTTTCTCAAGTAAACGTTCACATATTTGCTGAAAAAGGCTTTAATAAGAGTAAACCGGCGGCTAACACCACATGGCTCGCAACACATTGTCGGCCGCCATGTTGTAGCCCAAACAGGCCCGTTAAATTAATTACTTTATAACGCTTTTACATCATATACTCGACCTGAAACAACTCCGAGTATATCTTACGAGATATTATAATGCACAAAAAAATCGGCTATAGTGAGTAACGATGGCTTAAAACTTATAAATTACGTACTGTGCCAGACGCCTTCATGGTGTCTCGCTGACTGCCACCGTGAAAAAGGAAGCAGCAGGGCGGAGCGATGCTACGTCAAGCCTCCGCTCGTCTTCTTCTACTGTCGTAATGAGGAGATCACAAAAACGCGCGCGCGCCACCTAGTGTCTATTTCTTAATTGCTTTTTATATTGTCTATTATCACACACTTGGCAGTCTACTGTAGTATAATGTGTGCAGAAAATAGTTTACTTAAGGGGTTTTCCGGACAGTAAAACCTGATTAGACCTCATTGCTTAAGTTTTAATTTCAGCATACAGTAAAAACCTGAGGAATAAAATATATAAATTAATAGATCTCCAAAAATTACAAAGCCACTCTGGTGACATTGGGGGGTAAAATCAGTGGCCTCTATTTACTAAGGCATGGGAACATGCTATTAATATTCCTATATTACTATGGTTTAGGAATAGGATACTATGTTGAGACCATGACTTACTAAGGAATGTGATAGTATGTTGTGGCCTTTTAACTTACTAAGGCGTAGGAATGAGATGGTATGCTGTGGCCACGATTTACTAAGGAGTAGTAATGAGATATTATGTTGTGGGCATGACTTACTAAGGTGTGGGAACAAAATACACACAAATAGCTGACTGGTGTAAATGTAAAAAAAAATGGAATAATAAATAAGTAAAAATACAATAAAATCCTTGTCTAGAGTCGACTCTTCTTTCAGAATCAGTATTGGAATCGACTCCTGACTCGGTGGAACGGAACCGCTGGCCGAATGGAATGCTCACGGAGTGAGCGCGGCGCGGTCACGTGACAGTCACGTTAGTCAGTCCAAGATGGCGCCTTTGGCAGAAGAGAACTTCAGTTCACTACAGCTCCTCTTAAAGGTATTTCACATACACTGCGGGGGTTTTAACAAAAACAACAGCTTTGTAATCTTCTACAGGTGAAACGCAAACGGATGTTAGGAGCACATTAGTATCGACATTAATACTGCGGGATCAACTGCAAACGAGTAACAACAATAATAATAATAATAATGATGATGATGATGCATGGTATGTTAAATCGACCGTCTGTGTGTCTGTCTATATTTCTCCCTCTGTCGGTTTCGCTTGTCTGTCATTCTCTCTCTCTCTCTCTCTCTCTCTGTCCCTCTGTCTCTCTGTCCACCTGTTTCTCTCACTGTCTCTATTTTTCCATGTCTGTGTCTCTGTACGTGTGTGTGTGTGAATGACGAACCCAGACATCCTTGCATCCAGGGTGGATTCTCTCTCTATAGTGTCCCCAGGATCGGCTTCAGGTTCACTCATAATCATGTCATGTCTCAGTTGCAAGAATGATGAACAGAAAAACTGTGTCTGTTTTTAATATTTTATTCAAACCACACAAGACTTGTGTTTTGTGTGGACGGTTTACTTTGAATGGGGAATTTCTTATTTATACTCAAGAAAGTAATGCACTTTTCAATCACAGCTTTTGATGTTAAGCTGGTTAAAAAGAATTTTCCCAGTGCACATGTAATCAAGTGGCAGTTCCAGTTAGTTTTTTTGTTATTCTGTTGCCCGGAATAGAAAGAAATCAGCTTGAGTTGATTCATACAATATTCTACTCCATACGGTTATATAATTCGGCTACTTATTTTATGTATGCATCAGAAGGTCAGGCCATGTGTGTTCACCTGCTCATTAAGGATTCATTGGCATGTCCAAAGTCTTAAGGTTGTTCTTGAGGTTTTTTGTTCCCTCTTAATCTGACCGTATGTTTGGACATTCTCCCTGTACTACATTTTGCCTTATTTAATAGGCACACATTTTTTGAATGAACTGCGAAGTGAGGAATTGTGACATATAATAATTGCCTTTATGGATCTGACTTGTTTGTCCAGTGTTTCTCATGGGAGCCTAAGCAGAATGGGATCTAGGGCCTTTAGAGGCTGATTCACAAACCTTGGGCTCTTTGCTTGCTGTGCCACATGCGTGGCAGACTGTGGTGCACTCGGTGTTCTGGCGCCTTTCTATTATGGCCAGCATTTTTATTTGGTGAGTTGTGCTGTATTGACTTTTCTGGTATCGGACTGGACAGGCTGATGGGTGTGAGTGAGCCTTGGATGCCCATGATCCTGTTACCAGTTTACTGGTATTTGAATGATAATCAAGGTTAATGTGTTAATGTTTTGTGATGGTTATTATATGGCTGATCAGTGTATATTCAGTTATCTGTTGTGTTTTTAAGTTGTTTGGAAATGGAACAATCACTATTTTATTACATTTGTTTAACTCAACCTAATTGAGCCATCTTGACCTCTCGGGTTGAGGTATGCTGTGCGCTATATGTATTTTTAATCGGTTTGTAGCATACCTCAATATTTTTTTTCTTCTACAGTATTAGAAAAAAATACAGAGGGACACAGAAAAATGTATACACACTTCCACAGCTGACCTATGCTGTTTTTTTAAAACTCAAATTGAATTATAGCAGCAACATGTAGCATTATGTTTCCTCTAAAGATGTCTGTATTCGCACCATCGCTGATGCTATCATGAAGTGTGTATAAATTTTTTTGTGCTGCTCTGTATATTGGTAATTTGTACTATGAGGCAAATCTCAATTGTTTGGAACAGTCATGCAAATTATAAATATTGTTTAATATCAAATGTTGATCAGGGTAATGCGGGGAAGCATCTGATTATCTGTCAAGTAAGTGTAGAACAATTGGGTATTTGTGTTCAATTTCTCATTAAGGATTAATTGACATGTGTAAAGCCCTAAAGTTCTCCTCGTTTGACAGTATGGTTGTATATTCCCTGTCTAATACATTTTGCTTTATTCCTGTTTGTGTTTTTTTTTTTTTTCTTTTTCCCAGGCTTCATCCAAAGATGTCGTGCGGAAAATATGCACAGACAGTTTCCCCTCGCATGCACATGAGTCCCAGACACTTGTAGACAGCACCGCCCAAGCACTGTCTGTGTCAAGCAGTGAGGCTGTGCAGGTGGGGTCTGAGATTGATTTGTGTATTTTAAACATTATATGTCAGGAGCAAAGCTTATTCATGTAAATCTGTCTTTCGCAGGTGCTGAGAGCTTTCCATTTGCTCTCTCATCATGTGGTGTTCTACAATCTGACATCACCAGAACAAATCCAGTCAGTTTTCCCAGCCACTTTCCACTCCAACCTTAAAAATCTCATCACTAAGATCCTGTTGGAGCAGAGGTGACTATAAAGCTCTTGTTTATTAATTAGCCATGAAGGTTTCTTTAATATGGCATTATTTATATAGTGATTATTTAACTACGGACATTTTTTTTAGTCTGGCATGGAGAAATGAGGCTTTGTCCGATCAAAGTAAGTTTTTTTTCTAAGCCACGGTTTTCTGGAACTCAAGCATTTGATTCCTACAGAATATTACAGTGTAGTTTACAAAAACAAACCACATCACCATGTAAGCATAATTTCTGGTGTGTTTGTGTTTCAGTCTCTTTGCCACGGCTTGTCGATTTGGATTGGAGGGTGGACATGAAGACGGCGTCTGACTTAGTGAGCCGCATGGCTGTGCCTACCTGTATCCTGCAAATGAAGGTATGACGGACTGAACGTAACACTTGTACACATGGCTCTGATACACTTCACTAAGCTCTGTGAAGGAAAAATAAATGTATGATTGGTGTTTGTGTGTAGATCCAAGAAGGTGGCAACGTGAGCAGCAGCACAAACGAGTCTTCAGTCACTGTGGAACTAAGCAAGGAAACTTTGGACACAATGCTAGACGGACTGGGACGCATCCGAGACCAGCTCTCAACCGTGGCTGGGAAATAGGAGCGATCTGAGATAACAGTAATGGCTAGTTTACAGTGTGGCTCGCACTCTCGGACGATGAGAGATAATTCCTGGTATGAACTGAGATACAAACTAGACTAACAGTCAGCATCCTGAAGATCTCAAGCAGTTGAAATTGTATATTTAAGGGTAAACATTTACTCTGCAAGTGTGATGTTTTTTTCTTCTAATGATGCAAGTAAACTTGCTTGTATAATGTGTGTGTTTAAGCATATATACAGTAGTCAGCCCACTTTCCCTGCAGAATGAAGCATTTCCACCCACAGAGCAAGTTTTTATTATTGTATGTAAACTTTAGATGAAACCCTAGATCAATAATTCCTAAAATCCTCAGGTAGAACCTCATTTTCTCTCCCTTCTGTTCCAATCACTCAGCATTCAGCATCACCAGTATACTAATCACCAGTCTGATCATGTCATCATCTGCTCCTGTTTCTTACTGGTTCATGCCTTAAGTTAGATGTTTTTATTTTTTTAATCCTTGATTGATTAATAGGTCACTGTGTGGCTTGACAAACAAAAACATTCCCCTGAAACAGGTCAAGTACAGGGACTGGAGCTACTGTACAACTTGCCAAAAACAAGGAAGCCTGGAGAACTATAGTGTTCCTCAAGACTACATAAAAAATCCAAGAAAGTCTGGTTCTTTAAAAGCAAAATATGAAGAAATGCAGACTGGTGCAAGATGTTCACACAGTACCGTATAAACAAATCCAGCCGACCAAATGTTTTTTAATTAGATCCAAGAGCTGTCAGTGTACTAAAAATCAACATAGAAGCTTAAACACAGAGCTGAAGAAAAAAAAACAGCTAGTAACATATGCTTATGATATTTACATATGATATACAGTACATTGTACATTAAAAGCATAAATTTTTCTTTCATGTAATGAGTAAAAAACTTTTTTTTTAACCAAAAGCACTGGATCGCATTTAATTTTTCTTCTTTTTACATTTTCTTCAGTTTTAATCTACTTTCATGATTTGTTTCATCATGAGGAAAGTGTATATACAGTATGTGTATAGTCTTTCCAAACATGAGCATTAGAGCATCTTAAAACACAACAGGCTGAATGTTTATTGTATATGAAAGGGCTTTTATAGCAAATGAACACTGCCCTGTCTGCTTGGTCCTCTTCCACTCTACACTTTAGTTTATTTTTTCCCCAACTTTGTTTTAGTTTATTTTGGCCTGATCTGTTCAGTGTGCTTCACTTCTCCAGGCTTGGTGCAGTTAGTGCAGATTAAGTGCAGTTCAGCACTGAGCAGTTCCTGTTCTCTGATGTAGGACTGTAATCCCTTCCATGTCAATTTCAACAGAGTGCACGCTGAAATCACAGAGACCCTGGAACAAAAAAGAAACAAAAAACACCAATGCGAGATTTAAACAATCTGGCCGTCATTTAAATATAAAAGTATAAAATACTTTATATTACTGATCTGATTTAGTCTCTCTCTCACCTGTGTGCTGTTAAGGATCTGTCGTACATTCTCCTCCTGCTGGGCATCCCGTGTGAGTATGAACAGGAAGCCACCGCCTCCTGCCCCTGCCAGACTTTGCCCTAGGGCTATAGGCTGAAGGGCATCCATCATGGTTCTTACGGCAGCTGGTTCACATCCTGGCGCCATCGCTTTTTTCTGCTGCCAATAGCGGTTAATGCAGGCCCCGAGTCTGATTAAAGATCCTAAGGAAAAAACAAACCTCATATGTAGACCCATTAGAAAGAACATTTGAGAGACTGCCAGACTTGTGCTCACTCATGTCAGGCATACCACATGTTCCACAAAACATGTCCAAGACACATATCTAAATCACAACTCTTTATTTATATTGTACTTTCTGCAAACACTCACCCTCTGTGCAGGCCCGAGCACACTCTTCAGCGGTGCTCACGAGCTGCTCTGTGTTCTGCACAATCGACGGCAGACGGCTGTACCAGTTCCGCACCACATCCTACAAAACAAATAGACAAGCTCAGAACAACAATACAAACATGATTTATTACTCACACACACACACACACACACACACACACACACACACGAGTTTATACCTGTAGCAGGTTGCGTGCCAGTCGTGTCTTGCCAGTATAGATCAGAAGGAGGCGCTGCTGCAGAGCAGTGAGGAAGTCGGAAGGAAGCACAAGTTGCTCCACCTCCACTCTTAAGGGTAGGATGCGCTGGGAACGTGCCACCTTCACTCCACCTAGAAGCCCTCCCACTTGGTCCTGCCACCCTCCACCTATAGCACAGTTTAGTGTTTAAGTAATTTTCCTATTATTAATACTTTGTGTGTATTAGTTACCTGAAATCATACATGTACAGTGGCGGTGTGTACAGTTCAAATATGTCTTGAAGTAATATTATATCACTGTTCATAGTGCTAAGTTTTATTTATTTTTATTTAATTGTCTGTGATCTGAACTACAGCATGCACCTTGCATACAACTACAAGACACACCAAATAAAACCAGTTATTCTCCAGTAAGTCCTCCACATGGTTTCTAAGTGCACCCTGGCTCTAGTATGGTGGCTGGAACACCACTGACCTGTGGTGAGTATCTGCTCCAGGTGAAGTACGGCATGGATGAGAGAACTGGTGTCATAACTCCGCCCAGTGCACCTGTACACAGCTGCCAGAACTGCACCGGCCAGGATACTGCTTGTACCTGCACAAGCACACGTGCCACAAAGTCCCCTTTATATGGTACAAAAAGTTCATTACCAAGAAATTCATCTGTGTCATGTAAATATCAAAATAAAGTCAGGAAAGCCAGATTGAGGTGGTTTGGACATGTTCAGGGGAGAGATTGTGAGCATATCAGTAGGAGGATACTGAGGTTGGAACTGCCAGGCAGGAGGTCTAAAAGAAGACCAAAGAGGAGATTTATGGATGCAGCGAGAGAGGAGATGAAGCAGAGGATAGGGTTAGATGGAGGCAGATGATTCGCTGTGGTGACCCCTGAAAGGGAACAGCCGAAAGACAAAGAGACCCAGAAAGCAAACCCAGTGGTTCTGGCTCCTTGAACCATAATGATCATTAATCCTTTGGTACAATCACATATTCTGTTTAAATAAGGCAGTGACTTTAACACCTGGACTAGATAATCAATATTTTAATATAAAATGTTTTTGAGCATGAACACCCCTGGTTCATCATCAACATTATACTGAAGCACATGGGTTTATACGTAGGCAAACAAACCATGATTTATAATGAAAGATTCAACCCGGAAATTTGGCAAATCTGTCACCTCGACAAACCTGTATGTGGAAAAGAACACTTTCAAATACCGACCACTATTTCAGATTACACGGTCAGGTAATCTGAAGTACTGCAAAATACAGCATCAACGGTCCTGGAACAGCACTGTTTACAATGGTCTGCACCACTGTGTTTGTTTGTCATTTACAGAGCCAGTGCTGTATTTGAGCACTGGAATCTTTTTTTTTTATCTTACACACAGAACAAACATGTGACTGTGAGGAGACATTTGCAGAATTTGACAAAAATTGGGATCATTGACTCTTCCTTTAAATAGCCTGTAGCATGAGAACATTTTATTAATTTTGATAAATTAAGGCCACAAGTACACATGACTTATGTGGACTATTACACCGTGTCAATTACTTCAGTTACGTCCCAATAAACGCACAAGCAGCATGAAGTCTCACCAAGTCCTGAGCCATGAGGCAGCTGAGACCAGCTGTGCAGTTCCAGTCCCCCTCCCCAGCGTTGCAGTAACTGCTGCTCCAGAGACAACGGAGACGTAAGACACACAACTTCACTGCACACACACACCGCCTTCAACAGCGCTCCTGCAAAACGAACAGGGGTTCACAGAAAATAATCATGTGAAGCCTTCATGATACCACAAAATCTCCTTTCCTTTTCAAAGTAAATGCTTAAAACTGTGGCTGATGAAGCAGAAGTAAGTGTCCCTGATTTGAACAGTAGTCCTCACCAGGCACATGAGGCTTACAGTGGTCGTCCAGGTCAGTGAGATCTTTACACACGGTCTGTGTAGTCATGCTGCACTCTAAAGGGCCGCTGCAGCTCAGCAACACTAGTTGGGGCTCTGAGATACGGCGCACTCGGGCTCCGATTGGTCGCTGTCCATCCACCTTTATAGACACGTTTACCACCACGCCTCCATGCTCAAACGCAATCGGGGGAGTATCACTCCAACCGCCTACAGTACATGAAGGGGGGAAAACCAATTTAAAAAAAAAGAAAATAAAAGAAATCATATTTCAAAAGTTTGAAATATTGCATAAACTCACCAGAGAGGTCCAGTCTGGCTGGACACTCCACTTCCTGCCATTCTCCCATTGGTGGCATCTGGCCTTGACTGATGTCCACAAATTGGCATGCAGACATCACGGCTTTCCTGAGAATTATCTGTCCTGCACCTTCGTAGTGTCTGGCAGCTCTTACCAGCAGATCCGGTCTATAGAGGATCATAAGGTAACTAATACGCACGTAAACGATTACCAGCTCACATGTAGCACTCTATACTCACCTACTGAGCCAGCGAGATCTCTGTTTGGCCAGTTCCAGGACACCAGCCTCCAGCTTGCCCTGCTCCAGCAGGCTGAAAGCATAAGCCCAGGCAGGATTACCAGCCGGGCCACTTCTCAAACCTCCTTTCCACTCGCCAGCCATGCAACCAAGAACATCAGCGATGCATGCTAGAGTGCGTGCAGCTACACCCAGATCAACAAGACTTCCCGAAGCCACTGAGACGGAAGGAATAGGAAATTCACGGTTAGCCGTTCACCGAATTAACTATGTGAACTGAAACTATGTGAACTGAAATATGATACGACATTTACTAGAGAGGGTAATAGGGATCACCCCCCCCCCCCAGATTTTCTCCCTAATTTAGTCGTATCCAATTCCTCCCCGCCCCCACATTAATGCTACTACTACCACTCAGTCAGGAGAGAGGTTAAAGCGTCAAACGGGAATCGAACTCGCAATCTCATAGGGCGAGCACTTTACCACTGCGCCACTCGGAGGTCGGGATTATCTTTTTTAAGAATTGATTTTGAAGTCAGTGAGGTGATGCATGAATTCACATAAAAAAAGAATAAATTTCCCCTCCCCCCACCTCTAATATTCATCGCAAATTATTGCAGCATTTAATAGATTTTGCTGCTTAAATTATCATTTAGGAAGAATTAAAAGAATTAACAATAGACAATTAACAATGACTGTCCATCTTTTCCTCACCAGAGTCGAGTGTGCTCAGCAGTTCTGTGTGCTTGCCCCCAAGTACTGCTGCTCTCATGCAGGGCAGAAGGTTGTGAGCTGCGTGTCTCTTCAGTGTGTCTGCTGCTCTTCTCCTGCCTGAACTAAACAGTAGCTCTTCTCTCCACCGCAGTTCACACTGCTGGTCAGTGAGAGACAGCACCTCCCTAAGAGACAGTCTCCATGCTGATCTCCAACTCTCTACACTCCCACAGCCACCCAGTAGGATGCGCACACCATCCAGCCCTGTTGTGCCTCCCTTTGGTATAATTGCCAAAAACAAGCGGGCATCCAGCAAAGTCTGACCTGCTCCACTCACTGGTCCCCACAGATCCTCTTGCCTAAGAAAAAAATGGTAATATTTTAGGTGCAATCCAGTTCTATAAACTATAATGCAATCTCAGGGCTGTTTTCTGTCTCTTACTGTATTCCAGTGCTACTAAAGAAGTGACTCCATGTTTGATTGAGGAACGAACCAGACACATCGTCTCTCGGGGCCTGCAGAGGAGAGAGATTAGAATAACACTACAAAACCCGTCACAACATGAGCCGACTTTTTAGCCGGCTTTGGAGCTCTATTTCCCAGTTTAAAAACTACAAAGATTAATACGTTACAATCAATATTCAGTTAGTAAATTTTTTTTATTTTAATTTTTAAAGAAGAATTCATGCTTTGTTTTGTTTTTTATTTGTACGATATGTATGCAAATCAAAATGCACATTGAGCCAGCTCTCATTTCTTCACATTGCTTAATAAAAGTTTAAAGTGACAGGCTGCAAAGTGCCTGAAGATACAATTTTTAAACTGTTTGTTTATGTAACAACCTCAGCAGGAACCTCATTTTCCCTCTCGTCTGTTCCAACCACTCAGCATTTAGCATCAGGAGTTACTAATCACCGGCCTGACCATCTGTCATCATCTGCACCCGAATCAAATTGCGAAGTCAGTATAATAAACGGGACCTATTTACAAGTTAAATTGGATTTAGATGGAAAACTAAATCCATCTAATCCATATCTTTAATTTTTTGATACTGAATCCAATTATGGCCAGAGTATATAGAAAATCTAACAACATACTGAGCTGGTTTGAAATCCATAGCCATTGTTATATGTTATGGTATAATCACGTCAAACTCAAAGGGTGCAGCCTCGCTCTAATATTGCAGAGAAAGACAACCAAAAGTTACCTCCAAATTGTCATACGCCCCAAACACGGTAAACACTGTTAACTTCAGCTCTCCCACATTCACCCTGTGCCCCTGTACAATGATGTCACTGGTCAGAGGCAGGTGCCACAACTGCTCAGATACGGTCTGATCCAGGCCTGAAAGGAGGCATCCTGGATTCACTTCAATTGGTCCCTAGGAAAGGGGAAAAAAAAGAAAACACAAAATTTAAATGATCTGCAACTGAACCTAAAACAATTACTGTTTAATATTATACCAAATAAGCCAGACTGAAATAATGCAAATGCACAGAGTAACTGTCTGTGTTTAGGCAGTTTTTATCTTTTAAATAACAAGAATATAAGGTTTTAAGAATATATAAGGTACACAATTTAAACCATTAGCACAAACGGACGTTAAAGCCTGAATGAAACTTTAACTTCCATTGTTTTGGGAACTTCTAAAATCTGATGAGTTCATAAACACTCAGGACATTACATCAATATGGTCGACGCATGGCACATGCTCAATCAACAGTGAAGAGAATTTCTTTTGTATAATTTCTACTTGATAAGACAAAGCTTTTATCTGCTTTGTAAGTTAAGGGTTAAGGTGTGTAACCCAATCCTGCTGATTTCAGCCCATATTTACAACCTGATAAAAACCACTGTGGAAGATATTTCATAAGCAAATGACCAAGATTTACTCAGATACTCAACTGGTGTTCATTTCTTTTTACATGGGTTTAGAAGATGTAGAACATTTTTAGGCATAAGCTTTGAAACAATACTACTAGCCACTTCCTTTTATACTGAATCGAGACAATGATTTCATCAGATAGCTAGTAAATGGTCTGAAAGGCTGCAGTACAAGTCTTCCTGACCTGCAAGTGGCAGTGTTGCACAACAGCCCCTGCTGCAACATGCACCTCTCCTTCCAGGATACTGTTAATTATCCTACTGCCCTCACTCACGCACTGTAACTCCTGAAAAGAAAGACAAGGTTATAAGAATGCATCATCAACATTATACTGAAACACATGGGTTTATACGAACACATGCTTTAGAACGAAAGATTCAATCCGGAAACTTGGCAAACCTGTACGTGGGAAAGAATCTGTGTCTCTGATCCTTTCTCCGTCAGACGTACAACATGGTCCCTACCTGACACTGTCAGGTAATCGCAGTGTCCATCTGAAGCATGTACTGCAAAATACAGAGAGAGAGAGAGAGAGAGAGAGAGAGAGATGTATATACAATATATACAACCAAAGGACAATGAGAGAAAGATAAAGATATTGGTGGTAAGAAGCAGAAAGTAAGTAAGTAAGCACCTAGAAAAAGACGAATCCCTCTTAAAGTCTTCCAAAGCACAGAGCGAGCACTCTTTACTGCTTCCTGTTGTGGACCAATAAGTGAACTGCAATCTGCTCTCACTTCATTCACAAACTCATCTTCAGTCAGGTCAGAGCAAAAGCACTTCAGGATGTCCACAAAGAGAGAGATCTGTACAGTATGGTAGGAATTAAATAATCAACCAAAAAGGAAAATCCAGAAAAGTATCTTACACTCTGACAAAAAAAATTAGTGAAGCCCAGTTCCTATGAGCGTCTACAACAGATTCAGATTTAAGGTGGTTTAATGGGAGAAACTATTAGAATTCATTGGCTTAATAGACAAACAAAAAAATCCAAGTTTACTGCATCATGCCCTTGCTAGCCTTGCATGGATGCACAGCTTCTCCTTATGATGATTGGTGGACCTCTTAAATGGGCAAAGCCTCATAACCAACCTCTGATAATTGAAATAGTAATGAACTTGCAGGCGGCGCGGTGGTGTAGTGGTTAGCACTGTCGCCTTGCACCTCCAGGGTCTGGGTTCGATTCCCCGGCCAGGTTCGATTCCCGTCTCTGTGTGCATGGAGTTTGCATGTTCTCCCCGTGCTTGGTGGGTTTCCTCCGGGTACTCCGGTTTCCTCCCACAGTCCAAAGACATGCAGATTAGGCTAATTGGCGTTCCTAAATTGCCCATAGTGTGTGATTGAGTGTGTGTATGTGTGTGTGCCCTGCGATGGATTGGCACCCTGTCCAGGGTGTACCCCGCCTAGTGCCCGAAGTCTCCTGGGATAGGCTCCAGGTCCCCCGCGACCCGGAAGGATTAAGCGGTATAGAAAATGAATGAATGAATGAATGAATGAATGAACGAACGAACTTGCAGCAGTCGATCAGTAACCAAATCCATGACACTTTTAGAAGACAATCATAGCTTGTAAATTTATCAGTGTAACTTGTAAATACTGTAATTAAATTTTGGTGGCTTGATTGTTAGCATTCTCTGGGTTGTGGGTTAGATTTATGGCTTGGGTCTGTGTGCATGGAATTTGCAAGTTTCCTCCAGGTACTTTTAGATTAGATTAGATTAGATTAGATTAGGCTAATTGGCATTCCCAAATTGCCCATAGTGTGTGTGTGTGTGTGTGTGTGTGTGTGTGTGTGTGTGTGTGTGTGTGTGTGTGTGTGTATATGTGTGTGTGTATGCCCTGCGATAGATCCAGAGTGTACCCCAGGGTGTACCCCACCTCATGCCCTATAGGCTTCCAGGCCCCCGTGACCCAGTACGCAGATACACAGGTGTACACAGGATAAAGCGGTATAGACAATGAGTGAAAATGAGTGAGTGAGTTAAGTTTAATTATTTACACTATATTTTTTATTTCTAAATATCCATCTGTCACTAAATTCTCCAGTAAGCTGGAGCTAATCATCAGTTTACCGGGCAAACATTATTAAAAAAAAAAAAAAAAAAAAACACTGCGTGCATACCTGTAGAGGACACACTCCTGAGTCCAGGCCCAGGTAAGTGCAGCTGTCCAGTGGTGGAGTCACATGGGTCTGTAAAAGTCTCTCAGATGCAGAGCTGGAGAAAAAAACAAGCCCGGACACCTGTAACACGACTCACCAGTTAGCAAAAAAATTGTGGAAAAAAAACCCCCACACATGTATATCATACAGCATTTCACCAAGATTGGATTATTTAAAAAAATTATATTTCGTACCAGAGGAACTTTCCCATCAGGCAGTAGAGCAGAGCGGATCCTCTCCTCTGAACCCCAATAGATAATATCACGCACTACACCCTGTCGATACAGAGTCTTATATAAGGTACAGATCTCATCTTTTGGAACCATGGCAGCATCCAAGCTGAAGAATTGTCGCTAGGGCCTAGTGTTATGACAATGTAATATCGATAACATGCTGCTACATTATACCATAATACACCTTTCTGAGATATTGTTGGTATCATGTTATCTAG
The DNA here is from genome assembly GCA_030522415.1 of Channallabes apus. Classification (NCBI taxonomy): domain Eukaryota; kingdom Metazoa; phylum Chordata; class Actinopteri; order Siluriformes; family Clariidae; genus Channallabes; species Channallabes apus. The sequence continues at coordinate 39,694,717 of CM060107.1, read as the reverse complement.
TCATAACATTCATATACAGTGAACCTCGGATTGCGAGTAACCAGATTTGAAGGCGTTCCGTAAGACGAGCAAATTTTTAAAATAAATTTGGACTTGATAAACGAATACCAAATAGCATTGAGTATCAAGTAGCATGCATGCGCTTCTGGTTTTGGCGCTGACCGTCACGTGATCACAACTGAGCCAATGGTTATTCTCTCTCGTGCTGCGGAATTGTGGGTAATTGTCTCCCATGGTCGATCTCAGTCTGCATGAGTTACTCACATAGTCAACATCCGTGCGCGCGTCTACTGTTTACTATAACACTGTGTGCGCGTAAAGTACCTTTTATTTTGTGCTTGTGTGGGATAACACACACACACACACATACAGACACACAAGTTTACTGAATAGAGACTCACTCGTGAGCTTGTGAGGTTGAGTCATTGTGTGTGTGTGTTTGTGTGTGTGCGCCTTTGTGAAAGTTGCCCTACAAAACAGCCGCCTCCCCCCGCCCCTTGTCTGCACTTCCACTACTCTCTCTGGTCTCAATCACTACAACCACGATCTTTTCAAAGGTAAAGTGCAGGTAATTTGTTTTATTTTTACTTTATATTTTGTATTAATTACTTTCATAGGAATATTTTTGTGTTGTGGAACGAATCGTTGCCGAAACAAATTTTGCTCGCAATGCAAGGTTCCACTGTACACTGTACATAACTAAAGCAAACTTAAAAACAGCTAATGACATATTTTTGTTGGACATATTTTTATACACTTCAAGGCATTTTCTGTATAATTTTGTTCTCTGTTAAATAAAACTAATTGAATTCATAGGACACATGTCATGCATCGTAGACAAATCTTCAGTTATCATATCATGCATGCTATAATATTTTTCACATATTTCGGTCATATCGCACTCTCCCTGTGTGAATTTCAGTGTCATCTGCTTTACCCACAACCCACTTGTGCGTCAGTGAGGTAGACTCCATGGTTCACAGCAAAAGACGTGTCACCAGGAAAGGACACAGCCCGCACTCCAGTGAAGCCCTCCCATGACATTGCTGCAGAGACAGATACACAACATTTATATGCATGAGGTAGTTAATGTGTGAGCTTCTGGTTAAATACTGGTTCACTGAGCTCTGGTTAAATACGTTGACCCATAAATGAAAAATAAAGCTCAGGCTCAAACCATCAAGACTGCACGCTCAAATGTTATTTCTATTAAGAAAAGAACTTCACTTTAATTGGGTACATCCTGCAGATATACACTAAGTGTCTGTAACTGTTTGTGCTTTATATCTCAGTATAATCCCCTGCTACACTCTTGCACTTATACCAGTATGATCGGATCATGAAACAATGGCCTCCCAGGGAGTTTAATGGACCAAACGTGGAAATGACTTAGAGCGAGATCAGGACTGCACAGGGGGATGTGGCAATATGCTGAGTTCCTGTATTCCGTTCCCACAGATGCAGCGCTTTCTCAAGTTGGCAAAAAGTTATCCATAGATGTGCAAAGGTCAAGCATTACACTCGCTGTATGTTGACAGGAACGACTCTAGTGGGCTCTAACCACGTCAGCCAGAATCATCATTCACATATGTACGGCCTTCTTTAAAACATTTTCACCATTTAAATGTTTTATTGCAGCTATGAGTCTTTTCACCATATACCGTGCTTGAAGTCATCTGTAAATATCAATCAGTTTAAAGCCTTTATTGATGAGAAATTTCACCACAAGTACCGGGTTGACTTGAACTCTTCTCGTATTTACACAACTCTTTCAAGTGACAGAATGCCTCCTGGGCTGAATAAAGGTCAATTGAATAAATGTTTAATGTTGCTGGTGATACAAAGCTGGACTTCAAACACTCTGATCTTTGATCTGAAACTGACCGAGAGATTGTCATTCCATCGCATCCCATCTTTTGCCCATATCAGGGTTGTCAGGGATTTCAACTGTGAGGCAGTTCCGCCTTCGATTTGTTTAAATATATTAGATTAATCTTATTAAAAATGCTATTTAAATGAATAATGATTTTTTTAATGACAGCTGAATTAAGAGTTAAGTAAGAGAACTGAGAATGTCCATTGTACTTAAAATATCCAATATGTGTAATCTCACATGGCATTGTCGAGATGCTCAAGATCATGTCAGTACTGCACACCCAAACACCTGGTGGAGAGCCAGCACACACCTTAAACAAAGAAGGAAACAACAGTTTGTACAGTATGAACACCATGCAAAGTGTGATATATTATGCAAAACGCACAAATCTTGTCCTTGTGTGAAATCCAGTGAGGGTGCAATTTATTCACCTTAGCTGAAAGACAGGTCAGTAACAAATCTAAACAGCAAACTGGTCCTTCAACACTCTGTTCAGGTGCACTAACAGGCATCCAACAGAATGCCCTACTGCACCCATCCCAGGGGAAATCTCTGCTCTGGCACACGAGCACACAAATAAAATGATCACCAATGTTTCGTTAGATAGCATAGTTTATTCAAAACTTTAAGTAAAACTAAAATATTGTAAGTATGGTTTTGTCTAATTTTTAAATAAGTGCTGTACTAGAGATCCAACCTAAAAGACACATTTATTGTTAATAAGGGGAAAGAAACTATGCCTTCTTCCCTGGATGAGACTTGAGTCTATCACAAACAAATGCACACAGATAAATAATGATTTACTCCTATGGCCAAATTAGAGCTAATCCAACTAACTGAAAGTTTATGGGAAGCAGGAGTGTATTAAACATGTCAATTCATGACTAAATACAGTGACTTGCAAAAGTATTCGGCCCCCTGAACTTTTCCACATTTTGTCACATTACAGCCACAAACATGAATCAATTTTATTGGAATTCCACGTGAAAGACCAATACAAAGTGGTGTACACGTCAGAAGTGGTACGAAAATCATACGATTCCAAACATTTTTTGCAAATAAATAACTGCAAAGTGGGGTGTGCGTAATTATTCAGCCGCCTGAGTCAATACTTTGTAGAACCACTTTTTGCTGCAATTACAGCTGCCAGTCTTTTAGGGTATGTCTCTACCAGCTTTGCACATCTAGAGACTGAAATCGTTGCCCATTCTTCTTTGCACAACAGCTCCAGCTCAGTCAGATTAGATGGACAGCGTTTGTGAACAGCAGTTTTCAGATCTTGTCACAGATTCTCGATTGGATTTAGATCTGGACTTTGACTGGGCCATTCTAACACATGGATATGTTTTGTTTTAAACCATTCCATTGTTGCCCTGGCTTTATGTTTAGGGTCGTTGTCCTGCTGGAAGGTGAACCTCCGTCCCAGTCTCAAGTCTTTTGCAGACTCCAAGAGGTTTTCTTCCAAGATTGCCCTGTATTTGGCTCCATTCATCTTCCCATCAACTCTGACGAGCTTCCCTGTCCCTGCTGAAGAGAAGCACCCCCAGAGCATGATGCTGCCACCACCATATTTGACAGTGGGGATGGTGTGTTCAGAGTGATGTGCAGTGTTAGTTTTCCACCACACACAGCGTTTTGCATTTTGGCCAAAAAGTTCCATTTTGTTCTCATCTGACCAGAGCACCTTCTTCCATCTGTTTGCTGTGCAAACGGGACTTCTTATGGTTTTCTGTTAACAATGGCTTTCTTCTTGCCACTCGTCCATAAAGGCCAACTTTGTGCAGTGCATGAGTAATAGTTGTCCTATGGACAGATTCCCCCACCTGAGCTGTAGATCTCTGCAGCTCGTCCAGAGTCACCATGGGCTTCTTGGCTGCATTTCTGATCAGCGCTCTCCTTGTTCGGCTGTGAGTTTAGGTGGACGGCCTTGTCTTGGTAGGTTTACAGTTGTGCCATACTCCTCCCATTTCTGAATGATCGCTTGAACAGTGGCTCCATGTGATGTTCAAGGCTTTGGAAATCTTTTTGTAGCCTAAGCCTGCTTTAAATTTCTCAATAACTTTATCCCTGACCTGTCTGGTGTGTTCTTTGGACTTCATGGTGTTGTTGCTCCCAATATTCTCTTAGACAACCTCTGAGGCCGTCATAGAGCAGCTTTATTTGTACTGACATTAGATTACACACAGGTGCACTCTATTTAGTCATTAGCACTCATCAGGCAATGTCTATGGGCAACTGACTGCACTCAGACCAAAGTGGGCCAAATAATTACGCACGCCCCACTTTGCAGTTATTTATTTGTAAAAAATGTTTGGAATCATGTATGATTTTCGTTCCACTTCTCATGTGTACACCACTTTGTATTGGTCTTTCACGTGGAATTCCAATAAAATTGATTCATGTTTGTGGCTGTAATGTGACAAAATGTGGAAAAGTTCAAGGGGGCCGAATACTTTTGCAAGCCACTGTATGTAGAATTTCCTGTTCTTACCGTGTGCAAAATGAGAATGTGTGCATCATACAGGACATCTGCAGTCACAACCTACAAGACAACAAAAGCCACGATGAATATATTTGTATCAATGACTAGATATACAGTGGTGTGAAAAACTATTTGCCCCCTTCCTGATTTCTTATTCTTTTGCATGTTTGTCACACTTAAATGTTTCTGCTCATCAAAAACCGTTAACTATTAGTCAAAGATAACATAATTGAACACAAAATGCAGTTTTTAAATGAAGGTTTACGTTATTAAGGGAGAAAAAAAACTCCAAATCTACATGGCCCTGTGTGAAAAAGTGATTGCCCCCCTTGTTAAAAAATAACTTAACTGTGGTTTATCACACCTGAGTTCAATTTCTGTAGTCACCCCCAGGCCTGATTACTGCCACACCTGTTTCAATCAAGAAATCACTTAAATAGGAGCTACCTGACACACAGAAGTAAACCAAAAGCACCTCAAAAGCTAGACATCATGCCAAGATCCAAAGAAATTCAGCAACAAATGAGAACAAAAGTAATTGAGATCTATCAGTCTGGTAAAGGTTATAAAGCCATTTCTAAAGCTTTGGGACTCCAGCGAACCACAGTGAGAGCCATTATCCACAAATGGCAAAAACATGGAACAGTGGTGAACCTTCCCAGGAGTGGCCGGCCGACCAAAATTACCCCAAGAGCGCAGAGACAACTCATCCGAGAGGCCACAAAAGACCCCAGGACAACATCTAAAGAACTGCAGGCCTCACTTGCCTCAATTAAGGTCAGTGTTCACGACTCCACCATAAGAAAGAGACTGGGCAAAACGGCCTACATGGCAGATTTCCAAGGCGCAAACCACTTTTAAGCAAAAAGAACATTAAGGCTCGACTCAATTTTGCTAAAAAACATCTCAATGATTGCCAAGACTTTTGGGAAAATACCTTGTGGACCGACGAGACAAAAGTTGAACTTTTTGGAAGGTGCGTGTCCCGTTACATCTGGCGTAAAAGTAACACAGCATTTCAGAAAAAGAACGTCATACCAACAGTAAAACATGGTGGTGGTAGTGTGATGGTCTGGGGTTGTTTTGCTGCTTCAGGACCTGGAAGGCTTGCTGTGATAGATGGAACCATGAATTCTACTGTCTACCAAAAAATCCTGAAGGAGAATGTCCGGCCATCTGTTCGTCAACTCAAGCTGAAGCGATCTTGGGTGCTGCAGCAGGACAATGACCAAAAAAAACATCAGCAAATCCACCTCTGAATGGCTAAAGAAAAACAAAATGAAGACTTTGGAGTGGCCTAGTCAAAGTCCTGACCGGAATCCTATTGAGATGTTGTGGCATGACCTTAAAAAGGCGGTTCATGCTAGAAAACCCTCAAATAAAGCTGAATTACAACAATTCTGCAAAGATGAGTGGGCCAGAATTCCTCCAGAGCGCTGTAAAAGACTCGTTGCAAGTTATCGCAAACGCTTGATTGCAGTTATTGCTGCTAAGGGTGGCCCAACCAGTTATTAGGTTCAGGGGGCAATTACTTTTTCACACAGGGCCATGTAGGTTAGGATTTTTTTTTCTCCCTAAATAATAAAACCCCTCATTTAAAAACTGCATTTTGTGTTTACTTGTGTTATCTTTGACTAATAGTTAAATGTGTTTGATGATCAGAAACATTTTGTGTGACAAACATGCAAAATAATAAGAAATCAGGAGGGGGGCAAATAGTTTCTCACACCACTGTAATATTGGATCAGGATTATATTAACAACAACAACAGTCTCAAACCAAATGAAGTTGTCGATCTCACAAAATTATTAGTATATCTGTTAAATACATTTTTTTCTTAAGCACCGGTGACCTTGAATAGGTAATTAATATTTTCTTTAAAATTTAAAAACTTTGTAGCTGTAAACCTTAAACAAATGAATATTTGTTGAAGGGCCTTGTCTGGCCTCATGAAGGAGCCACCATTGGTAAACAATCATAGACTTGATTCAAATACAATGTGCCATTATTCGTTCAAACTAATTTAGTAGCACTAATGTTTATTTTATTATCATATTATTTAATATATAAAAAAAACTATTGAAGTATCTAATAAGCACATGAAATAACATGTAACTTGTGGTGTTGTCTGTTTTAATGTCATATCTCGTACAAAGGGATCTTTATTCACAACCAAACACAACGTCTAAATTTTCCTTCCAGATCAATATAGTATCTATCTATCTATCTATCTATCTATCTATCTATCTATCTATCTATCTATCTATCTATCTATCTACCCCATACTCTAATGCAGTAGGTAGTAGTAAAGCACAAAGCGCTCATATACTGATGTATGGAAATTGAAAGCAGTTAGCATTTTCTGCAAGGACGGTGGTATATTTCTAAGCAATTCATCAATATTAAATAGTTTAAAATGTAAAGTTTACCTAAATGGTACCTAAAAGTGTGAAACAATGAGTAAGTACTTGATTCAGAAGAAATCTCACAGCGTTATTCCACAATACCTGACTATTGAACCCTAACATTGGGCCAGTTTCTTAACTTCGCTTTTTATTAACTTCGCTTTTTATTATTAGAATCAGAGATCTGATTTACTGTAATTAATACAGTAGTAACAGGTTTAATTGATTTACACTTATTTTATGCTAGAATAATAAATTTTTCTCCAGTCACATCAACACCTCACCAAGTCACATCATTACAGCACATTTCACTCCCCAGACTTTTAAAACTGAATATTTCTAACAGCTTTTCTTCAATGTTGTATACATTACAGCCCAAAGCACATTTACGGTCCCTCACTGTATAACCGGCTCTGGCACTGAGATGCTCTGCGGCCACCAGCAATGCGTTGAGAGTCGCTCCTCCACTGCCCACATGCTCCAGTGGGTCAGACACGGTGAGCAGCAGCGCAGCAGGGGGCAGGATCCCACGCTGCTGCCGTATCTCCAACTCTGAAATGAGAAGCACCTCTCTCTGAGCTCATGACTATAACAAGGCATGGATAGCTCAGTGGTTAAGGACTACTCGACTCAAACCCCAGCACCATTAAGTTGCCAATGTTGGGCCCTTGACCATCAACTGCCCAGATTTATAATGAGATTTTTAAAAAATTGCAAGTTGCTCCAAATAAGGGCGTCTTAAATGGTATTCATAGCCTTAGCCTTGAACTAAGCTGGAAGAAGTGCACCTATATTAATGGTGAAAAAGGATGTTCAATAGTCAGGTAAGCGGCAAAATATACAGTACTGAAACTCGCACATCTTGGACGTATTTGGTCCCAGATGTGAAAAGGAAGGTGTGTTGCGCATTTGTTGTTGAAAATAAGTCTCTCAAAAAGGAAAAAAGTATTCATAGTTGAGTATTATCTTCGCTCATATGGAAGTGGCCATGAATGGGGACCAAGTTTTTAAAAAAGTAGCAGAACAATTCCTTCCCATACCGCCCATTACCCCAATCTTATACTGTACCACCTGATGCCTACTTATGGGAAATGGTAAAGAAGACTGTGTTCAACTGTGAAGATCCACCAAGATCCGTTAAAATTTTAAAAACTTTGTAGCTGTAAACTGGGGCGTAAATTTCATTTAACAGTAGGGGGGGAAAATAAATATAAAATTTCTCATGAGCAATTTTTGAAGGGGACACAAATAAAACAGTCAAATTGTACTTCTAAAGATACAGTATGTCCCCACAGTGAAAAACTTTGCTTCTATCATTATTATTGTAGCATGGAGACTGCACCATTATGGTTATTTTCAAAGTTTTTCTAAGGTTCAATGACAAAGCAGATTTTTCTTCAAAACTATTTATTGCATTGTTTGTTATGTTGGTTACAGTCAAGCCATCAACATACAATAAAATGTAAACATGAGATCTAAACTAAAAACTGTGCTCCCTGTGCTGGTGCTGGCAATATCATCTCTTTGTTCTGCTGTCTCCGGCTCCCTCCCTGGTCCTGAATCTGCCCCTTCCTCTACTCTCACTGTCTCAGAACAGACTCCTGAAGCAGAATAAATGCAGGAAAAGATGTTTTCCATACTCATAATAACTAACTTGTTTACATTACACTTGTTAAATTGAAAGATCATACTGTAAATTGGTGAGCCTGTGATGTTCATCTACTGAACAGCCACAACTACAAAAACATTAAAGAAATTTACATTTACACTTAGGCATTTGGCAGACGCTCTTATCCAGAGCGACTTACATTTTTTATCTCATTACACATCTGAGCAGTTGAGGGTTAAGGGCCTTGCTCAAGGGCCCAACAGTGGCAACTTGGTGGTTGTGGGGTTTGAACCTGGGATCTTTCGAACCGTAGTCCAATGCCTTAACCACTGAGCTACCCCAGGAAATTGAAATTGTTCTGTACTATACTGTAGCACATTTCAAATTGCTTTACATAAAGAAAGTAAAACTATCAAAAAAGAATCACAACAATAAAAACAAGTAATTAAATTTATATAATATATATTTTTCACAATAGAGAGTGCAAATTTTTTTTTGATATATATACATTTACATTTGTTTTTTTTAGGGGGGGGGGCAACCATCGAATTGGGGGGGGGGGACATGTGCCCTCCGTCCCCCCCAGGATTTACGCCCATGACTGTAAACTTTAAACATATGAATATTTGTTGAAGGGCCTTGCCTGGCCTCATGAAGGAGCCACCATTGGTAAACATGTTCCACAATCATAGACTTGATTCAAATACAAATTTTAGTCTGCACTAATGTTCATTTTATTATTATATTATTTCTTAAAGGTTTTAATGTATTAAAAAACTATTGAAGCATCTAATAAGCACATGAAATGACATGTAACTTGTGGTGTTATCTGCATTACGCAAGCAAATCATCATTCTTTTGCAGGAGTCTGCAGCAACCCTTGTTTTGGTAATCCGGTGCTATGTCGAAGTTGGTTCCCCCGTCAGGATGTGTTTTATTAGCCCCACACCCGTGAAACAGGCGCAGGGAACGCGCATTTAGGAGAAGGCTCGCCCGCGAAGGGTTATGCGCGGACCACGGAGAAGCACGGTAATGGCCAAAAAGGACATTGTTAGCGTTTTTTAATGATGCCTGACTAACTCTAGCCATCAGGATGTGTTTCCCTTGTTATCTTGGACATATTTAGAATGATGAACCTCGGCTGAGACACTTGTAGGCTGTAAACATGTCAGTACATGCGTTGTATTGTTTATATTTAATCACTGGTATACACTACCCATGATTTATTTATGCTATTTTATCAAGTTTTTTTTTTTATATATATGTAGATGCGGTCATATTATCTCACTAGTTTTGACACGTAGCTTTGGTTTAAAGTTTCACTCACACAACAGAAGTCCGATCTTTGTCTCTTGTAGTTTATTTTGTCAGCATCAAAGAATCAACACTTCATACAGTCGTCTTGAGTAAATCCACTGTGGTTACAGACACCAGTTGCGGCATCTTGCAAATCTCTGACTTTTACAACAACCTATTTGCTGTATCTTATAAATTACAGTCTTAGCTTACGTATATAACAACACTCTTGTTCTATACACCTACTTACGGGAGCTTACGGTTACAACAACCTAGTTGCTGTATCTTACATTCTTAGCTTACCGGGAGCTTACGGTCAAAAGCTTGTGTTTCCGTAGCCTTCCACATCTTATAGTTGTATACCACAAATACATGACATAGTGGAATGACATCACTGACCAACTTACGATTGTCAAAATGGATGCATAACTAAGAAATTTAAAGCTTATGGCTTATGTAACAAACTTAATGCTTAATGCTTTACTAATGAATAGAACAAGGTAGAATAAATGAAATAACAAATAAAATAAAATAAAATAAACACAACAACAAATTCATAACAGGTACGATATGGCTCTTACAATATATATTTAATATAAAGAAATGGACCACTACCAGTGCTGATTCCTTTCATATGCAGTTTGGGTTTATTCAAATAGATGTGACCTAGTGAATTGACATCACGTGGATAAAATGCTAATTATCTAACATTATACAGTAATACTACTACTACTACTTATTATTATTATTATTATTATTATATTAATAATTGTAATAATATAATAATTATAATTAATGTCTTGAGACTGTATCGGACGGGTCTCTATTCTGGCATTATGGTTTTAAGTTCTTTAAGTTTAAGAAATATACAGAAAAATACTGACATGTTTACAGCCTACAAGTGACTCATTCATCATCACCTACAAGTGACCGAGGTTCATCATTCTAAATATGTCCAAGATAGCAAAGGAAACACATATTGATGGCTAGAGTTCTTCATAACCCTTCGCGGGCGAACCTTCTCCTAAATGCGCGCTCCCTGTGCCTTTTCCACGGGGGTGGGGCTAATAAAAACGTATCCTGATGGGGGAATCAACTTCGACACAGCACCGGGTTGAGAATCTGCATGAACGATATGAAAACTGTATACCACACACACATTTACATTAGGCATACCGTGGTAAATCAACACGCTAATAGTGTGTATGTTAGCTTCTTTCATGAGAAATGAAAACAAAGTGATATTGTTCATCTTTTTATTGCAGTACCGTACATTTTGGAGTAAATTATTTGCTTAGTTTGTTTATAATTGCAAAAACTCTTTTTTTTTAAATCGGGATATTTATAAAATTGGCATACGAACAAATTTGCAATATAAGCCAAATCAGTAGGTATCGTGATATTTACTGCTGCATTTTTAACCTCTCTCTCTTAAAAGTCCCCATGCAACTTTAACAAACCTGAGTAAACAAAACATGTACCCTGTGTCCTTACCTCTCTGGAAAGCATGAACACTGTCTTTGTGCTGACAAGTGAGCACAACAACAGTCCAGTTGAACACACGTTCAGTTGTCATACCGACCAACACCACGACAGACTCCACGGTGGAACACAACACTCCCGCTACTACCACAACTTCCGTCAGTGTGAAACGACAGATTTCAAAATAAACGTTCGATGCGACAAACAGGGGCGTCGCACCCGTGGGGGATGTGGGTGTTTTAACACCCACACTTTTCCCGGTGAGAGGGTTCAACACCCACACTTTTTCTATGGTTTTCCCGCAGTTTTGAACAAACGCCTTCGCATTCGCTCCTCCGTTTCTCTGGCCGCTCTGTGTCTGCACTCGCTTCAGCTCTCCTCTCCCCTCCCTCTCAAACCTGACACCGGCTGATGATTGGCTGTTCTGCCTGTCAGTCTTGCCTCTCGGTGTGTTAGATTTATCGGTCAGCTCGTGCAGAGGAGGCGGGAACTTATGGTTATGATTATTTACTCCGTTTTCCAGGTACTTTGAATGTTTATGCTTTTTAGGGTTTTAAATAAGCTTGATATATGTTTGGGAAGATGTTCTGTTTATGTTTTCTGTATTATATTTCGTTTTTTAGACTAATGGCAATTGCCTGGATCTTTAAGATCTATTACTTCTTTGCAGGGACGTGCACTCATAGGAGGCAGGTGAGGCAGTGCCTCACCTTGCCACCAGGGGCGGTAAAGGGCTCAGCATGGTTTCCTCAGCTGTCACCATAAGTTGTTAAAAAATGAATAATATAATAAAATATAATATAATATCTGTCCTGTGGTCTATGCTTTTAATGCAATTTTGGTGTGTTTCCTATACATTTGGATCATTTCATAGTCAAAATAGCTGTATTTCTTGTTCAAATAACAACGGGAGACGAGAATCATGGAGGCTGAGGCAGTGACAGGTAGTGCCTCTCAGCGCGTGCGTGTGAGAGTGTGCACCACTCACACACTGTACTGAGCGCGTGCAAACGGCGCGTGCTTGCAGTCAGCGGGAAAATACAGGCCTTGAGGCAGCCAGTACCTTTGCCTCAAAGATGGGGGCGATAGTGAGCCTGCGGCTAATAGTTCACGACACGAGTAAATTAAGAAGAAAAAACAGAAAAGAAAAACAACCAACAACATTCGGTGCTAACGCGTTGCTATTTGGCTTTATTTCCCCTGAAAATGGAGGATATAATCTTGAAGATAATAAATTTTTAAAAACTTGACTTGGCAATTATCTCAATTGAGAAAGAGAGACTTGTAAAACTCAAAGAAAAGGACAAAAAGGAGGACTTCTACAACAAAGTCATCGAGATCTTCGTCCAGAAGGACAGGAGAATGGACTTCATTTACAAGTAAAGGTAAGAATACTGCAGTGGTGTGTTTAAATGTACAGTGGTGTGTTTAAAATGTTATTAAATTTAATCAAGAATGGGATAACAACCATGTATGCTTGTAAATCTGACTTGTGAGTCAGTGCCTTAGCATCATACAGTACGTTTGTAAATCTGACTCTGAGTCAGTGCCTCACCAACCCCAACCCTCACCGCACGTCACTGCTTCTTTGTATTCCTTCAAAACATCGCTTTTCATCTATTTGCAAGCAAAATATTGCTGTAAATGTTTTCCTCATGTGTGATTGACTTATTTATTTATTCATTACTTTATTACTCATTATATGTATATGTTAGTATGGACGTATGTGTATATGTGTATTATGTGAATACGTGCATATACATGTGTGTATGGACTACACATCATCATGCTTTTTACAGTAATACTTGCATACACACATGTGTTTTCTTGTTTACATGAACTGTATCTGTTTTCAATAATGAGTATGTGGGGTCGGTGGGGCGGTTGAGGTGGGATGAGGGAGAGCTTGAGTGACTGCTAATGTACATGTGTTGTTTTGTCTTTGTCCTATGTCTTGAGGACCCCCTCGAAATCGAGATGTTTCATCTCAAGGGGTTATCCTCTTAACATCAATAAATTACATCATAAGTTAAAAAAATTGCTAATTGGGATAGTGTTCAGTAGCTAACCTGGCTAAATTCGGTTATGTGTGTGGCATGCAATGCATAAAGTAACTGTGATGAAGGCAGGAAATTGACGAGGAGGGACAAATTGACAATGTTAAGCAATGTATTCATGGGTTTATTGCCAGTGCAATTGATTTTGATATTTTGAGCATTGTTTGTTCATTAGCTGACTTGCCTGCTGTGTTTGATTGTATCTGTTCAGGAGGAAAAAAAAGAGAAATAATGTCAGTTTGCATACCTGTTGACTATGGAAGAATATTATTTTAATGTGTATATTATTTTAATGTTTAAAAACAGTAAATTGTTATTATTTATACTATTATTTATATTATTATACTTTTGTTTATATTATTATTATTATTATTATTATTTAGAAAAAAGCTTTTTGTGAGAACTTTTTGTTTTATATCTTCATTGCTTACTTGCTTATCTGCAAGTAAGCAAAATGTAGCAGTCACAGTCCTGTCGGACCCATGCCACTGTCGGACCCATGCCACTGTCGGACCCATGCCATTGCCGGACCCATGCCATTGCCGGACCCATGCCATTGTCGGACCCATGCCACTGTCGGACCCATGCCACTATCAAGCTAACCACTGTCCTTTTGTCACGCAGTATCATTAAGATGCAGAAAAGAAAGAGGCAGGAGAAGATTGACACCTTTTTCAAGAAAAATCCTGTAAGTGAAGTTGAGAGATGAAAGTTGAAAAATGTTGACATTAAACAACAGTAGCCTATTACCATTAGATACTGTTTGCATTTATTTCATTGTATTACTTTTCAATATTCACTGAGGTTTTCTAGTGCCACAGCTGTAACTGTTTGAACCTATTACCACTGCAACCTTGTTTAGGAGAGGACGTTGCTGGAGGCATTGGTTTCAGAGGCAGCACAGGAAGGTTCACAGCAATTAAATGAATGTTACAGTTTGTAAAAGAGGTTTATGAAGGAAGAGTGGCTGTGTGTTTGTGTCATGGGTGGTGCTTATTTCCATCTCAGGTGCACACGTGTGTATGGTGTGTTTATATCAAATTCACTTTAAATGTTTTGATAAGGGTGTATGTGAGGATGTGGCCAGGCGTGAGGAAGAGAGATGAAAAGGGAGTAAAAGGCAGACAAGAAGCAGACAGGCAAGAAGCAGACAGGTTGGTTGCATTTATATATGTACATAATTGTTTATATTTTTGTTCTGAATATACAGTATGTTGTTTGTATGAAGTGTTGTCTGTATATTTGGAGTAACAAAATAATTTCTCCCTGAGATTATTAAAGCATTTCTGATTCTAAATCAAGGCGGCGCGGTGGTGTAGTGGTTAGCACTGTCGCCTTGCACCTCCAGGGTCTGGGTTCGATTCCCCGGCCAGACTCGATTCCCGTCTCTGTGTGCATGGAGTTTGCATGTTCTCCCCATGCTTGGTGGGTTTCCTCCGGGTACTCCGGTTTCCTCCCACAGTCCAAAGACATGCAGGTTAGGCTAATTGGCGTTCCTAAATTGCCCGTAGTGTGTGACTGGGTGTGTGAGTGTGTGTGCCCTGCGATGGATTGGCACCCTGTCCAGGGTGTACCCCGTCTAGTGCCCGAAGTCTCCTGGGATAGGCTCCAGGTCCCCCGCGACCCTGAACACAGGATTAAGCGGTATAGAAAATGAATGAATTTTCAGGGAAACAGGATCATTACGTGTCCAGGGAAATGTTATGTACTGTCTGGGACAGATAGTCTTCTGGGCAAACCGGGACAGTGGCACCTGAATGATGCTCTGGCACTTTGTTCTCTCCCACAAAGAATATCCGCATAGTCCGGGCAAAATATAGTACACAATTCAATAGCTATTTTTTATTTATTATTATTTTTTATAAAAGGCATCGGCACATAATAGATCTTCTCAAAGGACAATACTATAGAAAATACGCCTGAATATCTTTTCGAGTAGTCAGTGTGCAGTGATAACAACTGTACATCTTTAACCTTGCAAAGTCACATGGCATATTCATCACGGTCATTTATCTAGACTAGAGTGAAGTACTTTAAATAAATAAACTAATAAAAGTAGATTTTGATGTTAAAGTTTGATTCAGAAAAAAGCAGACAAATGACACAGTAGCAAAAGACAACCAGATGTTTTATTTACAGTTTTATAAAACAACTCATATTGTTCATTCAGTAATGGTCTTTGTTCATAACTTCATTCTCAAACACCTTAATGTAGTAGAAAGGAGTTGAAAGGCTTATTATCCTGAAGAAATCTTACAACCAGAAACACACACACAAACTGTCTATATTAACATCCATCATGCAGACAGTAGTGTCAGTGTGGGAACAGAGTCATGAGACAAGGCTTTAACAAAAAATTGTCTTCTTTTAAAGTGAAAAAAAAGTTAGATCCAATGATAATTAACCAAATCTAAAGCTAGAGTGTGTCCCGTATCAGTAAAAGTGGCCACTTGTTGATCGAGAGAAAAAGGCGAAAACAAGCAACATTGTAAAACAGGAACTAACTCGCCCTGGGTAAAATGTGTGATTTCACAGGGAGATACATTTTTCAACAATCAATCACTTTACACAAACTGAGTTTAGTATCAAAATAATTTGCCTTGAAATTGAACAAAATTGGCCATGGGTACTTAACTGTCGAAACAAACTTCTGATTGTGAATATAAGAAAATTACATCACAAAATTAGCGTTTTATTGCTCATACCTCTCGACACTTAAGCTGCCCTAAATCAATTTAAATTATTTCTGGGTAACTTATGCTCCTGAATCTATTTGTGTGACTCGAGTCTTCGAACCAGCCAACAGGGCATGTGAAAGATTACTGAAAAAGCAAAGCTGTACTAGTCCGTAGGACTGGGCAATATGATCAATTTACTCTGATGATTAATTAATGATATTTTGTAATGATTAATTTTATATTAAATGTTTTGTTTTTGTAAATAAAATGTTAACATTGTTCTGTACTTATACTCATAAATAAGCTTCTATTCTTTTTTTTTTTTCCTAAATGAGAATTACATTTTCAAAATGAATAAAATGTATTTTGGTAGGCCAGGCACCACTACTGCTGGGAAACGGTTCCTACAGTATATATTGTGATACATGTGTATTGGAGAATTAATTATCCTTGAGAATACATATATGATGTGATCTATATTGATCATATGGCCCAGCTGTGGGTTGAGGCGTACGTCTTTTGCGACTACTTCTGCATCTACTGTAGTGAACCTATCTCATAAGGTCTATTTGAAATGTTAGCCACAATGCTTTGTATTAACCTCCAACAGATGGTGATGTTACTCCACAGTCTGACATCAGTTTCATTCTAACATAGAATGGAAGAAAAAAAAAGTTAACAAAAATGCTTTAAAAAAAAATCTTAAGTCCCTAAAGTACTGAAAGAAAAAAAAAAAAGAAAAAAAAGAAAAAAAAACACACCTAGCATAACATAACTGAGTAAGTAGTAAGAGGCTGTTTTTGAGCAACCCTGTTCAATGACCAACTAAATGTAAAGTTTACATTCATAAGATTATAATAGCAGCAGCTTGTTCTATGTTACATGAGATGGTTCTGTCCATTTATGCTTGTCGTTAGTAAACTCTCACACACACACCTGACAGAATGAAACAGAACATATACAATATATCTATGTAATATGCTCTTATAATAAAAAAATAATAAATTGAGCATTATATTGAGCATGGGTGTAAATGAGAATGTTTCAAAAATGCACTAAGAATGTTATAGGTTTACGGTGGTGAAGTAAGAAGACAGCGAGCCCGAGCTTCCATTAATCAGACTAATGATATTTGTACTGTGGCTTGAGCAGCAACGATCATGTAACATACCTCCATGTGGCTGACCAGATGTGGCTGATTAAAAAAATAATAATAATAAAAAAAATTGGTCCAGTAAGTCTGACAATGATTGTGTGTGTGTGTGTGCTCTATCTTATAAGAATAGCTGATACTCATGCGCATCCTAATTACTCTATAGGGATAAATACCTGAGAGACACAATGTAACAAGAGCGACAGGTCTCCTGAGAGGACGTCAGTCAATGTTTAACATAACGAAAAAAACAACACTTATGCTGTTCAAGTGTGTGAGAGTGTGGCCCAAACAAGTGTAGCACTGTGTAACGACAGTACTCCAGAATCTTTAAAGCCGCACAAACAGGAATGAGTGTTCAATTCGAACAGCTCTCGTGTCTTATTGCATAGCAGTAAAAAGAACTGAACAAGCCATATACCCCTGGAATAGAACGCATGCTTAAGAGGACAGGTCAGTGGTCCGCTAATGATCGACTTGTTCCCTTTAAAAAAAAAAAAACAAAGGAGTTACAGAAACGGTACATTTCTTCATCACTAGAGTACATCTCATGGTTTCTGTACGAGCATGTTTAAGACGTTTACAGGAAGCGTTCAAAGGAAATCAGGACTTGTGATGAAATTTCTCATGACGGCATAAAACCGATTGACATTTACAGAATACTTCAAGCACGGTACAGTGATAAGACTCTTAGCTGCAGTAAAACATTTGATAGGTGTAAAAATTGAAAAAGAAAGGCGTACATGAATGATTATCCTGGACCCCACTGCAGTCGTTCCTGTGAATATTCAACTAGTGGGACATCTGATAGTTAAAAATAGATAGATGACTTCTTACCAACTCTCAGCAGAGATGCATCTGTTAGTGGAAACCGTACACACAATCATTCGTGAACACCCCTTGCACATTACAGGAACTCAGCTTGAAGTTATTGCCACATTCCCCATACTATCCTGACCTTGCTCCAAGCTATTTCCACATTTGTTTAAAGAAGTTGCTGGGAGACCAGCGTTTCAGATGTGTAACAGGCAGTCCACTCCTGGCTCCCTTATGGTATCTAAGCACTTGTGAAAGGCTGGGATAAGTGTATTAGTGTAGCAGGTGATTATATAGAGAAACAATGGGAGTTTGTATTCTCATAACTGTTCTGTACAATCAAAAGTCCCAGTTTGACTTGAACATCCCCTCAATCACTGCAACAAATGTAGTGTAGTGCAGCTTAAAAATAAGAATTTAAAGGTAACTTCCTTCATCTTTCCTGGTAAAAGATACATGTTAAAAAGTACAAATGTTGTACCCTTAAGGCTTCCATCCTAGTGTCAAGAAAAGGTACAGCTTTGTATCCCCTTATTTTCTTTTTTGTACAGTGTATAAGGCAACTGAAAGAACCGAGCATCTTTTTCTTGCATGTCGCTCACATATCCATCAACACAGTCATGCTCTGCATCTTACATTTCCGAACAATAAAACATGAGGGGGGAGGGGGAAAAAAGGAAAAAACAAAAAGTAAAAAAACACCCAATGAGAGACTATGTAAAGAACTCACTGGTGGCTCTGTGCATGTTAAGAGTGAGTGAGCATTGGAATGGTTCAGACAGTCAGGGGAAGACAGGCAGACAGACAGGCAGGCAGACACACATACACACA
The DNA here is from genome assembly GCA_030522415.1 of Channallabes apus. Lineage (NCBI taxonomy): Eukaryota > Metazoa > Chordata > Actinopteri > Siluriformes > Clariidae > Channallabes > Channallabes apus. Next base: position 39,676,032 of record CM060107.1, on the reverse strand, counting down.
CGCGCATCAGTTCAGGCTCAAACTGTGCCAGAGCTGTGCAGTCCACTGTGTCTTCCATCAAGACTTGCGTTGTCGTACGGGATCCGTGTTTCCGTTCAGTTTGCTGCGGCCAGATGTTACAGGGGTCTTGCTGCTGTTGCCGGGGGGCTTCTCCCGCTCGGAAGAGCCCTCCTGCTTACGCCTCCGTGTCTCTTTATAGCGGAGTGTGATGTCACTGTTAACAAAAGGGAGACTGTGGCTATTACAAATAAATTATCCAGCAATTTTTCACTTGGCTACATTGGCATGGAATGAGGTTACAAAGGTAATGTGTATTAAATGGACTGAACCACTCCTCTAAACTCTGAGATTTTTTTTTCTTCTTTTCATGATGCAAGAGAACAATGCATAAAGATACAGGTCAAGTGATTCAGTTCATTTGTATATCAAACTAAAGATAAACTGTAAACTTTTAAAGTTGCAGGGTTGTTAGGCAGGTTCGGTTAATTAAGAACCTGCTGATCTCAACAATCTGTAGAGTTTAACCGAATGGTGTGAAACAAAATATATTGAGTGAGCAAGAGTTCACGACTTCTAGAAACTGAATAGGAGTGGAAGCTGATGACGTCTTTTGATTTTGTAGCCATTCCATCTCAAGGTTTTATGTTTCGTGAGATGTTTTTCTGCTTAAACTATTTTGTAATCCTATTGTTTTGTGCAAAAATTAAGTGAAGTTGTGACCTGCATGATTTTATGCTCTGCGCTGCTGCCACATGATTGGCTGATTAGATATTTTGCATAAAAGTACTGTACAAGTGTACCTATTAAAGTGCGCATGTGTGTATGCATGCATGAAGTGTATACAGTATATTGAAATGAAAACTAACTTTGATGAGATGGGGAAAATAAAGAGTGACAGGAAAAAAAAAAAAAACACAAAAACATAACACAACAAAGCTTGATCGTATATAATACCAGAGTTGCACTTCTGCACAGTTTCATGTCTAAGTATCGGCAATGCGTGGGCGTAGCCCACAGAGCAGTCCTGGGATGACTAATGATGGTATTGCAATAGCTATCAAATAAGGTATTTTAAATGAAAATGCTATGTTTGCTTTTGTTTTTCTTATATCGTAAAACTGCAAACATACATACATACATACATACATAGATACATATTTGCTTTGTGCCTCCTAAATGTTCTTTTTCAGCTATTTATTATATAATACACAAACTGTCTTTTGGGACAGAGAAACTAAATATTTATCTATGACACATTTTAGTCATATGCACAAACAACTAAACGTCATAATGATTGCATAATGCTGCAGGTGAACTTCCCAGCCACAGAGAATGTAACAAGCCTTAACTTTAAACGAAGGGTTTCTTTTATTGTTTTTTTTTTTTTTTTTTTAAGCATATCAGAGGAGAACCATACTCTGTGATATGGTTGTTAAAGTATATTTGAGAGAAAGGCTTTCAAGTTGTCAAATTTCATGTATTTAAAAAAAAAAATGAGCATGAGATGGCATTTTATCTAACGTGGTACAAAAGCTTTCACAAATCAGCAAAAGTAGATATTGACTTGATTTCTAAGACAAAAGCAGTTTTTGTCAGGTTCAAAACGATGCTTGCTTGCTCCCAAATGATTACACCAGTCGTTTCCATTCTTTTTTTTCCAGACCAGATCCCCAAGTACAAAATCGAGTATGTGAGAGTAAGCTAAACAAAGCTAAACAGAGGTAGTTTTTTGCTGATTCACTATGGCTGCACTCTAACTCCCCATTATAAAATATAAAAAGAGTTTTAAAGCCAGATTTGAAGGGGTTCATCATTTTTAATCTTATCAAGATGATTCTTTCCATGTAGTATTTTGGAAACTGGGAAGATTATCTCCCAGTTTCCAAACCTGTTTCTCATTTTCCTATCGGCCCAAAGATTTCTAAACTACAGCAGTGAGAATACCAGCCTTATTCATTTTCTATGGAAAACATTTTGGGGGAATCAGATTCCTTAGAAACGTAATAAAACACATTTTACACAGGAGAGAACTAGAAGAATTTTCTTCTTTACAAAATAAATAAATAAATAAATAAATAAAAAACATCAACTGAGTTGGAAGTAGGAGTCACAACGACTTTTGCATCATTTCTAGATAAAATGCTTAAAGGAAAGAATATCTTTTTCTGTACATTCTGGTTTGTTAAATGTCAAACTGCCCTCTAGGGCACACACTAGGCTTGAGTTAGTGTGTGAAAGCCTGCAGACACAACAATGCAGATGTTTAAGTCTGGCCTTTTTGGCATGCAAGGGGAGGAGCAGCCTGGTGAGAATGACAGATGAAGGTGATGTTGGCACAACAACCTGCCGTCACTCTCCACCTACCTCTCCCTCACTGCACATGGACATTACCGCTGACACACACAGGGGAGAGAAAGACACTATCAGCACGGCACATAGAATGGCACAAAAACAACCAAAAGAAAATTTGAAATGCAAAAACCTGCACTATACCACTGAACATGGTCCATTAAAAGCGACATCAAGACATGGTACAACTAAAAAGTGGTCTGAGTTTTGTAGGATTGTATGTGTGTATGTGTGCGTTGCACTGTGTTTCTTTCAGGATGTGCATTTACTTACGCATATAACAAGTGAGAGCAGAGCAGTGCCTTTGTGCCTTGTCCCATTGCGCTCGTATTAATTTTCTACAATCACTTACCGGATAAAGAAGCGCCACAGTGTCCATGTGAGGATGAGGACAATGCCAAGGATCCAGCACTGTGTGACAAAGAACGGGATCGGTAGCATGATGGTGTGCGGGTCGTACTTCACTACAATGAGAAATTCAGTTACTGTGATGGCTGCAACAAGCCATGCCTGCTGACCCAGTTTCTTGTGGAATTTCCTGAAAGATCAGAAAACGTGGCTTTAGGTACCCGCTTTTAAAATCAAAACCTAACCCAAAACATACACTGTTAACTAATATTAGATGATAGTTAATTATTTTATTTTATAATCCTGTTAATAAGATTACTCAATGCAGAAGAAAGCATACCTTAATATTATTTACCTCATGCTAAAATAAATTCAATCTTATCTGAACATTTACCTCATAAAAAAATAAACATAGTTTACATTTAAATTTGTCTCATAATGCAGTAAATAATATTAACAGTAACAACATCAGGATAAACATTAACATTATTTACCACATGCTAAAGAAAATATTAACTAACATTATTTACCTCACTACGAAACAAATTAAAACTTAACTGGCATTATTTACCTCAAGATAACAGAAAATAAGATCTAAATAAGACAAAAATTATTTTTTTACTAATATTTACTTTGCTTTATCTTTAGGTAAATAATATTAACTAACCTTATCTCAAAATAAAACTAGCATTATAGACCATGTGTGAAAGTAACACGTAACCAAGTTTAGTTACCCCAAGTTAAACAACAAAGTTAACATTATCCAAGATTATTTACCTCACCATAAAACAAATTACAAATTAACGAGCATTAATTATCCCAAGATAAAAAGTAAACATTAACATTCTTTATCCCAGGACAAAAAAGTAAACATTAACCAACTTTATTTAGCTAATGATAATTAAGCAATATTACATGAGAGGAAGTGCTGTATTGCTGGACAAAGCATGACTGTGATATAGGCACAAGGGCACAGCCCGAATGACGAAGGCATAACAATGACGCTGATATCCAGCACAACGGCACAACCTTGAGTGTAATATTTCATTCATACAACAGTTCCGCAATCACCATTTCGTATAAACAGATGCTTTGTTTGCTTATTTATACCAATTATTTTGCTTTGCCAACACATATCCTAACACACCTAGAACTCATAAAAAAAAAGGTCTATGTGGTCCACATTATTAAGGGAAGCGCAACTACCTGCCAAAAGCCACATTCAAAACTAGTCACAGAAGCACTTTAAGCAAAAAAAACACATCAGATAAAGTTGTCTCCTTAACACATTGTCTAGTTAATACTTAATTCTAAGTTGTTCTGAATCACATCTGAAATATCGGCATTGTTTTATTTACACAAAAGGCAACCTACAAACCTATTGAAAGCTGAAGTCCAAATCAATCTCTAACCTCCAGGACACTACTTGTGTGGAACAACTGATTGTACACCCTAGTGCACAATCTATTTTACTTCTATTTGCAATTTAAACCCAGAACCTAAGTGGACATAGCTGAGCAAAATATGTGGAAATATAAAGAGAAAAATTCCAACTTAGTACTGGAAAGAATTAAAAACTTCCTTTACCCCCTTTAATTACCCTGACTGTCACGGTCAGTCACATTTAGTTAGTTAGCTAGCTAGCTGCGCCCTCATGCCTACAATTGCATCACAGCCGTGCTGAAATTCAGCAAAACAGAAAAAAAGCTTAGTAAATAATCTTAAAGTTTACCTGTGAACATTGCATACAATCGTGGCCAAGAGTTTTGAGAATTACATAAATATTGGAAATTGGAAAAGTTGCTGCTTACGTTTTTATAATAGCAATTTGCATATCCTCCAGAATGTTATGAAGAGTGATCAGATGAATTGCATAGTGCTTATTGCCATGAAAATTAACTTAATCCCAAAAAAACCTTTCCACTGCATTTCATTGCTGTCATTAAAGGACCTGCTGAGATCATTTCAGTAATCGTCTTGTTAACTCAGGTGAGAATGTTGACGAGCACAAGGCTGGAGATCATTATGTCAGGCTGATTGGGTTAGAATGGCAGACTTGACATGTTAAAAGGAGGGTGATGCTTGAAATCATTGTTCTTCCATTGTTAACCATTGTGACCTGCAAAGAAATGCGTGCAGCCATCATTGCGTTGCATAAAAATGGCTTCACAGGCAAGGATATTGTGGCTACTAAGATTGCACCTCAATCAACATAGGATCATCAAGAACATCAAGGAAAGAGGTTTAATTCTTGTTAAGAAGGCTTCAGGGCGTCCAAGAAAGTTCAGCAAGCGCCAGGATCGTGTCCTAAAGAGGATTCAGCTGCGGGATCGGAGTGCCACTAGTGCAGAGCTGCTCAGGAGTGGCAGCAGGCAGGTGTGAGCGCATCTGCACGCACAGTGAGGCGAAGACTTTTGAAAGATGGCCTGGTGTCAAGAAGGGCAGCAAAGAAGCCACTTCTCTCCAAAAAAAAACATCAGGGACAGATTGATCTTCTGCAGAAAGTATGGTGAATGGACTGCTGAGGACTGGGGCAAAGTCATATTCTCCGATGAAGCCGCTTTCCGATTATTTGGGGCATCTGGAAAAAGGCTTGTCTGGAGAAGAAAAGGTGACGCTACCATCAGTCCTGTGTCATGCCAACAGTAAAGCATCCTGAGAACGTTCATGTGTGGGGTTGCTTCTCATCGAAGGGAGTGGGCTCACGCACAATTTTGCCCCAAAACATGAATAAAGAATGGTACCAAAACACCCTCCAACAGCAACTTCTTCCAACAATTCAACAACAGTTTGGTAAAGAACAATGCACCCCACCGTTTGGCGCGTTCACGTGAAGGGGTAGGGGTGTCTTATTTCTCTTTTGGTTGGAGGGGTAGGGGGAAGGGGAAGGGCCAGATAGCCCTCCAAACGAAGATTTTTCGGGACCTCACTTCAAACGAAGGGCTAAGCGAAATTTTCAACATGGCTGCTCACTCGAGCAAGCAGACCCATAAATGATAATTTTTGTCATTTTTATGACAAGTTTTCATTATATGTATATTACCTTTAGTCTTGTGTTTATGGTGATGTTCTGTAAAGAAACGTTTGCAAAAAAAAAAATCGATAAAGTTTGCTAGCGGATAGCACCGATTGCACGATATTACAAAAATATATTTTTATGTTACATACACTTTACTGCATGCTACAAACAAATATGAAAGTTCAGTAGCACGGCAGTTTGCCGAGCATTTGATAACGCATTGTTTGTTTAGCTTACGGCCATATGTGTACATGTAAATGAACGGTGCTTACACTATTCTTACTTACTGCAACGTGACCACAGTTTTGTAATTTATATTATGTATAGGGACGGCTGAGGAAACCCGAAGGCTCATCGGTTTTCGTGGTGAAAATTAGCAACTTTTTTAAAAAGGGGTAGAAAATAGAATTGGGATTCAGCCTAAGTGGCTCGGGGACCAAAACGTTGAAATTTTGGTTCCATGACCTGGAAACTCCCCAGATCTTAATCACATTGAGAACTTGTGGTCAATCCTCAAGAGGCGGGTAGACAAAAAAAAAAACCACTAATTCTGACAAACTCCAAGAAGTGATTATGAAAGAATGGGTTGCTATCAGTCAGGATTTGGCCCAGAAGTTGATTGAGAGCATGCCCAGTCGAATTGCAGAGGTCCTGAATAAGAAGGGCCAACACTGCAAATACTGACTCTTTGCATAAATGTCATGTAATTGTCGATAAAAGCCATTGAAACGTATGAAGTGCTTGTAATTATATTTCAGTACATCACAGAAACAACTGAAACAAAGATCTAAAAGCAGTTTAGCAGCAAACTTTGTGAAAACTAATATTTGTGTCATTCTCTTTTGGCCAGCCAAACTTTTGGCCACAACTATATATTTTATAGGCATAATTAAACTTTGTTGTTACTTATGATCAATGATGGTCAGTTCTCATTCATGTTAAAACAAATGCATTATGAAATCTCAGGTAAGGGAGCTGTGATGAAAATTGGTACTAGAATATGAGCAAAAATAAATTTTACTAATTTTATCTATTAAGTAAGTAGTAGTAATAAAAATGTATAACTAGTAATAATTTATACCTGTAAGTTGATAAACAATATACCTCTTCAACATAGTCTAATAGTCAAGCCTAATATTCAGTTTAAATTCCAAATAACAAAAACAAGCATGTATTTATCTTCTTAAATAAATGCAAAAAAATTGAACTAACGGGTCATCCATGAAGTCGTAGATTTCCCTCATGGCCACTCCTCCAACGTTAACGAAGAACACAAGTCTCAGCAGAACGAGGTAATGCTCAGGTGGCATCCACAGCACAAACTTCAAATAGAACGTGTTCAGCTCCGCTAGCAAGAACTAGAATGTGTAAAGTGGAACAATCATGTACAGTACGTATCCAGTGATATGATGGTGCTCATACAAACATTTCCAATGGTCATAAAGTCATAAAATTTACAGCTCCCTTCTTTCATGTCAACACTTTAAGCACAGTTGAATGAAGTCCTTTTCATTTCATAAACAAACATGAAGTTAGTACTCATCAGTGGCCTAATCACTAATGAATCATCAATGAGGATAATTACAGAAACCTGATATTAAAGGAAGCTAGTCACTAATAAGTTAATTAATCTGTTATTTTAAACCAGGGCAGAGTCAATTTCTGTGTGAAATATTATTCTATGTATCATAGCACCTGGGGAAGTAATTAGTCACTTAGATTTGGTTAAATATTTGTTATTATAATTGGCAAAAACAATCCAGTCACACACACACTGACCATGAAGATGATGCCAAGCACTGCCAACCACCGGCGCAGGTTAGACGCTGGTCTCCACTCGAAATTTACCCAGCTGTAGGGAGTGAACTGGAATGCAATGCGCTTTATCTTCCCTCTGTTATTAAAAAAGACACACCATGTACCAGCACATCAGGCACTATTTTCACAATGTTGCTGCACATGAAAGCTACAGACAAAAGAAAAGGTAGGGCAAAGATAATGGAACTTTCTAAAGCCAGTGAAACTAATGTCTATGACAGCACATACTCTACAGAAATCTCCAGGAATAAATATTGTATTCATTGAAAAAATATATTTAAATAAATAAATAAATAAATAAATACCATTAAACTTTAAAACTACAAAATACTTGAACATGCTCACTCCAGAGACACAAACTGCACCTTAGTTTTAATTGAACTCCATCATGACAGGACAGCCAATGGGACTTTCAGTGCCACAATACACAATAAAGTATTACACCTAGGAAATTTGCCTTCACTGTCCATAATCTAAAAATACACCTTAAAATTAGAACTGGAAATGCACAGTGCGAGTGTCTCTTCATACTGATGGCAAGAAACGGATGTTGATATTTGTGGTCTCATTCTGCTGCTAGAAAATGGACTGAGTAACTAGGTACATTAAACAGCATTATTCACAGTGGATGCATAAACATCAAAAATGTCTCATTAAAAGCAATCGTAGAAAGAAAAAAATCTGCAACTATGTTGTTTAGCACGTAATGTCAGTACATCTACAGTATGTTACCATTTTATCAGTAACATTTCTGCATTCCGGTGGACAGCCCATTCTGTTGATCTTTGGTCAAGGTTACTTTTTCTACTAGGTAGAAAGGTTGTGAAAGTTCAACGAACACACTGGATAATTTACCTTAAAGCCTTAAGATTAAAAAAGATTTAGTTTTAGACAAGTTTATAATTGTCTTGCAGGTACCACTTTAGTTCCATTAGGTATTGCTCCTCTTTGCTTTCTCTACATTGCCTTTTCCTGCCCCTGAGTTTTGTTCACCCTATTGTTTCCCACATATCAAAAACTTTCCAAAATCATTAGCAGTATTCTAGGACTTAAGCAAAAACTAGATGACCCAAAGTTTGTAGAGACCTGAACATTACACTTAATGACTTAATGAAGTTTTTCACTGGACACAGGAGTGGTCTGTGGGTGTTTATGTTAAACCACAATCGGGTCACGTCCCGATTTTAAGTGGAAGGCCTTTCCAGAGAAGTGGAATTCATTACAACAGCAAAGGCAGAATATACAGTATAAGCACATATGAAATAAGATTTAAGAAACTAACACTGCTCCTGAAGAGAGAGACAAAAAAAAAAAAAAAAAACAAGTTTGACTAGTTTTAAACTAGTCAAATAACAGAGCTGCCTTACCAGAGTGTGGGTGCAAGTTAACATCACACAGGCCACAGGCTTTGCAAAGTTTAAAATGGTGAAAGTGTTACTGTAAAAAGTCATTGCAAGTAAGTGGTTACTGACAAATCTCTTATATTACTGTCATATTTACCGTTTTGTCAGCTAGCATGTATCTATGATAAAGCATGGGTATTATAGGCAAAGGGTGCTCAAAATATCAATTTATTTAAACTGGCTGTATATTTTGATCATATTTTGCTATATTTATCAGATTTCTTTTTTGTAAGGTTAAATTACCATGAATTATTCCAAGCAATGACCTGATGGAGAATGCACTCAATACTAAAAACTGTGAAAAGTAAAGGATTCAGCAACTATTCTGCCTGATTTATTAGCTCAGTATACAAGATATTATTGTTCTTGTTATCTCAGCAACATTAGTTTATACCATTTCTCTTGGTGATGTACGGATACGGTATAGTGGAGACATATACCAAGGACACCTGGACACTGGATACAGAGTATGTGCTCTCCTAGAATTTGCAGCATAGAGGTGCCAGACTAGAAAGACAAAACACATATCCAGATGGCCCAGGATGCCTGACACAGAGGAGCCACAGATCAGCAGAAGAAAGAAAACATGAAACAGCGTTCACAAATGAAGCGATCCAGGCGATGGTACTGTGGTCCATCTGGTACATTTAAACCTTCAAGCTCACCTTAGAGTCATGATCTACAGAGACTCTTCTAAACATGTATGTAAATTTTATTTCATGAAAGAGGTGACTGAATTTCTGAAACAAATCTACTTGCAAATGTTCTGTTTCTATGAGATGTTTCCTACTTGAACTGTCTAACCAATAATCCCAACCCTCAGCTTGACCTACTGTACTGTACTATGCTATATGCCTTAAAAACACCCACCCTCTGAGACTTATTTTTATTTCAACTTTGAAAATTAAAAAAATAAATAAATAAAAAATAGATCAGTCCAGGTGGAAGTCAGGATAAGATATAAAAGTGAATCTAGAAATCATTTCCTTCTGGCATCTAATTTGTTAACCCTACTTCTGTGGGTGAGTAAGTCAAGATCTGTGAGAAAAATATAGAAACACATCTTGGAACTTACCTTACCTATATGACTGTATTATCCCATTAAGGGCATTTCCACATGATTGATTTGTACTGTAACAATTACTCCCCTCCCCCAGCCCTGACATTACTTTTTCTCTCTGTTTTCAGAATTACTTGAGTAAGTATGAATGTCATTACATTCTCCGTCTTATCGTACACTCTCCAATGCTCTCGCATGCCTGGATGAGATTGGTCCTTGCTACATGCACACAGATTTCCGGCAAGACAGATGACGTCGTGTCTAAACAGTGATCTTCTTCCATTCTCAGGTACCATTGGCTTCCATATCTGATCCGATCCATGCCTGAATATGTCGTTTGTCCATATGTGGTTTCTGAGACCACCTCTTCTCTGGCACAGTTCCCAAGCACGGGACTTGGGATTGTGTTCTCACTGATGAAAATGAACCGGACTTGAGTGATCTCAGAAATGTTCTCGGACGCTAATGTGTAACCGTCCTGACTCAGTGGTTCCCCACCCTGGACCTGAAGCATCTCCTGCCCTGCATGTTTTAGTGTTCATCAGGTTTGCTGGGGCAAAGAAAACACTAAAAGATGCAAAGCAGGGCTGGTAACCAATTTACCAAAAAGTCATAACCCCCTCCCCCCCCTTCCCCCCCCCCAAAAAAAACAGAAGCACAAAAATAAGATGTAGAGACTTACACTTACACTCAGCGAGTGTACAGAGGCAAGCTGGTCAAGGTCAGCTGCAGTGCTTACTTGTATGTAGGAATGTTCCACAGGCCTTGCCACTGGTACGGCTTCATGGAAAGCCAGCCAAGTGTCTTCATGCCACAGTAAATGCCCAAGCCATTACACACAATCACGTCCATAATCCACTGGGGCAGACAAAAAGAGAGGGAATAAAAATGTATCTCTAGTGTACAGTTTATAAATAGGGAAAGAAAATAAAAGCGATACTTACATGGTCCCACCAGCACTCTGAGAAGTTTGGTAACTGGTGCTCCAGACTGTACTCCAAAAACTCAAACATCACACTGATGATCATACACATCCACCAGTCTCGGATCATCAGTGTCTGGGAAAACAGAAATGAGGACAAAGGACTGTCATGAGCTCAACGAATATTAAATAATTAAGTTTTACAACTGAAAAGCAAGTTTGATTGTTTATGGTTTTTTCTGCATTTATTTCAAGACTTTATCTTTATACTTTCTGCTGCTGTGTAAGTACAAATATACAGAACAACATAGAAGGGGGCAAAAGGCACAACAGCTTACAAGTGAAAACAGAAACACAGCCACATACCTTAATGTACCAACCAAGGAAATGGGCAGGAACAAAGCCATCCATTTTGTCCTGTAACAGCAAACACAAATTAGCAAACCACTGTTTGTTTAGGGTTGTGTGTATCCGGGTGTGTATCTGTGTATGTGTTTATGAGCGACGGTGATTTGTTACCCAGATGTTGTGGAAAGGGTCTGTAGTGTTTCCAGGATCATAGATAAGGCAGTTTCCTCCATAGTCTCTCTCGGGCAGAGGAACCCCCAGCTTCGGGTCGATGAATTTCATGAAGAGGCGTCCATCCTGCACCGTCTGCAGCACGCACAAAACACGGACTTATTATAAAATACATTTACAAAGGGTAGAGCAAAAGGCACTGCATTTCTACATTTACAACAGCATGTGCATTATTATTTTATATTACATCAACTATTGGTTCATGTGCATGTGTGCGTGAGTAAATATGGCATGACTCCAGACCCACTTGGAACAGAATGAAGATGAGGAACAGCTCATAGACAACGCTGACACAGAGCCAGAAGCGCCAGTATGCTGAAAGCAGAAAAAGGACATGCTGTCACGGTGCCAGGCAAAGGGCACCCTTATACAGATAGACACACAGAAATACCCATCATGTGCAAATCAGCTTATTTTCATGCAATGTTGAAATGATTCAAATTGGTTATAGACATGAGCTCTGTAAACTGAGCTGTGCTCGTATCACTCTATCCATGCCCCTGCTGTGCCTATCCTCCTGTTGCCTCCGCTTTAGGGCAACGAGGCTCGCCTTTCCTCCGGAGCTGCTCTTCCCCCGCAGGCTGTCTGTTGCCTTGCTACTTGGAGCTCTAATAAGCTCTTCATATTTACACACCACAAGTTTGCACTCATTATCCTCAGGAGGTTCTTTAGGAAGAAACTTGTTTCATAGAAAACCCTGTACACAACACCTGCTTGGCACTGAGAACATGTTTTGGGGAATAAAAAAAATAAATAAATAAACCTAGAATCATTCTTTTCTTTTTGTTAATCAGAAAACAATGGGATCTACTCTTGAGCGCCTGGTTCTTCGAGTTTCTCTCAATGACGAGCATTAAAACTAAGACAGCTGGTTTGACGTTCTTTTTTTTTTATTATTATTTAGAGCACCAAAAGAATTTCTGGTCTAGCAAGATGAACTGGTTCTGCTTACTTATTACAGTGACACTCCTACACAAAATGATTGCGAGTTATCTAAATAAAGTTTTAGACATTTCTCTCGTCAGTCAAACCGTGTGAAAGAGCGAACAACAAAGCATTTTGCTGAAAAATCTGAGGAAAGCAAATATTCTGAGCAGTCAGCACTGATTCAGGAAACTGAAACTGAAGTGTGTATTTAGCCAGTAACAACCTCACTCCTTCCTAGCACTAAAAACAGAACAGTTCATGTAAATTAAGAAATTTCCTACGAGTATGCGTGTATGAAAGAAAAGCATGAATGAGAGGTTTGCGAGTTAGGAGCTTGGAGAAAAGATGTCGCGCCCCGCCTTCCCCCCCCACATTCTACCATCAAGGTAGACAGTTTTCTCAGTACACCAAAACAATGATTGGACTGCCTGCTTCACATTTGAAATCTTTTAACAGGCCAAACATGTGCAAATGGTGTGGAGCGAGGTCAGGACTGAGGTGAGGATGTGGCAATAACTCCCACCAAAGTTCCTGTACAGTGCAAGCTGACTAACGATTGTGTGTACAGTTCCCACAAACAGACAGCAACTCTTCTGAAGTTGTAGACAAGTTGTCAGTTTTCATGGATCATGTGTTCCACAGGGGCTAATAGGCAGAGGTTTTATGCTGGATGCCATTCTTGATGCAACCCACTCCATTTTTATGGATGCCGTGAATCGAGTGGCTGGATTTGGAGAACTGGCTGGAGCAATATTTTAATCTGTAAGAGGTTTAAGCTCAGGTTTTTGGCCTGAAAGGGAAAAAAAAAAAAAAACAACAACACTATACTACTTCAAAGGCAATTAAACTGAATAGTCTGTTTAGAGCTGCTTCCTTGTTACATGTGACATGAATGACTGAATTGAACCAAGTGAATTGAGTTGTACGACTGAATCATTCGCTAATCTCTAGACCGATTCGTGAATTACAATAATAGTGTTTTGTTTTACACTGGATGGCACTTTGGATTAGTGGTTAGCATTGTCGTTCTTGCCCCTCCAGGTTCGATTCCCGTCACTGTGTGCATGTTCTCCCTGTGCTTGGTGGGTCCCCAGATTGCCCGCAGTGTGTGAATGAGAGTGCCAGCGTGTGTATGTGTGGTTGTGCTCTGCGATGTATTGGCACCCTGTTCGGGGTGTACCCCGCCTCATGTCTCATGGGATATGTTCCAGGCCACCCCGGTACCCTTGCAAACAGGATAAAGCAGTCTAGACGATGAGTGAGTGAGTGATTTACAGTGTGGGAGTGTGTCTGATATAGGGTCTGGGATTTCTTTCAAGTAAATACGTGCACATGTTAATGCAGCATGATCTGAATGCAGGGAAATACATGCAAATGAATCGCCATCATTCAGGAATGAGATATTTTAGTATTTATAAATTCAATTAGCTCCATTGGGCAAAAGGGAGCAGTGTAATGGGGCCCTTGACTTGTCTCACTATCTTTTTTTCTCCTACCTGGATGTGGTCGTGAGAAAGGGCCGTCTTTTGCCTGCGTTACTCCGAAACAAAGGAATACCAGAATGCTAGCTACAATCCCCCTGGAAACACATACATACAGAAACAAAACAAACAAACAAAAATCACTGTGTGAGAGATTTGGAGTGCTTTTGTAAGAAAGAGTGGGCAAAAGAGTTGCCAAGTCAAGATGTACCATGCTAACAGACTCCAACTCTGCTGTAACAAAACCAAAAGGTGCTTCAACTAAAAATAATTGTTACAATTGTGCATATTTCTGCAACCAGGTATTTTTAGCTTTTTTCCTATAACTGTTTCAGTTTGTTTTCCAGTTGGTTTGTACAGGTTAGACATCAAATTAAAGATGAAAAAAGTTCTAAAATGCACTTTTTTTAAATCATGATCTCGTGATCACAAAAGCCTGTCATTTTAACAAGGGCTTGCAGACTTTTTATATTCACTGTATACACAAACCCACTCCATCTCCATCTCATTTTACTATATTTAGATTAACCTCAGACACAAGGGATACATCAGGGATCCAAATAAAACAGTGTCAGGCTTCTGGCACTTAAGAGTAGAACAGTATGGGGTCACACAGTCAGATTAACATTATACAGTCTTATACATTATAAAATCTTCATAAATAAGGCTTAATGTGTGCAAACAATTTGACAGCCGTGCAATAATAAAACACGGCATCATTATCTGTCTAGAATAAGAGCCTAATTAAATACTCATTATCAGTCCAGATAATAAGAACCTATTACAGATCATCTTTTTAGAAAGCAGCCATGTTGCTGATGAGAAGCGCTCGTCCCTGCGTACTCGTCACTCAAGCACTCGTCATTTACTTTAGAAAACACCAGCCTGATCACTGGCTCGCAGGACTTCAGGTCGAGGTCACCTCATGTGTTTAAACAAATAACTCGAACAGGGTTAGTGTTTACACACATTGGATGCTAATTAACTTCCTTCTGCTTAATCCGGATAAGACCGAAGTTCTAGTCATAGGACCGCATACAGCTAGAAGTAAAATCTTAGATCACACCGTAACTTTAGATGGCCTTTCTGTTCCATGAAGTGCAACAGTAAAAGACCTCGGCGTGATTATAGATTCCAGCCTTTCATTTGAAGCTCATGTAGATAATATCACCAGGATAGCATTCTTTCACCTCAGAAATATCGCCAAAATAAGAAATATATTGTCGCTAAACGATGCAGAAAAACTAGTTCATGCTTTTATCACTTCTAGGTTGGACTATTGTAATGCCTTACTGTCTGGTTGTTCAATTAGGTGCATAAACAAGCTTCAGCTATTCCAGAATGCAGCAGCGAGAGTCCTCACTAGAACCAGAAGATATGAGCACATCACCCCTATCCTATCTTCAGTACATTGGCTCCCTGTGAAATTTCGCATTGATTTTAAAATACTACTCTTGACATATAAAGCATTAAATGGTCTCGCGCCGCAGTATCTGAGCGAACTGCTAGTGTCTTACGATCCGCCACGCCTACTTCGGTCAAAGGATGCAGGCTGCTTGTCAGTACCGCGTATTATGAAAACTACAGCTGGGGGCAGAGATTTTTCTTACAAAGCCCCAAAATTATGGAATAGTCTTCCAAATAGTGTTCGGGACTCAGACAAACCTATTTTTTTAGCCAAGCATTTTTATAAATAGATTTGCCTTAGGTAAAGAAGCAGATCTAGGGGACTCATGGACGTAGAGTATTATGGTGAACTGGTATGTTTAGATGCTGTCTTTTGATCACTCAGGTTTGTTGACGGTGAGGTGATTGTTTGCTTTACATCTCAGGGAGCCCTCATGTTTGTGTTTCCTTCTGGCTCTCCCTTTTAGTTATGCTGTCATAGTTAGTCCTGCCGGAGTCTCTGCTTGCACTCTACAGTAAATATACATTCACATTAGACATTGTGACTGTGACCATACCTAACTGCCATCTCTCCTCTTCTTCTCTTTCTCCCCCTCTTTCTCTTTCCTCTCTCCCCGTCTCCACCTTTCACTCTTTCTCTCTCTCTCTGTCGAGCTACACATGTCGTTCCTGAGCTGCCAGTGATCCAGACTCCCACTGCCCTCCGGACCTGTCTGATCCATCCTGGTGCCCCGGTTCTGGTTGGAGGTCTCGTCGCCTGGATGCCCCGTGTGTCTCTTTGGGATGCGTCTGGTGTCTGGGGATGATTCTCTCTACTTAGAAGACAATTCTGGCCTCGACAGGTGTTAGCAGCTGTTTCTCTGAGGACTTGACAATTCGATAGTTCAGGACTGGAACTTTCTACAAGTCTATCTGAGTCTCCAATAACTACTGGACTCCATTTTAACATCAATTAACATCAACTATTATAGCTGAACTGCCTGCCACTTAACACTGTATAAATGCAGATCATTTCCTGCTATCTGTTTCACCTAGATGAGGATGGGTTCCCTGTTGATTCTGGTTCCTCTCAAGGTTACTTCCTTTTACCATCTCAGGGAGTTTTTCCTTGCCACTGCTCGGCTTGCTCACCAGAGACTATCTGACCATTTTGATTCATACACATTGACATTCCATACAAACTTAAATAATTCTTTTGATTGTGTAAAGCTGTTTTGAGACAATGTCAATTGTTAAAAGCGCTATACAAATAAAATTGAATTTTGCATGGCTCATGTGGGGTGTGTCCACATACCTCTTGGTGTTGTATGTCGTGTCTTGTGGAGTCTCCTCCAGGAGGGTCACGTAGACCAGAGCACATGTCAGGATGAATAGGACAGTCAAGGTGTGCGCTCTCCTGTTCAGACAGACAAAAAAATTGATGAATAAACACTGACTTGGATGTGATCTGGAGAAACCCCTGGATGATCACAGTGTTGATGCCAAATGAAGACCTTTTACTTACTTTATACCCTACAAAACTGATAAAGGTCCTTGGTAAAGGAATAGACTTTCACACACACACACACACACACACACACACACACGTTATAATTCAGAATTAAAACAAAGCTCATTAAAAGCTACCTATTCAGTTTAAAAGAAATTCAGAAAAACAGAATGCCATCAGGCACAACAGCTCTCGGAGTATGCAAAACAATGAAAATAGCAAACTATAAAGATAATAACAGCAGGGATGTGGGTGCTGTAGTTTTAAGCAGCATACCCGTAACACCACACCCAACGTATATTTCTGGTTTAAGAAAATGTCTATTGATGAGCATGGTGTGGTTAAATTATAGAATCAGAAGATTTCATTAATTTTGCATACTAACAGCACCTCATTTATATCCTGCAACAGAAATTGCAGATTTATATTACAGGATTAATATTAACACACTTTCCACCAGTGTGTGTGATAATGCTCCAGCTGGAATACCCTGAACATGCAGAGTTTCACTGTCTATGTAAATGAGCTACTGCTGAACCTCGCCCTGCAGAGAACTGCAGCGATGAGCAACTAGCTTCTAGATGTGGTGGCAATGCAACTTACACGATGCCAACTAAAGGCGCAGAGTGGTACCAAGAGGGAATATGTGGAGAATTTCGAGTGGGCGGATGTCCGGGATA
Source organism: Channallabes apus (assembly GCA_030522415.1). Lineage (NCBI taxonomy): Eukaryota > Metazoa > Chordata > Actinopteri > Siluriformes > Clariidae > Channallabes > Channallabes apus. The sequence goes on along the minus strand of CM060107.1, from coordinate 39,658,550 downwards.
AAAGCAGGCAAAGAGTTCGAGAGACAAAGCAAGACAAGATCAGGGAAGGAAGCATTTAACGTTGTTTTAAGGAAGGCTGGACTGGAACATCAGCTTCAAATGAAGGAGAACCTCTGTTAAACATGAAGAAAGAAGAAGAAGAAGAAGAGGGGAGGGGGATCTTCTTTTGAGGACATAAAAAGGGGGAAATTTATTTGCTTGTTTTCACCCCGGCTATTACAAAAACTAAAAGGGTGGAATTACATTTGTTTTTCTACATTTTGCTTGTAAACATGACTAAAAAGTACATTTTGCATAATGGGTCCCATTAAATTGCTCATTGTGATGCGTTATCCTTCCCACAGCAACCCACATCCCACTTACATCTCAGACTAATAATAAACAGATTTTTAGGAACGTGTTGCATAACAAATTAAGGGATACAACTGTTGGTATGGGGAAGTTTTCCATAAGGTAAATAATTCCTGACATTCATTATATTGTAAAAGCTATAAACAGTCATGTCTTCACCAGAATCTCCCTTTACCTCTTGCATGAAGTTATATTTAAATTGAAAACACTCGAACCAAAAAATTCACAGCTTCTCAGTCCTCATCCTGAAGACTCAAGCCTTGGAGACGTTTAAAAGCAGCCATTTCTGGCAAATCACCATGGTTAGAGGAATACTACTTCTGACATACAAACTTAAAAATATAAATTTAAAGATTGTTTTAATATGGATTGTTACTGTCATAATTACGTTAACATTTGCAGCTGCAGTTAAAGGAATCCTGTGTCCTTGCTCGTTGCTTTCCCTGCCCCCTTCGACTCCTGTATATGTCCAGCTTAAAGTCTTTAACCAGCCTGAGCGCAGCGTTTCTGCTGAGTTGGTCGAACAGAAGAAAAGCCAACATAAACCTGGCATCCTTAAATCTTCCTCATGAGTACAGTTGGAGGACATTACTTCTTTCAGTAAGGAGTGTGTATATAGTCATGATGGATCATGATCAGCAAGGCAGATTTAAAAAATAAAAAAAAGGGCTCTCTTTGCATGTACTGTATATATGTACGTGCTCAAAAACATGTTTCAGGTTTACAGACACTACCAGCATCTCAATCTGAGATATTTTATTATTCACAGATCAATGCTGCGCTGAGAGCTTAAGTGCACACTGTAAGGAGTTCATGACTGTATAGGTCAGGTAAACGGTACAACCTGAATCGTATTAAAGTCATAATGTCTTGACGTGAGTGTGCTACAACGGCCAATAGATCTAGCACCTCGAACAAATGCTGTGTACACACACTCACAAAAAGCGCAAAAAGAAAAAATCAGTGTGTGTCTGCAGAACACATTATACACTAAGATAAAGAACTGTAATTATGATGATTTGGTAGTAATTTCTTACTACAAAATTATAATATTAATGAATTAATATATTATAATATTAGTAATATTAAACAATTATTTAAATTTTATTATTTTTTTTTTTTTAAAGGTTAATAAAAACTAAAATAAAAAACACAAATACACTACACGACTAACAGTATGTGTGCACCCCTGACCATCACACTCGTTGTGTCCTTGCTGAACATATTGTTCTTTCGTGTTATTTCAGAGCATGTGTGTGAGGATTTGGACTCATTTACCTACTGAGGTCAGACACTAATGTTAGATGATGGGGTGTTGAGGTCAGGTACAGGACATGCGAGTTCTTCTACACAAACGTGACGGACCACAAATGGGGCTCGCTTTTTGCACAAGTGCATTGTTAAGCTGGAACAGGTTTCAGTGAAGGGAATTTGTAAGATACATGATACAATGGAAAAGGAGTATGGTGTGCTTGTCATGTCAGGTCTACATACAGCATGCCATATAGTGCACAGTAAGTAACCATGGTGGATGAGTAACGAATTGGCAGAAACAGTTAAAAGGTTAAAGCTAAAAATAAGCTGATCAGCTTTAATACAATCAGTGACCTTATTATTTCAGGTTGAAGCCCATGTACATGTCCGACTGTCTTTCTGTACGGCAAAACTCTCAGCCTAACTTATTAATAGAAAGAAAGAAAATTGTTTAAGGTTGAGTATCTTACACCTAGTTTGCGCTAAATTATACTTCATTTGTCGTCAGCCCTGTTCCGTAATCAGAGAGTAAATCACAGATGAGAAATCGAACATGTAAATGGGATAAAGATTAAGTTGTGTGTTAAAACAACTCCACACTCCAGCGCGTAAAAATAAAAAATCACTTACACCACCTCAGTGCTGTTATTTCAGCAGTGGAATTATTAAGCATTTATACTTATTTTAAATTAGATTATTAACTGCAACACATAGCTGTTCATAACATTGTTCATAACATTGCTTTTATTCAAGATTTAGATTTGACTGATGGATAAACTTCAGGTAGGTATCGAAGTAATGGCAAAGTTTCAATTAATTCAGTCATACAGACAGAAGACTGGATTCAGGTCCTCCACTGTATGAAGCTTAAAGTTAGCATTGAAAGAACGAGTTCTGACCAAAGCACAGACAAAAACTTGTATTTGGATGACTGTCTAATGCACATAGGCAGTGTAGGCCTGTCAGTTTGCTCACCAGAAGAACGTGTTGGTTCCATCGTCGAACACCTCGCTCTCGGTGCTCCGCTTGCCGGCTCTGGCTCTGACCCCGGGCTCGTGTGCAGCTCCGGTTACCGGCGGCTCGGCAGCCCCGGGGCCGTTACTGAGCTGCTCCTCCGCTGTAGGGTTACCACTAAAGGCCAAGCTGCTGCTCTTCTTCGGCTCGGATTTGGCCATTGTTTATTACACTTTCTTATTCTTTAGCGTTTTATTCTTGGTGTATGCTGCAAAGTAGTTTGAGTGTCCTCAGTCCCCTCCTTGGTCAGACTGTCTAACGGAGGCATGCAGGATGAAACTACAGCATTCACGTGACACCAAACTTCTAATGACGCTCTTCCTCCATTCCCAGATTGATTAATCAATCACTCAATCAGCACGCGAGTCTCAACCGCCTGTACCACTGATGTACTCTATCGGTGTGCGGTTTTGGAAACGCTCGCGCTCTATTGTGGCGTCTGGCTCACTGCTGCACTGTTGCCCACTGAGTATTGAAGTCACCTAGCTAGGGTACACCGACTGCCCTATATGCAATCAAGACATTTAACATCGTTCAACAACAAATGCGCTCACACTAACTGAGCTTCAAGCTAACGACTCACCCATCTATAACATCTTCCTGTTGTTACAGCGTCACAATTACTAACACGTCCTTTCCCGTCAGCTCTCTCGGATGTGACAGTGAAAGGCGACTTGTCAATAACCCGCATGTAACCTCACTCATCACCTCGACTACCCTCTGGCTGTGGAGATGGACATACAGCCATAGCGCTAGATCGCGCGTTATGACGTCACTTCCTCCTCACGTAGAACACAACGGAGCGTTCAAGGGCGTTACACTGCGCTCGAGTTGCGCATAAATACTTCCCCAACATTTCACCTTGTCTATCCATACACTGATAATTTGTTTGTCTGCGTTTTCGAACTGTTTTTAACAGAACTTGCATCAAGCAAAAAAATATAATTATAACTACTGTTAAGTTATCCTTCTGTTCTGATAGCTGATAGTCACATTGAAACTTGTAGAATCTAACCTTGTGTGTGTGCATCTGTGCCTTGCTTGTGGGTTGGCATGCCATTGGTTATGCACTCTACTTTGTGCTCTGAGCTCCCTTTCATAGGCTCCAGGGCCTGCTGTGACCCTACACAGAATAAGCAGTATGAGGCAAAACATTTATGATTTAGCATGTTCATGCTCAGGGACCTTATAAATGTAGTGCTTTAATGTGACCTGAAGATTTCCCTAATACATGTCTAGTATGATCCTTGAAGATGCCCTGCTGTACCATCTGAGCCAACCTGAAAGAGAATTTAGCTTATTATAAATTCAAAAAGTTGGCATCGGTGGCTGTCATGCAAAAGGCCCGGGTTCAATTCCCACCCAATGGCCAAATCTGAGCCATTGAAAGTAGCGGATAAAATGGGCGGGTTTGCATCAGGAGGAGAATCTGGTGTAAAAGCTGTATCACAGTTGTGCACATCGGATCATCTAATGTGGTGACCCCTTGACAGGAGCAGCTGAATGTACAAGACAATAAATGCAAATGTAGACTACATCTAGAGTGGGATGTTCAGCTAGCATTTGAGTTTGATGAAGGTCTCCTCTAACTGGTGACTCCATGCAATCATTAGTTTGTGTTTATGCTTACTATATTTACTTATTATAATTCAACTGTCTTTACATTTCAGGCTTAATTTGAGTACTTTATATAAACTTTATTAAACCTCATTTACTTTAGGTGCAGGTTTAATAGCTACTTAAAAACTGAAACAAACTCACCTATTACAGTACATCAGTAACAATGTAGGCTACTCTTAAAATAGTGTGATCCAGTTATTATTTAAAGATCGGTCTGTGAATGTTCAGAGTCTACTGAGATTTCAGCCACCTGGAAGGCTCATAGCGGGCAAGCAGTTTGTCAATCCAGGGCTCCCGTTTAGTATGTCCTACAGTTTCTCGCTTTCCCTTGTCAAAGAACGAAAATCCATGGAGTGGAGCGGGACCTCCAGGGTCTGGGTTCGATTCCCCGGCCAGGTTCGATTCCCGTCTCTGTGTGCATGGAGTTTGCATGTCCCCGTGCTTGGTGGGTTTCCTCCGGGTACTCTGGTTTCCTCCCACAGTCCAAAGATATGCAGGTTAGGCTAATTGGCGTTCCTAAAATTGCCCGTAGTGTGTGATTGGGTGTGTGAGTGTGTGTATGTGTGTGTGCCCTGCAATGGATTGGCACCCTGTCCAGGGTGTACCCCGCCTAGTGCCCGAAGTCTCCTGGGATAGGCTCCAGGTCCCCCTGAACACAGGATGAAGCGGTATAGAAAATGAATGAATGAATGAATGGAGCGGGACCTAATTAAGGTCTTCTTAACTGGATGAAGCTGGACAGTGCATGTGTGCCTCATTTTCCTCTAAAAACCTGAACCAGATCTGTTTATCTGTTAAACCTTATTTAAACAAATAAAGCAAAAAGGTAATAAAAAACATAATTGTCCAAACTTTTTTAAACACCTACTTAAATTTAGAGAAAAGACTCCTCTAGTCCATTAAACAATGTTGTAGGTTTGTAAGAAAAAAATGTGGTCATGTTTGAACTAATGAATTCTGAATGTAATAACTGCAGAAATGAAAAGTTACTGAGCCAGTTTGTCATTCACAATACTCTCATTATAGGAATCAGGCTCTCTTTTCTAGGAATCAGACTTTTAATATCCTCACTAAGAAAATTTTTTTTCCCCTCACATTTTTATTTTTGTGGGACAGTAATCTAATTTCAAATGTTGATCAATGAATAATTTTTTTTAAACAGACCCCCACTTCAGGTCTCTTTCAAATGGTTGATACTGTATGTTGCTTCGTGGTAAAAGTCAATACAGTAAAAATTGGTACAAATACCAAATATGTTTTTAGGGAATTAGATGTAATTTTACTTATTGTGCTATGTTATTATATAATACCATAATACTATTTAAAGTCACCGTGACATCTAGTTTTTTTTTTTTTAGCATAGCATACTTTAACAGAGTGGTAGAGATTGCTCAGTCCCAATAAATGTAACACGTTTTTCAATATATTAGTTATAACTGGTTTAGTATTTAATTTACAAACAAATTGCGTAAATTTAAATTTGAAATGTAAATTTATTTTATTTATTTAATCAGACTTTTGTGATGTTTATGGATATCACAAACTTTGGAACCAGGTTCACTCTACCTGTGTCATATCACCATATTAAAGTTATTTAAACATGTACACATTTACACACCTAGCACAACAATCTACAGTACTTTGCTAGAAAATGTAACAATAGGCCTTTGGGGTAATTCATCAATAAAGGCGTTTCCAAATTTTTTGTAAGCTGATGACTTGAACCTTAAGAATTTGCCTTAAGTGCCTCTGGAGTTGTTAATCAGGTTCTTTATCTACAAAACCATCCCTTGCTTGATGGGCAAGTTTTATTGCAAGTCATATAGGAAATTTACTTCAATCATGCTATACATTTGAAGAAAGGTTTGGTCTTGTTGCTGTGCCTGCAAACAAATCCAACTAATATTAATATTTTCCCCCTGATTTATAATTTTTTCTACTGTACCTGACTGGGCGGCACGGTGGTGTAGTGGTTAGCACCGTCGCCTTGCACCTCCAGGGTCTGGGTTCGATTCCCCGGCCAGGCTCGATTCCCGTCTCTGTGTGCATGGAGTTTGCATGTTCTCCCCGTGCTTGGTGGGTTTCCTCCGGGTACTCCGGTTTCCTCCCACAGTCCAAAGATATGCAGGTTAGGCTAATTGGCGTTCCCAAATTGACCGTAGTGTGTGAATGAGTGTGTGAATGTGCGTATGAGTGTGTGCCCTGCGATGGATTGGCACCCTGTCCAGGGTGTACCCCGCCTTGTGCCCGAAGTCTCCTGGGATAGGCTCCAGGTCCCCCGCGACCCTGAATAGAGGATAAAGCGGTACAGAAGATGAATGAATGAATGAATGTACCTGACTGGACTTACCCACATGAGGTATTAATTTCTACTAACAGGGCTTATTGGTCTGGTGTAAGGTTAACTTTTTCTCCATGTTGGAAGGAAGTGACCCAAGTTCATCTCATAGAATTGGGCCTGAAAAGAGAAAACAATCTGGTACATGAATAAGCAGTAAGATTTTTTTTTCTTTTTTTAGTCTTTCGGATGCTCCCGACAAAGGGTCGCCACAGCGGACTATCCAGTCCACATTACAACTTGGCACAGTTTTTACGCCGGATGCCCTTCCTTAAGTAAGATAAGCAGAATAATTATGAGCGATATCACTATCTCTGTAAATTACATCATATTTAGGGTCCAAACACTATGAAATCAATGATGTCATGATTATAACGTCACCATCGCTCAGATAATGCTTTTTTAGTAGTGCTGTTGTCATAAATGAGCTATGGCCCTCTTGTTCTTCTAAGGATTGTTTTACTTCCAAATATCTGGACCCTTTTGGGGGATCTTAACATGCTCAGAAACGCATGGAAATCAGCACACAGGTTGAAATCTGCTGGCATTAGGATACCTGGGGTTCTTGGCCCTGTGCGTGGCTCAGGGCCTTTAAAGGAGATTTTGCTGCATAGCTCATACAGACTTGCAAGTGTACAAGTCAAACTTGGTACATTTCTAGATTTCATTGAGTTAAACAATTTTCACCATGCATTTCATTTCAAACGATGTCCGGCCCAAGCATATGCGCTATTATGATCGCCACCTAACTGGCCTACATTAAGTCACATCAGCAACCAGGGATTTTTGGAGGTCTTAACATGCTCGAAAGGCACACAGGTTGAATATTGAGCACAGCTGGCGACAGTGCAGGTGCTTGTTCCAAACATCGTTCACACACACACACAAACACTGCTCTGTCCGGAAACTTCTTTAACAAGGGACAGAGAGAGACTCTGGAAACTGAATCTTTAGCAAGGAACCTCTATAATGACACTTGGGTTTGCTTGACGTGCACGCTCACACACGTGGTCACAATGTTTATTATAACAGTACACTCGTGCACGGATGTTGATTATATAAGTGATGCACACACACTGGGACTGAGCATGGGGGACAATTACCCAGAATCCCAGACGCACGAGAGAGAAGAACCATTGGCTCAGTTGTGATGACGTGATGCTTGGCAGACAAAGCTCTCCCGTGAACATGTGACGCTCGGCAGACATGACATACTACTTGTATGTCAAGACCTTGCTCGTTTATCAAGTTCCTTTTTTTTTTTTTGCTTGCCTTGCCTTGCAAAGTTTATTGTTTATGATGTACAAATTTGGTAGAAATTTCACTGCTCCATGCAAATCCTACTTGAAGTAGCCTAAATAGAAGTAACGTACATACCTGAAATATCGAGTAGGTGGCTGGTTACTCAGTAACTCTGATGCCTGGAATAATAAGAAATGCCTCGTTGCTGATTTTGAAAGATTCAGCATTTCTTAATGAAATAAGATAGCATAACTCCTGATGTGAACTGTATGTATCTTGCCTTACATCAACAAATTTATCAAATAGAAATTCTAAATAGCTTAATGATTAAGAGACCAACCCAGAATGTGTTACGGCTCTGGGTTACTGATTAGAAGGTCTGCCAATCATTGCTTCATGCAGCACGTTGCTTCTGTTAGGTCTTGAGAAAGGTCGTTAACCCAGTATCCTCCAGGCTCACCATGTGCCCTGACCCAGCTTCCCAACAAACTGAGATATACGAAGTAAAGACAAGAAGAGGGAATTTTCTTTCATTAAAATAAAATCCAGTATATTTACCACAATTAGTGATTGCTGTGATGCTCAACAAGCTAACATTAGCATTGTTCCTAACTAAGCTTATTGTACTGATCACTGCACTCATCATATACTATAAATGAACACAGTACATAATATTCAAGAATAAATGTATTTAAAGTGCATGGAATTCTACTGTAAATCTGGATTTGATTCACCAAAAGTATTTCTTCTTTCTTTCTGGGAGAGAAACAAATAATCTTTCTTTATGTTCTTCATCATAATGCATAGATTATATTTATTTATTTATTTATTTATTTATTTTTAAGCAAACTGTTAGGGTGATCTGATAAGCTTTCCTCTTCCAGGGCGTTTAAAAGATGTATCCAGGTGTCAAATTTCAATTGTTGTGACAAAAGTAATGCAAATGTAGACAAAACAAATGTTTTACTAACAGAAATTGTTCGAACTGCAATTACCAGTAATGTAACTCTTCCTCTGTACAAAGGTCTCAACATAGTCTCACAGAACAGAGATTTTGTACTATTGCTGAACTGAACTCTGGAATTATTTTTGTCAAAAAATCAGATACTGCAACAATCAGCACTGTTGTACCAGTTACTGTCGCACAATGGTCTCCCACTGCACGGTTTGTCTTCAGTGCTGGTTTCTTTTTCATCTATATATAAATAAAATTGAATTGAATTGAATTGAATCTACCTGTGCACATTGCTTTTGTCAGTGGCCTCATCTTCATAAACATTCTTTAGCACAGTGGGAGACCTTCAGTTGTGATAATTTAAGAATCGGCTTCCGCAATGTTGCAAATGCATCACTTGTGATGGAGACGATATTGAGTAGTTTCTCCATAGAGGAAAAGTTCCTCTATCAACCTATGCAATTTGAACAACCTATGTCAGTTAGCAACAAAGTTATGCTCACTTTTGCATTACTTTCAGTACAGTCCACTGAGTGTTCTTTATTAATCACAAAAGTACATTTCAAGAGACTTGATATAGAGTGACTCTCAGAGAGCAAAAGATGTAACCGTTAGCAAGTCAATATGTTTTACACAGTTTACAGTATATACTGTAGTTGTCGCCAGCAAGGGTGGATTATGATTTTTTTTAACAAAGAACAGAGATTTTGCACTATTGCTGTACTTATTGAAAACTAGATAATTCATATTTCATCCTTTTTCCTCCTTAATTTTCATTTATACATAAACTCCTGGTTACAAATCAAACTCAACGGTCTCCTCTTAATCTCATCCACATATTAGAATTGTTTGAATGGGCTGTTTAGCATCAATTCATTCCAGTTTAGCATCTAGGCAAGTTCATACTGTAAATGCAGAAGGATTTGTCAAAAACTGTGGCAATGAATTATTGGCCATGACATTTTCAAATGCTACACAGTGTAGTTAGTACTAGAGCTAGCTGTGTGTTTTAAGGATAATCTACTTGAGGATGCATAGTCCTGGCACCACTGTACCTTAGTTTCAATATTCTGCACTAAGCAATGATAATGTCTATTTTAAACACCACAAACATCATCTAATTCGAAAAAACATGTTGAGGAAAGTTTTGCTAGTTTGTTAATGTTAACTGCTTATATTTACTGTAGCTATAGTGAGCCTCTTTTTTTGTATTCCCAGGTTAGGCTAGCTTGATTCCCCTAGCTAAGATAAATTGCCTAAAGAGCTATTCAAATCTTATCTAATAGTAAATGCAGAGATTTGAGAAGGTTTTCGGAAAAAAAAGATCATATAGATATAGTTGATATAGTAAAATAGACTCTAGGTTTGAACCAAAGCATAAAATTATACATTAGTTTGCATTCTCTAGTATGAAGCCCTGTTTCGTTTAGCATTTACACTGAGATTTTTAACATCAGACCAAAAGACATAACAGAAGGCATGAGCATAAGGTCACAATCTGATTGGACAGATGACAATACTTTTGTGACAGAACTCGTTAACCTAAAAAAAAAAAAAAAAAAAAAAACTGCATTGTGCTGGACTAAATATGCTTGTTGCATTTGTTACAATGTCAAATCACATGATATCCAGGCCACATCTTGTGATGTCTCACCCATTTCTATTTGATGAGTTTCTTTCGATCGTGGAGGATAACCCCTTGAGATGAAACATCTCGATTTCGAGGGGGTCCTCAAGACATAGGACAAAGACAAAACAACACATGTACATTAGCAGTCACTCAAGCTCTCCCTCATCCCACCTCAACCGCCCCACCGACCCCACATACTCATTATTGAAAACAGATACAGTTCATGTAAACAAGAAAACACATGTGTATATGCAAGTATTACTGTAAAAAGCATGATGATGTGTAGTCCATACACACATGTATATGCACGTATTCACATAATACACATATACACATACGTCCATACTAACATATACATATAATGAGTAATAAAGTAATGAATAAATAAATAAGTCAATCACACACGAGGAAAACATTTACAGCAATATTTTGCTTGCAAATAGATGAAAAGCGATGTTTTGAAGGAATACAAAGTAGTAATAGATCTTAAAGATCCAGGCAATTGCCATTAGTCTAAAAAACGAAATATAATGCAGAAAACATAAACAGAACATCTTCCCAAACATATATCAAGCTTATTTAAAACCCTAAAAAGCATAAACATTGAAAGTACCTGGAAAACGGAGTAAATAATCATAACAACCATAAGTTCCCGCCTCCTCTGCACGAGCTGACCGATAAATCTAACACACCAAGAGAGGCAAGACTGACAGGCAGAACAGCCAATCATCAGCCGGTGTCAGGTTTGAGAGGGAGGGGAGAGGAGAGCTGAAGCGAGCGTAGACACAGAGCGGCCAGAGAAACGGAGGAGCGAATGCGAAGGCGTTTGTTCAAAACTGCGGGAAAACTGTAGGAAAAGTGTGGGTGTTGAACCCTCTCACCGGGAAAAGTGTGGGTGTTAAAACACCCACATCCCCCACGGGTGCGACGCCCCTGTGTGCAGAGGATGGTCGGTCACTCGCTGACCAATCAGATCAAAATGACGTGGAAGGGTTAAAATTCTTATTAAGATCATATGAGTCAAAATCAATAGTTGCTTATTTTCACTCATATTGATAATTAACATTTTTTATTACATTTTATTTAAAAAAAAAAAAGGGGGGGGGGCGAGTAGCACTTTAAAATCATATATCCAGTGTATATTGCTTGTAATCAGGATGAAGTAAACATCTGTGGAGAATTTGAACATAAAATTGATTGATTTTGTTGAATTAAAAACTACACAATGCAGCGGGTCCACTGCAGAATAACAAAAATATGAACACCACAAGCGCGTTAAATTAAAAACGCCATTTCTACTCGACACAAGCTTCGGAGCTTCGGTGTCATACTGTACGTAACACCAGTATCCTGTGCAGAGGATGGTCGGTTTCTCGCTGACCAATCAGATCGCTCGCCTGTGACGCGGCACGCTGCTGCCAGGCAACGAGCTCTTTAAAAAAATGCGCACCAGCTCGATTTAAACTGGTTGGTGAGAGCCACGAGTCGACTGTCTTGAATCTTCTGTCAGCCAGATTTGAACTTGTTTGTCGACTGTTTTCTGAATTTTCTGTCACTGTGAGTCTCTGACACGACTTCTTGACATTTACTGCTGAAGAAGTGACAGAGATGTCCAGAGTGCAGGTTTCAGGAGCTGCGAGGGGGAACTTCTCCCCTCAGCGCCCGCGCAGGATCGTGCGTCGCAGTCTGTTCGGACCTGTGGATCACGGCGAGCTGGACCGGGACATCGAGGCGAAGCTGCGCGAGATCTCCGGAAAGGACGAGCAAGCGTGGAATTTTAACTTCGCCTCCGGGACGCCGCTGCTCGGAGACTACGAGTGGGAGGAAGCGGCGGTGGAGGCGACGCCGGTGTTGTACCAAGAGGCGGTAAAAGCAGGGATGAAGAGGCCTGATGCTGTGCAGGTTCAGCCGCACACAGAGGATCCGAACCGGGATGCAAGAACCGGAGCTGCTCAGGCAGGCGACACGCGCACAGGACGAAAGGCAGGCTGCACGAGGACGAGGAAAGCACGCGCACGGGTTACAACATCCCCATGCCGCATTACAGGTGGGAGAGCAGTTTAGAGACTAAAATATCATTATAATAATAATAATAATAAAAGTGTCTTTAATAACGTTTCGTTTGCTCTTTGCAGATTTTCTCGCCAAACAAAAGAAGCCAGGACCTGAGAGTGTGTTTCAGAAAGGCCTCAGCTCCCTCTCCTCTGAGGAAACGCCACGGACACGACTTCGGTTTTAAAAATAAACAATGTTTATTTTTTAATTTACCTCTTAGAGACCAGCACATTTTAATCGATTCTGTCTATATTCACATGTCCAAATGTAACTGTTTATATTTCCATGTTGTGATTGTAAGCAAACACTTGGTTTACATTTGATGTGTTTAATATAATTCTGGATCTCAAAACGATAAACTGGTGAAGGGTTAAGCACAGAATTATAGGCAACTTCGTGTTAAAAAAAAAACATATTTTCAAGTATGTGCATTAAGACTTAAAATTATAGAACATTTTCGTTAATATTCGTAAATTAAAGGCAGACAGGCAGAAGCCCTGATTATTCAAAGCGCAGTACACAATACCACCAGTAGGGGGCTGCACAGCTCCTCGTAGCCACTGAATGCTGACAGATACTTTAGACACAGATGTGGTTCAAAATAATGCAATTAATTTATGAATATACATTTCATAATATATGATCATACAAAACAACTTGTATGTTGGTAAATGACTAAAGAACAGTATAATTTTTTTATCATAATTTGTGGTGACGTAAGTGTTCATTGTTTCTAGTTTGGCTGGCTGACATTATCAGCGAGGAGACCGGACTTCGCAGGCAGTCATGGCACCATACGGCATGATGCAGGAGACATTGCAGACGCGGTGCCTCAGGATCCACAAGCTGTGGTGCATCTGCAGGAGCTGCTAGCAGAAGGAGCCCCGCTTGATGGGCAGCTCGCAGCCTGAGCCACGCCCTACCTGAGCCTCCCGAGTTGTTCCCGGCCTTGTCTCAGCAAGATACTGTACCATAGTGTAGCAGCGTTGTCTGGTGCCTAGGATATACTGCTATATTTGCCATCTGGATTGGAGACCTGTGCACTGCAATTTCGAGGACTCCATCTCTGCTCCACCTCTCAGGTTCAAGGACACAGTGTCTGCTCTGCCTCCTGGGTTTAAGGACTGCACATAATGTGTACTTAACACACTGAGCAAAACAGTCTGTTTTGCTGGAACACACAACAGGCCTTCAGGACATTTCTTTAAAAAAGGAATTTCCAAATGTCTTGTTATCTGATGCCTTCAACCTAAATAATTTGCCTTAAGTACCTCTGTAGATGTTAATGTTATTTTTTTTATTGCACTTTTTATTTGAACACTTTTGTTGGCTTTTATCTACACAACTGTTCCTTGATTTATTTTATGGCCACATTTTATTAAATGTCTTCTTTTCATCAAAGCGGGCTTAATGTTTTTTTTTTAAGAAAAGCTGCTTTAAACATACACTTGTAAAAATGTTTGGTCTTGTCAATGTTCCTGTGCACAAATCCAAATAAAAATATTTTCTTACCTGATATTTTTCATTTTTTCTTTGTTTTTACTCGAGCAGTAAAATGGCATGGAATAGAGGCATCCTACAGACAGGAAAACCCTAAACTTACCCACATTCATTCCTTTCTACAAACAGGGCTTTGTTGGGATTATACATTTTTAAATTACAAGTGTCACCATCTGTAGTTTTGTAAAATCTGCCACAACTATTACAGGATTTAATCATTTACATTAATAGTTTTGTATTATTTCTGGAGAATAATTAATGTTCTATATTGGTTACATAAATTGTACTTTATAGTTCTTTGCTGGTGAAAATAACCATTATCATATTACATAAACTGTCTGCAATCGTGGTAATATTTTGGTCATATCACTCATTCCTTTTCATAATCAACTTTGTCTTTTTATTGTAGTAGCCTGATTGGAAGTAATGTACATACAGTGGTGTGAAAAACTATTTGCCCCCCTCCTGAATGTTTCTGATCATCAAACACATTTAACTATTAGTCAAAGATAAGACAAGTAAACACAAAATGCAGTTTTTAAATGAGGGGTTTTGTTGTTTAGGGAGAAAAAACATCCAAACCTACATGGCCCTGTGTGAAAAAGTAATTGCCCCCTGAACCTAATAACTGGTTGGGCCACCCTTAGCAGCAATAACTGCAATCAAGCGTTTGCGATAACTTGCAACGAGTCTTTTACAGCGCTCTGGAGGAACTTTGGCCGACTCATCTTTGCAGAATTGTTGTAATTCAGCTTTATTTGAGGGTTTTCTAGCATGAACCGCCTTTTTAAGGTCATGCCACAACATCTCAATAGGATTCAGGTCAGGACTTTGACTAGGCCACTCAAGTCTTCATTTTGTTTTTCTTCAGCCATTCAGAGGTGGATTTGCTGGTGTGCTTTGGGTCATTGTCCTGCTGCAGCACCCAAGATCGCTTCAGCTTGAGTTGAGAAACATATGGCCGGACATTCTCCTTCAGGATTTTTTGGTAGACAGTAGAATTCATGGCTCCATCTATCACAGCAAGCCTTCCAGGTCCTGAAGCAGCAAAACAACCCCAGACCATCACACTACCACCACCATATTTTACTGTTGGTATGATGTTCTTTTTCTGAAATGCTGTGTTACTTTTACGCCAGATGTAACGGGACACGCACCTTCCAAAAAGTTCAACTTTTGTCTCGTCGGTCCACAAGGTATTTTCCCAAAAGTCTTGGCAATCATTGAGATATTTTTTAGCAAAATTGAGACGAGCCTTAATGTTCTTTTTGCTTAAAAGTGGTTTGCGCCTGGGAAATTTGCCATGCAGGCCGTTTTTGCCCAGTCTCTTTCTTATGGTGGAGTCGTGAACACTGACCTTAATTGAGGCAACTGAGGCCTGCAGTTCTTTAGATGTTGTCCAGGGGTCTTTTGTGGCCTCTCGGTTGAGTTGTCTCTGCGCTCTTGGGGTAATTTTGGTCGGCCGGCCGGCCACTCCTGGGAAGGTTCACCACTGTTCCATGTTTTTGCCATTTGTGGATAATGGCTCTCACTGTGGTTCGCTGGAGTCCCAAAGCTTTAGAAATGGCTTTATAACCTTTACCAGACTGATAGATCTCAATTACTTTTGTTCTCATTTGTTCCTGAATTTCTTTGGATCTTGGCATGATGTCTAGCTTTTGAGGTGCTTTTGGTCTACTTCTCTGTGTCAGGTAGCTCCTATTTAAGTGATTTCTTGATTGAAACAGGCGTGGCAGTAATCAGGCCTGGGGGTGACTACAGAAATTGAACTCAGGTGTGATAAACCAGAGTTAAGTTATTTTTTAACAAGGGGGGCAATCACTTTTTCACACAGGGCCATGTAGATTTGGAGTATTTTTTCTCCCTTAATAATGTAAACCTTCATTTAGAAACTGCATTTTGTGTTCAATTATGTTATCTTTGACTAATAGTTAACGGTTTTTGATGAGCAGAAACATTTAAGTGTGACAAACATGCAAAAGAATAAGAAATCAGGAAGGGGGCAAATAGTTTTTCACACCACTGTACATAAGATACCTCGTTGCTCATTTAGAAAGATACACCACTACTGAAAAAAGATGGAATAACTGCTGATTTGTGAAGTGAAAGCCATTAACCCAATATCCTCCAGGGGCCACATATCATGCCTCACCCTGTGCCCTGATCCAGCTTCTTAACAAACTGGGATATGTAAAGAAGAGAGGTTTTTTGTTCATAAAAATAATATCCATTATATGTATCACTATTAATGATTGTTCCTAATTAAGCTTAGTGTCCTGACCGCTGCACTTCTCACATACTGGATTATAAGTGAGCATAGTAGCTACATAATAATAAAGAATATATGCATTTAAAGTGTTTCTTTTTTTTGCAAATATTTTTTATTGAAAAAAGGAAAACAATACAGTACTTGCATTTACAGAAATCCAATTTACCTTTTCATTTTTCTAAATAAACAAATACACACATACATACATACACATACACACATATATATACAAAAAAACACACACACCCCTCCGCCCCACACGGCTCAAGACAACCACCAAACATATTACATAAATATCAGTAACAGGTATACATTTAATCAGGCAATACCTCTAGACTAGTAAAATAAGAAATAAATGGTTGCCAATTGTGGAAAAATTTGGCTGTGCGTCCTCTTAACGTATATTTAATTTTTTCAAGTTTAAAAAAAAAACATGACATCTTTAAGCCACTGGGAGATAGTAGGATATTTAGCAGACTTCCAATGCAACAACAATAGACGTCTTGCTAATAAGGATGTGAAAGCTATGATATCCTTTTGTGTAGAATTAAGTGTAAGTGA
Organism: Channallabes apus; assembly: GCA_030522415.1. NCBI lineage: Eukaryota > Metazoa > Chordata > Actinopteri > Siluriformes > Clariidae > Channallabes > Channallabes apus. The sequence goes on along the minus strand of CM060107.1, from coordinate 39,641,761 downwards.
TCGATCAGGAATCCCAAATATAGCAATCAGAGGGCAAGATTGGAGAGTTACCCCAAGAACAGTGGACATAATGGCAAAATAACCTGTCCAGAACCCTTCCAGCTCAGGACACAGAAAAAACATGTGGCTAAGGTGACAAGGAGAGCCATGGCATTTATCACATTTGTCTTCCACTTCCGGATACATTTCTGAAAGTCTAGACTTAGAAAAATGTGCCCTGTGTATGACCTTAAATTAAATAAGTCCAAGACGAGCACAAGAGGTGGAAGACCGTACCCTCGCTATAGCCTGTTCCCAGGACTCCTCCTGTAATTGAATTCCTAGTTCCCCTTCCCATGTACACTTAAGCTTAACATTTGAGTGGTTACTAAGAGACAGGATAGTATCATAGAGTTTCGAAATGGTTCCTCTATGATGAGGAATAAATGATAGCATAGTTTCCCACTGCTGTTCTGGAGGTAAAGAGGGGAAATTAGGGAAACGCTTGGCAACAAAATTTCGAATTTGAAAATAGCAAAACAGATGGGTAGTGGGGAGACCATAACGAGATGACAAATTGGCAAAACTATCGAAGACACCGTCCACATATAAATATTTAAATTGTTTTATACCCTTGTCACACCACACTGAGAACGACGAGTCCAGGAGTGATGGGGGAAACAAATGGTTATCTTTTAGAGGACCTGAGGAAGATGCCATTACAAATTTAAAGTGCCGTCTAAACTGGAACCAGATCTTGAGTGTGTTAAGAACCACCTGATTATCAGTATACAGAGAGGGTTTTATGGGTAAAGAGGAATAGAGCAGAGCCGGAATAGAAGATCCCTTACAGGATGATAGCTCCAATTTACACCAAGAGGATCCAGAAGATTTTAACCAGTAGCAAAGTTTATGAATGTGAGCAGCCCAGTAGTAAGCTAGAAAATTAGGTAATGCAAGTCCTCCACTAAATCTGCATCTCTGCAGTATAGTTTTACGAACCCTAGGTGGCTTCCCTCCCCAAATGAAAGAACCAATAATTTTGTCCAGTGAGACAAAAAAAATGTTTTGGCAAAAATAAGGGAATCGACTGAAATAAAAAAAAAAATTTTTGGTAAGATATTCATTTTAACAACATTAATCTTACCGATTAATGAAAGGGGGAGATTACCCCATCTTTGAATATCAGATGTGATCCTTGATATAAGGGGAGTAAAATTAGCTGATTTAAGGCCAGATAGAGAACGAGTCACATTAATCCCCAAGTATTTAAACCCCGATGGACTAAGATGAAAGGGTAGATCGGACTGTTGAAGATGACATGCTGACGTATTAATGGGAAAACACTCACTTTTCCCCAAATTTAATTTATAACCTGAAAATGAGCTGAAATTCTCCAGAATACCTAAAACAGCCGGGATGGAGAGTGCAGGATCAAAAAAAAAAAAAAAAAAAAAAAAAAAAAACACCCATGTCTATTAAACAGTTAAATTATTTTGATATACTGGTCTATTACAAAAAAAACATACATATATGCAATAAACAACATCCTATTACATGTTCTTGGAAAAAATATTTATTTTTCAAAAGCACAAGAACAGATAATCAACAGTGACATCATTACTATACTATTACTGATAAGGGCAGAATGGAGTAATTGCACAAATAGACTGAGGCAGCTTCTACAGAGCAGGATCTCTCTGTGACTTAAGATATCTTTTCTGCAGAACAAAACTATCCAGCCCTGGTCTCATTTTAACATACAAACACTATGACTTTTCAGGTAGGCCTCGCTATTTCATAGCAACATTACTGAGAGCAGCGCTGGTCATTATCTCCCAACGTCAGGATGTAGGGGTACGACCTCGACACTTCAGCCACAATGTTGGTTCCAACCTTAGAAAGAAAGAAATGAAAAAGTTAAAATTTTGTTGAATAGCAAAGATTAAACTGAATAAGACTATTAATTTAGTGTGAAATAGGATTGATACTAAAAAATTACAAAGCTGCCCATTAAGATAGGGTATAGGTAACCTAAAACAAAAACATGGAGACAGCTACTACCAAAAATAAAACAGCAGAATAAGCATGGCTTTTAGGATACAGCACTTTATGTCAGACTAGTTGATATTGTAGTCTGCATTGATTTTAAGCTAATTACCGAAAAAATGTCATAGCTGGTGTCATACTGGTACATTACAATCACCAAAATATTAATACTTCCATCTAGTAGTTATCTGTACCGCTGTGGTACTTTTTCCTGTAGTTGGCGCGCTGACTGATAGTTAATTTAACTTTGGTTAAAGAGAGCTACCTGGTTAGCTTACATGCTATTACTGGTGATACATTTGCATACTTGCCAAAGGGGGAAAGGTGTAAAATATTGTTATAACTCGGGAGAAACGCAGGAGAAATTTGACCGCAGAGTAAATTACTAGCTAGTGAAAAATGGGAGGGTTAGCAGGTCTGTATATTTGTGAGAAGGTCAGTGTTTTGTAACACCCCAGCATTTTATTGCCTCAAGCAGTGAGATTAATAAAGTTCTAAAGTGGTTGCTAATGCTAGCAAACTAACTAAATGGCTGCGTCATGCTAGGAATACAGTTAACAGTTTAGCATTCATTCATCACTTCACCATCTTCGTAACCCTGCAAACATTCTACAGAGAAAGCTAAAAAGCTCAGACATCTTAGCCGTTTCTTTCACACACAGGTGGGGTTCTTTGGCTAACTAGCAGCTATTCTCAGCTAAATTATCATCCAGTACCTCAGACCAGCCGGAAAGTTTGTGTGTAACCTTAACACGGTAACAGTAATAAATGTTACATATAGTAATAATTTTTCAGTCATATGTGACTTAGGTGAGTGAACATGTGAATACAGACCTTGTATTTAACGCCATTTCCCCTTAAATGTCCGAGGAGGATGAACCGTCATCAGACTGCGGTAAAGCCAGCCGCGGTTCAGAAGAACACGGTCAAGCCAGCCGCGATTGATTTTAGTGTGCGCACATATTACAGTGATTACGGTAGTTTCAGGACCGACACAGAGACAACGCGCTTTCAGAGCGCTTTTCATTTAGACGCCCAGGACTGAGAGATAATACAAAATGCTCGTCAATTTTTACTTGCTTATTTATTTGCATTTCTGCTTTAATATCCGTGTTATTTATTGGTGACTTTGACGGTTGTCTGTTACAATATTTTTCTTAAATATTCACCATTCAAATAATTGTTTTATGTAGATAAGTTACAGCAGAATTCGTAGAAAACAGACAAAATAATGTATTTAGTCTTTCTAAATACCAGAATTGATTTTTATTTTGTTTTACTGTTCAAAAGTAGCAGTTATTCTTCAATGAATGTTTTCTATAATGAGGATTAACGTCTGCTTTGGAAGTGAGGTCAAATAAACAAATGTTCACAATGGGGAAAAAAAAGTTAAATAAAATGCCTTTATTTCACTTCAGAGACCTATGAAAAAATAAATTATAGTAAGTATAAAACGCCATGGTCAGTTTTTATCCCATATAATGTACACACATTATATGATTAAAAAAAAAAACTTGTTTGAGATATAAGATATGACTGAACTTTAGAGGGGTATAAAGACCCCATTTCTAATAAGTAGAAAAAAACAACCACCAGTTCTTATTCAGGACATCCCATACTATATACACACCAAATATGAAACTATTTTACTGCAGCATTTTTGAGATATGGGGCATTATTACACTTTAAAGGGGTATAAAGACCCCATTTCTAATAAGTAGAAAAAAACAATGATCAGTTCTTATTCAGGACACCCCATACTATATACACACCAAATATGAAACTATTTTACTGCAGCATTTTTGAGATATGGGGCATTATTACATTTTAAAGGGGTATAAAGACCCCATTTCTAATAAGTAGAAAAAAACAATGATCAGTTCTTATTCAGGACGTCCCATACTATATACACACCACATATGAAACAATTTTACTGCAGCATTTTTGAGATATTGGACATTATTACACTTTAAAGGGGTATAAAGACCCCATTTCTAATAAGTAGAAAAAAACAACCAGCAGTTCTTATTCAGGACGTCCCATACTATATACACACCGAATATGAAACAATTTTACTGCAGCATTTTTGAGATATTGGACATTATTACACTTTAAAGTGGTATAAAGACCCCATTTCTAATAAGTAGAAAAAAACAATGATCAGTTCTTATTCAGGACGTCCCATACTATATACACACCGAATATGAAACAATTTTACTGCAGCATTTTTGAGATATTGGACATTATTACACTTTAAAGGGGTATAAAGACCCCATTTCTAATAAGTAGAAAAAAACAATGATCAGTTCTTATTCAGGACGTCCCATACTATATACACACCACATATGAAACTATTTTACTGCAGCATTTTTGAGATATGGGGCATTATTACACTTTAAAGGGGTATAAAGACCCCATTTCTAATAAGTAGAAAAAAACAACCACCAGTTCTTATTCAGGACGTCCCATGCTATATACACACCGAATATGAAACAATTTTACTGCAGCATTTTTGAGATATTGGACATTATTACACTTTAAAGGGGTATAAAGACCCCATTTCTAATAAGTAGAAAAAAACAATGATCAGTTCTTATTCAGGACGTCCCATACTATATACACACCACATATGAAACAATTTTACTGCAGCATTTTTGAGATATTGGACATTATTACACTTTAAAGGGGTATAAAGACCCCATTTCTAATAAGTAGAAAAAAACAATGATCAGTTCTTATTCAGGACGTCCCATACTATATACACACCACATATGAAACAATTTTACTGCAGCATTTTTGAGATATTGGACATTATTACACTTTAAAGGGGTATAAAGACCCCATTTCTAATAAGTAGAAAAAAACAACCAGCAGTTCTTATTCAGGACGTCCCATACTATATACACACCGAATATGAAACAATTTTACTGCAGCATTTTTGAGATATTGGACATTATTACACTTTAAAGTGGTATAAAGACCCCATTTCTAATAAGTAGAAAAAAACAATGATCAGTTCTTATTCAGGACGTCCCATACTATATACACACCGAATATGAAACAATTTTACTGCAGCATTTTTGAGATATTGGACATTATTACACTTTAAAGGGGTATAAAGACCCCATTTCTAATAAGTAGAAAAAAACAATGATCAGTTCTTATTCAGGACGTCCCATACTATATACACACCACATATGAAACTATTTTACTGCAGCATTTTTGAGATATGGGGCATTATTACACTTTAAAGGGGTATAAAGACCCCATTTCTAATAAGTAGAAAAAAACAACCACCAGTTCTTATTCAGGACGTCCCATGCTATATACACACCGAATATGAAACAATTTTACTGCAGCATTTTTGAGATATTGGACATTATTACACTTTAAAGGGGTATAAAGACCCCATTTCTAATAAGTAGAAAAAAACAATGATCAGTTCTTATTCAGGACGTCCCATACTATATACACACCACATATGAAACAATTTTACTGCAGCATTTTTGAGATATTGGACATTATTACACTTTAAAGGGGTATAAAGACCCCATTTCTAATAAGTAGAAAAAAACAATGATCAGTTCTTATTCAGGACGTCCCATACTATATACACACCGAATATGAAACAATTTTACTGCAGCATTTTTGAGATATTGGACATTATTACACTTTAAAGGGGTATAAAGACCCCATTTCTAATAAGTAGAAAAAAACAATGATCAGTTCTTATTCAGGACGTCCCATACTATATACACACCACATATGAAACTATTTTACTGCAGCATTTTTGAGATATGGGGCATTATTACACTTTAAAGGGGTATAAAGACCCCATTTCTAATAAGTAGAAAAAAACAACCACCAGTTCTTATTCAGGACGTCCCATGCTATATACACACCGAATATGAAACAATTTTACTGCAGCATTTTTGAGATATTGGACATTATTACACTTTAAAGGGGTATAAAGACCCCATTTCTAATAAGTAGAAAAAAACAATGATCAGTTCTTATTCAGGACGTCCCATACTATATACACACCACATATGAAACAATTTTACTGCAGCATTTTTGAGATATTGGACATTATTACACTTTAAAGGGGTATAAAGACCCCATTTCTAATAAGTAGAAAAAAACAATGATCAGTTCTTATTCAGGACGTCCCATACTATATACACACCGAATATGAAACAATTTTACTGCAGCATTTTTGAGATATGGGGCATTATTACATTTTAGAGGGGTATAAAAAAGCGCGATCCCCGCACCCTGTCCGATCGCGCATCGCAAGTTTATGTTGAACCTGGTGCTAAATGATTCGTAAACGACCTGATTCTGGGTCGGGGTGTCGTGAGTGGCAGAGCAGCTCCATCGCTGCGATCCATTGAAAGTCAGCCCTCAATCCAATATTTTGTCCGGGAGCCGAGGCCGCGCGTCCGGCCCTCCTTGGACACCGGCGGCCTCCCGGGTGTCCCAGGGGCACAGGAAAAAGTAACAAAACAAAAATAAAAAACGACAAAGTCACCGGTTATACCAGGGGCCAGGGCGAAGAAAAATAAAATAAAAATGACAAAGTCCCCGGTTATACCAGGGGTCTGGTTATACCAGGGGTCGGTGCAAAAATCCGTGGTTATCCCAGGGGTCCGGCCTTTCAGCGGGCCGTACTGAGATGCTTAGTCCATGTAGGGGTGCTTAAGTGTGGGTGCTGGTGGGCGAGGTCCTGGGGGATGGGGGTTTGAGCCCCAGGGAGAGGCCGGTTCCAGGGACGAGTAGGGAGGCCTGTGTGGCGGGCGGTGAGTGGCACTATTTCCCCCTTGGGTTTGAGCCGGCGTATCTCCGTGGCTATCGGGGCTAGAGGGCTGGGGCATGGCCTGTCGGCTGCGTCTCGGGCAGCGCTCGTAGGGTGAAGAGGTGCACCGGAGGTGGGGTGCTGGGGCGGGCGGCTAAGGCTCGATGGAGTGCTAGTGGTTTTAGGGCTCGGGCTGTCCGGGTCTCAGGGCGATCAGGGTTAGGGGCTGGGGGTTAGTGTAAAGGATTTACGGTGAGGTAAAAAAAAACAATAAAATAGAAGTAATAAAGGACCAGACCTCCAGGGGGCGTGAGGGTGACTAGCGTGGACGACCTGGGTGCCTGGGGCCGGCTGGGAACCATTTCATCCAGGAGGATTCAGCCTGTGTGCATAGTGAATGAAAGTCCCATCAATCTGACCTTCAGGGGTCAGTCCGCAGCTGGGGGTGCCTAGTGGGGCCGAGCTGGTGTGCCCGGGGTCGGGTAGAATCCGAATTTTTTTTAAATCTGACCTCCAGGGGTGTGACCGCGGGTGGGGGCGCCTAGCGTAGCAGACCCGAGGTGCCTGGGCTGGGCTAGGATCCATTTCCTCCAGGCGGATTCAGACCTCCAGGCGTGTGATCGTGGAAAACGGCAGAGCGTGGCGACGAGAGTGCCTCTGGTCGGCCTGAGGCCCAATTCCTCCAGCAGGATTTGGCCGGTCAAAATTTTTTTTGTCCCAACTTTTTACCCCGTGGTGGCAGATCCAGGCCTATCGCTTTCCGGCTTGTGCCCGACCTCGAGGCCCCTTCCTGGGCATGGATCCCGCCTCACCCGCGGTGTGGAGGTACCGCCATGCCGTAGGGTGTCCAGAAGGGTATGGTCAGAATTTCATGAGTAGCAATTGCAGGGGTCCAAGCACCCAGGGCTCTGGTAAACGGACCCCCTACCCCTGAACGGCTTCCGGGCCGCCCAGGAAGGTACGGGAGCGGGCTTTAAAGCCCCTTTTTCATGGTTTTCGGTCATTTTTTTTATTTTTTACCTTTTTTCCAAATTTTCCCCTCCACCTTTGCGGGTTCACCTGTCATACCGGGGGTGAAAAGCGTCGAGTCTCTTCCGCCGCCCCCCGCCTGGTGCCTCATCACAGGGAGTCGTAGACGGCCATCTCACTCACTCAGCAGGTCCGAGAACGGTCCCGGATGGGCCGCGCAGCCCCTTTTCCTTTCCACCGCATCCGATCGCGACAGCGCCGGTCGGGGAGGTTAGTTGCGGGGAGGCCACGCGTCCTTCCGCGGAGGAAAGATCACAGTTTTCCCCCGGTTACAGCTCACGCCACACGGAAACGAAGCAAAGCGCGCGCAGCTGTGCCTCGTGAGGAAACCCCCTTCGCCGGGGGCGCCCTCCCACCCCACAACACACACACGCGTCGCTACCTGGTTGATCCTGCCAGTACCATATGCGTGTCTCAAAGATTAAGCCATGCAGGTCCGCCGCGAGGCGAGCCACCACCTGTCCCAGACCCTGCCTCCCCGGCGCCCCCCGGATGCCCTTGGCTGGGTGTCCGGTCCTTTCAGGGGTCCGGAGCGTTTACTTTGAAAAAATTTGAGTGTTCAAAGCGGGCCGTCAAACTCGCCTGAATACCTGAGCTAGGAATAATGGAATAGGACTCCGGTTCTATTTTGTGGGTTTTCGGAACCAGGGCCATGATTAAGAGGGACGGCCGGGGGCATTCGTATTGCGCCGCTAGAGGTGAAATTCTTGGACCGGCGCAAGACGGACGAAAGCGAAAGCATTTGCCAAGAATGTTTTCATTAATCAAGAACGGAAGTCGGAGGTTCGAAGACGATCAGATACCATCATAGTTCCGACCGTAAACCATGCCGACCCGCGATCCGGCGGCGTTATTCCCATGACCCGCCGGGCAGCTTGCGGGAAACCACAAGTCTTTGGGTTCCGGGGGGAGTATGGTTGCAAAGCTGAAACTTATAGGAATTGACGGAAGGGCACCACCAGGAGTGGAGCCTGCGGCTTAATTTGACTCAACACGGGAAACCTCACCCGGCCCGGACACGGAAAGGATTGACAGATTGATAGCTCTTTCTCGATTCTGTGGGTGGTGGTGCATGGCCATTCTTAGTTGGTGTAGCGATTGGTCTGGTTAATTCCGATAACGAACGAGACTACGGCATGCTAAATAGTTACGCGGCCCCTCGCGGTCGGCGTCCAACTTCTTAGAGGGACAAGTGGTGTTCAGCCACGCGAGATGGAGCAATAACAGGTCTGTGATGCCCTTAGATGTCTGGGGCTGCACACACGCCAAAATAGTCGGACCAGCGTGTGCCTACCCTGCGCCGAGAGGCGCGGGTAATCCGTTGAACCCCATTCGTGATTGGGACTGGGGATTGCAATTATTCCCCATGAACGAGGAATTCCCAGTAAGCGCGGGTCATAAGCTCGTGTTGATTAAGTCCCTGCCCTTTGTACACACCGCCCGTCGCTACTCCCAATCGGATGGTTTAGTGAGGTCCTCGGATCGGCCCCTCCCGGGCTCCTCACGGGCCTTGGCGGAGCGCCGAGAAGTCGATCAAACTTGACTATCTAGAGGGAGTAAAAGTCGTAACAAGGTTTCCGTAGGTGAACCTGCGGAAGGATCATTAATGGGTAGCACCCCGCGGGGGGTGCGCCGCCTCCTCCTCCTCCTCTAACCCTCGGGACTTCCCGAAACCTTTCCGGTGACCGAGATAGAAAGATGGGGCAAGGGTACCTGCTGCTCGAGCGTTGCGCGGTGCGTGGTGGTTCGGGGCGGGGGCCGGCCGTGGCCAGGCGCGCGCTGGCCGGGTTTGGACCGAGCGGAGTCGGGGTGGGTGAAGAGGCAGTACGCGAAAAAGCCCCCGCCCCGTCCCAGGACCCCTCTCCCTTCTCCCTTCTGCCGAAAACCCCGTCCACTGGTGGGCGCGGGGAAATGTGTCATACGGAAGTCCGCATCACCCGGCGTGGGCCGGGGGCTTGAGTCCTTCTGATGGAGGCTCAGCCCGTGGACGGTTTGGGAATGCAGCCCAAAGCGGGTGGTAAACTCCATCTGAGGCTAAATACCGCCACGAGACGGATAGTGAACAAGTACCGTAAGGGAAAGTTGAAAAGAACTTTGAAGAGAGAGTTCAACAGGGCGTGAAACCATTAAGAGGTAAACGGTTGGGGTCCGCACAGTCCGACCGGGGGATTCAACCCGAATCAGAAAGAGCTTATTTCCTTTGTGTTTGTATTTCACGTAAAAATAAAGACTTTATTGAACTGTCTGCTCGCCTCTGCATTCATGCCACGCACACACACCCGACGTAAACGTGACAATATCTCAAAAATGCTGCAGTAAAATAGTTTCATATGTGGTGTGTATATAGTATGGGATGTCCTGAATAAGAACTGATCATTGTTTTTTTCTACAAATTAGACATGGGGTCTTTATACCCCTTTAAAGTGTAATAATGTACAATATCTCAAAAATGCTGCAGTAAAATTGTTTCATATTTGGTGTGTATATAGTATGGGACGTCCTGAATAAGAACTTATCATTGTTTTTTTCTACTTATTAGAAATGGGGACTTTATACCCCTTTAAAGTGTAATAATGCGCCATATCTCAAAAATGCTGCAGTAAAATTGTTTCATATTTGGTGTGTATATAGTATGGGACGTCCTGAATAAGAACTTATCATTGTTTTTTTCTACTTATTAGAAATCTGGTCTTTATACCCCTTTAAAGTGTAATAATGTCCAATATCTCAAAAATGCTGCAGTAAAATTGTTTCATATTTGGTGTGTATATAGTATAGGACGTCCTGAATAAGAACTGCTGGTTGTTTTTTTCTACTTATTAGAAATGGGGTCTTTATACCCCTTTAAAGTGTAATAATGTCCAATATCTCAAAAATGCTGCAGTAAAATTGTTTCATATTTGGTGTGTATATAGTATAGGACGTCCTGAATAAGAACTGCTGGTTGTTTTTTTCTACTTATTAGAAATGGGGACTTTATACCCCTTTAAAGTGTAATAATGCCCCATATCTCAAAAATGCTGCAGTAAAATTGTTTCATATTCGGTGTGTATATAGTATGGGCCGTCCTGAATAAGAACTGGTGGTTGTTTTTTTCTACTTATTAGAAATCTGGTCTTTATACCCCTTTAAAGTGTAATAATGCGCCATATCTCAAAAATGCTGCAGTAAAATTGTTTCATATTTGGTGTGTATATAGTATGGGACGTCCTGAATAAGAACTTATCATTGTTTTTTTTCTACTTATTAGAAATGGGGTCTTTATACCCCTTTAAAGTGTAATAATGTCCAATATCTCAAAAATGCTGCTGTAAAATTGTTTCATATTTGGTGTGTATATAGTATGGGACGTCCTGAATAAGAATTGGTGGTTGTTTTTTTCTACTTATTAGAAATGGGGACTTTATATGGTGTGTATATAGTATGGGACGCCTCCTATGATAATTGGCCGTTATTTTTTTTTACTTGTTAGAAATGACGTCTGTATAGGCCTCTGAAGTGTAATGTCATTATTCTTGATATCACCTTTATGATAATTATTGATTAGTGATTCAGACTTTTAAACCTATTGTAAACTTATTTAGCTATTTACTTTCATTGCAGACATTACACCTAATGAATGCACTCAAAAATAACAGAAATTATAGAGCATTGACAAATGAATAAACAACTGAGGGATTTAAAATGAGTATATCATTTATTTTGTCTTCAATTTGCATATAATTTATCTGTAAACACAACTACATTTACAATGACTGTAGAAGAAGAAATATACAGAAAACATTAGACATCGCACCTATAAACAATAAGGAAAACAAAAAATGCAAAACACCACTTTCGAAACATGACACCTTTTTATGTCACATCACAATCACGCTGGGCTTTTCAAGAAAAGCGCTCTGAAAGCGCGTTCTCTCCGTGTTGTTCATGAAACTACCGTAATCACTGTAATATGCGCGCGCACTAAAAATCAATCGCGGCTGGCTTGACCGTGTTTTTCTGAACCGCGGCTGGCTTTACCGCAGTGTCATCAGCGGTGTGGGAGCTCAAGAGACACGAAGCTGAGTGACAGCCGCTGAATCCACCGGTGAACTTTGGGGGAGGGGCCAATCAAACTTTAACCCAGCAGCTGGGTTACACAAAAACTACCCAACTCTCTGAAAATAACCCAGAAAAATGACCCAACAGCGGCAACCCAGCGTTTGGGTAGAAAAAACAACCCAGCATTTTTTAGAGTGTAATAACAAATCATCTGCATACAATGATAATTTATGTTCAATTCCATTACGGAAGATACCCTTTATCTCAATGTGATTGACAGAGGCTCGATGGCGATGGCAAAGAGTAAAGGTGACAAGTGGCAACCTTGACGACATCCGTGACCCAGATCAAAATAATCTGAATAAACATCATTAGTATGTACACTGGCTTTAGGGGACGAATAAAGAAGCCGAATGCAAAAAATAAATTTATCGCCAAATCCAAATTTCTTTAAAACTGCAAACAAGTACTCCCACTCCACTCTATCAAAAGCCTTTTCAGCATCTAAGGAAATCACAAGTTCAGGAAGTTCAGATAAATGCTTTGAGTAAATAACATTAAAGAGTGTACGGGTATTAAAAAACAATTGACGTCCCTTTATAAAGCCATTTTGCTCTTCAGATATAATACAAGGAAGCACATCCTCTAGGCGAGATGCAATTACTTTAGCCAACACCTTTGCATCGGCATTAAGCAGAGATAATGGCCTGTAGGAACCACAGGAGGTTGGATCTTTGTCATTTTTGAGAAGGAGCGCTATAGTGGCTTGTGTGAAAGTTGGTGGTAATGAACCCCTTTCCAAGGATTCATTAAACACAGACAAAAGCAATGGTGCCAATTTACCAATAAATGATTTATAAAATTCTATTGGAAACCCATCAGGGCCTGGAGCTTTATTAGACTGCATAGCTGTAATAGCATTCGATACTTCTTCAACGGAAAATGGGGAGTCCAATTGCCCGGCAATATTAGTATCAATAACAGGGTTTGAAAGATTATGGAGAAATGTATTCATTTTAGCTTTGTCCGTAGGAAATTCTGACTTGTATAACGAAGCGTAAAATGTTTTAATGGTAGAATTAACTTCCAAGGGATCTGTAGTAATAGTGTCATAAGTGTTTTTAATACTAGGAATTAAACGCGAAGTGCCTTGTCGTCGTAGCTGATGTGCCAACAAGCGACTTGCCTTGTCGCCATATTCATAATATGAGCCACGACTGCGTAGTAACAAGTGCTCTGCCTCTTTAGTTGACATAAGATTGAATTCTGCTTGCAAATCAAGACGCTGCTTCAGTAATTCTGGAGATGGGTTCAGTGTATAACTTTGATCAAGGTTACTAATCGCAGCTGTAAGTTCTTTAAACCTGGCTTTAAGCTTTTTATTAGCAAGAACAGAATAAGAAATAATTAGACCTCTCAGGTAGCATTTGAGTGTCTCCCATAGCAGAGAATATGAAACTGAATCATTTTGATTGAAGGACAAAAACTCCTCAATAGAACTTGAAATGAATTCACAAAATTCTTTATCTGCCAGAAGTAGAGAGTTAAATCTCCAAAGAAGTGGGCTACGTTTATAGGTAGAAAGCTGAATATCCAATAGCAGAGGTGAATGATCAGATATTACAATATCAGAATAGTCAGAAGAAGTAACACACAAATCAAGAGCTCTGTCTATAAGAAGGTAATCAATCCTGGAATAAGAATGGTGCACCTGGGAGAAAAAAGAAAATTTTTTGTTTGAAGGGTTGCGAAATCTCCATCAATAAGATCGTTCTGTTTCATAAAATCTGAAAATATTTTAGACATAGATGATGGAGTCAGATTACGAGGATTAGATCGATCCAAGATTGGATCAAAAACACAATTCAGATCTCCCCCAAGGATCAGCAAATGAGTGTTCAAGAAGGGGATGTTACTCAGCAGTCTATTAGCGAATTCAGCATCATCAAAATTTGGGGCATATACATTTACCAACAAAACCTTCTTTTGCATTAGTGTACCAGCAACAATGATGTATCTACCATTCTTATCAGCGATAACATTGGTCGATGAGAATTGAACTTTCTTATTAATGAGATGGCAACTCCTCTAGCTTTCAAATTAAAGTTTGAGTGAAAGACCTGACCTACCCAAGGGCAATTTAACCTATAATGATCTTTACTGCGAAGGTGAGTCTCCTGTAAAAATGCTATCTCAGAATGTAGACGTTTCAAGTGTGTGAAAACCTTAGATCTCTTAACAGGATTGCCCATACCTCTGACATTCCAACTAATGAATCTAAGAGGCATGCCTGACCCAGCATTGCTGGGATCTATATTGCCATTAACCATTCAAAAAGAAAAACAACAACCAAAATGCCAAAGAGCCGAAGCGGGACACCCTCCCCCCCAAAATACCCCTAAACACACACACCCAAAGTCTCCACATAACAAAAACAAAGGAGACAGCAGTGTTCACCAAAATAGCAAAAAAATTATCCACTAAAGTGAATGGACTAACCGGAGTCCAAACAAAAACAAACAAGAGAGAGAAAAAAAACCTCCCACCGACTTCACACTGTATAACAGCGTGCGTGTAACAAACACTTTTTTTTTTTTTTTTTTTAAAAACCCTGTACAAAATAGTTTCCTCAGAAGATGAACATTCTAACAAAACAACTAAAATACGTAAAAATACCAAAAAAAAAAAGTCCTGTGCAAATAAATGCAATAAGCATAGAAAAGATTTTGCTGGACTAATCTGAAGTACAAGAGTATTGTAGCGTTTTTCGACGCTAGCAGGGATCTTGGAGTACGAGTGAGCTTACTTGCTCCCCACTGCAAATGGCTGGGGAGTAGTTTATTACTCTCAGCACAAGCACACATACACAGGTCAAGCACACACACATACATACCCCCAACTTGGCCGAAGCCAGTAACCTAAACATCCTTCTCTCTCATGGTTGACACAGAGAAAACCCCCGCAAGGCATGACGGTCGTCAGCCGCCGCCCCCCCCACGCCACACTGCCCCCACCCGAGCTGTGACCGTCCCCGGTCACCATGACTCTCAGTCTTGGAGGCGTGAAGGCGGTCAGCGCTGTGTACACCGGGGTCCTTTTGTGGAGAAGCACATTGTCCCGGAGGCGGTCCGGCCTCCGCAGAGTTCGAAGTCTCGCCGGCGTGCGGCTGGTAAGGCGCAAGACGGTCTCGGTGGAGCAACACTCGCGCCCGCCCCGCCAACTGCACCCGGTAGATGAACTCGGCGAGCTGAGCGAGTACCGTACAGGGGCCCACCCAGTGAGACATGAGCACACAAAGCCTCGCCCCCGGCTGTGAGTGTCCACGCCCACGCGCTCCACAGGTGCCCCCACCCGAAAGTCCTGCAGCGGTGCACACGAGCGCTGGGTGGGGCCATTCTTTGCCGCGTAGTGGACAAAGCGTTCACTGACCAGCAGCGGCGCAGGTGAAACGACTGCGGGCGATGCTCTCGGCGAGGGAGTAACTCGGCACACGCGCTCTTCACCTCGCTCGCAGTACCGACAACGCGCCTTGCTGCACGGATATTCACCTGGCACGACAACCGGCGCTCGTTCAACGGCTGCTGGGGTACGCTGTCCCTCAGGCCTAGGAACGTTGCCTCGGCATCGCTGCGAAACGCCAGAGACTTTTTCGTTGTCTAGCCGTGATGGGTAGCCCTGTCCCCGGCTAGATTCACCTACCGAGTGCCCCCGAGCTGCGGGCCGCCGCTCGGCTCTTTTGCCGTGAGGCACCGCAGTTACAGTATGGGTTCAGCGCACTGTGCTGCTCGTAGCGCCTCGGTAAGGGAAGCTGGTGCTGCTAACCTGATGTGCTCGCGGAGCCGCGGTCGGTCGGAGTCCTCGAAGAAAAGCGCGATAAGCTAGCTCTTCCTGCTTATTGTGCTCGCACTCTGGATAGCCCCAGCTCACGGACCGCCAGCTCCTCGCACGCTGCTTCTTGACGGTTACCGGCGCCGGACCGGATGTGAAGCGACTCTCGGAGCTTTGCCCAGTCCTTCCGCTCATCGGCCCGGAGGTCTTCCAATGCCCGGAGCGCGTCGCCCTTCAGCGAGAGTGCAACCCTTACGGCCGTTTCCACCGGAGACCAGCCTGTGAAGTCGGCGGCTAGCTCCACTTGGGCGAAGAACGCGTAGGGCTCGATGGCGCCGTTGTAGGAGGGAAGGCGCAGCTGCAGCGCACATCGGCGGCACGGAGCTGTAGCTTGCTCCGGCACTTGCGCAGCGTCAACGTTGGGCTCCGCTCCGAGATCCAGTGCCGGGATCCTCATCTCACCGCTCCGCTTTCGTCGTGCCACTTTGCTGGCACTGATTCCGTCCGGGAGATGCTTCTTCTTCCGGAGTTGTGCTGCAACTCGGCGGCCCCCCTGGATCTTCCGCAGGTCCTCCACCGTTCGCTCCAACTCGAACCTCTCCATCCCACTTCTGACACCAATGGAGCGTTTTTCGACGCTAGCAGGGATCTTGGAGTATGAGTGAGCTTACTTGCTCCCCACTGCAAATGGCTGGGGAGTAGTTTATTACTCTCAGCGCAAGCACACATACACAGGTCAAGCACACACACATACATACCCCCAACTTGGCCGAAGCCACTAACCTAAACATCCTTCTCTCTCATGGTTGACACAGAGAAAACCCCCGCAAGGCATGACGGTCGTCAGCCGCCGCCCTGCCCACGCCACAGTATAATATACGATTTAGTCTTATTATATAAAAGTGAAAATAAAAAAATAAAAACCGTACAGTAACTAGCGCAACATACTAAAAAAAAACAATGCGCAGGTAGCGTTAAATCTAATGAAACCGTAAACACTTAGCAGCATTACAGCACCAACCTGAAGGACTATTGAGGCTCAACCCGAAATCAACGTTTTAACATAAACACTGGCTTCCTCCGCTGAAACAAAGTCCTTCTCAACACCCTTATATGTGATGCGAAGTCGCGCTGGATGAAACAGGCCATACCGAACACCCTCAATGCCACGCAGCTGCTGCCTGACCGTATTGAATGCAGCCCGAGCGCGTGCGATCTTGGCAGTGTAGTCAGGAAAGACTGAGATGGTCTGGTCTCCAACTTTAATCTGTCGGCGTTCTCTAGCGCGTCGTAAAATGGCGACACAATCCGTGTGGTAATGAAACCTGCACACAATGGCTCGTGGACGGTCGCCGGGCTTAGGTGCGGGTTGGAGGGTCCTGTGGGAACGATCCAAAAGCGGCTCCTTCTCCAGATTAAACGCTTCCTTTAGCAAGGATGCCACGGCCGCAGTAGTGCACCTGTTAGGGCCCTCCGGTACTCCCACTATCCTAACATTGTTACGCCGCGTCCTAGACTCCAAGTCTTCACATTTATTCTCCAGCTTGGCTACGTTAGCTGTGAGGCACTTGTTTTTCATCTCGGCTATATCGTCGGAGCACATAGTAAGCGGGCGCTCCATCTCCCTGACCGTACCTTTTAGCTCGGACACGGTAGCGTCATTAGCAGCTTTTTCTATCGCCAGCTGCGTCTTCACCGCTTGCAAGTCGAACTTAATGGTAGACAAAGCATCACCGATAGTATCCTGAAGTTCTTTTTTAAAAATTTCGGCGATATCTTTCCTCAGCGAGGCCAACAACTCGACTTTAAGAGCGTCAATATCCGGATTAGCCTGGCTCGAGGGGGGCTTTACAGGTGACGACGGTTCACTCGAGGATGTGGTCGCGGTTTGCAAACTAGGCCTCAGTTGTGTTTGAATTGTACTGAGAGTTTTTATATTTTTTGCTGCCATTTTACACAGTCCCGAGTAAACCTTTTCAACTCAACTAACTACAAAATAAAACAGGACTAAAATTATGGCCAAAAAGCGCAAAGGAATAACAAGCCATTACAACAAAGCCATTAACCCAATATCCTCCAGGGACCACATATCATGCCTCACCCTGTGCCCTGATCCAGCTTCTTAACAAACTGGGATATGTAAAGAAAAGAAGAGAGGTTTTTTGTTCATAAAAATAATATCCATTATATGTATCACTATTAATGATTGTTCCTAATTAAGCTTAGTGTCCTGACCGCTGCACTTCTCACATACTGGATTATAAGTGAGCATAGTAGCTACATAATAATAAAGAATATATGCATTTAAAGTGTTTCTAACAGGTATCCAGGTGTCACACAACATAATTTTTTATGTTACTGTATGAAGGCCGTACCAAAAGTAAAGAAAATAGGGACATAACTGTTTTGTTAACAAACATAAGTTGTTCAAACTGTACATGTCAGTAGCTTTCTCTATTCAGAGGTACAACTGAACATGATCTTCAATTTTTTTAATTGGCCCACAATCATCCCACTACATTTATTATTACATGTTTAAATGATTACCGACTTGTTGCATTAGCTCCAATGCTGATGAAGTGCTTTGAGAGTTAGATAAAGGGCCACATTATCTCTTTCCTCCAATCCCCATCGCATTCGATCCACTGCAGTTTGCATACCAGCCAAACCACTCCATAGCAGATGTTCTTTTCTTTGCTCTCCACATGAACCTTGCACATCTGGAAGATAAGAACACCCGTGTAAGAATGCTGTGTGTCTATTTCAGCTCAGCGTTCAACGCAATCTTCCACCAGAAACTGGTGAGCGAACTTGGAATCAGTACTCCCTTATGTAACTGGCTACTTGACTTCCTCATTGACAGACAATAGTGTGTGAGAGTGGGAAAAAATACCTTCAGCACCATCTGTACTTCCATAGGTTTCCCTCAAAGTTGCGTCCTGAGTCCACTGATGGCACATGACTGCATCTCCATATCTGCTACAAATCATATCATTAAGTATGCTGACACTTCAGTGGTGGGCCTCAGCAAGGACAGAAATTAGGTGTCCTATAGAGAGGAGGGGAAGCGAATGTTGGACTGGTGTAGTAACAACAATCTCATCCTAAACGTCAAGAAAACAAAAGAGAGCAGCCCAGACACACACACAATTCGTCATTAAGTTGTGGAATCAGTAACACCAGATTCCTTTGGATTCAACTAACAGACAAATTAGACTGGTCACAGAGCATATCAGCACATGTAACCAGTTTCTAGCATGGCACTATAGAAAGCATGCTCATCAGTTGTATCTCAATCTGATTTGGCAGTCATTCGGCCTCGGATAGGAAATTGATTCAGTAGTGAAGATGGCCAAGAAGATTATTGGGGTTTCTCTTCCATCTATCCAAGAATCAGAGACTCATCCTCTCAATGGACTGTACACTCTGCTGCCTTCTAGGAGGAGGTTCTGCAGCAACATATATACAGTTTTGCTCTTTTTTGTGCAATATATTAACACCAGAATGTGTGTGTGTGTGCGCTCTGCGATGGATTGGCACGCTGTCCAGGGTGTACCCTGCCTTGTGCCCAGAGTCTCCTGGGATAGGCTCCAGGTCCCCGCGACCCTAATACAGGATAAAGCGGTATAGAAGATGAATGAAGATATTAACATCATTCTTTAAGACAAAACACAATTTCGCCCTGAATGTGCAATACCATTGTGTTAGGGTTAGTGCAATACCATTGGGTTAGGGTAACCCTAGTGTGAAAATTATAGGTCCTGTGTAACTTCACTCTGTTCTCCTCCTGTCTGGGACTCTGCTGTTGTATGCGTGTGTACGTGTGTGGGAGAGAGTGTGAGATTTAAGTTTTGGCCCTGTCATCCCGCACAAGGTTGAAACATTGTCATACAACATTGTGGCAAAATTCAAGCACTGACACCTGTCACATTCCCGCACACTTTATCCTCATGCGGGAATCTTTATTGGCTCCTATTCTATCGCATTTTTCCTGTTCCAAATTGGGGACCGGATGCAACAAATATAGCTTTGTGGTTCTTTATCACAACTTATCAAGATGGCCAAAAGATTCTCTGTTCAGAAGCCAATGCAATTAAATTTGGAAGAGAGAGATGCTTTTTATGATGTAAAGGAAGAGCGTCACATTTGTGAGAGTGACATTAAAGAAAAGGTTGAGACTGAGTATCAGTTAGATTCAAAACGAAGGCGAGACACAGAACGAGTGCATCAGCAGCCAGCTCCAGGACCAGAACAAGATTATGAGCAGCTAGCAGTAGAAGTAATATGGATGTCAAAAAATGGTGAAATTGAATGGTCTTCTTGCCCAAGAAATCAGCCACCCAACATGGCTGCCACTGTGATAAGAATACAACCAGGACCAAGTGGGGTGGCAGTTTCTCATGTGCAGGACATTAAGTCTTCTTTTGACCTTTTCGTCAGAGATTCAATTCAGAAAATGATTCTGAATTTCAATAATTTATAAGGAAAACATGTTTTTCGGAACAAAAGGAAAGGAGATGGACCAAATCCATTCACAAGTCCACTTTGTGTTCTTATCCTTGCTGGAGTTTTCAGGTCCAAGGGGGAATCCACACAATCCCAGTAGAATGCAGACATTTCCATGCAACAATGTCCCTGTAAAATTTCTACATAATTTCCAGGAGTATCCACTTTGATAAATGAAATGACAGACCAGCTTGATGGCAGAGAGAATAAAAGTAGCTGCCATCAGGATGGTGTGGGACAAGTGGGTGCACCGCCTCCAGATATTTTACAACCCTGCGTCTGTTATTCAAGTGCTGTGAAGTGTGTTGACCCAAGATGGACAGAGAAACACTGTGTACATGAATCAAGAAGTACATATCCAACACATACACAGTAAAACTCTGCCCCTCATTTGTTATATAGGCTGGTATGAAAATGCAGTGTGTTTGTAAAATGACGTGGAAGGGTTAAAATTCTTATTAAGATCATATGAGTCAAAATCAATAGTTGCTTATTTTCACTCATATTGATAATTAATATTTTTTATTACATTTTATTAAAAAGGGGGGGGGGGAGTAGCACTTTAAAATCATATATCCAGTGTATATTGCTTGTAATCAGGATGAAGTAAACATCTGTGGAGAATTTGAACATAAAATTGATTGTGTTGAATTAAAAACTACACAATGCAGCGGGTCCACTGCAGAATAACAAAAATATGAACACCACAAGCGCGTTAAATTAAAAACGCCATTTCTACTCGACACAAGCTTCGGAGCTTCGGTGTCATACTGTACGTAACACCAGTATCCTTTGCAGAGGATGGTCGGTTTCTCGCTGACCAATCAGATCGCTCGCCTGTGACGCGGCACGCTGCTGCCAGGCAACGAGCTCTTTAAAAAAATGCGCACCAGCTCGATTTAAACTGGTTGGTGAGAGCCACGAGTCGACTGTCTTGAATCTTCTGTCAGCCAGATTTGAACTTGTTTGTCGACTGTTTTCTGAATTTTCTGTCACTGTGAGTCTCTGACACGACTTCTTGACATTTACTGCTGAAGAAGTGACAGAGATGTCCAGAGTGCAGGTTTCAGGAGCTGCGAGGGGGAACTTCTCCCCTCAGCGCCCGCGCAGGATCGTGCGTCGCAGTCTGTTCGGACCTGTGGATCACGGCGAGCTGGACCGGGACATCGAGGCGAAGCTGCGCGAGATCTCCGGAAAGGACGAGCAAGCGTGGAATTTTAACTTCGCCTCCGGGACGCCGCTGCTCGGAGACTACGAGTGGGAGGAAGCGGCGGTGGAGGCGACGCCGGTGTTGTACCAAGAGGCGGTAAAAGCAGGGATGAAGAGGCCTGATGCTGTGCAGGTTCAGCCGCACACAGAGGATCCGAACCGGGATGCAAGAACCGGAGCTGCTCAGGCAGGCGACACGCGCACAGGACGAAAGGCAGGCTGCACGAGGACGAGGAAAGCACGCGCACGGGTTACAACATCCCCATGCCGCATTACAGGTGGGAGAGCAGTTTAGAGACTAAAATATCATTATAATAATAATAATAATAATAAAAGTGTCTTTAATAACGTTTCGTTTGCTCTTTGCAGATTTTCTCGCCAAACAAAAGAAGCCAGGACCTGAGAGTGTGTTTCAGAAAGGCCTCAGCTCCCTCTCCTCTGAGGAAACGCCACGGACACGACTTCGGTTTTAAAAATAAACAATGTTTATTTTTTTATTTACCTCTTAGAGACCAGCACATTTTAATCGATTCTGTCTATATTCACATGTCCAAATGTAACTGTTTATATTTCCATGTTGTGATTGTAAGCAAACACTTGGTTTACATTTGATGTGTTTAATATAATTCTGGATCTCAAAACGATAAACTGGTGAAGGGTTAAGCACAGAATTATAGGCAACTTCGTGTTAAAAAAAAAACATATTTTCAAGTATGTGCATTAAGACTTAAAATTATAGAACATTTTCGTTAATATTCGTAAATTAAAGGCAGACAGGCAGAAGCCCTGATTATTCAAAGCGCAGTACACAATACCACCAGTAGGGGGCTGCACAGCTCCTCGTAGCCACTGAATGCTGACAGATACTTTAGACACAAATGTGGTTCAAAGTAATAAAATTAATTTATGAATATATGTTTCATAATATATGATCATACAAAACAACTTATGTTGGTAAATGACTAAAGAACAGTATAATTTTTTTATCATAATTTGTGGTGACGTAAGTGTTCATTGTTTCTAGTTTGGCTGGCTGACATTATCAGCGAGGAGACCGGACTTCGCAGGCAGTCATGGCACCATCCGGCATGATGCAGGAGACATTGCAGACGCGGTGCCTCAGGAACCACAAGCTGTGGTGCATCTGCAGGAGCTGCTGGCAGAAGGAGCCCCGCTTGATGGGCAGCTCGCAGCCTGAGCCACGCCCTACCTGAGCCTCCCGAGTTGTTCCCGGCTTTGTCTCAGCAAGATACTGTACCATAGTGTAGCAGCGTTGTCTGGTGCCTAGGATATACTGCTATATTTGCCATCTGGATTGGAGACCTGTGCACTGCAATTTCGAGGACTCCATCTCTGCTCCACCTCTTAGGTTCAAGGACACAGTGTCTGCTCTGCCTCCTGGGTTTAAGGACTGGACGTAATGTGTACATAACAAATGTGTTTAAGGACTGGACATAATGTGTACTTAACACACTGAGCAAAACAGTCTGTTTTGCTCGAACACACAACAGGCCTTCAGGACATTTCTTTAAAAAAGGAATTTCCAAATGTCTTATCTGATGCCTTCAACCTAAATTATTTGCCTTAAGTACCTCTGTAGATGTTAATGTTATTTTTTTATTTCAACACTTTTGTTGGCTTTTATCTACACAACTGTTCCTTGATTTATTTTATGGCCACATTTTATTAAATGTCTTGTTTTCATCAAAGCGGGCTTAATGTTTTTTTAAGAAAAGCTGCTTTAAACATACACTTGTAAAAATGTTTGGTCTTGTCAATGTTCCTGTGCACAAATCCAAATAAAAATATTTTCTTATCTGATATTTTTCATTTTTTCTTTGTTTTTACTCGAGCAGTAAAATGACATGGAATACAGGCATCCTACAGACAGGAAAACCCTAAACTTACCCACATTCATTCCTTTCTACAAACAGGGCTTTGTTGGGATTATACATTTTTAAATTACAAGTATCACCATCTGTAGTTTTGTAAAATCTGCCACAACTATTACTTTTATTTTGTATTATTTCTGGAGAATAATTAATGTTCTATATTGGTTACATAAATTGTACTTAATGGTTATTTTCACCAGCAAAGAACAATTATCATATTACATAAACTGTCTGCAATCGTGGTAATATTTTGGTCATATCATTCATTCCTTTTCATAATCAACTGTGTCTTTTTATTGTAGTAGCCTGATTGGAAGTAATGTACATACAGTGGTGTGAAAAACTATTTGCCCCCCTCCTGAATGTTTCTGATCATCAAACACATTTAACTATTAGTCAAAGATAAGACAAGTAAACACAAAATGCAGTTTTTAAATGAGGGGTTTTGTTGTTTAGGGAGAAAAAACATCCAAACCTACATGGCCCTGTGTGAAAAAGTAATTGCCCCCTGAACCTGATAACTGCAATAAGTTAAATAACTTAGCAGCAATAACTGCAATGAAGTTTGCGATAACTTGCAACGAGTCTTTTACAGCGCTCTGGAGGAATTTTGGCCCACTCATCTTTGCAGAATTGTTGTAATTCAGCTTTGAGGGTTTTCTAGCATGAACCACCTTTATAAGGTCATGCCACAACATCTCAATAGGATTCAGGTCAGGACTTTGACTAGGCCACTCCATAGTCTTCATTTTGTTTTTCTTCAGCCATTCAGAGGTGGATTTGCTGGTGTGTTTTGGATCATTGTCCTGCTGCAGCACCCAAGATCGCTTCAGCTTGAGTTGACGAACAGATGGCCGGACATTCTCCTTCAGGATTTTTTGGTAGACAGTAGAATTCATGGCTCCATCTATCACAGCAAGCCTTCCAGGTCCTGAAGCAGCAAAACAACCCCAGACCATCACACTACCACCACCATATTTTACTGTTGGTATGATGTTCTTTTTCTGAAATGCTGTGTTACTTTTACGCCAGATGTAACGGGACACGCACCTTCTAAAAAGTTCAACTTTTGTCTCGTCGGTCCACAAGGTATTTTCCCAAAAGTCTTGGCAATCATTGAGATGTTTTTTAGCAAAATTGAGACGAGCCTTAATGTTCTTTTTGCTTAAAAGTGGTTTGCGCCTTGGAAATCTGCCATGCAGGCTTTTTTTTGCCCAGTCTCTTTCTTATGGTGGAGTCGTGAACACTGACCTTAATTGAGGCAAGTGTGGCCCGCAGTTCTTTAGATGTTGTCCTGGGGTCTTTTGTGGCCTCTCGGATGAGTCGTCTCTGCGCTCTTGGGGTAATTTTGGTCGGCCAGCCACTCCTGGGAAGGTTCACCACTGTTCCATGTTTTTGCCATTTGTGGATAATGGCTCTCACTGTGGTTCGCTGGAGTCCCAAAGCTTTAGAAATGGCTTTATAACCTTTACCAGACTGATAGATCTCAATTACTTTTGTTTTCATTTGTTCCTGAACAGGCGTGGCAGTAATCAGGCCTGAGGGTGACTACAGAAATTGAACTCAGGTGTGATAAACCACAGTTAAGTTATTTTTTAACAAGGGGGGCAATCACTTTTTCACACAGGGCCATGTAGATTTGGAGTATTTTTTCTCCCTTAATAATGTAAACCTTCATTTAGAAACTGCATTTTGTGTTCAATTATGTTATCTTTGACTAATAGTTAACGGTTTTTGATGAGCAGAAACATTTAAGTGTGACAAACATGCAAAAGAATAAGAAATCAGGAAGGGGGCAAATAGTTTTTCACACCACTGTACATAAGATACCTCGTTGCTCATTTAGAAAGATACACCACTACTGAAAAAAGATGGAATAACTGCTGATTTGTGAAGTGAAAGCCATTAACCCAATATCCTCCAGGGGCCACATATCGTGCCTCACCCTGTGCCCTGATCCAGCTTCTTAACAAACTGGGATATGTAAAGAAAAGAAGAGAAGTTTTTTGTTCATAAAAATAATATCCATTATATGTATCACTATTAATGATTGTTCCTAATTAAGCTTAGTGTCCTGACCGCTGCACTTCTCACATACTGGATTATAAGTGAGCATAGTACATAATAATAAAGAATATATGCATTTAAAGTGTTTCTAACAGGTATCCAGGTGTCACACAATAATTTTTTATGTTACTGTATGAAGGCCGTACCAAAAGTAAAGAAAATAGGGACATAACTGTTTTGTTAACAAACATAAGTTGTTCAAACTGTACATGTCAGTAGCTTTCTCTATTCAGAGATACTACTGAACATGATCTCCAATTTTTTTAATTGGCCACAATCATCCCACTACATTTATTATTACATGTTTAAATGATTACCGACTTGTTGCATTAGCTCCAATACTGATGAAGTGCTTTGAGAGTTAGATAAAGGGCCACATTATCTCTTTCCTCCAATCCCCATCGCATTCGATCCACTGCAGTTTGCATACCAGCCAAACCACTCCATAGCAGATGTTCTTTTCTTTGCTCTCCACATGAACCTTGCACATCTGGAAGATAAGAACACCCGTGTAAGAATGCTGTGTGTCTATTTCAGCTCAGCGTTCAACGCAATCTTCCACCAGAAACTGGTGAGCGAACTTGGAATAAGTACTCCCTTATGTAACTGGCTACTTGACTTCCTCATTGACAGACAATAGTGTGTGAGAGTGGGAAAAAATACCTTCAGCACCATCTGTACTTCCATAGGTTTCCCTCAAAGTTGCGTCCTGAGTCCACTGATGGCACATGACTGCATCTCCATATCTGCTACAAATCATATCATTAAGTATGCAGATGACACTTCAGTGGTGGGCCTCAGCAAGGACAGAAATTAGGTGTCCTATAGAGAGGAGGGGAAGCGAATGTTGGACTGGTGTAGTAACAACAATCTCATCCTAAACCTCAAGAAAACAAAAGAGAGCAGCCCAGACACACACACCATTCGTCATTAAGTTGTGGCATCAGTAACACCAGATTCCTTTGGATCCAACTAACAGACAAATTAGACTGGTCACAGAGCATATCAGCACATGTAAACAGTTTCTAGCATGGCACTATAGAAAGCATGCTCATCAGTTGTATCTCAATCTGATTTGGCAGTCATTTGGCCTCGGATAGGAAATTGATTCAGTAGTGAAGATGGCCAAGAAGATTATTGGGGTTTCTCTTCCATCTATCCAAGAATCAGAGACTGCACTCATCCTCTCAATGGACTGTACACTCTGCTGCCTTCTAGGAGGAGGTTCTGCAGCAACATATATACAGTTTTGCTCTTTTTTGTGCAATTTATTAACATCAGAATGAGTGTGTGTGTGTGTGTGTGTGTGTGTGTGTGTGTGTGTGTGTGTGTGTGTGTGTGTGTGTGTGTGTGTGTGTGTCTGTGTGTGTCTGTGTGTGCGTGTGTGTGTGTGTGTGTGTGTGTGTGTGTGTGTGTGTGTGTGTGTGTGTGTGTCTTTGCTCTGCGATGGATTGGCACGCTGTCCAGGGTGTACCCTGCCTTGTGCCCAGAGTCTCCTGGGATAGGCTCCAGGTCCCCGCGACCCTAATACAGGATAAAGCGGTATAGAAGATGAATGAAGATATTAACATCATTCTTTAAGACAAAACACAATTTCTCCCTGAATGTGCAATACCATTGGGTTAGGGTAACCCTAGGCTTAATGTGCATGCATATGTTAAATAGAAAAATTGTTAGACCCTAACTGTGTCAAGAATACTGTAACTCATGGAGGACGCTCTGCACCTGTAGTGTGTTATGTTTTGTACTTGGACCTTGACATGTGTGTTCATTGTTTGGCTGGTTGTGACATTATCAATAAGGAGATAGTTGTGGAGTTTAAAGCAGGGTCAGGTTATACTAAAAAAAATCACAAGCTTTGAACTTTTCATAGAGCACTGTTCAAGCCATCATCCGAAAAAGGGAAGAGTATGAATTCCCCTAAACTGACAAGCCAGGTGAGGAGTGCATTAATCAGAGAAGCAATCAAGAGTTCCAGACTAACCATGGGCCTTTTCTTAAAGTGCCCCTATTATGCCATTTTAAAGCTTGCTAATATTGCTTTATGAGTCTCTTAAAACAGGTTTACATGTATGCAAGGTCAAAAAACACTTTAGTTTTCTATTCAAAAATAGATTAAATTTTACCCCATTTCTAAATGATTCGTAAACAACTCGTGTGAAGCAGGTCGAAGACTCAGTCTGTCTAAACCCCTCCTTTCCGTGAGCCTTCACTGCTGTGATTGCTCAGGTCCTTTATGATTGGTCTACCGCTACAGCGTACAGCGGAAAACGAAATGCCCATTACCATAACTGAATGACAGCTCTGGCGACCCGTCAATACATAGAAAAGATGGGCTCGATTTTACCCTATCAATTCGAGTCGGAGTCTGACGATGAAACGGTTGAAGTGGCACATCGACAAGAAACGACTGGAGCAGGACTGGAGCAGGATGTTTGTCAGTGGTAAATGTCATATGTTAACAAGAGTGTGGTAGCGTTAATTGTAAGATGGTGGGCAAGTTGTTTGCGATGTAGAACGTGGGTGGACATTATGCAAATATGTTACATAGTGACGTGGATCCGTAACAGAGAAAGATTCGAATTGCTAACGACTCGTTTAGGCGAATGTGAGCGACTCTTTTTTTAATAGACAAAATTGCACATTTATCGTGCACTGTCGGCATCACAACTTTGCAGATAGTTTATGTTCACATACAGCTACATGACACACTGCATGAAAGATCATATTTGAAAATGCATAATTGGGGCACTTTAAGAAGTCTACTGGACCTCTTATGTCTTTCTTTCAACAAAGGCTTTCTTCTTGCCACTGTTCCATAAAAGTCAGATTTTTGGCCTGCACCTCAACTATTAGTTGTGCACTAAATAAATCTGGCGTTTATGGAAGAGAGGCTACAAGAAAGTCATTGTTGAAAGAAAGCCATAAGAACTCCCGTTAACAATTTGTGACAAGCCATGTGGGGGACACAGCAAACATGTGGAAGTAAGTGCTCTGGTCAGATGAGATATAAATCTAACTTTTTGGCCTAAATGCAAAAGCCTATGTGTGGCAGAAAACTAACACCTTACATGGTGGTGGCAGCACCATGTTGTGTGGATGCTTTTCTTTAGCAGGGACAGGAAAGCTAGTCAGAGTTGATGGAAAGATGGATGGAGTCAAATACACAGCAATCTTCGAAGAAAACCTGTTAGAGTCTGCAAAGGACTTCACCTTCCTGCAGAACAACAACCCTAAACTTACAGCTATAGCTACAATGGAGTGGTTTAGATCAAAGAATATTAATGTGTTACAATGGCCCAGTCAAAGTCCAGACCTAAATCCAATTGAGTATCCAATCTGTATCAAGACTTGAAAGGTACAGTTCACAGACTCTCTCCATCCAATCTGAGTGAGTTTTAACTATTTTGCAAAGAATTTCACTTTATAGATGTACGAAACTGATAGAGACATACCCCCAAAAGACTTGCAACTGTATTTTCAGTGTAGCTCTCATCATTTTTCTTCCACTTCACAATAATGTGCCACTTTGTGTTGGTCTAGAATAAAATCCCAATAAAATACATTTATGTTTCTGGTTGTAATGTGACAAAATGTGGAAAAATTTGAGGGGTATGAATTTTGCAAGCCACTGTACAGACAAAAATGTTGTGGTTTCTAGTCCTCCAATGTATGAAATGTAAAGATATAATAATAATTAAAAAAAGTTGTGATCAATGTACAGACAAAACCTTTCATTTATTTATATAAATAATAATATCTCAGGACTTGATGTTTTGTACAGTTGTTGCCTCACATCGGAAAACAACATTACTGCTGCCATATTTCATTTCATAACACATGTGTATGTGACACTCTTTTAGATATTAAACCCCTTCCCTCCAGGTTGCGACATGGAAAATAGATTCCTTGTAAATATTGTATTTTTTAATTGTCGATGGAACTGTAGGTCACCCAAATAAAATAAGAAAAGAGCCATCCTTCTCTGCTCCAGGGCAGGAAAAACAACACTCAAAGAAATGCAGTTCAACAATTCATCAGTTTAAAAGCGACCACCCCTTACACACACACCACAACACAACAACTCACGAGAAACTCACGCCATTTTGGCGCCTTTCCAAAAGTCCCAACGACCAATCAGAAAAGAGGGGAGGCGGGCTCTTGAGCAGAGGGTGGTCACTTGCTGACCAATCCGATCGCTCTCTTGTGTCGCTGCACGCTGCTGTCAGGCAACGAGCTCTTTAAAAAATCGAGCATAGCAACGCTGCGTGTCACTTCAGCTTAGTTTGAACTGGTTTATGTGAGTCACGAATTGGCTCTTTTGAATTTACTGTCACCCTGGGGCTCTTGCACGATTTCCTGACTTTGACTGATAAAGAAATGACGGAGATGTCCAGAGTTCAGGTTTCGCTCAGCAGTGTTGGACCTGCGAGGGGGGACTTCTCCCCTCAGCGCCCGCGCAGGAGCGTGTGTCGAAGTCTATTCGGACCTGTGGATCACGATGAGCTGCACCGGGACATCGAGGCGAAGCTGCGTGCGATCTCCGAAAAGGATGAGCAACGGTGGAATTTTAACTTCGCCTCCGGGACGCCGCTGCTCGGAGATTACGAGTGGGAGAGAGCGGCGATGGAGGCGACGCCGGTGTTCTATCAAGAGGCGGTACAAGTAGGGAAAAAGAGGGCTGTTGCTCTGCAGGTTCAACCGTACACAGAGGCTCCGAACCGGGAGAATTGCGCTCGGAGCGACGCTGCAAGAACCGGAGCTGTTTCTCGCGAGGACACGCGCACAGAACGGAAGGCAGGCTCCACGAGGACGAGGAAAGCACGCGCACGGGTTACTACATCCTCATGCCGTATTACAGGTGGGAGAGAAGTTTAGATAGTAAAATATAACAATAAACCCGAGCTTGTCGTGTGATAGTGTTGTCTTGTTTCCCTTTACAGATTTTTACGTCAAACGAAAGAAGCTAGGACCTGAGAGTATGTCTCAGAAAGCCCTCAGCTCTCTCTCCTTCGAGCAAACGCCACGGAAACGACTTCGGTGAAGGTACACAAGAATATTACGAATGTATGTATTTGGGCCACAAGTTTCCGCGACTGCTTAGCGTGTGTTATGGCGACAGTGGACTAGGTGTGGTGAGGGGGAAAGCAGCGGTCAGTGTTTGTTGTTGCAGTAGAGGAGGGAGGAGGGGGTCAGGGTGAAGGTGGGGGAAGGGGCGTGAGCGCGCGCTGTGGCGGGAAAACACTACACCACTAATGGCGAGTGAGGAGAACTCTTATCTTGTATTTTTTTTTTCTTGTGGTCCTTTAAAACTTTTTCTACATTCGACTAATCGATGGATTTCACGATATTTTGCTGACCACAAACTGCCATTTTGTTTTTCACAGCTGAATAAGGAAACTGCTCGGTGTGAAGGAATGCAGCCCTCGTGGAAACATGATGACGGATGGGCAATGTGCTACGTGCTTGAACAACACCTCAGCTTCTCATCTGAAACTTCACCCCCATACTGGGAGTGTGGAGGATCTGGAGAACTGCTGAAGATGCAGCTCTGATGACGGGGTGGATGTGATCTTGCTTCTCAGGAACTGATTTGTGAACCTGCTGAAGACCATGCACAAAAAGCAATGAAATGTAGCATTTGGACTGCTGGACTGTGTCCTTGACTTGTGTTAACACTGTTTACATAACAGCCTGGAGGTCTTTCCCCGTGCTGTTTACTTGTAACACTGACCTGCATATATTCCGACTAGTCACTCCTGGACACCTTAAGCAGTTAGACATGTTTCTTAAATTATCTCTCTGTCCCCTCCCCTATGTTGATTCCTCTGATGCTTTCCATAGCTTTATGCTGGCGTTTTAGCTGGCAGCTAATCTCTGACCGTTTGCTTGATCCTTGGATGCATTTCTGTTAAACAGCGGTGTATTTAAATTTTTTTTCTTGATGTGTACGTGCACATTACACTAATGTTTAAACAGCTTGACCAGTCAGTTTCGTCATGGGGACAATCGTGAGTTTGTAAAAAGTCTTATCAATATATAAATATTGAGCCTAATTTTATTAGTTTCTTTGTAGAGATGTCACTAGTTTGTAGCGTAGCATTTTTATGTTCATCAGCCATTTTGTTTGTTACTATATTTTGAAATGTGTTCATCCAATACATTTGTCTGTTTGTAATGCTTTCTGTAGTTAACATTAATGACAGAGGTTTTGTGGAACGTCTAATGTTTTTTTTAGCTGTTCAGGTATTTAATACAGCAAATCAAGTAGTACACTGCCCCAAATTGTACAGATATAGGTTGAGGGCCTCAGCTGCTGCTGCTTTTTTTTTTTTTTTTTTTTTTAAAGAGGTTTGGGGAAAAAACAATTCTAATGAGAAACAATCCTACAGTTGGTAATGCTTTGATTTGTAGTTCAAGATGCTGCATGTTCTCCTCTTTACATTAAACCTTAGGGTAGACTTTAATGTCATAAGGCATCATTTGAATGACAGACTTAACACATTTGCTGAAGCAACTTTTGCCACATGTGCACATGCATTATAGCTAGGAAATGCTAAGAAACTTGTCAACCTACCTACTATACCTATTTGTCTGAAATATGTTGTGGCTCATTAGCTACACAATAACAAGCTGATCCAGAACCAATTGTAATTCAGACAGAAGGGATACCCAAATGCAATTACTATGTAGTGAAGTGAGCTGAATAGACTGTATATTACCGTTTAATACATGCAAAATCCTTTCATGTTTGTTATTCAGGATAAAATTTAAGGCAGTTATCAAACTATGACATGAATATTTACCAGTATGTGTAAATCAACTGAATTCTACTATCCTAAGAAGAAAAGGAAGAAATACTCTCATTAATAAATTCAAATAATATATATATTCAATAATAATATATATGATTGTCCAGGTAAAAGTCATATCATAAAAGAATAACAAATGTGATCTCCTACTAAAAAAAGTTCCTAGCAGGTATAACACACCTGTCCTTCCAGAGAAGAAACCTCTGTTGTATTCAGTCCTCCTGTTTGCTGCAGACAAACCCTGTTCCCGCAAGGCAGTGTCACTTACACCTGTCTGTGAGGTCATCACAATGGGATGCAAGGAAATGGAAAATTGATGCTAGTTCCTTTTCATCCAAGTGGCATGAACAAAAGGGAAAGGAAGAGTACAGTATTTACAGAAGTCTGCCTGCACAAAATGTAAAAAAATAAAATAAAAACTACACTGGTTTTCGCGACAATCAGAAATATGTGCTTTGGCATTTCTTTTGAAGCGTTAGCATGAAAGAGATGGTACCACAAGAATTCACCAGGGCCAGAGTAATTGGATAATCCTCTCAGGGCTTTTTGAGAGTTCTTTTCCTGGCTGAGAATGAGACATTTTGATAGAGCTTATAGGTACAGTTTGGCATCTAAGGGCCCTGGTGTTCTAGGCCAGGGGTAGCTCAGTGGTTAAGGCATTGGACTACGGTTCAGAAGATCCCATTGAGCCCTTGAGCAAGGCCCTTAACCCTAAACTGCTCAGATGTGTAATGAGATAAAAATGTAAGTCGTTCTGGATAAGAGCATCTGCCAAATGCCTAAATGTAAATGTAGTCTTAGCAGGTAGAGTGTCTCCATATTCTTATTTCACACACAAATATTTGCTTCTAACATTTGTTTCACATATTAATTCTTTGTAATATTGCTTTATTGGGCTTTTAGGTCACTCAGGTTAATATTTCAGTACATAGTTGGTCTTACTTATAGACTGTATAAAAAGAACTGAGCAAACCATCTGGTTTGAATTTGGACATTTTAACATGGTAGTCTGTGGGGACTGACTCACTTTAGAAACCTAGTGGTAACTACATCATTACTACATCAAGTAATTGCATGTTTTGGTACTTTAGTGTTGGACTAATTTTTAAGAACCAGAGGTTGCCGTTTGGTTTTACTTCTTAGCTAAGTGTGTGACATTGTACATACGTACATGTTGTGCATGTGTTATTGCTGGTTGCCAGGCTGGAGGGTCTAACAGAAATGTCTTTTCTGCAATAAATTTTTTTTAATGGTTTCACAAAACCATCACATTAATCTCTGCAAATATAAAACTGGAACTTTCACTTACATATAAATAGCGCACATATAACCTAGCATTAGTGTGTAACGAGACACACTTTAGCTGTGAGAGCAACGACAGGGTGTGATTCAAAACCCAACACAAAACGTTGGCCTCTGTCTGTTGCCATGTCATTACCAAGCCCTACCCTATACACACATAATCCTTACAGTGAGTAACCTCATTACCACCCTTATGGTCTGGAGTAGACGCACTGGACCATGGCTCCATGCTCATACCACATAAATGAGTGTAATTACAACCAATGTTAATTAAGACTGTGTGGTTTTACACATCATTCTTTATATGAACTCTTCAATACAAGGTTCTCATTTAAATTTACGTTTAAATAAATTTTAATGTGGGCGGCGCGGTGGTGTAGTGGTTAGCACTGTCGCCTTGCACCTCCAGGGTCCAGGATTCGATTCCCCGGCCAGGCTCGATTCCCGTCTCTGTGTGCATGGAGTTTGCATGTTCTCCCCGTGCTTGGTGGGTTTCCTCCGGGTACTCCGGTTTCCTCCCACAGTCCAAAGATATGCAGGTTAGGCTAATTGGCGTTCCTAAATTACCCATAGTGTGTGATTGGGTGTGTTATTGTGTGTGTGTGTGCGCCCTGCAATGGATTGGCACCCTGTCCAGGGTGTACCCCGCCTAGTGCCCGAAGTCTCCTGGGATAGGCTCCAGGTCCCCCGCGACCCTGAACACAGGATTAAGCGGTATAGAAAATGAATAAATGAATTAAATGGGTAATTATGGTTTACCTGTCATATATAACAAAATAGAGATCTTTTACCCCCCCAAATCACATACAATTCACATATATATCCATGTTCTTGGGTATTCGCTGTAAATATATTGCATAATTTAAAAACATGAAAATCTATTCAATTCTGTTTCAAGAGTATTTATTATTTCAAGGAAATCCAACTTTTCTTCAACAGCAGATGTCTTGACATAAGTAATTTAAAGCAATGTTTCATTCCTTATTTTCTAAGTTGAAGCCTGCCATTTTACTGGGTGAGTCTGTTTGTCGGCAGCAGAAAAGTAACTCCCAATGTGCTGGCAACCTCATTCTGATGATTGCAAAAAGACAGAGGAATTAGATATACTGTACAACATATATAACACTAAGAAATAAAAATAGTTATGAAATGGCATTTTATGAAAATCATCATATTACTCTAAGGCATTACCTTTAGCTTAATTGGTTATACAGTTTATTTTGAAATAAATATTTATGTGAAGAAATATACTGTTATATACTGTATGTCAATGGGCATATTTTATTGGAAGTGACATAAAACAGAACAAATTTCAATTTTAACACTTGAAAGCATGAATGTAAAGTTTTATTAATCCAAAGGAATATAATATAATATAATATAATATAATATAATATAATATAATATAATATAATATAATATAATATAATATAATATAATATAATATAAGTTTGCATGTTCTCCCCGTGCTTGGTGGGTTTCCTCCGGGTACTCCGGTTTCCTCCCACAGTCCAAAGATATGCAGGTTAGGCTAATTGGCGTTCCTAAATTGCCCGTAGTGTGTGATTGGGTGTGTGAGTGTGTGTATGTGTGTGTGCCCTGCGATGGATTGGCACCTTGTCCAGGGTGTACCCCGCCTAGTGCCCGAAGTCTCCTGGGATAGGCTCCAGGCCCCCGCGACCCTGAACACAGGATTAAGCGGTATAGAAAATGAATGAATGAATGAATGAATAATATAATATAATAACAAAGTTTAAAAAAATCTTTAAAACATCTCATGTAAGACTCATGCAACTGAAAATGTAGTATGTTGAGAAAT
This sequence comes from Channallabes apus, assembly GCA_030522415.1. Taxonomy (NCBI): domain Eukaryota; kingdom Metazoa; phylum Chordata; class Actinopteri; order Siluriformes; family Clariidae; genus Channallabes; species Channallabes apus. The sequence goes on along the minus strand of CM060107.1, from coordinate 39,606,433 downwards.
CATTTATTATTAACATTATTATTATTATTATTATTATTAACAGCATACTGTTTTATCCCTTCTAAAATGATTGTCCATCCTTCTGCATTATAATATTTGATATTAAGGAAAAATATAATGTGTAAAAATAATTTGTGCATGAAAGGGTCTTTAATGCACTTCTGTCCACTAGAGGGTGCTATCGACCAATACCATTTCAAACTGTCAACGTGATGAAATACGTACAGTAATACTATTCATTTGAAGGTATAATGTCATTATTATATCCAACTGATGTCAATATTACATCCACCACACGGACTCCCTCCGTATTTTATTTTGTCTTATAGTTAAGGCCATCAAGCCATGAACACAGATAGCAGCCCACATTATCACTTTTTCCTGATACTCACCTAGAATGCTTGAGTACTGTATCAGCCCATCCCAAATGGAAATTTAATATATTGACATTATATTATGAATTTGAAGTATGTGCCATATAGGGATCATATATAAAAATTGGTCCTTTTTATAAATGGGATGCATACAGTATGTAGTATGTATATTTACAAACATTTATATGTAATGTAGATGTGCAAGCCTTAATAATTGCAAGTGTGTGTTTGTGTGTGGGTATGCACCATATGCTTAACCACATTCAGAGAGTACGGGATGCCATCCAGCTCACGGCAGGTCTGGTTGTGTCTCCGCTCCAGGTCTCCTGGGACCATTACAGGCATCTCTGGCACTGCCTGAAAACATCAGCAAAAATGAATGGCCTCATCCTCTCCCTCTGGTTACAGGAGTTACAAATACTTACTGGCTCGAGGTTCCTGTGTAGGGACAGCAAATCAGACATTCTATCATTGAATCCATCAGCAAAAAATGCTGGGTTTAATGCCACAAAGCACTGACCCTGAAGCACAATGAAATCATTTTAAAGGGCCGGTGTACAGTACATTCTGAGTACTAGAAAGCTTTCACATTTAATACAAGAAGATGTACAGATGTAAATGTAAATACCAGGTTTGCCTTGCAGTCTGCCGTTCTCCACATTCGTATATGATTGCTGTAGTTCGAACCAGAGAGGATCCCGCAGAAAACCTCCACCATTAGTGCTAGGCCGTAACCCTTATAACCTCCTACCACACAGATTGTTACCGCATGAATTGATATACTCTATATTAAATTCTCAAAAAACACTTATTTTCCTCCAATTTATGTGACTCACCAAAAAAAGTTTAAGCTAAAAGATGTGTAGACGGTATACAGTGCAAAGAATTTACACTAAAGGGAATGCAGATTTAGGAAAATCAACAGCAGGGTGGTGTGATTCAGCCACATGTGAAGTGCACTCACTGCTGCAGCCACGGAGGAACTTATTTTCCAATATCAGCTCTTCCAAAAGTTTGTTGTACATTTTATATAAAATAAAGAAGTACTAGGATTGGCATGTTGTCCAGGGTGTACCCTGCCTCGTGCCCAGAGTCTCCTGGGATAGGCTCCAGGTACCCGCGACCCTAAAATACAGGATAAAGCGGTATAGAAGATGAATGAATGAATAAAGAAGTACTAGAAAGCTTTTGTTTATAACAGCCATAAAAAAATAATTTCCTCAACAATTTTAGGATCAGACTTTTGTTTTCAGCATCAAAACAAGAAGCAGATGCGTGATACATAATACTCGGTACTCGTAAACCAAGAGTTGCTCATTTTTCAAGTAAAAATGCATGATTCAGAGTTTATAGAAATTATTATCAGCAGTATTATTAGGGATTGTGTGTTAACAAAAAAGTACAACAATTTTTTTTTTAATCTGCCTTTGCTGAATGCCTAAATTGTTTGGTTTATCCGAAAATCCATAATGCGTCTTAGTTTGAGTTATGGTTCTCTCTCTCTCTCTCTCTTTCTCTGTGTCAGTAAATTCTATGCAGCTTGTCTTGTTACAATCAAAGCAGAAAAGTATAAAGCCCTAAATCCAGAAATCTCCCCTTTTAGTCACTCTTACATAGTGCTGAGAATTGAGACTCCTTCCATGAAAGTTAAATAATGTCTCCTCACAGTAGGATTCACCCTATGAAAGACCTTGGTTTACATTATTAGTGGTTGTAATGACAGGGGTGACTACTGGCTGCTGTAGGCATGTGATGCCAAACTGGGCATGAGAGAGACTCATGGAGCAGGAAGTGTTGGACCAGACAAAAACAGAGACCTGTCATCTCACTTCCACCCACAGGCACTAGGCCTCCTCCAGACAGCACTGCCTGGGGGTCAGAACAGGGAAGGCCATTAACATCACAACCCCAACCCTCTGGGATTGAGCAGCCATTACGTGCATGAAGCTCCACCTGAGAGGGTGAAAGAGACAAAGAGAAAAAGAGTACATACATTTTTTTCCTGATGTTTCCAGTTGTGCGCATGTGTGTTTGTGCCTACCTTTCCAATAGCAGCAGCCGAGGTTGCCATGTCCAACACAAAACTGTCTTCATCTTTAGCAGGAGCTGCAATGCTAATAGGGTTTGTCCCCAAAGTGCACTTTACACAAAACAAAAAACACACACACAATTTATTTTATATACAGCATGAGCCATAACATTACAATGCAAAACATCATGCCCAGTACTGGGTCATTCCCCTTAACTTGTCTTGCAAAACTCTACAAGACCTTGCCAGCAGGTCCTTTGGGTGCTGTGTGTAGCAGGGGTTAGGGGTGTTAAGTTTGGTGAGTCAGACTTTGTTTGTCTGGCACATCCAATGGATGCCCATTCAAATTGGAGTCTTGGGAGTTTGGAGTTGGGTCACTGCCTTGAGCTCTTTGCCAGCATTTACTTTTTTATTAATTTGTGCTTTTCAGACCAGACAGTTTAGCCTTTGGTTCCAATGGGCATGGATGAGCCTTGGGTGTCCACGATCCTGTCAGCAGTATATTCAAAGTCAAAGTCAACTTTATTGTCAATACGATCATGCAAACAGAATTTACACACTGATCGAAATTTCGTTCTTCAGACTCCAGATGTACAGAGGTGTCAAGTAACGAAGTACAAATACTTCGTTACCTTACTTAAGTAGAAATTTTGGGTATCTATACTTTACTGGAGTAATTATTTTTCAGCCGATTTTTTACTTCTACTCCTTACATTTTTAAGCAATTATCTGTACTTTCTACTCCTTACATTTTAAAAATAGCCTCGTTACTCAATTTTTATGATCAGAACGCGCAACCCCCCCCCCCCCCCCGGTCGCATGATAAGAACGCGCACAACGCCCCCCCCCAAATTACTCATAATCAATGTTAATGTGTTAATGTTGATCGGTGAGTGCACATATACCATGTATGTACGTATGTATGTATGTATGTATGTACTATGTATGTATGTATAGATGTCTATGTCTAAAATCATAGTTCTTGTATGTGATATTGTTTTATTTACTTTTCATTTAGGAACCTATTTAACTGTGAACTAAATTCAGTGTAATATTCATTATGTATTTATTTTATTAAAATCACTAAATTTTTTCAAATATCTGTCCCATGAATCAAATGTTTAAAACAAGATTCTGGATATACGCTTGAGTTTATATTAGAGTGAAATTCCTGGAACACACCTTAAACTGTAAAAACTACAAGTAAATCAATTATGAAAAAATTTATCTAATAATAATGGAGTTTTGTGACTTCCCATATTGTTTACAAGCATGCTGGCAGCAAATTGTCATGCAGTTTGTGACAGGAACTTTCTAATATTTACATAATGTTTAAATTCTGTAAAGCTGCTTTGTGAAAATGACCATTGTTTAAAGCACTATACAAATAAAATTTAATTGAATTGAATTTTGCACTACTTCTTAGCAGACTTTATTAGCTTGCTTAGGCTGAGATCAGGTGTATGTTAAAAGTAGAATTGGTGTGTTGTCATAACGAAGCCCCATGTGTTGTGTGAACTTGTTATGTCAAGGCTATGTTGTAATAAAAGAGAGATGATTAAAATCTGTAAAGTAATTAATACTGACCTCTTTAGCTCGTGTTGGAACCACTAAAGGAGAGGTATTAGTGTAGCACATCCCCTGAGTCCAGCAAGTAAGAAATGTCATTTAATAACAATGTCATGAGATTCAGGTAACATTTACATGAATGTTCAGAATGGAGAAACATGTGACTTTAACTATGGCATAGTTGATGGTACCAGATGAACTGGCTAGAGTTTTTCAGAAACTGCAGATCTACTGTGATCTGATGTACACCTATTTTTACCCACAGCAATCAAAATGGAACAATTAGGATATGGGTGTTTGTGAGGGTTGCCCACTAGAGGGCAGTGTTTTTTAGTTGTAGTTTTTGTTCCTAGACTCAGTTTCCCAGAAGCCTCCTCGGTCAGGTGACGTGGATGCTCACCTGAACTGAGGAGGGTCATTAGCACTGTTATAAATACCTGTTTGTTCTGGGAAACTGGGTCGAGCATTAATTTCTGTTATGTGGGTTTTGTTTCCTTGTTTTAGTTTGATTTCATTATAGTTGGCATTTAGTTTCTGGAGCTCTCTAAGTTTGTATTTGCTTTGATTTAGTTTATGTCTCTTTGTCTCTGTGTCTCCTAGCAGGATTCTAGGAGAATTAGCCTTTTGTGTTTACCCTTTTGTGTAAGTAACCCCCATTGCATGTTTAGCTAGTAGTCTGTTTCAATACTAATGAGGGTGATACTAACATGTCTAGATCTTAGTCTGGCTAGTCTTCGTGTCTGTCTAGTCTCATTGTCTGCTTAGCTCTTAGTGTGTTTAGGTACTAACATCTTTAGCCACTAACCTTTAGAGTTCTTAGTCTGTTTCATACCTAGTCTGCTGTGTACCTTGTCTGTTCATTCCCTTGTGTCTCAGGCTACTGGCTGGTGTAGCCATTAGTCTGATTAGCTATGAGCTAGCTTAGCAGCTAATGTGCAGCTCAGCCAATAGACCTAGCCAAGCCTGTCTTGTGTTTGTTTATCCCTTGCATGCATAGTCCCTAATGTTTAGTCCGTTAGACAGTTTCGTGTGTCTTGTCTTGTCCAGTTTGTATCCCATGTCTGTATTGTGAATCAATGTATGTAATCCCTAGTCTTATGTCTAAGTGTTTATGAGTTCTGTTACAATATGCTCCCAAGTTTTAAGCCAACTCTCTTAGTTCATGTTTTGTTCGTGTTTGCTTTTTGTTTGTTTAATTCTTATTAAAGACTTTGTTTCACTGCATCCCCTCTGCATCTATGTCTCAACACCAAGCCCACAGTCCAACACCATAGCAGAACGTGACAGTGTTCCTATTAAAGTGAAGAGTATCTGATGGAAAATGTGATAGTGTTGGAAGGACTTTGATAACCATTAAATTGTCAATTGTCCTAAAACGTTTAACTCATCAAACACCAATATTTATGAATTGTACAAACAATTAAATAACCTGGTCACTACAAACATGTGGCAAATCATATACAGTGAAACCTCGGATTGCGAGTGTTTACACATATACACTGCTCTGTCGCGATTCTTTTCAAAGGTAAAGTGCAGGTTAATTTGTTTTATTTTTACCTAACAGCAGTGATTCCGTTAGTGTGTTGCTCAATCGAATGTCATTAGAGAGATTTCTTGTTTATTTTTCCAATAAAACAGTGTTTCTGTTGTGCGTGTGTGTTAAAAGAGTGGAGGAAGGGTAACTGTGTCAGACGAGAAGGGGGAGAGGGGAGCTTACTTTAGCTTCACACACACACACACACACACACAAACAGCGCCTGCATGCACAAACGGAAACACTTATCTGTCGAGATTTATTTAAAAGATTTTTTAAAGGTAAAGTGCAGGTCAATTTGTTTTATTTTAACTTAATATTTTGTGTTAATTATTTTCATGTATTTATTTTTCTGACCTCTGGAACGAATAATTTTGAGTTTCCATTATTTCTTATGGGAAAATTGTAACACGAGCCCACTTCCAGAACAAATTATGCTCGTAATCCAAAGTTCCACTGTATATCCTTAAACAGAATAAAATTTGTTACTTTTATAAGGACTTAAAACATGTTAAATACTTTGTAAATAAATTAAATCTGTTTGAGATTTAAGGCAAATTTATGAATATGTGATTCATAGAATATTATGCAGGTTGATGTGACCTGTCATGTCAAGTCAGGAATTAAAGACGCAATAGGTTAGTTTTGCACTATGGCCAAAAGAGTGCAGTAGGTGAAGTGTATCAAGTTCTCAATTTCAACAAAAATTAGTTGACAGATACCTTATCTTCCTAATCATTCAACACAATTGAGAAAGTTGTAATGCTAAACTCTTCTAAACTCTTCTGTATTGATTTACAGTATAGCACTTCAGTGAACACTATTTAAGCTGGTTACTACAGTTGTAATAGATTTTTTTTTGTTGTTGCTATGAACACACATTGTTGGTGAAATTATTTATAACCTGTTGACAAAATGGGGCTGAGCTTTCCCTCTTTTTTATTAAGTCAATGAATCCTCTTTTAAGTATTCAAAAAAAAGGATTTTAACTTCAATAACTTGGAATCAAAATAGATCTTACTGGTCTAAATAATATGCATAACTATTACTGCATAACTTACAGTAATAGGCATCCACACAACACCCACACAAACCCACACAGACAGACACCAACATTCACACACAGATTTAATCATGCACACCAGTGTGTTTGTTTCTCCTATTTCTTTCACACATACACAAAAACATCACTGTAAAACTCACAATCATGTTCTCTTTCAGTGCTTGGAGGGAATAGTAGCCAGCAATGCCATAATGGTTGGAGCCTAAACAAAGACAAATGAAAAAATAAAAATGAGAATATCTGATATTTGTGGTGACTTCTGCTTACAAATGTTCTACTTTCAAGATTCTCATTTACAGCCAAGCACTTGTACTGTGTACTGTATATCTACAAAGTAAAGAATTAAATTCTGAATATGTTCTAAATTCGTTGGACTTCCCGTGAGCCACCACCCAGCCTATGCCCACTTCTTGTGCTTTCTTCAGAGCTAAATTCATGCAGTAGTTTCCCACAACTGGACCAAGTAGGTTCATCCCATTCACAAGCGCTGTAGCCGCTGACTCCTTTTCCACCACTGGCTCGCCTTCCTTTGCACAGATTCCTGCCTGAGTCTCCTTTACATACAAATCTGCAAAACAATCCATTAGTAATAGATCGTAGATAGGAATACCTAGAGTATAATTACATATAGGTAGTATCTAATATTTAATTAATTAAATAATTAACATATAAAAATACAAGACCTATTTCCAGACTTTTAGTTTTTACTGATTTTAGCCTTTAAATAGTCTTGTTCAATCATGCCAAGTTTTAGCATTAATTTCTGTAAAGAACAAATAATCAGCAATACAATAAAAAGACTGTAAACCTTGAAATGAGTAGAAATATCTAGAACTATGTTTAACAACTTTATATTTCAGTTCATTATATTTATAGCTCATTATAATCCTAATAACAGGAAATGCCAGTTAATAATATATTTACAAAATACTAACTAAATTGACAATATATAAAATATTTTCCATTTTTATGACAACTTAGTTGTACATTTATCAATTTTGAAAGGACTCTGTGCTGTGAAACAGACCTAGGTAAATTACTCTCTTAAAGGTTAAGACTTTTTTAGTCTTATCAAATTTAAGAGAGAAATTAAGCATGTAAATATTAACAAGAAGTAAATTGTTTTGCACATTTACAGCATTACACACAAAATGCATCAGGGGCTATTCTTTAATAAATACAGACGGATTATAAATATAAATTGTTTATATTTTCCTGTGGTATAAGAGGAACAAAATACATCAGGACATGCAAAATAAATGAAAACTTCTCAACATTGTGTAATGGCACACAGATAAAGCACGACACATAATGATATTTAACAGAACGTGTTCATACACACCCATGCGATTAAGTCCGTGGCTGTAGTGGCCACGCAAGTCGCCCTCCACTAGCACATCTGCTAGGCTGTTGGCATGGCTGGCTTTAATACCCACAGCAAGCATGCACTGTTTTATAAACTCTTTAACCTCTGAAGGTTTCAGCAGGCATCTGTAGAAGTCACATGTAACATAAAACCTACTTACAGCAAGGCTCATTTATCATCTTTTATGAATTAATTAATTGGTCAAATATACAGGCTCTTTTACATATATAAAATGTTATTCATGAAAATCCCAAAATATTTTTTGTGTCATCAAATAAAATAAATAAATAAACAACTGTGAGAATTTATAGAAAACATTCAACACTGCATACGATAAATTAAACACTGGATCAACTCTGTCAAACTTCACATGACACCTTAAAACACATCCAGCTGGTTTATAAATGGTTTATAAATGGTTTATCATTTAGTTTATAAAATATATTATTCACTTTGTTGATTCTAATGAAACATCCTGTGTCACATCAGCAAATATTAACATTCATAACAGCATATTCATGGCACGATTATAAAAGCTGGTTGATCTACCTGCTATATTTGTTAACCCTAGAACCAACATCAAGTCAATTTAATAATTTTTGTTTATTTTAGTAAAGCTAAATTTTGTGCTTTCAATATCCATTTAACAGTTTATTGTCTTTGTATAAGCAATTCAATTCAATTCAATGTTATTTTTATAACGCTTTTAACAATTGTCATTGTCGCAAAGCAGCTTTACACAATCAAAAGAATTATTTGTTTGTATGTAATGTGAATGTGTATAAATCATAATGGTCAGATAGTCCCTGGTGAGCAAGCCGCGGGCAACAATGGCAAGGAAAAAGTCCCTGAGATTGTAATAGGAAGAAACCTTGAGAGGAACCAGACGCAACAGGGAACCCATCCTAAGCACACAATTGGGGAACAACTTTTGAAACATAGTGACAGAGACATGTCTAGTGAGAGCAGAGAGTGCAAGTTTTCAGTTTGCAAGTAAAAAGTTGTTCTGCATCTACATAACAGACCTCATATACCACCACATCAAGACTTCTCCAAGTGTGGTAGCTAGCTATTCCTACTAAAACACCAAAACACCAAAAATGCATGCCCGCATTCAGTAGTTTACATAAAACACATTCACATAGTCAGATAGATCACATAGAGTGTGATCTTGAGCTTGGCTATTGTTTCCCCTTAGTGTCTGACACACATTAGGAAGTAGACACATCAGAATAGAATATGTTTCAAGAGGATATTTATTTTTTTCATGGTACAGAGGGTTATACAATCAACTACCCAGAAAGTTATAGCTTAATATTGAGAAACACGACCTGTGATGTAAACTTTTGATGTTCAGCTTGACACAAGATCTTGCTATTTCAAGTCAACCTGAAAAAAGCCAATCATTTGGAAATCAAATTGCCATTTAGATTTGAAATATATTAACTATCAGTTAAAAATGGTCTTGATATAGTCTGTGTGAAACTTTATTGAACACCTAAACCTCTCACTTTCATGACCTATAAACTGAAAAAACCCAGTACTAGATTTGGTGGTAAATGTTGACATATGCCTGCAACATATCATCTATGTTCTTACAAGTTATTATGGGAACTGGGTGGGATCTGAAAATCACCCAACAAGTTTCATTTGAAGAGTTGAACCATTTATCATTACCAGCACACATCCCCTATCCATTTAGTGGAGAAGATTATACCTTAAGCTTAAAACATCACCGAGGTCTGGTCTGTAGTCATGTACCATACAGTAGATGTTAATTTGAGATTGAGCATGTACAGGGACAGTGTGATCCACCCAAATACTCTAAAGCAGCACCAGTGCAGTGAAATGATGTGCATACTAATCCACATTTGCAAAAGTATCCTAATCAGTGCACTAAAATAACATGTATGCCTAAACACTTCACTGTTTATCACAATGTACTGTAAACTGCTTTTTTTCTTTTTTAAAATCTATTAAACCAGGCCTAGCTTAGCAAGTGAAAAAAGAACCCTGTGTTAACTTTCAAGATATTAATCTTCATTTTTCAGTACAGATACTCCTCAGCAGGATGAAAATTAATTTGCAATATGTTTTAAAACCTACCTGTTGAGGCTCATGATGCACACACAGTGATACCATGTGTCAGGTCTTTCTCTTTATCACTGTAGTTCTGTTTCAATTCAATATAGTCCAAAACCGCAATATCCAACCGCAATAATGTAAATGTGCTGTTTTGATCGGCTGGAATATTTTATATTGTGTCTTGTGAACATGAGCAGGTTAACCAAACACAGGGGGTCAGATTAATAAACTGGATGGAGGGTGGTGGCAATGGAAAACACTCCCATCTCCATAGCTGCACTCATGCGCTGTGTTTTGCATTTCTGTATGAGGTAGCACTAGAATAATGCCAGAGGTGGTAGAACCTGGAGAGCATGTTCTGTGTATTGCCAAGCTTACCTTGCGAGTTAACTGTTACTTCTTTACAATTCATTCATGAGATGAACAGAGCACATTGGATGTAGGCCATGAAAAAATATAATTCATAATTGTGTTGTAGGCATTTCACCTAATCTATTGAGTCAAGAAACTATGAAACCAGTGCAATTTTTGTGTAGGCATACTGTAAATTTTACACCTGTGAACAAATTGGATGCTATTTAATGATCCTACACATCATTTAAATTGTGCCTTGTTCTATTGTGCTGTTAGTCTGTTTAGTGTGCTGTTAGTTTTTAAAAAATACCAGCAACATTTTTGGGGATGTTTAGCATTTGACTTACACTACGTACTATATCAAATGCAGAATATTTTATGCTACTATATGTTCCTATTATTATTATTATTATTATTATTATTATTATTATTATTATTATTATTATATAATTATATCGCACGCCTTCTAGTATATGTCTTTTTCACTTTTTTTACCGTGACCTTTGGAGTCAAAGCACTCCAAATGAAACATGAATTTAAAATGCATACCAAAACCAAAACACATGCAAAACGAACAAATACAGCTCATTGCTCTCCCACCATGCCTGTGCACTTCCAGTAAAGCAAACCTCTGTTTTTTGCCATTATTTTTTCATGTGCTTTGGATTTTGTTTGTGCTTTGTCCTTACGAGCAGTAGTGTTCAAAATACACAAAACGCATAGAACAATTGTACTTAAGTATGAAAAGTATGGGCTTATATTAGCTCATTGTAGCCTTTTTTATATGACAAAATTCTCTCTCTCTCTCTCTCTCTCCCCCACCCAGCTTTTTTTTGTCAGTGTCTACAACCCGCACAAAAAAAAATTTATGCCACCTAAACAATGCTTTACTACTTGGTTTTCAGCAAAAAAATTTTTTAAATATTATTATTAAATAAAATGTTTTAAGAAGGCTTTGCAGGATGTTTAAAGATTGGATTTTTTTTTTTGGTTCACCTAAACATGACTGATACCACTGATACATTTGCCTAATACAGAGTGGCTTCCCTTTATCTCATTAAACACATGAGCAGTTTAAGTGGCTAATGGCCTTGTGGTAGGTTGAAGGTTCTGGGGTTTGAACCTGTGATTTTCTGATCAGTAGTTCAGCTTATTACTATTCAAACATCTACTGAACTCCTTCCAGACTTGTTTTTGGCAGCTCCTGGGTCTGGGCAGTGGTGGCTCAGAGGGCTAAGGCACTGAGTTACCGACCGGAAGATTGGCGGTAACTCCCCCAACTCCACCAGGCTGCCACTGTTGGGCCCTTGAGCAAGGTTCATGGCTGACCCTGCGCTCTGACCCCAGTTACACTGGGATATGCGAAGAGGGAATTTCACTGTGCTGTAATGTATATGTGACAAATAAAGACTTAACTTAACTTCATAAGGTGTATTTACATGTCTTTCAAGATTCAAAGAACCTTGTTAATCCCAGAGGGGTTAGAATTGTTCTCTAACAAACTGAGGCCTTCTAAGAAACAAATGTATATTGGTCACATGACACTTCACTTGCACACAGGTCAGACAACCCCCTGCCACTTCTACCCCAATATTATAGAATACTGAAGGTAGATTCATGGCATACAATGACTTCAAGACTGTAACAAATTTCAAACATTACAAAAATACAAAAGTTTAAATATAATTAACTTATTCCAGACACTGTCTGAACTTTATTAATATTAACTCATGTTGAATGATGACAAATCATGTAAGGATCAGATTACAAAGAGAAAATGCATCCTTTCCTGAGACCAGCTTAATAATAAAGTATATATATGGATTTCAGGATAAAGAAGGACTGTTGTCTTCTCTTTAATCAGTCCTTCCACATCTGTCTCCACTCATAGAGAGCAGAAATAGAGTGGGCAGTGAGCACTGGCAGGCAGGTCTGTCATTTAGATCATATAAATACCAGCAGAGCGAAGAGTGGTCAGCAGAGGAACCCAATGGGGCAGGGCAGCCCACAGCACATACACACACACCGCAGTATTATAGAGGAGACACCAAACTTGGAAAGAGACACCAAAGCACCATGTTCACCTCTCAGAAAAAACAAAACTGAAGATGGAGCCATACCTTTATTAAACAAGCGTGGAAAAAAACAACACTGTCCTAGTAATCTTTCTGTGGTGATGTTCTTTACCACTTATCATTATATTTTCCGTGATTACACTCACACACACACATGCACGCACACACAGACCTAAACGACCCCACAAGAGGCTATACTCTGTGGGGTCATTGCACTTATTTGAGGTTCTCACTATAAATTATCATTAAGGTTTAACCAAAAGAGTGACAAGATAAAAGTTATTCCTGACATTAAATAGTTTATTCCAGTACTTTTTTAATAAAGAGTGATAAGAAACAAGTATTGAATATTTCTCATTTACCATTTAAGAATCTTAAAGCAAATTTTAGATTAATATTAATAACAATAATACAATAAGTCACTAGAAAGAAGATTAAAAATAAGTTGCTAGGACACAAAGGGTGATAAGTCCATGGGTAACTATTGTTCATTGGTGGATTTTGTTGTCGGTCTTTGTTGGGGTCGCCAGCAGTTTCCTTTGCTTTCTACCTGCTAAAAAGCTTCATGAAATTCTTGAAGCCGTCTTCTCCAAAGAAGTCAAAGCTTCCCTGCAAGCTGCCGAGGTGGACGAGTAGCAGCCCGAGAAGCCCGAGAAAAAGCAGAGGCACCAGCAGGTTCCAGCCGGAAGCAAGGATGTTGTACCATTTAGCCTTGTCTGAGCACTCCTGAGCAGCACGCATGTCTCCCAGGGTCTTCTGGTCTCGTGCCTGTGAGTGGTGAGGAGCACACACACACACACACACACACACACACACACACATACACACACATGTAACACAAACAGGATTCAGCTATATTATGGTTCTTTGGTTTGCCCTTTGCAGAATAAAATTTTGTCCAGACAGACTAAAAAGAGAAACAAAAACAACAGTGACACAGAGCTAGACAAGCAAGGAGAGAGAGAGAGAGAGAGAGACTCCAGTAGTGTCTGTAATCCTAAGGAATGGCTATACTACTAGCTACCCACTAATTACATTCCATTTATACACATGAATGTCTCTAATTTCAGAATAGCAGAGGAAGTGTGCCAGGCTACTGTCTCCTTTCTCTCTCTCTCTCTCTCTCAAACTAATTCTATTCTTTCCTTGCCCTCAGTGCAAAATGTTCTTGCTCTGTCCTTAAATCAAAGCAACAACCCATGTCACTCACTTGAATCAACACCCAACAAAGGGGGGAAAAACATAAACCACAAAATTCCCAGTTTTTAAATAATTAACAAAAGTTAATACTAAATAAAAAACAGTTATTCTGATATGTCTTCTTACGTTACTTAAAAATTCTGCAGAAATTGAGACAGGATTGCATGAAAAATCTAAGATATTTCACCTTGATGGAGTAAATGAGGGCCATGAAGCCGAGGCAGCAGAAGTTGACGTACAGGGTGTTGCAGAGGGACCAGACCAAGTAGTCACTCACAGGTTTCTTTGGCACAGAGCCCATGTTGACCACCGTTGAGCCGAGAGGCTTGCGTGAGGACTTACAGTTTGTGAGTGGGGTGCAGTCAGATGAATAGCTGTATGTAGCGTTGTCCATCCTGCTTTTGGTCTGAGAGGAACTGATGCTGCTATAGCGCTAATTCCACTGAGACTCTGGAGCCTGTGATGCTAACTTATATCCTCACCATGAAGGGGTGGTGACTTAGCGGGTACACATTTCTGTGTGTGTGTGTGAGAGAGAGAGAGAGAGAGAGAGAGAGAGAGAGAGAGATCTGTTATTATGTCTGATGGATGCTAGGAAGGAGCTGTAACCTCCCTATCCACTGTGGCTACACAAACATACACAGCTGCATACCTCTATATTTTTTTCTGTTATATTTATCAGTAGTACCTACCCGGCTGAAAAAAATTACATTTAAATATAGACTTATATGGGCATGTTAACTTATTGGTTTGTCCTGTAACCTCACAACTCCAGGGTTGAGGGTGTAAATCTGGTCTGTGTGCATGAAGTTCTCCCAGTGCTTGGTGAGTTTCTTCTGGGTACTCTGGTTTCCACCTACAGTCAATAGACATGCGTTATACGATGATTGATGATTCCAAGTATCCTGTTTTATATAAGTGTGTGTGTGTGTGTGTGTGTGTGTGTGTGTGTGTGTGTGTGTGTGTGTGTGTACACTTCGTTTCCCGGAATAGCTCCAGGTCACCTGCAAAGCTACACAGGATAAGCAGTATGGAAAATTGATGGCTGGATAGTCTTCTGTTAGGAAGTATGAACATGAGTCGCTACTGCCCTCTAGTGGATAAAATGCACTTATCCACTTTTCATTCATTCATTCATTCATTCATTCATTCATTTTCTATACCGCTTAATCCTGTGATCAGGGTCGCGGGGGACCTGGAGCCTATCCCAGGAGACTTTGGGCACTAGGCGGGGTACACCCTGGACAGGGTGCCAATCCATCGCAGGGCACACACACATACACACACTCACAATTTAGGAATTTATCCAATGCCAATTAGCCTAACCTGCATATCTTTGGACTGTGGGAGGAAACCAGAGTACCCGGAGGAAACCCACCAGAGGTCCATTCATTCATTCATTTTCTATACCACTTATGCTATGCAGGAGGCATGGAGACTATCCCAAGAGCAGAGGTGTCAAGTAACGAAGTACAAATACTTCGTTACCCTTACTTAAGTAGAAATTTTGGGTATCTATACTTTACTGGAGTAATTATTTTTCAGCCGACTTTTTACTTCTACTCCTTACATTTTTAAGCAATTATCTGTACTTTCTACTCCTTACTTTTTAAAAATAGCCTCGTTACTCTATTTTTATGATCAGAACGCGAAATTTTCTGGCCATGTCACAACTACTAAAATAATGTAGTAAATTTTACTCATTTAGAGAGACTAGGTTCTACTGCCATGCAATTTCCGCCTAAATTTTTACGTCCAGACAAGGTGCCACATGCTGCTGGACCTGCATTTTTCTCAAGGTGAGATTTGTTTAGTTAGTAATATGAATGTACAAATAACTTTAGCAGTTCAATTTTTTTTTACAGAGAGTTGTGAAATATACAAATTTTATTGTTTGGTTAAATTCAGTTAAGCTACTTCCTCTCAGTCTGTTCTAAAGCAAAGATGTCCTCTCAGTCGGCTCTGTTTTTATTTGGCTAAAAGTCGGGCTTAGCATGGCAGTTAGTTCGGTGTGTGAATTTTATTACAATGTGTGTTATATAGTATATGATATTCTTTAAAGAGGTGCTAGTTGGGCTAGTCAATGTTTCAGAGTGTTAGCTTCCCCTCCCCCACTTTAACAAGTGATTAGCTGACCTTGACACTGAGTGTCTAACTGTTGCTCTAGAGGTGAGGAATTAACTTAAAGATTTACCTTTTGTGTTTTGAATTGAGCTCAATATAAACTATTACATTAAAGGGGACACGTGTAGCAACTGAATATTGTATGTTTTATAAAGCGTTTTTATTTTTTAATTTTTTTTATTTTCTCCCCCCACAGTCTATCGTGTTGCCATTGTGGTAAATTTGTAAATCTGCAAATAAATGTTCATGTTACAAATGTTAAATGCTGTTCCTGTTGTTTTTATGTTAACCCAGCACAAGCATTTAAGTAACTTAGAAATATTACAATTGTTTCAATGAAGTGAAATCCAATATTATTGAGTAGATTAAATTTTTTATTTAACTGTATTTAAGTGCAGATGAAAATTTATCTGTAAAACTAAATAAATCAGGTTCACTTAAATATTTAATGTCAGTCAATTTGTCTCAAATATTTAATAAATCTAAATCAACCTCTTCCAGATTTCTTTCAGATATTCATTTTTTTTTTAAATAAAGGTAAAACTGTTTTCCTTAAAATGGTTTAATTTAGCTTAAAATATTTATGCTGAATACATAATATTTTCGACAGTTAATATTAAATCCAACACAATAAAAGACTTGATTTCATTTACATTTAATTAATTTATTCTGTTTCTTACTCATTATTATAGTAGTAAAATTTACTTAAATATATTAGGTCTCACTTTGTTGCCATAATTTTTTTTTTACAGTGTATGGCACTATGCTACTGTACCACTAGACCAGTGCTGAGTGCAGCAGTGACACAGACAATTTGGTACTACTGGTACTAAAACCTTAGAGCATTCTTGTATGAAAGTGTTAAGGAGAACTGGCTCCTCTACAGGTAGGTTCTTGCTTGCAGTTCTAACATCAGCAATGTTAGCTGAGCCATATCTGACACTAGTTCACCACATACTTTGAAAGAGACTCCCAACTCCATAAATGTGTACAACTTTTACAACTAGCTTTTATACTTGAATCAGAATTCACTAAATGTCTGCCAGTCAAGCCTGACCTGATGGTATTGGCATTGCTGCCAAACCAGAATGTACATTATACATCTGGTCAACAGTTTCCTGTCTAACTGAGAGTAAAAACTGAGACACTGAGTACTGATGCTTGTCCCTAACTTCCAGAGAGCTTAGGCATCGTTGCACAAAAATGACATCTGCAATATAGTTCATTAGGTATTGGTGTCTAAGGGGGGTATAGAGGTATAGTGGGGGCCTCATTCAACATAACTATGGAATAAATAGATGACAGTTTTATAATCTTTGCAAGCTCAGCTCTGTGATTGTGGTATTATGTTGGAAAGCCGCTTAAACACACTAGTTTATAGGCAGGTCTGTGGTTATCACATGGTGGGCATTGTGCGGTAAAACTCAAGAGACAACTCACTGGTTTGGTTATGTAAAAGAAAGACCTCAATAAGCTCACTATCATTGGTTTGCTGTTCTTTCCTTTGAATTCTGGTGGTGAAGGTTGCCGTGTTGGGTTGAAGCCCTACTTAGCATCTTTGATTGTACTATGCAGCACACAGACATAAACTTAAGAGCATTATTGAATATTCATACAGAAGAAAATCCTTTATATTGTGTGTTTCAACAGTACATCACAGCTACTTTCATATGCAGTTGGCAGATTTTTAGATGTTCTGCAAATGAGAAGATAATGGCATAGAAACTAAGCAGAAAGTGCAACATGGCCATTATTCAAAATGTCTGCATATTTTTTTGTAGACATTAAACAAATTGTTATTTTTATAAATTTTAAATAAAAAAATGATTTGAAGGATGGTGTACTTTCTTTTACTGAGGACTGCAAGTCATTAAATTGTCTGTCCTAGTGCCATCTTCAGGTACAACTAAAATCTTGCATCCTTTTAGATGGAGTAGGAAAATTGTAATAGCTGAAGCTGGAAAGTAAAACAATAAATAACACCAAATTAAGTCTTGTTATGCATTAAAATGTCTAGTTACTGTAGGTAGTTTAGCACTCAGCTAGCTAGCACTAGTATGATAAATCTACACATTTATCATAAATTACAGCAAATTTTCTGCAAGAATCCAAAAATATAGTTCTCTAAAATTCTCACGTCATCAATACAAGATCTTGCAGAGAAATGAATGCAGCTCTGGGTGGCAGGCAGTGTGTACACACACTATACATACATATATAAATACATACGAGTGCATGTTAATAAATTGAAATATCAGTGAAAAGTTGATTTATTGCAGTAATTCAATTAAAAAAGTGAAACTCGTATGTTTTGCCACATACCCAAGCCGACTTTTGATATGTTTCACATTTTGCTACGTTGGTGTTTACAAGAGTTAAATGGCTCAAAACAACGATTGGTTCCCTTTTTGCCATTGTGTGAATGACTAATGAGGCAGACTCTGCTTCTCTCTCTGCCTCACTGTAAACTACAAAGAGCAGAGTTAGAAGGCAGTATGAAAAGTAAACAGCAGTTTTAAAATCACAACTTAAAGACAACTGAGGAGCAATTTTTATTACTGAGCTATCAGAATTAAAAGATTAAAAGAATGCTGACCAGTACTTAATTTAGCATTCATTTTTCTAATTGCATGCAGTTTTTTGTAAAAAATGGTGCAAAATGATCTGCCAAAAGAAAGATGTGTACATATGTGTACATCTTACTGTACATATAGAAGTACATTGCTATATAAGTATATAGAAGCATATAAATAAAGCATATACAGTAAATCACGTTTTTTTTTAACTAATAAGTGAAATGAAGTGAATTGTCGTGCAACCTTGATGTGCAATTTTATGTGTGAAAAAGTGACAACATAAGTGGTAATAACCGCTTCCCCATCACATTTGCTCATTGAACTCCATTATGAAATTTACAAGACATTTAATTTTAAGCTGGCCTTTATATATTTGTGCTATTGTGTCTTACTTTTCTCTTAAGCCATTATTTTATGAACTGTAAGGTAACCTCGAGTGTTTTGAAAGGCGCTGTAAATTATTATTTTTTTAATTATTTGTAGAAGTAGTAGTAGAAAACCTTACAGTCAATTTAATAACCTAGAGTGTTTTTTGCAAAGGCGACTATGACAGGATATGGTGAAACCACAGTTATACCTTCCATGGTTTCACTTACAGTAAACTACTAAACTTTTTTTAGGCAGCTTCTTTTAAGGATACAGCAGAACCATGGCTATGAGATATTTTTCACATTTTACTGGGGTTATATAATGAGACATACTTTATATCTAATTTACTGTAACAGAGTAAAGCTCGCATCTGAGGTGCTTGGGACCAACATGTAAATGCCAGATTTATTATTTTAAAATTGCTAAAACCACATGTTTAACAACTTTGCAGACATAAAAAAATTTATTGTACTTTTGCTTTGTGCTGAGTTATTTATTTATTTATTATAAGTCAGATAGACATAGTTTTAGTGGCTTGAATGAGCCGAACCAACAACTCCATTGTTCACCATCACAAAGAACACTATGATGAAGATGACTTGGATAATGATAAGCGCAAGCGTATCCAAGGTTGGTAAAGCATGCCTTGGAACCATACAACTTAGCTCCCGTGGTGTCCCCCACCAGCTTACGGTCTCTGGACTGAAACACACATACACAGGAACAATGAAAAAATTTAAACATTACACAATCAAATTGCATTATATTGAGCTTGTAGTTGTGTTTAATTTAATCTTATCCAAATATCTATAATGCTGTGCCAGATGCGGTGTAGATGCTATTGGTTTCCAATAGAGAAAGACCCTGACTGGAAATGCACTCTTTATAGAGTAAACATTTCGGTAACATTAATCCACATAAACATAAACACACTCACACACACATACATATACACAAACTCTGTCATGTTCACTTCTAAATTCCTGTCCTGTCCATTTCGACTTACCTTGATGGAATTTGTTTCTTTACCCAGATATCAAAGTGCTAAAACCTATCACGGACTAGGTATATATTGGTATTAGTCAAAATATATGTCAAGTACATTAAAATTAAATAATGTGAATAATAAAATAAATTACTATGAATAGCAACATTTTAATAGCAAGATAGTAGATGTTACATTCTCATTAGGGGCTATGCTTCCTTAAAGGTTTATCCTAGTATCGGCCCTGGTGTACAGTTCTGACTTTATGCTTTCATTCCTGAGATGAATTTCATCACTCCCACTTTGACTTCAATGACTTTGTACATCAACTTATGCCACAAAATATCTTTCAAAACATAAGTGGCTATTTACAAATGCTAATGTTAGTTTTTAGTTTATTCTTTTAGAACATCTGTCTGTGTCTCAATTGAGCTATGAACATTATTTATGCTTAGGAAAAAAGACTTGAAGACATGATGTCTCAAACATTGAATAGCCAACAATGATTTTTGTTAGTGATGAGCAGCATTTTGTAGGCTCACTTACACTGTGTAGTAGTGAGTTTGTACATTTGTCCACTTGGCAGCCAGCAGGATTGTGGGCTTCAATTTCACCCATAGGTCTGTGTGCATGAAGTTTACATGTTCTCCCAGTCCTTGGTGGGTTTCCCCTGGGTACTCCGGTTTCCTCCCACAGTCCGAAGACATGCAGAGTAGGCTAATTGCCATTTCCAAAATAGCTTGTGTGTGAGCGGGTGTGCTGGTGCCCAGAATTCCCTGGGATGGGCTCCAGGCTTTCCATGACCCTGTACAGGATCATTAGTATATTAGCGAGTGAGAGGGCTTACGTATGAACGAGTTTCCATTTCAAGAGCTCATTCTTAAGTCCAATTAACATTGTCTAGGTACCAGGATACTAGGCTATACACAGCATATTACCGTACTGTACTGAAATAGGTTTTCACAAATAATTTACTGTAGAATATCAAACAAAAAAAACCACTCGTATCTTACAGTGCTGCTGATTGAATAATTCATGTTAAAAGAACAAGCAATGTCTGCCATCTTTTTACCTCCCTCCATCCATATTGCTTGGCATTTCTTAGCAGTACCAGCTTCATATCGCTGCTGCTTTTACACTTGCATCCAGACGGCCTTGGCTTGTACTATATGCTATACAGTATAATCCCTGGCAAAAATTATGGAATCACCCCTCTCAGATGATGTTCATTCAAATTTTTAATTGTGTAGAAAAGAAAACAAGCACATACATGCCACAAAACTATTTTCACTCAACAATCCAAACTTCTGGCTGTATAAAACACTTATAACTATAATCAATGACAACTGTTTTGACAACTCAGAGGAAGAAAATATGGAATCACACAAATCTGAGGAAAAAAAATATGGAATCACCATGCACTTTGCATTTCTAAAACAAATACCTGTATCTGATTACAACTGCTAATTTGTCTACAGTTTAAAAAGAGTGCTTGCACACATTAGGGATGTGTTGAACCAAGATGATTGACATAACTCAAAGCTCCAACATGAGAGATGTCAGTTGAAATAAAGGAGAGAATTATCAAACTTCTTGAAGGTAAATCTTCATGGAATGTTGCAAAAGATGTTGGTTGTTCCCAGTCAGCTGTGTCTAAAATCTGGACCAAGTACAAATCAAATGGAAAGGTTGTAAAAGGGAAGCGTACTGGTAGACCAAGAAAGACATCAAAGCGCCAAGACAGAAAACTTAAAGCAATATGCCTTGAAAACAGAAAATGCACAACAAAACAAATGAGGAACAAATGGGCAGAAAGTGGAGTCAATGTCTGTGACCGGACAGTAAGAAAATCGCCTAAAAGAAATGGGATTTACATACAGAAAAGCCAAAAGAAAACCATCATTAACATCTAAACAGAAAAAACAAGGTTTCAGTGGGCTAAAGAAAGACAATCTTGGACTGCGGATGACTGGATGAGAGTTAGATTCAGTGATGAATCACGAATCTGCATTGCGCAGGGTGATGATGCTGGAACTTTTGTTTGGTGCCGTTCCAATGAAATTTATAAAGACAACTGCCTGAAGAAAACATGCAAATTTCCACAATCATTATTGACATGGGGTTGTATGTCAGGTAAAGGTATGGGAGACATGACAGTCATTACATCTTCTATAAATGCACAAGTTTATGTTGAGATTTTGGACACTTTTCTTATTCCATCAATTGAAAGGATGTTTGGTGATGGTAGCATAATTTTTCAGGATGATAATGCATCGTGCCATAGGGCAAAATCTGTGAAAACATTCCTACAGGAAATACATATAATGTCAATGGCATGGCCTGTAAATAGTCCGGACCTTAATCCAATTGAAAATCTGTGGTGGAAATGAAAGAAAATGGTCCACGACAAGGCTCCAACCTGCAAAGCTGATCTGGCAACTGCAATAAGACAAAGCTGGAGACAGACTCATGAAGTATACTGTTGGACATTAGTTAAATCCAGGCCTCAGAGAATTCAAGCTGTTATAAAAGCCAGAGGTGGTGCAACAAAGTACAAGTAGTGTTTTTATTTGGTGATTGCATATTTTTTTCCTCTGTTTGAGTTGTCAAAACAGTTGTCATTGACTATAGTTATCTTTCTTTGTTTTTTAAAAAGTGTTTTATACAGCCAGAAGTTTGGATTGTTGAGTGAAAATAGTTTTGTGGCATGTACAGTATGTGCTTGTTTTTTTTCTACACAATTAAACATTTGAATGAACATCTTCTGAGAGGGGTGATTACATAATTTTTGCCAGGGGTTGTAGTACCCCACACTACACCACAACCACTTGCAGAGGATGCACGCTTCGCGCACATAATGTACGCAGCAGGTGATCTAACTTTTCGTTCAGGACATGTTCATATCTTCGAAAGTACGTACTATAATTCGCATGTGCGTATTTAGGAGACTTGCTGTATAGCCTCAGTGTCACTTATTAGTCTGCAATGAGCTTTTGATTGTTATTATTTATGACCACAACTATACCAACCTGCCATAACAAACACCACCACCAGGTAAACTGAACAACACTGATCAACTATGCACCGGCAAATAAAGGCCCATGCTGTAGGGACCAAAAGCTTTCCTGTCTGGACCATTCCCACAGAAAAACTAATGCAGCATTAATTGTTAGAAAAAGCCAATGCTGGCCATGATAGAAAGTCACCAGAACATCCAATGCAAAGGGCCCAGCAGGCAAACAGAATAAACATGTGATCTTTCTAAGGATCACATGAGACAGCCAAGCAATAATGGCAGACATTAGCAATGGTATAGTGCCTCTTCCATCACTCATATGTGCATCAATGTCACCTTGTTGACCCCAATACTGTATTTGTACTCCAAAGTTGGGAGAGGTTTACCTCCTTGGAAAAAAAAAAAAAAAACCCTTAGATATCGCTATTTCTTAATAAACAATCTAAAATTACGATGAGCTAGCATGTTAGTTTTGGGTTGATCTATTCTAGAAGAATAAATATTGATCCATTATTTCAGATTGGACTGACCATGCATCCAGGACTGCACACAATCTGATTATTACCTAATTTTATTACACTTAAACATTAAATTAAGAGGAAATAAAAGGTATAAAGATAATTGTTACAAGCAAGCCTGGGCTTTGTGAAAACCAAGCACCCTAAACATTTCACCATTTATTCTTTTTAATAAAAATTGAATAGGTTTGCAAAACGAACGTCTGTCATAACAATGTTACAAAATCTACACAAACTGCAAACAAATTAGCTATACTACAGTACTCCACTTAAAATTATAGTACTGTTGTAACTACTACATTAACTTGGACAGTGCATTGTCACATTAGTAATCATCATTCATTACATATTTAAACTGCATCACCTGTATAATGGGAAGCTCAACTGTTCCTTTGCCTAAATAGTTTAAGATTTAAAAAAAATTATAAAATCCTGGTAGGGAGATTATTGGTTACAACAATGACTGCATGACTGTGTTTAGACGCATCACACTTGGTTTCAGATGTGAAATTATTGGACTGCATCACACAAAGAAACAGTGGAATTACAGGAATTGAGTGTAGAAATCTCAAACACATCATTAAAACCTGGATGGATCATTAACTTTGTAGAAGAAACTTGGTCAAACAAATTCATTATAGGAGACAAAAAGAAATGGACAGTAGAAAATCATAGCTATGTTTAAAAGTAAAAGCAAGAGTATTTTCACCTGGAACAAGAGCTCACAGGATTGGGACATTAGCTGTAAGGACATAACTTACATAACGCAATTTTCATGTGCCGTAATTAAAGCTGAATGCAAACCAAATCAGATGAATTTGCTAAATTTCATAGGGCAGGAAGTGTAGTACAGGTCTAACCTGTAGTTTAAAAAAATTGAGTCATGCAGGTAAACCTTTTTCTTTTGGCATAACAGATACTGACATAAAGCCAAAATGATGCAAGCTAGTTAGAGCACATAATGCTATAAATAAAATGCTTCAGTGCTGTTGAAACTATTATATTTGCTCATACATGGTGGTATCTAGTAAATAATAGCACCAGACACAGTCGCTTAAGCTTAAAACTACACCCATTTTATGACAACTTGATATAAATCAGGACAGAGGCCAGTCTTTGGTTTATGCCTTCTAGAAACATTGGATTTGTTTACAGTAAATGGCCCCTAGATTTGAACACCTACATGAGTGTGTGCGAATGGTAGCTGCAATGAAATGGTGTACCTTTTAGTCCTGCCTCTGCAACAGAGTAAATAAATGACTCAAGATTCTGTATGGCAGAGGTTCTTAAACGTTTTAAGCAAATAAGCCCAGAGAGATATTACGAGTATTCTGCAACCGCAAACCTTAAGCTCTCTCTTTTTATTCCACATTTACAATAGAGGAATACCGCAACATTTGCACATTTTATTAAAATAGTAACATACATGTGCCTGTAATAAAAATAAAAAAAAAGATTAAAAACATTGTCTTACTGAATTATATATATATAATTAAATGTTATGCAGATATATGCAAAGTAAAAAAAGAAAAGACATTTTTCAATGCCACCGGACATGTATTGGTGCCTTCAGGTAATCAGAAGGAAGATAAAAAGACTACTTCCTGTTGGCTGTGGCAGTTCCAATAACACAGTCATTCACCTGCAACAGTACACAAGGGGTCAAACAGTGTAAATGTAAAAGAAGAAATCATCAAGTATTTTTCCATCACAATAACATTCCATAAGCTATTTAAAGAGAAATACTAACCTTGCTGGCGAAACGCAGTGAATTTAGTGATTCACCGAAACTGTCTTCTTCAGGTGAAATGTTGACAAACATCAAACTAAACATAAAAACAAACCTAATTAAACTTCAATAAACTTGGATGTAGCCTATATCTATCATAGGTAAACAAACAGGATATCTGTATTATTAATCAGATAATATTCCACTGACTTATTTCCTGAATTACTGCAACATCAGCTTCAGAGCCTTACTTATTAAATATTAAACACGGTTTCTTAATGTGCATCTACTGTTCAATTTAAATCCTGGAACAGACCACATAAATGGTAAAGCTAGTTTACCTTCATTAACATCCCTATTGGTTTTTTAAAGGATTAATCATCATGAATTTAACTGCTTAAGGAATTCAGGGCTATTAGACGTCTGAGCACAGGTCGCAGCGATAAGTTTATGAAAAAATGTAATTAATAAAAAAAAAAATAAAAATAAAAAAAAAGGAGGGGCAGTACAACAAGGATTTTTTTTTTAAAGAAAAGAACTTGTGCAAATGCAGACACATTGGGCTCATAAAAAAAATGTCAAAAATCAGTAAGGAACCTTGTACACATCTCACTAAGAAGGGGAAGACGATTTATTAGCCATATGGAGAATGATATACATATACAGTTGCGGAGCCCAGCCACGAGACTAACCTGGATTTAAACTTGAAAAGATATTTTATGAAAGACGCAATACATTAAATAATAATAATAATGAAATTCATATAAGCCAATTTTTTAATGTTGATTTCAGACCCAAAAGTATTTAGTTTTTACAGGAGCGATTTTGATGTTAGTTTTCACTCAACCGTAATACATCAAAACATTAATAATCAAGAGATACGAAAATACCTGAGAGTGAAACAACTAATGGGGGAGCTAGGACCCTAGCACTGCTCTCTGACAGAGCATCTCTGTCAGCAACCTGGAATCTTTTTCTTTGACTTTAACAAGGAACCTCCTTAACACCACTTGCTTTTGCCTCCTTTTGAGAATTTCATGGAAAAATTATGTTTTGTCGTTAAACAGATTCATTTCCCGCACTGCTACAGCATTTTTAACCTTTTTGTTCACGGGGGCCATTGTTGCAGTTACAGTTACTGAAGAATAGTCACTACAGTTACACACCAAAAAAAAATAAAAAATGCTTTACTTGCACACGTGGTCACAATGCTTTAGTAAACAATACACGTGCACGTTTGACTACAGGTCCTTCTCAAAAAATTAGCATATTGTGATAAAGTTAATTATTTTCTGTAATGTACTGATGAACATTAGACTTTCATATATTTTAAATTCATTACGCACAACTGAAGTAGTTCAAGCCTTTTATTGTTTTAATATTGATGATTGTGGCATACAGCTCATGAAAACCCAAAATCCCTACCTCAAAAAATTTGCATATTTCATCCGACCAATAAAAGAAAAGTGTTTTGAATACAAAAAAAAGTCAACCTTCAAATAATTATGTTCAGTTATGCACTCAATACTTGGTCGGGAATCCTTTTGCAGATTCTTGTGTCTCTCAACCTTCTCTTCACAATATCCCACAGATTCTCTATGGGGTTCAGGTCAGGAGAGTTGGCAGGCCAATTGAGCACAGTAATACCATGGTCAGTAAACCATTTACCAGTGGTTTTGGCACTGTGAGCAGGTGCCAGGTCGTGCTGAAAAATGAAGTGGAAGCATGAAGTGCTCCAAAATCTCCTGATAGCTAGCTGCATTGACCCTGCCCTTGATAATGCACGGTGGACCAACACCAGCAGCTGACATGGCACCCCAGACCATCACTGACTGTGTACTTGACACTGGACTTCAGGCATTTTGGCATTTCCCTCTCCCCAGTCTTCCTCCAGACTCTGGCACCTTGATTTCCGAATGACATGCAAAATTTGCAACCTGTAGCCCATTTCCTGCACACGGTGGCTCTGGATGTTCCTACTCCAGACTCAGTCCACTGCTTCCGCAGGTCCCCCAAGGTCTGGAATCGGTCCTTCTCCACAATCTTCCTCAGGGCCCGGTCACATCTTCTCGTTGTGCAGCGTTTTCTGCCACACTTTTTCCTTCCCACAGACTTCCCACTGAGGTGCCTTGATACAGCACTCTGGGAACAGCCTATTCGTTCAGAAATTTCTGTGTCTTACCCTCTTGCTTGAGGGTGTCAATGATGGCCTTCTGGACAGCAGTCAGGTCGGCAGTCTTAACCATGATTGCGGTTTTGAGTAACGAACCAGGCTGGGAGTTTTTAAAAGCCTCAGGAACCTTTTGCAGGTGTTTAGAGTTAATTAGTTGATTCAGATGATTAGGTTAATAGCTCGTTTAGAGAACCTTTTCATGATATGCTAATTTTTTGAGATGGGGATTTTGGGTTTTCATGAGCTGTATGCCACAATCATCAATATTAAAACAATAAAAGGCTTGAACTACTTCAGTTGTGTGTAATGAATCTAAAATATATGAAAGTCTAATGTTTCAGTACATTACAGAAAATAATTAACTTTATCACAATATGCTAATTTTTTGAGAAGGACCTGTATATGAGTGATGCATGCACACTGAGACTAAGCGTGGGAGACGGTTACCCACAGCACAAAAAGGTAGAACAACCATTGGGTCAGTTGTGATCACAAGACGCTCGGGAGACAAAGCGTATACTACTCGTACATATTACTCGTATTTCAAGATCTTGCTTGTTTATGAAGTTAAAATGTGTTGCCCATCTTGAAAACCATTCGCTGTCCAAGTTATTTGCAATCCAAGGTTTTACTGAAGAAGTGGTAATCTCTAGGTTATCAAAGCATGGAAAAGAAACTTGAATGTGGAAATTACCATCTTGTATGTATTTTGATCCAGGATTACAAAATCTTTACCCGTATCTTGGCAAAAAGAATTTAAGTAATCCTCCTCAGATAAATTTAAATCAAACATGTTTCATTCCAGGAACACAGATATAAGTTAATATTTGCAGGTCACTACATGTCATGTGATCATACAGTAATGAACAGTACTAATGAGCCTAGAAAGAGGAACAAGACATGGCTGTCCACTGAGCCCATTACTATTTACAATATTCATTGATTCACTAAGCCAGAGTATTACCCAAGATTACAGTATTGCAGGAATAAAAGTGCACAGTGAGGAACAAACATTCATGTCTGAAATGCTGGCCTCCAGGGAACTAAGATGGCCCTCATGACTCCAGCATATTGAGAAATTGTTCTACCTTGAACAGTATTTAACAGCAAATTTATTTATTCATATATGGTTTAAGCTAATTGGAATAACTTTGTCGCAGATATTTAATTTGCTGGGATTGTGCCATTCTAAAACTTCTACCATTATTAATGATTAAGCACTTTATTATTATATTCACCTATTGGGAAGGAAAAATGTGCAAAATGTTTAACTCTAACAACAAATCACAAGTTATTTAATAATTTGCAAGTCCCTACATCCATTTGTTAAATACTACACACTATGGGCATCATTGATCAATATTGTAGTGTTTTTAAAAACATGTACAGAACATGCAACGGATTATTTTGATTTAATGTAAAGTACAAATACATTTGACTGATCTTGTTCATAGATTATTATTGTTATTATCATCATCATCACCACATAGACCCAAGGTGGGAATCAAAGCCTTGACGCTAGAGGTCTGTGGTCACAGGGCTAACCGTTACGACACATCTGAATCAGAAATATAAAACCTCACATCGCAACACGCACCACATTTATCATAATCTACATTGCAAACCCGACACACAATACTTTTAAACTTCCCATTTAAGACGGGTGCATCCTCAACTTACGTTTTGCTGTTGCCACCCAGGCATGCCTGAAGAAGGTACGTAAGCTTGGAGTTGCGATATGGAACAAAGTTCTCCTAAACAGAACAGTGGATGAAAAAGTCAACCATATACTACAACAATTGGTAGATTTACAAAATCTAATCAGCTCAAAAGTATAATAGTTTGTTTTTGTTTTTAAAACACACCTTGTTGGCTAATGCACTGATGACAAGACCCAAATTGGTGAGCGAAGAGTTAATGGAAGTCATTTCCTTAAACCTTTCTCCTTGAGACTGGCTTTTCTGGATCCGCTCACTACCAGCCAAGTCCACCAAACAAAGTGAAGCTGGGAAAAAGAACAGATGAAAAAAATAAACAAATGGTGAAAGGTAAAAGGTACATCGGGGAACTGGAGAAGGACAGTTGTATACTGTAGTTTCGAAGTATCTGTGGGTGTGACTGCTAATAGCATAATCAAGGATCAACAATCAAGTATTTTTATGCCAAGCACAATTTATAAACAACCAGTTGAATGTACAAGTTTTGTTTATACATTTGTTACAAAATTAACATGAACCAGGCATGTTGCAAAAATATATTATGAAATAGTCTGGGGCGGCCAGCAGTCTTAATTCATGATGAGAGGCTCTAAACGAAACGACTAACATGGGTTTAACTATGGCATATACTGAATTATTCTAAAGTATTTCTCCTTTAACCAGGCTCATGAGTATTTTCAAGGAAACACAGTGGCTCAGTGGTTAGAGGAGGAACAGCTCATGCAGCTAAGGCTCTAGGTTGTTGGTTTGAGAATCTGAGGATCCGGTTTTGTTGCTCGCGTTAGCCATAAACAGGACATCACAGACAGATCGGGGGAAATTCAGAACAACTTAGAAGCAATTACTAAGGGGATCAAGTGTTGCTTAAAATTACAATATCATACATGTTTTCTTGCTGACCGTGCTTCTGTGACTTGTTTTAAGGTAAAGAGCCCCCGTAGAAAAACGACACCACTGACCCACGCTGGTGACGGACAGTTAAGAGTAATTTATGATCACCTGTGACGTGGAGTGATGCATATACTTTAACGTCCTAGTTCTTTTATGCTCTGCATCGCCACTTATGAAATGCCTTTCTGCCAATCTGTTTATTACTCTGTTATTACAATCTGTTTATTTATGTTTCAGTTCTGACAGTAGTGTTTTATACAACTGTACACAAGTGTTGATTCAAGATTATGTAACATTTCAAAATCAAGTTGAGTAGTAGTTTATTTACCTCAATTCCCAACATGCCTTTGAAATCAGTTACATTACTTTCAAATTTGAAATAAAGTAATGCAATATACTGTACTTTGTCATATATATGTAAAAAGACTTTTGATAAAAGCATTTAAATTATTTAATTATCGCTCTGAATGGGCAATAAAAGAAAAAAAATTTAATCAAGAAGAATTCCGCATTCACCATGGCAATATTTACAGTACTTACATTTGCACTTGGTTCCCCTGCCAGGATTTTCTCCTTCAATATCAAGTTGGAAAATGGAATGGGAACGAGATGAATGATCGTTCATGTTTGTTCGGGCAGTGGACCTGTTCTGGTTTGCCAAGATGATTAACTTGCAAACCTGAAATAAAAATAAATACATAAATAAGTTTAGCTTACACACAAAAGAAAAAAAACGAACTCTTAAAGTGTGTCATTTACAAGAGCGAGGCAACATAATATCGAAGTTAGACCGCAAACGTTTTTCTTTAGAACAATTAACAGACAATATCTTGTTTAATCTAGAACCGGTGACTCTGCTCCTGATTTTAGGGTCATCTGGAAGTACGAGTTTTAATCATCAAGATCATTAAGACGATGCAAGAGCATTTATTACTTCTACATTTTTTTGTTAACTATTTTTTAGTTATTTTCGCTTTGTGAAAATAACCATTTTTAAAAGCGCTATATAAATAAATCAGAATTGTGAATTTATAACTGAAGGGCCCTAAACAATTTGGATTAGAGCATGACCACCATGAGTAATGAATGCACACACATTTATCAAATATATAATCAAACTCGGACCAAATCCGAAAGTACTTTAGACACGATTTGCAAATACATGCAATCAACCTATTTAGTTGCCATATAATATAAGAACCACCCACTGCCACAACATACAGATACATTTAAATGTATTGGATTAAATACCTCTTCCTCAGTGGCGACTTTCTGATATCTTAGATTGGTGACTGTGATCATGTTATTTGCGCTCTTTTTTATTTCGTGGTCTGGCCGCTTGTTTGGATTACCCGTATACAGCAAGTCCCGGAGGGTTTCATTATAAATTTCCACGAAGCTGGCTGTAAATGTGTACTGCGGGAAGAAAAAAAGCAACAAATTAAAAAAAATATATACAATTTTGACTTTTGGCATCTTACATGAGCATTTCTGTATACAGACATAATTTTGGGGACATTTTTGATATACACATCAAGATGGAAGGAATCGCCAAAGTAGGAAACAAAGGTTAGGTACTCGATCCATTATACATCATTCATCACAATAATTCACCCTAAAAAGTTTAACTATTTACCTCCCAGCCTTGCTCACGAAGCGCGTTCGAAGTCTTAAAAATCTGCTCGACTGCTCGTGGAATGACTCCTCTCATGTCGTCCATATCAACACCTTCCATGGTGAAAGTCTTGCCACTTCCGGTCTGTCCGTATGCAAAGCAGCAGACGTTGTAGCCATCCAGAGCTGACTGCACCAGGAGAGAAATCTCCTCAAATACCTCACTCTGGCAGCTGCGCGGCCCAAAAACGCGATCAAAGCTGAAGATGTAATTCTTTTGAGTTTCTGCAGTACGTCCCACATGCGACTGAGGAAGAGAATGAAAGAGTAAAACACAACCACACTTGATTTCTCTAGACCATAGGACCCCAAATCCTGGTCCTGAAATGCCCTTAATCTTATTAATATGTTCAGTTGTTGTGAAGATGAAGCTAGCGTGTTACCTCTTCTGTTTTTGCAAGTATTATAGCCTTGTTGTCCTGATTAGGCAGTTGAATATGTGGGACAGTTACATCCTTGTCGGACAAAAGAGGACGTACCCTGCAGAAAACTCTGATGTTACCCTGAGAGGCAAGGGGGAGGGGGG
Organism: Channallabes apus; assembly: GCA_030522415.1. Taxonomy (NCBI): domain Eukaryota; kingdom Metazoa; phylum Chordata; class Actinopteri; order Siluriformes; family Clariidae; genus Channallabes; species Channallabes apus. Next base: position 39,574,485 of record CM060107.1, on the reverse strand, counting down.
GGGATAGAACTTGTGAGTATCCACTTAAATTCACTCTAGTCACAGATTGCCAAGGACTCTTAGGACAATAAACTCATCATCCTGTGAACAAAGTAAAATTATGTAAGTGCTAATGAAAGCTTATATTATAACCCTCCATTAAAACAAAGTAAACCATTATGTTGTCAAAAGTATGTGGACTCCCACAATTGATTTACATATAGGCATTTGGCAGACGCTCTTATCCAAAAAAGTGCTTTGAAGTTTCCATCATTGGACAGATCCTAGGTTGGATCTCCATTGGACTGAGTTACTAGGTTACTAAGTGTCACAGTTGGGAAGGGGATTTTAATTTATTTATTGAGTCTTGAGTCGACGAATTATGTGCCAGAAAAGAAAAGGGTAAAAATTTGTAAAAGTAGCTCAGTACTGAGGGGAGAGCAACCTACCAAAAGCCACATTAAAAACTAGTCAGTCAAATCAGAAACACTTTCAGCAAGAGCACTTCAGATAAATGTCATCTCCTTAATAACTTCTAAGTCATGTTTCTAAGTCGTTCCAAATCGCCCATGACCTGTCGGTATTCATTTATTTCTACAAAGCTAACTCTCCCCTAACACAAGGCCCAAATCGCTGTCAAACCCCTCATCTCAGGCACTCCATGGTGTATGGGGAACAAGAGATTGTGATAAATGGAAATGGAGTCCTAGTGCTCCAGGGTGTACATTCATTCTTCGGTGATACTGCTTAAATAATCAAACACTGCTTTTATCCCTTTGTGCTTATTCATAAAAAAGGATGTTAAAGATAGCATCCGATATTGAACTGGCTAAACTGCAAGTGCGCCCTCTCGTGGTATTTAGGTTAAGACGCTCAGGCCATTTCCAAATTAACCCAAGCAGGGGTACAGCATTTACCCACATGAACAATGTGACCTTGTAGACATCCACAAATACCAGCTCATTGAGCTCACCTTGAGCTCTTGGATTGTGTTATGGAGCTTCCTGCGCTCCATCTCTCCATAATGGACCTCATCTTTCAGCTTGGCCCCCATTTCCTCAGAGTTTTTCAACTGATCTTGACAAACTTGAAGATTCTCCTGACAAACTTGCAGGTTTCCCTGACAAACCTGCAGATTTCCTTGACACTGCACCAGAGCAGCAGTCTGAATAGACAACTGGGTCTGAAATAAAAATGGAAAAGAGTAAACATTACAATATCCGCAGGTAAGATGTACAAGTTCCAGCTGAATCACAAAGCGGAGCTTAAGAACAGATCTGTGAAGACATGCCTGTATATTGCAGAGTTGAGAACTCAAGTCATCGCCTCTCTTCATCAAAACCACATTTTCTTCCTTTACTTTGTTCACTTCTTTCTGAATCTCATCTTTTTCTTTAACGCTGCTCTCCAGCTCCTCTTTTAGGGTCACCTGCTTCTCTTGAAGGGTCCTACAAAAAAAATGTGTAAAACAAAAGCTGATCATACAACCCAAAGCACTGTATTACAATTAAAATATAGTTTGTGCTCCAGTTCACCCAATACGATGTTTTAACTGCCTGATCTCATCTTGGGCTGCTGTTTTGTTTTTCTGTATTTCTGCGTTTGAGGCTTTGAGGTCCTCGTTTTCTCTGTTGTAAGACTTCAGACGGCTCTGGTAACTGTGGACTTTATTTTCCAGATCAGAAACTTTGCCCTTCAAGTCCCATCCAGGTCTCTTGGATGCTCCTATACAGGGACATGTTGAAACGAAGAACTCAGACACAACAGGAATAACAAATGCTGGGCCTTCAAGTCTCTCAGAGACTGAAGGGTTTGGCAAGACTAGATATACAGGTTATAATACCAAAGTTACGAGGAAACTTGTTTATCTTCCTACCTTTAGCAACTGGTGCATGTGCAGGTAGCTTTTTTGCATCCCCTAAAAATTAAATTAAATGGTAATTAACACATGTTAAACGTTATCTGGTAATTTACACATTTTAACTTTACACAGTCATGACAGGACACTTTGCCAATGTTTGAGTTTCAAAAGCATAGCTTTATGCTTAGGGGGGAATTAAAACTGGTGATAGTGATGTGCTCTTCATTAGTATTCATGCGCTTCCTAAATGAGCAGACATACTGCAGATTATTAACAAACTAATATATCATACATTACTCATTAATACAACAAGTGGGAAATATTTTTGGAGCTGTGCAGTCTTGATTTTGTATCACATCAAAACACCAGATTCATAGAGTTCACTTTTTTAATAATCCTGCTTATGATTTTTTTGTCCCGATCAAGACCACTTGACCGTTTAAGACCACTTGAAAGATGGAAAAAATCATATTCTGCATGGTTGGATCTTAACAAGGTTCCAAGTAGAGCTTCAACATGCAACAAGAAGAAATGGGAGTGAGACATTTTTTGAGCATTCAATTAATTGAAAATAACAATTAAACTGAAACAGGATGTTTTACAGCTGATTAATTTTAGGACCACATGCCTTTACAAGGCCAAATCTGTGCAAAGATGTGGATTCATTGTCATTTTCTGTCAGGTAGTCACACGTTCTGATGGCAAAGGCCTTTTTGAAAGTTCCTTTTTGAACGTGGTCGGGTTGTTGAACTGCATAAGCAGGGTCTCTCACAGCGCGCCATCGCTGCTGAGGTGGCACGCAGGAAGACAGTCATTTGGAATTTCTTAAATGATCCTGAGGGTTATGGAACAAAAAAGTCAAGTGGAAGATCCCAAAAAAATTTCACCAGCATTGAGCCGGAGAATCCAATTGGCTGTCCGTCAAGACACTGGACGATCCTCGACCCAAATTAAGGCCGATACTGGTGCTGACTGCAGCCCCATAACCATCAGACGGTAGGGCTGGGCGATTTGGCCTAAAATCTAAATCTCGTTTAATTGAACATTTTAACTCTATTACGATTAATGAACGATTAATTATTATTTTTATTTTTTTTTTGCCCTCATAGTTCACTGACAAGTTTTGTACAGTAAATATGTTCACATAGGGCTGGGCGATATGGCAAAAAAGTAATCTTGATCATTTTTGGCCCATATTGAACGATAACGATACATATTTCGATACAAGCTGTTAATGCTGTCAGCTTTAAAAGAGAATCCCAATGACTGAAGCCACAAAAATTAAAGGGTTCATTAAATTACATTTTAAAGTATAGTTTATTAACAAAAACAGATGACAGATTTGGCCTTAACAATTAAGATACTATAGGCACATGCTCAGAATATTTACAAGCCAAAGATTTTTATAAAAAATAAAAATAAAAACACTTGTTTGTGATGATATTACAATGTTCTGAGATTTTAAACAATAATGAGAAACATTTAGACCACACACACTAGGGCTGTCTTTTTATCCCACAATTCAGAGTTAAATGAAGGCTATTTCACACGGCCCCAATAAACTGACATAATGGCTTAAGCATGCAATGACAACAAAAATGGAATGAATTATGCAGCTATCAATCTGGGCCAGGACAATTTCACTTTTACTATATAGTTGGGTACCTGCTAGGTGTTGTATAGTTCATATTTGCTTGGCCAGAATGGTTTAAGCCACCAAAATAACGTTTTATTAATAAACTGCGCAGCTTTCGCCAACGTGAACACTCCCGTTAGTAACGAGGCGAATAAGCTAACTTCAGCTGCAGAATGAGACGCTGCGCAATAAGCCAAACGAATCGGAAGCTGCGAATAAGGAGCTAAACTTCAGCCTCGTGTGCTTAGGGCAGTGGTTCTCAAAGTGTGGGGCGGCCCCACTAGTGGGGAATACAGACATGACAGGTGGGGCGCAATGAACGGGAGGAAATTAGTGGAAAATAATAGGAAAGTACCTATTCTAATTCATGCTGTTCTTTATTGATAATGAAGAGCGTGCGCTCAAAACAATCACGCAAATAAATGGATCATTAATGCAAGTGAATTGAATTGAAACCTGCGCGACCCACTGGGCAGTTTTCTGACAAATAGACTGCGCCGACCATCAAAGTACATTTTACCCCGCTGGGATGCGCGCGTACAAACCAGGCATGGCAAGGCGGAAACACTACAAAGTGTCCTGACATTCTAAATAAATTGAGTCGCGCAGGTTTGTGATTCGAGCGGCGCTGCGCGATCCACCGGGCTGCGCAAATAAACCAGATCATCACTGCGCTATCCAGATAGTCGCCCTGCGCTGTATTTACGCAGATATTTGGTTCAGTCGGGTGCCGCGGTTTCGTCCCACTTTTGATGTGTTTGGCTTCACATACACTTCGACAATGGAAGAAGACGGTGCAGCAGCAGTGAGTTTGCTTACATGTGACGAAACCAACAATGAGGAGATTGTAAAGAAAAAAAGCTGCATCGTCTGTGGTGTGGAATTGGTTTGGGTATAAGAAAAGTGATACGAATGAGATGAACGTGATTTGCAAGGTACGCAAGTGCACTGTTTTAACAAGTGGTGGAAACACGTCAAACCTTTTCTATCATCTGAAATCCAAGCTTCCAAACGAATATGGCCAAAGTAAAAAAAATAAATAAAATGCGGCAAACCCCAGCAATTCACAGTTTAAATAAAATTACATTATGTAAAACAGTTTCTTTGTGTTTGAATTTTTATGTATGCATTTTCAGATACAAATTGCTATATTGTGATTGTGATCGTTATTGAGGTAGAAAATTGCTTCTACCGTGATAGAAGATTTTGGTTATATCGCCCACCCCTAATGAAGCCTAGCTTGAATTCATGGTGGGGATGGTGGGGGCAGAAGAGAGACCCGTGTGTGTTTTGTGTCTTAAACCGCTGCAGCAGACCGCATGAGACCCAACAAATTAGGAAGACACTTAGAGACAACACACTCCAGTCACGTTAATAAGCCACTCGACTTCTTTCAAAGAAACCTGGCAGAATACAGACAGCAGGATAATCGCATGGTAAAATCTGAATCAATGGACAGCAAAGCATAAATGGCTTCATTCAAAGTTGCATACAGAATTGGCCAGTGCAAAAAAACTACAAACGATTGCTGAGCAGCTAATAAACATGGGGTCAATTATGCAAAGATATGTGACAACGTAAGCCTTTTATAACAATTGCACGTGTATTTTATCTATTTTGAACTTGGTGTTGTTTGATCTTATTGGTTTAGAAATTGATATTTCAATAAACAGTGAACTTGGCCGATTTCGTTATTTTGTTGACAAGTGGGGCTTGAAAATTCGCTCACCCTCTTAAGTGGGGAATGACAGAAAATGTTTGAGAACCACTGGCTTAGGGGCATCATATCTTTCGCTAGAAAGTTAGAAACGGCCCTGGTTATATTCTTGCTCCTTTTGGAACACCTTTCATAAGGTGTAATGGCCACGAAAGACGACATGATCGATATCTGCTTTGGTACAGCCCCACTGCTAGCCCTGCTAGTTAACGGAGTAGCAACGGCCCGCTTTTTCATGCTTTCAGTGTGGTCGTTTGGGTGATGCGTTCATATAACGGAGTTCGCGCTACCTTTTTTGTCGACAATTTCAACATCTTTGGATAATAACTCGAGGTTAGATTCACTTTCGTCGCTGCTTCCACTCTTTTTTTTTTTTTGTCGCCTTGGTGTCAAGTTTGCTTCGCAAAGTGCGGTAGGAAATTTACTTTGACCTGCACGGCACGCGCGAGCTGATTGGCTGTTGTCGTATTGTTCTGCTGTGTGACTGGCTCTTAGATTAATCCATATCGAGCAAAAAATGTCTAGAGCTTTTTATCGTTTTTTTTTTAAATCAAATAAATCGCGATTCGATATGATATAGTTTATCGGCCCAGCCCTATCAGACGGCATCTGAGACTGAAGAGCTTCAAAAACAAAAAACGTCTTCAAAGACCTCGTCTCCTTGAACACCACAGAACTGCTCATTTGGACTTTGCAAGAGAGCACCAAACATACAGTAGGACATTCAAAAGAGGAAGAAAGCTTTATTCTCTGATGAGAAAAAAATGTAACCTTGATGGTCCTGATGGTTTCCAACGTTACTGGCATGACAAGCAGATCCCACCTGAGATGTTTTCTACACAGTGGAGGGGGCGCCATAATGGTCTGGGGTAGGGCTGCACGATATATTGAAAAATTATCTTTATCGCGATAATGGTATACGCAATGTCTGTATCGCAAAGAATTGCGATAAATGAAATCGATGAGTGTATCGTTACACGTAAATAAAAAGTAATGTTTGAAAGTAATGGTACAGTAACAGCAAACCAGAAATCAGAATATCTGCTGAGGGTTTTAAAGTCATTCATAGTGTTTTAAAGTCTCAATATTTAAAACTTCCTTGACAGTTTCTTTTTAGCCTGAATTAGATTTAATTACATCAGACAATATCTATTACCTGTTTATTTTAGTATGATCATTACATATATAAAAGATTTTTCAAAAATAGCCAGTAATAATAATTTCTCTAGGGAAATGTTATATCGCAAGAAATATCATTATCGCAATATTCAACAACAATATTGCATATCGCATATTTTCCTAATATCATGCAGCCCTAGTCTGGGGTGCTTTTTCCTTCAGTGGAACAATGGAGCTTCAAGAAGTGCAGGGGTGTCAAATGGCCGCTGTCTATATCCAGAAGTTGCAGAGAGCATTCCTCATGACTGAGGACCCTCGTCTGTGTGGTAACGACTGGATTTTTCAACAGGACAACGCTACAGTACACAATTCCCGCAGGACAAGGGACTTCTTTCAGGAGAATAACATCACTCTTTTGGCCCATCCTGCGAGTTCCCCTGATCTAATCCAATTGGGGATGGATGGCAAGGGAAGTTTACAAAAATGGACAACAGACAGTAGATGCCCTTTGTGCGACCGTCTTCACCACTTGGAGAAATGTTCCCACTCACCTCATGGAAATGCTTGCATCAAGCATGCCGCAACGATTTTTTAAGTGATCAACAATGACGGTGGAGCTACTCAGTACTGAGTTCATTTTTCGAAGTTTGATTTCTGTTTTGGGGTGGTTTACAGGTTTTTTTTTTTTTTTTTTTGGAGGTGTGGTCCTAAACTTTTGATCCGATGTAAAACAGCCTATTTCAGTATAATCGTCGTTTTCATTAAATTGCATGCTCAAAAATGTTGAAGCTCTTCTTGGAATCTTGTTAAGATCCAACCAAGCAAAATATGATTTTTTTGCCATTTTTCAAGTGGTCTTAAACTTTTGATCAGGACTGTATATTAAATCAGGTCAAACACACTAATAAATATCAGAAACAGCAACTTCTCTGACTCTAATTAGCCAGATGCCACTTCAAAACCCATACGTGCAAGAAGAAATCCGTACCTCTGGCGGGAGCTCCTGCTACAGTCACTGCTCTTGCTGGAGGAACTGCTTTACCTATAAAACAGATCAACACAACAAATCATGCTCTACCTCTTTAAAAATAAATAAGGCAAGTACAGTAGTCCAATAATAAACAAATGCTCCTAAGACGCACTTCAAGTGATCATGAAACATTTTGAGCACCATCTCATGCAAGTGTCAACACATTAAATATTAAACAACACCAACAATAACAATAATAATAACAATAGCACACTTTCATCACTTACTGGTTGCTCTGACTGGCCCGGTGCGTTTAGGAGGGACCACACTGGCAGCAGGTTTGAACTTTTGGACACCTGTCTCGACTTTGCGTATCTTTTTCTATATATAATATAAAATGAGGACAGAAGTTATAACAAGACTAATAAATGGGCTGATTACATAAACATTGAGTAATACTTTTATTCACTTATTTATACATCACATACCCGTGCTGGCTGTTGAAGCTCTCCATCAGGTTGTTGGTGCTCTCCATCATTGTCGCTGGAGAGAGGCCTCTTCGATATGATCGGTAAACGGGACATGGCACTCTGCCAGAGGAACAACAATGGACAGTTAATAGATGGTTAAGATAGCAGACTTTTTGAAGGCAGGTAGGCAAGAAACTACACATTTCTTAAACTATAAACTATAGATATCTAAAATCAAGAGAAAGATCTTTCACTGCTTGTGATGAATGCTTTTGCATTTATACACAAAGTATCCAATAGGATAATCACATGACAGCATTATGATGCTGACCTGATTTGCACTGATCAGCCAAAACATTAAAACCGATTGTGAATTTTATACCAGTAAAATCATGGGCACCCAAACCTATTCTACACCTTTGGGGAGCAAAAACTAGCCTAACTGAAAAGAAAGAAAATGTAATGTAACACAAGTTACTTAAAAAAAAGTAAATGCCAGAAAGGATTCAGAAGACACAGCACATAACAGGGTGATGGATACGAGGTTTAGGAGCAAACATGTCTGATCCATGACAACCCCTAGGCAATATTGGGCCGAATACTTTGAATTCTTAAATATTATGATTGGTGTCTATATGAAGGTGGCCAGAAGTATTGACAAGAGAAATTCAATCTGTTCAGGACATTCACAATTTTTTAAAATAATGACAATCAAGACAATAACTTGCTGTTTTACATTACTGTCTGTACCTTAAAGTCCTTCATTCTTAAAAACCTGTTAGATCTGGCTGGGCATAGTGTCAAAATGATGTCAATACTCTTGTGTCAATCATTTAATCCATGTCCGTTTGATTACTTCCTGAAGATTATGGAAGATTAAGGCGGTCTCTTGAATGCTGCTGCCTTCATCACTATTGTCCAACAGTTTTCTATCAGGTTTAGGTCTGGAGATCACCCAGGCCATGGCTACAGAAGCTGAATACCATCGTCACATAACCATCCTTTCAGTTAATCTGTACAAATCTTCAGCCAGATGGAGGCTAGAATTAAGTAGTGCAATTACAAGCTTTGTGAACAGGAAGAACTAAACTAAACATGTTGTCTCAGTACTTTTGAACACGGAGGATACTTCAGTGCCATAAAACACGCAGTGCCTAAACACTCCACACGGCAGTTTGATGAACATTATGAACATTTTGTTGATATTTTTTTCTAACTAGTTTAGAAGCTAACTACATGAACCAAACAAACACAATGATTTATTTATCATTTAACGACTTTATTTCAATTCAATACTGTACTATGTTTACCACTTCAACAGGGCTTTAAAAAAAAAAAAAAGACTAATGATATCTCTGCGCCAGACCTAATACTAACAAATTGGCATAATTACACATTTATTGTGATTATTTTAGGTAAAATATAACCTTATGCCGGAATGCATATTTAACGAGATCCTACCAAGAGCCGTTAGTGTTAAAAAAAAAAATGCAGCGCACAAAACATTTTCTGACTATTTTACGTTGATGTTATATACAAACTCGTGTCTCCACTCCATCTTACTCTCCTGATTAACTCTTATAACACACAGATTGTACAAGCGGAATAAAACGGATTACCTGCGACGCAAACCGGGAACCGAGCACCGAACTGCGCGCGTGAAGTGTTTTCAAACCCGTTTGAATTCAAACTTTCTTCTTGATGTTTTATTTCCGGTTGGCAAACAACATAATAGCATGAGCGCCCCCTCTTGGACCGGAGAGCATATGAGGACTACTAAAATATTACTATTAGGAATTCCCTTTCATTATTCCCCTTCCTTCCAAATGGTGCTCGCTGCAGAGCTAAATGGGAGGAGCTGGAGCTCCAGCTCCCCCTCGTGGACGCGGAGGCACAAATTATACGAGTTTTTTTTCGCCGGGAGAGAGTTATAAGACCTCGTATTGATGTTTTTTTCATTTCCTAATGATTATTAGAAAGAGTTTTATTGGTTTTCAATGGAATCGTTAATACCGCGGTGAAGTTGGTTTTATATTGGACATTCGCCACACATTCAAGATTAACTCATCTGTTTATCAATAATTATGCAAAAAAATAAAAAATAAATAGTATATTTTCTTACTCTGGAGTAGACAGAGAAACTAGTACAAATAAAAATATTTTTAGATCTTCTCCTGTTACAGCCTGCTGGAGCTAAATCTTTCAGAAACGCTGCTTATCGCCGCTTTATAGCAATGGAGCCACTAAGGGACCGTCTAAAAAGTGCATGCCCAAGACCCAAACGTTTGTTTATTGAAGAATATACAAGATTACAGAGGAATACCTCACAGGACATCAAACATATTACACTGTTAGGCTACAGTATGGATTATTTGTATATTTATTTGTTTGTTGAATTCATTAATAATTATTTTAATGTACATTATAAAATAAATTATTACACAGACAATTCTTGTGCCAATAAAACAGATAAGTTGTTTACTGAGAGTCGGACTGTTTTTATGACTGTACTATAATCAACTCTATCATAGCTAATAACTACAACCATTCCCTTTTCAATATTCAGTCTGTTATTTTTTTTTATTAATTTTTTATTTAAAAAATATTAATTTTCAATAGCTTTTTCATTAAGTGGGTTACACATGTATTTACTTAACACATCTCTTGAAATCGCATATTGCAAAAGTCACAAACGGCGGGTCTGCGCTTAGTAAACATTCCGTGCATAGCACTTCGTTTGTTTGTTTTTTGCGTCCGGGCATTTTTTGTACAACGTGGGCGATGCAGAGCATGTGGGAAAGGCAACTATGTCTGCGTGGTATTAAAGAGGAATTCCACAGAGTGGCAGGTTTGTCCTTTGTAGTAAAATCGATGACGCATATTTAATATGTAGTCATACTATTTAGATCTACTGTATGCGTGTATTCATCCTGCACACACACACACACACACACACACTATTTCTATTTCAGGGTTTCCAAATTTAATTGGGTGCATTGATGGCACTCACATTCCTATTAAAGCTCCTTCAATAAATGAGGGAGATTATGTTAATAGGAAATCTATTCATAGTATCAATGTACAGGTAGCAACTTAATTTTGTGTGCTTAATTTTTTGCCTTAAACTCATTACTTTTTAATATGTGAGGCAACTCACATCATTACTAATGGTGAAGCAAAATGGCCAGGATCTGTGCATGATGACAGAATTTTGAGGACAGTACAATGGTTACTTGCTGGGGGACAGAGGATACCCTTGTCTGCCCTATTTAATGACACCCTACCCTGAACCTGATCCTGGACCATAGACATGCTATAACCTGGCTCACAGCTGATCACGGGCCAAGCTGGAGATGACCATAGGGATCGTCACGTCTAGGTTTCAGTTTCTGCGTGGGTTCTGGGCCAGTCCAGAGAGGGCATGCAACACCAGAGTGGCTTGAGTTGTGCTTCACAACATTGCCAATATAAGAGGAGAGAGCCACCTTCCTTGTATTGAAGAAGATGGCCCAGAGGAACCTCTACAGATTTTTGCACACAACAGAGATGGAAGACAATATTTGTCAAAATTACTTTTATTAAATAGTTTGCACTGGTCTGCTGCACAGTTCATTTCTTTATTTCCTGAAAAACAATGAAAGTAAAATTAAATAAAATGTGTTATTTTAATGACATTGCTTTATATACACACAACACTTTTAACACGCAACAGATCAATATACGCACAAGTTCTCACCTTAAGGTGATGCTCCAGTAATTAAATTTCTAGTGTTGCTTTTTTAATGAATAGCCTTTTCTCTTCCATTTAAGGTCCATCTCCATGTCACTTTTTCATATTTGTTTTTGAAGATGGACCTTATACAGCTCCTTTGCTGGCAACTAGGAAGGAAACTAGGATTTATTATTAAAAATAATAAAATAAATAAGATTCTGTTAGACAATAAAATTAAAATATGGACATCTGCACAAATATTCTTACATTGATTAGATTGTGCATTGAGGTTGAAGGACCTTCATTCATGGAGAAATCCCCTGGTATGTACTGTGAAAGAACAATGACAGTTTATTACTCTAATGCAGTGGTTCTCAAACTTTTTCTGTCATTCCCCACTTAAGGGGGTGAGCGAATTTTCAAGCCCCACTTGTCAACAAAATAACGAAATCGGCCAAGTTTACTGTTTATTGAAATATCAATTTCTAAACCAATAAGATCAAACAACACCAAGTTCAAAATAGATAAAATGCACGTGCAATTGTTATAAAAGGCTTACGTTGTCACATATCTTTGCATAATTGACCCCAAGTTTATTAGCTGCTCAGCAATCGTTTGTAGTTTTTTTGCACTGACCAATTCTGTATGCAACTTTGAATGAAGCCATTTGTGCTTCGCTGTCTACTGATTCAGATTTTACCATGCGATTATCCTGCTGTCTGTATTCTGCCAGCTTTCTTTGAAAGAAGTCGAGTGGCTTATTAACGTGACTGTGAGTGTGTTGTCTCTAAGTGTCTTCCTAATTTGTTGGGTCTCATGCGGTCTGCTGCCAGCGGTTTAAGACACAAAACACACATGGGTCTCTCTTCTGCCCCCTCCATCCCCACCATGAATCAAAGCTCAAGATAGACTTCATTAGGGGTGGGTGATATAACCAAAATCTTCTATCATGGTAGAAGCAAATTTCTACCTCCATAACGATATATATATCACAATATAGCAATTTGTATCTGAAAATGCATAAATAATAATTCAAATACAAAGAAACTGTTTTACATAATGTAATTTTATATAAACTGTGAATTGCTGAGGTTTGCCACATTTTTTTTACTTTGGCCATATTCGTTTGGAAGCTTGGATTTCTGATGATAGAAAAGGTTTGACGTGTTTCCACCACTTGTTAAAACAGTGCACTTGCGTACCTCGCAAATCACGTTCATCTCATTCGTATCACTTTTCTTCTACCCAAACCAATTCCACAACACAGACGATGCAGCTTTTTTCTTTACAATCTCCTCGTTGTTGGTTTCGTCACATGTAAGCAAACTCACTGCTGCTGCACCGTCTTCTTTCATTGTCGAAGTGTATGTGAAGCCAAACACATCAAAAGTGGGACGAAACCGTGGCACCCGATTGAACCAAATACCTGCGCAAATACAGCGCAGCGCGACTATCTGGATAGCGCGGTGATGATCTGGTTTATTTGCGCAGCCCGGTGGATCGCGCAGCGCCGCTCGAATCACAAACCTGCGCGACTCAATTTATTTAAAATGTCAGGACTGTTTAATATTGTTTCCGCCTGGCCATGCCTGGTTTGTACGCACGCATCCCAGCGGGGTAAAATGTACTTTCATGGTCGGCGCGGTCTATTTCTGTCAGAGTCGCGCAGCGCTGCCCAGTGGGTCACGCATCAGGTTTCAATTCAATTTACTTGTATTAATGATCCATTTATTTGTGTGATTGTTTTGAGCGCACGCTCTTCATTATCAATAAAGAACAGCATGAATTAGAATAGGTACTTTCCTATTATTTCCCACTAATTTCCTCCCGTTTACTGCGCCCCACCTGTCATGTCTGTATTCCCCACTAGTGGGGCCGCCCCACACTTTGAGAACCACTGATCTAATGTAAAACAACACCATGAAGTCCAAAGAACACACCAGACAGGTCAGGGATAAAGTTATTGAGAAGTTTAAAGCAGGCTTAGGCTACAAAAAGATTTCCAAAGCTTTGAACATCCCACGGAGCACTGTTCAAGCGATCATTCAGAAATGGAAGGAGTATGGTACAACTGTAAACCTACCAAGACAAGGCCGTCCACCTAAACTCACAGGCCGAACAAGGAGAGCGCTGATCAGAAATGCAGCCAAGAGGCCCATGGTGACTCTGGACAAGCTGCAGAGATCTACAGCTCAGGTGGGGGAATCTGTCCATAGGACAATTATTAGTCGTGCACTGCACAAAGTTGGCCTTTATGGAAGAGTGGCAAGAAGAAAGCCATTGTTAACAGAAAACCATAAGAAGTCCCATTTGCAGTTTGCCACAAGCCATGTGGGGGACACAGCAAACATGTGGAAGAAGGTGCTCTGGTCAGATGAGACCAAAATGGAACTTTTTGGCCAAAATGCAAAACGCTATGTGTGGTGGAAAACTAACACTGCACATCACTCTGAACACACCATCCTCACTGTCAAATATGGTGGTGGCAGCATCATGCTCTGGGGGTGCTTCTCTTCAGCAGGGACAGGGAAGCTCGTCAGAGTTGATATGAAGATGGATGGAGCCAAATACAGGGCAATCTTGGAAGAAAACCTCTTGGAGTCTGCAAAAGACTTGAGACTGGGACGGAGGTTCACCTTCCAGCAGGAGAAAAACCCTAAACATAAAGCCAGGGCAACAATGGAATGGTTTAAAACAAAACATATCCATGTGTTAGAATGGCCCAGTCAAAGTCCAGATCTAAATTCAATCAAGAATCTTTGGCAAGATCTGAAAACTGCTGTCCATCTTATCTGACTGAGCTGGAGCAGTTTTGCAAAGAAGAATGGGCAACGATTTCAGTCTCTAGATGTGCAAAGCTGGTAGAAGACTGGCAGCCGTAATTGCAGCAAAAGGTGATTCTACAAAGTATTGACTCAGGGGGCTGAATAATTACGCACACCCCACTTTTCAGTTATTTATTTGTAAAAAATGTTTGGAATCATGTATGATTTTCGTTCCACTTCTCACGTGTACACCACTTTGTATTGGTCTTTCACGTGGAATTCCAATAAAATTGATTCATGTTTGTGGCTTAACTGCAGGAATTAGCTGCAGGAATCTGTGAGGGCAACATACAAGAAAATTAGTGTAGCCAGGGCAGGCTTAGTAACAATTACCTTGTATGGTTGTCTACAATAAACATTAGTGCTGTCAGAATAAATGATTCACCCAAGTGGTATACACACACACATCCTGTATATGTATGTGTGAGTGTTTCATATGTGTGTGCATGAGTGAAGTTTGATTTAAGCCCTATACGGCGCCTCATACAAAACAATTCTTAACTCTTTTAAAATACCATTTCTTGAACCGTGTCTTACTCCTTTACTATTAAAGACATAATCTTTTATTATGAGAATGCGGTAAATAAACCGCTTGAATTTGTTGTTAATTATTTTATTTTACATGCAAAATACTTGAGAATTAAAAAGGAACAATTATATTTCTATATATATATATATATATATATATATATATATATATATATATATCTTTTCCTTCTAGAAATGACCTCAATTTTAAATTCTCTCAAATTACTTCAATTTAATAAGAAGAATAATATACTTCTAGATTATTATAATATTATTTTTAATTAAAGTGTCTCCTACATCTCTTCATGATTAATACTTAATTTCGAACCTTTCATGTACTTTATCCTTTTTTAGACTTTCAAATCTATAATTCTTTGTCCTTTTATATTTTATTTGTTCTAATATTTTTTTTTTCTGTTTTTTTTTTGTGTTATTATTGCATAAAGCAGGTCACACTTTAGATTTAGTAATATTCTTCGGATTAACTATAAGAAATGTGTTCACAATTCCACTGTCTGAAATTATCTCAGATCACTATCTTGTCTCCATTCAAGTGTCTCACAGTGATAATGTACGCACAGTACCGCGCTACCGTATTAAACGTACATTCACATCAACTACCACACAGAGTTTTATCAGTAATCTCCCAGAGTTACCAACTTCGATTAGGCCACCGTCTGACCCCACAGAACTCGATCAGGCGACTGAATATTTAGAGTCGACACTTCGTTGTACCTTAGATAATGTAGCTCCAGCTAAAAGAAAAATTATTAGAGATAAGAAACTCGCTCCCTGGTATAACGATCACACGCGCACTTTAAAACAGACTGCTCGGAAATTAGAGCGTAAATGGCGTCAAACTAAATTGTTGGTATTTCAAATAGCATGGAAAGAGAGCATCCTGAACTATAGGAAAGCTCTTAATGTAGCTAGATCAACGTATCTCTCCACTCTTATAGACGAAAATAAAAATAATCCTAGATTTTTATTTAATACCGTAGCCAAATTAACCAGAAATAAGACCACTACAGAAATCTCCACAACAACATCATGCAATAGTGAGGACTTCATGAACTTTTTTAATAATAAAATTGTAAATATCAGGCATAAAATTGAGGCTTTGAAACCAAACAATGTAATTGATACTGATGTTAACCTAGCCATGTCAGATTCAAACCTAGAATACTTTACTCCTCTTGAAGAGAATGAACTAATTTCACTCATCTCTTCTGCAAATTCATCAACCTGTATATTAGATCCTATACCGACACATTTTCTTAAACAGATAGCACCAGTAATAACAGAACCGATGTTGAGAATAATTAATTCCTCACTCAGCATTGGTTATGTTCCAAAATCTTTTAAAGTAGCCTCGACTGGTGTTGTCAGCTGTTTCTCTGAGGACTTGACAATTCGATAGTTCAGGACTGGAACTTTCTACAAGTCTATCTGAGTCTCGAATAACTACTGGACTCCATTTTACATCAAGTATTATAACATCAATTAACATCAACTATTATAGCTGAACCTAACACTTAACACTATATAAATGCAGATCATTTCCTGCTATCTGTTTCACCCAGATGAGGATGGGTTCCCTGTCGAGTCTGGTTCCTCTCAAGGTTTCTTCCTATTACCGTCTCAGGGAGTTTTTCCTTGCCACTGTCGCCCTCGGGCTTGCTCGCCAGGGAATATCTGAACATTTTGATTCATACATATTCACATTCCATACAAACTTAAATAATTCTTTTGATTGTGTAAAGCTGTTTTGAGACAATGTCAATTGTTAAAAGCGCTATACAAATAAAACTGAATTGAATTGAATTGCTGCAATTGTTATTCTTAATTGTATTTATCATGTTCTGTATTATTTTGTATTGTCTTAATTTAAAAAAATTTATGTATGTATGTGCGCGCGCGGAGAGTATGTATGTGTGTGAGTGCACATTTCATATGTAGTTGTGTGAGCAGTTAGTAGTGTATATGTATGTGTGAGTGTTTCATATATGTGTATGCAAGTGTTTCATATGTGTGTGCATGAGTGAAGTTTGATTTAGGCCCTATACGACGCCACATATTAATTGCACGCTCATACGCACATTAAAAAATTGTACAGCGCCATCTGTTGAAACTTGGAATGAACTAAAAAATTTACGTGTTACCGAGAAGTGCGCGGAATGAAGGTGTGAGACCGCATTTATTAAGTAGATTTCAATTGCACACTCATAGTCGCGTATTAAAATTTTAAAGTAATGCGTATATTTAAAAATTCAACCGATGCAATTAAATTCCGCATCGGTTAAATTTTTGAGAAGAACTAATAATTTTTTCCAAATCGATTCCTATGATATAAGGCTGTCTGAATTTCAAATTAGCATGTCTTCTCTTACTGTGGGCCGACTGCGATGAAACAAAGCCTATATGTTCCCTCATAAGTTATACAGTAAGTTCCCTTCACCTACATTCCCTGCAAAGGGAGTAGGGAGCACACTTGCAGTGTATGTCAGAAATAAATGATTGCACCGTATACAGACCAAGAGTTAACAGTTAAATTCTTTTTATCATTAAATGCACAACATTTGATGGTTTGATCACTGAGAATCTTTTATTGTACAGCTACAGTATATATATCGCAAGTGACATTATCTCTCTCTCTCTCTCTCTCTCTCTCTCTATATATATATATATATATATATATATATATATAGTGAAATCAGGCAGGGTTTTACTAGTATCTAGAGTATCTGTATCTGTATGCTGCAGAAGCTGCTGCCGCTGTCACCGCCACTGAGATCACTATGGAAAGTACGATGGATATGATGACAAGCACAAGTGCAATGATATTGAAACGGCGTGCCTTGGAGCCATAAGATTGCGCTCCAGTCATGTCTCCCACCATCTTCCGGTCTCTGGACTGAAATACACACAAGCACAAAATCTTTTAAAAACATTGCAATTCATAAGTGAAAATGAAGCACCAGCCAAGATCAGGATGCTTTTTGTTGTACTGTATATTATACAAAAGTGTGTTTTCAAGGGCTGATTGACAAAGCCTTTATCATTTATTACAGGTAGGTACATTTTGTATACAGTACTGTGTAAATGTCTTAGGCGCCCTGTGTGTTTTTTTGTTTTGTTTTACATATTTATTTTACAGTTTTATTTTGACTTCATTATTAAAATTTTATCTTATAGGAGTGTGGCGGGTTCTGCAGGATGTTCAGTAATCTAAGCAGAGGGACATAACACCAATTATTGATGTTGTTTCATTAATTACTGTTTACTGCTTTAATAGTATTTTTTTAATGTAGAAACATAACATATTTTAATATAGAAGACACACTCGCTCTATAGCAGTTATTTACATGTGCCTAAGGCTTTTGCACAGTGTTATGTTTAAGAGCAAATATTTAAACAATTGAAAAGGAAGAAAAAGAAAGAAGACTTAATTAATGGCCTTAATTAAACTTAAAGATTTAATTAATACTTCTTTTTAATTGTGAACATATGGATAAATAATACTAAGAAGCAAACAGTATGTAGATACTCCATGGGCTCACAACAATGGAAACTGTCACACAGCATCTTTATAGAATACGTAGTTGTATTTCTACAGATTTATCCACAATACACAGGCCAGAGGTGATGTTGGCAAGGAACAAAAAGACTAAACTTTGACTAAGCCAAATAAATGTCATTTAAAAATGACTATGTAAATTATCTTACTATATATTATATTATCTCACTATATCCATTTTATTTATGACTCACCTTCATGGAGAAAATCAAGGCGACCAAGCCCAGACAGCATGGGTTTCCATAGATGAAGGTGGCGATGGACCACACTGTATAATCACGTGGATGCTCTGGCATGGACACCACGACTGTCCCTGCTCCTGTGCCATCTCCCAGAGGAACGTTTAGTGGGATCATAGGGCTCTGCATCCTGCTCAGTGTCAGACCTCACTGCGCTGTTTATGAAACTTCAGGCTTCAGGTTTGCCCATTTATGGTTGATGTTAGGGGGCAAGTCATTTACAGTCTGTTCCCAAAAGTATAAAGTGAAACGCAACCACAATGGTTTTCAGGTTGTATGACCTACTTTTGATGGCCTAGTTAATGAAACGTACCAGGTTTATTTAAACAAATAAATTAATAATTTAGAATGAAGTGAACCTTTAACAATCTCCTTCATTCTCCTCTTCAACCAGAGAACTATTTCATGCTGTGTATTTACTCAGTGCAACATTTAACATGAAAGTGAAAGATAAAATACCAACATGTCAGAAAAAGAAATATTTTGATTCTTTATTATACCCATTGTATATTGTTATTTTTAGCATAATTATCCCTTTTGCAGGGCTGATAGTGGAAAAAATTCCTGAGCCTGAACTTTTTTCCCTTGCCCCCGAGGTGAGTAGGAGTGGGGGGTACTATGTATGCAATGGACTTGTTGGCCCTTATGTATAACCCTGATCATCATTATTGTCAAGTGGCTCTTTTTAAATATTTTCATATTTGCACTATACACCCAGTATTATTCAAGAAAATACAGCATTTTCTTCTCAATATGTTCAGTGCCTAGATTGACATTATTAGCCCATCTTAGTACAATCACTGGAAGTAAAAGCTGCAGATTCTACAGCCACACCAATACAGGTCAGTAATACCCCTTTTCCACTGCTCTGGTTCCCGTGCCAGTTCCCAATTTTGGAACCAGTGCCGCGCTTTTCCACAGAAAAAAATTGGTGCCGGTGCCCTAAAATAAGCACCGAACCGGTGTTATGCGCTAAAATGCCCCCCTGCCACGGATTTGCCCCCCCCCCACATAATCTCTATCAAATATTATATTAGGACATACATTCATAGGTTTATTATTATCAAATATACTATTACTATTATAATTAGCCCTAGGCACGTGACAGCCGTCGAGACGATAAATACAAATCCCCAAAAATAATTATTTTATGGCACATTTATTTTGCAGGTGTTTGTCAATTTAAAAATTAATTATCACAAATTACATTAAATATAGTTTGTGGTAAAAAAAATTACACAAAACGATTTTTATTATAAAATAAGCAATATAAAAGTATACATGTTGTATATGAAAAAAATATATAATTTGTTTACATTGGTTATTTTATAATTAAATTCATTTGGTATAACTTGTAATTTGTAAACCATAAACCTACTGTATGAATTTATGTTCTAATACAGTATATTATTTGAAAGAGATTATGTAGGGCAATCCGTGGCAGGGGGGCATTTTAGTGCATAACACCGGAACGCTATCACCCCTGCTTTTGTTATATTTTTATTTTTTATATTCTTCTGTATTGCTACTGGTCTCTGCGAGCTACCAAACTAATTTTGTTGTATTATTACAATGTTGATAAAAGTTTTTTTTTCTATTTAAGCACAATGTTTTATCCTTCCCTCCATGATATTCAACTTTTAATAAATAAAGTAATATTTATATAAATAATAATGCAAATAATGTGTATATAAAAGGGTCATTGAATTCGCTTGAGAATAAATAAAACTTAAAACATTACCACAAGCAGCAAATTATGATTTATTGAATTGAGTTACAGAACACACACAGAGAGCATAACCTCCACAGGGTTTATAACATTAGCAAGACTCTTATCTAAACAATTGACCTATTTAGCATTAAAATTAGTGCTGCAGTTTGATTAAAAAAAAAACACAAAGTGATTATTTTGACACTTGACTAACTATTAAACAAATTTTGCATTCACAAAGAATTTTGTATTCAAAATATTTTGTCCTAATTATCAAACTCTCAGTATTAAATTTTTTTGCCAATGTTTATTAATCAGCTTTAAAATACCATAAATAAACAAATCAAGTAATTTACAAACTCTTCATGCCTTTCTGATGATGTATATACATTACCTCTAACAAATTAAATCATTGCACATGTCTATATTGTGGTTTACATCTAATACATGGTTTACATTTTTAGGTAATGGAAAGGTTGACTTCATAAAGCACAGACATTGCACATTGGAGTGCAAAATCACATCTTTATTGTCATTTCACTTTAAACTGTAAATTGTTTTATAGTTTATCAAAGAGCTAAAAACCTTTCTTTCATATTTAATCATGGTAAATGTTGATACAATTTAAAAGTCAGAGTTAATTAGACATACTAGACAACTAGTGTCTGTTGTACTTGATTCTAACACTATTATAAAGATTTCATAAAGATTAACATTGTAATATTACAGCAGACACACATCTACAGTAGGTTATGTCTAGGTAATTTTACTGCCAATGAAAATATCAATGAAAACTTATAAGTGGACGGTTACTCACATTTATTGTTGATTTAAAAGTGTTTTAATGATTATAACCTGTGACAGCATGTTAGGTGGCGTTTCTATGACAAGTGACAAACAACAAAACCACAGCAACCACTGCATATTTGACAAACATCTTAACATCTGAGGAAATAAAAGACCAATCAACCTCACAAATAGTACTCATGTATTTAGTTATTTTGCACTTATGACATTTGTCACCAAGGCACTGAAGCTCATTTTGATGGAAATGAGGATTGTTGAACAGAGAATGTAATAAAAAATAAAAAGAAATTCTTGACATACAACACATTAACTAGAAACAACGATAACCTAGCTTGATGGTTTATATGGTTAACCTGGAAATAATCTGGGGGAAAAAAATTCACATTACAACATTTTTATTGTATTACAAAGTGCAGAAAAAAATTTTTTTTACGAAAAAAGTAACTTGGGGTACGATTGAGATGTGACTAAGGCTGAATCCCATTTCTACCCCTTACCCCTTCACATAGCCCTACCCCTCCGTTTGGCGCGTTCACGTGAAGGGGTAGGGGTGTCTCATTTCTCTTTTGGTGGGAGGGGGAGGGGGAAGGGGAAGGGCCAGATAGCCCTCCAAACGAAGATTTTTCAGGACCTCACTTCAAACGAAGGGCTAAGCGAAATTTTCAACATGGCTGCTCACTCGAGCAAACAGACCCATAAATGTAAATTTTTGCCATAAATAAAGATTTTTATGACAAGTTTTCATTATATGTATATTACCTCTAGTCTTGTGTTTGTGTTTATGGTGATGTTCTGTAAAGAAATGTTTGCAAAAAAATCGCTAAAGTTTGCTAGCGGCTAGCACCGATTGCACGATATTACAAATATATATTTTATTTTTATATATTTTTATAATTTATATTATGTATAGGGATGAAATACGGCGCAAAAAAACTTTGGGAGTGAGTAATCTCTCTCTTATTGCAATGTGTGATAAACATCGGCGCATGTGCTTTAACGTAACATTAGGAACTAGTGACAACGTATGATGACGTATAACAGTGTTGTAGTGGTGTCCCATTTCTTAGGGGAAAAATTTAAACCCTTCCCCTTTCCACTTCGTTTCAAGGGACAAGGGGAAGGGCAAGGGGTAGGGGAAGGGGTAGAAAATAGAAATGGGATTCAGCCTTACTCTATGGTTATGTGTACTGAGAAAACAAAATACTTCTCATCGCTTACACAAAGCTGTCCTGCACAGTAAAGAAATTATGATGACTGGTCTGTAAGGCATTTTTACTAGTCTTTCCTCAGCATTAATAACGTTCACATGTCTGTTGAGGCAGAATAAGTACCATCTAAAATGATCTTATTCACTTCCACATTAAAGTCTTAAACCTAAAATGATGTAAGTGTTCTTATGTGTGTACTGCTGTTTTAAATGTAGTGGGAGTGAATCATATCACATCTTGGAAGACACAGCAGATGAACCTCCCTGCGTATACACGTGCACAGAGTTCTGGAAAGAAAGAAAAAAGTTAAACACCAATGTTTTCTTCTGTAGACAGTTGTGCAAGACAACGAGTCATTGATGCATGTTGCGAGAATGATGCTTTACCTTTTTGCCTTCTGCATTATACTTATCGAGCAGCGCCTGAACACGAGAGCCATAATCCTGGTGCACTTCCATCAGACGCTGAACCTGTGAAAATGAAGGAGAGACAGTGCTCTAAACCGTTCTGAAAAATCATAGATAAGTGCAACGAAACATCAGGAACATCAGACTGTACCATGCGCTTCTGAATGAAGAGCTGAGCTCCTTTTAGATGTCCAGCCATGTTCTGGCACAGACGCTCGCGCTCGGCATCATTCAGCACCTTGGTGAAGAAAGTGCGAACCTACAGGAGCACAAAGACACTTTAACTCCTAGAGAAGGGGGCAGACTACACCAATAGAGTGGCTCCCTCAAAATCACTTGTGTGCATGACACATCCATACCTGTGTTACATTATCCTCATCCGAGCTGTTGTAGCGTGCGACATCAGGAGAGACTTTAAACTTGGACTCCATAAAGCGTGTCTGACAATCTGGAGCACTGAAGCTGTTGGGGAAGTAGTTGGGAGCTCCGCCTATGAAACAAAATCTCACATTACCAGGTCGGTGAAATAGAGTTTGGACATCTGTCCGTGCATGAGTAAAATGTGACCTTATGCCTGAGCGTATAATACTGCAGTGTGTATGAGGATGTCTCACCCTGGTTGTCATTCATACACATGGGTCCATCTCTCTGATAGTTGGCCACGCGGGCACGATAAGGGCAATTAACAGGCAGCTGGAGGTAGTTGGCTCCAAGCCGATGGCGGTGAGTGTCAGGGTAAGAGAAGAGACGGCCCTGTGCGGAACATCATGTATCAGACTACTGACACAACCAAAACATGGGTTCAATTACAAAGACAGAGACTTGTTTTATTTAGTGCCCATATTTTCCATTTTACTCTTTCGTGCATAGTGTCCCCACATATGAACAGTCAGTTAAACATGTTTGACATTCGGCTCAAGGTTTTGGTAGAGAACATTTAGAGTCAATATATCTTATTGAAAAATAGTGTGATGAACATTGTGGTTGATGAACTTGGTTAAGCTATCTATACCACCCACAAAAAAAATTCCACTACATGTTGTTGTGCGTTTAAATAGTATGCCTTTACGCTTGCTTTTTACCATACCATGAGAAATATTGTGGAATGAATAAATGAATGAAAAGGTTTATCATAGCACCACAATACGAAATTACTATTTTTATGGTATTTTGTAAGATTTTTATTTTTAATATTTATGAAATTTACGACTTTTACCATGAAGCAACATCTTAACCATTTGGAAGAGGACATTATTGAGAACTGTATTTATTTATTTTTTATTCGCAAAAGAGAATAAAAAAAATAAAAAAAATAAAAAAAATGACAAAACAAAACATACTTTTTTTCCCTTCCATCTTTGTGAAATATTCAGGCTCTATGTTTAAAATAAATGAGATTCTCAATCTTTACTAACTTTATAAGGTTACTAACTTACTTTCTAATGTACTCCACTGATCACATTTTGGGATGATTTTAACTTGTGGGTTTTGGAGGAAGAATTTGAAATGATTTTTTTTTATCTTCATGTGTCATGTCACAGTTAACAACTATGCAAAATCTACTCTGTATATTCAAAAATTAAATAATAAAACAAAACCATGCAGAGAAAAACAGACAGTACAGGCATCTCGGGTCCCCCCCCCCCCAGATAAATTTATTTATCTGAATAAATAAATTCAGATAATCTTAAATAACTTCATGCATTATAACCATCACAATATTGCCAATCAGAACTAGTGTACAAGTACATCTTAGCAACATGGAAAAGAAGTGATGAATATGATCAATCTGGTCTCAGCGTATCCGTGTGTGTCCGTGCAGCTTTCCACAGTTCAGATTCTTTTACCTTATAATCAAACAAATACTATGTGCTCGGCTTATAAACCCTTTATTCACTATGAAACATGTGGTTTATCAAATAAACTTGTGCACAACCACTAAATAACATGACTGCTCTTGTTCTTTCCACAAAGCAATGCCACTTTAGCTGCGGTTATCACTACACGTCAAAATGAAACTTCCCGACATGCAAACTGTGGTGTTCCATAACAGGTCTGATTATATTTGTAAAAGTGTCTGACTTTTTAATTAATTTGGCAATACATGTAGCCTTTTTCCAGGAGTAATACAAGACCAGGCTCCTATCTACCTTAATATAGAGAGGTTTAAAAACCATAAATCCAAGATGTCTATGTTTGAAACCAAGATTTGATGCTGAAAGTAAAGACAAACACTAACAATTTGTTGTTCTTGGGTCCAATAATACACACAAAAATATTCAAATCACTGCCTCTACGAGGGGCGTTGATGTCAAAATGGGATTTCTGATTGCTCATTATAGAACACAGAGTAAAAACTTCCTAAATTCTCTAAATAACCCCCTGCTACACTAATGCACTTCCCAGCATTTCAATAGTGCTTAAAGTCTTCTCAGCAAGCTGAAGTCATGATCGGACTGCTTCTGAAATGTTCCCAGGAACTTCTCTAACAGACCAAACATGCTGCAAATATAGCGTTCCACTCACTGAATGTTTAACACTAGAAGTGCCGAGCAGCGGTCATTTGACCACAACGGGGGAAAAAAAAATACTTCACACTCGATCAAAATCCAGGACACTGAGCCACCATTTCGATAAGCAGCAGTGACCGGTATCCGAGGTGCTTATTTTACCATAACGGAAAGGTGACGTTGTTCAGCTGTGGTAGAGCTGATTTATTCGAACAACAATAAAGCTTTATATACTCAGAAGTGGTCATTACATTGTTTTAGCGATGTTTAGGTGCTTATGTTACCATAACGGAAAAGTGAAGTTGTCCAGCTGTTTAGTGTCACCATGCAGATGTTACACCTCATGTAGTTACCGAAATCTTTGGTTTAGTTCTGAGTGGCCACACATAACTTCCACATTTCCGAATAGGCGTGTGGTCCGTTGCAGAGCAACACCGAACGAAACGAGGCATAATCATGGTGTTAATTATCAACGCGGGAATGAATGGCACATTGCCCAAGTGCAAGTATATCTTGGAGCTAAACTATTTGCTTTGGGTGTAAGCGCCATCTAACGATCATTGTGTGTCAGCAACAGCTTCCCATTCAAAACAATAATTTAATTTTTTAATTTTACAGAACTTTATTAATCCCAGAGGGAAATTGCTCAATTTTTCACATATCCTAATTAGGAAACTGGGGTCAGAGTGCAGGGTCAGCCAGCTTACGGAGCAGCGCCCCTGGAGCAGATAGGGTTAAGGGCCTGGCTCAAGGGCTCAACAGTGGCAACTTGGCGATGCTGGGGTTCGAACCCCCGACCTTCCGATCAGTAACCCACAGCCTTAACCGACTGAGCCACCACTGCCCCAATAAGCAGTCAAATGACCGCTGAACCGCGTTATAAGTAGGTGACACTGGCGAGGCGCTTCTACTGTTAAAAGGATCACTGTAGTGGATTACGGCTTTCTTTAAAAAGGCTAAGAGTTGCATCACCTTACCGTGCTTGAAGGCTTGTAAATGTAAATCAGGTTTATGCCTTCAGTCCCGGTTTGACATGAACACCTTGTATTGTATATGGCATAACATAAATCTTTACCAACAAACTTGTTTTAAACCTGTTTAACAGTAGTTCATCTAATGACTGAGTAATTTACATAACTACAAACTATAACAGCTTTTACACCCTCTACAACATGATATATAGTATCGCCTAAAAAATAGAAGAGAGACTTGAGTGTGTGAGACTGTACCTGCAGCATCTTGTCAGGACTTGGCTCGATACCTGGTGGCATGTTACTGGGATCAAATGCCAGTTGTTCCACCTCAGCGAAATAGTTTGCAGGGTTTTTATTCAACACAAAGCGTCCAACTGGAATCAAGGGGTAGTCTTTATGGGACCAAACCTGAGAGACAAAAAAGGAGTAAAAGAAAAATCCTTCAAACAAGCAATAGTTATTAATACACTAGTAATAGCAATCTGTCTTAATTATGGTTACTGAGGGAGGTTAGGGCACCTTGGTCAGATCAAATGGGTTCCAGGGGTACTTCTCCGCCTGCTCAAAGGTCATGACCTGAATGTAGAAGGTCCAGGAGGGGAAGTTGCCAGTGGCAATGGCGTTGTACAGGTCACAGAGGGCGTAGTCAGGATCACTGGAGGCTAAACGGTCTGCCTCCTCTACAGGCAGATTCTTGATGCCCTGATCAGTCTGCCAGGAAGAGACAATGTCTCACACACACATACAAACAAGGACATGGACATACAAGTGCAAAAGCAAGTACACACCTTGTAGTGGAACTTGCAGTAGACAGGCTTGCCGTCAGAGTTGAGCAGTTTGAAGGTGTGGGATCCGTAGCCATTCATATGGCGGAATCCATCAGGCAATCCACGATCGCTGAAGAGGAACGACACCTGCAAGAGAGATGAAAAGGAGCAGAAAAAATATTGAGGAACACGTAGCGTATAAGTAGGTATACTGATTACAGCATGACGTCACGGCTGAAGCAGGGAACACTTAATATGCTGCTATGAACTTAACTATACAACAGTCTCACAAACCTGATGCAGAGACTCTGGACGCAGACTCCAAAAGTCCCACACCATGTCAGGGTCCTTCAGGTGAGTCTGAGGATTCCGCTTCTGAGTGTGGATAAAGGATGGGAACTAGGCAAAGCACAAACACATAACACAGTACGCATAAACAAAAATGTAAAAGAATGATAATAATTTTAAAAATCTACCCCCCCCCCCCCCCCCCCCGACCCCAAATAAAAAAATAAAATTAATTTAAAAATCAGGATTCAGGGGTCAGTGGGAGCTCAGTGGTTAAGGAATTGGACTAAGGTTCAAAAGATCCCAGGTTCAAACCCCATGGCCACCGGGTTGCCACTGTTGGGCCCTTATGCAAGGCTCTTAACCCTCAACTGCTCAGATGTATAATGAGATAAAAATGTAAGTCGCTCTGGATAAGTGCGTCTGCCAAATGCGTAAATGTAAATGCCTGTCTCTCACCAGAAGTGCATCCCTGATGAAGAAGATGGGTGTGTTATTGCCCGTTAGGTCCCAGTTGCCTTCTTCGGTGTAGAATTTCAATGCAAAACCTCGAGGATCCCGAACTGTATCAGCTGAACCAGACTCACCAGCTACAAGCACAGATATTGTTTAAACAAAAAGGGGAGAGAAATATATATAGTATAGTATATATTTTAATTCATGAAATTTAGGCAATTCTTAAACTATTTTTTTCTTTCTGTTGAGGAAATAATAATAAACGCTGTTTATTATGTGGTCAACTTCACTAATTCAGAATTAGTTACAGTTTATAAATGTCACTGGATCCACTACACTCCTGCGCACCTGAGAGCTGTTTTATTTCATTTGCTGCCCTCTACTGGACACCATTAAGTATGTGGGGTAAGTGGAGAGGAGTTGAGACATGCACACACTCACCCACAGTAGAGAATCTCACAGCAATCGGAGTTGTCTTGCCCACATGCTCAAACACCTTGGCCTTGCAGTAGCGTGTGATGTCATGAGTCACCTCAAAATAGCCAAATGCACCTGCAAAGAGAAGAAAAAAACTGCTTTAAATCAGCAAATGAACGGTCACTACAGAAAGTCAATGTTTCTCTCATTAGCCACTGTTTACTCGCAATCTCTTGTTCATTTAAAAAAAATTAGAGCTATTCCTTATGAAAGTTCTTCAGGGCTGTATTGTAGCCTTGAGACTTTTATTTACTTGCAAAAGTATTCGGCCCCCTTAAACTTTTCCACATTTTGTCACATTACAGCCACAAACATGAATCAATTTTATTGGAATTCCACGTGAAAGACCAATACACGTGAGAAGTGTACACGTGAGAAGTGGAACGAAAATCATACATGATTCCAAATATTTTTTTTACAAATAAATTACTGAAAAGTGGGGTGTGTATAATTATTCAGCCCCCTGAGTCAATACTTTGTAGAACCACCTTTTGCTGCAATTACAGCTGCCAGTCTTTTAGGGTATGTCTCTACCAGCTTTGCACATCTAGAGACTGAAATCGTTGCCCATTCTTCTTTGCAAAACAGCTCCAGCTCAGTCAGATTAGATGGACAGCGTTTGTGAACAGCAGTTTTCAGATCTTGCCACAGATTCTCAATTGGATTTCGATCTGGACTTTGACTGGGCAATTCTAACACATGGATATGTTTTGTTTTAAACCATTCCATTGCTGCCCTGGCTTTATGTTTAGGGTCGTTGTCCTGCTGGAAGGTGAACCTCCGTCCCAGTCTCAAGTCTTTTGCAGACTCCAAGAGGTTTTCTTCCAAGATTGCCCTGTATTTGGCTCCTTCCATCTTCATATCAACTCTGACCAGCTTCCTTGTCCCTGCTGAAGAGAAGCACCCCAGAGCATGATGCTGCCACCACCATATTTGACAGTGGGGATGGTGTGTTCAGAGTGATGTGCAGTGTTAGTTTTCCGCCACACATAGCGTTTTGCATTTTGGCCAAAAAGTTCCATTTTGGTCTCATCTGACCAGAGCAGCTTCTTCCACATGTTTGCTGTGCAAACGGGACTTCTTATGGTTTTCTGTTAACAATGGCTTTCTTCTTGCCACTCTTCCATAAAGGCCACCTTTGTGCAGTGCACGACTAATAGTTGTCCTATGGACAGATTCCCCCACCTGAGCTGTAGATCTCTACAGCTCGTCCAGAGTCACCATGGGCCTCTTGGCTGCATTTCTGATCAGCGCTCTCCTTGTTCGGCTGTGAGTTTAGGTGGACGGCCTTGTCTTGGTAGGTTTACAGTTGTGCTCCTTCCATTTCTGAATGATCTGTGGGATGTTCAAGGCTTTGGAAATCTTTTTGTAGCCCAAGCCTGCTTTAAATTTCTCAATAACTTTATCCCTGACCTGTCTGGTGTGTTCTTTGGACTTCATGGTGTTGTTGCTCCCAATATTCTCTTAGACAACCTCTGAGGCCGTCACAGAGCAGCTGTATTTGTACTGACATTGTACTGACACACAGGTGCACTCTATTTTGTCATTAGCACTCATCAGGCAATGTCTATGGACAACTGACTGCACTCAGACCAAAGGGGGCGAATACTTTTGCAAGCCACTGTATTACCATATAAGCAGTCTTCTGACAGGAAAAGCTATATCTACTTCATTTTGCAGATGCAAGGTTAGATACTTTTCCATTAGTTGCCATTTTTCTGAGGTCTTGACTTGGCTGCAGTTGCTCAATAGTTCAGGACTGGAATTTCCTACAAGTCTACCTGAGCCTCCAATAACTACCTGGACTCGATATTAAAATCAATTGTTATAGCTGAACTGCATGCCACCCAACACACAGTATGAATGCAGATCAATTCCTGCAATCTATTTTACCCAAATGAGGATGGGTTCGCTTTTGATTCTGGTTTCTCTCAAGGTTTCGTCCCATTTCCATCTCAGGGAGTTTTTCCTTGCCACTGTCGCCCTCGGCTTGCTCATCAGGGACTATCTGACCATTTTAATTCACATTCACATTCCATACAAACTTAAATAATTCTTTTGATTGTTTAAAGCTGCTTTGTAACAATAACATTTGTTAAAAGCGCTATACAAATAAAACTTTATTAAAATTTTATTTTGAATAATTTTATATAATACTTTTAAATAAACTTCCATAAAATTTGTTCCTTCACATATCAAATTTTCCCAATTCTTCTACTGTTCTGAAAAACTTGTCTTGATAAAATACAGTGAAACTTTAAAAGAACAACCCCACAGATGGTAAATATTTTAATGCACATACACCCCAACAATTGATATTTGCATTTGAGTATTTCTAAGCATGCACCTGCTCCTTTGGCATGCACTACCCTTTCAGGTATGCGCTCCCGGTCAAAATGGGCCATCTCATCAGTGAAAACGACATCCTGCACCAGCAGTGGTCCTCGGGGTCCGGCCGTCTGAATGTTCAGCTTATCGCCTACAGGAACACCTGCTCCTGTGGTCAACACATCGGGTCGCTGAGACAGGAATGGATGCAAAGGTGAGGTGAGGAAAATGTAAAGAAAACAGAATCAGTAGAGTCTATGAACAGGTTGAAATGTCTGTCAAGACAAGACAGCAATGCCCTGAGTGCTCCCACATCACCCCGGTGCTGTGTCTCCTTAATGATCAGCTAAGTGATTGAAAAATACGGAAGTATTGGCAAAGACTAATTATTATTATTCATGCCAAGTGTGTAAAAGTCCAAATCTTTCCAACTGCTATGTGAACTTTGTGCAGCTTCATGTCTCTCTGCTTGTCTATTTCTTTTAAACCTGGCCATAAGAAAAAGCCCTAGTCACGTCACTAAGTAAACCTACGGAAACCTTTCAGAAATATCAGTGAAAAACTTGTATAAAAATGTAACTTAAAACAATTATTTGTGGAGGATTTGCCATGTCATACAAATAGCTTCAACGAAATAAATGATTAATATTCATTCATTCATCTTCTATACCGCTTTATCCTGTATTTAGGGTTGCGGGGACCTGGAGCCTATCCCAGGAGACTCTGGGTACGAGGCAGGGTACACCCTGGACAGCGTGCCAATCCATCGCAGAGCACACACACTATGGTCAATTTGGGAACGCCAATTAGCCTAATCTGCATGTCTTTGGACTGTGGGAGGAAACCGGAGTACCCGGATCAAACCCACCAAGCACGGGGGGGAACATGCAAACTCTAAATGATTAATAATTTATTATTATTATCATCATCAACAATAATAATGCACATTAACATCAAAGTAAAAAGTTCATGAGCTTCAGCAATGTACAAAACAGAAGTGCTCCCAATACTCATAATATGAATAGTAATAATAATATTAGTGAATAATAACAATAATAATCATCATCATAATTAAGTCGTTAAAATGATTATACATTTATTGAGATTGTTTTAGGGTAATTACACCCATATTTATCAGGGTTTTAAATCACGTCATGTGTTTGATAGAGACTATAAAGTACTTGTGTTTTAAATTAATTAACCAAACTTTGGTAAAGTTTTGGACTTTATTCCCTGACAGGTCATGATTGCGTAACTGCACAGCTTAACATCCAGCGCACGTAGAGAAGCACTGCGGCCGATCGTGACTTGAAAGCTGCTCTCTGATTGGCTGGCTGTTTGATTAAGGCGACCAATCGCGTTAACGGGTTTAAACAGGCGAGTCCGCAGGAAAACAGGCGTTAGGACTTCAGACTCGTCCTTATTGAAAAGCTCATGCGCAGCTTTGAAAACCAATTACCTCCATTTTACGAGATTCATGCGATTGCCATGATATTTAAAATGTAAAAAATATTCATCACAACATTTAATATTTAACACACAAATATATAAAGGCTAAACACCGCGTGCTTGGCCCACTGATGCACTCTTGCTGCCTTCTAGTCGTTGTGTGCACAATGCATGACTGCTCAGCTTCAGATCTAAGTTGTCGTGAAAAGAATAAAAGCATGACAGTAGACGAAACAAACCCTTTGTAACAGACAGTTCCCTGTGACCTTTACCCTCATTATTAATTCGTTGCGCAGCTAGCATGTTGCTCATGTTAACTTTAAATTGAAAAGACAAACCTGAACTCCTCTACTCTCTTTCCATAGCTTCATCTGGTCCGTAGCCTTTTCTCTGTTTTCCGCCATCTTTCTTATAATTCCAAGCGACGCCGATTCGCAGTAGAGTGGCTGCTAAAGCTTTTGTAGCTGCAGACTAACAGACACTGTTTTCGTTCCTGTAGTTTATTAAGCCCCGCCCCCCGATTCAATCCATTCCCTGATTGGTCAATACAGAGTGACATGCTGCTGTCATGACCAAAAGGCTCGGCCCATTACAGCAAAAAATAAATAACTAGCACTTTTCATATGCATTCAGGATAAGATTTGTCCTTATTTTGAATATGTTAAGAGACAGTATTTCAGAAATGCCATTAGTTGATCCGCATCTACTGTTCTGTAAGACGCACCTGTATGCAAAAATGGGTAGAAACGGGGCGGTTACAAAGATCAGCACTGCGCATGCGTAAACTGTTAGGTAACCAGTCCGAAGGCCATAAAGACGCTACTTAATATGTTATAACTGTTTTTAAATTTGATATTTAAATATCCTACTTCATCCTACTGGCTTTCTTTCTCTTTTTCTTCATTGTCATTATAATAATTTATTGCAGTCATTTATGTGGCATTTTCCCACCCCTGTTATCTGAATTCCACGTCTATATCTGTATTCCCTGTGTTGTTTTATTCAAATTCCATGTGCTACATAAAGGGGAAAAAGAATCAGTTGTCCACAATGCTACTGCATTACAATTCCATTTCACTGGAGATAATGATGGACACATAACGTATTCATCTCAGTAGTGGGTATGTTTTTTAAGTACATTGATTGATTTTATTTATTTTTTGTATATAAATATACTTATAGATTTTTAGCTTTGATTAGATTAGGGGTTTGAGTCATGACTGACCGAACTACCAGCTAGCGGACAATATCCATCATTGGAATTATATCAATGTTCTGTTAATATACTGCCTGGCCAAATAGGTCACCATTTCAGAAGGGTCAAGTTGTTGAAAGCAAAGAAAACAATTGAGAATATTTGAAATGACTAGAACCGGGTTAAGAATCCATCAACACATTATAAAAACCTGGAAAGAAAGTGCTGAGCTGTCCCCTTTGTGGAAGAAATGTGGTCAGTATAATTCATGAATAGAGACCACTTAAACACTAGGTAAAATTGCATGGTAAAGAAAAGGTGCAAACCATAGCTATGTTTAAAAGTGAAAGTAAGAGCATTTCTATACGCACTCAATGTGATGAGACAGAATTGGGACGCACAGGATTGGGACTAAACAGCAGTGTGACCATAAGAAAATCGGTTGGTGAGACTAATTAGGAAAAGGCTTCAGTTTGCTAGGGAGCATAAAGAGTGGGCTTTGGAGTAAAAAAGTAAAAAGGGTCAGGTAGTCTGATAAGTTGAGATTAACCCTATTCCAAAGTGATTGGTGCATCAAGGCATGAAGCAATGCACCCATCATGCCTAGTGTTCACTGTACAAACCTCAGGAGGATGTGTTATGATCTGATGTTGCTTCAGTTGGTCAGGTCTAGGCACAGCAACGTTATGTGGCAGAAAAATGAAGTCAGCTGATGACCTGAAGGTACTGAATGACCAAGTTATCACAACTACAGTGGTGTGAAAAACTATTTGCCCCCTTCCTGATTTCTTATTCTTTTGCATGGTTTTCACAATTAAATGTTTCTGCTCATCAAAAACTGTTAACTATTAGTCAAAGATAACATAATTGAACACAAATGCAGTTTTTAAATGAAGGTTTACGTTATTATGGGAGAAAAAAACCTCCAAATCTACATGGCCCTGTGTGAAAAAGTGATTGCCCCCCTTGTTAAAAAATAACTTAACTGTGGTTTATCACACCTGAGTTCAATTTCTGTAGTCACCCCCAGGCCTGATTACTGCCACACCTGTTTCAATCAAGAAATCACTTAAATAGGAGCTACCTGACACAGAGAAGTAGACCAAAAGCACCTCAAAAGCTAGACATCATGCCAAGATCCAAAGAAATTCAGGAACAAATGAGAACAAAAGTAATTGAGATCTATCAGTCTGGTAAAGGTTATAAAGCCATTTCTAAAGCTTTGGGACTCCAGCGAACCACAGTGAGAGCCATTATCCACAAATGGCAAAAACATGGAACAGTGGTGAACCTTCCCAGGAGTGGCTGGCCGACCAAAATTACCCCAAGAGCGCAGAGACAACTCATCCGAGAGGCCACAAAAGACCCCTGGACAACATCTAAAGAACTGCAGGCCTCACTTGCCTCAATTAAGGTCAGTGTTCACGACTCCACCATAAGAAAGAGACTGGGCAAAAACGGCCTGCATGGCAGATTTCCAAGGCACAAACCACTTTTAAGCAAAAAGAACATTAAGGCTCGTCTCAATTCTGCTAAAAAACATCTCAATGATTGACAAGACTTTTGGGAAAATACCTTGTGGACCGACGAGACAAAAGTTGAACTTTTTGGAAGGTGCGTGTCCCGTTACATCTGGCGTAAAAGTAACACAGCATTTCAGAAAAAGAACATCATACCAACAGTAAAATATGGTGGTGGTAGTGTGATGGTCTGGGGTTGTTTTGCTGCTTCAGGACCTGGAAGGCTTGCTGTGATAGATGGAACCATGAATTCTACTGTCTACCAAAAAATCCTGAAGGAGAATGTCCGGCCATCTGTTCGCCAACTCAAGCTGAAGCGATCTTGGGTGCTGCAGCAGGACAATGACCCAAAACACACCATCAAATCCACCTCTGAATGGCTGAAGAAAAACAAAATGAAGACTTTGGAGTGGCCTAGTCAAAGTCCTGACCTGAATCCTATTGAGATGTTGTGGCATGACCTTAAAAAGGCGGTTATTTGAGGCTAGAAAACCCTCAAATAAAGCTGAATTACAACAATTCTGCAAAGATGAGTGGGCCAAAATTCCTCCAGAGCGCTGTAAAAGACTCGTTGCAAGTTATCGCAAACGCTTGATTGCAGTTATTGCTGCTAAGGGTGGCCCAACCAGTTATTAGGTTCAGGGGGCAATTACTTTTTCACACAGGGCCATGTAGGTTTGGATTTTTTTTTCTCCCTAAATAATAAAACCCCTCATTTAAAAACTGCATTTTGTGTTTACTTGTGTTATCTTTGACTAATAGTTAAATGTGTTTGATGATCAGAAACATTTTGTGTGACAAACATGCAAAAGAATAAGAAATCAGGAGGGGGGCAAATAGTTTTTCACAAATGTATGTCATTTTCACACATGAACTGACCACCACACTGTTGTAATCAAAGCTAAATGAAATCTGTGTGTAAGCCTTTTTTTTGCCAGGTACTGTATAAGTAGTTAATGAAAGGTTAAAAAACGAATTAATTTTCATTTAGCATTGTCACCTGCAGTAAGTCACTAATCTGAATGCTCTTTTATATTCCATCAGTGCCGTTTCGTTAAAGAGGAGTGAATAAATAAACTTCAAATGGCGGCAGAGTGGTTCGCACTGCACCTCCAGAGTCCGTGTACCTGTGCTTGGTGTGAGAGATTAGGCTAATTGTTGTTTCCAAATTGCCCGCAGTATGTGAATGATGTATGTGTGTGTAAATTACAATTTGTTATGGAGTTGAAAATTTAAGTTTTTTTTCCCCACCAGGTTCAAAGTACAGTATTGGAAGGGGCTAGAATTGTACTGCAGCCGGCCACTAGTGGTCCTCGGATATATCTGGATTTCTCTTTTGAATCCCTTATAGGATGTTGATACATATAAACAGGAGGTGTAGATTTGAAATACAGGGAACAATATTTGATTTTTACCAATGGAGAGCATTCAAACTCCACACATACAAACCTGAGGTGGGAACTTTACCCTTGATTCTTGAGGTCTGCTAACCACCAACCAAAAATGCCATTGTATCATTAAAAAAAACACAATATGAGGTATGAAACAAAAATATGAGGATTTAGATAGACATCCTGGGGAAAATGTAAACAACTGTATGGTTACAATATTGGAAATCAATTTTTAATAATTATTAAAGATTGATAAAGTTAATAGTAATTTTAAGAGCTTAACAGAGTTTTTCACACATTTATCAGAATAATAAGTTGGCTGCAAGGACGAATTCACAATAACATCCCATGTAGTCTCAAAATAAATGGTCACTAGGTTTCTGAGCTCCACTGCTATTTTTAATACATGAAAACAATCTGAGCCATTACTTAATTTTAAGAATTGTATATTTGAACATCTATATACAATATTTATTACACATTCATGCACTGCAAAATGTTTTTTTCTTTTAAATATCATTAATCACAAACATAATATAGACTCAAGCCTAAATAAAATATTGCTTCTCTATTGGTTGATTTGGCACAGGATGAAACAATGTGAGTTAGTCATGAAACCTCGAACGCTGCACTGAGATTGCACTTACGCTAGTCACGTAGGCTACATTGAGAAAACTTGAACCTGGTTAGTTAATACAATATTTGAACAGAGACTCTCCTGCACACAACAAGAAATAAGTCACAGAATTTGATAATAAGAAAAGTTTGAGTTTTCTGCCTTTATCTGGATGTGAATGTTAACTGGCTTTTCTGCTGAATGAAAGGAATTTTATTGCCAAACTCCTCGTCAGTTGGAGGCATGACATTCTTTTTACAAATATCTAAAAACAGAATGAAAAAAATACGGAAAGTAAAAAGGAAATTCCAACAATTCATAAACAAGGCTTGGAATAAATTTCCAATGTGCTGGTAAACATAGGAAGGAACATGGAAAATGAAATAAAACTAATATTAAATACAATTCATGTTTTAATGCTTTCACATTCCATCATAATACGACACAAAGCTTTAACAGCATGTCTACTTCTTTAGCTGTCGATAGATGGGAATATGACTGCACTTTAAAAAAAAGTTTTTACTTTCTTTGAACTACGGAGCTCTAACTTGTCTCATACAGGTTTGATCTATTGCTTTTAACTGAGCATAAACATAGAAAACACACAGAACACCTAATATAATAATAATAATAATAATAATAATAATAATAATAATTTGTAGGTAATGAGAATGCAGCTGCACTAATTCCTAACACAACTGAACAAATGACAACAACGCAGTGTGTAGACTGGCGCTCTTTTAGGTCAGCCATCCTGTTATAACTGCTACAAATGAAGACAGATTTAACCTGGATAAAAGGACCTGGGAATTAAAGTAGAGACAGGTAGGGTTTCAGTCTTTTCTTTTACAAGACCCTGGCTGTGCAACTGCTTTAAAATAGAATGGTTTTCCTGAATAACAACGACCTCTTGACCTTTTTCATCTAGAAGTCTTTATGGTTTGGGTCACAGAGACAGTAGGCACCATGCAGGCGGGAACGGGAAGGCAGAAATCAGATTAGGTCCTCCGCAGCGGGTGCCACATGGAGACAGGTTTGCGCAGAGTCGCCAGCATTTGGTTCCAGTGAGTGATGCCCATGCCGCTTGCTTCTGGCCCGATGATAACGTGACCTACGTTCTCACCACGCCCGTCTTCAGTGTTTTCAGCCACCGTGACTCTTAGAGAGAGGTCCTAGAATGCAGGCACAAGGCAGATAGTGAGTATTTATCATACTGTATATATCTTGGCAGATTTAATAATAGGTGTATTTTTTGTCTTTGTAAAGAAATTACGTGGACTATAATAGTGTCCATTTTTCTCCAACTTCAAACACAGTCTGCTGAACTGACACTACACCCCAACTATGACAATAGAGTGAAACCCTGAGAGAACCCAGACATAACAGGGAACCCATCCTTAAGTACAGACTATAAATATCAGTTTGTCCCTGATGAGCAAGCCTAGGGCGATGGTGGAAAGGACAAACTCACTGAAAAAAGGATGAAACCTTGATAACTTGATAAACGAGCAAGGTCTTGACATATGAGTAGTTAGCATGCGCTTTGTCTGTTGAGTGTCACGTGATCACAACTGAGCCAATGGTTCTTTTATCTCTCCCGCTGTGGGATTATGTGTAAACGTCTCCGATGCTCAGTTTCAGTGTGCCTGCATCACTCGTAAAGTCAACATCTGTGCACGCGTGTACTGTTTACTATAACATCGTGACCACTTGTGTGCGTGTAAAGTTTTTTTTTTGTGTCCAAGTGTACTGACTGTTCTTTAGTAACTGTACTGCAACAATGGCCCTCATGAAGAAAGAAGTTAAAAAGACTATAGCAGTGCAGGAGATTAATCTGTTTAACAAAAATGCAACATCACATTTCCACAAAATCCTCAAAAGGAAGCAAAAGCAAGTGTCATTAAAGAGGTAAAAGACGTTTGTCGACAAAGCAGTGTTTCTGTTAGTGTTTGTGTGTGCGCATGCGTGTGTGTGTGTATATGTGTGTGTGTGTGAAAGTCCTCCTCTCCTACCTCATCTTACTGCACTATATTCTTTTTAAAGGTAAAGTGCAGGTTAATTTGTTTAATTTTTACTTTACATGAATATTTTTGGATTGTGGAACAAATCATCAAAGTTTGTATTACTTCTTATCGGGGAAATTCGCTTTAATATACAAGTGCTTTGATATACAAGCATGCTTCCGGGACAAATTATGCTTACACAATCCATGGATTAACCATATATCTATGTGCTATGAGGTTGAAAGGGTAATTTAACATGAAATGTGTTAAATTTAATATAGAGGTCATTTATTTTTTGGAGAGTTGGGTAAAAAACTGTTCATTGGAATTTCAGTTCTAAACTACCAATAGAATCATAGAAAAACTGCCTGCATCATGTGATAAATCCAGGACTACATGGAGTATAAATCTTAAGTCAATAATATTAACATGACATAATAACATCCATCTGAAGAACATGGAAATGTGGCCTGTTTAGTAGAAGGAATAATATTTATCTGTCCTCAAACTGAGGCCTGAGCTACTTATAGACAGACAAATTACCTGAAGCACAACAGCAGGCACGGAGAAGATCATAGCCTCGTTGAAGATAGGGTTTGTATCATCCCTCTTAATGGAGGTTTTCTTCTTACTGATCTTTCTTCCATCTTGTAGGAGGTACACCTTCACAAATGGATCTGTTCCCATAGGTATTCGGTTAGACAAGCAGGACTTGATTGAGTGCAGTGAGGATAATAAGAATAAAAAATT
This sequence comes from Channallabes apus, assembly GCA_030522415.1. Lineage (NCBI taxonomy): Eukaryota > Metazoa > Chordata > Actinopteri > Siluriformes > Clariidae > Channallabes > Channallabes apus. The sequence goes on along the minus strand of CM060107.1, from coordinate 39,534,995 downwards.
TGCTGACCTGCAGTGGTTTTGCCATTAGTCCAGACCAGGTTCTTTGCTTTAGCCACCACCACTGTTAGGCGCTCTGCTGTAGGTAGGTAACTGAGCGAAAGCAGAACCTCTCCAACAGCATCCACAGCCTGTAGAACCAATACACAATTAATACACAACTCAAAATAGAGAAACTTTACCATAAATGGGCGTGGCCAAGCATTTGAGCTTCGTGTACAAAATCATTAATCAGGTATTTGTTATCTTCTATATCCAGACCAGGATCTGGAGAGACTTTGCAGACAATGCAGAAAGCAGCACTGCTGTGGTGTACAAGTCAGATGTGAGCCATTGCAGTTTTTACTCTCATGAAACAGGGAAAGACACAAAGCTTGAAATATATCGTATGTCTCCATTAATGCTTAATATGACCCCGTTAAAAGTCTTAAATTACAAATGAACATGAATCAGGCACCTTGTGATTTTACATGAGCTGAAATACTGCATGCTTTACATCATTTTTATTATCTGCAAGTTTATTATATATAAATATATGATGCAAAACTCAGTGAGTCATAACTTTAACTAAGTTTATATTTTAACTAATGTCAGGGCATACACTAAGGAAACAGTCTTAAAAAATGCATGACATATTTTTATGAACAATAATATTTGCGATGATATTTGTATGGTTATGTTAGATGTTTATGTTAGATGTGTATGTTAGAGGTTTACCATATACACTGCCTGGCTATTTTCCACTGTTCCAAACTCCAATATTTAAGCAAACTGAAACCTATTTTTAAATTTCTCACTAACAAGTGTTTTTCTTATGGTCACATATCTGTTTAGTCCCAATCAAGTGGTTTTCTTATGGCCACATATCTGTTTAGTGTGGGTTCTCGTCACATTGTGCCTGTGGAAATGCTCTTATTGTGAAAGCCATGGTTTCCACTGACATTCTATTTAGAGACACAACTTCCCCAAGAGTTTAAGTGATCTTGGGTCTTAATTTTGGGTACCTAATTTTTGACCACATTTCCTCCATGAAGTTGTTGGCTGACAGTTCTTAACTACAGTTTCGTCGGGAAAGTACAAATAATACAACACTCCAAGGACAAGGAATGACAGAACTACAAATTCAACATGACTGTCATGAGAAAAAAGAAGGACAACACAAACCCAACCTGAAAAGAACATTTGAGCCAAAGGAGTGAACTTTGCCATAACACCAAAACAGGTACCAGTGGTGGACCTCATAATAGCCACACAGTTATCATGGAAAACAAATTGGCAAAAGCAGAGCCAGGGAATCTGAGGATGAAGCTATTATCTGTCCTAGCTAGTGCTAGAACACCTCCTTCCAATCTCACCATGCAAGAAAGGAAGGCATGGCATCCCTAAAATGAGAACAGAATATTACCAGGGAGATGCAAAGATGATCTGAACACAGAGGACTACAATGGCAAGGTGACCAGCTACTCAATGTAACTGTATCTACTAAGCTTTGAGATTGGATGTTCTACCAGCTACAGGAAAAAAGTCTCAGATTGCCTCAAGAACTTTCTACTTCAAACAGAAGAAGTAGTAAGTGATGAAATGTTCTCTGTACTACAATCTGTATTGTACAATATTCACGGGCTACACTCAGACAGTAGCATCAACTCGGTCACTTAAAACATTACCAAACATCTAGCCAAAATGCTATTCTCCTCTCTTTACATTCCTTTCTAAAGCTGGGACAGTCATTGCCATGAGGAGACAGATAGTACATGACAGTACTTTATCCAAAAGAATCCTATTCCATTGTACAGTACATATGTGCCATACTTGACCTCTGTGTTTTTACAGACAAAAACATTGTTGTGCTATTCGTTCACCTGTGTCCCCTATTGTGGTCAATATTGACATCATAAGAACTGCCCTGAGCTCCGTCACAGGAGTCACTGGTTCAGGTCTGCGGATGACACCTGGGTCAAAATCAAAACAACCACTTCACTTCAGTGGCACAAGACAGAAGAGTCAGCTCATCAGAACAAGACTCAGCATCTACATATCATCTACTTCGGAATGACAAATGTCACTCTTTTAAGGCAGCAGTGTTCACATTCTGGACAAGAAAGAATGATGGTTTGAAAAAAAGAGGTATAAGAGGCCCTCCCTCAGCAGAGGATGTGGCCTAAAGCCTGGTTTATGTTTTTGCTTAAAGTCTATACCATTAACTGTACCTTATGGTGTACCCTACAGTGTAGCCTGATGTGTGATGAACATCATTTCATCATTAACGTCTCAACAACTTAACAACTCCAGAGGGTTTATATAACTGCCACACGCTAGTAGTTAGAACTGATGAAGCCTTTTTCATGAGAGGAGAAATTTCTTCCAAATCTTAAAGCAAGTCCAGTTGCCACAGAAACAGCACCTTTGGGATATCCATTACCTGGGTGACTGTCAATCATTACAGAAACTACTTTTTTTAACCCAATTCCTTTTTTTTTTTTGACAGGCACAGGCAGTGTATCTCTGTTCATTGTGGTTGTCTAAATGGATATTCAAAAACGTGACCCCTGGTGAAAAATAAATAGAAAGTCTATCACATATAGCGAATGTAGGTACATATTATGACTAAAGATCATCTAGGGTCCATTATGAACTGTTCATGCATATATAAAGTAAGAAAGGACTTAATTAAATACATTAAAGGGGGGAAATAATATTTACTCAATTTCCCAAATGTGTTCCAGTTATCTAGTATCAGGAGTAAGCTTGCTACATCATCTATGATATAAGAAATAATAATTATTTCATAAATCATTTCGTGTCAGTTACATATTGCTATTCTTTTGTGTGGAAATTCTCATATCACCACACTATTATATAGAATGGTATAAACTCATCTTTGGAATTAGTTGGAGTATATTCAGCATTTGTTTGTACAAATTCTAGTAAGCTAAATCATTATCAAAATGTTTCTGGATATGCTGTTTTTAAATTGAATGCTTAAAGATCACATATTTTACTATTTCTTTAGAAAGTCAACACAGGTATTCAAAGATCTCCCAAAGTGTGTCTGTTGATGCTCCAGCGCAACATACCCCACAGATAAAGCATTTTTATACGACAAACTCCATATGTTTCACTTTTCCTATGAACACACTGTTTCAATCTCTATTTCAATGAGCTACTGATGAGACATGCACCACCAGGGAACAGCAGAACCAGGGATTCACTTGTATGAGAGCACATTAGGGGGGAAATGTAATTAGCTTATTATATTGGCCTAGACAATAATTTATAAAAGAACAAAATGGATGGAATGCATTTTTATCACATTTTTGGTTTGTATAAACATACTGAAGAACCATTAAAATGTTGTAAATTAACTATGGAGTGACTTGTGCTGAATTCTTGAACTGTGGACATGGTTCCAGTGGATGGAATGGATCCTGAAAGCATCTCTAACAGGTCTTTTGTCATGAAGATGTCCTGCAGTCCTACATGTGCCGCTTTCAGGATCCATTTAAGCCTTAAATATGTAACACCAAATCATCTTCAGGACTGATTTCCTTAAATCCTCAAACAACATACAATTTTAGACAGAGTCTTGAGTTTTAAAGACTATCTACCGATGACCTGAGAGCTAGTCTGTGTGGTCACTCCGCAACCTGAATCTCAATTTAAATGACGACTTCTCCTCCTTCTACTTATACAGCCTGTATATGATGTAAAATATTAGTATTGAGTGATGCAGTATGTTGATGAGTGTTTGTTGGTCAACACCTTATTGATGTCCTGAAGGTAGAGCCAAGCATTGAAAGGCCGTATGGACAAGTCTAGATCAGACAGTTTGAGTTCAGCTTGTCCCGCACTGATGTTTCTTTCATCCAAGTCCACTCCAAAGGCTGAGAAACGTAGGCTGTACTCATCCACAGCTGCTGCTTCAATTGGAATAGAGAGACGCTCATCAAACAACACGGTGAAGGCATTGCTCTGGATCTAGAAGAGACAGATCACAGAGTTTAGATGCAATCAATATACACAAGTTCCTACATAAATAACGACAGAACATTCTTCTCGTGAAGAAAAACAGGAACACAACCTCAAGTAAATTTTATGTAGGTAAGCATAATTTTTTTTTTTATTATAAGTTTACAATAAACTCAATATATGATTATTAAGCCAATTCCTAGGCTAGACTAATTTTTATGAAACAATTTGATCCTTTCTAGAAAAAACAAGTTTAAAAAAAATCCTCTATTAGAATAAGATGATTCCAAGCTTGTATAGAAATGTATTTTAAATTGCAAAGAAAAAGATTTGTTTTCTCAGAGATCATGGTTTCAGATCATGCATTTTTCTTTGAAATGGATCTGTGTTAATTACATTGCAAAACATAATAATGATAATAATATATACAGCAAGTAAGTAACAGCATATTGAAATTAGTTGAATGTACACGAGTTACAAGAGTTAAATAAACCAAATTTTGCTAGCAAGATCGTTATCTCTGTGGTAAATTTCTCATGATAGGAAAACCTACAAAAAAGTCACTATATTTAAGGCATTTCTACTTGCTAAGATGTATTGTTTTGTATTTGAGGAAGAGGTCCAGGATGGTATCATACTTTTGTTGCACTGTTGTAACTGTTGTGCAAAAATCCATAGGGAGGAATGAGGTCGTGTAACAAAGGGTGAATAGACACACCTTGGTACAATGAGTTTCCAGGGTCTAAGAATTTAGTACGACTAAAGGCAAGATAAACAGAATGCATTTTGTGTCAGCATCGGGAAAGGCATCAGCGCTGCTCTCAGCTATTTAGATCAACACAGATGCTGAGAAAGGCTGAAGTCAGAGACCTTTTTCCACATCGCCAATAAGTGTCTGTAACTCTAACTATCTGCTCAGCAGTCATGGCACTGAATTGTAATTAAAGATCTGAGAATGGAAGCATTTGGGGGAATAGGGGTTAGGCACAAAGGCTTCCATAATGCTGAACTTGAAGATAAGTTAAGCCATACTGTAAGAAAGAGGACAATTCATTTGAGACGACAAATCATTATTTTTTTTACATTTGCAATCACATATTTAATTCAAACTGAGACATGGCACTACTGAGCACTTGAGTCAAAAGTTATAGCCTTGTAGCTAATTTTCTAATTACTTCAATAAAATAAGCTCTAGAAAATTTTAAAGTAACAAATTACAAAAGTTAAAAAATATCCAACACCCCATGACACATTCTCATCCATATTTATGTAGGAAGAATTTCACTTTGAAACCAGCCAGAGCAGCTGTGCTGATTTCAACACTCGCTCTCTTTATTTCTCTCCTTCTTTCTCTCTATGACTTTGCTGACTCAATAAGGTCATTTAGGCTTCATCATAAGCCTCAGCTCTAATACAGTTCTCCTAATACAGTTCTACTGATGCTGTTTAGACGCTATGAAGTCAGAAAAGTGACTGATGATCAGAGCATCTTCAAGTTTCCAGTGGTTGTTTGCTGGCTGTGTCACAAGTTGATTACATTTTTACTCATTTTTTTCACAGTGGAAGGAAAAAGTTTGCCTCTGGGATCACAGTGAGGCATATGTGATAATACAGAGGCTCTGGGAAGAGGAATGAATGCAATACTGTTTAAGGATGAGTGAATTAGTGCAGTTTTAGTTTCAGATTCAACCCCCCAAATCAGTAATAACCTGCGAGTGCTCTTTCCTTACCCGTGTGACGCCAACATTGATCTCGTCAGGTAAAAGTGTGACAGTGACGTAACAGCCAGGAAAATTCTCCTCTTCCTTTTCCATGAGATCCTTGGCCTGATGCAGGGTGACATGTAATAATGACGATCGTGCTTCAAGCTCCAGTGTCACCTCCAGCTGGCCCACAGTGACATCATGGCCGAAGGTCTGGCCAATGGACGAGATGGAGCACAGAGAGTCGACCGAAGCAGAGCGTTTCATCTCCAGATCCCGGCTCATGAGCTCCAGAGGGCCGAGTTCACGAAAACTGTCAGGAGTGTCAGCCAGCTGCAGGCTGGGTTTACGGCTTGCAGATGAGGCTCTTCGGTGGTTAGAAGCTGCAACGCACTATGAAGGAAAGCATATATTACCAAACAAGGAAGGTCCATGGCAGGTTTTTACAGGCAGAATCATAGCACACATCAAACGAATGAAGGGTATTACCTTCTGCCTGACTTCAGAGTAAGAGGTGCCATATTTCTCCTGGAGGTAGCGGTAATTGAAGTTGGGGTATGGTGAGGGAGCAGGGAAAGAGCCAGACCTCCATAGTTTCCACAGATTTACTCCGACAATGCCAAGCAAAACCAGGAACCCCAACAGGTACACACCAAACTCCCACGAAGGAGGATTCTGGATTACTGTCTCACACACACACAGAAATACAACATATCAGAATTAGAAACACAACATACAGTGGTGTGAAAAACTATTTGCCCCCTTCCTGATTTCTTATTCTTTTGCATGTTTGTCACACTTAACGGTTTTTGATGAGCAGAAACATTTAACTATTAGTCAAAGATAACATAATTGAACACAAAATGCAGTTTTTAAATGAAGGTTTACGTTATTAAGGGAGAAAAAAAACCTCCAAATCTACATGGCCCTGTGTGAAAAAGTAATTGCACCCCTTGTTAAAAAATAACTTAACTGTGGTTTATCACACCTGAGTTCAATTTCTGTAGTCACCCCCAGGCCTGATTACTGCCACACCTGTTTCAATCAAGAAATCACTTAAATAGGAGCTACCTGACACAGAGAAGTAGACCAAAAGCACATCAAAAGCTAGACATCATGCCAAGATCCAAAGAAATTCAGGAACAAATGAGAACAAAAGTAATTGAGATCTATCAGTCTGGTAAAGGTTATAAAGCCATTTCTAAAGCTTTGGGACTCCAGAGAACCACAGTGAGAGCCATTATCCACAAATGGCAAAAACATGGAACAGTGGTGAACCTTCCCAGGAGTGGCCGGCCGACCAAAATTACCCCAAGAGCGCAGAGACAACTCATCCGAGAGGCCACAAAAGACCCCAGGACAACATCTAAAGAACTGCAGGCCTCACTTGCCTCAATTAAGGTCAGTGTTCACGACTCCACCATAAGAAAGAGACTGGGCAAAAACGGCCTGCATGGCAGATTTCCAAGGCGCAAACCACTTTTAAGCAAAAAGAACATTAAGGCTCATCTCAATTTTGCTAAAAAACATCTCAATGATTGCCAAGACTTTTGGGAAAATACCTTGTGGACCGACGAGACAAAAGTTGAACTTTTTGGAAGGTGCGTGTCCCGTTACATCTGGCGTAAAAGTAACACAGCATTTCAGAAAAAGAACATCATACCAACAGTAAAATATGGTGGTGGTAGTGTGATGGTCTGGGGTTGTTTTGCTGCTTCAGGACCTGGAAGGCTTGCTGTGATAGATGGAACCATGAATTCTACTGTCTACCAAAAAAATCCTGAAGGAGAAATGTCCGGCCATCTGTTCGTCAACTCAAGCTGAAGCGATCTTGGGTGCTGCAGCAGGACAATGACCCAAAACACACCAGCAAATCCACCTCTGAATGGCTGAAGAAAAACAAAATGAAGACTTTGGAGTGGCCTAGTCAAAGTCCTGACCTGAATCCTATTGAGATGTTGTGGCATGACCTTATAAAGGCGGTTCATGCTAGAAAACCCTCAAATAAAGCTGAATTACAACAATTCTGCAAAGATGAGTGGGCCAAAATTCCTCCTGAGCACTGTAAAAGACTCGTTGCAAGTTATCGCAAACGCTTGATTGCAGTTATTGCTGCTAAGGGTGGCCCAACCAGTTATTAGGTTCAGGGGGCAATTACTTTTTCACACAGGGCCATGTAGGTTTGGATTTTTTTTCTCCCTAAATAATAAAACCCCTCATTTAATAACTGCATTTTGTGTTTACTTGTGTTATCTTTGACTAATAGTTAAATGTGTTTGATGATCAGAAACATTTTGTGTGACAAACATGCAAAAGAATAAGAAATCAGGAGGGGGGCAAATAGTTTTTCACACCACTGTATCAGTAAGAAGATAGATACCTATTAAATTTCTTTTCTCTTACCACTGACATGGTAGTCAGAGATGTCCCGGCTGTGTGAAGAGGACATGATCCCACTGTCTGGAAGGAGAATGAACAGGAAGAGGCGATGTTAATGAGTTAACAAGTTAATTAACTTGAGCTACCACTAAAGATGATGTCAAACAGTCTTTTTAAAATCATTATGATTTGAATACTGGTCCTGGAAAAGGAAGCACATCATTTTTAAAGCTCTGTGTTCGGTAATAGATGATCTTGCAGTCTCACCGTACAGCTCAGGTCTGTTTGTATAAAAGAGTTTCGAGTTACTGGAGAGAATGGGCTGTACAAGGTCACTGTTTGTTCACCATGTGTAGACAGTCGATTGCCTACATGTGCCTACAGGTGCATTGTCGAGGTTAACATTCCAGTCGTATCTGGTACAACTGATATTTATTGCAAAAATAACATCTATACAAATTGGTCATAGCAAATCTTATTCATTAATATGTGACTTATAGTTGGAAAAAAACCTAAAGAAGTTGAGTCGAGTTATTGGCATGACATTGATTAAAAAACAGTATTAATACTACACTGGGAGGATTTTGCAAAGATTCAGACGAATTTGTCAGCAATATACTCTCAATGTCACAAAGGACTTAGCTTGATCCATAGAATCCTTAGAAAGGGAAATATTAGACTTACAAGAACAAGCACAACTTTCAAATAAGCATGACTAAGAAAAGCTTATTGGCAGACACATTAGACACAAATGCACAAGGAGCCCTGGTCAGGTCCTGCTTTCAAAGCATGGAATTAATGGATTCCCCTTTAACATTCTTTTTCAGTTTGAAATAAAATAACGGTAAAAAGAGACTAACTCATCTTTAAGGTCAGAATAAGGGGAACTCCTAGCTGATCTGGCCAGAATGTAAGGTTATGCTCTTCTTGCTAATCAACCTCAGGTCACTGCAGAAGTCAGTTCAGACTTCGTTGAGGTCACACAAAGCCCTTCAAGGCATGGAATGTGGTAAAGACTTTCTAGCCTTAGTAGCTAGGTGAAGGTCTTCCGGCAGTTCTGAGAGACTGTTTAGCCAGGGGACACCTACCAATAAAAGGTGATTTAAACAACACTATGTCTGCAAGACCTGTGTCAATTTTGATGTAGTAAGTATAGATCTTCTCGAAAGCACTGGCCAAGGGACTAAGCAAAGTTTTGAATTAAGTTATCCAACATGACTAGACCTACTGTGTGTCTGGAAGATTACTGTGATTTTTTTTTATTAGTTGAACAAAATTAACTGTTGGATGTTAAAAATATTTTGACATCAGCCAAGGTTTTAATAACAAATTAAGATTCCTGTATAGTGACACAGTGGTATATTGAAGATGAATGGTAACTTGCGTGCTCCTTTTAATGTTAAACGAAGTATTAGACAAGGATGTGCTCTGTCTGCCATGCTTTATATTCTGGCAATTGAGCTCCTTTTTAATAAGATTAGGATCAGAGATAAACAGTGTAGTCATTCCAAAGTGCAATCAGGCTTTTCACTTGTCAGCTTATGCTGGTAATTCTAAGTGGCCAAAGTGATGTGAATGCAATATTGAAAATACAAATGTTTGTTATCTGCCAAAGTAAACTGGCCAAAAAGCAGGTCATTATTAATTGGGAGGTGGACATACGGAAAAACCAAGCCTTTCAGTTGGCCTGAATGAGGGCAAGAGGGTTTTTTTTTCTGGAGAATGACCTGAGAAAGTGGGATTGATTAAATAAGTGTAAACATTTAGTTTGTAAACTGCCCTACAGAAGGAGGATACATGTTAATAATAATCTTGTGGCATCCTTCATCTGACGTCGGCTGTCCTGTTTGGACAGACCAATAGACCTACTAGGAGGAATTCTGACAATTCTGGTAGACATTTGTGGGACAATCTTCACTGGGAGCCAGAAAGTTTCTTGTATGTCCATGAAGATGAAGGACCTATTCATCTATAGAGCAGTACTACGACATACAAAGACTTCTCACGGGACCAGCAGACTATAGCTGGATTTCTGTGGCTTGTGCTATACTAAATATTTTTAACAACCTGGGATGGACAAAAAACTTCTTTGTTTTTGGATGGACCCCTGTAAGATGAACCCAATTCTGTTCACAAACTGTTACTGTAGTTTTTTTTTTAAAGTGCCAGGGTGTCGGCCCTGAAAAATGCCTCCAATCTTGCAGGGCAAAACTCAAGGTCAGCACAAGGTCTGTAGGTCTGTATCACTTGGGCATTTATCTTATCTTTTAACTTATCTAGTTTAAATGATTACTGAAAAGTTTTGGCACATCCCAATTCCCATGACTCCTTCACTTTGTTTTGTCACCAAATCTATAATGTGATAATTTTTCACTCGAAAGTCTAAAAAAAAAAAAAGCTATATACAAGCTTTGTGTGAAATCCTAAAACCAAAAGACTTTAGATATGAGTACTAACATGCATTGGCGCACTACCTTACAGATGGAAATAGAAGCCAAACCACAGTGGAGAGCGTTATACAAGTCAGCATCATCTAAAAATAGAGTAGGTAATTTGTAAGGTATAACTGCATTTGTGTCTATTTTGTAACAACACTGCACTTTATGTAAACTGTGCTTTAAGTGCTAACTGATCAACAGAGAGTAATCTATATCAGCTATAGAAACAAACTGACCAAAATTCTGGGTATTGTAAAGATTTTTTTCTTCTCTTGTCAAATCTGGAATCTTAACAGATTTTTGGTTTCATTAAACAATGGGCAACGTTGCTATTTTTGAACAGTATGGTGTCACATATACTCTGAAAGGTGCATTGTGTGTCCTTGTAGATGATGATTTGATATTTGCACAACTATGGCATCGTACCTCTGAGTTCGATTCCTATCTCGTGTCTGTGTGCATGGAGTTTGCATGTTCTCCCCATGCTGGGTGGGTTTCCTCCAGGTACTCCGGTTTTCCCCCACAGTCCAATGACATGCAGGTTAGGCTAACGGCCGTTTACAAATTGTCCATAATGCGTGAATGAGTGTGTGTCCTGTGTCTCTGTCTCAATCCCTCTTTCTCATTCATTCTCTCTCTCCCTTGATGCCTCTCTCTATGTTTTATTCCCTCTCTATATGTCTCATTCTTTCTTTTTCGCTGTCTCATTCTCTTTCTGTCTCATTTCTATCTCTATATCATTCTCTATCTGTCCCTTCATCTCATTCCAGCTTTCTATGTCTCTCTTTTTTATTTTCTCTCCTTCCCTCTCTATTACTCTCTTTCTCGTTCCCTCTTCTCTCCCCTTTCACACAAACAATAGCCAATCATGGGTATATATGAGCTGATGTATGTGAGAGAAGAAAATGTAATGCAGCATGAGCTGACTGCCTTTGGGTGTCTTAAAGGAAGCATGTTAGTCTTTAATCTTTGTAGGTGTCAATTGATTGGGGAGAACTGTATGTTGCCTGGGAATTGGCCAAGACTAAATTAAGGAAAAAAGAAAGAGGGGGGGAAGCAATAAGTTTGATGAGCTTGAGAGGCAGTAAAGATTACTCTACTGTCTCTCTTTTATATCCAGCTCAAGAAGAAGTGGACAGAACGTGTGTTCTTCAAATCAAATTTTATAAATTAGATTCGGTTTTGATAAATAATTATGGATACCCGTGTTTACAGTTTACAGCCCTGGTGCATGATGCATTCCTAGGTTGAACACACACATACACACACACACACACACACACACTTTCTTTCTGGTGTTCTATATACTGTATAAGAAGAGAAAGAAAGCATTTCCCCCACTGTCTCCCTCATGTCTATTTGTACTGATGCTACTGATGCTAGTCCTATTGGATTCATTTTAAATACAAAATAAGAGTTCACTGATGCTCTATAGAGAATTTTCTCTTTTCAAAAAATCAAAGCTCTGTAAATACCCAAGAGCTCAATATTAATTCACAGCAGTGATTGAATTTAGTAGAGTATCTGTATTATATTTAGGGAAAGGTCAGATACTGACACATCTATTTAGAGAAATTATTACTGGCATCAATGCCATGAAGCACGCAACAAAGACGTGTATCAGCGAGCTAGAAGTAGGAGCAGAATTTAATGGTTGTGAGGCTGTGATTCAAAACCGGCTACTGAACAGTTCGACAGCAAACTGTTGCATAAAAATGTTGCAAAAACAGACAGTAAGTTGCAGCACATTAAAGGAAGAAAAAAGTGTTGTTTTGTTGTACACACAAGCTTTTTAATAAAAAAAAAAGATTTTGAATATAATATGAAGCATTATACGTTATACAAAAACCTCAGTTTACTGTATTGTCACCATCAGCTTTTTCAGACACAGACGAAGTGAAAGAATCCGGTTCCCACACACAGCATGTGAATATCAGGTGTCTTCACTACACTAATTATTTGTGTTGTGTCGTTGGGTCATGTTTATATTAATAAACACGACCCAACGACACAACACAAATAATTAGTTTAAAAAAAAAAAAACTTTTTTTTTTTTTTGCATCACAGCTTTCAAACACAGCAAAACTAGTAGCAGGTGAAAAAAGATTGATTGTGAAATTAAACAGAAGGTTACACTACAAACCTACACCACAGTGCTTATACTGCAGTATTCCACATACTGTAGTATTTAACATGGAGATCGCACTATATCCAAATCGCAAAATTCCCTAATTCACGGAACATATCATGGACATTTATTGACACATATCTGTAATTCATTACTGCAAAAGTGACTGCAATGGCAGTAACAAAGTGTAAATGTTCTTTATCTTGGCTTCAACATTCTCCAAAAATCCATCAAATCATTTAATTCACTCACAGCAGCAGCTGTTTACAGCAGGTAGTTAGAAGACAGATAGAAGCACGAGATTGTCTGCTTCTTTGGTTTTAAGCTTTTAGAATAAGGTTATATAGCGGTTTTCAAATGGAACATTTTGTTATAGACAGCCTTGTGTATCAGAGGATAAAAGTCTGAAAATAGTGTTTATCATCTAACTATTCATGTGTACCATTCCATGCTGACATACAGCATTATCTACAGTCTACATGGGGGAAATTAACACTATTTTAGCAAAATGTCACTCAAACAGTCTTTAAACATGGCTTAATGTGTGAAGATTTTTGGAGACCTTGTACTGTGTATCATCTTGTTTTATCTTGTTAAATTAGTTTAAGACACAGTTTATTTTCTAATGCTTAATTTACCATATGAGTCTTTGTAAAGTACATTGTTTATTTGTTAAGCCTGAACTTGGGGAAAAAAAACAGTAGCCATCAAGTACATACATCCTGGAACTCAAATTCCTTGCACAGTGCATAGTGATGGTACATACCAGCATTCAGAATAATAGTGGGTTATGACCAAGTCTTGGGGAGTCATTCCAGAAGATCAGACTAATGCAGTTCATCCAACTGAGCACCTGAATAACAATTTTTCTGATTGAGATCAGCACACAAATGAAAAACATGATACTGTACAACTGACCTGAAAAATCAAATATTATTGAGCCGTATCTGAAGCCTCCATCTGTGAAATCTGCTATGAATAGATTGCCAAAGCTATGCTGACGATGAGCTCTGCATACGACTGTGTGAAACTGTGAAAATGTACTTTTTGCCCGTGTGTGAATCAGAGAGAGTGAGAGCTGTGAAAATCAGTGCAGGGAGAGGTGCAAATGAGAGTCTGAGAGGAGAATATACATAAAAGCCTCTGGAGTAGAATCAGTAAGATCGTATGTCAAAATGATCAGATTAGAATGTCAGATCTGCAGCGGTACTAGGAAATATAAATTTCTCCATATACTAAACCTTTGCAAATGCAAAGTGGTTTCTACCAGCTCTAAAGATAATTTCCTTTTCATAGCCTCTAATTATTCCTTCTCCTGTCATAATAATGCACTAATTTAGAAACAGCTGATTTACATATGCAAAACCTTAGGCAGCCCTGACCTTATTACACAATTCTTTTTATTCTTAAAAAGGTTAACACAATCTCTGAATGCACAGCTACTTTATATTCAATAATTATATTTCTATTCATAAAATAAAATATACATTGCATATAAAAGAATGTAATATTAATTGTGGTATGCAAATTTTGAACATTTTAAGTCATGACTTAATAAATGAACCGTTGACAGATAAAGCTTGCAAACGCTATTTATATCTAACTTGGAGTCTTTCTGTGCATCATTAATGAATTGATCCTCCCACGATTCATTGCACAACACTTCTAGTTCTTATATATTCCAAAGCCAAATATGCTTAAGATCTATCCACAGATTTTCAAAGATGTTCAAGCCAGAGGCCTGGGAAGGTCATTCCAAAAGCTTCAACTTGTGTTTTTTGAAATGGTTCATGGTGAATTTTAAAGTATGTTTGGGATTATCATCCTGCTGTAGAAGCCATGTTTAGTTCCTTTACTGATTGTGTCTCATTTGCTTCTAGAATTTACAGGGTAATGGTATTCTTGTTAGTGTGATGCCTGTCCTGGTTTAGCCAGGACTGTCCATTTTTAGTATATCTCACGCTCACTCACTTACTCATCGTCTATACCGCTTCGTCCTGTGTACAGGGTCACAGAGGACCTGGAGCATATTAGCACATAACATGTTTCCGTCAGTGCAAAGCCAAGCGAAACAAGTTTACATATTTTTTGTGGGTTTTTGTCATTTTGTGCAAGATTTGGTGAACACATAGCATTTGGGCCCCAGGATAGGATAGGGGCAAGAAAAAAAAGGAGCCACTTTTTGTTTTGCTTTTGAAGCCAATGCCAAGAGGCATCATAAATTAAGGCGTAATGTCTATTTATTTCATATTTTATTTAATTTGCATGTCTTTTCTAAATGTTTTGATTGCTTTTACAAGCAAAATATGATTATAGTGTTCAAAATTGATAATATTGGTAATATTTTGGGTATCTTGAACAGATTATCTGCATTTCCTATGGGCAATACGAAATTTCGTAATGTAATGTATTATTTTAATATTACTTACTACATATATTTATTCTATCTATTGATTTCTATGATGAATTGTGTTGTAATTGTGTATATAATGTTGTAGTTGTAGTGGTTGTAGTAGAAAATGAACTATTTTATCATGTTATTTGAATCCATTTAGAACTTTCTGTATCTTTATATGACGCAAACCAGAGCCACAAGAAACTTTCAGAAATCTATTTTCTGAAAGTGTGGGTGTGTGAAGATCATAAGAATGAAGATGAAATCAAACACAGATACAATCTGACTCAATCATCTCAAGAGTGCTGGGTAACGTTACTTCCTGGGGAGAATGAGATTTCCCCCGTATAATGATATCATTTGCCTCTTATGGGAGTCTGATTATATAACCGATGCGACATTAGAACCAGGTTTTTTTTTTTTTTACAATCCTAAGCTCAAACACCAGGCTTTCCACTTGCTATTTTAAATAACAAGCGACTCCAGTCAGCTGTGAAAATCACTCCAGCTGGAAAACCACAGTACTGGAGAAAAACACATTAACAAGGGTAATTTTGAAAAATGCTTTTAGTGTTTTTCGCCACATCAGCATTTTTAGTCGGTTTTGCAAATTTGTATCTGCAAGGAATAATAGGATGGCCAGTGTCTGATCCATGACCTTTACATATGAGTACCCTTTCCTTTCTTTTGAATGCAGTTTGAACATGCCCCTGAGTCACTTACAGTACATACAGTAAATATGGTCAAATATGGAAATAAAGAACCACATGCTGTACATAAAATTGCCTTATTCTAATTTCTGGCAGCTTGGACTTGTAAATCACATGATTAATACACTTTTTAAAAGAATGTAATTTTGGTGGTCTGAAATTTTGGTTAAGAGTGACTGAAGACGCAAACCTGATAAGATAAGATTTAAAATGGACCTGTGTTGTGAGTAATAGGCCAGAGCGAATCCTTTTAGCCAGTGTAGAGCCTTCACACGCTAATGAATCTAAATTTAATGGAGACAGATCCAGGTTGCCCCTGCCGAGGAAAAAAAATTTAAATGTGTACTTCCCTATATTGGCCATCCAATCTAAAACAGCAGTGATCAATAGTAATGGTCCTACACTGGTTCTGTGAGAAAAGCAAGAGAAGCGTACTGGGGGTGTACTCTGCACTGTCAGCTCATTCCAGTGTAGGAGCCACTAGAAAGCTAGTGTGCATTTCCTAATAAATCAACTTTCCTTTTAATCTCCAGAATGAGTCATGATAACATTAACTGCATCATGGCCGAGCGCACACACACTCCATCACGGTGCTGTTGCAGAGTATTGGCACGCAGCAAGTACACACACACTCAGGGTTCTGGCTGAGCAGGCTCGCACACATGCATCGTGACCATGTGGTGGCCAAAGACACTCCGATATGATGAGACACTGATTCTCTGATACGTGAAACGGAGAACTGTGGTGTTGTTAATAGCAACCTCCTCCGACAAAACACTTCCTCTTTCATGCTCCTGCTGCCAGACTCTGAAATGATGCTTGGGACATATAGATTAAAACAACTGATATAGATAAAGATTTCGGTTGCGTCCACTCACAGCAGATGGACACCGCAATCAATCCCAGTGACAAAATCAGTACACCTACCCTTGCTGGTCCTCTTATTCATAGACCAGGTGTGTCTCTGTAGTGTGCTTTCAGAGTAATCTGGCACAACCTCTGGAAAACAGTGGGTTAAGAGACAACTGTTTGTGCGTAGGCGGAAATGAGCTGGCTTAAGACCCTAACCCCCCCCCCCCCTCCCTTATACCACAAACAATAAGGATGCACTGGGCACGAAGCACAGGGACACAGAATAATGGTGACCATGACAACCTTGTGACTATAACTCTGTCATCAGCTGAGAGACAAGTTAATGAAAAGTATTACATAGCAGTGTAAATATCCCAAGCAAGCTGTACACACCCACACACACAAACAAACATAGTCTCGGACTGGAAATAAGCCATGTAAGACTGTAGAGAACCACACTGGTGCATCCGGAAACAGGAAGCCAGTGATCACTGCTGTGAGCTCCCTGTACCTCTGATTGAATACTAAACCCCATGATATGAGCTCAGATCACGTTCAACTGTTATTATGTAAAGCTTTGGGTCAGTCATAGAGTGTAAAAATGTAATTAAGCAATATCAAATGAGCAAGTGTGTGTGCATGAGCAGAGGTCATGGAAACGGCATAAATTATGCATAGCAGTCTGTCATTTCTTACAATAGCATGCAGGTTTTAATGTAAATCTTTGCTCTTGTATCCCTTTCTCTCTGTATGTGTACAGTATGTGGTGTTGAAGGGACAATTCATTTAGGTGAAGTGTGTGGATTCCTGCTGAGACCCTACAGTAAGGAAGAGCAGTCCATCAGACAGGCGTCCAAGTTCACAGCTACAATATGACACACACACACACACACACACACACACATGCAGGCATGTTCTGGTGAGGCTTGTACAAGTGTGTGTGTGTGTGTGTGTAATGCGAAAAGCTGGATACCAGATACCACAGACATAGTATACACACACACACACACACACACACACAACACACATTGTTGTGCAAACCTCGCGAAAATTCATTGTGTGCGTGTACACACACACACACACACACAAACACATAGTGTGTACATACTGTAAACACACACACAAACGCATTTTGGTGATGCTTGTACAAGTTGATGAATTTTAGTGAGATTTGTACAACTGTGTGTGTGTGTGTGTGTGTGTGTGTATGCAAATTGCAAAGTAGCTGGATATCATATTCAATTCAATTAAATTTTATTTATATAGTTTATTTATTTATATAATTTTATTTATATATTTAACAATGGTCATTGTCTCAAAGCAGCTTCACAAAAATGAAAGAAAATTTTTTAGAAAAGAAAATATTTAGAAGTGTGTACAGTATGTGTGAGAAAAATGTGTCTAGATAATAATGAGATGAATGAATGATGAACGAAATGTCTCAATCATATACACAATATATACTGTATACACACACACACACACATTGTTGTGCATACCTCACCAAAATACACTATGTGTGTGTGTGTGTGTGTCTAAAATGCAAAGAAGATGCATAGCATTAACACAGTACATACTGTACAAACACAAGCATTTTGGTGATGCTTGTACAAGATTTGTACAACAGTGTGTGTGTGTGTGTGTGTGTGTGTAAACTGAAGAGAAGCTGGATAACATATACACACTATATGCTGTACACACACAGATTGCATGTTTCGCGCGCAGTAAGCTCATGTCCTCTCAGAGTGATGCCCATGTATGAGCATGTAGTGTTGTGTGTGTGTGTGTGTGTGAGAGAGAGAGAGAGAATGGCGGGTTTAAACCCTACCTCAGTACACTCAGTAGTCAGTGTGAGGTGATTGGGGTCTCCGCTCTCCTCCCTGCTCTGCCTCTGCACGCGCCTCTCACGCGCCTCTCTCCACGCGCACCAGCTGCGTTTAATCACCAAACCAAACGCATTAACGGCGTCGCTGTGGCTTAGACTCACACAGCGTCAGTGGAAAGCGCGCATCCTGCACGCTGATGGGACCGGTCAGCTTCGGGAGAGGCATTCCCTCCAAGCAGAGAGAGAGAGAGAGAGAGAGAGAGAGAGAATGCAGGAGTCCCACCCCTGCAGTGTAACTTCCAGTGTTCCTCCGTCACAACACACTGCCGCAATCAGGCTTTATTCCTCATCATTCTATTCATGTAGCACAAAGTTCACCTCGGAATTCTTATTCTCCCTGCTTCACTCTTTTGTCTCTCTCTCTCTCTCTCTCTCTCTCTCACACACACACACACACAAAACGCAGCCAAACATCTGCATTATGCACATCTGCACTCACGCGCCCGGGAAAGAACAGGGATTCAGAAACAGTGCGTAAAATACATGCCTATTTTTTTTTTTTTAATAATATTCAAACAAACACAGCCCCACCTCTCAGTGCTGCCTTACAAGCAACGCCCACAAAACATGCACCACAGTTATTGACCACACATATTATATTTCTCTGTACTGATTGGCCAGGTGTTCACAGTCATCACTGCACACCATGTGCATTTTTTTTGTTCGTTCTTTCTTGCATATGTGCCCCAGCTCATAACAATATGCTAACAAAAATCATCTACAGCTTAAATCTGAGTTTTAATCACACATTCGTCTACAATGTCTTCGTAATCTGTAGCATTCCTATTTCCATTCAATGGGACTATAAGCTTACTGGTTTGTACTGCCGCTTCACTGGTTTCAGGGTTGAACCTCACATCAGGTCTGTGCATGGAGTTTGCATATTCTTCCAGTGTTTGATTGGTTTCCTCCTACAGCGCAAAGACATGTCATATAGTTTGATTAGTGATTCCAAATTGCCTGTAGTGGAAGACTGGGTAGATAGATGGATGGATGAGTGGAACTAAGAGGTGTAAATCTGTTCCAACGTAATTCTGTCCCTGTGCACCAACCAAGCTAAGTGTCCTGTTCAGAGCCTTGAGAGAACCTGAGAGATGATGAGATGATCTGGAACTGTAGTGTATACAATTATGGCTTAATTTGTCACATATACATTATTGTACAGTGAAATTCTTTGGATATCCCAGCTTTAGAAGTTGGGTTCAGCGCACAGGATCAGCCATTATAGCACCTGGCACAGGCAAGGGCCTTGTTTAAGTGCTCAACAGTGACAGATTGGTGAAGCTGGGGTATGATCCGCCAACCTTCTGATCGGTAACTGAAAGCCTTACCTCACACCGTATAGCATCTAACATTAAACCGGGACTACCTTAAAAGACAAAATTAACATTTTAATCCTTAAATAAGTAACAATCTTAAAAAGCCACACTGGTTGAGTGTGTGCGTCGGAAAAAGCTCATATTTTATGCCCACATAGCAGAGATAAAGATGATAGGAAACGCAAAAAAACTGTTGTTCTTGGTAACTGACCATAAACTATAGATGTCTTGCTTCCTGTATGTGGTAGCCACATCTCATTTGCTTTCAGCCAGGGCTATTAGGACAGTACAGCATCTCAGAAACTGTAACGTACTTATCCTTGTCATCCAGCAGATTCAATCTACAATAAATGGTTCTCAAATGAAGTGGGTAAATGCTTTCAGTTTTTATATTTGTTACATTTTCCCCCATAACCATTTAACAGCTAGATAAGGTCAATAATTTTTAGGCACAACATCTCATTAATAATATCATTAATCAATAGACTGATAGGACATGGTTAAATGTTAAGGTTCATAAAATCCCAAATAAATGTTACTTTTCTGAATCAACCATTACATTCTCCTCATCTTCATCTTGCAACGAAAATGCATGGGTCTGAGCCATTTATAGGTTGTAAAATCATAATCAAAATCAATAGTACATCAGAATGAAGAAGAAGTGTGAGCTCTGTCACTTTACTCATGGCAAGAATGGCCAACATCAGAAGAAGAGCATGTTGGGTTCCTGTTTTCTAAGAAGAGGAATCTGAGGCTGTCAAGGGTACAAACCTCCCCAAACTAGACAGTTGAAAATTAACAACAACAACAAAAAAAATCATATTTTTTGAGACTTCAGCTGTCAAGTTTCAGTGATAATGTGGTTATCTGATGTTAGAGCCTTTTCACCTCAAAGTTTGATGTATTGTGTGTTCTGAGATGCTTTTATGCCTGCCATCTTTGTAAAGAGTGATTATTTGAGTTACTACTCAATTCAGTCACTGTCAATTCAGACCAGTTTGTTATTCTACTCTGATCTAATCTCCCTTATCAACAAGGTGATTTCAACTACGAAATGCTTTTTCACTCATTGCAATGATATCCTCTAGATGTGAGGCTTTTCGAACATCCTGTCCTCATTATGTTCTGGGACAATGGCAGGTACTGGCATTGGTATTCTGTAAGAACTGCAACAACCCAAATGGGGTGTACCCAACTTGTACTGGTACTTGGTCTGGAAAAGCCATCCCTAATAACCATGTTACTAGGTGTGTTTACATGGACAATAATAATCCACTAATAATGCAAATAAGAGTTGGAATAAAAATAACCTCAATTGGAAAAGTCTGAGACTTTCCTGTTGTTTCGTCTCAGGGCCGTACCCATATACCCAAATTTCATCACCGATCCTCAACATGAAGGACTGCACGCTGATGGACTTCTTGGCAGACTTTGTTGTGATTTTCCTTCTGCCTCTGGGTCAGCAGCCTGGGAATGAACTTGGCAGCAACATGTGGCACATTTGTTCTAACTTGTTGTCCAGGATGAAATAGCAGATGTCATAACACACAAGGTCATATGGTCAATTGCACAGCCTTAGGGGACACTGACTAATGAATGTCTGTGCTCCCTGTCACTGTGCATGCAGCCTTGTGCTGCTACTGTATGTTGGCATGTTACAAAACTCGAAATCTTTTGATATCACATCGTATTGAGTTAATAACTGAGCAGCCTTTGAGAGAACAACTCCATCTCTGGCTGAGGAGGGATCACTGACCTGAATTCTTATAACCAATAACAGAAGGCAGGATTTATCAAAAAAAAAAAAAACTTATTTTCTTTAGATTAAATATTTCACAGTGATCATATTTTCATGTTTAAAAAAAAAAGCTTTATTCTGATTAAGTGCATTGCGCATGTAAACCCATATCGCACCATACCAGCATCTACGTAAACAGTTAAGATAGAATCTCTAAACCTGAAGAAATATTCATATAAACGGAGCTACTGTTAGTCACGCAGATCACACTTTAAAATCCTGATGTAAAGATTACCGTTAACTCTTGACTGTTAAGCTGCATAATTTTATGCATCCTGATGCTACCATGATTGGCCGAGTATAGATAATTGAAAAAAAATAAATGTGAAGAGGTATTTCTAATAAGGTGAATAGCAAGGATATAAAGATACATATTTATAATCTGCATAGCCAACCCCTTAATATTTTATAATACAGCTTCTCTTGCCCTTGTATATGAATTATAAATCTATTTAGGTGCCAAAAGTTATGCTGTCTGTGAATCATAAGACACTCTTTCCCCAAACATTAATTCTTGTAACTGATTTTTAATCCAATAAAATGTAATAAAGAAGCTTTAAAGTAAAGTCAGAATTAAAGACATTTATTTTACAGATTCCCCCAAGTGAAACATGTCAGGAATGAAGAACTAGTGTCAATTATGTAGTAGAAAAAAAAAAAAAAAACCAATAAATACAGATAGATCATCCTAAAACAGGTGTGCTTCCAAAACTAAGATAATGTATTCGCCCAGATGAATAGCTGAACCTAAAATAATGATTAAAAAATAATAATAATTGAGTTTATTGCAGTTTTTATAAAAACTCTTGATCTCTATGTAAATGTGCATTCAGAACAGGTGTTCAAAGCTAAAATATGTTAAAAGAGAAAAAAGGATGAAAGATGAAAACCATTAAAAACAGAAGTAAAAATATTTACACAGGTTCCACAAATCTTTTGTATGTAATTTACATTCAGCAATTTCTTAAAATGTCCATCTTCATGTACAGAAACAGTGCGGCTGCGCTGATCGCTGGAGTGTGTGCCATAGTAGCAGTTAGCGTGTGACTGTGGAGTTCAGAACTCCAGCCTTGTAGCTGGACTTTGATGCTTGTGAGAGATCTCGCTGGAAAATAAACAAACCAACATCATGAATACAAATTCTGACAGGTTTCATACAGCATCAACTTTTCCTCTTCACCTGCTTTAGAGAAACATCCAGTATGTTTAAATGTAATGTGCCGAATCCACCTTGCTGATAGGAATAAAGTGCAGTCTATCAAATGAACCAAACCACCATTGTCAATGTTTTACTAAAATTATCAGGAGAAATAGACACCAAACACATTCCCCTAGAACTTATCAGTGACTCCGAGTACAAGCACTTCCTATTCACACATTTATTCATTTGTCCTTTCCTGAGAGTCACAGATTCCCAGTTCTCCCAGGTTGCTGGCAGACACATTTTCTTAGATATTATGGTGTTATGTCTACTGATGGTACAGAACAAAGGGTGCTCCAGGACCGGGGAGTGGGAAGCTGTACTGAGGGGTGAATGCGCGGCAGAGCGGAAGGGTGAGAGTAGACAGCGGTGAGGTTCATGCCATCAGTTTGGCAGAGTGATCAGCACAAAGTCCAGTTAAACAGGAGGAATTGGAGCAGGGAGCAAATCCTACCCCATAACACGTGTGCTGTGTGAAGCCGCATGTAGTCATTAGTCAGGTTAAAGGAGGGTGTTAATACAGACCAGGGTTAAAAATCATACAGACCTGGAGATGGTTGTGGATTCAATGTTGACACAATCCCTCTAAAACAGAATGCAAAATTAGACAGGATGACAAGTGGACTGCCAAGTACCTGAGCTGAGCAGGGATGTGAGATTATATCCCTCCTTTGCTTAAGCACACCAGGTTTAAAAGTGCTCCGAGTGCTCTTGCTTACAGGTCAAAAAGCACAGACCCAACCTCAGTCACGTTAGGCTTAATTATCTAGGCTAGATCACACTCCCTGCCAAAACCCCTCTGTGTAACTGGACTGAGCACTGCAGACAGGGAAGAAGAAAAATAATAATAATAAAGTAAGAAATTACCGCAAACTCAGAGTAGGAGCTGGCGACAGAGTTGATGGAACAGTTTCGGTATGGGCTGGAGGTCATGGTGCGCAGTGCTCCAGAAAGCTGAGAAATGTTTTCCTTGTTCCTCTCCAGGCCACGTGGGGTCCGAGTACGTCCAGGTGTACGCAAACCCAAACCAATCTGGGATGAAGCAAGAAAAATCAGGTAGAGGAAAGGTTAGAGAGACAGGCAGCAGAAAAAAAAATATGAAAATCAACCGACAAACAACTGCATTTTCTTTTTTTAAAGTAATTCCTGTGAGCTGAATGCCTGATCCCTAAAAATCGGGAAGCCAGTGTTTCAGACATGAAGTACAATCATGGCTCTGGTGTACTGAAAAAAAAAAAAAAAAAAAAAAAAAGGTGGGTCTAGGTGAAACTTGGATAACTGCATTCATTAGTATACAGTAGCATACAATAGCTGAACTTAAAATAATAATAAAAAAAAGTTTTGCAGTTTTTATAAAAACTCTTGATCTCTATGTAAATGTGCAATGTGTTCAAAGCTAAAATTTATGTTAAAAGAGAGAAAAAAAAGGGATGAAAGATGAAAACCATTAAAAACAGAAGTAAAAATATTTATATACAGTTTGCACAAATCAGGGGCTTATATATAGAAAAGATGCAGCTTTTAATTTTCATAATTGTTCTGTGCAACGACAAGTACTGGTTTGACTGGAAGACATAAGGTATTGATGTCTTGGAAAGAGAAGGAGACAAACTTCAAGGCCTTTGTTAACACACTGAAAAATTTGGAAAATAGTTAACTAAGCAAGTCTGTTAAATTCTACTTGATGTTGTGCCACACAAAAAGCATCACTGTGACACATAGCTTATAAAGCAAGCAGTTTCCAGCACTTTATTTGCAGTGTTGTCGGAAAGGAGAGAGAAAAAAAAAAAAAAAAAAAAAAAGTGCTCTAGCGGTGCGGCCAAGTGACATTTGGCTCACCTTGCTGGCAGAGAGAGGTGGTCTCATGGACGGCGAGTGGCAGATGGAGCGCATGGTGGTGTTGGGTGTAGAGCTAGCAATACTGGAGGTAGAATTCAGCTAGGAGAGAGAATTCAGTAGTATGGAAATGAAACCCCTCGTTATTTGTGGCAAAAAATATGAACATTCAGTCAGACTCTCACAATTACCTTGCGGGATTTTCCCGGTGTGGGCGCCCCTGCAAGTCTTCTCTTGGTGGGAGTTTTGAATGATGTACCATACAACATGTCCTCCTCTGTCTGCTTGCTCTTTTTCATTTGCTGAAAAACAGACGTAGGATACAAGATCATTTAAATTTCTTTAAATATTATGCCGGCTGATGGACAAACAGGGTGGTCATCTCCAGAACTTTGGCACCAAGTCGGACTGAAAGTCTGGGTGATTCTCAGAAGCAGTTAATCATCTATAACTATAAACCAGGCTTCTTAGCACATAGAGGAGTTTTGCAATGTGGACCTGCCGATTAAAAAGAGAAATACTGCAGGGTTTTTGCTAGGAAACAAAACCACGACAAATATGGAGCTGTTGACTAAAATTCTGCAGGGACAGCTCAATGTAAACGGTCATCTAATGCATATATGAAAATTGATTCTTTTCAGTTGTCGTGTTAGTTTCAAAGCTATTTTAAGTTGATATAAAAGAAAATTTTTAATTACAGGAAAAAATTGCCTATGCCAAGACTTTTGGGCCATCATGTAAAAAACCACATCCTTAATCCTTCATGTGGCATAAATTGTACAAGATCACTTATTCAAATAAATAAATAAAACATTTCCACACAGCCACCATGTTTTTGCACTCTGGCGGGGATTCCACTAAGCACTGATTAATATCATGGGAGTTACGGTCTATGAAATAGTAATTTACTTAAGATGCATGTTCACATATTGAGTGTCTCATGAGCCATTTTTAGACCTTTTACCAGATCAATATTCCTCGTGCTACATCCTCAATTAAGACTCCCTCACCCTTCCCGTGCAGCAACAATATTAACAACCAGTAAATACCCTCTCGAGTTTCTCCTTCTCTTTCTCCAGCTGGTGAAGGCTCCACTGTTCCTCCACATACTGCATGAAGGCCTGCCCGTTGACCCGGAACTCTGAGCCATGCTCCGCCTCCCACTGATCAATCTGGGCCTTCAGACTTTTCTCCAGCTGCAAACATTAAGCTTAATCAAACCCTACAAGCTTAACTTAAATCATGACTAAATAATGAGCGAGCATGTGCTAGGTGCTGACCTTGGGCAGACTCTTCTGAAGGTCTGCTCTTTGCTTCTCCTCTCGGAGCAGGTTGCCTCCTCTGTTGTGAAAGCGAGATGGATCTGTGGCCTTTTTCTTCACACAAAAGACACAGCTCAGGTTACCTTACGTTACTGACGTGTGA
Organism: Channallabes apus; assembly: GCA_030522415.1. NCBI lineage: Eukaryota > Metazoa > Chordata > Actinopteri > Siluriformes > Clariidae > Channallabes > Channallabes apus. The sequence goes on along the minus strand of CM060107.1, from coordinate 39,508,960 downwards.
ACATGGAGAAGAGTTACACAGACATGTGAAATAAATACTGGTTAAAGAGTGCCAGATCTCACCTCCAGTTCCTGATAGAGAGTCCAGTTACTCTGCCAACTAGTCACTCCAGTATAAAGCTCTCTGTGCTGCTCGTAATTCTGCTTTAGCCTCTGCTCTTCTTGCTCATGTAAGGTCAGAAGCTCCTCAGTGAATTTATCTTGGGGAAAACGATTAAATAGACAAAAATTTGCAACAACCAAATTTCTACTATTATGTCCAAAGGTTTGATAGAAGATGAGTTGGATGGAATACCACTTTGAATTAAATAATTTTCATTGTGCTGAGTAATTGCATTGAGTATAAATTCTTTTTAACTAACTGGAATAAAGAAAGATTGTGAGTTGACTGTGGAAGATGACGGTTGCAGTCTCTAATGTCTATACTGGTGCATTATGATGTAGCAGTGAAAGATGGTATACCGGAGTAATATGCGGTAAAGGCTCGTCTCTGGTCCAGGCTGTAAAAGCATTTCTCCCAGAGGATTTCGATTTCTGCTCGGATGGACTCGATTACACTCTGGATGTTCTTGATCTTCAGCTCCTCCAGGCGCTCCACCTCAACGTGCAACTGGAAAAAGAAAACGGTACAGAGACACTTTGAGCATAAAGCATGTTGCCAGTTTATCATGTACTGAAGAGCTAATTTTATCGGATATACATCAAACTCACAGCATCCATGCTCCTCTTTTTGCTGCACTGCATGTGCTCAGCAATGGAGTCTCTCTCTTCCTGGGGGATTTGCAGTCTCTCCCACAGTTCTGCGATACGGCCACGGTATGACACGCAAGTTGCCTCGATCTCTTCTTTACGATTCTCCAACTGAAAAGCAACCACAATCATGAACAGAACATGGGAAAAAAACTCACACATTGCTTTCAAAAGCAGAGCAGATTAATAAACTGATTAGTGTGCTACTTGTATTAGTCAGATATACTGACAATGAACACATCTTCTGCACTGTTTATCAAAAACTGAGTGAAAGAAATAGTGAGTGGTTGTAATGGATGCATGCATGAGTATTTACCTGGCTCAGTAGCACTTTCAGGGCAGTGATGTTATCTATGGAGAGGCAAAACGCCTCTTCTTCCTCACACACCACATCTCTCTCAAAGCTAGTGTCGGGCATCTGTTCAAGATCTTCCATGCACGCAACGATCTGACGTTTGATGGAGACGAACTCGGCAAAACGACGCTCCTAAATGAACAGGTCAATAAAATGATTTAAGATCATGAAATTCATTAAATATTTTAAAATATGTACTTTTAGCACAACAGTGACCTCATGAGTTTAAGCAGAACATGAAATGACAGCAAGATTACCTTTTAGCATTATTACACATACCTTTTAGCTACATTAATTACCGGTTCTATAAGTTAAACCTACATGTACATGAGATTTAACTGTTCAGACGGAAATGTATAAAATATCCAGCCAAGAGCAGTTCTCAGTTAATGAATGATTTTTGACTGCTACCTTCTGCTGATTGCGGCTGGCAATGTGCTGACGGTAGCTGTGCAGCTGCTCAGCAGAGGGAACGCAGTCAGGATCGATGGAGTGTGGGTTATCACACAGGATATCGCACAGCTCGCGGTCTGACTGGATCAGACTCTTCAGCTCACCCAGGCGCTGGTTCTTCTGTTTCAGCATCACCTTCAGTCGTGTGCGAATCTCTTTCTCTAGCTGCAGCATGCTCAGGCCGTCATCCTCCTGACACACAAGTACACATCAGAAGCAGATGATGAACATCTAGAGGACATACTGTACTGTGAAAACGGAAAATGCAGGTTACAACTGAAATGACCTCAAACGGAGGGAGGCGAAGCTCATCACACAAAGTAGCCAGCTCCTTCCGACATGCCTCGATGCTGCTCAGCAACCTCTTTTTCAGTCCCTCTTCCTCTGCTATCATCATGTCGAGAAGGTTCTGAAAGATAATTTGACAACAGACTGTGATATCAAGTCAAAGTCCTCGCTTTTACAACAGAACATCTACTGTATAATGAGCCATAATGATTTTTCAATTAAGTTAATTTGACAAGAAATACAAGGAAATTGCAAAGTGAATTTTCTGAATATGATACTGATGCCAAGACAGATGTGTTCTGTTTTTGTAATCACCTTGATGTGCATTTTAACCGCATCAGTGCGCTGCAGTCTCTGGTCCTCTGGTATGCCGATCTCCTCCCAGATGTCCTTGAGTCGATTCAGTGCCTTATTCAGACATGCCACTGACTCGGCAGCATGTAACTCACTGAGAAAACACACACACAAATCAATTTTGGTACTGAGGTAGCACGAGAGTGAGATAACCGGCCAAGCAAGTCTGTAAGCATACTTGTGCAGCTTACTGCTTGTGAAGTAAAAGTTTGTGCACACCTGACCAATACATTGACACTTCCTTTTTGGACTTTGCACTGCATATTTAGTCTCCCTGTGTTTGCTCATATTCTGAAGGATTTTCAATAGATTTTAGAATGATATCATTTGAGATGATAATCATTAACATGACAATTTATCGCTTATATAAAAAGGTAGCTGGCTAGCTTGTCTGCTGTTGTGCTAAAGTTTTAGTGCAAAATGTCCAATGAAGGTTTGACGGTCACTACAGTACAACAGAACCAGTAGACGTCAGACCTGGAGCTGTAAAAGGTAGGCATGGGAAACACCAGGGAGCACCTGGCAATATTAACACATTACCTAGGTGACACACAAGTAACACGAAATCAAACTTTTGTTCAGGTTTTGTTACAATCCTAATCAAATGTAGCAAATAATTTGCTGTGATAATTTACAGCAGGCCACCTGCAGGATTATAGAGGAACTGCATCCTTTTACCACCTCAGGTTGTTTTAAAACAATCGATTTTGGAGTCCGTGTGCGGTTGAGGGACATGAATTTCCACACAGAAGAATCACAATACATCATTGGATCAAAATCCCCCGCCCCCATCTCTAGTAAAGAGGCACTTAAAATATCTGTGAGCTTTACATGCTCTGACAGGGCAAACAGTACAGATTTCCTATATGTATTTTCACATAGAATGTCAAGTTAAGAAATGACATCAGTGTAATGCACCATGGACACCCCAGAATGCTAAAGGCGGCCCTTAGATATGAATTACATACAATGATTGACAGGAGGCGCAGCCAAATACAAACACGCATTCCCGACCGGAAGTCAATTTGCGGAACGAGTTTTCTCAGCGACTATATACACCTGCGTTAGAGCCTATGCCCAATCTGTTGTGTATTTATTGTGTTTACATATCTTCCTGATTATTTCTGCAAAGAATAAATCTGTTCGTTTAACAAATGTTGCTCGTTTAAAGTTACAGTAATGTTATACAATGACAACTTTCTGGAACAGCGCATCGGAAAAACACTTCTAGCTTTATTAGCTTTCAGAGATATCGTGTAGAGATGGCGGTTTACTCACTTAAACATGTTTAATATTTGCAACTGACATTTCTAAAAGAAACCATAATTTTTTCAGCATTGCGTTAACAGTTGCCTTGAAACCCCCACAGCTACCGTAAAGTACCATAAACCAGCTAACCAACCGTAACAAAGCTAGTGTGTATTCATTTTATTTAATGAAAACACATGACTATATAAATAAAATTATTTCCCCCATCATCATCACACGACAGTATTAATGACGCTCAGCTTGCTAACTACATACAAAACCAATAATCTGTTAGCATTACCTGACTAAAGCAGCACATAATACGAAATTATATTCTTACCTCTTCCTCATTGTAAACCTCGAGCAGAACCTGTTTCACCATAAAAAAAAAAATACACTAAAGCACCCTTTTCAGTAATTCAGCTAACCTCTGCTGTTCAGTGTTAAGTATAAACTGAGTCGAACCGTTTCCAGAGCGATTCAAATCCCGCGTCTTTGAGGCTGATTGGCTGAAACTGCGGATACGTCATCGAAACTAAATCCCAGCCTACTGATTGGATGAGAGAGGAGCCATATGGTATGGTGAAGGCGTTGTGTCTAGAAGACCATAGTCATGTGATTAATCGGTTTTAATGCTCTTTAATCAAAATGTTACAGAACGGCTAATCAAGTCTAATCAACATAATAGTATAATATAATACAAATAATTTTAATGTGAATAAGTTTAAACATTCGAAATCTGCAAAACATTTGAATTTGAACATGGTTGTGTACCATGGGATCACTACTACGTAATGAAACATTTATTTTAGGTACAAATATAAATTGAAGAATAAATTTTAATTTAAATATAGAATTTACTAAAGACAATATACAAGGTATTTGTATATACAAGACCCTGCCAAATATTGTCCCATATCCCCAGCTTTGTGCCCCAATTTCTCCTGTGCACATAATAATAATAATAATAATAATAATAATAATAATAACAACAGAGGTGGAAAGAGTAATAACATTTTGTACTCAAGTACAAGTACTGTTACTTCAGTGAAATTTAACTTAAGTACAAGTAAAGTTACCATTATAAAAATCTACTCAAGTAAAAGTAAAAAGTAGCTCATTAAAAAATTTACTCTGAGGGTGCTTTCACACCTACAGCATTTGGTGCGCACCAAACGTGTTTGGTCCCTTGGTTCGGTTCGTTTGCGTTGATGTGAATGCAATCTCGGTACTTTGGTGCGCACCAAATCAATCGATCCGAGACCTGCCTGAAGGGGTGGTCTCGGACCGCTTTATCCGCTCTACTTTGGTACAGTTCGTCTGGTGTGAAAGCAACCAAACCAAATCTGACGAAATGGTATAGTTTAATGCACTTTGGGTATAAGAGATACGGGGTTATAAGTAAAATTCTTTTCACTTCTTGAAATTTTTCAAGCTATCTACTCGCGATGAAATCAAACCGCGGAGAAACGTGGAGTGCCGTGGAAATTAAGTGCCTCTCTGTATTCACATTAAAGATGAAAAATGTGTGGCTGGGCTGTTTTGATTACCTGATGGATCTGCAGGAAGATCGCCGTCTAATAACTAAATGATGATTCAGGAGGAGGGCACGTCTCTTCTCCCTGAAGTGGCGCAAAGCGCCGTCGGCGAGATGAATAAACCGGGAAGCTGGTTTGGAGTCGCAGCCGCGAATCGTGTTCGGAATTAATTATCTGAAAATAATGATTTGCACATACAATGTAGTGCACGAGGATCATCGCCATGAGCGCAAAGCAAAGTTGTTCCTCCATGATTATTGAAAGTGGCGCGATTTTCTGAAAATAGTCTGTTTCCGGTGCCGATGGGCTTCGCGGTCTATTTAGGTTCGTTTAGAACTCTGCATATGTGAAAGCAAACCGTACCAACGTCTGTTTACTACATTGTAACATTTTTCTGACTGGTGCGGACTAAAGCAATCGAACTATAGGTGTGAAAGCACCCTGAGTAAAAGTTACAGAGTTACTATTTTATTTTTATTTTTTTTAACAGCGGGGTGGGATGAGGCATTCTAGAGTAGTTCAAAAAAGATGAGCAGATATAAATCTCAAACTAGTTGTTTTTAACTGAAGAAACACCTTTGCATAATAAAGCTGTTGTCTTTCTTGTGCTTGAAAATCAAAGTGGTCACTTAAATATGGTGTTACGTCCCAGTCTAGGGCCAAACAGCAAAAGACTGGTTCAGGGTTCTATTTTAAACTGTATGGAAATGGTGGTATTTGGCAGAAAGAACTAGATCCAATCATTAACTGATGAAATAATGAGGTTTGTACACACACACACACACACACACACACACACACACACACACAGCAGGAGGAGGAGGATCAGATTCAGGATGGACCCAGGCCAAAATAATAAACAAAATGGTATTTATATTTAGTAACTAGATTACCTGCAAAAAAAAAAAAAAAACACACAAACAAAAATCCAGGTACCTTCCTAAACCACTAAACCAAAAACAGTGAAATTATCTACAAATATATACAAAGACCAACCAAACCAAAGGGACAAAGCAATAATCAAAGTCAAATGGGAGGCAAAAAGTCAAAACCGGAATACACAACCAAATACCAAAACGCCAAAATCACAATCTTTCCTCTTTCCCGCGACTCTCTCTGGTTTATATATGGTCGCGCTAGTCGATGACGTCACTCTCAGGGCGGAAGCGACCGTGTGGAAGGTCAGGAAGGTGGATTTTGTGATGCCGATGTCAGAAAACCTGGAGTGGAGTCTGGAGCGGCGCCTGACCAGGACATGATACACACACGCGAGCGCAAAAAGCATGATATTTTTTTTATTTTATCATTTTCATTCATTTATTTTTTACTCAGTAGCGAATATGATTTAAAATGTAGCGAATTACAATACTTCAAACAAAACGTACTTAAGTAAAAGTAAAATTACAGATTTTAAAAACTACTTTAAAAAGTAGAAATACACAAAAAACCTACTCAATTACAGTAACGCGAGTAAATGTAATTCGTTACTTTCCACCTCTGAATAATAATAATAATAACAACTTGGTACCACCCACATACCTTAAAAATGTCCTTTCAATAGGAAACTAAGATGTCTTAGGACCTCTGTCATCCAGAAGAAATCATCTTTAGCTGTCTACAATAATAATAATAATAATAATAATACTTAATAATAATAATAATATAACAACTTGAGTTTGATTTATGAGTTCATCAAATGCTTACAGATGACATCATGTGGATTATAGGTGTAAAAAGATGAATTGACAGTGTTACCACGGTCAGTTTTTTGTGCATGTGTATGCTGTTCATATGTCATTCACACATTTAACGAGCATTTATTGTAAATAATTGACAATTGAAACACATTGCTACAAAAAGAAATGACTTCTTACAGTAGATACCCCAGAGCAGTAAATCAAATAACAGCTTTGCAACAAAGTACCAATGTTGTTGATTAGTTTTGTCTGATTACATCAATGACATTTTTAAAGCATAGCTTTATTCATGCTTGTGTGTTTGTTTGTTCATATTTACAGGTACAGTCAAAAACATTATAGGTATATACATTTAAAGTGGATTTACTGTATGTACTCAAATATGATAACTAAAAGAAAACAAAAAGTATTTGAATATGTATTTCCCCTCACTATATGCATGGAACCTACATAAAACCACTACAAAAAATGTTGAATTCTATCACCACATCCCTGAAAGCTCACAGCAGTCTACTCCACCCACAGCATCTGTCCTGCACATCAAGTTGTGCGAGATTGCTTCACTACTTCATCATAGCTGATTAAGTTTGATTACAATCTTCTTCTCATCATCGTATATTTATAAGCAACTAATCACAAGGTAAAAACAGTTGTCACTGCAGCAGTTCATTAACACAGTAATTTCCTTCTAATTACATTTAATAATACGTAAATGTCATGTGCTGAAAAATCTCTCCATGCCTGCAGGATGTTCAGGTGACATGCGTCATGAGCTCCTCCAGTGCTCTCTCCCGGTGGTTGTCATGCAGGAGCAGAACCTCTTTAATGGTGCTCTGCTGGAAGCCCATTTCACAGAATTGAGCCAGCAATCGCAGGAACTCTGTAGCCTGAACAAGACACACAGAGAGAAGCACACACACTAGATAACACAATTCAGGATTGTCAGTGAAATGGGCCTCAGCAGGAAGCCTTCGCATGAAGCAGCCATCTTAGAAACACATGAACAATCATTTAAATTAATGTGGGGTTGGAAAATGTGGTAAATTATAAAATTTTATTATTGTATTGCCAATAGTCTGAGCATTATCAAGGGTCTTATTGTTATATAATTGCTTGGCATGTGATTAGTACAACCTGATTTCTTAAAAAATTATGAATAAAAATAATGATAAATTGATTAAGTGTTACATTAAAAAAATTGCCATACTGCATATTGCAAAAATGTTGCCATACTAAATTATGTAATCATTCTATGAAATACAGTCTTGTATGAACTCTTGCTAGAAATTAATTTAATTAACAAAGTTGAGATTTAGGCAATGCAGACAAATTATCTCAAATATTTTCAGCTTAAAATACACCTGAGGAACACAACTTGCATATAAATACAACTAACTTAAAACAAGCCACTAGTGCAAAAATAAATAAATAAATGAAATAAAATGAAAAATGTAAAAATACTTGTAACCTTTTTATTTAATCTAAAAAAAAAAGTCTTATGATCCACACTCTTATATCTCTTACACAATGCCTCACCAAAAAAAAAAAAAAAGTCATGAACTCAAAAATCTTATTCAGTCACCTTTAGCTTTGATTACAGCACACAATGTGGTGGTCAGTTCATGTGTGAAAATAACTCCTCATGCTCCCATAGCCCCACTATCACAATTTTAGTCTTGGAATATGCCTGTACAGTACTGTCAGGGAAAAATAACTCCATAGATGCGATAATCTGGTCATGCAGTACATGCAGGTCATCAGCTGACTTCATTTTATTGCCACATAACGTTGAGTCTAGACCTGACCAACAAAGGCAATCCCAGATCATAACACTGCCTCCAGAGCATTGTACAGTTGACACTACGTATTATTCTTCTCACCTTAACCTGATACGTTCTGTACAGGGTGAATCTGTACTCATCAGGACACAATCTTTTTAATTCTCATCAAAGTCCAATCTGCATGCTCATCATCAAATTCATGCATTTTTTTCTGATTTGTCTCACTAATAAGTGGTTTTCTTATGGCCACATTGTGTTCAGGTTTGAATAATGTGTAAATAATGTGTTGAAGGGGTCTTAACCTAGTTTCAGCAATTTCACATCTCCTTAGCTGTATTCTTTGCTTGATGCAGGTAAAGATTTTGACCCTTCTGAAATAGCAAGTTTTTGACTAGGCAATGTATATTACAAATGATACATAACATCATATTTTTTTTAACATGGTTTACATTCATAATTGTGGAAAATTTGCAGAAATTGATTTTTTTTTACATTGCAGCATTAGTTCTCTCACCGTTTCATCAAGTTATTGAGGAACAACAAAATGCTGAAGTTACTTCTGACTGCTACAGAGCGTTAAAACTCAAAACTCTTCCCAACGAAAGCTTCACCATATCAACAACGCTTTCGTTTTCTTGCTGTTATTGTCATGTATTAAAACTTAACTATTATTATAAATGTTACATTTTGGCTTGCACCTTCTGACCAACCAGGACCAAGAATTCAACAGGGGTGTTGAATTCTTGTAAACACATGTAAACAGTCATTTAAAATATTGCTAAATGTCATCTGTCCTGCTGAAACAATTTAATTATAATTTTTTTTGCTTGAATATGAGTAGGTGTGTGACTGCATGTTATTACTCAGTTATTGTCGTTGAACAATTCTGATCAGAATCTGTAACTACATAAACACATTTTAAAAGTAGTATACTATTTAAAATCCATGGCCTTGCATGTACTCAAATTGTCAGAAACAGCAGTTACACAGAGAACATCGAGCAATAAACTGGACCGCAATCATTTCCACTCCTACAGTACATCTCACACAAAACCAAAAATTATTAAATAAACATCTGAAAAATGCAGCTCTGGTATTATTCATGTTTATTACCTTGCTCTCGGAGTTCTGAAACATCTCCAAAGCATCCTCCACTTGAGTTTTCTCATAACCCAGTGCACACAGCCGATCACGCACCAACAGATAATCCAGAATCTGCACAAATACACAGCATAAAGTTATTATTGATGTGTTGGTAGTAAATCAGGACCTCTTGTTGGACCTCTAGTGGTTTAATCCTGTTATTACTGTCTGCTGGATGAACATTTGCCATTGATCATAAAAGGATGATCATCAGTTCGCTACAATTTTCCTGGAGGAATTGAATAGTGCTGGCTGAGTTGGAATTCCTCACGGATTCAACAGATGAAGTTGGTAATATAATTTGATTTAAAATGCTAAATATAATAAATGAATAAAACTATATGTATTCATTTATTTCTGTGTTTTCACAAGTAATGTTTGTTCACAGCCATGTAATATAACGTACAAGAAATGCAATTCAAAGTGGGCGTGGCATAAACCATAAAAGGTTTCTTTGGACTATCATAGTTCCTTAATCTACATGATTAATATTTAAATATTAATATAATGGTAATAATATTATTACCATAATATTATCATGCATATCAATAAGCTTTGTAGTAAAGTATTTATACAAGTGTTTTTCTTTCCCTGAAGTGTGTATAAATTATTTTTGGCTGACTCTGTATATATATTTTGGGCAGCGTAGTGGCTTAGTGGTTGGCACTACTGCCTTGCACCTCCAGAGTCCGGGTTCGATTCGTCCCCTCCCAACCCTGTATAGAGGATACAACATTTTCGTATCTACCTAGTATATTTCCTTATGAATATAATATGTCATTATTTTGCTAACAATAAATCACTAAATGTATGAATATGATTAATACATTGCACAAAGTGAAGAGTGCACCTAATATTTGTAGCTGTTCACCAAACTCATTCTTTGTTCAGTCCTAATAATGTATTTATGTTTGGTGACATCTAGCATGTGTGAGTGTGTGTGTGTGTGTGTGTGTGTGTGTGTGTGTGTGTGTGTGTGTGTCCACATGGGTATTACCTCCTCTGCGCTGCGTGTCCCAGTGCGCTGCAGAGCCAGGATGGCAGAACGGAGTGTGTAACCCTGAGCAGTGATGCTCTCCACCAGAACTCTCTCTCCCTGGCTCAGAGCATAAAGCAGCTCCACTGATGAGTCTGGGACTGAGTGCTGGTCTCCATGAGAAGTGCGTGGACGAGCTGCCTACCACACCCACACAAAACAATGTTAATGAATAAAAGGTTCACTATGTTCTGAAATGTTTTGAGACCAATAAAAAAAAAAAAGACATTTAGAATAACAAATGTTGATTCATGATAAAAGTATCAATACGTTTAAAATTATTCATTTTTGCATTGTGGTGCATCAAGGCAAATTATTTTTGGTCGTTAGATCTGTCTTGTCGTCTGCTACAAAGTAATTTAAAAGGCAACTATTTAAAGGCACAGCGACATCTAGTGGATATAATTTGAGCATAGCATCCATCAACCAAGTGGTAGAGATGGCCTAGTTAGGTTAAGGTTAATACATTTGTAAAAATGATTTAAAATGTGCGTTAGAAAATAAGTGATAATATCTTTAAAATAGGCAAAGATATATGAGTCATGGATTATATATATATATATATATATATATATATATATATATATATATATACACACATACACACACACACACATTATAATGCACATATAAATATTTGGAAGTTAAGAGTCCTTTAATAAAAAAAAATCAGTAGGTTTAATAATGTTAAATGAAGGTTAAATGAATAAAGCCTTTTTGTTTTTGTATTATTGAATATCTTTAGCATGTTATTGAAAGTGTTGATGGTGTCCACCTGCAGAAAACTTGACTTGTGTTGGTGAGCAGAGGGCTGTGGGCCGGCTGAGGAAGGTCTTGGCTTGGAGTTTGTGGCATGTGGTTTGTGGTTGATGATGTTTCGTTTATCACTGGAGCCACCAGAGATGTGTTTTTTGTGAGGTCGTGAGAGCCTCAGGCTCGGTGGGCTGCTCATGTCTTTCCGAGAGCTGGCGGAGTTCTTGTGTGTGTGAGTCAGAGCTCGGGGTGACGCAGGCCTCTGAGACTCTTGAAGGAGGGAAAATTTAACCCTTTCTCTGTTCCGAGAGCGAAAAGCTCGATCTTCTTCAGTGGAGGAGCACTCGTCATCCTCGCTGTAGCCAGCAGCCTCATGTGCCGAGTTGTCAACGAGGTAGTGCGTAGAGTGGAGGTGGCGTTTCTGAAGGTCCGCCGAACTCATGCTCATGCTGCGTGGTCGCTGTGCTTGGTCACATGAGTCCTTTCTGCAGGCGTGTATGGAGCGCCTCTCCTGAGGGCTGCTGAACAGGAGCCAGTATGGAGGGCAGGATGGAAGCACACAAACCCGCTCCAAAGGGAACATGTGCTTATTAAAACGAGCACGGAACCCATTCAGAACCCAGTTCTCCAGACAGAAGTCATACTGGAGAATAATTCACAAAAATGACATTTAGTAGTCAATGCATTAAATGTGTGTTAAATAAAATCAGTGCATTAAATGTATATACTGTATAACAATTTAAATGAAGTAATGCATTTGGTTTATACGATAAGATAAATAAAAAATATTAAACTTCACCCTGATTTATTTCCAATAACATTCATGCTAGGAAGGTATATTTTATATATAATGTAAAACTGCTGTATGACTGTGTGTGCGTGTGTGAACATGACCTGCAGGTTATTCAGTTTTTGGTGATAGTCTGGGATGATAATTTCTTGGTCAGTGACCGGCTTCATTATGCCCCAAGGCTCATCCAGAGAACCCATTGGAACCTTAAATGGAACATCGTCCAGACTGGCCATTCTTTTGCCGACAAACCAAACCAAATATTATACACACATATTCAGGAAAAAATTTTAAATAATTGAGCTGTAATGTAATTTCCATTTTCCTTCTTTTAAGGTTAAAACACAAACTGACAATTTCAAAATGAGACGTTTATGTCTATATTAATTGAATCAAACTGGCATCACAAAATTATCCTTTATACTACCTATATTTCCATATGAATACATAATTTCCATTATATATTTTGAAAAAGTTTGCCAACATGCTACCTGGATTTAAACCTGGATTTCTGGAAGTTTTCAGAATACAGTATTAAAAAAGCTTAAGATGGTCTCAGTGGATGAGTGTACAGAGATCTCTCTCCTGCCAGCCTCGTGTTACAGGAAGAGACTCTTCAACCCACAGTACAGTAGCTTCACAAACTAGTATATATAAAGGAGCCAATAATTTTGAAAGCAGTGTTCTAATTTTCATGAAACATGTCAATAATTCAGGAGGGCCACAGATGTATTTGAGAGTACAGAGCTGACGAACTAACAGTGGTGTCACTGTTGGCACGCTGATATATTTTTATAAGGATCTCAGCACAGATGGCTCTTAGGCCTCATCTGCTCTTCCAACCGTTCAGTACGACTACACTATTGGTCATGTGATACTTCTTCATTGCAATTACACAAAACTACACAGTGCAATGCGATGCATAAACGGTGATGCACTCATACAAACACAAAACTAAAATGATCATATAGTGAGCACACTGACCTGCAGTATTCTTTTTGAGCCTCATTCCTCATGAGCTGTGTGTCTCTTTGCTGCTCTGTAGTGTTCAGTCCTTTGAGGAGCAGCACAAAGCTTATACTGTAGACACTGAGTCACACACTAAGCCTTTCATCGCCTGGTTTCCAAAACACACACACACACACACACACACACACACACACACACACACACAAGCCCAGGATGTGTCGGATAAAAGTACTGTACTTAATCAGCTGCATTGATGCTACGTGTGTGTTTGTTTGCGCACGTACATTAATTGTGTGCTAATACTTGAATACTGTACTTTATGGCTATTCATATCAGTGCAGTTATTCTTACATTACATGTACTATTAAAGAGGTCCTATTATGCTTTTTCAAATATTATCTTTCATGCAGTGTGTTATGTAGCTGTATGTGAACATAAACTATCCGCACTATCTTTGATGCCGACAGTGCACGATAAATGAAGTTTTTGTCTGTTTTGTCGGCTCACATTCGCCTAAACGAGTCGTTAGCAAATCTATTTTTACTCTGTTACGGATTCCCGTCACTCCGTAACATATTTGCATAATGTCCGCCCACGTTCTATGTCGTGCACAACTTGCCCGCCATCTTACAATTAATGTTACCACACTCTTGTTAATGTGACCGAGCATTCATGCCAGGTTCGCTTAAACACTTTGTAATATAAAAAAACAATAAAAACGAGAGCACACGAAATCCTTTTTAACTTTTTATTCTCCACCATTCACCAAAACTGAACTTCACACTCGCGAAGTGGCAAGGCGCATGCGCACTTCGCGTGTGGATGTATTTTTCCCCTCGAGGCTTGCCGTAGCTTCTAGTAATAGGAGTAGTAATGGTGGACAAGAGCTGGTATTATTTGTTTGGACGAGAGAAGGAGAGATTGCTGTCGATCATTTTCTTTCGAAGATTTTTTAACCAGATTATCTTTGACTGGACATATTCCCCGGATTTCTCACACTCCGTCATCGGCCTCTCGCACATCATTAACCATGGTGAGGCCAAACTATACTCGGATAACACACATACAATAAACACGGACTTCGGACATTTTACACTCACTCGCACACATACCGTTTATTATATATAGTTTGTAAATATTGTTTATTTGTTTGGTTGTGGTACACCTTTTTCGTTTACTTTATTTAGTTTTGTATAATACATGTTTGCTTTATCTACTTGTTTGTGTTTGTCCTTTTTGCTCACTGGCCTTTTAACGCAACACCGACACTGTAATTGTAGCCACAGTTAATATAAAATTAGCTGGTCGTTACATGGTAAAACCGACGCCATCTTTTCTATGTATTTATGGGTCTCCAGAGCCATCGTTCAGTTATGGTAATGGGCGTTTCGTTTTCCAACACACGCTGTAGCGGTAGACCAATCATAAAGGACCGCGCCATCTGACCAATCACAGCAGTGAGGGCTCACGGAAAGGAGGGGTTTAGACAGACTGAATCTTCGAACTGCTTCACACGAGTCGTTTACGAATCATTTAGAAATGGGGTAAAATTAAATCTATTTTTGGACAAAATTAAAGTGTTTTTTGACCTTGCATACATGTAAACCTGTTTTAAGAGACTCATTGAGCAATATTAGCAACCTTTAAAATGCCATAATAGGGGCACTTTAAGAATTATTAATTTATTATTGAGTCAAATAAAAAAAAAAATTGCATCCAATTGAACAATACTGTACTGTCTAACAGAACAGGTACTGAGCTGTCAAGACCAACAGTTTATCTACACCTTGGCTAAAGCTGTTCAATCTCATTTTACGTTACTATATCTTTCATTTGGCAAGTCGATTATCATATGCACCTCAGTGCTTTGAAGAACACCAACCCCGACTGTGAAGTATGGTCGTGGCAGCATCGTGTCAGGATGATTAACTGAAGAAAAGGGCTTATGCACTTCAGAAAACTAGATAGCATCATGAAGGAGGTGACTCATCTAGAAATACTGACACAACCCCAATACATCAGCCAGAAAGTTTAAGCTTGGCCTAAGCTATTTCCAGCAGACGGTGGTGATCCCAAGAAAAAAAAATGGCCATAATGATAAAGTGTTTGTGTGACCTCTACAAAGTCCTTCGAATCTGAAATACTGCACTGAAGTGTACAGTAGAGCTATGAATCATGGACTGATTGGATTACGACCTTTGTGATTTTTGATTCTATTCCATTAAAACCTGGAACTGTATTATAAGACAAATAAGTCATGTTGTGCGATTGGGGGGCATTTTATCTGTAGCTTTCCTTGAAATTGAGGTGGAGCACATTTTTTAAAATCTTTCAATTATGAGTCAAACCATGACTTTGGATTGCGCAAAATAACAACACAATTATGAGTAAAAATTTCCTTTATTTCTTTATATAGTCCCATAGACCATTCACTAATGCATGGATACCATCAAGATAGGAACGTTTTTCAATGCGCCCAGCAATTGTTGTCGTATAGATGCATCTCTTATGCAAGTTGGATATCTGTTGGTTTT
Source organism: Channallabes apus (assembly GCA_030522415.1). NCBI lineage: Eukaryota > Metazoa > Chordata > Actinopteri > Siluriformes > Clariidae > Channallabes > Channallabes apus. Next base: position 39,493,272 of record CM060107.1, on the reverse strand, counting down.
CAAGAAGCAGGCCATTCCATTTTTACAGGAAAGATAGCAGTGTGCATGGATGTTTGACCCATTTAAAAATTTTACTACAGGAGTCTCATCTTTTCATCTCCATAATGTTCTGTACAATTTGGTAAGTGTCAATCAGTTTTATTCCTTCATTAATGACATATGATCACAGTTCCAGTAATTACTTGAATGGCTTTCTTAAAAAAAGTAAACATGTACCTTTAAAAGCTTTAACCTAAGAGGTATGTCTCAATTATGTACCTTAAGTAACTTTTAAAGCAGACTGCACATCCACATTAACAGATAAATGCACAGAAGGCACGTAAGGTAAGGGATCGATCCCAGTGAAAAGGAAATCATTTCATTCATTCATTTTCTATACCGCTTAATCCTGTGTTCAGGGTCTCGGGGGACCTGGAGCCTATCCCAGGGGACTTCGGGCACTAGGCGGGGTACACCCTGGACAAGGTGCCAATCCATCGCAGGGCACACACACACACACACTCACACACCCAATCACACACTACGGGCAATTTAGGAACGCCAATTAGCCTAACCTGCATATCTTTGGACTGTGGGAGGAAACCGGAGTACCCGGAGGAAACCCACCAAGCACGGGGAGAACATGCAAACTCCATGCACACAGAGACGGGAATCGAGCCTGGCCGGGGAATCGAACCCAGACCCTGGAGGTGCAAGGCGACAGTGCTAACCACTACACCACTGCGCCGCGGAAATCATTTCATTCCTCTCTTTTTTTCAAGAGTGTAAAACGAGTGTACAGTGAGTATTAGTGGAACACACAGCTGAAGAGTCCTGGTGTCTGGACAACTTTGTACATGCTTAATGCCAGACTGCAAATACTGGACATGCATGACCTTTATGCCATTAAAAGAGGATCAGAGTAATGCTGAGATAACTGATTCATCAATTACAGTACCTACAGTAAGTTGTCTAGATTAACTGAGTGTGTCCAGGACATAAAAGACTGGATGACCAATAACTTTCTTTCACTAAATTCAGATAAGACAGAGATATTACGTATTGGCCCAAAAACCAGCACACAACAGCTTTCACAATTCAGCCTGCGTTTAGAAGGATGTACTGTTACTACCAGCTCAGCAGTAAAAGACCTGGGCGTAATATTAGACAGTAACTTGTCCTTTGAAAATCATATTTCTAATATCACAAAAACAGCCTTTTTCCATCTTAGAAATATTGCCAAGCTTAGGAACATCTTATCCGTATCTGATGCAGAAAAACTAGTTCATGCATTCATGACCTCCAGACTGGACTATTGTAAAGCATTACTAGGTGGTTGTCCTGCATCCTCAATAAACAAGCTTCAGTTAATCCAAAATGCAGCTGCCAGGGTTCTCACTAGATCCAGAAAATATGATCATATAACCCCAATATTATCATCCCTGCACTGGCTACCTGTTCAGTTTAGAATTAATTACAAAATAGTATTACTTATATACAAGGCTTTAAATGGTTTAGCTCCCACATACCTAACCAGTCTTCTGATACGCTACAATCCACCACGCGCCTTAAGATCACAAAACTCCGGACATTTGGCAGTTTCCAGAATTTCAAAATCTACAAAAGGGGGTAGGGCATTTTCATATTTAGCTCCAAAGCTTTGGAATAGCCTTCCAGACAGTGTTCGGGGCTCAGACACAGTTTCCCAGTTTAAAAGAAGACTCATGACTAATTTCTTTAGTCTGGCATACACGTAACTCATCCCATAATGAGGATGGGTTCCCTGATTGAGTCTGGTTCCTCTCAAGGTTTCTTCCTATTGCTATCTCAGGAAGTTTTACCTTGCCACTGTCGCCGTCACCCTTGGCTTGCTCATCAGAGACATTTGATTCATCATTCATCTCATTATTATCAAGACAAATTTTTTTTCACACATACACACTTCCAAAAATTATTTAAAAAAAATTTCTTTCATTTTTGTGAACCTGCTTTGAGACAATGACGATTGTTAAAACCGCTATATAAATAAAATTGAATTGAATTGAATCAACCTGGAGAAGTGTGTCAGAGACAACAACACAATCCTGTGTGCATTTTATACAAACCCTCATACACAATATAAAAACATATATTCATTACTTTATTACTATTGTTGATATTAACTCAGACACACACACACTTCATGAGATGCACATACAGTACATACACACACACACACATATATATATGTATACATATATACACACACACACACACATTTTATATATATATATATATATATATATATATATATATATATACACACACATATATATATATATATATATATATACACACACACACATATATATATATATACACACACACACATATATATATATATACATATATATATATATATACATATATATATATATATATATATATATATATATATACATAATATATATATATACATATATATATATATATATATATATATATATATACATAATATATATATATACATATATATATATATATACATATATATATATATATACATATATATATATATATATATACATATATATATATATATATATATATATATATATATATATATATATATACACATACATAAAGCCAGTAGAGCTCTTTTATATAATAATTGGCTGTTAACGTACACTGGTAAGCAACCATAGGATACACTGCTGGAAATACACTTGAAAATAAAGCTTGGATGAACAAACATTGTCCAGCATGACTGTGCATGAAGCGCTGATGGGGCCCCATCACTGCTGAATCCACAACGGAATATTGAGTCCGGAGTGTGTTGTGATGTGTGTACCATTGTGTTACTATTATAGAAAAGCAGAAAAGCAGAAAACACTTTGTGTTGGTAGGCCGCTAGTGCAGTCTACTAACATTCCCCAGTAACATCAAACAACCAGCTCAGCAGCAACTAGAGTCGCATGAGGGACACACACTGAACTAATACGTCTCTGTGTTAGAACTAGCACAGAGTTGTATTAGTCTCGGCCCGAACGACAGACACTCATTCAGCATTTTATTGCTGGGCTTTTAATTTGTCTTTTCGCAGTTCCACAGTATAATGCATTAGTCACAAAGTATTAAGACTAATGCATCACTGCTATACTCTGGTCTCTGTATTGCAACCAGTGTACAGGTCAATTTTTTTTTACACTGTGCACTAAAGCAGTGGTTCTCAACCTTTTCTCAGGTGTGTACACCCAGTATATTCTGACTGACCCACACAGACCAAACATACTGTATATACTGCTCACAAAATTAAGGGAACGCTTAATCCCTGTTTGACACGAATACCCCTCGTATGTGTATGTATGCATGACTCAAGTCAAACATTAATAACAAATTGTGCCAAATCTAATACATCTTCAAAGCCACTACTGGATTTGATATCCTGCTTTAACATCAACAGTGACATTTTTATACACTGACCTTTATATTACAATTTACACACAGATGCCACTCAAATCTTTTGTTCGACTTTGATAACGGGGTGATGTGATAATCTTGTCGTTCAGTACATTCAGGTCATCAGCTGACTTAATTTTATTGCCACATAACGTTGCTGAGCCTAAACATGACTAACTGAAGAAACTCCAGATCATATCACTGCCTCCAGAGGCTTGTACAGTGGCCACTCTGCATGATGGGTACATCACTTCATACATGTCGTTTCTTACTCAGATGCAACGATCACTCTGGAATAGGGTCAATCTGAACACATTAGACCACATGACCTTTTTCCGTTGCTCCAAAGTCTAATATTTATGCTCCCTAGCAAATTAAAATAGTTTTTCTGACTAGGCTCAGTAACAAGGGGTATTCTTATGGCAACACAGATGTTCTGAGAGAATCCCAATTCTGAGAGTTCTCAGCACACGGTACGTGTGGAAATGCACCTACTTTCACTAATAAACATTGTGCTTGAATTCCTCCTGCTAATTTCACTTATGATGCAACTTCACCAAATCCCAGAACATGGGCATTCATGACTTTTGACTTAAAAATTGACGTTTTTGACGTTTTGGGTGAACAGTAAAATGTTCACATATTTTATTGCTAACAGTATTGTGAGAGTTGAGTACTCATGACTAAGCATAAAAGAATCTGCAGTCTTTCTGAAATTTTAATATGTAATTATTATTATTATTATACAAGTAGTAGTAGTATAAAATAATAGATTTGCGATTCTACTACTACTAATAAAAAAATTAAAAATAAAAGCAGATAAAAAATATTTTTAGAAACAACTTGGCAGCCCTTCTGTAATTTGTAAGGATTTTGAGAACCTCTGGTTAAGAAACACTGCTCTAGCGCTGTTAGCTGATGTCACTGCTCATACCCTGGTTACAAAAAAAGGTTCAGGGTTTCCAGCAATTCATAATTTTTGCCTTTCTCCGCTGAGCCGAGTGAGCAGGTCAGCTGACTGGAGCCCGTCTACACACCTGGTGCTCGCTGCTGATTACAGAGCTTCACATTTTCCCCTCCTCATCTCCTTTGCATTCAAAATTAGGTGTGAACACACACACACACACACACACACACACACACACACACACACACACACACACACACACACACACACACACACACACACACGCGTCCCCATACAAACACACACAATAATACAATGAAAATGTAATAAAGGTATGTGCACTACTAGACAAATCATTTGCTAAATGTGCACACTAATATTACCCCCAACACACACACACACACACACACGCTCAGAGCTTCTCCAAGTTTGTGGAATTATGCGTCAAAGAAAAAATAAGCTGTGCCTTGAGGCAGGCTTTGTCAAGAAGTATGTGCCAAAAGGAAGTAACTGTATGACTGAATGCTGCACAATATCAAGCACATACGCTATATTTAAATACCGCTTTCATACGTAACAGATATCATTTACAATGACTGCACATGAATCCAAAAAAATAATCCACCTTAGGAAATACCATTCCAACCCATAATTCTCTGGGGCTAGTCTATCCCCAATTCACTGTCTGGGTTATGAGAAATGGAACTTTGATCAGAGTGATGCGGACTCTCCTATAACCACAGTGCACCGTCAACCAAAACCGCTCTTTACTGCATCTTTCAGTTCTGGATCCGAAGACCCGGCTGCTTACTCCGTGTGTGTCTGTGTTTGCATAAGGACACTTTTAGTAACATAGATCGTCACTCATGTTTTCAGACAAAACCATGCATTCAAATCTTTAAAAATACATTTTGTTTCAATATTATACTAATCAAAATAGACGCCAACCGTCTCTTAACCTTTGGTAAATTCTGGTCTTACAAAAATATCGTTCTCCGTCTGCTTTGGAATCATCTGCATCGACTGTCTCACACTCAAAATTGTAATACAGAAATAGAATTCATCTTTAATTTAAGTAGCTTCTTTGTCTAATAAGTTAGGTCTCTATTTTATCTAGAGTTATGAGTGAGAGATGAGGATTTCATAGAGGAGAACGAGACTAAAAATGTGATCAAGGGTAAAAATTAAGCGACAAGGAGAGCTATTGAGAGCTCTCAGGCCTAAGTGGTATCTTCAGTCTGAGTGGTGGTCAAATTACCTCCTTATGCTTTACACACAGCATTAAAAACCTAGAAATTTACATCCTTTACTCTCTTAAGACCACTACATCCATCACTAACTACGCATTACTTATTATACTGCTAGAGCCTAATGATTGTGTGAAATCCTGAAGTCACTAATGCGCAGGAGACAAGCTGCTGATGCCAGATCAGTGCTCTCTCTTGAACAGCTAGAGTAAACAGAGGAAGCATTTTATCGTGAAGGCCAAACTGTGAGTCATTCTGTACATGTTGTCATGACTAAATAAAACAAACAAAAACAAACAATCAGAAGAAAAACACTGACTGCTGACTGTTCTAACGTAATTTCTAATAATGTGTAATCCAACTGCATGGCTTTTGACTTAAAAAAAAAAAAAAAACAGGCTTTGATCTTGATTTTAAATTCTTCACCACTCAATACTTAAGAAATACAAACTAATAAAGCACAAACATGTCTTGCACGTTCCTCAAACAAAAAAAATGCATACAGCGCAAATGTGCATGTGCCAGCAGACTCTACTTGTGATTTGAAAGCTGACCGATAGTCCAAACAAGTCCACGGCCAAGCATCCACACTCAGAGCTGCTGCAAAACACGTACAACCCTGTCGATTGAGTCTGTGGTGGCAAACGCCAGGTACTTGCAGCACAGCCAGTCCTCCAGGCTGACGCCACCGCCGCTGTGGCCGTCATCCAGTGAGCGCTCTGCAAATTTGATCATCATAAGTGTACGCTTCAAGTCCAGCCAGTTCTGCAGTGCTGCATGGCGCTGAATGGGAAGAGGAGCAGCACGCAAGAGGTCATCACGTGGCCCCCACAGGAGACACTGCAGGCAAGCACGCGCCTCAGCCACGCCAATGCGCTCGGCCTCGTCGGTATGGAGCAGGAGACTCGCCAGCCGCTGCAGGCCCTGAGAGTACAGAGAACGAGTAGGGAGCAGTGGCAGTTGCTCTCTTTCCTTCAGGCCAGCAGCATCTACTAAAGGATTGGGTTGGTGAAGCAACTCATAGATTAGAAGACCCAGCTGAAACTCATCACACTCTGTGTACCGCAAGATGCACTGCTGCTTGGCCTGAGAGAAGTTGCTGATGATGAGGCGAGCCGGGCAGGCAGAGGAAGCAGATGTCGTGTTGTTGTTAGGCTCTGGAAGGTCCAGGTTCCAGGGATCACCAGGCTGACAGTGCACGAGCAGCAGGTTGTTCAGGTGCAGATCACAATGAGACACGTGGTAGGGCTTCATGTGCTCTAACCCAGTACACAGCTGAAGCAGCAGCAAGCACACCTGGCGCTCGTACAGCTCTGGGTTACGCGAATGCCTTGCTGTGCCTTCCTGCACAAAATCGGCCACCGTCTGGAATGGGACCTCACGTGTGATCACCACCACTCGGCTGCGCAACTTCCCGCCTTGGCACGCCATGTCCACTGGCACTGCTATGTTCCCAAACCCTCTCTCAGCCTGCCTCTTACTTTCAGACAGCAACTCTTTGCTTCCACCACTTTTCTGCTCCAGATCATCTTTCTTTTCATCCCTTTCTTCATCGCTCTGCTCCTCATTCTCCCAGGGCATAAGGCGTGCAGGGACATCTGCCAGGAAGTGGCCACAATCCTGCTGGATGTTGAAGTGCAGGGGAAGGCTTTGTCGAACAGCCAGGCTGTGGAACAATTGCTGCTGTGTCTCCTTCACCTTGTACCTGCAGATCTGGGAAAGAGAGAGAGAGATGGAGGGGAAAAAAAATCATGAATGACTCATCATGGAAGAAGGAGCATTCACAGGACTCACAGAATTGAGACTAAACATTTCTTAATGAGACTAGTCAGAAAAACAGCTTCAATTTGATAAGGAGCATAAATATTTGACTTTGGATTGGATCTGGGACCATAAGGAATCCTTACAGTACACAAATGAACTGGCCACTACAGAGTCCTAAACTTAACTGCACTGAAAGTCTTTGTTATGTGCTGAAGAAGACTTTACATAGAGGTTCAACTCTTGCGTCAACACATGACCTTGACCAAAAATTAATGCAATTTTTGACGCAAATAAATGTTGTGAGTTTGCATAAGGCTGCCAAAGCAATGCGGTTGAGACTGCACAGCAAAAATATATGAGCGTGACTTCTTTTTGGAGCCAGACAATGTTGATTCTGTAAAGTGTTTTGAGATTAAAGAATTGAACATGGCGTTGTGTTGTGAGTTCCATGATGAGTGGAGGTGTGAGAACAGTTTGACACACAAGGCTTTTAATTGGGACTTTCCATGTGACTCTGGGCAAATGATGTGTTTACAGTATCTACAAGAGCGCAAATCGTACACAGCCTTTGATGCCTTTCAACACTGAAGACTTTTTTTATGCAAATAATTTAGCTCTACCTCTCATTAAAAAGAAATCGACTGTCAATCTACAAAGTTCAGATTCAAAATTCATTCAGCTGGATCAACTAAAGACAAAAATATGATCTACCTTAACAGCATAGTTAATGAGTGGATCCTTAGCATAAGAGGCTGTATAGTACACTGCATCTTCTGCCTCACAGCATGGCTTGCCTGTGGTCAGCCTGAAGTGGGACCAGCTGTCTGTGCCAAAGCGCAAATGGTCTTTCTGTCCAGCCATGAAGCGGTCCTCACAGCGGCCAGCCAGTTTGCGTAACGTGTCAGCATGCAGATTGCGGATGCGGCCAGCCACCTCCTCCCAGCTCTCTAGCCCTCTGTAAAGAGCAAGTCTGTGGGTCTTACTGGCTGCAAGGCTCTCTGTGCTGCGGCAGCCCCGCCTCTCCCGATCCGCACCTGTGCTGCTGTTACCTGAATGAGAAATGCTGCGTCCTCCTGCCCCTGGCCTCTCCAATGAGTCCCCAGATTCATCTAAGTGTCGGGCATCAGAGCTGAGCGAGGAGCTTTGACTGGCCGTCTCCCAGGTGGAGTCCAGGTCATAGAGTGGGTTTGCCACACTCAAGCTGGCACCCCCTGGCTTGACCTCACCACGGGGTCGGCGAGTCATTGGGTCTCTGGACAGTGAAGGCTCTGTGTTGGCTCGTGGCACAGATTTCTTGGGAAGGGGTGGGGGAGTGGCTTTGGCACCTGGATTAAAGCTTTCAGATTCAGAATGGACAGTATCATCAAAGGTCTTGGGGTGTCTGGGGTGCTTTGCAGGAATCAAACTAGCCCTGGACTGACCTGAAGAAAGGGTGGGGACAGAGAAAGGTGGTCACAATTATTATATACATAACCAACAAACGCCGAGTACCTGAAATACTACGATATTTAACATTAGACACAATTGATATCTTTCACTAAAGAGTTAAAGAAAATGTTTAGAATGATCAAAAAATTTACTCATAGTTTCTAAATAAAAAAAGCAAGGTTTTGTCTCGCTCTTTCAATGGAATCTTTATATTTAATACATTGGAGGAATCGAAACCAGTCTCAGAAAAATAGTCTGTGTATATACAGAGTATGTGGAAGATAGAATAACGAAGGCATGTATCTACAATCCTTAATAAACAGAAATAACAGTGCGACTGACTCATCATGGCTTACTCCAAAAAAAAAAAAAAAAAAAAAAAAAAATGGGATGTACACTATGAGAACTGAACCTTGCACCATACTGTAAGTGAAATCAAAATGTTGAGTGAAAGTGATGTTATGAACAGTTATGTGGCATCTATTTTAAAATAAGCTGCTTGAAACAATCACCTGCACCAATATATATAAATTAGAAAGGCTAAACTGAATATTTTTCACTAGGATTACTTTATATTTTCACCGCTGAAATAACAGCGCTGAAGATAATTAACACGCTGGAGTCGTTTTAAGGCAAAATTTCATCTTTACACAATCAACTTTTTTGCTTTCTCATCTGTGATTCACTCTCCGTTTACCAAACACTAATTGCTTTTATACATAAATAAAATTAGTTTTGGCCAGGTTCAGACTTGGCGACACAAAACTTTTAATAAAACAATAAGACAAACATACGTTCAAAAATCAAAAGAAAAACTAAAATAACAAAATAATTAAATTTATTGTTTTTAAAAAGTTCTGGAGAAATGATTAAATATGACATTGACAAAGTGTTTTACGGAATCGTGGATTGTACAGTTCTGTCAGGAAGAATCAAGACTGTTGTCTGTGTGGTGGGTGTTTCTCTTTTTTTTTCATGGTGTCTGAGTGGAAAGTTAAGGCCTGTGGGTAATTTTGACACCCCATTTTAAAAAACAAACCAGCCTCACATTTGATTTATGACTATCCCCTACTCTAATATTCTGGTAATAACTTTCCTGCACATTGGATTCCCTCCCTCCTACACAATTCTTCCCTGTAATTATTAGTTATGAGGAAATCATACAAGCTTCATCTACATTCTATACAAACACCTAAAGGAACTGTGTTGTTCTGATGTTGACAAATGATTTCATCTTCTATCCTGGACCATTATGCAGACCCTGTGTGTGTGTGTGTGTTTGTACGTGAGCTTAATGTAGTTGGCACATACCTAGGTTGGTGTACGTGGCACTGCATGAGCTGGAAGCAGGAGAGTGTGAGTGAGAGTGTGTGCGTGTACCCTCATCCTCCTCTGGCTCCCCTAGACTGGCACTGGGTGAGAGTGGACGAGCCATGGGCCGCGTCGAGAGAGTGGACTGTTCACTCACGGTGGGCAGTTCTACCTTGGCCGGCAAAGAGGTCATGCCAGGTGCGTCAGTCTCTGGGCCCTGAACCGGCATCTGACTGTATGAGGTGGAGAAAAAGCAAAATGCTGTGTCTATTTTGCCTAGTAGAGAATGAGACCCATAATTTCAGTCACTCATTGCGCTTTACTGTAGAGTATTCCACTTAAATTCTCAATTCTGAGAACTTAAATCAATTACTCAGATAATGTTGACTTTCAATAATAGGGCCTGAATGATAATGCCTTCTCACAACATACTGTATACAGATTTAATGTGTAACAATTGTATAATGAGCATTTAATTTGTAAACAGCCCGTGTTAGTAATTATGACCGTATCAACAGTAACAGAAAAGCAGGCTCCACAAAATGTATCTTCTGTTGTTACACCTGTCTACTACAGTAAAATAGACTGGGCTGGAACCACTTTCTATTTCATATTCATAGAAGAAGAATTTCTTAATTAGGATAAGAGGCAATAAAGGCACAAACACTGTACTGACTCCCTAGATCATTATTTTTAATGAAAGGAATTTATCTCTCATACTAATTAAACACTGTTTCTTTAGTATCATGATGCAAGTGGGTCCAGCTGTGAAAACAGCAGTCTGATGTGCCGCAATCCCACTGTGTTGTCTCCCATGAAAACTAATGATGCCTTCAATGCTGAATCAAATATATAAAGACTTTAAAAGAAAAATACATAGTCTGGATACTTAATTTAGTTTAGGACAAGGGGTGGGGCTAAACTATTTAAATACTATTTCTATCATGCATGATTTATAATTGATGTTTATCTTGTAACTGGATAATTCATTATACATATATATGATAGTTTTTTATTCTCTACAACATCTATAATTAATATTTATTGTATTAAATATTTTTTTATATTTCATTTAATCGCTTATTATTTATTTATTTTTTTGCTTTTTACCTGCACACCAACACATCCTGGAACAACAAGCCCAAACCACAAGAAACAACATTATAATTTAATAACGATACTAATAACTTATTATAATATCCTACATAAAACTAAAATAAAAAAAAAGCCGTCATGATGGTATAGCAGTCATTCTTTTTAAATCACATGCACCGTCAAAACAAGTAAGCAACATGAAAAAAAATTAAGCAAGTAAGTGTTGTCATAACTCTGGAAGCAAGCTATAGTGTTAGAACTTGTCCGAATCACCTCAACCAATGACCGCTTTGCAATTTCCACATCCAATAAGACATTTACTGCTCAGAAAGCAAGCAAAGACGCACACACACCCGTCTTGAATCAACAACCCAGTCAGCGCATTGTGCTTACCTGCTCTTCGTGCTCACACAACTGCCCATATCTGAAAGCTCCCTCACCTTCAGGCCAGAAGAAACAAACTCTCCGCTGGTATCTTAATATGTCTACCTTCCTTTCTCCTTCTTTTTTTCTTTCTGTGCTCGCTCTAAGGTATTTTACCTCTAAGCTGTACTCTGCATGCCTCTTGACACACCCTCTGCTAGTTGCTCACTGAAGGAAGAATGATTAACACTTCCTTTACCTAGAAGACATGCTTTTATCAGCTCCTACTCAATTTGGATTAGGAACAAGTTACTATTTATTTATTTTCATCCCCCATGACATACCAATGGGAAATACATTTTAAGAAAAAAATGTAATGGTAAAAAATTTCTCCCAAAACACATAAATGTGCACTTATTCTCATGGCTTGTGTACATTATGTACCGTACATCTGGACTATTAACTAATAAAAATAAATAAATAAATAAAAACTAGATGCATCCAAGTACGGAATGGTTCCCATGAATTCTGGGAAAATATGTAATAATTTCATGCAAGCACACAAACCTGCATCCTTAGTTTATCTTTCATCTTAAATAATGATTGCCATTATGGAGCTGCATCATGAAACAAATCCATATACCTTGTATTTAAAAGCAATTACTAAAATGCAGAATGTGTGCAAACCTTGCTTTCTGTTTTAATGTTTGAAAAGGGTATAGAATAGTAGGCAAAAAGACAATGTTTGGCTTTGCAGGTTTTGACGCAATAGTGTGGATGAACAACGTGTGTAAACAAACAGTACTAAACGCAAATGGCCCTCCAATAGGTGATTCAGCTTTCAAAACCACATTACAAAGTGTAATAAGATGACCTTTGTCCTACTGCACAAAGGTTACCGTAGAACGAAACAGGCTCAATGACTTGTGCATCTTGAATTTAATATGCATTAAAAAAAGGTATTGGTTAACAGTAATGGTAAAAATGCCATGCTGCCTGTGATTATTAAAAAAAGAGAAGAAAAGAAACATTGCATAATAAAATATAATGCAAAAGGAGTTCAGCTAAAGAAGAGAAAATGGAAGAGAAGGAAAACTAGAGATAGCACTTACCTCATCACTTTGCTGATCAAGAGGCTCGCTCTGCTCTTTGGGGCTCCTGACTGGTTGTATGACATCACTCCACCTGCACCTGACTCCTCCACCCTAAGCTCTGCCTCCCCATCACCTCCTGTCCCACTGTCTGGCTTGTAGGTAAATATAATGGTGGGTTTTTGGGTAGGATCATCTGTTTTTGACTCTGAAAACCAGTGCTGTCTCTGGAGTGGAGGAGGGGGTAACATGGTGATAACAGTCCCATCCAAACCCACCAGCTTCCCTTTCTCTTTCTCTCGCTCTGCTTTCTCTTTTTGTTCATCCTCATCTTTCCGCCGGCGGAAAAAGCTCTTGAAGGAGATCCAACGTTTTGGCCTGTTACTGTCAGCTGAGCGTCTGCCTTCTGCCACAGGGCTGATCTCACCATCACTCGGCCTGGAGCCCACAGGTCTAGTCCAGTTGCTGAAGTGCCTCTGAAGCAAGTTACTGGCATGATATGGGGAAGAGGTGGATCTGGGTGGAGGGAAAGGGGCACTGGGTTCTGATTTTGGACTTGTGGGAGCCTCAGCTGCTGAGGCACTCTGAGACTTGGGCAAGAACTTGGACGGTGTGTCCTTGTGAGATTTGGTCAGACTACCCTCGGTAGGGCAGTTGAGGGATTTGGGTCTGCTGATAGTACCCTTAGTGGCATCAGGGGGAAGAGAATAGAGCTCCTCAACACTGCATGTCTTGCTTTGAGCTGAGGGTGAGTCTGGAGGAGACTGGGGTGGCTGGATAGAGGCTACTATCTGAGACAACACCATGCTGGCTTTCTCTCTGTGCCCTGGTACAGTGGATGTGGAGGTTTGGCACTCACTGCTTGCTGCTACAGGTGAATCATCACTGGGATTACTGCTACTGGTGATTTTAACAAAGCTGCTTTTTGTCAGACTGCTAGAGGCAGTGCTAAGAACGGGGATAATGTTTGTTCTAGGGCTGGAAAGAGTAACTGAAATGTTGGCTCGTGTACTGCACTCAGGAGTACTTTTGGCTTTGTCACTGTGAGGTATAGTTCTTGTCATGTCTCTATCCTCCTTAGAATCAGCCGAAACAATTTTTCTGGTCAGTTTGTGTTCTGTGGTTGCGACCTGTGCATTTTCAGAGCTGCCGATTTCCTCATATGTGTGACTCTGTACTCTACCTCCGGTTCCCAGTTTGGGCTGTGGCAGCTCCCCACTCACACCCAGAAAACTCTTATACACAGCCAGATTATCATACGCACTCGGGTTAATCACGATTGGCACTTTCACTGCGTTCTTTGAACTGCGTGCATATGTGGGTTCGTCTCTGATGATGATTGGGAAAGGAGGCATTCCAGCATTATTGTAGCTATTAAATTTGATCTCTGACAAATTAGGAGACTTCACAGGTATGGTGCGTGAGGAGGACACGCCAGCAACAGGGGAGGTGGGAGCTGATTTATGGTTGCCTTGTCTGGGAGGGACTGATGACCCAGATGGCGTCCCAGTAAGCAACTCTACTTTGGGCATTTTTTGCCGTGGACTAGTGCTGGATGTCCAAACCTCTTGGTAACGGATGTTCCCAGGCTTGTTACAGGAAGGACTGGGTGTAGCAGCATTGGCTAAAGCAGTACCTAGAGAGACTGGTGCTGATGGAGAAACTGAAATGAATGGAGATATTGGAGTGGTTGGAGATACTGCTGCAGACTTAGGCGAAAGTGGTGTTTTGGGTGATATAGGAGATTTTGGGGAGAGAGGAGAAGCAGACAGGGGGATGTTTTTTGAGGCTCCTGGATAAGGTGGGGGACCCAGTACTGTGGTTGCGCCTTTGGGCTTGGCAGTGCCCTCAGTAGTTCGTTCCTCAGTGCTGGCCATAGACGCCGATACATCAACCACAGTGTATGGCTTACAGATGGGAGTCTTCTCCAAACTCACTACTCTGTACGGTTTAGGCTGCTCCTCTGTTGGGCTAAAGCTTATTGTTATTGGCTGGCCAGGGAGTGCTTGTGGAATAGGTCCACCCTCTCTTTGATTAATTTCTTGATCCTGTAATCGGATTGCCAGAACCGCTGTGTGTGTCTCAATGGATTTAGGTGAGCTCAGTGCTCGGCCTACTGGGTCTTGTTGTACTGCAGAGCTAACTGGAATAGGGTGTAAGCCATTGGGCTGGTTACGAGGGACACTACTGCCACTGCTGGAGGTGGAGTCCTCAGGCAGAGAAGATGAGGACTCTGGTGAGGTGATGGACTCAGAGTTAGACAGGAAGCCACTGCCCTGGGGGTCAGAGCCATATGGAAGAAGTCTTTGTGCCTCACTGGAGTCCATGGAAGGATAGCCATTTAGAATCTCATCATAACTATCATAGTCAACAGCACAGATCCGTTGCAGTGAGCGGTTCCGCAGAGGTACAGTGTTCCACTTCTTACCAGCTGCAAAGGGAACTGGGGACAGCGTTGCAGCTCGAAAATTTGCAAAGCGTGGTTGACCCCTCATCCGGATCTCCATAGCCAAAAGCTCTTCATCACTCTCATCCCAGCTCTCATGCTCATCATCGTCATCATCATCATCACTCTCACTTTCCTCTTCATATTCCTCATCCTCCTCTCCATCACTGGAAAATTCCGGGTAGCAAAAGCGTCCTCCCTCAGAACTTATAATCTCTGCACTGTCACTCAAAGAGACATGTTTACTGGCACTGCTGCTATGACCCAAACCCAGACAGCCGGCTGCAGGCAAACCTCTCTCCAAAGAGCGCCTATATGAGCAGCCGATCCGGCCCAAGAAGTCGTCCCTGCTAGAGCTCAGATCTGAGCCCAAACCTGCAATCTCCTTCAGCACATCCGTTAAGCCATTATTGTTATTACTGGTTGGTGGACAGAGAGAAGGAAATCCCTCCACTTCTATCCTTTCATCATTTCTTTCATTGTTATTAGGTTCTGCAGGTCTTTTACGGTTTAAGCCATTGTGATTCCAAATGGTGAAGCCTGATGCTTTTCCAGATTCTGCCCCCTCTACTACTTTCTGAGGATTTCCATCTAAATCTAGCCCCACCCCAGAGCATGGGAGCATCATGGTGGGCTTTACAGCAATTGTGGGCTTTTTTGCCACAGGAGGGCGGAACTGGCCCGAACGGGAAGAACTGCTGCTTCTCTGAGCGTTGCTAGTAAGGTTAGTGTTGATGACAGAACTGCCACCTGTGGGTGAGTGGCTTGGGTGGTTAATGATATTTGAGCCTCCAGTGGAGATGTTACTATGTTGGGTGAGGCCTTGTTCAGGAGGACACTTATGTGGACCCCCTTCAGGTAGGCAGTGCAGACTTTTGGGCTTAAAGCAGTTCTTGCACTCGCCAGGCTTCCACACGTGTTCAGTGAAGGTGTTGCAAGCAGACATGTCTGCAGTGCTGGCAGCAGCACACTCAGTGGACTGGAAAGCGTTCCATCACAGAGACAGCTGTTACAACACTGCTCCTCAAAGCTGCTACAGGCCAACGGTAGGGAAGCAGCTTCCACGTAGAACACTGACAAATCTACCTGAAAAAGAAACAATTAGAGGTAAGACATTGTTCATTACTGAAATAACTTTTAAATAACTACATTATAAAATATTACTTAATTGTGTACTTAAGGAACAAAGCCACGTTACTATTAAGAAATGCATTAGCTGTAGGTTTCCAGTAGGGGGTGCAGTGTGCTTAACACTTGAATCTTTATTTGACCCAAAATGACCATATTTCAATAGGACTATTCTAAAAACTATTTTCCAACATGGATGGTAAGAACAATGTGCCTTTGTTTGTGTTCAGTTTATTTAACAAATAAGTAATGTTCATCTGAAAGTAATATGATATTCTGTAAAAATCTGATAAAAAGAATTGGTTTGTGTCTTCTTGTATGAATGTTTCAAGATATAAGAAGAACCATGCATCATTAAAAGTTGGATATTTGTGCCTCTCATCCTCTTACGCACACACGTACACACACACCACTCTCTCTCTGCATCTCTGTGACAGAAAGACAGAGATATAGGGAGAGAGAAAGCGAGAGAGAGAGAGGAGACTGAGAGTAGCGAAAGAAACTGTCAAGCATGTTTCTGCTCTATATTTAGCACTAAGCTAAGACCAGTTGCATGTAGTTTTCTGCCACTGCATGACACACGGAAACACACATAACTCAGGCCTCGTCCTAACGAACTTCCTTTAGAGAAAATGTATGCAGAGAGAATGCAGAAATAAGAACGGCACAAAAGAAATGCAACAGCATTAAATCAAGAAACGTCAATCTATGCTTAGAGTTGTTAATATATCTGAAGTTAAATGTGTTTATATGGAAATGCTAAATACCTGCCTTAAAAATGTTTTTCCTTTAAACTACAAAATAGTTAAATTAAAATTTAACAGTCAAACCGTAGTATCTAACTGTTCAAATCCTCTAAAACTTGTATGAATGCTTTTTAATGGTAAGGGTTAGAAATCTTAAAAGACACTCATAACTTTAGACAGTTTCTAGAACACCTCCTCATCCACAAAGATGGCCCTGCTTGCCTGAACATTTTACTGTAAATAGCCTCAAGCAGATCATAGACTGTATAAGAACTGGAAAAACCCTCCATGACATCACCCATAGGTTTTCTGAAGAGAGGTTTTGAAGCTCAAACGTGGAAACTCAGGTTGTGGCCACCTTGGCAGGAGTTGACTCTCCCTAAACCTCAGTAAACCCATAAATGGACGAATGGGTGTAATGAACGTAGTCTGGCTGTTGATTGGAAACTGCCCACTTACCTCAGTCACTACAAGCTAACTAGCTTATCTAGTGCTAAGTTGATGCTAATCTACTTATATACTGTAAGCGCTAAGGTGGCTACTGTTCATTTATATACTGATGTTACTTTAAATTTGACTGAACTCCATCATTCATGCCCTACATTTCGTCTTGTATCAACTCCTACATTTCTTTTGTTAAGTTGAACATCAAGGATTCAAGTTAGCTAGTGAGCTAAAGAGATGCATAGCAGACAGCTAGTAGTTTGAAACCTGAAATAGCGCTGGCAAAGAAATCAGCCAAACCCTTAAATGCGCAAAATTGTTTGGCTTATTGTAATTTTAACTGATGAGTTATACACAAATTCACTCCTCCTGTATAGCTGTCATGAATGAAAAATTTATATAAATATTTTTTACCAGGTTGCAAACATTTCTATTTCT
This sequence comes from Channallabes apus, assembly GCA_030522415.1. Classification (NCBI taxonomy): domain Eukaryota; kingdom Metazoa; phylum Chordata; class Actinopteri; order Siluriformes; family Clariidae; genus Channallabes; species Channallabes apus. Next base: position 39,475,447 of record CM060107.1, on the reverse strand, counting down.
GTTGGGTCCCTGTGGGTCATTGTCATTAGAGGAACGACACATTTTGGCACTTCCATGTTGGACTTATTTTTCAGACCTGGTCCCATATGTACTTAGTGTCTCAGAGTAGGAAATCGCTCCTAAGTGGCCAAAAATTCTCAGCCATCACTCCTACCTCCACCAAAATGTAGGAGAGCTCTGGAGGTGTCATAACTGATTCAAACTCCAGTTTGCCTTTCTTTTCCAAATCATTTTGATCAGATTATTACAGTCCTACACAGCTCTTAAAACAGTTATGATTGGAGCAGTCCGATTAGAATAATCAGCATCGAAATATTTATCATCATACGAAGGTTGTACCAAAAGTAATGCAAAAGTGGGCGTGACTGACATGGGTCATTCAATTTGCACATTTTGGAACAGTAACTCTTTCTTTATACAAAGGAAGTCAATACCACTGGGTGGTTTATCGCCAGAGCTTCCCTTCTTTAAACATCTTCATCTCTTGTCAGTGGCGTCGTATCTGTAAACATTCCTTCAAACACGAAAAAGCTGATTTTCCAAGAGAATTGGAGAGCTTTGTCGAACAATGGCACAAATGTATTGCTTGTGATAAAGACTAAATAGAGTAGATCTTCCTTTACACGACGCAACTACTCAATAAACATGTGCATTCTAAACAACCGTTGGAAGTTAATAAAAAGGGTCGCCAACATTTGGCGACCCTTTTATTACGCCAACATTATTACTTTCGTTACAGCCGTTATACTATTTACATCAAGTAATGAGTAAAGTGATCTAGCTATTGGCTTCATAAGCGTTTTTTGTTATTTATAAAAATGTTCATTATAAACACAAACACTAATAAAGAGAAATATTAGTTCCACTTTTTTATATAAAAAATATGTGTACTGACCTGCAGGACTATACAGAAAACAGAAAAGAGAGAACTAGGAGCTATTTAAAACACTGTGTGTTAAGGTAATGGGATGTTAATGGAGTGAAAGTGTCCCATCTGGAGCATAACAAAATATTCAACCATCCATTAAAAATTTTAACACTGCTCCATTTTACCCTTCGGGTCATGAGAAATACACTGGACTGGGAGGAAAACCAAGCCTGAGTAAGCACCTATCAGCTATCATTAAAGGCACGGCACATGCTTCTGTGTGAGAGCAACATGACTTGCAAAGCACACTGGGTAACCTGTGTAGGTTTACAAGCCAGAGAAATGTATAAACACCAGAGAGAAGAAATGCAAGCTTTTCCTGTTGAAGGCTGATAGTTCAACAGATCTGTAAAACACAGAGGTTTTCTTCTGCATTCTTACTAGCACTTAAATAACTTTGTGCATCATCAGAAAGAGATGAGGAGAACAAGTGAGAAAACTTTGCCTCCTGCTGTGGCCCAAGAGCAAAAGTGGGCGTGGCTCTCAGACAGGGTCACTCTGGTCAGATATGGGTCTCTGTGTTCAGCCATGGGCAGACACAATACATCAGGAACAGCATGTTTAGTGTACTGACACACACACACACACACACACACACACACACACACACACACACACACACACACACACACACAGACACACACAATTAGCCACCAAAGAACAATCACCACAGATGAAAACTCAAAGTGACTTGAAATCGAACGCAAATTCAAATCACATCACTCTCTCTCTCTCTCTCTCTATCAAGTAAATACCAGTGTTCGCCTGGCTGCCCTTTTTGCAAACTGAACACTCATCAGTGTAAGCAGGACATTCACATCTGGCACATGGAGAGAGAACCAAAAAAGGCAAAACGAATGAAAAACCTTGTAAAAACAGAAGAGCATAAAATTGCAAGCGGTGGCTATGAATCATGCTGCGTAACTCTGCATAGGTACTGAATTGCCTGAATAATACACTAAACTTTTTGTTTCAGACAATGAGTGATTTTTCCTGTAGGTGGAGATCCAGGAGCAAAGATAAAGAGTCAAAGCAAAGAGTCCAGCGTCGTTACACAGTTACAGTTGTCTCCAGGAAAATCGGCACCATCGGGAAAGATGGGCAAAATGGTTATCACATATTCTCATAATGTCTTTAGATGAAAGAAAAACAAACAAACAAAAAGCTCTAGAGGGAACACTGACATCATCTGGATGTTTCTGATCAATTGAATAATTCACAGCACTGCTGTGGATCTAATCATAAGCTGACTCACCTTCCTTTAGTATCATGATGTCATTCATTCCAACTGATTAAAATCCATCACATGTCCAGGGATTATTATGATTCATACTAAACTAGAGTAAGAGCAAATAAAACAAAAGATCCTTTTTCGGAAGCTTTAACTTCAACGTTTCACCAATATGTACACACTCTTGTTTTTGATTAATGACAGTCATGCAAACACGCAGTCTTATATGCATGTAAAGAAGTATGTCACAATGACAGGTTTTTCTATCAACATGGTGGAGCCATTATGTTTTTGAGGATTTATGTCCATTCATTCAGGATTTAATGATTTCTATGGAATAATCATTGGAACTAGAAAGTGAGCTAATTGGAATTTTTTTTAATGGGTCCACCTGTAAAAAAAAATCTGTATGTACTTTCCCCTACAAGTGTATGTACTGTATTTTGAGGAAAAAATATTGGACTGAACAGTTATTGTGAATAACTATGACTTAAATCTAGAGGTGAATAGACCTTATTTTACGTTTATTATGACGTAAAAGCTACAGTGCGCTAATACAAGCTTAGCATTTTTGATACTTTTGAAGTAGATTTAAAGGATGAAATATAAATATAATCAATATTTGGTGTTAAAACTGCATCACTTGAACTTGTCTAGTAGAGTAGGTCAAATCTCTCTTGTGACATTTCTCTGGAGGCAATTATAAACCTACTTTTTAAGAAAGCAAATGTTTGGACAGTTAAATAATCGTTCATTTATTATCTAGTGCCAAGACAAACGATCAAGACAGAATATATCTAATGAATAAAATAAATTAGGATAAATAATACGAGTAATAATTATTTTATTGCCTCAGTGTTGCTGAGACTAGACCTGACCAACTGAAGCAACCCCAGATTATAACACTGACTCCAGAGGCTTGTAAAGTGACCACTCTGCATGTCCCTTCTTACCTTGACGCATCAATCGCTCTGTAATAAGGTCAGTTTGTACTCATCAGAACATATGACCCTTTTCCACTGCTCCAACGTCCAATTTTTAAGCTCCCCAGTAAACTGACACCTTTTTTCTGATTAGTCTGACTAACAAGTGGTTTTCTTATGGCCACACAAATGTTCAGTCCCAATCCTGTGATTTCTTGTCACTTTCTTGTCACAATTAAATTTTTACTGTATCAAGTGTTTAATAAAAATTTCAAGTGTAATTAAATTAAGAATAATTTTTAACTAATTAGTCTTTTTCTGCCCACATTTCTAAAGAAAAGGTGACAGTTTAGCATTATCCCTCTATGTTTTAATATCGCAACCTATTACAATCATTTTAATGTTTGCTTGAGGCAATTATTTCACTCTTCTGAAACTTTTTTCTGGCCAGACAGTATACATATATAAAACATCATACCTAGGATTATCACTAGGCAGGCTTATAAATAGAGGACATAATTTTATTAATATAAAGAAACATACTAAATTACTAAGACAAATTAGCGACAAAAAGCTACAGTTTCTGCAAGTGTATTTATTTTATAGTTTCGACCTTATGGTCGTCTACGCACAAGTCTGTCAATTTTTATAAAAGGGGCAATAAATATATTCCTCGCTGCATATGCTCTGTAGTATCAGTGCTGTGTGAAGTAATGACTCATCCCCATGACTCCACCATTATAAAGTATTGTCCTTAAAATACAAGTAGACAAAGCTATGAAATAAAATCTCACTGCCATCCAAATGTCTCATCATCCAACCATCTCACAAAGCCCACTCTTTCATTAAGGCACACACTCAGTGATATGATTAACCCTCCTGTTCACCATGTCGCACTGCTCTCTGGTTCAGGATTATCATTTCATCATAAACTCGCTGGTCTTTGTGGAGTGATGTTTATTCGTTCTCTTGTCCGAGTTCATGTTGTCATTCGCTTGTTTGAGTGAAATAATGGCTTACGGACATGAAAACTGTGGCAATTTAGTTTTGGGAATTCGGAAAACCAAATAGAGAGAGAGAGAGAAAGAGAGAAAGGATTTCAACCAGTGCCCTAAAAAGATTATAAACCAAAAACAACTTGGTGAGTCATCAGCACAGTTTGGGTTGGTTAATATGAGTATGGGCTTTGTGTTTCTGAAGTTTCTACAGCTCTAGTGGCCTGCAGTTACAGATCAAAAGCCTGACTCATGTTTATGCAGATTACTCCCAAGCCTAGCTCATTATGAGAATATAATAGCACAGATCTGACTGAAAAAATGCCTGGAATGTGTGAAACCGATACTGCAGTCCGCAGTCTAACCAGTTACTACTGCTGTGCTCAAAGACGTGATATTCAGAGTACTGAACTGTGCACTTTATGGTAAAGGAAAAAGGAAAAAAAAACAAGACAGGAAACATAAAAGACAGCCTCGCCCGGGATCTATACAGATATAAGAGTCAGAGTATTAATATCGATTTTGTTCCCAATTAATGGGGATCATTCTGAGCTGAGTCTCAAAGACTTTAGATCATCAGCCTGAAGAAAAAAAGTTGAGTGGTGTTGGCTCTCATTCTATTCGATCTTTTATTAATTTTCAGGTAGAAAAAGGGAAAAAAGTGAGAACGAGGAAAATGGAGGAAGAATGCGAGTTACATTCAAGCGGACAATATTTCCTCAATCTGATTACCTTACTACTAATGAAATGTGAGCCAATCAGTGCTGCATACACAGCCTGGTGGATAAAAGTCTGAAGTAAAGACATGTGGGAGAGAGTTGTTTCCACCTAAAACAAATGTGGGGTCAGTAGATGAAGGAACGTAAGGTTTAAGCAGTGGTGGGCAAACTACACAAATCCTTCACTTGAGTAAAAGTAGAGCAAAAGTATACGTTTACTTGTTGCTCAAGTAAACGTATACGCCCTCCATTTACATTTGTACTTGAGAAAAGTCTTTCCAAGTATGACCTTTAAATTTACTTCAAAAGTATCAAAAATGCTAAGCTTGTATTAGCGCACTGTAGCTTTTACGTCATAATAAACGTAAAATAAGGTCTATTCACCTCTAGATTTAAGTCATAGTTATTCACAATAACTGTTCAGTCCAATATTTGTCCCTCAAAATACCCCATATGGAAATGTTTATTTAAAAACACATATGATTCTTATATGTTCCAACAGAATATTATAAGGGACATATATGTTGTAAAAACCACATATGCAAAATGCATAATATTTATGTGTTTTCAGTCATATATGTTATATATGTCCTACACATGACTAAAGCCTTATTGATTTTTATGATGCAAAAACATAGTGAAAGAATGCTAATTTAATATAAATGTCCACCACATCTCTTGATATGTGTATAAAACCGAGCAGATTGCCAGTCAGTATAAGGCTGTACTTAACTCATGCCCTTGTTATCTTGTCCTAAGTGGAGCCCTATGCCTATAGTCAATCATACTGTACACTGATTTTAGTATATACAGCTTTCCAAAATCTCAGAATGATTCTTATGCATATCATCTCCAACATAGTTAATGTCACATATACAAAAATAACTTTTTAACCCCTCATTTTTTTTAAACATGTTAGGTCACGTAGTGGTTAGCACTGTCGCCTTGCACCTCCAGGGTCTGGGTTTGATTCCCCGGTTCGATTCTGTGTGCATTCTAACACATGGATATGTTTTGTTTTAAACAATTCCATTGTTGCCCTTGCCTTATGTTTAGGGTCGTTGTCCTGCTTGAAGGTGAACCTGCGCCCCAGTCTCAAGTCTTTTGCAGACTCCAAGAGGTTTTCTTCCAAGATTCCCTCGTCCCTAAGCCGCACACAGCGCAGCTCCGCCGTTAACGGGGTTATGCGCCTCCCAGAATACATATTTTTGTTTATAGCAACTTGAAAATGTCGAAACATGACAGTTCCTTTTTGAAGCACATTTAAGGAAAATATGGGAATATATCACAAGACCCAATATTCGTTCCAAACTTTCCTGTTGCATGTAGAGGGGCGGCAAAATATCAAACATCAAACGGACTTTACCGCAGTGTTTAACATGAGGGAATTCACGTCGCGGGCGCATATACAACAGAAATGTGTGTAATAGGTTAGTTCAGCGCTGCAATAAATAAATAAATAAATAAATAAATAAATAAAAAAGCAATATGACGAGCAGATCTAAATGTAATTCCGAAAACTGGCAGTTTTAATTCATTTTCACATTTAATGTTAATCATGACAGATTTAATTTAATCGTGAAGAAGCAATTTTTGGCAATTTATCTCAATTTTGTGGGGCATTTTTGTTTATTGTGATGGAATTATTCCCATAAGCCCCCGTAAATTTCTGACCCTGTTCTCATATATTTTATTTTATCTATATTTGACCTTTGTTTTTTTCTCCACCTGGTGCGATGAGGAATATTTCTTTCTTCTTCTTGGCAATTGTGAAAGCAGTACGATTTTCGTTTCAGCATTTGTTTAGCATGTGTTCTGGATACTGTATAATTTTAAAGTAGCCTTTTACCTGCTTAACGTTACAAATAAGCAAGTCTAATACGCTGATTGGTTGCTGTTTAAATTTCTTCGCGAGATCCAATGAAAAGACAGATTACCGGCTCATTCGTACAAGCAGGAAGAGGACGGTTAAACCGCGCGCGGGCGTCGCTTCAACAGCTCTGGATTTACAGATTGCTTCAGGAGTTATTAAGGTGGGAATAATTTTCACTTGTAGTAATTACTCAGGCAGCAGTTTGATTCAGATTTATGCATTTAGCAATTTGTAAGCAAAGTAGATGTGTTTTTTTTCCCCTCTCTCGAATTTGTTAATGCTAATCTGTCAAACAATTCACAACAGTTAGTTTGCTACCAGCTAACGTTAGTAACTGGAGCCATATTTAATAACACTCTGCAACAACATTGACAGCCCTTGGTGTATTTAGCTAGGTTATAGCTGGATTAATTTATTTTTTGTTTATGTTGTGTTGGTATTTTACCAATAAAACTTTTATATACATCTTTAAAACATCGTCTATTGTAGGCCTACTTATCTTCCACAAGCGTTGCAGGTGACATGTTTAGTTGATATAGCATTATGCCAGTCAATCAGACTCACCGTGTCATTCCCATTAAATAATGTGAAGCTATTGTGATGTGCGAAGTTTTTATGGCAGCTGTATAACTACCATTGACAGTAATAGGCACAGGAATATTTAAATGCAGTAAATTTAAAATATTGTTTTCTTTACTGTAAACTGCCTTAATCTGATCTCTCTTCTGACTTTGAACTACTTTACAGACAATCGATTTCATACTAATGCTAAAATTAAGGAATTTCTGGGGTTGGAGTCTGATGAAAGGAACAAGCTGCCTAAGAAAAGGGCCTCACTCCCACCAACAAGATATACTGTACAGATTCAGATGAAACTGATGTTGAGAATACACCGGTATGACTGTTTGCGTGGAACTGAATGAATTTCATGCATATAATCACACACCATGTACTTAATTACTGAATTGAATTGTTTGCAGACATTTAAAAACAAAACAAGATATTTGGTATTTTTAAACCTAGGTCCTATTGTTCGTTAGAACAGTGAAACTGACAGTGACAAACAGGCTATGCAAAGGAAGCATACAAAGGCAAGACAACAAAGTAACCTGGTTGTTTTTGCATCTGACTATGCCCAAAATGAGGATGGCTTTACTCCACTCCAAAATGAACATTGTCATTAATCACTTACCCCCATGTCATTCCAAACCCGTAAAAGGTTAGTTCATCTTCAGAACACAATCTAACATGTTTTGGATGAAAACTGGGAGGCTTGTCACTGTTCCATTGACTGCCAGGTAAATACCACTGTCAAGACTCAAAAAAGTATGAAGGGCATCGTCAAGTAGTCCATCTGCCATCAGTGGTTCAATCTGAATTTTCTGAAGTGACGAAAATTCTTCTTGTATGGAAAGAAATTATAAATAATGACTTTATTCAAGGTTAGCACTGTCGCCCTGCACCTCCAGGGTCCGGGTTCGATTCCCCGGCCAGGCTTGATTCCCGTCTCTGTGTGCATGGAGTTTGCATGTTCTCCCCGTGCTTGGTGGGTTTCCTCCGGGTACTCCAGTTTCCTCCCACAGTCCAAAGACATGCAGGTTAGGCTAATTGGCGTTCCTAAATTGACCATAGTGTGTGAATGAGTGTGTGTGTGCTCTGCGATGGATTGGCACGCTGTCCAGGGTGTACCCTGCCTCGTGCCCTGAGTCTCCTGGGATAGGCACCAGGTCCCCACGACCCTAAATACAGGATAAAGCGGTATAGAAGAAGACGACTTTATTCAACAATTTTCTGGGTCTTGACAGTGGTATTTACTAGGCACTCAATGGGACAGTTACAAGTCTCCCCTCCCGGTTTTCAATCAATTTCAAACTCACAACTTTCTGGGATTCCATTTGGAAGCCTACTGTAGTTCCCTAAACACTAGACCACCCACCTCCCCCAAGCTGCTGTTGATCTGTTTAACTTGATAAGTAGTCATTAACCGTGGTCTACCTTGCTTCCTAAAAAGAGTATTTTTTTTTACTTTCATTTATTTGTCTTACAGGTGCAACATTGCAAAAGTGGCCTCATGCGGTGCCCTCCAGCATTGATGCAGCCATCAATGCCAAAATTACTGAAGTTAGAGGAAAGAAGAAAACGTAAAAACATCCAGAAACCTTAATGCTCTTTGATGATTGATGGCCAGTGTATTCAGGGTATTTTGTTTTTCCTGGGCAAAGTTCTGTTTGCTACCAAGTTGGAATTGTAAATTACTCATGTGGTGTATAAATTGATTATGTCACTTTGCTTGAGTTGAAATAAAAATGTTCCATTGCAAATTTGTATAAGTCATTGACTGAAATCATATATAATTAGTATATGCAGACATATCTTAATATTGACTTAAATTATGTATAATAATTATATGTAGATTTATAGTAATATAATTGCTGTAATATAAGGAATTAGGTGGAAACAAAGTTTGAAGAGCAGGCACACAATTTCCCTATTAAAACAATATGAAATCTGTATGAAACACAAACAAAATGTAAATAAATCCTATATGACTTTTATTAGATTAGCATACAATGCAGTATAAGAACTTTACATGATTTGTATATTTTTTACTAATACCATACATATTTGCATACTATTGTCATGTAAAACTCATATAAGACTTCATACAGTATTCATATATGACCCAAAAAATCCCCTACAAGTTTTATGTGTACTTTTTAGTATGAAAGTGGCCATAATCGGTCTGATTTTGCATGAATGATTATTCCATAGAAATCATTAAATCCTGAATGGATGGACATAAATCCTCAAAAACATAATGGCTCCACCAGCTGTTGGCAGAGCATGAAAAAAAAATACATGAAACTCCCACACTGTAAACTAAAAGTAATATGTTTATGCAACACATCATCTCAGCAGAAGAAGACTTGCGATGTAGGAGATACAGTTCACGCATCTGTACATCAGGTGCTTGTTGCTACAGTGATAAGTGGTCAGCTTTAGAACACTCTTAAGTTGCCTCAAGTTGTTTATGCTTGAGCAGTTAATGAGGCGAAGCGCGCACACGCATACACACTGATTTATTTCAGGCGGATGTTCAACCACAAATTGTAGAAAATTTCAGATTTAGTGAACACAACAGAGTACATCCGGGAAGTATTGACAGCGCTTCACTTTTTCCACATTTTGTTATGTTACGGCCTTATTCCAAAATAGATCAAATTAATGACATTCGTCATTCGGCTTCAAAGCCTCTGTCTGACACTCAAAATTTAACTTGTGTGTATCATGATGTTTCCACTAATCATCCTTGAGATGTTTCTACAACTTGATTGGAGTCCACCTATGGTAAAGCCATGAAGCTATAAAGACATGAAGTTTGTAGACTTGTACGTGTAGTTGTCTGTAGACCTCATGGTACTGAAGCATCATTATGGGATAATGTTTATAGAATTTTAGAATTTATAAATTGTTTTATATTCACATGTACATATACACACAAAGAATTTACGTTCCAATCTCTCAAAGGTCTAAATGAATGTGTCTGTAACACTGTAGAAGACAAAGATTCTGTGTTCTGTCTATCTCCATGTCCATGAGGCTATTAAACCGAGCCAACTAAATCCATTAGCGGTGCACAGAAAACACACAGAACTGTAAGCTGCAAATTTCTTTTAATTCCCACAGACCACCCACATCAAGCTAATTCTTATCATAGTTATCATCATCCTTTCATTAGACTGCAATGCATGAAGACTTATTAAGTCATTAATGGAAATCTTAGCCTAGGGAGGTGAAGAGAAGAACGAGAAAAGAGAGAGAAATATAACAAAGAAAAAAACAAACAAAAAAAAAGCCAATGGAGTTTCACAGCAGAGGTCTCCAGAATTCCCTGGCTGTTCATAAAGCTTTTCATTCCTGCACTTTTGTGTTGTGTGTGTGTCAACCTGACAGTGCCAAATGCACGTCTCTGGAGTCAAATGGCCTTTTCTATTCCTGCTCCAACTGCCACAGCCTCCACAAGAGCAGAAACACTGTGGATTAGTGAAAAAAAGACGAGGAAAAAGAAGCCAATACCCCCAAAAACGCCAGTGTCATCTGCCATGACATGAAAATGCATAGAGCAGACTGCAGAGACCCAAACTGCATTCCAGAAGCATGACTGATGGAGGTCACATGGATTCCAGCGTGGTGAGAACCATGGCGCTGAAAAAGCTTGGTGGGAAACTGGATATGGAGTGTATTGGGAACACATACGCACTATTTTATTTAATTGAGAATTATAGGACTTTATACTTATTTGATACATAGTAAGAGAAACAGAGGAGGGGGGGGGGGGGGCAGGCGAGAGTCAGAGCTGCTGCTAAAACCATTTACAGGCACAGAAACAACATTCCATTGCAGTGTGTGACTGCACAACCCCTGTGCTTAAAGTTTAGATAGGGGGAAAAATTCTTCTTATATTATTCAGCATGGTTGCTGCATTTGTACGGCTTTTTTTTTTTCGAAGTTTTATAATGATGTCATTTACCACCTCAAGATGCTTGTTGTGCAAAGTACTGTATGTGTGCATTTGTTGATTGGGGGGGCTGGACCCATGGCCGCCTCAGTTGTGGGTGTGTTTTGTTAGCACTTTTCTGTTTGACCATGTACAGCTGAAAAAGCTTCTTTAAGTGCACTTTTACAGCTACAGGTCCGTGACTGACCCAGCAGAAATCTTTGATTGTAAAAAATGTTATGTTGAGGTTAATGAGACAATGTTACAGATGCTGTTTTTGAAAGTTACAATTACTTTGATGAAATATGTTGGAACAACGTTGACTTCATGACGATGGGATAATGTTGAATGCACCCAACATAATGCTGCAAAAAATGTTCTTACATCATGTGCAGCAATAAAAGACCTTGGTGTAATTATAGATTTCAGTCTTTCATTTAATACACATGTACAGTAGATATTACTAGGATAGCATTCTTTCGTCCCAGAATTGGCACTACATGATGAAGAAAAGTTCATTATTTTGTCTCATCTAAGTTGGATTACTGTACCTCTTTACTGTCTATGTACAGTATATGTGCATAAACATGCTGCAGTAGTAAAGTAAAAATAGTAAAGAATCACTAGAATCAATTACTGCATTTTCCCCCAGTGAAATTGCACATCGATTTTAAAATTCATCATTCATCTAAAAAGCACTAAATTGTCTAGCACCACAGTACCTGAATGAACTACTAGTGTTTAATGATCCGCCATGCTTATTTCAAAGGGTGCAGGCTGCTTGTTAGTACCTCATATTATGAAAAATACAGTACATATACATACAGTACACACACACACACAAATATATATATATACAGTGGTGTGAAAAACTATTTGCCCCCCCTCCTGATTTCTTATTCTTCTGCATGTTTGTCACACAAAATGTTTCTGATCATCAAACACATTTAACTATTAGTCAAAGATAGCACAAGTAAACACAAAATGCAGTTTTTAAATGAGGGGTTTTATTATTTAGGGAGAAAAAAAATCCAAACCTACATGGCCCTGTGTGAAAAAGTAATTGCCCCCTGAACCTAATAACTGGTTGGGCCACCCTTAGCAGCAATAACTGCAATCAAGCGTTTGCGATAACTTGCAACGAGTCTTTTACAGTGCTCTGGAGGAATTTTGGCCCACTCATCTTTGCAGAATTGTTGTAATTCAGCTTTATTTGAGGGTTTTCTAGCATGAACCGCCTTTTTAAGGTCATGCCACAACATCTCAATAGGATTCAGGTCAGGACTTTCACTAGGCCACTCCAAAGTCTTCATTTTGTTTTTCTTCAGCCATTCAGAGGTGGATTTGCTGGTGTGTTTTGGGTCATTGTCTTGCTGCAGCATCCAAGATCGCTTCAGCTTGAGTTGACGAACAGATGGCCGGACATTCTCCTTCAGGATTTTTTGGTAGACAGTAGAATTCATGGTTCCATCTATCACAGCAAGCCTTCCAGGTTCTGAAGCAGCAAAACAACCCCAGACCATCACACTACCACCACCATATTTTACTGTTGGTATGATGTTCTTTTTCTGAAATGCTGTGTTACTTTTACACCAGATGTAACGGGACACGCACCTTCCAAAAAGTTCAACTTTTGTCTCGTCGGTCCACAAGGTATTTTCCCAAAAGTCTTGGCAATCATTGAGATGTTTTTTAGCAAAATTGAGACGAGCCTTAATGTTCTTTTTGCTTAAAAGTGGTTTGCGCCTTGGAAATCTGCCATGCAGGCCATTTTTGCCCAGTCTCTTTCTTATGTTGGAGTCGTGAACACGGACCTTAATTGAGGCAAGTGAGGCCTGCAGTTCTTTAGATGTTGTCCTGGGGTCTTTTGTGGCCTCTCGGATGAGTCGTCTCTGCGCTCTTGGGGTAATTTTGGTCGGCCGTCCACTCCTGGGAAGGTTCACCACTGTTCCATGTTTTTGCCATTTGTGGAAAATGGCTCTCACTGTGGTTCGCTGGAGTCCCAAAGCTTTAGAAATGGCTTTATAACCTTTACCAGACTGATACATCTCAATTACTTTTGTTCTCATTTGTTCCTGAATTTCTTTGGATCTTGGCATGATGTCTAGCTTTTGAGGTGCTTTTGGTCTACTTCTCTGTGTCAGGTAGCTCCTATTTAAGTGATTTCTTGATTGAAACAGGTGTGGCAGTAATCAGGCCTGGGGGTGACTACAGAAATTGAACTCAGGTGTGATAAACCACAGTTAAGTTATTTTTTAACAAGGGGGGCAATCACTTTTTCACACAGGGCCATGTAGATTTGGAGTTTTTTTTCTCCCTTAATAACTTAAACCTTCATTTAAAAACTGCATTTTGTCTTCAATTATGTTATCTTTGACTAATAGTTAACGGTTTTTGATGAGCAGAAACATTTAAGTGTGACAAACATGCAAAAGAATAAGAAATCAGGAAGGGGGCAAATAGTTTTTCACACCACTGTATATATATATATATATATATATATATATATATATATATATATATATATATAAATATATAAAAATTTTCCTTCCCCCCACAGATCACTGTTTCCACTCATCATCTTTGAGATGTGCTTACAACTTTACTGGGGTCCACCTGTGGTCAATTCAGATGAATGAACACGATTTTGAAGATTTAGGTTATTCAACTTACACACATGTTCATTTATTAAACCTATAACACTGACTCTAAAAGGTACCGTTTTGAGGAAAGCAGTCAGCACAGTTGGATGTTGCTCACTCTGGAGCTTTTTAAAAAAAAAAAAAAAAACAGAACAAAACAAAAAAATATTATAATATCAATCATTAAACAAAGACTTCAAAGTTCACCGGGCTCATCCGCATTTCTACAACTTTGAGACTGACTGAAGTGCAACAGGAAATTCCACACGCTACACCAAGGCCAAGTTTCTGAGCAAAAACAGACGCTGTATTATTTTTATTATGAAATGTTACTAAAAATTGGGAACAGTGTTTAGGGAGTTTGAAATTCCTGAGTTTTGAGAGACAGAAAGGTCAAACAGCTATGTGTCTGGAGAAAAGCCAGATATCACTGAGCATTCGTCATCTAGCCACACACACACACACGCACACACGAGTGTGTGCGAGAGAGAGCGAGAGAGAGATGGTTATGGAAAAAAGCGACAAGAAAGATTACTGACTTTCAAGCACAAGCTCATATCCATGCAAACAAACGATGTAGTGCTTATAAAAAGCTCAGAGGCAGAAGGATTAAGTGTGTGTATGTGTGTGTATTCAATATGAAACGTCTTATCATGAAGTCTTCTGAAAGCAGAAATAATATTCCCGTCCCTCAGTCTAAACACTCATTGTGCAGGTTTTAACCCGTGCTCTTACTTAACACACAGCTTTGTCATGCCATGTATAAGCATTGCACTCGTATTCCTTCACACAAATGACTCTCATGCTACCTTGACTGGCACATCGTCATGAAGGCCATGCTGACAAACACCATCATGTGCTGAAAGCCAAACAACATGCTTAGACGATGACGCGCCCCGTGTGCTCAAGGTCCTAAAAGGAGATGGATTTATGTTCCTATAGGACGAAAATGGCTGTGATTTATGGCCAGTGTTTGAGGAAAAAACTGCATCAAAGGCTATTATAAAAAAAAAAGCTATATTTCAAGAAAAAAAACGAATATTTTGAAAAATAAGCCATACTACTAAATCGTTCGATCTGAACATTTTAAAGATCATAATTATAATACTATGACAAAATGGCAAATGTTAATGATTTAATCAGTTTACGCTTGAATAATGATTTCATAAACACAATTATATTATTATTGTTGTTCTTAAAGGTCATCTATAAGGCAAAATTCTCTTTTGAGGCATTTTTAGATGTTCAGATGCGTCTCCATTGTGCATGTTACATCAAAACTGTGAGGAGCTTAAACAAGCCAATTCGATTTTCTCTCTAATGTGACCTCAAATAAGAAGATCCCCTCCCCTGATTAGTTGCTCAGCTCCGCTGTTCTCTGGTGGGGCGTGGCTCAGCTGCAGCTCATTTAAAAAGAAACAACGAAATCGCGCATTCAGAGGAGGAGTGAAACAAAGGGAGCCTGAGGTATAAAAGAAATTGAAATATCAGAGGGGTATTTCAGCGACAGCATTAACACATATACAGAAATATATGGGTCCTTTAAGTTTAATCGCTATACACCTTAATCTTTCCACCTACTCTTCGCAGCAGTTTCTAGTACTTTTTCGACATATAAACACTGCACCAGTTCTGCATGGTTTGTTAAAATCCTGTGCAGTGCTTCTTTAAAAATGGTTGCAATGGCCCTCATCATTCCATTACTATTGTAGCTTCTCATTCCTCTTTCTTTCCATCAACAGTAATATTTGAACATTTTCTTATTGTGAAGTTAATTGCTCTGCTGGCTTTACAAGATTTCTGCTGCTGTTGAACAAAATGTATTCATTTTTTGTTGTTGTTGCAGTAATGCATTTCAGATTTGTCTTCAAACTTTAAATTGCATGCAGTGGTCACCTTCAAGGCTATAACAGCTGGAACTCCAGCTCACTTACTACAGAAATCGAGGACCAATGTGTTACGGCACAGGGACCAATAACAACACTTTAGTTTATCGTACAAGTTTATATGGCAAGTTTTCGGGTTATGATGCTGAGCGCTCTGGAGCTCCACTCCATCACCCATCAATTTTTCCTATTATGATTCTCATTGCCACCTGTACTGTATCGGCTAGCCTTGAAGGTGACCAGGGCCTGCAATTTTTCCTTCAACAACTGAGACAATCTGGTGCTCAGGGACAGAAATATTTCTTATAAGTGCATCATTTTGTCATAGTATTATAATACTGTTACTTTTTTACTTCATAATTTCAGACATACTGTCTGTGACTTAATTTTCTTGAAATATTGTAATATTGAAACAGTGATCTCAAAAATGCCATTGTAGAACACCATGATTATGTGTCTGAGAAATGTTTATAATTAAAACATCATGAATTAATTAACAGGTAAAAAGTCCGAGGTTATGTTTCCTCTTGCGTGTGGAGCATCTGATGAAGAGCAGTATGGTAAAGTGCACAGGAGGGCTAGGAGCACACATGAGCATAGTGGTGCTAGTGGACAAAACTGCACAGAGCGTTCATGCAAAACAATAATGACTGAAATCTGTACACTTGTGGGCTCTACACGACTGTGAGAAAGAACGAGGGAGAAACTAGAGAAAGGATATGCACCGTTTTATTTTTCTTTACAAGAGCTGGTGATGTCTGACGTTTAGGAATTATGCATGCCTGGATATGTCCAGAGGGGTAAACAGAGTCGAGGCCGAGACACAGAGTATGCACGGAGTATGACAAGGACTGGAGTCTTTCCGGTTAAACACAGGTACACGGTTTGCATTAAAGGGCTGAGGAGGGGGAAAAAAGACCATTAAAAAAAAAAAACCTAAATATCTTATTTTAATAAAGGTAAAATAAAAAAAGGAAAGTCCTTAATGTGTGTACTTTTAACAAGTCATTTCTGTTCTTATTTAAGTTATTTAAATATTTCTGTTGATAATAAATGTTTATTTAGTAATTTATTACTATAAGTATTTATTACAGTTTCTGTTAACTCAAATTGTATTTTTTTGTGCCTAGGGTGTAAAGTTGCCTGCATGCATTACAGCATAGCTATTTCATTTATAGGTTTTAAACATGTCCATGGTGACAAATTAAACAGCAGTAGAATGTGCCTTAAGAAAGTGTTAGGCCACCAAAAAGCCTTAAATCCACCGTAGCACAGATTCTCCATGTCTCTGCAAGTGATAAACACTTGATAAAATCAAATGATATACAAGCTCCTCTAGCAATATGCCTTCAGTCAACGTTTGGATGAAGTTGGTGGCGCTCAAGGAGCAACCTCTGGTCCTGGAAAATGAGGCAAACTAATAATCCAGAATCAGCTGATTTGAGTGACAGCAGCATTTCAGTTGTGTTAAATTCCTAGCTGTCTGCTTTGCATCACTTTAGCTGACCAGCTAATTGGAATTGTAGGTAAGTAGCATGTTCCCATCAACAGACCAGCTCTATTTGTTACGCCTATTTACAGATTAACTGTGATTCATGGGGATCAGCTCTTGCCAAGGTGGTGCAGTTCAAGATTGACAGAGAAACTGGCTTCAGTTAAAAAATTAAATAAAATCTGAGACACCTTATGGTTAAAGAGACATCTAGCAGCTGTATTTTGAAAGGAACTGGCACTGACAGGCAGCAGCAAATCAGGAATTTGAAAGAGAGTGTGATGTACTATATTGTGACGTCTGTCACGCCGTCACAGCGGGTTTAAAACGGTAAGCAACTAAGCCACAACTATTTTATATAGAGTTAATCAGGCATTTCTACAGCACTTGAACAGTGCTAAAACTGTAATGTGTCAGAAATGATGATCTGAAAGATCACCTGAGATTGAGACTGATCAGCAGTACCAGGCTTTTATTTTGTGTTTTAAAGTGCCGGTGACAACACTGGGCTCATTCTAATATTAAGAGTAAAACATTAAAATAACCTTTTTCTGACAAATCCTGCATTATTAATAATGATTCTTTATAAGAATTCAGCTTTGTCTATGATTGGTTAGCTATGATATAAAAGCCAATCCTAAAGCATGAAGGCGAGACTTCAGCAGTTCAGTTAAACACCTTGTCAGTGAGAAACGGCAGTGAATTTGAGAGACAGTGAATGACACCTCAACACTTAGTTCACTCGTTCTGGTTGTTTTAAAAGCAATGATATGCGTGGTATTTCTGACGCACGTGATGCCCATCACACTAGAAACAGATGTTTTTGTGTTAAACGTCACGCCTATTCTAATAGTGGAATACAGAGTGCTCCTTGAACACACACACACCAATATGGCTTAGTATCCAATTTGTGGATTCTGTATGAATTACCTAATGCAAGTGAACGTGGGATAAAAGTGGATTCTTATTATCACCTTTATAGTGTGATTTCTAATGTTAATGGTAATGCACACTGCTTTGTTTGCATCAGTGTCTTGTTGCTAGCAACATCATGGGCCAATAGGCACGCTATAAAACAACGAGGTTTACCTTCAACTGATGGACCACCATTTAGAGTGCTGTGTTCTTGTGCTCACGTAAATAAGAGCAAAATAGCTTTATACTGGCTTTTACTGGTGCGATTTTGAAAATTTACGCATGCTGGGTGATTAAGCTCACAGATCTAGGAAAAGTCATGAAAGGAGGGTCCTGATCGAGTGTGAAGTTTTTAGTTTTTTCCCCCCTTGCGGTCAAATGACCGCTGCTCTGCGCTTCTAGTGCGCTTCAGTGTGCACAAAATAAATCAATTTAAGTGGAAGAGGGAAGAAAGTGCAGAAGGATTGCAGAAACAGTTCTCACGTGAGGGTGAGTGCTGTAATGCTGGATATAGCATGAGCGTGACACTGCTTTCATACAACGGTTTCGCAAACAATTTATTATCAACAGGCTTTGATTTGTTTCTTTAATTTGCTCGGTCAACACTTATCCTGGTGAAACTAACTAACCGCAACTGGCAGAGCTGGTGACCGACTAGTTTTAAATTCTGACCAGTAGTATGTTGCCAAGGAGGGAGGAGAATCAAGCCGAAAGGTGGTGAACAGTCCTGTAAATCCTGTAAAGTTATTCTTCGTATTTTTACTTATTTCCCTATAAAATATCAGCTGCATTAACTTTTGGGTTTTGAATCCCAAATAGTGTTAAATGGAAAGCTAGTGTGTATAATCAACTGTCACACACACCAAGTAGTGCCGTTGATCAGGGATTGGAGAGCGATTTGGAATTCAGTATAGGATCTAGTTAGCTTTTTAGCTGCAAGTAAATGAACACAGATTCAGATGTGATTCGGAATGACTTAGTATCAGTTATTAGTAGTGTTGTTTAAAATGACATTATCAAACGTGTTCTCTTGCTGAAAGTGCTTCTGTGACTGGTTTTGAATGTGGACTTTTGCCAGGCAGCTACTCTCTCCTCAGTACTGAGGACACCACCGACCTACTTTCACCCATGCTGCGACCAACAATTACAGTAATTAACAGTAATTAGAACACCAGGGTCATACATATAGTTAAACGTCCCAGTGCTGTTACCATCCATTATCATCACTCGTGGAATGCTCTAGTCTACTATAGTCCATTCATACTGCTCACTAATATTGTTGTATAATGCAATTTATTTCTTACCAAAGTTAAGTGAGGAATTGTAGTCTCACCTCGAGTTGTGTTTATTTACAAGAATATATTTGGCAGAAATTTGGCTTTGATTATAGAACGTACAAGAAAAAAAAAATCACATGACTAGAATGCAGAAATAGGAAATACATTTTAGAGTCTGCCGATCATGCAGAGCCGCAGCAAACCAAGCTGTGCTCTCCAGTTTGCTGCACGGCTTGGCTTTGTTGTGTGTTCAACACTTTTATTTTCACTTGTGGAGATCAACTCGGTATCTGCGTCAACAGATGATATGTAAATGACTGCCTGGAATATCGCTGCTGCGTGAGCCAGACCTGAACCAGGATCACTGATACAAAGCAGCGCTTTGTTTTGTGAGTGAAAGCTGATTTTAACAAAATGAGTTGGCATAACTCCTTCCCTCCTGTCTTCCAGTGTAACCATAACAACTGGATTGGAGAATAAAAAAAGTGTTCTCTCTCTCTCTTACATGTTCACACACACACACACACACTCACTCTAATAGCTAAGTCCAAGATTTATTGCACCTTTCATGAATAACGCACGCAATCTGTTGCTATTTTTTAGTTTATACATACAAAGACGATAGGATTTTTTAATATAGTTTTTTTATTATATATATATTTATATATTAAATAATATTATATATATATATATATATATATATATTTATATAATTTTTTTTTTTTTTTTTTGTTAGGCACTTTTTAAAATTAACTTTCTGACTAGGAAATGACTGTGAAAGGTGGTCAAGTACTACAGAATATCAGCTCTTTATTTCAGAGCCCCTTAATCAGCTTGCTTTCAGAAACGATCATACTGAAACCCAACTGAAATAGACAAAAACTTAGATTTTGTCCATTTTGTGGAAAAATTACCTTTTCATGCAACACATACGGTACACACCCAAACACACAACAGTGTCATTGAATGACTAAGACGACCTCAATTATCTGGCCTGTTTTACTGACAAACACCTAGACCTTAAGGCAGGATACACAAACATCTAATTAGAGAGCACTACTGAAACAGCATCACACGCACACACACACACACCCACACACACACATATACACCCACACACACACACACACACACTCTCTCTCTCTAAGCCTGCCAGCTACAGCTGCTCATGCTGTGATCGAGGAGAAACTTACAGTGCGCTTGCAGTCAGTCATAGCAATACGCTTGTGTGTATGCAAGATCCTTGATATGCCCAGGCGTCGTTTCTACCCATACATTAAACTCATTATACATTAGTAACTCACACACAGCTCCCGGCATGTTAACACTGCCCACTCAT
Organism: Channallabes apus; assembly: GCA_030522415.1. Taxonomy (NCBI): domain Eukaryota; kingdom Metazoa; phylum Chordata; class Actinopteri; order Siluriformes; family Clariidae; genus Channallabes; species Channallabes apus. Next base: position 39,454,729 of record CM060107.1, on the reverse strand, counting down.
CTCTCTCTTGAACATACATACAGGAGACAGATGTCCAATACAGAAACATCTCTGCAACACAAGACCAAAAAAGCTCCAGATTTCCCATGAGCCTCGGTGATCTCCAAACTGATGAAGTAAAGCTGCATGAGGTAGGGCACCACTCAGAGTACAGAACGTTCATAAAAACATTATCCTGTTGGTTAATTTCCGTGTCATTATCACAAAGCATGTCTGTTTAGCCTCATGAAGGGACCAGCAGCTGTGTGAAATACTCAGAGATAGAGACAGAAAATGAGGTATTAGTTTTAATATGCATACAGAGAATTAGAAAGACATCGATCAAGCAAACTTTCACACAACTCATACATGCAGCTACAGAACAAAATGTATGTTAGAACAAATAGAATAAACACATTTTTCAGTTCTGAATCGTCTTAAGCTTGGCTTTCTTAATATCAGGAATGTCATTAATTCATAAAATATGCTTCAACTTGAATTCTCGATATCAAAATTATATATTTTTTTACTAGTAGGAATAAACATATTATTAAAAAAAACACTAACAAAATTTCTCTTTTATTAGAAAAATTTAATTCACCCGAGTGAAAAATAAACTTCCACATTTATTAGAAATTAAAATATTAGAAATTTTAGATAAATTAAAATAATAGAAATTATAGAAATTAAACTTTGCTAGGAAATTTACATTTTACTAATAAACATTTTTTTTTACTAGTTATTTTTTTCATTAGTAAAAATTAAATTTCTTCTAGGCAAAAATATTAAGTGAAAATAAGTAATGTAAAACTGTAAATTAAATTTTGCTAGTGACTTTTTTTTTTACCAGTGGAAAGTAAATTTTTGCATTTTTAATTAGTAAAAATGAAAGTCCAACAACAAATTTAAATTTAAAGAATTGAAAGAAGTAAAAATTTCATTTTAGCATGAATTTCAGAAAACAAGAAACTCAAATTACCTTTTGTATAATTAAAATGAATAGTATTTCAACTAATTAAATTAATAGTAATTTAATAATATATCTTAATTTCTGGCAAAAATTATATTCTTTTTTGTATATTATTATATAAGGACTTTTGACTTTTCTACCATTAGGAATTAAAAGGGTTTGGCACTAATCTCTTTTACAGAATTGAAGCACAGTGGTACACTGTTAAGCTCTTCCTGTCGGTAGTGTTTACAGAACATTACTCAGCTGGAAGTGGACTGTTTTATGACCAGATGTGTCGCTTACGTGTCACTTCCCAAATGAAATCTAGGTTACAATGTTTACAGTAAATTATAATAAGATCTGCAACAACACTCCGAGAATGTACAATACTGTGCAAAACACATGAAGAAATGCCACAAAGCAAACAAAAATAATAATAATACTACTAAACGTGTATAAAAAAAGATCCACTATTAAAAGTATTGTACAGTACACTATTGTACAGTTTTGTAAGAAAATGAGTTGGCATGCTTTTCTGAGCATTTTTTTTTTAAATTTGCCAAAGTTCTTTTATGGATTCTTACCGTCATACCTGCTTCTGTTTCTTGTAGATAGAACCAAATAGATTTCATAATTTTTTTGTGAAAAGTGTTGTGTTATACAGTATTTAGGACTAAATGGTAGACACTGGTAATGTTGTCTGCTGTTACACACTCGGAGGACACCGCTATCCACTCCTTCCGCTTGCGTGGGCTCACAGACGTCCCAGATTGGCTGTAGAGCCGTGATTAATGTGGGTATCCGTCATCCCGCCCCTCTGAGAGAGCTCGGCCAATCAACTCTCTCTAGACCTCCGGCTGTGAGAGGTTACAGCATCACCTGGGAATCAAACTCACGATCTCCGGATGATAGGACGAGCACTTTACCACTGTGTCACTCGGAGGCACTGTACATGTCTTTCCTGTATGTGTATTCCGTATAATAAATTAAAAATATAATAAATATGATTATAGTGTTGGAAACGGGTAATATTGGTAATATTTTCGGGTGGCTGGAATGGATTATCTACATTTACGTTATTTCCTATGGGAAAATGCGTTTTGCAATACGAAATTAGGCCTTAAGAACTCGCCTCCGGAGCGGATTAAATTTGTATGCCGAGGAACCACTATACGGTATTTGCATCTTGCGATCACACTTGTATTGTGTATCTTGAGAACTTTTCACACCTGGTCTGAGATACACTTTGTAGGTAGTGGCATAAATTTGGGAAATATGCTTCATGTTTAATCCCTTTCAAATTATCGTAGGTTCTCAGTTACAGCTTCACTATATGGTTTGATTCAAAAGCATCAAAGGAAAGAACAGCTGCAATTACTGAATGTGACTCGCGCACTACACACACACACACACACACACACACACACACACACACACACACAGACTGACTCACTCAAATTGCCCACTCCTTTATCTCACCATTAAAATGACCTTAACCAAGAGTGCATCTTGGGCATCACAATAATGACCAGTTATGCTAATAACGTGACAGACCGAAAAAACAATCACAGATATCTCCATGTCATCTATCTCTGCTGCTTCCTTCCTTCAGAATCGTGAGGAGGACATCAACACTTCAGCATGGAGACTGATAAGGAAGGTTTTAAGCAGGGTCTGTATATCAGTAGAGCCTGAGGGCAGAATGGGAGACAGAGAGAGAAAGAGAGAGAGAGCGAGCGGCGTGTGTGTGTGTGTGTGTGTGTGTGTGTGTGTGTGTGTGTGTGTGTGTGTGTGTGTGTGTGTGTGTGTGCGCTTCTCAGGCTGAAAACTGCAAGTGGTCAGGAGAGATAAGCAGTAGAATGTAAGATCTCCTTCCACGGCAAAAAGACTTCTGTGGAATAGGATTAGCACGGGCATCAAACTGGCTTGAGCCAATAATTAGGGTGTGGACACGCAACCAGAGTATCATCACATGCTGTGTGCCTTCATGCATCAAGTCTGTAGAGCTCAAGATGTGTTGGTTAAAAAAAGAAATGAAGCCTGCATTGACTCCTGATTTCAGTCATGTCTTCATTTTGCAGCCGTCCTAGTGCACAGGTTTATCTACACACCATCGCATATCTGGCTCAAAAAGCCAGCTGTGTTTGTCTGGATGTGCATGTTGTAATAAAAAAAGGGTGACGGCACTAGTTATTAACTGATCATAAACTAGGGTTTGCACGTGTTCCACTAAACCCACAGGGGTCAGGTTGCTCAGATCTTACCTGAACTTACTTGATGTACTGTATCGACAGAAAAAAAACACCAAAATATATATAAAAATATATTTAAAAAAATAAAACACCAAAAAAAAAACCAATCTATTTTTAATATAAAAACTCTTCATTTAAGACTTGAGATGTACAGTATAGTCCTGCTACAAACTTGACTTTGCTCTGACCAAATCTAATCTCACCTGCTGGTTGTGATGATCTAACAGACATTGAACCACTCACTCATTCTTAAGATATCTCACTAACAAGAATCTCTGGACAACCTCAAAACCACAAAACTCATACCAGCTCCATACACCTGGTCCATATACCCTAGATTGAAAGACATGAACGCACTCATTTTGCATAACATCTTGATCTTGGAATGTATTTGTATTATTCGTACATCTTAGTTCATTCCTCATCTCTTGCATCCTCTATGCACATAGGTGTGCATGTCAGGTTATGAAAAAGTAGACAAATAGTTTAAGTTCAGTCAAATTGTGTCCACAAAGTTTTTATTCCTCAGGTAGCCAGTGGCCATGTAGATGCCCCTCTTGTCCTGACAACTACCATATGCTCACTTTCGCCTTTTGCTACCACAAAATTCTCCCACCAGGCCTGAATTAAGTCCTGACAGCAGATCCGTCTGGCATCTGGATAAGAGAAATGAGCTGAGTGACGGAAAGATCAAAGCCACGAGCCAAGCCACATTCCCCGAGCTACTGACAGGGAAATGAGCTCTTTTTGGAGACTCTTCTCCAAGTTGAAAGCGAAATTTTGTGAGAGTCATTTAGAGAGTCTGTCAGAGGAAAGAAAAACAAGAGTCTCTAAGAACCTAAATACACAAACTGCAGCAGATTCCTTCATTATACTGACATTTTAAAATCGAATTAAAGCATCAGATTTGAAAACTTAGCAACAAGCTAACAAATGAGTGACGCATATTCATTAAAGCTGTCTAAACGGTTTTAACAACAAAAACAAAGCAAATATAAGATTATTAAGCGTATATCGAGGCACTTTTAACATACTTTTCCATTAACAAATACATGTTTAAACTAGATTTTTTTTTCTCCAATAGCACAAGGAATGTATGCTTTAAATGCAAAATGTGCCTTGAAGGCACATAGGCTTAAAATCTTACATTTCTCTTCTTGCAATCTTATATTAAGAAATGGTAGATGGATTTAGCTAGACTTATGATATTTCGCCTGCAATAACTGACAGTATTGACACTCAAAGAATCTTAAAATGTGAGTATTTGTGGAAGGTGGAAGTGTCAAAGGTTTTATATTCCACATAAAATCTGGGTTCAAATCTGGGTTTAAAAGGCTGATTAAATTGCAGAATATATTTAATCGCACTGCTTTATTGTTCATTTATTTAAAGTAAACTGTGTGAAGTTATTAAACCTGTACAGTCAGTGTTCTATATCCAACACGTCTGTGTGTATGTTTGTTTGATCTAAAGCAAGTACTTGTATGAAGACTATAGCTCATTTAAAGGTAAGAAGTGACACTGGATTTACTATTTACATTATTTACATAATTTATCTTAAATTTACAAGGTCACTTGTTAGACTTGAGGTTGAGGAGACCATCTCGGGTTCTACCTCTGCAACTACAGTAAAGCACCATCAACTGCATAACAAGCATAACATCAGACAGTATAAAGCAGCAAACTGCGAAAAAACTAAACTTGCACTAAACTTGACCCGGTGGAACATGAGAAGCATTGTGGTCAAAATATGTTTCCAAGGGAGTTTCTAGAGTTCTTGTTCAAAATTCTACTCAGTGTTGTACTGAAGGATAACATAGTTTTAACTAAACACTAGTTGGTGAAACAGAAGGGAAAATAAAGCGGTATAGCTTTAAGTAATCATGCTCCCTGTATATACATCACTACAGAAATGATGTGTTCCTTCAAACCCTTATTTAAAGTATCTGGCATTATGTTGCTCCCTTAAAAAGATCTAACAAAACATCATATTTTTACAGGGGGAATCAAACTATAACCTGTGATGATGTCCACCTTCATTCACAAGAATTGTCAACACCCCTTGTAGGTTACTAGTTCTCATAAACAACCAAGAGACAGTTTTTGGAGTTGCAAAGAAGTTCACGTTGGAACATTTTGGAAGTAACATTAAATAATAATGCTTTCGCTGACATGGTGTAATCAAGTTAACATGGACAGGCCATGCACTTCTGCATTAATAAACAATAAGAAGCCAACTGGTGTATTAATCAAACCTCATGAATTAATGTTTATATCAGTAAAACAAAGTCAAAAATCACCAATATGAAGCAACTCTTTAATTCTTTAACTTTTCATTTGTTAATGTGCAAAATTCAGTAAGACAGAACATATATTCCATGATAATTCATTAACTAAATACATTTGCAATTTTGATAATTCATGCAGACTTGCAGCATTTTAAATCATGGAGTACTCAAACAATATTTCTGGGTAGTTCATTAATATTTACACATGCACCAAAATTAATACATGTTTACACACTGTGTTATAATATTACTTATTGTTCATTAATGCATGTTATGAAGTTATGATAACACGAATTAATACATGATGTTAGTTGAGGGAGCCATAATGCTACCAAAGTGCTATCCATTAAATCTCCACAGACAGCAAAGCACTTTGAATCATTAATGAGGCTTTATTGGAAAGCTGTCACATGGTAATGCTACATTATGGATTTAGGATTTATGCTTCCCATAATAGGTGGATGTGATGGTGATGGCGGTGGGGTGTTCGAATGTCTGGAATCTGGAGTGTATGACCTTGTAATTGTAATCTTTATCTTAAATAACGATTAACAACACTCTTAGCCAGTTATTAAAGCATGTTGACTTCTGCGTCTTAAGATCAGAGATGGGGAAAGGGCCCAACATTGTCGCTCTATTTTATGATTGCATGGCATTTGATAGAGTGGTTTGGTATTTATACTTGGTTTATTTGTTGTATGTCAGCACATTCAGCAAATTAATGTACGGGGGCCAGTCAAGTCAAACTGGGACTTCTGATTGTGCAGAATAACAGAACACAGTCCTGTTTTGAGTGTCAAAACTCCCCTTATTTCCCTTATATAATCCCCTGCTACACTTGGATACTGTATCCTTGGATACAATCTCGGTACCTCCATGCTCGGACTGTCTGCCTTACGTTGAAAATACTGGAAGCTTCTTTAATGGCCCAAACATGTGGAAATCACCCATTGTGCAAGTGGAAGTGGTGCTCATGAATGATAGCATGTACCCGCAAGTCCTCCCCAAGTTATCCACTGATTTTCAAGGATCAGGTGCTCCGCTTTTAGAATGTTCATGGGAACGACTGCAGTGATCTCTGAGCCACCTGAGGTGGGACTGTCATTTACAGACATAAAACCTTCAGCAACATCTGAAAAGAGCGTGTCTTCTGCCATGACAACTTGCATAACAATTCCCGGTTTGACTCGAACGTCCCTCGTAGTAGAGACCTGCTGTGAAGCTGAAGAGTCAGAATAAAGAAAGATGCAGTGCTACAGTATCTTAAACACAGTTACTGTTAAGCTTTCCCTCATCAGTATTCAGCCCTTGCGTTGTAAAACTGCCATTCATTCATCTTCAGTAAGAGCTTTATCCTGATCAAGGTTGCGCTGGATCTGTAACCTATTCTGGGAACACATTCTTTGGTTAATCCTTCCAGCTTCAACAAGGATCCCAATTTGCATAATCACATTAACAACCTTTTACATTTTTGCATAACCAGTGCATATTGCATGACTTGCAAATGCTGGAGCATACGAAAACATATTAGATTGTATCAGAAGCCATGTAAGTGCTCTACTACAAATTTGTTTACGGAAACTGGACATTCTCATCTGGTCAGAGTTTGGGTTTCAACATTACCTGTACATACTTGATCATTTATAACATTTAAACTAGGGTTGTTGCAATTCCGATACTAGCATCGGAAATGCTGCCGATACCACAAAAAAAATCTGTCATCGGTATCGGCGAGTATTTGAGTCCACGTACCGATCCGATACTATTTACCTTTTTTTTTATTACACAGTTATATTGTAAAAATACTAAAATACCTTTTTCAATTCACAGTGTTAGAATTGTGACTGTATTTGAAGTTCTTTTTCTTTTTCAAAAATAAGTAATACTGTTAAATGTATGTCAGATAATAAAAACACTATAATAAAATAATTATGTCAATTAATACAGGGCTAGTAGTATCTACAGCTGTATACAGTATACAGATACACACCCAGGTATCGGATCAGTACTCGGTATCGGCCGATACCCTGAGCCCAAGTATCGGAATCGGTATCGGGAGGGGAAATCGGAACATCTCTGATTTAAACTACCTGGCTCATATTATATTGGTCCCACTTGTTCCACGAAAACTATTCTAACGCATCGAGGGCTGGGCTCCACTAGACTTCTGAATGGGTGATGTAGATCACTCCTCTATGGTCTAGATCCGATAATCATATAACCAAGGATACTCTAATCAGTCTTCAGCACTGTGTGTATTCTGAAAACTTTCTATAAATGGGACCATGACCCGGTCACTCGTATCTGGCACTAAGCCGTCAATAGCAGATCCTTTAAGTCCTTTAAGTTGTTAAGTGGGGCCCCTATGTATCAGCACGTCGCTTGATCAGAATAACATCTGGGGAACTTGGAGAAAAATCAACACCTTGTCTTTGTCATATGATCCAAGTAGGAGATACATTAGCCTGCCATTGGGCAATACTATTGTGAACAATGTTTAGGAATGTATTAGGTGTCACATGAATGCCAGGACTCAATGTTTCCCAGCAGAACACTGCCAAAGCACTACACGGCCTCCACCGGCTTGCCTCCTTCCGAATAGTGCATCTTGGTGCCATCTCTTCCCCGGTAAGTGAAGCAAACTCACCTGGCCATCTACTTGATTCATCCAACCAGGCCATCTCCTTCCACTGCTCCATGGTCTAGTTCTGATGATCATATAACCATGGGTGCTCTGACCAGTATTCTGAAAACTTTCTATAAGTGGGCCTTCTGTGATCTATAAATGGGTACCCATGACCCTGTCACTCGTTTAACGGTTACCGTTCTACTTTTGGTAGATACTAACCAATGCAGACTAGGAACACCACCACAAAATACTCGGATCCTTACGTTTTCCTGTTTCCATTGTAACAAGTTTGAGAACTAAGCATTGACTTGCTGCCTAATATATTCCACCTCTTGACAGATGACACATAAGCAAGATAATCAGCATTGTCCAAGGGACCCGTCAGTGGGTTTAATGTTACGGCTCATTGGTGTATTTTAAAAAGACATTATACACTTATAACTATAATAAGCTATAAAGTACACCCTTTAGAAAGCAGGTTCGTCAGGAGCTCTTTAAGAATTTATTGAATGGGTTTTTAGCTTTGATTGCACTGTGATATAAACAGTGTAAAATGCTCTTTAACTGGTCTTTGGAGTCTTGCTGCAGGTGGTATATCTATGAGAAAAAAAAAACTCAATCTCAGGATCTTGAACACTGGATTGTCAACTATTTGGTGAACACGAATGTGAACACACTTAGTACCAGATAAGGTGAAGCAAACAGAAATGTGCGGAGCTTCTTCAGCTCTCGCTAATAATCAAGCGCACCTTCGCTTATTGTGCAGAGATGATAATCACACATGGATATGTAGAGCAGCAAGAGCAAACTCAAGAGAGGAAGCACTCTAAAGTAACGAACAGAGACACCCTTCACTCTGCTGAGTTCAAAGTACTTCTCAATTGTGTGTGTGTGTGTGTGTGTGTGTGTGTGTGTGTGTGTGGTCTCATATAACCAGGTATCTTTGTGCAGCAGCAGAGCATCGGACAGATTCCAGTGATATTCATTAGCGTCCTTTCTCTCCTTCCCTGTCTCTTGTGTGTGTGATGTGATGTTCAGCCCCGTGAGTGAGGGAGTGTTTGGGGACAAACTAAAGCGGTAGTGAGTGTGGTGGTATAACCAAACCCCAGCTGTAGATTCATGTGATCTCTCCCCTTCCCTCACTAAACTCAAAGCGGCCATTAGAAAAAACCCAGAAGCAAGCAGAACTGAGGTAAGAGGGTAAGAGGGCTGTACCTTGCATGCACTATGTCCTCTAAGAGGCCTACTTCTGACACCGTTACTCATTTGCTTACTTCCTATATAGTATAAAGTGCCTGATGTGTATTCTGCATCTAAATACACAGAAAGCATTATGTATTTCCTTTTCATGCAGCTGCTGTGTGCACTAGGCATAGTTTTTGCGGCATCCTGCGTATGTCAAGAGTGAGGTTTTTGGTTGGGGTCCGCAACAAAATACAATTTAGTTCATGCTTCAGTCTACAGTCCATCATCTGTTTTACGGCTCTACAGCAGTGGGGCATTGCTTTATAACTGGGAAGCTCTTAGTTTTGTCAGGCAGAGAGTATAGAATGACATAGGCACACAAAATTCTAAACCTATTGGCTGGCGTTTCTTACACTCTCTATAACAAAACGTTTGTAAACACCATCACCATTGACCTACTATGTGAACATCCCATTTTACTTTAGCACTAAATACTGAGCACAACGTAATGACAGCATTACTGAGGTCAGGTACTGGTGTCGGGAGAGGAGATACCCGGTCCAGTTCATCCCTAAGGGGTTCAGTGAAATTGAGACCAACCTTCTCAAACATGGCTTTATGGAGATCCATAGTGCACAGTAGGGCTGGGCGATTTGGCCTAAAATCAAAATCTCGATTAATTGAACATTTTAACTCGATTTCGATTAATAAACGATTTTTTTTTTTGCCCTCATAGTTCACTGACAAGTTTTGTACAGTAAATATGCTCACAAGTGAGAGATGTTTGAATGAAGGCTGCATTACTGGATTGATTAATTGAAGGCAACACACACTATCTACTATCTATGATTATTTATTGAATATCAATGTTGAACAACTTAAACTGAAGCCACAAAAATTAAAGGGTTCATTAAATTACATTTTAAAGTATAGTTTATTAACAAAAACAGATGACTGATTTGGCCTTAAAAATTAAGATACTATAGGCACATGCTCAGAATCTTTACAAGGCAAAGTTTTTTATTTTTAAAAAAATATACTTGTTTGTGATGATAAAAAATATCTTGTGATGATATATTAATGTTTTGAGATTTTTAAACAATAATAAGAAACAACATTTAGACCACACACACTAGGGCTGTCATTTTATCCCACAATTCAGAGTTAAATGAAGGCTATTTCACACGGCCCCAATAAACTGACATAATGGCTTAAACATGCAATGACAACAACAGCAGCTATCAATCTGGGCCAGGACAATTTCACTTTTACTATATAGTTGGGTACCTGCTAGGTGTTGTATAGTTCATATTTTCTTGGCCAGAATGGTTTAAGCCACCAAAATAAAGTTTTATTGATAAACTGCGCAGCTTTCGCCAGCGTGAACACTCCCGTTAGTAACGAGGCGAATAAGGAGCTAAACTTCAGCCGCAGACTGAGACGCTGCGCAATAAGGAGCCAAACGAATCGGAAGCTGCGAATAAGGAGCTAAACTTCAGCCTCAGAATGAGACGCTGCGCAATAAGGAGCCAAACGAATCGGAAGCTGCGAATAAGGAGCTAACTTCAGCCTCGTGTGCTTAGGGGCATCATATCTTTCGCTAGAAAGTTAGAAACGGCCCTGGTTATATTCTTGCTCCTTTTGGACACCTTTCATAAGGTGTAATGGCCACGAAAGACGACACGATCAATATCTGCTTTGGTACAGCCCCAATGATAGCCCTGCTAGTTGACGGAGTAGCATCGGGTCACATGTTCATGCTCTATGTGGTCGTTTGAGTGATGCGTTCATATAACGGAGTTCGTGCTACCTTTTTTGTCGACAATTTCAACAACTTTGTATAATAACTCGAGGTTAGATTTACTTTTGTCACTGCTTCCACTCTTTTTTTTTTTTGTCGTCCTGGTGTCAAGTTTGCTTCGCAAAGTGCGGCAGGAAATTAACTTTGACCTGCACGGCACGCGCAAGCTGCACGCTGATTGGTTGTTGTCGTGTTGTTCTGCTGTGTGATTGGCTCTTAGATTAATCCATATCGAGCAAAAAATTTCTATAGCTTTTCATCGTTTTTAAAATCAAATAAATCGCCATTCGATATGATATCGTTTATCGGCCCAGCCCTAGTGCACAGGATCATTGTGATGCTCGAAAAAGTTCCAGTGAAGGGAATTTGTCATTTGTTGTATGTAGGGCACACAAAAACATCCTATATAATGGTGTTGTTCCAACTTTATAGGAAAGAACCATATAAGGTGGGAATGCCCAGGTTTCCAACTAATTAAAAAAAGAAATAATAAGGTTCACTCATCGTCATTTCCACTTAATCCTGTATTCAGGGTCGCGGGGGGCCTGGAGCCTATCCCAGGAGACTCACGGCATGAGGCGGGGTACACACAATCCATCGCAGGACACACACACACACACACACACACTATGGACAATTTGAGAACACCAATTAACCTAACTTACATGTCTTTGAACTGTGGGAGGAAACCCACCAAGCACGGGGGGAACATGCACCCCAGAGGTGTAAGGCGACAGTGCTACCCACTACACCACAGTGCCGTCATAAGGCAATTATGTAAAAGGAAAAAATAAATATTTGTCTTTCAATCCAGGATGTAAATCCGTTGGTCTTTGAAGCAAAAACATTGTTACCCTTCTCCATCCTATGCCGTGTCATTTTCAGGAGAGCACTGGATAAGCTACAATTTCCTGCAAAAAGGTACCCAAAGTCCTACATACATGCTCAGTATGCAACAATGGCTTTAAAAATGCCTACACAAACAGCACAACCAAGCATCTGTCTCACAATCATCATCTCTTTCACAGAAGTGCCAACATCTCCTGACTTCTCTACTCATCTGTGTTGCTTAAATTAAATTCTACTTCCTAGTTCAAATCAGTTACTACAGCAATGCTAGAGACATCGTCAGTAGATAACATAAAAGTTTACAAGACGATGATGAAGATGAAGAGAAAGAAAGGATGGCACCTTTTAGCACCTTTAACAGGAATGTTTACATCGATGTGAGTTAGCTATGTCACATGACGATCATAAAATGACAAATAGGGTCCTCTAACAACCTTTTGGAAGCTTACTGGCTCCATTCCTTTCCTGCTCTCTGTGCGCCAAATTATAGTTCTGGAATAATGATGCTACAAAATAATTACTGGCATCAAGGACAAAAATCTGATATGGTTACCATCCTGTTTTTTAATATGATAGCACACATTATGAAGGTCTGGGTTCAATCATGCATCAGGAATAAAACCCCTAAATACCACAATGTTGTTACTGTTACTCTTCGGGGGAAAAGAGTTAGTGAGAAACACAATGTGGCAAGAGTTGTGGTACGAGAAATAAAGCACAAGCGGTTTCTCCAAGGCTGTGTGTGTGTGTGTGTGTGTGTGTGTGTGTGTGTGTGTGTGTGTCTTTTGTGACCATGACCTGTACAAATAGTTTTTTTTACAGGAGCATTAAAATTTCAGCTGTAATTTCCAGGCGTTCCCATTGAAACCTTTATTAGATGGAGATGCCATATTCAGACAGCATCAGCACACATTCAGCCAAAATGCAGAATTACTAAGACATTCTCTCTCTCTCTATGGACCTTCAGTCCATTGAGTTGCATAACCTGATGTACTTGACGTGTGTGTGTGTTAATTACAAATCACCATACAAGAAACCCAATCACCTTTTATTAACTTTTGTCAATCTGTCTTACGTTTGGAGTGTTTCTGGGTCACTGGCACTCACAAAGACTGAAGTACACTTCCTCCAGTTGTGCACAGCGGGCTCCTTCTCAGCACAGCTGCGAGATCTGCAGGAAGGCAAGAGAAGCATTAGTGTATCTACATAGTGCTAGAGAATCCATCACAAACCTAATACATTCTGCTTAATACTTTAAGGAGGAGCAAAAAATAAATAAAAAATCCTCCGTCTGTGTAATGATGCTAGGAGAGTGTCGGATTTGCTGCTCAGCAGGCAGCGTTTATGAGCAAAGCCCCGCTTCAGGGATTAAATATGAAACCACAGCTTCTCCATCGCGAACATACTATTAAATATATGCACCTTTTATTAGAAAAAGTGACGACGATGACAAAAGAAAAGCAATCTGCATCAGGCGGAGGAGAGAGGAGATGGCAGACATTTTAAAGATTCTGGGAAAGCTGACAGAATGGCCATTCATACTGGCACTACATGCTGGCTGACACTGTTAATGAAGTGCTTAGTGCTGAAGCCTTTTTTAAGCCTGGGCCTGTTGGAGGGAACTAATGGGGATCTCTCTCACCCTCACCCTTAATGTAACCATCTGCCTGCTGCATTCCTCACACTGTGGTACATACAGTATGTACAAAGTACCAACAAAACGGTAATGATGATGCTTAAAAACAGAACTCTAAAAGTCTATTGTATTATATTTAATGTTGTATTGTAGCGCAGCCACACAAAAGGGACATTTTCATATACAGGGAACTGGTTGAAGAGCTAATGCTGCTCACCTGTAGCCGAAGATGTGCCCTAGCTGTTTGTTTTCCCCTTTGTCAGTGTTGGTCACCGGGCAAGTTCCAGCGCATGCGCGATCGCAACGCAAGGGAACCCGGAAGTGACGTGGGTCACATGATCCGGCATAAAGCCGGAACCGGCGTAGAAGCCGGCACGGAGAGATGAGGACAGCGCGCTGTATGTTTTTCGAAGCTGAGAGCCTGGTTGTGGATTATACGTCGATAATTTCATTCAGTACCCAGCTCCTTCCGTTTCTCGATCTCCCAGACCTACCATCGTCATGTGGTGAGATCGAACCATCTCTCCAACTCACCATTTACATACCTATTGCCGTTTTTCAGACACTGGACTATCATACACACACTCACACACCCGCATACATCCCGCACACACCATTTATATTTGTATATATTGGTTTGTGGTGCACCGTGTTTGTTTATTTCTTTATTCATTTTGTATAATAGACTTGGGTTAATTTATTACAATTGTTTTGTGTCGCGTCGTGTTTTGTCCTGTCGCGATTGCGCAATACCGGAAGTAGTGTTAAACAGCCCATATTTGGATTCCCGAATCCGTGTTTTTTTTGTGACCAAGCGGTTAATAATAATCCAAGCGTTACAGTATTACCATCAAGTTTTGGCCATTAGAGCCCATACTCTATAGTTATGTGCGTGTGTGTGTGCGTGCTCTAAACCACCAACCTTGTTACTATGACAACCTCAAACACACACACACCCACAAATATGCTTTCATCTTTGCGAATTTCCCAGAAATTTAACCAATGCCTGTTTCACCGTCTCGACTATTACACCAATTTTGGAATAGCAGAATCTTTGTCTGGTTAAAACGTCGACTTTATCATTGCCTTGTATTAGGAGTCAGGATTTTCCACTTTCTAAATAGGAACCACAGTAAAATAATTAGCATCTCATGTCTTTGTTTTAGCAATATATCAAAGACAATGAACTACTTTATTAGAGAAAAAGACTGTACCAGTGTCTATCACACCGGTGCTCTCGAGGCAGAGCGGCGCTCTCGAGGCAGAGCGGCGCTCTCCGGCGGCTCGAGGCCGAGCGGCGCTCTATAGCAGATACAGAGTGACACACTAGTGACTACAGACAGACAGACTACAGCAGCTATAGACAGAGTGACAGTCTCTGAAAACTGTATAGCCACTCTCTACAGTAGCTCTATGCAGAGTATCTCTCTCTCTAACAGGTCTAGACAGAGATCCATCCTGAAAGAGCTTTTCTAGAGCAAGTCAGCGTCCAAGAATTATAAGCTATCGCGGCCCAGAAAATGCGGATTAAGGGGAGTGCAAAGGGCACATTTTTTAAAATCCCATAGTGTCGATGAGTCTATCTACATATTCTGTTCTCCAAAATATAAAAAAATAATTTGGTTATTCAAAACACAGTGACACCAATCTATAATTATGATGAATGAATACTATGAGCAATAAATGTTACATAATGCCAGGCGAACACACATTTCGTCCCCATGTTAACGAACCTTGGCTGTTGAATCTCACAAGATCCAAGTCTCCTTAATTGGGTTATTATGAAGTTCTGTGTTGAATTGAAAAAAAAACAAGAAGCTTATGTGATGAGATTAGATTCACTCTCTGTAAAATGATTAATTAAACATAAACACAAAGCCACTAAGACTGCGTATGCAAAAAGAACATCAGGTTTGCGCTTGATTCATTTTTATAATAGGTTTTCGCAGTCTAGAAGAAGAAAGATGGTGCAAACACTGCTAGAATGCAGGGGAGACGATGTGCAGGTGATTAGAGCTCTAAACGAGGTCTCCGATGGAGCCCCAACCGCCTACCAGCAGCATATAAATCTCATCTATTTATGACAACCTGAGAAAGTATACGTATCTAAAGGCAGACTGTGGAATTTAAGTGATGCGTCTTTTATTCGGGGGCTTCCTCAGAGCCGAACGGATCCTAAGTCGAAATGCAAAAGCCTTCTCAGGGGTGTGCAAATGTGACTTGATCTCAGTCTTCGGAGTTCAGAATACACTCCTTCAGGGAATGATTTACAAAAGCTGCTTTACCTACAGGTCTGGAAAAAGAATGAGAGCAAAGCATTCTGAAATTCCTTCCGAGATGGCGTTCTCTTGTGAGTATTACATAACCCTGTTATGTCTTTCCGAATATATTCCCATTCTCAGTGGACTGTGGATTTATTACAGAGTGAACTGAAAGCAATGGGAAAGGAAGTGATTTACTGATTCGATTGTAAAACTCGTGCATTATGTATCGATTTCGTAAGAAGGTGAGTCAAAAATGATCAACACTCCAGTTATATTAAAACTTCTGTTGCTGTGTTATCACCGTCTTCCATTCAAGACTACTGTCTGCGCAGTCACCAGTCACTGTCTGCTGTGCAGATGTGAACATCAGTAACTGTGGTACAGCAAAAAATGGATACATTAAGTAAGGTGAAAGTTTCTTGAAGAGAATCATTACTGATGGCGAGACATGGATTCATCACTACGAGCCTGAGGGGGAAACAGCAGAGTATGGAACAGAAGCATTTTTTCCCCCACCTGACATTTACCTTTCTGGTTACCTGAAAGCAGCCCTACGAGAACAATGATTCACTTTTGATGAAGAATTGAAGACAGCGGTGCATCCGTGTTATGCAGCTCAGCCTAAAACATTTTTAATGAGGTAATAGGAAAGCTTGTTGAAACTGGATGGAAAAACTAAGAGATTATGTTGAAAAATCGTGCATTTGTCTTTTTTTTTTTTTTAAATAGTTAATTAAAATAAATTCTGCAGCTAGAGTGTGGATCATTTTTGACTCTCCCTTAGGGCTGGGTGATATGGCTGAAAACTGTATCACGATATCAGTGTTTCATATCGGTCGATATCGATAATTATTGATATTTTTTATGACCTATTTAAAATAAGCACCAGGAGAAAAATATTTTACATTGAAACATTTTTATTTTAAACTTAACCTTCCTCTGATCATAGTCCCCACAGTTATTAAGACAGAAATGTCAACAACCATGGAAAAACCAAATAATTAAAATGTAAACATAAGTCTAAAGTCACAATGAACACTTAATTATCTCTTAACATTTAAGGTACAAAATGAAAGAAAATGTAAGAAATGATTAATAAAGTGTAATAAAATAGTGCAAGTGCATTTTCTGCTTATGAAGAGGAATCCAGCAGACCAGCACGAGACAACGATATGGCGCAACCAAACGTGATACTGTTACATGATTTGCTGTTAGCGTATCACTCCCTACCTTGCTAGGTTACCAGAGAGCGAGTGCCTTTGTTAATGCAACTGTCACAGGCAACCAGAGGCGGACCAGAAGACTAGCAGTTAGCCCTTGTAGCATGGACGGTAAACCCAAACGTGGAAATAGCACGAACAGGCAGGATAACCAAGAACTCTCTCACGCCGAGAGCAAGAGTTTGCACAACTAAACCCGCGTTCCAGCAACACACACTCATTCAGGAATTGGACCCAAAATGGTGAGTATTCACATGGGCAGACTCAATGACTGAGTGATGTGAAAGCCCCTTCTTGTCTCTTTTTATGCTTCCTGAATCGCGACCGAACTACTTCCGGGTCCTAGTGCCGGTCACGGAGCGAGTGCGCATGACAGCAACCAAACTAGCTTCGCAACCTCTGTTTTCTTCCGACAAAGAATAAAAATTATCGAGCGTTTTATCGAACACATTTTTTATTGATATCGATCACATGTCTATCGCGATACATATCGTTATCGTTTTATCGCTATAGAGCTGATTGGCCGAGCTCTCTCAGAGGGGAGGGATGAGAGGTACTTCGTGCTCCCACATTAATCACGGCTCTACAGCCAATCTGTCTGTGAGCTCACGAAAGCGGAAAGGAGTGGATAGCACTTTCCTCTGAGTGTGTTATGTTGCCCCCAACGGTGCGTGAGCAAATCGTTAAAAAAGATGCGGTTGGCTGGCGTCATGTGGGTCGGAGGAAACACGTCATAGTCTTTGGGCCTCCTGACTGAGTGGTAGTATTAGCCTAAATGTGGGAGCGCCCTAGTGACGGGGAGGAATTGGATATGACTAAATTAGGGTGAAAATCGGAAGAAAAATCCCTCAGGTCTCTTCTGTCTCATGTTGATCATAAAAACATCTGATGAGACACATGTATTTAACCATCAGTATTCCAATCATTCACAGATCTCGCAATCCTACAACTCAAACCTACATCATCAGTTTCTTTCCTCTTTAACCATCTGTACACACACACACACACCGATTAGATCTGCTCTCGAGAGGAGCTGCACGTTTCACTTTGTCCAGGATCTTTCTGGTGGTTGCTAGGAAATGGGCTTTACCCAGAAAGAGAAGTATGCATGGGTACTTCTGATAAAAACAGGCAACACTGAAACCAAGAGAGCACAAGAATGTTTTCTTCCTCTAGGCAAAGACGGGGGGCTTAAGGAGCTGCTCACATTGTGGCCATGACTGCATCGTCCTTGCATTCTGATTGTAAAGCATTAGAACTCTTTGGACAAGCACAAGGACAGAAGCTGATGGGAAGAGGTTCAGCTACACAAAAAATAACGGCTCAGAGCAGATTGTTGTAGAACTCTTAGAAAATGTATTCCCTCACATGAACTCGCACGCAAACGGCCAGAGGAGAAGCTATTCTCTCCTTATAACAGTGAAGAATAATCTCGCTCAGCTTCTACAGGATTTCCTACATGATTTACTGATTGTGTGTGTGTGTGGGGGGGGGGGGACTTGATTCTTTACACACATGTGCGTGCACACACACACATACATGTAAAGAGGAAGTCAGCAAGAACAAGAGTGAGCAAGAGATTAGTTCTCATCAGTAGCGCTCAGACAGAGAATGATAAATGACCTGATGCCAGGGCAGCTCTAAAGCATCCTCTAATCTGTGTGTGTGTGTGTGTGTGTGTGTGTGTGTGTGAGAGAGAGAGAGTGAGGACTGCAGCCAGACTGGCCCTTTGGCTACCCAGTCTCTCAATATCCTTACATTAGCACTCTGGTCTGGTGCACGCTCTCTCTCTCTTACAAACACACACAAAAGTCTTAAGTGCCTCCTTCTATCAGTAAGGCTAATGTGTTTACAGGAAATAGTGGATACTAGAATCTCTTCCTGTGTCTACATCATCTACATTCCATGTTGCCTCATCGCTGTCCATAGAGACAGAGGAGGCTGAGGTGTGAAACAACACCCACCCACACGTCCTGAACTGAAGCAAGGTAGAAAGGAGTGGAAGTAAGGACAAAAACAGGAAAAGAACACACACTGCCCTTTCTTTCTCTATATACCACTTATCCTGTACAGGGTCACAGAAGCCTATTAAGATCAACATTTAATTATTTTTCACATGTAACTTACAGCACAGTGAAATTATTTTTTCACATATTCCAGTTAGGAAGCTGGGGTCAGAGGGCGGGGTCAGCCAGGAAACAGTGCCCCTGGAGCAGGCAGGGTTAAGGTTCTTGCTCAAGACCAGTAGCTTGGCTGTGCTGGGGCTTGAACCCCTGATCTTCTGACCAGTAACCTTACAGTAACTGTTGGAGCAACCACAGCCCCAGAGGACTTGGGGCAATAGGCTGGATAAACCCTGGACGGGGTGCCAATGCATCGTCTGATACAAGCATGCGCGCGCACACACACACACACTGGCATTTGCATGTCCTTTGACAATGGGAGGAAACTGGATTACCCGGAGGAAACCCACCAAGCATGGGAGAACACGCCAACTCCACACATACAGTACAGTGCTAACCACTACTCCACCCTGTTGTCTCTGAATATGTTATTCTGGTTGAACGGAACTTGTACATGGGAGCGGGTGGAACAGATGGACCACATGGTGTAAAGTTTGTTGACACCTGATCATCATACCCAACAACCTTCACTAACTTGTGTATTGTGTAGTGTATTTATTCTTTCTGATTATTTTTTTTGAACTTGTTTGAACAAAGTTTGAACAACTTGAACAAAAAAGAGCTACATATTCAAATGTTGTGACAATCATTTGAATGAAAGCGGTTGGGTTGAAGGAGGGTGTATCTTTTTCCCATGACCCATGTTTTACCATCAGGAAGTGACTGTAAATAGATAAATTTGTTTTGCATTCCTGAGTTTGGTGAGCAATTTCAGCATAATTACTGCGCTTATTATCTTAACAGCATCCCGTCCAATTAGGTCACTGAGCAAACTTTCCATTGAACCCTTCGAGGGATGTGAGCCATTTTGGGAGGACAGACAGAGAGAGAGAGAGAGAACACAACTCACCTATTCAACTATACTTCACCACTATATACTTTATCATGTACCACGAAAAGCTAAATTCTCATTATATGCCTATTATGAAACTTTAATAAGAAACTATTAAACGGTAAATGTTTTTAATAAATGAAAGTAGATTTAAAATGTAATACACAGCACTGCTCTTACAACCAGTAGGAATGCTGCACTGTGTCACTTCAGTATGCTGTCGACAATATTCTAAACTGGCTGCTCCTCGAACCCAAGCCATGAACCAGTGAGAAATGGGTAGAGATGATCAGGCTGGTGATGCTGAACTCTGCATG
Organism: Channallabes apus; assembly: GCA_030522415.1. Lineage (NCBI taxonomy): Eukaryota > Metazoa > Chordata > Actinopteri > Siluriformes > Clariidae > Channallabes > Channallabes apus. The sequence continues at coordinate 39,434,342 of CM060107.1, read as the reverse complement.
GCTTGAACAGAAGAGACCGGAAATGAGGCTGCTGCTACCAGATGTTAAATTGTATCTTTAGGCAGCCTGTCGCAGTGAAACATTTGTTCTTATTTCTTTAATTAAATCCACAGAAATGAGGCGTGGCTCCTAACTTTGAATAGTACTGTATACATATTCTCACCTGCTTCAGTTCCTAGTAGATAATAGTAGTAGTTTTTAATAAAAGCCTGTAGTAAACTCCAGATCTTTATCCTGCAACATGTTTGGGCATGTCTCTGACCATGGACATGAGAACAAGCTCTCACACCCCTTCCAACTCTCTGATTTCACACACCCACACCACTTCATTCCTAAGTACACACAGTGTTTGCGTTCGGATGCACTTCCTGAGTCGGAATGCTTTCCCACTCGGCTTCCTACGCTCGAACGCAAACTTTAACCCTATAGGTCTCACACACTTGCAACAAATGTCAGAAGCCAGGATTGACATTGATTAAATACGCACCTACCTGAAACTTGACTGGTGCTAGGGCTGTGCACAGAACAACATGGGAAAACATGACAGCAAAGCCAGAAATCATACAGAAAAAAAGATCCATTATGAATCAATCCTTAAAACTCATGCATTAAAAAAAGAAAGTTGCCGGATGGAGCACTTCTCCCATCTTCCATCTCACAAACCACATTAGGCAGCTCGGTCTAAGTAAAGCATCCTTCCCGTACTCTCAACAGCCCATTGCATCCACCTCTAAACATGCCCAGAGAGAGACAGAGAGAGAGACAGAGAGAGAGAGCAAAGAGAGGAATAACACTATATAAGGTCTTCACTTCTTGACTCTAAACACCAAGACTGTTTACTCTCGGCTTACCCTCAGCTCTCCTTTTTAAGACAACTCTGGAAGAGTGACGCTTTTGGAGATGCAACACACCACGAGTTGCTTGATTTACAAATGTGGCAGGAATTTGTATGGTAATATTAAAAAATTTGACTTGAATTCCTGTTCAAACAAGCTACATTTTGATTACTTTAGTACTAAGTATTATATTTCAGACTTTTGCACCATTCAGACAGGAGAGTTCATCATTAAACATGGACAAATGTCCCCATCCATCACCCACCATTAAGCAAGCTACAGCGTTATGTGTCAAATCGCATACTTTTATATATTACTAACTTAAGTGTCATTGATAATTTTTAGAAATATTAAAATGGTTAAAGTTAAAAAAAAATTTCAACTTTAATGTAATTAGCGATATTATTATTTCAGGTTATTAGTTCAGCAAGCAGCTTATTAGTAGCTTATTCTAAAGTAGATTATTAAATCCACCACATAACTGGTTATAACATCACTTTCATTCAACATTTTGAGTTCACTTATTATGAAGGTTAAACAGAAATCTAAATACTGCAAAAGTTTCATTAAATTCTGTCCAGTGGTTGATTTAAGACGCGCTCACGGTTTGATGGTTTGATTGTTGCTTTCACTTATGGTGCAAGGTTTGGTTTTTATAGTGTACGTCCCATTTTTTGGAGTAAGCCATGATGAGTTGGACTGACATGTCTGTGTATTGAGGATTGTGCCAGCTTGTAGAAGCATTACGGTTGTTTTCCGCATAATCAGTGTATACACAGTAAACTATTGCATCGATTGGCTTTGCTGAGTGGGTATAACCACGCCCACCTTGGGGCAAAAGTGCTGAATTTATTGGCTCTGTTAAGTGATGCATATAGCCACGCCCACCTTGAGCGCCAAATGAGTAAAAACAACTGCTAGATGCAAAGATATCATTGACAGATCGAGTTCAGACCAATGTACAAACAAAACCTTAGTTTTATTTATATAGAATTAAGAATGTTAAGTAATTAACAAAAACCGATTTTCCTTTTACAGTTTCGAGCTCCTCTCAATGTGGTGTTAGTTGGCCTCAGTTGAACACACACTTCCATGCCACAGGCACTACAAGACTACTCTTGAATATTAAAGCGTTTAAAAATTCAACATCTTCTGCAAACTATTTTAACAAATGGTAAGAAATATCTGATTCCATTATTGTTTTCACCTTGCACAAGATATTATTCTAGTGTGCAAACGGGCATCAAAACTGCCCCTGCATTTTCCCGCCCACACTCTACAGTAAATGCCATGACAAAATTCCCACCATGTAAAACAAACACCGTCCTCCAAACCACAGACTGGGGGTTGAACCACACCACCAAGCCCTGTATGAGTGGAACTTGTATTATAGTAATCTTCTCATAACATGATGCATGATCACAGGCACATCCTGTAAATGCCACCAGCACCAACGGACGCAAAAGATTCCGGTCGCATTAGTTCCTCGCAATGTCTGCCCTGACCGCCAGAGGCTAGGCTAGGAGTTCTAGTACTGGTTCATTTCCCATAAACCTGAAAATGCATCTTTTAAAAAATATATTATTATTATTTTATTATTATTTTTTTTTTTACAGCTTGCGTGTTTCAACGGTGCTCTTTCCTTATTGTCCTTGCAAAATATTTACAACTTCTTGGCTCAGGTTATACAAATACAAATGAGCAGCATGTTCAACAATATTTCATAGACACTAATGCCCTTAAACACGCTACACTGTCCTGTCGCAATTATCCCTTCTCTTCCAGAGACAGGAAGTGCTTTCTGAAATGCCTGTGGTGAATCTGAGTGGATATATGCCTCTGATGAGCTGTATGACAAGTTACAAACACAACCCAAGTTTTTGCCTGGGGTTTGGCCGGTCTGGCTCTCTATCATAGATCTGACAAAAGACATAAAATGTTGTCTAATGCTTCTTGCATTATCTAAAACAAAAAATATGTCATCTTAATTTCAAAATTATTTGCATGACTCTTGATGATGTGTTTAGCCTTCTACCCGAGTATGCTTGCTGACTTTTAAGTTAATAAATTTGCTCTCTGGACTTGCTTCATTTTACATTCACAGCACCAATCTCACCGACACCCTCTTGTTATAGCTCCAGTGAAGATATGCTTTATGTGTATATACATACTATAACTAAATAAAAAAGAAAATAATAATAAAATCAAGGATTTGAACAATAAAATCATTATTTTAGCTAATCTTCACAGACACCACTCAAGGAACTATGGATCTAGTAAGACTATGTAAAATAAAACACCTTCCCTATGTTTACATGGACGAATTTTTCTTTGATCTCACCGATACTGCTCAGACTAGAGATTTCATCTCAACTGTTTACGCGGATGCAGAAGTTAGGCTCCCCATCTTATCCGACAAATCCCACCTTCTATGTCATGACTGGTTACAGGAAGTCGGATTGATTAGATGCTTTGTGAAATGTAAGAATCATTACTAGTGTTGCCATCTCACAGACCCTCCTAGTCAGTCCCCTGCCTCGCTCACAAACTAGAATCAGGGCAATAACCAGGTTAATTAACCCAAACAGTGACATGTAAAAAAAGATATCTATCTATCTATCTATCTATCTATCTATCTATATATATATAAGGGCTGCACGATGTTAGAAAAATATGCGATATGTTGTTGAATATTGCGCTAATATTTCTTGCTATATAACATTTCCCTAGAGAAATGCATTTTTTATTATTATTATTATTATTGGCTATTTTTTTTAAATCATTTATACAGTGGTGTGAAAAACTATTTGCCCCCCTCCTGATTTCTTATTATTTTGCATGCTTGTCACACAAAATGTTTCTGATCATCAAACACATTTAACTATTAGTCAAAGATAACACAAGTAAACACAAAATGCAGTTTTTAAATGAGGGGTTTTATTATTTAGGGAGAAAAAAAATCCAAACCTACATGGCCCTGTGTGAAAAAGTAATTGCCCCCTGAACCTAATAACTGGTTGGGCCACCCTTAGCAGCAATAACTTCAATCAAGCGTTTGCGATAACTTGCAACGAGTCTTTTACAGCGCTCTGGAGGAATTTTGGCCCACTCATCTTTGCAGAATTGTTGTAATTCAGCTTTATTTGAGGGTTTTCTAGCATGAACCGCCTTTTTAAGGTCATGCCACAACATCTCAATAGGATTCAGGTCAGGACTTTGACTAGGCCACTCCAAAGTCTTCATTTTGTTTTTCTTCAGCCATTCAGAGGTGGATTTGCTGGTGTGTTTTGCGTCATTGTCTTGCTGCAGCACCCAAGATCGCTTCAGCTTGAGTTGACGAACAGATGGCCGGACATTCTCCTTCAGGATTTTTTGGAAGACAGTAGAATTCATGGTTCCATCTATCACAGCAAGCCTTCCAGGTCCTGAAGCAGCAAAACAACCCCAGACCATCACACTACCACCACCATATTTTACTGTTGGTATGATGTTCTTTTTCTGAAATGCTGTGTTACTTTTACACCAGTTGTAACGGGACACGCACCTTCCAAAAAGTTCAACTTTTGTCTCGTCGGTCCACAAGGTATTTTCCCAAAAGTCTTGGCAATCATTGAGATGTTTTTTAGCAAAATTGAGACGAGCCTTAATGTTCTTTTTGCTTAAAAGTGGTTTGTGCCTTGGAAATCTGCCATGGAGGTCGTTTTTGCCCAGTCTCTTTCTTAGGGTGGAGTCGTGAACACTGACCTTAATTGAGGCAAGTGAGGCCTGCAGTTCTTTAGATGTTGTCCTGGGGTCTTTTGTGGCCTCGGATGAGTTGTCTCTGTGCTCTTGGGGTAATTTTGGTCGGCCGGCCACTCCTGGGAAGGTTCATCACTGTTCCATGTTTTTGCCATTTGTGGATAATGGCTCTCACTGTGGTTCGCTGGAGTCCCAAAGCTTTAGAAATGGCTTCATAACCTTTACCAGACTGATAGATCTCAATTACTTTTGTTCTCATTTGTTCCTGAATTTCTTTTGATCTTGGCATGATGTCTAGCTTTTGAGGTGCTTTTGGTCTACTTCTCTGTGTCAGGTAGCTCCTATTTAAGTGACTTCTTGATTGAAACAGGTGTGGCAGTAATCAGGCCTGGGGGTGACTACAGAAATTGAACTCAGGTGTGATAAACCACAGTTACGTTATTTTTTATCAAGGGGGGCAATCACTTTTTCACACAGAGCCATGTAGATTTGGAGTTTTTTTCTCCCTTAATAACGTAAACCTTCATTTAAAAACTGCATTTTGTGTTCAATTATGTTATCTTTGACTAATAGTTAACGGTTTTTGATGAGCAGAAACATTTAAGTGTGACAAACATGCAAAAGAATAAGAAATCAGGCAGGGGGCAAATAGTTTTTCACACCACTGTATATGTAATGATCATACTAAAATAAACAGGTAATAGATATTCGTCTGATGTAATTACATCTAATTCAGAAAATGTATGTCAAGGAATTTGCAAATATTTAGACTTCAAAACACTACGAATGACTTAAAACCCTCAGCAGATATTCTGACTTCTGGTTTGCTGTTACCATAGACCTGCCAACATAATATGAATTACTTTCAAACATTACTTTTTATTTACGTGTAACCATACACTCATCGATTTCATTTATCGCAGTTCTTTGCGATACAGATATTGCGTATACTATTATCGCGATAACGATAATTTTTCGATATACTGTGCAGCCCTAATATATATATATATATAATATATAATTGCTGCCCCCAACAAGATGCCACCCTGGGTCGTGAGTCGTGACCAATAAAATGTTTTTGGTAGAGACTATGACAGACAGGCTGAGGGAGAGGAGGGGTTTCCTTTCATCCACTCATCAAGTCTAACCTGACATATTTCCCTCAAACAGATTTCATTGAACTAATTCTTTAAAATGAAAAACAAATGGTGTCCCATATAGGTTGAATATGCAACAGGTCTTCTAAAGATTGAACGATTCCGTATTTAGGAGACGGTTGGCAACCCCATCCCCCCATCAGAGATCTGGTGGATCTGGTTCCATATCAGACATGGAAACAAAATGTTGTTCAGAAGATGCTAAAAGAGCTGAGAATGCAGGAGTGAGACTACTTATTTGTTATTCAGAACATCAAGTGACTATACATCTCACTCAACATATCTGGATACATATGTAAGAAACAGTCCCATAGTCCTTCAGTCACCCCCAAATATATTTCAGATCTGTGAGAAACACTTTATATGGAGGAGAAATGTGCCATCACTGGCATAAACAAGTTATGTAACAACCCCCTCTGTGACTAACAGACAACACATTTCTAAAGTCTGCATCTAAACATCTCCATCCGTCAAGTTCTTATGATGTTCAGAACTCACAGGTCTCTGTCATGCTGTTTTTGATATTCTCATCACCATAACTTTCCTGCCATTTCTGCTTGGTGAAGTCACCAACTTTTAGACAACTCTTTGGGTTGAGAGATCCAAGTCGACATGCCCAGGAGAGTACTAGCTAGGGTGTCGTATAAATAGAATTGAAACACAGAGTGGATCGGAGTGGAACAAACGCGTATCGCAATTTCATCCAAAAAAAGCACCAAATCAAACACTTTTCCCAGCCTGCACACTGATCTTCCAACAAAACGTATAGCTGAACATCTTGCAGCAACAAAAACTAATGAGGAGAGACTGGTTCGCCAAGCTCAACTATTATTTATGTAATCATTTATTCATGTATTCCCTAGTTACCTGAGGAACAGGGATAGACAAAATAGATTCTGATTCAGTTGCAAATTGTTCAGCTTGTGCCTTTTTACACAATGTTTTCACACGGAGTCTCAGGGACAGCTCAGAGTACACTGGACATTCTGGACTATACCCGGGCAGAGATGAGGACATTTCAGTGCTCATGGCTGCTAGATAAGGAGGTCTCGACCACGGTATGGTGTACTCAGACATGGTTCAAACAAGTATGAAAGCTAACCGCACAAAAAACACAGAAGTGGCCCCTTATTTCGAATGTGATCTCATCAGCACTGCCTGTCATGGCATGCACCAATCTTTCTCTTCCTCAGATAAACCTCACAACAATCGCTGCTAAAATAAAGACAGGCGATTGTTCTCGGCACTGTATAAATAATAGTGGGAATAGTACAAAGGCTGACTGCTTAGTATTCCTTTTTGCTCGTGTTCACCCAGATGCATACTGCCCCCTGCTGTATTGGAGAGTGTGGAGTGTTCTCGGGTACAACACTGCCTATGTAAAAGCTGCACAGTGAAGGAGTAATCGGGTTTGGTGTGAAAACAGCTTAGGACACAATCCCAAATGACTTCCTGTTCACTAGATAAGCTCAGTGCAAAAGATTAAACATAATAGCGTTGTAGAACTTACACGATCCTTTACAGTAAGTCCGACAACATCCCAGCCACACACACCCTTGTGGATTAGATTTTATAAAAAAAAAAAAACCCTGGGAGTCTGGATGCTGCTGCCATAACCAGAGATAGACACACACACAGACACACATTCCCTCTGTCTAGACCAAGTGTACTGACCCTCTCCTGAGCCTGTTGTCCACAACCATCGCTTGACACTTTGTGAATTATCCTTTCTATAAAAAAAAAGCCCAGTGCATTCCTTTCATTCCCTTCCTTTGCAAACTCACGCACACACACACACACACACACACACACACACACACACACACTGACACACACACACACACTCACACACACACACACACACACACACACACTCACACACACACACTCTCTCTACAATACCAAGTTCACAGTGACCTTTATATAATACAAAACTCCTAAAACAACCTTTTTGTTTGTTTTTCTTCCTGTGTGTTACTATTACTCTGCTGCCACGATAATACAGAACACAGTGAAACCAAAGCATGATATTAAACCATATTAACCCCCCCCCCACTTCAATCAGATCTGCAGGTTGACCTTAAACACGAGGCTTTGCTTCTTAAACCTTCCAATAACTCTACTTCTATGGAAACAGGAAACAAGGCTGGCTTTTAAGACAGAAACGTCATTTTTCCTGCACGGTGTCCGTAGTTACTTCTCCTAAAAGTGACGCGGCTGAGAATCTTTGGGATCTTGCAGTTTTTCAGCTGGAAGACACGCTGAAAAAAGTGTCACCGTGACACTCACTGAGCATGCAGATTACTTGCAGCATTCTCCATCTTGGTGCTTCTCTGTCCCACAGAGACCCGTTGATGACTTTCCTAATTAATAAAAATGCATGTGTGGCCAAGGCTTCGTAAAGAGAGGGAATGAGAATATTCAACGTAACTACATCATAATAAGCGGTGATCACCACATGATCAGTTAAGACAATACCCAAGACTCTTTTCATCAAACAGGATGTAGAGAGACAAAGAAAGCACAACTGTTATTGACTGCTGAAACACTATACTGTATAATAGGTAATATCAACTCTGTCCCCTTCCACTACTCTCCCCTGGATACGCTAGACTGCAGTGGGTCCACAGGAAGGCTCGTCATGGTGAGTGCAGCCACCCGTGCAAATGGTCAATGTGTTTATACTTGGCAGTAATTACACTTTGGTGGACTCGCACAAGCTCCTCACACATACACATACACACACAATAAAACTGCTGAACATCCATGCACGACCCCAGAGACAGTCCCAACATGCATCACGCCCCTGAAAAGCAAATCAGGGGAGCCGTTAGTAATGACCTCTTTGTCTGGATAGATTTACAGTTCAGCCTACACGGTTAATTAAAGCTTAGAGTCCTGTTGCAATTTGTCCAGATGCCATGTGTATTGCTAATAAATTGCTCGACAAATGATTGCAGGAAGTGAAGAAACAAAACGTCGTACACTTTATCCTAGAGCAAATGCATGAGGACAGAGCGCATGGACAGCGTGCAGCTTCTTAAGACAGAATAGGAATGCCACATGACTGGGGCTGAGCCAAAGAGAACAGCATGAGACATGCTCAACGCATACCGGTGTCAAAACGCACACGTCTTTCGCTTCTTCTTAACACACACACACCTTTCTACCTGTCCACATGGAAACCAGACCCTGCGCACATAACCGGTGCCGGGACATATACGCATACACACAGAGCCAGGATCCTGAGTAGGCATCTCATGGTCACAGGACGGGACTCCTTTGGCTATTTCCTGTTTGGCACTGTGGTTTGCTGACTCAACGTTTTCTTCCCGAGTGGCTGCCAGAAATGGAATTTTTTGCCCTGACCCAGCAGCACGTTGTTCCTACATCACATTATCATCATCTTTACCTAATAATGCATTATCTATAGTGATTCTTCCTCTTCTAAACACTGCTCCGATTTAGCTGGATGGGAAAATCAATTCAGTTACAAAAGATTTTAGAGTGAGGTCGTCACTTGAGATGGAACCAATATGCAGCACCATCGGGTAAAAATAGAGTGAATTATTTTCATATAACTGCGTGTTCTAGAGTTCGACATTCTGCTTATACATCAGTCATTTTCTAACAATTACCATGCGTAATTTTTCCTCAAGACATTTTAACCAGCCACTGTTTCTTTCACCTGCTCTCTCATTCGTTCTCTCTCCCTGTCAAAAATGCAGGCTTGTTATTCAACCAAGAACAGCTGATAGCTGATATTGATAATTATTGATCATTTTTGATGAGCTATTATAAGCCTCTATTTTTTTCATAAAAAACAGGAGAATTAAAAACTTCTTTTTGGTTTGCTGATTTTCTCCCTAATTTAGTCGTGTCCAATTCCTCCCCGTCACTAGGGGGCTCCCACATTAAGGCTACTACTACCACTCAGTCGGGAGGGCCGAAGACTATCACGTGTTTCCTCCGAACCGCGTGACGCCAGCCGACCGCATCTCTTCGAACTGTTCGCTCACGTACTGATTGGCTGTAGAACCGTGACTAATGTTGGAGCACTAAGTACCTCTCATCGGCCAATCAGCTCTCTCCAGGCCTCCGGCTGTGAGAGGTTACAGCATCACTACAGGGAATTGAACTCGCGATCTCCGGGTGATAGGGCGAGCACTTTATCACTGCGCCACTCGGAGGCCCCTTAATTTAAACTACTTTTTTTTGGTTGGAGAGGAACTCACCATAAATAGCAATAACATGATTAAGATCAATTAGATACATAACTCAGTAAATGCGACGTTACAGTACAAGTGAAGTTTAAGTTTGTTATTTTGTATTCTCCGTTTTGGTTGGAACTGTTCTCCTACACAATTTACACACAAGTCTATACTGATCTCAGTCAGAGCACAAAAAACTGTCATACTGCCGAGCTAACCTGTCCTTTTTATTGACGAGTTTTTCCTCGCTTACTGCACTCATCTTCTTCACACTGCTTCTGTTATTGGGTGTGTCCCATTTCAGAGGCTGAAGAGTATGTGTTCTCTCCCGACTGCGTTGACCACAAAGGCCAAGAAGAAATGAGACAGTGTGGTCTATGGAGCCACTGGTTAAGGTTGTGCAACACTCCTCTTAGGGAGAGGTTTTTCACGTAAATTCCCTGCTTTTTTATTCTTAAAATGTTTTATTTTTATTCATATACCATACCTGGTCAAAAAAAGGGCACACTAATATTTAATTGGACCGCCTTTAGCTTTTATTACGGCCAGTATTCGCCATGGAATCGTTTCGATAAGCTTATGCAATGTCACAATATTTATTTCTGTCCAGAGTCGCATTCATTTCTCTCCAAGATCTTTTCCATTTCTATTAATGATTGATGAGTTGAACTACTTTGTAGTCTTCTCCAGCACATTCCTAAAATTCTGAATGGAGTTATGGTCTGAAATCTGTGATGGCCAAACCATGTGTAAAAATGCCGTCTCATACTCCCTCTCTCACAATTTGCGCCCTATAAATCCTGTCATAGTCATCTCGGAGCTTGGTGCCGTAAGGGAAGAAAAAAATTAACTGATGGAAAAAAAATCAGGCCATTGTATCTAGGTAGTCTGCTGACCTCATTTTTTGGGCACATAACATTGCTGACCCACTGAAGCAACCCCTGATCATAACACTGCTCCCACAGGATTGCACAGTAGGCACTAGGCATGAGGGGCGCATCATTTCATGTGTCTCTATTCTTTCCCTCATCACCCATCACTCTGGTGTTTTTCATGGTTCTGCGTTCGCCCCTGTCGCTTTCGTTTTCTACCATGGCTTGTGAAGAATCTTGGGATAAGCTGGGCTGCTAAGTATGTACCATTGGATACCATTGCATGCTTCATTTTCAGGGTCTGTTGCTGTAAATATAATCATCATTCAATTGCCTAGGCCTAGCTTAGGTTTTAATTTAAATCTTTCCTGCCATCTGAGAGATTCTTTTCCCCCCCATCCACATGAGTATGGCTTAATCCACTACACCAACAAGTGTGTAATAAAAGCTGCAATTAAATCGAGGACTCATTTACCCTGTTTAGGGCCACAAAGACAAGCACTCCTAAGAAGCACCCCTCCAACCCCCGACCACCCATCCTACAGATCCTGAATAGTTCTGTTTCTCTGCAGACCCATCACAACTGCACATTACCTGGTCACCACACACACACACATCCATCTCACCACACATACCCTCCTACACACTTCCATCACCAAACACACTCTATTAGACATGCGCCTTTTTTTTTACATATAGTTGTACAGATGATTGTGGTACCTTCTCTGTATAAGTTGCTTTTAAGGAGGAACTGGACTTGTGGTGGTATACAATCTTTTCTTCTGAAGTCTTGAATGGGTTGGATTTGCCCAAGGTGTACTGTAAAAAGGCACTGGGTCTAAAGGTAGGATCTTAAATAAAGCCATTTCTAATAATGATAACATGCCAAAGAAAAAACATAGATAGTATTTAAGAACACTTTGTGTATTTAAACTTTTAATGCATCAGCAAGTAGGCTGACCAGTCAAGCACAGTAATGATCAGAGAACGTGTTCAGGGACTATGGGCAGGTGGAGAGATCCTGATGGAAAAGGTCTGGATCTCCATAAAGCTTGCCTGAAGACAGAAGAATGAAATGCTCGAAAATCTTCTGGCTGTGTTGATTTTTCTTGATAAAACACAGTGAACCAGCACCAGCAGATGACACGGCACCCAGAATCATCTCCAAATGTGGAAACGTCACTTTAAACTACATTTTTGATTCCGTGTCTCTCTCTCTCTCTCTACTCCTCCTCCAGACTCGATCCATCCAAGTAAATGAAAAATTTTATGCAAAATTTACTTAGATTTGTAATACTTTGGAACGCTGAGTAACAGCCTTATTATTTTTACTGCAGATGCAACAGTTTTAGCTCTTCTCCTAAAGATGTGTATGTGTGGTGGTCCATGAATATGCTTCAATACGGCACATTCTGTGACGTTTCCTCCTCGTGGAGAGTGTTCGTGATCATCTTCTGGCCAACTGTCAAGTCAGCAGTCTTCCTTATGTGTGGACTGAACTAGACTGCAGGATACACAGGATTTTAGGGCTGCAACTAACGATCATTTTAATAATCGATTAATCTGTCGATTAGTTGTTCGATTAATCGGATAAACCCCAAAACCCCAAGAAAAATATTAGTTTCTATTCGAAAACAGAACAAATATTTTGAAAGTGCACAAACATGTTGCTCCTTGAGCTGTTATAATAATAATAAAATTAAATAAAAATGGACCAACACAAAAAACAGACATGTATGCTTTACATCTGCCAAATATATACAGTGGAACCTCGAATCGCGACAGAGCAGAGTTTGTGTGTCTGTGAAGGTGAAAGTAGGAGGGGTCTGTGTGTCTGAGGCACGGTGTCCAATGAAGCGCGCGTGCACACACACACACACACACACACACACACACACACACACACACACACACAAAGCCTTGAGCAGAGAGAGAGAACATGGAATTTTAACGTCTCTAATTAGACTTGCTTTTGCTTTACACGCGTGCTGTACACACGCATACAGACACAAAATAAAACATGTTTTACACATACACACACGTGGTCAGTGTTATAGTAAACAGTACACGCGTGCACGGATGTTATCAGTAAGAGACGAGCACTAAGACCCAGCAGCCTCCTCTACCTCCGCTCGTTTTTGGTGTGTTCGTTCCACACCGCGCTAAACCAAAATTTTTTTTTAAATAATCAAATGTCTCCGCGTCGCGCGACATAATGAATCGATTATGAAATTCGTTGCAAACGCTTTTAGTAATTGATTTTTATCGATTAGTTGTTGCAGCCCTACAGGATTTATATGGTATGAACAGTATAAACTTACTCAAACTTGAAATTAAATATTCTAATATTTTTGAGATACTTGATTTTTGTTTTACATTAAAACAACAAAGAAATATTTCACTTGACATGTAATGAGTATATGAAAGGTAAAGTTTTTTAATTAAGTTATGAACGAAAATTACACATACCCCATCATATGTACCCCATTCCACACACCCCAGCAGAAATACTCCATCACACACAGACCTGTACAGCACATACAACCTGTAGTACCACATACCCCACTACACATACCTCTACACCCCCGCCGCCCACTACGCCTTCTTCACCACACACATCACTTACTCACACAGAGCTACACAGAGCCCGGGAAGGACTACTTGTACTCTGTTTACATTTTCAGTGTTTAAACAGAAAGGTTTAGCATGCTTTATGCAGTCACTTTGTCTCGCGCCTGTTTAGTAAAGCCATCAAACAAAAGCATTTATTTGCTTTCCTTAGTCTGTGGGGGATTTGCAGAAAATCAGCTTGTGTCAAATGTAAGGAATGCTTTTGATGTCCTGACCCCACATGCTACCCTGCCTTCGCATTCTTAGCAATTTTTAAAACATTTATTCAATTCAGTGAAAACGAGTTACGATTCTTGAGATTCAGTGGTCTGAATAGACCCGTAACGTGTGGCAAGTCAGTCTACTCTTAGCTACAAGATACAGTTCTCTCAACATATAACCATAGACTGGTGGTCATGACAAGCTGGTGTTGATTAATAATTCTGACCTATTAGCCTATTGCCTGAATAGGAGAAGACCATGATTTCTGTGTGTACTAAATAATTACCGTTTACTACTTCAAACATCACTCTACCACTTAACTTGTCGAGTTGTTGTTGGGTTCAGTCAGGCAAAGCCTTTCCACATAACTGAAGAATAAATTAATTCTTGTCTTCGGTCAGTAATCATCTGGAAGCTCGAGGCTGATGCTCATCGACATGAAACAACAGGGAGTTGAATGGACTAGTTGACTAAAAAACAATCCATGGAAGCAGGCGGGTAAAAAAAAAAAAAGAAAAAAGAAGAAGAAGATAAATGTACTTTACGTGTGAGACAAAATATTTGAGAATCAATGAAGCCAACTCTACAGTCAGCTGCACAAGAGGATGCTGGGAAATATCTTTTCATGAATTAAGGTCAGGGCCAAACTCGAGGCATAGATTAACATGGTGTTTAAGACACTGCTGTAACCCTTTACATTTTCATTGTTGCATTGGTGACGATTATTAGAGATCCTGTGTGATAGAAGCGATTTATTTGCCAAGCTTGTTTTGAATCGTAAACACCTTTAAAATCAAATAAATTTCGACATGCTGATTTCGACAATATATAAAACATGACACTTACGGAATAAAAATCAGATCAGCACTTTGGTGTAGTGATATTATATCGGGAGGTCCCTGGCGATTCCCATCCCTTGCTCAAAATATGACCAGCTGAGGACTTATAAAGTATAAATCGTATAGTAAAAATGTGTACCACGCAATTGTTTAGAATGTCATTGATTGCCATGTGTGCACAAGCAAGTTCCATTGAAGACACAAATGGCGCTTTTCCACTGCATAGTACGGCACGACACGGTTCAGTTCAACTCACTTTTGGGGTTTTTTCCACTGGGAACAGTACCTGGTCCTTTTTTTAGTACCACCTCAGCCGAGGTTCCGAGCGCGCCGAACCGTTACCAAAACATGACGTGTAAACTCCGCTGGTCACTGATTGGCCGGAGAAAATCGTCATTACTGCGTCACTGAACTTGCGACACGAGACACAACAGAACCGCTATATTTAGAACAGCCAGAGAAGGATTGGACGCACCTTTTTGTATTAACCAAAAATTTTCTTTGGCTGCCATCAGCCTCTTTTGAAACAAACTGAATGAAGAACACCATGCCGTCGATATGCTCCATTGTTGTGTGTTTGTTTGTGGCGCGTTTACGATGATGTCACGGCAGTAGAGCCGCCGCAACTATAACGACACGTGAATAATCCCGCCCACTCTAAAGCGGTACTAACCTGCAGTGGAAGCGCAAACCGAGCCAAACTGCGCCGAACCAAAGTGAGCTGTACTGAACCATGTCGTGCCGTACTATGCAGTGGAAAATGCCAAAAGTCCTTACCTCAACCCCAGTGAACAAATTTGGAATGAAGAAGAACTGGAGCCTCTTTGCCCAACATCAGGGCCTGACCTCGTTAATGCTCAAAAATCCCCACAGCCACTGCTGGCTCACTGCTGCCTCTGAGAAAAATAAAGATGTGTTCAGCGAGACAGGCAGGTATTCTCTTGTGAAACAGTGAAGTGTGCAATAAAGGTTCTTCTGGATAATAAAAATATAGAACATTGCCAGGTCACCTTTTCTGTCAAAATACATATTTCATACATCCAGCCCATATCAGGATCATGACAAGTACAATGTCTTCAAAATGCAAACCTAAAAATATGCTACACCTATTTTTTAAAAACATTATTAATTCACTATGGGGATACGAACAGTGGCATTCTCACAGCACTAAACTATGCAAAACATCACAAGCATGATAGCAACATGTCTGTGTCCTGTGTTCACACGCATGTCCTCTCAAGCAACTGTATCTCGGCACAAAATACGTCAGTGGACTGGATCTGAAAATATCTGAAAGGTCTTTATGACACTAATCCGTCTGAAACGGCATCCATTATCTAGAAATCCAGGCAAATATGGGAATAAGCATGTGTATATGTACGTTTCCAGATCACCATACATGCCATAATATTTACAATAACATTATACAGAATATTCGAAAAAATGTCTAGACAAAAGCAATTCTTTTTCACATATAAACCATAAAGCACATAACCCATAAATCAGTTAACTCATAAAGCAGTTAACTCATAAATCGGCTATTGGTGAAATAGTTTTTTGTGAAAACGGATAGGAAGGTGTGTAGGGAGATATCGCTGAGAGACAGTCCAGTGAAACACAGTACATGAGAAAGTGATCAGCTGGCACAGAGACAGATAGAGAGAGCGAGAGAGCGAGAGAGAGAGAGAGAGAGAGAGAGGGAGGAGGTACAGCAATAAAGCAAAGCTAAATTTAGTGCGTCTCAGTGCCTGGCATGCTGAGGGCAGGGAGGGTCCGAGACCAATGCCAAATGAAAGCAAACACAAACACACACAGCTTGTTACTGTATTATTTAATTTACAGAAAGAGTTCTGCTTGCTGCTCTCTACAGCATCCCCTTTCAATACAAAAATATTTCTTAGCAAAAATATGATTCATTAAATTATTAAAAAATAAAAATAAAAAATGAGGCAGTTAGTTGAGTTTTGCATGTTCTCCCCACATGGGTGTTCTCTGGGTGGACTCATGACTCTAAACTGCCCCTAGGTGTGAATAAGAGTTTGTGTGCGGGTGCGAAACGAACTTGCCTCCCATCCGGGGTGTATTTTCCCGTCCCACTCTCATTGTTCCTGAGACGGGCTCCGGATTCGCCATAACCCTTCCCAGGACAAAGCACTTCCTGAAGGCGAATAAATGACTGGATTTGGTGTGAGTAATGTTTATACAACTGTGAGTGACTTCATGACTTCTGCTTACTCATCAATAAAATCTGCTCATGGGAACGGCAGTTATCAGCACACTAGTCTTGGAGTTTACAACAGGACCTCATTAGAAGCGCATCAGAATTGCACAACGAAGTGGAAAACCTGCGTTTAAAACGCTGATGCTCCTTGGAAGCTCTCTGTAAGCTGACTGTCTGTCGGGTTCATGTTTGTGTACTGCTGCTATGGTAATCTCTAATATCTGCCGGGAATAGTTAAAGTCAAAGAAGAGGAAAAAATGACAAAGTGGGAGGAGGGAGGGAGGGGGGACTGCTAGAGCAATCAGATTATTACTCACATGGTTTAGACAGATGCAGAAGAATACATACAGAATGACATCTTTATCCACCAAAAAGTGAAATTAAAGCAAGAGCTTCAGAAATACAATGCTGACGGAAAGTTTTCAGACCCTTTTAAGTTTTCCACATTTTGTTATGTTTCTCACTCATCTTAAAAAAGATCATATTTCCCCTCATCATTCTACACACAACAATCTACAATGACGAAGTAAAAACAGGTGTCTATAGTTTTTTTTTTTTTGTTAATTTATCAAAAAATAAAGACTGAAATATCCCGTTTGAAGACATTTTCTGACCCTTCGTTATGACACTTGCAATTGAGCTTTGGTGAATCCTGCTCCTATCAGTGGTCATTTAGATGCTTCCATACCTTGACTGTGTGATTCTATTAGACATGATTAGATATAAGGTTTAACAGTATGTTGCACACGTCAGAGTAAAAACAAATACATTAGGTTTAGAGAATTGTCTCAAAAAAGCCATGAGACAGGATTGTGTCAAGACACAGATCTGAGGATGGACTACAAGGTACTTTTTGCAGCAATTAACACACCCAAGAGCACATGGCCTCAATCATTCTCAAGGAAGAGATTTGAATCAACCAACAGTCTTTCCTGATCTGCCCACCCAGCCAAACTGAGTAATTGGGAAAAAATGATCAGACAAATAGCTAAGAAACACTGCAGCTCTCCAGCAATCAGGCCTTTATGCTACAGCGGCCAGACAGAAGTCATTCCTCACTAAGTCACATGACTGTCAGGAGTTCTCTGGGACCATGAGAAACAAAGTTCTCTGGTCTGATGACACAAAGATTGAACTCTATGGAATCAGTAAATTGCCACTGCACATCACCTTATTAAAACCATCCCTAGAGTGGTGCTAACAGCACTGTTATACGGTGGGGATACATACATACTGTATATCATGCTGTGGGGATGTTTAGGGAGAATAGAACTATCCTGAGTGAAAACCTTCTCCACGATGCTCGGGATCTCATGCTGAGGATGTGATTTACATTTTAACAAGACAACGACCCAAAGCATACTTCTAAGAAAGTACTGGAGTGGCCCAGCCACTGGACCTGAACCAAATAGAGCATCACTGGAGAGACTTGAAAATAGCTGTGTCCATCTATCGTGGTTGAGCTTGAACAATTCCACCAAGACGAATGAAAGAAGTTTCCAAAAGAAAGGAGTGCCAAGCTTGTAGCAGCATTCACAAGCATACCCGAGGCTGTCACGGCTGCCAAAGATGCTTTAACCAAGTACTATGTGATGGGTCTGAATGCTTATGTAAATTGGATATTTCAGTCTTTATTTTTTACCAAATAATCAACCAAAAAATATAAATACTTGCTTTTGCTTTGACATCCTGAAGTACTGGGTGTAGAATGGTAGGGGGGAGATCTGAATCCATTTTAAGATGAGTTTGAAACATAAAATGTGGAAAAAAATGGAAAAAGGCTGAAAACACTTTGGCACTGCGCTAGAACTCTTCAGGAAGTAGCAGTCAGGGGAGCGTGTGTGTGTGTGTGTGTGTGTGTGTCTTTAGTGGTTCATGTAACAGACTGAGTGGGTGAAAATCTGGTATGGGAGGTGTGTGTGTGTGTGTGTGTGTGTGTGTGTGTGTGTCGCATATCAAATGACTCCAGCCAAACATGAGGGGGGCAGGTGCTGTGCAGGCACGTTGTTTTTCATTTAACTTTGGAACACAATGCTCTTGCTACTCAATCTGTAATATTAAAATGCTACATGAAATATCAACAATATATTTTTCAGATACCTGGAGAAGATCCCTGGAAGAATATTTTAAAAATAATATACAAGATTTTCTAACACTTTAAATATCATATTATGACCAATCATTTTAGGTAAAAACAGAGACTTACACACCAATGCATCCACATCACTGTTATATGGCTTTATATTCCTTTAACTCGATATGAGGTACTTACTTTTACCCAATAAGCATTTTGACCTTGTGCGAGTCCGTTGAAGTGAGCGACACAGATTACTAAATATACAATCGTGTATTCAGGAAATCTGGAAGCAAAAAAGTATGCAGAATGCAATAAAATTATTGCCTTGCATATTTAATAGAAATAGTGAAGTCCACATGGAAGCATTTCTACAAGGCTGTCACTACTATTTTACATTATTTTAGTGCAAGAACTGAGTCCATGCACGCACTGCTTTTTCCACTTCTTGCAACTAGCTATAATGCTGCATTACAGCACAAATTCAGTCACCACAATTTATAGTGCCACTGATCTTTTCCTTTAAAAGCCATCAGTCAGAACTCACTTAATTTCCAACCTCTGATTAGGAAAAAGCTACATCCCTCATCTCAGAATTCCTACTTGGAAACTAGGGACAGTTTTCTCGATAGCTGCTCAACTTTTCTTATTGATGCACTGAACAGCTACACTTGATTAGAGGATTCACCTGGCGGTGTGGTAGACCACCCATCCCCAACCCACCCTTCAGGTGCTGTGTCTTAACACAGGCGATGTGAGGGAAACTCTATACGCAGAATCAACCCAGGGAAGGCTGCATGACCTGACAACAATCCTAACAGAGTGCTCTGAGGATGTGCAGACCAGCGGGCGGATGATCTTCAAGATCTCCTTGAGCAGCAGAACTGTCCTGACCAGCCTTAGAGATCGCCAATAGCACCATGTCCCTTGGTGTTCACCTAGTAGAGTACCTTAATTGGGCCCTCAACATTGGCTCCATATCCAAGAAAGCCAAAGCACATCCTCGCTGCATTCTACAGATGGATTATAGAGATCATCCTGAACAGTTGCCTGGTTTGGGAGTTGCAAAATCACTGCAACAGATAGGGAGAACTGCTGAAAAGAAAATAGGAGTCTCTCCATCGGCCATCATAGGCATTTACATCACACAATACGTCCACAAAGCTGACCAGCAAAAGTACTGAAACATTCAGCTCCACATGATCAGAATGCGCAACGGTGTCCGAGTGGCCTGACAACAACTCACACACCAAATAAGTATAATCAAAGCAAATTGCGCAAATTATTTTGCCAAACTGGTGTTCACAGACTGTACGCAAAATGCTGTATTAACCAGCATGCTATTTGTACACTTACCACATAATGTTTATTATTTATTGTAATATCCCTTTGTATTTTTTTCCTCACGAAAACTGTGTACTGGTCGGCTATATCTTGTACTTTACTAGATGACAGTTTAGTTCTGCTTTGTTTTTAGTAGTAAATATGTGCACTTTATATAGTCCTGCGTTTTAGTGTAATTAAGTTGTGCAGTCTCAGGAAGGTCGGTGTTGTTTTCTGTAGCACCATGGTCCTGAGGGAACCCCCCAGTGTTCGGTACCAGATGTACATGCTTAAAAACGACAATAAAAACCGCTTAAACTTAAAGAACTCCTACTTCTTTTCAATGTTTCTCATGGCTGCTCTATAATCTATAATTATCCTTCTCCTCAGAGTGCTGAGAGATTATACGGTACGATAGCACATCCTGTTATTTTCCTAGCGCAAATTCCTACTTCACACATTGCATTTTATTTTAAATAAAATTCTAAGTGTACACTTCAATGCTCATGCCTGGCAATTTTGTAACTGAATCAAAATACGGGCATGAGTTTTTACGTTAGGTCTGCTGCTCTAGGAATTACAAACATTTAGAGCAAGGTGCACTGCTGTTAGCGCGGCACTAACAGAACATTGAAAGTCACTTTGTTTTGTTACAGAAAAGTGGTAGCACAAGAGCAAAAGTGATCAGGCAAGTAAAAGTTATTCATAAACTTCACTGCAAGTTTTAGCATTGGAGTTTTAAAAGGCCTAAAGACAATCCTGAGTTAAATTAGCCAAATCCTGCGCCTGTGGATTTCCAAAATGGGGCCTTTTTCCCCCCTGATATTTTTTCTTGCGCTTTCTTCCAGAGACTACTGATATATAAAAAATAAAATACAGACAATAAGCAACAAAAGAGAGATTACATGACCAATAAATAAAGTCCAGAGTGAGTATTTATGCATAATTTTACACATTTTAAAAATGTTCTGTAGACAGCTTGCATTTATTATTTAGACATGATAAAGGTAGTGATTCATTCTTCATTTTTCTTTAAACGTTAGTGCATCAAACCCGTGTGCTGATGCCCCAGGATATGAGATAAAAAAAAAAAAAAAACTAATAATGACTGGGTGATGTAACATACACGAAACAACAAATTTGCCATGAAAACAATTTAATACTATAAAAATTATTTGTACACTTGCAATTAAAAATGCACTTTCAATTATGCAATTCTCTTTAGTTTCAACATAGTTAATTGCTTAAAACAGCAACTTGCCATTTTATTTTTGCTATTTAACCAGATGCATGTGCACTGACATTTGTGTTTGTGCTCAACCTGCTACAGGGGATAAGCTGCCAGGGTTATTAATCTTGAAATCTCTATTCATTTCATCTAATCCCTGTATCTGTAACCAAAAAGTCACCGTTTTCATGAACTCACAAATCCTGCTTTATGGAACAGACCTTGGGATAAAAAGTAACCTAGACTACATCGGTAATCCTAGTTCTTATACAGCAGTGTAAAGGACAGACTGACCTTTTTCTCCCAAGTAGATGCAATCTTAGAGTACCTGTTTTATCCAAAGCGTATGTAGTATATGACCTACACTCAGGACCAAAAATATATGTACCGTATTTATGCCGGCACACAAATATCATACTATATTAATCGCAATAATTTCTCTCCAAGTTCCTGTATTGATGATGGAGAGTCAGACTGCTGTGTAAAGCCTTCTGTAGCACACAATGATTCTAAATGGGGTTAGTGTCTGGACTCTGTGGTGGCCCATCTTTCACAATTTGAGCCCAATGAATCGTTGTCATTTTGGGATATGCCTGTACCATCAGGACCTGGCCTGTTCAGGTATTCAGCTCACCTTGTTTCTGGCCATATAATGTTGCTGCACCTGGACCCGACCAACAGAAGCAACCCCAGATCATAACACCGCCCCCACAGGTGTGTATGGAAGGCACTAGGCATGATGGGTACATCACTTTATCTACCTTTCTTCTTTCCCTGATGCGCCCCTCACTCCGGAATAGGGTAAATCTGGACTCATTAGAGCACATGACCTTTTTCCAGTGCTCCACAGTTCATTCTTTATGCTCCCTAGCAAAATTAGGCATTTTGTTCTCCTATTAACTTCACTGATAAATGCTTTTCTTAAGGCAACACAGCTGTTTACAACCAATCACTTGAGTTCTCCTCACATTGTGCCTGTGGAAACACTTATTTTCACTATATTTTCACCAAATGTTCCGCCAAATTGGAGATAAATTTTTTTTTCCATCCAAATGATTGTTTTTTCTGATCACATTTCTTCCTTGAAGATGATGGTTTCCCACTGTCCTTCCAGGTGTTGTTAATGCACTGGACAGATCTTTTATTTAGTTATTTTAGTAGTTTCCTAAATCTTATTTGCTTGACAATTTTCTTAAGCCTGTTGCCATCCCTGTTGCTTGTGGACCTTTTCCTACCACATTTTTACTATCCAGGCAACTTTCAATGCAAATGCTTCAAGACAGCACTCTGCAAACAGCCAGCCCTTTCAGCAGTGACCTTCTGTGGGTTACCCTCCTTGTGCATTGTGCCGATGATCATCTTTTGGGCAACCGTCAAGTCAGTAGTCTTCCCCATTTGTTTACTGAACTAGACTCAGAGATGCACAGGATTTATACTGTATGAATAATAATTTACTCAAACCTGAAGTGAAATATTATTTAGATTTTTTCTTTCTTTTTTTGAAATGTAAACTCACTCACTCATCGTCAATACTGCTTAGTCCTGTATTCAGGGTCGTGGGGACCTGGAGCCTATCACAGGAGGCTTAGGGCATGAGGCAGAGTACACCCTGGACAGGGTGCCAATCCATCGCAGGGCACACACACATGAACTCATTCACACACTATGGGCAATTTGGGAAGGCCAATTAACCTAATCTGAATGTTTTTGGACTGTGGGAGGAAGCCGGTGTACCCAGAGGACGGGGAGAACATGCAACCTCCATGCACACAGAGACAGGAATCGAGCCTGGCCGGGAATCGAACCCGGACCCTGGAGGTCCAAGGTGACAGTGCTATCCACTTTACATGTAATTAATCTAGAACATGAAGGTTTTGCTTGAAAAAAAAATAATAATGAATGAAACTTAACTTTTTCATGATATTTATATTTTTGAGTACTATATACAGTGTACACTCACTTACTCGTCCCTATATAACTATCGAACCCTCAGAGGTGCAGGCCACAGAGGTGCAGGCCAACCGTGCTACTCTGTAAAGACACATGCCTTCCATTTTTCATGCAGACAAACTAAAAATCATATATTAAGAATCATGCATCACCAGACACTAGTTTTCTCTCCATTTCTATGCAGTTCCTAGTCCAGATAACTTCAGATTCTAATTGCTCTTAAGGCATTTTGTTGTCTGTTTTACATCCAGGTTAGGTAACTGACCTGCCTGTTGCAGAATATTCCACTCCTTTGCCTTTAAGAAAAAAGTTATTTTTATAGTATGATCATCTGCACTGTGATGAACTGTCCAATGTGTTCTACATTTGAGCAGATAATATAGTACTTTACATTATACAGTTTTCTTTACAGTATGTTCTTTTGAGCTTTTTCGGTGTTCCAGAGTGTTTTGGAGTTCATCACTGCATTTTTTTCTTTTTCTTTATAAAATGTACAATACTGTTGATCTGGCCACACCTAATGCTTCCCCCCCCCCCATCTCTCTGATATGTTTTTTTTTTTTTTGCCAACTGCCACACTTTAAACCAACTCAAGCCGTTTTTACCTGCTTATTTAAAGGAAAAATAAAACAAACCTACCCCAGAAACAGCTGAGCACCCAACTGTCCAATTACATCTGGTCATTTAAAAAAAAAGTATTTCCAGATCCGACAATATATTGTGTGCAAATTTGTTTGTGTAAACTCATAAATAGCTTTAGATCAACAGAAAACAGGCCTGACTGAGAAAATCTTAGAATGTAGGACAAGTGAGAAGCCTAAGAATGTTTTTCTCACTCGCAATATCTGTTTGCTCTGCTACACTAACTGCACTGACTCATCCTTTTAAATCACACTGATGGCCAACACATACTCATGCACGTATAACCTGTTGTAGCTTAGACATGACTGTGTGGAATAAATATTACCATTGCTGTTTTTAAACATAGTATGGGTTCCAAGACTAATTGTCTATATTGCAGAACAGAACAAAAAAATAATTCTATACAGTAAACAACAAAAACTGCTAAAATGTGCAATCATTGGACGAAAGCATTTGAATTTCACGATTATGATGAAAGAGAGAGCGAGAGAGAGTGCAACAATAACAACTAATGAGAAAGAAGAACCAGAGAAGGGTGAACCAGACAACATCCAATTGTAAAAAATAAATAAATAAATAAATAAATAAAGAAGTAAAGCAAAAAAAATTGTGACACACTGCCGCTTTTTTAGACAACTCCCAATCATGGTACAGCTGCAGTCTGTCAGACTCCTAATATTAGCACATTCCGTCATGTAATATGTGAAGAGTGGAGACAGATACAATCACGACTAAAAGGTGTATTTAATAATGAAATGGCGATGGTCCAAAGCACATTCCAGTCCAGGCGATCTATGAACAGGCAAAACTGGGATAAGGAAAAAGAATATTTCAAGAAACAGCAAATATTTATGGAGTCCAAAATGTCTTTGTGAAGAGACGGATAAACAAGAGCACTATAAATTCACAGAATTAATCAACGAGGTAAGCAAACAAAGCACTTGCGAATAACGATGACATAGTGCACAACCAACTGGTAGACAACCAATAATCAGATGGAGAAGATGAGACAGTTTCCCTAACAAACACTTGTGTCAAAGTAAACAAACAACAGAATGCGCAAGTCCAAGTCATTGCACTGACAAGTGTCTTGTGTGCAGAGTTTCGCAGCATGCAATGCCCAACATGGGGTGAAAACCACAACCCTCTTATTTTCCATTAAATTTTCTTCAACAGCAACACACACATCCTTGAACTAATTCCCCTAGAATGAAGTGATGTCATTTAAAAACATTGTGATGGACTGTTCTCCTGAGTTTCCCCCCTGTTCTGCATTTAACTAGCAGTAAATAAACAAATCTGATGTTTTTACAAGTTGTTTTTGTTGTTGTTGCTGTTGTCAGGGACTGATGTCAGTTGAGGAGGTCTGGGATGAACTTTCTATTCTAGTTCATCCCACTGGCGGCATTCAGTTGGGTTGAGTCAGAGCTCTGTGCAGGATACTCTAGTTCTTTTACTCCAACGTTAATACACCAGTCATCCCTAAACATCTCTCTCACTCATTCTCTAGATCCTTTATCCTGTACAAGGTCGCGCGAGGCAGCCAATCCCAAGGATCTTGGAGCTATAGGCTGCATGCACCCTGGACAGAGTGCAAATCCTTCACTGAACAGAATTTAATGAACCTTTGCCAGTCGTTCGATATTTGCCTGAAGTTAAACCTGTATCATAAATTAAATCAAAATGTTGAGTAGGGAAGTAATCAGCAGTCATGTGCCAGATTACATCTCAGGATGTAGTGCTTTTTTTGCCAAATTCAGTGCTATCTCAGCATACGATTGAAGGCCTTGCAAATTTTCACCTTCAGAGCTAAATAAAAAATAAAATACGTAGCACTTTCAGCACACAAGCGACTGAGCCGCGTTCTTCTGGTAGCCGACTAAAACTTGTTTGTGTCAGGTGAAAGCCACATCAGCGAGAAAAAACAGGAGCTGTTTTCAGTTTCATTTTTAAAGCAGCCAGTGCCAAGAGGAATCATAAATTAAGGTTAAGTGAGGTTTAATGTCTATTTATTTCACATTGTGTTACATGCCTTGTCTGAATGTTTTGATAGTTTTTATATGCAAAAATATAATTATAATGTGTTATAGTGTAATTATAGGAAGTATATATAGGGGAAATTGGTAATATTGGTAATATTGGTAATATTTTGGGTGGCTGGAACGGATTATCTGAATTTACATTATTTCCTATGAGAAAATGTGTTTTGTGATGCGAAATTTCGGAACAGATTAAATTTGTATGCTGAGGTACCACTGTATACGGTGGGCGTGGCTATACACGTCACTTAACAGAGCCAATCAATGAGACAGTATGCTTAAGACACAAATGACCGCTAATGCCACCAAAATCCTCAACACACGACAGCGCGACACAGGCTTGGCTTACTTCAAAAAAAAGAAAAAAAATGTCTTGTACGTACACTATGAAAACTGAACCTTGTGGCATAAATTTAAATAAAATGTTGAATAAAAAAGGAAGCAGCTAATACAGCATGTTGCATAAATCTCGAACAAAATGAAGGAGATTTATGGGATATTTTGACTGTCAATGTAGTACATTACCAGAAATTTAGGCTTGAGGTGGTTGCCACAGTTAATGGTATCATAGCATGTCTGAACCCAGGGTCATATCGGTTTTTTATTTTTAATGTTTTTTTATTTTATTTTAAGAAAAAGTGCACTTCAACCTTTTAAAAACAAGCTCAGAAACATAACCATGCTTTTTTCTCATGGTGAAAGAAAAACACAAAATGGACATGCTTCCATTTTTTTGGAATAACTGTCTTAAATAAATTTTCTGTACATTTTTAAGTTTGACTGCAATCAGTAGGGGATAATGTAATTATAATATCTGTATTATGTAATAATACAGGACATCGTAATGCTCTGGTTTGATAAGAGCCTAAGAGATTCGATACAATAGAATGTATAATAAAAAAGGCTGTTTGCCATAAAACGCATATTATGAGGTAAAAAAACATTTAAACTTAATTAGGCCGGCACTCACTCCTCTCAAAAAATAACTTCCTCCATATCTTGGATTAAATCAGACTGCTGCTGACGCACATCATCTATAATTTCATATTCCCGGTCTCTAATCATAGTGCTGCTGTCATATCCCACACTATATTTTTTATACTTTTTATATTTTCATACATTCACAGTTTAGACTCTCATTTTGTAAATCATGTTCCTGTGCAATTAAAATTCCTATTTTAATTACATTTTATTTCAGGACTTCCAGTTGAAATTTTTTATTGCAAATTTGCTTAATTGTATTTTCTAGCATAAATTTCTCATTTGTTTTTAGGTCATAGACAGTCACATAAGCATTTCAACTGCATGGTTATGTAATTGACTAATAAAATTTCAATTTGTATTACATGAGGATTCTATGCGTGCTGCTTACATAAGCCAAGTGTATTAAATTGAGAAAAACAGTAATGTCTGTGACCGTTCCCTCGAGGGTTTAAGAGTATGAGAGCACTTCTCAGTAAGGTACCATGCTGATGGTCCAAAACATCACAGTGTGACGAATGCGTGCACTAATTCCACAAATCTGCTGCATTCAGGATCCAGGGTAAAAAAAAAAAGTCAGCACACAGGGCTACGATCTAGCCACATGAATATACAGACAGCAAATAGACACTCAGGTGAACATGCACTGTATGCACCTAAATTTATTAAACTCAACATGTCCTCAAACAGCACGAACGTGTTCTTCAGAGGGTCCAGGTCAAAAACTGTGTCTCTGCAAATGACCGTTTTCTTTTAATTGATCTATAAATCTGTTATTGCAAGAAGAGCGATTTTAAGATTGCTATTTAATTGCCTCTGCGATAGTCAACACCCTGACTGACCTACAATCTGGCCTCTCTCACAATCAGACACTTCTTTGGAATAGTCATTATTAAAGTTATATTCTAATATGGAAAAAAAGGAAACATACACGGTAGTGTACAAAAGTCTTGAGCCACACCTCTTTTCCTCATATTGTTTCACTTTCAAACAACCAGACCTTTTATATTTTAATTTAGTCTTGAGGAATTAATCTCCAGGCTTCCTGAAAGACTTTTCTGCCTGTCTTTTTTTAGTCCGGTTCCTTTATCTGACCAGTTTCAGAGGAAGGTTTTTTGTTTGCTAAGCATTTTGTTTGATGAATCATTCAAGCATAAAACCATCTAATGTAAGACGTGAACCAGTACGAAACAGGTGCAGATGATGAAAGATGATCAGGCCAGTGTATACTGTACTAGTACTAGTATATTAGTATACTAGTGATTCTGAATGCTGAGAGGTTGGAACAGATGAGAGGAGAAATGAGGTTGCTGCTGAGGTTGTTACAGACCATTTTTAATTGTATCTTTAGGCACTTTGCAGCCTGCCACAGCCTGTTGCTGTTCACATTTCTTTAGATTTATCTATATAATTACATTTTATTTAATATGAAAAAATGAGGGCTGGCTTGAGACCTTTACACAGTACTGTAGTAGTCATAATAATGGCAAAAGATTTTGAGCACCATTTTATCATAATACAATGATTGTGTAGTTACTTCTTGCATGTAAGTGCAGCTAACAGCAGAATAAGTTAAAGCCCTGTGCTTCAGACATTCCAATAAAAGCAAAGACACATTTAACGCTAATGCACAGTTGCACAGATTCAGTTTAGGTTTTTGTTTTTTTTTCCGGAAAAATGTACGTTTTATTTAAGTTAGATCGTATTGTAATTCAACATAAATCATCCTGGTTTTTGTTCCTTTCTACACCATTAGCTACTCTCAGCATGTCGCTCCACACGCTTCCTATACAAAATCAAACTTGAAATAATGCCATATAAACTTTTTTTCAATTTAAAAAAGTTTTCTTTTAAAGCACAAAAACAATCATTGACTGTGTAAATGTTGTAAATAATAGATGTAAGATAGAATAATAGGATTAAATATCTTAAACCTGAATGTTAAAAAAAAATCTTCTTTAGAAGATTTTAGAAAAGACAGTGGACAATTTTTTATTTATTGTGTCATGTTTTTTTCCCGCCACAGCATTCTTATACATTCACAATACTTTTGCAATTTGTGATATTTAGATACTCATGTACTCTTTGACTTAATTTTTTCTCTTGTACTCTTTGACATTAAAATTTTTTTAAATGATGTTGATATATTGCGTTTTGTCATAGCTGTATGATTTAGTTATGCATGTTTTCTCCCTTAACAGTAGAATCTGTTTTGGTTCAAACTAAATTCTTAGACTGACACAAATACACGTGTCCCTGCATTTGTATGTGTGTGTGAGTGAGTCAGTGAGAGACCCTGCTCTCTCATACCGAAGCAGGCCCCAGACCCACACCTGTTCTGTAGCTTGGAGGTTTGTGGGGGGCGGGGGGGTTGTGGTGTAGTACGATGGGGGGTTCAGTAAAAGTTCAAACATACTGGTGTCATGTAGCAATCCTCTTACATGATAGAAGCCGACCAGCTCTATGTTCGCCACAACACGACATGCACACCAACTTATTTTGACTAACTACCTCCAATTTGCACAAATAAAAACAATCCAACCAACAGTTACTGAAGAGATAATGCTCAGCTCAACTAGATCAACCAGACGTCGTAACTTGCCATTTCCAAGCATAAAAAACAACAACTTGGAAATCCTACACACAATCTCAGGATAGTCTCCTCAACTCAAAGTTCGTCAATTGACGCCAAAACAACATGGCTTGTGACAGCATGAACAGTAAACCAAGAAGAAGTCTTTTATACTGTACATCCAGACATACTTGTTGGTTAAATTTACAATGCTGACTCATTTGGTAAAAAAAAAAAACTATGTTGATTCAAGTTCCTATTTCTGACATCTCACATCTGAGGGAACTGGAATGCAATTCCTGAGAAATTTTATCGCTTCCAGACTTGCATTCCTCATTCGCATATCTACACACCTTTTCTAGTCATTTGACTGTAGCTACTAATGAACTAATACCTGTCCTTGAAAATATTCTGAGTAATGTTAGACAAATATCTAATGGTAGATATTGTAATTAGATTACATGCTGATAGTTGATAGTACATCGATAATATACCAACAAACATTTATGAGGAAAAATTACATTTCTTAATTCTTGTAAATATTCCTCTGAGCATTTAAAATGAGGTCATGTAAACAAAAATCCTAACATACAGAAACATCTGTCTGAGAGTGTATGTAAGCAACATGACAGTGAGTTCTGACAGTTCTGTCTGTGAGACGTGGTAATAACGGTAATAGTTATCCGACCTGTCATAACACATCCACCCACATCACAATGCAGCACTTCACACATGATAGTGTTTGCTTGCTTGCATGATATTAAAAAAGTTTTCAACCCCCCACCCTCCACCCAAGAAGTTTGCAGGTTTATATAAATCTTCTGAAGTCCCTTCCAAGTTCATTACTTTGAGGAGAAAAACATAACCACTGAACCACTCAATCATGTGTCATAAGCAGAACAGCTACTCGGAGATGATCAAAGCACAGTCAAATGCAATCAAATATAAGCTATTATAGTCTATAATAATGCATAATAAAGCAGACAGTCTGATGAGATGGCATCAGTGTGTGCGATATGATAAAACTGAAAGGAAACTGGGAACTGGTACAGTGAAATGTTCATCCATAATAACTTCATTTTCTATATATATTCCCTTACTATAATTGCTTTCAATTCGCCTGGAGATGTGAATTTAAAAACGTTATCATTCTTTAAAACTAGTTTACAGACACCTGATTATAACAGTCATATACACTTGTTAAACATCCTCGTTTTTGTGATTTTAGAGCATGGCTGTGGGGATCTGGCAATGGTGTCAAGAGAGGTTGCAGTGGGAGGTTTTAGTTCATCCCAAAGTTGTTCAGTATGGCGGAGGTCAGGTTTCTGCAGTGTGCCTTCACTCCTAACTTGAACACATATCTTTATGGAGCTTGCTTTGGGCACGGGAACAGGATTGTTTGTGTCTCTTATTTTAGTTACAGAATATAAGGACATTCTATGTAATTGTGTCTACACAACCACAACTGAAACTAGATTGCACACTGAAATGTTCGAAGCTAATAACAGACATATTTCTGGGATGGTCTGGGTATTTGGTATACTTGGGTAGTTTATTATTTTAGACACAATAAATGTGTTTGCAATACTGAATAGCACATTTGAATGAGTCATGTTATGGTTCTTTTGGCAGGTAGTCTGGGCAACATGCAAAGTGGCCCTGCATGTGACCCAAAAACTGATTTACAGAAAAGTACATTTCGTTATATTAAAAATGTGTATAAATATGAGTTAAATACAAATGTGATGCTGCATAGGTTAACAAAACAAGTGTAATAATACTATATTGTATAGCCTTGGACTGAATATTTATTGGCAAAAAATTAGTAAGTTGATTCAGGATCACTTTCAGTTTAACCTTCGTTAGGACTAGATGAATAATACAAATATGGCACCAGCAATAAAATCCTAACATGTACAACTCTCACTATGTATTATATATATACACACACACATTATATATACTGTGTGTGTGTAATTCTTAATACAAGTTCTTAGTAAATCAATTATTTGAATTCAAGGATCAATCAATCAAGTGCTCTCTCTCTCTCTAGCTGTGTCTGTCTGTCTAACTGAAATACCTGAAATATATCCTGTTAAGTTTTAATCGCTATATCACAGCAAATGTTAG
The DNA here is from genome assembly GCA_030522415.1 of Channallabes apus. Lineage (NCBI taxonomy): Eukaryota > Metazoa > Chordata > Actinopteri > Siluriformes > Clariidae > Channallabes > Channallabes apus. The sequence goes on along the minus strand of CM060107.1, from coordinate 39,402,697 downwards.
TTCAGCTTCTTAGAGGTTTCAGAGAGACAATAGTTTGTGGTTTTAAGTGAGTAAGAGGCGACTTCTCGGTGCCGTTCAAAGAAAACACACTTGAGCTCTCAGCAGCACTGGCGGCGTCTTAAGTTTGAACACAGCTGCCCCGAAGGAACGAAAATTGTCCAACGCTCGCACGCAAGCACGCGCACACAGAGGCACACGCGCGTGCGCGCGCACACGATTTTAGACAAGAGCGCACGCGTTACTCATAGATACAATGTTACATTCACACCAAGCACTCAGTGCTCACGCGCTAACTGAAACTCCGGCAGAGAAGCGATGATTTCAGATCTGTCTCTCTGTCTGTCTCTCACTTTCTCCCTCTTTCTCTAACTTGGTCGAGGACAGAACTTTCCGTTTCTTACCCTTTAGACGCTGCGTCTCCTCTTTCCTCGCCACTGCGTGCTCATGTAATTCATCTTCCCGATATCGCAGAGCCGATGTGTTAAAACGCCACTTCTTCACTATATTTTGTGGCTTCAACTGCGGTCACGCGTTGGTTCTCTCTCTCTCTCCCTCCCTCGCGCGCGTACACACACTCTGTCGGCGCCGTGATTCGGCCACAGCAGCACTGTGTACTCCACAGACACGGGCGCGCGCCTACGTAGCACAAGCGGGGCGGGCTGACGGTGGAATTTCGGGAACGCGCATTATTTTCCTCGAGAGGTTTATACGTATAGTATACATGGTGAGCATGAAGTATTTCCCTGATTTCAGGCAAACCCTATGCCAAGTAAAACATATGGCTAATTGCAAATTATATCTTGGAAACAAAGAATGGTTTATGTTATTCCTGAATGTGCCCATTTTCTCTATCAAACATACTTTACAAGGTATGTTTGTACACAATCAGGGATATACTATAGGCACACACTGTATATACTGTACATATTCACCACTTGATGCAAATTACACTCAGAGGTGGAAAGAGTAATAAAATTTTGTACTCAAGTACAAGTACTGTTACTTCAGTGAAATTTTACTTAAGTACAAGTAGGGGGGGGGGGATGAGGCATTCTAGCGTAGTTCAAAAAAAGATGAGCAGATATAAATCTCAACTAGTTATTTTTAACTGAAGGAACACCTTTGCATAATAAAGCTGTTGTCTTTCTTGTGCTTAAAAATCAAAGTGGTCACTTAAATATGGTGTTACGTCCCAGTCTAGGGCCATACAGCAAAATAATGTTTCAGGGTTCTATTTTAAACTGTATGGAAATGGTGGTATATGGCAGAAAGAACTAGATCCAATCATTAACTGATGAAATAATGAGGTTTGTATACACACACACACACCAGGAGGAGGATCAGATTCAGGATGGACCCAGGCCAAAATAATAAACAAAATGGTATTTATATTTAGTAGCTAGATTACCTGCAAAAAAAAAAAAAAAACACAAACAAAAATACAGGTACCTTCCCGGACTCCCTAAACCAAAAACAGTGAAATTATCTACAAATATATACAAAGACCAACCAAACCAAAGTGACAAAGCAATAATCAAAGTCAATTGGAGGCAAAAAGTCAAACCAGAATACACAACCAAATATCAAAACGCCAAAATCACAACCTCTTTCATCTTTCCCGCTTCTCTCTCCGGTTTATATATGGTCGCGCTAGTCGATGACGTCACTCGCAAGGCGGAAGCGACCGTGTGGAAGGTCAGGGAGATGCCGATGTCAGAAAACCTGGAGTGGAGTCTGGAGCGGCGCGCGACCAGGACATGATACAGTACACACACGCGGTGCAACGGAGCATTTATACAAAGCATAATATTTGTTATTATTTTATCATTTTCATTCATTTATTTTTTATTCAGTAGCGAATATGATTTAAAATGTAGCGAATTACAATACTTCAAACAAAACGTACTTAAGTAAAAGTAAAATTACAGATTTTTAAAACTACTTAAAAAAGTAGAAATACACAAAAAAGCTACTCAATTACAGTAACGCGAGTAAATGTAATTCGTTACTTTCCACCTCTGATTACACTGATTACATTTGTCGAAATATACCCTGCTCCAATAACTGCAAGTAATGCCTCTCCTGGCTTGCACTGCAGCTTCTCTTAGTTGTTGTTTGTGTTTCAGTCTCCACTTCAGAAAGTGAAATGCATGCTGGGTTTGGCAATTGACTTGGCCAGTTTAAAACCGTTCCTTGGTGAAGTCTTTTGTTGCGTTGGCAGTGTGTTTTGGGTCATTCTGCTGCTACCATCATCAACAACGATTAGTGAGTCCATCCCAGGAGCAGAATCGTAAGCCCAAGCCTTGACAATACCTCCACCATCCTGATGGATTACTAGCAAATCTTTTCTTTCTCCCCACTTTGGAATTTCCATCACTTCGGCAGAGGTTGATCTTTGTCTCAGGACTTTTGACAGCCATCTCTGTATCTCTTTGCCAATCCCAATCTGGCTCTCTGATTCTTACTGCAGATGAGTGGGTTTGTATCTTGTGGTTAGGCCGCTATATTTCTGCTCAAGTCTTCCTCAAATGATGGATTATGAGGCGATCACCCATGCCCAGTGATGGTTGTTGGTGATGTCACTGACATTTGCTCTTCTTCTCAGTGTTTCCTTGGCTGATCAGATTAATGTCTGGTTAGTACTACATCAGTGGTTCCTTTCTTTTTCAAGACACTACAAATTGTTGTTATTGGCTAAATCTAATATTTGTACAATCACCTATAACCTAATTGTCCTGCACAGAGCATTGACCTCAACCCCACTGAATAACTTTACTATTAACTGGAAGACTGACTGCACCCAGACCTCCTTGTCTGACCTGACCAACTCTCCTGTGGCTGAATAAACACAAATGCTCAAAGTCAAATTAAATTTTTTTCCAGACGCATGGAGGTTATTATAATAGTGTCTGGAATGGCATGTTCAACAAATGCATAATTGGTCAGGTTTATCGTGCTAGTTTCCCAAAATGTCAGGTTTGCCAGTTAGCCTAAAAACAAAAGTTTTTAGATAAAAAAAAAAAAGTTAGGCAATGGTTAAAGAAAGACCATTTATAATCATCCCAAAATGTATTATTTTTAATATGCATCATTTGAAAATGAAATCTTTCCACAAGATTAATATGCAGTAAATAATATAACACTGTCTTATGAAACATTTTAAGTCTCTTACGCGCACACACATAAAGCAAAAACAAGTGTCATTAGAGAGATTCCTTGTGAGGCAATATTTAGTTAATTGTACATAAAATAAATCTTTCCTCTGTTGAATATACAGTATAGTACATTTTGAATCCTGCATATTCAGCCACCTTATTTTACACTTCCGGTTAAACTCAATGTATATCCATATATCATATCGCTGTTATAAATCTGTTTTTTTTATTTTCTTTTTGCATTCTGCTGTTATGGAACTGATAACTTTGCAACTGAGCAACTCACAGATGCTCATGATTGGCTAGTGCCACTGTGATTGATATGAGAGTGGGTATGCTAATCTAAGTCTAATTTATTTTAAAAGTAGAACACAATTGTACAAACATCAAGTACCAACTGCCAAAATATCAATTGCAGATTATGTTTGATAGTCATGTAATTGTATTTATATTTCTTGAAATAAGTTCCATGCTTTACTATTTGGTTAAGACTTTGCTGGTTTATCTTTTTAATATCTGTTTTAAACGGCTGGTATTTTAGCATTCCTGTATCCTACATCTAATAATGCTGTAAACTGCTCTGTTTCTTCTTATCTGCTGGGCAGGTTGTGATTAATGTTCCTATCTGAACAGAATCCACATGCATTGACATTTGTGCTCAAGCTGACAGGGTGGGTGACTGCAGGTGGAGCTGAGTAAGATGTTGGAAATGGGCTTAAGACAGGCCAAGCCAATCTTGACTTGACATAATGGATGGGCACTCTTAGTAACCCAGGCCAAGGACTGATTTTGAGTAAAGCCCTGTTTCTGGCTCCACTATTAGATATTTCCACTATTTTTACTAATTAATTGAGTTTTATTTTGTTAAATTAAATAAATGTGACATCCCTCCCATCTTGGAGTGTTTCATTTCATATTCAATGTGGTGGTCAGATGTCAAAAAAGCTTATGTATATATTCATACACAACGATTAGCTATAACATTAAAACCATTAATATTGAAACCACCTAGGTTGAGAGTTCAGCACTATCCTTCCAGGTTTTGTTAAAGGGTTCCAGCAATTTAAAATCTCCTTAGTTGTTTTCTTTGCTTAATGCAACCCAATAATTTGACCCTTCTGAAATGTATAATTATATACAGCTCTGGAAAAAAATTAAGAGACCACTGCAAAATTACTTTCTTTCATTACAGGTGCATATATTGGTGAGATGAACAGTTTCGTTTAATTTTTTGTGACAATATTTCTCCTAAATTCAAAATATAACTATTGTTATTTATAGCATATATTGAAAAAGAAATGACATCACCTCTAAATAACCCAAGATCATACAGAGCTTTAATAAAACTTGCAGTCAAGATGCATAATAGTAATATGAATAATATATAATAATATAATGTATATTAATAATATATAATATACATTGTATTATTAATATACAGCTCAGCTCAGCTTTGCTTGATGGTTTGTGACCATCCTTTTTCCTCTTGATGACATTCCAGACGTTTTCTGGGGTAAAATGTGCTTGTCTTTCTTTTTTTTTTTCAGAGCTGTATATGTTATATACATACATGCTGCCTGTAAAAGTTACATATCACCTTGTTTATTCTGATTGAAAAAATTACTTCTGATCTCGCTGGATCCGATCAGAATGTTCCAACATTCCAGAATGTTCCAATCCTATTGAGGATTTATTGGTCCATGAAAAAACATTGTATGCCAGTCTCACTCTCATATTCATGATTTCACTGCCCTGGTTGTTTTATATGGAAGCTAAAGAAATACAAAGAATGCGATGTACAACATAACATTGCATTAGAAAATCTCTCTAATCCACTTTGACACATAGGGGATAAATACTCGCAACTCTTGTTGAAGGCCATGATATTACTTATCATGAGGCCATGATTCAGCTCTACTCATAAATGAACAGGAACAATTCAAAATGTATTTACCTGACTTCTAAAAGTTTAAACATTGTTGTTTTTAAGTTCTTTTTTTAAAAGAATGCTTATGTCTAAAAAACAAAAACTAAATCCTTAAAAATATAAAATCTATTGCATGGAAGACCAGGTATATTCTTATAGATGTCTCTGGGTACTTTACATGGCTTAATGTTAATCATCTCTTTGCACCAGTAACAATGTCTGAATGATGAAATGGAAGTGTTTACTTCAGTGGTTAGTAAGCTTAGGGATCTGCCAGACAAGCCTATGGGTCAACCTCAAGCTCACCTTAAACTCAAACTCTTGAAGTTCATTAAAACTATAAAAAGAAAAGAAAAGCTGGCTATATCACCTTATTAGTCTGTTCGGTTTTAATCCAGTTGTTTGTCAGTGAGTGAGTGAGTAGCCCATGAATGTGTCTAACATGTCTATCAGTCTCCTATGTATACACTCAGGATGAGGGGCCAGTAGGGCACATGAACTCTGACTCAAACATCCTCCCTATCCACCCACAATGCCACTGCTCCACCTTTCCAGTCTTGCTTCATGACCCTGGAAACACTCACACCCTCCAACTCTTCCATCTCCCTTTGCTTTCTTTGAAGGTCGGGAACAGGATAACCGCACGTTATATGCTTTTTCATTTATTTCAATTTCAAAATACCTCCTGAGGGCAAGATGCCATTTAGAAGACAGAACGGCATAAACAGACACAAAACAAAAATAATATTATACTAAAAAGAAGCATTGAGAGAAAAATCATATAGAAAAATGTTTAGCTTCCTAACTGTATATCTTTGTAAATTGCCCATAAGCCACCTTTCTCAATTTATTTTTTATTGTGATTGTTAGTTCAGATACTGTACCTTGAAAGTCGCCTTCACCTAGGCATCCAGGTTAGTCAAATCCACTATTGCTCCTGCTTTGATTTGTCTGCTCAATTCGATTTGTAGCACTCGGCTCAGCTCATAATCACTGCATGGCATGAATCAGAATAATATCCTCAAGATCTATTTGTTTATTATTCCTTTCATCTTCCGTCAGTACTTTACCTTGATCAGGTCTGCAGTTAATCCAAGGACTGTTCTGAAAACACCGGTCCAGAGCCAATGGAATACCAGTTCTTCACATAATGCGCGCGCGCACACACACGCACATGTACTCACTACACATGCTCACTCACATCTATGGCAATTTAGCCTAGATAGGTCAGTTATTTGCATGTGATTGGATGTTTGACAACTTTGAGAACCCAGAGGAAACCTACATATGGAGAATATGCCAAATTCTTCACGTACATTAGCCCAAGATCAGGTTTGAACCAGGGATCCTGGGGAAGTAATGAAGCAGCACCATCCCCACAGTACCATCTAGGTAAAGGTTAAATGGCCCAAAATGCATTGTTTTATTTTATTGTCAATCATGTTCCAAATTATTGTAATACAACTACATAATGGACTAATAACTAAGAGAAGTTAAGAGATTCTCTACAAATATTCAGTTTCGTCTGTCCTTGAAAAACATGGCACTCGGGTTGATTGGCTAATTTAAATTGCTGCAGTTGGCATCCTTCCCAGATATATTCCCGCTTCGTGCTCATTGCACAGTACAGAACCAAACTCATGTCTAGAGTGGATATAAAAAGTATACACAAGATTGTTAAAATGGCAAGCATTTGTGATGAAATAATGCATGTGAGCTAACCTGAGGTGGGCTGTGCGCAGGAGATGCCCTCACAAGTTAATGGATCTGAAATGTTCAAAACAGAGCTTTCATGCAACTTTGATATTTTATGATTTTTATGTTAGATGCAAACTTTTGTACACTGGCAATAAGTTATTCGTTGATTTTCATGGATCATGCGTTTCTGAATGCTAATGGGAATGACTGCAGTGGGCTCTGAGCCAGCTCAGCTGGTATTGTCACTCACAGATGTATGGCCTTCTTAAAATGTTTGCATCATTTATATATTTTACTGTGGCTAAAAGTCTCACCACCGAACTGTGCTTGAAAAAATCTGTAAGTTTCATTTATGAGAAATTTCATCACAAGTCCCAGTTTGACTTGAACACCCCTTGAATTACCATACAGTGGCTTGCAAAAGTATTCGGCCCCCTTGAACTTTTCCACATTTTACAGCCACAAACATGAACCAATTTTATTGGTATTCCATGTGAAAGACCAATACAAAGTGGTGTATACGTGAGAAGTGGAACGAAAATCATACATGATTCCAAACATTTTTTTTTTAATAAAAATTTATTTAGTCTATAGATGTGCAAAGCTGGTAGAGACATACCCTAAAAGACTGGCAGCTGTAATTGCAGCAAAAGGTGGTTCTACAAAGTATTGACTCAGGGGGCTGAATAATTACGCACACCCTGCGCTCTGAACTGAGTTTCCTAACTGAGATAAAAAGAAAAAATTATTTCACTGTGCTGTAACGTACATGTGACATATATCTGGATCTTAATATCCAAACAAACAAACCCAACATAATAGCTGGTTTATGTTCATTGAATAAATGTTGTTGAATATGCTGTTTGTCCACAAGCATACTGATCATTTTGTCCAAAAGTCAAACCAGTCAAATAGGATACAGGCAGCAGGATGAAGTGAGCTCAACAACAGCAGGATATGTGGTCATTTGAGCCACCTGAGAATGGGATTACAGCCACACAGCAGCTATTCCTAATAGGAAGTCCTGTCACTCAACAGGAAATGGGCATTATGACAGAAACTTGACTTTCTGTTCTCTTTAACATTGGAAGGATTTAGTATACTGCACTGGAAAAATACAGTTAAAGTCACAGTTCTATCCTGAACATCTGTGTAACCTGGCAGATGCATGTGTGCAATATGTCGATCAGACTCATGCTGGCCTTCAACAAGATGAATTTCTTATGAAAGCAAATCCATGTTGAGCTCTCGTTTTGTCCAGGAATCTTTTTTCTTTTTTTAATCAAAGTCTTTAATATTGACATTATTAACAAGATACATATACAGTGGTGTGAAAAACTATTTGCCCCCCTCCTGATTTCTTATTCTTTTGCATGTTTGTCACACAAAATGTTTCTGATCATCAAACACATTTAACTATTAGTCAAAGATAACACGTAAACACAAAATACAGTTTATAAATGAGGAGTTTTATTATTTAGGGAGAAAAAAAAAAAATCACAAACCTACATGGCCCTGTGTGAAAAAGTAATTGCCCCCTGAACCTAATAACTGGTTGGGCCACCCTTAGCAGCAATAACTGCAATCAAGCGTTTGCGATAACTTGCAACGAGTCTTTTACAGCGCTCTGGAGGAATTTTGGCCCACTCATCTTTGCAGAATTGTTGTAATTCAGCTTTATTTGAGGGTTTTCTAGCATGAACCGCCTTTTTAAGGTCATGCCACAACATCTCAATAGGATTCAGGTCAGGACTTTGACTAGGCCACTCCAAAGTCTTCATTTTGTTTTTCTTCAGCCATTCAGAGGTGGATTTGCTGGTGTGGTTTGGGTCATTGTCCTGCTGCAGCACCCAAGATCGCTTCAGCTTGAGTTGACGAACAGATGGCCGGACATTCTCCTTCAGAATTTTTTGGTAGACAATTCATGGTTCCATCTATCACAGCAAGCCTTCCAGGTCCTGAAGCAGCAAAACAACCCCAGACCATCACACTACCACCACCATATTTTACTGTTGGTATGATGTTCTTTTGCTGAAATGCTGTTACTTTTACGCCAGATGTAACGGGACACGCAACTTCCAAAAAGTTCAACTTTTGTCTTGTCGGTCCACAAGGTATTTTCCCAAAAGTCTTGGCAATCATTGAGATATTTTTTAGCAAAATTGAGACAAGCCTTAATGTTCTTTTTGCTTAAAAGTGGTTTGCGCCTTGGAAATCTGCCATGCAGGCCGTTTTTGCCCAGTCTCTTTCTTATGGTGGAGTCGTGAACACTGACCTTAATTGAGGCAAGTGAGACCTGCAGTTCTTTAGATGTTGTCCTGGGGTCTTTTGTGGCCTCTCGGATGAGTTGTCTCTGCGCTCTTGGGGTAATTTTGGTCGGCCGGCCACTCCTGGGAAGGTTCACCACTGTTCCATGTTTTTGCCATTTGTGGATAATGGCTCTCACTGTGGTTCGCTGGAGTCCCAAAGCTTTAGAAATGGCTTTAGATCTCAATTACTTTTGTTCTCATTTGTTCCTGAATTTCTTTGGATCTTGGCATGATGTCTAGCTTTTGAGGTGCTTTTGGTCTACTTCTCTGTGTCAGGTAGCTCCTATTTAAGTGATTTCTTGATTGAAACAGGTGTGGCAGTAATCAGGCCTGGGGGTGACTACAGAAATTGAACTCAGGTGTGATAAACCACAGTTAAGTTATTTTTTAACAAGGGGGGCAATCACTTTTTCACTTTTTTTTTTCTCCCTTAATAACGTAACCTTCATTTAAAAACTGCATTTTGTGTTCAATTATGTTATCTTTGACTAATAGTTAACGGTTTTTGATGAGCAGAAACATTTAAGTGTGACAAACATGCAAAAGAATAAGAAACCAGGAAGGGGGCAAATAGTTTTTCACACCACTGTGCATACATAGTAATTTCCCCCCCCCTACCCCACAACAAAACAATCAGTCAGCAGAAAAAGAGATAAGTGAAAATATATATATTAAAAAACAAACAAACAAAAAAAAAAACACATCAAACAAAAATAAATTAAAAAGACACCTTTCATTACACATCAAATTTATTTTCAAGTGGCTTATAAATGGTTGCCAGACATCATACAATTCCTGAGTGGATCCCTTTTTGGAATAGCGAATCTTCTCTAGATGAATAAAATACAAGACCTCTTTAATAAGTAGACAGTAAGCAGTCACTAGGAGCAACGGCTCTATAACGCTTAAACACGATCATTCTTCTAGCGCGAAGCTAAAGGCTATCATATATGCCTGGGTGTATTTCAAGTGAGTACCACTTTAGTATTTGGCATATTTTTGACAAAGTATCAGAAATAAAACTTATATAACTTTGGGAATGTTCAAAGCATATGCAGTAGCATAGCTGGTTCCTGCTTACAGTACATCGGTCACCTGTGGGATCAAAGTCCTATCTGATCGTTGCTAGTTTTATCTTAGACGAGTGAAGCCAATGGACAATTAGAAATTGAACTACTGTGTGTTTCAGGCAAACTGATGATGAGTAAATTCTATGTATAATCTTTTGCTAGAGTTTATCTGAAATTTATTCTTGTATATAAATTTCCCCATTTACATGCAAATACACTAATGTGGCCAAGTTACTTGTGTTTAATAACTAGCTTATATACATCACTAATCATCTGTTTAGTATCTGGTTGACATCTATAAACAAAATCTAAACGTCTAAGAATCTTTTGTGTTTGTGTTAATTTTTTTCCCCCTGCAGTCTTCTGTTTGGACCTTGTCTGGATGTCTGAGGAACTGCAGCGGAATGTAAACACCTTCTCTAGAGCTGTTTGATGGATCTTATAGAATCGTCTGCACTGATGCACCTTTCGAAAATATGTGAATGTCAAACTGAGAAAGCAGATTTTCATAGCAGCTATAATATAAAATACAGCAATCTGCAAATAAAGCAAGCAAGGTTAGAGTCTGTAAGAGGCTCTGTAGTGTGTGCTGAATATCAAACACAAAACACATAAGCAAAGCGGTACAGAGGAGGAGAGGAGGAGGAAGAGCATAAGGTCACAGCATGCATGAGTGCTCATATTTATGAGAGTATCAGATATATAACTGAGCCATGAAGAAATTTTTTAATGCAATTTATTGGTCAATGGAGCATTTGAGCTTTTATACATTTACGTAATGCTGGCACAGGGACAAGTGGCAAATCACAAATATACAAACTACAGCGTAAATCAGATTATGATCAAATACAAAATGACATTTTTAACAAAAATTTAAAACTTTTCCTTGAAACAAAACATGGACTGAAGATCACTAAAGCATGTTTTCACATACACTATGAGTCCAATACAAATAAAGACAATGAGTTAATAAATACCAGTTTCCTGACCACGTTAAGTAAAAAACTGATAAAAATGGCACTAGAAAATAAATATTTTTCCTGTCTGTAGTAAAGCAAGTCTTAAAATTTTAATTAGGATGGGTGTTGTGAATAGAATGGAGTTCTGGGATTTGGTGGCACGGCTATTGGGACTCCTCAATTACCTGTGAGAGGGAAAAATCACAGCACTTGTTAAGCACAATGCTTTTAAACCACAGGCTAATACTTTGCTTTCAAACGTATGATATTACAAAGCCAATTCTCTAATACAATAAGACCTAAAGGATGAAAATACTCTTGCCTTTTGTGATGCAAATAGCGCTTTTTATTTCAGGCTGTAATTATAGGTCACAATATAAAGCTCCATGGTTCATTTTTGACTCTCCAAACATCCTCCATCCTCCGTGTTTAAATAAATAAATAAAAAATACACATAGGTGCATGGTTGTTTTTAATTGGAACTCTAACACTGAACACAGGTATTTTATGATGGTCAACACACTTGTCTCATTTTATTTTTGCATTTGGTAATCTTTTCTAAGAGAATTGGGCAGGTCTCATCTCAAATTCATTCCTCAGTGGAAGAAGAACTGAGGGAAGACAGTTTAATGGTTTGTAAACATTCAGGTAAACTGAATTTTTGTGTTTTTGTGTTTGTATTCAAACACATTTGTCTTTGTTACTGTATAACAAAGACAACTTTGTTTAAAGTTGTACTTTAACAAGGTCATCTAATTTTATTAATGAAACAACCCACAAACTCACACTCATCGTCTATACCGCTTAGGCCGTGGGGTTGGAGGGGGGATAAATTTAATTAACTGAATTGACCAACAAAAGAGTGATTAAACAGCACAGCTCTAGCTCTTAGCACACATTCAATTCAATTAATTTTATTTATATAGCGCTTTTAACAATGGTCATTGTCTCAAAGCAGCCTCACTTCACACATGCTTGGGAGTGAGGTTAAAAGTTATATTTTGGTAGTTTTCCAAACTGATTAGATATACTGGTTCTGCATACAAGATGAGTCTGAGTATAATTTTAAACGTGTATTAGGAGTACACCGTTACCTGTCGAGGCAGTTAACCACGTCCCGCACCAGGCTAATAAGTTGCTCATGCTCCTGAGGGTTCGACATGATGATACTGTGGAGCTTCTTCATGTAGGAGTCGATGGAGTCCAGACTGGCCGTCTCTCCGCTGCCTTCAGGAACACAGCACAGTGACACTTTAGTGGCACTAAAGAGTCCACAATACTGCTGTAACAGTTATTTCAAAGCCGCCATTCTTTTAGAAGAACGATGGATGTTCAAGTCAAACTGGGACTTCTGATTGTGCAGAATAACACCACACAGTTATGAGAGTAAAAAATACCTCACTTTCTCTCTATAATCCCCTGCTACTGTATTGCACTTATCCCAGCGTTTCACTATTGCTTGGATACCATCAAGGTAGAAAGTCTGAAATGCTAGTCTCCCAGGAACAACTTTAATGACCCAAGCATGTTGAAATGGCTCAGAGCGAGGTCAGGACTGTACAGAGGATATGGCAATAACTCCCTGCTGAGTTCCTTTAACGTGCAAGTGATATTCATGAATGATTGTGTGGTGACAAGTTGGTGACACCTTTCTTGTCGATTTTCAAAGATCAGCTGTCCCATTTACTGAATGTTTATGGAACCACCACAGTGGACTCTAAGGCACCTCAGCATGTACAAAATTCCTTGAGTAAAAAACATTTACTGGGACTAGGCACTGTGCTTGAAGTCTTCTGTAAATGTTGATCGGTTTTGCGACTTTATTCACGAGAAATTTCAAACTGTCCTGGTTTGACTTGAGTGCCCCTCGTACATTTTGAGCTCCATGCAACTAAGAATCTGCTGTTAATGTGCAAATAAGATTTTACTTAACTATTACTAAAAAGGGACAAAATCATATTACACTTATATTAAAAAGACTAGAGTAAGAAAAAGAGCTGTCTGTGACGCAATTACACTAAAATAATGTGCTTGAGAAGTTACACTAGTTACATTTGGAACTGGAACATCTGCACTTGAACCTGTTGCTGAGCTTGATGCCAAAAAATGTATGCACTATATGTAAACATACAGACCATGTGTGTGTGTGTGTGTGTGTGTGTGTGTGTGTCTCACCAGGCAGTGGCACGTTGGAGAAGCTGTGTGTGAGTGCGGAGCGCAGTTGGTCGAGGTGTTGTTGTAGCAGGCTGCTGCGTGTGCGCTCCTGCAGCACTTCTCCCTCCAGGCGCTCCACGGCACTCCGCATACTCTCCACGTGTTTCTGTAGTGCTGCGTTGCGCTCCTCGTACTCCATGTTGGTCTTACGTAACTGCCGCAGCTCTGCCTCACGTGCTGTGCCAAACGAACACAGAAAACATACATGCTTCATGTACAAGTGTATGAATCCTGGTATTTCCTTTCATTTGTTTCCTTGAAAGAGTACGGATTTCACAATGAAAAGAATCAAAAGAAAATCTGAATTTGGGATAATCAGTTGAAGTATTTTTTCATGAATGAAATGGCATGATGGTTTAAAATGATCGTTATATACATTTTGCCTAATAAAATGTATCTTTAATAAAAAAAAATTGAAAAAAATTCTGTGAAATATAAAAGAAAAAATAATAAGGATGAAGAATGTAATATCTCACCTTTACTGTGGTTGAGAAACTCCTCAGTGAAGATGGGGATATCAAAGACAGAGCGATCCTTCAGACCTCCATCATTCTATGTGTGTGTGTGTGTGTGAGAGAGAGAGAGAGAGAGAGAGAGAGAGAGAGAGAGAGAGGGGAATTAAAATTAAACTGTTTGTACCCTACTTGTGCCTCTGTCTATGTGCGAATTTACTCAAAGAAAAAATCCTTAAGTAAACACTGACATTGCATCAAATCATCTGCACTTTTATATATGGATTATTATTTAATCTCTGGCAGATTTAACTGATTAACACACTAAGTTTAAGATTAAGTTTAAGAGAAATAAATAGTATTTTTATTTAATTATTTCAGATTACTTTTTTGAGTATATAATTATTTAATAATTAATATTTTTAAGGTTTAAATTTAAGTTTCAAATGTAAAACGTTTCAAAATTGATTTCTTGTACAGCCGTGGCCAAAAGTTTTAAGAATGAAAAAGATACTGATTTTCACAAAGTATGCTGCCTCAGTTTTTATGATGGCAATTTGCATATACAGCACTCCAGAATGTTATGAAAGGTGACCAGATTAATTCCCTCTTTGCCATGAAAATGAACAAATTCTGACAAAATCAACATTTATTATGCAAGAATGCCTGCCGTCAGTCAGGATGTGGTCCAGAAGTTGATTGATAGCATGCCAGGGCGAATTGCAGAGGCCTCGAAAAAGAATGGTCAAAATATTGACTCTTTGCATAAACTTAATCTAATTGTCAACAAATGCCTTTGACACATGAAATTCTTGTAATTACACTTCAGTATACCATAGTAACATCTGACAAAAATATATAAAAACACTGAAGCAGCAGACTTTGTGAAAATAAGTGTCAACCTTTTGGCTACGTCTGTAAATGACCTCTGGGAGTACCTTCATGGCCCACTAGGGGGCTGTGACAAGACATTTTAATCAACTCTTTAAATAAAGTGCTTTACTTGAAACCTGGACCTTTCCTGTTAAATACACGAAATAAAGGGAATTAAGGTACGAAAGCCAGTCAAGATAAATGAAAAAATTGAAAACTGTATAAAAGAAGGGTGTTTTGCACATTTTATTAAAGTACTGGTCTGGTACTTCTCAATCAATGTTGCTGCCTAGTGTGCCATGCATCAACATCGGACTTCCTATGGTGCTGAGGCACACGACCACCTGCTTATCCTACACGGCATCATAGCGTTAATGCTCCAGGAAGTACGTCGAGACAAATTATATTTTAATGCCATAGACATGAAAATAATCATCAACAGACAACAAAATAACCTCCACTGTGAATGTAGCACTTCAGCATTGACACCTTTGCTTTTTATGGCGTGACCTTATGCATAACATAGGCATACGCTTGGCATTTTTTGCATGACTGCCGTTCATGAACATGAGCTATCAGATGTTTTTAGTTTGGTTGGGCTTACATAATCACTAAAAATATGTGCGATAAGATGCATGATATATGAGGCCCACTGAAACCCCTAATTTACCACTGACAGACACATTTACCTGCATCATTCTAAACATAGCAATGCATTACACCAATAAGTATAAAGGTCTGTCTTTTTTTCAAGCCCTCAGTCCATTAAATCTCTAACCACTGATGGGAGTTTGATGATGACATCATTTAACGCTGAGTTTCCTAAAGCTTTAAAAGAAGAGTTCAGACAAAGCAAACGCTTGGGCTATGCTCTGAAAATGTGTCTTTGTGGGTTCGACTTGAGCTTGACTTACCTCATGAAGAGCTTCCCGGGCAGCCTGCCGGCCCACATCTGTTACACAGGAAAAAGAGAATGAGAAACAGCAGTAGCGGTAAATTAATTAATTCTGTATGACGCCTTTGCTCCATCTTGAACTGATAAGACAGAAAGTGGCTTATGTGAATTCTCCACGGAGAGCCAAAACATGCATGAATTCAAAGTAACTTCTAATTTATAACTTCTTTAACACTGATGTTAAAGGAGTTATACAGGAAAATTGTTGGTATGGTTAAAAGATGATGCTGCTAGTCATGATATAACAATGAAATCATTAAGAAATCAATTTATACTGCTTCTGCTAATAATGTAGGTTATATTAGTTTCTTATGTAACCTGTTTTTATTTTGACAGTGAGGTCTGTGTGAGGTTCTGTAGGTTTGATTCTTCCAAACCACACTGGATTTACTAAACTTATTTTATTCCTTCTGAAAACATGAACACTTTTTCTGTTGCTCTCTCTTTAACCTGATTTACGAAAGACATTCTGAAGTGGAACAAAAAACTAAAAGAAACCCTTTTCACAGGGATGCAGTTTTTGTTTGTGTGTGTGTGTGTGTGTGTGTGTGTGTGTGTGTGTGTGTGTGTGTGTGTGAGAATACCTCCCCGGAGTCGTTTCCCTTTCTGCTTCTCTTGCACCTTCCTTTTGAAATGCTTATAGGCTTCTGTCTGCTGATACTTCTCCAGCTCCCTCATGTAACGCTCCTTATCCTTCTCTGCCTCATCCAAATAGCGCTACACAAAAAGGGAGAGAAAGTGCTTTCTCAGTTTAAAACTTTACTTTCAAAAAGAATATGCTAGTGATACACAAGAGTTCACCTAAAGCTATTTAGGTCTCTGAGAGTGCAGTTTTATTTCTGATTGTGTGTGTGTGTGTGTGTGTGTGTGTGTGTGAGAGGACACCCTGTACACGTTTAATACATTCACCCAAACTGAGACTGAGGCTCTCACAGTTTTCTCCAAATTGGGGTTTAAACCCATGTGCTCCTGACCTGTTTCTCCTCAGGAGGCAGCTTGCTCCACTCATTGCCCAGCATTCTGGTGATCTCCGGGAAGGGGACGTCTGGTCTCTCGGCCCTCAGCTGCTCCCGCCGATCGTTCATAAACCGCACGTAGCCTGTTAATGGGGCTTTGGGTGCGTTACTGTCCTTCATTGGCTTCTTCCTCTTCCTCCCTTTTGTCCAGCTGGTCCTGCGTGGCTTCTGCAGGTCAGGATAGACAAGGATCAGGGTTTTTATCAGACATATTTACCCAAGACATCTTTACATCATGGATTCTCTGGAATGAAATCACAGCTATGTGTGGATTCCTCTCATCCACTGAACGGACGGCACTGAGAATCACCTGGATATCCTCTTATTTCAATGTACATTACACACACATAAACACATACATAAAGAGAGTGTTATTAAAAAAAAAATGTATACACTGTATACACATTTAACGAAAAACTTCCAAAAAAAAAACAAGATTTACACATTTAAACATTCAACATTTAAAGAAAAAACTTGTATAAATATTTTAATACATATTTTTATTACATGTTGCATATTTATATATATTCAGATTAATGTTCCTTTTATTGTCATTGTACAAGTACAATTCATTTAAGGCACAAGGTAAAAATTATACTGATAAAATAGCAATAAATATCATAGTAAATTAAAATAAAAAAAACAATAATGATGATAATGTCATGATCATATTATGATAATATTATAATAGTATATTAATATGATATACTGTACATAATTTTTTTTTCCTGAAGTGTGGATACATTTTATGCTTGACTGTGTGTCTGTACATACTGTCTATATAAAACCAGTACTATATCATCATATTCAATCTACATAAATGAACAGTATTATGATTTTCGTAAAACAGTGACACATTGCAGTTGCTGGCCTTGTTTTTTTTTCTTTTTCTAAATGATAGCATTATGATTAGCAAATAGCATATTATATATATATATATATTTTTTTTTTAAGTGTGGGACCATTATTCCAGAGACAACACCTGATTCTGTCATTACAGCACTTTATTTTTTTTTTCAGTGTTACCTCCTCTCCATTCCTTTGGCTGCCGTTATCAGTGTTCACTCCAGGTGAAGCGCTCTGCTCTTCCATGACCTCTGACCTCTCCTAGGGCTGACCTTTTAAAAAAAATGTCCTGAATTATATTTAAGCAATATCACACAAGGTGGAGTGCTATATTGCTGCATATAGCACAGCTGTGATGTAGACATGGGCACAAAGCCTGCATGCCAAAGGCATCACAGCCATGTTATAACCATCATCAACAGATTATGATTTGTTTCTTTATTTAACCTATTATTTTGCTTCGCCAACACAAAAGCACAACTGTGACTGGAGGAGTCTACTATGTAGACAAAAGGTGAGGAGATTACACAATGGAGGTGGTGGACAGTCCTGTAAATCTCCATGGTTAAATCCTGAATAGTCTTAAAAGGAAGGCGAGTGCAATAGGGTGTATAATGTCTTGTCCAATACACCAATTGGTGCCCTTTATCAGGGGCTGGAGGGCAATTTGGCATTCCGACTTGTCTTTGGAGATGGTTGGCTTTTGAACTGGAAATACACGAACATGGGTGGTTCAGTTTTGAACAACTTAGAGGCAATTTCCAAGACGTCAAGCGGTCTTTTTAACAATAATATAATGTGATCAGGTGTGTTTTCTTGCTGTGACTGGTTTTAAATGTGGGTTTTGTCCTGTAACTGCTCTCTCCTCAGTCTAATGGACCTAATCTACATTCACCCATGCTGTTAATGGCTATTAGAACACATAGGACTAAGAATTAAATGTCCCAGTGCTCTTACCATTCAGCAACATCACTCATCCAATCAGATTACTCAGTCAGGACTAAATGTTGTATAATATACAATAAAGTACACTGGCTTACAGCAGTATCTATATATACACAATATACTAGTATACAGCCCAATGTCTGTGGTCATCGGACCATCACAGCTATGTATATACAACTGCTCAAGCATGACAGTGTGTGCTCCATAAAGACATTGGAGAGGAAGAATTTGAATGTTTTCCAAAGAAACACACAGTCAGAAATCCACATTCTCCTGACCGTACAGTGTAGCTTTTAATGAAGAAATCAGGACAATGATGTTCAATAAAATAACACCTCTACTATGTATGAGCAAAGTGAGCATTCAAAAACTATAGAAGTAAATGTTTGATAAACAGATGCACAGACTATATTAAGATTTGAGCCTAAGCAATTGAAAAATTACACCATGTGACTAAAAACTGTCAAATATGATGCAATGAGAAAAAGTAAAAAATTAGTGCAGTTACCATACTACCCCAACTAAAATTTATGTCATATAATTTTGAGAAAAATCTAAGAAATCTAAATGTTTTCCAAGCCTTTGAAAATATCTAGTTAAATTTCATGGCTACAGAAGTCTTTCAGTGCTATAATAGTTTACAAATTTGACTTCAAGGACACAACACTGACATTAACCTTACAACACAAAGCACAGCAAATCCCTTCCCGGTGGTGTCCCAAACCTTCCCAGTGTTCCCTACATAGGCACACTATAGCCGATAGAAACAAGCAACGACTGCAACCTATCTAGTGCACTACATACTATTACTGAGCCGACGGGGACTGAACCAGTAAAGTTAGCCGTGTTAGCCAAACCTATAGCAAAATCACTCAAACTCGTCGGTAAAATTTTATTATTATGCGCCTTATTGTTGTTTAAAAACAACAAAACAACACAGTGTGACTCATAATCGATTTAAAAGCTCATACCTACCTGCAATTTGATATAAACCGAATGATTCTGTACAAGGCAAATTACACCAACCAAAACAATACAAATAACCAGACCTTTTACGTCATCATATCGCGACAGGTAATACGATGCAAAACGAGCGGTGTTCCGGTCCAGGGCGGTTAATTCATTTAGTGAAAGAAGTATGTTATAATATATGTTTTAAAATTAACGATTGTATACTGATTAACGATTTTATTTATATCATAAGTGCAATTTACAAACCGCTTTTACAGACGTTAAAAAGCAAACATTAATCATTGGTCATAACTATTTTAACCGGCGGAGGTATTTGTTTAGAGAGCGCACGATCCGGGCACTTCTTCGCGGGCAAACGAACATGCTACTATCAGCTCTTTAGCGCCGTAATGCGGAAGTAGCGCGTCAGTGTTTTGGACTGATTTTCAAATGTTTGCTGAAGTTTTTGAAATATTCCACTTGTCCACTGTATGGGTTATTGTCACAGAAATGTGAAAAATAATAAAACTCTGTGATTGTTTTAAAAATGACAAAAATTCACACCTATATCGCATATTTCAGAGCAATCATAATTCTCTTGAAATGTGATTCTCTAACTGTCTGTTATACTGTATAATTTTCCTGTGATATATTCTTTCATATTCCTTTCATATATTCTTATTTTTCTCAACAAATTCTTTAATAAATCAAGTAATTTAGATTTTTATGTTCCCTTTTCATAATACTAATGAACATTTTGTACTTAAATAAATGTAAATGAATGTCCACCATGTCATTTTTGGGGAACTGCCCTTTTTGTAATCAGTGGCATCACTGCTTGTGTATATATTTGCAGTTATATTTCCTATTTTTCATTGTGTTGTGTTTGAGGTTGTCAAGCTTAACATGTCCACCATGTCATAGTGAAATATAGATAAATATAAAACCCTTTTACAAATATGTGATAAACAGTACACAGTTAGCTCCAACAGTGTATCTCTTTGCTAAGCTCATTAAATGCTTCAGCAAAACATGTCCACCCTTTCATCAGTCCTTCCATGACCTAATGTACATGTGCATTTTTTTTAAAGCTTGATATTATTATATATACAGTTAAAATGTAATTACCTTCACACATTATGGACAATTTGTGAATGCTAATTAGCCTAATCTGCATCCCTTCGACTGTTGGAGGAAACCCACTAAGCATGCAGAGAACATGCAAACTTGATGCACACAGACCCCGAGGTCGGAATCAATCCTAGACCCTGGAGGAGAAAGCCACCGTGCACCGTGAATAATATACTACATAATATCCTGGTATACCATGCAGTCATGTATACGTGCTTTATTTGCTATTATTACTTGCTATAATAACCTACATGTGGACACAGAAATAGTGCACATAGTGACTTAAAATAGCAAATAAGGTGCATTGACAAGGTGGGGGAAAGACTTTAAAACAATAAAAAAGGAAGTAGAGTATTACGTTGAACTGGTATGTTTAGATGCTGTCTTCCTCACTCTCATTGATCACTCAGGTTTGTTGACGGTGAGGTGATTTTTTTGCTTTACACCTCAGGGACCCCTCATGTTTGTGTTTCCTTCTGGCTCTCCCTTTTATTTATGCTGTCATAGTTAGTCCTGCAGGAGTCTCTGCTTGCACTCTACAGTAAATAGACATTCACATTATACATTATGTGACTGTGACCATACAGTACCTAACTGCCATCTCTCCTCTTCTGCTCTCCCCTCTTCCGTTTTCTCTCTTCGCTCCCCCCCCCCTCTTTCCCTCTCTCTGTCGAGCTACACATGTCATTCCTGAGCTGCCAGTGATCCAGACTCCCTCTGCCCTCTGGACCTGTCGGACTCATCCTGGTGCCCCACTTCTGGTTGGAGATCTCGTCACATGGATGTCCCGTGTGTCTCTTGGGGTGCGTCTGATGTCTAGAGACGGTTTCACTCTAACATGAAGACGGTTCTGTCCTCAACTGATGTTGACAGCTGTTTCTCTGAGGACTTGACTTGGCAGAAGTTGCTCGATAGTTCAGGACTGGAATTTCCTACGAGTCTACCTGAGCCTCCTATAAATACCTGGACTCCATATTAACATCAGTTAACAACAACTGTTTATGCTGAGCTACCTGCCACCTAACACACAATATGAATGCAGATCAATTCCTGCTATCTGTTTAACGCAAATGAGGATGGGTCCTCTCAAGATTTCTTCCTATTGCCATCTCATGGAGTTGCCACTGTCGCCCTCGGCTTGCTCATCAGGGACTATCTGACCATTTTGATATATACATATTCACATTCCATACAAACTTAAATAATTATTTTTATTGTGTAAAGCTTCTTTGCGACAATGACAATTGTTAAAAGTGCTATACAAATAAAATCGAATTGAATTATGAATTGCTGTATGAATTAAATACAGCAATAAAGTACATTAGGATACATCCATCCTACAAACCTACACTCTTCTTATTAGTCTTGTAATCCCTTGAATAATTTTCATAAGCCGATTTTGGGCTATAGCATTAATCTCTAAAGAGATTTTAATTTTGTCGCTTCAGTATTTAGATGAGGATCCATCCATTCATCCATCCATTTTCCATCATGTTTATCCTGTGTACTGACGGGGCCTAAAATCTATCTCAGGGAGCTTAGGGCACAAGTTCTCACACTCAGACAACTATGGACATTTCGAAAATACCAATCAGCCTACACCAGATGTCATTGGAAAGTGGAAGTAAACATGAAGTACCCGGAGGAAACTCACCAAGCACAAAGAGAAAACAAGCCACACACACACGCACGCACGCACGCACGCACGCACGCACACACACACACGCACACGCACACGCGCACACGCACACACGCACACACGCAGACTGGAGGTGACATTCAAACCCTGGAGGTGTGAGGCAATAACATTAACCACTAAGCCACCACACCAACTACTAAACCTCATGCCGTTTCCACATTGATTTTTTTTATTCATTTACACTAATGATTTCACTCATTAGTCAATAATTATTTATATAATTTAAATTATTAAATTATATTATATAACTATTTTAACATCCAAAATTGACTGGACATTCATGGAGACTATGGACACATTCATGTACACCTTAATTTACATATTTATATTTTAATTTCTGGACCATTGCACAAGACACTTTAATAAGTCACTTTAATAAGACATTTTTATGCATATTTGCACACCCTCTTCTTCTTCTGCTTTTTTTTTTTACACCAAATTTCTAAATCTTTACAAATGTATATTTTTCCCCCTCTATATTTTCTTTATTTTGCTATATTGTTCTTATTGTTCAGTATATTTCTATTTTTATCCTAGTTTAATTTATTTCTATCATATTTCTTTTTATTCATATTTATTTCTTATCTATAAGCATTAATTGTATTTTTATTCATATTTATTTCTTATCTATAAGCTTTAATTTTCTTTTTAAGGTCACTGGCGGTCGTATAAGCATTTCACTGCATATCGTACTGTGTATGACTGTGTATGTAATAAATAAAAATTTTAATTTGAATTCATGCAAACTGCAACATTTGCCTTGATAATTATTTTATAATCAGTGCAAACATTTTTGATGTAAATCAATGCAGTGTGGATAAAATGAAATAAATAAGGCAAAACTTTCTGGCTGTAATAAGGCCTCATTCTGGATTAACTGAAGGTTCCAACAGAACATGCAGCAAATTATTACTAATAGTCCAAATTATTACCAACAGTCCTAGATAGCAAAAATTGAACTAGTTTTCCTGCATTATGTTATAATATTTTAGTGTATCACATAAAAAGCCACCACAGTAATCTGCAAACAGTGCAGCTAAAAGACCTTTAAGCATTACTAAATAATCATATGCATAAAGCAATTTCTGAGTATCATAAAGGCTCAGAGAGACAGATGGACAGGCAGGACATAGGCAGAGGTGAGGTGTTGACAAACAACCTGGTCCCCTTTAGGCTCATTATGCCTGCAGGTCATCACAGGCGTCTGTTTGTGCACATGGGTCTACGTTGCAGAATCAGACGTTTGTGGACTACAAACCACAATACCCGTATGTGTTTGTCTAACAAAGTTTTCCATATTTATTCTCTCTTTTTGCTCTTATAATAATCTACATCCATCTGGGCAGTGGTGTGCCTCATTCAGCTACAAAACCATTGCTGAGATTAGGTTTAATGAGGTCTGGGGTGCAGTCAGCATTTCAGTTCATCCCAAAGGTGTTACGTTGTGTGCTTTGTGGCAACACTTTGGATGTGACGGCCAGGTGCTCACATACTTTTGTGTATGCACAAGCCAGGGAAATTGTGGGTTTATGTACAGTATGTGAAAGATTTTATATTTATTTGCAGCATATTCCAACATAATTACTTTCCTCTTCATTATGAAAGAAAAGAGCCAAGGGGCGGAAGGAGGAAGTGGATTGAACACTCTAATTAATTCATGTGGTCTGAAGGAACACTTTTATGATTTTCCGAGGAACAATATCTGAGGCGCTTAGAGAGCAGCAAAGCTTCCAATCGTTAGCATTCAAAACATATTTCTTTTCTCACAAATTTTCATACATTCATAATACATTTCTCACCAGATACAGTACTCTTTAAGCATATGGAATTCAGCTTAATCTATTAAAATTTATTTAAAACATTTTTATAAATGAACAATTACTAAGTTCATTGTTTTAGAATCACATTCAAATATAATACATCCAAAATAGCCAAGTACTGTATGCAAGTAGGCAAAGAAACTAACTTGGTATTTATTCCACAGGCAGAAACAGGACGGAGAGAAAGGAAATCGATCAAACAAATAAAAATAGAATAAAATAAAACAAACATGAATAATAATAATAATAATAATAATAATAATAATAATACATTTAAATGTGCCAAACACCAAAAATGGTGTTTAACACATTTAATATTTTATAGGATTGTGCATTGGCAAGAATTAATAGAAAGTGTTATGACATTTAAATAAATAGAGGAAGATATAACAGTAAAGTTAGTATGAAATATATGATGTATATTCTGATTTGCGTCCAGTACAGCTCTTTAGGTGAGCAACAGCATTTGGAAAGAAGCTGCTCCTCAGGTGGCTTTTATTGCTTTGAAAGAGTAAAAGCGTTCTAAGCAAAATAGTTATTTTACACTTCACCTCTTTGAGTTTTGTCCAAAATTATTCTCGTTACCAAACATAATTTCTTGATATACAGTAATGTTAAAAAGTTAGTACCACCTCTTTTAATTCTATGAGTTTTTTTTGTGCGTTTTCAAAAGCAAAAAAATCTGTAGGAAATACAAAGGACACCCATAATTCATTAGGTTGTAAATCCGCCTTTAGCAGCAATAAACTGAAGAAATCGTTTCCTGTATGACTTTGTCAGTCAGGAGGAATTTTGACCATTTCTTCTTTATAACATTGCTTCAGTTCACTGATTCGGTTTTTAGGCATACAGTATGCTAAAAATGTACAGCTCTCTTAAGGTCCTGCCACAGCATTTCAATTGGGTTGAGGTCTGGACTTTGACTAGGCCATTCCAAAACCATGATTTTTTCTTTTTTAACCATTGTTTTTTAGCCATGTAGATTTGCTGGTGTGCATTGGATAATTGTCCTGCTGAATGACACAATTTCAAAATTAATCTTTAGCTGTTGGATAGATGGCTTCAATTTTGCCTCTAAAATCAGTATACATAGTTCATGGATGCCTTAATGACCGCAAGGTGCCCAGGTCTTGTGCAAAATAAGCCCAAATCATCAGCACTCCACCACCTTACTTGACAGTGGGTATGGGGAGTTTCTGCTGAAATATTGTTTGGATTTTGGTTAAATACAGGTTTTAAGACAAAAAAGGCTTTAGCAACCCTACCAAATAAACCATACTTGTTCAGTCTTCTAACTGTCCTGTCACTGATTTTAACATTTAACATGCTCAGTGAGGCCTGTGAAGTAGCTCTTTTTTTTTCTCTGAGGGAAGCACAGTCTGACCTAGGGGTGAATGCCTTGGGATGTCTGCTGCTTGGAAGATTGGCAACTGTCTTGTGATGAATCTTTCTCACATAGAGGTTGAACTCAAAATTGTTTGGAAATGGTTTTATAACTCATTCCAGATTAATGTGTAACAACAAATGCTTCTCTAAGACAATTGCTTATGTATTTCCATCTTGGCATTATGTTAACATACATCTGAATGGTCCAAACCAGCAAACTGCCAAAACTCTGCTTTTATAGAGGTCTGCAAACCAATTGATGATCAGTTAATCAAGAGCTGATGATTGGCAGCACTTGGCTTAAACTAACCCTCTTAAATCCTTTGGAAGCAGTAAGGGGGTACTTAGTATTGCTGACATGTTTATTTCTGCCTCGGGTGTGTGTGGAGTTTGCATGTTCTCCCCATGCTTGGTGGGAGTGAGAGTTAGAGTGAGGAAAACATCTTTGGTTGAATGTTTACCAACATTTCACATTAATCATAGTCAACTTTAGTATATGTAATAGAGTTGACCATGCCCCATGCATCCACAATAATTAACAAATGAAAAGAAAGAAAGATGGTAATAGTGTAAAAGAAAAAAAAGTGCTTTACTGTAAAATATGCAAATGGAGATGCATTAAATAGCTCCCTTTAGCCCCTGGGAAAAATCTTTGCATCCTAAATCACCCGTCTTAATTAATAATCTACTCAGGAATGTAACCTTCAGAACATCATGTGATTTTTTTTCCCTCTAGTGAATAAGTTGGAAGGTGAAGAGCATTTTTTCCCCCTTCCCAAAAATGAAATTACATTCTCTATGTTGTATGGCTAGATTGAAAATTAACATTGCAGATGCTTTTGAATGATATTATTGCACATACAGCTGCAGTAGTAAGGTGTTTGTTTGACACAATATGCCAGCTTTAGCATGCTTTGGACATAAGCTTCTGAGACTGTACTAGAGGGTGAACAGTATTCTTGCAAAAGATACTCATAATTAGCTTTCATTGCTTCAGTGTTATGTTGGTCTGCTAATGTATTATTTTCCACAATTTTCCTCCTCAATGAGACCTTATGCCATGTGGATGCGGACAGTATCATCCTGAATGGGACCACTATCAAGACTGAAATGTTTCGTCCTAGGATAGATGTGTTCAGTCATAATAATTGTCTATTGATTTGCAGTAACCTTCTCAAACCAGTGAATAACTTCCAGAACATCACAAAACCAGCAGTTTTCACTCTAACCTCTTACCTGTCTTTGTCTAATAATATTAAAAATCAAGCACTTCCCATAAAATAAAGGAAAAGCATGGCATTTCTGTTTAGAATTTTTAATACATAATAATTTTTTTCAGTATGCAAAATTGCTGAGCATGCTAAAAAACAGTACTTATAAATCTTAACATCCTTGATGTTTTGGCTCATTGGAAAGGGTTGGATCCAGTGATCCAATGATCATATATTTTTTAGGTAAACCCTTGGGCTCCCAGAGAATCCTATAGGCTTTCACACTGAATTTTTTACCCTAAGGAAGCACTCCTATGGGAAGCAGCTACAAATCAGGTGGAATGCAGTGCCGCCCCCTGCCCCCCAAATTTGTTCCCCAACATTGTATTCATCACAGAGATTGTTTCTGAAGCAACTGAAGCAACCCCAGAACACAACACTGCATTCAGACGCTTGACTATGCATCTTTTTTGCATCACGTCCTGTGCTTAGCTTTTTCCCTGATGCATCCATCAGTTCTGGATGGGTCAATCTGGACTCATTAGACCACATTACCTTTTTCCATTGCTCCAATGTCCATTTATTGCCTCCTAGCAAATTAAATCCTTGCTCGCCTAAGAAGTCTCAATAATGAGTGTTTTTTAATTGCCACACAGCTGTTTAATCCAAATCCTGTGAGTGAAAATGCTCGTACTTTCGCTAGTAAACACAGCTGTGTGTCAACTTCCACCGCAGGGTGCTTGGGCCATCTCATTGTTGCTTGCAACTATAGTCCTAAAAAATTTTTCCCCACCATTTTGGGATTTTTGGTTAATAATATGCTTAAAAACCCATGAAAATTGGCAGACAGGTTGAAATCTATTGCCATTAGGATGCCTGAGAGCCACGCCCGGGGCCCTCACACTAGATCAAAGATCAAGATCATCCATGATTTTTTTCAGTCATATTTCTTCCATGAAGTTGATGGTTCAGCAAAATTAAACCAAATTTTAATAATGCATTGGACAGTTCTTTGGACAATTTCAGTAATTTTCGTTGTCTCCTTAATTGTTTTCCTTGCTTGATGCAGGTCAATAATTTGACCCTGGTTGTTTAGAAAATGAAAAGCTTCTCACTGCATCAGTTGGGGATAAAATAATTTTTGTCAGCTAAAAACACCTTTGGCCTTGCAGCTCATTGTATTAGATTAGGTTTGCATCTGCATATTTTGCCAGCTTCAACTACCCCCGATTCATCTGTAATATGATGTACTGTATAGGAGATATGATATTTGTGAGCTGTTGTACTTTAATTAGCTTTATGCAGTAATATGTTGTCTAGTCAAACAAGTACTCCTCCTACCTTTCTGCTACTGCAATGTTTTCTCGAGCTGCTGCATCCTCTTCATACTTAAAGTTAAACAGTTAAATATGGAAAAATAATCTAATCATTATGATGGTGATGACTATGATGATTATTAATATTATTGCTAATGGCTAGTTGGTCTGTAATGGCTAGGTTCTATGGTTAAGAATGCCATTTATTTCAATTAATTATTATTTAATTAATTATTTCCACCACACTGAGCACTGGAGCCCCACAAGGCTGTGTGCTCAGTCCCCTGCTGTTCACACTGCTGACTCACGACTGTGTAGCAACACACAGTTCGAATCACATCATCAAGTTCGCTGATGACACGACCGTGGTGGGTCTCATTAGCAAGAATGACGAGTCAGCGTACAGAGAGGAAGTGCAGAGGCTAACGGACTGATGCAAAGAGAACAACCTGTCTCTGAATGTTGACAAGACAAAGGAGATGGTTGTTGACTTTAGGAGGACACGAGACGACCACTCTCCGCTGAGCATCGACGGCTCCTCTGTGGAGATCGTCGAAAGCACCAAATTCCTGGGCGTCCACCTGGAAGGACCTCAGCTGGTCCCTCAACACCAGCACCCTGCACAAGAAAGCCCAACAGCGTCTCTTCTTTCTGAGAAGACTGAGGAAGGCCCAGCTTCCACCACCGATCCTGACCACCTTCTATAGAGGAACTATTGAGAGCATCCTGAGCGGTTGCATCACTGTCTGGTTTGGAAATTGTGCCAGATCGGACCGCAAGACCCTACAGCGGACAGTTAGACAGCGGAGAAGATCATCGGGGTCTCTCTTCCCTCTATTGAGGACATCTACACCACACGCTGCATCCGCAAAGCCACCAGCATTGTGGCTGATCGGACACACCCCTCTCACACACTCTTCATCCTCCTGTCATCTGGAAAAAGGTACTGTAGCATTCGGGCACACACATCCAGACTGTGCAACAGCTTTTTTCCACAAGCGATCCGTCTTCTCAACAAAAAGGGACTGGACTGATAAACACACTCACACACACACACACACACACACACACACACACACACACACACACACACACACACACACACACACACACACACACACACACACACAAACATTATCACTCAGCTTAACTACCTCAAATCATTGAGTCTGGACTGACTAATCAACATAAGCGCAAACACACTGACCTACACTACCAAACAATCATACACACCAACCTGTAAATGCTCTTTTGCACAATACTGGACTACTTTTTGCACTAACTTCTTAACTTCTCAATTCTTGCTGCTACGTTAAGTTAAGAAATGTTTACTGTTTCGCCACTACCTCAACCCATCACCACAACACCTTATTATTATGTTATGTTGTCGCACTGTCACTTTGTTGCTTTTGTTTGCACATTTGCACGTGCACTTTATGTTGTCTGTTGTCTGTACAGTAGCTAGTCTTCCTTAGATAGTTAGTTTCTTTTAGTTAATTTATGTTGTAATTTATGTTGGGTCTATCTGTCTTGTCTTTGCTAGCCAGCTAACTAGGCCTCTTAGTTAGCTAGTTTAGTTGTTATGTTAGTTTATGTTGTAAATTTATGTTGCATGTAGCACCTTGGTCCTGGAGGAACGTTGTTTCGTTTCACTCTGTACTAACTGTATATGGTTGAAATGACAATAAAGCCTACTTGAACTTGAACTACTTGAACAATTATCGGACAAGGTACTCTGTTCAGCAGATTTCCATGTAGAGTGTGAACGCATCCTAATACTATGTAGCGTATAGTTTTCTTTGGACAGACATTTTGCTAAAATGTAAAAAAAAAATTAAATTAAATAATGTAATGTAATAACCCTGCATATTTTGCCACTCACATGGGGTGTGAACTGAAGAGCACCCGGCAACAGGACTGAGAGAACGTTGCTGTGTGAATGTAGAGTTGGATGTGAGGATTGTGCATGTGTATAGCTTCTGATGAGAATAATCAGCACCCAGCAGTGGAAAAACATGCCCCTTGTTGTGTACCCTAAGTGTACATGCATTACAGAAACCTCTTTTACAACTTGTTACAGGAATAACTGATCTATTGTACTCCTGAAATTATGAAGCATTCTTCATATTGTGCTAACTAGCCTGTAATCAAGGGATGCTGACTTGTATTTTTAGTGCAAAGAAATGCTCCACTACCTTAAAATGTATTGTCTTTTTTCCTACTGTGTGCTGCACCTGGCTTTCTGCTGACAGGGTCTGGAATAATATGATGAACTGGTTCTGTATTGACTCCAGAATGTGTGTGCATATGTGTGCATGTGCGTAAGTGTTTTATATTTGTGTGTGTGTATATGTGCGTGTGAGACAGGAACTGCATAGCACACTGAAGTGTTGCACAGTCAGCTGCAGCGATCTGTTCAGCTTGAGCTCCACAAATTAATAACTCTTGTGATTTACTACTGAATAAAGCACACTGAATCCTGCTGAAACGAGACAAATAATTAAAGCAAAGGATATTTAGGAAGGCGAGAGAGAAGACAGGGAGAGAAACCAGGGCAATCCATCAAAGTCAAAAGCTCATTGCTGTAGATACAGCATAAAGAGGCATATTTTAATATTGTTTCCCTTACCGGTTAGTACACATTCAGATCTCTCTCTCTCTCTCTCTCT
The DNA here is from genome assembly GCA_030522415.1 of Channallabes apus. Lineage (NCBI taxonomy): Eukaryota > Metazoa > Chordata > Actinopteri > Siluriformes > Clariidae > Channallabes > Channallabes apus. Next base: position 39,372,095 of record CM060107.1, on the reverse strand, counting down.
CTCTCTCTCTCTCACGTGACTCTATGTCACTCTTACTGTACATATTAATTTCAAAGTGATCAGTTAACTTCAATCCGCAAAACATGTCAAATTCAATAAGCGCAGAGTTTTACAAAGATGTATCCATAGTAAACATACAGATATGGGTGATCTAAAAAAAAAAGGAACTGATTAAGACTGAGAATTATTGCTCTAAATTAAGGACTCTCTACTGTGGCATTGTTTCTGTTTTGATATTAATGACTTCACAGAGTATTTAGCAAGAAATGATGTAGCACACAAAAGAGAACATTATTCATGCCATTAGAAAACCACATCATTAAAGTCACTTTCACACTGAGTGATTTATTTAAATGCTTGGTGAACCTGTCTGTATAATTTGGTTTGCTTCAACAGGTGCAAAAACTTCACTCAGATTCACTCAGGTGTTGGTGCTGTAGCAAATAAGTGTATTTGTGTTCAACTGATTAACAAACATGTTAGCTGCTGTAATTGTAATGTGCTCATGATAAATGGCATAATAAGCCATATGTTGCAGTATGGGCCCCATGTTTTGGGTCATTTCAAACAATAACTCAGAAGAGCTATAAAAATCCCATAATGCTCGCCAAGGTTTTACTACTTATGTACCATTTCAGTCAGTGTGCTGCGTTCCATACAATGTTGGAAGGCCGATGCCATTACTTAGGCCATTACCTTAATAGGTAATATTACTTATCTGTATTAATAATATAATAATTGCAATATTACATATAATAATACAATATTGAAAACATAGATTACTGTATTACTTTGTGCAATATTTATCTATGCTCTTGGGTCATATTTAGTGTGCAATAATGTCATAATGCCATATTTAGTGCAATAATGCAATAAAAGTGCAATAATGTCATATTTAGTGTATTCGTTTAAGGTATTCAAAAGTTTAGTGTGCAATATGGTACTTACTGTTTTAGGAGTCTTTATCTTATTTTATTTATAGTTTTTTATTTATTTATTACTTTTCCTTTCTACTTGATACCAACTGTGAGCAACTGTAACCAAGAATAAGCAAGTTCCCTCTGGGATTAATAAAGTTCTTTGAATCTTGAATTATTGCAGGAACTATTAAACGTACAGAGTTGGAATGATACAACAACACAGTATGACAAAATAAAACTAAAGACATAGAGCCAAGTTGTAATGCAAGCTTGGATTGTTGTAGGCTTAGTGTTTAGCATGGTTAGCTTGTACCTTCTGGGTTGGAGGTTCAAATCTTGCCTCTGGTCTGTGTGTGCCCATCGGATCTTCTCCTTGTGCTTGCTTTGTTTCCTCCCACAGTCTAACAAAATGTGTTTAGAGCTGATTGCTGTTCCAAAATTGCCCAGAGTGTATGGTTGGCTGTGTAAGTGTGTGTTTGTGCCCGGCAATAGGTTGGCACTCCATCCAGTTTGTACCTCGCCATGTACCCTGGGTAACGCTCCAGGATCCCTCATGACCCTGCACAGGATAAGCAGTACAAAAATGTTTTTGGATGATATTGTTCAGATCTCAGGCACTGATAATATGCAGGTTGTTTCGACATTTTGATTATTAAAAGACTAAATATCCTACGGCATGTACTGTACTGGCATCTAATACACCGTTCCCTTACAGAGTGTTAAAAATAATTGAATCTATTAACATTATTGTACCAGGAAGTCATGAAGACACCTTTCTGTGCCTTTCTGCACTAGTTATAATGAGTTCAAGATATCATTTAATCATTTTCTTATCGACAGTGCGCTCTTATATTAAATCCAATTCCTATCCAGCAGAGGGCACTGGAATACAGCACCGCCGACAGCATATCATGCCAGACCCTTAAAAGTAAGTACTAAGAATGCCAGAAAGAGAGAGAGAGAGAGATGAACTCCAGAAGTTTTTAAAATCCTTCTTCAGTAGAGAGAAAACCCTTCTTACTAAGATTCCGAATAATAGGAGCCTTTTACTGAACCAACTCAGGCATATCAGGAAACATTGATCAATGGATAAGCCTGAAAAATAGCATTAAGGACAGAGAGATACCCTACACAGCCAAAATTTTTGGACACCCAATCATCATAATGATGTGTGCTTTTATGAATGTCCCATTCCAGATTTACTCCACTTTTTTGCTGTTTTGAAAAGGTCTTGGATGTGGGGAAACGCTGATGTGGGGATTTTCAGGAAATTTAGAATCAGTTAGAGTCATTAATGAGATGGTGTCCACATACTTTTGGCCATATAGTATACAATTAACAAAAATACAGTAACCTTCCTGTGTGGGAATAGCTCATGGCAGACATGTGGAGGAATGGGAGTAGAATATACAAATATGACACAACCATATAGTTGCTGCAAACCTATTAATTAATTAAAAATACCTAATAAATTGTAGTGATCTCATTCAATGCTGAGCGGAAACAGACACTCTGATCTCTCTTAGCAGATAAAACAGGCTATCAGCGGTTGTGGGATCTATACGATCGCACACTCTGCTCAGCATCCTATCTCTCTTGTTTTCCTCTCCCACTCGCTTGTTCATTTTCTCCCTCAGTACATCTTTCTTCCCTTTCTGCCAGAGTCTTAATGAAAGGCATGTCCACTGAGAGGCAGCAGAAACAACCCTCTGCAGTATTTGTTAATTCAAGCAATTTTTGTTTCTCTTTCCGTCCTTCTCGCCTTCCTGCCACACGATAATATCAAAAACAGACCATAAGATGTGTGGAATAATTATTTGTTCAGAAAGAGTCTGTCTAAACAGCTAGAGTTTTAACTGATTAAATCAGTTTATGCTCCAGTCAGAGTGCTGAATATCATGAGGGCACACACACACACAGACACACACACAGACACACACACACACACACACACACACACACACACACACACACACACACACACACACACACAGACACACACACACATACACACACACACACACACACACACACACACTGTTGTTCTGGATGTTGATGTGCTCCGTACATGAGCGAGCATTTATATAAGCCATGTCGATTATAACGGGTGTATGCTTTCATGTCAGGCGGCAGACACTTCTGCATCCTTTCGAACGTGGCTTTGAACAAAGATGAGTCATCCGTCACTTTGGCTTACGCTGTAACCGAACACCGAGGCCATGCATCTTCAAACAGAGGCTATATTTAACGTGGCACTGCTTTTATTACGCTCTCTCTCTGACTCTGACTGAGCTTCATTGAGACGTCATACTCTGAAATGTCCTTTGCCTGATCTAGGAGAGTCTGTGGTAACTACTGAGAAACATTTGCATAGTAGACACTTAATACATCTCCTTTACAAGGCATCTGAGCTCCCCTAAGGCAGTCTTGTCTGCAGGCTTTGAAATAAACACAATGCTTGAAAACATAGTCGTCTGGCTTCTGAAATATAAATTAAAGTGTTCGTATGTCTCCGAACGGACCGTCGCTTGTACAACCTTGGCTGACTCAGTCTGCCCAGAATAAGTAACCTAGATTTCTTCTAAGATGGGAATACATGGTAATACAAGGTACTGCACAAAGTCACTCTCTCACGATCCTGTTCCTTTCAGTGAAGCATGGAACTTTGATTCTGCCCTAGGCAGAGTTATTATTTCTGCTGCCATACGTCTGGTCACAATTTGATGTTAACTAAGCCGAGCAAATCTGATGCAGCAAATGTAATGAATAGATTCAGTAAATACTGTATATGCAATAAAAGTCCCAAGATGAAAAAGTAGCCAATTATGCCATATAAAATGTAATAAGTAATTGTATAATAAGTAAGCATTGTGTATAATTTGCATACTGAACTGTAAAAAACTTACAGGTCATAAATGGGGCTGTACAGGAACAGGGTTGCATGGGTGAGAAAGGGGAAGGAAAGATGATAAAAGCTATTGGGAAAAATGAACTCTATTAGATAAGCACTCTACCATAGATCCTGGGGCAGAGCTTCATGAATACTAATGGTGATCATTAAAAAATTTAACATACCCAACAGTTACATACGTAGTATGTGACAATTTACCAATCAGTGACCAATTTACCAAATACACCTTTAATACTGAAATTGAATATACAAGTGCAGGGTAACTAAATGGTAATACAAAAGTATTCCAATTTTAATACAAAAGTACAAAGTTAATATGTATTAAAAAAGAGAAGAAATGTAGAGGTTTATTTTAATGTTTCAAGTTGTCTGAAATGAATGATTCTTTTACATTTATTTGAGTTTTTATTGTCCACTTTATTTGTGCATTGTGAAAACCAGTCACATTTTCACACCTTCATATTTCATATATAAAGAACATATGGTTTGCTGTCCATTGGTAGCTTCAGTTCATGACCATCTCACAAAAAAAAGAAAAAAAAGAAAAATGGTTTTCTATAAGGGCGGCATGGTGGTGTAGTGGTTAGCACTATATATATCTATGGTATATCACCCTATACCTCCAGGTTGTGGGTTCGATTCACACCTTAGGTTTGTGTGCATGGAGTTTGCATGTTGTAGCTTTTCTCCAGATGCTCCGGTTTCCTCCCACAGTCAGATTAGGCTGATTGGCATTCCCAAATTGCCTGTAGTGTGTGAATGAGTGTGTGTACTGTTTGTATGTGTGTGCCCTGCAATGGACTGTCACCCTGTCCAGGGTGTACACCGCCTCATGCCCTAAGTCTTGTGGGATAGGCTCCAGGTCCCTTGCATCCCTGTATACAGGATAAAACTGTAATAACGATGAGTGAGTTATTGAGAGTTTTCTGTAAGCAGTGTTAGCAACATGACATGATAAGCTAATAGAGGCACTGTTGCACTAATGATTATGCCATAGAGCTTTAATAGTAGGAATATTAATTATACAAGTAATAATGATGATGTGTTAGTGGGAGAAACAATAGTTTCAAGATATTGCTTTTGTAATATTTGTCATATATGCATGTATTTTGTCCACACCAAAACACTCCCATAAATGAAACAGTCAGTAGCTCTGCGGGATGAAGCATGGTTCTGTGTGTTCAGAAAAATAAATCTATGTTACTTCTTTTTCCCAAATATGAGTATGGTGTTTCACCTCAATTCTGTATTTTTCATCCAGTGCCGCTCGATAGAGCAGCATTATTCAGTGGTACACAGTTATTATGTTATATAGTAAAGGAGTGAACAACAAGTGGTCTAAAATCTCATTAATGGTGAAATGTCGAGAAGGCAAACCACTTTTAAGTCCATGAGTATTGCGAGCACCAAGAGCACTGAGGTTGTCTGCAGTTCAATAAGCAGCAGTATAAGGATAAGATCAATTAAAGAGTGAGTAAATAGTACGAACATATACATTACAAATGCAAAAAAAAAATGCTTGTAATAATATTTACTTATTATATACGTACACAGTAAAAGATTTTCATGTAAAATTAGAGTAAATTACTGGCAGCAGTTTTGCCAGTAAAATGCTGTTTTATTACAGTATTTGTACTGTAGAAATAGACTACAGTAAATTGCTGTATTTTGATATACAGTTTATTACTGTGATTTTGTACTGTTTACTGTATTTTAGTGGTAAATAATTATTCGGACAACTTGTATTTTTAACAGCATTTAAAAAATATATATCTTTTTAGTCCTGCCCAATTCTTTCCCCCCGATTTTCTCCCCAATCTAGTCGTGTCCAATTGAACATCACCCAGGGTGCGAGCCTGCGATCTCTGGATGATAGGGCGAGCGCTTTAACCTACTGCGCCACTCGGAGGCCCACAAAATCAGCAAAAGTACTTGCACTTACTGAAGTTTTCATTAAAGTGTGTTGATTATCTAATTTACAGTTAAATACTGTATACTGTAGTATAGTAAACTGTAAATACAATATTTACAGTTAAATATTGTAAATCACAATAATGCTGTTTCTTTTACAGTAATGTGCAGTATTTCGAAAAAAAACAGTCGGAAACTGTAAAAAAAGTCCTGTAAATTTACATCAATTTGTTACAGTGTATATAGAACGCTGGGTTACAAATTTAACTTATGTCCAGAGAACCTGTTGGTTATTCAGGTAACTAAATAACTGCTTGAGTAAGAATATGTGTATAAGAATCTCTTATTGTGGAGAGTGGGGAAGGATGTACTGTATGTTAGTTTTTATGCGAGGTGGCTGTCAGTAATAAACATGTTCTTAAGTAGTTCAGAGTATTGGTCAGTTAACAGGTTTGTCTCCCATTAGTTACCCATTAGTTCCATTAGAAATAAAATTCTGGGGAATGCGAGCATAGCACAAGTTTCTTCTCACTTCTCACACAAGTTACTATGTACAGTTATTTAATACACTGAATAATCTTATCCAGTTTACTTAATTCAAATGCATACATCGGTTCTTCATGCTTAAATTGGTTTACATTTCCACAATCTGATATCTCACACCCAGCATTATTTGATCATCTAGTTTCAAATCCTGAAAAAAGTCAAAACCTCCACCCTTATGATATTTCATAAGATAATTGGATCATGGTTGTACTATGTAAATTGATCATGCTCACTTTACACAACAGAAAATAAGTCATTATAAACATCAAATAAAAAAAAAAATCCAATTTAACATGAGCAATTAAATCAGGGTTTTGTTTTTTATTTTACTTATATGTAATCTGACCAACATCACATTCCCTTTTTTTAATTTCTTATTTTGCAATCATTTATAAATAACATGGTCTCACAGTTTCTGTACTTTAAAAAAAGTTTTATAACTACTTCACTTGTATGAAACTAAATTAAATCCTGCCACATCAATCTCATGATTTCACATCCATACTTCTTATTGGGTCACCTCCTTCTATAGGCTTATGTGTAACATGACATAAGCCATTATAAAATAAATGACATTATAAAAAAATAATTCTATTAAAGCTCCTGCTATATGATATAATTTAGTCTAGGATATACATAGCAGAAGGTTTGGACACATGACCATTGTAGCCATATGTGGTACCTTCTCCAAACTGTTACCACAAAGTTGGTAGCATACAATTGTATAAATTGTCTTTTTACATATGGTGCGTGGAAAAACTCCTGCCCTGAGCCCTGACCTCAATACCATTTTATGTGGCATTTGGCAGACGCTCTTATCCAGAGCGACTTATGTACATTTTTATTTCATTATACATCTGAGCAATTGAGGGTTAAGGGCCTTGAGGATTAAGGCTCTTGCTCAAGGGCCCAACAGTGGCAACTTGGTGGTTGTGGGGTTTGAACCTGGGATCTTCTGAACCGTAGTCCAATGTCCAATGCCTTAACCACTGAGCTACCCCTGGCCCTAACATCTTTACAGTAGGATGAACGGGAACACCAACTGTATTCCAGAACTCCTCACCTGACATCATCTCACTAATGCTTTCGTGGCTGAATATATACTAATACACATCCAAAATTTTATGAAATGCTTTGAAAGTAGAGTGTAGCTTGTTATAGATGCAAATGGAAATAAATCTAGAATGTAAAACAATTGCAATAACCATAAGGCCCATATGCATACCTGTCACTGGGCGGTTAAAAATTGTTAGGTTGTTAGTTTTTTCTGCCACCATTTACCATTACCGTTAAGTTTACACATAATAAGGGTTATAAAATTAATTCACTGTTAACATATGGTGAATTTTTTCACTGAAAATATGGAAGAAATTATATTAATTGAATGAAAAGCTATTCTAGTAATACAAAACACACACCTTTATCAGAATAATTGTTACTCTCGATTTATTACTTTGTGAAACATCCCATTCACAACATAACAACACTTAACCTGTAATGTTTAATGAGATTGGAGAATACACCGCACTGAATCTAAAACCAGTCCTCAGTGCACAATTTCTCCAGATACTCCAGGGTCCTATGTAATTTGTAGTGGATTCCTTTCTATAGCTTACCCCACAGGGACATGTCAAACTTCTCATTATTTCCTTTTCATGTGTATTTGAACATATGTTTTTCGATTATTGTCCTGCTGCAGGATCCACAAATGGATGCCCATTGCTGATGCAATCATTTGACAGAGGCAAACAGATAAAAAAAAATCCTGTCCTATCGCTCTTTAGGTTTCTAAAGGGAGCTGATCATATATTGCAGTATGCTAAGCAAACACACCCACATCAAATATCAATAGCAACAATGTGTGTGTGTGTGTGTGTGTGTGTGTGTGTGTGTGTGTGTGTTTGAGTGAGTGAAGAAGAATTAAAGACTGAATAATGAACCTCATTACCTCATTACATAACTTTTCATATGTTGATGTTTATTTTAAAATCCTGGGGTGAGTGTGTGAATGTGCTTTGATGAGTTGGTTCAGGATTAGAAATAGATTTATGTTTTAAACCACCACAAGCTTAGGGAACAGCATTAATGTGAATTGGTATACAGTAGATTATAAGTCTTTGTATCTTGTCTGGAAGGATAAGCATCATTCAGTTGAGCTGACATCCAGTGACTGCATTTACAGTATATAGCCATTAAAATCTGGACAAAAGACCAATTGATTTCTCCAATCTTCTCTGTCCTGTTTTACCGAGCCTGTATCCACTGTAGCCTCTGATTCTGATGTTATAGCCCACTTGTCACAAGGTTTTACAGTATGTGTTGAATATTATGACATGCTCTTCATCTTAAAGAGCCTTTCCAACATTTCCAAACTTGTTTCTAAGCTCAAGATCAGGAAATCCTAGGGAGAGTGTCAGGTTGTTTATCCAAATGCTCAGGAATTAAAAAAAAAAAAAAAATGATTCATCTACTAAAAAAACAACATAATAGTTACTTGTATGTGCATCAATTGTATTGTTGAAGAATTACTCTACCTATGGTCCTACTGCAAACTGCTATGGACATTATACACAACAGATATGTTAGATGATGTAGCAATTTTGCCTTATCAGTGCAGCACTCATTAATTATTCTGGTTGGCTGCATACATTGACATGTAGTGCACAACAAAGGGTGGTACTGTAGAACACTTTGTTTTTATGAACATTATAGTGCACTAGAGACTGTTTGTTAAATGTTTGCTAGGGAGTGTTTGCTGAGTCCTTATTTTCCACTAGCTTTGCTGACATGGAATTTGCACCATTCAAAGTAAAATGTTAATAGGAAGAATGTTCATTAAAATGTTTCCAAAACAGAGGGGTCCATGCTGCTGTAAACAGTAAAACTGACAAATTTAAATAGCTTGTGAGAAATAGTAGCAGTTGTTGACAAGTCTTGACTTGTTTCATTGTAATAAGTAGTCTTTAGATAAATCATGGCAGTTTGTAGACAGTTTGTGAAGGTACAGCATGAACTGGACATGGTTTGTAGAGGAGTAGAAAATACATTCATGGCTATTTCTAAGAAAATAGTTGAAACAGGAAATAATGAGTTGAATTACCAAGAACCATAATTTTTTTTAATTTGGTTTAGCTGTAAAAAGTGGTTATTTGTGTCACCTTAGCCTTCCTGTGAGATCCAATCAGACTGCCCATTTTTTTCTCTGATATCTTTTATTACCAAGGTGTCTCCACCCTCAGAACTGCTTTCAGATCTACTTTCTCTTATAATGGCTACTTGGAGTGTGATAATGCGCAAGTCATCATAAACAGATTTCCTGACCAAGACTATGAGTTCAGTATACAGATATCAGGTCATTGTTGTGAAGATTAGGGATACTGTAGGTGTGCCACATATTTTCAATATATTGCTCACTGCCACAATCCACTGTACTGATTGCAGCACAAAGTTGTTTATCTTTGTTTGGCATCTAGCACTTATCGCACAAGTATGAGCCTTTTGTGTTGCATGCCCTGCAATATTTACATAATTTGCAATAACTACACACAGAATAGCCAATTAGCTAAGATAATTAACAAAACGCAAGAAGGCCATAGAGATGAAGTGCCTATAATTTTAAACAAAATGGAGCCTGATTTTGTTTTCACTGATGCTTTCAATGACACAAAGTGAGGACTCTTAACACTCGCTTAAACTTATCTTTCAGTAAATTAGTCTGGGTAAATCAGACTCTTCCAAACTGGGAACTCCCATTTGATTGTTGCACATGAAACGATACTAAGGAATGATTAGTGTGTTGTGGTGTTCTGTAAATCACACTTAATTAGAAACTGTGAACCCTCTCATCTGTATATGTCTAAAAGTAATCGGAAAAAGAAAGTAAGAAAGTTTGAGCACATTTGTACCTGGCAGACCCACTTAATCAGGGAATGGAGTAATAATGGAGATCATTAAAAAACATCCTTCTCTGCTAAACAGCTTTTGGTTATGGATTGTTCTTTGTAAGAGACTGTATCATAGCACAACTTAAATCTCTCACCCCCACCCACTTTTAAGAATAAAACTTATCTGACATGAATTACTATCTTCAAAAGACTAATCTGATGCACATATGTTTATTCACATAAAAGAGTATCCTGATGATCATGTGTATTTGAGAGTGTGTCTGCATATGTTGGAATGATGGGTAACGTAGATGTGAATGAACATTACAGTAAATCATTATAAAATATTACTTTGCTGCCCTGTGCGCACACAGTAGTAAAGAGCATGAGAACATTATTAAGGCAAATTATGAAATCAGCCCTTGAGCCCTTGATAACTGGTGATGCTGAATGCTGAGTGGTTGGAACCAATGAGGGGAAACGAGGTTGCTGCTGAGGTTGTTACCTACGTAAACAAACAATTTTAACATTGTACCTTTAGGCACTTTGTAGCCTGTCAGAAAATAACTTTTGGTCCCACTCATCTCACTCACTCATCTTCAATACCGCTTTATCCTGTATTCAGGGTCGCGGGGAAATGGAGCCTGTCCCAGAAAGCTTAGGCCACGAGGCAAGGTACAGGGTGAAAATCCATCGCAGGGCACACACACATACACACACTCACACACTCATTCACACGCTACAGGTAATTTGGGAACGCCAAATGTAAGAGTTGATACTAGCAGTGGTGTCATAGGTGACAACCAACAGTTAAAAATAGTACAGTGGAACCTCGGATTATGAGTAATGCGTTTTATGAGTGTTCCGCAAGACGAGCAAAGATTTTAAATAAATTTTGACTTGAAAAATGAGCAAGTCTTGGTTTACGAGCACCGAGTATCATGTATCACGCATGCGCTTCTTGTTTTGACGCCGAGCATCACGTAATCACAACTGAGCCAACGTTTTTTCTCTCTCTTGCGCTGCGGAATTTTAGGTAATAGTCTCCCCTGCTGGGTCTTAGTGCACGTCTCTTACTGGTATAATCTGGTAAAAGAAAGTCTCATTAAAGAGGTTAAAGATACATTTTCTCCATCTCTGGATTCTTTTTAAGGTAAAGTGCAGGTTCATTTGTTTTATTTTTACTTTATATTTTGTATTAATAATTTTTATGTATTTATTTTTTGGGCTGTGGAATGAATAATTAGAGTTTCCATTATTTCTCATGGGAAAATAAAATTTGCTTTACGAGTGTTTTGGAATACGAGCCCGCTTCCGGGAACAAATTATGCTCATAATCCAAGGTTCCACTGTATAGGATAGTAGCATTATACTGTAATGTTGAAGTTGTTTATACTTGTAATAAAAAAATAGTATAGGATAGTAAGCAAATAGGCAAGAGCACAACAATAAATAGATATCAGGCTAATACAGAGGCTGATATCTAGACATAGAATATAGACAGCAAATAAAATGCTAGTTACAGTGAACTGTGTTTAACCATCAGGGGCACAAGTGGAAGGAAGACAATTGTGTGCAGGTATACACTGTAGAATGAATAGATGAGGATTCCACTGTTCCGAATTTCCATAATATGAAATATCCCCCAAAAATGTATTTTCAGATAGATATTATCCATCAAACAATAATGATATATTGTGAGATATATGGGAGTAAAAAGTTAAAAGACTGTTACAGTATATATCACACTTCATAGCTGCCTCTACAGAGCCAGTTAAGAAAGTAAGAGCATGGCAAGCAGAGCAAATTGGAAATGCTCTAGTAGCAAAAGCTGTAAAACGAAAAGCAATGCAGTTTTATATATACTGTATATATATATATATTGTGTGTGTGTGTGTGTGTGTGTGTGTGTACTGTATGTGTGTGCTGCCTGCCTACCTAATTCATCCCAATCAGGCTCCTCCAGCAGTGCTGGAGTACATTCAAATAAATGAATCTACTTTGCTGGATCGCTTCCTTCTCTTAAATTGAGCCAGAAGTGTATAGCTCTGAGACACATTTCAAACAAGATATCTTCATCTGCAGACTTGGCTAAGCTGCTTCAGTTCACATCAGTCAACCTCTGCCAGCTCCTGTGATGAAGCTATAGCTACCGATGACATTTATTACATGTTAGATCTGTCTCCTGTAGTGCATTGACTGAAGCAGGATTCTTATGCATTGTCTCCGCTACAGCTAAAGAATATAAAATGCTGAATGCCTTGAAGGATTTTATACATTTTGAAGTGGTTTTAGAATGAGCAAGCATATAGATCAAGCAATCAGTTCAATCTCGGAGAGATATCAGACTGCATAAGTCCATAGGAGGTTGAATGTAATTCCTGTCTAATGGCATGTTGCTGACATTGTGAAGGCGGCCACAGTTCTGCTCAGTGACATTTTGAGAGCAAGGGAGGCAGGCACACTTTCTCCCTCCACTGCTTGCGCTGATTAGATTCCTCTCCCTGTTTTTGTTGGTAATCCCCCATGAGAAAAATCACCAGCAGAAAACATTAATGTGTAAACAACATTGCTACAGAAAAAAAGCCAACCCAAAGAAGCCTGGCCAAGACTGAGAAATAACAGCTTGTTTTTCTTTTTCAATGTGTAGGAAATGCTGTAGAAGGTTGAGTGTCCGCTCATATATAAGCAAAATTCTGAAAATGCAATTGTCAATGTTTATTTATTCATGCATACTCTGAATTCAAGGCCGAAGGCTGCTGCTTCATGTATTTTGCACTGGGTGATACACAACGGCTGAATAGGAAAAGATGCTTAGTTCCAATTCAGAGCTGTATAACGTACAGAGACAAGCATCCAAAGCAGATTTAAATTTATCATTAAGGCAGTGAGGCTGACTAGACGGCAGTTAGCATTTGTTTATTACTTGGGACTGGTGTCTAAGTAAATGAGCTACTGCCAAGTTGCATCCCTTAGTAAAATAGGGGTGGGTGGCTTTCTTTATTATGAGGTGACACTTTGGGGGAAAATCTAATTGACTTGTTTTAAGTTTTTTTTCTTCTTACATCTTTATACACTAGAAACCCATTTGAAAATGACTAAAGAGTTAATGTGTCTGTTAACTTCATCACACCAAACTTTGTTTTTCATTATCTGATTAATAGATGCATATTGAATTACTTGGACAGTTTTGAGTTAAAGTCCCTGCACTATCAATTTGCCCCTTGGGGCCTTGATCAAACCCTTTCAACTGCCGAGTTGGATAAATCAAATCAATGTAATAATGTATTATTTTTTCACTGCTGTAAGCAGGAAGTCGTAATTAAATGAAAGATTTCTCAATTTTTTTAAACTTGTTTTTTCATCTATTGCGCTTTCAGTGTAAGTATGACTGAAGACAAGGCATTAAGTACAGCTCTTCAGGAGACCGGAATAAAGTTCATTCAAGCGTAATGCTGTGCTGCACTATTACATAAACAGGCGGGATTGTTTGTATGTTTGTATACTGTTTTATCAAATACGACTATTGTTAGTACTATCATAAGTGTGTCAATATGTCTGTGAGCTTTCTCACTGAATATGATACTCTTGGTGGGTCAGCGCTGAGCTAGTGAGCCACTTCTTCTAAGAGAAATTTAAGCAGACATGTCGGAGGTGTGTGTTGCATACTTGGTGGAGTGGAAAGCAGATTGACATTTCTCAGCAACCTCGGCACTGTTAGGTGAGAGATGTGCACCATTGCCTACATGCCATGCATGAAGAATCAAAATCGGAATTTTCCCTGTGTCTCTGAGGTAGGTCTACTGTGTTGATCAATCAATCAGTCACTGTACAGGGTCATGTCTGCTTTCTAGGCTCCATTTCACCAGTGTGCCTTGGGAATGGCAAGGCAATACAGGTCCCTGATTTTCATGAACACTGATTTTTCAGCACATTATCGGCTTTTGTTGGCATAACATTGATGGACTCAACATATGGTCTACCATGGTTCTGAACTTTTGAAGCCTATGCAGAGGATTTTATAACAGAACTATCCATTTCTATGGTTACTTCAAATGAAAACGTTGAATTCTAAACAACTGGATTCAGTGAGTTTAAATGGATTAAATTGAGGTTTTGGTGATTAATCTGCACACAACACATTTTCACACAATATTTGCAAATGCATTAAAAGAGAGATTTAAAGGAGAATTTAAGATACTGTTCATCTGGTAAACTTCTCAGTGGCCATGACAACAAATGTTACTGAAATTTGTAAATGTGTATTATAATATCAAATTATAAAGAGAATAATCAGTGCTGCGATAACATTGCTAACATAGATAAGAGGTCCGAGCTTGTTCATTTATATTTGTTTGCATTTGTAAATTAGTCTAGTCCTCCTTAGTCTTCTTAATCAATTTTATATAGGTTCTCTAGGAAATTCTCAGACCACCCTGGAAAAAGTATATTTCTACTATGGTAACATGACACTTGTGGGATGTTACAGATGGCAGTCTGCATAATGTACTCTCTGCCTATATGGATTTTAGTGTAATTTCTATTATTTCCTTAAATTTTCTTGAGTTTAAATTCTTAGATAAAATGTTATTATTTAAAATTGGATGATGTCTGCTGCTGTGTGTCTAACAGTTAACAGTTTTAACAATAGTCATTGTCACAAAGCAGCTTTATAGATTAAAAATAAAAATCATGGAAATTAGTTCCAATAGTGAAATATGCATAAACCATTATTATCAGATTGTCCTTGATGAGCAAGCCAAAGGTGACCGCTTTGTTTAAGTTTTTAATAATTTTTACTGCTGCAATTTCTTGCAAAGTGTAACATCTGGGCCAGCACGGCCTCAGGGAGGAAGATCCGGTTCCCCGGACTACTGAGCCGCCGCTTTTGTCTCCCCCTAGTGTGTCTGTGTGTATATGTCAGTCATGATTACCGGTAAGCATTATCACCTGTGTCTCCCCTTTGTGTGTGCCTATTTAAACCAGCCGACCCCGGAGCCACCTGTTCGTCCACCGTCATCAATACTACTAGTAAGAGTGTGTGCATCTCGTAAAACCCTTAACAAAGCCTGCTTGTGTTTCCAGGACTGATACGTGAGAGTGGAGAGGGGTCAAAACCCCTGGACACGGCACCAACTTGAACACTAAGAGAACACTGAGTGGGGATTTATTTTTGGACTGTGGGTTTGGGGTTTTCGTGTACAATAAAAGACTATTCACATTTTCACCTGCACTTGCGTCCGCCTCCGTTGAGAAGAGAATATGACAGATGGACGAACCTATCAGGACGCAGCGGGTGTTCCCCTGCCAGAGGAAGAAAACCCGATGAGATACATTGAGAAGCAACAGCTCCAGATCGAAGGGCTCGCACGAGCGGTGAGCGATCTGGCCGACAGCGTGAAACACCTGGCCTTCCCAGACCCCTCAGCACCGGCTGGGGCACCGCGAAGCGCCACACCCTCACCACCGCGCGCCACCCCACCGGAAAGATATGCCGGCGATCCGGAGGGGTGTAAGCGATTTTTTCTGGCCTGTGAGCTGTACCTGTCGGATTACCCCGACATGACGGACACCCAGCGAATCCGCTTCGTAATCCAACAGCTCACAGGTCCGGCCATGGATTGGGCGGCGGCCATTTGGAGCGAAGGCGGGGAGCTCACGTCCAGGTACCGACAATTCACGGAGGCAATGAAGGCAGTGTTTGACCATCCGGACCAGGGGCGTTCCGGGGAACAACGTCTCATGCGGCTGAGGCAAGGGAGCCTCCCGGTGGCGGAGTACGCCATCAAATTCCGGGTCATGGCTGCGGAGACTGGCTGGTGCGAGCGGAGCCTGCTCGTGCAGTTCCGCGATGGTCTCCAGCCAGAAATCCAGCTCGAGCTGGCGTGCCGGGACACCAACCTCTCGCTGGACGAAACCATCAGCCTGGCCATCAAGCTCGACCAGCATCTTCACAGTCAGCGCCAGCGACCATCCACCAGGGCGGCCCCACCTCGCCCCTACGACACGCACCGAAAACCTCCTCGCGACGCGGGAGAGACAGCTCGGCCCGAGCCCATTGACGTGAGCACTTCCCGCCTCCCGGTCGCGGAAAGAAGAAGGCGCATCACCGCGGGCCTGTGTCTGTACTGTGGGGGGGGGGGGGGGGTCACCTGATCAAGGACTGCCCGTTACTCAAAGTAAGGTCACGCACACCGCCCCGCACGCATCATCCTTTCTGCTTAAAAGCACAACTGTCCTTTATTAACTCTGTTGTATCTGTCTTCCCTTTAGTAGATTCCGGGGCGGCTGGGAACTTCATCTCCTCTGCTTTGGTTTCCGCGCTGCGAGCTCCCGTGTCGAAGCTTCCACAACCAATACCAGTGAAAGCTCTAGATGGCCGTGAGTTAGAACAATCGCCTATTAAATTAATCACAGCGCCACTGTGCCCGGTTAACTTTCCCCGATCACACGGAGGAGCTAAAATTCTTCGTCCTACCTCAGTCTGATCATTCCGTCGTGCTAGGTCTCCCCTGGCTTAGCGCCCATAACCCTAATTTCGATTGGGCTCAATCAAGTATCGTTTCATGGTCCCCTAGATGCGCACAATCATGTACACCGCCCACAGTGACGGTCCAAACCACCACCATAGAAAGTCCGAATGCCCCACATAAAATTAACGTGCCATCAGAGTATGCGAAGTTTGAAGAAGTGTTTAGTGTTAGGGCTGCTGCACGACTTCCCCCTCATCGCCCGTGGGACTGCGCGATTGAGCTGTTGCCGGGGAAAGCACCTCCTTGCTCACGCATTTATCCATTGTCAGTGGCTGAAACCAGGGCCATGGAGGAATACGTGAGGCGAGGCACTCCAGCAGGGGCTTATCAGCAGGTCACCAGCCTCGGCAGGTTTTTTTTTCATAGAGAAAAAAGGGGGGGGGCTTACGGCCCTGTATAGATTATCGGGGGCTCAATGCAGTAACCGTAAAATATAAGCACCCACTGCCCCTGGTTCCGGCCGCAATCGACCAGCTCCGAGGCGCCTCCATATTCACCAAACTCGACCTCCGCAGCGCATATAACCTCGTTCGTGTGCGTAAGGGTGATGAATGGAAGACTGCGTTTAGCACTACATCTGGTCATTACGAGTATAACGTGATGGCATATGGACTGGTAAACGCACCTGCGGTGTTTCAGGGGTTCATGAATGACTTGTTCAGGGATATGTACAACCATTGTGTCATAATATACTTAGATGACATCCTAGTATATTCGCGGTCATATTCCGAGCACGTCAGTCATGTAACAGCCGTCCTTCATCGCCTACGCAAACACGGGCTCTATGTAAAGGCAGAGAAATGCACATTTCATCAGCGGGAGGTGGCATTTCTCGGCTATCACATAGGGCCACTGGGGGTCGAAATGGAGTCAGCCAAGGTTGCGGCGTTGCAACAATGGCCGGAACCCATGACAGTGAAGGAGCTAAAGAGATTCCTGGGGTTTGCCAATTTTTACAGGCGATTTATCCGGGGCTTCAGTATGGTGACAGCACCACTCACGTCACTACTGACAGGTAAGCCGAAACGCCTCCGCGAGTTCCCACTGGAAGCGCGTGAGGCGTTTGCACGACTCAAAACAGCATTTACTACAGCGCCTATTTTAAAACTACCGAACCCGGATAAGCCTTTAATAGTAGAGGTCGATGTGTCCGAGGTAGGGATAGGAGCAGTGCTGTCACAGCGCCACGGCCACCCCGAAAAACTCTACCCGTGCGCTTTTTTCTCTAGGAAATTAACACCTGCCGAGCGAAATTATGATATCGGTAACAGAGAGCTACTAGCAGTAAAAGCGGCGTTAGGGGAGTGGCGACACTGGCTGGAAGGGGCGAAACACTCATTCACGGTACTCACGGATCACCGTAACCTCAAGTACCTCCAACAGGCAAAAAGACTGAACTCACGTCAAGCCTGCTGGGCGCTCTTTTTCACGCGTTTCATGTTTGTGATAACGTACCGCCCCGGTTCAAAAAACATCAAAGCGGACGCGCTCTCCCGCTATTATCCGTCGCCGGAGCCGATTACTAATCCGGAACCCATTCTACCCTCGTCACTCGTAATGGCTCCGGTTATGTGGAATCTCGAGTCGGAGATCGCTCTACGTGCCGGAGTCACTTCGCGAACGAGTGACGATTGAGGCTCATACGAGCCCAGCATCAGGACACCCCGGCGTCACACGCACCTACCACCTGTTAGAACCAAAGTTCTGGTGGCCAAAAATGCGAGAAACCGTGAAAAAGGTCGTTCTGTCTTGCGCCATCTGTGCGACTACAAAAAAACCCCGTTGCCTACGGGTTGGTAAACTAACGCCCCTCCCGGTGCCGAACAGACCGTGGTCCCATATCGCAGTGGACTTTGTCACGGACCTGCCGGTCTCGAACGGGTACACCACGGTTCTAGTGGTAATAGATAGGTTCTCCAAGGGATGTAGATTTATCCCGTTTCGTTCCCTTCCGTCAGCCCTCCAGGTGGCGGAAACCCTATTCACTTCTGTGTTTCGCTGCTACGGCATCCCCGAAGATATTGTATCAGATCGTGGTCCCCAATTTATCGCCAAGGTCTGGAAAGCATTCTTTCAGAAGTTGGGGACCACTGTTAGCCTAACGTCGGGCTATCACCCCGAATCGAATGGGCAGGCAGAGCGGACTGTTCAAGAACTCGGGAGATATCTTCGAGCATATTGTAGCAGCAGACAACATGAATGGGCTGACTGCCTACTCTGGGCGGAATATGCACAAAATTCGCTACGCCACTCCTCTACCGGCCTAACGCCGTTTCAGTGCATATTAGGTTATCAACCCCCGCTGTGCCCATGGGATGCCACTCCCACCGAAGTACCCGTGGTGGACGAGTGGTTTAGGAAAGCGGAAAAGGTGTGGGAAGACGCACACACAAAAATCTCCTGCGCAGTGCAGCGCTTCAAAAGGTATGCCGATAGACGACGACGGGAAAGTCCTCTGCTCCAGGTAGGCGATCGGGTGTGGCTCTCGACACGGGACCTTCACCTTAACCTCCCTTGCAAAAAACTCTCCCCCAGGTTCATCGGTCCATTTCCCATAGCTGCACAAGTAAACCCTGTATCATATAAACTCTCACTCCCTACACATATTCGTATTAACCCCGTTTTTCATATCTCCCTTCTCAGGCCAGTGGTCCGGGGCCCGCTGGACGAAGGAGCAGCGGAACCTTCCCTCCCTGGAGCTGTGGACATAGGGGGCACCTCTGCGTTCCGAGTCAAGCAGCTACTGGACTCACGGAGGAGAGCAGGTGCTTTGCAATATTTAGTCGACTGGGAGGGATACGGCCTGGAGGAGCGGAGCTGGGTCCCGGCACGAGACGTGCTGAGTCGAGAACTCGTGACGGACTTCCATAGGGCCAGGCCGGATCGCCCTGCTCCGCGGCCGCCGGGTCGCCCCGCCCGCCGGCAATACCAGCACGCAGGTGCAGCCTCGCTCCCTCCTACAGCGCGTAGGGGCCGCCCCCGCCTCCCTCAGGAGGCCGGTTCTGGGGGAGGGGGTACTGTAACATCTGGGCCAGCACGGCCTCAGGGAGAAAGATCCGGTTCCCCGGACTACTGAGCCGCCGCTTTTGTCTCCCCCTAGTGTGTCTGTGTGTATATGTCAGTCATGATTACCGGTAAGCATTATCACCTGTGTCTCCCCTTTGTGTGTGCCTATTTAAACCAGCCGACCCCGGAGCCACCTGTTCGTCCACCGTCATCAATACTACTAGTAAGAGTGTGTGCGTCTCGTAAAACCCTTAACAAAGCTTGCTTGTGTTTTCAGGACTGATACGTGAGAGTGGAGAGGGGTCAAAACCCCTGGACACGGCACCAACTTGAACACTAAGAGAACACTGAGTGGGGATTTATTTTTGGACTGTGGGTTTGGGGTTTTCGTGTACAATAAAAGACTATTCACATTTTCACCTGCACTTGCGTCCGCCTCCGTTGAGAAGAGAACATGACACAAAGTCTCAGAAAGGGGATGGTTCTATTGTTTACATCCAGGACCAGCTAATGAGCCCATGACCACAGCGACGTACTGTACTGTCAAATGACATGGTACTCACTGAGGAGTTAAAGAAGAAGTTCTGTATTTACAAGGGTGAGAAAGGGAGCTGGAAAGGTTGTAAATGCTATTCCTGGGTACTTTATTTACATGAATCTCTCAACCACCCTGCCTTTTTAAATTTTTATTAATATATGAATAGCAAAACAAGATATAGTGGACTTACTGTGACTTAATGCCCTTTGATGACCTCCAGTGCCTCTACAAACTGGCATCCAGAACCTGCCTGTGATTGAAAAAAAACTGTAAAGAGATATACTGCACTGTACTGCAGCAGTGTTTTGAAGCAACAGTTGAGGATGAGTATTACAATCCCCATGGCGAAAATATTGATGACTTGATGGACTGCATTACTGTGAGAACTATAGAGGCTGTCTGCTCTTACCCCAATAACAAAGCATGACGAAACAGAAAGAGACATTTTTCAGGAAGGATGACAAGGAGAATCTAGGAGTGGTGCTCCATGGAGACTCCAAAGGTAAAACACCACCCGGCCTCATGTCCATATCTTTCTGAGTCTTTCGCTTTTCTCTCTCAGGAGAGTGCTGTGCAGACTTCACTCTGGTAAAACTGCTGTATAGTCCTCCACAGCTCCTTTTAGACATTCACTGTTTCCATAAATCTGATGGCAAAATAATGTGTCGGCTTTATGTATGAATGAACATGCAGTTTTATGTAAACGTGATAATGTTTAGACCTAGTAATATTGACAGATCATTTTAACATGACATGCAGTCACATTAACAGATTGGCACATACAAGATTATGGTATAAGATGTTATTATGTATATTGGCCCTACAAATTATGACCATCTAGTTTTTCGCTGTGGGTTTGTAACAGATAGTAAGTAAACCTAACAACTCTAATGTTTCATGATAAACTCTCAACTTCTATGGGAAGGTTTTCATCACAAGCTGGACAGGATATTGTAGAGTGATCTTTCAACCCTGAATGCCAGGCATTATTCTGAAACTGCAGGTGTAACTTTAATGAAGAATTGTTTTATTTCACTGTCTAGTCGGTGTATACAGTAATATATACTGCTATTTTCCACAGTTAGTACCCCTCTTTCGAATCTACAGTATTTTAGTGTTTAGTAGTTAGTGTTTTTGTGTAAAAAGTAATTTAAGCAGGTCTTAGAATTAGACAAGTCCAACCTCAGACCAACAACAAATAACATTTTTCCATTATTTCTTTCCAGAATTATTTTATCAGTCTCCCAAATAATTGCGAAGGAATTTTAGACCAAATTCTTTTTTTATTATCAAAATTAACTTCAGTTCATTGAGGTTTTTCAGGAATTCACATACAGTATGCACAGCTCTCTCAATGTCCAACCATAGCATTTCAGTTGGGTTTATTTTTCAGCCATTGTGAAGTAGATATACTGGTGTGCTTTTGATCATCATGCGCTCTGACCCCAGCTTCCTAACTGGAATTTGTGAAAAAATTATTTCTCTGTGCTGTAAAGTTCATGTGACAAATAGTTGAATATTTATTTATATCTTGCACATGGCTTTTTCATGGTTGTGGTTATGTCTGAACAAACCTGTGAGGAATATTAATGTAGAAGTGATCTGCGTTTGAATGGCATGAATAATCTGCCTTATCAGATTGAGGATGCCAGCAATGTCATGTTTCCATGACATTGGAGACATTGGAGTGGGGGATGTCACATCTACTCTACATTGCTAGACTTGACTTATTCCCATTTGGATGCAGTGGGCTGTGCTGTAAGCCTCATGTTTTCAGTAATCATTTTGTAATCATTCATGACATTTGGCAGACACCCTCCTACATAGTGACTTACATTTTTATCGCCTTGTACACATGATCAGTTGAGGGTTAAGGTCTTTGCACAAGGGCCTAACAGTGGGAACTTGATGGTGGTGGTGGTGAGGTTTGAACCTGGGACCTTCCAAACTGTAGTCTCCGCCCCATATTTTTTTATGTTTCCAGTGCCTTTCCAGTGTTGTCAGTGCTTTTAATGCCAACAGACCGTCGCTACAAGGGAGTAAGATCTTGGACATGCAGGTGAACATTCCACTAATGTCCTACATTATATTATTACTTCACAGATAAAATAACAGCATATGTTTAAGCATCTAATCATACTCCTAAAAGTGCAACAACCAGTTTTTACTTCCTTCTAAATATGCTATGATTTACCCTAAAATAATATAAATAGTGACAGCTTAATCAGGGGCAATTCTAGGATCAGACCTTTAGGGGGCTCAGGTTTAGGCAACTGTACTTGTTGCCTTTGCATCTGGTTCTTCTTGCACTCTTTCTCACGTTCTGCTCTCTCTCTCTCTCTCTCTCTCTCTCTCTCTTTCTGCTGCCAACCAAAAGTTTACCAAATAGAGAAAATGTAATTAATAAAAGGTATCCATGCAATTAGGCCATATCGAGTCACATACAGTACAATCTATAGTGGGTTGCTTTTGGGCAATGCAGGGAGGTACAGTGGTGTGACAACCAGACTGCTCATTACCGTCGCACTCACCGCCGTGGAAACGCGGCAGCGGCCAAAATAAACCAGGAGCATTTCAAAATAATTCGTGAAATGACCGCCAGGTGGCGCAAATTGACATTTTCCGTCGTATCGGTTTTTAAATATATTCAGAGCTTAAGTCATAATAAAGTCAAAACAATATGTAGCGAAGTAATACTACAATTATGATAATTTACACATCCAACAAACATGTAAAACTGTAAATATAAAAAATATGAGTTAGAAAACATTGGTTTTATTTTGTTTAGACAGACTCTCTGTTTTTATCTGTTTAGTGTTATTATTAAAGAAAACAGCGCAAACAACAGCACTAGGGCTTACAAAAAAATTATTTCGACAATACTTACAGTTGTTAGAGTTTAAGACATCAAGATTTAAATATAGAAATAACTAAAACAAATAGAGCAAACTTCCAGAATAGATAATAAAAAAATAAATCAATAAAAAAGATGTATGCAGTATAATCGGGGCCTCTCATTACATTATATTTTGGTTCAGTGCCAGACGAAGTGCGAGCAAATATTGTCTTACATTTGTGAATAAAATATCATTGTTTTATTCAGAGATTTACAGTATTTGTGCAAAATAATAGTTATGCAATATAATTACAGGCTCTGGATTCGTTTTTCGTTTGCAGTATAAAACCAAAATACATCTTACCATTTTTGAGAGATTCGTCGTAAAAAAAACTGTTTTTTTTTTCAGATATTTGTCTGTACAAAATAATATTTATGCAATATAATCACGGGCTCTTGATTCGTTATTCGTTTGCAATATAAACCAAAATACATTAACCATATAATATAAACCAAAATATAAACCAAAATATTGAATTTGCTGTATTAAATATTTATGCCGTCTCATCAAGGATCCAAAGATTGCCTTGTACTAAATAATATTTTTGCTGATTTTTTTCTACGATTCAGTTGTGTGATGTTTTAATGATGAATGATGTTTTACTGTATGTTTACTGTATATTAAAAAAAATATGAGTTAGAAAACATTGGTTTTATTTTGTTTAGACAGACTCTCTGTTTTTATCTGTTTAGTGTTATTATTAAAGAAAACAGCGCAAACAACAGCACTAGGGCTTTAAAAAAAATTATTTCGACAATACTTACAGTTGTTAGAGTTTAAGACATCAAGATTTAAATATAGAAATAACTAAAACAAATAGAGCAAACTTCCAGAATAGATAATAAAAAAATAAATCAATAAAAAAGATGTATGCAGTATAATCGGGGCCTCTCATTACATTAGACCTGTTTAAGAATTTTATTTTATTTGATATCAGAAGTAATAGAGTGACTTTTAATTAGCCTATTTCATAATGTGACTAATGCATTAAAATTGCCAATCACTATTAATATTAAACAGGTGGCGAACAATTAGGCAGCGATACAGCGTGGTGTTGTGTTAAATTGAAGACGGCGCGGTCCGTGGAGCCGTGTGGGTCATGTACATTTTTCCTTTAGACAAAACTTCAGCCCTTTTCATATTTTCCCCGTGGTCGTTATTAATAAATATATTTAAATAAAAGTTTTGCCTTCCAAGGCAACAGATTATGGAGCTTCTTGAGCTGCTCAGACCTGCGCGTGCCAGACCAACGCGTCGTACTTACTGTACACTCCCCGTCCCGATGTCCAGCTGCTCTCTGCTTTCTGTTTAAAATATGTTTCATTGATCATTAGCCATTATCCATGACTTTATGGGTTTTTCTTTTGACACGTTTTATTTTTATGAAATTTGATTTAGTTAAATGAGAAAATAACCATGGGAGTTTCAAACCCCGCATCCATTCATGTTTCTGGGTGATTGTAATGTTTAATACTCCTACAGTATTCACTTATGCGGTTTGGCTCGCTGTGAGATGCGGTGTGTTATACCCCTATCTCACCTGCACGGGCTCGCGCTGTGGCCGCAGGCTTGATCATGATTCACCCCGAGTTTTTGCGCTGTGATTACGTTTCCATCTTTCCGCGTGAAAAATTCCACGTTTAGTTTTTCGCGGAACGTTAAAGGAACGTCGTGGGCAATCGCGGCAGTTCACGGAGATGAGTCCGGCCACACAGGTGAGAGAGGGGTATTAGGCATCGTGATCCGCCTCGAGTGGCCGCCCGACGGTCCGCGAAGATCTGCAAGGTCCGCGAGCTTCCACATGTTAAACATGTTTATTTTTTTTGCGTGGTAAGATGGAAACGTAATAACAGCACCAAAACTCGCGCCGAATCATAATGAACCGCACTTACGGCCCCGCGTGTGAGATAGGGGTATTAAACCTCCACTCTGTCATCTCATCGTATTCATTCCATAAGTGCGCTATACAACAAGTGTGTAAGTGTGTACAAACAACAGCACAATGCATGTGTGAATGGCTGAAACGTTAAGTCAGATGAACGCGCGCGCCGATATGAGAGATTAGATCTTTCAGCACGCCGATGTCAGTCACTAGCAAGGAGCATTTACTGATCACATTTAAACAATTTATTCATACAGATGTACATGTTTTATAGGTTTGTTACTGAAGAACTGTGGCAGCGGGCACACCTAAAAATAAACGCAGGATTATTTTTTTTTATAGTTTTATATAAATAAAAAATGCTTTTATAAATGTGGGCTGTTATCTACAGTACTTCAGTACTTATATTTCACGTCTGGCGAGTATACACGGAGTTTGGGTTCATTTTCTGACGCGCTCAAGTTCACCGAAAACAATACAGAACCCCGTTTAGTGTAATTTATTTCATTTAATAAATCTACTACAAATTTAAAGAACACAAAATATAAGATGACACAAGACCCTGGATTCGTTTTTCGTTTGCAGTATAAAACCAAAATACATCTTACTATTTTTGAGAGATTTGTTTTAAAAAAAAATCTAAAAAATAAATAAATAAAAATTCAGATATTTGTCTGTACAAAATAATATTTATGCAATATAATCACAGGCTCTTGATTCGTTATTCGTTTGCAATATAAACCAAAATACATTAACCATATAATATAAACCAAAATATAAACCAAAATATTGAATTTGCTGTATTAAATATTTATGCCGTCTCATCAAACTCGCAACTCACTCCGAAGAGCATCCTTCTCTGCCTTGCAAACTCCCAACTCACTTGAAATTTAATATCGTATATAATATTTAATATTGGCATAATATCCCTGCCCCAATTCTCACAGCTGTACAGTATGAATTGAAATAATAACAGTAGTGTTTTTCTTTACTGAATAGGCAGAGCCTCTGAATAGGCAGAGCCGTTGATGTCTTTGGTTTCGGCTGTGAGTGGATGCGCTGTAGTAATCCACGTTTTATACAAATTACATAACCTTTTTTCAGTCATGATATACTAACATATATTTCAGTCATGATTTCAGTCATGATATACTAACATATTTTTTGCCGTGTAGTGCGCGCAACATCTAAAGGGCGAGCGTTCACACAGCTGACCAAATCGTCATTAGCGTGCCCCTCCCCCAAACAGCGCAGCGAGGAGCATTTACATTTAAACAGGTTTTTACAGGTGTGCTTTGCAAAGTCAGACACATGCAAATGATACACCCCCCTAAGGGTGAATAGCTGTTCTCACCTACAGTATACACTCGGAGAAACTAGAATGAGCAAGAATGAGATTTTTCTTACCATAACATGTAGTGTTATTAATCACTCTACACTGTTTTTAATTACTTTTAATTTTATTTATAAATAAACAAACCAAATAAAATTATTCCATGTGTATTTACCCTTTGTAAAATAGCATTAAAAATGATGGGTCGTGTATCGAGTGATTAAAAAACAATACAAGGCACGTTATGATAAGGAACCTTTCTACAGTACAGTATCTCTTCCATTTCAGTGATTAAAAAACGGTAAAAATGTCAATTTTGGAATCCACAGACGCTCAAACAGCAAAAGAACATGATAATAATAATCAAAATAATATTATTATTCTTTTTGCTTTTTATGTCCACCATTTAATAATGATTTAATTATCAATAATTAAAGCTGCTCACATCGCGCGCTTTCACTTTAAAAATGCAGTGTTTAATCAGCAAGTATATGTTGCCTCTCTTTATGATTGATAAATATTCTGACTGAAACAAATCTGCTCGTGTCGGATTGTTCATTTTTTATGAAAGAGGAGGGGAAACGTTTGCATGATCCCGCGTGTGCGCCTTTAACTTTGATCTAAAGTCAGATGAACACGCGCGCCGATATGAGAGATTAGATCTTTCAGCACGCCGATGTCAGTCCCTATAGCAAGGAGCATTTACTTACATCTAAACTGAGTCATTTACATAAATCACTGATCACATTTAAACAATTTATTCATACAGATGTACATGTTTTATAGGTTTGTTACTGAAGAACTTTGGCAGCGGGCACACCTAATAATAAATGCCGGATTATTATTATTTTTTTTATTTATAGTTTTATATAAATAAAAATGCTTTTATAAATGTGGGCTACTGTTATCTACTTCAAATATTTGTTAAAACAGCCAGGAAACTCACTCTGAACATTTTAATAATTCATTGATAAGTTAGTGATTCCTACGGCTGTGCCGATCATGTCATCTCGTCGTCAGTGAGCGCGCCTATACAGTAATTCACTTCTCATACGAATTACATAATCTAATATTTTTTTTCATTAGTTTATATTAAAGCAGATATTTCTCTTTCTATAAGTATATATTTTTCACGTCTGTGAGGCGAGTATACACGGAGTTTGGGTTCATTTTCTGACGCGCTCAAGTTCACCAAAATCAATACAGAACCCCGTTTACTTTATTTATTTAACAAAATCATGAAGTTTTTTCGTCATTGTGTGTGCACCTAAATAAAAGTAGAGAAACTTTTTTTTTCGTTATCCATCTATCAAAATATCCATGACATTGAACATGATCAAGTTTTGTTCGAAACATTCAATTCACTCTCCACAGATGTACTTATATTAAGAAGCATGTGTAAAGACAAAAAATGTGACCGTGTTAGATGTGCTAACAATATTGACAAAATTTAGCAAAATAGATGTCAACTTGCCATACAATTTAGTCATGACACAAGTTGAGGTGTAAAGCACTATGGGTTTAAATTAAAGTGCAGTTCTTATTCAGAACTGATCTTTAGCAAACTATGCCTACATCAGATTTGCTTATTAAATTGACCTGTGCTTTAAATCCATATATAACATATAACAAACTTAAACTGTCATGCAATTTTTGTGTTCTATAAATTGGCCATCTCAACAAGAGCAGTGGAACAAACTACAGTATCAATGGGTGACGAAGATCTACTTAGAAGACGATTCTGGCCTTGACTGGTGTTAGCAGCTGTTTCTCTGAGGACTTGACAAATCGATAGTTCAAGACTGGAACTTTCTACAAGTCTATCTGAGTCGCCAATAACTACTGGACTCCATTTTAACATCAATTAACATCAAGTATTATAGCTGAACTGCCTGCCACCTAACACACTGTATAAATGCAGATCATTTCCTGCTATCTGTTTCACCCAGATGAGGATGGGTTCCCTGTTGAGTCTGGTTCCTCTCAAGGTTTCTTCCTATTACCATCTCAGGGAGTTTTTCCTTGCCACTGTCGCCCGCGGCTTGCTCACCAGGGACTATCTGACCATGTTGATTCATACACATTCACATTCCATACAAACTTAAATAATTCTTTTGATTGTGTAAAGCTGTTTTGAGACAATGTCAATTGTTAAAAGCGCTATACAAATAAAATTGAATTGAATTGGGTGTAACCTGAACTATTCAATAACTGCTTCTTATTCTCCATTTCTTCCCAATGGAGTACAGACTGCGCACATAATATAAACTGTGTTACCATCTACTATATCACTATATCACGCCATGAAGAATACTGAACTTTATACTATATCATCTAAACCTGTAATTGTTGGTCATGTCCAAGGGGCAAGTCAAGTTTTCCTTTGGCTTGTCTCCTTTTCCTTTTTTTTGTAGAAAGTTCAGCATTAGTAGGTGGTTCTCTCTCTCTCTCTCTCTCTCTCTCTCTCTCTCTCTCTCTCTCACACACACACACACACACACACACACACACACACACACACACACAAAGAATATTGTTCTACTTATCTTTAATATCGGTCAGTGCCCTGCTCACCTTTTGTCTTCTTACATTTCTTGCAGTTCACCTTAGTCTCTGTTCCTTATGGTTCTTGTTGGCCTTGGTGGAAAAGTACAAACAATGTCATAGCATACACACATTGAGATGCAAAAACACGAGAGATAGAGAGCGCTCTACAGTAACCCTGCTTATACCAAGACATAGTTTATTCATGGTAATATAAGAATGGCTAACCTCTAAATCTGTTCTCTCTTTTTCTCGTTGTCTCATCCCTATATTGTTAAATCTACCGTTACTGCTGTTTTTGTTCCTTTCCTGTCAAAATGAGCAGACATGCGTTGGGAAAAACTGTTCCTTATTATGGCTATGCCAGTAAAGCCTATTTGGACTCAACCGAACTGAGGGAGTGATTGAATTCTAACTTGACTAGCCAGTCAGTTTACCTTCAGTTTGAAACAGCCTTGAAGGCTAGATTGGTTTTAATAACCAGAGCTTGTCTTGACATCTGGGAGCACATGTCTTTGCTTTATGCTTAATTCCTACCCCACCCTTCCCTTGGACACTGAGTGCAAGTTAAGTTTCACTCTGTAACTCTCTATAAGTCTGTCTGATGCTTTGCCGCAAAACATCAACACCTCAAGGCAAAAATGTCCGGGCAAAGTTTGAGATTTTTGGGGATAAAGCCTGGAATTATCAAATTTATTGACACTCCTGGTCATGTATCTAAGCAGACTGAACTGATGTAGTAGAGCATTAAAATTATTGTAGAAAACTTTAGCATGCTCACTCTCTAATTGTTTTTGAGTTCTTCCTCATTCCTTATATGGCAATACTTCCTACTGCACGACACATGTACGTATATACAACACGCAAATGTAGAACATGCAAATGGTTCATGCTCTGTGACGTAGTGGTGGATGCACCTCTCAGTTGCCTATGGATTACCCATAAGGACAGGGCTTAAGTGCCACATATCCAATGGCTTTAGCACTGCCACTGCTCCATGCCTGTAAAAGGCTTCACTTTCACTTGTATATTGCTTGTTCCTCTTCATTTTTCATCAGTATATTGCATGTTATAGACATTATATACTCATAAAAGCACAATTATTTGCCAATAGAACAGGAATTTTAGGCTTTAAAGAAGTAAATATATCTATAAATAGGACCAATGGCGTACAATAATCCTATAATCAAAAGTTTCCTTTGTTCGAGTTTTATTTTTTTGCAGTGCTTGTTATTTCACTGGACGTGCAGAGCAACCAGACTAGTGAGAGTTTATCAGCGGACTCACAGACTCAGAGAAGGAGCAAGACTACATGAAAGGAACAATGAGAGCAACACAGACAAATGAGGGAGCTGTAGACTCTCAAAAGACTGACAGTGAACAGAATATAAAACTAGAGGAAAACTGCAATGTAAAAAAAATAATAATAGAAAAAATAGGCAGGTATAAACAACGATATACAGTATGGTATCACAATCATTACAGTATATATTATTACAGGATTGTTATTTTATCAGTCTCCCAAATAATTGCGAAGGAATTTTAGACCAAATTTTTTACAACAAGCATAATTATATAAAACACAGCTATAGTGTGCCACTAAAAATTAGCTCTTGCAAACATGTGATCCAGAATCCGCCATCCTCCATTTTGGCAGGCAATAATGTCTGCCACAGATAAAAACACCAAGCCAAATAAATCTTTAGAACACATTCAAGAACAATGCACTACATTATTTATATTATTATTAAATGCTTTGCACCCTGTCCAGGGTGTACACCGCCTAGTGCCCGAAGTCTCCTGGGATAGGCTCCAGGTCCCCCGCGACCCTGAACACAGGATTAAGCGGTATAGAAAATGAATGATTGAATGAATGAATGAAATGCTTTGTACTGTAGGTTTTCTGGTAACATTTAATGTTAAACTATATAATTTATAATCTAAAAACTTGAAGAAAAACAGGTGGTTACTGTGTCAGTACCAATATCAGTACTGCAAGAAAAAATACGTATTTGATGAAAATAAGTATTTGACAGAGGTGGAAAGAGTAATAAAATTTTGTACTCAAGTACAAGTACTGTTACTTCAGTGAAATTTTACTTAAGTACAAGTAAAGTTACCCTTATAAAAATCTACTCAAGTAAAAGTAAAAAGTAGCTCATTAAAAAATGTACTCAGAGTAAAAGTTACCGAGTTACTTTTTAATTTTTTTAACAGCGGGGTGGGATGAGGCATTCTAGCGTAGTTCAAAAAAGATGAGCAGATATAAATCTAAAACTAGTTGTTTTTAACTGAAGGAACACCTTTGCATAATAAAGCTGTTGTCTTTCTTGTGCTTGAAAATCAAAGTGGTCACTTAAATATGGTGTTATGTCCCAGTCTAGGGTCATACAGCAAAAGAATGGTTCAGGGTTCTATTTATAATATTGCGGCGTGGGCGGGCCGGCGGCTGACGACCGTCATGCTTTGCGGGGGTTTTCTCTGTCTCTACCATGAGAGAGAGGGGTGTTTGGGTTAGTGGCTTCGGCCAAGTTGCGCGTGTTTATGCTTGACCTGTGTATGTGTGCTTGTGCTGAGAGTAATAAACTACTCCCCAGCCATTTGCATTGGGTAGCAAGTAAGCTCACTCGTACTCCAAGATCCCTGCTAGCGTCAAAAAACGCTATAATATATATATATAACTGTATGGAAATGGTGGTATACTGTATGGCAGAAAGAACTAGATCCAATCATTAACTGATGAAATAATGAGGTTTGTATACACGCGCACGCGCACACACACACACACACACACACACACACACACACACACCAGGAGGAGGATCAGATTCAGGATGGACTCAGGCCAAAATAATAAACAAAATGGTATTCATATTTAGTAGCTAGATTACCTGCAAAAAAAAAAAAAAACACACACAAACAAAAATACAGGTACCTTCCCGGACTCCCTAAACCAAAAACAATGAAATTATCTACAAATATATACAAAGACCAACCAAACCAAAGGGACAAACCAATAATCAAAGTCAATTGGAGGCAAAAAGTCAAACCCGGAATACACAACCAATTATCAAAACGCCAAAATCACAACCTCTTTCATCTTTCCCGCGTCTCTCTCCGGGTTATATATGTTCGTGCTAGTCGATGACGTCACTCAGGGCGGAAGCGGCTGTGTGGAAGGTCAGGTGATGCCGATGTCAGAAAACCTGGAGGGGAGTCTGGAGCGGCGCGCGACCAGGACATGATACAGACACGCGGCGCAACGGAGCATTTATACAAAGCATAATATTTTTATTATTTTATCATTTTCATTCATTTATTTTTTACTCAGTAGCGAATATGATTTAAAATGTAGCGAATTACAATACTTCAAGCAAAACGTACTTAAGTAAAAGTAAAATTACAGATTTTTAAAACTACTTTTTAAGAAATACACAAAAAAGCTACTCAATTACAGTAACGCGAGTAAATGTAATTCGTTACTTTCCACCTCTGGTATTTGAGAGGTGGCACAGTGGTATAGTGGTTAGCACTGTTTCCTTGCACCTCCAGGGTCTGGGTTCGATTCCAACCTTCGGTCTGTGTGTGTGGAGTTTGCATGTTCTCAATATACATGCTTCCCTTGGGTAACATCATTAGAAGACATGGGATTAGTTTCCATTGTTATGCTGATGATACCCAATTATATATCTCAACAAAACCAGACGAAATACCTAAGTTGTCTAGATTAACTGAGTGTGTCCTGGACATAAAAGATTGGATGACCAATAACTTTCTTTTATTAAATTCAGATAAGACAGAGATATTACTCATCGGCCCAAAAACCAGCACACAACAGCTTTCGCAATTCAGCCTGCGTTTAGAAGGATGTACTGTTACTACCAGCTCAACAGTAAAAGACCTGGGCATAATATTAGACAGTAACTTGTCCTTTGAAAATCATATTTCAAATATCACAAAAACAGCTTTTTTCCATCTTAGAAATATTGCCAAACTTAGGAACATCTTATCCGTATCTGATGCAGAAAAGCTAGTTCATGCATTCATGACGTCTAGACTGGACTATTGTAATGCATTACTAGGTGGTTGTCCTGCATCCTCAATAAACAAGCTTCAGTTAGTCCAAAATGCAGCCGCCAGGGTTCTCACTAGATCCAGAAAATATGATCATATAACCCCAATATTATCATCCCTGCACTGGCTACCTGTTTAGTTTAGAATAAATTACAAAATAGTATTACTTATATACAAGGCTTTAAATGGTTTAGCTCCCACATCCCTAACCAGTCTTCTGATACGCTACAATCCACCACGCGCCTTAAGATCACAAAGCTCCGGACTTCTGGTAGTTCCCTACAAAATCTACAAAAGGTGGTAGGGCATTTTCATATTTAGCTCCAAAGCTTTGGAATAGCCTTCCAGACAGTGTTCCGGGAGCAGACACGGTTTCCCAGTTCAAAAGTAGACTTAAATCTTTTTAATCTGGCATACACATAACTCATCCCATAACCTCATACTCCAGTACATCTATCCTGAATGGCAACTACGCTAATTCTCCCCATCTGTTCTGTATTTTTCTACCCATACCGAGGCATCGGGAGATTGTGCCAGCTTCAGTAGACAAAGGCCGACCCTACGAGTTTCCTGAGGCATCCAAAGAAGGACCAGCTCCAGCTGGATTCAGCTTTATGATGGTTGGAGCTACACATGCTGCTCCTGTGCTTCCAGTGATCGAGACCTCATCTGCCCTCTGTACCTACTGTCTCGTCCCTATGCTGAACTGGTCTTCATGTCAATTTAAAGAATTTCTGTCATATTATCTTTTACCTGCACAACACACATGATATTATATCATTTCTATCTGTTATCACCCAAATGAGGATGGGATCCCTGTTGAGTCTGGTTCCTCTCAAGGTTTCTTCCTAATGCCATCTCAGGGAGTTTTTCCTTGCCACCGTCGCCATCACCCTTGGCTTGCTCATCAGAGACATTTCATTCATCATTCATTCATCTCATTATTATCTAGACACATTTTTCTCACACATACACACTTCCAATTATTTTCTTTTCTAAAAAAATTCTTTCATTTTTTGTAAATTTTCTTTCATTTTTGTGAAGCTGCTTTGAGACAATGACCATTGTTAAAAGTGCTATATAAATAAAATTGAATTGAATTGAATTGAATGTTCTGTCCAAAGACATACAGATTGGGCTAATTGTAGTTTTTAAAAATTGCCCATAGTGTGTAAAGGAGCATGTTCGTAAGTCCGACAAAGTATGTCTTTGACACGGATATACAATGTAAAGCATGTCAATCCACTTGACTATATCTATGTCCCCTTTTCCCACACTGCCATCATGTTGCCAAAATCTGTAACCACACCTGTTGTCACAGTGTTGTCTCTGCACCTTTAAATCTCGAGGGGAATCCTGAATGCCATTTTGTGTCAGAACAAATTTCCCCATAAGAAATAATGAAAACTTAGATGTTTTTTTCTGCAACCCAAAATAACAAAAATAAAAATAATAAAGTAAAAATAAAACTAATTAACCTGCACAATAACTTGGGGTTATTGTGTAGGACGACTTTCACACATAGACACACATACTGTACGCACACACACACATGGATGTTGAATTTAATTTTTACATTTTTAAATCGCGAGGATGCCATTTTGTCTCAGAGCTGTTTTCCACTGTGTTGGACTATTGCTGAGGATTTTCTGAAATTAGGATTATTCACAATCAGGACATCGTTACAAGACAGCCATTTTCCTATGCTTCCAAACTGATTCATTGAAATTGCGCACACACTATATACCAGACTTTAGTTATTTTATACATTCACTTACACATTGAAAATATTGTATATGATCGTAAATATTGGTATTTGGTGCACTGCAGTGTCTATGTTTGTACAATCCACATGAGCTACTTCCGTGATTTGTTCGAAGGACTGCAGGCCATTCATATCTGCAGAAATTCGTAACTTGAATGTTTGGAGATAGACAGAGACTACTTGTAAATTTATCTACAGTACATGTACTTGTGTTACATTTACTGTGCTGCATGCACTCTGAATTAGTAAATGTAACACAAGTACATCATTTACACTGGATATTTATTGTGTTAAATGTATCAAACATTTAATTTCTTATTATGCTACCTGAGATAAAATGGTCACTACACAGGCACCAGTGATCACCAACATGCGCACATCACAAAAGGGGCAAATAAGTTAACAACATAGGAAGTCTAAAAAATGATGATCCACCTGCTTTAAAGTAGATACTAAATATTTTATGAGTTGGTCCTACTGCTTTAGATCCTTTTGCCAGACTCCAGAATATTAGAATGACCAACTTTCCAGGCAGGGATTATTACTTGAAAAGTGTGTATATCTAAATCCAAAAATGGCTTAGGAAAAGAGGAATTTAGTGGGTGCATTATGCACAGAGGAAATCATCTTCGTTGCCACTTGAGGTAGCCGTGGTTTGCTCCAAAGCTCCTAATAACACCCTTGCAGTTGAACAACTCACTCTTAAGGTACAGTAAGCAGCTTAAAATGTGAGGCAGGTGAACCGCTGTTGACAGCATGTGATAGATGATAACACCTTACTCAGGGCTCCTGGTCTGACTGATGCTTTTACCAATATGTAATGTATCTTCATAGGAGCAGCCTGTCTCTTTCTTGTCACCCAAGACTGAATGAAGACAGACAGTTGAATGAAGCATGATTGGATGTATATTACATAACATTAAGGTTATATTACAATAGGTCCACCTTTCTCTACACAATCAGCTGCATTTTTTAAATGTACAAATTGAAACTTACCAGATTCTTACATCGAAACACATTTTTGTGTTGAGATGACCACATTAATGTTAAGGATGCTTTTATAACAAAAGGGCAAACTGTTCTTTAACTTGTCTATCCAAAGCAGTAGCTAAAATTATTAACTTTTTTCTTATTCTTGGTCTCTTTTTTAATAAGGGTTTTCAAATTGGAACATTTGGACTGCAAGATCTGGCATAGATTTTTACTGACCAAGGACCCAAGGAGGTGGCAAGGCTCAAACCCCACAACCCTCCAAGCAGCCATTCAAAACCTCAACCACCTGAGCCACAACTGCCTCAGCTAAACTGGTTTAGTCTGGATTATTTACATAGTTAAAAAAAATACCATACCATCTTTAAAAATATTAACAATGAAAAAACCTAGAGGATCCCAAAACCTGGTGGCATGGCCTCTGGGAGTGTGCTCTGGTGTCTGGAACAGGACATTGACTTCCTTTAGGTGCTGTGGGCTGGGAATTGGACTTCTTTCTCTGGCTCATCTCATGGAAGCTTGATCAGATTGGAGATGTGGGGAGTGTGGACGACCTGAACTCTTTTCCTGCTTTGGCTACAAGGTGGGTTACAAGGAGGGCTGTGATGTGCTGAGTCAATCTGATCATTTTTGGGACAATTCTGATCATATTTTCTTACACATTTCATACTTATTGCTGGCAATAGCTGAGTCTCATCTTGTCTGCTTAATTGAGTGTATATTTACATTGCTTCCAAACAGGAGAGACAAAACACTCTGAGACCTTTTCTGCTGCAACTCTATGGCATCTGCTGGCACTTACATGCATTTCCCTTGTTCCCCATACTGTAGGGGAGCTATGAGTCTTAATATTCACTGTTTAGCATCATTATAGGCAAATTAACAACTTGGCAAACATACAGTTCCTCTGTGAAAAATAGGTAATTCAGGACATTATGATTATCATCCTTAAGTAAAAAGCACTTTTTATTTCAATGACCGGTCATCTTAGTCTTCCATCGTCAGAGCAGCATAAGGGTATATTTACAGTCGCATTTGTATAATTTTTTTCTGGGGTGATAATGACACATGACATGTGGAGATCGATCACCACATTAAACTCTAGCCTTATCAATACAAAATAAGGTCAGCCTAAAACAACATGGAAACTCAAGAGGCCTTGGCTAGTGTTTTACAATCCACAGCATAAAATGCCCGTTGTGGTGGAATTTGGTTTGCTGTAGTGGATTTTTACTGAGAAGTTTAACCAAGGATTTGGAGGGACTGTTAAACCGCACCTGAGCTCTGTGATGCATGCCTACCTAATATGATGGATTATGATGAGGTCAGGCTGGGCTAAAGTCCAAATATGGCCAAAAATACTACATGCTGAGCACTGATCAACACCTCACTTCACGTGGTGGGACACCCAGGCCAGGATGTGGTACACCTTTCTGCCAACCTAGTTTCACACTGTGCCAAATGTGGTTAGCACAATCTGGTCTGCTGGACATGTGCAAATCAACCTAGCAATGTGCCAAGGTTGCTCTTTGGGCTTGCTCTTAATAGAAGAGCTCAGGTTCTACAGTAGATAGTCAAACATGCTTAAAGAAACCGCTATGGCAGTAAATATGTTTTCATACTCTTCAAATTTGAATAAATCACATAACCTACCTGTATGTAGGGATAATTGGAAAGGTGCATGTCAGAGACATGATAATTATCATTCAGGACACTTCATAACATAATATTACTTAAAGCAATATTATAAAATATATCCTACTGGAATACACAGATAGAACTACAATCTATGATTAGAAATATTACTTTTTCTTTCTCTCACTATTTTAGATAATGCATTCATTCATCCATTATCTATACTGCTTATCAGGTGTAGGCAAGCCTGGAGTCTATCCCAGGGAACTTACAGTAGGGCACAAGAAGCAGTACACCTTGAATGAAATGCCAACCCATTGCAGTACACAAGCACACTCACTCGCACACTTATAATTCACTACGGGTTACTACATATACATCAGATGCCTTTGGACTTGGGGATGAAACAAGAATCCCCATAGGAAACCTAGCAAGCACAAGGAACATGCAAACTCCACACACACAGACCAGAAGTGGAATTCAAACCCCAATCCTTGGAAGTATAAGGCGAAAGGGCTAAGCCACCATTATATAAAATTATATTATTCAATTATAAATACTGCTGGCACGGTGGTGTATCGGTTAGTGGTGGGTAGTGGGTGGTGGGTTTCCTCCGGATACTCCGGTTTCCTCCCACAGTCCAAAGGCCTGCAGATTAGGCTACAGTAATTGGCATTTCCAAATTGCCCGTAGTGTTTGAATGAGTGTGTGTGCCTTGCGATGGATTAGCACCCTGTCCAGGGTGCCCTAAGGCTCCTGGGGTAGGCTCCAGGCCCCCATGACCCTGAATACAGGATAAAGCGGTATAGAAGATGAGTGAATGAGTGAGTGAGAATTATAAATATTTAACTTCTAATCAACAAATACAAAAGCAACCTCAAAATAAAGCTGACCCATTTTTTTAATTTACGTTTTTTTTTTTACATTCTAATGAGACATACTACAGCTTATTTAATACAAGTTTTTTTTTGCAAAACGCACATCACACAGTATACTGGCATGCGTAACTCTGCTAACAACTACGTCCATGCTTTTGGGTGCACTCCAGTTCATCACTTCTAGAACTAAATCACCCACAGGCTGTCACCTGCTGTGCCACTCTCCTCCTTCATGTGACTCCTCGTCCTCAACATAATATATCTGCTCTTACTGCCCTAGCAGTCACCAAGATTTTTTTTATTACTGCACTATAAATGAATTTACAATATTACACTCACTGTTTCTTATTAACTGAATAAAGCTATCCCTCACACAAGATACAAAGTGAACAATTTGATGGTTCGTTTAGATTAATTTGTATTTTTTTACACCAGTTGAGGAGTTAATGCCCACAAACCCTGGAGTGTATTATTTAAATGAACAATCAAACACAGCATATAACATACTGTGTACTCATGCACAAAAGAAACTCCTAATTTCTGCGTGTCAGCAGCAGCTGTCCGACGCACCCGTTCTACCGCCGCCTCCAGACTTCGAGGACAGTGCGCTAGCGTGTCAGCAGCAGCTGTCCGACGCACCCGGTCTACCGCCGCCTCCTGGCTTCGAGGACAGCGAGTTAGCGTGTCAGCAGCCGCTGTCCCACGCACCCGTTCTTCCGCCGCCTCCCGGCTTTGAGGACGACACTGAGCCGCCGTCGAGCTCAGAGCCAGCTCCTCGCCGCCGTCGAGCTCAGAGCCAGCTCCGTCGCCGCCGTCGAGCGCCCAGTCAGCTTCAGCGCCTCTGCCGTCGAACTCAATGCCGCTTCCAGCTCTGCAGCCGCCGAGCACGTCTCCAGCGCGTCGGCAGCCGCCGAGCACGTCTCCAGCGCGTCGGCAGCCGCCGAGCACGTCTCCAGCACGTCGGCAGCCGCCGAGCACGTCTCCAGCGCGTCGGCAGCCGCCGAGCACGTCTCCAGCTCTGCAGCCGCCGAGCACGTCTTCACCTCAGCAGCCGCTGAGCATGCCTCCAGCCCCGTCACCCAGCCTCCTGGACAGGAGGCGTAAGGTAGAACATTGGGTTGGGTGTCCGGGGCCTCCGGTGATGCTCCGGAGGAGCATTTTTTGGAGGGGGGGTGATGTAACGGTTAACCCCTAGAGGGCGCCTAACGCCCGTGTATGTTTTTGAGTTGGAGTTTTGTTTAGTTCGAGTTTCACTTCATTTCCCAGTTTGCACCTCGGTCAGGTGACGTAGAAGCTCACCTGAACCGAGGGAAGTTAATTTGATGATTGTTTATGTTTAGTTATAAATAGCCTGGCTGGACTCCAGTCAGGCGTCTAGCAACTGTTCAGTTACGTTTAGTTTGTGTTGGAGTGATCCTGGTTTTTGTTTATGTTTTATATATAAGGAAAATAAAAGAACATTGTTAACCGTCAGCTCGCCTCCTCCGCATTCATACATTCAATTCATACATTGGCTGGGAATTGTGGAAGACGTTATTGCTTTAGCCTAGTTTTAGTTGGAGATGGACAATGATGTCTACATGAGACTCCTAATAAAGTAAATTTAAACTGGATTCAATCAGAATGACCTCAGCATAAAAGGATAATTTTTTACCCAGAGTAAACAAAAATATTGGCAAATGGCCACCCATGGCTCAGACTATGGTATGTACAATTGAATTTTTTAACCCAGACACTGGTCCGCTACACTTTAACCGCATCATTAAAGAACCGTGACAGGTTTGCCATTTGAGTAATGTAGGGTGTTGACTAGGCATGTTACCCAGTCTCACTGAGGAACGTTTTCCTTTGGAGCCTGAAGCAAATAACATTTAGCAAGAGAGGACAAGGTCAACTTCCAGTTAATGAGCTGACTTAAAAAAAATCAAATATACAGTTTATTGGCTTTAAGTACCACAAAACTATAACAAGCTGTGTTCAGCTTGTTTGAGACTCACCATGGCCAAATCTGAGTATTAATAAATTTAAAGAAGAAACCAGAGCATGACATCTATGCCTTCTCTGGTTACATTCAAGTAGTTAGATTATAAGTTATTTTTATCAGATTTGAAAAGGTATATACTGTATGTGTTTATCTTTGCCTAGACCATATGTCTAAGTTAAAACTCCATATTTGTGCAACCACTTATTGGGATTTTGCCAATGTCAAGCCGTTTGTTGACTGTATTTTTGAGGATCAGAAGACGACAAAAAAAAAAAAAAAGGCCAGACTCCTTGCTTTAACTGTTTTAGCAGCTATTGCTAGCACTGCTGTTAAATCCTCTTAGTTAAGAAGACATTTGTGCCCTACTGTATGCATGCACAGAGCCAAAAATTACAAGTTACAAGAATTCTGCCCCCTTTTTGCCCCCCCCCTGGCTTTTCTTTAAAAAATTATATAGTGGCACCATAGTGACTGAAATCCTTTTATACTTTTCAGGTCTCAAACTGGTACATGGCACCTTATTTGTGTAAAAGCAATTATATACACTTACAGGCCATTTCATAAGATACCGCTGTTTACCTGCTCATTAATGCATTCTGTAATCTGTAAATAAAATTATGCACATACATTTTAAAGGTTTTATAGTAATACTCATATGAAAAACTGAATAGTGGTAGAATATGATCTCTATTATCCCAGTCAGCCATGCTAACCATCTATGATAACATAGCAACAGAGAAACAGGCAATAGAGAAATTTTCCTGTCATGGCCATGGATTGTCCTCCTACAGCTTCAGTTTTTTTTTTTTTTTTTTTGTTATTGTTGTCGTTTTGTTTTTTCAATTACATACTGTGGTTGCATACTGCTTTAAAACATGCTGCTTGAGGCTAGCTGCTAACTGGTTCAGCTTAGACATTTATATAGTTAATGTTGTGACAATAAAATACATCAATCACCAGGGCAGCTCAAGGTCGGATGGCTCTACTACCTTGCATGAGTGCTCCACAGCACAGAAGAGGGTAAAATCAAAGCTGAACATGGGAACAAACATGGGAAAAAATTCCATGCAGCCTTACCATAAACCAGTTTTGTTCTATGTTTTATGATGGCCAGCAGGCTTTATCTCACATCAAAATAAATTTCACCGCACAGATTTAGTAGCTTAAGGTGACAATGAAACATACAGAAATCAGTAAAACATGGATGTGGAGGCCAAAAAAGAACAACTGGAACAAAAGTTGAGGTATATTACTACAAACTACACAAATCTGTGTCTAAAACTCCTGATTTTAAGCAATGAGTTTTCACTCCAAATATTGACTGTTTATTTTACATGTATTGTATGTATTACTCTTTATTGCTTTTTATTGCTCTTTATAGAAGTTTCTTTTATGCAGAAATGTTTTCAAGAGCATCTTTTGCTTATGCCATATTTTGGTACATGCCCAAGACTTTTGCACAGTACTATAAGTAAAACAGCTGTTAGGTTTTACTGAGCTTGCTGAAGAATACGAGTTATTCTGGTAACTTTGTCACACTCGCACCTTTCTCTTTTTATGCTAATCCCAGGAGCGTACATTAGGTTTTTTGTTTCCTTCTAAAAACTTGTACTATATTTTTGTCATTACAGCCATGCATATATTCTCCTGTAATGTTATTTATTTATTTATTTATTTATTTATTTATTTTTAAGATATATATGGAAATACTGAATGATTTTGTACATAATTATACAGACATGAAAAACATATATAACAAAATTGGTACAGCATATAATATGGTGCCTACATAAGACCATGTAAGACTTTTGCACAGTATTGTGTGTGTGTGTGTATATATATATATATATATATATATATATATATATATATATATATATATATATATCAGAATC
The DNA here is from genome assembly GCA_030522415.1 of Channallabes apus. Taxonomy (NCBI): domain Eukaryota; kingdom Metazoa; phylum Chordata; class Actinopteri; order Siluriformes; family Clariidae; genus Channallabes; species Channallabes apus. The sequence continues at coordinate 39,329,969 of CM060107.1, read as the reverse complement.
AGAATCAGAATCAGAAAGAGTTTTATTGCCAAGTACGCTTGCACGTACAAGGAATTTGTTTTAGTGACGGAGCTTCCAGAACAAAAAATACAAATGACAAGACAAAAACAGCATGACGCAAAAAAAAAAAAAAAAAAAAAAAAAAAAAAAAAAAAATAATTTTTTTTAAATGGTTGACATCAAATGGAGTACGATGTGAGATACTTTTAAATAAGTTACATCAATATCTGAAGTCTGTGGTATTATACAGTATATTGCACAGTGGTATTGTACACAATATTGCACATATATTTATTGACCGTTTGAATGATGTTTATCTGTTAAGGAGGTAGATTGCCTGGGGGAAAAAACTGTTCTTATGCCTGACTGTCCTGGTGTTCGGTGCTCTGTAGCGTCGACCCGATGGCAAAAGTTCAAAAAGAAGGTGGCTTGGGTGTGAGGGGTCCAAAGTGATATTCCGTGCCCTTTTCTTCACTCTGGATATATACAGTTCTTGCAGCGTGGGCAGGGGAGTGCCAATAATTCTTTCAGCAGTCCGAACCGTCCTTTGTAGTCTTCTGATGTCTGCTTTCGTAGCTGAGCCAAACCAGACAGTTATTGAAGTGCACAGGACGGATTCAATGACGGCTGAGTAGAACTGTGTGAGCAGCTCCTGTGGCAGGTTGAATTTCTTCAGCTGGCGAAGGAAATACAACCTCTGGTGGGCCTTTTTAACAATGGAGTCAATGTGAATGTCCCACTTCAGGTCCTGAGAGATGGTCGTGCCCAGGAACCGGAATGACTCCACTGCCGTCACAGTGCTGTTCATGATGGTGAGTGGGGGAAGTGCAGGTGGGTTTCTCCTGAAGTCCACGATCATCTCCACTGTTTTGAGCGTGTTTAGCTCCAGGTTGTTGTGACTGCACCAGACAGCCAACTGCTTGACCTCCCTTCTGTATGCAGACTCGTCACCGTCCTGGATGAGGCCGATGATTGTAGTGTCATCTGCAAATTTCAGGAGCTTGACAGTGGGGTCTGTGGAGGTGCAGTCGTTGGTGTAGATGGAGAAGAGCAGTGGGGAGAGAACGCATCCCTGAGGGGCTCCAGTATTGGTGGTGTGACTGTTGGATATGAATTTTCCCAGTTTCACTAGCTGCTGCCTGTCTGTCAGAAAGCTGGTGATCCAGTGACAGATAGAGCTAGGAACAGAGAGCTGGTTTAATTTGGTCTGAAGCAGTGCTGGGATGATCGTATTAAAAGCTGATGAAAAGTCTATGAACAAGACCCTTGCATAAGCCCCTGGTTTGTCCAGATGTTGAAGGATGAAGTGCAGTCCCATATTAACTGCATCATCAACAGACCTGTTTGCTCTATAAGCAAACTGCAGGGGGTCCAGTAAGGGTCCTGTGATGTCCCTCAGATAGGCCAACACCAGTCTTTCAAATGACTTCATGACCACAGATGTTAGGGCGACTGGTCTGTAGTCATTAAGTCCTGTGATTTTAGGTTTTTTTGGAATGGGGATGATTGTGGAACGTTTAAAGCACAAAGGCACTTCACATTGTTCCAGTGATCTGTTGAAGATCTGTGTGAAAATGGGCGCCAGCTGGTCAGCACAGGATTTCAGACAGGCTGGTGTCACGCCGTCAGGGCCTGGAGCTTTCCTTCTCTTTTGTTTCAGAAAGATCTGGCGAACATCCTTTTCACAGACCTGGAGTGCAGGGGGGGAAGAGAGGGTGGTTGTCAGAGGTGATAATGGTGGTGTAGAAAGAGGGTTAGGACAGGAGTGTGGTGTGAGACTGGGAGTTTCAAATCTACAATAGAACTCATTCAGGTCATCAACCAGTTGTTGATTCCCTACAGAGTTGGGGGATGGCGTCTTGTAGTTAGTGATGGTTTTCAGGCCTTTCCACACTGAAGCAGGGTCGTTTGCAGAAAACTGGTTTTCCAGTTTTTTAGAGTAGCTCCTCTTAGCTGCTCTGATCGCCCTTGTTAGTGTGTTCCTGGCCTGGTTATACAAGATCCTGTCCCCACTCCTGTAGGCATCCTCTTTGGCCTGACGAAGCTGTCTGAGCTTTGCTGTAAACCATGGTTTGTCATTGTTATATGTTAAAAGTGTCCTGGTAGGGATGCACATGTCCTCACAGAAACTGATGTAGGATGTTACAGAATCTGTGAGCTCGTCCAGATTGGTGGCAGCAGCTTCAAAAACACTCCAATCAGTGCAGTCGAAACAGGCCTGTAATTCCTGTTCTGCTTCACTGGTCCATCTCTTTACTGTCCTTACTACAGGCTTAGCAGATTTAAGTTTTTGCCTATAGGTTGGGAGAAGATGAACCAGGCAGTGGTCAGAAAGTCCTAAAGCTGCTCTGGGGACGGAGCGATATGCATCCTTTATTGTGGTGTAGCAGTGATCCAAAGTATTTTTGTCTCTGGTGGGGCATGTAATGTGCTGTTTGTATTTAGGCAGTTCACGTTTGAGGTTTGCTTTGTTAAAATCCCCAAGTATAATTATAAGAGAGTCCGGGTGTTGTTGCTCCGTGTCTGTGATCTGAGCAGCCAGCTGTTGCAATGCTGCGTTCACACACGCTTGTGGAGGGATGTACACACTCACAAGAATGAACGAGGTGAACTCGCGCGGCGAATAGAAAGGCTTGCAGTTGATGAAATATGCCTCTAGATCAGGACAGCACATCTTCTTCAATGGTGTCACATTTGTACACCAACTTTCGTTGATGTAAAAGCATGTCCCGCCGCCTCGCGATTTCCCCGTTGATTCTGTGTCGCGATCCGCTCTGAACAGGTGGAAGCCCGGCAGGTGTAGCGCGTTGTCCGGGATGGCTTCATTCAGCCAGGTTTCCGTGAAACACAGCGCGGCAGAGTTTGAAAAGTCCTTATTTTTCCTGGAGAGCAGGAAAAGTTCGTCCATTTTGTTGGGTAGAGAGCGGAGATTCGCCAGATGTATACTCGGCAGCGCAGTTCTAAAGCCGCGCTGTCGGAGCTTGACGAGCGCACCGGCTCTCTTCCCCCGCCTGCGCTTCTTAAAGCATTTAAACAGCGCAGCTGCTCCGCCGGTTACAATGTTCAGTAAAACGTTTGAAAAATCAAAAAGTGGTTGAAAATTGTGTGATGTGTCCTGCTGAACGTTCAGCAGTTCATCCCTGGTATAAGTTATTACGTTTGAGAAACAAAAAACAGGACAAACTAACAAAAACAGTAAGACTAATGGAGAGCTCCACACACATATATATATATATATATATATTGACTATATATATATATTATATATATATTTGCACTAGGCAAAGTCAATATTTACCATGACAACCCTTTGACTTTACAAAGCATTTCATCAGTGTATTGAAATTGTATACACTTTTATGCGTGTGACAGGTTTTCTGAAGATATGGACTGTCACACACTGGCTTCTGATTGTGCGGCCATCTGTGACAGCCAGCATTAATTTTGTTTCATTAATTATTTTTTTTTATTTAGTGACATAGTTATGTATTTCTGTTATCAATATTAAATTTTTACAATTTATTTATTTATTTCTGTAATGGCTTAATAATGCAGGTCATAAATATAAAATCAGTATTTAAACCCCTATCCCCCCTGCACACAGTATTGTACAATGTTGACACTTAAAGTTTCACATTTATTCACGTATATAAGTGACATTGATAAACTACAAGTGTTAGACATCATTGCCCTTACCATAACCTTTTGTAGGAATGTACGTATGTCATAGACATTTCTACTAATTCAAATAGTTTAAAAAAGGTTTACATTTTCTTGAAACAAGGCATGAATTAACTAAATTGTACTATTTTTTTTGACCAGGGACATTGCAAAGTCCCACTGCTGCTTATAATTAGTATGGTTCATTTGACAAATTATGAAACAAAGGAAATATAATGATGATGTACAGTAATTACTGTAATGCTAGTGTGCCATGAGTAGTGTGCCATTTTGTGGTATAATTAAATTTTCATATAGAACAATCTTGATATCAGTATTAAGCTGGTGTACCGGTTAGAATGTGTATGCCTAAAATTATTCTCCCTTTCTATGCCCAATTATATAATCTAAAATATAAGGGGTGTATTGAAAGTGATGTAAAGTTTAGGCACTTTGGACTCAACTGACATGTGTTGTATAATGTCATTTATACTCAACATTGTCTCCATCAAAAGCAATGCATTTACAAAATCAATGAACACATTGAACACATTGAAATCATGGTCTCCAAAGGGTGAAAGAGAGAGAGAGAGAGAGAGAGAGAGAGAGAGAGATTGACTATAGCTTTTTTCACTTCTTTGCCTGCTAACACAGAATAAGCTAAATCAGGCTAAATAGCTAACAGCACAATTAAGCACCAGTAATGACCATTGACCGCCAGACACCATTCATGTAAAACCTGACCAAAATCATTAAATAATGTGTCCCTGGTCTCCTGCTGCACTACTCCCGAATTGAAGACAAAACGCATTGGGGGAAACCATTACCTTTGACAAAGAGGCATTTTAGAGAGGATTCGAGAGTTCAATGATGGTGCAAAGGCATTACTTGTGATAGAAACTAGGGCTGCACGATGTTAGGAAAATATGCAATATGCGATATGTTGTTGAATATTGCGATAACAATATTTCTTGCGATATAACATTTCCCTAGAGAAATGCATTTTTTTATTATTATTATTGGCTATTTTAAAAAAATCACTTATATATGTAATGATCATACTAAAATAAACAGATAATAGATATTCATCTGATTCGTCAGGCTAAAAAGAAACTATATGTCAAGGAAGATGCAAATATTTAGACTTCAAAACACTATGAATGACTTAAAACCCTCAGCAGATATTCTGACTTCTGGTTAGTTGTTACCATAGACCTGCCAACACAATATGAATTACTTTCAAACATTACTTTTTATTTACATGTAACCATGCACTCATCGATTTCATTTATCGCAATTCTTTGCAATACTGATATTGCGTTATACCATTATCGCGATAATGATAATTTTTCGATATATTGTGCAGCCCTAATATATACTATGTTACGTAAGTAGTCCCTTTGTATAGATGTGTATTTCTACTTTTTAAAGTAGTTTTTGAAATCTGTAATTTTACTTTTACTTAAGTACGTTTTGTTTGAAGTATTGTAATTCGCTACATTTTAAATCATATTCGCTACTGAGTAAAAAATAAATGAATGAAAATGCTAAAATAATAAAAATATTATGCTTTGTATAAATGCTTCATTGCACTCGTGTGTGTGTGTATCATGTCCTGGTCGCGCGCCGCTCCAGACTCCACTCCAGGTTTTCTGACTGTCCCCACATCGGCATCTACCTGACCTTCCACACGGTTGCTTCCGCTCTGAGAGTGACGTCATCGACTAGCGCGACCATAAACCGGAGAGAGATGCAGGAAAGAGTAAAGAGATTTTTTGATAGGCGACAGGTGTTTTGATATTTGGTTGTGTATTCCGGTTTTGACTTTTTGCCTCCCATTGACTTTGATTATTGCTTTGTCCCTTTGGTCTTTGTATATATTTGTAGATAATTTCATTGTTTTTGGTTTAGGGAGTCCGGGAAGGTACCTGTATTTTTGTTTGTGTTTTTTTTGTTGTTGTTGTTGCAGGTAATCTAGCTACTAAATATAAATACCATTTTGTTTATTATTTTGGCCTGGGTCCATCCTGAATCTGATCCTCCTCCTCCTGTTGTGTGTGTGTGTGTGTGTGTGTGTGTATGTGTGTGTTTTTGTATATACAAACCTCAATATTTCATCACTTAATGATTGGATCTAGTTCTTTCTGCCATGTACCACCATGTCCATACAGTTTAAAATAGAACCCTGAACCATTATTTTGCTGTATGGCCCTAGATTGGGACATAACACCATATTTAAGTGACCACGTTGATTTTCAAGCACAACAAAGACAACAACTTTATTATGCAAAGGTGTTCCTTCAGTTAAAAACAACTAGTTTGAGATTTATATCTGCTCATCTTTTTTGAACTACTCTAGAATGCCTCATCCCACCCCCGCTGTTAAAAAAATAAAAAAGTAACTCGGTAACTTTTACTCTGAGTAAATTTTTTAATGAGCTACTTTTTACTTTTACTTGAGTAGATTTTTATAATGGTAACTTTACTTGTACTTAAGTAAAATTTCACTGAAGTAACAGTACTTGTACTTGAGTACAAAATTTTATTACTCTTTCCACCTCTGTATATAATAAAAAGTTATACCCACTTTTGCATACTTACAGTACAACCCTCATATAATATTAATATTTTATAAAAGTAATTTCAGGAATAGCATACTCTTTTGTCTATGATAATATTTATATTGCTCAGGATCTATACTATTTTCTCCCAACACCTTTACTACACTGTAAAAAATAAATCCTGAAAATAGTTGTTGGAACAAAGAAATATATGTTGGGCTAATATAATGCTGGTGTCAAAAAAGAAAAATATGTTTTCTCAATGATTGTATAAATTTCATTACTCAACTACGAAAGTTTCATCGAGGCAACGAATAAAACTGTGTTCATGAAACATTTAACTGCACACAAACAATTTTATGTTGGACGAACAAGAGGGACCTCTGCGCATGCGCAAAAGCGTTCTTCCAGAATTTTCGAACTTCCCCCTATTTCCTCCCGAAATGGTGAGTACTTCATGGAAACTAACTGTCCTGCAAAGTAATTAGCAATTTTAGCTTTATAACATATATATTATCCAGCAGCAAGCTTTAGAACATTATATTTTCGAGTGTTTATGTATATAATTTGGAGTGTTACAGTAGTTATCTGACAATGCACTCGTTTCAGCTCCTAACGCATTTTTTTTCAGATGGTATGTACATTGACATTAATGTTAATCTATGAAACCGCTAAAGTTTAATTACGTTACATACATTTTAATCATTTTAATGACTGATAATTTCAAAGGCTATTTGAAAAAGACGGCGCGTTAGTTAGACGGCGCACCACTGAGGGCACTTAATGTTCTCACTCCTTCATCATTCATTAACCTTATAGTGTCTGAAAACGGTTATAATGGCTAAACGGACATTTTTTTGTCTAGGATTTTTAATGGTTTTGAACTACAAACGGTTACTTAATTAGTTATTCATATATTTTTCTTTTTGTATTTCAGGTATTAGGGAGAATATCTGGGAAACAGTGCTTACTGCATCTGCAAACAATCTTGGAGCTTGGCAAAATTATTTCACAACATTTTTTTTTTTTATATCTTAAACCATTTCTGAGTTAAAGCAAATATTTTATTTTCAAATAAGCCACTGCACGTTTTTACTGAGAAATATCAGTATGTTTTGTTCTACAAGGCAGAAGTCTATTTATCCAGTATACTGTTTTGACTGAGTGTGATATTAGTAAGCTTTGTAACATGAATGTTAAGGGCACAGTTTCATTCTTGCATTTTGGAATGTTATTTGCATATTTTGTTATAACAATGCAGCATTTGTTTATTTGTTGAAAGAGTAGCTGGATTGCACTTAATCAATGTTGATAGTCTTTAACAGGTGTTTAAAGTTTACATTAAAAAAATATTCAAATTTAGAAGAATGTGTCATGTTATTTGAAATGTGGCCACAGTGAATAACCTACTCAAGTAAACTTTAAGATGTTAATTTTATAATTATGCAAGCATAATTTCCAATTCAAAATATACCTTTCAGTCAACTTGGAACATTTAATTGACACAACATTATATTTCAATTTGAGACTGCTTGTTGGCCTAACTAGGCATGTTTATTCAGCATAGAACATTTAGTTGACAGAATGTTTTATTTCAATTTGTGTGTACATTTAGAGGTAATCAGCACAGCAAAAACAAAATAGTTTACACAACTTAAATTGAGCCAACTAAAAATTTTAGATGCAACAGGTCACTAGAAATTTTTTAGTTGGAGTAGCAAGAATTTTTTTACAGTGTAGTTTCAACCCTTGAAAAATGCAATGGAATTTTAGTAAGAGCTACTAAATTACATTAGTTCTCATAGGTGTTAGAAGAAATGATTAAACTCCTAACCACCCTTCTCAACAATCTCACCAGTCAAGCTAAGCTTAATGATTTGTAACCTTCAACCATATTGGCCCATGTCATTTCTAAAAAAAAAAAAACAAAGTAGGTCATACATGTACAGTGGTGTGAAAAACTATTTGCCCCCCACCTGATTTCTTATTCTTTTGCATGTTTGTCACACAAAATGTTTCTGATCATCAAACACATTTAACTATTAGTCAAAGATAACACAAGTAAACACAAAATGCGGTTTTTAAATGAGGGGTTGTATTATTTAGGGAGAAAAAAAATCCAAACCTACATGGCCCTGTGTGAAAAAGTAATTGCCCCCTGAACCTAATAACTGGTTGGGTCACCCTTAGCAGCAATAACTGCAATCAAGCGTTTGCGATAACTTGCAACGAGTCTTTTACAGCGCTCTGGAGGAATTTTGGCCCACTCATCTTTGCAGAATTGATGTAATTCAGCTTTATTTGAGGGTTTTCTAGCATGAACCGCCTTTTTAAGGTCATGCCACAACATCTCAATAGGATTCAGGTCAGGACTTTGACTAGGCCACTCCAAAGTCTTCATTTTGTTTTTCTTCAGCCATTCAGAGGTGGATTTGCTGGTGTGTTTTGGGTCATTGTCCTGCTGCAGCACCCAAGATCGCTTCAGCTTGAGTTGACGAACAGATGGCTGGACATTCTCCTTCAGGATTTTTTGGTAGACAGTAGAATTCATGGTTCCATCTATCACAGCAAGCCTTCCAGGTCCTGAAGCAGCAAAACAACCCCAGACCATCACACTACCACCACCATATTTTACTGTTGGTATGATGTTCTTTTTCTGAAATGCTGTGTTACTTTTACGCCAGATGTAACGGGACACGCACCTTCCAAAAAGTTCAACTTTTGTCTCGTCGGTCCACAAGGTATTTTCCCAAAAGTCTTGGCAATCATTGAGATGATTTTTAGCAAAATTGAGACGAGCCTTAATGTTCTTTTTGCTTAAAATTGGTTTGCGCCTCGGAAATCTGCCATGCAGGCCGTTTTTGCCCAGTCTCTTTCTTATGGTGGAGTCGTGAACACTGACCTTAATTGAGGCAAGTGAGGCCTGCAGTTCTTTAGATGTTGTCCTGGGGTCTTTTGTGGCCTCTCGGATGAGTTGTCTCTGCGCTCTTGGGGTAATTTTGGTCGGCCGACCACTCCTGGGAAGGTTCACCACTGTTCCATGTTTTTGCCATTTGTGGATAATGGCTCTCACTGTGGTTCGCTGGAGTCCCAAAGCTTTAGAAATGGCTTTATAACCTTTACCAGACTGATAGATCTCAATTACTTTTGTTCTCATTTGGTCCTGAATTTCTTTGGATCTTGGCATGATGTCTAGCTTTTGAGGTGCTTTTGGTCTACTTCTCTGTGTCAGGTAGCTCCTATTTAAGTGATTTCTTGATTGAAACAGGTGTGGCAGTAATCAGGCCTGGGGGTGACTACAGAAACTGAACTCAGGTGTGATAAACCACAGTTAAATTATTTTTTAACAAGGGGGGCAATCACTTTTTCACACAGGGCCATGTAGATTTGGAGTTTTTTTTCTCCCTTAATAACGTAAACCTTCATTTAAAAACTGCATTTTGTGTTCAATTATGTTATCTTTGACTAAAAGTTAACGGTTTTTGATGAGCAGAAACATTTAAGTGTGACAAACATGCAAAAGAATAAGAAATCAGGAAGGGGCAAATAGTTTTTCACACCACTGTATTTTAAAATGTGCAATTTATTGTTTATTTGCAAGAATTTATTGGTTTTCCATGGCCATGAGCTTACATATGTAAAATGTCACTCACAGTATTGACAAAGCACTTGAGATTTGTGTCTGCTTGCTGTTTATTGCTCCCTGAGCTCAATAATATGATCTCTATATCCATTTCAAGTGTCTAACCACAATAACCCATTTAATTCCGAAAAAGTCATAGCTTCTTATCATTCATAATAGGGTGATGCTCATTTGTATATTGATTCACATTTACATTGATAGACATCTAATGAAACATTATCTTGACAAGAGTATGCTGTATTTATTTGAATATTATAGTGAATCTTATTAGTTAGTTTTAAAATGAATAACAAATATTTAGAAGAAAAATTACATCAATGTCTTGCTAACAATTTCACTTATAACAGCTGAAAATTTACTAGAGCCTTACCCTGACAACTTTGTTGTATTAGAAACCTTTCAGGCAATTAATCCAATTAAACTAAAACAACATGTTAAACATATTGCTAATAGCAAAAATTTGTTTTGACTTAACTAATATGGCTGCCAGGCTCCACCCTTGGTATAAGACGTGCATAGCTAAAATGATGTGATGCCATCTCCTGCTTTTATAACTCCATGAGCTCTCTAGTAGCTCAGTGACTAACATTTAGTTGAGTAGAATACTAATGGATTAGTATGTAGATAGCTGGTTAGTTGTTTGTTTTGCAGTTAAGTATGTAGCTATCTAGTAGCTTTCATCCAGACTTTTAAAAATATGCGTGATTTAGATTGTTAACCCTGAATCTAACTTCTAACTGGTAGCTAAATATAAAAAAAATATTCTAAACTATTCTAAATGTCATATTCCCTTGACATGGGCATCCCTGGGCATTCACAGTAACTATGTGTCATGATTATTGCATTGACCTTCTGGACATAGAGGTATTACTGTGCAAAATGTTATTTATCACATATATAATTAACTGTGTTGTATGTGTGTATACAGTATGTGTGAGAACCCTTATTTTTACATGTGTGTCCTGAAAATCAAATACTGTATAAATCATATCGTTTTACATTAAATTTTAGATATTGATAATAATAATAAAAAAGCTTTATGAAAATATGTTCAGACTGTGGGTAATATGAAGAAATTTATCATCTATTACTGATGATATGAGTGTTTCCCCCCCCCCCCACACATGAATCAATGTGTCTCTGTGTTTCTCTGAAAGAAGAAACTGAAATTACTTGCTGCAGGACAATATTGATATTGCAAAATTAATGTGAACTGATGTAGTACTACATAGAGTCTCATTAAAAGTTAGAAGCAATGTATTTTTATTCATTAGATTGTGATATGACAAAATGAAATAGTGAACATGCCATCAGCTTTGATAAGCCTCTGGCCTATTTTTGTTATGATAATTATGTAAACTTCCAATGTGATGTGAGCATTTTAAATGCACCATCAAAGGCAAAAGGCAAACTCAAAATGTCACTGTTGAAAGATGAAAGTGAAAAAAAAAGGGACAACCCACCCTCTGAAATGTGATTGTGATTGACAGCGCTGAACAAACTTGGGTGAGTCATGCATTGTTACCTAGTCATAAGTTACTTTACATACTGTAGTTAAAAACACATGAAAGCCACAGTATAATGTCTCTCTAATTTTCTCAGTATATTTTAGACTATACTGAAAAAATGCTCTTCATAGCCATATGAACAGATGAATTTAGAAACAGGAAATGCAAGTGTACTATATATACAGTACGTACTACTGCTAGTCGACTTCTCACTTTAAATATGGATTTTTTTTCATTTCATTTTTTAAAATTGCATTATTTTTTTAAAATAATTGTTGTGACCATGCCAATTTCTTTAAGTAAAGGTAAAGCAATAGTAAAAATATTCATTTCATTGAATTGATAGAAACTTTGTAAGTGTTTGCTGCACAAAAATATAATCAGATTTAAAATTTATATTGTTGCCATGTTTCTGTATCGTGAGATTTGATCACACTTTTACATCTAAATTTTACTCAAGAAAGGAATAGTTGTATAATCATGTTTTCTCCTGTAAATGACCATGTCTTGCTTGCAGTATAACAGCAGGAACACAACCATTATCTATTGTCTGCCCTGAGAAAAAGATACAACATCTCACTTTTTTTCCCCCTTAGCTCCTGCTCCACCATTAATATTCCTCTATATACACAGTACCTTACTGGGAATTACTGCAGATTTACCTGCACAAAAAAGTGCACAAAACTGCTCCTTGCAGAATGATTACAATGACACATGGTGACATTTTTTTTAATTTAGTTGCAATTTTAATCATAGTTTGGATCCATCTGAGGAGTAACAGCACACTGTGGGATTTTATACATGCATGATTACTGTGGTTTCATACCACTACTGTGATGGACGAAGGAAAAGTATTTATATACAGTGGTGTGAAAAACTATTTGCCCCCTTCCTGATTTCTTATTCTTTTGCATGTTTGTCACACTTAAATGTTTCTGCTTATCAAAAACCATTAACGATTTGTCAAAGATAACATAATTGAACAAAAATGCAGTTTTTAAATGAAGGTTTACGTTATTAAGGGAGAAAAAAAACTCCAAATCTACATGGCCCTGTGTGAAAAAGTGATTGCCCCCCTTGTTAAAAAATAACATAACTGTGGTTTATCACACCTCAGTTCAATTTCTGTAGTCACCCCCAGGCCTGATTACTGCCACACCTGTTTCAATCAAGAAATCACTTAAATAGGAGCTACCTGACACAGAGAAGTAGACCAAAAGCACCTCAAAAGCTAGACATCATGCCAAGATCCAAAGAAATTCAGGAACAAATGAGAACAAAAGTAATTGAGATCTATCAGTCTGGTAAAGGTTATAAAGCCATTTCTAAAGCTTTGGGACTCCAGCGAACCACAGTGAGAGCCATTATCCACAAATGGCAAAAACATGGAACAGTGGTGAACCTTCCCAGGAGTGGCCGGCCGACCAAAATTACCCCAAGAGCGCAGAGACGACTCATCCGAGAGGCCACAAAAGACCCCAGGACAACATCTAAAGAACTGCAGGCCTCACTTGCCTCAATTAAGGTCAGTGTTCACGACTCCACCATAAGAAAGAGACTGGGCAAAAACGGCCTGCATGGCAGATTTCCAAGGCGCAAACCACTTTTAAGCAAAAAGAACAAGGCTCGTCTCAATTTTGCTAAAAAAGCATCTCAATGATTGCCAAGACTTTTGGGGAAATACCTTGTGGACCGACGAGACAAAAGTTGAACTTTTTGGAAGGTGCGTGTCCCGTTACATCTGGCGTAAAAGTAACACAGCATTTCAGGAAAAGAACATCATACCAACAGTAAAATATGGTGGTGGTAGTGTGATGGTCTGGGGTTGTTTTGATGCTTCAGGACCTGGAAGGCTTGCTGTGATAGATGGAACCATGAATTCTACTGTCTACCAAAAAATCCTGAAGGAGAATGTCCGGCCATCAGTTCGTCAACTCAAGCTGAAGCGATCTTGGGTGCTGCAGCAGGACAATGACCCAAAACACACCAGCAAATCCACCTCTGAATGGCTGAAGAAAAACAAAATGAAGACTTTGGAGTGGCCTAGTCAAAATCCTGACCTGAATCCTATTGAGATGTTGTGGCATGACCTTAAAAAGGCGGTTCATGCTAGAAAACCCTCAAATAAAGCTGAATTACAACAATTCTGCAAAGATGAGTGGGCCAAAATTCCTCCAGAGCGCTGTAAAAGACTCGTTGCAAGTTATCGTAAACGCCTGATTGCAGTTATTGCTGCTAAGGGTGGCCCAACCAGTTATTAGGTTCAGGGGGCAATTACTTTTTCACACTGGGCCATGTAGGCTTGGATTTTTTTTCTCCCTAAATAATAAAATCCCTCATTTAAAAACTGTATTTTGTGTTTACTTGTTTTATCTTTGACTAATAGTTAAATGTGTTTGATGATCAGAAACATTTTTTGTGACAAACATGCAAAAGAATAAGAAATCAGGAGGGGGGCAAATAGTTTTTCACACCACTGTATATATATATATATATATATATATATTTTTTTTTTTTTTTTTTTTTTTTGCTTTTTTATTATATAACCAAAAGATGCAAGGAAGATAAGATAATATAATATAGAATAAAAATTGAATGCTGATTTTTGGTGCAGATTGTCAGATATTTTGTCCATGATATAAGTTTCTACAGTATGGCAATGCAAGTGCTTTTTTATGTGGTTACTTTTTTTCCTCGTTCTGTTTAGTCTTAAAACCCTGTGCCTTGCAGCCAATTGTTTTATTTTAATGTTTTTAAAAATGTATTTATACTTTTACCTGTAACTTCAGAACTGCTTAATAAAAGACCTCTTGAGTCATTGTCTAAATTTTTTGCTTCTAACAATGCAATTTCTTTTAAATTTTTATGGGGTTATTAAACACCATATTTTAAGAAAGGCATTTTTCCCCACATGGAAGTCATAGGAATAGATGCAGAGACAGAGAAAATCTCGTTTGTCTCCAGTAAGATGAGAGAAACAATACTTTCTGCAGCATATTGAAAAGAATGTCATGGTATTTTCATGAACTGGAATATGTTTTTAGTCACAAAACCAAATATGTATATCACAAAAACTAAAAATAATGATGGTTCAGAGCTGATCATGTGTTGGGCTCAGTACTGCCTGTAAAGCAATTAACACATTTTTTCATAGCTCATCTGTTAGCGTACAGTATTTCCAGTAAAATCTGCATGAGAATATGTGTGTGTGTGTGTGTGTGTGTGTGTGTGTGTGTGTGTGTGTGTGTGAGAAAGGTACAGAGAGTGTAAGAACAGAATGTGTAGTGTAACATGCATAAGTAATTAAATCAAGAAATTTCAATCAGCCTACACATCATGTCTTTGGTCTGTAGGAGAAAACTGTAAAACGGAGAAAGATCACCAAGTACAGGAAGAACATTCAAACTCCACGCACACAGACTCCCTGCAGACTACGTTGCTCATGATTGCATGTAGTGCTGCTGCTATTCCTCAATTACTGCAGCATTATGAGAGCTTCCAATTTCTTTTTTTTTCCCTTGTTTGAACCTAGATGCTGCTTGAATTTGCTAAACGATGAATCACAACCTTAATTTACTGCTACTCATATTTGTAAATATTTCTTTTGTCTTTCTCTCTTTCTAAAACTTATTATGTACTGTATGAACCTACATGCTTCTGAAACAAAAATAAATCAATGTTAAACACATCTTGTATCACAGAACATACTGTGCAACACTGTATGTCTAATAAGTGGAAACATTACTGAAAATTTCAGTATATAAAGATAATATTTCATATCTCTAAGTAGTTGGATGACTCTACAGAAAAAAAATATATACTGTGAACACAGCCACCTTTCAGTTTTCTGCACAAGATGAATTATGTCACCTCTGTTTTCTTTCACAACATCTAGTCATTATCATTTTGCTGTGATTCAAGTGAGTGGGAAAATATAGCAGATGGATTCAGCACTGCTTTGTGACAATGAGCACCACCAGGGGGCCTACGTAGGCTTTCTCAAATCAGGCAGGATACGGAAACACTGTAGATGGTCATATTGTCGAGCACTGATGCTACTCTAGAGGCTTTTAAATGGCATCCCTACTTGTGAATGAGACTTTGTGTATGTGTGTGTGGTAATTGGCACTGGAAATAATCCTATAAAAATTCTCAGCCTTAGAGAGGACTATACAAAAATGCACAACCACTCAGATGTGAATAACAAGCAGGTTGCTTTACCACTATAATCATTTCAGGTTCTTGGAGCCTAAATGGTAGTGGGTAGCAGTGAGTTAATGTAAATATATACTATGATTTGCTAAAAAATTCTCTTGTATTGTTACAAAGATTTTTTTCTCTAGCGCTATCAGATGGGTTGATGCTAGGACAGTGTCAGACAGTGCTACTCTCCTCACCTTTAAGTGTCTTGAGATGTAAAACTACTTGGTGCAATGGTTTTAATGGTTATACTGTAAAACCAAAGTCTGTTATAGTGATAGAACCAATCTAAAATCATCTTATATGTCTTTGGAAACTTATTTGAAGATTTTAGCCTATGTGAAATAATCATGAGCAATCTGACAAACTCACAGAGATGGGAACGGAACCCGGATCCTGGATGCAAGTGCAAGGCGACAATGCTAACCACTACACCACTGTGCTGCTTTATATACATAATATATACTGTAAATATTGTATTACAGTAAACTAAACTTGATTCGTCTGGTACACTATATGGCCAAAGATATGTCTCACATCCATGTGTAGGCCACTTTATTTCTTCCATTCCAACCATGTCTTTATAGAGCTCCCTTTTGAACAGGGGCATTGTTATGCGGGAACAGGCTTAAGCTTCTTAGCTTCAGTAAAGGGAAATTCATTATGTTGTACCATATAAACATTGTAGTCAATCATATGCTCTGTGGCAAAAAAAAAATCTATAAAAATCAGCACATGTTGGCGTCATGGGCAGGTGTCACTATACTTTTGTCAATATAGTATATTATTGGTTTCTATAAAGAAATACTGTAGGAAGAAATAAATATAAATCAACAGAATTTTCAGACAGAATTTCATAATTGCAGGATCTGGCTACAATAGACTAACTCCCTTCCACAGATTCGAAACATAAATAAAATATAAAATGGTCACACAATGATCTATTCACATGAATTAATAGTTTCAGACTAAATAATATAAATCTATGTCTTTATTCCACCATTTGAACCACACCATCAATCCTCTACAATATCCCTGTTAGTCTCTGCTTGCATAATACAAGCAAGAGGTAAAACTCATTTTGTGAACATAAGAAATCAATATATTTGGATGAATAGAAAGAGTGAAATAAGACTTCAGCTTAGCTATACAGTCAGTGTATGTGTGTCACTGAAGGTAGATGAAATTGATTTCACCTACAGCAGAGTGCACCAGGCCACTCTAGCTGCTAAAGCTGTCATTGATATATATGGCTTATTTTTTATGTAATGAAAAAAAAAAATCAAGCATATGTTTGGCAATATCATAAACGTTTGGAATATGGTGTATACAAATTTATATAAAACACACAGTCAATTCAGCATTTTTAATTACCATTAATCAGCCATTGAGTTAAAAAGGGTTATACAGTATGGTACAGTATGACTGTGGTTTCCATCCATCTATCCATTGATGCCCACATCAAGTGATAGCTGGCAACAATGATCTGTTGTTGAGGACCCAAACCTCACAATGTTTAACAATCGAATGTTAATATACATTACCTGTGTTGAGCTACTTAGGATGTCCACTTTATATCTAGGTTCTGGGTCAAGGTTGTGGGAGACCAGTCCCTTTGCTGGTAAATCAAAGCCACAACATGCTGCCACCCACATACCTCACATCAGAGGTAATCTTTCCTTCATATACTGTGTCAACATTAACTACTGTGACAGCAGGCTTACTGTCAGAGCGTCCACACTCCTCGGGACAGTGGGACGCGAAAGTACAGTGCACATTTAACACCACAGCACACAGGCGTGGGTGGGGTTGTGTAGTCATCCTCAGTGAATTCCAGTGCTGCCATTGCCTGGCTACAAATAGACTGCCAGAACACAAGTAGGGTTTGTCACATATATGCATAGTATGCATAAGATGATCTGATAGCTTACTGTACGTCTTTCATGGTATAGCAGATGAAGAAGTCTATGAGCTGTTAAAAACAGAGATTCTAGCATATGTGGACTCACTGTCAGTCAAGCGGCCACAGAGCTCCACTGCTGGACTTACCGCCCTGACAAGCCCTCTGAAGTCACAGTTTGACACTGTTTGCAAGTAATGGAGAAGGTGGTCATGGATCAATTTATGTGTTCCCTCGAGCGGAGGAAAGAAAGGCTGTTGGCATGTGGGAATTTGCGGTCACCACCTTGACCCTTAATAATAATAATAATAATAATAATTTAAAAAAATAATAATTACCACTACAATTTTTATTATTATTATTAATTCAATTCAATTCAATTCAATTGTATTCTATTTGTATAGCACTTAGCACTGTCGCCTTGCACCTACAGGGTCTGGGTTCGATTCCCCGGCCAGGCTCGATTCCCGTCTCTGTGTGCATGGAGTTTGCATGTTCTCCCCGTGCTTGGTGGGTTTCCTCCGGGTACTCCGGTTTCCTACCACAGTCCAAAGATATGCAGGCTAGGCTAATTGGCGTTCCTAAATTGCCCGTAGTGTGTGATTGGGTGTGTGAGTGTGTGTATGTGTGCCCTGCGATGGATTGGCACCCTGTCCAGGGTGTACCCCGCCTAGTGCCCGAAGTCTCCTGGGATAGGCTCCAGGACCCCCGCGACCCTGAACACAGGATTAAGCGGTATAGAAGATGAATGAATGAATGTATAGCACTTTTAACAGTTGTCATTGTCACAAAGTAGCTTTACACAGTCAAAATAATTATTTAAGTCTGTATGGAATGTGAGTGTGCATGAATAAAAATGAGCAGATCATCCCAGGTGAGCAAGCCGCGGGCGACAGTGGCAAGGAAACCGACCTAAGATGGTAATAGGAAGAAACCTTGAGTGGAACCAGGCTCAACAGGGAACCCATCCTCATTTGGGTGAAACAGAAAGCAGGAATTGATCTGCATTTATAGTGTGTTAGGTGTGTTAACCTGTTCAGCTATAACAGTTGATGTTAATTGATGTAAATATGGAGTCCAGGTAGTTATTGGACACAATTGCAGTCTTGGACTATCGAGCAACCGCAGCCAAGTCAAGTCCTCAGAGAAACAGCTGTCAACACCAGTCGATGGCAGAACCGTCTTATGGTAGAGTGAAACCATCCCCAGACACCAGACGTATCCCAAAGAGACACATGGGGCATCCATGTGACGAGATCTCCAACCAGAAGCGAGGCACCAGGATGGGTCAGACAGGTCCGGAGGGCAGAGGGAGTCTGGATCACTGAATGGGTCAGACAGGGGCAGAGGGCAGAGGGACCACACTGATCACTGTGTAGTTCAACAGAGAGAGAGGGGGAGATAGGGAAGAGAGAGAGACTATTCCATAATTTTGGGGCTTTGTAAGAAAAAGCTCTGCCCCCAGCTGTAGTTTTAATAATACACAGTACTGACAAGCAGCCTGCATCATTGCATTAAATGGCCCGAGACCATTTAATGCTTTATATGTCAAGAGTAGTATTTTAAAATCAATGCAACATTTCAAGGGGAGCCAATGAAGTGCTCAACAATGATGTGCTCATATCTTCTGGTTCTAGTGAGGACTCTTGCTGCTGCATTCTGGACTAGCTGAGGCTTGTTTATGCACCTAGCTGAACAACCAGACAGTAAGGCATTACAATAGTCCAACCTAGAGGTGATAAAAGCATGAACTAGTTTTTCTGCATTGTTTAGTGACAGTATATTTCTTATCTTGGCAATATTTCTGAGGTGAAAGAATTATCTTGGTAATTATCTACATGCAATTCAATTCAATTCAGTTTTATTTGTATAGCGCTTTTAACAATTGACATTGTCTCAAAACAGCTTTACACAATCAAAAGAATTATGTAAGTTTGTATGGAATGTGAATGTGTATGAATCAAAATGTTCAGATAGTCCCTGGTGAGCAAGCCCGAGGGCGACAGTGGCAAGGAAAAACTCCCTGAGATGGTAATAGGAAGAAACCTTGAGAGGAACCAGACTCAGACTTCTTGATAGCAGGAAATTATCTGCATTTATACAGTGTTAAGTGTTAGGTTCAGCTATAATAGTTGATGATAATTGATGTTAAAATGGAGTCCAGCAGTTATTGGAGACTCAGATAGACTTGTAGAAAGTTCCAGTCCTGAACTATCGAATTGTCAAGTCCTCAGAGAAACAGCTGACAACACCATTCGAGGCCAGAACCATCTTCTAGGTAGAGAGATGTCTAGGTAGAGACAAAACCTAAGATGCCCGCAGAGAGTATCCCATCACAGTTTAGAAGTGAAGACTTTATGGACTTCTTTAATGAAAAAATCAATAATATCAGGAAGAAAATAATGGAGGTTCAACCTCTAATAGTATCTCACGATCCAGTTCAGCCTATAGCTTCACATTTAGATTTTCACTGCTTTACAGGTATAGGACAGGAAGAGCTGTATAAACTCATCACCTCGGCTAAATCAACAACGTGCCTGTTAGACCCAATCCCAACCAGATTTTTAAAAGAAGTGATGCTTACGGTTGGAGAGCCACTCCTAAACATTATTAATTCTTCATTACATCTAGGTCACGTCCCTAAACCTTTCAAGTTAGCAGTTATTAAGCCGCTTCTTAAAAAATCTAATTTGGACGCGAATGAAATAAAAAATTACAGACCGATCTCAAACCTCCCGTTCATATCAAAAATACTAGAAAAAGTAGTATCAGCTCAAATTTGCACATTCTTGCAGGATAACAACATCCTTGAAGAATTTCAGTCAGGTTTCAGGCCCCATCATAGCACAGAAACTGCACTAGTTAAGATTACAAATGACTTGTTTTTAGCTTCAGACCAAGGCTGCATCTCATTGCTAGTCCTGCTCGATCTTAGTGCTGCATTCGACACTATAGATCATAATATTCTCATAGATCGCTTACAAAATTATATAGGCATTCAGGGACAGGCACTAAAATGGTTTAGATCTTACCTGTCTGATCGCTACCATTTTGTAGATCTCAATGGAGAACCGTCTGGTATAATGCCAGTGAAATATGGGGTCCCACAAGGGTCAGTTTTAGGACCTCTGTTGTTCTCAATATACATGCTTCCCTTGGGTAACATCATTAGAAGACATGGGATTAGTTTCCATTGTTATGCTGATGATACCCAATTATATATCTCAACTAAACCAGACGAAATACCTAAGCTGTCTAGATTAACTGAGTGTGTCCAGGACATAAAAGATTGGATGACCAATAACTTTCTTTTATTAAATTCAGATAAGACAGAGATATTACTTATTGGCCCAAAAACCAGCACACAACAGCTTTCACAATTCAGCTTGCGCTTAGAAGGATGTACTGTTATTACCAGCTCAGCAGTAAAAGATCTGGGAGTAATATTAGACAGTAACTTGTCTTTTGAAAATCACATTTCAAATATCACAAAAACAGCCTTTTTCCATCTTCGAAATAAATAAAACTTAGGAACATCTTATCCGTATCTGATGCAGAAAAACTAGTTCATGCATTCATGACCTCCAGACTGGACTATTGTAATGCATTACTAGGTGGTTGTCCTGCATCCTCAATAAACAAGCTTCAGTTAATCCAAAATGCAGCTGCCAGGGTTCTCACTAGATCCAGAAAATATGATCATATAACCCCAATATTATCATCCCTGCACTGGCTACCTGTTCAGTTTAGAATAAATTACAAAATAGTATTACTTACATACAAGGCCTTAAATGGTTTAGCTCCCACATACCTAACCAGTCTTCTGATACGCTACAATCCACCAAGCGCCTTAAGATCACAAAACTCCGGACTTCTGGTAGTTCCCAGAATTTCAAAATCTACAAAAGGGGGTAGGGCTTTTTCATATTTAGCTCCAAAGCTTTGGAATAGCCTTCCAGACAGTGTTCGGGGAGCAGACACGGTTTCTCAGTTCAAAAGTAGACTCAAGACGCATCTTTTTAATCTGGCATACACATAACTCATCCCAGTACTCATACTCCAGTACACCTATACCGAATGGCAACTACGCTAATTCTCCCCATCTGTTCTGTATTTCTCTACCCATCCCGAGGCATCGGGAGATTTTGCCAGCTTCAGTAGACAAAGGCCGACCCTGCGAGGTTCCTGAGGCACCCAGAGACGGACCAGCTCCAACTGGATTCAGCTTTATGATGGTTGGAGCTACACATGCTGCTCCTGTGCTTCCAGTGATCCAGACCTCATCTGCCCTCTGCACCTACTGACTCGTCCCTATGCTGAACTGGTCTTCATGTCAATTTAAATAATTTCTGTCATATTGAATTTTCACCTGCACAACACACAAGATGTTATATCATTTCTATCTGTTATCGCCCAAATGAGGATGGGTTCCCTGTTGAGTCTGGTTCCTCTCAAGGTTTCTTCCTAATGCCATCTCAGGGAGTTTTTTTCCTTGCCACCGTCGCCGTCACCCTTGGCTTGCTCATCAGAGAAATTTCATTCATTCGTCTCATTATTATCTGCACATTTTTCTCACACATCCACACTTCCAATTATTTTCTTTTCTATAATTATTATTATTATTTGTTCTTATTTATTTATTTTCTATTATAATTTTATTTATTTATTTATTACTTTATATATAATTATTCTATATATATATATATATATATAAATTTTTTTTTTTTTTTTTTTTTTTGTTAAATTTCTTAAATTTTTGTGAAGCTGCTTTGAGACAATGACCATTGTTAAAAGCGCTATATAAATAAAATTGAATTGAATTGAAAAGAGAGTCTTCCCCAGACACCAGACGCATCCCAAAGAGACACACAGGGCATCCATGCGACGAGACCTCCGACCAGAAACGGGGCACCAGGATGGATCAGACAGGTCCGGAGGGCAGAGGGAGTCTGGATCACTGGCAGCCAGTGGCGGACTGGGACAATAATTCAGGCCGGGAATTTGACTCCACTCCCAGGCCACCTCTGCTGCTGCAGTCACCACCACCCTATTCATGTAATCTACTGGACTGATAAACTTGTAGGCTAACCCTATTATTGTAACAGGTACAGTAGACTACCAGATGCAATATAAATGAATAAAAAAAATAACCCTTAACAACTCACTAGGAATACACCATTTATACTACCAAACCAATGACAAATAGAAAATTGGCTTTTTAAAAGAGATAATAAGAGACACATTCACATGTTGAAATTTTACATTTTATGTATTTTCAGTGCTCAACTCTAGTATACCAAATGTATCAGAAACACAAACACAAATAAACTTAACAAAACCTATGACGGTGTAAGTAACAGATAACAATGTTTACTCAATTATGGCATTATGTGGAACAGACCAGTAAGAGTAAACAGTAAGTAATTAGCACTACTAGTGCACCGGCTTTCACTGTCTCCTTCATCTTTCCCTGAATCCTTCTCTCTCTCACTCTGCACATCTAGTTGCTCTGCAATATGAAATAAGCGTGTTCAATAATCTGTATTTATAATTGTGCAGCCATCAGTTGTATGTCCCCAAAATCACAGTCCTACTACTGATCTTATAAATCATAAAAAGCACATGTTGTTTAAAAAGTATAGGCTGCTGCCTGCATGTTTAGTTTTGCTTATCTTAAACTTTACCTGAAGGGTCCTGCTCTGACTCTAACGCTGAACTGTCCATCACCTCTACTGTAGCTCAACAGCAGGAGCATTTGCAGCACTAGTGCTACTGCTGCTTCCTTCCTCACCTTTTCTAAATAAATAAATAAACAAACAAACATTGTAGGCTGCATATTGTAGACTAGAAATGAAAAATCTAAATAACTAATACTGAATTCTTTTCCATACCATCTACTTGATTTATTTATTATTTAAAAAATTTGACCCACTAACACTATTTTGTCTACTTTTTATTCATTTTTATTTATTATATTAAAAATATGCTACATGTAGACGAAACGAGACTTGACACAGCACAGCAGCACTTACATATTGTTGCTCGTTTGTTGGTTTAATTTTATCTATTGTGATTATCTAAGTGATTGGGATGAAAGTGTTCGTCTGCCAAATTATTATAAATATAATGTAAATGTAATCTTGACCGACCTGTTCCCTTACTGGCGAACATGGCTGGGATTTTGCAGCAGCTTGCTGCGTCTGCGGCTGGGGCTTTTTTCCTTTTTATACGCTCCCTCTCTGCTCCTCCTTTGCGTTTACGCTCCATTTTTTGAACGATTTAGTCAGATATACCCTGTCTCTGGATATAGCCAGATATTAGGCAGTGCGTCGCTGACGTTGGGTCATGTAGGAGGTCATGTGGGAGGTCATGTGGGAGTGTAATTTTTCCCTCCTGATCTTCTAATCTTCCCTTTCCATTGCCTGATTCGTAGATTGAGAGATCCGTCAATTAATTAGTAGTTGCACACCAGCCTATCACATGCCAGGCTGATCGTCTGCACAGCGGCAGCCGGCAGGCCAGAACGACCGTCAGGCCACCGGGAAATGTCCCGGTGCTCCCGATGGCCAGTCCGCCCCTGCTGGCAGCTCAGGAATGACAGAGAGAGAGAGTGAGAGAGAGAGAGAGAGAGAAAGAGTGAAAGGGGGAGACAGGGGGAGAGAGGAAAGAGAAAGAGGGGGAGAAAGAGAAGAGGAGGAGAGATGGCAATTAGGTATGGTCACAGTCATAATGTATAATGTGAATGTATATTTACTGTAGAGTGCAAGCAGGGACTCCGGCAGGACTAACTATGACAGCATAACTAAAAGGGAGAGCCAGAAGGAAACACAAACATGAGGGCTCCCTGAGATGTAAAGCAAACAATCACCTCACCGTCAACAAACCTGAGTGATCAAATGAGAGTGAGGAAGACAGCATCTAAACATACTAGTTCACCATACTCTACGTCCATAAATCCGCCAGATCTGCTCCTTTACCTATGGCAAATCTATTTATAAAAATGCTTGGCTAAATAAATAGGTTTTTAGCCTAGACTTAAACACTGAGACTGTGTCTGAGTCCCGAACACTATTTGGAAGACTATTCCATGATTTTGGGGCTTTGTAAGAAAAAGCTCTGCCCCCAGCTGTAGTTTTCATAATACGCAGTACTGACAAGCAGCCTGCATCCTTTGACCGAAGTAGGAGTGGCGGATCGTAAGACACTAGCAGTTCGCTCAGATACTGCGGCGCGAGACCATTTAATGCTTTATATTCAAGATTCAAGATTCAAGATTCTTTATTTGTCACATGCATAGTTATACAAGTACAACACGCAGTGAAATGTATCCTATATGTCAAGAG
Source organism: Channallabes apus (assembly GCA_030522415.1). Classification (NCBI taxonomy): domain Eukaryota; kingdom Metazoa; phylum Chordata; class Actinopteri; order Siluriformes; family Clariidae; genus Channallabes; species Channallabes apus. The sequence continues at coordinate 39,305,154 of CM060107.1, read as the reverse complement.
TAGTATTTTAAAATCAAAGCAAAATTTCACAGGGAGCCAATGTACTGAAGATAGGATAGGGTGATGTGCTCATATCTTCTGGTTCTAGTGATGGTCTGGTTCTACATGTGCTTCAAATGAAAGGCTGGAATCTATAATCACACCGAGGTCTTTTACTGTTGCACTTGATGGAACAGAAAGGCCATCTAAAGTTACAGTGTGGTCTAACATCTTACTTCTACACTGTAAAAAATTAATCATGAGGCTTGTAATAATAAAAAAAAAAAGATAATAATGCACATATTTCATTAAAAAAATGGTTTCCTGTGTTCCTTATAATATATTGAGAACATTTCATTAATAAAATTAAGAAATTAATTTTACCTATTTTTTTAAGGAAATGAGTGCAATTTTTAGGCTTAATTTGAGGAACCATTTAGTAAAAAATTTTGAGGAAAAAAGGCTCAATTATCCGGGTTTGATTGTCACCTTTATTTGAATCTCAACAACAGCAGTTATTGGACTGTTTTTGACGGAACAGACGAATAGTGTAAAATGTTAAGAAGAAAGTTAAGACCCTTACCAATTTTTATATTTTATTTTGATTTCTTAAATAAGCTCCTTTGTTGTATAAATGAAATAAATTAAACATTGTGAACATTTCTGAAAACATCCTATGCGCCATTAGCATACTTGAGTTTGTGTCACGGCGCTGTGCGAGGTCAGGCAGGCTGATAGGACCCAAGAGCAGACACCACTCTGGGATGATATTCTTAAAAGGGCTTTAATGATGAAAATGTAGGAGATAGGGTTGGTAGTGCTTGGTGTTACTCTCTCACGGAATACAGGTGTATAATGAACACGGGACTATAATGGAGGACAGAGGTGCAGCTCTGAAGCGGTTCTCTGACGTTTAATGAAGTGAGATTCTGTAGTTCACCTTGACGTGGAGGATGGCTGCTGGGTGCCTTTATGTATTGGAAAAAACAGACGTGGATGCAGAGATTGAGAGGAGCAGAGGCGTTTCACCTGTTGGTGTCTCGAAGGATGTGGAATCCGGAAGTGAGAAACAATCGCGAAGTCAAGGGGCGAAGCGTGAGTCAGTGTCCGTGAGAGCAGTCAAGGCCAGGTCAAACAATCCGAAGCGGAAGACGATAGCGAAGTCGAGGGGCGTGGCGTGGGTCGATGTCCGTGAAGCAAAAATCAGGTCTAACAAATCCGTAGGGGCGAGCGAAAAGCGAAAGCCGTTAAACAAAGCACTTGGTCAAAAAACGCATGAATCATAGGAAAAATAACCGCGAGGAAACTGGGCTGTGGAGCACGCAATAATTCGGCAGCAAGAAAGCGCGCTGCGCTTCCTTAAATGTCGGGAGAAATTATTTGTGAATGGGGAGCCGGTGTGTGTGGGAGGGGCGGTACGAAGGCGTGGGAAAAGACGTGACAGTCTAGAGACAACGTGACCGCGAGTAGAGAAATCTGACAGCGTGGGAACAAAAACAACAACAAACGAGAGGAGTGACAGGAGTTCGTGACAGTACCCCCCCCCTTACGAACGCCTCTGGGCGTTTGGACGGGGCGCCTCAGGAAAACGTTTGTAAAAGTCCGTAAACAATTTGGGGTCCAAAATGAACTTGGCAGGAACCCAGGTTCTCTCCTCAGGTCCATAACCCTCCCAATCTACCAGGTACTGAATGCCTCTCCCTCGGCGACGGGCCTTGAGGAGTCGCCGGGCTGTGAATGCCTCACCACCCTCTATGATCCGGGGAGGAGGAGGCGGGCGGGTGGGCGGACATAGCGGGTTGGAAATTAGACGTTTGATTTGGGATACATGAAAGGTTGGGTTGATGCGACGCATGGTGGAAGGTAAACTTAATCTTACAGAAGAGGGGTTGATGATCTTAGTTATGGTGAAGGGTCCGATGAACCTGGGTGAGAGTTTACGAGAGATCGTCTTTATGGGAACATCCCTTGTGGATAACATGACCCTCTGGCCGATGTGATACCTTGGAGCTGTGGAGCGACGTCGATCCGCTTGTTTCTTATAGTTTTTGACAGATTGGAGGAGTTGTCTTCTGGCTTGTAGCCAGGTTCTTTTGCACCGGCGGACAAATGCCTGGGCAGAAGGAACTGTTACCTCCTCCTCCTGGGAAGGAAACAAAGGTGGCTGATAGCCCAGGCAGCAGTGGAATGGGGACAAACCCGTGGAGGAAGTTGGGAGAGAGTTGTGGGCGTATTCGGCCCACGGGAGAAACCTGCTCCAAGAGGTTGGGTTCTGAGAGGTCATGCACCGAAGTGTTGCCTCCAACTCTTGATTCATTCTCTCGGTTTGGCCGTTTGTCTGTGGATGATAGCCTGAGGATAGACTTGTGGTGGCTCCAATGAGTTTACAGAAAGCTCTCCAAAACCTTGCTGTGAACTGTGGACCTCGATCCGAGACAATGTCCGTGGGGAGACCATGAAGGCGAAAAACGTGGAGAATGAGTAACTCAGCCGTCTGTTTGGCAGAAGGGAGTCCAGGGAGCGGCACGAAGTGGGCAGCTTTGGAAAAGCGGTCGACGATAGTTAAGATGCAAGTATGGTTACTGGAGTTGGGTAGTCCAGTAACAAAGTCGATGGCAATATGTGACCAAGGGCGGTGAGGGACTGGGAGTGGTCTAAGGAGGCCTGCCGGGGGCCTATTGCTGCTTTTGTTCCTGGTACAGGAGTCACATGCCGCCACATACTTGATAACATCCTCCCTCAACGTGGGCCACCAGAAACGTTGTTGGATCAAAAACTGGGTACGTTTGCCCCCGGGGTGGCAAGCAAGCTTGGAGTTGTGTCCCCATTCCAGGACCTGAGTGCGCATGGTTGCAGGAACAAAGAGACGACCCTGGGGAACATTACTTGGGGTAGGACCTTGGGCATGGGCTTGTTTTACCTGTCTCTCAATGTGTAGTAACGTGGCTGCCACTAAACAGCGAGGGTGAAGAATGGTCTCGTGGGGCAAGAAGACCTGGTCCGAGGAAAACTGCCGGGACAGAGCATCTGGCTTTGAGTTCTTGGCTCCAGGGCGGTAAGATAGGGTGAAATTAAACCTGGAGAAAAACAAGGACCACCTGGCCTGTCGGGCGTTAAGTCTCTTAGCTGTTTTCAAATACTCCAGGTTTTTGTGGTCTGTCCAGACGAGAAAGGGATGTTCAGTTCCCTCTAGCCAATGTCTCCACTCCTCTAAGGCTAATTTCACTGCTAGCAATTCTCGGTCTCCAATGTCATAATTTCTCTCAGCGGGTGAAAGGCGATGAGAAAAAAAAGAACAGGGGTGCAGCTTGTTATCCTTGGGAGTTCTCTGAGACAGTACTGCCCCCACCCCTGTTTCAGAGGCGTCCACTTCCACAACAAATTGTATGGAGGGATCCGGGATAGTAAGGATAGGGGCCGATGTAAATTTGGTCTTGAGCCTTTGGAAGGCCTCCTCTGCCTGTTCGTTCCACTGGAACCGGAGTCTTGAGGAGGTTAGTGTTGTGAGTGGGGCAGCAATGGTGCTGTAGTTCCTTATGAATCGTCGGTAAAAATTAGCAAATCCCAGAAACCGTTGAAGATCACGTCTGGAAGTGGGAGCCGGCCAATCAGTGACAGCTTCTACCTTGGTGGGGTCCATCTGGATCATGGATGGTGAAATAATGAAACCGAGGAAAGCGATAGAATCCTGATGAAATTCACACTTCTCGGCTTTGATGAATAATTTATTCTCAAGGAGTCTTCGCAATACTAGGCGCACATGGTTCTTATGCTCTTCGAGAGAACGTGAAAAAATCAAAATATCGTCAAGGTAGACGAAAACAAAAGAGTTCAGAAAATCCCTGAGGACATCATTAACTAAGGCCTGAAACACTGCCGGGGCATTGGTAAGGCCGAAAGGGACAACGCGGTACTCGTAGTGCCCTGTAGGGGTGTTAAAGGCCGTCTTCCATTCATCCCCCTCCCTTATCCGAACAAGATGGTAAGCATTTCTGAGATCCAGCTTGGTGAATACTTTGGCCCCTTGAAGGAGTTCAAAGGCTGTGGTCATGAGTGGGAGCGGGTAACGGTTCTTGACAGTAATTTCGTTAAGGCCTCTATAATCAATGCAGGGCCGAAGGGAATTATCTTTTTTTTTGACAAAGAAAAACCCAGCGCCTGCGGGGGAGGAGGAGGGGCGAATGATGCCTGTGGCAAGAGACTCTGTGATATAATGGTTCATGGCTTCTCTCTCTGGTGGGCTAAGTGAATAAAGGCGTCCCTTGGGGGGTGTGGTACCTGGGAGGAGGTTTATTGCACAATCATAAGGTCGGTGAGGGGGAAGTGAGAGTGCTTGTGCTTTGCTAAAGACAAGTTTGAGATCAGAGTACTCTGGTGGAACATTAGAAAGGTCAAGATGTTCGTCGATCATGATGGGAGGTGGAGAGTGAGTAGCAGCTGAGCGGAGGCAGGAGGCGAGGCATGAGGGGCTCCAACCCAGGATAATGTTCTTAACCCAGTCGATGTGGGGGTTGTGAAGAGCAAGCCAGGGGCGGCCAAGAACGATCGGAGAATAGGGGCTATTGACGACAAAGAGGGAGATGTCCTCCACGTGGTTGCCAGAAATGCGAAGAGTAATTGGAGTTGTCTGGTGTGTAATGGGAGGGAGGTTACTACCATCTAGGGCTCGCACAGAGAAAGAGGGGTTCAGACGATGTACAGGAATTCCCAAGTTTCTGACTGTGTTGAGGCTAATTAGGTTCCGATCGGCCCCGGAGTCAATCAGGGCTTGCATGGCATGGGACTTGTTGTCATGGACGAGGGAGACAGTGAAACATGAACGTGTGTTAGGGAGGTTTTTGTGAGTGGAGCCCTCCAGAACTCCCAGTTTAACTGGAGGGCTTACTTTTTTAGCGGGCAGTCCTTGAGAAAATGACCTGCTTGCCCACAATAAAAGCATGCTCTCTCTGTTCGTCGCCGCTGCCGTTCCTCTGAGGAGATGTGGGTTCGACCTATCTGCATGGGTTCCTCAGGAGAAGAGTGAGGGCATGGGCGAGCGGGTGGGCATGGAGGAGTAGGTGGACATGGAGAAGCAGGTGAGCGTGGAAGGGTGAGAGGAGAGAGAGACCTCCTGACTGTCTGAAGTCGATCACGTCGGAGACGAATACGAGCATCGACCCGCCCAGCGAGGTCCATGAGTTCGTCCAGATCAGATGGTAGCTCACGGGAGATAAGCTCGTCCTTGAGGGTTTCGGAAAGTCCCTCCAAAAAGGCATCAAACAAAGCCTGTTCGTCCCAATTGCAGGAGGCCGCCAGGGTGCGAAACTCTATCGCATAGTCGTAAGCTGAACGAGGTCCTTGGCGAAGCCTTAATATCTTCCCAGCCGCCTCTCGGCCAGAGGATGAGCGGTCGAAGACTCTCCTCATCTCCTGAGTGAATCTGTCGAAGCTAAAGCAGCAGGCATCCTGAGCGTCCCATACTGCCGTTCCCCACTCCCTTGCTCTCCCGGTCAGTAGTGTAATGACATATGCCACCTTTGAACGTTCTGTGGGAAAGGTCGAGGCCTGCAATTCCAGCACCAGCGAACACTGGGAGAGGAAGGAGCGGCAAGTGCCTGGTTCACCATCATAAGCCTGAGGCGGAGGAAGGCGTGGTTCCGGTGGTGGGGTGGCAGTGGCGGCCGGAGAGGAGGTCGTGTGGAGCTGTTGTACTTGGATCGTGAGCTTAGCAAGAGATTCAGAGACAGATGCCAGGGTCTGAGTGACTGACTGGATATCCTGCTGGTGTGAGCCAAGGAGAGTGCCCTGATTCTCCAGTGCGGTCCTCAGACGGCTCAGTTCTGCTGGGTCCATTCTTCTGGCCGAATTATTCTGTCACGGCGCTGTGCGAGGTCAGGCAGGCTGATAGGACCCAAGAGCAGACACCACTCTGGGATGATATTCTTAAAAGGGCTTTAATGATGAAAATGTAGGAGATAGGGTTGGTAGTGCTTGGTGTTACTCTCTCACGGAATACAGGTGTATAATGAACACGGGACTATAATGGAGGACAGAGGTGCAGCTCTGAAGCGGTTCTCTGACGTTTAATGAAGTGAGATTCTGTAGTTCACCTTGACGTGGAGGATGGCTGCTGGGTGCCTTTATGTATTGGAAAAAACAGACGTGGATGCAGAGATTGAGAGGAGCAGAGGCGTTTCACCTGTTGGTGTCTCGAAGGATGTGGAATCCGGAAGTGAGAAACAATCGCGAAGTCAAGGGGCGAAGCGTGAGTCAGTGTCCGTGAGAGCAGTCAAGGCCAGGTCAAACAATCCGAAGCGGAAGACGATAGCGAAGTCGAGGGGCGTGGCGTGGGTCGATGTCCGTGAAGCAAAAATCAGGTCTAACAAATCCGTAGGGGCGAGCGAAAAGCGAAAGCCGTTAAACAAAGCACTTGGTCAAAAAACGCATGAATCATAGGAAAAATAACCGCGAGGAAACTGGGCTGTGGAGCACGCAATAATTCGGCAGCAAGAAAGCGCGCTGCGCTTCCTTAAATGTCGGGAGAAATTATTTGTGAATGGGGAGCCGGTGTGTGTGGGAGGGGCGGTACGAAGGCGTGGGAAAAGACGTGACAGTCTAGAGACAACGTGACCGCGAGTAGAGAAATCTGACAGCGTGGGAACAAAAACAACAACAAACGAGAGGAGTGACAGGAGTTCGTGACAGTTTGTTGTAGTCTCTCCACAGAGTTCACTGAAACAAGTTTTGGGGAGTTAGTGTTTTACAATGTTACAAAGATATGAACCTAGAAATGGTTTACTGTACAAGTTCTCTCAGGTTTTAAGAAAAGATGTTATTATATATTGGGAATTTCCCAAGATGGCGCCGGTGAGGTCGGCTGCCGTCACGACTGCTCCGACCACCTTTTCTTTGTTTTTGTTTTTTAAGTTAGTTTTCAGTGTTTTAAAATCGGCAAAATCACCACCATTGAGTACATTAGGTATGATAGCGACACTCTTGTTTCTATTGGTATACAATGTACTCACAATTCGACGTTTTTTAACTCCGGATCTGAGCTGGCCGAGTGAGATCCTGTGGAAGAACAATGGACGCGACGCGAAGCGGCGGCCCCGAGGGAAACGAGCCAGCGTCAGGAACGGGCTGAGAGCCCGTGCACACTGCACACCTCTCCCTAGCATCCTGCTCGCTAACGTCCAGTCACTGGAGAACAAACTCGATGACCTCAGGGCCAGGATAAAGTTCCAGAGAGACATTCGGGACTGCAACCTTCTCTGCTTCACCGAGACATGGCTGAACCCAGCAGTGCCAGACCACGCCATACAACCAGCCGAGTTCTTCTCGGTTCACCGCATGGACAGGACGCGGGACTCGGGGAAGTCAAGGGGAGGCGGCGTGTGTTTAATGGTGAACAACAGCTGGTGCAACAGCGCGAGCGTTGTTCCTGTTACACGCTCCTGCACACCAAACCTGGAACTACTGTCCATCATGTGCCGTCCTTTTTATCTACCCCGGGAGTTCACATCGGTCATAATCAGCGCCGTTTATATAACGTCACAAGCGGACACTGACACTGCCTTATGCGAGCTGCATGAGGCGCTCACACAGCACCAGACACAGCACCGGGACGCTGCGCTTATTGTGGCGGGGGACTTTAATAGTGCCAACCTCAAACGCGCAGCCCCGAACTTTTATCAGCACATCACCTGCCCCACCAGGGGCGAAAGGACACTGGACCATTGTTATACTACGGTCAAAGACGGTTACAAGGCACAATCTCGTCCAGCGTTTGGTAAATCCGACCACGCCGCCATCTTCCTCATGCCAAAATATAAACAAAGACTGAAACAGGAAGTTCCAGTTCAGAGGGAGGTCGCGCGCTGGACGGACCAATCGGTGGCCGCGTTACAGGACGCACTCGATGACGCAGACTGGGACATATTCAGAAACAGCTCCGATGATGATGTCAGCATGTTTACGGAAGCGGTTGTGGGATTTATTGGGAAGCCAGCGGATGATACGGTGGAGAAAAAGACTATCAGAATGTTTCCCAACCAGAAGCCGTGGGTGGACAAAACCATCCGCGACGCTCTGAGATCTCGCACTGCTGCCTACAACATGGGCCTTGCGTCGGGGGACATGGAACCATACAAGGCTGCGTCATATAACGTCCGGAAGGCGGTGAAAGAGGCGAAGCAGCGCTACAGGAGAAAACTAGAGTCACAGCTTCAACAGAGTGACTCTAGGAGCCTGTGGCAGGGACTGAGAACAATAACGGATTATAAAGCACCAACATCCAGTATGATGAACGCGGACGCGACTCTGGCAGACGAGCTGAACACCTTCTACGCTCGCTTCGAGGCTGCAGCTAAAGATGCTAGCGATGCTAATGCTAATGACGCTAATGCTAACGGTGCTAACAGCTACAGACAGGAAGACACTGCCAGTACCGGAAACGCGCTCATCATCTCCGAGCACGACGTGAGGAGAGCCTTCAAGAGAGTGACAAGGAAAGCAGCAGGAACAGACGGTGATCCCCACATGCTTCAAAGAGTCCATCATTGTTCCTGTTCCAAAGAAATCACATCCTGCTTCTCTCAATGACTATCGCCCTGTATCCCTCACCTCAGTAGTGATGAAGTGCTTTGAACGCCTGATCAGAGACTTCATCATCTCTTCACTACCGGACACACTCGACCCACTACAGTTCGCTTATCGTCCAAACCGTTTCACAGACGATGCAATCTCAAATCTCCTCCACACATCTCTCACCCACCTGGACACTAAGAGGGGAAATTATGTGAAAATGCTCTTCATCGACTACAGCTCTGCATTTAATACCATAATTCCCTCCACACTCACCACCAAGCTGGAGCACCTGCGACTCAGCTCACCCATGTGTCAGTGGATCTCCAACTTCCTAACTGGCAGACCACAGGCAGTAAGAATGGGCGGTCATGTCTCAGCCTCCCTCACTCTCAGCACTGGAGCCCCCCAGGGTTGTGTTCTGAGCCCCCTGCTGTACTCTTTATACACCTACGACTGCGTGGCCACTACCAACTCCACCGCCGTCATCAAGTTTGCTGACGACACTGTCGTGGTAGGCCTGATCACGAACAATGATGAGTCGGCCTACCTGGAGGAGATTGGAAATCTGGAGAACTGGTGCCAGAGGAACAATCTCCTCCTTAACGTCAGTAAGACAAAGGAGCTGATAGTGGACTTTAGTACAAAGCAGGAGAGGAACTACAAGACCCCCGTCATCAACAGGAGCCCAGTGGAGAGAGTGGACAGCTTCAGATACCTCGGTGTTCACATCACGCAGGACCTGTCATGGTCCTGTCACATCAACACCGTGGTGAAAAAGGCCCGGCAGCGTCTGTACCACCACAGATGTTTGAGAGACTTCAGACTGCCCTCCAAGGTGCTCAGGAATTTCTACTCCTGCACCATAGAGAGCATCCTGACGGGAAACATCATGACCTGGTTTGGAAACAGCACCATGCAGGACAGACGAGCTCTACAGAGGGTGGTGCGTTCAGCTGAGCGCATCGTCCGCACCAAGCTCCCTGACCTGCACTCAATCTACACCACGCGGTGCTGGACCAAGGCCCGGAAGATTGTGAAGGACCTCAGCCATCCCAACAATGGACTGTTCTCTCTGTTGCGGTCAGGAAAGCGCTTCCGCTCCCTGAAGGCCAACACAGAGAGAATGAGGAGGAGCTTCTTCCCACAGGCGATAAGGTCTCTCAACCATACCACATTCACACCACAAACACAGAACTAATACAACCTGTTAACGGCAATGGACACTATGGACACTTTCATGCACATCTACACTTACATCGGAACTCATGTTTATATTTACATTCTGGACCTTTGCACAAAGACACTTTAATAAGGCACCTTAAGACACTTTTCTATGCATGCTTTCACACCATACTTCCTCCACCAAATTTCAATTAAAAAAAAGAAAATCTCTATTGTACAGTATATTTCTATTTTTATTTCTATTTTATGTACAGTATACTTTTATTTTTATTTCTATTTTTATTCTAGTTAAGTTAAAATTTTCCTATCGTATTTCTTTATTCATATTTATTTCTTACTATAAGATTTAATTCTCTTTTTAAGGTCACTGGCGGTTGTGTAAGCATTTCACTGCATATCGTACTGTGTATGACTGTGTATGTGACGGTCATAATTTGAATTTGATTTGAATTTGTTAGCATATAATGCTAAACAGTTGATTTCAATGGCATAGAAATTGTCAGATACAAACTGCTTTACAAATTGTTTTACAGATCTTAAAACTGCTGCAAATGTTATATACACTATTTTACACAGTGTTTAATATTTTGATACCAGTGAAACATGAAATAAAAGCATTTTTAAACACCAAAATGCATAATGTATTCATTTCATTATAAAATGTTTTTTATATTAAGTAATTTTCCTTAATACATATGAGTACGTTTTGTTTTATCTGCTTAAACTAAAAAAGATCATTCCACTAATAATGTTAAAATCATCATGTGTCTGGCTAAATAATTTAGGATTTTTTACATGATTTATTCAAGTAAATTCTACTAAAAAAATCTTGCCTTAAAAACTGCTTAAAAATAATATGTGCAATTTTGTTACCATATTTTTTTTAAGTAGATAGCGCATAAGATTTTTTACAGTGTAGCTGAATGCGGTCCTATGACTAGAACTTCTATCTTATCAGGATTAAGCAGAAGGAAGTTAATTAACATCAAATCTCTTATGTCCTGCACACATTGCTCAACTTTAGTAAGCTGTTTTTTGTCATCTGGTTTTCCTGAGACATATAACTGTGAAAACTAAATGAAAACTAATACCATGTTTACAGATTATGTTGCCTAGAGGAAGCATGTATAGGGAAAAAAGCAGTGGGCCTAAAACTGAACCTTGTGGAACACCAAACTTCACTAGAGAGAATGCAGAATAATCACCATTTAAGTCTACATACTGATAATGGTCGGTCAAATAGGATCTGAGCCAGGATCTGTACCCTTAATTTCTACTACATTTTCTAATCTGTGAAGAAGAATACCATGATCAATGGAGTCAAAAGCTGTATTGAGACAGAGTAATACAAGCATAGTTACACAACCCTGATCGGAGGCCAATAGGAGGTCATTTACTACTTTAACGAGTGCAGTTTCTGTGCTGTGATGAGGCCTAAATCCTGCCTGATACAGTTCATGTATGTTATTTCTATGCTACTATCTTTTCGAGAATTTTAGAGATGAAGGGGAGGTTTGATATTGGCCTGTAATTGGACAGCTGACAGGGGTCGAGGTCAGGTTTCTTTATTATCAGTTTAATAACTGCTAATTTAAAAGATTTTGGAACATACACAATGCTGAGTGAGAATTTAATTGTTGTCAACAGGGGTTCTGTTATTGCTATCTTTTTAAGAAAATGTGTCGGTATAGAATCTAATATACAGTACAGGTTGATGAATTTGCAGAAGAGATGAGTGAAATTAGTTCATTCTCTTCAAGGGGAGTAAAGTATTCTAAGTTCCGATCTGACATAGTTACAAACCGGATTCCAAAAAAGTTGGGACACTAAACAAATTGTGAATAAAAACTGAATGCAATGATGTAGAGATGGCAAATATCAATATTTTACTCAGAATAGAACATAGATGACAGATCAAAAGTTTAATCCGAGAAAATGTATCATTTTAAAGGAAAAATATGTTGATTCCAAATTTCACGGTGTCAACAAATCCCAAAAAAGTTGGGACAAGTAGCAATAAGAGGCTGGAAAAAGTAAATTTTTTAATTTGAAATATTAAAAATATTAAAATAACGAAGAGCTGGAAGACCAATTAACAGTAATTAGGTTAATTGGCAACATGATTGGGTATAAAAAGAGCTTCTCAGAGTGGCAGTGTCTCTCAGAAGACAAGATGGGTAGAGGATCACCAATTCCCACAATGTTGCGCAGAAAGATAGTGGAGCAATATCAGAAAGGTGTTACCCAGCGAAAAATTGCAAAGACTTTGCAGTTATCATCATCAACTGTGCATAATATCATCCGGAGATTCAGAGAATCTGGAACAATCTCTGTGCGTAAGGGTCAAGGGCGTAAAACCATACTGGATGCCCGTGATCTCCGGGTCCTTAAACGACACTGCACCACAAACAGGAATGCTACTGTAAAGGAAATCACAGAATGGGCTCAGGAATACTTCCAGAAACCATTGTCAGTGAACACAATCCACCGTGCCATCCGCCGTTGCCAGCTGAAACTCTACAGTGCAAAGGAGAAGCCATTTCTAAGCAAGATCCTCAAGCACATGGCGTTTTCATTGGGCCTGGGATCATTTAAAATGGAGTGTGGCAAAATGGAAGACTGTTCTGTGGTCAGACGAGTCACGATTCGAAGTTCTTGTTGGAAATGTGGGACGCCATGTCATCCGGACCAAAGAGGACAAGGAAAACCCAAGTTGTTATCAACGCTCAGTTCAGAAGCCTGCATCTCTGATGGTATGGGGTTGCATGAGTGCGTGTGGCATGGGCAGCTTGCATGTCTGAAAAGGCACTATCAATGCAGAAAAATGTATTCAGGTTCTAGAACAACATCTAGTCATCTCTTTCAGGGAAGACCCTGCATTTTTCAACAAGATAATGCCAGACCACATTCTGCATCAATCACAACATCATGGCTGCGTAGGAGAAGGATCCGGGTACTGAAATTGCCAGTCTGCAGTCCAGATCTTTCCCCTATAGAGAACATTTGGCGCATCATAAAGAGGAAGGTGCGACAAAGAAGGCCCAAGACGATTGAACAGTTAGAGGCCTGTATTAGACAAGATTGGGAGAGCATTCCTATTTCTAAACTTGAGAAACTGGTCTCCTCGGTCCTTAGACGTCTGTTGAGTGTTGTAAGAAGAAGGGGTGATGCCACACAGTCGTGAAAATGGCCTTGTCCTAACTTTTTTGGGATTTGTTGACACCATGACATTTTGATTCACCATATTTTTTCTTTAAAATTATAAATTTTCTCAGTTTAAACTTTTGTTCCATGATTTATGTTCTATTCTGAATAAAATATTGACATTTGCCATATCCACATTCAGTTTTTATTCACAATTTGTTTAGTGTCCCAACTTTTTTGAAATCCGGTTTGTAGTTTAACATCTGCATCAATTGCATTGTCCGGTTTCAAAGCCTCAATTTTATGCCTGATATTTACAATTTTATAATAAGACCTCACTATTGCACAATGTTGTTGTGGAGATTTCTGTAGTGGTCTTATTTCTAGTTAATTTGGTGTTAAATAAAAATCCATGGTAATAATAATAAACTACGGTATTAAATAAAAATCTAGCATTATTTTTGTTATTTTCTATAAGAGTGGAGAGATACGTTGATCTAGCTACACTAAGAGCTTTTCTATAATTCAGGATGCTCTCCTTCCATGCTATTTGAAATACTAACAATTTAGTTTGACGCCATTTACGTTCTAGTTTCAGAGTTGTCTGTTTTAAAGTACGTGTGTGGTCGTTATACCAGGGAGCGAGTTTCTTATCTCTAATAATTTTTCTTTTAACTGGAGCTACATTATCTAAGGTATAACGAAATGTCGACTCTAAATATTCAGTCGCCTGATTGAGTTCTGTTGGGTCAGACGGTGATCCAATCAAAGTTGTTAACTCTGGGAGATTACTGGTAAAGCTTGTAGCGCGGCCACATAAAGGGGCGGTTAAACAGCAGGGGAAAAAGGAAGGAGCTAATGTTGCTCACCTGCACAAACAAACTGACCCCTTTCGGTTATTTTCGTCCCCATGGCAACGGTGCCTTGGTTCTGGGGTTAAGCTCACGCGCGCATGCGCAGCTGTGCCGTGAGGGAACCCCGATGACCTATCAGGTCACGTGTGCCGGTATAAAGCCGGAACCGGCATGACGTTCGACACGGAGAGATGAAGCAAGCAGCGTTGTGTTTGGAGAGAGAGAGCGAGCTAGTTAGCGATTTCCCTTGGATTATTCTTTTCCTGGACGGCAACTATACCCCTCTCATTCCGTTTCTCGAGCTCCCGGACTTACCATCTTTCCCCGGTGAGATCGAGCCATCTCCCCATTTCACCATCCCATACATTCACAATAACATGGACTTGGACATTCATACATACGCACACACACACTCGCACACATTACTGACATTGTACATATTTGTTTATATTTTGTATATATTGTTTTTTTGTTGCACTTCATTTGTTTGTTTGTCTTTTGTAAATAATACACTTTGGTTTGGTTTGGGAATCTGTTGTTGTGTCCGTCTTTCCTTGCTCCGCGAAGGTTGCGCAATACCGGAAGTAAGTGAGATTAACCCGTTTTTAGATCTTAGACCCCGATTTAGTGTAATTAGCTCTAATAATAATTCTGAGCGTTACAAGCTCTGTGTGGATAAAAAAAAAAAAATTATTATTATGTTTTTTTTTTTTTGGCCTTTTTCCTGTCCCTGTACAGTTCCTCCCATTTTTTATGCATCATTAACATGCATCAAGGTTAAAAACCAGACAGAGGGGAAGGGTTTGAGAGGAGCATGTCTCTGCCTTGTCTCCTTACTTGATCCAGTAAAAAAAAATAATAAAATGCTTCTCCAAAGTGAATAAATAAATTTATGTGAGAAAAATTATACTGAGAAAAGTGAACAAATGCCATCTCATTCCCTCAGGCCCCACACAAGCCTTTGAAGAGCATTAAAGGATGATGTTACTTTAAAGGCAAAAATCTGTGAGGGGATGAAGTTTCAAATCGACAGATCAGTGTGTCAAAACTAAGTTTCCCTTCATTCAAAATAATAAAATGCTTCCTAAACATGCCAATTCAGATTCTTTTTCAAATTGTTCTAATACAGATTTGTGCACATATTGTTAAAATCTCCTAATCTACTGATCAAGTCCTGCAGGGATACCACATTTCCAACAAATTTTGATGTGAAGTATTTCAGTATTCCCTGCTTCAGCAGCTGGCCTTGGTCCAGCAAAACTTTGACAGGCTTTCAAAAACAGGCCTGTCTCCCTGTGGGTGTCCTTTTGTGTAAGGTTATATGTTATCCATGAAAAAATGTCAGGTAAGGTGCAGGGAGAAAATAATGCACTTGAAACTGACAAAGACACTTATAGATCACGGTTTTAATCTGGAGAAGAGAAAAGGGACAAAGGGAAGTTTTATTTTATATATCAAGGGCTCCAGACTTCAGTCCTAGGGCGACATATTGAATGGCACATGCATGCAAGGCTGAAGAACCTGGCCTCATGAAAAAATGAAGGAATTTTTTATAAGCGAAATATTGTATCTTATATGATTTCATAAAAATGCTATCCATTACCACTAGATGCATACTTTTCATACTTTTAATGCAATGCAAGTTCAATTGATAACGGTTTTATTTATGGACTGAAACCATCTTGTAGATTCACAAGTTTAATGTAATGGGGTGAAATACATAACTTACTTTTTTCCACTGCAAGCCATTCTGCAGTAGGTCATTGTTGTCACCAATCATTAAAAAAAAAACCTGTTGTGTTCATCTTTTGCTATGCACAGTGCATCATCTGTGCTCTGTCCTCTTCATTAATTGAAAAAGACCACCACAGGATGTGGAGCATTGCACATAGCAACAGGTGGGCTACAGTCATGACGTTCTACAAAAAGTGAGCTATCTGGTAATGGAGTGTGGCAAGCTGACCACTGAGTGTGTATAGAAGGTCTTTCAATTGAATCTGGCCTAATTTTGGGTTTGCTCACAAGAATATCACACTGACACAATGTATTGGAAAAACACAACCACTTGTTTTTAACAAATTATTTAACATATCTATTTTTTAAAAATGTTTAAGTCTATGAACAGTATATAATATTTAAATCAATTAAATAATTAGAATATTACATATATAGTTACATACATACATAGTTACGTGTGCGGGGTGTGGACTTCACACAAGGCATAGTTGCAAGGGTGAGAACTTGAAAGAGTCTTTTAATAAAGGAAAACAGAACATAACCAAACAGGAGCCAATATAACAAGAGCAAAACTACACTAGGAACTAAACATAAAGAGCTAAACAAGACTAGGAGAATATACAGTATAGGCCCTTCTCAAAAAATTAGCATATTGTGATAAAAGTTCATTATTTTCTGTAATGTACTGATAAACATTAGACTTTCATATATTTTAGATTCATTACACACAACTGAAGTAGTTCAAGCCTTTTATTGTTTTAATATTGATGATTGTGGCATACAGCTCATGAAAACCCAAAATCCCTATCTCAAAAAATTAGCATATCATGAAAAGGTTCTCTAAACAAGCTATTAACCTAATCATCTGAATCAACTAATTAACTCTAAACACCTGCAAAAGATTCCTGAGTCTTTTAAAAACTCCCAGCCTGGTTCATTACTCAAAACCGCAATCATGGGTAAGACTGCCGACCTGACTGCTGTCCAGAAGGCCATCATTGACACTCTCAAGCAAGAGGGTAAGACACAGAAAGAAATTTCTGAACGAATAGGCTTTATCAAGGCACCTCACTGGGAAGTCTGTGGGAAGGAAAAAGTGTGGCAGAAAATGCTGCACAATGAGAAGAGGTGACCGGGCCCTGAGGAAGATTGTGGAGAAGGACCGATTCCAGACCTTGGGGGACCTGCGGAAGCAGTGGACTGAGTCCGGAGTCGAAACATCCAGAGCCACCGTGTACAGGCGTATGCAGGAAATTGGCTACAGGTTGCAAATTTTGCATGTCATTCGGAAATCAAGGTGCCAGAGTCTGGAGGAAGACAGGGGAGAGGGAAATGCCAAAATGCCTGAAGTCCAGTGTCAAGTACCCACAGTCAGTGATGGTCTGGGGTGCCATGTCAGCTGCTGGTGTTGGTCCACTGTGTTTTATCAAGGGCAGGGTCAATGCAGCTAGCTATCAGGAGATTTTGGAGCACTTCATGCTTACATCTGCTGAAAAGCTTTATGGAGATGAAGATTTCATTTTTCAGCACGACCTGGCACCTGCTCACAGTGCCAAAACCACTGGTAAATGGTTTACTGACCATGGTATTACTGTGCTCAATTGGCCTGCCAACTCTCCTGACCTGAACCCCATAGAGAAACTGTGGGATATTGTGAAGAGTAAGTTGAGAGACACAAGAATCTGCAAAAGGATTCCCGACCTAGTATTGAGTGCATAACTCCACTGTAAAATGTAACTGATGATCTTACTAATAAAAGTAAGTGATTATAACTTATTTTGAATAAGTTTGTTGACTTTACTAAGTTTAACAAAGTAATGACAACTTTTGTGCACTGAAAGTGATTAAACTAAATAGGTATCATTAAACTTTACTTACAATAATGAGTATTTTGACGTCATCTACGTCATGACGTACGTCGTTGTTCTGACTGACGCTACCAGAAAACTGAACCAAGATGGCGGACACTCGTGCGAGTCTGGACGTACGTTGGGAGATTTGTAAGTAAATGTTTTTTATCTGCGTTTTATTTTATCATAATAACTACAATTATATCTTTCAAAACATGTTTAATGTTTGGCTTTGCTGTCTTTTTACCGGTAACGTTAATGTCGAAATCTCGACAAGTGACTCTGCAGTGCTCTACTTCGCGTGCATTTTTTAAACCGTTAACTCCGCTGGTGTATTTAATTTATATGTAACGTTAATGTTCTAATAAGTTAGTCGGCATATTTTTTATTCTGTTTTTGTTAAGCGATCTGTTCTGGAAAATGCGAATTTCTGCTTGCCTTCAGCTGTTAAAGTACTTGCGGCGAGCTCTAACTTTTATCCATTACATTAAGGTTAATGACACAAAGTTAGCAATATATTGTAAAAAAAAAAAAAAAGTTAATAATAAGAGTTGTGAAAACTAGGGATGGTAGAGACACCGGCAAGCTCGTATTAACATTTACATATTTTTGGCCTTGTAGGCTAAAGTGGATGCAGAGTCTGTGAACTTGGTAAGTGTCCTTTTTTCGTTTACTTTAGATATTTTTAGCAGCTTCACACGTAATCCTGCATTGAATATTTATCCAATATTGTACAGATCAAGTTAGGAACTGAGTGAAGTAGAATAACATGTGTTCAGAGTTTACAAACAATGACTGAAACTGCATTGGCTTTGGCCTCATTGGTCGACTTTGTAGCATTTGCCAGATCTAATTTATTATAATCATGAAAACTGAAATGCTGTTATTTTTTGAAAGCTGTCACAGAGAATAATCTGATCTTGAAAATAACCGATTCTGGTGAATCACTCTCAACAGTGAGTAAGAGAGCATCATATTTTCAGAAAGAATTTCCAGTTGTAATGCCGATAGAATATAAACTTGGGAAAGACTCACAACCATTTGCTTATGTGCCAGTGCTGAATGTTATTTTATTATTTAACATATATTTATATAAAATAATTTTTATATAATATTTTATAGATATTTTAATTTTATAAAATGTATCTTTTTTTTTTTTTTTTACAGAGCACTGACATCACTGCAAAGCGCACAGCAGTTCTTCGTGGCCTTCCACTCATTCTTGGAGAAGAAGCCTCAAACTTTTTTACAACAGCACTGGTAAGTACCTTTACTATAACCCCCACACAAACATCACATATAGGCATTCGATTATGTTTTAGGCAACTCCTTAATTTGGACCAGATAAGTAAATTCTGCTTTTGTTTCACATTTCTTAATCAAGCCCTTGTACTGTTCATTTTGTCAAATTTCTACAATGTACTTTAACAACAGTTTTTATTAGTTGTACGTAGAACATGGCCCAAGAGATGGTCCTGATTCTTTAGGTGACATACTTGTGAGATTTCCCATTTATAATGTAACAAGAATGGTAATATTGCTGTTCCCTTTTTTTTTTTTTTTATTTTAAATTAGGACTGTGAATGTGACACACCCCAGATTTCTATTGGGATACTGACTGTGATACCAGAAGATAGCCAGGATTCCCCACAAGCACTGCATTTGGAGGCTTTAAACACCGCAATCACCTTGGAAGGAACCATCGTGATGGATGATCTTGAAAATCTTCCAGATGCCATGTGTCTACTTTTTGGGCTGATATATGCACTGAGTACCCTCCACAGCTCAAGAACAGCTTTGAATTTATTCAGAGTTTTTCTCTCTTGGACACAAATCTCTGAAACCAGTACTACAGTCACTTAACAACCTGCTGCTGATGTAACTTGAGGCTGTTTGAGATTGTTTAAAGGGATAGTTGAATCCCTTTAATCTTTTGGTTGCACAGAAGTTTAATTAAACATTTCAACTGTTACCTGTCAAAATGTTGAAAATGTTTAAAAAAAAAATGTTCTTAAGTTTTAGAGCAATGGTATTGCTAAAGGTTTTTTTTATTTTAAGCACTGTTAAGACTTAAGCTAGTGTTGATTATTTTAAAATCAACCACCTGTTCAGTTTCAGGTCAAACATTGTCAAGCAGTCAGGATCCTTTTTTTTTTTTTTTTTTTTTTTTTTTTTAGCTGCACTTAAACACTGCACTTTTCAGTTGCTTTAGGAGATTAACATGAGTAACATGTTTTTTGTTTATCAAAAATTGTTAGTGCTACATTAAAAAAAACTTGTATAATAAACTGTTAAAGCAACAACTGAACTTGAGTTTGTCTTAACTTATTGTTTTTAGTTTAGCTTACTTGGGATTTTTAAGGCAATCAGTTTCCTAATATTTTCCTAGTAATGTGAACACTAATAAAGTTAACTCAAATAATGATTTTAAGTCAACAGTACTTAAGCATACTTGATTAACAAGTTGTCCCTACAAATTGTGTTAAGTTATGCTAACTAAACATTAATACTCTACTTTACATGGAAATTTTAAGGCAATCGGTTTCCTCACTTTTTCTAAGTAAAGTCAACTTATTACATTTTACAGTGTGAACATAATTATTTGAAGGTTGACTTTTTTTGTATTAAAAACACTTTTATTGAATTAAAATTTCATCCGAATTAGCATATTCGGATGAAATATGCAAATTTTTTGAGATAGGGACTTTGGGTTTTCATGAGCTGTATGCCACAATCATCAATATTAAAACAATAAAAGGCTTGAACTACTTCAGTTGTGTGTAATGAATTTAAAACATATGTCTAATGTTTATCAGTACATTACAGAAAATAATGAACTTTATCACAATATGCAAATTTTTTGAGAAGGACCTGTACAGGCTAGGAGATAAACTGAAACAGCACTTTATCAAAAGTAGAACAGACAAAGGGCTAAACAAAACTGGAGCACAGCAGACCAGGAGTTAAGGGAGAAATGGCATGACGCAGAGACATGGAGAACTCACAGAAAGATAACTTAACAGTAAGTAAACTAAACAGGTGCCCGACAAAGGACATTTTTTTTTTCTTTTTCTTTACAAGAAAAACTACTTATAATGAAACTAATGAACCACCTCGGTTCAGGTGACCGCTCTAATCACCTGACTGAGGTGCATTCTGGTAAATGAAGTTTAACTTAAAAGGAAACACAAAATGGAGTCTCTGCGCATGGTGCCCTCTGGTGGTATTCCGTGACATACATTACATACATACCAACATACATACATATTACATACACACCAAACAATTTATAAGGAGCCCTTGTAGATCTGTTCATTCATGCAGATCTAATCTAATTGAATTAGTTAATATGCACCAGCAGCTCAAAACAGAAAAAACATGTAAGCATGGGTCAGAAGTTGTCTAAGGCCCAGGGTATGGCCGTTGTTGCCAGAAAGGGTGGCCTGTGTATGTCAGAATCTTAAACTCCTGTGATTTTTAAGGATAACAGTCTAGAGTTTGCACAAATTGGGGGAAAAAGAACTCTCAGTGAGTAATACTTCTCTGAGTGGAAACAGGCTGTTAATGAGTGAGGTCAGAGATGAATGGCCATACTGTTTCAAGCTGACAGGAAATCTACAGTAACATAATAACCACTCTTTACAACAGAGCAGAAAAGACTCTCTAAACACAATTTCGAAAGGCATTCTTAATAATTTCTTTAAAAAAATTGCATTGTTTTAATGATTAATATTTTGTCTGTCTTCCTCTCTCATCCCTTTCATGGACTCCATTCTTCTTGCATCAGGCAGAAGGTACTGTGCAACCACTACCAGACTCTGCAACATTTTCTTCCCAGAGGTGGTTCAAATACTTTGCTGCCTCTTATCACCCACCAACCTCTTCAAAATCTTCTATCATAGAACCATGACTGCACATTATAAAGCTGGTATGGGACACTTTACAAGACTCTTTTTGCTCCTATCTTTCATTCATCTCTCTTTTTGAAGGTCAATAGTTTAAACAATTGTTTGGACTAGTTTATTCACATAATCATTTGCTGTTGGCCCGTTAAGTTAATATACACTGCCCCGCATATTCACTGTCTTCTATTGCATTTGCTCTTCATTTCATTGCTTCACACTGTTATATAACTGCAGTAATAGTACTGTACCAGTCTCTTTTGTGTTAAATTATGATCCTAGAAAACACTGTTTTTGATGTACTGTATATGACCTACATGTCAAACCCACTTTAATTTTAACAGACCTATGTGAAGCTAAATACTATAATTGGATATTTTTATTCTGTGTTTACATAGGTGTGACCTACCTTTAGTTTCATTCTACACTCTTGGCAAATGGTGAAACCTAGACCTTTTTTCTATCACAGCTACTGTAACTAACCAACAAACAGCTAGCTGTTCCCCGACTATCAATAGTAGCTGCTAAATAAGTTGTCTTGGCTGTATGGAGACATAACCTCATTAACTGATTATGAAAATGATTTCATGTTATAGTGGAAAAATATCCATGTGCAACCAAAATATTTATCACTATTGCATGTATACCATTATAATGCAAATTATGAAGCCAGAAGTAATTTTCTTCTTACGCATTAATACTGCCGTTAAAACTGCCTAATTACAGTAGATAATGCCAGGTGAATGTTCACATTTCCAAACTCCCATGTTATTGTCACGTTCTGCTAGATGTTGGACTGTGGGCTTGGTGTGGAGGCATAGACACAGAGGGGATAAGGTGTAACAAAAGAGTCTTTAATAAACAATAATCCAAACAAACATGAACAAAGGAAGTTGGCTAAAAACGTGGAGCATACTATAAACTCAAACTAAAAACATACACAGACTAGGGATGACAAACACTGATACAATACAGACTGGACAAGACAAGACATACTAAACAGACTAGCTGACTAAACACTAGGGACTATGCATGTAAGGGATAAACAAACAAGACAGGCTTGGCTAGGTCTACTAGCTGTTACGCCCATTGGCTGCTAAGCTAGCTAATAGCTAAAAAGACCAATTGCTAAACAGGCTAGTAGCCTGAGACCCAACTGATAAACATACAGGGTACACAGCAGACGAGGTATGAAACAGACTAAGAACTCTAAAGGTTAGTGGCTAAACAGGTTAGTACCTAAACAGACTAAGAGCTAATCAGACGATGAGACTAGACAGACTCGAAGACTAGACAGACTAAGATCTAAACATGTTAGTAGTGCCCTCATTAGTATTTATACAGACTAATAACTAAACATGCAATGGGGGTTACTTACACATGAGGGTAAACACAAAAGGCTAATTCTCCTAGAGGCTAATCCTGCTAGGAGACACAAAGACATCTTAATATAAAAAACTTAAAGCTCCATAAACAAAAAGACCAACTATCAAAACAAACTAAAACAAAACCAAATCAAACTAAACCCACTTAACAGAACAAAAATTAATGCTCGACCCAGTTTCCCAGAACTAACAGCTATTTATAAGAGATCTAATGAGCCTCCTCAGTTCAGGTGAGCATCCGCGTCACCTGACAGAGGAGCCTTCTGGGCTATGAACCAAAACTACAAACATAAACATTGCCCTCTAGTGGGAAACCCTCACAGTTATAAAAGTTACTAAATATTTCTGTTAGTTAGTCATCAGTTGGGTGACATCAGTTGGATCTAGTGAAAAATAAAGTCAGAGAGAATATTGCAGGTGAGGAAAAGTTAAATTTTTTGGCCTTATTGATCAGTAAAGCTATAGAATTTAATCAATCTTTTGTTGGTTAATTCAGTGTATTGAATCAATGGACCAGTTGTCTATTCAGAATTGAATCATGCTTTTAAAATTATTTAGACAAACTTACAAACATTAATTGAACTAAAATAAAATTAAAATATACAACTTTTTTTTGGCAGAAAGGGAACCTGCAAAAAAAAAAAAAAAAGGAGATCGCTTGATTAACTTTCCACAGGAAATGTGTGGTAACATGAAGTAAATGTATGAGTGTCTTTAGACTCATACTCATTCAGGTGAAGGTAGATTTTACTCTCAGCTGTGTGTGAAACAAATAAAAAAGAATTCCTGCTGGAATTATGAC
The DNA here is from genome assembly GCA_030522415.1 of Channallabes apus. Classification (NCBI taxonomy): domain Eukaryota; kingdom Metazoa; phylum Chordata; class Actinopteri; order Siluriformes; family Clariidae; genus Channallabes; species Channallabes apus. The sequence goes on along the minus strand of CM060107.1, from coordinate 39,281,754 downwards.
ACATTATCAAGTTGTGAACTATACACTCATTGCCATATGAAAGATTCATTCAAATACCAAACATCACACTTTCTTTAGCTTTGTAAACTAAAAAAACAACAACAACAGTTCCTTACTTATGATTGAGTTCTGCTCCGGGAGGATTTATTCGCAAGTCTGACAAAGCGAATCTTATATGCCTTTGACACGACACAAATATACACTGCACAAATATACACTATAAAGCATGCCAATCCACTTGACAAAATTTGTCCCCTTTCCCAACACAAAAACTCAAAAACGTAGCCCCGTGCCCCTAAGGAATTTAATCTCCCATAGAAATGTCTCTGTGACTTTAAATCAGTAACTTGGAAACCATTTAGTCTAAGAGCGAAGTTCCCCATAAGAAATGATGGAAACTCCAATGTGTCACGAACCTGCACAGTTTACCCAGCACATCCAGTTCTTAACTCCATCCAGGGTTTTCCGTGCTCCCTGGGCTGATTACCTGAGCACACCTGTCCCTAATTTGGCAACACATTGGTGGCTTTAAATAGAAGCCGAATATTTCACTCCTTGCCGATGTATCTTACTTGTGTGCTCTTTGTCCCGTTTCCCAAACAAGCTTCCTTAGTGCTCCAACTCTGTGTTCGACCTCGCCCGTTTTCTGGATTCTGTTTCGTGCCTAGCCCTTTGGAATTTCCTTCAGTGTTTGTGCCTACGTGTATGACCTCGCAAGCTTTTTGGACTTTTGGATAACGGACTTACGATTTGGATTCTTTCGCCCCCGCTGCTGGAACTCTGGATACCGAACCTCTCCTGGAAAAAATGACTCTTCTCGTCCTTCTTCTCTCTTCCTCCGCAATCCGGCTTTTCAGCCGGCGACACGAGCACTTCCGTGTTCGCGGATCTCAGGAGAGCGCTCACGCTGCGCGCCAGCCTCCGTCTTCACCAAGGGAATCAAACCACTGCCCTTCGCCTTGTGTCCACTGCATGCTCTGCATAGCAAGAACCAAGAACGCTCGCAAAGACCCACGATTACTTCGGCGGTCTACTTCCGGGATCGCGGAGATTCCCCGCGTCATATCCCCGCCTCCTCTCTCGTCACTAGGGCTTCCCCAGGCTCAGTCACTAAGCACGCACACACACACACACCACCTCCCTTCTCCACTCATACGGCACTAACACATCTAGCGTCCCTGCACTCGAAGAACATCTCTTAAGGAACAGTCTGCTATTGGGTTCACTCCTATCCAAGCCCTCTGACAGTATACATCGGCCATGACGGACCCAGCGGACTTAGAGCATTTAAGGCAAGCGCTCTTACAACAAGGAGCGCTGCTGGGCTCTCACCAACAAAGCATCCAGGAGGTGACCCAGACTCTCTCTTCCATCACCACTCAACTTCAACAACTCTCAGCTAACCCTCCTCCGACCCCGATGCCAACTCCACGTCTTGAACCTCGACTTCCAAACCCACAACCATATAACGGTGAGCCCGGAACCTGCCGCTCCTTAATTTCCCAATGCTCGCTATTGTTGGAGCTCCAAACGTCTCTTTTCCCTACTGAGCGCTCCAGAGTGGCCTACGTGATCTCGCTCCTCACCGACCGAGCTCGCGAATGGGGGACTGCGGTCTGGGATGCTAATGATCCATGCTGTTCCTCTTTTAAATCATTTACGGAGGAGATGAGAAGGGTGTTTGACCGCTCCCACTCTGGCAGAGAGGCAGCCAGACATCTTCTGGAGCTCCGTCAAGGTTCTCGTTCAGCCTACGATTATGCCATTGAGTTCCGTACACTGGTGGCTTCTGCTAACTGGGACACCCAAGCCCTTTATGATGCCTTCCTTCATGGTCTATCTGAGGAGGTTAAGGACCACCTGATCAGCCAGGAACTCCCCAGAGATTTAAATGGCCTCATGGACCTAGCAGGGCGAGTGGATGCTCGTCTAGCACAGAGACGCCGTCATCGAACCTCTCAGCCTACTTCTGGGCCCAGACCCTCGGTTTCACTCCCGTCTACTTCCAACTCTGTCTCGTCGCCAAGACCCATGGCAGACCCAGAACCCATGCAAGTGGGCAGGACCCGGATCTCGCCAGAGGAACGTCAATGAAGAGTCCAATCTGGTTCCTGTCTTTATTGTGGCCAAACAGGTCATTATCGCCTCCAGTGTCCGTTAAAAGCAAAGCCCCTCCGGTGAACCTAGGGGCTCTGGAGGGGCCCGCCACTAACCATTTCCCTAGCCCACGTCCGCTCCTTCCAGCCATTATCATAGCGCGGGGCGGGTTTCACACTATCTCAGCCCTAATCGACTCTGGATCTGATCAGAACCTGAATTCCGCCTCAAAGGTTCAGGAACTGAATCTCCCAACGCAGCCTTTGGGAGACCCATTAGCCGTTCGGGCCCTTTAAGGAACCCCCCTGCCTGTCATCACCCGACGGACGGCCCCGATAACCCTACAAGTGTCTGGCAATCATACAGAGGAAACGTCCTTCTTAATCATGCAGAACGCCCATTCCCCTATAGTTCTCGGACGCCCATGGCTGACTCGTCACAACCCTCACATAGACTGGTCCAAGAACACCATTCTGGAATGGAGTCCTCTGTGCTTGTCAACCTGTCTTAAGTCAGCTCACTACTCACCGGCCACAACCTCTGGCAATGAGGAATTTCCCGACCTCTCAGCTGTTCCTTCGGACTATTCGGACCTCAAGCAGGTCTTCAGTAAGTCGCGGGCCCTCTCTCTACCACCCCACCGGCCATATGACTGTGCTATTGACCTCTTTCCGGGCTCAACACCTCCCAGGGGGAGACTGTATTCATTATCGTCACAGGAGAGAGAAGCCATGGATAGATATATATCAGAGTCTCTGGCTGCCGGAATCATCCGTCCTTCTTCGTCTCCTGCTGGAGCTGGGTTCTTCTTTGTGGCAAAAAGGACAAGACCTTACGGCCGTGCATAGATTACCGAGGTTTGAACGAAATAACAGTCAAGAACCGTTACCCCCTTCCACTAATGTCTACTGCCTTCGACCTCCTCCAGGGAGCTAATGTTTTTACTAAACTTGACCTCCGTAACGCTTACCACCTAGTCAGGATCAAGGAAGGGGATGAGTGGAAAACTGCTTTTAACACCCCATCGGGACACTATGAGTACCTGGTGGTGCCGTTCGGTCTTTCCAACGCCCCGGCAGTCTTTCAGTCTCTGGTCAATGACGTTCTCAGTGACTTCTTGAACTCGTTCGTATTTGTTTATCTGGACGACATCCTGATTTTCTCTCGCTCTTTGGAGGAACACAGAGTGCACGTTCGTCAAGTCCTTCAAAGGCTTCTGGAGAACCAACTGTTCGTAAAAGCAGAGAAATGCGAGTTCCATTGTATGACGACTTCCTTTCTTGGCTTCATTATCGCCCCGTCTAAGGTCCAGATGGACCCAGCTAAGGTGAAAGCAGTGACCGACTGGCCTAGACCAGCCACTCGAAAGGATCTCCAGCGCTTTCTTGGGTTCGCAAATTTTTATCGTCGGTTTATCCGAAATTACAGTTCAGTGGCAGCCCCGCTCATAGCCCTCACGTCCATCAAGAACCCCTCTCTGTGGTCTGATCAAGCGGCGGAATCGTTCACCAGACTCAAGGATCGCTTCACCTCAGCACCCATCCTCACCCAGCCGGATCCCACTCTTCAGTTCGTGGTGGAAGTTGACGCGTCAGACTCCGGGGTTGGGGCAGTTCTTTCCCAGAGATCACCAACCGACGACAAGCTACACACCTGCTGCTATTTTTCTCTCCGTCTTTCGACCACAGAGAGAAACTACAGAATCGGCGACCGGGAGCTACTCGCAATAAAACTGGCACTAGGGGAATGGAGACACTGGCTCGAGGGGACTGAGGTCCCATTTCTCATTTGGACGGACCACAAAAACCTGGAGTATCTCAGATCGGCCAAACGTCTAAATGCCCGCCAAGCAAGATGGTCATTATTCTTAACTTCTCTCTATCCTTCCGACCAGGGAGCAAGAACACCAAGCCCGATTCCCTCTCCCGTCAGTTCACCTCAGTCACAGGTGAGGCTCCAGTTTCCACCATCCTGCCTTCACAAAACCTCATTGGGGCCACTTCCATTGACATAAAGTCCCTGGTTAAGCGGAGCCTAGAACAAGAGCCTGACACCCCAGAAGCACCGCTGGGCAAGCTCTTTGTACCACTGATGGCTCGCCCCCAAGTTCTCAAATGGAGCCATAATTCTCAATTAGCCTGTCACCCTGGTGGAACTCGCACCCTCGCTCTGTTACAGCAGCGCTTTTGGTGGCCTTCGATCCGAGAGGACACCCGCCAATTTGTTGCCGCTTGCGACATCTGCACTCGCAATAAGACAGGCAATAAACCACCGGCAGGCCTCCTCAGACCACTTCCTGTGCCCCACAGACCCTGGTCCCACATTGCCCTGGACTTCGTCACGGGGCTCCCAGATTCTGATGGTAACACCTGCATTCTAACCGTTGTCGACCACTTTTCCAAAGCCGCCCACTTTGTTCCCCTCGTTAAACTTCCCTCTGCCAAAGAGACGGCCGAATTGCTCATTCTGCATGTCTTCTGCCTTCATGGCATTCCTGTGGACATCGTCTCTGATCGTGGACCCCAGTTCTCTGCCCAGTTCTGGACGGCATTCTGCAAACTTGTTGGAGCTACTCCCAGCCTGTCCTCCGGTTATCACCCCCAGACCAATGGGCAGACCAAGAGAGCCAATCAGGATGTGGAAACAGCACTTCGTTGCATGACCTCCAAGGACCCTTGCTCCTGGAGCCGAATGCTACCGTGGGTAGAGTACGCACACAATTCCCTACCCACAGCATCTACAGGCATCTCCCCATTCCAATGTTGTCTGGGATACCAACCTCCCTTATTCCTATCCCAAGAAGAGGAGGTGGCAGTTCCCTCTGCCCAAGCCTTTGTACGACGTTGCAAGAGGACCTGGCTGCGGGCGAGAGCTAGACTTCGCCAGTCAATCACACAATTTAAACGTCAGGCCGATCGCCACCGTTCTACCGCCCCTGCCTATCGTGTTGGACAGAGGGTCATGCTCTCCACCCGCAACATCCCCATAAAGACACTCTCCCGCAAGATCTCTCCTAGATTCATTGGCCCATTTACCATAGTCAAGATCATTAACCCTTGCACAGTCAGACTGCTCTTACCATCCACGATGCGACGCATTCACCCCTCATTCCATGTTTCCCAGATAAGACCCATAGTATCCTGTCCACTGAGTGGACAAGTCTGACAAAGCGAATCTTATATGTCTTTGACACAAATATACACTATAAAGCATGCCAATCCACTTGACAAAATTTGTCCCCTTTCCCAACACAAAAACTCAAAAACCGTAGCCCCGTGCCCCTAAGGAATTTAATCTCCCATAGAAATGTCTCTGTGACTTTAAATCATTAACTTGGACACCATTTTGTCTTAGAGCGAAGTTCCCCATAAGAAATGATGGAAACTCCAATGTGTCATGAACCTGCACAGTCTACCCAGCACATCCAGTTCTTAACTCCATCCAGGGTTTTCCGTGCTCCCTGGGCTGATTACCTGAGCACACCTGTCCCTAATTTGGCAACACATTGGTGGCTTTAAATAGAAGCCGAATATTTCACTCCTTGCCGATGTATCTTACTTGCGTGCCCTTTGTCCCGTTTCCCAAACAAGCTTCCTTAGTGCTCCAACTCTGTGTTCGACCTCGCCCGTTTTCTGGATTCTATTTCGTGCCTAGCCCTTTGGAATTTCCTTCAGTGTTTGTGCCTACGTGTATGACCTCGCAAGCGTTTTGGACTTTTGGATAACGGACTTACGATTTGGATTCTTTCGCCCCCGCTGCTGGAACTCTGGATACCGAACCTCTCCTGGAAAAAACGACTCTTCTCGTCCTTCTTCTCTCTTCCTCCGCAATCCGGCTTTCCAGCCGGCGACACGAGCACTTCCGTGTTCGCGGATCTCAGGAGAGTGCTCACGCTGTGCGCCAGCCTCCGTCTTCACCAAGGGAATCAAACCACTGCCCTTCGCCTTGTGTCCACTGCATGCTCTGCGTAGCAAGAACCAAGAACGCTCGCAAAGACCCACGATTACTTCGGCGCTCTACTTCCGGGATCGCGGAGATTCCCCTCGTCATAGCCCCGCCTCCTCTCTTGTCACTAGGGCTTCCCCAGGCTCAGTCACTAAGCACGCACACACCACCTCCCTTCTCCACTCATACGGCACTAACACATCTAGCGTCCCTGCACTCGAAGAACATCTCTTAAGGAACAGTCTGCTATTGGGTTCACTCCTATCCAAGCCCTCTGACACAATTATTTGTTCCACAACCCAAAAACATTCATATAAAAATTATTAATATAAAATATGAAGTAAAAATAAAACTAATTAACCAGCACTTTAGGAGAGGAGGAGGTGGGGGGGGGGGGTATTGTATTGGACAACTTTAACACACAAGCGTACATACATGTGCATACACACACATGGATGTCGACTTTACTTAGACTCCAAACTAAGTCACTTGCAATCCAAAGTTTTACTGGTATGTGAGATGTAACAGTGTTGTCTCTGCACCTTTAAACCGCGAGGGGAATCCCGGACGCCATCCTGTTAGCTGTGTTTTGTTTAGGATTTTCCAAAATTAGGATCATTCACTATTGGGACAGCTTTACAGGACGTTCGTTCATATTTGCGGAAATTTGTAACTTGAATGTTGGGAACTACCTGTACTATTTAAAACAATATTGCACAGTTTGTTGTTGCATAGCAAAGTCTTGTACACAAGAGCATTTCACACCACTGACAATCTCATTAAAATTTTCAGATAGGCTTAACACCAACTATTAAGTTCACGTTATGTATTATACAGTATATACACAATTTAGCTTTAAGAAATCCCAGAAGAAGTGCAATGACACATTATTTTATCAGAGATCAAAGTATGCTTCTTTGGCCATTTCTCAACTGAATATGTTGAACTCTTATTACATAGGTCAGTCTATGAAATATGTAATCTGTAAATGTAATCTAGCAGAGATAGCAAAGAGCTTCGGCTCTTCTATAAAAGTGAAGGAATAAATTAACATCAATTTCTTATTACAGGTTCCTTAAAGGTCAATGGACTTTACTTTTAATGCCGACACAAGCTTAATTTGCTAGATAACAGCTGTGTGTTGCTATTTTGTGTGGGTGCATGATTGCACATTGTTGCTACTATTCTTGTGGTCATAAATTAATGCTCTGCTATGATGAAATCCAAAGGTTCCTTGGGATTTCTAACCTGTTTTGGTCCGATAATGTGCAGGTATTATCACCTCTATTAGCTCAGAAGCAGGGAAGATATAGGAGCCAATTATCCACATCAAAATTAAGAAAAGATTATCTTAAACACACATACAGTGGCTTGCAAAAGTATTCGGCCCCCTTGAACTTTTCCACATTTTGTCACATTACAGCCACAAACATGAATCAATTTTATTGGAATTCCACGTGAAAGACCAATACAAAGTGCTGTACACGTGAGAAGTGGAACGAAAATCATACATGATTCCAAACATTTTTTACAAATAAATAACTGCAAAGTGGGGTGTGCGTAATTATTCAGCCCCCTTTGGTCTGAGTGCAGTCAGTTGCCCATAGACATTGCCTGATGAGTGCTAATGACTAAATAGAGTGCACCTGTGTGTAATCTAATGTCAGTACAAATACAGCTGCTCTGTGATGGCCTCAGAGGTTGTCTAAGAAAGTATTGGGAGCAACAACACCATGAAGTCCAAAGAACACACCAGACAGGTCAGGGATAAAGTTATGGAGAAATTTAAAGCAGGCTCAGGCTACAAAAAGTTTTCCAAAGCCTTGAACATCCCACGAAGCACTGTTCAAGCGATCATTCAGAAATGGAAGGAGTATGGCACAATGGTAAACCTACCAAGACAAGGCCGTCCACCTAAACTCACAGGACGAACAAGGAGAGCGCTGATCAGAAATGCAGCCAAGAGGCCCATGGTGACTCTGGATGAGTCAACTATTAGTCGTGCACTGCACAAAGTTGGCCTTTATGGAAGAGTGGCAAGAAGAAAGCGATAGGTAACAGAAAACCATAAGTCCCGTTTGCACAGCAAACATGTGGAAGAAGGTGCTCTGGTCAGATGAGACCAAAATGGATCTTTTTGGCCAAAATGCAAAACGCTATGTGTGGTGGAAAACTAACACTGCACATCACTCTGAACACACCATCCCCACTGTCAAATTTGGTGGTGGCAGCATCATGCTCTAGGGGTGCTTCTCTTCAGCAGGGACAGGGAAGCTGGTCAGAGTTGATGGGAAGATGGATGGAGCCAAATACAGGGCAATCTTGGAAGAAAACCTCTTGGAGTCTGCAAAAGACTTGAGACTGGGGCGGAGGTTCACCCTCCAGCAGGACAACGACCCTAAACATAAAGCCAGGGCAACAATGGAATGGATTAAAACAAAACATATCCATGTGTTAGAATGGCCCAGTCAAAGTCCAGATCTAAATCCAATCGAGAATCTGTGGCAAGATCTGAAAACTGCTGTTCACAAACGCTGTCCATCTAATCTGACTGAGCTGGAGCTGTTTTGCAAAGAAGAAGGATTTCAGTCTCTAGATGTGCAAAGCTGGTAGAGACATACCCTAAAAGACTGGCAGCTGTAATTGCAGCAAATGGTGGTTCTACAAAGTAATGACTCAGGGGGCTGAATAATTACGCACACCCCACTTTGCAGTTATTTATTTGTAAAAAATGTTTGGAATCATGTATGATTTTCATTCCACTTCTCACGTGTACACCACTTTGTATTGGTCTTTCACATGGAATTCCAATAAAATTGATTCATGTTTGTGGCTGTAATGTGACAAAATGTGGAAAAGTTCAAGGGGGCCGAATACTTTTGCAAGCTAGATTTCCATACTGTAAATATAACTGACATACAGTAAGTGACAAATGTGACTTTTTTTGGTGATGTAGAACCTGGTGAAGTTAATACTCAAAACATTGCTTTAAAGCAATATCCAAGATATATACTAAACAGATTCACATTGGCCATGACTCAGCAACTGAACATGAAGCATTAATAAACTTGATAAACAAAAATGGGATTATTGAACCAGGAATTTAAGAACATGCATAACTCAAATGATCAAAAATGTGACTTAATACCTGATTTGATATGATAGGGCACAATCTCTTTAGCTTCTTTTTCTTCATTATCAACTGCCAATGCACCCATTATTTATTGGGTTGGTTTGCAGTTACCATAAAAAATAAACAAACAGTTACTTAAATTTAATGTGCATTCATGCCAAAGTGCTTGAAATTTTTTAAATATTGCTTTTCATATTCATCTTCGTTAATATGCAGTCACTAGATCAGCTAGATTTTCAGTCATGAGTCATAATTATATAATGGAGGTATAATTACCATAACGTAATTGCACACTATTTCATATATACAGTAATGTGCTTGAGTGAAACTTACAGAAGTGCAGCACAGTGTTACCCCTTTGGAGTCTTTACTCTTGAATGCTTGTATTTTTTGCTTTAATTTCAACAATCGGTTTGAACCAGATGTGAAAATTAAAAAAAGGGAAACGCATACCTGGCAATAAAATGAGTAATATAGCCTAGTAGGCACCTACCATATATTTTTTTTATGTAATTACTTTCTAGTTATATTTACAGTATACAGTATATCAAAGTGTTAGTTTTTATTTTGAATGTTTTCTTTATTTTATTTTATACTGTACTGAGGCTAATGAAGAAAAACATCTATTTGCTTTTTCTTGGTTTGAACCGCATATGAGAGTCAACAAAATATCAAATAATATCTGGCAGTAAAATGAGCAATACAGCCTACTAGGTGCTAATTATATATTTTCATATAATGGCTTTCTAGTTATATTTGTATATAATTCTGTTAGTTTTGATTTTAATATTCTCTTCCTTTTATTTTATATTGTACTCAAGCTAATGAAAAAAAATATTCTGCTTCATCTATCCACATTTTTGTTTTCCACCTTTTTGTAAGGCTTAAAATCAAGTGCTTGTCTTTTAAAAATCAATTTCAGACACTTCAACCCTTATGAAGAAGTTTTTGTTTTCCTATTTGATTTTTATTCCCCATTTGATCCTTCTCTATGGTGCTGCACTTTACTTTTCACACAAAATGTTGATGTGCAGGGAAGTGAAGCCAAATGCTTAAAAATGCATTGTGTATGGCTCTGACTACTAGACAAAATCTTTTTTTTAAGGGGAGGTTTTAAGGGGAGGTCATCAGCCAGGTCTAAATAAGGTCTAAATAATTATGTACACACTTATTATTATAATTTCTAGGCCCCATGAACTGACTCGCTTCTTTTTTTGGTCTTGGACCAATTTGGTCTTGGTTTAATTTGGTGCTTTTATTTTATTAATTTGGGATGGACTTCCCAAAGCCCACACTGAAATTTAGATTACTGTATGTATGTACAGTACTTCAAATAGTTTTGCCACTCATTATGGTAAATAACAAAGTTTACAAAAAATAAGTACATTGCATAGCCAAAACAAAAGTTGCACACTAAGATTACATTCAATTACCTTTAGCTTTAATTACAGCACAAGATGTGATGGTTAATTCATGTGTAAAAATTAGTCTGCATGCTCTCAGAACCACTCTTTCACAGTGCGAGTTCTGGAATATGCCTGTGCCATTAGGGATGAAAAAAACTCCATAGATGTGATAACCTAGTCATTCAGTAGTCAGCAGATAACATTTTATTGCCACATAACGAGCCTAGACCTGACCAACAGCAACCCCATATCATAAAACTGCTTCCAGACGCTTGTGCTGATCACTATGCATGATGGGTGCATCGCTTCATGTGCATACCTTCTTACCCTGATGTACCAGTGTCTGGAATAGGATCACTCTGAATTCATCAGACCACATGACTAATACTATAAAGATAAATCTTTATGCCCTGTATGCATAAAACATGCATATGAAAATAGTTTTACATTCATTGAACTACACTATGCTTCCAGGCTTTGATAATTTGTCGAAGGGTTCTTAACCTACTGTAGTTACAGTGATTTTAAAACCCCTTTGTTGTATTCTTTACTTGATGCAACCCAATAACCTTTTTTTCTGAAATGGTGGCCAGGCAGTGGATATAGTGGCCTATAGATAATGATAATATGGTCAATAAGTGCTAAGAAAAGGATTTGACAGCCCAGAGTTCCTCAAGGCTCTGGATGTTGTAGGGCTGTCATGGTTGACACATCTCTGCAACATTGCATGGACATCGGGGACAGTGCCTCTGGACTGGCAAACCGGGGTGGTGGTCCCCCTCTTTATGAAGGGGGACCGGAGAGTGTGTTCCAACTACAGAGGGATCACACTCCTCAGCCTTCCCGGGAAAGTCCATTCAGCGGTCCTGGAAAGGAGGGTCTGTCGGATAGTCGAACCTCGGATTCAGGAGGAGCAGTGTGGTTTTCGTCCAGGTCGCGGAACAGTGGACCAGCTCTACACCCTTAGCAGGGTCCTGGAGGGGGCATGGGAGTTTGCCCAACCAGTCTACATGTGCTTTGTGGACTTGGAGAAGGCATTCAACCATGTCCCTCAGGGAGTCCTGTGGGGGGTACTCCGGGAGTATGGGATATCGGATTCCCTGTTAAGGGCTGTCCGGTCCCTGTAAAACCGGTGTCGGAGGTCTGCATTGCCGCTAGTAAGTCGGGCCTGTTTCCGGTGAGAGTAGGACTCCGACAGGGCTGCCCTTTGTCACCGATCCTGTTCATAATTTTTATGGACAGCATTTCTAGGCGCAGCCAGGGTGTTGAAATGGTACAGTTTGGTGGGCTCAGGATTGGGTCGCTGCCTTTTGCAGATGACGTTGTTCTGTTGGCCTCATCATCCTGCGACCTACAGCTCTCACTGGATCGGTTCGCAGCCGAGTGTGAAGCGGCTGGGATGAGAATCAGCACCTCCAAATCTGAGGCCATGGTCCTCAGCCGGAAAAGGGTGGAGTGCCCTCTCAGGGTTGGGATTGAGATCCTGCCCCAAGTGGTGGAGTTTAATTATCTCGGGGGCTTGTTCATGAGTGAGGGTAAAATGGAATGGGAGATCGACAGGCGGATCGGGGAAGCGTCTGCAGTGATGCGGGCTCTGTATCGGTCCGTCGTGGTGAAGAAGGAGCTGAGCCAAAAGGGAAAGCTCTCAATTTACCGGTTGATCTATGTTCCTACCCTCACCTATGGTCATGAGCTGTGGGTAGTGACCGAAAGAACAAGATCGCGAATACAAGCGGCCGAAATGAGTTTCCTCCGCAGGGTGTCTGGGCTCTCCCTTAGAGATGAGAAGCTCCCTTAGAGGTGAGAAGCTCAGTCATCCGGGAGGGGCTCAGAGTAGAGCCGCTGCTCCTCCGCATTGAGAGGAGCCAGATGAGGTGGCTTGGGCATCTACAGTGGGAGCCATGCCAAATAGCCACCACCATGTGGCTGACGTGTGAATGGCGTGTGAATGCCCTTTGCACGACGTAATCCCCCCTCCCTTTTCTGCCAGAAAGGCGTGTCAAGATTTCACAGTATGTATAATGAATACAACACGCCCATTCAAGCCCTATTTATTCATTTACCTGGTGCCACCACTAGATGACGCTTCGTTCTCAAGAACACGTTAAAACAAGCCAGCTGCGCTGAGTTGCAATCATGTGATTTTAACAACCCGCCTCCACCCCCGCCGTACTGACGCTGCCAAACTACAGAGATGAAGATGGCGGCTTAACGGACTATTCGTGGTAAGTGATGTTTTATTTTATAAAATGTGTTTGGGGTAGTTTACAGTTTATTTCCCAGTTTAGTTTTTTATTGGCCGTTTTAAATATCACTGGCAGCACCAGCAGCGGTCAGATGTGACTTTAGAGAACTTAATGATCTGTTTACCAAGTCTGGAGTTAATATTACAGTTTATTCAATTCAATTCAATTCAATTTTATTTATATAGCGCTTTTAACAATGGTCATTGTCTCAAAGCAGCTTCACAAAAATTAAAGAAATTTAACAACAAAAAAATAATAATAATAATAATTATAGAAAAGAAAATAATTGGAAGTGTGGATGTGTGAGAAAAATGTGCAGATAATAATAATGAGACGAATGAATGAAATTTCTCTGATGAGCAAGCCAAGGGTGGCGGCGACGGTGGCAAGGAAAAACTCCCTGAGATGGCATTAGGAAGAAACCTTGAGAGGAACCAGACTCAACAGGGAACCCATCCTCATTTGGGAGATAACTGATAGAAATGATATAACATCTTGTGTGTTGTGCAGGTGAAAATTCAATATGACAGAAATTATTTAAATTGACATGAAGACCAGTTCAGCATAGGGACGAGTCAGTAGGTGCAGAGGGCAGATGAGGTCTGGATCACTGGAAGCACAGGAGAAGCATGTGTAGCTCCAACCATCATAAAGCTGAATCCAGCTGGAGCTGGTCCTTCTCTGGATGCCTCAGGAAACCTCGCAGGGTCGGCCTTTGTCTACTGAAGCTGGCAAAATCTCCCGATGCCTCGGGATGGGTAGAGAAATACAGAACAGATGGGGAGAATTAGCGTAGTTGCCATTCGGTATAGGTGTACTGGAGTATGAGATTATGGGATTAGTTATGTGTATGCCAGATTAAAAAGATGCGTCTTGAGTCTACTTTTGAACTGAGAAACCGTGTCTGCTCCCCGAACACTGTCTGGAAGGCTATTCCAAAGCTTTGGAGGTAAATATGAAAATGCCCTACCCCCTTTTGTAGATTTTGAAATTCTGGGAACTACCAGAAGTCCGGAGCTTTGTGATCTTCAGGCGCGTGGTGGATTGTAGCGCATCAGAAGACTGGTTAGGTATGTGGGACCTAAACCATTTAAGGCCTTGTATGTAAGTAATACTATTTTGTAATTTATTCTAAACTGAACAGGTAGCCAGTGCAGGGATGATAATATTGGGGTTATATGATCATATTTTCTGGATCTAGTGAGAACCCTGGCAGCTGCATTTTGGATTAACTGAAGCTTGTTTATTGAGGATGCAGGACAACCACCTAGTAATGCATTACAATAGTCCAGTCTGGAGGTCATGAATGCATGAACTAGCTTTTCTACATCAGATACGGATAAGATGTTCCTAAGTTTAGCAATATTTCGAAGATGGAAAAAAGCTTTTTTTGTGATATTTGAAATGTGATTTTCAAAAGACAAGTTACTGTCTAATATTATGCCCAGGTCTTTTACTGCTGAGCTGGTAGTAACAGTACATCCTTCTAAGCGCAGGCTGAATTGTGAAAGCTGTTGTGTGCTGGTTTTTGGGCCAATAAGTAATATCTCTGTCTTATCTGAATTTAATAAAAGAAAGTTATTGGTCATCCAATCTTTTATGTCCTGGACACACTCAGTTAATCTAGACAACTTAGGTATTTCGTCTGGTTTAGTTGAGATATATAATTGGGTATCATCAGCATAACAATGGAAACTAATCCCATGTCTTCTAATGATGTTACCTAAGGGAAGCATGTATATTGAGAACAACAGAGGTCCTAAAACTGACCCTTGTGGGACCCATATTTCACTGGCATTACACCAGACGGTTCTCCATTTAGATCTACAAAATGGTAGCGATCAGACAGGTAAGATCTAAACCATTTTAGTGCCTGTCCCTGAATACCTATATAATTTTGTAAGCGATCTATGAGAATATTACGATCTATAGTGTCGAATGCAGCACTAAGATCGAGCAGGACTAGCAATGAGATGCAGCCTTGGTCTGAAGCTAAAAACAAGTCATTTGTAATCTTAACTAGTGCAGTTTCTGTGCTATGATGGGGCCTGAAACCTGACTGAAATTCTTCAAGGATGTTGTTATCCTGCAAGAATGTGCAAATTTGAGCTGATACTACTTTTTCTAGTATTTTTGATATGAACGGAAGGTTTGAAATCGGTCTGTAATTTGTTATTTCATTCGCGTCCAAATTAGATTTTTTAAGAAGCGGCTTAATAACTGCTAACTTGAAAGGTTTAGGGACGTGACCTAGATGTAATGAAGAATTAATAATGTTTAGAAGTGGTTCTCCAACCGTAAGCATCACTTCTTTTAAAAATCTGGTTGGGATTGGGTCTAACAGGCACGTTGTTGATTTAGCCGAGGTGATGAGTTTATACAGCTCTTCCTGTCCTATACCTGTAAAGCACTGAAAATCTAAATGTGAAGCTATAGGCTGAACTGGATCGTGAGATACTATTAGAGGCTGAACCTCCATTATTTTCTTCCTGATATTATTGATTTTTTCATTAAAGAAGTCCATAAAGTCTTCACTTCTAAACTGTGATGGGATACTCTCTGCGGGCATCTTAGGTTTTGTCAGGCGAGCCACTGTACTAAATAAGAACCTGGGATTGTTTTGGTTTCTTGCTATCAGTTGGCTAAGATGCTCAGTCCTAGCAGTTTTTAGAGCCTGTCTATAGTTGCACATACTGTCTTTATACGCAATTCGAAAAACTTCTAATTTAGTTTTCCTCCACTTTCGCTCGATGTTACGGGTTGCTCTCTTTAGGGCGCGAGTATGACTGTTGTACCACGGTGCAAATGTTTTATCTCTGACTTTTTTTAATCTGATGGGAGCAACAGTGTCTAATGTACTGGTAAGAATAGTGCCCATGCTGCTAGTCACTTCATCTAGATCATCTGCATTTAGGGGTCTAATAAGAAATTGGGACAGATCCGGCAGATTACTTGTGAATCTGTCTTTAGTAGTGGGATTCATATTTCTAACAGATTGATAACGTGGGGAGACACAGCTAATCTGTTCTACGGGTAGAGTATATGTCAGGAGGTGATGATCTGTGATATCATCACTTTGAGGTATGAGCTCTATATTAGAGACATCTATACCATGGGATATAATTAAATCTAGCGAATGATTAAAGCGGTGAGTTGCTCCAATTATATTTTGCTTAACCCCAAAGGAATTTAGTAAATCCATAAATGTGAGTGCTAAAGCGTCGTTAGCATCATCTACATGAATGTTAAAGTCTCCTACTATCAACACTTTGTCAGAGTTAATCAATAGGTCTGATAGCAGATGTCCAAATTCTTTAAGAAAATCGCCATATGGCCCCGGGGGTCTGTACACGGTGGCCAGGGTAAAATATAGCAAGGGTTTATTACGTATTTCATTTAGTGCAACATTAATGATAAGCACTTCAAATGAATTAAACCTGGGCCTTATTTTCTGAGTAACAGTGAGTACATCATTGTAGATAGTGGCGACACCACCACCGCGACCAATTAGACGGGGCTCGTGCTTATAGAAATATCCTGACGGAGTAGACTCATTCAGACCAAAATATTCATTTGGTTTAAGCCAGGTTTCGGTGAGACAGAGTGCGTCAAGGCAATAATCTGAGATAATTTCATTAACAATAAGTGCTTTAGGCGCAAGGGATCTAATGTTGAGTAGTCCAAACTTTACAGGTGGATTTTGACTACTTATTTTGCCTTTTTCTGGTTTTATGGTTATCAGATTGTTTCGGGCAAATTTAACAAATTTATTATTTTTTCTCAGTATTCGGGGAACAGACACAGTTTCTATAGGACAAGCTATGTGTGTGCGTCTATCTCTACGGTGAGTTGTGATGTGGCTAATATGTTTGGAATCTACAGTATGACTTACCGCCAGTCAGATGGTTTGTAGTGTTCTGGAGATGTTGTCAGAGAGGACCGCTGCTCCAGCTCTGCTAGGGTGTAGGCCATCGGTGTGATAGAGCCTAGGACGCTCCCAGAAAACATTCCAGTTATCAACAAAGCGTAACCAAGATTGTAACCATTCATTAAAGGCAAATAATCTACTGAGCTTCTCGATTCCTCGCTGAAATGTGGGAAGCGGTCCAGATACGATGATCCTTGTTGTGGGTGATGTGCTGCGGACCTTCTCGACCAGGCTCCTGAAGTCCTTCTTTAGGATCTCCGTCTGCCTCAGCCTGGTGTCGTTCGTGCCGGCATGAAGAACCACAGCTCCAATGTCAGCTTTCTGTCAGTGTCACAAACTCACAATGTCACTCCACTTTAACTCAAAAACATGCTCAAGCTTCAAAAATACTATTAATGTCCCTATTACAAGAGCTGCACTACCCGGTGAAGAGTGTTTGTGTTCTCTGTAAATACTGAGAGAATCTCACCGCGTGTTGTCTGGATAAATTCAGCGGTTATTTATTCTTTGGTTAAGAGTTAATCTGCAGGTTATTTCTGTGACTGTAATATAATGTGATGCAGTTGATGAGGGACACAGACTGAGGGTAGCTGTACAGGAGCTAGTAACGCTCATAATCGGGTTTATATTTTACACACTTTGTCCGTGACTTTCCGCGGTAGCGCGAGCGCTTAGTTAACGAGCTGGATAACAACACTGAAGTGTTTATCAGTTAAGGAGGAGGAGGGGGAGGTGTGTGTGTGTGTGTGTGTGGTGGGGGAGGTACAGTATGAGTGGCTTCAGTAAGTTATAGTTTGGCCTCAGGGATGAACTAATGCTCATATACGAGTGTTATATCGTTTAACTTATTTGTATGAGAAGCGCATTAAGTAAATTCTCGGTTAATTTAATTCAGACGATAATACAGACAGACCGTGGTTAACACTGACACTGTTCACTGGTTAACATTAGCACAGGCAGTTTATTTACATTCCAGAATTCCCAAAACAGTATTTTACACACTCTGTGGTAAATAGGTTTATTAATATATTGTATTTTTATTTGAACTATATGTTCTGTGAAGTTTATTTATCTTTGTCTTCACTAAATTCTCCTGTTGTCTTTAAGCAGAGCTCCGCTGTGGAGGATTGGGGTGTCAGACGGCTGACGGTTGGACTTTTGGAGCTACAGGACTGGAGGAGCCTGAACAAGCTGTTGAGGGAGCTGTAGGACGGATGGCGTCACTGTGCAACAGCTTTAGAATGATGTTTGATCAGGTCTACTGTATATTCTGAACATAGAACTGCAAAATGTCTGATACAGTACTTTGGGGGAAACAAAGACTTAAACTGTTCCATGTTTAATAGTTTTGATATTTGAAAAATTTATATTTTAATATAAAAGGACTATAGATAGAGACTTATAAGCAGCTGGTGTATCCGGGTAGTTTAATGAACTTTAAACAAAAAGACAACATGTATTCACCTGTTTTATATAAATTACTGTTTTAACTTTGACTAGTTTTGGAAGAATAAATTGAATTGTTAAAGTCATGTTTGCGTGTTTTAATTTTTGGGGATTGTTTGGGTATTTAAAAAACGTTTAGTTGAACCAACAACTTCAATGGGCAAAAAATGGGACACAACTTTGTTTTAAATAGTCAGAGTTGGGCTGAAAATCATAATAATAATTATTGGTCATAGAAACAAATGAAACCAGTTAAACACTTGATTATATGTATTTGTGTTTGTGATTATGTGCCCCATAATAATTTTTTCTCAGTATAAATAAATGTTTTGGGTTTTAAGAACTCCAAAAGAGCAACGACAAACTTGGTATTCTCCATTGAGGTTTCTCACCTTCCACTCCTGTGTATGACATGGTGTTAATTGCTCTGTGTGTGTGTGTGTGTGTGTGTGTGTGTGTTTTTGGCGGGGGGATGGGTGTGCGTGTTAAAGCCAACGGAGAAATGCTGAAGAGCGCGCGCATATATACACACACACACACATCTCTCCATTCATCCATCATTGATTAAACCTATGAACACGCCTGTTCAGCAGTTCTAAAGACAAGCACAGTTTTTGTCCTTAACTAAAATACTTCAATATGTTAATAATTAATTTATTTTGCTGAATAAGGTAATAAGCGATATTTAAACCAAACCAGTAAGTTAAGTAAGTGTTCCATACATTAAAGTACTGTGTATAACCAAGTGCCCTAGCAAACACAGTTACAGTTTACAGTACAAACAAAGTGTGTGCGCTGGGGGGATTGGAAGGTGAGTGAGAATACTCATTTACAAGACAAAAGACGGTCAGAGGCAGTGCCGTTCTAGACCGGGGGGGAGGGGCGCAGTCAGAAATTTGAAGGGGGCATAATGTTCGAGCACTGTTTTTCCCTGGGCTTACTGTATAGTAACAGTATTGTATTTGCTGAATTGTGTTGAGGCTCGCAAACCCCCTGACCACAATAAGGTGGCAATCCCTCAGGGGGGAAACTAAAAAATAAAAATTTAAGAAATAAAATATTTCTTATATATAATTTTATCAATCAATGACATAACATTTATCTAAGCTGGATGGTCAAATTCTCAAAAAAGTTTAACCTAAAGTAAGACTTAACACACTATAACTAAAGTATTTACAAAACTGAAAGGTTGTCTTATGAATAATAAAAAATACAAAATAAATTAAAACAGATGTGCTATTGAACAGATCATAATATGTTTTATGTTTTCTGATTATAAATGATAGATGGGTTGATTTTAGAAAGGCTAAATGAAATAGCTAGTTTTTGGTAATGTCAGTCCAGTAACTATACTATGTAAAAGTAATTATAATATGAATTAATTAAGGGCAGGACCTAACCTAATGTTAATAATTTACACCATGATAACATTAGTATTCATGTTTTTTGTATATATTTTTAAATGTTCAAATGAACGTTTCAGAGTTTATAATTTGTCATGTCATCTGTGATTGAGACCCATGAGTTAAATTGAAATAATGTTTATAGGTAGTAAGCCAGGTTTTAGTAACCTTGGACAAATCACCATGTAAGCCTTCTCTCGCGCACGCGCTCTCACGCTATCTCTCGCACTCACACACACACACACACACACACTCACACTGTACACACACAGACACACACAAATAACACATGAAATCGCGTAAAACCAAATGAAACTAGGGTAAAAAATATGAGCAGTAAAAATACAGTAGTATCCTGTAGGTGATTCCTGTCCTGTGATAACAGGCACTAACACTCTAGAACTGTTTAGTTCTGTTAGTATATTGTTTTCAAGTGTGAATGTTTATGGGGATTAAATCTGTCTCTGCTGCTGCATCTATACACAGTTGTGATGAGTGATTTGTGCCACATCAGATCTTTGATGTAGGACATTATGCTGGTTAAATGACTAAAGAAATACTGATCCGTATGGACAGATATTTGTTCCAGATATTCATTCATTCATTCATTTTCTATACCGCTTAATCCTGTGTTCAGGGTCGCGGGGGACCTGGAGCCTATCCCAGGAGACTTCGGGCACTAGGCGAGGTACACCCTGGACAGGGTGCCAATCCATCGCAGGGCATGTTCCAGATATTATGCGCCATTAATCAATTTGTTATGCCAATTTGACGATCAGCGAAAACATCAAAAATATAACGAAAACAAACGAAAGCAGAAGTAAAATTTTAAGCTTTACTTTCAAATTCAAATTTTATTTGTCACATACACGATATGCAGTAAAATGCTTTGGGTGCTTTAGGTGAGGCTCGAACTCGGCATTGCTTCACCTGGACCGCTTTATAAGTACCACGCGCTAACCGATCGCGCCACGGGAGCCACACGGAAGTTGCTCTTGTCAGAGTATCCTCTCTCTCGTGCACACACACACACACACACACACACACACACACACACACACACACACACACAACACATGAAATTGCGTAAAACCAAACGAAATATAAGCAGTAAGAAATCAATAAAAATACATTATTATAACAGGCGCTAACCCTCTGGAACTTTTTTACTATTGTTTCCAAGTGTTTATGGGGATTTAATCTGTCTCTGCTGCCGCATCCATTCACAGTTGTGAGAAGTGATTATTGTCCCATCAGATCTTTTGACGGGGGAGCATTATGCATGATTAAATGACTAAAGAAATACTGATCCATATGGGCAGATATTTGTTCCAGGTTGCATGTGCCATTAATTGCCTTTCTTATGCCACTTGTTGACTATCAGTGAAAAAAAAAAAAACATCATCAAAAATATAACAAAAACAAACCCAAGCAGACCTTACATTTTGAGCTTTACTTTGCAGCAAAATATTATCTATCAGTATATTAAATGGAAGGAGGTAAAATACACTGTAATATAAAATACTGTACATACCCCACGTTTTTATTCCATACCTACAATGATCGGTATAGACAAATTACAGACGTTACCGTGTCTTTAAGGATCATTTCAGGATGTCTTAAAAATATTCACTAACTAGTTTTATTAATGCATTATTAAATAATAAATAGCATAATCATCATGGGTTGTGTATTGAGTGATTTAACAAATCTGTTTTATTAATCGGTTTGTTGCTGTTTTTTACCACGTCATCTATTTATGAAACTATGTTGACAATACAAGAACTGTCTGTATATTAAAGATATGGTATTGGGTTTCCTGGACACTGCAGTTAACTGTGCCAGTCAATGCTCCATCTGGCGGAATTATACGGCATTGCAACCATCTTTTTAGAAAGCGCATGGGGACGTTTATGGGGCGGTGCATTGTTAACTGCGTCATCACGGGGGATCACATTTCGTGCACGACGCGTGCATTAACCCTTCATGGACCTGCCATGGAGCCATCATGCTTCAGGCGGCTGTTTGACGTGGCTCCCACTGTATTTAGGATGCCCCCTGGACGCCTCCCTTGTGAGGTGTTCCGGACACGCCCCACCGGAAAGAGACCCCGGGGAAGACCCAGGATACGCTGGAGGGACTATGTCTCTCGGCTGGCCTGGGAACGCCTTGGGATCCCCCCGGAAGAGCTGGAAGAAGTGGCCAGGGAGAGGGAAGTCTGGGCATCCCTGCTGAAGCTGCTGCCCCCGCGACCCGACCTCGGATAAGTGGAAGAAAATGGATGGATGGATGGATTCTGCAAAATTTGTACCACAGCCCTACTAGACACACAATCCACACAATGATCACAAGTCTGTTTTATAGACATGTACAAAGAACTTAAAGATGTTACGGCAGGGCTTACTGAAATGTCTACAGCACCCTTACTAGCTTGTACATATCCTAGCCTGGCTGAGTCGGCCATATTTACCAAATTAGCATTGACATTCATCCTGCTCATTAGTCTTAAAACACCCGCGACACACGAAAAAAAGATCCTCATATGGGGCACCACAATGTAACGGTCAGCTAAAATATACTAAACTAATGTTCCAATAAAACGAGAGATCTTTATCTCCGAGTCCATGTGCTTTAAACCCAGTGAGCAAGAAGGACACAAACCAGACCAATTCGAAATCAACCAAAAGTGTATGATACAAAAAATGTAACAAAAAGGTGCACCAACCAAGAAAACCAATGAAGAAAAGAATATTTACAAAATATATACAAACGAAACCGGAGTGTGTGTGAATGTGTATAATGTCCAAAGTCCAGGTTATTGTATGAGTGTGTGAAGGAGATGGATCGGTCTCGCCTCGCGCTGATCTAAGACCGCACCTTTCATTTGACATTTCCGTTCCCACGCTGTCATGCTCTTCATCACACACCCTTGTTTTCCCACATTGTCATGTCTCTCCCCACGCCCCCAGCCTGCCCCGCCTGCACACCGGTTTCTCATTCAGCGCTGATTTCCTTGAGCTTATAAGGAAGCGATGTGCACCATGTCCTTGCCAGATTATTATGTACCTTGAACCAATTCTCTCGCGTTTATTTTGATAACCTTCACGTTGCCAAGCCTTTTTCCCGTTTTTCTTTTCCTCGCCTTCCGACTCTGATTTGTTCGCCACGCTGACAGATTTCACGGCTCTTGACCCAACGCGCGCCTTCTCGACTACGGCTTATCTTCACGTCTCGGCACAGGGGCCACGCTGACGGATTTCATGGCTCTCAACCCAACGCGCCCTCTCCTCGACTACGACTCAGCTCCATGTTCACGGCGCGCTTCCAGCTCCAGCGGATTTCCCGGCGCGGAGCGCATGCACTCATTCATTCAAGAACAGTCAACGCCTCGTGCCTGCACCTGCATCTGGATCCACCTCTGCGAACCGACGGACATCGTGCCCCCCTTACAGAATAATCTGGCCATACCATGGATTCAGCAGGATTAGACAGGATGAGACAGGCGCTGGAGAATCAAGGCGCTCTCCTTGGTAAACACCAGGAGGAGCTGGTCACCACCAGGCAGATGCTCGCTGACGTCACCGCCCAAATGCAGCGCCTCCAGATGCCTACAGCACGGCCCACACTCACGGACCTCCTGCGGGAGCCACGCCTGCCAGCCCCTCCCACTTACGGCGGAGAGCCAGGTACATGTAGATCCTTCCTGTCTCAATGTTCTCTGATTCTTGAACTTCAGGCCTCCACCTTCTCTTCTGAAAGATCCAGGGTAGCCTACATCATCACCCTTCTCACGGGTAGGGCCCGCGAGTGGAGCACGGCTCTCTGGGACGCACATGACCCATGTTGTGACAGTTTTTCTGATTTTTCTGGAGAGATGAAGAGGGTCTTTGACCGGTCTCACGTCGGCAGAGAAGCCGGAACCAAGTTACTACGCCTCCACCAGAGGTCATGTTCCACTTATGATTATGCCATCGAGTTTCAGACCTTAGCTGCCTCCAGTGGTTGGAATGCTAGAGCCTTAGCCGACGTCTTCCTGGAGGGGCTGTCGGAGGCACTCAAGGACGAGTTAGTCTCCCGTGAACTCCCTTCGGACCTCCACGAACTTATGGATCTTGCTGGGAGGATTGACTCACGTCTTCGCTCAAGGCATCCGTCCCGGAAGTCAGCCCCCGCCAGAAGACCTTCCAGCTCCCAGGTCACCCCATCCTCCCTCTCCTTGCACGCAGAATAATCAGGAGGATCCTATGCAGCTGGGCAGAACCCGCATCTCCGATGAGGAGAGACGCCGTCCCCCGCCTGGAGAGAGCCTGCTTCTACTGCCAGGGCTCAGGCCACATGCTGAAGGACTGCCCGCTAAAAGGGAAGTGCCCTCTAGTCAGACTGGGAGCCCTAGAGGGCGCTCCTCCCAATAAACTCCCAGAACCCCGCCCACTGCTCTCTGTAATACTAGTTATCAACGGCCGACCTTACCCCATCCAGGCGCTCATTGACTCCAGTTCCGATTGAAACCTCATCAGCTCCACTACGGCCAAGGCGTTGCAGGTCCCCTGCACTCCGCTGGACCATCCACTGTCCGTCCAAACCCTAGATGGAAGCCCCCTTCCAGCCATCACTCACTGAACCCTTCCACTCACTCTGAGAACATCTGGGAACCACTCTTAGAAGATCTGCTTCTTCGTCATCCGTAAATCTCACGCCGCCCTGGTCCTCGGCCTTCCATGGCTAGCGCTTCACGGCCCCCAGATTGACTGGATCAAACATGTGATCACGGGTTGGAGCCCCTCTTGTGCCACGTCATGCCTTCACTCTGCACTCCCTACACTCCCTACTACAGCCAAGACTGAGTACACCCCGGACATCTCTAATGTCCCCACTTATTATCACGATCTCCAGCAGGTTTTCAGCAAAACCCGAGCCATGTCGCTTCCTCCTCATCGCCCATACGACTGCCCCATCAACCTTCTCCCGGGCACCTCTCCGCCCAAAGGCCTACTGTACTCCTTGTCTTGCCAAGAGAGAGAATCCATGAACATCACAGAGGCCCTTGCCGCCGGAATCATCCGCCCGTCCTCCTTTCCTGCAGAGGCAGGCTTTTTCTTCGTGAATAAAAAAGACAGGTCCCTTCGCCCATGTATTGATTACAGGGGCCTCAACAAAATCACCGTCAGGAATCGCTACCCACTTCCACTCATGGCGACCGCCTTCAAACTGCTCCAGGGGGCCCGACATGCTCACGAAACTCGACCTTCGAAATGCTTATCACCTTGTCCGCATCCGCGAGGGAGATGAGTGGAAGACAGCCTTTAACACCTCTACGGGACATTATGAATATTTGGTGGTTCCTTTTGGTCTCACCAATGCTCCCGCCATCTTCCAATCCCTCATTAATGATGTCCTTCGCGACTTCCTCAATTCATTTGTTTTCATTTACCTGGATGACATTTTAATTTTCTCTCAAGGATTGGAGGAACACCGTCATCATGTTCGTCAGGTTCTCCAGAGGCTCTTGGAGAACAACCTCTATGTCAAGGCGGAGAAGTATGAGTTCCACACATCCTCCACCACCTTCCTGGGATTTGTCGTCTCCACGTCCAGGCTGTACGAGGGTACAGCTCCGTTGCCGCCCCCCTGACCTCGCTAACCTCCGCCAAGACCCGGTTCTGCTGGAATAAGGAAGCCGACCAAGCCTTCGCTAATCTTAAGAAGAGTTTCACCTCTGCTCCCATCCTCACTATTCCTGACCCATCTCAGCAGTTTGTGATGGAGGTCGACACCTCCAATACTGGGGTGCGTGGCATCCTCTCTCAAAGGTCCACCCAGGACAACAAGATGCACCCATGCGCATTCTACTCCCATCGCCTAACCCCAGCTGAGAGAAACTATGAGGTGGGGCCCGAGAACTCTTGGCCATCAAGCTAGCCCTGGAGGAGTGGAGACAATTCAATTCAATTCAATTCAATTTTATTTATATAGCGCTTTTAACAATGGTCATTGTCTCAAAGCAGCTTCACAAAAATTAAAGAAATTTAACAAAAAAAACTGTATATAGAATAATTATATATAAAATAATAAATAAATAAATAAAATTATAATAGAAAATAAATAAATAAAAACAAATAATAATAATAATTATAGAAAAGAAAATAATTGGAAGTGTGGATGTGTGAGAAAAATGTGCAGATAATAATGAGACGAATGAATGAGATTTCTCTGATGAGCAAGCCAAGGGTGACGGCGACGGTGGCAAGGAAAAACTCCCTGAGATGGCATTAGGAAGAAACCTTGAGAGGAACCAGACTCAACAGGGAACCCATCCTCATTTGGGCGATAACAGATAGAAATACAACATCTTGTGTGTTGTGCAGGTGAAAATTCAATATGACAGAAATTATTTAAATTGACATGAAGACCAGTTCAGCATAGGGACGAGTCAGTAGGTGCAGAGGGCAGATGAGGTCTGGATCACTGGAAGCACAGGAGCAGCATGTGTAGCTCCAACCATCATAAAGCTGAATCCAGCTGGAGCTGGTCCTTCTCTGGATGCCTCAGGAACCTCGCAGGGTCGGCCTTTGTCTACTGAAGCTGGCAAAATCTCCCGATGCCTCGGGATGGGTAGAGAAATACAGAACAGATGGGGAGAATTAGCGTAGTTGCCATTCGGTATAGGTGTACTGGAGTATGAGTACTGGGATGAGTTATGTGTATGCCAGATTAAAAAGATGCGTCTTGAGTCTACTTTTGAACTGAGAAACCGTGTCTGCTCCCCGAACACTGTCTGGAAGGCTATTCCAAAGCTTTGGAGCTAAATATGAAAAAGCCCTACCCCCTTTTGTAGATTTTGAAATTCTGGGAACTACCAGAAGTCCGGAGTTTTGTGATCTTAAGGCGCGTGGTGGATTGTAGCGTATCAGAAGACTGGTTAGGTATGTGGGAGCTAAACCATTTAAGGCCTTGTATGTAAGTAATACTATTTTGTAATTTATTCTAAACTGAACAGGTAGCCAGTGCAGGGATGATAATATTGGGGTTATATGATCATATTTTCTGGATCTAGTGAGAACCCTGGCAGCTGCATTTTGGATTAACTGAAGCTTGTTTATTGAGGATGCAGGACAACCACCTAGTAATGCATTACAATAGTCCAGTCTGGAGGTCATGAATGCATGAACTAGTTTTTCTGCATCAGATACGGATAAGATGTTCCTAAGTTTAGCAATATTTCGAAGATGGAAAAAGGCTGTTTTTGTGATATTTGAAATGTGATTTTCAAAAGACAAGTTATTGTCTAATATTACTCCCAGATCTTTTACTGCTGAGCTGGTAATAACAGTACATCCTTCTAAGCGCAAGCTGAATTGTGAAAGCTGTTGTGTGCTGGTTTTTGGGCCAATAAATAATATCTCTGTCTTATCTGAATTTAATAAAAGAAAGTTATTGGTCATCCAATCTTTTATGTCCTGGACACACTCAGTTAATCTAGACAGCTTAGGTATTTCGTCTGGTTTAGTTGAGATATATAATTGGGTATCATCAGCATAACAATGGAAACTAATCCCATGTCTTCTAATGATGTTACCCAAGGGAAGCATGTATATTGAGAACAACAGAGGTCCTAAAACTGACCCTTGTGGGACCCCATATTTCACTGGCATTATACCAGACGGTTCTCCATTTAGATCTACAAAATGGTAGCGATCAGACAGGTAAGATCTAAACCATTTTAATGCCTGTCCCTGAATACCTATATAATTTTGTAAGCGATCTATGAGAATATTATGATCTATAGTGTCGAATGCAGCACTAAGTTCAAGCAGGACTAGCAATGAGATGCAGCCTTGGTCTGAAGCTAAAAACAAGTCATTTGTAATCTTAACTAGTGCAGTTTCTGTGCTATGATGGGGCCTGAAACCTGACTGAAATTCTTCAAGGATGTTGTTATCCTGCAAGAATGTGCAAATTTGAGCTGATACTACTTTTTCTAGTATTTTTGATATGAACGGGAGGTTTGAAATCGGTCTGTAATTTTTTATTTCATTCGCGTCCAAATTAGATTTTTTAAGAAGCGGCTTAATAACTGCTAACTTGAAAGGTTTAGGGATGTGACCTAGATGTAATGAAGAATTAATAATGTTTAGGAGTGGCTCTCCAACCGTAAGCATCACTTCTTTTAAAAATCTGGTTGGGATTGGGTCTAACAGGCACGTTGTTGATTTAGCCGAGGTGATGAGTTTATACAGCTCTTCCTGTCCTATACCTGTAAAGCAGTGAAAATCTAAATGTGAAGCTATAGGCTGAACTGGATCGTGAGATACTATTAGAGGTTGAACCTCCATTATTTTCTTCCTGCTATTATTGAGTTTTTCATTAAAGAAGTCCATAAAGTCTTCACTTCTAAACTGTGATGGGATACTCTCTGCGGGCATCTTAGTTAGGCGAGCCACTGTACTAAATAAGAACCTGGGATTGTTTTGGTTTCTTGCTATCAGTTGGCTAAGATGCTCGGTCCTAGCAGTTTTTAGAGCCTGTCTATAGCTGCACATACTGTCTTTATATGCAATTCGAAAGACTTCTAATTTAGTTTTCCTCCATTTTCGCTCGAGGTTACGGGTTGCTCTCTTTAGGGTGCGAGTATGACTGTTGTACCACGGTGCCAATGTTTTATCTCTGACTTTTTTTAATCTGATGGGAGCAACAGTGTCTAATGTACTGGTAAAAATAGTGCCCATGCTGCTAGTCACTTCATCTAGATCATCTGCATTTAGGGGTCTAATAAGAAATTGGGACAGATCCGGCAGATTACTTGTGAATCTGTCTTTAGTGGTGGGATTCATATTTCTAACAGATTGATAACGTGGGGAGACACAGCTAATCTGTTCTACGGGTAGAGTATATGTCAGGAGGTGATGATCTGTGATATCATCACTTTGAGGTATGATCTCTATATTAGAGACATCTATACCATGGGATATAATTAAATCTAGCGTATGATTAAAGCGGTGAGTTGCTCCAATTATATTTTGCTTAACCCCAAAGGAATTTAATAAATCCATAAATGTGAGTGCTAAAGCGTCGTTAGCATCATCTACATGAATGTTAAAGTCTCCTACTATCAATACTTTGTCAGAGTTAACCAATAGGTCTGATAGCAGATGTCCAAATTCTTTAAGAAAATCGCCATATGGCCCCGGGGGTCTGTACACGGTGGCCAGGGTAAAATATAGCAAGGGTTTATTACGTATTTCATTTAGTGCAACATTAATGATAAGCACTTCAAATGAATTAAACCTGGGCCTTATTTTCTGGGTAACAGTGAGTACATCATTGTAGATAGTGGCGACACCACCACCGCGACCAATTAGACGGGGCTCGTGCTTATAGAAATATCCTGACGGAGTAGACTCATTCAGACCAAAATATTCATTTGGTTTAAGCCAGGTTTCAGTGAGACAGAGTGCGTCAAGGCAATAATCTGAGATAATTTCATTAACAATAAGTGCTTTAGGCGCAAGGGATCTAATGTTGAGTAGTCCAAACTTTAGAGGTGGATTTTGACTACTTATTTTGCCTTTTTCTGGTTTTATGGTTATCAGATTGTTTCTGGCAAATTTAACAAATTTATTCTTTTTTCTCAGTATTCGGGGAACAGACACAGTTTCTATAGGACAAGCTATGTGTGTTCGTCTATCACTACGGTGAGCTGTGATGTGTCTAATATGTTTGGAATCTACAGTATGACTTACCGCCAGTCAGATGGTTCGTAGTGTTCTGGAGATGTTGTCAGAGAGGACCGCTGCTCCCGCTGAGGAGACCGCTGAGGAGACACTGGCTAGAGGGGACTGAGCTTCCATTTCTAGTGTGGACCGACCATAAGAACCTGGAGTATCTGCGCACTGCCAAGAGACTCAATGCTCGTCAGGTCAGGTGGTCATTATTTTTCTCCAGGTTTAAATTTACCCTGTCCTACCGGCCAGGCTTAAGGAATTCTAAGCCAGACGCCCTCTTCTGCCAGTTTTCTCCCTCCCAGGAGCCTACGTCATATGACACTATCCTCCCGTCCCACTGCCTCGTCGCTGCCATGGAACTGGACATAGAGAGCAAGGTTCGGCAGGCCCTGGCCCAGGAGGCCGGACCTAGCGATGTTCCACCTAACCGTCTCTTCATTCCCCTTCGCCTACGCTCACAAGTTCTGGAGTGGGCCCACGGATCCAAGCTATCTTGTCACCCAGGCACTGCCCGAACCCGCTTCATCGTCCAGCAACGATTCTGGTGGTCCACGTTGGGGAGGGATGTGTCCAGGTTCGTGGCGGCTTGCGACATCTGCACCCGTTGTAAGAGTGACAACCGACCGACTGCTGGACTTCTCAGACCCCTAACAGTTCCTCAACCCTTGGTCCCATATCGCGGTTGACTTTGTCACCGGCCTACCCTCGTCCGATGGCAACAACTGCATCATGACCATCGTTGACCGCTTTTCTAAATCAGTGCACCTGGTGCCCCTTCCTAAGCTGCCATCTGCCAAGGAGACCGCAGAACTACTCGTCCTCCATGTATTTCAGCTCCATGGCCTCCCCACAGACATTGTGTCGGACCGGGGCCCTCAGTTCACCTCTCGGTTTTGGGGCGCATTCTGCAGGCTCATCAGGGCCACTCCCAGCCTATCGTCAGGTCTCCATCCCCAGTCCAATGGGCAAACAGAGCGAATGAACCAAGCACTATAGGTTTCCCTCCGCTGCATGATGACCCGGGACTCCACCACCTGGAGCAAGTTTCTCCCTTGGGTCGAATATGCCCACAACTCTCTGCCTTCCTCGTCGACAGGCTTGTCCCCGTTCCAGTGCTGCTTAGGCTACCAACCTCCACTCTTCCCAGTCCAAGAATTAGAGGTGGAGACTCCATCAGCCCAACACTTCGTCCGCCGCTGCAGGCAAACGTGGCTACGTGCTAGGCGAACTCTGCTACGAACCATCTCCTCTTACAAGAAACAGGCGGACTGCACCAAAGCTCCCAGATACTGGGTGGGAGATCGAGTCATGCTCGCCACGAAGGACAACCCCTTGAAGACGCTATCACGCAAGCTCTCCCCTCGTTTCATCGGACCTTTTACTATAACCAGGATAATCAACCTGTCCGCTGTCAGACTTCTACTCCCCTCGTCCATGCGACGGATCCACCCCACGTTCCACGTGTCCCAGCTACGACGCGTCATAAGTTGTCCATTAAGTTAAGTCCATGTCCTTGCCAGATTATTGTGTACCTCGAACTAATTCTCTCGCGTTTATTTTGCCAAGCCTTTTTCCCGTTTCTCGTTTTTCTTTTCCTCGCCTTCCGATTCTGATTTGTTCGCCACGCTGACGGATTTCACAGCTCTTGACCCAATGCACGCCTTCTCGACTACGGCTTATCTTCACGTCTTGGCACAGACGCCATGCTGACGTATTTCGCGGCTCTCGACCCAACGCTAGAACAGTAGCTTGTGAGGAACAAATTTAAATTAATTCAGCAGTTTGAACAGCATGTTTATATTGTGTTCAGACTGAAACATGGCGATACTTATGAATATCAAGGATATCAAAGAAATAGATGGATACTGTAACTCTGACATTTCTGCTCAAATGTTTGAGATTTCTTTATTTTTATTTTTTTTTTTAGATTTTTCTGTCCAAGCTAACGTTATGAAGAAACTTAAAAAAAAAGGGACCTGATGTGCTGTCTTTGTTATTGTTCTGTTAATTATTTTGTTCATAGTAGGTGAACTGAAACAACAGTAAACATTAAAGTACAGTTGATCTTTTCCCTGTATTGTATATTCTTCTCTACACTTTTATTGTCTCATGATATTGCCAGCCTAATATGAGTAATCATAAGTTTCACCAGTTTTCTAGGAGCAGTTTGTCAAGTATTTATATACAGTACATGAAACAGTATGAAAAAGTCTTTGTGCACATGCAAAGAAATAATAAATAATTAAAATGTTTCCACAGAAGATAGAAGCCTTCATATTTTTTTTTGTTTTGTTTGAAAAGTGTTTTGTCTGTTACACATTTTTCTGTAATATTTTTTTTTGGTTCACAAAGTAATTGATAAAAAGCATGTCATATAAAAATACATCTAACAAATATCTATATAAAAAAGGGTTTGACAGGTACTGTACCTTGGTCAGAACTTGCTCCTTCAATTATAGTGTGGTGTGGGCGGCGCGGCAGCTGATGACCATCATGCCTTGCGGGGGTTCTCTATGTCTCCACCCTGTTGGGGAAGGGTGTTTAAACCCAGCGGATTATGCACACCTATGCGACGTGGTAGATCGGCATGCCGAGCTAATCGACAAGCTAAACGGAGAGCTCGCTTCCCTTAGCTGGAGCATCCAAGACGTCGCAGCCTTGTGCCGTGAGGTGGCGGAGCTTCGGCGGGAGAACCGGATCTTCGCGAGGCTGTTGTTAGCGCAGCTAGCCGGCCTCCCGTCGCGGCGGTCGCTACTCCGTCCCTCCCCTCTCCAGCCTCTGATGTTTTTCTGGCTTTACCGGACAAATGGGACGGCACGGACGGGATGTTTTCTTAACTGCTCTAGGTCTGGTGTTTGAGTTTAATGCCATCAAATACTCCACCGATCGATTGCGCATTGCTCTCCTCGTTTCGTTGCTGTCAGGGCAGGCAGCTGAGTGGGCCACGGCAGTCCTCCGTTCTGATTCAGATACCGCCCACTCATACAACGAATTCACCCATCAGTTAAAGCTCACCTTCGCACATCCTGCGGGTGAGGTGGAGACCGACATGAAGCTATACCACCTGCGGCAGGGTGTATTGTCCGTGAGTCGCTATACTGCCGATTTCTGTACCCTCGCAGTACAAACCACTTGGGGAGATGCAGCGCTCCGTACATCCTACTACGAGGGGCTGGCCACCTGGATCAAAGACGAGCTAGCTGGGCGAGAGCTTCCCGCCACCCTGGAGGGATTGACCAATTCAATTCAATTCAATTTTATTTATATAGCGCTTTTAACAATGGTCATTGTCTCAAAGCAGCTTCACAAAAATAATTAAAAAAATATATAAATAAATAAATAATAATCATAGAAAATAAATAAATAAAAACAAATAATAATAATAATAATAATTATTACAGAAAAGAAAATAATATGAAAAAATGTGAAGATAATAATAATGAGACAAATGAATGAAATTTCTCTGATGAGCAAGCCAAGGGTGACGGCGACGGTGGCAAGGAAAAACTCCCTGAGATGGCATTAGGAAGAAACCTTGAGAGGAACCAGACTCAACAGGGAACCCATCCTCATTTGGGCGATAACAGATAGAAATGATATAACATCTTGTGTGTTGTGCAGGTGAAAATTCAATATGACAGAAATTATTTAAATTGACATGAAGACCAGTTCAGCATAGGGACGAGTCAGTAGGTGCAGAGGGCAGATGAGGTCTGGATCACTGGAAGCACAGGAGCAGCATGTGTAGCTCCAACCATCATAAAGCTGAATCCAGCTGGAGCTGGTCCTTCTCTGGATGCCTCAGGAACCTCGCAGGGTCGGCCTTTGTCTACTGAAGCTGGCAAAATCTCCCGATGCCTCAGGATGGGTAGAGAAATACAGAACAGATGGGGAGAATTAGCATAGTTGCCATTCGGTATAGGTGTACTGGAGTATGAGATTATGGGATGAGTTACGTGTATGCCAGATTAAAAAGATTAAAAAGACCAGCGTCTTCTCTCTCGCCCTAAGCCAGCCCCGAGAACCCTGCCGCCAGCACCCACCACAACCTACACGACCCCACGATCACCAACCACATATACTCATACCACCCATGGAAATGTCGGCTCTCCACCATCTGCTGTGGTTGACACTGGAGCTGGGGAACCCATGCAGATTGGACGTGCCTCCCTAACCGCAGCTGAGCGAGAACGCCGCTTTAGAGTGGGGATCTGTGCCTACTATGGCTCCGCAGCGCATCATCGGGCCATCTGCCCCCTCCGTCCGGGAAACGTTCAGGCCCGGTGTGACAGGACAGTTACTCACCGGGTTTCCTCCAACTCTCCAGCACCACCACCTTCTCTCGGCTCAAGGTTCAGGTACACCTCCAGTTTGGCCACAAACGTGTCCAAAGTACAGCGTTCATCGACCCTGGTGCCGCTGGTAACTTCATTGACTCTACCTTTGCCAAAAAACTGGGAGTGGAAATCGAGGCATTATCCCAGCCGGTTCAGGTTACATCTGTTGACGGTCGGCCCCTTTCTTCCAGCCCTATTATCAACCAAACTCAGCTCATCACACTCAGCATTGAAAATCATAAAGAAAAAATTTAACTCCACCTTACATCCATCTCTTCTCCACCCATCATCCTCGGTTACCCCTGGCTCCTACAGCATGACCCACTTATCCCGTGGTCTCAACACCGGATTATACAGTGGGGCCCGACCTGTTGTGAACTTTGCCTATGGGCAACGGCTGGGACGTGCTCTAGGGAGTCCGAGGCCCCCGATGTCGACACCAATGCCATTCCAACTACCTACAGAGACCTGGCTGAAGTGTTCTGTAAGAGGCGTGCCACCCACCTTCCACCACATCGCCCATATGACCTAGCGATAGATCTTCATTCTCCACGTCAGAGCGGTCCTTAAGAGATTGCTTGCCCACCAGCTGTACTGTAAGTTGGGAAAAATGCGCTTTTCACGAGCGCTCCACCACTTTCCTGGGTTTTGTCATCTCGTCCCAGGGTGTGGCCATGGACCCGCAGAAGCTGGAAGTTGTGCGTCATTGGCCCCTACCCAAGACCCACAAGCAACTTCAACGGTTTCTCGGGTTTGCGAACTTCTATCGTCGCTTTATCCGGGGCTACAGTACAGTTGCAGCGCCACTAACCGCTCTGACACGACCATCTTCCAACCCTTTTAAACTCAACCCTTCTGCTATCTCTGCCTTCCAGGAATTATGTCATCGCTTCACCACCGCACCAATCCTCCTTCATCCTGAGGCAAAGATGCCGTTCGTTGTGGAGGTGGACGCCTCGGATGTGGGCGCCGGGGCTGTTCTCTCTCAGTGAGGTCCAGACCAGAAATTACACCCATGTAGTTTCTACTCCAAGAAGTTTGACTCCACTCAGCAGCGATACGGTAGTAGTGGGCCTTGGAGGAATGGCGTCACTGGCTCCAGGGAGCCATTCATCATCTGGACAGACCACCAGCACCTGATCACCATCCGCAACCTAAAGCAGTTAAATCCCAGACAGGCGCGGTGGGCACTATTTTTCGAACAGTATGATTTCCATCTCTCCTACCGTCCGGAGTCAAAGAACACCAAGGCGGACGCTCTCTCTAGACAACACGAAGAGGACACCCCCCGGCCTGTCCTACCACCCTCAAGAATCATCGCACCACTACATTGGGATTTGGAAACGAGAGTTCGTCAGGCGCAGGCCGAGGAGACTATACCGGCAGGCGTGCCGGTCTGGGCGACTCTACATCCCTCCCGCCATGAGAATGGAGGTACTTCAGTGGGGCCACTCCTCACCCCTATCAGGACATCCTGGAACTTGGCATACCCAACAGTTAATCCGCAGTGCCTTTTGGTGGCCATCCATGACTAGGGACGTTGGTGAGTTCGTCCAGGCGTGCCCAGTGTGTGCCAGGGCCAAGGAGACCAACCAGCCATCGCCAGGGGACCTCCAGCCACTACCCATTCCCCGCAGACCCTGGACACACATTGCCGTAGATTTTATCATGGACCTGCTGGTCTCAGAAGGAAAAGACACCATTCTCACCATCATGGATCGGTTCTCCAAGGCCGTGCACCTGGTGGCTCTCACCGGACTCCCGTCAGCAAAAATCACAGCCGAGCTGATACTAGAGCATGTAGTCCACTTGCATGGGTTCCCAAAAGACATCGTCTCGGACAGAGGGCCACAGTTCACCGCCCGGTTCTGGAAGGCCTTCTGCCGTCTGACCAACTCTACGTGTAGTCTCTCCTCAGGATACCATCCCCAGATGGTCAGACGGAGCGGACCAACCAACAACTGGAGCGTTACTTAAGATGTTTCATCGCCGATCGACAACGCTCCTGGGCTCCTCTGGGCTGAACTCTCACACAATCTACACACCTCTTCAGCTACCAACTTAAGCCCATTTGAGGTATGCCATGGTTTCCAACCTCCGATGTTCGAACACCAAGAACCGGAGGTTGATGTACCATCTGCCCAACAGTTGGTCCGCAGGTGTCAGCGGCTGTGGAACAAAGCTAACGCCGCCTTCCGACAAGCCAACCACCGCTACATCAACCAACATCGCTGTCGACACCCTCCAGGACGATTGTACAATGTAGGTGACAATGGCTGTCTACAAGAAACCTACACCTTCATACTGAATCTCGAAAGCTTTCCCCCAGGTACATTGGACCATACCGCATCACTCTTCAAATCAATCCTGTCACCTACCGGCCTCAGCTGCCTGCGGCACTCCGAATCCATCCGGTTTTCCATACTTCACAGTTGAAACCCTTCACCACTTCCCCCATGGTTCCCCCCCCCCCTCCCTGCTCCTCCTCCCCGAATCATCGACGGTGAGCCTGCTTACACCGTATGTCGGATCCTTGATTCGAGCCCTCGAGGCCGAGACACCCAATACTTGGTCGACTTGGAAGGCTACGGTCCAGAGGAGCGATCTTGGATTCCGGCCCGGTTCATCCTCGACCCCGAGCTCATCAGGACCTACTGTCGTCGGGTATCCTCCACCCCAGGACCGTCGGGAGTCGATCCTGGACAGGGTGGTACTGTCACACACACCCGCGCCACGACCCGGAAGTAGTACGGTCGCAAAAACAGGAAGCATAAAAGGATCCAAGATGGCGCTTCACATCACTCAGTCATTTGAGTTTGCCCATGTTGGTTCAGGTCGTTCCTCTGCCAAACCGTGAGTACTCACTTTCTTGGGTTATTTTTCTGATTCGAGTGTGTGTTTATAGGACGCGGGTTAAATTAGTATTTTTCCCTTGCTTCCCTTATGTGAGAGTCCTTAAACTAAATCGCGTGGTTATCCTGCCTACTCGCTTGCTTCCATGTTTGGGTTTACCATCCATGCTACACTGGGCTAACCGCTATTGTGCTAATCTTCTGATCATCCCGGTTAGTTTTGTGACAGTTTGGGTTAGTGGCTTCAGCCAAGTTGGGTGTGATATGTGTGTCTGCTATCTCAGTGAATGTGCTGCTCATGCCATACCGTGCTGAGACTTAATAAAGTACTCCCAGCCATTGCATTGGGCAGCAATAAAGCTCACTCATCTCTCCAACATCCTTTCCGGCGGTAAAGCGCTACAATATCTTTACGTTTCATACATTGGAGTCCAAAAAAAAAATCCACATTTTGTCACAACATCAAACTGACTGGACATAGTTTAATGGAACTTTGCCAGTACTTAGGTATTTGCCTGAAGTTAAATCTGCTAAAATAAATGAAATCAAAATGTCAAATGGAAGGGGAGTTATGCAGTGTTATGTGCCAGATTACATGACAGCATTTAACACTTTTTAAGACAAATTCAGTACTTTTTCTTTAGAGGTGGATTTGGCTATACGCGTCACTCAAAAGAGTCAATAGTTTACCGTGAATAGACAGATCACAATCCTTACCAAATGAAAGCATGACACACAATGACTTACTCCAAAAAAGGCAGGTACAGATGTCGCCATTAAAAATGCACGTTTCGAGAAAAGGGATCCCGTGGCTTGCCGCGGCTTTGCGTGGCTGCGTGCGGGAAGCTGTGAAAATGCCCTTCATTACCTGTAGGGGGCAGTCGTGTTTCAGTCTGAAGTATTGTGTGTCTACTGAAGCCGAAAATGTGTCCAAATTAAACCGCGCATGCGTGTTTGGAGACGCTGGATCAGTGGGTTGGGGATCATCACGGAGATACTACACGGCGTGGCTGGAGCTGGAGTTTGTGGTGTTCGAGGTAAGTTTACCTTTCTGTTTTGGATGTGATTCTCGCTTTCATGACTCCCAAAATGTTCATCTTAATCTCAGGACGTACAATTAGCAATGTAGATGCGGTTGGCTTATTTCACTAGTTTTGACGCGTAGCTAATGTCTTAAAGTTTCACTCACATGACAGAAGTCCGATCTCTTTGTCTTTTGTCGTTTATTTGTCAGCATCAAAGAATCAACACTTCATACAGTTGTCTTGAGTAAATCCACTGTTATTACAGACACCAGTTGCTGCATCTTGCAAATCTCTGAGTTTTACAACAACCTGTTTGCTGTATCTTGTAGATTACAATCTTGGCTTGGGTATCTAACAACACTCTTATTGTTTCTTACATTCCCAGCTTACATTAGCTTACGGTTACAACAACCTCGTTGCTGTATTTTACATTTCTAGCTTACCGGGAGCTCTCACTAGCTGACGGTCTAAAGCTTGTGTTTCCGTAGCCTTCCAAATCTATACTGAGCTTTCTAGCATATCACAGTCACACAAATGCATGTAATAGTAGAATGACATCACCGACCAACCTACGATTGTCAACTTATGATGCATGACTAAGAAATATAAAGCTTATGGCTTATGTAACAAACTCAATGTTTAATGCTTTACTAATGAATAGAACAAGGTAGAATAAATGAAATAACAGCAAGTAAAATAAAATAAAATAAACACAACAACAAATTCATAACAAGTGCGATATGGCACTTACATTCCAGCCCCTAATTGACAGGCATGGAGACTGACAATTAAAATTTTTTTTTTGTTTTTTTTGATAAAGCAATGAAATCAAACATTCCTAACCTTCTAAAACATTTTAAATCTTTTAAGTGTGTAATATTTATCTCAGGTGTTTACATTTGCATATCAAATTTCATAACATATTACCACACATTTAACAGTCCATTTCACATGTGAGACACAGCTTGTCGATGGGTCTTTCCAGAGTGTTGGTCTTGGTTTTAACTAACACACGTTTCACCAGTCCCCCTTTGTTGGGGAACACTTTCGTGATTCTTCTCATGACCCATGAATTTCTTGGAGATGACATCAGTTATTAAAACTATGTCTCCAATCGAAAGGTTTTTTTTGTTTTGAAACCACTTTTGCCGCCCCTGGAGCAAGGGCAAGTATTCACGTACCCATCGCTTCCAGAGCAGGTCTGATCGATGCTGGATCTGCTTCTCCCTGCGACGTGCATAGATGACAAATCCAGGTGGCAGGTTTGGCTATTTTTTCATCAGCAGCAGGTGGTTTGGTGTCAGAGGTTCCATTTTAGGCGAGCAGCTGTTTCTTTTCACAGATGCCTTTCGTTTTTGCTGTGTGCGAATTCCCTGTTTGAATTCTGCTGCTGCTTTACCCTTTTGCAACGTTAGAAGTTCTTCCTTAAAATTTTGTCTTTGAGTGAACTTAATGATTTCGTTTTCTGCTCTTGTTAGGTCTTGCGCTTTTAGAGACTTGTGATTTTCTGTCTTTGGGTCATCTACTTGTGTTTTAACCCTCTCTGTTTTTTGTTTCAGCATGTCTCTGATGCGAAGGATCCAGGCAGCGGATCTTTTTAACTTGTGCCAGTCAGAGTGATGATTAATCAGTTTACTCACTGCGTCTGTGTATTTTGTAATGCTCACAATATTCACTAAAGCTGAGAGCTTAACTTCATCAGCATTTTCATCAAAATTTTCTTTTATTGATGTGTCATGAATATTTTTAGGCCATTTGCACTCTGCTTCTTTGAGGATGGAGGGACCTTGGATCCAGTTGACATTTTTCATGAACTTTTCACAGGATACCCCCCTGGAGGCAGAATCAGCTGGATTTTGTGAGGTATTAACGTACCTCCATTGCTGTGACTTGGTTGACTCTTTTATACTGGCGCTTTTGTTGGCCACGAAGGTTTTAAAACGAAGTGTTTCGTTATCAATGTATCTCAAAACAGTTGTACTGTCAGTCCGAAACATAGAGTCCAGCAATTTCAATTCTAGCTGTTCTTTCAACATTTTGTCATTTTTTACAGCGACCACTGCCGCAGTCAGTTCCATTCGTGGAATGGTGGTTTGTTTCAGGGGTGCTACTCGGGAGTTCCCTATCATGAATGCACAATGTGTAAGTCCATCAGCGTTTACTAACCTGAGGTATGAGACAACTCCGTATCCCATTTCACTTGCATCCGAAAAGTGGTGGAGCTGAGCTGTAGCTGTAATTCCGACGTCGGCTGGTTTTATGGACCTTGCTATGCTGAACTCGGACAGTCTGTGCAGCTCTTGCAGCCAGGTTTTCCATGCCGTTGCAAACTGCTCGGGAATGTCATCATCCAAGGCAAGTTTTTCTTTACATAACTGTTGCATTGGGATTGTAGCTGGCAGTACGGCAGGTGGGAGAAAGCCTAACGGGTCGTATGTTGAGCTAGTGATTGACAGAATTCCTCTTCTTGTCACAGGTCGTTCCTTTAAACTAATCTTAAACTTGAACATGTTTGAATCAATGCACCACAGCACCCCCAGAGCTCTCTCAATGGGCAGTGCATCTTTACTCAAGTCTAAGTCTCTCATGTCTTTGATCCCTTCACTCTCGGGAATGACAGTCAGTAGGGCACGGCTATTGCTTGCCCATTTAGTGAGGTTAGACCCTCCGCTTGTACAGAGACTTGTGAGATCATTCTATAGGGCGACTGCTTGGTCATGACTCGAAACAGATTTCAGGCAGTCGTCTACATGAAAGTTTTTAAGCACTGTGTTAACTGCCACAGCAGATGCATTGCTGCGGTTTTCTTCTGCTGTCTTTCTGAGGTCGAAGTTAGCACCACTAGACAACAATTTTGCACCGAACAGATGAACTACCATTGTATTTTCAACTAAGTCTTGGTTCACATCTCCATTCGGCCACCATAGGAAGCGCAGCAGATCAGTGTCCTTCTCGGGGACTTTCACGTGATAGTACATGGCTTCTACTGTGTCCTTTTTCTTGGACTTTATTTTAGCAGGTACTATGGGGTGGATGCAATTACCTCCAGCCCCAGTGAGCGCATTTGATTCATGACTCACAGCAGGTGGTGTATTTGTTGTGCCACTTTCAGTTTCGTTTCCACGGGCGCTCGTAGCTGACTGCGCCGTGGCTGGCACTGCTATGTGTAGCATGCTTGGATGTGGCTTTGAACACAATGAACATGTAATTTTTTTGGTACAGTCTTTCCACAAATGACCCTTAGTTAAACATCCGAGACAGAATCCGTTTCTTTTTAAGAATTCTACTTTGTCTTTGTGTGTCTTATCATTAAATTGGAAGCAATCGTCTAAGATATGCTCCCCTTTGCAATGTGCGCACGGTTTAGTGAAAGCGCTGACAGGTAATGTACCGGCATTCTTCATTGTAATCAAGTCTTTGTGAATTTTACCAACCTGTCTGTCCTCGGTTGCGACGCTGACCCTGGGTTTTCCTTGGCCCGTTTGTTTGGGTCCTTGAAGGGATGTGTGACAGGGTTTTCCGCCGCTGATTGCGGCGTCCAGGTCCGTAGTGTGCGCGCAGCTCAGGTGCGCGTTGCTCGATTCAGTGACCGCGCTCTCATTCGCAGGCTGCGCTCGGCTGTTGCATGTTGAGTTGGAGACGTGGAAGTGCGTGCTGCTCGGGCGCGCGCTGCTCGTTTCAATGAGTGCGCTCTTGCTCTTGGGCGATCGGCTGTCGTGTTTGCGATCTTGACGTTTATTTCCACATCTATCCTGCAACAGTCTCATTGCCTCTGCATAACCACACTGATCTGGCATAAGCTGACAGCGCATAACGAGGTCTCTTGCCTCTCCCTTAGTGAACTGCTCAAGATAAAACAGCTTATCAGCATCACTATCGGTTTTGACAACAATAACATGTTTAAATGCTTTCATGAAGGACGTAAACTCAAGAGGGTCACCATGAAACACAGGAACATTGCGTTGAGGTAAAAAGGATTGCCGTTGGCATTTCAAGAGCATTGCTGTGATGTCAGCCTGCTGTTGCATCATGCTCTGTAATTCTAAAGTATAAATGTCATGGCGGGTGTATTTATTGTCTTGGGTAGACCCTTCATTTAAAGTACTTTTCAATTTTGGTTCAAAACTTACTGGTACACTTGGATGGGCTGTCTTAAGATGTGATGGCAGTCCGAGGTCTTCTATAGACGCGCTGCTCTCGTAAAGTTCGTTGTATTCCAGTTTGGGAGCGCGTGCGCCACTTGGTTCGTTGAAGGTGCTCTCTCTTACCGGCTTTCGGCGGCTGACGTATTCAGGTTTGTGGCCCGTCCAAGGCGGGCAGCTCGAGCGTGTGCAGCTCGGGTCGATGACTCCGCTCTTTGATGCAGGCTGTCGTTTTTTACAACCCTGATAAACCTGTAATTCAGCGTCGACAATTGCGAGCGCAGTTTCTAATTCCAACTTTTCTTTATCAGCCTTTAGTTCTGCTTCTTTTGCCTTTAATTGTGCTTCCTTCTGTTCTAACGCCCGCAGTTCTGCTAAGGCTGCTACTTTAATCAACAAGGCTGCTCTGTTGGCTTCCGCTTGGCTCTTTATTCGGGCTGAGGATGATGTAGAAGTTACAGACCTTTTGGATGGTGCCGTTATCAGTGACACTCTGTCGCCCGGCGAGACATCTTCGCGTATTTGCGACGTCACAAAGTGTCCTTGGCTCTTAGTGTCCTTGGTGTCCGCTATCCAGCGACCGACCTTAGCTATGAATTCTGTGCGGCCTTGAGCCTCAGGTGCGCTGCAAGCGACCTGATCGCGTCTGTGTTCATCTTTATGAGTGTACACAAGCACATCAACGTTACTTCTCATGAAGCTCTCTCTCAGCTTCCCGTATTCGGGTCTGTACTCAGTTTCAAGGATGTCTAACTCACGTGCATAGTTCATGGGTGTCTTTAATGCAGTAGACGTTGCATTCAGTCGAATTTGCTTGCCTTTTCTTGCATCCAGCGCCTCATTGAGGTTCTTTCTGTTCATCTCGTGGAGCGCCGTTAGGCTCCCCAGCCAAGTGCTGGGAGCGTTGTCCTCGTTGTTCGGCATGGCGAAGTTCGACGGCTATTCTCTTTCACTTTCCCTTTCAGTGTTCACTTGTTTTCGTTCAAACAGCAGAAAAGCTTTAGACTTTATGTAGATGCGGTTGGCTTATTTCACTAGTTTTGACGCGTAGCTAATGTCTTAAAGTTTCACTCACATGACAGAAGTCCGATCTCTTTGTCTTTTGTCGTTTATTTGTCAGCATCAAAGAATCAACACTTCATACAGTTGTCTTGAGTAAATCCACTGTTATTACAGACACCAGTTGCTGCATCTTGCAAATCTCTGAGTTTTACAACAACCTGTTTGCTGTATCTTGTAGATTACAATCTTGGCTTGGGTATCTAACAACACTCTTGTTGTTTCTTACATTCCCAGCTTACGTTAGCTTACGGTTACAACAACCTCGTTGCTGTATTTTACATTTCTAGCTTACCGGGAGCTCTCACTAGCTGACGGTCTAAAGCTTGTGTTTCCGTAGCCTTCCAAATCTATACTGAGTTTTCTAGCATATCACAGTCACACAAATGCATGTAATAGTAGAATGACATCACAGACCAACCTACGATTGTCAACTTATGATGCATGACTAAGAAATATAAAGCTTATGGCTTATGTAACAAACTCAATGCTTAATGCTTTACTAATGAATAGAACAAGGTAGAATAAATGAAATAACAGCAAGTAAAATAATATAAAATAAATGCAACAACAAATTCATAACAAGTGCGATATGGCACTTACAAGCAATATTTCAGTTTTTAATAGTGTGGATATTCACAAAACACAGTTTTCTTGTAAAAACCTGAACCTACGGAGCCCCAGGGGTCCTGTGGTAAATAAATAAATAAATATGAGATATGTGTTTCTTACCCCCACCCTTCGTGAAAACGGCGTGTTCAGAGAAAGGCTCGCCAGTGAGATGCCATTTCTGAACAAACTGAGTCGTGTGTGTTAAAGCATTAAATGGTAAAAGAGCACTAGCAATAAACGTTTTTTTCTGAATCCGAATTTTATTAATAAGTTACAAGTTAAATTTCATCTGCAAAGAACCTGTACATATGTTCATACAGTATTGACAGCAGCTCTAATTTGTCTAAATCGCATTTCAGACAAGAAAAAAGAAGTAGAGTCATCCTGTGACCTTGCATGCTTAATCTTTCCACACATGATTCTTGCTTCTCATTTTTTCCTTAATCTTCGGTTCTGGTTTCGGTCTGTTCTCATGAGTTGTGAAGCGAGAGGAACAAAGTACAGTATAAATATTGTTCATTTGCTAAATCAAGTATCATGAATTTTAATTCAATATCTATCTCTGTATTTTTTCACGGCAGTTTGTGACTGAAAGTGTGTCTGCATCTGACTTCAGGAGTTTCCTGACCAACGTATCTAACGGTCATATTTAAAATTCATAACGTACAGTTATAAAGTACAAAACGTTTCTGTTGGGGTTTAATTTTGTTTCTATGATTAATACTTATTTGTGGTGTTTTATGTTTT
This sequence comes from Channallabes apus, assembly GCA_030522415.1. Classification (NCBI taxonomy): domain Eukaryota; kingdom Metazoa; phylum Chordata; class Actinopteri; order Siluriformes; family Clariidae; genus Channallabes; species Channallabes apus. The sequence continues at coordinate 39,237,654 of CM060107.1, read as the reverse complement.
GTACATCTTTTCAAATTGAGACCTCATTTGTAAGTTACTGTTATCTCGTTTTCTCGTTTTTGTATAAATTAATCAAATGTTTGCTTGTTATTAAATGTATTTTTTTATAAAAAATAAACGAATCTGTGTTTTATTATTAGCTGAGAGTGTGGTTTATTTATTATCATATTTGGTCATTGTAACATGCATTAGGGAGCATTATCTCTGCGACGTGTGTGTGCTATCTGGGAATGAATTAACTTTACTTGATTATTTTAAATAAATCTAATTTGTGCATTAAATATAATTATGTAACTTTTACTTGATTTCTTTGATTGTTTAATTATTAAGTAGATTTTACCTGACAATTACGGGTGAGTTTTACTTAATATTGGAGCAATAAAATTTACTTAAAATCTATGTGTGCAAATTGTTAAGAGGATTTTATCAAGTAAATCTTAGGGTGCTTTCACACCTATAGTTCGATTGCTTTAGTCCGCACCAGTCAGAAAAATGTTACAATGTAGTAAACAGAAGTTGGTACGGTTTGCTTTCACATATGCAGAGCCCATCGGCACCGGAAACAGACTATTTTCAGAAAATCGCGCCACTTTCAATAATCATGGAGGAACAGCTTTGCTTTGCGCTCATGGTGCTGATCCTCGCGCACTGCATTGTACGTGCAAATCATTATTTTCAGATAATTAATTTCGAACACGATTCGCGGCTGCGACTCCAAACCAGCTTCCTGGTTTATTCATCTCGCCGATGGCGCATTGCGCGCCACTTCAGGGAGAGACGTGCCCTCCTCCTGAATGATAATTTTGTTATTAGCTGGCGATCTTCCTGCAGATCCATCAGGTAATCCGTTGGCCGATCGAAACAGCCCAGCCACACATTTTTTCATCTTTAATGTGAATACAGAGAGGCACTTAATTTCTTCGGCACTCCACGTTTTTCCGCGGTTTGATTTCATCGCGAGTCGAGCTTGAAAAATTTAATCGAGTCATCAGGAAGGGAAAATAATTTTACCCGCAACTCTGTACCTTATACCCAAAGTGCATTAAACTATACCATTTCATCAGATTTGGTTTGGTTGCTTTCACACCAGACGAACTGTACCAAAGTAGAGCGGATAAAGCGGTCCGAGACCACCCCTTCAAGCAGGTCTCGGATTGATTGATTTGGTGCGCACCAAAGTACAGAGATTGCATTCACATCAACGCAAACGAATTGAACCAAGGGACCAAACACGTTTGGTGCGCACCAAATGCTGTAGGTGTGAAAGCACCCTTACAAGTTCTTTTTTTCAGTACATGGGTGAACACGATGATTAAAGAATTTAATTAAGCATGTGTAAATACATATATATGAATATGTGTGTTTACTGTATAAACTTTTTTCTATGTACAGGTATAATCAGAAAGATGTAACCAGAAAACAGCATATAACTTTAAACTTACATTGATTAGCAATATAAACAACACACCTATGAGGCTGGACCATAGAATAAACTGTGTGGGTGCCAATAATATTAAATATTTATCTGTTAATTCTTTGACAATACTGCTGCTTTTTGTTGGAAACTGGCAGACATAAAAAATATGAAAAATACTTTAAATAAATTTAAAGGGGATGATGGGCTAAAGCCCCCCTAAAAATGGCCTAGCGATGCCCGTACATATATAATAAAAATATTATGTGTAAAGAAAATATAATTTATATATTCGTGTTTAATTACAAAAAAAAACATTTTAATGGTTAGTGATTGTTGCAGACATTCACATTATTTTTTGGGGAAGAGCTTGGCTTGTACAGGCTACTATACGCTCATCAGCAGTCGGCGCCCCGCTGTAACCAGAAGATCAAAGGAGCAGTTATCGGCTGACACGTAGCCTTCTGAGTTTGGAGACCCACAGAACCCCCACTGTAATGCCTCTTCTCATCTTTCATTCATGATAGGTTTCGCTGATGGGGGAATTCGTAGAATTGGGGTTTTTAAAAACAATTAACAAGGCCGAGCAGGATGCCTCAAGTGCCCTTTTTTTTTATTATGTGTATGTGCGTATGGAGCCCTGTCTTTGCCCCTCAACAATAAAATGTAACTATTAATCTCAATTTTGCTAAATAAAAGGATCTGGCTTGCATCAGTCACATGCCTGCCATTAACCAATGCTCGCCCTTGAGGGCAGAGTGCGCTTGTTACGAGCTGGGTACGAGCACGCAAAGTGCACGCGCATTTTCTGCAGGCTGGGCGGTGCGGAGCTGGAGGAGAAGCAGGCAAATTAACTGGAAGGTGCAGACTGTAACAAAACAGTAAATAGGGTGTACAGTGGACACTATAGTCTATAACAACAAATGAATTGAAATAAATGAGCGTGCTGTTTGTGCAACAGCGCGACAAACATTACCTGTCCTTTTATGAACTGCACAAGTAGTGGTGGTCATTAACTGCTAGCTAACTGGGTAAGGGGGTTACAGGGGGGTCTGTAGCTCTGTGTCCACTGTTTTAGGGAACATGTTTAGTTTTAAAGTGAGTTACAGTTTTATTTCACTAAAAGCCATGAAGCATATGGATATCCACATAATTATGGATTATTATATTTATGATATAAAAAAACACTGTTTTTAAAGAAAATATATTAAGTAACAGATAATATTAGGTTTATATTTCAAATTAGATAAAATGCTGATTTTACAGCAGTAAAATTATTGTATCTCTACAGTTTAAACATTTAATAAGCACTGCATGTGCATGTTTGTGTGTTTCATGTGTATAGATTTTTAAAAATGATTACTAATAATATAATAATCAACAGCAACATTGTACGCTATCAGGTAAAACATAGGCTACATTTGCTTTGCATTGTCCCGACCTGATGACAGTCATACAGTATGATACAATTCCATATTATATTTGTTATGAATGTGAGTTGTTGTTATTCAGCATGTTCTATCTTTTTGAACTTTGAGCACCCGCCCCATTAAACGTCTCTGCACGGCCCTGCACATACACATTGTTAATTCATGTCTTCTGATGATGGCGACACATTTTTACGTTTTAAATAAGACATCTTGGCATATTCACGAATCAGGACATTCGCATAGTTAACACTATCAGATAGGCTACTATCAGGAAATTAAATTAATTTCAAGACCATTTAAACCGCGGCATGGCCATGTCTTTCATTATTTTGTACCTGTTAAGACATTACAAAAACTATATAAGAAACTTTTAAAGCACGAATTTGGGCATCTCATTTCATCATTATGAAAATAACATGAAGCACATATACACACGTTCATTATGAAATATCTGTTGTAAAACAAAATAAAATTCATGTTTGCTACAGCATTGGAAACAATATTGTTTTAGGTTAACGGTTAACCTTGTACACAATTCATTTGTACTTGGTCCGGCTTTTAGATAAAGTCCTTCCATGCGCCATCTGGCGGATAGTCAGTGAAGCACAACACATTTATTTTAAATTCCTGAATGTTGCCTCCGGCAAGTCGCGGCACGCCGCGCGCTAAATTGTGGCCTCTCATGGGAAAACACGCGCAGTCTTAAAGGCGACATCTGTAGACTATGAAAACTGAACCTTCAATGATAAATGACATATCAATATATGTTTTTTGTTCCTGCTGGTAGTTTAAATCCATACTTTGGTTTTTACCCACATATAGTATTTGTATGTTAAACCTGCAACTTAAATAGAATCAATTTTATCGGACTTCCGTGTGCAAGACCAATACAAAGTGGTGTCCACGTGAGAAGTGTAACGAAAATCATACATGATTCCAAACATTTTTTACAAATAAATAACTGAAAAGTGGGGTGTGCGTAATTATTCAGCCCCCTTTGGTCTGAGTGCAGTCAGTTGCCCATAGACATTGCCTGATGAGTGATAATGACTAAATAGAGTGCACCTGTGTGTAATATAATGTCAGTACAAATACAGCTGCTCTGTCAGAGTTGATGGGAAGATGCATGGAGCCAAATACAGGGCAATCTTGGAAGAAAACCTCTTGCAGTCTGCAAAAGACTTGAGACTGGGGCGGAGGTTCACCTTCCAGCAGGACAACGACCCTAAACATAAAGCCAGGGCAACAATGGAATGGTTTAAAACAAAACATATCCATGTGTTAGAATTGCCCAGTCAAAGTCCAGATCTAAATCCAATCGAGAATCTGTGACAAGATCTGAAAACTGCTGTTCACAAGCGCTGTCCATTTAATCTGACTGAGCTGGAGCTGTTTTGCAAAGAAGAATGGGCAAGGATTTTAGTCTCTAGATGTGCAAAGCTGGTAGAGACATACCCTAAAAGACTGGACCTGTAATTGCAGCAAAAGGTGGTTCTACAAAGTATTGACTCAGGGGGATGAATAATTACGCACACACCACTTTGGAATCTTTTCTTCCAAGATTGCCCTGTATTTGGCTCCATGCATCTTCCCATCAACTCTGACCAGCTTCCCTCTCCCTGCTGTTAGAACATCCTCCAAAAATGAAGACATTTATCTGTTTGGCAATGCGTAACATCACTACAGTATTTCTGATAATGACACTTTTTAATCATGTGGGCTCTGGAGACACCAGTTGGTTAAGTTTAGTTAGCGTGAATTTTCCGCATTCTTCCATTATGCAGGTCTTCAGCTAAGCAATTGTACAGGGTCTTCATTGCCATATTTTGCATGACATACTGTAATGCACAAATTGTAGCAGCAGGAGAGTCGAATACCTGTACTCTGTGTTTAGCAGAAAACAGCATACTTGTGTAAGCCAGGGATTTCTCTGACAATGATGCTGTTTTCAGCAAATTATGCTCCAAAAATAATATTTTTTTATTATTGTTGTTTCCAAAGACTATATGAATCATTGATTCGTCAGACCACAAAACTTGTCTTGTCTAGATGAGACAGAGCTTCCTTAAGCCTCAAGTTGTATTTGTAAATGCAGTGATGAATGTTGTTAATGGACAAAGGGTTACTGAGGTGTTCCCACATCATATCCACTAGAAGCTTTGAAGTTTGTCTATTTTCTTTAGGAATTTCCTACAGTCTACCTGAGCCCTCAAGAACTACCTGGACTCCATGTTAACTTAAAATCATCAACTGTTATACTGACCTCTCAGCTGCCTAACACATAGTATGGCTGCAAATCAATCCCTGCTATCCGTTATCACCCAAATGAGGATGGGTTCCCTGTTGAGTCCGGTTCCTCTCAAGGTCTCTTCCTATTGCCATCTCAGGGAGTTTTTCCCTTGCCACTGTTGCACTTGGCTTGATGCATACACTTTCACATTTCATACAACTTCCATAACTGCATTGAAACAATGACAACTATTAAAAGCGATATACAAATAAAATTTTATTGTCTAAGGGATTTGACATCATACATATTGGTTTACCTGTTTAACAGCACTTGTTTCTAATTACCTTGCACTTTTTAGTTGTCAAATTGATATCCGTGCATATTTTCAACACACAATTAAATTCACATGGTAAATCATCAAGTAATACAGTATGTTGTAGTGTTTTCAATATAGCACAGGGTAAAGATACTTGACACCTTAAATAGTTGGAAAAATAGTTTTATTTCACTGCTATTTGCACACAATATTTTTTTTAAATCATAGCTGCTACTTCAGAAATCTCTGTTTCTCTTGCCACTACCTCAACTCATGCTGTACCAAAAAAAAAACGTTGTCGTGTTACGTTGTTCTGTAGCACTTTGTTTGCGCATTTGCATGTGCACTTTGTTGTATGTTGTCTATTTAAGTCTCTTTTTTTTGTATAGAGAGAGATAGTTTTAGGTTAACTTAAAAATGTAAATCTGTCACATCTGAGCTAGTGAGCTAGGTAGATCTCTTAGTTAGCTAGCTGGTTCTGGTAAAGTATGTTATTAATTTATGTTGTTGCATGTATGTAGCACCTTGGCGCTGGAGGAACGTTGTTTCGTTTCACTGTGTACTGAACTGTTTATGGTTGGCCTACTTGACTACTTGTCTTCACAGATGATTACTTTTTTTTTTTTTTTTGTAGAATTGGGGTTGAAGATTTTTCTGAAGTTCATGTCTTTCATAAATGTGAAATATATAAAAAGGGGACTCATATTAACTTAAACCCCTCTCCTGTTATACTGAACATCCAGCCTCCTAACACATGTGACAACACATGCTGTTCCCTTTTCGAGGCTTCACTCAATGCTGCGTTAGAATGCTTATGGGAACTATCTTGTCGCATTGCCAGCCATGAAGCATGTGTGGAAAAACGCCATTATCTGGCTACATATAACCTCGGTCAGGTGACGTCATCTGATTAGATCAGGTGGAGGTTATAAATACCGGAAAGCCGGCAACAAAACCTCAGATCATTTGTCTTCATGCCGACTTGTGATCGCGTGTGTGCAGCAAGCATTTAAAAAAATAATAATAAGAAGAAACCATTCTTAACGGAGAAAAAAAAAAAAAACTCACCAGATATAATGGCCGAGTTCAGTGTATCATGCCCGTGCGGTAACCGTCTTTCTCAAGACGATAGCCATAATCTCTGTTTTGAGTGTTTGGGTGAAAGCCACGCTCTCCTTGGACTTGAAGGAGAGTGTCGGCACTGTGATAATCTCCAGATGAAAGTGCTACGAGCGCGTCTCGCGTTCTTTAGGGAGCCACGAGCCGCTCTGCACTCCTGGGGCTCACAGGTTGATTTGGCCGAGGCACGAGAGACAGAGCCCCTTCTCTCTCTCGTTTCCTCCCCGGATCACTCTCTCTCTCCACCCACTTCGCGAGCGCACTTCGGTGCCTCTCGGGAGTGTTTGGGAGAAACTCACTCTCTTGCTTCAGTTGAAATGGATGTAGCTACCTCAGAACGATCCTCTAGGGATGATAGAGAGTATAAGGAATTAATTGAGGTTATAACACGCGCAGTTGAACATTTACATATTGACTGGCCACAAGAGCAAGCTCATACAAAACGTTCCAAACTGGATGACAGATTTCTGTCGTGTGGCCAGGAGATGGCGCCACAACGCCGTTCTCTCCCCTTTTTTGATGATCTCCACAACGAGTTATCTCGTTCATGGAGACGTCCCTTTTCTTCCCGTATTTTTGTACCTTCAACTTCGTTTTATTCGAATATTGTTGATGCAAAAGCACAAGGTTATGTGATGATGCCCCAGATTGAGGAGACGCTCGCGGGCTATCTCGCTCCTGGAACATCATCCTCATTAAAAAAGCCAACCCTTCCCTCCAAGCATGTAGAACTTCTTCTACCCTATTAGGGAAGGCGTTCCAAGCAGCTGGTCAGGCCGGCGCTTCCTTGCACACCATGGCGGTTTTGCAGGCGTATCAGGCCGACCTGCTGAATGATCTGAGCACGAGCGGCAATATGAATCAGGAAGCGTTCATAGAATTACGCCGGGCTACTGATCTGTCCCTGCGTGCGACGAAACAGACAGCCCGTGCTATTGGCCGTTCTATGGCCTCCCTGGTGTCTGCAGAGAGGCACCTCTGGTTAAATCTAACTGGCATTAAGGACAAAGATCGGTCATTCCTTCTCGATGCTCCCATCTCACCCTCAGGCCTATTTGGCGAAGCTGTAAATACTGTCACCACCAGATTTAAAGAGGCCAGTCTCTATGAACAAGCTTTTGGGAAATTTATCCCACGCCGTGCCCAGGTGTCAAGGCCATCGGCCACCCAACCTCGACCCGATCTCAGTCTCGCTAGACGAGAGGCGCAGAAGGAAAGCGTCAGTAGCCGCGCACCCCCCCGTAAGGACTGGGGTACGGCTCGGCGCCCCCCTCAGGCCGCCCCCAAAAAAATAGACCGCTCTGTCTTCTTCGCGAAGAAACGTCCCTGATAGCAGAGCTCAGGACCATGGGGGTGACCCCCCCTGGGGACGGGCACATAGGAGCATGCCCCCCTGGGCACCCCCAGGAGATCGATGTTCAGTTTCCGCCGCCTTTGGTGTTTCGGACAACACCGGTCTCCGACACGTTAGTCCTTCGGTCGCATCCTGCTATATTCCAGGACACCGAACCACTAACACCCCCCAGCCCAGTAGAAGTACTTGCACCCCTTTCGGAGAAGCTGGCAGCGTGGAAGCTACTGCCAGGCATATCCTCCTGGGTTTTAAGGACTGTAGAGAAAGGATACAGGATCCAGTTTGCATATCGCCCTCCGCGTTTCAACGGCGTGGTCTCCACTTCCGTGATACCGGAAAGGGCGCGCTTTCTGAGTTCCGAACTCGAGAAATTACTGCAGAATGGAGCCATAGAACAGGTTCCTCCTCCAGACATGGAGTCAGGTTACTACAGTCGGTACTTCCTGGTGCCCAAAAAGGACGGGGGTCTGCGTCCAATTCTGGATCTTCGCGGTTTGAACCGCTATCTCAAAAAATGCAACTTCAAAATGTTGACCATAAAGACTATTGTTTCACAAATCCAATCACAGGATTGGTTTGTGACAGTAGATTTAAAGGACGCATATTTCCACATAGAAATTTTGCCACAGCACAGGAAGTTCCTGAGGTTCGCTTTTGGGGGAAAAACCTACCAATTTTGGGTTCTTCCATTCGGTCTAGCCTTATCACCCCGCACATATACAAAATGCATGGATGCAGTTCTGGCTCCTTTGAGACTCCAGGGCATCCGCATTCTGAATTACATAGACGACTGGCTAATACTGGCCCAGTCTCAGCAGCTAGCACTTCGACACCGAGATGTCGTCCTAGCTCATCTTCACTTGCTGGGATTGAGACTCAACGCCACGAAAAGCGTTCTCTTTCCAGCACAAGTGACAACCTACTTGGGCGTCAGGTGGAATTCGATCGCTATGCAGGCACATCTGTCTCCTGCTCGCGTCGAATCCATAAACAACGCTCTGAAGGAAATCAGACTAGACTAGAAGTGACTGTACATCACTTACAAAAATGTTTAGGCCTCATGGCAGCAGCGTCCATGGTGATACCCTTGGGTCTCCTGCACATGAGAGCTTTTCAGCTGTGGTTAAGAGCCAGGGGAGTTCACACGAGAACAAATCCCCGAAGGCGGATAAGGGTTATGCGCAAAGGACTTCGTACCCTTTCTATGTGGTTCAGACCCCGGTTTCTCGCCTTGGGTCCCACTCTAGGTCCGTCTTGTCGTCGCAAAATGCTAACGACAGACGCTTCCCTTACCGGCTGGGGCGCGGTCTTGGATGGCCGTCCAGCCCAAGGGGTCTGGAGAGGCCACCTTTTCGCATGGCACATCAATTGCCTCAAAATGATGGCTCTATTTTTAGCTCTACAGCATTTCCTCCAGCAGCTGAGAGGCTACCATGTCCTAGTGCGGGTGGACAGCACATCAGTAGTCTCCTACATAAATCGCCAGGGCGGCCTGCGTTCGCGACGCTTGAACCAGCTAGCACATCAGGTTCTGCTCTGGGCTCAGGACAAGTTCCTGTCCCTCAGGGCGATTCACATTCCAGGGTACAGGTGGGTGCATGGCTAAGCAGGTGGACTCAGTCCACTGCCAAATTGTTTCAGTGCTGGAATTCCTGCAAGAGAAATTGTCCTCGGGCTTGTGCCCTAGTACCCTCAGAACGTACGTGGCCGCTATTTCAGCCTGCCACGTCCTGTCTGAAGGGGCTACTGTAGGAAATCACCCTTTAGTTGCCCGTTTCATTCGTGGAGCTAAACGGTTGAGGCCACCCACTAGAGTCACGGCTCCCTCTTGGGATTTATCTATCGTGCTCGAAGGTTTGATCGAGACTCCTTTTGAACCGCTAGAGTCAGCGCCCGACAGGCTTCTGACTCTCAAGATGGTTCTTCTTATGGCCATCACCTCTCTAAAGAGGATCGGAGACCTGCGTGCATTGTCAGTCTCCCCATCTTGCCTGGACTTTGCCCCTGGGCTAGTCAAGGCCATTCTGCATCCTCACCCGAACTATCTACCGAAAGTTCCTTTCTCTACCATGTACCCTGTCATCTTGGAAGCCTTCTGTCCTCCGCCCTTTGCGGATTCGGAGCAGGAGAAACTTCACCTACTGTGCCCAGTACGTGCTCTTCAGGCTTATGTCCACCGCACCAGCCAGTGGCGTAAGTCAGAGCAACTCTTTATATGTTATGGAGGCCGCAACCGGGGGGCGGCCGCCAGCACACATACTCTGTCACACTGGGTGAGAGATGCTATTGCCCTCTCCTATGAGGTGCGTGGACTCACTTCGCCCCTAGGAGTCAGGGCTCATTCAACCAGAGGGGTCGCCTCATCTATTGCTCTTGCAAGAGGTACTCCCCTGCAACAAGTGTGTGACGCAGCGGGCTGGTCCTCTCCGCACACATTTATAAGATTTTATAGTCTGGATGTCCATGCCACCCCAGGCTCACGAGTCCTCGGGTCAGCTTCCCGGACATGAATCTGAGACCTTCTCGGCCTTGTGCGCACACGCTACACAACCTTGGGGTCCAGACACCTGTAGTGCGGCGGCGTTGGTATTCTCGTTCCCATAAGCGTTCTAACGCAGCATTGAGTGAAGCCTCGAAAAGGGAACGTCTCGGGTTACTTTGCAGTAACCCTGTTCCCTGAGAGGCGGGAACGAGATGCTGCATCCGAACGCCGCACTACCATGTGACCGGACGTCCATTCAGACAAATAATCTGAGGTTTTGTTGCCGGCTTTCCGGTATTTATAACCTCCACCTGATCTAATCAGATGACGTCACCTGACCGAGGTTATATGTAGCCAGATAATGGCGTTTTTCCACACATGCTTCATGGCCGGCAATGCGACAAGATAGTTCCCATAAGCGTTCTAACGCAGCATCTCGTTCCCGCCTCTCAGGGAACAGGGTTACTGCAAAGTAACCCGAGACGATTAATTCCTACTTTCTTATATCACACACAAAAGGATGGGTTTCCTGTTGAGTTTGGTTCCTCTCAATGTTTCTTCTTATTGTCATTTCTGAGAGTTTTTCCTTGCCATTGTCTCTTACCGCTTGCTATAAAGATAAAACTGAATTAAATTTAATGTATTTTGTTTCCTGAACTGAATGAACTCAATTGTGCCTTGCGTAATTTTGGCATGTTACATTCACTAACTTTATTGCATTGGAGGAAATGTAATCAGAATGGCACATTCTCTCTTTCTAAATCAGTGTTTTTTTTTCTTTCATTTTTTAAGAATGTAGAACACTTAAGACATCTATATATCCAAGGAACAAAAGCCATTTGGGATGAAGTGGAACAATTATTTATTTTTTACACACACACACACACAGTGTGAACTCTGGGATCAGCAATCAGGTCAGGTTGTGTTTTCTCCACTTGAAGTTTGATGTCAGCAAATAACAATAAGGTTAAGTTGTGCTAGCTAGGGTTCATATCTCTATCTATCTTGCTAAGCTAGCTTAGCAGTACATATTTCTTAGTAAATAATAACCATCAAGGGTCCCAGTGCAGTTCGGAATGGCTCTGCCTGTTCCTGAACTTCATTCATTCATTTTCTGTACCGCTTTATCCTTATATACAGGGTCGCGGGGGCCTGGAGCCTATCCCAGGAAACTTAGGGCACAAGGCGGGGTACACCCTGGACAGGGTTCCAATCCATCGCAGGGCACACACACATAGTCACATACACACACTCATTCATTCACACACTACGGGCAATTTGGAATGTCAATTAACCTAACCTACATGTCTTTGGATTGTGGGAGGAAACCGGAGTACCCGGAGGAAACCCACCAAGCACGGGGAGAACATGCAAACTCCATGCACACAGAGACGGGAATCAAGCCTGGCCGGGGAATCGAACCCGGACCCTGGCGGTGCAAGGCGACAGTGCTAACCACTACACCACCGTGCTGCCTTGTTCCTGAACTTATTTTAGAGAATTTATTTTAATAACAAATTAATATATGGTTGTTTTTTTTTGTGCTCTGTGCCTATTTACTGTCAACAGTATTAGAAAATGTAATTTAAGACTTGCCCATATGGTTACGTTAGTGATGCCAACAACTGAGCACAGTATACATGATTAATATACTAAATGTAAACCCAACAATCACATTTTAAATCTTGTTAGCACAGTGCTGCTACAGTACCAAGTGCTTGTCAGGTTATTTGCCTAATGCTGACCAGGCAGAGGAGAGTAATGACAATTTGTGAGGCTCGTTAAAGTATTTCTCATATAAAGTTAGAAACCACCTAGAAAAAAAAACTACAAGGACATGGAGAAAACTCTGCATCATCAATAGTGCATAGCTGCCCAGTACCCCAATGTGTACTTCCAAATATCAATTCATTATGAAATTCAGTTAAAATGGGCAAAGACAGACAACAGTGTTATCAATAATCTAATTAAATCACAAATTTAAATGTGTCTGTGCTGCAATAAAAAAAAAGGCATTTAAATTTTTTAAGTGACAGCCTGATAGTTTTTCAGCTAAGCACAAGTAAAAATTTTAACTATTCCATGAAAAATGAACCGCTGAATCTTTGGCTAAGTACTTCATTAATGTTGCATAGTGTTGAAAAGGGAAGTAATTTGCCATGCTATTAATTTTCTGCGCAATCCATGTTTGCCTCTGACTGCAATTGTGACATCAGGGCCAGATTTTTCCTCAGTTTAATGTTATGGTCTACAGTGACTACAATCTTGAGTAGGAGCATCAGAGTATTTATTCAGTTTTTAAAAATGTATATTAACTTTAAGGTTAATAATATCAAAGTATGGGAGTGATCAAGTCAAACTGTAACTTTTGATTGTGCAGAATAATAGAACATGTTAATAAATGTAAAAACTACATTTATTTATTTATATAATCCCTTGCAACACTAATGCACTTTTCCCAGCATTTCAATAATGCTTAGATGCCTGCTTTATGTCTAAAATGCTGGCCTCACAGGAATTTATGTCTCTAACAGATAGAACTCACCTGGAGCAAGGTCAGGACTGTACAGGGGATGTGGCAATATCTCCCAGCCTATTTCCTGTAACATATAAGTGGTGTTCATGAATAATTGTGTGTTCATTTCCCACAGACAGATTTCAGGTTCAAGCATTATGTTTTATGATTTATTTTTTTTATTTTTTGTAAGGTCAATATGAACATTTAAACTTTCCAAATAAGAACATACACAGCCAACTAAATGGTAACCTGTGTACCATACATAGTGAACCTCACAGCATAATTAAAGTACTGTCATGTTTCACTCACTTTTCTGTAGGAATCACACACACGTCAACGCAAGTGCAGGAATACACAGTGTTTATTTATTTCTCTTCTTTCTTTTCAATCCAACACAAAACAAACTGTCTTTAGGCTTTTACGCAGAACTTGTACTGGACCCCGCGTTCACTACGCGTACTGCCAGGTGCGGTCTGCAGGCGGGTTTAACTAAACAGTCTTAGCACAGAAGAATGCACTCTCACACAGAAACATAATTATAACAAAAAACCTCCTCTGTGTCCTCAGAGGGTCTTTACTTAGAAAGCCAGCGGCTTCGCTCCACCCGTCCTCGCCTGCAGATACCGCCTTTAAGCCTGGAGAGAAAGACACACATGTATTAGTCAGTGAAGGTACGATGGTGACCAGACAGTGTGGTGTGGGTTCGGCTGGGTTTAAATAGGGAGACAGGTGAGGTGTGCGCAGGTGATCTGAGTTAGTTAATTATGGTAAGTGTTGACATACGTAGACACACTAGGGGGAGACAAAGCCACGGCTCAGTAATCCGGCGAGCCGGATCTTTCTCTCCGGGACTGAGGAGGCTCGGGTGTGACAAGTACATAGAAAATTATAATTAAATCGAAAAAAGGTTATCACCTAATGTAGTCTTCACTATTCTAGGTACAAACAATGGACCATTTGATCATGGACCTTTTGATCAAATCAGCCTTGGCAGATTTTTAAGGAGCAAAATTTTGTGGTGCTAGATCATTCTATGCTTTATAGGTATTTAGTATTATCTTATAATTAAAGAGAAATTTTTACTAGGAGCCAATGGTAGTGAAGGTAAGATAGAGGTACAGTAATGTGTTGTCAGATCTTCTCATTCTAATGAAGAGTCTGGCAGCTAAAATTTACAGTATTAACCCAAAATTGGATTACCTTGAATGTGCCCACAAAAAAGAATTGCAATATTGCCATTACATTCCTTGCCCTCACAGTACAGTAATATTATGTATATAAGCTTTCAAATGAGAGGATGGCAGCAATGTAATTTCACCAATGTTTTTTTTTTTTTAATTAACCTGTTCTGGGCTTATTCTGGTCATCTTATGGACCCAGACCTACATGGAACATTGAAGAGAGGAGCAGAACTGTCAGCTGATCACCACTTAGTGCAGCCCAGATTTACCTGGCAAGCCAAAGAGAGCCTTTCCATTTTCATATGCCTTGAAATGAAATGAGGAGAACGAGGTACTGTACAATATCTTAGTCACTATCTGGGTGTGAGCTGTTCGTTGTATGACTGCAGTCATGAATGTGTTCCTATTTTTGGTAATTTAAGGTTAAAGCCATTTACATTTTTCATGAACTACTTCATGAAGGTTGTAGACATGTCCAGTAGCCATGTCATTTTGTAACATCCTTGGTATTACAGTCAATAATTCTTTGCCACAATCTAAAGAGGTCTTCCAAACCACAATCATATAGCATATACATGTTGTGATCAGGCAGAAATTTGCCTAAGCTTTGGAACGAAGAGCAATCAGTACATTGAGATTTACAGTTCTATTTCCTCTCCAACTGCAAAAGTTGGTGAGGATCACCTAAATATCTGGCTATATTACAATTAGCCATAACTTTAAAACCACCTGCTTAAAATTATGTACTGTAGGTCCCCTCAAAGAGAATATCACACTGCTTTCATCTGTCAGCTTGATTTAGCATACCTGATTCTGCATCAAATTAAAATTAAACCTTACAGCATAAACCAGTTGATAGATTATTAAATGGAAGCAGACATTGTTCAGCTGAAAGTGATGATTCAGGAGATGACACTGCAGAACTCAAAAACCAAGGACTACTCATCCTACCTGCTTCTCAGTAGAAGAGTTACAGAATGTTGACTACAACTACAGTACATTCAGGAAAATTTTACAAAGATGAATTTACTTACCTATTGAATTCCTGAAGAGAAAGGGTACACTATTTTCATGGTCGTTGTAACATAATAAAGCAGAAAATTACCATTTTAGACACAAAAATGTCTGTCTGAGGTATTGTTTGTCTCTTTACAAGGTCTTAGTTATTTACCGTGCTACAATATAATTTGCAGTCATAGTATTTGTTTAGTGTGACAAATTGAAATGGGTGTGTTCAGAAAAACACAGGTAGTGTACGAGAGTGAAAACTACTGTACCATTATTCTCTATATAATCCCCTGCTACACTAATGCATTTCACTAACATCAGTGTAGAATGTTTTCTCAGTATGTCAGAGCCATGAGTAGACTGTCTGCCTCACATCTGAAGCAAGGGCCTCCCAAGAATATTTTACTGGGATGTGACAATAACTTCCAGCACAGTTCCTAATGTTCAGGTGGTGTTTGTGAATGATTGTGTGTTCACAATTATTAACAAGACAAATGTGGCTCTTTTTTTTTTTTTTTTACATTTTACTGCATAATGTGCTTGAAGTCTTATTTAAATGTCAATCAGTTTTTACACCTTCATTCCAAAAAAGTGCTAATTATTTTTCCCACACAAAGTGGAATAAAGCAAAGGTGACTCAAAAACACAGAGTGTCATTCTCAGAGTTAAGTTATCCTTGAGTAGAAGGACAGACAGTTAAGTTGAGCACATCAATATTCAGATCGTAGATATAACTACAGGTACATGCGAGTTTTGTGTGCATGGTTACTTTTTCTTGCACAAGATTGCCTCAAGTGGAAAACAGTATTAAGTCCAGCATCACTGACTGACACCTTGGAATTCCATTAAAGGGCAGTATTAACTACATAAGATTAAATAACAAAAAATTATTAATTAAAATGTTAAATAATTATATTAAATCATTATTAACATGGCAAGTTATGAAGGAATTAATTTCTTATTTCAAGGGGAATATCATAAGAATAAAACAATGAAATGCATGTACTTAACTGTATCAGAAACTTCACAGTCAGTTTCTAGATCACATTAAATAAATAACAAAATTGCATTATTAATTATATTAATAGAATTAAATATATACATATAATTAAGATATTAAAAAAAGAACTCCTTCAGCCACCGCCCGCAATCTTGGGGTAACCATGGACAATCGTCTTTCATTTTCCCCACACATCGCTAACCTTACTCGCTCTTGTAGTTCCCTTTCAAAGGCTTCCCTCGATGCTGCGTGAGAACGCTATGGGAACCATTTTGTGTGCTGGTTGTGAAGCATGTGTGCAAACACGCCAAATTTTTTGGCTATATATAACCTGGTGACGTCATCTGATTAGACGCAGCTGCAGGTTATAAATACTAGTGAGCCGGTGACAAACCTCAGATCATTTTGTCTTCACTGACATTATGAATTGCGTGTGTGCAGCAAGCATAATTAACCCTCTGGGGTTCGCGAACGCATATACAGATGTCGCCCTTAAAACCCTGCGTGTTTTCCCGCGGTATGCCGCAATTTAGCGCGCGGCTTGCCGCGACTTGCCGGAGGCAACATTCGGGAATTTAAAATAAATGTGTTGTGCTTCACTGAATATCCTCCAGATGGCGCATAGAAGGACTTTATCTAAAAGCCGGTGGTCCGGGAAAGTCAGTTTCCCTATGTTTCCCCGGCGGCGCGCAGATTCAAATCATGACGTCACTCGCTACCTAACGCTGAGAAGGCGAACGAGGATTTTAACAGTTTTTCTCTCGTTTTAAAGTGTTTTTATGAACTTTTTGAATTAAACAAATAACCTATGCATAATAATCGAGTGTCTTTTCGCTTTTTTTTTGTATATTTGAAGATAATTCATACGTTTTAAGCCGCTGCAAAAGGCTGGTTTGCTGGGCGAGTACTGACATCACGACTACTTTTATTACACCTACATTTGTTTATTTGTATATGTATGTTATTAATATTAATTTTTTAGAGATTGTGTGTGCGTGCACGGAGAGTTTGTGTTGATAAGTGTATGTGGATAAGTTGATAAGTGTATCAGAAAGCATTAAAATGTTCATTTGAATTAAAATGACACACACACGTCTGTATATACAGTATATCAATTACATATATATCAATTTCATTAGTTCGTTCATTCTATTTGAAGCTTCGGATGTTTTTTTTTTTTTTTTGGCTTGGTTAGATTAGTTCTGAACTCGCTTCCGTGAAACTATCGCTAAAACAATGTACTGAGCCCTCCTGAGGATATAAAGCTTTATTATTGTGTTTGAATAAATATTCAGATCTACCACAGCAGGTAATAAACTATGGTGTGTCATAACCGAAGCAAACACCACGATTATGCCTCGTTTCGTTTGACGGGAACGTGGTTCACTTGGCCGCGGTGTATTATAAACCTGTGGAATGTTTCACTGTTTATGCTCACATAAGAGGAACAAAAGCTAGTGAAATGTGGAAATGATGTGTGGCAACTCAATGAGGACTAAACCAATGATTTCGGTAACTCCACTGAGTGTAACATCTGCATAGTGACACTCAACATCTTCACTTTTCCGTTTACCTCTGAAAAAAAAGCTGTATTTTGTTTGTTTATATTGAGAGTTTTTATAACAGTAGAACAAGTACCCGCGCGCATGCACACACATAGATACACACACACAGACACACACACTCCCCTGAGCCCTCGGGAAACATCCAATCACCGTCGGTGTAGATGCGGATGGCTTATTTCACTAGTTTTGACGCGTAGCTAATGTCTTAAAGTTTCACTCACATGACAGAAGTCCGATCTCTTTGTCTTTTGTCGTTTATTTGTCAGCATCAAAGAATCAACACTTCATACAGTCGTCTTGAGTAAATCCACTGTTATTACAGACACCAGTTGCTGCATCTTGCAAATCTCTGAGTTTTACAACAACCTGTTTGCTGTATCTTGTAGATCACAACCTTGGCTTGGGTATCTAACAACACTCTTGTTGTTTCTTACTTTCCCAGCTTACGTTAGCTTACGGTTACAACAACCTCGTTGCTGTATTTTACATTTCTAGCTTACCGGGAGCTCTCATTAGCTGACGGTTACAACAACCTCGTTGCTGTATTTAGCATTTCAAGCTTACCGGGAGCTCTCATTAGCTGACGGTCTAAAGCTTGTGTTTCCGTAGCCTTCCAAATCTATACTGAGCTTTCTAGCATATCACAGTCACACAAATGCATGTAATAGTAGAATGACATCACAGACCAACCTACGATTATCAACTTATGATGCATAACTAAGAAATTTAAAGCTTATGGCTTATGTAACAAACTTAATGCTTAATGCTTTACTAATGAATAGAACAAGGTAGAATAAATGAAATAACAGCAAGTAAAATAAAATAAAATAAACACAACACCAAATTCATAAAAAGTGCGATATGGCACTTACATTCCAGCCCCTAATTGACAGGCATGGAGACTGACAATTACAATTTTGTGTTTTTTTTTTTTGATAAAGCAATGAAATCAAACATTCTTAACCTTCTAAAACGTTTTAAATCCTTTAAGTGTGTAATATTTATCTCAGATGTTTACATTTGCATATCAAATTTCATAACATATTACCACACATTTAACAGTCCATTTCACATATGAGGCACAGCTTGTCGATGGGTCTTTCCAGAGTGTTGGTCTTAGTTTTAACTAACACACGTTTCACCAGTCCCCCTTTGTTGGGGAACACTTTCGTGATTCTTCTCATGACCCATGTATTTCTTGGAGAAGACTCATCAGTTATTAAAACTGTGTCTCCAATCGAAAGATTTTTTTTGTTTTGAAACCACTTTTGCCGCCCCTGGAGCACGGGCAAGTATTCACGTACCCATCGCTTCCAGAGCAGGTCTGATCGATGCTGGATCTGCTTCTCCCTGCGACGTGCATAGATGACAAATCCAGGTGGCAGGTTTGGCTGTTTTTTCATCAGCAGCAGGTGGTTTGGTGTCAGAGGTTCCATTTTAGGCGAGCAGCTGTTTCTTTTCACAGATGCCTTTCGTTTTTGCTGTGTGCGAATTCCCTGTTTGAATTCTGCTGCTGCTTTACCCTTTTGCAGCGTGAGAAGTTCTTCTTTAAAATTTTGTCTTTGAGTGAACTTAATGATGTCGTTTTCTGCTCTTGTTAGGTCTTGCGCTTGTAGAGACTTGTGATTTTCTGTCTTTGGGTCATCTACTTGTGTTTTAACCCTTTCTGTTTTTTGTTTCAGCATGTCTCTGGTGCGAAGGATCCAGGCAACGGATCTTTTTAACTTGTGCCAGTCAGAGTGATGATTAATCAGTTTACTCACTGCGTCTGTGTCTGTGCATTTTGTAATGCTCACAATATTCACTAAAGCTGAGAGCTTAACTTCATCAGCATTTTCATCAAAACTTTCTTTTATTGATGTGTCATGAATATTTTCAGGCCATTTGCACTCTGCTTCTTTGAGAAGTGAGGGACCTTGGATCCAGTTGACATTTTTCATGAACTTTTCACAGGATACCCCCCTGGAGGCAGAATCAGCTGGGTTTTGTGAGGTATTAACGTACCTCCATTGCTGTGACTTGGTTGACTCTCTTATAATGGCGATTCTGTTGGCCACGAAGGTTTTAAAACGAAGTGTTTCGTTATCAATGTATCTCAAAACAGTTGTACTGTCAGTCCAGAACATAGAGTCCAGCAATTTCAATTCTAGCTGTTCTTTCAACATTTTGTCATTTTTTACAGCGACCACTGCCGCAGTCAGTTCCATTCGTGGAATGGTGGTTTGTTTCAGGGGTGCTACACGGGAATTCCCCATCATGAATGCACAATGTGTGAGCCCATCAGCGTTTACTAACCTGAGGTATGAGACAGCTCCGTATCCCATTTCACTTGCATCCGAGAAGTGATGGAGTTGTGCTGTAGCTGTAACTCCGAAGTCGGCTGGTTTTATGCACCTTGCTATGCTGAACTTGGACAGTCGGTGCAGCTCTTGCAGCCAGGTTTTCCACGCCGTTGCAAACTGCTCGGGAATGTCATCATCCCAGGCAAGTTTTTCTTTACATAACTGTTGCATTGGGATTGTAGCTGGCAGTATGGCAGGTGGGAGAAAGCCTAACGGGTCGTATGTTGAGCCAGTGACTGACAGAATTCCTCTTCTTGTCACAGGTCGTTCCTTTAAACTAATCTTAAACGTGAACATGTCTGAGTTAATGCACCACAGCACCCCCAGAGCTCTCTCAATGGGCAGTGCATCGTTACTCAAGTCTAAGTCTCTCATGTCTTTGATCCTTTCACTCTCGGGAATGACAGTCAGTAGGGCACGGCTATTGCTTGCCCATTTAGTGAGGTTAGACCCTCCGCTTGTACAGAGACTTGTGAGATCATTGTATAGGGCGACTGCTTGGTCATGACTCGAAACAGATTTCAGGCAGTCGTCTACATGAAAGTTTTTAAGCACTGTGTTAACTGCCACAGCAGATGCATTGCTGCGGTTTTCTTCTGCTGTCTTTCTGAGGGCGAAGTTAGCACCACTAGGCAACAATTTTACACCGAACAGATGAACTACCATTTTATTTTCAACTAAGTCTTGGTTCACATCTCCATTCGGCCACCATAGGAAGCGCAGCAGATCAGTGTCCTTCTCGGGGACTTTCACGTGATAGTACATGGCTTCTACTGTGTCCTTTTTCTTGGACTTTATTTTAACGGGCACAATGGGGAGGATGCAATTACCTCCAGCCCCAGTGAGCGCATTTGATTCGTGACTCTCTGCCGGTGGTGTATTTTTTGTGTCACTTTCGGTTTCGTTCTCGTCAGCGCGTGTAACTGGCTGCGCCGTGTCTTGCACTGCGCTGTGTAACATGCTTGGATGTGACTTTGAACACAATGAACATACAATTTTTCTGGTACAGTCTTTCCACAAATGACCCGTTCTTAAACATCCGAAACAGAATCCGTTTCTTTTTAAGAATTCTACTTTGTCTTTGTGTGTCTTATCATTAAATTGGAAGCAATCGTCTAAGATATGCTCCCCTTTGCAATGTGCGCACGGGTTAGTAAAAGCGCTGACAGGTGATGTACCGGCATTCTTCATTGTAATCAAGTCTTTGTGAATTTTACCAACCTGTCTGTCCTCGGTTGCGACGCTGACCCTGGGTTTTCCTTGGCCCGTTTGTTTGGGTCCTTGAAGGGATGTGTGACAGGGTTTTCCGTCGCTGATTGCGGCGTCCAAGTCCGTAGAGTGTGCGCTGCTCAGGTGCGCGTTGCTCAATTCAGTGACCGCGCTCTCGTTCGCAGGCTGCGCTCGGCTGTTGCATGTTGAGTTGGAGAGGTGAAAGTGCGCGCTGCTCGGGCGCGCGCTGCTCGATTCAATGAGTGCGCTCTTGCTCTTGGACGATCGGCTGTCGTATTTGCGATCTTGACGTTGAAGCACTCTTAATTTGGCATCATGCATAGCGAGCGCCGTTTTGGTTTCCAGTCTGGGAGCGCATGCGCTACTTGGTTCGTTGACTGTGCTCTCTTTTACCGGCTTTCGGCAGCTGTCGTATTCAGGTTTGTGGCCCGTCCAGTGCGGGCTGCTCGAGCGTGTGCAGCTCGGGTCGATGACTCCGCTCTTTGATGCAGGCTGTCGTTTTTTACAACTCTGATAAACCTGTAATTCAGCGTCGACAATTGCGAGCGCAGTTTCTAATTCCAACTTTTCTTTATCAGCTTTTAGTTGCTCTGCCTCAGCGTTTAATTCTGCTTCTTTCTGTTCTAACGCCCGCCGTTCTGCTAAGGCTGCTGCTTTAATCAACAAGGCTGCTCTGTTGGCTTCCGCTTTCTTTATTAGGGCTGAGGATGATGTAGAAGTTACAGACCTTTTGGATGCTGCCGTTGTCTGTGACACGCTGACGCCCGGCGAGACACCTTCGCGTAGTCGCGACGTCACAGAGTGGCTCTTAGTGTCCTTGGTGTCCGCTTTCCAGCGACCCACCGTAGATATGAATTCTGTGCGGCCTTGAGCCTCAGGTGCGCCGCAAGCGACTTGATCGCGTCTGTGTTCGTCTTTATGATTGTACACAAGCGCATCAACGTTACTTCTCATAAAGACCTCTCTCAGCTTCCCGTATTTGGGTTTGTACTCAGTTTCAAGGATGTCTAACTTACATGCATAGTTCATGGGTGTCTTTAATGCATTAGATGTTGCATTCAGTCGAATTCGCTTGCCTTTTCTTGCATCCAGCGCCTCGTTGAGGTTCTTTCTGTTCATCTCGTGGGGCGCCGTTAGGCTCCCCAGCCAAGTGCTGGGAGCGTTGTCCTCGTTGTTCGGCATGGTGAAGTTCGACGGCTATTCTCTTTCACTTTCCATTTCAGTGTTCACTTGTTTTCGTTCAAACAGCGGACAAGCTTTAGACTTTTGTAGATGCGGATGGCTTATTTCACTAGTTTTGACGCGTAGCTAATGTCTTAAAGTTTCACTCACATGACAGAAGTCCGATCTCTTTGTCTTTTGTCGTTTATTTGTCAGCATCAAAGAATCAACACTTCATACAGTCGTCTTGAGTAAATCCACTGTTATTACAGACACCAGTTGCTGCATCTTGCAAATCTCTGAGTTTTACAACAACCTGTTTGCTGTATCTTGTAGATCACAACCTTGGCTTGGGTATCTAACAACACTCTTGTTGTTTCTTACTTTCCCAGCTTACGTTAGCTTACGGTTACAACAACCTCGTTGCTGTATTTTACATTTCTAGCTTACCGGGAGCTCTCATTAGCTGACGGTTACAACAACCTCGTTGCTGTATTTAGCATTTCAAGCTTACCGGGAGCTCTCATTAGCTGACGGTCTAAAGCTTGTGTTTCCGTAGCCTTCCAAATCTATACTGAGCTTTCTAGCATATCACAGTCACACAAATGCATGTAATAGTAGAATGACATCACAGACCAACCTACGATTATCAACTTATGATGCATAACTAAGAAATTTAAAGCTTATGGCTTATGTAACAAACTTAATGCTTAATGCTTTACTAATGAATAGAACAAGGTAGAATAAATGAAATAACAGCAAGTAAAATAAAATAAAATAAACACAACACCAAATTCATAAAAAGTGCGATATGGCACTTACAGTCGGTATACAAATGAGTCAAGACGCAGCCTAACGTGGTGTCGTGTCGGATTTCAGTGGTCACGGAGTGGGAAGACTTTGAAGAAGCTGCAGTGACAGTAAACAGCTGAACAACTTCACTTTTCCGTTTACCTCTGAGGAAAAAAAGCTGTATTTTGTTTGTTTATATTTAGAATTTTTATAGTAGTATAAGAGAAAGTTATAGTTTGGTCTGTACTGTTGTTCGCACCCTTGTAGAGAATAAATAAATGAATAACACCTTCATATCCCCTCTCAAGAGTGTCATAGTCCATTGTTAGTTTTAATGATCTGGCTGAAACTAATTATCACTACATAAGTACCCTAACACCATTGATCATGAGTCTCAGCTGAACCTAATTCTATACTTGTAACAGAAAATGTAGATGCAGATTCCAAATGTGTATTTATATAATAGATAGATAGATAGATAGATAGATAGATGTGTGCGTGTGTGTGTGTGTGTGTGTGTGTGTAGGCTCTACGCAGGGGCAAGAGAGGGCAGCGCACCCTTAAATGTCTGCACATGTTAATATATTCCTAAAATGTATATATTACAAGTTGATAAACTGATCTGCGGTAGCGGAAAAATCCGCTGAAAATAGGACAGGCTACAGCGCACGAGCACACACACACATACACACGCGCGCACACACACACACACACAGACACACCTCCCTTGAGCCCTGCGTCTGTCGGATTTCAGCGGTCACGGAAAGACTTTGAAGCAGTTTATATATGAATCTAAGCTTGAACTTATCAGCATTGTAAATATATAATACTTTTCAAATAAAATCGCTATTACTTTGACCCTGAAGTTTAGTTTAGCACACACAAAAAACAGAAAAGTCATTTCTGGTAAATCAACGGAATGTGTAGTTTATTTACAGTAATTCATTAAAAAATGAATATACATTGTACAGTACACGGTAAACACGGGAAAGATTACAAAATGAAAAAACAAACAGTGTCTACTTTATAAACAGCTTAGTATGTGCGTCGAGATGCTGAATCCCTTGCATGTTTTTGCTTCCAAGTGGAGAGATATTTGACCGATAGCCTAGAACAAAAGATCTATAGGTGTGATCACAACCCCCTCCGACCGACCGTGCCATCAATCACTGACCACCTCAGAAGTTCCCTCCAATGTATGGCTGCAATACTTGTTTTGCAAGTATTTTTAACACCATTCAAAGGCTTCAAAGGGGCAGTTATCGGCTATGACACGTTGAAGGAGAACTTAATAGTTCTCAAAAATAGTGTAAATGTCTGCAACAATCACTAACCATTAAAATGTTTTTTTTTTGTAATTAAACACGAAAATATTAATTATATTTCCATATATACACACACACACACACACACACACACACACACACACACACACACACACACACAAGGGCGTAGGTTTGCTACCTATGACTCCAACTAATACCCCATCCCCCAATCCCCTTTTCCACCCACCAACCCCCAACACCCTGCCCCATCCACCTACCAACCTCCCACCCCAACTATGTCCACTGAATACATGTTTTTCTTAATATGGTGCGAAATCACTTTACATTAATACTAGCAATGCTTCGATTTATATTAATCCACTCGAAATGCAATTCATTAAGTTAAATTAAGGAATAGTGTAAAGTTAAAGGAATGTTTCATAACTGACAAAAAGATAGTCTTTAATAAAATAAAAACTATTCTTTATTGAGCCCTAGTGCAAATGAAACATCTCAATCATCTGTATATATATAAAAGTAGATTACATCTAAACATGAACTACTAGGTAGAGTACCACACAACAGCTCAATGCCTATTGCTCCTATATGAAGGAGACAAAAACATGCCTTCGCCTCTCGTTAACAAAAATAAACTGCTGGCATATTTGTTTGACATCAATATTGTCCAGGCTGTTCTTTTTTTCTTCTGATAAACACTAAAGATGATATTTTGTAGAATGCTGAAAACCTGTAATCATTGATTTACATAGTATTTGTTTTTCCTGCTACGGAAGTCAATGTTTTCAGCTTTTTTCCCCAATATCTTATTTTGTATTCAACAAAATAAAGAAAATCATTAAAGTTTGGAACCACTTAAGGAGTAAATAGTGAGTAAAGTTTTTTTGGGGGTGAACAATGGCTTTGACCCTAACTCTTCCCCTCTGACTGCACTACGACCGGACAGCATTGCCACTTGATGAAATAGCGTGACAAAAAAGTGAAATGTCAGTTCAAAACTTTTGCCAAAAACACTAATGAATCACTTACATCCTCAGCCTATCACTCCTCATAATGCTAAATATTAGTATAATCAACATGTATAATACACGCACACATATTATATGTTATATACTGTATAATCAACATTCAGATTGACCTCCTGTGAACTTGCCTCTTCACCTGAACTACAACATGGCTGATCTGCTTCTGTCCCCTAATTGAAAAACATTGAGGGATTCCTTATGAGCATGGACAGAGAATGCCTCAGCCTATTATTGGTAACAATGTTAAATCTCAGGACAACTACAGTGGCTTGCCAAAGTATTCGCCCCCCGTGAACTTTTCCACATTTTGTCACATTACAGCCACAAACATGAATCAATTTTATTGGAATTCCACGTGAAAGACCAATACAAAGTGGTGTACACGCGAGAAGTGGAACGAAAATCATACATGATTTCAAACATTTTTTTTTTTTTACAAATAAATAACTGAAAAGTGGGGTGTGTGTAATTATTCAGCCCCCTTTGGTCTGAGTGCAGTCAGTTGGCCATAGACATTGCCTGATGAGTGCTAATGACTAGAGAGCACCTGTGTGTAATCTACACTCTCTCCATCGCTGTCTGATATACAACACAGGTGTTTAGGTTCTGTTACCTGACAAAACAGGATAAACACATGCCATTTAAACAGCAATCATTTTATTTCACTTTTTCTGAGTCTTAGTGTGCAAACCTCGAATCAAATCATTAATGTTCGCCAAGTAAGTGAATGCATTTTAAAAACTATTTTTCTGAAGTGGATTGTCTATTGGTGTCAACAAAATTCTAGTCATATGGCAATATTAGTATATTAGTTTATCAATTTCTTTCACAATACTGATTTCTGACAAACAGTCACTAGATTAGGAGACTGACAGGGATCATATTTATACTTTTACATTTAGCTGTTTAATCTGCTGTTAGTTTTACGTCCGTATTCACAGACTATATCCTGGCCTGCTGTACTGAATGTGAGTCCACTGCATTTGGCGCTGCTTGTGTCTGAACGCAGCCAATCGTCTATCACATGATGGCAGGGAAAGGCACAGCCAATCAAAATGTTCATATGTTTTTTGGGGGCGGGAGGCATCAAGGAGAGAACGTGATTTATCCCTTTCTGCGTGTCTAGGTTAATGTTGACAACGATTAAAAAAAAAGTGGATTAAATTATTGGTGGGGGCATTTCAATGGTCGGAGGATATTGGTGGGGACACATCCCCTCCGTCCACCCTAAATCTACGCCCCTGTATATATATAATTTAAAACTATTTATTCATTTGTCTATTATTTACTTACTTACTAGCGAATGCTTTTTTAGGGCTCTAAAAACTACGGCAGTATGAATGACAATGGAATAGGACGTGTGAGTTGCACCGGTCATACACACACACAATAAATAAATATATATATATATATATATATATATATATATATATATATATATATATATATATATATATATATAATTAAATTCTTAAAACATCGTGTTCACCCATGCACTGAAAAAAAGAACTTGTAAGATTTACTTGATAAAATCCTCATAACAATTTGGACACAGATTTTAAGTAAATTTTATTGCTCCAATATTAAGGCTGAATCCCAACCCTTCCCCCTACCCTTCCATTTGACGCGTTCACGTGCAGGGGTAGTGGGTCTCATTTCTCTTTTGGTTGGAGGTGTAGGGGGAGGGGGGAAGGGCCAGATAGCCCTCCAAACGAAGATTTTTCAGGACCTCACTTCAAACGAAGGGCTAAGCGAAGTTTTCAACATGGCTGCTCACTCGAGCAAACAGACCCATAAATGTTAAGTCATTTTTGCCATTAATAAAGATTTTCATGACAAGTTTTCATTATATGTATATTACCTTTAGTCTTGTGTTTGTCGTGATGTTCTGTAAAGAAACGTTTGCAAAAAAAATCGCTAAAGTTTGCTAGCGGATAGCACATATTGCACAATATTACAAATATATATTTTTATGTCACATACACTTTACTGCATGCTACAAACAAATATGAAAGTTCAGTAGCACGGCATTTTGCCGAGCATTTGATAACGCATTGTTTGTTTTGTTTACACTATTCTTACTTATTGCAACGTGACCACAGTTTTGTAATTTATATTCTGTATATGGACGGCTGAGGAAACCCGAAGACTCATCCGTGTTCGTGGTGAAAATGAGCAACTTTTTTAAAAATCGAAATACGGAGCAAAAAACCTTTGGGAGTGAGTAATCTCTCTTATTGGAATGTGTGATAAACATCGGCGCATGTCCTCTGACGTAACATTAGGAACCAGCGACAACGTATGATGACGTATAACAGTGTTGTCCCATTTCTTAGGGGAAATATTTATACCCTTCCCTTTTCCACTTAGTTTCAAGGGACAAGGGGAAGAAAATAGAATTGTGATTCAGCCTAAGTAAAACTCACCCGTAATTGTCAGGTAAAATTTACTTAATTAAATTAACAATAAAAGAAATCAAGTAAAAGTTACATAATTATATTTAATGCACAAATTAGATTTATTTAAAATAATCAAGTAAAGTTGCAGGAACCTTAATTTTATGAAATTGCTATCATTTTGTTTTGTGAGATTTTCCCTTAACTTGGTTTTATCAATTTATATTACTCCCTATAATAATGTAAACATTGCTAATTTATGTTTTGGAAAGAAACTTAAGTAATTATTTCATCTATATCTTTCATAAATCACACAACTAAAATATAATTAAACAGTTTATTCACCAACATTACCAAATATTTGTGACATTCACAGTCTAGATCCAAGTTGTCTTTTTAATAAAAGTGCATTCAGCTAAATTTTGCATCCATAGAAAAAAACTGCACGGCACCAGGGCCTGAAATACTTGTTTTAAACAAAATTGTGTAAAATAATAAATAAATAAAATACAGCATTCATTTAGAAATAAAATACAGCAGAAAATACATTAAACAAACTGTAGAATAAACGTTAAAACGTAATAGCCCTCGGAAGCAGTGAAGTTGCAACATTCAAATCAGCACTCTGGACTAGTGCACTTAAAAGTATGCCATTGAAACCATAACGCATTAAAACATTAAGCTGAACATGTAAACACAACATGTAAAGACTTGTAGTCAAGCCAAATCAAATGTTTTAAGATAACTTCATCTTTAAAGCTTGCACTTTTGGTGATAGCTTAATCCCATCAAGTTCTAGAAGAACTTTCTGAAAATAGCTCAAATGTGTAGCGCAGTGCTCGGAGCTATTGCCACATTCTTGCAAAATTTCCTCTCCTTCAAGGATTATGGATACACCAACTGGTCCTTCCCCTTCAACAGCACAGACGACAAGGATTTTAAGAAGGTGCATACTGGCATCACTTCGTCTGTCCCCCTGCACAAAATGTACAAGAAAATAAATAATTTATTTTGAGAAACAAAAAAAAAATCTGAATTGCTTCAACCTGTGCTGACTTCATTTCACAGAGAAAAAAAAATAATACAAATAATTGATAATAAAAAATGACCATCACTTCATATACTTCAGATTGTTAAACTTGGGTTAAATTGCTTTAGCAATAATCTTGCATCACTAAAACATTGTAAAACATGGCATGAGATGACTACACTCCATAGATTACTCTGCACCTTTACAGTGTCAGGAAATCCTATGATGAATGCTGAGTTTGTATTTAAAGGGTTAGTCCAAACATGAAAATTCGTTCAATAATTACTCATATTTATATATTCATTTGCATTTATATGCTTCTGTCCAATACAACAAACACTATATTCAAGGTATTAATAAATTGTATAATTAATAAGAAAACAATGCTTTACCAGGCAATCATCAAAGAGATCCTCTTCAGATTCACGTCTCATCTTTACGCTTTGTTTCTGTGAAAATATTTACATTGTATCATTACATAATCTTTTATTCGTACAACTACATTTAGGCCTTTATCCAAAGCAAATTACAAAAGAGGAAGGCATCAAGAATGTCAAGCAGTGCTACTAACACAAAGTTTCTGACACCGTTAGAAAAATACAAGATAGATCAGCGAGGGATTAAGGAAAAAGTAAGAAGCAAGAATCATGTGTGGAAAGATTAAGCATGCAGGGTCACAGGATGACTCGACTTATTTTTATTGTCTGCAATGCGATTTAGACAAATTAGAACTGCGGTCAAGCCAGCCGCGATTGATTTTAGTGTGCGCACATATTACAGTGATTACGGTAGTTTCAGGACCGACACAGAGACAACGCGCTTTCAGAGCGCTTTTCATTTAGACGCCCAGGACTGAGAGATAATACAACATGCTCGTCAATTTTTACTTGCTTATTTATTTGCATTTCTGCTTTAATATCCGTGTTATTTATTGGTGACTTTGACGGTTGTCTGTTACAATATTTTTCTTAAATATTCACCATTCAAATAATTGTTTTATGTAGATAAGTTACAGCAGAATTCGTAGAAAACAGACAAAATAATGTATTTAGTCTTTCTAAATACCAGAATTGATTTTTATTTTGTTTTACTGTTCAAAAGTAGCAGTTATTCTTCAATGAATGTTTTCTATAATGAGGATTAACGTCTGCTTTGGAAGAGAGGTCAAATAAACAAATGTTCACAATGGGGAAAAAAAGTTAAATAAAATGCCTTTATTTCACTTCAGAGACCTATGAAAAAATAAATTCTAGTAAGTATAAAACGCCATGGTCAGTTTTTATCCCATATAATGTACACACATTATATGATAAAAAAAAAAAAAAAAGTAGAAAAAAACAATGATCAGTTCCTATTCAGGACGTCCCATACTATATACACACCAAATATGAAACAATTTTACTGCAGCATTTTTGAGATATTGGACATTATTACACTTTAAAGGGGTATAAAGACCCCATTTCTAATAAGTAGAAAAAAAACAATGATCAGTTCTTATTCAGGACGTCCCATACTATATACACACCACATATGAAACTATTTTACTGCAGGATTTTTCAGATATGGGGCATTCTCTCTGTGTTGTTCATGAAACTACCGTAATCACTGTAATATGCGCGCGCACTAAAATCAATCGCGGCTGGCTTGACCGTGTTTTTCTGAACCGCGGCTGGCTTTACCGCAGTAAATTAGAGCTGCTGTCAATACTGTATGAACATATGTACAGGTTCTTTACTCGTAACTCATTAATAAAGTTCGGCTTCAGAAAAAAAAACATTTATTGCTAGTGCTCTTTTACCATTTAATGCTTTAACACACACGACTCAGTTTGTTCAGAAATGGCATCTAACTGGCGAGCCTTTGTCTGAACATGCCGTTTTCACTCGGGGTGGGGGTAAGAAACACACATCTCGGTGTATTAGTCCGCGCGCTCGGTTCGTTATTATTTTATTTATTTATTTATTTACCACAGGACCCATGGGGGCTCCGTAGGTTCAGGTTTTTACACGAAAACGGTGTTTTGTGAATCTCCACACTATTAAAAACTGAAATTGCTAATTGTACGTCCTGAGATTAAGATGAACATTAATTGGGAGTCATGAAAGCGAGAATCACATCCAAAAAAGAAAGCTAAACTTACCTCGAACACGACAAACTCCAGCTGCAGCCACGCCGTGTTGTACCTCCGTGATGATCCACAACCGACTGATCCACAGCGCGGGCACAGCGTCTCCAAACACGCATGCGCAGTTTAATTTGCATACATTTTCGGCTTCAGTAGACACACAATACTTCAGACTGAAACACGACTGCCCCCTACAGGTAATGAAGGGCATGTTCACAGCTTCCCGCACGCAGCCGCGCAAAGCCGCGGCAAGTCACGGGATCCCTTTTCTCGAAACGCGGGTTTTTAATGGCGACATCTGTATGCGTTTTGAGGTGTTTTCCCCTGATGACGCCAATAAGAACTTAAATTACACTACAGTTTTGATTGCACAGACAAGATCTATATATTAATCGAATCTGTAAAGTGTCTACTTTTATTTGTATGCACACATGTTAAAAATAAAACTTTGTACATTAATAAAATAAATAAAATAAACCGGGTGCGCTTTCAGCCGTCTCAGCCAAACTCCGCGAATACTGCACAGACAGACATGAGAAATATATTTATAGAAAGCTTAAAGGGTCTACTTTTAAATGATGCAAGTCACAGTGAAAACAAATAATCAGTTTTTATGTAATCTGTATGAAAGTAAGGAGTGGTACAGATTCTCCTGTATGGCTCATTACAGCTAATGCGCTCCTGCCTCCCTGCGCGCTCTGTTCATATGGAAATGAACTGAGGTGAGCCAGGTAATCATCTACACACCCCCATGGCATAAAACAACAAGCTTCATCATAGAGTTACTTACTTTTTCTGCGCATTTGAATGATGGCACACTACACGGGTGAAGAAGCGCTTCACATGGTTCTGGACAGCGATGAAGAATTTACTTTCTCATCAGAGGAAGAGCAAGACTCAGACGAGGAACGGCTTTATTTTGAACAACTGGACTCAACGGAGGATGTAATTCCTGACGAGTAAGTCTTATATTCTCACTATCATTGCTCTATATTTTATATGTACATTTGGAAAATACCAAATACCAGGGAGAGTAAAATTGGTTAAAATATGAAATATGTATGTTACTTACAAGCCTGTAATAAAATCTGATTACGATCTGTCTAAAGTTTTATTTATTTATTTATTTATATATATACACGTGTTTTGTACTGTTTATACCGTGTTTCAAATGGTCAAATTGTTCACCAGCTGTTGTTTGCGAATGATTGTATGCGCGTCCATTCTTCAAGTTTCAATTTTTGTTTTGTTTAGGACTGTGGCTGCATCGCCGGCGCCGTGCACTAGAAAGACACGCGAGTGTCGTTCAGTTTCGAGTTCGCTGGAGAACCACGAGTAAGTGCACATTCAGTATATAATAGATGTTAGTTAAATATACCTATATTATATAAATATATATTATATAATATTATAATGTAATAATATTATTATATTTTATATATATATATATATATATATATATATATATATATATATCCTCTCCTCCTTGAACCACCACCTTATCATGGTGGAGGGGTTTGCGTATCCCAATGATCCTGGGAGCTATGTTGTCGGGGGCTTCATGCCCCTGGCAGGGTCACCCATGGCAATCTGGTCCTAGGTGAGGGAACAGACAAAGAGTGGTTCAAAAGACCTCTTATGATCAATACAATATTTGGAAAACGTTTTCCCTCGCCTGGACGTGGGTCACCGGGGCCTCCATCTGGAGCCAGGCCTGCAGGCGGGGCCCGATGGCGAGCGCCTGGTGGTCGGGCCTTTACCCATGGGGCCCGGCCGGGCACAGCCCGAAGAGGCAACGTGGGTCCCCCTTCCCATGGGCTCACAACGTGTAGGAGGGGCCAAAGAGGTCGGGTGCAGTGTGAGCTGGGCGGTGGCCGAAGACAGGGGCCTTGGCGGTCTGATCCTCGGCTGCAGAAGCTGGCTCTTGGGACGTGGAATGTCACCTCTCTGGTGGGGAAGGAGCCTGAGCTAGTGCGTGAGGTTGAGAAGTTCCGGCTAGATATAGTTGGACTCACCTCGACGCACAGCCTGGACTCTGGAACCAGTCTCCTTGAGAGGGGCTGGACTCTCTTCTACTCTGGAGTTGCCACCGGTGAGAGGTGCCGAGCAGGTGTGGGCATACTTATTGCCCCCCAGCTCGGGGCTTGTACATTGGGGTTCACTGCAATGGACGAGAGGGTGGCCTCCTTCTGCCTTCGGGTGGGGGGACGGATCCTTACTGTTGTTTGCACTTATGCACCAAACAGCAGTTTGGAGTACCCTTTTTGGGGTCTCTGGAGGGGGCGCTAGAAAACGTCCCTCCTGGGGACTCCATCGTTCTGCTGGGGGATTTCAATGCTCACGTGGGCAATGACAGTGAGACCTGGAAGGGCGTGATTGGAATGAACGGCCCCCTCGATCTGAACCAGAGTGGTGTTTTGTTATTGAACTTCTGTGCTCATCACGGATTGTCCATAACGAACACCATGTTCAGGCATAAGGGTGTCCATATGTGCACCTGGCACCAGGACACCCTAGGCCGCAGTTCGATGATCGACTTTGTGGTCCTGTCGTCGGACTTGCGGCCACATGTCTTGGACACTTGGGTGAAGAAAGGGGCGGAGCTGTCAACTGATCACCACCTGGTGGTGAGTTGGCTTCGTTGGCGGGGTAGGATGCCAGTCAGGCCTGGTAGACCCAAACGTATTGTGAGGGTCTGCTGGGAACGTCTGGCAGAGTCCTCTGTCAGGACGAGCTTCAACTCCCACCTCCGGCAAAGCTTCAACCACGTCCTGGGAGAGGTGGGGGACATTGAGTCCGAATGGACTATGTTCCGCGCCTCCATTGTCGAGGTGGCCGACCGGAGCTGTGGCCGTAAGGTGGTCGGTGCCTGTCGCGGTGGCAACCCAAGAACCCGTTGGTGGACACCGGCGGTGAGGGATGCCATCAAGCTGAAGGAGTCTTACCCGGCCTTTTTGGCTGGTGGCACTCCGGAGGCAGCTGCAGGCCAAGCGGAATGCAGCTTCAGTGGTTACTGAGGCACAAACCCGGACGTGGGAGGAGTTTGGGGAGGCCATGGAGAATGACTTCCAGACGGCTTCGAAGAGATTCTGGTCCACCATCCGGCGTCTCAGGAGGGGAAAGCAGTGCACGGTCAACACAGTGTATAGTGGGGATGGTGCGCTGCTGACCTCGACTCGGGACGTTGTGGGTCGGTGGGGGGAGTACTTCGAAGACCTCCTTAATTCCACCAAAATGCCTTCCGATGAGGAAGCAGAGTCTGGGGACATAGAGGTGGACTCTTCCATCTCTGGGGCCGAGGTCGCCAAGGTGGTCAAAAAGCTCCTTGGTGGCGCGGCCCCGGGGGTGGATGAGATCCGCCCGGAGTTCCTCAAGGCTCTGGATGCCGTAGGGCTGTCACGGTTGACACGTCTCTGCAGCATTTCATGGACAACGGGGACAGTGCCCCTGGACTGGCAAACCATGGTGGTGGTCCCCCTCTTCAAGAAGGGGGACTGGAGAGTGTGTTCCAACTATAGAGGGATCACACTACTCAGCCTCCCCGGGAAAGTCTATTCAGGGGTCCTGGAAAGTAGGGTCCGTCGGATAGTCGAACCACGGATTCAGGAGGAACAGTGTGGTTTTCGTCCGGGTCGCGGAACAGTGGACCAGCTCTATACCCTTAGCAGGGTCCTGGAGGGGGCATGGGAGTTTGCCCAACCAGTCTACATGTGCTTTGTGGACCTGGAGAAGGCATTCGACCGTGTCCCTCGGGGAGTCCTGTGGGGGGTACTCCGGGAGTATGGGATATCGGATTCCCTTTCAAGGGCTGTCCGGTCCCTGTACAATCCCTGTACAATTGGTCCGCATTGCCGGTAGTAAGTCGGAACTGTTACCGGTGAGAGTAGGACTCCGACAGGGCTGCCCTTTGTCACCGATTCTGTTCATAATTTTTATGGACAGGATTTCTAGGCGCAGCCAGGGCGTTGAGGGGGTCCAATTTGGTGGGCTCAGGATTGGGTCACTGCTTTTTGCAGATGACGTTGTTCTGCTGGCCTCATCACCCTGTGACCTACAGCTCTCACTGGATCGGTTCACAGCTGAGTGTGAAGCGGCTGGGATGAAAATCAGCACCTCCAAATCTGAGGCCATGGTCCTCAGCCGGAAAAGGGTGGAGTGCCCTCTCAGGGTTGGGAGTGAGATCCTGCCCCAAGTGGAGGAGTTCAAGTATCTCGGGGTCTTGTTCACGAGTGAGGGTAAAATAGAATGGGAGATCGACAGGCGGATCGGGGCAGCATCTGCAGTGATGAAGTCTGGGCATCCCTGCTGAAGCTGCTGCCCCCGCGACCCGACCTCGGATAAGCGGAAGAAAATGGCTGGATGGATGATATTCATCATAGTAAACTGTAGTGTATTGTAGAAAAAAATGTAGTACAGTATTGATAAAGTCATTTCTTCTAAGTATTGTCAGCTTTACATGTTCTGGGAATTACAAAGAGCATTTTCAATTTTCGTTTTTGTTTAGGATTGTGGCTGCATCACCGGCGCCGTGCACAAGAAAGACACGCAAGTGTTGTTCAGTTTTGAGTTCGCTGGAGAACCACGAGTAAGTGCACATTCAGTATATCATAGATGTTAGTTAAATATAACTATATTATATAAATATATAATACAATAATATTAATATATGCATCATAGTAAATTAGTATATTGTAGAAAAAATGTAATACAGTATTGGTAAAGTCATTTGTTCTAAACAACTGCAGTAATTACTATAAGGTACTATAAAACATTTTCATGAAAGTTTGTGTAAACAGCATGCCCTTTTTATTTCAGCACTACAGAACCAGTGGCAAAGAAAGCCAAAGAAGATAAGCAGCCTACTCAGTCATGGAGAACAGAGACTGATGCTGACATGGCTCCACAGGCTCTGAGATTCCTGCCTGCACAAGAACCTGGACCACAGATAACACCATGTGATGCTCATACTCCCATGAGTCTCTTCAGAATGTTTTTTACTGAAAGTGCTATGTCGTCTCTGTGTCAAAACACAAATGCTCAGGCTGCCAGGGCATGTGCAAAGGGCCGTAAATATAAATGGACAGACATCAGCATCAGTGAGATGTACTGCTACACTCTTCTACATGGCCAGGGTGAAGTTGAGGTGCATTACGGACTACTGGCGGCAGGACAGTCTTTTCTCTGTTTCTTTTCTAGCCACAATCATGTCAAGGAACAGATACCACACCATTTCATAGAATTTGCACATTTGCCATCCAGATGCGGACAAGGACAATGACAGAAAGAGGGGCACAGCTGAACATGACCGTCTTTTCAGGGTCAGACCCCTCATGGACACTATCCGGCATGCTTGTAAGGCCATCTATCATCCAAGGAAAAATTTGGCAGTGGATGAAAGAATGGTGGCATGCAAAGCAAACACAGGAATAACTCAGTACATGAAGGCCAAGCCAACCAAGTGGGGATTGAAGGTGTTTGTTCTTGCGGACTCTTCAAATGGATACCCTGTAGATTTTGCTGTCTACACAGGAAAGAACAACTTTCCCACAGGCCATGGCCTGTCATATGATGCTGTGACATCTCTGTTAGACTGTACAGTTTTGGGCTCCTAACAGAATTGTTTGCTTTGAAGTTTGCTGCATGTGGAACTTACCGGGACAACAGGAAAAATTGCCCTCAGAATGCAGCTAACTCACTCACCAAAAAATCTGTGAGGGGCTCCATCAGGTGGATTCGAGATGAACATCTTCTGTTTGTGAAGTGGATGGACACACGAGAAGTGTCTGTCTGTTGAACCATCCACGCTGCCTATACAGGATACACTGTGCAGAGAAGGGTGAAAACACAAACTGGATGGAGGACATGAGTTTTCCATGTCCTGCACCAGTGACTGCCTACAACCAGCACATGGGGGGTGTTGATCTGTCTGATCAGCTGATCCAGTACTACACCACACAGCACAAAACAATGAAGTGGTACAGAAAGCTATTTCTCCACTTCTTGGACATTGCTGCCACCAATGCTTTCATTGTACACAAAGAGCTTTATGGCACCATGAACCACAAGGAGTTTATGGAAGAACTAGTTGCAGAGCTGTGTGGTGTGCCATAGAAAAAAACAACACTAAAACGCATCAGTGCTCACCATGTCCCGGACCTGTGTGCTTTTCAAAGCCAAGCATGGTAAGAGGCAGGACACTCCTTGGAAATGCAAGGCCTGTGATGTTCACTTGGGTGTTCAGGTCAAAAGGAACTATATATTATTTTATATAATATTGTTAGCTATATTTTCTGTTATAGTGACTGCATTAACGCTGCTAAAAAGTCAACTTTGATTGTTCCTAATAAACTGTTTAACTGAACTCGCAAGTGAATCTCAGTGAAAAACCTAAACACTGAAAATATATAAACTTATTTTGTCCTCAGATTCTTTTTTGTAACTCTCCTCTCTCAGTCACATACCTGTCTGATGGCTCATTATGCAGATCAGTATGCAGGCCTTTGTCTTCTCAGGTGTGAATCACTGCATTAGTAATGATAGTTCACGCCTTCTCGCATAGACCCTTTACACTCAAAAATTGACTTAAAAAATGTTAATCACTATATTGTTTTCTGTGAGCTAGTAAACAATATAATTTTCACATAATTTCGAGGCAAAAACACTAGTCCACCAGCCCTTGTGAAACAATGTCTTGTGAACAAATGTTCTGTATGAGTTTCATGGCTTTATTTCAGCTACTTTTATTTTCACAAAACTTACTAACCACACATAATATTTTTTTCCTAAAAAATGCAAACACATACATTCATTTTGGTCACGTATTATTGTAGAACAGTTTGTGCTGATTACAAGAAAAATACAGGTTGGTCAATAATATATTATAAGTAGCTGAAAAAAGCACAAATATCAGAGCATGTCCAAACATCTCAAGGGCCCCAAAATCACCTCGGACCCCAGAGGGTTAAACTCTTTTAAGTGTATAGTATTTGTCTCAAAGTGTTTATATTTTGCGTACCAAAGAAACTGTCATAACTAATTATGATATAATTAACAGTCCATTTCACATATGAGGCACAACTTGTCAATGGGTCTTTCCAGAATGTTGGTCTTAGTTTTAAACAACACACGTCTCACAAGTCCCTTTTTATCAGGAAACACTTTCGTGATTTGTCCGACGACCCATGAATTTAAAACTACATCTCCAATCGAATTTTTTCACTTGAAGCCGTTTTTGACATTCCTGAAGCAAGGGCAAGTATTCACGCACCAATCGCTTCCAGAATAGGTCAGCAAGATACTGAATTTGCTTCCACTTGCGACGTGCAAAATGTCCTCTTTTTTGAAAAGTCCAGGAGGCAAGTTTGTCTGTTTTTTCATCAGCAGCAGGTGATTGGGTGTCAGGGGTTCTAGATCTATGGGATCGTCCATAACAGTGGTAAGGGGTCGGTCATTCATTATAGCTTCCACTTCACACAGAAAGGTATGCAAGCTCTCATCATTTAGTGTTCGTTCTTTCAGTATGGATCTCAGGATCTTTCTGACTGTTCTGATTTGCCTTTCCCATATTCCACTGAAATGAGACCCCGAAGGTGGATTGAATATGCACTGTATCCCTCTTTGCGTGAGATTGTCTTAAATTTTCGACTGATTCCACTGCTGGATAGCCTTACGCAATTCAAACTCAGCACCTATAAAGTTTGTTCCATTGTCACTTCTCATAATTGACACCTGGCCTCTCCTGCACACAAAGCGTCGAATGGCATCTCTGTGCTCTCTGTAGTACTCACGATATTTACTGAAGCTGAATGTTTGATCTCATTGTCATCCTCTTTTATCAACAGGTCATGAATGTTCTCAGGCCATTTACACTCTGGTTCTTTGAGAAAGGAGGGACCATAGATCCAGTTGACATTTTTCATGAATTTTTCACAGGATATTCCCCTGGATGCAGAATCAGGTGGATTTTTTGAAGTGATGACATACCTCCACTGCTGTGGCTTGGTTGACTCTCTTATAATGGCGATTCTGTTAGCAACAAAGGTTTTAA
The DNA here is from genome assembly GCA_030522415.1 of Channallabes apus. Taxonomy (NCBI): domain Eukaryota; kingdom Metazoa; phylum Chordata; class Actinopteri; order Siluriformes; family Clariidae; genus Channallabes; species Channallabes apus. The sequence goes on along the minus strand of CM060107.1, from coordinate 39,198,606 downwards.
AACGAAGTTTTTAATTGTCAATATATCTCAGTTGTACTGTCAGTCCAGAACATACTGTAGTGTCCAGCAATTTTATTTCCAGTTGACCTTTCAACATTTTGTCATTGTTCACGGCAACTACTGCTGCAGTCAATTCCATTGGAGGAATAGTGGTTTGTTTCAGGGGTGCTACAAGATGGGAGTTCCCCATCTTGAATGCACAATGTGTAAGTCCATCAGCATTTACCAACTTGAGGTATGATACAACTCCATAACCCATCTCACTTGCATCTGAAAAGTGATGAAGCTGTGCCGTAGTTGTGACAAAGTTAGCTGGTTTTATGCATCTTGCTACACTGAACTCGGACAGTTGGTGCAACTCTTGTAACCAGGTTTTCCATCTTTTTACAAACTGTTCGGGAATGTCATCATCCCATGCAAGTTTTTCTTTGCACAACTGCTGCATTAGAATCTTAGCTGGCAGTATAACAGGTGCGAGGAAACCCAAGGGGTCGTAGATTGAACTAGTGATTGACAAGATTCCTCGTCTAGTCACAGGTCGTTCCTTTAAACTAATCTGAAACTTGAACATGTCTGAGTTGATGCACTACAACACCCCTAGAGCTCTCTCGACAGGAAGTGCATCTTTACTCAAATCCAAGTCTCTCATGTCTTTGATTCTTTCACTCTCGTGAATAGAAGTCAGTAGGGCACGACTGTTACTTGCCCACTTGGTGAGTGTAAGTGCCATATCGCACTTGTAATGAATTTGTTGTTGTGTTTATTTTATTTTATTTTACTTGCTGTTATTTCATTTATTCTACCTTGTTCTATTCATTAGTAAAGCATTAAGCATTAAGTTTGTTACATAAGCCATAAGCTTTAAATTTCCTAGTCATGCATCATAAGTTGATAATCGTAGGTTGGTCTGTGATGTCATTCTACTATTACATGCATTTGTGTGACTGTTATATGCTAGAAAGCTCAGTATAGATTTGGAAGGCTACGGAAACACAAGCTTTAGACCGTCATCTAATGAGAGCTCCCGGTAAGCTAGAAATGTAAAATACAGCAACGAGGTTGTTGTAACCGTAAGCTAACGTAAGCTGGGAAAGTAAGAAACAACAAGAGTGTTGTTAGATACCCAAGCCAAGATTGTAATCTACAAGATACAGCAAACAGGTTGTTGTAAAACTCAGAGATTTGCAAGATGCAGCAACTGGTGTCTGTAATAACTGTGGATTTACTCAAGACGACTGTATGAAGTGTTGATTCTTTGATGCTGACAAATAAACGACAAAAGACAAAGAGATCGGACTTCTGTCATGTGAGTGAAACTTTAAGACATTAGCTACGCGTCAAAACTAGTGAAATAAGCCAACCGCATCTACATAAAGTCTAAAGCTTTTCCGCTGTTTGAACGAAAACAAGTGAACACTGAAAGGGAAAGTAAAAGAGAATAGCCGTCGAACTTCACCATGCCGAACAACGAGGACAACGCTCCCAGCACTTGGCTGGGGAGCCTAACAGCGCTCCACGAGATGAACAGAAAGAACCTCAACGAGGCGCTGGATGCAAGAAAAGGCAAGCGAATTCGAGTGAATGCAACGTCTACTGCAGTAAAGACACCTATGAACTATGCACGTAAGTTAGACATCCTTGAAACTGAGTACAAACCCAAATACGGGAAGCTGAGGGAGAGCTTCATGAGAAGTAACGTTGATGTGCTTGTGTACACTCATAAAGACGAACACAGACGCGATCAGGTCGCTTGCGGCGCACCTGAGGCTCAAGGCCGCACAGAATTCATAGCTACGGTGGGTCGCTGGAAAGCGGACACCAAGGACACTAAGAGCCACTCTGTGACGTCGCGACTACGCGAAGGTGTCTCGCCGGGCGTCAGCGTGTCACAGACAACGACAGCATCCAAAAGGTCTGTAACTTCTACATCATCCTCAGCCCGAATAAAGAAAGCGGAAGCCAACAGAGCAGCCTTGTTGATTAAAGTAGCAGCCTTAGCAGAACGGCAGGCGTTAGAACAGAAGGAAGCAGAATTAAAGGCTGATAAAGAAAAGTTGGAATTAGAAACTGCGCTCGCAATTGTCGACGCTGAATTACAGGCTTATCAGGGTTGTAAAAAACGACAGCCTGCATCAAAGAGCGGAGTCATCGACCCGAGCTGCACACGCTCGAGCAGCCCGCCTTGGACGGGCCACAAACCTGAATACGTCAGCCGCCGAAAGCCGGTAAGAGAGAGCACCTTCAACGAACCAAGTGGCGCACGCGCTCCCAAACTGGAATACAACGAACTTTACGAGAGCAGCGCGTCGATAGAAGACCTCGGACTGCCATCACGTCGCAAGACAGCCCATCCAAGTGTACCAGTAAGTTTTGAACCAAAATTGAAAAGTACTTTAAATGAAGGGTCTACCCAAGACAATAAATACACCCGCCATGACATTGATACTTTAGAATCACAGAGCATGATGCAACAGCAGGCCGACATCACAGCAATGCTCATGAAATGCCAACGGCAATCCTTTTTACCTCAGCGCAATGTTCCTGTGTTTCATGGTGACCCTCTTGAGTTTACGTCCTTCATGAAAGCATTTAAACATGTTATTGTTGACAAAACCGATAGTGATGCTGATAAGCTGTTTTATCTTGAGCAGTTCACTAAGGGAGAGGCTAGAGACCTCGTTATGAGCTGTCAGCTTATGCCAGATCAGTGTGGTTATGCAGAGGCAATGAGACTGTTGCAGGATAGATTTGGGAATAAACGTCAAGATCGCAAACACGACAGCCGATCGCCCAAGAGCGAGAGCGCAATCACTGAAACGAGCAGCGCGCGCCCGAGCAGCGCGCACTTTCACCTCTCCAACTCAACATGCAACAGCCGAGCGCAGCCTGCGAACGAGAGCGCGGTCACTGAATCGAGCAACGCGCACCTGAGCAGCGCGCACACTACGGACCTGGACGCCGCAATCAGCGAACGAAAACCCTGTCACACATCCCTTCAAAGACCCAAACAAACGGGCCAAGGAAAACCCAGGGTCAGCGTCGCAACCGAGGACAGACAGGTTGGTAAAATTCACAAAGACTTGATTACAATGAAGAATGCCGGTACATCACCTGTCAGCGCCTTCACTAAACCGTGCGCACATTGCAAAGGGGAGCATATCTTAGAAGATTGCTTCCAATTTAATGATAAGACACACAAAGACAAAGTAGAATTCTTAAAAAGAAACGGATTCTGTTTCGGCTGTTTAAGAAAGGGTCATTTGTGGAAAGACTGTACCAGAAAAATTACATGTACATTGTGTTCAAAGCCACATCCAAGCATGCTACACATAGCAGTGCCAGCCACGGTACAGTCAGTTACGAGCGCCCGCAGAAAAGAAACTGAAAGTGACACAACAAATGCACTAATTGCAGTGAGTCATGAATCAAATGCGCTCACTGGGGCTGGAGGTAATTGCATCCTCCCCATTGTGCCTGTTAATTCAATTCAATTCAATTCAATTTTATTTATATAGCGCTTTTAACAATGGTCATTGTCTCAAAGCAGCTTCACAAAAATTAAAGAAATTTAACAAATCATAATAATAATAAATAAATAAAATAATAATAATAGAAAATAAATAAATAAAAACAAATAGTAATAATTATAGAAAAGAAAATAATTGGAAGTGTGGATGTGTGAGAAAAATGTGCAGATAATAATGAGACGAATGAATGAAATTTCTCTGATGAGCAAGCCAAGGGTGACGGCGACGGTGGCAAGGAAAAACTCCCTGAGATGGCATTAGGAAGAAACCTTGAGAGGAACCAGACTCAACAGGGAACCCATCCTCATCTGGGCGATAACAGATAGAAATGATATAACATCTTGTGTGTTGTGCAGGTGAAAATTCAATATGACAGAAATTATTTAAATTGACATGAAGACCAGTTCAGCATAGGGACGAGTCAGTAGGTGCAGAGGGCAGATGAGGTCTGGATCACTGGAAGCACAGGAGCAGCATGTGTAGCTCCAACCATCATAAAGCTGAATCCAGCTGGAGCTGGTCCTTCTCTGGATGCCTCAGGAACCTCGCAGGGTCGGCCTTTGTCTACTGAAGCTGGCAAAATCTCCCGATGCCTCGGGATGGGTAGAGAAATACAGAACAGATGGGGAGAATTAGCGTAGTTGCCATTCGGTATAGGTGTACTGGAGTATGAGTACTGGGATGAGTTATGTGTATGCCAGATTAAAAAGATGCGTCTTGAGTCTACTTTTGAACTGAGAAACCGTGTCTGCTCCCCGAACACTGTCTGGAAGGCTATTCCAAAGCTTTGGAGCTAAATATGAAAAAGCCCTACCCCCTTTTGTAGATTTTGAAATTCTGGGAACTACCAGAAGTCTGGAGCTTTGTGATCTTAAGGCGCGTGGTGGATTGTAGCGCATCAGAAGACTGGTTAGGTATGTGGGAGCTAAACCATTTAAGGCCTTGTATGTAAGTAATACTATTTTGTAATTTATTCTAAACTGAACAGGTAGCCAGTGCAGGGATGATAATATTGGGGTTATATGATCATATTTTCTGGATCTAGTGAGAACCCTGGCAGCTGCATTTTGGATTAACTGAAGCTTGTTTATTGAGGATGCAGGACAACCACCTAGTAATGCATTACAATAGTCCAGTCTGGAGGTCATGAATGCATGAACTAATTTTTCTGCATCAGATACGGATGAGATGTTCCTAAGTTTAGCAATATTTCGAAGATGGAAAAAGGCTGTTTTTGTGATATTTGAAATGTGATTTTCAAAAGACAAGTTACTGTCTAATATTACGCCCAGGTCTTTTACTGCTGAGCTGGTAATAACAGTACATCCTTCTAAGCGCAAGCTGAATTGTGAAAGCTGTTGTGTGCTGGTTTTTGGGCCAATAAGTAATATCTCTGTCTTATCTGAATTTAATATATGAAAGTTATTGGTCATCCAATCTTTTATGTCCTGGACACACTCAGTTAATCTAGACAACTTAGGTATTTCGTCTGGTTTAGTTGAGATATATAATTGGGTATCATCAGCATAACAATGGAAACTAATCCCATGTCTTCTAATGATGTTACCCAAGGGAAGCATGTATATTGAGAACAACAGAGGTCCTAAAACTGAGCCTTGTGGGACCCCATATTTCACTGGCATTACACCAGACGGTTCTCCATTTAGATCTACAAAATGGTAGCGATCAGACAGGTAAGATCTAAACCATTTTAATGCCTGTCCCTGAATACCTATATAATTTTGTAAGCGATCTATGAGAATATTATGATCTATAGTGTCGAATGCAGCACTAAGATCAAGCAGGACTAGCAATGAGATGCAGCCTTGGTCTGAAGCTAAAAACAAGTCGTTTGTAATCTTAACTAGTGCAGTTTCTGTGCTATGATGGGGCCTGAAACCTGACTGAAATTCTTCAAGGATGTTGTTATCCTGCAAGAATGTGCAAATTTGAGCTGATACTACTTTTTCTAGTATTTTTGATATGAACGGGAGGTTTGAAATCGGTCTGTAATTTGTTATTTCATTCGCGTCCAAATTAGATTTTTTAAGAAGCGGCTTAATAACTGCTAACTTGAAAGGTTTAGGGACGTGGCCTAGATGTAATGAAGAATTAATAATGTTTAGGAGTGGCTCTCCAACCGTAAGCATCACTTCTTTTAAAAATCTGGTTGGGATTGGGTCTAACAGGCACGTTGTTGATTTAGCCGAGGTGATGAGTTTATACAGCTCTTCCTGTCCTATACCTGTAAAGCAGTGAAAATCTAAATGTGAAGCTATAGGCTGAACTGGATCGTGAGATACTATTAGAGGTTGAACCTCCATTATTTTCTTCCTGATATTATTGATTTTTTCATTAAAGAAGTCCATAAAGTCTTCACTTCTAAACTGTGATGGGATACTCTCTGCGGGCATCTTAGGTTTTGTTAGGCGAGCCACTGTACTAAATAAGAACCTGGGATTGTTTTGGTTTCTTGCTATCAGTTGGCTAAGATGCTCGGTCCTAGCAGTTTTTAGAGCCTGTCTATAGCTGCACATACTGTCTTTATACGCAATTCGAAAAACTTCTAATTTAGTTTTCCTCCATTTTCGCTCGAGGTTACGGGTTGCTCTCTTTAGGGCGCGAGTATGACTGTTGTACCACGGTGCAAATGTTTTATCTCTGACTTTTTTTAATCTGATGGGAGCAACAGTGTCTAATGTACTGGTAAGTATAGTGCCCATGCTGCTAGTCACTTCATCTAGATCATCTGCAATCAGGGGTCTAATAAGAAATTGGGACAGATCCGGCAGATTACTTGTGAATCTGTCTTTAGTAGTGGGATTCATATTTCTAACAGATTGATAACGTGGGGAGACACAGCTAATCTGTTCTACGGGTAGAGTATATGTCAGGAGGTGATGATCTGTGATATCATTACTTTGAGGTATGATCTCTATATTAGAGACATCTATACCATGGGATATAATTAAATCTAGCGTATGATTAATGCGGTGAGTTGCTCCAATTATATTTTGCTTAACCCCAAAGGAATTTAGTAAATCCATAAATGTGAGTGCTAAAGCATCGTTAGCATCATCTACATGAATGTTAAAGTCTCCTACTATCAACACTTTGTCAGAGTTAACCAATAGGTCTGATAGCAGATGTCCAAATTCTTTAAGAAAATCGCCATATGGCCCCGGGGGTCTGTACACGGTGGCCAGGGTAAAATATAGCAAGGGTTTATTACGTATTTCATTTAGTGCAACATTAATGATAAGCACTTCAAATGAATTAAACCTGGGCCTTATTTTCTGGGTAACAGTGAGTACATCATTGTAGATAGTGGCGACACCACCACCGCGACCAATTAGACGGGGCTCGTGCTTATAGAAATATCCTGACGGAGTAGACTCATTCAGACCAAAATATTCATTTGGTTTAAGCCAGATTTCTGTGAGACAGAGTGCGTCAAGGCAATAATCTGAGATGATTTCATTAACAATAAGTGCTTTAGGCGCAAGGGATCTAATGTTGAGTAGTCCAAACTTTAGAGGTGGATTTTCACTACTTATTTTGCCTTTTTCTGGTTTTATGGTTATCAGATTGTTTCGGGCAAATTTAACAAATTTATTATTTTTTCTCAGTATTCGGGGAACAGACACAGCTTCTATAGGACAAGCTATGTGTGTGCGTCTATCACTACGGTGAGTTGTGATGTGTCTAATATGTTTGGAATCTACAGTATGACTTACCGCCAGTCAGATGGTTCGTAGTGTTCTGGAGATGTTGTCAGAGAGGACCGCTGCTCCAGCTCTGCTAGGGTGTACGCCATCGGTGTGATAGAGCCTAGGACGCTCCCAGAAAACATTCCAGTTATCAACAAAGCGTAATTTCTGTTGTTGACACCAAGATTGTAACCATTCATTAAAGGCAAATAATCTACTGAACTTCTCGATTCCTCGCTGAAATGTGGGAAGCGGTCCAGATACGATGATCCTTGTCGTGGGTGATGTGCTGCGGACCTTCTCGACCAGGCTCCTGAAGTCCTTCCTTAGGATCTCCGTCTGCCTCAGCCTGGTGTCGTTCGTGCCGGCATGAAGGACCACAGCTCCAATGTTCTTCCTCAGGGCAGCAGGCACCTGTGCAGCAACATCAAGAACACGTGCACCAGGTAAACCGCGTGTGTGCACCTTACCTTTAGCCGTGGTAGCACGCACGTGACGAACGATGGAGTCTCCGATGACCAGGACGTCGTGTGCCGTCACGCGGAGAGGAGCGAAGCGGTTTTGGGTCGAGATGTCGAAGACAGATGGTGGTGGTGGAGGGGGAGAGGTCCTCGCCCGGGGCTTGGCGTGCTTCTTCCGCCGCTGCTGTATCCAGGGTCCGTGGTATCCCGGCGCCGGGGTGTAGGAACACTGGGCGGGCTGCGTCCTTGGTGTGTTGGACCTGGGCAGAGAAACACGCGGGGTTGAGGTTGTCGGAGAGATTGTGTCACGCCGAGAATTTACCTGGGACAGGTGAGCGTCGGTCCGCGTCGATTCCAGCGTGACTTTCCGCTGCTGTAGCCGGGCCAGCTTCACCTGTAGCTCACGGATCAGCTTCTCCACGGCCTCCACCTCCAAATCCACCAAGTGCAGCTCCAATGTCTCCTCACCTGCACTCAGAGGCAGAATCACAACCGACATGGTGTCTAAACACGGAAAATAATCGGTGTGAGGAAGCGAAAACAAACTTTACAAACAAACAAACAAACGTGATAGCCAGGCTAGCGGGCTAGCGATGCTAATGCTAATTAGCGATGCTAATGCCCGCTAAAATCGGTGTGCTGCAAAACAATTAAAACTTAACGATATAACACGCGTTTCGAGTAAATATATTATAAGATACTTATCCGTTTTATGTACACTCTTCGTAAGGGGACGAAAAAGTTTAAAAGTTGGTCAGTATGGTGGAGCTCGGAAAAAAGCAGCGTCTCAGCGTCCTCGTATCAAATAAAGTCCAAGAAAAAGGGCACAGTAGAAGCCATGTACTATCACGTGAAAGTCCCCGAGAAGGACACTGATCTGCTGCGCTTCCTATGGTGGCCGAATGGAGATGTGAACCAAGACTTAGTTGAAAATAAAATGGTAGTTCATCTGTTCGGTGCAAAATTGTTGCCTAGTGGTGCTAACTTCGCCCTCAGAAAGACAGCAGAAGAAAACTGCAGCAATGCACCTGCTGTGGCAGTCAATACAGTGCTTAAAAACTTTTATGTAGACGACTGCCTGAAATCTGTTTCGAGTCATGACCAAGCAGTCGCCCTATCCAATGATCTCACAAGTCTCTGTGTAAGCGGAGGGTTTAACCTCACTAAACGGGCAAGCAATAGCCGTGCCCTACTGACTCTCATTCCCGAGAGTGAAAGGATCAAAGACATGAAAGACTTAGACTTGAGTAAAGATGCACTGCCCATAGAGAGAGCTCTGGGGGTGCTGTGGTGCATTGATTCAGACATGTTCAAGTTTAAGATTAGTTTAAAGGAACGACCTGTGACAAGAAGAGGAATTCTGTCAATCACTAGCTCAACATACGACCCGTTAGGCTTTCTCCCACCTGCCATACTGCCAGCTACAATCCCAATGCAACAGCTATGTAAAGAAAAACTAGCCTGGGATGACGACATTCCCGGGCAGTTTGCAACGGCATGGAAAACCTGGCTGCAAGAGCTGCACAGACTGTCCGAGTTCAGCATAGCAAGGTCCATAAAACCAGCCGACTTCGGAGTTACAGCTACAGCACAACTCCATCACTTTTCGGATGCAAGTGAAATGGGATACGGAGCTGTCTCATACCTCAGGTTAGTAAACGCTGATGGACTTGCACATTGTGCATTCATGATGGGGAACTCCCGTGTAGCACCCCTGAAACAAACCACCATTCCACGAATGGAACTGACTGCGGCAGTGGTCGCGGTAAAAAATGACAAAATGTTGAAAGAACAGCTAGAATTGAAATTGCTGGACTCTATGTTCTGGACTGACAGTACAACTGTTTTGAGATACATTGATAACGAAACACTTCGTTTTAAAACCTTCGTGGCCAACAGAATCGCCATTATAAGAGAGTCAACCAAGTCACAGCAATGGAGGTACGTTAATACCTCAAAAATCCAGCTGATTCTGCCTCCAGGGGGGTATCCTGTGAAAAGTTCATGAAAAATGTCAACTGGATCCAAGGTGCCTCCCTCCTCAAAGAAGCAGAGTGCAAATGGCCTAAAAATATTCATGACACATCAATAAAAGAAAATTTTGATGAAAATGCTGATGAAGTTAAGCTCTCAGCTTTAGTGAATATTGTGAGCTTTACAAAATGCACAGACACAGACGCAGTGAGTAAACTGATTAATCATCACTCTGACCAGCACAAGTTAAAAAGATCCGCTGCCTGGATCCTTCGCACCAGAGACATGCTCAAACAAAAAACAGAAAGGGTTAAAACACAAGTAGATGACCCAAAGACAGAAAATCACAAGTCTCTAAAAACGCAAGACCTAACAAGAGCAGAAAACGAAATCATTAAGTTCACTCAAAGACAAAATTTTAAGGAAGAACTTCTCACGTTGCAAAAGGGTAAAGCAGCAGCAGAATTCAAACAGGGAATTCGCACACAGCAAAAACGAAAGGCATCTGTGAAAAGAAACAGCTGCTCGCCTAAAATGGAACCTCTGACACCAAACCACCTGCTGCTGCTGAAAAAACAGCCAAACCTGCCACCTGGATTTGTCATCTATGCACGTCGCAGGGAGAAGCAGATCCAGCATCAATCAGACCTGCTCTGGAAGCGATGGGTACGTGAATACTTGCCCTTGCTCCAGGGGCGGCAAAAGTGGTTTCAAAACAAAAAAAACCTTTCGATTGGAGACATAGTTTTAATAACTGATGAGTCATCTCCAAGAAATTCATGGGTCATGAGAAGAATCACGAAAGTGTTCCCCAACAAAGGGGGACTGGTGAAACGTGTGTTAGTTAAAACCAAGACCAACACTCTGGAAAGACCCATCGACATGCTGTGCCTCATATATGAAATGGACTGTTAAATGTGTGGTAATATGTTATGAAATTTGATATGCAAATGTAAACATCTGAGATAAATATTACACACTTAAAAGATTTAAAACGTTTAAAAGGGTAAAAATGTTTGATTTCATAGCTTTATCAAAAAAAAACAAAAAACACAAAATTGTAATTGTCAGTCTCCATGCCTGTCAATTAGGGGCTGGAATGTAAGTGCCATATCGCACTTGTAATGAATTTGTTGTTGTGTTTATTTTATTTTATTTTACTTGCTGTTACGACTGTATGAAGTGTTGATTCTTTGATGCTGACAAATAAACGACAAAAGACAAAGAGATCGGACTTCTGTCATGTGAGTGAAACTTTAAGACATTAGCTACGCGTCAAAACTAGTGAAATAAGCCAACCGCATCTACAGTGAGGTTGAACCCTCCACTTGCACAAAGGTTGGTGAGATTGTTGTATAGAGCGACTGCTTGACTATGACTCGGAACAGACTTCAAACAGTCGTCTACATAAAAGTTCTTAAGTACTGTGTTAACTGCTTCAGCAGATGAATTGCTACAGTTTTCTTCTGCTGTTTTCCTAAGCGCAAAGTTAGCAACGCTTGGAGACGATTTTGTACCAAACAGATGAACAACCATTTTGTACTCGACCATGTCTTGATTTACGTCTCCGTTCGGCCACCATAGGAAGCGCAGCAAATCTGTGTCCTTTTCTGGGACTCTCATCTGATAATACATAGCTTCCACATCTGCCATCATAGCAACTTCCTCTTATCTGAAGCATGTAAGCCCTCCAATGAGTGAGTTTGTGAAGTCTGGTCCTAGTAGGAGCTCGCTATTCAGTGATGCTCCCTGGTAGCTGGCAGCACAGTCAAAAAACACTCAGCTTTTTCTTTTGAGGATGATATACACCATGGTGAGGTATATACCACACTTGACCATCTTGTCGACTTAAGTGAGGTGTAGGGACTTTGACTGCATGGCCCTTTTTAAGCATATCGTTCATGAAGTTTAAATACAGAACGCACATGGTTTACTCTTCTCTTTTAATTAACGCCATTTTGTGCAGTTCGCGTGGTAATACACAGGTAAGAAACTTTGCTAACTGTATATTGAGATTTTCAAAAATTAGAGTTGTAAATTACCGCTTCACATAAAATCCAGATGTATTTCACGTTTAATTGACATTGTTTTCACATAATTATTAGTCACTCTGCATTCCGTTGTTGTTCCTATGTAATGTTTTCCACTTGGAAATATCAATTATCCCATAAAAAGACAAATTACTTTTTTTTTCAATTGTTAATAAGTAGCAATCTCTCCATTTATGTGTAAATAGATAGTAGTATGCAAATAGTTCTTTTGTCCTTTGGTTTAGTATTAATTACCAATAATTGCTTTAATAATGGTGTAACATTAATGTCAAATAAAAAAAAAACAGAAATAAACACATCTTTCTTTCATTGTCAAATAAGGTGGCATTTTGCTAAATAAGCTTTTTGATTAGGTCATCCAAATCAGTTGGCAGTTTTCCTTTTTTTCCCTTCAAAAAACGTAAAATATTTGTTTTGACGGAATTCTAAAAAGTAATTTTCACATTTACACAACTCACTTGCGTTAAATGAATGAAATACGGTTGTGTTGCTTCTGCAGTACCGCACCTTGATCAGCAGGGGCGCTATATATCGGCGCATGCGCAGACAGAACGCACATACTCTTCTCTTCTAATTAACGCCATTTTGTGCAGTTCGCATGGAGACACAGGTAAGAAACTTTGCTGACTGTATATTGAGCTTTTCAAAGATAAGAGTTGTAAATTACAGCTTTACATAAAATCCAGATGTATTTCACATTTAATTGACATTGTTTTCACATAATTATTAGTCACTCTGCATTCCATTGTTGTTCCTATGTAATGTTTTCCACTTGTTGCATTTTGAAATAATATCAATTATCCCATAAAAAGACAAATTACTTTTTGTAAGTGCCATATCGCACTTGTTATGAATTTGTTGTTGTGTTTATTTTATTTTATTTTATTTGCTGTTATTTCATTTATTCTACCTTGATCTATTCAGTAGTAAAGCATTAAGCATTAAGTTTGTTACATAAGCCATAAGTTTTATATTTCTTAGTCATGCATCATAAGTTGACAATCGTAAGTTGGTCTGTGATGTCATTCTACTATTACATGCATTTGTGTGACTGTCATATGAAAGAGAGTTCAGTCTAGATGCAGAAGGCTAAGGAAACACAAGCTTTTGACCGTAAGCTCGTCAGCTAAAGAGAGCTCCCGGTAAGCTAAGAATGTAAGATACAGCAACTAGGTTGTTGTAATCACAGTGGATTTACTCAAGACGACTGTATGAAGTGTTGATTCTTTGATGCTGGCAAAATAAATTACAAGAGACAAAGAGATCGGACTTCTGTCGTGTGAGTGAAACTTTAAGACAAAGCTACGCGTCAAAACTAGTGAAATAATATGACCGCATCTACATAAAGTCAAAAGCTTTTCCGCTGTTTGAACGAAAACAAGTGAACGCTGAAAGGGAAAGTGAAAGAGAATAGCCGTCGAACTTCACCATGCCGAACAGCGAGGACAACGCTCCCAGCACTTGGCTGGGGAGCCTAACGGCGCTGGATGCAAGAAAAGGCAAGCGAATTCGACTGAATGCAATGTCTACTGCATTAAAGACACCTATGAACTATGCAAGTAAGTTAGACATCGTTGAAACTGAGTACAGACCCGAATACGGGAAGCTGAGAGAGGACTTTATGAGAAGTAATTTTGATGTGCTTGTGTACACTCGTAAAGACGAACACAAACGCGATCAGGTCGCCTGCGGTGCACCTGAGGCTCAAGGCCGTACAGAATTCATAGCTAAGGTGGGTCGCTGGATAGCGGACACCAAGGACACTAAGGGCCACTCTGTGACGTCGCGAATACGCGAAGATGTCTCGCCGGGCGTCAGCGTGTCACTGATAACGTCAGCATCCAAAAGGTCTGTAACTTCTACATCATCCTCAGCCCTACTAAAGAAGGAAGAAGCCGAAAGAGCAGCGCTGTTAGCAAAGGCTGCAACCTTGGAGGAACGTCTCCAACTAGAAATAGAGGAAGCACAAATAATGGCACAACTAAAGGCGAAAAAGGAACGACTGGAAACCAAAACAGCGCTCGCTATGCATGATGCCAAATTAAGAGTGCTTCAACGTCAAGATCGCAAATACGACAGGCGATCGCTCAAGAGCAAGAGCGCACTCATTTGAATCGAGCAGCGCGCGTCCGAGCAGCGCGTGCCCGAGCAGCGCGCACTCTCATCTTTCCAACTCAACATGCAACAGCCGAACGCAGTCTGCGAACGAGAGCGCGGTCACTGAATCGAGCAGCGCGCACTCTACGGACCCGCAATCAGCGACGGAAAACCCTGTCACACATCCCTTCAAGGACCCAAACAAAGGGGCCAAGGAGAACCCAGGGTCAGCGTCAGACAGGTTGGTAAAATTCACAAAGACTTGATTACAATGAAGAATGCCGGTACATTACCTGTCAGCGCCTTCACTAAACCGTGCGCACATTGCAAAGGGGAGCATATCTTAGATGATTGCTTCCAATTTAATGATAAGACACACAAAGACAAAGTAGAATTCTTAAAAAGAAACGGATTCTGTTTCGGATGTTTAACACAGGGTCATTTGTGGAAAGACTGTACCAAAAAAATTACATGTTCATTATGTTCAAAGCCACATCCAAGCATGCGACACATAGCAGTGCCAGACACGGTGAAGTCAGCTACGAGCGCCCGTTGAAACGAAAGTGGCACAACAAATACACCACCTGCTGTGAGTCATGAATCAAATGCGCTCACTGGGGCTGGAGGTAATTGCATCCTCCCCATAGCACCTGCTAAAATAAAGTCCAAGAAAAAGGGCACAGTAGAAGCCATGTATTATTACGTGAAAGTCCCACGCTTCCTATGGTGGCCGAATGGAGATGTGAACCAAAACTTAGTTGAAAATAAAATGGTAGTTCATCTGTTCTGTGCAAAATCGTCGCCTAGTGTTGCTAACTTCGCCCTCAGAAAGACAGCAGAAGAGAACCGCAGCAATGCATCTGCTGTGGCAGTTAACACAGTGCTTAAAAACTTTTATGTAGACGACTGCCTGAAATCCGTTTCGAGTCATGACCAAGCAGTCGCCCTATACAATGATCTCACTAGTCTCTGTGCAAGCGGTGGGTTTAACCTCACTAAATGGGCAAGCAATAGTCGTGCCCTACTAACTGTCATTCCCGAGAGCGAAAGGATCAAAGACATGAGAGACTTAGACTTGAGTAAAGATGCACTGCCCATAGAGAGAGCTCTGGGAGTGCTGTGGTGCATTAACTCAGACATGTTCAAGTTCAAAATTTGTTTAAAGGAACGACCAGTGACAAGACGAGGAATCCTGTCAATCACCAGTTCGATTTATGACCCTTTAGGGTTTCTCGCGCCTGTCATACTGCCAGCCAAAACTCTAATGCAACAGCTATGTAAAGAAAAACTTGCCTGGGATGATGACATTCCCGAGCAGTTTGCAACAGCGTGGAAAACCTGGCTGCAAGAGCTGCACAGACTGTCCGAGTTCAGTATAACAAGGTGCATAAAACCAGCCGACTTCGGAGTTACAGCTACAGCACAACTCCACCACTTCTCGGATGCAAGTGAAATGGGATACGGAGCTGTCTCATACCTCAGATTAGTAAACGCTGATGGACTTACACACTGTGCATTCATGATGGGGAACTCCCGTGTAGCACCCCTGAAACAAACCCCCATTCCACGAATGGAACTGACTGCGGCAGTGGTCGCTGTAAAAAATGACAAAATGTTGAAAGAACAGCTAGAATTGAAATTGCTGGACTCTATGTTCTGGACTGACAGTACAACTGTTTTGAGATACATTGATAACGAAACACTTCGTTTTAAAACCTTTGTGGCCAACAGAAGCGCCATTATAAGAGAGTCAACCAAGTCACAGCAATGGAGGTACGTTAATACCTCACAAAACCCAGCTGACTCTGCCTCCAAGGGGGTATCTTGTGAAAAGTTTATGAAAAATGTCAACTGGATCCATGGTCCCTCCCTTCTCAAAGAAGCAGAATGCAAATGGCCTGAAAATATTCATGACACATCAATAAAAGAAAATTTTGATGAAAATGCTGATAAAGTTAAGCTCTCAGCTTTAGTGAATATTGTGAGCATTACAAAATGCACAGACACAGACGCAGTGAGTAAACTGATTAATCATCACTCTGACTGGCACAAGTTTGCCTGGAGAGATCCGTTGCCTGGATCCTTCGCATCAGGGACATGCTGAAACAAAAAACAGAAAGGGTCAAAACACAAGTAGATAACCCAAAGACGGAAAATCACAATTCTCTAAAAGCTCAAGACCTAACAAGAGCAGAAAACAAAATCATTAAGTTCACTCAAAGACAAAATTTTAAGGAAGAACTTCTCACGCTGCAAAAGGGTAAAGCAGCAGCAGAATTCAAACAGGGAATTCCCACACAGCAAAAACGAAAGGCATCTGTGAAAAGAAACAGCTGCTCGCCCAAACAGGAACCTCTGACACCAAACCACCTGCTGCTGATGAAAAAACAGCCAAACCTGCCCTCTGGATTCTTCAAAAAGGAAGACATCTATGCGCGTCGCTGGGAGAAGCAGATCCAGCATCTATCAGACCTGCTCTGGAAGCGATGGGTGCGTGAATACTTGCCCTTGCTCCAGGGGCGGCAAAAATGGTTTCAAAACAAAAAAAACCTCTCGCTTGGAGATATAGTGTTAATAACTGATGAGTCTTCTCCAAGCAATTCATGGGTTATTGGATAAATCACGAACGTCTTCCCAGAGACGTGTGTTAGTTAAAACTAAGACCAACACTCTGGAAAGACCCATCGACAAGCTGTGCCTCATATGTGAAATGGACTGTTAAATGTGTGGTAATATGTTATGAAATTTGATATGCAAATGTAAACATCTGAGATAAATATTACACACTTAAAAGATTTTAAACTGTCATGATCTCAGGTTATTCAGTGAGGACGCAAGATACAGGTTCAAGTTCAAAACTCAGGTTCACGTTTATTTTCTTATTTCTTTCAATTAAAGTCTTTTCCTTTTCTTTTGTTATGAAAATAATAAACCAAACTCAAAACACGAAGAAACACAAAACACAATAAACAAAAACGGGGAAGCTCCTCAAAAAACCCCCTCAGGCTGGGTCTGCAGGTGGGCACAGTTTACATAAGCACAGTCCTCTTCTTTCTAAAACATACATAGAGCAAACACTCGAGACAATGGCGCTCACACCGCACGAATCATCATAGTCTTTAATCCCAGATACCTGTTGCGACAGGTCTTACCCTGACCCTGCAGACTCGGCTCAGTCCTGAGGAGGAGACACGCACACACAGAGAGGTGAGGAGACAGAACGAAACATAATGTGTAGACAACAGTGCACGGACACACGCGTCCGGATCTGACTGGCATTTATAGTGACACACGAGGGAGTGACACAGGTGCACATCGTTACCTTGATGAGGGGAAGACATACCACTTTGACACACTAGGGGGGGACAAGGTGTGGCTCAGTAGTCCGGAGACCCAGATCGTATTTCCCCGGACCGTGGTGGCACAGATGTGACAGTACCGCCCCCTCAGGACCGTCCTCCTGAAGGAGGCGAGGGCGCCCCCGACGTCTTACCAGAGGGAGTCGGCCTGGTTGGGCTGGCCGTCGAGCGGGGCGGCCCGGAGGTCGGGGAGCAGGGCGATCCGGCCTCTCCTGATGGAAAGTAGTGATGAGTTCCGGCGTCAGGATGTCTTTGGCCGGGACCCAGCTCCTTTCCTCCGGACCGTAGCCCTCCCACTCCACCAGATATTGGAGTGACCCTCTTCTCCTCCGTGAGTCTAGCAGCCGGGTTACCTTGAACGCCGGGGTACCCTCGATCTCCACGGCCCCAGGGAGCGACGGCTCTGCTGTGCCCTCGTCTAGGGGTCCCCGAACCACCGGCCTTAGAAGGGAAACATGAAAAACAGGGTTAATGTGCATATGTGTGGGAAGTTTGAGCTTGTATGAGACTGTGTTGACTTGTGCGAGTATGGGAAAGGGACCGATGAACTTGGGGGACATTTTGCGACAGGGGAGGTTGAGTTTAAGGTCCCGTGTCGAGAGCCATACCCGATCGCCTACCTGGAGCGGAGGACCTTCCTTCCTACGTCTATCGGCAAACTTTTTGAAACGAGTGACTGCTCTGGAAATCTGCACATGTGCATCTTCCCATACTCTCTCCGCTCTTCGGAACCACTGATCCACCATGGCAACTTCGGTGGGAGTGGCGTCCCAGGGACAGAGCGGAGGTTGATACCCGAGGATACACTGGAACGGCGTCAGACCGGTAGCGGAGTGGATGAGCGAGTTCTGAGCGTACTCAGCCCAAAGCAGCCAGTCGGCCCAGTAATGCTGTCGGCCACTACAGTATGCTCGAAGATATCTCCCAAGTTCCTGAACAGTCCGCTCTGCCTGCCCATTAGACTCGGGGTGGTAGCCCGATGTTAGGCTAACGGTGGTCCCCAACTTCTGGAAGAACGCTTTCCACACCCTGGCGATAAATTGAGGACCACGATCGGAAAGAATATCTTCGGGGATGCCGTAGTAACGGAACACGTGTTCAAAGAGGGCCTCGGCCACCTGAATGGCTGACGGGAGCGAACCGAATGGGAGGAAGTGACACCCCTTCGAGAACCGATCGACCACGACCAGAACCGTCGTGTACCCTTTCGACACCGGCAAATCCGTGACGAAGTCTACAGCGATGTGTGACCACGGTCTGTTCGGCGTCGGTAGGGGCATTAATTTCCCAACGGGGAGGCTACGTGGTGTTTTGGTTGTAGCACAAACGGCGCAAGACGAAACCACTGCCTTTACGGTCGCTTTCATTCTCAGCCACCAGTACTTTTGTGTGAGTGCGCTGAGCGTGCGTGCCACCCCTGGATGTCCTGAGGACAGATTTGTGTGAGCCTGTATTGTGATTTGGTCTCGTAGCGACTCTGGCACATAGATTCGATCTTGGGGACACCCGGGAGGCACACGATTTTCACGTCCCCACCGGGGGATCTCCTCATCGAGGTCCCAAGTGACCGGAGCAACTACGAGTGGTGCTGGTAAAATGGGCTCTGGATTTTCGGTGGGATGGGCGCTGGATAGTACCGCGACAACGCATCTGCTTTTAGGTTTTTGGAACCGGGGCGATATGTGATATGAAAATGAAAGCGAGTAAAGAACAGCGCCCAACGGGCTTGTCGCCTGTTTAATCTCTTGGCCTGTTGGATGTACTCGAGATTACAGTGATCGGTCAGTACCACAAAGGGGTGTTTAGCTCCCTCCAGCCAGTGTCTCCACTCCTCTAACGCCGCTTTGACTGCGAGCAGTTCTCGATTACCGATATCATAGTTTTGTTCGGCAGGTGTCAGTTTTCGAGAGAAAAACGCGCAGGGATGGAGTTTCTCGGGTTGACCATGACGTTGGGACAGCACCGCCCCGAGCCCCACCTGTGATGCGTCAACTTCAACGATAAATGGCTTCTCGGGGTCTGGAAGCCGTAAGACAGGCGCGGTGGTGAACGCCGCCTTCAGTTTTTGGAAAGCACCCTCTGCCTCGGCAGTGAGTGCTTTCAGTTTGGTTGGTTTCCCCCTGAGGAGTGAGGTGAGGGGCGCTGCCACCGAACTAAAGTTCCGAATGAACCGTCTATAAAAGTTGGCGAACCCGAGGAAACTCTGTAGCGCCTTTACTGACCTAGGTACCGGCCATTGTGTTACCGCCTCCACCTTGGTTTTCTCCATCTCGACCCCCAGTGGCCCTATACGATAGCCGAGGAATGCCACCTCCCGTTGATGGAATTCGCATTTCTCTGCCTTCGCATAGAGCCCGTGTGCACGCAGGCGACGAAGGACGGCGGTTACATGACTGACATGCTCAGAATACGACCTTGAGTATATTAGAATATCATCTAAATATACTATCACACAACGGTTAAACATATCCCGGAACACGTCATTCATAAACCCCTGAAACACCGCAGGCGCGTTTACCAGCCCATACGACATGACATTATATTGGTAATGCCCCAATGAGGTGCTAAACGCGGTCTTCCACTCATCCCCCTTACGCACACGAACGAGGTTATAAGCGCTGCGGAGGTCGAGCTTAGTGAAGATGGAGGCCCCTCGGAGTTGGTCGATAGCGGCTGGCACCAGTGGCAGCGGGTGCTTGTACTTTATTGTGACGGCGTTGAGCCCCCTATAATCTATACAGGGTCTTAAGCCCCCGCCTTTTTTCTCAATAAAAAAGAACCCTGCCGAAGCGGGAGACGTGGACCTGCTAATGAGCCCCTGCCCGAGAGCCTCCTCTACGTATTCCTCCATCGCCCTGGTTTCCTCCAGAGACAGTGGATAAACACGCGAGTAAGGCGGTGCTTTCCCAGGCACGAGCTCAATAGCACAATCCCACGGACGGTGGGGAGGAAGTCTCGCAGCTGCCCTAACGCTAAATACATCTCGAAATGCCGCGTACTCTGAAGGCACACTTTGGGACACCTTATCACTCGGGCTTTCAATGGTGGTAACTTGGACCGCTAACGTGGGCGGTTTACATGTTTTAGCGCATCGCTTGGACCAGGATCGGATGCGCGCATGAGCCCAATCAAAATTGGGATTGTGGAAACTGAGCCAGGGGAGACCCAGCACGACGGAATGGTCCACCTGATGAAGCACGAAGAAATTTATCTCCTCAGAATGGCCGGGGAAAGTTAACCGTAATGGGACTGATATGCCTGTAAGTGGCGATTGACTAAGTGTGTGACCATCCAGAGCTTTAACTGATATCGGGAATGGAAGCTTCGACACGGGAGCTTGCAGCGCGGAAAGGAGAGAGGTAGAGATGAGGTTGCCAGCCGATCCGGAATCTATTAGAGGAGAGACAGACAAAGAACGATTACGAAACGAAATGCAGGCTGGTATACAGAAGGGTGCGTGTGTGCGTGGGGGGGTGCGAGGCGTTACTTTAAGCAGTGGGCAGTCCTTCACGAGGTGTTTGTCGCCTCCACAATACAAGCACAGCCCAGCTGTCATCCTGCGAGATCTCTCCGACGCCGTTAGGCGTGACGTGGCGACATCCATCGGCTCGGCGGTCCAGGTGCCTTCGCGCTCGGGGGTAGGCTGCTGAGGGGGGCTGGAGCGGCGGCGTGGTGCTGCGCGTGGCGCGGTGCGGGGTGGAGGTCGACGCTGCTGTCCGCGTAGATGCTGATCCAGTTTGATAGCTAGGGTTATAGTGTCTTCTAATGAGAGTTCAGTGTCTCTGCACGCGAGCTCAAGCTGGATATCCGCGTTTAATCCGTCTCGAAAGCGAGCCAGCAGACTCTTCTCACACCACCCGCTTTCCGCCGCCAGCACCTGAAAGCGCATCGCATAGTCAGCTACCGTGGTGTTTCGTTGACTCACCCTCAGCAGCTGCTGTTCTCCTGATCTGCCCTGGTCCGGGTGGTCGAACACCGCACGGAGGGCCTCGATGAACCGCCGATACCGGGTGGTCGCTACACCTCCGGTGCTCCATAACGCTGTTGCCCAGTCCATTGCTCTTCCCGTCAGATGCTGTGTAACAAAACTCACTTTTTGGGAGTCATTCATGTTCGGGAAATCTTCGAGATAAAGTTCACAAGCCAGTAGAAATTTTCGGCACCCCTCTGGGTCGCCTCCATACCTTTCAGGTGGAGTTGGGCGTGGTCTCGATGGTGTCGCGTTCGCTGGGTGAGCCTCCGGAGGGAGCTTCGATGTCGCGAGCTGTGACACGCTGCCTGCCAGGTCATGAACGGTTCGCGCCAGACTGCTGATCTCCTGTTGCTGCGCTCTGAGGTATTCGTGGAGGCGAGTGTCTTCATCCGGCAGGGGTACACCTGCTGCGTCCATGAAGGTCCGTGCATCTGTCATGATCTCAGGTTATTCAGTGAGGACGCAAGATACAGGTTCAAGTTCAAAACTCAGGTTCACGTTTATTTTCTTATTTCTTTCAATTAAAGTCTTTTCCTTTTCTTTTGTTATGAAAATAATAAACCAAACTCAAAACACGAAGAAACACAAAACACAATAAACAAAAACGGGGAAGCTCCTCAAAAAAAACCCTCAGGCTGGGTCTGCAGGCGGGCACAGTTTACATAAGCACAGTCCTCTTCTTTCTAAAACATACATAGAGCAAACACTCGAGACAATGGCGCTCGAATCATCATAGTCTTTAATCCCAGATACCTGTTGTGACAGGTCTTACCCTGACCCTGCAGACTCGGCTCAGTCCTGAGGAGGAGACACGCACACACAGAGAGGTGAGGAGACATAATGTGTGGACAACAGTGCATGGACACACGCGTCCGGATCTGACTGGCATTTATAGTGACACACGAGGGAGTGACACAGGTGCACATCATTACCTTGATGAGGGGAAGACATACCACTTTGACACACTAGGGGGGGACAAGGTGCGGCTCAGTAGTCCGGAGACCCAGATCGTATTAGAAGGGTAAAAATGTTTGATTTCATGGCTTTATCAAAAAAAAAAAAAAAAAACACAAAATTGTAATTGTCAGTCTCCATGCCTGTCAATTAGGGGCTGGAATGTAAGTGCCATATCGCACTTGTTATGAATTTGTTGTTGTGTTTATTTTATTTTATTTGCTGTTATTTCATTTATTCTACCTTGTTCTATTCAGTAGTAAAGCATTAAGCATTAAGTTTGTTACATAAGCCATAAGCTTTATATTTCTTAGTCATGCATCATAAGTTGACAATCGTAAGTTGGTCTGTGATGTCATTCTACTATTACATGCATTTGTGTGACTGTCATATGAAAGAGAGTTCAGTCTAGATGCGGAAGGCTAAGGAAACACAAGCTTTTGACCGTAAGCTCGTCAGCTAAAGAGAGCTCCCGGTAAGCTAAGAATGTAAGATACGGCAACTAGGTTGTTGTAACCGTAAGCTCCCGTAAGTGGATATACACAGCAAGAGTGTTGTTATATTCGTTAGCTAAGACTGTAATTTACAAGATACAGCAAACAGGTTGTTGTAAAAGTCAGAGATTTGCAAGATGCAGCAACTGGTGTCTGTAATCACAGTGGATTTTCTCAAGACGACTGTATGAAGTGTTGATTCTTTGATGCTGACAAAATAAACTACAAGAGACAAAGAGATCGGACTTCTGTTGTGTGAGTGAAACTTTAAGACAAAGCTACGCGTCAAAACTAGTGAAATAATATGACCGCATCTACACTTTTTTTTCTTCAATTGTTAATAAGTAGCAATCTCTCCATTTATATGTAAATAGATAGTAGTGTGCAAATAGTTCTTTTGTCCTTCGGTTTATTATTAATTACCAATAATTGCTTTAATAATCATGTAGCATTTCTACTTAATGTCAAATAAAAACAACAACATAGAAATAAACACATCTAATGCAACTTAAATAAGGTGGCATTTTGCTAAGTAAAGTGTAGACCCTGTAGAGTATGTTCTTGAAGCCAAGGGAAACGGAACTCATCAGTATCTTCCAATACTTCAGTCTTTGCAGATTTTATTAGGTCAGAATGTTTTCGTTTCAAGGCTTGTGAATAGCTTTACCATATCTTTCAGCAGCATCAGAGTTGGGATTTATGCATCTACATTTAGAACAAATATTAGAACAAATTTTGCAATTGTGAATAAGCAAACTGCTAATAATGGCTTCTTTGTCACACTTTTCAGGATGTCCCCATCGAAAAAAGACATGAATGCATCCTAAAAGCCCTCGTGTTTATGTGAATGAAGACCCCTCAAACCTTGTGAAGGAGTACATGGTAATTTAAGTCTGTTAAACATCTTTAAACAAATTTCCCTTTACACCTGGATTTTATGTAATTACATATATTTTTTTTATTTTTAGGATGTTGACAATGATGAAACCCAAACCTCAATGCGCAACACCGCCCTAGGAATCTACGTCTTCAAACCGATGCGTGTTCTATGATGATGGGTCTAATTTATGCACTAAACTTGGCCTACCCACAAGTCTTGAGATACACATTTGAAACATTTCAAAAGCTTTTTATGGCGCTACAGTAGATGACAACAAGCTGTCAAACAAGGTCCATGCCCTGAAAAATAAACTTCTTTTGTAAGTACTAAGTTGAGGCAAGGTTCAAGAGGTGGTACTTGTTTCCTTACTGATGTTACACTTTTGGCTTGTTGCAGTTCATTTGTTACAGGACTGACCATGTTACACTTTTCAGTATTGATTTTTCCCAAGTTAATGGAGGCATAGATTGCAAGAGAGACTTTTCACCAACTTAATTGAATTCATAGGCAATACCTTTATTTTTTATTTTACAGTGTGTGTTTAATAAGAAAATGGAAAGTAGTTTTAAAGATATAGATTTTGACCAAATCATTTAAGTGTATTTATTTTTTACTTAAGAGTTAAATGTATTCATTTATTTTACTTAAGAGTAAGAAAACACATTGAGACAGTGTTTACTGGGTTTTGCACAAAATTTTGTACTTAATTCTTGTTAAAAATGTGTAGAATTAAAATGTTTACAGTGTACAGATGTTTTACAAATGGTAAAGATGTGTAAAAGAAAAAAAATGCACTGACTGAATAAAGTAATGGAAACCAAAAAAAACCTGAATTTTGTTTTGGTTGTATGTAAAATATATAATTCAGTTGAACTTAAGTTAATAGTTTAAAATAAAAACAATATTGTTAATTTGATTCAACTAAACAAGATTACATTATCTTTACATAAAAACTTAAGTTTAAAGAAATAGATAATGTTACTTAAACTCAACAGCACATTGTTACGTGGAACCTGTTGCCATAAAAAAGTTAATTAAATCCAACACATCATTTTTTTGAGTGCAGGTTTTGACACGTATCCTTTTATCATATTTGGTTACTCACGACACGGAAGTCCATTGGTCTCTTTGTCTCTTGTTTTATTTTCAGCATCAAAGATTCAACAGTTCCTACAGTTGTCTTGAGTAAATCCAGTAAATCCACTGCAGTTACAGCAACCAATTTGCTGTATCTTTTAGCCGACCGTGTCTTACTTTTACAATAACCTATTTGCTGTATCTGTAGCTTACATTGGTTTAAGTTGGCTTACGGTCAAAAACTTGTGTTCTCCCCAACTTCCATATCTACACTGACCTTTTACAGTGACATAGTCATGAAACTATGTGTAACAATTGAATGACATCACAGACTTCACAAACAATACAATGCTTAACTAATAAACTTGGTGCTTAGTGCACAACCAACAAAATACAATAAAATAAAATAAATAAACACAACAACAAATTCACAAAGTAAAATATGGCTCTTACAGTGAACGTTAACACAGTGAGCCTTTAGATTCTAGTATGTGTAATTAGAAAAGCTACGCGTGTAGGGTCTTGCCTCATCTTATATTTGTGTACTTTAAATTTGTAGTAGAGTTATTAACTGAAATAAATGAAACTAAATGACCATAAGGATGTGCTACTGCGTTCGCCGATGTCATTCAGTCCCACTTGTGTTTTTGTGTTACTATAAGAATGAAATGCAGTAGGCTGTAATGATCATCATAATTTTCTTTAATAAATAATGACCCCCATTGCGCTGTACCACCGCTGACAAAACCTTATGAAATACAAGTGAAACATTAAACAAATTTACAATGACAGTACTATTTTAGAATATTAAATATAGACGTTTCTTATTTGCATCGAATTTAAGCAAAGTGTATAGCCAGAAAACAGACTGGGTGTGTATCAGAAAAAGTTTGCCAGATTAATGTGCAAAAACTATATAGTAAAACTATATAAGCCACATAGCCTTTAAGACTTTACTTTTATTTACAGATGTCGCCTTTAAGACCGTGCGTGTTTTCCCGCGGGATGCCGCAATTTAGCGCGCGGCGTGCTGCGACTTGCCGGAGGCAACATTTGGGAATTTAAAATAAATGTGTTGTGCTTCACTGAATATCCACCAGATGGCGCATGGAAGGACTTTATCTAAAAGCCGGACCAAGTACAACAATGAATGTAATGACGTGGATGAACAGTGCTGAAGCGAACATGAATTTTATTTTGTTTTATAATAGATCTTTCATGATTGAGTGTATATGTGCTTCATATTATCAAACACAGGCAAAGGAGACAGAAATTATTGAGGGATCCACTGAAAAAAGTAAACCTAGCTATCGTTCGTTTAATGTGTTTTTTTTCTCATTCCATTAGTTAAAAAAAACTATAAATTTGCTCTTTTAAACTAAAGTGTCTAATTTATGCTTATGGGTGAATCTTTTTTTTTTTTTACTTTAGTATAATGCTATTTACAGCAGGGAACCAAAGTGAAATATTTCATTTTGATCAAGGCACTTTTATTAGGTTGAGTGTGATTTGCGCATGCGCAGTCTTTAAGCCATAGTTTTGCCGGTATAATTTTATTTCCGCCTCAAACGCATGACGTTGAAACAAGTAAGGAAGGATATCAGAACCTGTATTTCAGCTACTGTTAGTTAAAGCCCCTGGTTAAACTTAAATCTAATCCATTCACTCAAAGGACATTTCTGCTTCAAACCAAAGTTCGCTGAGTCACATGACCTCATGATCATTATCACGGACTGAATCACGTTCTGCTGGCGGCCCTAGTTTTTCAAAGAAAACTCCTTTAAACCAGGTAAGAAAGCAAACTCATGTCATTTCTATGTTAAATGTATCTCTTCTATGAGCAAATTCATGATTTATGTCAGGAACAACTACTTTGTAGATTGAGTTTTGTGTCCGTGTTTGCTACTGTAGCTAAAAACACCTATATTACCTACATTAGCATTAGTTAACTAACGCGGTGATTTTCAAAAACACCGGAGTTTCTACAGTAAGTCAGTGGTGCCGAATAACATGAAAATAATTATATTTAAGTACCGTTGGTTAACGATGTAAAAATTAATAGGAAAGTGACGTAAACATAGAACAAGCCAATTTAGAGTGAGTGCTGTTTGTAGTGTTTTTATAGTTATTCTTAAAACCTTCTGGACTTGCTAATGTTTAAGTAATGTAATATCACTAAAACTATTTTCCCTCGTATGAAACGGGTCATTAGCACCTGTTCCTGACATACTGGTGACACGTTATGACACGTTTTTAACTGGATCAGTATATAAATATCGGCATAAATTTGACATTTTGATTTAACGTTACTTCAAGTACATTTTAGCCATTACGATGTCATGAAATCACTTTTAAAAGTAAACATAATCTTTATGCACTTTTGTGTTTACAGGTCTGTTAGCTTTTCTGAAAGGGCATTATTTTACCCATACTGCTTTCTATACAATTAAGATTTGCTAACATAAGATCTTGAGCCAGTCCAATTTTTGTTTTTACCTTTTTTTTTTTTTTTAAGATCAGTAATGAGTTTCTGAGAATTATATCTGCTCCACTTCATGCACTTCATGGTTTCCTTGGACAAGCAACACTACAAACTAATTAAGATCATCAGAAACTAGGGAGGAACCCGTCAGAGAGAAGACCAGAGATATAATCTTCATCTTCAAGTTTTTGATTTTTGATATGTACTCGCTCAAAAAAGCAGAAATTAGCTTGGTGTCAAATGTAATATTGTGAATGGAAGCCACAGGACCTGAGCAAGGCATCCACATCAAGTTGGCTGTGATGCACTAAATTAAAACATAACTAGCAGAATAAAACTCTTTAGTTTAACTTGTTCACAGGTTAGTGTATGCTGTCTGAATACAGGTTTCAATGTCTGCCATGTTCATTTTATCACGCTTTACAAGCCTAACATAACCAACAATACTATGTTTGTTTTTACATTCCCAGAGCCTGGAGGTGATTATCTCCTGAAATCAATACTTAAAATGATAAACTTTATCATTAATACATAATGTGTGTTTATATGTATGTCAGTTGTTTTGGCCTATTCATTGAGCTAATTACATTTATCGTGCAGCATGATCCTAGGTGTTACATTTATCGTGCAGCATAATCCTAGGTGTTTTTTTCACTCATAGGAAGCATTAAGTGATTTTACATGCATACATCAGACACTGTTTTGCCAAATAGAGCAACTTGTCTAACAAATGTCCTTTCTTTTATTAGGTTGTTCAGAAAGATGAAGCTCAGGCAGAACTTGAGAGGTGCACGATGACCCTGTTTGTCCTCAGGTTGGAAGAGGACTGTCTTCAGCCTCAACAGGAAATCGGGATTGTGACTTATTGAGTTTCCATCAGTCGCACATGAATGTTCCATGTTTTACCTCTGCTGATTTTGTTTCAGGAACATTTTCTAATTTTCTTTTCAGTCCAATTAATAAATGTATGTTGCAAAGTTGAGTGTTACTATTTGTAACTTTATGGAGTAATTTATTTTAGTCGCAGAGTATTTAGTTTGGTTCTTCTTCAGCAGGTTTGACAAGGACAAAATGTACCCATTGCAAAATTTAATTTGTGGATGAATGCAGACATATCTTTTTTTTCCTCTCAATTTCAAATTCAGTTAGCAGTGTTGAATGACTGTTGGTGTTTATACATTTTGAAAAAAAAAATCTTAATGTTAACATTTTGGATGAAAATATGTTCATTCCACAATAAATGTTTATATAAAGAAATGTGTTTTGAGTGTAAATCAATATGTAATTAAGTTTTTTATGCTTTTATATTTAAATTATGAATGCCTTAAATCTTTATTTGATGCAACTTAAAAAAAGGTTTATAACATTCAAAAGTGGTTTATATCAAGTTTATAATTTCAGGTTAGATTTAGTAGAATATTTACATTAAGTAATATAGCCAACTCATTTATTTAGATTTAGAACAACTTTAAATATTTGGTTTGTTTCACCTTCAGAAATTAGTTTACATGAACTTAAAAATTTTAAGTTAGAGTAAATGGTTTATTTACATCACGTCAATGCTAAAATGTTAGGTGTGACAGATTACTTAAATTTTTTAAAGTTGAGCCAGTGCTATATTTTTTTCAGTAGGGTCAATCAGATGTACAATGTCGGGTAAGTGTGGTGCTTTTATTGAAGGGATAATGACAGATTTTTTTTTTTTTTTTTTGGGTGAACAATTTCTTTAATGTTTTCGGAGTTGTGGCTGTTCAGTAGAAAGTAATAGGCTCACCAATTTACAGTATGATCTTTCAATTTAACAAGTTAAATGTGAACAAGTTAGTTATTATGAGTATGGAAAACATCTTTTCCTGCATTTTTTTCTGCTTCAGGAGTCAGTCTGTTCTGAGACAGTGAGAGTAGAGTAAGGGGCAGATTCAGGACCAGGGAGGGAGCCGGAGATAGCAGAACAAAGAGATGATATTGCCAGCACCAGCACAGGGAGCACAGTTTTTACTTTAGATCTCATGTTTATATTTTATTGTATGTTGATGGCTTGACTGTAAACAACATAAACAATGCAATAAATGTATAAAAAAAATATATTTATTGTCCCCCCTGCTGTTAAATGAAATTTACGTTATTTTACGTTAACGTTATTACATTATTTACGTCGACAGAATAAAGTAAAGTATCAATTATTTCTGGAATTCATGCACGGGCTTCATCTTAGGCTTTTTTTTTTCTTTCGGTTCTTTCGTTTCTCAGCGCCGGACTGTTGATGTCTCTTTCCAGGACCAGGCATATCGTTCAATTATTATAATTTTTTTGGCCAAATACTGTACGCAGCCGTAACAGAGGTGAGGGCGCGCGCATCATCACGTGTGCTTAGCCGACTCTGCGTTCACCGTAAACTTCAATATAGACGTTTATATTTTTGTTTTTTTGTATATGTATGTTATTAATATTAATTTTTTAGAGATTGTGTGTGCGTGCACGGAGAGTTTGTGTTGATAAGTTTATGTGGATAAGTTGATAAGTGTATGTTAAAGTATTTGTGGACATATAATTAGGGAATTTTTTTTTAAATTAAGGATGTCTTGAAACAATGCAGTAACTCTACAGTATTTATTTGAACACGGTAAAGGTGTTAATGTTTCTTACATTCCTTAATTTGTCCTTTCGGTTTGTGTTTTATGTGTCACTGTTTTCAATATACTGTACATACTGTAAAACGTATGGACAACAATGTTCTGGAAGCATTATTAAATATTCAATAAGGCACACATACACAATTTAGTTGCAATAAAGTTTTATTAAATATATAATAAAGCAGACAGTACTGTATATGACAAATGGTCACTCAAAATCTTTATATAGTAAGAGTATTCATTAATAATTTTTTTTTTAGAAAAGAGGAAAACTCAATCTTTTCTTTCTAAGAAGTTCGTTAATTATGTCTCTTATTTGCTTGTTGTTGCGGGCTGTGGGGTGGAATTTCCTAGCAGCAGCATCGGAAAGTGCTTGAAGCAGAATTACCCCATCAGCGAAACCGGTTTGATAAGTTCACACCAAGGAAAGGTGAGAAGTGGGATTACAGTAACGGTTTCTGTGGGTCTTCACCCACAGGTGATATGGGTCACGTTGTATTCAGCGAATAGACTAAAACAAAATCATGTTTGCTTCAGCACTGGAAACAATATTGTATTAGGCCAACTTTATTTAAGATTACAATAATAGTGGGTTAGGAACGTTATTCTTCATATAACTTAAATGACTGAATGAAGTTAAATATACAGTACACAATAAATTAATAATTGCGTTTGCTTTACATTTGCGCACTCGTGTAAATAGCTTTTTCATTGTATATACTACCATATCGTATATGTGTCTAATACTGGTTTATTCATATTTTACATTACATTCAGTTTGAAATTTACTTGCGATTGTACTTTTGAAATGTAACCTATACGTATCTACAGTATAAGCATATTTAACTGCTTCAGCAGTGAATTAGAAACTTGGTCAGTCTGGCTTTTAGATAAAGTCCTTCAGAGCAAGCATTGTGTAAATGTAATATTTAAAAAATAATGTAATATAAAATAAAATAATATAAAATAAATAAATATATAACATAAATGGTTAATGATAGCAATAAAATCAGACTTAATAGTTGGATTTGATACTTTTCTTTTTATTTACTGTATAGACATCTTATTATGCTTTCTCTGTTATTAATCTCTCTATATTCTCTAATTATGACTTGAATAAATCGGCTCACATCGGAGCGTGCTAGCGTGTTGGAAAAGTGAGTGTCACACACACCCGTTTTGCGGCTGGCACTAGGACCCGGAAGTAGGATGGTCGTAAAACAGGAAGCATAAAAGGAGACAAGATGGCGCTTCACATCACTCTGTCATTGAGTTGCCCATGTCGGTTCAGATCATCCATCTGCCATTTCGTGAGTACTCACTTTCTTGGGTTTATTTTCTGATACGAATGTGTGTTTATAGGACGCGGGTTAAATTTGTGTTTTTCCCTTGCTCCTCGTTTGTGAGAGTCTTTAGACTAAATCGCGTGATTATCCTGCCTACTCGCTTGCTTCCGCGTTTGGGTTTACCATCCACGCTACATTGGGCTAACCGCTAGTGCTAAGTCTTCTGATCATCCCGGTTAGTTTCGTGACAGTGAGTACTGTAGTCTATATAGTCTCTGTAGTTTTCCTGGGGCGTGGCGTGTTTATGTCTGCATTTTATCTATAAATCGTGTGTGTGTGCACGGAGAGTTTATGTGTGTGCACACGGAGAGTTTATGAGTGTGCCCCTTTGATCTGCTGGGTATGGCGGGGCGTCGACTGCTGATCAGTGTAAAGTAGCGTACTTTACACTGATCAGCAATCGACGCCCCGCCGTACCCAGCAGATCAAAGGGGCAGTTATCGGCTATGACACATTGAAGGAGAACTTAATAGTTCTCAAAAATAGTGTAAATGTCTGAAACAATCACTAACCATTAAAATGTTTTTTTTTTTTATTAAACACGAAAATATTAATTATATTTTCTTTATACATATTTCCATTTTATATATATATATATATAATTATATATATATAATTTAAAACTATTTATTCATTTGTCTTTTATTTACGTACTTACTAGCGAATGCGTTTTTAGGGCTCTAAAAACTACGACAGTATGAGTGACAATGGAATAGGACGTGTGAGTTGACGCCCTTGCACCGGTCACACACACACACACACACACACACACACACACACACACATACTCACAATATATATATATATATATATATATATATATATATATATATATATATATATATATATATATATTCGTGTTTAATTTAATTCTTAAATCATCGTGTTCACCCATGCACTGAAAAAAAGAACTTGTAAGATTTACTTGATAAAATCCTCGTAACAATTTGGACACATAGATTTTAAGTAAATTTTATTGCTCCAATATTCTAAATCCCAATTCTACCCCTTCCCCCTACCCTTCCATTTGGCGCGTTCACGTGAAGGGGTAGTGGTGTCTCATTTTTCTTTTGGTTGGAGGGGTAGGGGGAAGGGGAAGGGCCAGATAACCCTCCAAATGAAGATTTTTCGGGACCTCACTTCAAAACGAAGGGCTAAGCGAAATTTTCAACATGGCTGCTCACTCGAGCAAGCAGAGACATACATGTTAATTTTTGCCATTAATAAAGATTTTTATGACAAGTTTTCATTATATGTATATTACCTCTAGCCTTGTGTTTGTGTTTATGGTGATGTTCTGTAAAAAAACGTTTGTAAAAAAATCGCTAAAGTTTGCTAGCGGATAGCACAGATTGCACGATATTACAAATATATATTTTTATGTCACATACACTTTGCTGCATGCTACAAACAAATATGAAAGTTCAGTAGCACGGCAGTTTGCCGAGCATTTGATAACGCATTGTTTTGCTTACGGCCATACTGTATGTGTACATGCAAATGAACGGTGCTTACACTATTCTTACTTATTGCAAGGTGACCGGTCCGTGTATATTTTGGTATTTGAAATTATTGTTTAAAAAAGAAAAAAAATAAATAAATACACACTTATTTGACTTGTAATTAATATAAAACAATAATGGAAAATGAAAACATTTATTTTTCCATGTTTCCTTTTGTGTATCAGAAAGGAATAATGCAAGAAAAAAAAACAGAAACGAATCGTTATTTAATTAGTAAGAAGCCGGAAGTTGTTAGAGCGAGGTGTGCATCACCCGGCACCTCCGCTGCAGCTAACGCCAGTCCGGCCGGTGTTCCATGAAATTCAGTTTCCCTATGTTTCCCATGATGTCACTCGCAGATGTAACACTGAGAAGGCGAACGAGGATTTTAACAGTTATTTTCTCGTTTTAAAGTGTTTTTACGATGTTTGTGAATTAAACAAATAACCTATGCAAAACAATCGAGTGTCTTTTCGCTTTTTTTTTTGTATATTTGAAGATAATTCGGGCGTTTTAAGCAGCTGCGAAAGGCTGGTTTGCTGGGCGAGTACTGACATCACGACTACTTTTATTACACGTACATTAGCTGTGTGATGATAGATGTGATACTGATTGATTCTAAATATATATTAAGATTATACTTTGTAATTTATTATAGCATGTAACTCAAGGGTAGAGAGAGTGTATACGCGTGATAACCAGGATACTCTTTTTTTTTTTTAACCCACTCAACCATCCGGTTTTATGGTGTACATATCAAACACACAGGTACAGCGATTATAGGACACCACACTCATGGTTATTCATGTCTATCTATCTGTCTGTCTGTCTATCTATCTATCTAAGCACCCGCATATGATGGGGAAACACAATATCCTGAAGTCCATGATACTGTATGGATATCCATGATAAAACACAGACATACATAATTGGCACAGCACATATTATAATAGCACTTTTACATTAAATAATGTATCTGAATTGGTTATTTTTCTTTAATTTCACAAAGTATGGAAACTTGAAGTTTATTACACATGTTAACTCTTGTTAAAAAATAGTGTTTAAAAAAACATCATCTCACTGTACTACCTAAGCATACAAGTCTCTGAGTCAGTTTCAGACATCCCTGATACTTCCACAGCCAGTAGGGAGGAGGAAACAGATTTTCCTGATCATCAACAGAAGAAGAGATACTTCCGGTTTTAGAGAACAAAAATGCAGCTATTTTTTCGTTTCTAAGCTGTAGAACTTTCTTTATTCAAAGTATAAACGAGAAAAGAAAATCAAGTCTAATTTTTAAAAAGTGTCTGACATTTTAAAATAAAAAACAAATATAACTCTCATTTTCATTTTTTGATTTTTGTTTATAAAATACCAAAAAGTACACGGACCGTGACTACAGTTTTGTAATTTATATTCTTTATAGGGACGCCTGAGGAAACCCGGAGGCTCATCCGTTTTCGTGGTGAAAATGAGCAACTTTTTTAAAAATCGAAATACGGCGCAAAAAAACTTTGGGAGTGAGTACTCTCTCTCTTATTGGAATGTGTGATAAACATTGGCGCATGTCCTCTGACGTAACATTAGGAACTAGCGAATGATGACGTATAACAGTGTTGTAGTGGTGTCCCATTTCTTAGGGGAAATATTTAAACCCTTCCCCTTTCCACTTCGTTTCAAGGGACAAGGTGAAGGGGTAGAAAATAGAATTGGGATTAAGCCTAAGTAAAACTCACCCGTAATTGTCAGGTAAAATCTACTTAATTAAATTAACAATAAAATAAATCAAGTAAAAGTTACATAATTATATTTAATGCACAAATTAGATTTATTTAAAATAATCAAGTAAAGTTAATTCATTGTTGTATCAGCAGGAACCTTGATTTTATGAAATTACTATCATTTTGTTTTGTGAGATTTTCCCTTACTTGGTTTTATCAATTTATATTACTCCCTATAATAATGTAAACATTGAACATTGTTCTGATCATAAAAATAGAGTAACAAGGCTATTTTTAAAATGTAAGGAGTAGAAAGTACAGATAATTGCTTAAAAATGTAAGGAGTAGAAGTAAAAAGTCGGCTGAAAAATTAATTACTCCAGTAAAGTATAGATACCCAAAATTTCTACTTAAGTAAGGTAACGAAGTATTTGTACTTCGTTACTTGACACCTCTGGTGATAAATTAGTGATATCTTTGGTTTCAGCTGTGCTGAAGGTGATAATGTCGTCTCCGCACCAGTGAACGTGCCTACAATTCACTTTTCATACGAATTACATAATCTAATAATTTGTTTTTAATTATTTTATATAAAAGCAGATATTTCGCTTTCTACAAGTATATATTCATCACGTCTGTGAAGCGAGTATACACGGAGTTTCGTTTATTTTCTGACCCGCTCAAGTTCACCGAAAACAATGCAGAATAGCGCAATGTTTTTTCACCATTGTGAGCGCACCTAAATAAAAGTAGTCTTTTATAAAGGCAATGTAGCTTATACAGTTTTACTATATAGTTTTTGCACCTTGATCTTATTAATTTAATTATTTAATTTATTTCAGTTAATAAATCTACTACAAATTTAAAGAACACAAAATATACAGTGGGAGCCACATCAAACAGCCGCTTGGAGCATGATAGATCCATGACAGGACCATGAAGGGTTAATGAACGCTCCGTGCACGGAATGTGATCCCCCGCAATGACGCAGTTAACGATGACCCGCCCCATAAACGCCCCCATGCGCTTTCTAAACAGATGGTTGCAATGCTGTATAATCCCGCCAGATGGAGCATTGGCTGGCACAGTTAACTGCAGTGTCCAGGAAGCCCTATACCGTATCTTTAATATACAGACAATTCTTAGTTCAGTAATCGTCAACATAGTTTCATAAATAGATGACGTGGTAAAAACAACAACAACAAAAACCGATTAATAAAACAGATTTGTTAAATCACTCAATACACAACCCATGATGATTATGCTATTTATTATTTAATAATGAATTAATAAAGCTAATAAGTGAAATATTTTTTAGGACATCCTGAAATAATCCTTAAAGACACGGTAACGTCTGTAATTTATCTATACTGATCATTGTAGGTACAGAATACAAATGCGGGCTATGTACAGGATTTTACATTACGGTGCATTTTACCTAGTTCCATTTAATATACTGATAGATAATATTTTGCTGCAAAGTACAGATCAAAATGTAACATCTGCTTGGGTTTGTTTTCGTTTTATTTTTGATGATGTTTTTTTTTCACTGATAGTCAACAAGTGGCATTACAAAGGCAATTAATGGATGCAATCTGGAACAAATATCTGCCCATATGGATCAGTATTTCTTTAGTCATTTAATCATGCATAATGCTCCCCCGTCAAAGAATCTGATGGGGCATTAATCACTTATCACTTAGTTTTAATTGTTTTGCAGCACACCGCTTTTAGCCGGCATTAGCATCGTTAGCCCGGCTATCACGTTTGTTTGTAAAGTTTTATTATGCTTCTTCACACCGATTATTTTCCGTATTTAGACACCATGTCGGTTGTGACTCTGCCTCTGAGTGCAGGTTGGAGTTGGAGGCCGTGGAGAAGCTGATCCGTGAGCTACAGGTGCAGCTGGCCCGGCTACAGCAGCGGGAAAGCCACGCTGGAATCCTCATGGACCGACGCTCACCTGTCCCAGGTAAATTCTCGGCGTGACACAATCTCTCCGACAACCTCAACCCTGCGTGTTTCTCTGCCCAGGTCCAACACACCAAGGACGCAGCCCACCCAGTTTTCCTACACCCCGGCGCCGGGATACCACGGACCCTGGATACAGCAGCAGTGGAAGAAGCACACCAAGCCCCGGGCGAGGACCTCTCCCCCCCCGCCACCACCCGTCTTCGACATCTCGACCCGAAACCGCTTCGCTCCTCTCCGCGAGACGGCACATTACGTCCTGGTCATCGGAGACTCCATCGTCCGGAACGTGCATGCTACCACGGCTAAAGGTAAGGTGCACACACGCTGTTTACCTGGTGCATGTGTTCTTGATGTTGCTGCACAGGTGCCTGCTGCCCTGAGGAAGAACATTGGAGCTGTGGTCCTTCATGCCGGCACGAACGACACCAGGCTGAGGCAGACGGAAATCCTAAAGAAGGACTTCAGGAGCCTGGTCGAGAAGGTCCGCAGCACATCACCCACGACAAGGATCATCGTATCTGGACCGCTTCCCACATTTCAGCGAGGAATCGAGAAGTTCAGTAGATTATTTGCCTTTAATGAATGGTTACAATCTTGGTGTCGACAACAGAAATTACGCTTTGTTGATAACTGGAATGTTTTCTGGGAGCGTCCTAGGCTCTATCACACCGATGGCCTACACCGTAGCAGAGCTGGAGCAGCAGTCCTCTCTGACAACATCTCCAGGACACTACGAACCATCTGACTGGCGGTAAGTCATACTGTAGATTCCAAACATATTAGCCACATCACAACTCACCGTAGTGATAGACGCACACACATAGCGTCCTATAGAAACTGTGTCTGTTCCCCGAATAGTGAGGAAAAATTATAAATTTGTTAAATTTGCCCGAAACAATCTGATAACCATAAAACCAGAAAAAGGCAAAATAAGTAGTCAAAATCCACCTAGTTTGTAGTCAGTAGTTTGGACTACTCAACATTAGATCCCTTGTGCCTAAAGCACTTATTGTTAATGAAATTATCTTAGATTATTGCCTTGACGCACTCTGTCTCACCGACACCTGGCTTAAACCAAATGAATATTTTGGTCTGAATGAGTCTACTCCGTCAGGATATTTCTATAAGCACGAGCCCCGTCTAATTGGTCGCGGTGGTGGTGTCGCCACTATCTACAATGATGTACTCACTGTTACCCAGAAAATAAGGCCCAGGTTTAATTCATTTGAAGTGCTTATCATTAATGTTGCACTCAATGAAATAAGTAATAAACCCTTGCTATATTTTACCCTGGCCACCGTGTACAGACCCCCGGGGCCATATGGCGATTTTCTTTAAGAATTTGGACATCTGCTATCAGACCTATTGGTTAACTCTGACAAAGTGTTGATAGTAGGAGATTTTAACATTCATGTAGATGATGCTAACGACGCTTTAGCACTCACTTTTATGGATTTACTAAATTCCTTTGGGGTTAAACAAAATATAATTGGAGCAACTCACCGCTTTAATCATACACTAGATTTAATTATATCCCATGGTATAGATGTCTCTAATATACAGATCATACCTCAAAGTGATGATATCACAGATCATCACCTCCTGACATATACTCTACCCGTAGAACAGATTAGCTGTGTCTCCCCACGTTATCAATCTGTTAGAAATATGAATCCCACTACTAAAGACAGATTCACAAGTAATCTGCCGGATCTGTCCCAATTTCTTATTAGACCCCTAAATGCAGATGATCTAGATGAAGTGACTAGCAGCATGGGCACTATTTTTAACAGTACATTAGACACTGTTGTTCCCATCAGATTAAAAAAAGCCAGAGATAACACACTTGCACCGTGGTACAACAGTCATACTCGCGCCCTAAAGAGAGCAACCCATAACCTCGAGCGAAAATGGAGGAAAACTAAATTAGAAGTTTTTCGAATTGCGTATAAAGACAGTATGTGCAGCTATAGACAGGCTCTAAAAACTGCTAGGACTGAGCATCTTAGCCAACTGATAGCAAGAAACCAAAACAATCCCAGGTTCTTATTTAGTACAGTGGCTCACCTAACAAAACCTAAGATGCCCGCAGAGAGTATCCCATCACAGTTTAGAAGTGAAGACTTTATGGACTTCTTTAATGAAAAAATCAATAATATCAGGAAGAAAATAATGGAGGTTCAACCTCTAATAGTATCTCACGATCCAGTTCAGCCTATAGCTTCACATTTAGATTTTCACTGCTTTACAGGTATAGGACAGGAAGAGCTGTATAGACTTATCACCTCGGCTAAATCAACAACGTGCCTGTTAGACCCAATCCCAACCAGATTTTTAAAAGAAGTGATGCTTACAGTTGGAGAGCCACTTCTAAACATTATTAATTCTTCATTACATCTAGGTCACGTCCCTAAACCTTTCAAGTTAGCAGTTATTAAGCCGCTTCTTAAAAAATCTAATTTGGACGCGAATGAAATAACAAATTACGGACCGATTTCAAACCTTCCGTTCATATCAAAAATACTAGAAAAAGTAGTATCAGCTCAAATTTGCACATTCTTGCAGGAAAACAACATCCTTGAAGAATTTCAGTCAGGTTTCAGGCCCCATCATAGCACAGAAACTGCACTAGTTAAGATTATAAACGACTTGTTTTTAGCTTCAGACCAAGGCTGCATCTCATTGCTAGTCCTGCTCGATCTTAGTGCTGCATTCGACACTATAGATCGTAATATTCTCATAGATCGCTTACAAAATTATATAGATATTCAGGGACAGGCACTAAAATGGTTTAGATCTTACCTGTCTGATCGCTACCATTTTGTAGATCTAAATGGAGAACCGTCTGGTGTAATGCCAGTGAAATATGGGTCCCACAAGAGTCAGTTTTAGGACCTCTGTTGTTCTCAATATACATGCTTCCCTTGGGTAACATCATTAGAAGACATGGGATTAGTTTCCATTGTTATGCTGATGATACCCAATTATATATCTCAACTAAACCAGATGAAATACCTAAGTTGTCTAGATTAACTGAGTGTGTCCAGGACATAAAAGATTGGATGACCAATAACTTTCTTTTATTAAATTCAGATAAGACAGAGATATTACTTATTGGCCCAAAAACCAGCACACAACAGCTTTCACAATTCAGCCTGCGCTTAGAAGGATGTACTGTTACTACCAGCTCAGCAGTAAAAGACCTGGGCGTAATATTAGACAGTAACTTGTCTTTTGAAAATCACATTTCAAATATCACAAAAACAGCCTTTTTCCATCTTCGAAATATTGCTAAACTTAGGAACATCTTATCCGTATCTGATGCAGAAAAATTAGTTCATGCATTCATGACCTCCAGACTGGACTATTGTAATGCATTACTAGGTGGTTGTCCTGCATCCTCAATAAACAAGCTTCAGTTAATCCAAAATGCAGCTGCTAGGGTTCTCACTAGATCCAGAAAATATGATCATATAACCCTAATATTATCATCCCTGCACTGGCTACCTGTTCAGTTTAGAATAAATTACAAAATAGTATTACTTACATACAAGGCCTTAAATGGTTTAGCTCCCACATACTTAACCAGTCTTCTGATACGCTACAATCCACCATGCGCCTTAAGATCACAAAACTCCGGACTTCTGGTAGTTCCCAGACTTTCAAAATCTACAAAAGGGGGTAGGGCTTTTTCCTATTTAGCTCCAAAGCTTTGGAATAGCCTTCCAGACAGTGTTCGGGGAGCAGACACGGTTTCTCAGTTCAAAAGTAGACTCAAGACGCATCTTTTTAATCTTGCATACACATAACTCATCCCATAATCTCATACTCCAGTACACCTATCCAGAATGGCAACTACGCTAATTCTCCCCATCTTTTCTGTATTTCTCTACCCATCCCGAGGCATCGGGAGATTGTGCCAGCTTCAGTAGACAAAGGCCGACCCTGCGAGGTTCCTGAGGCATCCAGAGAAGGACCAGCTCCAGCTGGATTCAGCTTATGATGGTTGGAGCTACACATGCTGCTCCTGTGCTTCCAGTGATCCAGACCTCATCTGCCCTCTGCACCTACCGACTCGTCCCTATGCTGAACTGGTCTTCATGTCAATTTAAATAATTTCTGTCATATTGAATTTTCACCTGCACAACACACAAGGTGTTATATCATTTCTATCTGTTATCGCCCAAATGAGGATGGGTTCCCTGTTGAGTCTGGTTCCTCTCAAGGTTTCTTCCTAATGCCATCTCGGAGTTTTTCCTTGCCACCGTCGCCGTCACCCTTGGCTTGCTCATCAGAGAAATTTCATTCATTCGTCTCATTATTATTTGCACATTTTTCTCACACATACACACTTCCAATTATTTTCTTTTCTATTATTATTATTATTTAATTTTTTATTATTTTTATTTTTTTTGCTAAATTTCTTT
Organism: Channallabes apus; assembly: GCA_030522415.1. NCBI lineage: Eukaryota > Metazoa > Chordata > Actinopteri > Siluriformes > Clariidae > Channallabes > Channallabes apus. The sequence goes on along the minus strand of CM060107.1, from coordinate 39,157,964 downwards.
CATTTTTGTGAAGCTGCTTTGAGACAATGACCATTGTTAAAAGCGCTATATAAATAAAATTTAATTGAATTTAATTATCACAACTGTGAATGGATGCGGCAGCAGAGACAGATTAAATCCCCATAAACACTTTGAAACAATAGTAAAAAAGTTCCAGAGTGTTAGCGCCTGTTATACTAATGTATTTTTACAAATTTTTTTACTGATTATATTTCGTTTGGTTTTACTCAATTTCGTGTGTTGTGTGTGTGTGCACGAAAGAGAGGATACTCTGACAAGAGTAACTTCCGTGTGGCTCCCGTGGCACAATCGGTTAGTGCGTGGTACTTATGAAGCAGTACAGGTGAAGGAATGCTGAGTTCGAGCCTAACCTAAAGCACCCAAAGCATTTTACTGCATATCGCACAATTTGAAAGTAAAGCTTAAATTTTAACTTCTGCTTGGGTTTGTTTTCATTATATTTTTTATGTTTTTGCTGATAGTCAAATTGGCATAACAAATTGATTAATGGCGCATAATATCTGGAACAAATATCTGCCCATACGGATCAGTATTTCTTTAGTCATTTAACCAGCATAACGTCCCACATCAAAGATCTGATGGGGCATAAATCACTTATCACAACTGTGAACAGATGCGGCAGCAGAGACAGATTTAATCCCCATTAACATTCACACTTGAAAACAATACTAACAGAACTAAACCGGTCTAGAGGGTTAGCGCCTGTTATCGCAGGACAGGAATCGCCTACAGGATAGTACTGTATTTTTACTGTTTATATTTTTTTACCCTAGTTTCATTTGATTTTACGCGATTTCATGTGTTATTTGTGTGTCTGTGTGTGTGTACAGTGTGTGTGTGAGTGCGAGAGATAGCGTGAGAGTGCGTGTGTGAGAGAGGGCTTATATGGTGATTTGTCCAAAGTTACCCACACGGAAATAACCTATATAAACGTATATGTTTCAATATAGGTTTTTAATATATGTGACATATATAAAATTGGCCGTTTTCCTATATTATATGTACATATATGTACATATATGCGTACATATATATAGACATATATAAAATTGGCCGTTTTACATTTAGGCATTTGGCAGACGCTCTTATCCAGTCTTACAAAAAGTGCTTTAAAGTTAACATCACTGGATACATACTTACACTGGGTTAACTAGGTCAATAACTAAGTGCCATTAGTCGAACACAACTGGTAAGAGAGTTTTTTTTTTTTTTGGGGGGGGGGGGCGGTTAGTCTAAGTACTGGAGAAACAGATGCGTCTTGAGTCGTCGTTTAAAGATAGTCAAAGTCTCTGCTGTACGGACATCTAGAGGAAGTTCGTTCCACCACCTAGGTGCCAGAACAGAAAAGAGCCTGGATGAATGTCGCCCTCGATCCCTAAGAGATGCTGGGATGAGGCGAGCAGTGCTGGAGGATCGGAGGGAACGTGGTGCAGTGCGTGGTGTGATTAGAGCAGAGAGGTAAGTGGGTGCGGGGCCATTTTTAGCTTTGTAGGCAAGCATCAGCGTTTTGAATTTGATGCGGGCAGCTACAGGAAGCCAGTGCAGGGAGCGGAGGAGTGGGGTGGTGTGGGAGAACTTGGGGAGGTTAAAAACGAGACGTGCTGCTGCATTCTGGATCAGTTGCAGAGGACGAATCGTGGACAGAGGCAGACCTGCCAGGAGTGAGTTGCAGTAGTCCAGTCTTGAAATAACAAGGGACTGAACAAGCACCTGAGTAGCCTATGAAGAAAGAAATGGGCGAATTCTTCTGATATTGTAAAGAAGAAATCTACAAGAGCGAGTAAGGTTAGCGATTTGTGGGGAAAATGACAGATGGTTGTCCACGGTTACCCCAAGATTGCGGGCAGTGGCTGAAGGATTTGGTTGTTGTCCAGTGATAGCACAAGGTCTTGACCTGGGGATGAGTCACAAGGGATGAACAACAGTTCAGTTTTACTCAGATTGAGCTTTAGCTGATGTGCAGTCATCCAGGATGAGATGTCTGCCAGACATGCTGAGATCCGGGTGGAAACCTGAGTGTCAGAGGGAGGAAAGGAGAGAGTAAGTTGGGTGTCATCTGCATAACAATGGTATGAAAATCCATGCGATGATATGACTTTACCAAGAGACTGGGTATAGAGGGAGAACAGAAGAGGACCAAGTACTGAGCCCTGTGCGACACCAGTAGAGAGTCTACGTGGGGCAGATGTAGATCCCCTCCATGTTACCTCATATGACCTATCTTCTAGGTAAGAAGCAAACCATTGCCACGCTGTTCCACAAATTCCAAGGCTTGTAAGAATAGATAATAGAATCTTGTGGTTCACTGTGTCAAATGCAGCTGACAGGTCCAGGAGGATGAGAACAGATGACAGTTTAGCAGATCTAGCATCATGGAGCTTCTCAGTGACTGACAGAAGGGCAGTCTCTGTGGAATGTGCCACTTTGAATCCAGATTGGTTGGGGTCATTAAGGTTGTTCTGTGAGAGATAAAGAGACATTTGGTTATAAACAGTTCTTTCAAGAATTTTGGAAATAAAAGAGAGAAGTGATACCGGGCAATAGTTGGTAACTTCTGATGGGTCCAGGCAGGGTTTCTTGAGGATGGGAATAACCCTTGCCTTCTTAAAAGCAGCAGGAACATGACCAGATGATATGGAATGGTTGATGATGGTTGTGGTGAAGGGAAGGAGGTCTTGTGCGATTGCCTGGAGCATTGTGGAGGGGATTGGGTCTAATGAACAGGTGGTGGGGTTAGATGACGAGATGATCTGCTGAATCTCATCAGATAACAAGTTGGAGAATTCTGCTAAAGGAGGGAAGGGAAGGTCCTGAGGTTCTGCTGTAGGAGTTTGGTTGGGAGCGAAGGACTGGCGGATTGTTTCAGTCGCAGTCTCTAGTGGTAGAGAGGAGAAGGAGGTTGGGTCTGGGAGGGATGATAGGGTGCATGAAGACACAGAGGAGGGGGAGACAGTGTGAAGGTTTCTGCGAGAAAAAGAGAAATTTTGGTCATTAGGTTTACATAGAATAGGAAGGGTTATGGTGAAGGATACCAGGTAATGATCAGATTTATGAAGAGGAATAGTAGTGACATCCGTGACTGGGCAAGGACGACAGAAAACGAGATCGAGAGAATTCCCTGCCTTGTGTGTGGGAGGGCAGCTGTTTAGAGTTAAAGAGAAGGAGTTAAGTAGAGGGAGAAGGAAAGAGGATTGGAGTTTGTCAGATGGAAGGTTGAAATCTCCTAGAACAGTGAGAGGAGTGTTAACAGAAGGAAAAAGACTAAGAAGAATGTCCATTTCATCAAGAAAGTTTCCTAGAGAGCCAGGAGGACGGTAAATAACTAAGATGTGGAGGTTAATTGGAGAGGTTACCTTAACTGCATGAATTTCAAATGATGAAAAACTGAGATGAGACAGGGGGATTGGCGAGAAGGACCATCTCTTGGACAACAGGAGACCCGTACCACCACCTCTACCAGTTTCTCGTGGAGTGTGAGAGAATACATAGGCAGAGGATAGGGCAGCCGGTGTAGCAGAGTTCTGAGGAGATATCCAGGTCTCAGTTAGTGCCAGAAAGTCAAGAGTAATGGGTAGCTATTGCAGAGATAAAATCTGCTTTCTTTACAGCAGATTGGCAGTTCCAGAGCCCATCTGCCACCAGTGCAGGGCAATTAGACAGTATTGGAGGGTAGATGAGATTTCAGGAAGATCTGCCGTGTGAGTAAAAGCATCTTGGTCTGTGAGAACTGACAGAGATAGGTTGAAGACACATGCTAGACTGAAGTAATTGTCTATAAAACTTGGTGAACAAGAGTTTGAGTCAATTCTCTGCACTTGCTATCTAGATTCTTGACTAACTTTGTTGTAGTATATGCTTATTAACAGAAGTGTCTGTAGCGAAGACACCTTCAATATAAGTAGCTACGCCCTGCCCACAATTCACACCTTAAGGAAGCCTGAAACTACTGTTGATTAATTACCTGAGAACAAATTGCTTTAGACGTACTTCAATCACACTGTAATCAACACTACCAAACAGCAAAAACTAGGTACAGTATACAGTAAGAACCAATTGTGTTTCAAAAACAGTACAAAATTTAAAAACCTACCTTACCAGTGGAGAAGAATCCAATATAGAAAACTAAAGCACACTATACTATATTTTCAATATTATATACACATATATACGTGCATATATCTATATAGGTACATGTATGCACATATATATGTACGCATATATGTCCACATTACTAAAATCTAGGTAAACATAGATGCATATATGCACACATATATACATGCATATATGTACATATATAGGTGTATATATGCATGTATATACAGTGGTGTGAAAAACTATTTGCCCCCCTCCTGATTTCTTATTCTTTTGCATGTTTGTCACACAAAATGTTTCTGATCATCAAACACATTTAACTATTAGTCAAAGATAACACAAGTAAACACAAAATGCAGTTTTTAAATGAGGGGTTTTATTATTTAGGGAGAAAAAAAATCCAAACCTACATGGCCCTGTGTGAAAAAGTAATTGCCCCCTGAACCTAATAACTGGTTGGGCCACCCTTAGCAGCAATAACTGCAATCAAGCGTTTGCGATAACTTGCAACGAGTCTTTTACAGCGCTCTGGAGGAATTTTGGCCCACTCATCTTTGCAGAATTGTTGTAATTCAGCTTCATTTGAGGGTTTTCTAGCATGAACCGCCTTTTTAAGGTCATGCCACAACATCTCAATAGGATTCAGGTCAGGACTTTGACTAGGCCACTCCAAAGTCTTCATTTTGTTTTTCTTCAGCCATTCAGAGGTGGATTTGCTGGTGTGTTTTGGGTCATTGTCCTGCTGCAGCACCCAAGATCGCTTCAGCTTGAGTTGACGAACAGATGGCCGGACATTCTCCTTCAGGATTTTTTGGTAGACAGTAGAATTCATGGTTCCATCTATCACAGCAAGCCTTCCAGGTCCTGAAGCAGCAGAACAACCCCAGACCATCACACTACCACCACCATATTTTACTGTTGGTATGATGTCCTTTTTCTGAAATGCTGTGTTACTTTTACGCCAGATGTAACGGGACACGCACCTTCCAAAAAGTTAAACTTTTGTCTCGTCGGTCCACAAGGTATTTTCCCAAAAGTCTTGACAATCATTGAGATGTTTTTTAGCAAAATTGAGACGAGCCTTAATGTTCTTTTTGCTTAAAAGTGGTTTGCGCCTTGGAAATCTGCCATGCAGGCCGTTTTTGCCCAGTCTCTTTCTTATGGTGGAGTCGTGAACACTGACCTTAATTGAGGCAAGTGAGGCCTGCAGTTGTTTAGATGTTGTCCTGGGGTCTTTTGTGGCCTCTCGGATGAGTTGTCTCTGCGCTCTTGGGGTAATTTTGGTCAGCCGGCCACTCCTGGGAAGGTTCACCACTGTTCCATGTTTTTGCCATTTGTGGATAATGGCTCTCACTGTGGTTCGCTGGAGTCCCAAAGCTTTAGAAATGGCTTTATAACCTTTACCAGACTGATAGATCTCAATTACTTTTGTTCTCATTTGTTCCTGAATTTCTTTGGATCTTGGCATGATGTCTAGCTTTTGAGGTGCTTTTGGTCTACTTCTCTGTGTTAGGTAGCTCCTATTTAAGTGATTTCTTGATTGAAACAGGTGTGGCAGTAATCAGGCTTGGGGGTGACTACAGAAATTGAACTCAGGTTTGATAAACCACAGTTAAGTTATTTTTTAACAAGGGGGGCAATCACTTTTTCACACAGGGCCATGTAGATTTGGAGTTTTATTTCTCCCTTAATAACGTAAACCTTCATTTAAAAACTGCATTTTGTGTTCAATTATGTTATCTTTGACTAATAGTTAACGGTTTTTGATGAGCAGAAACATTTAAGTGTGACAAACATACAAAAGAATAAGAAATCAGGAAGGGGGCAAATAGTTTTTCACACCACTGTATGTGTGCATCTATGCACCTATATGTTTACCTAGATATTAGTAAAATTATAAAAATCCATATCCTAGACAACAAAGAAAACGCAAAATGTACTATACACCTAGAAGAGGAAAGGTAGGATTAAGAAGTGAGCAAGTGATGAATTAGTATTATAGGTCCCAAGCAGATACAGTAACAATAATGGGTGCCCTACCTTATGCAGTCTCCATTGATCGCTAATAAACATTGATACAAGTAGGCTATGGTTAAAGTGGTGAACTTATAAAGTCTTAAATGTTTTGTTTACCCTTCTCAATGCATTATGCATTTACTCACCAATAATGGCTACCTTTTTAATTTGGTCAAGTCACCAAGTCGAAGGTGCCCAGCAGCAGATGCCGTACCATGGCAGTACCAGAGGTGGCAAGGCGGTGCTCTCTACGATTCTGCCTGGCAAAACACCCTAGAGCCCTTTATAACTTCAATTTGAAAAATAATTTCACATCACAATATTAATTTATTGGCAACTTTTAGAAACTTTTCATGTTTCATACTGATTCTTATGTTTAGCTTCCCAATAGTTAATAGGATTTTATGTATGAATGCAGATTAATGATAAAGATACATGCAGGGTAAAACTGCAACAGGAACAGTACAAAATAAAAACTGAAAAAAGACGGACATTCAGAGTAAAACAGTGCAAGAAAAAAAAAAAAAAAAACTGTACAAAACATAGATGCAGGGTAATCATTGGTGGGAGCAATGTCCAAGCAGTGTAGAGAAATAATTCTGTACGACTTCATTGTTTTGTGCTGTGTAGTATAGTATTGTAATAGCTGATCAGAGTGATCAACTCCCCATGTGCTGATTGTACGCAGTCACAGGACATGGAAATGTCCTACATAAGGCAGCATTTTACCCACCTGGAACTTGCTTGTTTGTGCTAAATAACATTACCGATAGCAGTGTTATAAGCTAACCAAAATGGAGCCAAATACATATTAGCAACCATAATCTAAAGCTATCCAAAACAAGGTGAATATAAACATCTGTAAACTCCATAAGGCATTAGCTTAGCCACCGGGAAATATCATGTTTGTGCTACATGAGGCAGCATGTTAACATGATTTACCTAAACTATATAAATGGCATTGAAAGCCAATGTGTCACACAATCTAACAAGAGCTAGCTGTAGTGACGAAAATATTTACTAATATTAGTTTAATATTGTCAGAATAAGAGTTATATAAGACTTAATAACTTACCGAGTGTAGCATGGGTCTATTCTCTGTTCAAAATGCTCCCGTTCGTTGTCGGAGTCACACAGTCTTCTTCTGAGGTAAATGTAAACTCCTCCCACTTTCCAGAACATTCTGAAGTGTTTCCTCGGATGTGTAAGGGCGTGCCATCTTCCAAAACGTGCAGAAAACTCACTGAATCTGAGTGTTTTCAAGCCTGTCTCTTGAAAACAAGCCTTATATAAGACTTAATAACTTACCGAGTGTAGCATGGGTCTATTCTCTGTTCAAAATGCTCCCGTTCGTTGTCGGAGTCACACAGTCTTCTTCTGAGGTAAATGTAAACTCCTCCCACTTTCCAGAACATTCTGAAGTGTTTCCTCGGATGTGTAAGGGCGTGCCATCTTCCAAAACGTGCAGAAAACTCACTGAATCTGAGTGTTTTCAAGCCTGTCTCTGTGTGTTCATTTGTCATTCCGGGGGCGTGGCCTAGTATGTAAATTACCCGGACTGATTTCCGTGTGATTGGCGTGTGTGTGACTGCCTCGGGTCATTAGCAGATAAGTGCAACAGAAATTCTGTGCCTCTCCTTGGTTTCATACGGATTACATACACTGAGAATATTTGTTTTCAATGTGAATTGCATCATTTAAAAGTAGACACTTTAAGCTTTCTATAGATATATTTCTCATTTCTCATTTCAGTTCATTTTAGTGACGTGTTTCAAAAAGATTTTCACGGAGATTGAGGTTTCATATATGTGCATACAGTGGTGTGAAAAACTATTTGCCCCCTTCTTGATTTCTTATTCTTTTGTATGTTTGTCACACTTAAATGTTTCTGCTCATCAAAAAACGTTAACTATTAGTCAAAGATAACATAATTGAACACAAAATGCAGTTTTTAAATGAAGGTTTACGTTATTAAGGGAGAAATAAAACTCCAAATCTACATGGCCCTGTGTGCAAAAGTGATTGCCCCCCTTGTTAAAAAAATAACTTAACTGTGGTTTATCAAACCTGAGTTCAATTTCTGTAGTCACCCCCAAGCCTGATTACTGCCACACCTGTTTCAATCAAGAAATCACTTAAATAGGAGCTACCTGACACAGAGAAGTAGACCAAAAGCACCTCAAAAGCTAGACATCATGCCAAGATCCAAAGAAATTCAGGAACAAATGAGAACAAAAGTAATTGAGATCTATCAGTCTGGTAAAGGTTATAAAGCCATTTCTAAAGCTTTGGGACTCCAGCGAACCACAGTGAGAGCCATTATCCACAAATGGCAAAAACATGGAACAGTGGTGAACCTTCCCAGGAGTGGCCGGCCGACCAAAATTACCCCAAGAGCGCAGAGACAACTCATCCGAGAGGCCACAAAAGACCCCAGGACAACATCTAAACAACTGCAGGCCTCACTTGCCTCAATTAAGGTCAGTGTTCACGACTCCACCATAAGAAAGAGACTGGGTAAAAACGGCCTGCATGGCAGATTTCCAAGGCGCAAACCACTTTTAAGCAAAAAGAACATTAAGGCTCGTCTCAATTTTGCTAAAAAACATCTCAATGATTGTCAAGACTTTTGGGAAAATACCTTGTGGACCGACGAGACAAAAGTTTAACTTTTTGGAAGGTGCGTGTCCCGTTACATCTGGCGTAAAAGTAACGCAGCATTTCAGAAAAAGAACATCATACCAACAGTAAAATATGGTGGTGGTAGTGTGATGGTCTGGGGTTGTTCTGCTGCTTCAGGACCTGGAAGGCTTGCTGTGATAGATGGAACCATGAATTCTACTGTCTACCAAAAAATCCTGAAGGAGAATGTCCGGCCATCTGTTCGTCAACTCAAGCTGAAGCGATCTTGGGTGCTGCAGCAGGACAATGACCCAAAACACACCAGCAAATCCACCTCTGAATGGCTGAAGAAAAACAAAATGAAGACTTTGGAGTGGCCTAGTCAAAGTCCTGACCTGAATCCTATTGAGATGTTGTGGCATGACCTTAAAAAGGCGGTTCATGCTAGAAAACCCTCAAATGAAGCTGAATTACAACAATTCTGCAAAGATGAGTGGGCCAAAATTCCTCCAGAGCGCTGTAAAAGACTCGTTGCAAGTTATCGCAAACGCTTGATTGCAGTTATTGCTGCTAAGGGTGGCCCAACCAGTTATTAGGTTCAGGGGGCAATTACTTTTTCACACAGGGCCATGTAGGTTTGGATTTTTTTTCTCCCTAAATAATAAAACCCCTCATTTAAAAACTGCATTTTGTGTTTACTTGTGTTATCTTTGACTAATAGTTAAATGTGTTTGATGATCAGAAACATTTTGTGTGACAAACATGCAAAAGAATAAGAAATCAGGAGGGGGGCAAATAGTTTTTCACACCACTGTATATCCTCATATACTGTATGTGGGCAATTCGGATACCAATTTCATGTGTTCGCACATAAGTTTTTTGCATTTTTTTTAGATAGTTCTTAGTTATTGCCTTGATAATAGAAAATATGAGCTAGGCATCATGTATGACAGTTGCCAAAGTGAGATATGAGCTAAAATGACCAGATCCTGCCATAGGAGACATATCTTGTATGTACATATAGGGCTTATATGTGGATATAAAGAAGCAATACAGGAGACCTACAGTGCGTGCACAAGCAGTATGCGACTTCTACTGTCGCCGGTGTATGGCGTCACACTGAACCTTTTTATTATGTGTAATTACAGTAGAAAAGCTACACGTGTAGGGTCTTGTGTCATCTTATATTTTGTGTTCTTTAAATTTGTAGCTTTTATAAGACTCTACTTTTATTTAGGTGCACTCACAATGACGAAAAAACTTTATGATTTTGTTAAATAAATGAAGTAAACGGGGTTCTGTATTGAGTTTGCTGAAACTTGAGCGCGTCAGAAAATGAACCCAAACTCCGTGTATACTCGCCGCACAGACGTGAAAAATATATACTTATAGAAAGAGAAATATCTGCTTTAATATAAACTAATGAAAAAAATTATTAGATTATGTAATTCGTATGAGAAGTGAATTATAGGCGCGCTCACTGCTGCGGAGACGACGAGATGACATGATCACCTTCAGCAGCACAGCCGAAACCAAAGGAATCACTAATTTATCAATGAATTATTAAAATGGTCAGAGTGAGTTTCCTGGCTGTTTTAACAAATATTTGAAGTAGATAACAGTAGCCCACATTTATAAAAGCATTTTTATTTATATAAAACTATATATACAAAAATAATCCTGTATTTATTTTTAGGTGTGCCTGCTGCCACAGTTCTTCAGTAACAAACCTACAGTATAAAACATGTACATCTGTATGAATAAATGAGTAAATGCTCCTTGCTAGGGACTGACATCGGCGTGCGTTTCTCCCAGCGCCGCATAGACAGTGCTTATTTAACACCTATAATATGTGTTTGCTGAAAGATCTAATCTCTCATATCGGCGCGTGCGTTCATCTGACTTTAGATCAAAACTCGGCAAAGTTAAAGAGCGCACACGTGGGATCACGCAAACGTTTTAAATTCATTAAAAGGTTTATTCACAACCACGTTTCAGCCATTCACACATGCATTGTGCTGTTGTTTGTACACACTTTCAGTTTTCCCCTTCTACTCTCCTCTTTCATCAAAAATTAACAATCCGACACGAGCAGATTTGTTTCAGTCAGAATATTTATCAATCATAAAGAGAGGCGACATATACTTGCTGATTAAACACTGCATTTTTAAAGTGAAAGCGCGCGATGTGAGCAGCTTTAATTATTGATAATTAAATAATTATTAAATGGTGGACATAAAAAGCAAAAAGAATAATAATATTATTTTGATTATTATTATCATGTTCTTTTGCTGTTTGAGCGTCTGTGGATTCCAAAATTTATATTTTTACCGTTTTTTAATCACTGAAATGGAAGAGATACTGTAGAAAGGTTCCTTATCATAACGTGCCTTGTATTGTTTTTAATCGCTCGATACACGACCCATCATTTTTAATGCTATTTTACAAAGGGTAAATACACATGGAATAATTTTATTTGGTTTGTTTATTTATAAATAAAATTAAAAGTAATTCAAAACAGTGTAGAGTGATTAATAACACTACATGTTATGGTAAGAAAAATCTCATTCCAGGGATTCCAGGGATTTTAGTTTCTCCGAGTGTATACTGTAGGTGAGAACAGCTATTCACAGGTTATTTGCATTTGTATGTGTCTGACTTCGCAAAGCACACCTGTAAAACCTGTTTAAATGTAAATGCTCCTCGCTGCGCGGTTTGGGGGAGGGACCATAAAATTTGCGTTAGATGTTATACAGCAGCGCTTGTGTTTTTGTGTTATCAAGTACGGGCTAATGCTTAACAGTTGCGCAATTATATTTATTGTCACGAAGCGGAACGGAACGAGGTGAATCCAAGTGCAGATGACGTGCCGCAATGTCAGGCGAGAGCGTGGTCGGAATGCGGAAGTCAATGCCGGGTGATCAGTCAGCGTAGCGTCTAAGCCAAATCGTAAAGCGGGAGCCGTGGTCAAAAGAGGAAGCGTTAATTCAAAACCGGGAGATCAAAGGGCGAGGCAAACAAATCCGAGACGAGAAACCGAAAGCGAAAAACGAGAAACAAAGCGAACTTGGCAACGTGAGATCAAGGGAAAATAAACGCGAGAAGATCGGGGCATGAAAACACAAGATAATCCAGCGATTTAAGCAGCGCAGTGTGCGCTGGGCTTAATGGGCTTGAGGCAAGACGGCGTAGCTGGGATACGTGGAACGTGGGGTTTATTCTTCGCATGGTTGAGGGGAGTAAGAGTTTGACAGCGCATGGGTTGATGATCTTGGTAATCGTGAATGGGCCTACATATCCGGGAGAGAGTTTACGAGAAATGGTCTTTAGAGGGAGGTCTCTGGTGGAGAGCATGACTCTCTGCCCTATCCTGTACTTGGGGGCCTGAGAGCGTCTGCGGTCTGCTTGCTCCTTATAAGTTCTGCCTTGTCGTAGCAGCGTCCTTCTGGCCTGAGTCCAGGTCCTCCTGCAGCGGCGAATGAAGGCTTGGGCAGAGGGGACGCTGACCTCCTCTTCCTGAGAGGGGAACAAGGGTGGTTGGTAACCCAGGCAGCACTGGAAGGGGGACAGCCCAGTAGACGAAGAGACTAGAGAGTTGTGGGCGTATTCGACCCAGGGCAGGAATCTGCTCCACGAGGTGACATCCCGGTAGGTCATGCATCTCAGGGCGACCTCGAGAGCCTGGTTCTTCCTCTCCGTCTGCCCATTGGATTGAGGATGGAAACCTGATGACAGGCTTGGGGTGGCTCCGATGAGCTTACAAAATGCCTTCCAGAATTGAGAGGTGAACTGCGGGCCACGATCGGAGACGATATCTTTGGGCAGGCCGTGGAGCTTAAAAACGTGGAGGATCATGAGTTCTGCAGTCTCCTTGGCGGACGGGAGTTTTGGGATGGGAATAAAGTGGGCTGCCTTGGAGAACCGATCCACTACGGTCATAATACAGGTGTGGCCATCAGAGGTGGGTAATCCTGTCACAAAATCAAGTGCGATATCGGACCATGGACGGTGCGGGATTGGTAAAGGTCTGAGGAGGCCTGCTGGGGCGGTGTTGAGGTGTTTATATCGCTGACAAATGTCACAAGCTGCCACAAAGCCAGGGACGTCCTCCTTTATGGTTGGCCACCAAAAACGCTGCTGGGCTTGGGACAGGGTTCGGGCAGAGCCCGGATGGCAAGAGAGTTTGGAGCAATGTGCCCATTCCAGGACCTGGGAGCGTAGAGTGAGTGGGACGAATAGCCGATTGGGGGGTCCATTACTGGGGCCTGGTTCACGGGACAAGGCCTGCTTCACCCGAGTCTCTATATCTAGCTCAGCCACTGCGAGTAGGCAATGCGAAGGGAGGATGGTGTTGCTGATGGTGGAGTCTTGGGTGTGGGTGAACTGCCTGGAGAGAGCATCTGGTTTGGCGTTCTTGGATCCTGGACGGTAGGAGAGGATGAAGTTGAACCTGGTGAAAAAGAGTGACCAACGGGCCTGGCGGGAGTTCAGCCGCTTGGCGCCTCGAAGGTACTCAAGGTTTTTGTGGTCAGTCCAGACCAGGAATGGGATCTCCGTTCCTTCAAGCCAGTGTCTCCACTCCTCCAGGGCTAGTTTTATGCCCAGGAGTTCGCGATCTCTGATGCCATAATTTCCTTCGGTGGGGGTTAATCGGTGTGAGAAGAAAGAGCAGGGGTGCAGCTTGTTGTCATGGGCGGATCTCTGGGAGAGAATGCCTCCTACTCCCGTGCTGGAGGCGTCGACCTCCACAATGAACTGCCGTGACGGGTCCGGGATGGTGAGGATAGGAGCGGATGTGAACAGCTTCTTAAGTTTGGTGAAGGCTCCCTCAGATTCCTGGTTCCAACGAAAACGAACCTTGGGAGAGGTTAGGGCTGTTAGGGGGGCAGCGATAGAACTGTAGCCGTGGATGAAACGGCGATAGAAATTTGAGAATCCCAGGAATCTCAGGAGTTCCTGTCGTGAGGTGGGTGTGGGCCAGTTCGTGACGGCTTGAAGCTTGGCGGGTTCCATCTGGATTCCTGAAGGTCCGATGCCAAATCCAAGGAATGTGGTGAAAGTGGTGTGGAATTCGCACTTCTCTGGTTTTGCAAATAATTTGTTCTCTAGGAGCCTTTGTAGCACCTGTTGGACATGCTGTTGATGCTCCTCCAGGTCCCGGGAAAAGATCAGGATGTCATCCAGGTAGACAAACACAGATAAGTTGAGAAAGTCTCTGAGTATATCGTTAATGAAGGCCTGGAAGACTGCGGGGGCATTAGTGAGGCCGAACGGAACCACAAGGTATTCGTAATGCCCTGTAGGGGTATTGAAGGCCGTTTTCCACTCGTCACCCTCTCGGATGCGGACAAGGTGGTAAGCATTGCGTAAGTCGAGCTTGGTGAAAATCCTGGCTCCTTGGAGAAGCTCAAAGGCGGTGGCCATTAGTGGGAGGGGGTACCGGTTCTTCACAGTGATCTCATTCAAACCCCTGTAATCTATGCAGGGACGAAGGGAACCGTCTTTCTTGCCCACGAAGAAGAACCCGGCCCCCGCTGGAGAGGAAGAAGGACGAATGATCCCCGCCGCGAGGGATTCGGTGATGTAATGGTCCATGGCTTGGCGTTCCTTGGGTGACAATGAGTATAGACGGCCCTTGGGGGGAGAGGTGCCTGGGAGCAGATCAATAGCGCAGTCGTATGGCCGATGGGGGGGAAGAGAAATGGCGCGCGATTTGCTGAACACAGCCTTGAGGTCGTGATACTCAGGTGGAACATGGGTGAGTTCCAGTGATTCATCCGCCTGGGCGGGATCGGGGCATGACGTGAGGGCAGCACGTAGGCAGGTCGTGGAACATGATGGGCTCCATGCTGAGATCGAGTTTCCGGCCCAGTCAATCTGTGGGTTATGTCGGATCAACCAGGGGAGGCCCAAAACGACCGTGGCATGAGATCCCTCCATGATAGATAGCGAGGTCTGCTCAGAATGGTTACCTGAGACCCTTAGACCGAGAAGAGGGGTCCTGTGGGTGATAGAAGGAAGTGGACTCCCATCGAGGGCCTGAACCTTGAGGTGAGTCTCTAAAGGCAGAGCAGGGATTCCCAGGGCCTTGGCTGAGGCGGCATTGATTAGGTTACGGTCTGAACCGGAGTCGATCAGTGCCTGCACCAGGTAGGTTTGTTGTTCGTGGATGAGGAAGATGGGAAGCAGTCGGCGTTGGTCTGGAGGTTTCTTTGGAGAAGTGCCCTCCAGTGCTCCCAGCTGAACCTGAGGACTCCTTCTCCTTACTGCACAGTTCTTAAGTAGATGGTTCAATTTTCCACAGTAGAAGCAGGCTCCCTCCACTCGACGACGTCGTCGCTCCTCTGGTGAAATGCGGGTTCTGCCCAGTTGTATGGGTTCATCCTGAGGGTGGGGTCGCTGGAAGGCTCTAGGTGGTGCAATCCTGGCCCCTTTCCGAAGGCGGAGACGTGAATCCACTCGGCCGGCCAGATCCATGAGATCTTGGAGTGATGACGGTAGTTCACGAGAGATTAGCTCATCCTGAAGTGCTTCTGTCAGTCCTTCAAAGAACACATCACTCAACGCACGATTATTCCACCCGCTGGAGAGAGCTAGGGTCTGGAATTCTATGGCGTAATCATAGGCCGAACGCGAGCCTTGTTGGAGCTTTAACAGTTTGTGACCAGCATCCCTTCCATGACATGAGCGATCAAACACCCTCTTCATCTCCTCAGCGAAGTCCTCGTAGTTGGAGCAGCAGGGGTCGCGAGAGTCCCAAAGAGAAGTGCTCCATTCTTGAGCTCGTCCTGAGAGCAGCGTTATCACATATGCCACCTTGGAGCGTTCGGTGGAGAATGTGGAGGGTTGGAGCTCGAATATCAGCGTACACTGAGAGAGAAATGAGCGACATGTACCAGGGTCACCCTCATAGGTCGGGGGGGCAGGGAGGCGTGGTTCACGTTGCATGATTTTTTTGTTTGTTTCTAAAGTTTGTTTTCGCTTCCTTACACCGATTATTTTCCGTGTTTAGACACCATGTCGGTTGTGATTCTGCCTCTGAGTGCAGGTGAGGAGACATTAGAGCTGCACTCGGTGGATTTGGAGGTGGAGGCCGTGGAGAAGCTGATCCGTGAGCTACAGGTGAAGCTGGCCCGGTTACAGCAGCGGAAAGCCACGTTGGAATCGACGCAGACCGACACTCATCTGTCCCAGGTAAATTCTCGGCATGAGAATTCTCCTACAACCTCAACCCCGCGTGTTTCTCTGCCCAGGTCCAACACACCAAGGACGCATCCCGCCCAGTGTTCCTACACCCCGGCGCCGGGATACCACGGACCCTGGATACAGCAGCAGCGGAAGAAGCACGCCAAGCCCCGGGCGAGGACCTCTCCACCACCACCACCCGTCTTCGACATCTCGACCCAAAACCGCTTCGCTCCTCTCCGCGAGACGGCACACGACGTCCTGGTCATCGGAGACTCCATCGTTCGGCACGTGCGTGCTACCACGGCTAAAGGTAAGGTGCACACACGCTGTTTACCTGGTGCACGTGTTCTTGATGTTGCTGCACAGGTGCCTGCTGCCCTGAGGAGGAACATTGGAGCTGTGGTTCTTCATGCCGGCACGAACGACACCAGGCTGAGGCAGACGGAGATCCTAAAGAAGGACTTCAGGAGCCTGGTCGAGAAGGTCCGCAGCACATCACCCACGACAATGATCATCGTATCTGGACCGCTTCCCACATTTCAGCGAGGAATCGAGAAGTTCAGTAGATTATTTGCTTTTAATGAATGGTTACAATCTTGGTGTCAACAACAGAAATTACGCTTTGTTGATAACTGGAATGTTTTCTGGGAGCGTCCTAGGCTCTATCACACCGATGGCCTACACCCTAGCAGAGCTGGAGCAGCGGTCCTCTCTGACAACATCTCCAGAACACTACGAACCATCTGACTGGCGGTAAGTCATACTGTAGATTCCAAACATATTAGCCACATCACAACTCACCGTAGTGATAGACGCACACACATAGCTTGTCCTATAGAAACTGTGTCTGTTCCCCGAATACTGAGAAAAAAGAATAAATTTGTTAAATTTGCCCGAAACAATCTGATAACCATAAAACCAGAAAAAGGCAAAATAAGTAGTCAAAATCCACCTCTAAAGTTTGGACTACTCAACATTAGATCCCTTGCGCCTAAAGCACTTATTGTTAATGAAATTATCTCAGATTATTGCCTTGACGCACTCTGTCTCACTGAAACCTGGCTTAAACCAAATGAATATTTTGGTCTGAATGAGTCTACTCCGTCAGGATATTTCTATAAGCACGAGCCCCGTCTAATTGGTCGCGGCGGTGGTGTCGCCACTATCTACAATGATGTACTCACTGTTACCCAGAAAATAAGGCCCAGGTTTAATTCATTTGAAGTGCTTATCATTAATGTTGCACTAAATGAAATACGTAATAAACCCTTGCTATATTTTACCTTGGCCACCGTGTACAGACCCCCGGGGCCATATGGCGATTTTCTTAAAGAATTTGGACATCTGCTATCAGACCTATTGGTTAACTCTGACAAAGTATTGATAGTAGGAGACTTTAACATTCATGTAGATGATGCTAACGACGCTTTAGCACTCACATTTATGGATTTACTAAATTCCTTTGGGGTTAAGCAAAATATAATTGGAGCAACTCACCGCTTTAATCATACGCTAGATTTAATTATATCCCATGGTATAGATGTCTCTAATATAGAGATCATACCTCAAAGTGATGATATCACAGATCATCACCTCCTGACATATACTCTACCCATAGAACAGATTAGCTGTGTCTCCCCACGCTATCAATCTGTTAGAAATATGAATCCCACCACTAAAGACAGATTCACAAGTAATCTGCCGGATCTGTCCCAATTTCTTATTAGACCCCTAAATGCAGATGATCTAGATGAAGTGACTAGCAGCATGGGCACTATTTTTACCAGTACATTAGACACTGTTGCTCCCATCAGATTAAAAAAAGTCAGAGATAAAACATTGGCACCGTGGTACAACAGTTATACTCGCGCCCTAAAGAGAGCAACCCGTAACCTCGAGCGAAAATGGAGGAAAACTAAATTAGAAGTTTTTCGAATTGCGTATAAAGACAGTATGTGCAGCTATAGACAGGCTCTAAAAACTGCTAGGACCGAGCATCTTAGCCAACTGATAGCAAGAAACCAAAACAATCCCAGGTTCTTATTTAGTACAGTGGCTCGCTTAACAAAACCTAAGATGCCCGCAGAGAGTATCCCATCACAGTTTAGAAGTGAAGACTTTATGGACTTCTTTAATGAAAAAATCAATAATATCAGGAAGAAAATAATGGAGGTTCAACCTCTAATAGTATCTCACGATCCAGTTCAGCCTATAGCTTCACATTTAGATTTTCACTGCTTTACAGGTATAGGACAGGAAGAGCTGTATAAACTCATCACCTCGGCTAAATCAACAACGTGCCTGTTAGACCCAATCCCAACCAGATTTTTAAAAGAAGTGATGCTTACGGTTGGAGAGCCACTCCTAAACATTATTAATTCTTCATTACATCTAGGTCACGTCCCTAAACCTTTCAAGTTAGCAGTTATTAAGCCGCTTCTTAAAAAATCTAATTTGGACGCGAATGAAATAAAAAATTACAGACCGATCTCAAACCTCCCGTTCATATCAAAAATACTAGAAAAAGTAGTATCAGCTCAAATTTGCACATTCTTGCAGGATAACAACATCCTTGAAGAATTTCAGTCAGGTTTCAGGCCCCATCATAGCACAGAAACTGCACTAGTTAAGATTACAAATGACTTGTTTTTAGCTTCAGACCAAGGCTGCATCTCATTGCTAGTCCTGCTCGATCTTAGTGCTGCATTCGACACTATAGATCATAATATTCTCATAGATCGCTTACAAAATTATATAGGCATTCAGGGACAGGCACTAAAATGGTTTAGATCTTACCTGTCTGATCGCTACCATTTTGTAGATCTAAATGGAGAACCGTCTGGTATAATGCCAGTGAAATATGGGGTCCCACAAGGGTCAGTTTTAGGACCTCTGTTGTTCTCAATATACATGCTTCCCTTGGGTAACATCATTAGAAGACATGGGATTAGTTTCCATTGTTATGCTGATGATACCCAATTATATATCTCAACTAAACCAGACGAAATACCTAAGTTGTCTAGATTAACTGAGTGTGTCCAGGACATAAAAGATTGGATGACCAATAACTTTCTTTTATTAAATTCAGATAAGACAGAGATATTACTTATTGGCCCAAAAACCAGCACACAACAGCTTTCACAATTCAGCTTGCGCTTAGAAGGATGTACTGTTATTACCAGCTCAGCAGTAAAAGATCTGGGAGTAATATTAGACAGTAACTTGTCTTTTGAAAATCACATTTCAAATATCACAAAAACAGCCTTTTTCCATCTTCGAAATATTGCTAAACTTAGGAACATCTTATCCGTATCTGATGCAGAAAAACTAGTTCATGCATTCATGACCTCCAGACTGGACTATTGTAATGCATTACTAGGTGGTTGTCCTGCATCCTCAATAAACAAGCTTCAGTTAATCCAAAATGCAGCTGCCAGGGTTCTCACTAGATCCAGAAAATATGATCATATAACCCCAATATTATCATCCCTGCACTGGCTACCTGTTCAGTTTAGAATAAATTACAAAATAGTATTACTTACATACAAGGCCTTAAATGGTTTAGCTCCCACATACCTAACCAGTCTTCTGATACGCTACAATCCACCACGCGCCTTAAGATCACAAAACTCCGGACTTCTGGTAGTTCCCAGAATTTCAAAATCTACAAAAGGGGGTAGGGCTTTTTCATATTTAGCTCCAAAGCTTTGGAATAGCCTTCCAGACAGTGTCCGGGGAGCAGACACGGTTTCTCAGTTCAAAAGTAGACTCAAGACGCATCTTTTTAATCTGGCATACACATAACTCATCCCAGTACTCATACTCCAGTACACCTATACCGAATGGCAACTACGCTAATTCTCCCCATCTGTTCTGTATTTCTCTACCCATCCCGAGGCATCGGGAGATTTTGCCAGCTTCAGTAGACAAAGGCCGACCCTGCGAGGTTCCTGAGGCACCCAGAGAAGGACCAGCTCCAACTGGATTCAGCTTTATGATGGTTGGAGCTACACATGCTGCTCCTGTGCTTCCAGTGATCCAGACCTCATCTGCCCTCTGCACCTACTGACTCGTCCCTATGCTGAACTGGTCTTCATGACCATTTAAATAATTTCTGTCATATTGATTTTTCACCTGCACAACACAAGATGTTATATCATTTCTATCTGTTATCGCCCAAATGAGGATGGGTTCCCTGTTGAGTCTGGTTCCTCTCAAGGTTTCTTCCTAATGCCATCTCAGGGAGTTTTTCCTTGCCACCGTCGCCGTCACCCTTGGCTTGCTCATCAGAGACATTTCATTCATTCATCTCATTATTATCTGCACATTTTTCTCACACATCCACAATTCCAATTATTTTCTTTTCTATAATTATTATTATTATTTGTTTTTATTTATTTATTTTCTATTATAATTTTATTTATTTACTTATTTTACTTATTACTTTATATATAATTATTCTATATATATATAATTTTTTTTTTTTTTTTTTTTTTTTTTTTTATGTTAAATTAAATTTCTTAAATTTTTGTGAAGCTGCTTTGAGACAATGACCATTGTTAAAAGCGCTATATAAATAAAATTGAATTGAATTGAATTGAATGATGGAGTCCTCATGTCGCGTTGGAGAGAGCTGGAGTCCTTGGAGCTGGGTTGTGACGTCAGCAAGGGTTTGCTTGGTGTTGAGCAGCCCCTGGTGGTGAGCTCCAAGAGGAGCACCCTGATGCTCCAGTGCTACATTCATGCAGTCGACATCTGCTGGATTCATATCGATGGCTGGATTATTCTGTCACGAAGCGGAACGGAACGAGGTGAATCCAAGTGCAGATGACGTGCCGCAATGTCAGGCGAGAGCGTGGTCGGAATGCGGAAGTCAATGCCGGGTGATCAGTCAGCGTAGCGTCTAAGCCAAATCGTAAAGCGGGAGCCGTGGTCAAAAGAGGAAGCGTTAATTCAAAACCAGGAGATCTAAGGGCGAGGCAAACAAATCCGAGACGAGAAACCGAAAGCGAAAAACGAGAAACAAAGCGAACTTGGCAACGTGAGATCAAGGGAAAATAAACGCGAGAAGATCGGGGCATGAAAACACAAGATAATCCAGCGATTTAAGCAGCGCAGTGTGCGTGCTTAAATCGCTGGAGAAATCAGCGTAGGGAACGAGGAACAGGTGAGCAGCCGGGGCGGAAACGGGGGCGTGAGAGCGCACGTGACGGCTAGACAAAACATGAGCGCGTGGGGAAGTGACAGCGTGGGAAAAGGACGGCAGACAGGGCGTGGAGCATGACATTTATATTCAGTAAAGAAAAACACTATTGTTATTATTTCAATACATACTGTGCAGCTGTGAGAATTGTGGCAGGAATATAATGCCCTACGATTCACATTAATTTACAATATGTGCATCAATGTCCAACTTAAACCAAGCATGCGTTGCCACGCTTGGATGCTCAGTAGTGTGCAATGCAGCAAGTGCAAGCCAAATGTGAACAAATAACGAAATAAGAGAGCTTGATTATACTGCATAAACATCATTCAGTACATAAATATATAAATATTGCATAAATATTATTTTGTACAGACAAATTAAGATTTTTTTTAACCACAAATCTCTCAAAAATAGTAAGATGTATTTTGGTTTTATACTGCAAACGAAAAACGAATCCAGAGCCTGTAATTATATTGCATATGTTACAGGCCTCAGGCCGCTGTGACCTGTTGACAGATTAGATGTCCTGTTTCAGACAGGAAAAAAGTAGACAAGAGACGTTAGTGGCTTGCTTGCGTTCAGTCAGGCTGTTCTCTGTCTGAAAAAACAGAGGCCTGACGGCTGCCTTCGCAACCAGCGCTCACTTTGGTGCATACCCCCCCTAGTGGCGGACCTTGACAATTACCGTCTAAAATATTGCAGTTCAACCCAGTGTCAAATATACCAAAAAAAAATAGTATTTCTTTATACACACAGAAAAACACAAAGCAAATCTTAACACACACAATTGTTACAAACTATTGATGGGTGTCACACATAACTATTATTTTGCACAAATACTGTGAATCTCTGAATAAAACAATGATATTTTATTCACAAATGTAAGACAATATATTTTGGTTCAGTGCCAGACGAAGTGCGAGCAAATAATGTAATGAGAGGCCCCGAATATACTGCATACATCTTTTTTATTGATTTATTTTTTTATTATATATTCTGGAAGTTTGCTCTATTTGTTTTAGTTATTTCTATATTTAAATCTTGATGTCTTAAACTCTAACAACTGTAAGTATTGATTAAAAAGCCCTAGTGCTGTTGTTTGTGCTGTTTTCTTTAATAATAACACTAAACAGATAAAAACAGAGAGTCTGTCTAAACAAAATAAAACCAATGTTTTCTAACTCATATTTTTTTATATTTATAGTTTATGTTTGTTGGATTTGTAAATTATCATAATTGTAGTATTACTTTGCTACAACATATTGTTTTGACTTTATTATGACTTAAGCTCTGAATATATTCAGAGAAAATATATACGGAAAATGTCAATTTGCGCCACCTGGCGGTCATTTCACGAATTATTTTGAAATGCTCCTGGTTTATTTTGCCCGCTGCCGCTTTCCACGGCGGTGAGTGCGACGGTAATGAGCAGTCTGGTTGTCCACCCACTGTATATGGCCTGTATATGCACATATATGCACCTCAATGTTGCCTATATGTGGCATATATACGCATATATGCAGCATATTATCATATATATGCATATATACTGCATATAGGTTTCATATATGCGCATATATCCTCATATAGGTGCAGATATATGCGCATATATACTGCATATAGGTTTCATATATGCGCATATATCCTCATATAGGTTCTTTCCATGTGGGTACTAAAACCTGGCTTACTACCTATAAAAATTATTTCAATTTAACTCATGGGTCTCAATCACAGATGACATGACAAATTATATACTCTGAAACGTTCATTTGAACATTTAAAAATATACACAAAAAACATAAATACTAATGTTATCATGGTATAAATTATTACACACATATATATATATATATATATACACACATACACGGGTCCTTCTCAAAAAATGAGCATATTGTGATATTGTGATGAAGTTCATTATTTTCTGTAATGTACTGATAAACATTAGACTTTCATATATTTTAGATTCATTAAACACAAACTGAAGTACTTCAAGCCTTTTATTGTTTTAATATTGATGATTGTGGCATACAGCTCATGAAAACCCAAAATCCCCATCTAAAAAAATTAGCATATTTCATCCGACCAATAAAAGAAAAGTGTTTTTAATACAAAAAAGGTCAACCTTAAAATAATTATGTTCAGTTATGCACTCAATACTTGGTCGGGAATCCTTTTGCAGATTCTTGTGGCTTGTGTCTCTCAACTTTCTCTTATATCCCACAGATTCTCTATGGGGTTCAGGTCAGGAGAGTTGGCAGGCCAATTGAGCACAGTAATACCATGGTCAGTAAACCATTTACCAGTGGTTTTGGCACTGTGAGAAGGTGCCAGGTCGTGCTGAAAAATTAAATCTTCAAAACACAGTGGACCAACACCAGCAGCTGACATGGCACCCCAGACCATCACTGACTGTGGGTACTTGACACTGGACTTCAGGCATTTTGGCATTTCCCTCTCCCCAGTCTTCCTCCAGACTCTGGCACCTTGATTTCCTAATGACATGCAAAATTTGCAACCTGTAGCCCATTTCCTGCACACGCCTGTAAACGGTGGCTCTGGATGTTTCTACTCCAGACTCAGTCCACTGCTTCCACAGGTCCCCCAAGGTCTGGATCACAATCTTCCTCAGGGCCCGGTCACCTCTTCTCGTTGTGCAGCGTTTTCTGCCACACTTTTTCCTTCCCACAGACTTCCCACTGAGGTGCCTTGATACTGCACTCTGGGAACAGCCTATTCATTCAGAAATTTCTTTCTGTGTCTTACCCTCTTGCTTGAGGGTGTCAATGATGGCCTTCTGGACAGCAGTCAGGTCGGCAGTCTTACCCATGATTGCGGTTTTGAGTAATGAACCAGGCTGGGAGTTTTTAAAAGCCTCAGGAATCTTTTGCAGGTGTTTAGAGTTAATTAGTTGATTCAGATGATTAGGTTAATAGCTCGTTTAGAGAACCTTTTCATGATATGCTAATTTTTTGAGATTTTGGGTTTTCATGAGCTGTATGCCACAATCATCAAAAACAATAAAAAGCTTGAACAACTTCAGTTTGTGTGTAATGAATCTAAAATATATGAAAGTCTAATGTTTATCAGTACATTACAGAAAATAATGAACTTCATCACAATATGCTAATTTTTTTTAGAAGGACCTGTATATATATATATATATATATATATATATATATATATATATATATATATAAAAACTATATATACACACACACAGAGTATAAAAGATTAGGTCCTGCCCTTAATTAATTCATATTACAATTACTTTTACATTACATAGTATAGTTACTGGACTGACATGACCAAAACTAGCTATTTCATTTAGCATTTCTAAAATCAACCCATCTATCATTAACAATCAGAAAACATAAAACATATTATGATCTGTTCAATAGCCCATCTGTTTTGATTTAGTTTGTATTTTTTATTTTTCATAAGACAACCTTTCAGTTTTGTAAATATTTTAGTTATAGTGTGTTAAGTCTTACTTTAGGTTAAACGTTTTTGAGAATTTGACCATCCAGCTTAGATAAATGTTATGTCATTGATTGATAAAATCTGGATTAAGTATATTTTATTTTATTTTTTTATTTTTTAGTTTCCCCCCTGAGGGACTGCCACCTTATTGTGGTCAGGGGCCTCAACACAATTCAGCAAGGACAATACTGTTATTTTTGACTGCGCCCCCCCCCCCCCCCCCATATGGTCTGGCCTAGAATGGTCCTGCCTCTGACCGTCTTTTGTCTTGTAAATGAGTATTCTCAGTCACCTTCCAATCCCCCCAGCGCACACACTCTTTGTTTGTTTGTACTGTAAATTGTAACTGTGTTTGCTAGGGCACTTGGTTATACACAGTACTTTAATGTATGGAACACTTACTTAACTTACTGGTTTGGTTTAAATATCGCTTATTACCTTATTCAGCAAAATAAATTCATTATTACCGTATTGAAGTATTTTAGTTAACAACAAAAACAGACCCTGCGCTTGTGTTTAGAACTGCTGAACAGCCTTGTTCATAGTTTAATCAATGATTTACAAGCGCGCACGCTCCTGCGTTTCTCCATTGGCTTTAACACGCACACCCATCCCCCCGCCAAAAACACACACACAGAGCAATTAACACCATGTCATACTCAGTATTCTCCATTGAGGTTTCTCACCTTCCACTCCTCCCAAGTTTGTCTTTGCTCTTTTGGAGTTCTTAAAACCCAAAACATTTATTTATACTGAGAAAAAATTATTTGGGTCACATAATCACAAACACAAATACAGATACATATGATCAAGTGTTTAACTGTTTTCATTTGTTTCTATGACCAATAATAATTATTATTATGATTTTCAGCCCAACTCTTTGGCTATTTAAAACAAAATTGTGTCCCATTTTTTGCCCATTGAAGTTGTTGGTTCAAATAAACGTTTTTTAAATACCCAAACAATCCCCCAAAATTAAAACACGCATATATGAATTTAACAATTAAATTTATTCTTCCAAAACTAGTCAAAGTTAAAACAGTAATTTGTATAAAACAGGTGAATACAGTGGGAGCCACGCCAAATAGCCGCGACCGGGTGGCTGACGTGTGAATGGCGTGTGAATGCCCTTTGCACACCGTAATCCCCCCTCCCTTTTCTGCCAGAAAGGTGTGTCAAGATTTCACAGTAAACACGCCCATTCAAGCCCTATTTATTCATTGACCTGGTGCCACCACTAGATGGCGCTTCGTTCTCAAGAACACGTTAAAACAAGCCAGCTGCGCTGAGTTGCAATCACGTGATTTTAACAACCCGCCTCCACCCCCGCCGTACTGACGCTACCAAACTACAGAAGTGAAGATGGCAGCTTAACGGACTATTCGTGGTAAGTGATGTTTTATTTTATAAAATGTGTTTGGGGTAGTTTACAGTTTATTTCCCAGTTTAGTTTTTTTATTGGCCGTTTTAAATATCACTGGCAGCACCAGCAGCGGTCAGATGTGACTTTAGATAACTTAATGATCTGTTTACCAAGTCTGGAGTTAATATTACAGCTTACTGTCAGTGTCACAAACTCACAATGTCACTCCACTTTAACTCAAAAACATGCTCAAGCTTCAAAAATACTATTAATGTCCCTATTACAAGAGCTGCACTACCCGGTGAAGAGTGTTTGTGTTCTCTGTAAATACTGAGAGAATCTCACCGCGTGTTGTCTGGATAAATTCAGCGGTTATTTATTCTTTGGTTAAGAGTTAATCTGCAGGTTATTTCTGTGACTGTAATATAATGTGATGCAGTTGATGAGGGACACAGACTGAGGGTAGCTGTACAGGAGCTAGTAACGCTCATAACCCGGTTTATATTTTATACACTTTGGCCGTGACTTTCCGCGGTAGCGCGAGCGCTTAGTTAACGAGCTGAATAACAACACTAAAGTGTTTATTAGTTAAGGAGGAGGAGGGGGGAGGTGTGTGTGTGTGAGGGGGGAGGTGTGTGTGTGAGGGGGGAGGTGTGTGTGTGTGTGTGTGTGAGGGGGGAGGTGTGTGTGTGTGTGTGAGGTATGAGGGGCTTCAGTAAGTTATAGTTTTGCTTCAGGGATGAACTAATGCTCATATACGAGTGTTATATCGCTTAACTTATTTGTATGAGAAGCGCATTAAGCTGTTGAGGGAGCTGTAGGAGGGATGACGTCACAGTGCAACAGCTTTAGAATGATGTTTGGTCAGGTCTACTGTATATTCTGAACATAGAACTGCTAAATGTCTGATACAGTACTTTGGGGGAAACAAAGACTTCAACTGTTCCATGTTTAAAAGTTTTGATATTTGAAAAATTTATATTTTAATATAAAAGGACTATAGATAGAGACTTATAAGCAGCTGGTGTATCCAGGTAGTTTAATGAACTTTAAGCAAAAAGACAACATGTATTCACCTGTTTTATACAAATTACTGTTTTAACTTTGACTAGTTTTGGAAGAATAAATTGAATTGTTAGTCATGTTTGCGTGTTTTAATTTTGGGGGATTGTTTGGGTATTTAAAAAACGTTTATTTGAACCAACAACTTCAATGGGCAAAAAAATGGGACACAACTTTGTTTTAAATAGTCAAAGAGTTGGGCTGAAAATCAAAATAATAATAATTATTGGTCATAGAAACAAATGAAACCAGTTAAACACTTGATCATATGTATATGTATTTGTGTTTGTGATTATGTGACCCATAATAATTTTTTCTCAGTATAAAAAAATGTTTTTGGTTTTAAGAACTCCAAAAGAGCAACGACAAACTTAGGAGTGGAAGGTGAGAAACCTCAATGGAGAATACTGAGTATGACATGGTGTTAATTGCTGTGTGTGTGTGTTTTTGGAGGGGGGATGGGTGTGTGTGTGTGTTTTTGGCGGGGGGATGGGTGTGCGTGTTAAAGCCAACTGAGAAATTCAGGAGAGCGCGCGCGCGTATATACACACACACACACACACACACACACCTCTCCATTTCTCCATTGAATGGAGAATTTATCTAAGCTGGATGGTCAAATTCTCAAAAACGTTTAAACTAAAGTAAGATTTAACACACTATAACTAAAATATTTACAAAACTGAAAGGTTGTCTTATGAATAATAAAAAATACAAACTAAATTAAAACAGATGGGCTATTGAACAGATCATAATATGTTTTATGTTTTCTGATTATAAATGATAGATGGGTTGATTTTAGAAAGGCTAAATGAAATAGCTAGTTTTGGTCATGTCAGTCCAGTAACTATACTATGTAAAAGTAATTATAATATGAATTAATTAAGGGCAGGACCTAACCTAATGTTAATAATTTTACACCATGATAACATTAGTATTTAAGTTTTTGTATATATATTTAAATGTTCAAATGAACGTTTCAGAGTATATAATTTGTCGTGTCATCTGTGATTGAGACCCATGAGTTAAATTGAAATAATGTTCATAGGTAGTAAGCCAGGTTTTAGTAACCTTGGATAAATCACCATGTAAGCTCTCTCTCGCGCACGCGCTCTCACGCTATCTCTCTCTCACACACACACACACACAGACACACACACACAGACACACACAAATAAGACATGAAATCGCATAAAACCAAATGAAACTAGGGTAAAAGATATGAGCAGTAAAACTTTTTTGGAACTTTTTTACTATTGTTTCCAAGTGTTTATGGGGATTTAATCTGTCTCTGCTGCAGCATCCATTCACAGTTGTGATAAGTGATTAATGCCCCATCAGATCTTTTGACGGGGGAGCATTATGCATGATTAAATGACTAAAGAAATACTGATCCATATGGGCAGATATTTGTTCCAGGTTGCATGCGGCATTAATTGCCTTTCTTATGCCACTTGTTGACTATCAGTGAAAAAAAAAATCAGCGAAAACATCATCAAAAATATAACGAAAACAATCCCAAGCAGACGTTACATTTTGAGCTTTACTTTGCAGCAAAATATTATCTATCAGTATATTAAATGGAACTTACACCTTAATGTAAAATACTGTACATAGCCCGCGTTTTTATTCCGTACCTACAATGATCGGTATAGACAAATTACAGACGTTACCGTGTCTTTAAGGATCATTTCATTTCACTAACTAGTTTTATTAAGTCATTATTAAATAATAAATAGC
Organism: Channallabes apus; assembly: GCA_030522415.1. Lineage (NCBI taxonomy): Eukaryota > Metazoa > Chordata > Actinopteri > Siluriformes > Clariidae > Channallabes > Channallabes apus. The sequence goes on along the minus strand of CM060107.1, from coordinate 39,129,171 downwards.
ATAATCATCATGGGTTGTGTATTGAGTGATTTAACAAATCTGTTTTATTAATCGGTTTGTTGTTGTTGTTGTTTTTTACCACGTCATCTATTGATGAAACTATGTTGACAATACAAGAACTGTCTATATATTAAAGATACGGTATTGGGTTTCCTGGACACTGCAGTTAACTGTGCCAGTCAATGCTCCATCTGGCGGAATTATACGGCATTGCAACCATCTTTTTAGAAAGTGCATGGGGGCGTTTATGGGGCGGGGCATCCCACATGGAAAGAACCTATATAAACATATATGTTTTAATATAGGTTTTGATATAGGTTTTTAATATATGTGACATATATAAAATTGGCCGTTTTCCTATATTATATGTACATATATGTACGTATATGTACATATATGTGCGCGTGCATATATGCGTACATATATGTGACATATATAAAATTGGCCGTTTTCCTATATTATATGCACATATATGCGTACATATATGCGCGCATATATGCGTGCGTGCATATATGCATACATATATAAAATTGGCCGTTTTCCTATATTATATGTACATATATGCGTGCGTATATGCGTACATATATGTGACATATATAAAATTGGCCGTTTTCCTATATTATATGCACATATCATATACATTCATATATGTACCTATATAGGTACATGTATGCACGTATATATGTACACATATATGTCCACATTACTAAAATCTAGGTAAACATAGTGTCATGTTTCTCTCACTCTGCATGAAGCATACACACACGTCAACGCAAGTGCAGGAAAATACAGTCTTTATTTGAGTGCTTTGCCTTCAAAGAAAACTTCTCAAAGACTCGTCACAGTAATTTATTTCGGAACCAGGCGTTCACTACGCCGTTAACCAGGCGCGGTCTGCAGGCGGTTTTAATCTAGACACCACTTTAAACAGAAAAATGTCCTTCTTTCAGAAGCAAAACATAACCAAAGAAACTAAACCTCTCTGTGCCTTCAGAGGATATTACGTGGCTGGCGAAGCTGTCCCGCTTCGCCTAACTGCGCCTGCAGATACCGCTTCAAACCTGGGGAGAGCAGAAAGACATACACAAGTTAGTAATGGGTGATACAACGGTGACCAGACAGTGTGCTATGGGTTCGGCTGGGTTTAAGTAGGGAGGCAGGTGAGGTGTGCACAGGTGATCTGAGTTAATTAATCGTGGTGAGTAAAGACATACGTGGACACGCTAGGGGGAGACAAAGCCACGGCTCAGTAATCCGGTGAGCCGGATCTTTCTCTCCGGGACTGAGGAGGCTCGGGCATGACACCCCCCCCCCCCCAGGACCGGCTACCTGAAAGGGAGGTGGGCGCTTCCCTCGTGTTACCAAAGGGGGGAGAGACCCACCGGCCTGATGGGATTGCCGGCGGGCGGGTCGACCCGGAGGGCGGGGTGCGGGACGATCCGGCCGAGCCCGGTGAAACTCCGCAATGAGTTCAGAGCTTAGGATGTCCTTAGCTGGCACCCAGCTGCGTTCCTCCGGTCCGTACCCCTCCCAGTCCACAAGATATTGAAGGGAGCCCCCCCGCCTTCGGGAGTCCAATAATTGTTGGACTCTGAACGCTGGAGCGCCCTCGATCTCCACAGCCCCGGGGAGCGAAGGGTCTATGACACCTCCGTCCAACGGTCCCCGCATCACTGGCCTGAGAAGAGAAACATGAAACACTGGGTTAATACGCATGTGTGGGGGTAATTTCAGTTTGAAGGAGACGGGGTTGACTTGGGTAATGATGGGAAAGGGACCGATAAACCGGGGGGAAAGCTTGCGACATGGGAGGTTGAGAGAGAGGTCCTTTGTCGAGAGCCAAACCCGATCTCCTACCTGGAGCGGAGGACTTTCCCTTCGCCGCCTATCGGCGAAATGTTTGAACCGGCGAACTGCTTGGGAGATGTGGGCGTGAGCCCCCTCCCATACTTTTTCCGCTTTTTTGAACCACTCGTCCACCATGGGGATATTGGTGGGAGTGGCATCCCATGGACATAGCGGTGGCTGATATCCTAGCACACATTGGAACGGCGTTAGGCCGGTAGAAGAGTGTCGTAACGAATTTCGCGCATATTCCGCCCAAAATAAACAGTCTGCCCATTCGTGTTGTCGACTGCTACAATATGCACGTAGGAACCTCCCGAGGTCTTGAACAGTCCGCTCTGCCTGCCCATTAGACTCAGGGTGATAGCCTGAGGTTAGACTAACAGTAGTCCCCAATTTCTGGAAAAAAGCTTTCCAGAACTTAGCGATGAATTGGGGACCCCGATCTGAAACAATGTCCTCCGGGATACCATAGTAGCGAAACACTGTGTTGAATAAGGCATCAGTCACCTGGGCGGCGGTAGGGAGAGAGCAGAACGGGATAAAGCGGCAGCCCTTAGAGAAGCGATCTACCACTACCAAGACTGTCGTGTACCCTTTTGACACTGGCAAATCCGTGACAAAGTCCACCGCGAGGTGGGACCACGGTCTATTAGGTGTTGGTAAGGGCATTAATTTCCCAACTGGCAACCCTCGGGGACTTTTAGTGGCTGCACAAATAGCACAAGACGAAACGACTGTTTTCACTGTTTCGCGCATATTTGGCCACCAGAACTTTGGTTCCAGTAGTTGTAATGTTTTTGCCTCGCCGGGGTGTCCGGATGAGATATTAATGTGGGCTTCCCCCGTCACTCGTTCTCGTAGTAACTCCGGCACATAGGTTCGACCCGGGGGGCAACCCGGCGGCACGGGGTCGGACCGTGTCTCTCGGGCTATCTCCGTGTCGAAATCCCATGAGATCGGAGCAACCACGAGTGACGGGGGGAGAATAGGCTCCGGTACCAATGGTCGGTCCGGCGACGCAAAACAGCGGGACAGCGCATCCGCTTTCAGATTTTTCGAGCCGGGGCGATATGTAATGTGAAAGTCGAAACGAGTGAAAAACAGCGCCCAGCGGGCTTGACGGGGGTTAAGTCTTTTCGCTTGTTGGAGGTACTCCAGGTTCCGATGATCCGTTAGTACCGTGAACGGGTGTTCTGCTTCCTCCAACCAATGTCGCCACTCCTCTAACGCCGCTTTAATTGCGAGCAGTTCGCGATTACCGATATCATAATTGCATTCGGCTGGTGTCAGTTTCCTCGAGAAGAAAGCACAGGGGAATAATTTCTCTGGGTGGCCATGACGCTGTGACAGCACCGCCCCTAGTCCTACCTCCGACGCGTCGACCTCTACTACGAAGGGCTTACCAGGGTCGGGAAGTTTTAATATCGGCGCTGATGTAAATGCGTTTTTTAGACGCTGGAAAGCGTGACGCGCTTCCAGCGTGAAGGTGGCTAAACGCTTTGGCTTCCCTTTTAGTAAATTGGTGAGTGGTGCTGCCAACGTACTGTAGCCCCGTATAAAGCGTCGGTAAAAATTGGCAAACCCAAGGAAACTTTGTAGCGCCTTTACTGACGTGGGTTCCGGCCATTGTAGGACCGAACTAACCTTGGCGTCGTCCATCTGAACCCCCAGTGGCCCTATGCGGTAGCCCAAAAATGCGATCTCCTTTTGGTGAAAATCACACTTTTCCGCCTTCGCATAAAGCCCATGTTCCCTTAGGCGACGGAGGACGGCAGTTACATGACCAACGTGCTCGTGATATGACCGCGAGTATATCAAGATATCATCCAGATACACTATAACATAACGGTTTAACATATGTCGGAACACGTCGTTCATGAACCCCTGAAACACCGCAGGCGCGTTTACCAGACCATAAGCCATTACATTATATTGGTAATGTCCTGATGTTGTGCTAAACGCAGTCTTCCACTCGTCTCCCTTACGAACACGAACGAGGTTATAAGCGCTGCGGAGGTCCAGTTTAGTGAAGATGGACGCGCCGCGGAGCAGATCGATCGCGGCTGGTACCAGTGGCAGTGGGTGCTTGTATTTTATTGTGATGGCATTGAGTCCCCTATAATCAATGCAGGGTCTGAGGCCCCCCCCCCTCTTCTCGATGAAAAAGAAACCAGCCGATGCGGGTGACGTGGAGCGACTAATGAGCCCCTGTCCGAGAGCCTCACTCACGTATTCCTCCATCGCCCTGGTTTCCGTTAGGGACAACGGGTAAACACGGGAGCAGGGCGGTGCTTTCCCGGGCAGGAGGTCAATAGTGCAATCCCACGGGCGATGAGGGGGAAGTCGTGCAGCTGCCCTAACACTAAATACGTCTGCAAATGCGGTGTACTCGGATGGCACGCTGGTAGATACTAGGACGCGAGGGCTTTCGACGGAAGTAGTTTGGACCATTAACGTTGATGGTTGGCAGGATTTAGCACATCGGGGGGACCAGGAAATGATGCGAGAGGCTGCCCAATTAAAATTAGGGTTATGTACGCAGAGCCATGGAAGGCCCAGCACGACGGATTGACTCACCTGAGGGAGCACATAGAATTGTAGCTCCTCAGTGTGGCCGGGGAAAGTTAATCGCAGGGGCACGGAAAGCATATAAACGGGCGACTGAATTAGTGGCTTGCCATCCAGAGCTTTAATTGCGATCGGGGTTGGAAGCTTCGACACGGGAGCGTGTAGCGAGGAAAGAAGAGAAAGTGAAATGAAGTTCCCAGCCGACCCAGAATCTATCAGGGGGGAAACAGACACAACATAATCATTAAATGATAAGGTGGCATCAACACAAAATGACTGTGTGGTACGTGTAGGTGTGCATGAAGTTACTTTAGGGATAATGGGACAGTCTTTGATGAGATGTCCTTCTCTTCCACAATACAGGCACAAGCCCGTCGTGAACCGGCGGCGTCTTTCGTGCGCGGACAGCCGGGAAGTGCCCACATCCATGGGCTCAGCGGTGGACCTCTCGTGCGACTCTGTAGGGCTTTTTGGGCGGTTGATGCGATGGCGCGGGTTGAGACTGCCCCCTACTGTCCGTGTTGAGGGCTGCCGTCTTTGACTGCGAAGGTGTTGGTCCAGTTTAATAGCCAGCTGGATACTGTCGTCTAGGTCTAGCTCTGCATCTCTGCAGGCCAGTTCCAGCTGGATGTCCGGATGCAGCCCATCCCTAAACCGAGCGAGCAGGCTTTTCTCGCACCACTCGCTTTCAGCCGCCAGAATCTTAAAGTGGATAGCATACTCCGCCACGGTGGTTGGTCCTTGTTTTAATTTCAAGAGTTGTTGTTCTCCGCTCCTACCCTGATCAGGGTGGTCAAACACCGCGCGGAAGGCCCTCAAGAACCGCCCATAGTCGCACGTCTCCCTGCCGCCCGCGCTCCAGACTGCGGTGGCCCAGTCCATGGCGGGCCCGGTGAGCCGTTGTGTGACAAATCTGACCTTCCCTTGGTCGTCTAGCTCCGGGTAATCCACAAAATAGAGCTCGCAGGCTAAAAGAAATTTTTTACATGCCTCGGGGTCCCCCGCGTAGCGCTCGGGGGGCGCCGCTCTTGGGGGGGATCGTGCGCGGCGCGGGGGCCCCGCCGGAGGGGGTGACTGGTTCGTGGCGATGTCCCGGACACTATGAGCCAAGTCATTAATGGCACGGGCCAGGCTGTCCATCTGTCCCTGCTGCCGGCGGATGTAATCCATCATAGGAGGTGTTTCCCTCGGTAGAGGTGTTCCTGCTGCGTTTCGTTGATTAGAGGTCTGGTCATCTGTCATGTTTCTCTCACTCTGCATGAAGCATACACACACGTCAACGCAAGTGCAGGAAAATACAGTCTTTATTTGAGTGCTTTGCCTTCAAAGAAAACTTCTCAAAGACTCGTCACAGTAATTTATTTCGGAACCAGGCGTTCACTACGCCGTTAACCAGGCGCGGTCTGCAGGCGGTTTTAATCTAGACACCACTTTAAACAGAAAAATGTCCTTCTTTCAGAAGCAAAACATAACCAAAGAAACTAAACCTCTCTGTGCCTTCAGAGGATATTACGTGGCTGGCGAAGCTGTCCCGCTTCGCCTAACTGCGCCTGCAGATACCGCTTCAAACCTGGGGAGAGCAGAAAGACATACACAAGTTAGTAATGGGTGATACAACGGTGACCAGACAGTGTGCTATGGGTTCGGCTGGGTTTAAGTAGGGAGGCAGGTGAGGTGTGCACAGGTGATCTGAGTTAATTAATCGTGGTGAGTAAAGACATACGTGGACACGCTAGGGGGAGACAAAGCCACGGCTCAGTAATCCGGTGAGCCGGATCTTTCTCTCCGGGACTGAGGAGGCTCGGGCATGACACATAGGTGCATATATGCACACATATATACATGCATATATGTACCTACATAGGTACATGTATGCATGTTTATATGTGTGCATATATGCACCTATATGTTTACCTAGATATTAGTAAAATTATAAAAATCCATATGCTAGACAACAAAGAAAAGCCCAAAATGTAGAAATTTTACTTTTTTATTTTCTTAAGAACAATCACAAAAAGAACAAAAAGATAGCAAAAGAACAAAAATATAGTACAAGAACAAAAGACAAAAAAACTGAACAGGAAGAAAAAAATATTATTTGTAGGACCTTCTCAGCTCCGTGAGCTTTGAATTTATAGATGTCCCTATCTGCCCTCGGGTGGCTGCCGGCCACTTCTTCAATGTTGCATCTAGAGAAGACAAAAATAATGAGACAGTATAATAATAATAAATGATTATTTATTAAAACTTCAGACTACAAAAATTTATGCCACGAGGTTATTGCAACACTACATGTTCTACAAAATAGAGGACTACACACCTTACAGCGCAATATAATGTGGCTTTCGAAGAGGAAAGGTAGGATTAAGAAGTGAGCAAGTGATGAATTAGTATTATAGGTCCCAAGCAGATACAGTAACAATAATGGGTGCCCTACCTTATGCAGTCTCCATTGATGGCTAATAAACATTGATACAAGTAGGCTATGGTTAAAGTGGAGAACTTATAAATGTTTTGTTTTCCCTTCTCAACGCATTATGCATTTACTCACCAATAATGGCTACCTTTTTCATTTGGTCAAGAGCGACCAGCTGCTCCCCATCCCCTCTGGTTGGCTTCCCACCTTAAAGTAATATTTCAAAATTATTATGAAAGGGGGGTAAAATGAAGGTGAAGAAAGCAAGAGTTTTTTTATATACACATCACGTTTTCTTGAGGTCCAAGGAAATACAAAAATGGCAAGAAAAAAAGCGATGGTATGCCCGCACACAAACATAATTTATTCCACAGAATATTACTGACTTTTTTTTTTTTTTTTCAAAGGACAGAAGAGATTAGGAACATGTTGCTTTGTACCATTCAGGTTGCTTTTCAGCAAAGTCTCCAAGTCGAAGGTGCCCAGCAGGAGATTCCGTACCATTGCAGTAGCAGAGGTGGCAAGGCGGGCTGCTCTCCACGCTTCTGCCTGGCAAAACACCCCAGAGCCCTTTATAACTTCAATCTGAAACATAATTTCACATCACAGTATTAATTTATTGGCAACTTTTAGAAACTTTTTCATGTTTCATACTGATTCTTATGCTTAGCTTCTTAATAGTTGATGGGATTTTATGTATAAATGCAGATTAATGATAAAGATATGAAAAAAATTAATCATTGCCCTAAACGTTATTAAAGGAGAGAAGGAGGAGGACAGGGTGGGGATGGAAAGTAGGGAAGGAGAAAAGACAGTGGGTGGAGAGGAGCGAAGGGGGGCAGGAGGAAAGGATGGTCATTTATAACACGAATTGACTCCTACAAAGCACACAGTTTAAGCACACCTGTGTTTTCGCTGAGGTCTCAGCTGTTGCTGCAATCTTGTTAGAGAGAGAAAACAAACAAACAAACAAACATTGTTAAACTCTTCAACATTTTTATGCATATGGGGCAAGTAAATTACATATTACCACTAACTATCCCAACATATAAATCCCTTTAGCTCAGTTGGAGCCTTAAGTAAAATAAGTACAAAAAAATCTGAGGTATAAAAGGGTTGCACACACCTGTGGTATCTCTCGAAAGGGCTCAGTCATGGGAATCTCTTTAAAGGGCTCAGTCTCCTCTGGGCTCGGTCTCCTCTCTGGAGTCTTAGAAAAGAAAGAAACATAGTACAACTCTTCATCAATTTTTATTCATCCAAGGAAGCCACTGTAGATTCTTATTTACTGGGGGGCTTGGAAAACATTAAACATGTCAATACATTAACGTTACATGCAAACGTAATCAGCCAAACATCATACAAATCCATATATCTGTTTGAGTAACAAGTAAACTAAATAAATAAATAAAAATGCAAGGGAGAAAAATACTCACCAGATGCATTTCTCCAAAAGTCGAGGAGGAATATAGATCCTCCACAGGAGTCCTTCCAGTCTTGTTCATAGAAGAAAAATATAGTTATTCTCTTCAATAAATTAAAGTGCAAATACAACAAATAATTAACACTATCAATCAGCCTAACATCACAAGTCTCTACAGCTCAGCTTAAGAAACAATTTAAAAACCATGAAAATCAGAGGAAGTTACCTTTTGAGCAATAATGGCAAGGTCACTTTTCATTTGAGGGATTTCTAGAAAGAGGTTATATAAAGAAAACAATAATTACAATCACTAGATCAAACTAGTACCCAGCAACTCAGTGCCCTTACTCTTCAAAAAACATTTCCTGCAGCTGTGAACGCAAGCTACAACCCCCCTCAAAAGCCCATTGATAAGGCTCTGCAGAGGAAACCTGGTTGTGAACGCAATTTTCTTTCTCCAATTTCTCTCAAATTCCCCAGAGTTTTTTTCTGGAGCCGATTGCCTTCTTGAGCCATTGAAGACAGAGAAGCATCATTTATTATCATGAACTGTATGTCTTGACTTTTGTTAACCCTCTATGAATTCCTCCAGAAAGAGACAAATATAATTCTAATTTGAATCTTATCAATGGCTATATGAGGAACTACACTACCTCACCAGCTAACAGCATAGCATTTATTTTGCCAAATACTTATTTCAGCCCATAAAATTTCTAAGTTTATACTTCTTTGCCACTGCAATATCCATCTCCAGAAAAAAAAAACCCTGCTATTAAATACTTACGATTGATGATAATGTCTTTCAGACGTGTATTTTCATTTTTAAGAGAAAGGACTTCATTTCTCAACTCCTGCAAATTTCTTTGCATTTGCTCGAGTGTCCTTCTCTCCCACATCTGTTCGTCCAGGTGTTTTCTAAATTCAGCAGCTGTCTATGAGAAAGAGACAGAGAGAAGAACAACAGCTAATTGTTATATAACTTTTGTAAATGGTTGATTCTGATTGGCTGGGAGGATGTTACGAGAGGTGTAAGAGGAAGGTGGCAAGAAGTCTAGGGCAGAAATCCCTCCACTTGGCTATATGTAACTGGTTGTCCGGCCTTCTGGTGTTTATTCCTTACACTGTAAAAAAATTCTTGCTACTCCAACTAAAAAATTTCTAGTCACCTGTTGCATCTAAAATTTTTAGTTGGCTCAATTTAAGTTGTATAAACTATTTTGTTTTTGCTGTGCTGATTACCTCTAAATGTACACACAACTTTAAATAAAACATTCTGTCAACTAAATGTTCTATGCTGAATAAACATGCCTAGTTAGGCCAACAAGCAGTCTCAAATTGAAATATAATGTTGTGTCAATTAAATGTTCCAAGTTGACTGAAAGGTACATTTTGAATTGGAAATTATGCTTGCATAATTATAAAATTTACATCTTAAAGTTTATTTGAGTAGGTTATTCACTGTGGCCACATTTCAAATAACATGACACATTCTTCTAAATTTGAATATTTTTTTAATGTAAACTTTAAACACCTGTTAAAGACTATCAACATTGATTAAGTGCAATCCAGCTACTCTATTTCAACAAATAAACAACTGCTGCATTGTTATAACAAAATATGCAAATAACATTCCAAAATGCAAGAATGAAACAGTGCCCTTAACATTCATGTTACAAAGCTTACTAATATCACACTCAGTCAAAACAGTATACTGGATAAATAGACTTCTGCCTTGTAGAACAAAACATACTGATATTTCTCAGTAAAAACGTGCAGTGGCTTATTTGAAAATAAAATATTTACTTTAACTCAGAAATGGTTTAAGATAAAAAAAATTAAAATAAATGTTGTGAAATAACATTTATTATTAAGATTGTTTGCAGATGCAGTAAGCAGTGTTTCCCAGATATTCTCCCTAATACCTGAAATACAAAAAGAAAAATATATGAATAACTAATTAAGTAACCGTTTGTAGTTCAAAACCATTAAAAATCCTAGACAAAAAATGTCCGTTTAGCCATTATAACCGTTTTCAGACAATATAAGGTTAATGAATGATGAAGTGAGAACATTAAGCTCCCTCAGTGGCGCACTAACGCGCCGTCTTTTTCAAATAGCCTTTGAAATTATCAGTCATTAAAATGAATAAAATGCATGTAACGTAAGTAAACTTTAGCGGTTTCATAGATTAACATTAATGTCAATGTACATACCATCTGAAAAAAAAAGCGTTAGGAGCTGAAACGAGTGCATTGCCAGATAACTACTGTAACACTCCAAATTATATAAATAAACACTCGAAAATATAATGTTCTAAAGCTTGCTGCTGGATAATATATATGTTATAAAGCTAAAATTGCTGATTACTTTGCAGGACAGTTAGTTTCCATGAAGTACTCACCATTTCGGGAGGAAATAGCGGGAAGTTCGAAAATTCTGGAAGAACGCGTTTGCGCATGCGCAGAGGTCCCTCTTGTTCGTCCAACATAAAATTGTTTGTGTGCAGTTAAATGTTTCATGAACACAGTTATACTCGTTGCCTTGATGAAGCTTTCGTAGTTGAGTAATGAAATTTATACAATCATTGAGAAAACATATTTTTCTTTTTTGACACCACCATTATATTAGCCCAACATATATTTCTTTTTTCCAACAACTATTTTCAGGATTTATTTTTTACAGTGTACTTAAAACATGAAACTTCCACATCTTGTATTTCATGTAATGTATGTACAGGTCCTTCTCAAAAAATTTGCATATTGCGATAAAGTTCATTATTTTCTGTAATGTACTGATGAATCTAAAATATATGAAAGTCTAATGTTTATCAGTACATTACAGAAAATAATGAACTTTATGACAATATGCAAATTTTTTGAGAAGGACCTGTATGTAATACACCACACACTGGATGTCATCATTTAGGCTACCTTTTTTTTCTTAGTGGGTGGTACTACAGTGGTGTGAAAAACTATTTGCCCCCTTCCTGATTTCTTATTCTTTTGCATGTTTGTCACTTAAATGTTTCTGCTCATCAAAAACCATTAACTATTAGTCAAAGATAACACAAGTAAACACAAAATGCAGTTTTTAAATGAAGGTTTACGTTATTAAGGGAGAAAAAACCTCCAAATCTACATGGCCCTGTGTGAAAAAGTGATTGCCCCCCTTGTTAAAAAATAACTTAACTGTGGTTTATCACACCTGAGTTCAATTTCTGTAGTCACCCCCAGGCCTGATTACTGCCACACCTGTTTCAATCAAGAAATCACTTAAATAGGAGCTACCTGACACAGAGAAGTAGACCAAAAGCACCTCAAAAGCTAGACATCATGCCAAGATCCAAAGAAATTCAGGAACAAACGAGAACAAAAGTAATTGAGATCTATCAGTCTGGTAAAGGTTATAAAGCCATTTCTAAAGCTTTGGGACTCCAGCGAACCACAGTGAGAGCCATTATCCACAAATGGCAAAAACATGGAACAGTGGTGAACCTTCCCAGGAGTGGCCGGCCGACCAAAATTACCCCAAGAGCGCAGAGACGACTCATCCGAGAGGCCACAAAAGACCCCAGGACAACATCTAAAGAACTGCAGGCCTCACTTGCCTCAATTAAGGTCAGTGTTCACGACTCCACCATAAGAAAGAGACTGGGCAAAAACGGCCTACATGGCAGATTTCCAAGGCGCAAACCACTTTTAAGCAAAAAGAACATTAAGGCTCGTCTCAATTTTGCTAAAAAACATCTCAATGATCGCCAAGACTTTTGGGAAAATACCTTGTGGACCGACGAGACAAAAGTTGAACTTTTTGGAAGGTGCGTGTCCCATTACATCTGGCGTAAAAGTAACACAGCATTTCAGAAAAAGAACATCATACCAACAGTAAAATATGGTGGTGGTAGTGTGATGGTCTGGGGTTGTTTTACTGCTTCAGGACCTGGAAGGCTTGCTGTGATAGATGGAACCATGAATTCTACTGTCTACCAAAAAATCCTGAAGGAGAATGTCCGGCCATCTGTTCGTCAACTCAAGCTGAAGCGATCTTGGGTGCTGCAGCAGGACAATGACCCAAAACACACCAGCAAATCCACCTCTGAATGGCTGAAGATAAACAAAATGAAGACTTTGGAGTGGCCTAGTCAAAGTCCTGACCTGAATCCTATTGAGATGTTGTGGCATGACCTTAAAAAGGCGGTTCATGCTAGAAAACCCTCAAATAAAGCTGAATTACAACAATTCTGCAAAGATGAGTGGGCTAAAATTCCTCCAGAGCGCTGTAAAAGACTCGTTGCAAGTTATCGCAAACGCTTGATTGCAGTTATTGCTGCTAAGGGTGGCCCAACCAGTTATTAGGTTCAGGGGGCAATTACTTTTTCACACAGGGCCATGTAGGTTTGGATTTTTTTTCTCCCTAAATAATAAAACCCCTCATTTAAAAACTGCATTTTGTGTTTACTTGTGTTATCTTTGACTAATAGTTAAATGTGTTTGATGATCAGAAACATTTTGTGTGACAAACATGCAAAAGAATAAGAAATCAGGAGGGGGGCAAATAGTTTTTCACATCACTGTATGTCCTCTTCATCCCCAATACACTCCTCCTCTTCTCTGGCCCGCTGGGAGGGAGGGAGAAAGAGAGACAGAGGACAAATTTGCCTACTGTGCTGGTGTTGTACCTTGTAACAGCTACTGATAATGCACTTTATTATAAAAGTCTTACTTATCTTTACTGTATTGCAATGTAATAACACATACTGGGTGCAGACTGGTAGTGTACCTTGTTCGTTGCCTCCTCCTCCTCCTCTTCTTCCTCGTGGTTGTATTTCACGCCAACCTTCGGAGGGAGAGGGAGAAACAGAGGAAAAAGTGACCTGGATCTTGTAGTGTAGTTTTACTTCAAAATTATGTGACAATCGTGCTCACTCATTTACAGAAAACAATCGGTCTGTGCAGTATTCGCGGAGTTTCAGTTAATTTTAATGACGCGTTTCAAAAAGATTTTCGGTTTATTTTCTTTATTTTACAAAAGCACATTGTTTTGTGGATATTGTGAATATACATGAATAAAAGTAGACCCTTTACAGATTCAAATGATGTACTACACTAATGTGTATGATTAAACATGACGGAGCATTTTAAACTCTTTTCACGGTTACCAGAAAAAAAATTCACTTTTTGCCGCCGGCGGCAAGTCAGACTCCTAAGGGTTAACGGCGACAATGGTAGTGTACCTTGATCTTTGAAAGTCTGTCATGACCCTCATCCTGCTTCTCACCCTCCTGGTGCTTATATTTGGAAGCCTCTCCCTTTTTATTGTCAACCTTGAGAGACAGAGAGAGACAGACTGACTTTTAGCCCAACTCTTATTAATTTAAGTTACACCACCTTGCACATACATCTTGTCAACAAAGCACATGAAATCATCATAGATGACACAATTACAAACATACACACATACCTACACATTAAGAAGAGAGAGAGGGGGAGATAACTTTAAGTAAAGCATCAATTCGTGCAATCAGTTACCTTTTTCTTTGAAGCCTTCCCAGTCTGCCCCTGCTGCTCACTGTACTTCGAGTTTGGGATGTGAGGACATTTTGTTTGCCCTTGTGTGTCCTCTTTCTCCATCGCACGCAGTTTAATTTGGAGAGTTTTTTCAAATTCTGGTGCAATAAAATTTAAATGTTATCATGAACTGCAAACGTCTGTCTAATCTTGTTTAACGTTACCAAATCTAACATTAGTCCCAATTGAACTTCGCTAACATTAGCAAATTAGGTAGCTAACATGAGCCAGAAAGCTAAGCTATTGCTAGCCAGGTACCTAGCAAAATCCATTTACACTTACGAGCAAAACCATTTAATTTGGCAACTACATAACGCTAAAGTCAGCGTGTAACATACTTGCCACGTCAATAATTCTGGCTCGGTGCACCGGCCAGGGTTTGCGGCCTTTTCGCCATTCCACCAGCTTCTCGGTTTTATCAGTCCTTTCAAGAAAATCTTGAACTGAAAAATTCCGGACACAGTCGAGGGCCAAAATACTATGGGCCCCTCTATCCTCACCCTCAGTCCATTCAAGTAGGACATAGCGGATCTCCAATGGTGATATCGCCATTTATACTCACAGCCACTATCTGAGCCACACGAGCTAACCGGAGCGCACGTAAACCACTCCCAGCTGCTAACCTTCGGCGCGAATGCCGCATGCGGATGACATCATCAACTACACGACGCTGATCTTTCGGCGCGAATGCCGTATGTGGATGACGTCATCTACAACGCGACGCTGTAGCGGCCGAGCTGGAGAAACACTTGCCAGTATAAATAACGTTAAGGAAATAATACGCTATCAAAGAAAAGCAATAGATATGGATCCAGTACAGTGGGAGCCACGCCAAAAAGCCGCGACAGTGTGGCTGAAGTGTGAATGGCGTATGAATGTCCTTTGCACGCCGTAATCCCCCCTCCCTTTTCTGGCTGAAAGGCGTGTCAAGATTTCACAGTAAACACGCCCATTCAAGCCCAATGTATTCATTTACCTGGTGCCACCACTAGATGGCGCTTCGTTCTCAAGAACACGTTAAAACAAGCCAGCTGCGCTGAGTTGCAATCACGTGATTTTAACAACCCGCCTCCACCCCCGCCGAACTGACGCTACTAAACTACAGAGATGAAGATGGCGGCTTAACGGATTATTCGTGGTAAGTGATGTTTTATTTTATAAAATGTGTTTGGGGTAGTTTACAGTTTATTTCCCAGTTTAGTTTTTTATTGGCTGTTTTAAATATCACTGGCAGCACCAGCAGCGGTCAGATGTGACTTTAGATAACTTAATGATCTGTTTACCAAGTCTGGAGTTAATATTACAGCTTACTGTCAGTGTCACACACTCACAATGTCACTCCACTTTAACTCAAAAACATGCTCAAGCTTCGACAATACTATTAATGTCCCTATTACAAGAGCTGCACTACCCGATGAAGAGTGTTTGTGTTCTCTGTAAATACTGAGAGAATCTCACCGCGTGTTGTCTGAATAAATTCAGCGGTTATTTATTCTCTGGTTAAGAGTTAATCTGCAGGTTATTTCTGTGACTGTAATATAATGTGATGCAGTTGATGAGGGACACAGACTGAGGGTAGCTGTACAGGAGCTAGTAACGCTCATAACCCGGTTTATATTTTACACACTTTGTCCGGGACTTTCCGCGGTAGCGCGAGCGCTTAGTTAACGAGCTGAATAACAACACAGAAGTGTTTATCAGTTAGGACGAGGAGGAGGGGGGAGGTGTGTGTGTGGGGGGAGGGGAGGGTATGAGGGGCTTCAGTAAGTTATAGTTTGGCTTCAGGGATGAACTAATGCTCATATACGAGTGTTATATCGCTTAACTTATTTATTTGAGAAGCGCATTAAGTAAATTCTCACTTAATTTAATGCAGACGATAATACAGACAGTCAGTGGTTAACACTAACACTGTTCACTGGTTAACACTAACACTGTTCACTGGTTAACACTAACACTGTTCACTGGTTAACACTAACACTGTTCACTGGTTAACATTAGCACAGGCAGATTATTTACATTACAGAATCCCCAAAACAGTATTTTACACACTCTGTGGTAAATAGGTTTATTAATATATATTATTTTTATTAGAACCATATGTTCTGTGAAGTTTATTTATCTTTGTCTTAACTAAATTCTCCTGTTGTCTTTAAGCAGAGCTCCGCTGTGGACGATTGGGGGGTCAGATGGCTGACGGCTGGACTTTTGGAGCTACAGGACTGGAGGAGCCTGAACAAGCTGTTGACGGAGCTGTAGGAGGGATGACGTCACAGTCCGACAGCTTTAGAATGATGTTTGATCAGGTCTACTGTATATTCTGAACATAGAACAATACAGTACTTTGGGGGAAACAAAGACTTAAACTGTTCCATGTTTAATAGTTTTGATATTTGAAAAATTAATATTTTAATGTAAAAGGACTATAGATAGAGACTTATAAGCAGCTGGTGTATCCGGGTAGTTTAATGAACTTTAAGCAAAAAGACAACATGTATTCATCTGTTTTATATAAATTACTGTTTTAACTTTGACTAGTTTTGGAAGAATAAATTGAATTGTTAAAGTCATGTTTTGCGTGTTTTAATTTTGGGGGATTGTTTGGGTATTTAAAAATTGTTTAGTTGAACCAACAACTTCAATTGGCAAAAAATGGGACACAACTTTGTTTTAAATAGTCAAAGAGTTGGGCTGAAAATAATAATAATAATTATTGATCATAGAAACAAATGAAACCAGTTAAACACTTGATTATATGTATTTGTGATTGTGACCCATAATAATTTTTTCTCAGTATAAATAAATGTTTTGGGTTTTAAGAACTCCAAAAGAGCAACGACAGACTTGGTATTCTCCATTGAGGTTTCTCACCTTCCACTCCTGAGTAGGACATGGTGTTAATTGCTCTGTGTGTGTGTGTTTTTGGCGGGGGGGATGGCTGTGTGTGTATTTTCGGCTGTTCAGCAGTTCTAAACACAAGCACAGTTTTTGTCCTTAACTAAAATACTTCAATACGTTAATAATGAATTTATTTTGTTGAATAAGGTAATAAGCGATGTTTAAACCAAACCAGTAAGTTAAGTAAGTGTTCCATACATTAAAGTACTGTGTATAACCAAGTGCCCTAGCAAACACAGTTACAGTACAGTTTACAGTACAAACAGAGTGTGTGCGCTGGGGGGATTGGAAGGTGAGTGAGAATACTCATTTACAATACAAAAGACGGTCAGAGGCAGGGCCGTTCTAGACCAGACAACACGGGGTGGGGGAGGGGGGCATCATGTTCGAGCACTGTTTTTACCTGGCCTTACTGTATAGTAACAGTATTGTATTTGCTGAATTGTGTTGAAGCACGCAAACCCCCTGACCACAATAAGGTGGCAATCCCTCAGGGGCAAACTAAAAAATAAATATATATATAATTATATAATATCCTTAATCCAGATTTTATCAATCAATGACATAACATTTATCTAAGCTGGATGGTCAAATTCTCAAAAACGTTTAACCTAAAGTGAGACTTAACACACTATAACTAAAATATTTACAAAACTGAAAGGTTGTCTTATGAATAATAAAAAATACAAACTAAATTAAAACAGATGGGCTATTGAACAGATCATAATATGTTTTATGTTTTCTGATTATAAATGATATATGGGTTGATTTTATAAAGGCTAAATGAAATAGCTAGTTTTGGTAATGTCAGTCCAGTAACTATACTATGTAAAAGTAATTATAATATGAATTAATTAAGGGCAGGACCTAACCTAATGCTAATAATTTACACCATGATAACATTAGTATTCATGTTTTTGTATATATTTTTAAATGTTCAAATGAACGTTTCAGAGTATATAATTTGTCGTGTCATCTGTGATTGAGACCCATGAGTTAAATTGAAATATTTTTTATAGGTAGTAAGCCAGGTTTTAGTAACCTTGGATAAATCAGCATGAAAGCCCTCTCTCGCGCACGCGCTCTCACGCTGTCTCTCGCACTCACACACACACACACACACACACACTGTACACACACAGACACACACAAATAATACATGAAATCGCGTAAAACCAAATGAAACTAGGGTAAAAAATATGAGCAGTAAAATACAGTAGTATCCTGTAGGTGATTCCTGTCCTGTGATAACAGACACTAACACTCTAGAACTGTTTACTTCTGTTAGTTTTGTTTGCAAGTGTGAATGTTTATGGGGATTAAATCTGTCTCTGCTGCTGCATCTATACACCGTTGTGATAAGTGATTTATGCCCCATCAGATCTTTAATGTGGGACGTTATGCTGGTTAAATGACTAAAGACACACTGATCCGTATAGGCAGATATTTGTTCCAGATATTATGCGCCATTAATCAATTTGTTATGCCAATTTGACTTTCAGCGAAAACATCAAAAAATATAACGAAAACAAACCCAAGCACAAGTTAAATTTTAAGTTTTACTTTCAAATTAAAATTTAATTTGTCACATACACAGTGCGATATGCAGTAAAATACTTTGGGTGCTTTAGGTGAGACTCGAACTCGGCATTGCTTCACCTGGACCGCTTTATAAGTATCACGCGCTAACCGATTGCGCCACGGGAGCCACACGGAAGTTGGTCTTGTCAGAGTACCCTCTCTCTCGTGCACACACACACACACACACACACACACACACACACACACACACACACATGAAATTGCGTAAAACCCAACGAAATATAAGCAGTAAAAAAAAAAAATCAGTAAAAATACATTAGTATAACAGGCGCTAACCCTCTGGAACTTTTTTACTATTGTTTCCAAGTGTTTATGGGGATTTAATGTGTCTCTGCTGCCGCATCCATTCACAGTTGTGATAAGTGATTAATGCCCCATCAGATTTTTTGACGGGGGAGCATTATGCATGATTAAATGACTAAAGAAATACTGATCCATATGGGCAGATATTTATTCCAGGTTGCATGCGCAATTAATTGCCTTTCTTATGCCACTTGTAGACTATCAGTGAAAAAAATCAGCGAAAACATCATCAAAAATATAACGAAAAGAAACCCAAGCAGACGTTACATTTTGAGCTTTACTTTGCAGCAAAATATTATCTATCAGTATATTAAATGGAACTAGGTAAAATACACAGTAATGTAAAATACTGTACATAGCCTGCGTTTTTATTCCGTACCTACAATGATCGGTATAGACAAATTACAGCCGCTACCGTGTCTTTAAGGATCATTTCAGGATGTCTTAAAAAATATTTCACTAACTAATTTTATTAATTCATTATTAAATAATAAATAGCATAATCATCATGGGTTGTGTATTGAGTGATTTAACAAATCTGTTTTATTAATCGGTTTGTTGTTGTTGTTTTTTCATCTATTTATGAAACTATGTTGACAATGCAAGAACTGTCTGTATATTAAAGATACGGTATTGGGTTTCCTGGACACTGCAGTTAACTGTGCCAGTCAATGCTCCATCTGGCGGAATTATACGGCATTGCAACCATCTTTTTAGAAAGCGCATGGGGGCGTTTATGGGGCGGGGCATCGTTAACTTCCTAAAATATTCAAGTTAGGTGTTTTTTGATTTGTTCGTGCATGTGCATGCACACTAGTTACTGTAAATCATCATACGATAATTCCACAACCCAAACTTCAACCTGATGTTTAAAGTGGAGCACAAATTGGAAATACCATATTATTTTGTCCTGTCCATATTGCAACGATAACAATGTTTTTATATTGTTAAAAAAAACACAAAACATTTAAAGTTTTGATTCAGGTGCAAATGCAGCATCTCTCTCAGCTGGCCACATACAAAATGACAGAACCTGTCTCTCACTGTGTTTGGCCAGATGAAAATGGTGGTCAGGGCCTGATGTCACTCAGAAAAATATACATGTGGGCAAGAGTGCATGGTTATTAATTTATGATATTATGACAAAAAAAATCAATGGAAAGGACTACTGACGTAGCTTCCTGTTTTCGTATTGTTGCCGCGAAAGTTTCGCAACGCGCGAGTTTCCTCGTCTAAAAACAACAAACGGAATTCATCTCCAAACAACTAAAACTCCGACACAGAGGGTACGTTATAATGTCTACCGTTCAGCTTGTTCAGTGTGTAGAGTGCAGGATGTTTAGGCATTCTTCCTCCATCATTAGTGATAATTTTATTTGTGATAGGTGTGTGTTAGTGAGCACTCTGACGGAGAAGATATCAGCATTAGAGGAGCGCATCCAGACTTTAGAGAGTGTTAGACAGTGTGAGAGCAGCGTTATTCCTGTAGCGGACAGTCTGGGTGCCACAGGCGGAGATAAACAGCCCCCGACTCCGGCATTAGAGCCCTCACAGCGGGGCGAGTGGGTGACGACTCGGCGGCATACTCGTTCAGCCAAAGCTAACGCTAAGGCTAGCCCACCGGAGCACACCTCCTCTGCGCCTCACGTGTCCAACAGGTTTGCTCTCCTCAGTGCTGCACCCGCTGAGAAACCTGAAAGAGCTCTCGTTATAGGAGACTCTATACTGAGGCACGTGACATTAGCTAGACCTTTAGGGGCACCAGCGGCAGTGGTTAGGTGTATCCCGGGAGCCAGAGCACCGGACATAGCAGGTAATCTTAGGGCTCTAGGACAGCATAGGTTCTCTAAGATAGTGGTACATGCTGGAGCTAATGATATACGCCTTCGTCAGTCAGAGGTTAGTAAGAATAACTTTACAGAGGTGTTTAAATTAGCGAAGGCGATGTCCGATGAAGTAGTATGCTCTGGTCCCATCCCAATGAGACGTGGCGACATAGCTTACAGCAGGTTATGGTCGCTGAACCGCTGGATGTCCAGGTGGTGCTCCGAAAATAATGTGGGCTACATAGATAATTGGAAGACCTTTGAGGGCAAAGCTGGCCTGTTAGGGCGGGACAGTGTCCATCCCACTCGGGAAGGTGCTGCTCTCATTTCCTGTAGTATAGCTCATAGTCTCAGTAGAGGTCTAGTTAATCGGTGACAATCCAGAGCCCAGGCCAGGGAGCAGACAGACAGGCTAAACCAACCGTCTGCTAGCTGCATAGAGTCGTCACTCAGGGTTCACCATATTGAGACTGTGTCTGTTCCCCGATCTAAGCAAAAATGTAGAAAGACCCAGAAAGTCTGTTTCAATAATCTAATTAACATAAAGACCACAAACTCAGATCATACTGAATGCGCAGCCGGCACCTCTGATCTGAAGCTAGGATTGTTAAATATTAGATCTCTCACATCAAAAGCAGTTATTGTTAATGAAATTATCACAGATCAGGCGTTTGATATACTCTGTTTAACTGAAACATGGGTTAAACAGGACGAGTATGTAGCTCTAAATGAAGCTAGTCCTCCTGGATACAGCTACATACACCCAGAGGTGGAAAGAGTAATAAAATTTTGTACTCAAGTACAAGTACTGTTACTTCAGTAAAATTTTACTTAAGTACAAGTAAAGTTACCATTATAAAAATCTACTCAACTAAAAGTAAACAGTAGCTCATTAAAAAATTTACTCAGAGTAAAAGTTACCGAGTTACTTTTTTATTTTTATTTTTTTAACAGCGGGGGTGGGATGAGGCATTCTAGCGTAGTTCAAAAAAGATGAGCAGATATAAATCTCAAACTAGTTGTTTTTTAACTGAAGGAACACCTTTGCATAATAAAGCTGTTGTCTTTCTTGTGCTTGAAAATCAAAGTGGTCACTTAAATATGGTGTTACGTCCCAGTCTAGGGTCATACAGCAAAAGAATGGTTCAGGGTTCTATTTTAAACTGTATGGAAATGGTGGTATATGGCAGAAAGAACTAGATCCAATCATTAACTGATGAAAAAAATGAGGTTTGTATACACACACACACACACAACAGGAGGAGGATCAGATTCAGGATGGACCCAGGCCAAAATAATAAACAAAATGGTATTTATATTTAGTAGCTAGATTACCTGCAAAAAAAAAAAAAAAACACAAACAAAAATACAGGTACCTTCCCGGACTCCCTAAACCTATATAAACTATATAAAATATAAACCTAAGCTAAACTATATAAAATTCCTGGCTCAAAAAAGTCTGACAGTCTAATATTTCACTGGATTGTTTTAGCTATGATTAAGCTGTGGGACTGCTTTGATAACCTTATATATATTATGTATATATAATTTTATCACCCCCCCCCCCCCCATCATTCCGTACAATAAGGTAGTCAGCTATCTTCATTTTATTGCCACATAACATCCTGAGCAAATAAATTCCCAAATAAACTCCCTCTTCCAAAAATAAATGGCAGCCACGCCCCTGCTACTAGTGAGTCCACAGACATACAGTGAAATTATCTATAAATATATACAAAGACCAACCAAACCAAAGGGACAAAGCAATAATCAAAGTCAATTGGAGGCAAAAAGTCAAACCAGAATACACAACCAAATATCAAAACGCCAAAATCACAACCTCTTTCATCTTTCGCGCGTCTCTCTCCAGTCGCGCTAGTCGATGACGTCACTCAGGGCGGAAGCGACCGTGTGGTAGGTCAGGAAGATGCCGATGTCAGAAAACCTGGAGTGGAGTCTGGAGCGGCGCGCGACCAGGACTTGATACACACACGCGGCGCAACGGAGCATTTATACAAAGCATAATATTTTTTATTGTTTTATCATTTTCATTCATTTATTTTTTACTCAGTAGCGAATATGATTTAAAATGTAGCGAATTACAATACTTCCAACAAAACGTACTTAAGTAAAAGTAAAATTACAGATTTTTAAAACTACTTTAAAAAGTAGAAATACACAAAAAAGCTACTCAATTACAGTAACGCGAGTAAATGTAATCCGTTACTTTCCACCTCTGCATACACCAGCCTCGGTTAACTGGTAGAGGAGGAGGCGTCGCAGTTATTCATAATGATAATCTGTCTATCGTACAAAAACACGGACACAAATTTAACTCATTTGAAATTCTCTATAGTAACATAAGTGTATTTAAGTATATTAAATCAGCTCAGTCGATTCCACTAATTATAATTTACAGACCTCCAGGGCCGTATTCTGAATTTCTTAGTGAATTTGCAGATTTCATCTCAGACCTGGTCATTTCTGTAGACAAAGTGTTAATTGCTGGAGATTTTAACATTCATTTTGAGAATCCAGAAGACCCTCTGAGAACAGCATTTATATCCATACTGGACTTCGTAGGTGTAAATCAGTGTGTAGTAGGGCCCACTCATAAAGCAGGTCACACTTTAGATTTAGTAATATTCTTCGGATTAATTATAAGAAATGTATTCACAATTCCACTGTCTGAAATTATCTCAGATCACTATCTTGTCTCCATTCAAGTGTGTCACAGTGATAATGTACGCACAGCACCGCGCTACCGTATTAAACGTACATTCACATCAACTACCACACAGAGTTTTATCAGTAATCTCCCAGAGTTACCAACTTCGATTAGGCCACCGTCTAACCCCACAGAACTTGATCAGGCGACTGAATATTTAGAGTCGACACTTCGTTGTACCTTAGATAATGTAGCTCCAGCTAAAAGAAAAATTATTAGAGAT
Organism: Channallabes apus; assembly: GCA_030522415.1. Taxonomy (NCBI): domain Eukaryota; kingdom Metazoa; phylum Chordata; class Actinopteri; order Siluriformes; family Clariidae; genus Channallabes; species Channallabes apus. The sequence goes on along the minus strand of CM060107.1, from coordinate 39,105,769 downwards.
AAGAAACTCGCTCCCTGGTATAACGATCACACGCGCACTTTAAAACAGACTGCTTGGAAATTAGAGCGTAAATGGCGTCAAACTAAATTGTTGGTATTTCAAATAGCATGGAAAGAGAGCATCCTGAACTATAGGAAAGCTCTTAGTGTAGCTAGATCAACGTATCTCTCCACTCTTATAGAAGAAAATAAAAATAATCCTAGATTTTTATTTAATACCGTAGCCAAATTAACCAGAAATAAGACCACTACAGAAATCTCCACAACATCATCATGCAATAGTGAGGACTTCATGAACTTTTTTAATAATAAAATTGTAAATATCAGGCATAAAATTGAGGCTTTGAAACCAAACAATGTAATTGATACTGATGTTAACCTAGCCATGTCAGATTCAAACCTAGAATACTTTACTCCTCTTGAAGAGAATGAACTAATCTCTTCTGCAAATTCATCAACCTGTATATTATATCCTATACCGACACATTTTCTTAAACAGATAGTACCAGTAATAACAGAACCGATGTTGAGAATAATTAATTCCTCACTCAGCATTGGTTATGTTCCAAAATCTTTTAAAGTAGCAGTTATTAAACCAATAATTAAGAAACCTGACCTCGACCCCTGTCAGCTGTCCAATTACAGGCCAATATCAAACCTCCCCTTTATCTCTAAGAAGTAGCGGAGCAGCTATGCTCATATCTACATAGAAATGGCATACATGAACTGTATCAGTCAGGATTTAGGCCTCATCACAGCACAGAAACAGCACTCGTTAAAGTAGTAAATGACCTCCTATTGGCCTCTGATCAGGGTTGTGTAACTATGCTTGTATTACTCGTCCTCAGTGCAGCTTTTGACACTATTGATCATGCTATTCTTCTTCACAGATTAGAAAATTTAGTAGGAATTAAGGGTACAACCCTCTCCTGGCTCAGATCCTATTTGACCGATCGTTATCAGTATGTAGACGTAAATGGTGATTATTCTGCATGTTCTCTAGTGGAGTTTGGCGTTCCGCAGGGTTCAGTTTTAGGCCCACTGCTTTTTTCCCTTTACATGCTTCCTCTGGGCAACATAATCCGTAAGCATGGTATTAGTTTTCATTGTTATGCTGACGACACACAGCTATACAGATGTCGCCATTAAAAACCTGCGTTTCGAGAAAAGGGATCCCGTGACTTGCCGCGGCTTTGCGCGGCTGCGTGCGGGAAGCTGTGAACATGCCCTTCATTACCTGTAGGGGGCAGTCGTCTTTCAGTCTGAAGTATTGTGTGTCTACTGAAGCCGAAAATGTGTGCAAATTAAACTGCGCATGCGTGTTTGGAGTCGCTGTGCCGGCGCTGTGGATCAGTCGGTTGTGGATCATCACGGAGGTTACAACACGGTGTGGCTGCTGCTGGAGTTTGTCGTGTTCGAGGTAAGTTTAGCTTTCTTTTTTGGATGTGATTCTCGCTTTCATGACTCCCAATTAATGTTCATTTTAATCTCAGGACGTACAATTAGCAATTTCAGTTTTTAATAGTGTGGAGATTCACAAAACACCGTTTTCGTGTAAAAACCTGAACCTACGGAGCCCCCATGGGTCCTGTGGTAAATAAATAAATAAAATAATAACGAACCGAGCGCGCGGATTAATACACTGTGTTTCTTACCCCCAACCCGAGTGAAAACGGCGTCTTCAGACAAAGCCTCGCCAGTTAGATGCCATTTCTGAACAAACTGAGTCGTGTGGGTTAAAGCATTAAATGGTAAAAGAGCACTAGCAATAAACGTTTTTTTTCTGAAGCCGGACTTTATTAATGAGTTACGAGTAAAGAACCTGTACATATGTTCATACAGTATTGACAGCAGCTCTAATTTACTGCGGTAAAGCCAGCCGCGGTTCAGAAAAACACGGTCAAGCCAGCCGCGATTGATTTTAGTGCGTGCGCATATTACAGCGATTACGGTAGTTTCATGAACAACACAGAGAGAATGCCCCATATCTGAAAAATGCTGCAGTAAAATAGTTTCATATGTGGTGTGTATATAGTATGGGACGTCCTGAATAAGAACTGATCATTGTTTTTTTCTACTTATTAGAAATGGGGTCTTTATACCCCTTTAAAATGTAATAATGCCCCATATCTGAAAAATGCTGCAGTAAAATAGTTTCATATGTGGTGTGTATATAGTATGGGACGTCCTGAATAAGAACTGATCATTGTTTTTTTCTACTTATTAGAAATGGGGTCTTTATACCCCTTTAAAGTGTAATAATGTCCAATATCTCAAAAATGCTGCAGTAAAATAGTTTCATATGTGGTGTGTATATAGTATGGGACGTCCTGAATAAGAACTGATCATTGTTTTTTTCTACTTTTTTTTTTTTTATCATATAATGTGTGTACATTATATGGGATAAAAACTGACCATGGCGTTTTATACTTACTAGAATTTATTTTTTCATAGGTCTCTGAAGTGAAATAAAGGCATTTTATTTAACTTTTTTTCCCCATTGTGAACATTTGTTTATTTGACCTCTCTTCCAAAGCAGACGTTAATCCTCATTATAGAAAACATTCATTGAAGAATAACTGCTACTTTTGAACAGTAAAACAAAATAAAAATCAATTCTGGTATTTAGAAAGACTAAATACATTATTTTGTCTGTTTTCTACGAATTCTGCTGTAACTTATCTACATAAAACAATTATTTGAATGGTGAATATTTAAGAAAAATATTGTAACAGACAACCGTCAAAGTCACCAATAAATAACACGGATATTAAAGCAGAAATGCAAATAAATAAGCAAGTAAAAATTGACGAGCATGTTGTATTATCTCTCAGTCCTGGGCGTCTAAATGAAAAGCGCTCTGAAAACGCGTTGTCTCTGTGTCGGTCCTGAAACTACCGTAATCACTAATATGTGCGCACACTAAAATCAATCGCGGCTGGCTTGACCGTGTTCTTCTGAACCGCGGCTGGCTTTACCGCAGTTCTAATTTGTCTAAATCGCATTGCAGACAATAAAAATAAGTCGAGTCATCCTGTGACCCTACATGCTTAATCTTTGCACACATGATTCTTGCTTCTCACTTTTTCCTTAATCCCTCACTGTTCTATCTTGTATTTTCTAACGGTGTCAGAAACTTTGTGTTAGTAGCACTGCTTGACGCCTTCCTCTTTTGTAATTTGCTTTGGATAAAGGCAAACTTACAAAAGATGAAGAAATGCCTGAATGTAGTTGTACGAATAAAAGATTATGTAATGATACAATGTAAATATTTTCACAGAAACAAAGTGTAAAGATGAGACGTGAATCTGAAGAGGATCTCTTTGATGATTGCCTGGTAAAGCATTGTTTTCTTATTAATTATACAATTTATTAATACCTTGAATATAGTGTTTGTTGTATTGGACAGAAGCATATAAATGCAAATGTATATATAAATGAGTAATTATTGAACGAATTTTCATGTTTGGACTAACCCTTTAAATACAAACTCAGCATTCATCATAGGATTTCCTGACACTGTAAAGCCATCTCATGCCATGTTTTACTGATGCAAGATAAAGCAATTTAACCCAAGTTTAACAATATGAAGTATATGAAGTGATGGTCATTTTTTTATTATCATTTATTTTTATTATTATTTTTTTCTCAATGAAGTCAGCACAGGTTGAAGCAATTCAGATTTTTTTGCTTTTCAAAATAAATGATTTATTTTCTTGTAAATTTTATGCAGGGGGACAGACGAAGTGACACCTTCTTAAAATCCTTGTCGTCCGTGCTGTTGAAGGGGAAGAACCGGTTGGTGTATCCATAATCCTTGAAGGAGAGGCTATTTTCAGAAAGTTCTTCTAGAACTTGATGGGATTAAGCTATCACCAAAAGTGCAAGCTTTAAAGATGAAGTTATCAACTTAAAACATTTGATTTGGCTTGACTACAAGTGTTTACATGTTGTGTTTACCTGTTCAGCTTAAAATGTTTTCATGCATTAAGGTTTCAATGGCATACTTTTAAGTGCACTAGTCCAGAGTGCTGATTTGAAAGTTGCAACTTCACTGCTCCAGAGGGCTATTACGTTTTAACGTTTATTCTACAGTTTGTTTAAAGTATTTTCTGCTGCATTTTATTTCTAAATGAATGCTGTATTTTATTTATTTATTATTTTACACAATTTTGTTTAAAACAAGTATTTCAGGCCCTGGTGCCGTGCAGTTTTTTTCTATGGATGCAAAATTTAGCTGAATGCACTTTTATTAAAAAGACAACTTGGATCTAGACTGTGAATGTCACAAATATTTGGTAATGTTGGTGAATAAACTGTTTAATTATATTTTAGTTGTGTGATTTATGAAAGATATAGATGAAATAATTACTTAAGTTTCTTTCCAAAACATAAATTAGCAATGTTTACATTATTATACGGAGTAATAGGTAGCAAACCTACGCCCTTGTGTGTGTGTGTGTGTGTGTGTGTGTGTGTGTGTGTGTGTATGTATATATATGGAAATATAATTAATATTTTCGTGTTTAATTACAAAAAAAAAACATTTTAATGGTTAGTGATTGTTGCAGACATTTACACTATTTTTGAGAACTATTAAGTTCTCCTTCAACGTGTCATAGCCGATAACTGCCCCTTTGAAGCCTTTGAATGGTGTTAAAAATACTTGCAAAACAAGTATTGCAGCCATACATTGGAGGGAACTTCTGAGGTGGTCAGTGATTGATGGCACGGTCGGTCGGAGGGGGTTGTGATCACACCTATAGATCTTTTGTTCTAGGCTATCGGTCAAATATCTCTCCACTTGGAAGCAAAAACATGCAAGGGATTTCAGCATCTCGACGCACATACTAAGCTGTTTATAAAGTAGACACTGTTTGTTTTTTCATTTTGTAATCTTTCCCGTGTTTACCGTGTACTGTACAATGTATATTCATTTTTTAATGAATTACTGTAAATAAACTACACATTCCGTTGATTTACCAGAAATGACTTTTCTGTTTTTTTGTGTGTGCTAAACTAAACTTCAGGGTGAAAGTAATAGCGATTTTATTTGAAAAGTATTATATATTTACAATGCTGATAAGTTCAAGCTTAGATTCATATATAAACTGCTTCAAAGTCTTTCCGTGACCGCTGAAATCCGACAGACGCAGGGCTCAAGGGAGGTGTGTCTGTGTGTGTGTGTGTGTGTGTGCGCGCGCGCGCGTGTGTATGTGTGTGTGTGCGCGCGCGTGTGTATGTCCTATTTCAGTGGATTTTTCCGCTACCGCAGATCAGTTTATCAACTTGTAATATATACATTTTAGGAATATATTAACATGTGCAGACATTTAAGGGTGCGCTGCCCTCTCTTGCCCCTGCGTAGAGCCTACACACACACACACACACACACATCTATCTATCTATCTATTATATAAATACACATTTGGAATCTGCATCTACATTTTCTGTTACAAGTATAGAATTAGGTTCAGCTGAGACTCATGATCAATGGTGTTAGGGTACTTATGTAGTGATAATTAGTTTCAGCCAGATCATTAAAACTAACAATGGACTATGACACTCTTGAGAGGGGATATGAAGGTGTTATTCATTTATTTATTCTCTACAAGGGTGCGAACAACAGTACAGACCAAACTATAACTCTCTCTTACTACTATAAAAATTCTAGATATAAGCAAACAAAATACAGCTTTTTTTCCTCAGAGGTAAACGGAAAAGTGAAGTTGTTCAGCTGTTTACTGTCACTGCAGCTTCTTCAAAGTCTTCCCACTCCGTGACCACTGAAATCCGACACGACACCACGTTAGGCTACGTCTTGACTCATTTGTATACCGACGGTGATTGGATGTTTCCCGAGGGCTCAGGGGAGTGTGTGTGTCTGTGTGTGTGTGTGTGTGTGTGTGTGTCTATGTGTGTGTATAAACAAACAAAATACAGCTTTTTTTTCAGAGGTAAACGGAAAAGTGAAGATGTTCAGTGTCACTATGCAGATGTTACACTCAGTGGAGTTACCGAAATCATTGGTTTAGTCCTCATTGAGCTTTTGTTCCTCTTATGTGAGCATAAACAGTGAAACATTCCACAGGTTTATAATACACCGCGGCCAAGTGAACCACGTTCCCGTCGAACGAAACGAGGCATAATCGTGGTGTTTGCTTCGCTTATGACACACCATAGTTTATTACCTGCTGTGGTAGATCTGAATATTTATTCAAACACAATAATAAAGCTTTATATCCTCAGGAGGGCTCAGTACATTGTTTTAGCGATAGTTTCACGGAAGCGAGTTCAGAACTAATCTAACCAAACCAAAAAAAAAATAGCTGGATAGTTTTGTTCTTCAGAAAAGATATCTGAAGTCACAGAGAGATCCTGCTCTGTAGAAGCTGCCTCAGTCTATTTGTGCAATTACTCCATCCCGCCCTTATCAATGATAGTATAGTAATGATGTCGCTGTTGATTATCTGTTCTTGTGCTTTTGAAAAATAAATATTTTTTTCTAAGAACATGTAATAGGATGGTGTTTATTGCATATATGTATGTTTTTTTGTAATAGGCAAGTATATCAAAATAATTTAACTGTTTAATAGACATGGGTGTTTTTTTTACAGATTCACTGTAAAACATGAAAATAATAATCTATTTGTGAGGTAGAATTAACCCAACATTCCAGTTAAAATGAACCAACAAACCCCAAACATATGGGTAGAACATTTGAACCATTTATGTGGTAGAATTAACCCAGCATTATAATTAAATATGACCTAGCATTTGGATTGAATATTTAACCCATCTTGCTGGGTTAAATTAACCCAGCATTTAGTTAGTCCTATATTTACCCAGCAGCTGGGTTAAAAACAACCCAGATTGTTTTTAACCCAGCATTTTTTAGGGTATATATATATATATATATATATATATATATATATATATATATATATATATATATACATACACACACACAGACATGCGTGTGTCATTTTAATTCAAATGAACATTTTAATCTGTGCATGGGCGTCGACTCGCACGTTCTGTAATGTTCCATTGTCTTTTAGAGCCCATTACTAGAGCAGGTTACTAAAACCTGGCTTACTACCTATAAAAAATATTTCAATTTAACTCATGGGTCTCAATCACAGATGACACGACAAATTATATACTCTGAAACGTTCATTTGAACATTTAAAATGTTAATACAAAAATACAAAAACATGAATACTAATGTTATCATGGTGTAAATTATTAACATTAGGTTAGGTCCTGCCCTTAATTAATTCATATTATAATTACTTTTACATAGTATAGTTACTGGACTGACATTACCAAAACTAGCTATTTGATTTAGCCTTTCTAAAATCAACCCATATATCATTTATAATCAGAAAACATAAAACATATTATGATCTGTTCAACAGCCCATCTGTTTTAATTTAGTTTGTATTTTTTATTATTCATAAGACAACCTTTCAGTTTTGTAAATATTTTAGTTATAGTGTGTTAAGTCTTACTTTAGGTTAAACGTTTTTGAGAATTTGACCATCCAGCTTAGATAAATGTTATGTCATTGATAAAATCTGGATTAAGGATATTTTATTATATAATTATATATTATTGTGGTCTGGGGGTTTGCGTGCCTCAACACAATTCAGCAAATACAATACTGTTACTATACAGTAAGGCCAGGTAAAAACAGTGCTCGAACATGATGCCCCCCTCCCCCCACCCCGTGTTGTCTGGTCTAGAACGGCGCTGCCTCTGACCGTCTTTTGTCTTGTAAATGAGTATTCTCACTCACCACCTTCCAATCCCCCCAGCGCACACACTCTGTTTGTACTGTAAACTGTACTGTAACTGTGTTTGCTAGGGCACTTGGTTATACACAGTACTTTAATGTATGGAACACTTACTTAACTTACTGGTTTGGTTTAAATATCGCTTATTACCTTATTCAACAAAATAAATTCATTATTAACGTATTGAAGTACTTTAGTTAAGGACAAAAACTGTGCTTGTGTTTAGAACTGCTGAACAGCCGAAAACACACACACACCCATCCCCCCGCCAAAAACACACACGCACACAAAGAGCAATTAACACCAGGAGTGGAAGGTGAGAAACCTCAATGGAGAATACCAAGTTTGTCGTTGCTCTTTTGGAGTTCTTAAAACCCAAAACATTTATTTATACTGAGAAAAAATTATTATGGGTCACAATCACAAACACAAATACATATAATCAAGTGTTTAACTGGTTTCATTTGTTTCTATGATCAATAATTATTATTATTATTTTCAGCCCAACTCTTTGACTATTTAAAACAAAGTTGTGTCCCATTTTTTGCCCATCGAAGTTGTTGGTTCAACTAAACAATTTTTAAATACCCAAACAATCCCCCAAAATTAAAACACGCAAAACATGACTTTAACAATTCAATTTATTCTTCCAAAACTAGTCAAAGTTAAAACAGTAATTTATATAAAACAGATGAATACATGTTGTCTTTTTGCTTAAAGTTCATTAAACAAGCCGGATACACCAGCTGCTTATAAGTCTCTATCTATAGTCCTTTTACATTAAAATAAAAAATTTTCAAATATCAAAACTATTACATATTTGTTATTAATAATGTTATTACTCAACAGTTTAAGTCTTTGTTTCCCCCAAAGTACTGTATCAGACATTTTGCAGTTCTATGTTCAGAATATACAGTAGACCTGATCAAACATCATTCTAAAGCTGTCGGACTGTGACGTCATCGCTACCGCAGATCAGTTCATCAACTTGTAATACATACATTTTAGGAATATATTAACATGTGCAGACATTTAAGGGTGCGCTGCCCTCTCTTGCCCCTGCGTAGAGCCCACACACACACATCTATCTATCTATCTATCTATCTATCTATCTATCTATCTATCTATCTATTATATAAATACACATTTGGAATCTGCATCTACATTTTCTGTTACAAGTATAGAATTAGGTTCAGCTGAGACTCATGATCAATGGTGTTAGGGTACTTATGTAGTGATAATTAGTTTCAGCCAGATCATTAAAACTAACAATGGACTATGACACTCTTGAGAGGGGATATGAAGGTGTTATTCATTTATTTATTCTCTACAAGGGTGCGAACAACAGTACAGACCAAACTATAACTCTCTCTTACTACTATAAAAATTCTAGATATAAACAAACAAAATACAGCTTTTTTTCCTCAGAGGTAAACGGAAAAGTGAAGTTGTTCAGCTGTTCACTGTCACTTCAGCTTCTTCAAAGTCTTCCCACTCCGTGACCACTGAAATCCGACACGACACCACGTTAGGCTACGTCTTGACTCATTTGTATACCGACGGTGATTGGATGTTTCCCGAGGGCTCAGGGGAGTGTGTGTGTGTCTATGTGTGTGTGTCTATGTGTGTGTGTCTATGTGTGTGTCTGTGTGTCTGTGTCTATGTGTGTGCGTGTCCTCATTGAGCTTTTGTTCCTCTTATGTGAGCATAAACAGTGAAACATTCCACAGGTTTATAATACACCGCGGCCAAGTGAACGACGTTCCCGTCGAACGAAACGAGGCATAATCGTGGTGTTTGCTTCGGTTATGACACACCATAGTTTATTACCTGCTGTGGTAGATCTGAATATTTATTCAAACACAATAATAAAGCTTTATATCCTCAGGAGGGCTCAGTACATTGTTTTAGCGATAGTTTCACGGAAGCGAGTTCAGAACTAATCTAACCAAACCAAAAAAAAAAAACATCCGAAGCTTCAAATAGAATGAACGAACTAATGAAATTGATATATATGTAATTGATATACTGTATATACAGACGTGTGTGTGTCATTTTAATTCAAATGAACATTTTAATGCTTTCTGCTACACTTATCAACTTATCCACATAAACTTATCAACACATACTCTCCGTGCACGCACATACAATCTCTAAAAAAGTAAAATTAATAACATACATATACAAATAAACAAAAATATAAACGTCTATGTATATTGAAGTTTACGGTGAACGCAGAGTCGGCTAAGCACATGTGATGACGCGCGCGCCCTCACCTCTTGTTACTGCTGCCTATTTGGCCAAAAAATAATTGAACGATATGCCTGGTCCTGGAAAGAGACAATAAATATATATATTTTTTATACATTTATTGCATTGTTTGTTGTTTACAGTCAAGCCATCAACATACAATAAAATGTAAACATGAGATCTAAACTAAAAACTGTGCTCCCTGTGCTGGTGCTGGCAATATCATCTCTTTGTTCTGCTGTCTCCGGCTCCCTCCCTGGTCCTGAACCGTACCATACATACCAGATCAAGAACTTGAAGATGAAGATTATATCTCTCTGGTCTTCTCTCTCTGACGGGTTCCTCCCTAGTTTCTGATGATCTCAATTAGTTTGTAGTGTTGCTTGTCCAAGGAAACCAGTAAACTTGCTTGAAGTGGAGCAGATATAATTCTCAGAAACTCATTACTGATCTTTAAAAAAAAAAAAAAAAAGGTAAAAACAAAAACTGGACTGGCTCAAGTTCTTATGTTAGCAAATCTTAATTACAGTGTGTATAAAGTATAGAAAGCAGTACACTACAAACAGCACTCACTCCAAATTAGCTTGTTCTATGTTTACGTCACTTTCCTATTAATTTTTACATCGTTAACCAACGGTACTTAAATATAATTATTTTCTTCGGCGCCGCTGACTTACTGTATAAACTCCGGTGTTTTTGAAAATCACCACGTTAGTTAGCTAATGCTAATGCAGGTAATATAGGTGGTTTTAGCTACAGTAGCAAACACGGACACAAAACTCAATCTACAAAGTAGTTGTTCCTGACATAAATCATGAATTTGCTCATAGAAGAGATACATTTTGTCAGAGATGAACTAACCTGAGGTGACCAGAAGACGTAGCTTTAGCGGTTAGCCCAATGTAGCGTGGATGGTAAACCCAAACGCGGAGTAACGGCGAGTAGGCAGGATAACCACGCGATTTACTTTAAGGACTCTCACAAAAGTGGAGCAAGGGAAAAACACAAATTTAACCCGCGTCCTATAAATACACACACAACGGCAAGAAGCGATAACCAAAACACAGTGAGTACTCACGGTTTGAAGAAAGCCAACGTTAACCGACATGGGCCGAACTCAATGACTGAGCGGTAAGCCACCGTTTGTTTACTCCTCTTATACTTCCTGGTAGGCGGCTGACTTACTTCCGGGTCCTAGTGCCGGCCGCAGATTGTGTGTGCATGACAGTACCCCCCTGTCCAGGACCGACTCCCGACGGTCCTGGGGTGGAGGATACCCTACGACGGTAGTCTTGGATTAGTTCGGGGTCGAGAATGAACCGGGCTGGAATCCAAGACCGCTCCTCGGGACCGTAACCCTCCCAATCAACCAGGTACTGCGTACCTCTGCCCCGAGGGCGCGAATCGAGGATCCGGCGCACGGTGTAGGCGAGACCACCGTCGATGATCCGGGGAGGAGGAGCAGGGGGGGAGGGTGGAATCATGGGTGATGTGATGAAGGGCTTTAATTGTGAGATGTGGAAGACTGGGTGGATCCGGAGCGCCGCAGGCAGCTGGAGCCGGTAGGTGACAGGGTTTATCCGGTGGGTGATGCGGTATGGGCCGATGAATCTAGGTGACAGTTTCTTTGACTCAGTGTGGAGGTGAAGATTTTGGGTGGAAAGCCATACCTTGTCACCTACGTGGAACAATCGTCCCGGGGGGTGTCGACGGCGATGTTGAATGGTGTAGCGGGCGTTGGCCTGTTGGATGGCTCGGTTGGCTTGTGTCCACAGCCGTCGACACCTGCGGACCAACTGTTGGGCTGACGGCACATCAACCTCCGGTTCCTGATGGTTGAACATCGAAGGTTGGAAGCCGTGGCATACCTCAAATGGGCTTAGCTTCGTGGCTGATGAGACATGGAGGTTGTGGGAAAGTTCTGCCCAGATGAGGTAGCGAGCCCAGGAGCGCTGACGATCGGTAATAAAGCATCTCAAGTAGCGCTCCAGTTGTTGGTTGGTCCGCTCCGTCTGACCGTTAGTCTGTGGGTGGTATCCAGATGAGAGACTGCAGGTTGAATTGATCAGACGGCAGAAGGCTTTCCAGAACCTGGCTGTGAACTGGGGCCCTCTGTCCGAGACGATGTCCTTGGGGAACCCATGCAGACGGACTACGTGCTCTAATATCAGCTCTGCTGTTTCCTTGGCTGACGGGAGTCCGGCAAGGGCTACCAAGTGCACGGCCTTAGAGAACCGATCTACGATGGTCATGATGGTGTTCTTTCCGTCCGAGGCCGGCAGGCCCACGACAAAGTCGACGGCAATGTGCGTCCAGGGCCGACGAGGAACCGGGAGAGGTTGAAGATCTCCGGAGGGGGGCTGGTTGAGGTTCTTGGCCCGGGCGCACACTGGACACGCCTGAACGAACTCTTTGACGTTCTTCGCCATTGATGGCCACCAGAAGTCCCGTTGGAGGAACCGTAGGGTGCGCTGTGTGCCTTGGTGTCCTGCGATGGTTGACGAATGGCCCCACTGAAGGACCTCGGACTTCATGGCGTTGGGCACATAGAGTCGTCCAGGCGGCACACCTGCCGGCTCGGTCTCTAAGGTCTGCGCCTGGCGGACCCTTGTTTCCAGATCCAGGTGAAGTGGTGCGATGATTCTGGAGGAGGGTAGGACAGGCGCGGGGTCCGCCCGGGGTGGCTCCATCTCGAGTTGTCGTGAGAGGGCATCTGCCTTGGTGTTTTTTGACCCCGGGCGGTATGAAAGGTGGAAGTTATAATGTTCGAAGAACAATGCCCATCGCGCCTGTCTGGGGTTGAGCTGTTTCAAACTTCTGATGGTGATGAGGTTTTGATGATCCGTCCAGATGATGAATGGCTCCCTGGCGCCCTGGAGCCAGTGACGCCATTCCTCCAAAGCCCACTTTATGGCCAGCAGCTCGCGGTCCCCTACCCCGTAACGCTGCTGAGTGGTGTCAAATTTTTTGGAGAAGAAACTACATGGGTGTAGTTTCTGATCTGGACCTCGTTGAGAGAGAACGGCTCCAGCGCCCACATCTGAAGCGTCCACCTCAACAACGAATGGTTTACTGGTGTCAGGATGGAGGAGGATGGGAGCGGTGGTAAAGCGGTCACAGAGTCTGTTGAAGGCGGAGATGGCAGTAGAGTTGAGGCGGAAAGGGAGAGAGGAGGGACGAGTCAGAGCGGTTAGGGGGGCGGCAACTGTACTGTAGTCCCGGATAAAGCGACGGTAGAAATTCGCAAACCCGAGAAACCGTTGAAGTTGCTTGAGGGTCTTGGGTAGGGGCCAATGACGCACAACTTCCAGCTTCTGCGGGTCCATGGCCACACCCTGGGGCGAGATGACAAAACCCAGGAACGTGGTGGAGCGCTCGTGAAAAGCGCACTTTTCCAACTTACAGTACAGCTGATGGGCGAGTAATCTCTTTAGGACCGCCCTGACATGCTGGGTATGTTCCTCAGCGGTACGGGAGTAAATGAGGATGTCATCCAGATACGCAAACGCCCACCGCCCTAGCATGTCTCGAAGAACATCATTTATCAGGTGTTGGAAGGCGGCGGGGGCGTTGCACAGTCCAAAGGGGATTACGAGGCTTTCGTAATGTCCAGTCGGGGTGATGAAGGCCGTCTTCCACTCATCGCCCTCTCTAATGCGCACCAAGTTGTAGGCGCTCCGGAGGTCCAACTTAGTAAAGATGGTGGCACCAGAGAGGGCGTCCAGGGCAGAGTTGGTAAGAGGCAGAGGGTGTCGGTTTTTTATAGTGATGTTGTTGAGCCCCCGATAGTCGACACATGGGCGAAGTTCACCCCCTCTCTTCTTTACGAAGAAGAACCCCGCGGCAGCAGGTGAGGAGGAGGGCCTGATGGTCCCCTGGCGGAGGGCGTTGGTTATATATTCCTCCATCGCCTGCGTCTCTGTTGATGTTAAAGAGTAGAGGTGGCCGCGGGGTGGGACTGCGCCTGGTTGTAGATCGATGGCGAGGTCATAAGGGCGGTGTGGAGGAAGATGGATGGCCCGCCGCTTGCAAAAAACTTCTGCCAGGTCCCTATAGGACTCGGGAATGGCGTTGGTGTCGACGTCGGGGGCCTCGGACTCCCTAGAGCACGTCCCAGCCGGCGCCCCTAGGCATAGTTCGGTGCAGGTCGCGCCCCATTGTAGAATCCTGTGTTGTGTCCAGGAAATGAGAGGATCGTGTTGCAGGAGCCACGGGTGTCCCAGGATGATAGGAGGAGATGAGATGGAGGTGACGTGAAATCTGATCTGTTCGTGGTGTTGATCGATGAGGAGGGTGATGGGTTGAGTCTGGGTGGTGATTGGGCTGGTAGATAGGGGGCGACCGTCGACGGAGGTGATCCGAACGGGCTGGGATAACGCCTCAAATTTTACCCCCAATTTTTTGGCATAAGAAGAGTCAATGAAGTTACCTGCTGCCCCGGAGTCGATGAACGCAGTACTTCGGACTCGTTTGTGGCCAATCTGGAGGGATACCTGAACCGTAAGGCGAGATGAGGTGGCGTCGGTAGTGGTGGAGATCAGGAGTGGGCCCGGTGAGTCTCTCCCTCCGCTCACCGGGGATGGGCGTTTCCCGGGCGCAGTGGACAGGTCGCCCGATGATGTTCTGCAGACCCACAATACGCGCACAGGCCCTCTCTAAACCGGCGTGTACGTTCGGCTACGGTCAGGGAGGCGCGCCCTAATTGCATGGGTTCCCCGGCTCCGGTGTCAACCACGGCAGGAGGTGGAGATCCGACAGTTCCAGTATTGGGGTTGGTGAAGGTTGCTGATGGTCGTGGGGTGGTGTAGGAGAAGACGGGTGCAGGCGGCAGGGTTCTCGGGGCTGGCTTCGGGCGAGACAAAAGGCGCTGATCGATCCGCAGGGCCAGTTGGATCAGCCCCTCGAGTGTGGCGGGAAGTTCTCGCCCGGCGAGCTCGTCTTTAATGCGGGAGGCCAGTCCCTCATAGAAGGACGTCCGGAGCGCGGCGTCTCCCCAGTTTGTCTGCACGGCGAGGGTCCGGAATTCCGCTGTGTACCGGCTCACGGACGATCCTCCCTGCCGCAGGTGGTATAGTTTAGTGTCGGTCTCCACCTCGCCCGCTGGGTGTTCGAAAGTCAATCTGAGCTGGCGGGTGAATTCATTGTAAGAATGGGCGGTATCAGAATCGGATTTAAGCACTGCCGTGGCCCACTCAGCTGCCTGCCCTGTTAGCAACGAGACCAGGAGAGCGATGCGTAGCCGATCGGTGGAGTACTTGGTGGCATTGAACTCGAACACCAGATCAAGCGCTGTCAAAAACACATCACATCTCCCGTCCGTGCCATTCCATTTTTCTGGAAGTGCAAGAAAAACATCAGTAGGGGGGGGGGGGGTTGGTGCGGCGCCGCGGCCGCTGCAACGGGAGGCCTGCTAGCCGCGCCCTCAACGGCCGCCCGCAGATCCGCGTTCTCCCGCCTGAGCTCCGCAACCTCGCGGCGCAAGGCCGCGATGTCTTGGACACTCTGGCGCAGAGTAGCGAGCTCCGCGGTTAGACCGTTAATGAGCACGGCATGCTGATCTACCACGCCGCATAGGCGCGCATGCTCCGCTGGGTTTACCGCTTGAGGCTCAGTCATTCTGTCAGAGATGAACTAACCTGAGGTGACCAGAAGACGTAGCTTTAGCGGTTAGCCCAATGTAGCGTGGATGGTAAACCCAAACGCGGAGTAACGGCGAGTAGGCAGGATAACCACGCGATTTACTTTAAGGACTCTCACAAAAGTGGAGCAAGGGAAAAACACAAATTTAACCCGCGTCCTATAAATACACACACAACGGCAAGAAGCGATAACCAAAACACAGTGAGTACTCACGGTTTGAAGAAAGCCAACGTTAACCGACATGGGCCGAACTCAATGACTGAGCGGTAAGCCACCGTTTGTTTACTCCTCTTATACTTCCTGGTAGGCGGCCGACTTACTTCCGGGTCCTAGTGCCGGCCGCAGATTGTGTGTGCATGACACATTTAACATAGAAATGACATGAGTTTGCTTTCTTACCTGGTTTAAATGAGTTTTCTTTGAGAATCTCCACCCGCATGTGATTCAGTCCGTGAAAATGCTGCGTCATTAGGTCATGAGACACGGTTTGAAGCAGAAATGTCCTTTGTGAATGGATTAGATTTAAGTTTAATCAGGGGCTTTAACTAACAGTAACTGAAATACAGGTTCTGATATCCTTCCTTACTTGTTTCAACGTCATGCTCCGGTTTGAGGCGGAAATAAAATTATACCGGCAAAACTATGGTCTAAAGACTGCGCATGCGCAAATCACACTCAACCTAATAAGAGTACCTTGATCAAAATGAAATAATTCACTTTGGTTTCCTGCTGTAAACAGCATTATACTAAAAAAAAAAAAAAAAAAAGATTCACCCATAAGCATAAATTAGACACTTCAGTTAAAAAGAGCAAATTATTTTTTTTACTAATGGAATGAGAAAAAAAAACACATTAAACTAGGTTTACTTTTTTCAGTGGATCCCTCAATAATTTCTGTCTCCTTTGCCTGTGTTTGATAATGTGAAGCACATATACACTCATTCATCATGAAAGATCTATTATAAAACAAAATAAAATTCATGTTCTCTTCAGCACTGTTCATCCGCGTCCTTACATTCATTGTTGTACTTGGTCCGGCTTTTAGATAAAGTCCTTCCATGCGCCATCTGGCGGATATTCAGTGAAGCGCAACACATTTATTTAAAATTCCCGAATGTTGCCTCCGGCAAGACGCGGCACGCCACGCGCTAAATTGCGGCATCCCGCGGGAAAACACGCAGGGTTTTAAGGGCGACATCTGTACGTCTCAACAAAACCTCATGAGAAAAACCATCTTACTAAAGTTGAGCAATGTGTTCAGGACATAAGAAATTGGATGCTAATTAACTTCCTTCTGCTTAATCCGGATAAGACAGAAGTTCTAGTCATAGGACCGCATACAGCTAGAAGTAAAATCTTAGATTACACCGTAACTTTAGATGGCCTTTCTGTTCCGTCAAGTGCAACAGTAAAAGACCTCGGCGTGATTATAGATTCCAGCCTTTCATTTGAAGCTCATGTAGATAATATCACCAGGATAGCATTCTTTCACCTTAGAAATATCGCCAAAATAAGAAATATATTGTCGCTAAATGATGCAGAAACACTAGTTCATGCTTTTATCACTTCTAGGTTGGACTATTGTAATGCCTTACTGTCTGGTTGTTCAGTTAGGTGCATAAACAAGCTTCAGCTAGTCCAAAATGCAGCAGCGAGAGTCCTCACTAGAACCAGAAGATATGAGCACATCACCCCTATCCTATCTTCACTGCATTGGCTCCCTGTGAAATTTCGCATTGATTTTAAAATACTACTCTTGACATATAAGGCATTAAATGGTCTCGCGCCGCAGTATCTGAGCGAACTGCTAGTGTCTTACGATCCGCCACGCCTACTTCGGTCAAAGGATGCAGGCTGCTTATCAGTACCGCGTATTATGAAAACTACAGCTGGGGGCAGAGCTATTTCTTACAAAGCCCCAAAATTATGGAATAGTCTTCCAAATAGTGTTCGGGACTCAGACACAGTCTCAGTGTTTAAGTCTAGGCTCAAAACCTATTTATTTAGCCAAGCATTTTATAAATAGATTTGCCATAAGGTAAAGGAGCAGATCTGGGGGACTCATGGACGTAGAGTATTATGGTGAACTGGTATGTTTAGATGCTGTCTTCCTCAGTCTCATTTGATCACTCAGGTTTGTTGACGGTGAGGTGATTGTTTGCTTTACATCTCAGGGAGCCCTCATGTTTGTGTTTCCTTCTGGCTCTCCCTTTTAGTTATGCTGTCATAGTTAGTCCTGCCGGAGTCTCTGCTTGCACTCTACAGTAAATATACATTCACATTAGACATTGTGACTGTGACCATACCTAATTGCAATCTCTCCTCCTCTTCTCTTCCTCCCCCTCTTTCTCTTTCCTCTCTCCCCCTGTCTCCCCCTTTCTCTCTCTCTCTCTCTGTCGAGCTACACATGTGGTTCCTGAGCTGCCAGTGATCCAGACTCCCTCTGCCCTCCGGACCTGTCTGATCCATCCTGGTGCCCGGTTTCTGGTTGGAGGTCTCATCGCATGGATGCCCCGTGTGTCTCTTTAGGATGCGTCTGGTGTCTGGGGATGATTCTCTATACTTAGAAGATGGTTCTGGCCTCGACTGGTGTGGTCAGCTGTTTCTCTGAGGACTTGACAATTCGATAGTTCAGGACTGGAACTTTCTACAAGTCTATCTGAGTCTCGAATAACTACTGGACTCCATTTTACATCAAGTATTATAACATCAATTAACATAAACTATTATAGCTGAACCTAACACTGTATAAATGCAGAACATTTCCTGCTATCTGTTTCACCCAGATAAGGATGGGTTCCCTGTCGAGTCTGGTTCCTCTCAAGGTTTCTTCCTATTACCGTCTCAGGGAGTTTTTCCTTGCCACTGTCGCCCTCGGGCTTGCTCGCCAGGGAATATCTGAACATTTTGATTCATACACATTCACATTCCATACAAACTTAAATAATTCTTTTGATTGTGTAAAGCTGTTTTGAGACAATGTCAATTGTTAAAAGCGCTATACAAATAAAACTGAATTGAACTTTTTTTAAAAAAATAAACAAATACATTTGAGCCTGACTTCAAATGAAGGTGGTTACCAACCACATGAAATGGTACATTTGAATTAGTCTGTGAAAATTTGGGATTGCTAATCCAATGTTTTAAATTCACAGATGAACCAACCCATACCTGGCCCTAGCTCTTCACCTGGGGAGCCAGTAGAGGAACATCTAGAAGACCCCACAAGTCCAAGTTTAGACCAGAAACCAACAAAAGAACAGGTGGAACTCCTGCTGCTTGCATTAAAACTCAAACACGGATTAACAAATAGTGCCTTGGAGGACATCATGCATCTTATCAACTTTAGTGCTGGTCCTGGTGGGGAATTGGTTAGTGGCTCAAAGTACCTTTTCTACAAAGCATTTGATTCAGTGAAAGACATATTAGAAGTACATTATGTGTGCAAGAGTTGCAACGTAAGCATGCAGGAAGGTCCCTTTAATGTCAAGTGCCCAGTCTGTGACCAGGACACATCAAAACTGCATGCACAGAAAGACCAGTGTTTTTTGTACTTGCCACTACAATACCAAATTAAAAAACTGCTTGAAGACCACCAATTAGGGAAACACCTGAAACACCGTTTTGAGAAGAAGGATGCCTCCATCAAAGATATATACGATGGACATTTATACAAAAAACTATCACCCCTTGCATCACCAGAAAACATATCACTGACTTTCAACTGTGATGGAGTGCCAGTGCACAAATCAAACACAAAGTTTGTGGCCTATTTTGTGTACTGTTAATGAACTGCCAATACAACTACGTGCAAAACATGTTATGCTTTGTGGCCTGTGGTTCGGTCAAAACAAACCATATATGAACACTTACATGAAACCATTTGTCAATGAATGCGTAGAGTTGTACTCTAATGGTCTTATATGGCAAAGTGAGGGTGGGGAAGTTGTCACAAGTAAAGTACTGCTTACTACCATGGTGGCAGATTCAATTGCCCGGCCAATGATTCAGAACTTTAAACAGTTTAATGGGGAGTTTGGGTGTTCATTTTGTTTGCAGAAAGGAACAAGTGTGTTAAAACGCAGGGGGCGTGTAAGGGCTTATCCCTATGAAAAAGCAGAGTTGAGGAATCCCTCCCAGACTGACGATCTGGTAGAAGAGGCTCTTGCTGGAAACCCCAGTAAGGGAGTGAAAGGGCCTAGTATTTTGTCTTGTCTACCTGATTTTAATATCATTGATGGCTGTGTTCCAGATTATATGCACAGTGTGCTGCTGGGTGTGGCAAGAAGCATCAGCACGCTGTGGTTTCATTCTGAAAACAACCAATCGCCATGGTATATCGGACGCTCAACAGAACAGATTGATGTCATTTTAACTTCTATTAAACCCCCTGTAATGTTTCCCGTGTCCCCCGCTCAGTGAAGGAGAATAAGTTCTGGAAGGCACACGAGTGGAACATGTGGTTGTTTTATTACAGCATACCAACATTGAAAGGGGTTTTACCTGAAAAATATCTGAAGCACTGGCTTAAGTTGGTAAAGGGGGTTTCTCTTCTACTCGGTGAGAATATATCACCACTGCACATATCAGAATCTGAGGGGTTGCTAACAGAGTTTGTTCAGGAAATGGAGACCCTTTATGGGATCAATAATGTCACTTTCAATGTACATTTGTGCCTTCATCTGCCCAATACTGTGAGGAACTGGGGTCCCCTCTGGGCACAGTCTGCATTTGTGTTTGAGTCATACAATGGGATCATTTTAGATATGATAAAGAGCAGCCAGGGAGTTTCTCTGCAGATAATGAAAACAGTTTGGCTAAAGGTTGCATTTCCATCATTTTCCCAAAAAAACATGGTGACAGCTTCTGATGATTACTTAGCTCTCTTAGAGTCTTTTTCAGTTGAGAAAAAAATGGTGCAGGAAGTAAGCCGATCTCATGGTGTTACATCTCTGGGTAGGCCTAAAATTTGTATGATCAGAAATGATGATTTTCTGGCCTTGAACAGCATCAGCAACCTAGGAAATAGAGTCATTGTGAAGTATTTTTGCAGAGTAGTAGTTAATGATGAAATAGTTCATTCACAAAACTACTCACATACTTTTCGGAGAAACTCGTACACTGTCATTCTTTCTGATCGAGAGGAAAGTATTTTCTCTGTGAAGACATTCATTGTCTGTGATCTGGGGCAGGGGGAGACATGTTATGCAGTGGGGAAGTACTACCAAAAAGTGAAACAGGACATCTGTGGTCAATTTAAGAATCCTTGTTATTTCATCCCTGTAGGGAAAAGTCTGGGGCCTTTAGTTGCTATACAAGCATCTCTGATAAAAGAAAAGTGTCTGTTCATTAACACTGTGAACAGAAATGTTGACATTGTCTTCAAATTCATTAACCACAGTGAAATGCTCAGATAAATGTGGGATGATGATGATTACTTGAATGTATGTTCTTTGAATATTTTTTTTCTTGCTACGTTTAGACTGTAATGTCCTTTCAGCCATATTCCTCTAGAAACTGCTTTAAGACAATACAGAAAACATTGCATTTTGCATTATATTTGGTGGATGTAACAATGAATGTGTGGATGTGTATGAGCTGTAATGTGAATCTGGAAGTGACTTGAAATTGGAAAAAAAGACTTGATTGACAAAAAAAAAAAAAAAAAAAAACATTTTGTTATACATTTCCTTCTTTTCCACTATTTTCATACAAGAAAGAATTAACCTTGTAAATGTTTCAGGAAAACGTGTAGACATCATAGCGTTCCATCTCCTCACACTTATTTGCCATAGTTAAATTGTAATGCCAATTACATGTGATACCAATTTCATGTGTTTAAAAAACATAAGTTTTTTTTTTTTTAGTTAGTTAGTTCTTAGTTATTGCCTAATAGAAAATATGAGCTAGGCATGCATGTATGACAGTTGCCAAAGTGAGATATGAGCTAAAATGACCAGATCCTGCCATGAGCAATATAGGAGACATTGTATGTACATATAGGGCTTATATGTGGATATAAAGAAGCAATACAGGAGACCTATATGGCCTGTATATGCACATATATGCACCTCAATTTTGCCTACATGTGGCATATATACGCATATATATTATCATATATATGCATATATACTGAATATAGGTTTCATATATGCGCATATGTCCTCATATAGGTGCGGATATATGCACATATATACTGCATATAGGTTTCATATATGTGCATATATCCTCATATAGGTGCGAATATATGCGCATATATACTACATATAGGTTTCATATATGCGCATATGTCCTCATATAGGTGCGGATATATGCGCATATATACTGCATATAGGTTTCATATATGCGCATATATCCTCATATAGGTGCGAATATATGCGCATATATACTACATATAGGTTTCATATATGCGCATATATCCTCATATAGGTTCTTTCCATGTGGGATTGTTAACTGCGTCATCGCGGGGGATCACATTCCGTGCACGAAGCCTGCATTAACCCTTCATGATCCTGCCATGAATCCATCATGCTCCAGGTGGCTGTTTGACGTGGCTCCCACTGTACATGTTGTCTTTTAGCTTAAAGATCATTAAACTACCCGGATACACCAGCTGCTTATAAGTCTCTATCTATAGTTCTTTTATATTAAAATATAAATTTTTAAAAACTATTAAAGATGGAACAGTTTAAGTCTTTGTTTCCCCCTAAAAGTACTGTATCAGACGTTTTGCAGTTCTATGTTCAGAATATACAGTAGACCTGACCAAACATCATTCTAAAGCTGTCAGACTGTGACGTCATCCCTCCTACAGCTCCCTCAACAGCTTGTTCAGGCTCCTCCAGTCCTGTAGCTCCAAAAGTCCAACCGTCAGCCGTCTGACACCCCAATCCTCCACAGTGGAGCTCTGCTTAAAGACAACAGGAGAATTTAGTGAAGACAAAGATAAATAAAGTTCACAGAACATATAGTTCTAATAAAAATAAAATATATTAATAAACCTATTTACCACAGAGTATGTAAAATACTGTTTTGGGAATTCTGGAATGTAAATAAACTTCCTGTGCTTGTTAACCAGTGAACTTTGTTAGTGATATCCACGGTCTGTCTGCATTATCGTCTGATTTAAATTAACCGAGAATTTACTTAATGCGCTTCTCATACAAATAAGTTAAGTGATATAACACTCGTATATGAGCATTAATTCATCCCTGAAGCCTGAGGCGTCAGTCTATAGTTATATAGCGCCACTAAAAGCCAGCAACTGCACAATACCAAATGATGTCGCCATACGCCGCGACGGTAAAAGTCACATACCACATAAAAGACTGTATACTCGCCTCACAGATGTGAAATATATATATATATATATTGTGGCGTGGGCAGGCCAGCGGCTGAAGACCGTCATGCTTTGCGGGGGTTTTCTCTGTCTCTACCATGAGAGAGAAGGGTGTTTGGGTTAGTGGCTTCGGCCAAGTTGGGTGCGTTTACGTGTGTGTGCTTGACCTGTGTATGTGTGCTTGTGCTGAGAGAAATAAACTACTCCCCAGCCATTTGCATTGGGGAGCAAGTAAGCTCACTCGTACTCCAAGATCCCTGCTAGCGTCGAAAAACGCTACATTGGTGTCAGAAGTGGGATGGAGAATTTTGAGGTTGAGCGAACGGCGGAGGACCTGCGAAAGATTCAGGAGGGCCGCCGAGTTGCAGCACGACTCCGGAAGAAGCATCTCCCGGATGGAACCAGTGCCAGCAAAGCGGCACGACGAAAATGGAGCGGCGAGATGAGGATCCCGGCACTGGATCTCGGAACGGAGCCCAACGGTGACGCTGTGCAAGTGTCGGAGCAAGCTACAGCTCTGTGCCGGCGATGTGCGCTGCAGCGGCGCCTTCCTTCCTACAACGGCGCCGTCGAGCCCTACGCGTTCTTCGCCCAAGTGGAGCTAGCCGCCGACTTCGCAGGCTGGTCTCCGGTGGAAACGGCCGTAAGGGTTGCACTCTCGCTGAAGGGCGCCGCGCTCCGGGCACTGGAAGACCAGCGCCGGTGACCGTCAAGAAGCAGCGTGCGAGGAGCTGGCAGTCCGCGCGCCGGGGCTATCCAGAGTGTGAGCCGACTAAACAGGAAGAGCTAGCGTATCGCGCTTTTCTTCGTGGGCTTTGACCGCTGCCGCTCGGGGAGCACATCAGGTTAGCAGCACCAGCTTCCCTCACCGAGGCGCTACGCGCAGCACAGCGCGCTGAACCCATAACTGCGGTGCATCACGGCGAAAGAGCCGAGCGATCGCCCGCAGCTTGGGGGCACTCGGTAGGTGAATCTAGCCGGGGACAGTGCTACCCGTCACGGCTAGACAACGGAATAGTCTCTGGGATTTCGCGGCGATGCCGAGGCAACGCTCCTGGGTCTGAGGGACAGCGTACCCCAGCAGCCGTCGGACGAGCGCCAGGTGAACATCCGGGCAGCAAAGCGCGTCGTCGGTACTGCGAGCGAGGTGAAGAGCGCGTGTGCAGAGTTACTCCTTCGCCGAGAGCATCGCCCGCAGTCGTTTCACCTGCTCCGCCGCTGGTCAGTGAACGCTTTGTCCACTACACGGCAAAGAAGGGCCCCACCCAGCGCTCGCGGGCATCGCTGCTGGACTTTCGGGTGGGGGCACATGTGGAGCGTGTGGGCGTGGACACTCACAGCCGGGGGCGAGGCTTTGCTCCTGGTGAGCAGGTGTGGGTGTGTTCCGGAAGGAAGAGAGGGCGTTCACCCAAGCTCATGTCTCACTGGGTGGGCCCCTGTACGGTACTCGCGCGGCTCTCTGATTTCATCTACCAGGTGCGGTTGGCGGGGCGGACGCGAGTGTTGCTCCACCGAGACCGTCTTGCGCCTTTCCAGCCGCACGCCGGCGAGACAGCGAATTCTGCGGAGGCCAGACCGCATCCGGGACAATGTGCTTCTCCACAAAAGGACCCCGGCGTGCACAGCGCCGACCGCCTTCACGCCTCCAAGACTGAGAGTCATGGTGACCGGGGACGGTCACAGCTCGGGTGGGGGCAGTGTGGCGTGGGCGGGCCAGCGGCTGAAGACCATCATGCTTTGCGGGGGCTTTCTCTGTCTCTACCATGAGAGAGAAGGATGTTTGGGTTAATGGCTTTGGCCAAGTTGGGTGCGTTTACGTGTGTGTGCTTGACCTGTGTATGTGTGCTTGTGCTGAGAGAAATAAACTACTCCCCAGCCATTTGCATTGGGGAGCAAGTAAGCTCACTCGTACTCCAAGATCCCTGCTAGCGTCGAAAAACGCTACAATATATATATATATATATATATATATATATATATATATATATATATATATACAGTACATACAAACCGGATTCCAAAAAAGTTGGGACACTAAACAAATTGTGAATAAAAACTGAATGCAATGATGTGGAGATGGCAAATGTCAGTATTTTATTCAGAATAGAACATAGATGACCGATCAAAAGTTTAAACTGAGAAAATTTATCATTTTAAGGGAAAAATATGGTGAATCAAAATGTCATGGTGGCAACAAATCCCAAAAAAGTTGGGACAAGGCCATTTTCACCACTGTGTGGCATCTCCCCTTCTTCTTACAACACTCAACAGACGTCTGGGGACCGAGGAGACCAGTTTCTCAAGTTTAGAAATAGGAATGCTCTCTCATTCTTGTCTAATACAGGCCTCTAACTGTTCAATCGTCTTGGGTCTTCTTTGTCGCACCTTCCTCTTTATGATGCGCCAAATGTTCTCTATAGGGGAAAGATCTGGACTGCAGACTGGCCATTTCAGTACCCGGATCCTTCTCCTACGCAGCCATGATGTTGTGATTGATGCAGAATGTGGTCTGGCATTATCTTGTTGAAAAATGCAGGGTCTTCCCTGAAAGAGATGACTAGATGTTGTTCTAGAACCTGAATATATTTTTCTGCATTGATGGTGCCTTTCCAGACATGCAAGCTGCCCATGCCACACGCACTCATGCAACCCCATACCATCAGAGATGTAGGCTTCTGAACTGAGCGTTGATAACAACTTGGGTTGTCCTTGTCCTCTTTGGTCCGGATGACATGGCGTCCCACATTTCCAAAAAGAACTTCGAATCGTGACTCGTCTGACCACAGAACAGTCTTCCATTTTGCCACACTCCATTTTAAATGATCCCCGGCCCAATGAAAACGCCTGTGCTTGTGGATCTTGCTTAGAAATGGCTTCTTCTTTGCACTGTAGAGTTTCAGCTGGCAACGGCGGATGGCACGGTGGATTGTGTTCACTGACAATGGTTTCTGGAAGTATTCCTGAGCCCATTCTGTGATTTCCTTTACAGTAGCATTCCTGTTTGTAGTGCAGTGTCGTTTAAGGGCCCGGAGATCACGGGCATCCAGTATGGTTTTACGCCCTTGACCCTTATGCACAGAGATTGTTCCAGATTCTCTGAATCTTCAGATGATATTATGCACAGTTGATGATGATAACTGCAAAGTCTTTGCAGTTTTTCGCTGGGTAACACCTTTCTGATATTGCTCCACTATCTTTCTGTGCAACATTGTGGGAATTGGTGATCCTCGACCCATCTTGGCTTCTGAGAGACACTGCCACTCTGAGAAGCTCTTTTTATACCCAATCATGTTGCCAATTAACCTAATTACTGTTAATTGGTCTTCCAGCTCTTCGTTATGCTCAAATTTACTTTTTACAGCCTCTTATTGCTACTTGTCCCAACTTTTTTGGGATTTGTTGACACCGTGAAATTTGGAATCAACATATTTTTCCTTTAAAATGATAAATTTTCTCGGATTAAACTTTTGATCTGTCATCTATGTTCTATTCTGAATAAAATATTGACATTTGCCATCTCCACATCATTGCATTCAGTTTTTATTCACAATTTGTTTAGTGTCCCAACTTTTTTGGAATCCGGTTTGTATATATATATATATATATATATATATATATATATATAAAGCAAAATGTCTGTTTTTATATTTTTATATAAACTAATGAAAAACTAATTTTAGATTATGTAATTCGTATGAAAAGTTCATAATCATTAGTCTACTTCTGCCGGTGCACTCTGGAAAACTTTATGCGTGCGGTTGAGTGCTGATTAGACTACGTAGGAAATTAAAGAGGAGGATCATGATTCTCAACACATTTAAATAAAATGAACAAATATTTGAAGTAGATAACAATAGCCCACATTTATAAAATAATTTTTATTTAGACTATAAAAAATAATCCTGCATTTATTTTTAGGTGTGCCAGCTGCCACAGTTCTCATACAACTTTTTATCGGAATAAATCATTCAGTAACAAACCTGAATTTCCATGTAAAACAGGTACATCTGTATGAATTAATTGTTTGTTTGTATCATGAGCTATTGATAAGTGATTTATGTAAACGACTCAGTTTAGTAAGTAAATGCTCATTGCTGCGCTGTTTGGGGGAGGGACATGCTGATGACATTTGGTCTGCTGATGACGTTTTGGTGTGTGTGTGTGTGTGTGTGTGTGTGTTTTGAGAAGTGTCAATAGGTCTTACATATTCATGAAAAGGCATGGATTATTCAGTGAAACAGAAGCTCTGCTGAAAAAAGTTAGGCACATCAGTCACTTTACCCCAAATAAAAGGAGGTAAAATTAATAAACCAAGATGCGTGTTTCTTAGCCCCACCCCCTGAACACAGTGTATTCAGGGAAAAGTGTGCCTGCGAGAGGTTGTGCTTGGACCACTGAGCTTCTGCGGATTGTAAAATTGACATTGTTACAGTCTTTTAATCGCTGGAATGGAATAGATGGAAAGTTTCTTCATCACAACATACCTTGTATTGTTTGTAATCACATTATACGCATATGATTTTTAGGATATTTTACAAATAGAAAATACAAATATTTATTTGTTTTTTATTTGCATTTTTTTAATAAAATATAAAATTTCAATATTTTATAAAAATACCAAAATTATTATGTATAGGGTGATTACAACAACAATTTATGTCATGATAAGGAAAATCACAATTTCTTCCATTCCAGGGATTAAAAACAGTAACAATGTCAATTTTAGAATCTAGAATACAGAAGATGAAATTTACACAAATTTAAAAAGAGGCCTGAAGCACTGCAGTTCTTCAGAAGACCCTCAGATCCAAGACAGTCTTAAAGTGGGGAGGGGTGCATTTCAGTTTCAATGTTGTCTGCCATTGTAAAGCACACACAGTAACACTAAAAGAACAACCCAGGATAAATAGGAATAAGAGGCTCTGATTATACTGCACAAATATTATTTAGTACAACAAAATTCCTCTGCGCTCTGGAAAACTTTATGCATGCAGTTGAGCCCTGATTAGACTACGTAGGAAATTAAAGAGGAGTGTTACGACCTCTAGGGGTTAGCCGTAACAGAAAGAGAGAACTAAATGAGCTTACACCAGAGAGATGTTTAATTAGTTTATTTTCAATTTTTCTTTGCACGGGATTTATCTTCAGGGGAAGACCAGGCCAAAACAATAAACAAAACAGACTTTGTTTTAAACCTAAATAACCTGAATTTGAATGAAACAAAACAAAATACAAACTAGCTTACCTGTCTCCCTAAACAATAAACAGAGTGAAAATATATACAAAAGAAATGGCGTCTAACCCCCTACTTCCCGTATGAAAAGAGTTAAATTATTTACAAACTATTTACAAAAAGCTTACATGCAGCCAAATCGGAATCCATATCATAGTCAAAACACGCAAAGGTTCAGATAAACAGGAGAGTCAGTCAATATGGAGTTTAACAAAGACAACACAAACTATAACACACAAACTCTCTTTCTCTCTGGCACAACACTCAAAATCAAACGACAAAACATACGACAGTCAATCAGAATTTCGAAAATACAAGCACACGACAGGTCAAAATCAACGAGGCTCAAAAATGGGCCCAGGCTGAGTGTTTGGGGTGGTCCTTATATCAGGATATGATGTAGAGTAGGACCAATCCGGAGCTCCAGCTGATTAACAGGCCACACCCACCTAAAACAGACAAGTCCAACACAGGAGCAGACAAATCTGACAGACAAATACAAAATACAAATAACAAAGCACATCAGAATCATAACACCCCCAACCATAACATAAAACATGTAATGTTTTACTGGTTCACACGTGACAGTGAATCAGCAATTACATTTTCAACACCTTTTTTGGGGCATATTTTCAAATTGTAACTCTGACTAATCAGGGACCATCGCATTAAACGATGATTGGCATTTGACATTTGTTGGAGAAAGGTAAGAGGATTATGATCTGTGAAAACGGTAACAGGCTGTACAGTCGAACCAATATACACCTCGAAATGTTGCAAGGCAAGGATTAAAGCAAGGGCTTCTTTTTCAATAGTACTGTAGCTCATTTGATGTTTAAGGAACTTTTTTGAAAAGAAACTGATTGGATGGTTCAAACCATCGTCTCCGGTTTGCAACAACACAGCACCGGCACCTGTACCACTAGCATCCACTTCCAACAGAAATTGCTTTTCAAAATGAGGGACTACAAGCACTGGAGCACTACAAAGCAGAGTTTTCAAAGCGTCAAAAGCAGTCTGACATACAGGTGTCCACTTAAAAGAAACAGATTTACAAAGTAACGCCGTGAGATGACTGGCCACCACAGAAAAGTTTTTACAAAAACAGCGATAATAACCAGTCATGCCAAGAAATCGCCGAAGCTCTCTCTTGTTCTTGGGGGCTGGAAAATCGAGGATAGCTTGGATCTTCGAATTTAGGGGACGAACCTGACCGCTACCAACTTCCTTACCTAAATATGTGACTGTAGCACAACCAAATTCACATTTTGCAAGATTTAGAGTAAGGTTTGCATCAGAAAGCCTTCCAAAAACTTCATCTATAGATTTAAGATGGTCATCCCAAGTGTCAGCATAGCAGACAACATCATCTAGATAAGCTTCACAGTTAGAAACCTTAGATAGCACGATAGACATTAACCGTTGAAATGTAGCTCCTGCATTTCGAAGGCCAAAAGGCATCACACAATACTGCAGGAACACATCAGGAGTGGCAAAAGCAGAAATTTCAGATGCACGCTCAGTAAGTGGCACTTGCCAATAACCTTTTAGTAGATCAAGTTTAGTACAAACTTAGCATTACCCACTCGGTCTACGCAGTCTTCCATGCGGGGCATTGGAAAGGAGTCAGCTTTGGTCAGCGCATTGACTTTCCTATAATCAGTACAGAACCGGGAAGTACCATCTGGTTTGGGAACTAAAAGACATGGGGAACACCATGGACTAGAACTAGGGAACGCTAGGTTATGTTCAAGCAGATACTGGGTTTCTTTTCTCATCAACTCTTTCTTAAATGGGTTTACTCGATAAGCCCTTTGTTTGATGGGTGCATGTGAACCAACCTCAATATCATGTTTTAACACATGAGTATTAGAGGGAAAGTCACTAAACAGATTAGGATATTTCCTAATCATATCCTCAATGTCAGCTTGAGCTGATGGAGGTAAGTGAGACAACGTTTCTGAAAGGTTCAATAAAGTCTCTGAATTGCACAACCGAGCCGACGTAAAGGTGGCACTATTCATCTTCAAACCATCAATTTCTGGTGAATACTCAGAGAGTGGAACACTTACCGGGGCAATCGTAAGGAGGGGAGTCTTACCCTTAGAGTCAGAATGCGTCACATATGCTTTCAGCATATTAACATGACAAACACGCGTCTTTCTCCTACGATCAGGGGTGGAAACAACATAGTCAGTGTCACTCAACTTCTCTTTTATCTCATAGGGTCCAGTGAATCTTGCCTGAAGTGCTGACCCAGGCACAGGAAGTAAAACCAGAACTTTGTCACCAGTATGGAATGAGCGTGGGACCGCCTTTTGTTCATATCGGGTTTTCATCTGTTCTTGTGCAGCATCAAGCGAGCATTTTGCCAGTTTCCACAACTGATGCAGCCGATCACGAAACGAGCTAATATGATCCAAAACATTCTTAGTACTAGAGGGGTGGTCAGCTGAGAGAATTTGCTCTTGCAAGATCTTCAAGGGACCACGCACTATGTGCCCAAAAATTAACTCTGACGGACTGAAACCGAGGGAAGCTTGAGTTGTAGTGCGAATAGCAAACAACAACAATGGGACTTCATCCCATTCTTTTTTTTTGTTCAACACAAAACGTTCGGAGCATAGATTTGAGAGTCTGATGAAATCGTTCGAGAGCACCCTGGGACTGAGGGTGATAGGCACTAGATACTTGATGTCTGATGTTTAATTTTCTCATCACTTTGGCAAAAACTTTAGACATGAAATTTGTTCTTTGATCAGACTGTATATATTTAGGCACTCCAAAAGTAGTGCAGAATTTGATAATCGTTTTTACAATGGCATGAGCTTTAAGTGAGCGTAGGGGTATTGCTTCAGGATACCTAGTCGAGGCACACATTAGAGTTAACAAATACGAATTTCCAGATTTAGTTTTGGGTAAGGGTCCAACGCAATCAACCAAAACTCATTAGAATGGTTCACCAATTACTGGTATTGGCCTCAATGGGGCCGGAGGGATTACCTGATTGGGCTTGCCAGATAATTGACATGCATGACACGATTTACAAAATTTGGAAACGTCAGATTTCATCGAAGGCCAAAAGAAATGTTTCAACAACCTATCATAAGTTTTTCGGATACCTACGTGACCAGAAAGTTCATGGTCATGTGCAATGCTCAAAACTTGCTCTCGAAAAGGTTTTGGAATAACAACCTGAAACACAGTCCCCCAGTCATCGGTGACATGACGTGGAGACCACTTTCGCATCAGGACACCATCATCAAAGTAGTAGGCGACTGAATGCTCTGGCAAAATGCTTGGCTCGACAGCAGCTGCAACACAGGAACACAGAGTTTGATCGGCACTTTGGGCCTCAATTAACATGGCTTTCCCGAATGGTAAATCAACACTAGGAAGTTCACACATTTTTACTTCAACTAATTCAGCTTTATCAGCAGTCTCAACAGAATTGTCAGCACACAAGAAGGTCTTCGACAAATCTACGGTGTCTTTTAATTTTTGAGCTTGAGCTCGAGTCACCACACAATCACTAAATACACTAGGAAATTGTTCCTGCAAAGAATCATTTTGTACATCAGGAACATCTGTAACCTCAGGTAAACAAAAAACCTTTTTACCTGCCAGATCGTTTCCCAGTATGAGCGCAACACCCTTAACAGGCAACTCAGACCGAACAGCCAACTTAACTTTGCCTGAAATAATCCCAGAACGCAAATAGACATTGTGTAATGGAACTTTAACCACAGAAAGATCAATGCCTTGCAATAAGATGCTAGAACCACAGCTTGACTGTTCTGAAAATGGCAGCACATTCTCCAAAATTATGGATTGAGAGGCGCCAGTATCACGAAGGATGCGAATTCTTTTTGTCTCGGAGTCTGGGTTATTAAGTGAAACAACACCATCCAAAATAAAGGGCTCAAAGGCAGGTTCAGTAGTTGTATTCAAATTCTCCGTCATGGAAGAACCAAGGGGCCGCTCAATCAAACCAACACTTTTAGAACCTTTTGTTTTCTTGCTATTTTTACGTTTCAAAGTGGGACACATGGCGATGAGGTGTCCTACCTCATGACAGTAAAAACACTCACGATTTTCCTCTTTTACTGCACTCAAATCGTTCTTAGATACTCCTGGTGTATCCTTAGAACTGCGAACACGTTCAAAAAGATTACGCTTGGTGGGCGACGGAAAAGTTACTTTATGAGTAAGCACAAGCTCATCAGCAAACACGGCAGCTTCAGAAAGAGAAGAAACTTTGTTCATTCAGGTAGATCACGATTTTCTCTGGAAGACAATTCTTAAATTTTTCCAATAGTATTAACTCTTTTAATTGTGCGAATGTAACAACTTTAGTGGCAGCGCACCATTTTTCAAACAAATTGGCTTTGTCTCTTGCAAATTCAACAAATGTTTGACTAGCGGTTTTCACGTGGTGGCGGAATTTCTGTCGGTACGCCTTGGGAACCAGTTCGTAAGCACGCAACACTGCATTTTTAATTTCTTCATAATTTAGGCTCTGTTCAAGTGTTAAGGCAGAACAGACCTCCTGTGCTTTCCCAACTAGTTTACATTGTAACAAAAGCGGCCAAATATTCCGTGGCCATTTCAAAGTAGCCGCGATGCGTTCGAAAACAGGAAAATATGTGTCAACTTCACTTTCACGAAACATCGGAACTAACGCAATTTGTCTGCTAATATCACATTCAGGTTGACTTACTTGTAAAGTGCGTCGTGGTGCCGGAATAGGGCTCGGAGTGGATGCATTAACAGGTGGTGATACAGGTAGGCTGGGTGCAACAGCAGTTGAGGGTTGAGTAGGTTGCTTAGCCATTAGCTCCAAGTCTAGCTCCTTGAGCCGGATCGCTCGCTGGGTTTCGAGTTCAATTGTGCGCACATGCAACATTTGGCTCTGATACTGCTGTTTGCTCAATTCTATCTCCAGCTCCTTCAACCTGATTGCCAGCAAGGGATCGCTCGGAGAAGGAATGTTAGCGGGATCTATGCTAGTCAGTTTCCCAGGTTTGGGGAACTCTGCCCCCTCACCTACGGAAGCCGACATTTGAATTGCAACACCCGCCTCACCTTCCTCCAGCAAAGTTCCTCGCTCAACTAAGTGCCTGTAAACCACTTCCTTGATTTCTTGTTTCCTGGCACCACGATTAACCTGGATGCAATATAAATCTGCAATGGCAAACAAATCCTCTTTTCGGCAAATATTTAACTGATCCACTGATGGTTGAATTGCAAACATACCTAAATCAAATTTTTAAGCCATTTCTAATTCCCTCCACCTCAAAATGAAAACCACTAGGCAAATGAATGTACACAAAGCCAATTTTACAAAATTAACACGACAACCAAAAATCCAAATAGGTTTGAAAAAACTTTTAGACGAGCCCCCAATTTCTGTTACGACCTCTAGGGGTTAGCCGTAACAGAAAGAGAGAACTAAATCAGCTTACACCAGAGAGATGTTTAATTTGTTTATTTTCAGTTTTTCTTTGCACGGGACTTATCTTCAGGGGAAGACCAGGCCAAAACAAACAAAACAGACTTTGTTTTAAACCTAAATAACCTGAATTTGAATGAAACAAAACAAAATACAAACTAGCTTACCTGTCTCCCTAAACAATAAACAGAGTGAAAATATATACAAAAGAAATGGCGTCTAACCCCCTACTTCCTGTATGAAAAGAGTTAAATTATTTACAAACTATTTACAAAAAGCTTACATGCAGCCAAATCAGAATCCATATCATAGTCAAAACACGCAAAGGTTCAGATAAACAGGAGAGTCAGTCAATATGGAGTTTAACAAAGACAACACAAACTATAACACACAAACTCTCTTTCTCTCTGGCACAACACTCAAAAACAAACGACAAAACATACGACAGTCAATCAGAATTTCGAAAATACAAGCACACGACAGGTCAAAATCAACGAGGCTCAAAAATGGACCCAGGCTGAGTGTTTGGGGTGGTCCTTATATCAGGATATGATGTAGAGTAGGACCAATCCGGAGCTCCAGCTGATTAACAGGCCACACCCACCTAAAACAGACATGTCCAACACAGGAGCAGACAGAAATCTGACAGACAAATACAAAATACAAATAACAAAGCACATCAGAATCATAACAGGAGAAAGTAAACAACAAAAGCCCACATTTAGGAAAGCATTTTTATTTAGACTATTAAAAAACATAATCCTGCACTCTCTGAGTGGCGCAGTGGTGCTCGCCCTATCATCCGGAGATTGCTGGTTCTATTCCCGCGTGATGCTGTAACCTCTCGTAGCCAAAGGTTTACGGGGAGCTAATTGGCCGAGTCACAAGCGTTGACATGCAACCAGGTGTTCATTTGTAAATGACTCACTACATCCCATTTGTCCCAACGTGAGCAACACAACAATGTGTTTAAAGTACCCGAAATAACCTAGAATTTTTACCTAGAATAAAACAACCCAACGATGTGTTTACAGAAACAACACAGGATTTTTTAATGAGTCTTTCAGTGAGAGTTGTTGTAATGTTATTTTCTGAATATCTATTTTACCAGTTATTTTTATATTTAAAGTTTGATGTCTTTGAATGTATTTTTTAAAATAACA
The DNA here is from genome assembly GCA_030522415.1 of Channallabes apus. NCBI lineage: Eukaryota > Metazoa > Chordata > Actinopteri > Siluriformes > Clariidae > Channallabes > Channallabes apus. The sequence continues at coordinate 39,070,894 of CM060107.1, read as the reverse complement.
ATATACAGATACAAACAGAGATATACTGTATATAACTGTTCATTGTTTGTACAAATGAAATTATCAGCTAGTGAACTTGATCGTCTATCTAAACATTTAACCAATGGTTTTTTTTGGACTCATTATTGTTACTTTTTTATTAAAAAATTTTTAAATTATAAAATATATTTATTTTTACATTATTTCTTTTTAATTATAAATATCAATAGCTCTAGTTCAGATTTTAAATTTTTGTTGTACAGGTCCTTCTCAAAAAATTAGCATATTGTGATAAAGTTCATTATTTTCTGTAATGTACTGATAATAATACATTACACACAACTGAAGTAGTTCAAGCCTTTTATTGTTTTAATATTGATGATTATGGCATATAGCTCATGAAAACCCAAAATCCCTAACTAAAAAAATTAGCATATCATGAAAAGGTTCTCTAAATGAGCTATTAACCTAATCATCTGAATCAACTAATTAACTCTAAACACCTGCAAAAGATTCCTGAGGCTTTTAAAAACTCCCAGCCTGGTTCATTACTCAAAACCGCAATCATGACTGCCGACATGACTGCTGTCCAGAAGGCCATCATTGACACCCTCAAGCAAGAGGGTAAGACACAGAAAGAAATTTCTGAATGAATAGGCTGTTCCCAGAGTGCTGTATCAAGGCACCTCAGTGGGAAGTCTGTGGGAAGGAAAAAGTGTGGCAGAAAACGCTGCACAACGAGAAGAGGTGACTGAGGAAGATTGTGGAGAAGGACCGATTCCAGACCTTGGGGGACCTGCGGAAGCAGTGACTGAGTCTGGAGTAGAAACATCCAGAGCCACCGTGTACAGGCATGTGCAGGAAATGTGCTACAGGTTGCAAATTTTGCATGTCATTCGGAAATCAAGGTGCCAGAGTCTGGAGGAAGACTGGGGAGAGGGAAATGCCAAAATGCCTGAAGTCCAGTGTCAAGTACCCACAGTCAGTGATGGTCTGGGGTGCCATGTCAGCTGCTGGTGTTGGTCCACTGTGTTTTATCAAGGGCAGGGTCAATGCAGCTAGCTATCAGGAGATTTTGGAGCATTTACATTTAGGCATTTGGCAGACGCTCTTATCCAGAGCGACTTACATTTTTTTTATTTTATTTTTTTATCTCATTACAAATCTGAGCAGTTGAGGGTTAAGGGCCTTGCTCAAGGGCCCAACAGTGGCAACTTGGTGGTTGTGGGGTTTGAACCTGGGATCTTCCGCCCCGTAGTCCAATGCCTTAACCACTGAGCTACCCCTGGCCCTGCTTCCATCTGCTGAAAAGCTTTATGGAGATGAAGATTTCATTTTTCAGCACGACTTGGCACCTGCTCACAGTGCCAAAACCACTGGTAAATGGTTTACTGACCATGGTATTACTGTGCTCAATTGGCCTGCCAACTCTCCTGACCTGAACCCCATAGAGAATCTGTGGGATATTGTGAAGAGAAAGTTGAGAGACACAAGACACAAGAATCCGCAAAAGGATTCCCGACCAAGTATTGAGTGCATAACTGAACATAATTATTTGAAGGTTGACTTTTTTTGTATTAAAAACACTTTTCTTTTATTGGTCGGATGAAACATGCAAATTTTTTGAGATAGGGATTTTGGGTTTTCGTGAGCTGTATGCCACAATCATCAATATTAAAACAATAAAAGGCTTGAACTACTTCAGTTTGTGTGTAATGTATCTAAAATATATGAAAGTCTAATGTTTATCCGTACATTACAGAAAATAATGAACTTCATCACAATATGCAAATTTTTTTAGAAGGACCTGTATAAAGAACTCAGATGTGGAAATTACCTTCACTATAGTATTTCTTTGATACAACATATTATGACTTTTTTATGACTTAATTATTTTTAAAATGTGAAAATGTGACCTGCAGGTAGCAGTGGGCTACCTCAGGTTAACCTAGCTAGCATGCTGACGGTGTAGCGGCCTTAAAGTAGTTACCTTAAAAATAATTACATTTAGGCGAATGCCTTTAACACAGCATGGCGTAACAATGTAACTAGTTACAGTAGATAACATTAAAATATATCTAATATTTCATGTTGTAAAACAGAAAAAGTTACTTAAGTTCCCACTCACCACTTCCTCCTCCATGACACACTCCTCTTCTAGCTTGATCCAACTGAGCAAGTTTTCTTGGTTTAATTCTGATATGTTGCGAATGTGTACCGTTTAATCAATAATAAAGTGAGAGTAATCCATCTTATTTGTGTCTCGCCATTTATGGCCTGTCATTTTGGTCAGCACGAGCGGCTCTAAATGCATGAGAACTGTACTACGTACGCGCGGGCTATATGACTGTATTGCACACTCCATAGTTCAAACTCCCGCTGAGGATCAGATGCAATTTTACAGTCTTATTGGTTGGCAAGGACAAATCGTAGTTGTGCATATTTAAGTACTTCTCAACTTTACAATGGAAAAATAAAAAAGGAAGACATTATTGTTTTCCTTGCAAATATACTGTTTGCTTTTGCCTAGTTCCATCTGTTTTGTGCTTTTGTCTGGCAATAAGATAAAGCTGACACTGGCATTCTTTAATAAACCAATGATTCAGAATCACAAACTGCACCTGAACCACACATCACCTTTCAAGTCTCCTGACCTCATATGTTTCATCCCAGTAACCTTTACAAATTAATCAACATGCTATGCATAATAATAATAATAACAACAACCTAATTAGCAGAGGTGGAAAGTAACGAATTACATTTACTCGCGTTACTGTAATTGAGTAGCTTTTTGGTGTATTTCTACTTTTTAAAGTAGTTTTAAAAATCTGTCATTTTACTTTTACTTAAGTACGTTTTGTTTGAAGTATTGTAATTCGCTACATTTTAATTCATATTCGCTACTGAGTAAAAAATAAATGAATGAAAATGCTAAAATAATACAAATATTATGCTTTTGCGCACGCGTGTGTGTATCATGTCCTGGTCGCGCGCTGCTCCAGACTCCACTCCAGGTTTTCTGACATCGGCATCTACCTGACCTTCCACACGGTCGCTTCCGCCCTGAGTGACGTCATCGAGTAACGCGACCATATACAATATAAACCGGAGAGAAGCGGGAAAGATGAAAGAGGTTGTGATTTTGGCGTTTTGATACTTAGTTGTGTATTCCGGTTTTGACTTTTTGCCTCCAATTGACTTTGATTATTGCTTTGGCCCTTTGGTTTGGTTGGTCTTTGTATATATTTGTAGATAATTTCATTGTTTTTGGTTTAGGGAGTCTGGGAAGGTACCTGTATTTTTGTTTGTGTTTTTTTTTTTTTTGCAGGTAATCTAGCTACTAAATATAAATACCATTTTGTTTGTTATTTTGGCCTGGGTCCATCCTGAATCTGATCCTCCTCCTCCTGTTGTGTGTGTTTGTATATACAAACCTCATTATTTCATCAGTTAATGATTGGATCTAGTTCTTTCTGCCATATACCACCATTTCCATACAGTTTAAAATAAAACCCTGAACCATTCTTTTGCTGTATGACCCTAGACTGGGACGTAACACCATATTTAAGTGACCACTTTGATTTTCAAGCACAACAAATACAACAGCTTTATTATGCAAAGGTGTTCCTTCAGTTAAAAACAACTAGTTTGAGATTTATATCTGCTCATCTTTTTTGAACTATGCTAGAATGCCTCATCCCACCCCCGCTGTGTTTTTTTTTTTTTTTATATTTAACAAAAAAAAAAAAAAAAAAGCAGAGCCAGATCAATATACAATCGACACCCACAGCAAACATTTAAACACAAACAATAATCTGTTAATATAAGAGTGAACATGGAAACACCCAAGGGCAAACCAATTCAGCAAAAGAATCACCCCCACTGTTAAAAAAATAAAAATAAAAAAGTAACTCGGCAACTTTTACTCTGAGTAAATTTTTTAATTAGCTACTTTTTACTTCTATTTGAGTAGATTTTTATAAGGGTAACTTTACTTGTACTTAAGTAAAAATTTCACTGAAGTAACAGTACTTGTACTTAAGTTTATTACTCTTTCCACCTCTGCTAGTTAGGATAACAGCTACTGCAGTACAGTACAGGACTAATGGACTTCAATGCAGGATAACGGCAGTTGCTCGCCCTTTTAAAGGCCTTGTTTGCTCTGTTAGCCCTGATGAAGGCCCTGTTTCCTCTGTTGAACGTGCTGCTATTTGTAGCTCTGAGATCTGCTGGTATCCTGACAGCCTGAAAAACTCCAAGATACCTTCCAAAAACCCTGCACTGCCTGATCCCCATTCTGCTTTGCTTGAGCCACACTGGACCATCTGGTCATGTCTTAGTGAGATATTGAACACTCTGTGCCTTGTATAGCAGCATTATCTGCTACCAATGATATGTTGTTTCTGCAGGCAGGATTGGAGACCTGAGCACTTGTTGAGGTTTATAAATAAGGTGTTTATAAATAAGTGTATAAATAGTCCTTCGACTAGCTAGTGATTTGTCTTGCATCATCAGGAGTCGGTGCATAACTGTACTAATTTCAGTTCTGTTATCTTTGTCAAAGTTTGTTTTCTATATCCTTTAATTAAAACTCTTTACATTCAAGATTCAAAGAACTTTATTAATCCCAGAGGGAAATTGCTAAAATGCCGTCCGCACAGATGTAAAATACATCCGTGCCTATGCCTTGCCTGCATCCTTCCATGCCACCTCTTTACACTGTGACAAGAGGATATCCCACAGGATCTGCAGCACCACTATTTAAGTTGTAGAGTAGGCATTAAATGGAGAAATAAGAGACAGATTTTTTAACCGTATTTTCTGTCAATTGTCATGGGGAATGTGGTCCAGGATCAAGTGGGGCAATTCTGGACATATCACAGTGAAAGAATAAATCTGCACACTGGACATCAAGCTACAGTATTTGCCATCAGCATGTGGCATTAGTGCACTAGTGGATGGGGGTTTGGAGGGGGCAAATAAATTTTAATAGGTTTAAAATAAATTTAATGAAAAAAATATTTTATATTTAGGTCATTGACAGTTCAACACTCATGGTTGCTTCTCTAGATTGTCCACCCACTGTACATACACAAAATGAAACTTACAGTTGTGTCACATTCAGCTTTAGTTTGCTGAACTATTGTCCCTGTCTTCACATGTCACAAAGGATGTCATATTTCCATCTACAACTTCACACCTTCTCTTAACTTGCACATCAGGACAACAGCCATTATCACTGTCTCCACACAGAGACCTTATCACACACCCCAGCCACCCCAGCCCCTCTGCCTGTCTATCACAACTGAGCAAGTGAAAAAGAAGCTAGGCTAGGTAAAATTGGTTCAAGGAAGGCTACTGGTCCTGAGGGTGTCAGTGCAAGGGTTTTAAAACAATATGATGTGTGGTATATATCAGAGGGTCTTTAATTTGAGCCTGAATGGACAGTTGTCTTCTGATCTAATGTCTATTCCTTGTGATGGTTTTGGCGACTGCATTTGGGGATACATTCAAAGTTCTTGAGATTTTTTCAGATAGACTGACCCTCATTTTTTAAAGTTATGATGGACTGTTTTTTTACTTAACTGTTTCTTGCTATAATATGAATTTGAACAGTAACTAATGCAGTTAGCCCAAGACTGTACTGTGGATGTTTCAATAACTCCCAGCCAAAGTCTTGTAATATGCAAGTGGTGTTTGTGAATGATTGTGTGTATAGGTACCACAGACAATTTTAATATTAAGTAAATATGTAAATATGTCTAGAAATGTGTTCAAGGCTCTTATTTATTATATAGTAATGCAATAAAATATTGCATTACTATATTTGCTGTTATCCTTCAGGGACAGCGGTGACACACAGCGCATGTGGCAGGGCATACATGCCATCACCAACTACAGGACATCATCACCTGCCTGTGACAGTGACGGCTCACTTCCAGATGCGCTGAACAGCTTCTACGCGCGGTTCAACATGCAGAATGACGTGAGGAAGACCATCCCTTCTCCGAACGACCAGGTGCTGTGTCTCACAACGGCTGATGTGAGGAAAACTCTACACAGAGTCAACCCATGTAATGCTGCTGGACCAGACAACATCCCAGGCAGAGTGCTTAGAGAATGTGCAGAACAGCTGGCAGATGTTCACGCCAATATCTTCATCATCTCTCTGAGCAGCGCCATCGTTCCCACATGCTTCAAGTTTACCACCATCGTCCCCATGTGCAAGAAGTCTTCTGTGTCCTGTCTCAATGACTACTGCCCTGTTGCACACACACCCATCATCATGAAGCGCTTTGAATGGCTCATCATGAGACACATCAAGACCCTGCTGCCCCCCTCACTGGACCCACTGCAGTTTGCATATCGTTCAAACCGTTCGACGGACAACGCCATCTCCACCACACTCCCCCTGGCACTGACACACCTGAACAAAAAGGACACTTATGTTAGAATTCTGTACATAGATTTCAGTTCAGCATTCAACACAATCATCCCCCAGCACCTGATCGGGAAGCTGAGCCTATTGGGCCTGAACACCTCCCTCTGTAACTGGAACTGGATCCTAGACTTTCTGACCGAAAGTCCCCAGGCAGAGCGGATTGGGAACTATACCTCCAGCACCACACTGCGCACTAGTGCCCCCCAGGGCTGTGTGCTCAGTCCCCTGCTGTTCACGCTGCTGACTCATGATTGTATAGCGACACACAGCTCCAATCATATCATCAAGTTTGCTGATGACACAAGCGTGGCGGGTCTCATCAGCAAGAATGACGAGTCAGCGTACAGAGAGGAAGTGCACATGCTAATGGACTGGTGTGAAGACAACAACCTGTCTCTGAACGTTAATTAGACAAAAGAGATGGTGGTTGACTTGAGGAGGACACAGAGCGATCACTCTCCTCTCTGCTTCAACGGCAACGGCATTGTTGTTGTGGAGATCATCAAAAGTCATGGGTGTCCACCTGGAGAACATCACCTGGTCCCTCCACACCAACTCTCTGCACAAGAAAGCCCAACAACGTCTTTTCTTCCTGAGAAGGTTGAGGAAGGACCCGCTTCCACCACCAATCCTCACCACCCTCTATAGAGGAACTATCGAGAGCATCCTGAACAGCTGGATCACTGTTTGGTTTAGGAATTGTGCCATATCAGACTGCAAGACCCTACAGCGGATAGTGAGGACAGCTTAGAAGATCATCGGTGTCTCTCTCCCCTCTATCGAAGACATTTACAATGCTGCATCTGCAAAGTCACCAGCATTGTGGCTGAGCGAACACACCCCTCACACTCACTCTTCACCCTCCTGCCATCTGGAAAAAGGTACCGTAAGTATTCGGGCACTCACATCCAGACTATGTAACAGGTTTTACCCACAAGCCATCCTTCACCTCAACACAATGGGACTGGACTGATAAACACACACACACACACACACACTTATCATTCAGACGAACTAAATAACTTCAGGACTGAACTGATAAACACACACATGCACAGTTACCCTGATCTACAACCATTTCACAATTGTTCATACCTTCCTACCTGAACTGCTCTTTGCAATATTTGCACAATATTTTATTTTACTAGCTATTTGCTCACAATATTTTTTAAATCATTGGTGCTACTTCAGAAATGTCATTTCTTCCCACTACCTCAACTCATACCTTGTTGTCTGTTGTTGTCTCTATTTTTGTATGGAAATAGATAGATTTAAGGTTAATTTAAAAATGTAAATCTGTCATATCTGAGGTAGTCAGCTAATTAGATTAGTTAGTTAGCAGGTTCCGGTAAAATGTGTTGTTAATTTATGTTGTATTATTAATTCATGTTGTTGCATGTATGTAAGGAATGTATGGAGGAACATTTTCCGTTCACTGTACACTGAACTGTACATGGTTGGAATGACAATAAAAGACTTCTTGACTTGACTTGATCCAAGAATATTTGCACTGACATGAGGTATGTGATTTGTAAAGAAAAATTGAAAGAAGTAAGAAAATAAATCTTTGTTCCAAAAGGTTAGGTAAGAACAAAGAACAGAAATGTGATGGTAGTGTGGGATTCCTTTGTTTGGTTATTAATCTCTACTTTGAGCTCACAAGAAAAGCATAGGAAAGTTGGCCAACCATCTAAAAAATAGACCAGAATGACTCAAGCAAGAATGCTATCCTCTGTTCTCATCTGATCCTGAACTTCAGGAAAGAATATAGAAACACGGCCAGGCCTGGCATCTGTGCCTCCCCCATGACTCGTATCATATCAGCAGCATCTCATGCCAGAAATGCACACTCCTGCTTGTGACAGAATGAACACAACTATATTCTTGTACATACCGGCTGCACCCAAAGCTTGGGCCTGCTATCATCTACACGGTAAAAATAAAAAGCGTAAAAAAATGGTCAAATGACTGGCAGCAATGGCTGCCAAACAAAAAACGTAAAATTAAGGTAAAATACTCCAGTTCATAGTGTGCTCAAAAACATTAAATTTACAGAAATTGTTATTTTATCTTTTACAGAGAAACACCGTTATTTTACAGATTTTTCCTACATTTATACGATTAAACACCTTCATTAAACGATCAGCAGTAGAAGTTTAGCAGTGAAACACCATTATTTTACAGATTTTTGCTAAATTTATACGATTGAAGACCTTCAATAAAGCAACAGCACTATATGTTTAGCAGTGAAACACCATTATTTTACAGATTTTTCCCAAAATGTATACGATTTAACACATTCATTAAAACAGCACTAGACGTGTAGCAGCAAAATGTTTTTATTTTACAGAATAAAATTATTACAATCAAACACCTTCAATAAAGCAAAAGCATTAGGCATTTAGCAGGGAAACTGTCACGATTCCCTGCTTGTCTGCGTCTGGAGTGTGTGCGCGGCATGAACGCGGAGGAGGCGAGCTGACGGTTGAACAAAGTCCTTTTATTAAACATCCAAATAAAAGGGCAAACCAAAACACCAAACACAAACTGAAACCTAAAGTAACTAATGCTAGACGCCTGACTGAACTTCAGCCAGGCTATTTATACTAAACATAAACACAAATGAACTCATTAACTTCCCTCGGTTCAGGTGAGCTTCTACGTCACCTGACCGAGGGGCAAACTGGGAAATGAAGTCAAAATGAAACTCAAAACAAACTACAACACAAAAACCAAAAACGGGCGTTAGGCGCCCTCTAGGGGTTAACCGTTACATAACCCCCCCTCCAAAAAATGCTCCTCCCGGAGCATCACCGGAGGCCCCGGACACCCAACCCAATGTTCTACCTTACGCCTCCTGTCCAGGAGGCTGGTTGACGGGGCTGGAGGCATGCTCGGCGGCTGCAGAGCTGGAAGCGTGCTCGGCGGCTGCAGAGCTGGCGAAGTGATCGGCGGCTGCAGAGCTGGAGAAGTGCTCGGCGACTGCAGAGCTGGAGAAGTGCTCGGCGGCTGCAGAGCTGGAGAAGTGCTCGGTGGCTGCATGGCTGAAGAAGTGCTCGGTGGCTGCATGGCTGAAGAAGTGCTCGGTGGTTGCAGAGCTGGAGAAGTGCTCGGCGGCTGCAGAGCTGAAAGAGTGCTCACTGCGCTCGAAGACGACGTGGGAGCGGTCACTGCGCTCGAAGACGGCGTGGGAGCGGTCACTGCGCTCGAAGACGACGTGGGAGCGGTCACTGCGCTCGAAGACGGTGTGGGAGCGGTCACTGCGCTCGAAGACGGCGTGGGAGCGGTCACTGCGCTCGAAGACGGCGTGGGAGCATGCAGTGCGCTCGACGACGGTCCCGGGGCGTGCAGTGCGCTCGACGACGGCCCTGGAGCGTGCAGTGCGCTCGATGACGGCCCTGGAGCGTGCAGTGCGCTCGATGACGGCTTTACGTCGTCCTCAAAGCCGGGAGGCGGCGGCAGAACAGGTGCATCGGTCAGCGGCTGCTGACACGCTGGCTCGCTGTTCTCAAAGCCGGGAGGCGGTGGCAGGACGGGTGCGTCGGTCAGCGGCTGCTGACACGCTGGCTTACTGTCCTCGAAGCTGGCAGGCGGTGTCAGAACGGGTGCGTCGAACAGCGGCTGCTGACACGCTGGCTCGCTGTTCTCGAAGCCGGGAGGCGGCGGCAGAACGGGTGCGTCGGACAGCAGCTGCTGACACGCTGCCTCGCTGTCCTCGAAGCCGGCAGGCGGTGGCAGGACGGGTGCGTCGGTCAGCGGCTGCTGACACGCTGGCTTACTGTCCTCGAAGCTGGCAGGCGGTGTCAGAATGGGAGCGTCGGACAGCGGCTGCTGACGCGCTAGCCCGCTGTCATCGATGCTGGAAGGCGGCGGCAGGACGGGTGCGTCGGTCAGCGGCTGCTGACACGCTCGCTCGCTGCTGAGCTTTGGCGAGGGAGGAGAAAGCTCCGAGCCCGCTTCGCGGTTTTCCCGGAAGTGGAGGATCATCCGCTGACCACGTGACCCCGTGCCGCGTCACCCCTGAATGGCGTCCGTCGAATGGCGAGCCTGCAGCCCTCCCAGCTTTGTGGTGTCTCTCTCTCTCTCTCCTCGCTGCTCTCTCGCAGGTGCTCCTGCTCCTCCAGCAATCTGTACTCACAGCTGCGGTACATCTCCTCTTCATCCTCTACCAGCCCGATGTAGTTCCAGCGGTAGAACTCCTCCTCGCTGTCCCGCAGCCTGTTCGCCAGCTCGTGCGAGATGGTATCCGCGACCCCCCAAAAATTATCTAGGGAGGCATCCTCCGCCATGCCACTTGGTAGGTCTAGCATTCTGTCACGATTCCCTGCTTGTCTGCGTCTGGAGTGTGTGCGCGGCATGAACGCGGAGGAGGCGAGCTGACGGTTGAACAAAGTCCTTTTATTAAACATCCAAATAAAAGGGCAAACCAAAATACCAAACACAAACTGAAACCTAAAGTAACTAATGCTAGACGCCTGACTGAACTTCAGCCAGGCTATTTATACTAAACATAAACACAAATGAACTCATTAACTTCCCTCGGTTCAGGTGAGCTTCTACGTCACCTGACCGAGGGGCAAACTGGGAAATGAAGTCAAAATGAAACTCAAAACAAACTACAACACAAAAACCAAAACGGGCGTTAGGCGCCCTCTAGGGGTTAACCGTTACAGAAACACTGTTATTTACAGATTTTTCATAAATTGAAGATCAAACACCTTCAAACAAAGCAATAACACAAAACCCCTGATATTTAACTTTTTTTCCCATAAATTCCTATGAATACACATGTTCAATAAAGTGTTAACACAAACTCAAGATTACAATATTTGTAAAAAATAAAAAAAATAAAATAAAGTCTGTATAACTGTTTTATAGCATTACTGTAAAATCCTAAAATGAAAAACAATGAAATATTTAGACTATTGTGCTATAACAGTGAAACATTCTCTCTCACAAACTTAAACATTGCTGTGAAATATCCTAGACTAACAACCTATGAAGAAATTAACAATTTCAAACAATATTCTCAATGTTCCAATTAAAGTTAGATTTGAAACTTATTTCTTATTTGAAAATTATTAATTATAATTTTTTTTACGTGGCATCGCAGGCCGCTTTTGCACTTGTGACGGGCCGCAGGTTGAGAACCACTGCTATAAGCACAGGGAAAAAAACAGTGCTCGAACATGATGTGTACATATGTAACATTTTATATGAATGTTACATATGAGACGCGCGCACAAACACATACTTTAAATAACCCTCAGTTATTTGAATTAATTAATAAGATTAATATTCTGAGGTGATTTAATTATATTTCTTGATATTAGTTATGCTTATTATAATTTGCATCATGCTCTGCACTCTTTAAGTTATTTAACCTATAGAGACTTTTACTTTGAAATGCGACCCGGGGGAAATGCACGGAGATCTTACATATCGGGAGAGAGCGCATGCGTACGGAGAAGGATTACGGAATTAGTGATGAAAGACATTTAAGTTCATTTATACATACAGTAGCACTTTGTTGGTTTGATTTTCAGTATTTATTTATTCTTGACTTTGTTGATTTGCACCTGGTTGAAAGGGAGAACAAGGTAGTTAAGAACATTTTTGCTCATATATAGCATATATCTGTAACTTATACACTCTATGACTAGTTTATGTGTATGTTCTATTATGAGTAATTTATGTCTGTGATAAATGTAAGCTTAATTTAGTGTCTTGTGGCTGTAAGGTCGTTTGTTTGGTTCATTTATATGGATGTGGATTTCATGCAGATACTGATTTTGTTATTTTTATCTGTTGTTCTAGCTCTTACGTTGTTGCACATTCATTACAGTACAACATCATTGTATGAGTTCAATCCTTATTTTTTCTTTAACCGGGCTGTAACAGTAATAGCTTGCCCATTGATTCCATTTGCTGATGTAAATGATGATGGATCAAGGATCAAATTTGTACACTCCTGTGAAGGAAAGGGAAATATCAAGAGTAGTACAAAATGAAGACACAGTTGATGAGATGGAAGGTCAAACTGAAGTTGTGAATACAGGTGAGGTACGTCGCTCTGTCCGTGAACGAATTCCAACGGAAAAAATGCTTGCATAACAAATAGAAGAGACAGAAAAGGCAGAGAGAAAGCTTATGCATAAGCTGTACGCGTAAGGCAAGGGGGCAGCTGAAAATAGACATTCCTGAGAGTCAACTAGCATCAATTATATACACATTAGAAAATGAAAGAGATCATGTGATGAATGCATATATAAGGGTTTGAAGTTATGTTACTCCACCTACTGATACAAGAAGAAGAATTGATGCTTGCGATGCTGTCACAAAGGATATTGTAAGGATTGCTTTTGAGAGGATCTCAGGTGTGGATGGAGACTTTGACCACGAGTGTGTGAGAAGGCGTTTTCGTGAACTGCTCAATCAAGATTATGCTCGTTCTGTTTATGGTTCTACAGTTTCACATATCAGCTCCAAGTCAAGCACATCTACAAGTCAACTTTCACTGAACTTGTGTAGTAGGACCCACTCATAAAGCAGGTCACACTTTAGACATAATAATATTTTTCGGATTAAGTATAAGAAATGTATTCACAATTCCACTGTCTGAAATTATCTCAGATTACTGTCTTGTCTCCATTCAAGTGTGTCACAGTGATAATGTACGCACAGCACCGCGCTACTGTATTAAACGTACATTCACATCAACTACCACACAGAGTTTTATCAGTAATCTCCCTGAGTTACCAACTTCGATTAGGTCACCGTCTGACCCCACAGATCAGGCGACTGAATATTTAGAGTCGACATTTTGTTGTACCTTAGATAATGTAGCTCTAGCTAAAAGAAAAATTATTAGAGATAAGAAACTCGCTCCCTGGTATAACGATCACATGTGCACTTTAAAACAGACTTTTAGTGCGTAAATGGCGTCAAACTAAATTGTTTGTATTTCAAATAGCATGGAAAGAGAGCATCCTGAACTATAGGAAAGCTCTTAGTGTAGCTAGATCAACGTATCCCTCCACTCTTATAGAAGAAAATAAAAATAATCCTAGATTTTTATTTAATACCGTAGCCAAATTAACCAGAAATAAGACCACTACAGAAATCTCCACAACAACATCATGCAATAGTGAGGACTTCATTAACTTTTTTAATAATAAAATTGTAAATATCAGGCATAAATTTGAGGCTTTGAAACCGAACAATGTAATTGATACAGATGTTAACGTAGCCATGTCAGATTAAAACCTAGAATACTTTACTCCCCTTGAAGAGAATGAACTAATTTCACTCATCTCTTCTGCAAATTCATCAACCTGTATATTAAATCCTATACCGACACATTTTCTTAAACAGAACCGCTGTTGAGAATAATTAATTCCTCACTCAGCATTGGTTACTGTATGTTCCAAAATCTTTTAAATTAGCAGTTATCAAACCAATAATTAAGAAACCTGACCTCGACCCCTGTCAGCTGTCCAATTACAGGTCAATATCAAACCTCCCCTTTATCTCTAAGATTCTGGAGATAGTAGCGGAGCAGCTATACTCATATCTACATAGAAATGGCATACATGAACTGTATCAGTCAGGATTTAGGCCTCATCACAGCACAGAAACAGCACTCGTTAACATAGTAAATGACCTCCTATTGGCCTCTGATCAGGGTTGTGTAACTATGAGTGTATTACTCGACCTCAGTGCAGCTTTTGACACCATTGATCATGCTATTCTTCTTCACAGATTAGAAAATGTAGTAGGAATTAAGGGTACAGCCCTCTCCTGGCTCAGATCCTATTTGACCGATCGTTATCAGTATGTAGACTTAAATGGTGATTATTCTGCATGTTCTCTAGTGGAGTTTGGCATTCCACAGGGTTCAGTTTTAGGCCCACTGCTTTTTTCCCTTTACATGCTTCCTCTGGGCAACATAATCCGTAAGCATGGTATTAGTTTTCATGTTATGCTGACGACACACAGTTATACGTCTCAACAAAACTTGATGAGAAAAACCATCTTACTAAAGTTGAGCAATGTGTGCAGGACATAAGAAATTGGATGCTAATTAACTTCCTTCTGCTTAATCTGGATGAGACAGAAGTTCTAGTCATAGGACCGCATACAGCTACAGTGGGAGTCACGTCAAACAGCCGCCTGGAGCATGACGGCTCCGTGGCAGATCCATGAAGGGTTAATGCAGGCTTCGTGCATGGAATGTGATCCCCCGCGATGACGCAGTTAACGATGCCCCGCCCCATAAACTTTCCCCCATGCGCTTTCTAAAAAGATGGTTGCAATGCCGTATAATTCCGCCAGATGCAGCATTGACTGGCACAGTAAACTGCAGTGTCCAGGAAGCCCAATACCGTATCTTTAATATACAGACAGTTCTTGCATTGTCAACATAGTTTCATAAATAGATTAAAAAACAACAACAACAAACCGATTAATAAAACAGATTTGTTAAATCACTCAATACACAACCCATGATGATTATACTATTTATTATTTAATAATGAATTAATAAAATTAGTTAGTGAAATATTTTTTAAGACATCCTGAAATGATCCTTAAAGACACGGTAGCGGCTGTAATTTGTCTATACCGATCATTGTAGGTACGGAATAAAAACGCAGGCTATGTACAGTATTTTACATTACTGTGTATTTTTTCGCAGATTTTTTCACTGATAGTCTACAAGTGGCATAAGAAAGGCAATTAATGCCGCATGCAACCTGGAATAAATATCTGCCCATATGGATCAGTATTTCTTTAGTCATTTAATCATGCATAATGCTCCCCCGTCAAAAAATCTGATGGGGCATTAATCACTTATCACAACTGTGAATGGATGCGGCAGCAGAGACACATTAAATCCCCATAAACACTTGGAAACAATAGTAAAAAAGTTCCAGAGGGTTAGCGCCTGTTATACTAATGTATTTTTACTGATTTTTTTTTTACTGCTTATATTTCGTTGGGTTTTACGCAATTTCATGTGTGTGTGTGTGTGTGTGTGTGTGTGTGTGTGTGTGTGTGTGTGCGCACGAGAGAGAGGATACTCTGACAAGACCAACTTCCGTGTGGCTCCCGTGGCGCAATCGGTTAGCGCATGACACTTATAAAGCGGTCCAGGTGAAGCAATGCCGAGTTCGAGCCTCACCTAAAGCACCCAAAGCATTTTACTGCATATCGCGCTGTGTATGTGACAAATCAAATTTGAATTTGAAAGTAAAGCTTAAAATGTAACTTCTGCTTGGGTTTGTTTTCGTTATATTTTTGATGTTTTCGCTGAAAGTCAAATTGGCATAACAAATTGATTAATGGCGCATAATATCTGGAACAAATATCTGCCCATATCAGTGTGTCTTTAGTCATTTAACCAGCATAACGTCCCACATTAAAGATCTGATGGGGGACAAATCACTTATCACAACGGTGTATAGATGCAGCAGCAGAGACAGATTTAATCCCCATAAACATTCACACTTGAAAACAAAACTAACAGAAGTAAACATTTCTAGAGTGTTAGTGCCTGTTATCACAGGACAGGAATCACCTACAGGATACTACTGTATTTTACTGCTCATATTTTTTTACCCTAGTTTCATTTGGTTTTACGCGATTTCATGTATTATTTGTGTGTCTGTGTGTGTACAGTGTGTGTGTGAGTGCGAGAGATAGCGTGAGAGCGCGTGCGCGAGAGAGGGCTTTCATGCTGATTTATCCAAGGTTACTAAAACCTGGCTTACTACCTATAAAAAATATTTCAATTTAACTCATGGGTCTCAATCACAGATGACACGACAAATTATATACTCTGAAACGTTCATTTGAACATTTAAAAATATATACAAAAACATGAATACTAATGTTATCATGGTGTAAATTATTAGCATTAGGTTAGGTCCTGCCCTTAATTAATTCATATTATAATTACTTTTACATAGTATAGTTACTGGACTGACATGACCAAAAACTAGCTATTTCATTTAGCCTTTCTAAAATCAACCAATATATCATTTATAATCAGAAAACATAAAACATATCTGTTCAACAGCCCATCTGTTTTAATTTAGTTTGTATTTTTTATTATTCATAAGACAACCTTTCAGTTTTCTAAATATTTTAGTTATAGTGTGTTAAGTCTTACTTTAGGTTAAACGTTTTTGAGAATTTGACCATCCAGCTTAGATAAATGTTATGTCATTGATTGATAAAATCTGGATTAAGGATATTATATAATTATATATATTTATTTATTTTTTAGTTTCCCCCTGAGGGATTGCCACCTTATTGTGGTCAGGGGGTTTGCATGCCTCAACACAATTCAGCAAATACAATACTGTTACTATACAGTAAGGCCAGGTAAAAACAGTGCTCGAACATGATGCCCCCCTCCCCCCACCCCGTGTTGTCTGGAAAAGACTTCAAGATCGCTATGGACAGCCCTTCATTATAAAAAGGCATTCCGAGAGAAACTCGCAAGCTGGCCCCGAATCCAGCCGAAGGACTCTGAAGGTCTCAGAAATTTCTCAGATTTCCTGAATTCATGTAGAGATGCTATGCCTCATGTGAAGGGACTGGAAATACTCAACGACTGTGAGGAGAATAGAACACTTGTGAGTAAACTGATTTTACAGCGGCCCGCTGGAATCGTAAAGCTACACAAACGCTAAATGAAACCCAAGATTTTCCAACTCTCCAAGATTTTGCCCATTTCATGTCCATTGAGGTTGAAGTAGCCTGCAACCCAATCACTTCCTTTCATGCCCTTCACGTTTCTGAAGCTAATAAGGAGAGACATGATTTCAAGGTTAGTAAGAACAAAACCATATGTCTTCCATACGAAGGTAGTCACACAGCATGAGAATTCAAAACTCACTGGTAAATTTACTAAACGATGTCTGTTCTGTCAAATTCATGATTGTTC
Source organism: Channallabes apus (assembly GCA_030522415.1). NCBI lineage: Eukaryota > Metazoa > Chordata > Actinopteri > Siluriformes > Clariidae > Channallabes > Channallabes apus. The sequence goes on along the minus strand of CM060107.1, from coordinate 39,053,522 downwards.
TAAATTCTCTGTGAGATCTCTTGAAGAGCGGAGACAGTTCATAAGGGATACTAAACTGTGCTACGGATGTTTGAAGCTAGGTCACAGTGCCACAGACTGTCGCTCCAGACATAGTTGTAACACGTGCAAGGGAAGACACCCTACCTGCTTACACGATGACCGCTTCATTAGAAAGGTGAAGTCCTCCTCTGTTCAATGCTCAGATGAAAGGGTTGTCACAATGTCTTTAAGTGTAGAGTCTGGATGCACATCTGCTAACACCTCTATGATCATGCCATTGTGGTTGTCTTCTCAAAACTATCCAGGCTCCCAGAAACTTGTCTACGCCCTGTTAGACACACAAAGCGACACTGTCTTCATTGAACATGCAGTAAGTCAAAGTTTAAAGGTTGACTCAAGCGCAGTGACACTTAGGCTCACTACTATGGTGGGTAAGGATTCATTAATAACGAGTGAAAGAGTTTCTGGTCTTAGAGTTAGAAGCTTCAATTCTACAGTGGTTCTAGAGCTTCCTCCTGCATACACTAAGGACTGTATTCCTGTGGATCGTACCCACATTCCTACCAGAGAGACTGCCAGTTGTTGGAAGCATCTTGCTCCTCTGATAGACAGAATTCCTCCACTTCAAGATTGTGAGGTTGGTCTCTTAATAGGATATAATTGTTCCAGAGCTTTAGCCCCCCCGAGAAGTGATTCTTGGAACAGACAACGAGCCATACTGTATACTGTTCGCACGGACCTTGGATGGAGCATTGTGGGTCCTTCCTTGACACCTCATGAGTCACAAGGCGGTGTAACTATGTGTCATAGGGTATCTATTATGGAGCTTCCTGCTGTCATGCCAACTGATGTGATCAAGGTGCTCGAATCGGATTTCAAGGACACTGAGCGGAACACAAGAGTGTTGTCTCAAGAGAATATCATGTTCCTGAATAGACTGGGAGAAAATATCAGAATGAACCAAGACAGCCATCTTGAAATGCCCCTCCCATTCAAGAAAAGACCCTGTCTTCCAGAGAATGAGCCTCTTGCTGTCCTGAGACTTCAACATCTAAAAGGGTGAATAATTGAAGGACCAGGAGTACAGAGAACATTATGTTAAGTTCATGTAAAACGTAATAGAGTAGGGTGATGCAGAAGAAGTCATTGATGAAGGAAGAGAAGGTGAAAGATGGTACATCTCATCACGGAGTGTATCACTCAAAGAAGCCAGGGAAATTACATGTGGTTTTCGACTGCTCTGCAAGATACAGAGGAACCAGCTTAAATGATCACCTTCTTACAATCTGATGAATACATTTACATTTAGGCATTTGGCAGATGCTCTTATCCAGAGCGACTTACATTTTTTTTTATCTCATTACACATATGAGCAGTTGAGGGTTAAGGGCCTTGCTCAAGGGCCCAACAGTGACAACTTGGTGGTTGTGGGGTTTGAACCTGGGATCTTCCGAACCGTAGTCCAATGCCTTAACCACTGAGCTACCCCTGGCCCCGAAGAGCCTGATGGGCATTCTTCTACAGTTCAGACAGTACCCTATAGCCCTCACGTGTGATATTGAGCAGATGTTTCAGCAGTTCTACGTGGATGAAGCAGATCGTGATTACTTACGATTCTTCTGGTGGAGAAATGGAGATTTCGACTCACAACCTCAAACATTCCGCATGAGAGTACATCTGTTTGGTGCGTCATCGTCCCCCGGATGTGCTAACTATGGATTGAAGCATCTTGCAAAGGAAGGGGAACATCTCTATCTTCTAGGTTCCCAATTCGTTATGAAGGATTTCTACATGGATGATGGACTATCTAGCGTTGAAACTGCAGAGAAGGCCATTAAGTTGGCTCGAGAAGCTCGCCAGCTTTGTGCACTAGGAGGCTTAAGGCTGCATAAATTTGTATCTAATGACATGGCAGTTTTGGAGACAATACCGCCCTCTGAGTGTGCTTCAAACGTTACAGCTGTCGACCTTTGCCTAACTGACCAACCATTGGAAAGAGCCTTGGTCATTTGCTGGCATCTAGAACATGACAATTTCAAATTCTGTGTCATTGTTAAGGAGCAGCCAGCAACCCGTAGAGGTATACTGTCTACGGTAGCCTCTTTGTTCGACCCCCTAGGGTTTCTTGCACCATTCTTACTCAAGGGAAAGACTATTCTCCAAGAAATGTGCCGAAATGGCATGGGCTGGGACGATCCCTTACCTGAGGGTACCTGTTTGCAGCAGGGGTGGGAGCACTGGAAGGCCGATCTTACTAATTTGGATAAGATTGAAGTTCCTCGTTGTATCATTCAATCTGGGTTCGAGAGAACCACAAAGAGAGAGATTCATAACTTCCCAGATGCCAGCATGAAAGGATATGGCCAGTGTTCATACATTAGGCTCAAAGATGAGCAAGGTGACATCTATTGTTCTTTGCTCATGGCAAAATCAAGAGTAGCTCCTCTTAAGGTCACGACAATCCCTAGATTGGAGTTAACTGCTGCGGTCGTGTCAGTTGCAGTGAACGATATGTTAAAGGAAGAAATGAACCTTGCAGATGCAGAGGCATATTTCTGGATGGACTCTCAAGTGGTGTTAGGTTACATAAACAATGAAGCTCACCGCTTCCACACGTTTGTAGCAAAAAGAGTTCAGAGAATTCATCGCACTACAACTCCTCAACAGATTGCTTAAGGTGGGAGGAAGGCTCTGTAATTCTTCTGTTCCTAACTCCGTTAAGCATCCAGTGATAATTCCAGTGGTAAGGAACACCGTCTTACGAAACTTTTGATTGCTGACTGTCATAAAGAAACAGCACATCAAGGGAAAGGCTTAACACTAGAAGCGCCGAGCAGCGGTCATCTGACCGCAAGGGAAAAAAAAACAAAAAAACTTCACACTCGATCAAAATCCAGGACCCTCCTTTCATGACTTTTCCTAGATCTGTGAGCTTAATCACCCAGCATGCTTAATTTTTTTAAATCGCACCTGTAAAAGCCAGAATAAAGCTATTTTGCTCTTATTTATGTGAAATCGCTGACAGCTGCTCGGCGGCGTGACATTTCCTGCATTTTCCAACCTGCGATTCTCATTTCTCTCAGCAGATGGCGCAAGGGATCGCGCATACTATCTATGCGTCATTCAGTGCGTCTATCTCAGGTTTCATTCATTCATTCATCTTCTATACCGCTTAATCCTGTATTCAGGGTCGCGGGGGACCTGGAGCCTATCCCAGGAGACTTCGGGCACTAGGCGGGGTACACCCTGGACAGGGTGCCAATCCATCGCAGGGCACACACACATACACACACTCACACACCCAATCACACACTACAGGCAATTTAGGAACGCCAAATAAATTTATTATTTAGGAATAGCCTAACCTGCATATCTTTGGACTGTGGGAGGAAACCGGAGTACCCGGAGGAAACCCACCAAGCACGGGGAGAACATGCAAACTCCATGCACACAGAGACGGGAATCGAGCCTGGCCGGGGAATCGAACCCAGACCCTGGAGGTGCAAGGCGACAGTGCTAACCACTACACCACCGCGCCGCCTATCTTAGGTTTCATTCATTCCATATATGCAGTTTATATATATCAATTATATAAAAATATAATCAATTATATCAATTTCACGGAAGCATATGCTTCGCCATATGACAATTCGCCATTCATTCCCGCATTGATAATCAGCGATATTTTATAAGGAGATTTAGGGATTTAGCTCTACTTAAATTTCTGAAACTTCGGATGTTTTTTTTTTTTTGGTTATATTAGTTCTGAACTCGCTTCCGTGAAACTAGCGCTAAAACAATGTAATGAGCCCTCCTGAGGATATAAAGCTTTATTATTGTGTTTGAATAAATAATCAGATCTACCACAGCAGATAATAAACTATGGTGTGTCATAACCGAAGCAAACACCACGATTATGCCTCGTTTCGTTCGACGGGAACGTGGTTCACTTGGCCGCGGTGTATTATAAACCTGTGGAATGTTTCACTGTTTATGCTCACATAAGAGTAATAAATGGGAGTGAAATGTGGAAATGATGTGTGGCAACTCAATGAGAACTAAACCAAAGATTTCGGTAACTCCACTGAGTGTAACATCTGCATAGTGACACTGAACGTCTTCACCTTTCCGTTTACATTTGAAAAAAAAAGCTGTATTTTGTTTGTTTATATTTAGAATTTTTATAACAGTAGAAGAAGTACGCGCGCGCACGCACACACATAGACACACACACACACAGACACACACACTCCCCTGAGCCCTCGGGAAACATCCAATCACCGTCGGTATACAAATGAGTCAAGACGTAGCCTAACGTGGTGTCGTGTCGGATTTCAGCGGTCACGGAGTGGGAAGACTTTGAAGAAGCTGCAGTGACAGTAAACAGCTGAACAACTTCACTTTTCCGTTTACCTCTGAGGAAAAAAAGCTGTATTTTGTTTGTTTATATTTAGGATTTTTATAGTAGTAAGAGAGAGTTATAGTTTGGTCTGTACTATAGTTCGCACCCTTGTAGAGAATAAATAAATGAATAACACCTTCATATCCCCTCTCAAGAGAGTGCCGTAGAGAGTGCGCACGCGCACACACACACATACACGCACACACATACACACACACACAGACACACCTCCCTTGAACCCTGCGTCTGTCGGATTTCAGCTGTCACGGGGTGGAAAGACTTTGAAGCAGTTTATATATGAAGCTAAGCTTGAACTTATCAGCATTGTAAATATATAATACATTTCAAATAAAATCGCTATTACTTGACCCTGAAGTTTAGTTTAGCACACACAAAAAACACAGAAAAGTCATTTCTGGTAAATCAACGGCATGTGTAGTTTATTTACAGTAATTCATAAAAAATTTACAGTAATTTATTAAAAAAATAACACCATTCAAATGCTTACAATTCGTCTAGATTTCTAACAGATGCCATACGTTTAGTTCCCTGAACATCTGCCGACTTGATTTTTCTTGATTTGCTTACGAACACAAGTTCCATTCAACATATAATGATGTCTGCACATGTTAATATATTCCTTAAATGTATATATTACAAGTTGATAAACTGATCTGCGGTAGCGGAAAAATCCGATAAAAAAGGACAGGCTGCAGCGCACGCGCACACACACACGCACACAGAGACACACCTCCCTTGAGCCCTTCGTCAGTCGGATAGATAGATAGATGTGTGTGTGTGTGTATATAATCAAACACATAAATACAAAATACGTTTCAAATAAAATCGCTATTACTTGACCCTGAAGTTTAGTTTAGCACAAACACAAAAATAAAAACAGAAAAGTCATTTCTGGTAAATCAACTGCATATGTAGTTTATTTACAGTAATTCATTAAAAAATTAATATACATTGTACAGTACACGGTAAACACGGGAAAGATTACAAAAAACAAACAGTGTCTACTTTATAAACAGCTTAGTATGTGCGTCGAGATGCTGAAATCCCTTGCATGTTGCCGCTCCATTTTGTGCTTCCAAGTGGAGAGATATTTGACCGATAGCCCAGAACAAAAGATCTATAGGTGTGATCACAACCCCCTCCGACTGACCGTGCCATCAATCACTGACCACCTCAGAAGTTCCCTCCAATGTATGGCTGCAATACTTGTTTTGCAAGTATTTTTAACACCATTCAAATGCTTACAATTCGTCTAGATTTTTAGCAAATGCCATACGTTTTGTTCCCTGAACATCTGCCAACTTGATTTTCATTTGCTTACGAACACAAGTTCCATTCAACATTGTGAATTTTGCCCATGATGCTTGCATCGCTTTATTAACATTCCAAGCATAGCTTTGGTGCATTCTTTGAGCATTTGCCACAGACAAGCCACTTACAGGTCTGGCAGATATAAGAGGTTTTGTTCCCTGCACATCTGCCAATCTGACACTGCCTCCTTTTCGCAGGTGGAGAAGGAGTTTCAGGTAAAGGTCGCTTGCATACCATTGCCCTTGCCCCTTCTGCCCTTGCCGTTTTCTGGTGCGCACATAGTTCCTTTATCAACTCCAGAATAAATCTCCTCCTGCTTATGGTCACATTCATGCACTGTTTATATAGAATATGTGCATTAATTGCCGCCAGGTCTAGGAGGTTGTAAAACACAGCCACAGGCCAGCGCCGATTGCCTCCCTTTACTGAATACAGCCGCGCCATTTGATCCATAACATCAACGCCAACTTTAGTGCTGTTGTAGTAGGAAATTGTTTCAGGCAGTTTCTTTTCGCCATTATCAGTTGAAACTGCCTGATGCATTGTGCTCAGAATGCATACATTCTTCTTTCATTTTGCCTGATAAATCATGAGCGTGGCCTTTCCAGCCTTCAACAACCTGGTCGAATATCGTTCAGACTGTGCCTGTGTACAAGGGGCCATTTCTCGTCTGATTTTATTCATTGTGCCAACAATGGTGGTTTTATTCGCCAAAAGATTGTTTGCTAAGTCTTAACGAGGTGAAGAAATTGTCTGTTGTTATATTTCTTCCTTTCCCCAGGAAAGGCTCCACAATACGCATTACAACCGTGTCTGATAACCGCTGACCAGCCGCCCTACTGTCGTCTTTCCCTAGATAGGGAATTGCGTTCAACATGTATTTTGTTTCAACATCAGCGGCCACCCAGAATTTGATACCAAACTTGTCTGGTTTATTGGCCATGTACTGCGTGAAACGACAGCGCGCTTTAGTAGGGAACAGTTGCTCATCTACTGTTATGTTCACACCGGGTATGTAAGAGGCAATGCTGTTTTTCACAAATTTCTCAAATATCTCACAGATCATGGCAAATTTATCATTCACAAGTCGGGCAGCCCTTGTTGTCTTGTCATCAAAGCGCAGATAGCGCATAATGTCTCTAAATTTTTGTCAAGACATTGTCTCTTTGAAAATAGGATTTCCCAAGTCAGCGGACCAGTAATCATCCAGATTCATGCTTTTACCACCCGTGATACCTCTCAAATAAATGAGACCAACGAATGCTTTAGTTCATCACCTGTAAGCTTGAACTTATCAGCATTGTTTCGTTCAGATTCCGCTTCAGTGTGTTTCTTAATCTTTCCGCACATTTCTGTGTCAATCAAACATAGTAGACTGCTCAATGGGCTTGTAATATTGCCCTTGGCATAAGGCGTGGGACCTGGGGTTTCTTTCATTATATTGCACTTTTGCGCTCTCCCTCGAGGGTTTTCAGCCTTTAGTTCAACCCATACTGTGCCATCTCTTGCCTCTTGAAATGAGTCCCCTGCACACTCAATTTCAGAGTCTGATTCTGATTCTGAATCAGATTCAACATTCAGATTTAATTCGCTTTCGCCCTCTTGCTCACCTGCTCCATCTGTCAAGATGGACTAACCTGAGGTGACCAGAAGACGTAGCTTTAGCGGTTAGCCCAATGTAGCGTGGAGGATAAACCCAAACGCGGAAAGAAGCGAACAGGCAGGATAACCACGCGATTTAGTTTAAGGACTCTCACAAAAACGGAGCAAGGGAAAAACACAAATTTAACCCGCGTCCTAAAAATACACACACAATAGCAAAGACAAAACGGAACCAACATGTGAGTACTCACGGTTTGCTGAAACGACAGCTGGAGCTGACATGGGCCGAACTCAATGACTGAGCGGTAAGCCATCGTTTGTTTACCTCTTTTATACTTCCTGGTTTTGCGCCCGTCTTACTTCCGGGTCCTAGTGCCGGGCGCAGATTGAGTGTGTATGACAGTACCCCCCTGTCCAGGACTGGCTCCTGACGGTCCTGGGATGGAGGATACCCTGTGACGGTAGTCCCGAATTAGCTGGGGGTCGAGAATGAACCGGGCCGGGATCCAAGATCGCTCCTCGGGGCCATAGCCCTCCCAGTCCACCAGGTATTGCGTACCTTTGCCCCGAGGGCGCGAGTCAAGGATTCGGCGCACGGTGTAGGCGGGACCGCCGTCGATGATCCGGGGAGGAGGAGCTGGGGGGGTGGGTGGAATCATGGGTGAGGTGATGAAGGGCTTGAACTGGGACAGGTGGAAGACTGGATGGATCCGGAGCGCCGCAGGCAGCTGGAGCCGGTAGGTGACAGGGTTAATTCTGTGAGTGATGTGGTATGGTCCGATGAATCTGGGGGAAAGTTTCTTTGACTCGGTGCGGAGGCGGAGGTTTTTTGTGGACAGCCATACCTTGTCACCTACGTGGTATAGTCGTCCCGGAGGATGTCGGCGGCGATGTTGGTGGATGTAGCGGGCATTGGCACGTTGGATGGCCTGGTTGGTCGTAGTCCAGAGCCGCCGACATCTGCGGACCAACTGTTGGGCTGACGGTACATCAACCTCCGGCTCTGGGTGGTTGAAGACGGTGGGTTGGAAACCGTGGCATACCTCAAATGGGCTTAGGTTAGTGGCAGAGGAGATGTGGAGGTTGTGTGATAGTTCCGCCCAAATGAGGTAGCGTGCCCAGGAGCGCTGACGGTCCGCTACGAAACATCTCAGATAGCGCTCCAGTTGTTGGTTGGTCCGCTCCGTCTGACCGTTAGTCTGTGGGTGGTATCCGGAGGACAGACTGCAGGTGGAATCGATCAGACGGCAGAAGGCCTTCCAGAACCGGGCTGTGAACTGGGGCCCTCTGTCCGAGACGATATCCTTGGGGAACCCATGTAGACGGACTACGTGCTCTAAAATCAGCTCTGCTGTTTCCTTTGCTGACGGGAGTCCGGCGAGAGCCACCAGATGCACGGTCTTAGAGAACCGATCCACGATCGTGAGGATGGTGTCTTTTCCTTCGGAGGCCGGCAGGCCCGTGATGAAGTCCACGGCAATGTGCGTCCAGGGCCGTCGAGGGACGGGAAGGGGTTGCAGTTCTCCTGGAGAGGGTTGGTTGGTGGTCTTTGCCCTGGCACACACTGGGCATGCCTGAACGAACTCTTGGACGTCCCTCGTCATGGATGGCCACCAGAAGTCGCGCTGGATAAATTGGAGGGATCGTCGGGTGCCTGGATGGCCCGAAATTGGGGAGGAGTGTCCCCAGCGGAGAACCTCGGGTCTCATCCCTTCAGGCACGAAGAGTCGTCCAGGTGGCACACCTGCCGGTTCGGTCTCTGTACCTCGTGCCTGGCGCACTCTCGTTTCCAGGTCCAGTTGCAGGGGTGCGATGATCTTGGAAGAGGGGAGGACAGGCGCGGGGTCCGCCCGGGGGGGGTCCACCTCTAGTTGTCGGGAGAGGGCGTCAGCTTTGGTGTTCTTGGGCCCCGGGCGGTATGAGAGGTGGAAGTTGTAATTCTCAAAGAATAATGCCCACCGCGCCTGTCGTGGATTTAACTGTTTAATGTTTCGGATGGTGATTAGATTTTGATGGTCCGTCCAGACTATGAATGGCTCACTGACGCCCTGGAGCCAGTGACGCCACTCCTCCAGAGCCCACTTTATGGCCAGCAGTTCGCGGTCCCCTACCCCGTATCGCTGCTGAGTGGAGTCAAATTTTCTGGAGAAAAAACCACAAGGGTGTAGTTTTTGGTCTGGACCTTGCTGTGAGAGGATAGCTCCAGCGCCCACATCTGAAGCATCCACCTCCACAACGAATGATTTATTGACATCTGGGTGGTGGAGAATCGGTGCAGTGGTGAAGCGGTGACACAGTGATCGAAAAGCGGAGACAGCTGCCGGGTTGAGGTGAAAAGGGAGAGAGGAAGGACGGGTCAGAGCGGTTAGGGGGGCGGCAACTGTACTGTAGTCCCGGATAAAGCGACGATAGAAGTTCGCAAACCCGAGAAACCGTTGAAGCTGTTTGAGGGTCTTGGGTAGGGGCCAATGACGCACAACCTCTAGCTTCTGCGGGTCCATGGCCACACCCTGGGGCGAGATGACAAAACCCAGGAACGTGGTGGAGCGCTCGTGAAAAGCGCACTTTTCCAACTTACAGTACAGTTGGTGGGCGAGTAATCTCTTTAGAACCGCCCTGACGTGCTGGGTGTGTTCTTCCATGGTGCGTGAATAAATTAAAATATCGTCCAGGTATGCGAATGCCCACCGACCGAGCATGTCCCGAAGGACGTCGTTAATGAAGTGTTGGAATGCGGCGGGGGCATTGCACAGTCCAAATGGGATGACAAGAGTTTCATAATGTCCGGTGGGGGTGATGAATGCCGTCTTCCACTCATCGCCCTCTCTGATGCGCACCAAGTTGTAGGCGCTCCGGAGGTCCAACTTCGTAAAGATGGTGGCGCCAGAGAGGGCGTCCAGGGCTGAGTTGGTAAGAGGCAGAGGATGTCGATTTTTGATGGTGAGATGGTTGAGCCCCCGATAGTCGACACAAGGGCGAAGTTCCCCGCCTCTCTTCTTCACGAAGAAGAACCCCGCGGCGGCAGGTGAGGAGGAGGGCCTGATGGTGCCTTGGCGCAGGGCGTTGTTTACATATTCCTCCATCACCTGGGTCTCGGTGGGTGTGAGTGAGTAGAGATGGCCGCGGGGGGGGATCGTACCGGGTTGGAGGTCTATGGCGAGGTCGTATGGACGATGAGGAGGAAGATGGGTGGCTCGTCGCCTGCAGAAAACCTCTGCTAGGTCTCGGTATGGTTCGGGGATGGAGTTGGTGTCGACGTCGGGGGCCTCGGACTCCCTAGAGCACGTCCCAGCCGCTGCCCGTAGGCATAGTTCGTTGCAGGTCGCGCCCCACTGAAGGATCCGATTCTGGGTCCAGGAGATTAGAGGGTCATGTTGGAGCAGCCAGGGATGACCAAGGATGATGGGTGGAGATGAGATGGAGGTGACGAAGAATTTTAACTGTTCATGGTGTTGGTTGATGGAGACGGTGATGGGTTCTGTTCGGGTGCTGATTGGGCTGGTGGAGAGGGGGCGACCGTCGACAGAGGTGATGCGAACGGGCTGGGATAACGCCTCGAGTTTTACCCCCAGGGTTTTGGCATATGCAGAGTCAATGAAGTTACCTGCTGCCCCGGAGTCGATGAACGCAGCACTTCGGACCCGTTTGTGGCCAACCTGGAGGTGTACCTGAACCGTGAGACGGGAGGAGTTGGTGGTGATGGCGGAGAGACGAAGGGGACCCGGCGAGTCTCTCTCTCCTCTCACCGGGCCTGGGCGTTTCCCGGTCTGAGCGGGCATGTTGCCCTGTGATGTGTAGCTGACCCGCAATAGGCACAGAGCCCTTCACGAAAACGTCTCTCCCGTTCTGCAGCGGTCAAGGAGGCGCGTCCTAGTTGCATGGGTTCCCCGGCTCCGGTGTCAACCACGGCAGGAGGTGGAGAACCGACATGTCCCGGGGTGGCGTAGGTGGCGGAGTCTGCGGGGCGTGGAGTGGTGACAGTGAAGGCGGGTGGTGGTCGTGACGTGGTGACGGCGAAGGTGGGTGCAGGTGGCAGGGTGCGAGGGGCTGGCCTCGGACGAGAGAGGAGGCGCTGGTCGATCCGGAGAGCGAGTTGGATTAGGCCCTCCAGGGTCGCAGGAAGCTCTCGCCCGGCTAGTTCGTCCTTAATCCGAGAAGCCAGTCCCTCGTAGTAGGATGTTCGGAGTGCTGCATCGCCCCACGTTGTTTGGACGGCGAGAGTGCGAAACTCGGCCGTATAGCGGCTCACGGGCAATCCTCCCTGCCTCAGGTGATAAAGTCTGGTGTCGGTCTCCACCTCGCCCGCTGGATGTTCGAAAGTGAGTTTGAGTTGGTGAGTGAACTCATTGTAAGAGTGGGCGGTGTCTGTATCTGCCCGTAAAACTGCCGTGGCCCACTCTGCTGCCTGCCCTTTTAGCAACGAGACGAGAAGAGCAATGCGGAGGCGATCGGTGGAGTATTTGGTGGCATTAAACTCAAACACCAGATCGAGAGCTGTTAGAAAAACGCTGCACTTCCCGTCCGTGCCGTTCCACTTCTCTGGTAGAGAAAGAAAAACATCAGAAGGAGGGGGGGGGGGGGGGATGCGGCGCCGCGGCCCCCGCGGCGTGCGATCGAGCAGTGACGTCACCAACAGCTGCGCGGAGATCCGTATTCTCCCGCCGGAGCTCAGCGACCTCGCGGCGGAGGGAAGCGAGATCCGCGGTGAGCTGATTGATTAGCGCCGCATGCTGATCTACAACGTCGCAGAGACTCGCATAATCCGCTGGGTTTACCGCGGAGCGCTCAGTCATTCTGTCAAGATGGACTAACCTGAGGTGACCAGAAGACGTAGCTTTAGCGGTTAGCCCAATGTAGCGTGGAGGATAAACCCAAACGCGGAAAGAAGCGAACAGGCAGGATAACCACGCGATTTAGTTTAAGGACTCTCACAAAAACGGAGCAAGGGAAAAACACAAATTTAACCCGCGTCCTAAAAATACACACACAATAGCAAAGACAAAACGGAACCAACATGTGAGTACTCACGGTTTGCTGAAACGACAGCTGGAGCTGACATGGGCCGAACTCAATGACTGAGCGGTAAGCCATCGTTTGTTTACCTCTTTTATACTTCCTGGTTTTGCGCCCGTCTTACTTCCGGGTCCTAGTGCCGGGCGCAGATTGAGTGTGTATGACACCATCTGACACCTCACATTGCTCGCCCTCCGATTCCATCTCATCAATATTCCACAGAATGTCCAGCACTTGCTGTGGGGTATATCGCTCTCTTTGAGTCATTGTGTATAAATTCACCGCTCAATCGCCCAAACTCTGTATCCGCCCCAACTACAGAGTGAGTTGTAGACGTACCTGTTGACTTATTTATAGGTCTCAATGTATAAGAAATGTTATTGATCATAATAGCTCCGCCCTCATAATGAATGGTGTTAGGGTACTTATGTAGTGATAATGAGTTTCTGCCAAATCATTAAAACTAACAATAGACTATGGCACTCTCTTGAGAGGGGATATGAAGGTGTTATTCATTTATTTATTCTAAAAAATTCTAAAAATAAACAAACAAATACAGCTTTTTTTTTACTCAGAGGTAAACAGAAAAGTGAAGTTGTTCAGCTGTTTAGTGTCACTATGTCATAAACAGTGAAACAGAAATAAATAGACCAAAATAAAATGAAATATTCTTATTCCAGATTTTTATTAAGCAACGACATAACATTTATCTTAGCTGGATGTTCTAATTCTCAAAAACATTGAACTTAAAGTAAGACTTATCACACTGTAACTAGAATATTTACAAAACTGAAAGATTGTCTTATGAATACTAAAAAAACTAAGTTAAAGCAGATGGGCTACATTTATATGTTTTTTTTCGTATATAGTAATTGAGCAGCTCTAAGTAGATGAATATAGTCAAATTTACTATAGGCTTTTACTATAGGGGATTCCTGCCAACTGGACAAGAATTTAAAAATGTAACGTTTAGCTTAGATTTGGTTTATGATAATCTTATAGTAGAATTTTTTTTTGACTATATTCATTTATAGGCTAAATGAATTGTAAGCCTTTGAATGGTGATAACAATACTTCCACTTGGAAGCAAAAAAATGGAGCGGCAACATGCAAGGGGTTTCAGCATCTCGACGCACATACTAAGCTGTTTATAAAGTAGACACTGTTTGTTTTTTGTAATCTTTCCCGTGTTTACCGTGTACTGTACAATGTATATTCATTTTTTAATGAATTACTGTAAATAAACTACATATGCAGTTGATTTACCAGAAATGACTTTTCTGTTTTTTTTGTGTGTTTGTGCTAAACTAAACTTCAGGGTCAAGTAATAGCGATTTTATTTGAAATGTATTATATATTTACAATGCTGATAAGTTCAAGCTTGGATTCATATATAAACTGCTTCAAAGTCTTTCCACCCTGTGACAGCTGAAATCCGACACACGGTGCTTGGATATTTACCGAGGGCTCAAGGGAGGTGTGTCTATGTGTGTGTGTGTGTGCGCGTGCGCTGCAGCCTGTCCTTTTTTTAGCGGATTTTTCCGCTACCGCAGATCAGTTTATCAACTTGTAATATATACATTTTAGGAATATATTAACATGTGCAGACATCATTATATGTTGAATGGAACTTGTGTTCGTAAGCAAATGAAAATCAAGTCGGCAGATGTACAGGGAACAAAACCTATGGCAATTGCTAGAAATCTAGACGAATTGTAAGCATTTGAATGGTGTTAAAAATACTTGCAAAACAAGTATTGCAGCCATACATTGGAGGGAACTTCTGAGGTGGTCAGTGATTGATGGCACGGTCGGTCAGAGGGGGTTGTGATCACACCTATAGATCTTTTGTTCTGGGCTATCGGTCAAATATCTCTCCACTTGGAAGCACAAAATGGAGCGGCAACATGCAAGGGATTTCAGCATCTTGACGCACATACTAAGCTGTTTATAAAGTAGACACTGTTTGTTTTTTTGTAATCTTTCCAGTGTTTACCGTGTACTGTACAATGTATATTCATTTTTTAATGAATTACTGTAAATAAACTACACATGCTGGTACATGTTGATTGAGCTACCATGAAATTACTTTTCTGATTTTTTGTGTGTGCTAAACTAAACTTCAGGGTCAAGTAATAGCGATTTTATTTGAAACGTATTTTGTATTTATGTGTTTGATTATATACACACACATCCGACAGATGCAGGGCTCAAGGGAGGTGTGTCTGTGTGTGTGTGTGTGTGTGTGTATATGTGTGTGTGTGCGCGTGCGCACTCTCTATGGCACTCTCTTGAGAGGGGATATGAAGGTGTTATTCATTTATTTATTCTCTACAAGGGTGCGAACTACAGTACAGACCAAACTATAACTGTCTCTTACTACTATAAAAATCCTAAATATAAACAAACAAAATACAGCTTTTTTCCCTCAGAGGTAAATGGAAAAGTGAAGTTGTTCAGCTGTTTACTGTCACTGCAGCTTCTTCAAAGTCTTCCCACTCCGTGACCGCTGAAATCTGACACGACACCACGTTAGGCTACGTCTTGACTCATTTGTATACCGACGGTGATTGGATGTTTCCCGAGGGCTCAGGGGAGTGTGTGTGTCTGTGTGTGTGTGTGTCTATGTGTGTGCGTGCACGCGCGTACTTCTTCTACTGTAATAAAAATTCTAAATATAAACAAACAAAATACAGCTTTTTTTTCAGAGGTAAACGGAAAAGTGAAGATGTTCAGTGTCACTATGCAGATGTTACACTCAGTGGAGTTACCGAAATCTTTGGTTTAGTTCTCATTGAGTTGCCACACATCATTTCCACATTTCACTCGCTTTTATTACTCTTATGTGAGCATAAACAGTGAAACATTCCACAGGTTTATAATACACCGCGGCCAAGTGAACCATGTTCCCGTCGAACGAAACGAGGCATAATCGTGGTGTTTGCTTCGGTTATGACACACCATAGTTTATTATCTGCTGTGGTAGATCTGATTATTTATTCAAACACAATAATAAAGCTTTATATCCTCAGGAGGGCTCCTTACATTGTTTTAGCGATAGTTTCACGGAAGCGAGTTCAGAACTAATCTAACAAAAAAAAAACATCCGAAGTTTCAGAAGCTTCAAATAAAATGAACGAACTAATGGATTTTCTCAAAACGATATAAAATTAAGTACAGCTTTCCTTTTTGTTATAATATGAAGCCCCTAAATGGACAAAGGAGGAGAAAAAAACGGCAGAAAAAAGTAATGCCAAAAACTTTGGGTTATAATGCAAAATATGACTTTTTTTTTTCTTCTGCCATTTTTTTCTCTTCCGTTGTCCCCTTAAAGATTCTGTAGTAGGTTTTCTCAGTTGAATATGAAAAAAAATACCGCTGATTATCCACGTGGGAATGAATGGTGCATTGTCCAAGTGCAAGTTTATCTTGGAGCTAAACTATTTGCTTTGAGTGAAGGCGCCATCTAGCGATCATTGTGTGTCAGCAACAGCTTCCCATTCAAAACAATAGGCGGTCAAACGACCGCTGAACCGCGTTTTAAGTAGGTGACACTGGCGCGGCGCTTCTAGTGTTAACTATAAATGAGATCAGATCGAGAGGATTTTGGATAATAGGAGTAAAGAGGATTATATCCTCCTTTATACGACAGTGTGTGAAATGTCGCAAAATCAGAAGAACAAAAAATGTCAAACTTACCCTCAGAGCGTATAGATCCATCCCCTCCATTTACGTTCTGTGGTATGGATGATTTTGGTCCTTTCATCACCAAACAAGGACGAAAATCGTGCAAGAGGTATGGACTTCTGTTTACCTATTCCTGTTGCAGAGCCATCCATATTGAGATGCTGGATGACATGTCCACGGACGCCTTTATCAATGGACTGCGCTGTTTCATCGCTATTAGAGGAGCAGTTCAACAAATAAGGTGTGACCAAGGCACTAATTTCATTGCAGCCAAGAATGAGCTTGCGAAGACGATGGAAGAGATTGACACCAACCGTCTGGTAACGTTCTTGGCAGCAAAACAATGTGACTTTGTCTTCAATGTCCTCCATTCAAGTCACACTGTCGGAGTTTGGGAGAGGCAAATTAGGACTGTGAGAAGTGTTCTTCGTTTTACTCTGTCCCAGTCATCTGGAAGACTTGATGATTCTTCTCTGTGAACCGTTTTCTACGATGCCATGGCCATTGTAAATAGCCGTCCGCTCACTGTAGATAATTTAAGTGATCCCTACAGTCCTGAGCCTATAACTCCTAACCACTTGCTCACCCTGAAAACAACCCAAGCCCTAACACCCCCTGGCAAGTTTGTCACAGAAGACATATACAACTCTGACCAGCTTTGATGCAAAATGCAAAATGCTATGTGTGGCGGCACACTCATCCCAGCCATGCTGTTTGTGAGGATGAATGAATCATGGGTTGACCCAGGCCACCTTGCCTGACCATTTGAGCAGGTCCGGTTCTAGACCAGACCATATGGGGGGGAGGCGGGGTGCGCGCGGTCAGATCATGCAACGGGGGGTTTGCGCGTGCTGCAGCCTGTGAAATCTAATACCGTATTGTGTAGTGTCCCTTTTTAGGCGGATTTTTCCGCTAACGCAGATCATTTTATCATCTTGTTGTAAATTCATTTTGTGATTATATTAACATGTGCTTTCTCAACATTTCAAATTTTTTTATTTGAGGGGGCAAGACATTTATATGAGGGGGCGCTGCCCCCTCTTGCCCCCCGTAGAACCGGCCCTGTTTGAGCATCACATATTATTTGCACATTTATTGAATGGAAATGTTTCCGATTCACGTATGCAAATTCGTCTTCAGATGGCGCCTTTATAGCAATGAGCGTGCAGTCGATGGCTCCGATTACATTAGGAAAACCGGCGATCGCTGCAAATTGCGCTTTAATGTTTGGCTGGTCAACTGCATGGTATGGAAACCTTATATACCTGCTAGACATGCGGGTGATCCTGTCCCATACAGCTGGCACTGCACGGCTCAAAGACGACTGGCTTAACCCCGAGCGGTCTGCCGGTTTCCCTTTGGAAAGAACCAGTCGCCAGGAAACCAAGTGTTGTCAGCACCTGTAAGGGAACGGGTAATGCGTGGCTCCTCGCTGTCTCTCTTTCCAAATTTGGACCCAACTCAGCACAGAGCTCCAAGAGGATAGCTATTGGAAATCTGAAACGGCTAATAAGCCAGTCATCATCATGGGCCAGAAATCACTGTGATCCCTAAAAATGCGTTCCCTTCAGATTCGGCCATTGACAATGTCCTCTAATAAGGCCAACACTGCCATTGCCATAGACTAAGGGTTGTATAAATTTGCAAATGCTTTTATATGTATATCAAATAATTGGTAGAAAAATAGTCAATTAACCCATTTTATCAATTATAAATGAATAGCAATGTTTTTCACATGTGTTGTTGCGATACTTTGTAGTGTGCAATTTGACATAATTGCCTCTAGGAGTTGCCAACGGAAAAAAAACTAATACACACAAGAAATACACGTACGCCAGACAGGAAGTTGCCGTGGAAGAACGCACATTCTCACGTTAATCTCACATTAGTAAATGTGACCGTGAGCGTGAAAACTGGTGTAAGCAAAGTTTTTGTGCATACGCAGCGTTGATACATTAGGCCCCTGGCCATTAAGAACGCACTTTTCGAGAAAAGGAATCCGTGACTGGCCGCGGCTGCACGCGGGAAGCTGTGAAAATGCCCTTCATTACCTGTAAGGGGCAGTCGTGTTTCAGTCTGAAGTATTGTGAAGCCGAAAATGTGTTGTCTCTCTTAGGCGCTCATTGACAGCAAGCGACAGAGCTCATAAATGTGTCAAGCTCAAACTGATATGTATTTATTCTTCATTTTTTTCTCTCCTTCAATGATGGTACTTCTTTTGACTGCGCTTTCTCCATTCAGAATTATTATTATTATTATTAGTAGTAGTAGTAGTAGTAGTTCTCCGAATTTATTATTGTTATTATTCTTATTCTTATTGTAATGCTTATTGTTTTTCCTCCCTTCTGGCTGTGGAAGTATCAGGGATATCTGAAATTGCCTCAGAGACATGTGTACATGGGGCAAAGGTAAAACAATGCACAGAATGCTTTTTAAAACATTGTCTTTTATATTCAAGTATGGGGGAAACATATTTTCCTGATCATCAGGAAAAACGGTTTCCCCTCTTCCTACTGCCTGTGGAAGTATCAGGGATATCTGAAATTGCCTCAGAGACATGTGTGCAAAGGTAATACAGTGAGATGATGTTTTTTTTTTTTAAACACTTTATTTTTAACAAGAGACTCCTGGATGGTTTAATAGAACTGGATGTTTGAGTGGCTAAAAAAAAGAGTATCGTGGTTATCACGAGTAGACACTCTACCCTTGAGTTACATAAGTTACAAAGTATAACCTTATATAAATATATATAAATATATTTAGAATAAATCAGTATCACATCTATCATCACACAGCTAATGTATGTGAAATAAAAGTAGTCCTGATGTCAGTACTTGCCCAGTCTTTTGCAGCGGTTTAAAACGTATGAATTATCTTCAAATATACAAAAAAAGGGAAAAGACACTCGATTATTTTGCATAAGTTATCTGTTTAATTCACAAAGTTCGTAAAAACACTTTAAAACGAGAGAAAAATTGTTAAAATCCTCGCTCGCCTTCTCAGCGTTAGGTAGCGAGTGACCAGGGGAAACATACAGTAGGGACACTGAATTTCCTGGAACATCTGCCGTTTCATCGTCTTCATGTGTTGTTGTACTCTTCCTGCCGCTGGTTTTAACGAAAAATGTACTCAGCTTAGTACACTTGGCCGCGTCAGTTTCTAGAGCTTTCTTTTCTTTGTTTCTTTTTTTTTTTAATTCTGGCCTTTTCAGCGCCACATTTGCGGTTTTTATTATCCATTTTTCATCTCTCGTGTATCTCTTAACAACTGATCGAGCTGTCGGGGAGTCGAATGATAATTACGTCATCATTAACCTGCAGGCTGCATTCTGCTCATAGGGCTGCGAGAACATCAATAAAAAGAGTGGAGCTGCGATAAAATAATGAATAAAAAGAGTGAGACTACTATGGTAAAAATAAATAAATAATAATAAAATAAATAAAAAGTGTGACTGCTGTGAGTCCAGGTAGCTGGGGACACCGGCCCTCGCGGGCAAAAAACGGACAAGCCCACCGGGAAATCTCCCGGTCCTCCCGATTAGCCAGTCGGGGCCTGGCAGCTCCTGTGTCCGTCTGCTCGCGATGGCTCTTCTTTGAAGTCCCTGGGTGGGGCGCGTTCCATTTGCCCCGCTTGCATGCCGCACTTCCGCGTTGTTGCGTGTGCGTCATCTGCAGGGGAGGCTGCCTAACTAGTGAGCGAGGAGCGATATTGACAGGCTGAAAAAACTATTGTCATCAAAAATGTAACAGATATATATATAAAAATATATAAGACTACATAGCCTTTATAAGACTCAACTGCAAATTGCAAATTTGCAAATATAATATAAATCTCATATAATATTTAATTGCGATTCCCTAGTGGGAATCGAACCTGGGTCTACCGCATGATAGGCGAGTCACCTACCTTGAGCTACGAGGAGGATCAAGTCTTGATCGAAGTCTTGAGCCCAAACCTCATTTAAATTAAATGAACAAATATTATAAGTAAAAAAACAATAGCCCAGTTTTTTTTCTTTCTGACATGTTTTGGCCCGGAGTTATGCGCAGAGCGCCGGGAGATTTCCTCAAGCTCCGAAATCGCTGGGGCAATTTTTCTAAATAGATGCTATCTTTAATAACTGATGGAGATTTTGAGCTGTATACACACGCATTTTTAAAGGGTTTAAAATGAATTAATAAGTCCGAGCAGACCTACATGAAAGGTGAGAAGTGGGATTACAGTAACTAAGTGTGCTGTCGCGTTGTATATAATATGAAGCACATATACACACATTCATCATGAAAGATCTGATGTAAAACAAAATAAAAATCATGTTTGCATCAGCATTGGAAACAATATTGTTTTAGGCTAACTAATTATACACAATTCTTCGTTGTACTTTGTCCGGCTTTTAGATAAAGTCCTTCCATGCGCCATCTGGCGGATATTCAGTGAAGCACAACACATTTATTTAAATTTCCCAATGTTGCTTATGGCAAGTCGCGGCATGCCGTGCGCTAAATTGAGGCATCTCGCGGGAAAACACACGCAGTCTTAACGGCCAGATCTGTACCCTAAAAGACTGGCAGCTGTAATTGCAGCAAAAGGTAGTTCTACAAAGTATTGACTCAGGGGGCTGAATAATTACGCACACCCCACTTTTCAGTTATTTATTTGTAAAAAATATTTGGAATCATGTATGATTTTCGTTCCACTTCTCACGTGTACACCATTTTGTATTGGTCTTTCACGTGGAATTCCAATAAAATCGATTCATTTCATTTGTGGTTGTAATGTGACAAAATGTGGAAAAGTTCAAGGGGGCCGAATACTTTCGGCAAGCCACTGTATATATATACAGTGGTGTGAAAAACTATTTGCCCCCTTCCTGATTTCTTATTCTTTTGCACGTTTGTCACACTTAAATGTTTCTGATCGTCAAAAACCGTTAACTATTAGTCAAAGATAACATAATTGAACACAAAATGCAGTTTTTAAATGAAGGTTTACGTTATTAAGGGAGAAAAAAAACTCCAAACCTACATGGCCCTGTGTGAAAAAGTGATTGCCCCCCTTGTTAAAAAATAACTTAACTGTGGTTTATCACACCTGAGTTCAATTTCTGTAGTCACCCCCAGGCCTGATTACTGCCACACCTGTTTCAATCAAGAAATCACTTAAATAGGAGCTACCTGACACAGAGAAGTAGACCAAAAGCACCTCAAAAGCTAGACATCATGCCAAGATCCAAAGAAATTCAGGAACAAATGAGAACAAAAGTAATTGAGATCTATCAGTCTGGTAAAGGTTATAAAGCCATTTCTAAAGCTTTGGGACTCCAGCGAACCACAGTGAGAGCCATTATCCACAAATGGCAAAAACATGGAACAGTGGTGAACCTTCCCAGGAGTGGCCGGCCGACCAAAATTACCCCAAGAGCGCAGAGACAACTCATCCGAGAGGCCACAAAAGACCCCAGGACAACATCTAAAGAACTGCAGGCCTCACTTGCCTCAATTAAGGTCACTGTTCACGACTCCACCATAAGAAAGAGACTGAGCAGAAACGGCCTGCATGGCAGATTTCCAAGGCGCAAACCACTTTTAAGCAAAAAGAACATTAAGGCTCGTCTCAATTTTGCTAAAAAACATCTCAATGATTGCCAAGACTTTTGGGAAAATATCTTGTGGACCGACGAGACAAAAGTTGAACTTTTTGGAAGGTGCGTGTCCCGTTACATCTGGCGTAAAAGTAACACAGCATTTCAGAAAAAGAACATCATACCAACAGTCAAATATGGTGGTGGTAGTGTGATGGTCTGGGGTTGTTTTGCTGCTTCAGGACCTGGAAGGCTTGCTGTGATAGATGGAACCATGAATTCTACTGTCTACCAAAAAATCCTGAAGGAGAATGTCCGGCCATCTGTTCGTCAACTCAAGCTGAAGCGATCTTGGGTGCTGCAGCAGGACAATGACCCAAAACACACCAGCAAATCCACCTCTGAATGGCTGAAGAAAAACAAAATGAAGACTTTGGAGTGGCCTAGTCAAAGTCCTGACCTGAATCCTATTGAGATGTTGTGGCATGACCTTAAAAAAGCGGTTCATGCTAGAAAACCGTCAAATAAAGCTGAATTACAACAAGTCTGCAAAGATGAGTGGGCCAAAATTCCTCCAGAGCGCTGTAAAAGACTCGTTGCAAGTTATCGCAAACGCTTGATTGCAGTTATTGCTGCTAAGGGTGGCCCAGCCAATTATTAGGTTCAGGGGGCAATTACTTTTTCACACAGGGCCATGTAGGTTTGGATTTTTTTTCTCCCTAAATAATAAAACCCCTCATTTAAAAACTGCATTTTGTGTTTACTTGTGTTATCTTTGACTAATAGTTAAATGTGTTTGATGATCAGAAACATTTTGTGTGACAAACATGCAAAAGAATAAGAAATCAGGAGGGGGGCAAATAGTTTTTCACACCACTGTATATATATAGAGAGAGAGAGAGGCAGCAAGATGGAATACATGTGTGTGAATGAGAGGAACCCAAGAGGAACGGTGAGGCTACAGGGAGCAGAGGAAAAGAAGGTGCAGGATTTTAAGTACTTAGGGTCAACGGTCGAGAGCAACGGAGAGTGTGGAAAGGAGGTGAAGAGACGAGTACAGGCAGGTTGGAATGGGTGGAGAAAAGTGTCAGGTGTGTTGTGCGATAAAAGAGTATCAGCGAGAATGAAAGGAAAGGTGTACAGGACAGTGGTGAGACCAGCAATGCTCTACGGCTTAGAGACAGTGGCACTGAAGAAAAGACAGGAGGCAGAGCTAGAGGTAGCAGAGCTGAAGATGTTGAGGTTCTCTTTGGGAGTGACAAGGATGGATAGGATCAAGAATGAGTTCATCAGAGGGACAACCCATGTTAGATGTTTTGGAGATAAAGTCAGAGAGGCCAGATTGAGGTGGTTTGGACATGTTCATAGGAGAGATGGTGAATATATCGGTAGAAGGATGCTGAGGTTGGAACTGCCAGGCAGGAGGTCTAGAGGAAGACCAAAGAGGAGATTTATGGATGCAGTGAGAGAGGACATGAAGTTAGTTGGTGTGAGAGAAGAGGATGCAGAGGATAGGGTTAGATGGAGGCAGATGATTCGCTGTGGCGACCCCTGAAAGGGAACAGCCGAAAGACAAAGAAGAAGAAGAAGAGAGAGGGAGAGAATTTTATCATATTAAGTAAATATTCTTTTATGAACACAAAGTGCTTCGGGCTTTTTAGAATAATAAAAATGTTTTTAGCTGTTTGTGTCCAGCATTGAATAATTATTTCATCCATTATTTGACCACGGCTGGAAATAATAGCTGGAATGTGATTGTGAACTAAATTGAAATAAAGCTGTTTGTCGCCGTGCGGAAACCTGTGGCTCGTACTTTCACCTCACAAAAGGCATCGTTTTTATCAAAAGGCTGATAAACGCGTGTTGTACAGTATATACAATGCAACAGCGCACTCAGTTGCTGTAATCCCTCTTCTCACCTTTGATGTAGGTGTGAAGTTATCAAACCGGTTTCGCGGATGGGGCAATTGGCAGAATTGAGGCGTGTAAAACGATTTAACAAGACAGAGCAGACGTCTCTGCCTAAAATGTATTTCGCCAGCAAAACAAAGAATAAATAGAAATATAATGTTTAATGGTACCAATCAAATCAGACTTCATAATTACTTGTAATTCACACATTTACTGAATATATTATGTTTTTATGTGTATACAGTATGTGTTTGTATGTGAATATATTATATAAGTATGTGTTTGTGCGCGCGTCTCATATGTAACATTCATATAAAATGCAATTCGTGATAAGTGTATGTTGTTAAATTATTTGTGGATATGTATGTAACGACGCGGCTCGCACGAGGCGCAGAGCCACGCACAAACTGTTCAGAACGGGCCAGGTCGTGATACCGCGACACTCCATGTGATCATTCGGTCGCACCGGTAAAAGGTGTCAGGGCCAAAGGCAAAGCCCAAGCCTCTATCAGTCTAAGACACCGGCAAGAAAGTGAGGGAGAGCGACACGCATCAGTTTAGCATGCGCTCTCAGGTTAAAGTGCACAAAGCACAAACTCTACTCTCTCTTCTCTACTCTCTCTTCCTGCAGTATAAATCCTCGGTAAGGGCATAAGCCCAGAGAGCATCTTTAGTTTTTTGTTTTAGTTTCCAGAATCCCATCCGTTCTCGCGTAGACGACTGAGCTCTGTTTATTTTGTGTTTTCAGTTTTCTTTTGGTTTCCTTTTAAGTTTCTTAATTAATAATCCCACGCTATCTCCAAACAGAAATGTCTTCCCGTGTCTGTCATAAGCTCTCACAACAACTCCTATTTCACTGACCCCCTCTAAAGCCCTGCGTCAGGGGTCTTATAATCAGTAAAACATCTCTTGGTGCGGATCTCCACACCGCACCCCCTAACAATATAATTAGGAGAAAAATGTAAATTAAGGATGTCTTGAAACATAATGCAGTAACTCTTTATTCATTTGAACATGGTAAAGGTGTTAATGTTTCGTACGTTCCTATATTCGTCATCACAATTTTGTTTAAATACAGTTTTATTAAATATAGAATATTTTTATGTTTTGCTGGCGAAATACATTTTAGGCAGAGACGTCTGCTCGTTCTTGTTAAATCGTTTTAAACCCCCCATTTCTGTGAATTCCCCCATCAGCGAAACCGGTTTGATAACTTTACACCTATCGTGAATGAAAGGTGAGAAAAGGGATTACAGTAATGTTTCCAATGCTGAAGCAAATCATGTTTGCTTCAGCACTGGAAACAATATTGTATTAGGCTAACTTTATTAAAGATTATATACTTTTGTATTCTTTGTATTTGTCTTTTTGCACACACGCGCGGGCAACTTTAATGAAGTTAAATATACACAATAAATTAATAATTGTGTTTTGCTTTACATTTGCTTTATATTGAGCTTTTTTATTTTATATACTACCATATCATATATTTGTGTCTAATATTGGTTATTTATATTTTACATCATTACATGCAGTTTGTTGTAAGGAATCACCACTAGAGGGCAATGTTTTGTCTTTTGTAGTTCTTTGTTTTGCAGACTCAGTTTCCCAGAAGGCACCTCGGTCAGGTGATGCGGGAGCACACCTGAACCGAGGCAGCTTATTAAATCTTCAATAAATAGCTGATTAATCTGGGAGACTGGGTCGAGCATTGAATGTGTGTACAGACTGTCATTTATGTGGGCATTATGTTTTGTTCAGGTTATATGTTTTGTTGGGTTTTGACACTCATGTTGGCAATGTCTATAGTAGTTCTTCTCTCTCTGCGTGTGTGTGTGTGTGTGTGTGTGTCTAAGTTTGTGGAGCTGACTCAGTCATGTCAAGTGTGGTATGTTTAATGTGTATGTAAGTAGTGTTTGTGTCCTCCTGTTTCTTTGGGTGTTTAGCCGGTTAGGTAAATAGCTAGGTGTGTGTTGGGCTAGGAGCTTGTTTAACTAAAACCCATGTTGAGCTAATTGCTAGGTTTAGCTAATTATCAAGTGTCTCTAGCCTTTTCGTGTCTCTAGTCTCCCTGGTCGACCTGTGTCTAATTTCTGTGTCGCCTGCCTCCCTAGTTTCCCTGTGTCTTTAGCCTCTGTGTTTCTAGCCGCCATAGTTTGTGTCTCCAGCATCTAGTTCCTCCCCGGTCTCTCGCGCCATCGTACTATGTTCGATGTCTAGCTATTAGGTAAGTATTGTTGGGTGTCTTGTTAGGCTAAAGGCATGTTTAGTTAAATGTGTGTTTAGCTGATCGTCATGTTTAGCTAACTGCCATGGCTGTTTAGCTAACTGCCCGTCTCTAGCCTCTGTGTGTCTGGTCGGTCCCGTCTCTAGCCTCTGTGTGTCTGTATATAATTATATATAATATTATTTAAATTTCTTATAATTTTCTTTTGATTTTGTAAAGCTGCTTTGAGACAATGACCATTTATACAAATTCCTCAGACAGTGTGAGAAGATCCTTCCGCAGGATTAATGCGCGCAAGGCCCCGGGTCCTGACAACATTCCTGGCCGAGTATTGAGAGACTGTGCGGGGGAACTCACGGATGTCTTTACGGACATTTTTAACATCTCTGAGTCAGGCTTTTATCCCCACATGCTTTTAAACCACCACCATAATCCCAGTACCTAAGAAAACATCTCCCTCCTGTTTCAATGACTTCCGCCCAGTTGCACTTACTCCCATCATTATGAAGTGCTTTGAACGGCTAGTCATGCAGCAGATCAAGACTGCCCTTCCCCCCCCCCCCCCCGGACCCCTTCCAGTTTGCTTATCGGTCCAATCGCTCAACCGATGGTGCCATTGCTATGGCCCTCCACTCAGCGCTCACCCACTTGGAAAACAAAGACTCTTATGTTAGGATGCTGTTCATCGACTTCAGCTCAGCGTTCAATACAATCATCCCACAACAGCTCACTCATAAACTGATTCAGCTGGGGATCAGCACCCCTCTGTGCAACTGGCTGCTGGACTTCCTGACTGGCAGACCTCAGGCAGTACGGGTCGCCAATAACACTTCCAGCACCATCATGCTGAACACTGGGGCTCCCCAAGGATGTGTGCTGAGCCCCCTCCTCTTCACGCTGTTGACCCACGACTGCATACCATCACACAACTCCAACCTCTTTATCAAGTTTGCGGACGACACGACTGAGGTGGGTCTCATTAGCAACAATGATGATACTAACTACAAGAGTGAGGTGAGCTGCCTGGTCAGGTGGTGCACAGACAACAATCTCTCCCTGAACGTGGAAAAGACAAAGGAGATTGTGGTCGATTCCTGGAGAACATACACCCAACACTCTCCGCTGTCCATCAATGGTGCGATCGTGAAGAGGGTAAGGAGCACCAAGTTTCTGGGTGTGCACATGAAGATCTCTCCGGGTCCATCAACAATGCATCACTAGCCAAGAAAGCTCAACAGCGTCTCTACTTTCTCCGTAAGCTGAGAAGAACCGGAGCTCTGACACCCATCATGCGCACCTTCTACAGAGGCACCATTGAGAGCATCCTGACCAGCTGCATCACTGTGTGGTTCGGCGCCTGCAATGCGTCCTGCCAGAAAACTCTCCAGCGCATAGTGAGAGCATCTGAGAAGATCGTTGGTGTCTCTCTCCCCCCCCCTCCTGGACATTTACAACACCCGCCTCACACAAAAAGCTGTCAACATCACCCGTGACCCTACCCACCCGACTCAGAGCTTCTTTAGTCTGCTACCATCAGGGAGGAGACTAAGGAGTCTCCAAGCCAGGACAAGCAGACTGAAGAACAGCTTCATCCATCAGGCGATCAGGAAGCTCAACTCCCTTCCAGCTCTGCCTCCCCTGTGCTCTTCGGCCTCTCCAACCGTTATACTCTGACTCCTTCATTTCTCACACACAAACACACACACTCATACAGACACACACACTCTCAGACACACAACACTCACACAAACTCACACATACACTTGCACCTGTCACCTTGTGCTCCAGGCACCATTGGTACTTTCACTACCTCAAACCGGGAAATAAAAATAATAATAATAATAATAATAAAATAAAAAAAAGACATTCCTTGTTCACACTGGATTTATTCCCCGTTTTTGTTTTTTGTTTACTGATTCATATAGCTCATTATATTGTCACTTTTACATTTTTACTTTTATCAACTAAAATAAGCACACTTGCACTATTCCAATTGCACTGTACCGTTTCTCTCCATATCTGCCTTCTGTGTTGTTAACTGTCCCTTTTTGCAGGACAGTAACTAAATTACCTCACCTCTGTTGTCTTTCTAAGTTTGTGTTAAAGGTTTTTTTTTTTTTTTTACCTCTTCAGTGTTATTTGTAACTAGGGTGAGAGAAACGTAATTTTGATTCTCTATATGTATGCACTGTACATGTAGCAGAATTGACAAAGTTGACTTTGACTAGTATGCGTTATGCGGTCGATATTGCCAGCTGATAGAAAAGGAACAGCCATTCAGAAGTAGTATGTGGATGTCTGTTATTCGCTAGTTTTGTGGCAGTTTTGTAACACTGGACAAAGTTGAGTGAGCGTACAGTGTACGTCCGACGTTACAAGGCGCTGTCTACAGTGAAGGTCCTGAATTAGCTGACATCAGTTGCTCAGGAATCGATTTTTGACTCCTTTTGCATGACAGCGCTAAGAAAGACGGCACTTTCTATTCAAATTAAACACTGCACTAAATTCTTTTAATAGCGTTTATTTCGACATGGGTTAATTCAATTCAATTTTATTTGTATAGCGCTTTTAACAATTGACATTGTCTCAAAACAGCTTTACACATTCAAAATAATTATTTAAGTTTGTATGGAATGTGTATGAATCAAAATGTTCAGATAGTCCCTGGTGAGCAAGCCCGTGGGTGACAGTGGCAAGGAAAAACTCCCTGAGATGGTAATAGGAAGAAACCTTGAGAGGAACCAGACTCAACAGGGAACCCATCCTCATTTGGGTGAATCAGATAGCAGGAAATTATCTGCATTTATACAGTGTTAGGTTCAGCTATAATAGTTGATGTTAATTGATGTTATAATAGTTGATGTAAAATGGAGTCCGGTAGTTATTGGAGACTCAGATAGACTTGTAGAAAGTTCCAGTCCTGAACTATCGAATTGTCAAGTCCTCAGAGAAACAGCTGACAACACCAGTCGAGGCCAGAACCATCTTCTAAGTCAGTGGTTCTCAAACTGTGGGGCGCGCCCCACTAGTGGGGAATACAGACATGACAGGTGGGGCGCAATGAACGGGAGGAAATAACAGGAAAGTACCTATTCTAATTCATGCTTTTCTTTATTGATAATGAAGAGCGTACGCTCAAAACTAAACAATCACACACAAATAAATGGATCATGAATACAAGTAAATTTAAAATAACATCAGTTGTGGGCCGGGAGAAAAAGTGGAACCATAGTGCAACAATAACGGTTTAACGTCGGAAAAACTTGAGCTGCGCTGCTCGAATCACAAACCTGCGCGAGCCACTGGGCAGCGCTGCGCGACTCTGACAGAAATAAACCACGCCGACCATCAAAATACATTTAACCCCGCTGGGATGCGCACGTACAATCCAGGCATGACAAGGCGGAAACAATATTAAACAGTCCTGACATTTTGAATAAATTGTTTTTAAATAAAAACACAGGGGGTCGCGCAGGTTTGTGATTCGAGCGGCGCTGTGTGATCCACCGGGCTGCGCAAATAAACCAGATCATCACTGCGCTATTCAGATAGTCGCGCTGCGCTGTATTTGCGTAGATATTCGGTTCAATCGGGTGCCACGGTTTCGTCCCACTTTTGATGTGTTTGACTTCACATACACTTCGACAATGGAAGAAGACTATATACAGGTGCAGCAGCAGTGAGTTTGCTTACATGTGACAAAACCAAGAATGAGGAGATTGTAAAGAACAAAAGATGCCTCATCTGTGGTGTGGAATTGGTTTGGGTAGAAGAAAAGTGATACGAATGAGATGAACGTGATTTGGAAGGTACATAAGTGCACTGTTTTAACAAGTGGTGGAAACACGTCAAACCTTTTCTATCATCTGAAATACAAAACGAATATGGCCAAAGTAAAAAAATGCGGCAAACCTCAGCAATTCACAGTTTAAATAAAATTACATAAAAAAAATTAAATCATGTAAAAAATTTCTTTGTGTTTTCATTTTTATTTATGCATTTTCAGATACAAATTGCTATATTGTGTTATTGAGTTAGAAAATTGCTTCTACTGTGATATAAGATTTTGGTTATATCACCCACCACTAATGAAGCCTATCTTGAGCTTGGATTCATGGTGGGGGCAGAAGAGAGACCCGTGTGTGTTTTGTGTCTTAAACTGCTGGCAGCAGACCGCATGAGACCCAACAAATTAGGAAGACAACACACTCCAGTCACGTTAATAAACCACTGGACGTCTTTGAAAGAAAGCTGGAAGAATACAAGACAGCAGGAGAATCGCATGGTAAAATCTGAATCAGTGGACAGCAAAGCACAAATGGCTTCATTCAAAGTTGCATACAGAATTGGCCAGTGCAAAAAAAAACTACAAACGATTGTTGAGCAGCTAATAAACATGGGGTCAATTATGCAAAGATAAGTGACAACGTAAGCCTTGTAACAATTGCACGTGTATTTTATCTTTTTTTAACTTGGTGGTGTTTGATCGTATTGGTTTAGGAATTGATATTTCAATAAACAGTAAACTTGGCCGATTTCGCTATTAGTTTTTCGAATTGCGTATAAAGACAGTATGTGCGGCTATAGACAGGCTCTAAAAACTGCTAGGACCGAGCATCTTAGCCAACTGATAGCAAGAAACCAAAACAATCCCAGGTTCTTATTTAGTACAGTGGCTCGCCTAACAAAACCTAAGATGCCCGCAGAGAGTATCCCATCACAGTTTAGAAGTGAAGACTTTATGGACTTCTTTAATGAAAAAATCAATAATATCAGGAAGAAAATAATGGAGGTTCAACCTCTAATAGTATCTCACGATCCAGTTCAGCCTATAGCTTCACATTTAGATTTTCACTGCTTTACAGGTATAGGACAGGAAGAGCTGTATAAACTCATCACCTCGGCTAAATCAACAACGTGCCTGTTAGACCCAATCCCAACCAGATTTTTAAAAGAAGTGATGCTTACGGTTGGAGAGCCACTCCTAAACATTATTAATTCTTCATTACATCTAGGTCACGTCCCTAAACCTTTCAAGTTAGCAGTTATTAAGCCGCTTCTTAAAAAATCTAATTTGGACGCGAATGAAATAACAAATTACAGACCGATTTCAAACCTCCCGTTCATATAAAAAATACTAGAAAAAGTAGTATCAGCTCAAATTTGCACATTCTTGCAGGATAACAACATCCTTGAAGAATTTCAGTCAGGTTTCAGGCCCCATCATAGCACAGAAACTGCACTAGTTAAGATTACAAATGACTTGTTTTTAGCTTCAGACCAAGGCTGCATCTCATTGCTAGTCCTGCTTGATCTTAGTGCTGCATTCGACACTATAGATCATAATATTCTCATAGATCGCTTACAAAATTATATAGGTATTCAGGGACAGGCATTAAAATGGTTTAGATCTTACCTGTCTGATCGCTACCATTTTGTAGATCTAAATGGAGAACCGTCTGGTGTAATGCCAGTGAAATATGGGGTCCCACAAGGGTCAGTTTTAGGACCTCTGTTGTTCTCAATATACATGCTTCCCTTGGGTAACATCATTAGAAGACATGGGATTAGTTTCCATTGTTATGCTGATGATACCCAATTATATATCTCAACCAAACCAGACGAAATACCTAAGTTGTCTAGATTAACTGAGTGTGTCCAGGACATAAAAGATTGGATGACCAATAACTTTCTTTTATTAAATTCAGATAAGACAGAGATATTACTTATTGGCCCAAAAACCAGCACACAACAGCTTTCACAATTCAGCTTGCGCTTAGAAGGATGTACTGTTATTACCAGCTCAGCAGTAAAAGATCTGGGAGTAATATTAGACAGTAACTTGTCTTTTGAAAATCACATTTCAAATATCACAAAAACAGCCTTTTTCCATCTTCGAAATATTGCTAAACTTAGGAACATCTTATCCGTATCTGATGCAGAAAAACTAGTTCATGCATTCATGACCTCCAGACTGGACTATTGTAATGCATTACTAGGTGGTTGTCCTGCATCCTCAATAAACAAGCTTCAGTTAATCCAAAATGCAGCTGCCAGGGTTCTCACTAGATCCAGAAAATATGATCATATAACCCCAATATTATCATCCCTGCACTGGCTACCTGTTCAGTTTAGAATAAATTACAAAATAGTATTACTTACATACAAGGCCTTAAATGGTTTAGCTCCCACATGCCTAACCAGTCTTCTAATGCGCTACAATCCACCACGCGCCTTAAGATCACAAAGCTCCGGACTTCTGGTAGTTCCCAGAATTTCAAAATCTACAAAAGGGGGTAGGGCTTTTTCATATTTAGCTCCAAAGCTTTGGAATAGCCTTCCAGACAGTGTTCGGGGAGCAGACACGGTTTCTCAGTTCAAAAGTAGACTCAAGACGCATCTTTTTAATCTGGCATACACATAACTCATCCCAGTACTCATACTCCAGTACACCTATACCGAATGGCAACTACGCTAATTCTCCCCATCTGTCCTGTAATTCTCTACCCATCACGATGCATCGGGAAATTTTACCAGCTTCAGTAGACATAGGCCGACCCTGCGAGGTTCCTGAGGCATCCAGAGAAGGACCAACTCCAGCTGGATTCAGCTTTATGATGGTTGGAGCTACACATGCTGCTCCTGTGCTTCCAGTGATCCAGACCTCATCTGCCCTCTGCACCTACTGACTCATCCCTATGCTGAACTGGTCTTCATGTCAATTTAAATAATTTCTGTCATATTGAATTTTCACCTGCACAACACACAAGATGTTATATCATTTCTATCTGTTGTCGCCCAAATGAGGATGGGTTCCCTGTTGAGTCTGGTTCCTCTCAAGGTTTCTTCCTAATGCCATCTCAGGGAGTTTTTCCTTGCCACCGTCGCCGTCACCCTTGGCTTGCTCATCAGAGAAATTTCATTCATTCGTCTCATTATTATCTGCACATTTTTCTCACACATCCACACTTCCAATTATTTTCTTTTCTATAATTATTATTATTATTTATTAATTTTCTATTATTATTATTATTATTATTTTATTTATTTATTTATTATTATTATTATTATGATTTGTTAAATTTCTTTAATATTTGTGAAGCTGCTTTGAGACAATGACCATTGTTAAAAGCGCTATATAAATAAAATTGAATTGAATTGAATTTTGTTGACAAGTGGGGCTTGAAAATTCGCTCACCCCCTTAAGTGGGGAATGACAGAAAAAGTTTGAGAACCACTGTTCTAAGTAGATAGAATCATCCCCAGACACCAGACGCATCCCAAAGAGACACACGGGGCATCCATGCGACGAGAACTCCATCCAGAAACGGGGCACCAGGATGGATCAGACAGGTCCGGAGGGCAGAGGGAGTCTGGATCACTGGCAGCTCAGGAACGACATGTGTAGCTCGACAGAGAGAGAGAGAGAAAGAGTGAAAGGGGGAGACAGGGGGAGAGAGGAAAGAGAAAGAGGGGGAGAAAGAGAAGAGGAGGACAGATTGCAATTAGGTATGGTCACAATCACATAATGTGTAATGTGAATGTATATTTACTGTAGAGTGCAAGCAGGGACTCCGGCAGGACTAACTATGACAGCATAACTAAAAGGGAGAGCCAGAAGGAAACACAAACATGAGGGCTCCCTGAGATGTAAAGCAAACAATCACCTCACCGTCAACAAACCTGAGTGATCAAATGAGACTGAGGAAGACAGCATCTAAACATATCAGTTCACCATAATACTCTACGTCCATGAGTCCCCCAGATCTGCTGCTTTACCTTATGGCAAATCTATTTATAAAAATGCTTGGCTAAATAAATAGGTTTTGAGCCTAGACTTAAACACTGATACTGTGTCTGAGTCCCGAACACTATTTGGAAGACTATTCCATAATTTTGGGGCTTTGTAAGAAAAAGCTCTGCTCCCAGCTGTAGTTTTCATAATACGCGGTACTGACAAGCAGCCTGCATCCTTTGACCGAAGTAGGCGTGGCGGATCGTAAGACACTAGCAGTTCGCTCAGATACAGTACTGCGGCGCGAGACCATTTAATG
Organism: Channallabes apus; assembly: GCA_030522415.1. NCBI lineage: Eukaryota > Metazoa > Chordata > Actinopteri > Siluriformes > Clariidae > Channallabes > Channallabes apus. The sequence goes on along the minus strand of CM060107.1, from coordinate 39,019,713 downwards.
CTTTATATGTCAAGAGTAGTATTTTAAAATCAATGCGAAATTTCACAGGGAGCCAATGTAGCGAAGATAGGATAGGTGTGATGTGCTCATATCTTCTGGTTCTAGTGAGGACTCTCGCTGCTGCATTCTGGACTAGCTGAAGCTTGTTTATGCACCTAACTGAACAACCAGACAGTAAGGCATTACAATAGTCCAACCTAGAAGTGATAAAAGCATGAACTAGTTTTTCTGCATCGTTTAGCGACAATATATTTCTTATCTTGGCAATATTTCTGAGGTGAAAGAATGCTATCCTGGTGATATTATCTACATGAGCTTCAAATGAAAGGCTGGAATCTATAATCACGCCGAGGTCTTTTACTGTTGCACTTGATAGAACAGAAAGGCCATCTAAAGTTACGGTGTGATCTAAGATTTAACTCCTAGCTGTATGCGGTCCTATGACTAGAACTTCTGTCTTATCCGGATTAAGCAGAAGGAAGTTAATTAGCATCCAATTTCTTATGTCCTGCACACACTGCTCAACTTTAGTAAGATGGTTTTTCTCATCAGGTTTTGTTGAGACGTACAGCTGTGTGTCGTCAGCATAACAATGAAAACTAATACCATGCTTACGGATTATGTTGCCCAGAGGAAGCATGTAAGGGGAAAAAAGCAGTGGGCCTAAAACTGAACCCTGCGGAATGCCAACTTCACTAGAGAACATGCAGAATAATCACCATTTAAGTCTACATACTGATAACGATCGGTCAAATAGGATCTGAGCCAGGAGAGGGCTGTACCCTTAATTCCTACTACATTTTCTAATCTGTGAAGAAGAATAGCATGATCAATAGTGTCAAAAGCTGCGCTGAGGTCGAGTAATACAAGCATAGTTACACAACCCTGATCAGAGGCCAATAGGAGGTCATTTACTACTTTAACGAGTGCTGTTTCTGTGCTGTGATGAGGCCTAAATCCTGACTGATACAGTTCATGTATGCCATTTCTATGTAGATATGAGCATAGCTGCTCTGCTACTATCTTTTCCAGAATCTTAGAGATAAAGGGGAGGTTTGATATTGGCCTGTAATTGGACAGCTGACAGGGGTCGAGGTCAGGTTTCTTAATTATTGGTTTGATAACTGCTAATTTAAAAGATTTTGGAACATAACCAATGCTGAGTGAGGAATTAATTATTCTCAATAGCGGTTCTGTTATTACTGGTACTATCTGTTTAAGAAAATGTGTCGGTATAGGATCTAATATACAGGTTGATGAATTTGCAGAAGAGATGAGTGAAATTAGTTCATTCTCTTCAAGGGGAGTAAAGTATTCTAGGTTTGAATCTGACATGGCTAGGTTAACATCTGTATCAATTACATTGTTCGGTTTCAAAGCCTCAAATTCATGCCTGATATTTACAATTTTATTATTAAAAAAGTTCATGAAGTCCTCACTATTGCATGATGTTGTTGTGGAGATTTCCGTAGTGGTCTTATTTCTGGTTAATTTGGCTACGGTATTAAATAAAAATCTAGGATTATTTTTATTTTCTTCTATAAGATTGGAGAGATATGTTGATCTAGCTACACTTTGAGCTTTCCTATAGTTCAGGATGCTCTCTTTCCATGCTATTTGAAATACTACCAATTTAGTTTGACGCCATTTACGCTCTAATTTCCGAGCGGTCTGTTTTAAAGTGCGCGTGTGATTGTTATACCAGGGGTTCTGTGGGGTCAGACGGTGACCTAATCGAAGTTGATAACTCTGGGAGATTACTGATAAAACTGTGTGGTAGTTGATGTGAACGTACGTTTAATACGGTAGCGCGGTGCTGTGCGTACATTATCACTGTGACACACTTGAATGGAGACAAGATGGTGATCTGAGATAATTTCAGACAGTGGAATTGTGAATACCTTTCTTATACTTAATCCGAAAAATATTATTAAGTCTAAAGTGTGCCCTGCTTTATGAGTGGGTCCTACTACACACTGATTTACGCCTACGGAGTCTGTAACTTTACACCTCTGTAAAGTTATTCTTACTAACCTCTGACTGACGAAGGCGTATATCGTTAGCTCCAGCATGTACCACTATCTTAGAGAACCTGTGCTGTCCTAGAGCTTTTTTTTTTTTTAAATAACGACCACGGGGAAAGTATAAAAGGGATGAATTTTTGTCTAAAGGAAAAATTTACATGACCCACACAGCTCCACGGACGGCGCCGTCTTCAGTTTAACACAACAACATATCGCTCCCAAATTGTTTGCCACCTGTTTGATATTAAAAGTGATTGCCAATTTTAATGGATTAGTCACATTATGAAAGAGGCAAATTAAAAGTCACTCTATTAGTTCTGATATCAAATAAAATAACATTCTTAAACAGGTCTACAGTATATTCCATCATTAATACGATTTTGATAACGTGCCATAATGTGCACCGCTGATTTATAAAGACTGCTGCTCAGTAGCGGCGACCAGCGTCTTGAGCTGAAACTATGCTAAGAATGAGTTAAGGTTGGTCCAGACCAACCTTACGAACGTGTGAATGTAAGAATGTTTCGGGAAATGCGCCATAACGTTAAGAGAGAGGTTAAGGTTTAATACTTAAGAACTACTTAGCGATAAGAAGCTTTCGAGAAACCGGGCCCAGGTCTGTACAGTGCATGAAAACTTGTGAAGACTTACAGTAAACGTTTGACCTCTGTCATTGCCACCAAACGGTATATAACAAAGTATTGAGATTAAATTTTGTTATTGATGAAATACTTATTTTCAACCATAATTTGCAAATAAATTCTTTAAAAATCCTACAATGTGATTTTCTGAATTTTTTTTAATTTTTGAGCTGGGTTTTTTGAGGTATTAACGTACCTCCATTGCTGTGACTTGGTTGAGTCGCTTATAATGGCGATTCTGTTGGCCACAAAGGTTTTAAAATGAAGTGTTTCGTTATCAATGTACCTCAAAACAGTTGTACTGTCAGTCCAGAACATAGAGTCCAGCAATTTCAATTCTAGCTGTTCTTTCAACATTTTGTCATTTTTTACAGCGACCACTGCAGCAGTCAGTTCCATTCGTGGAATGGTGGTTTGTTTCAGGTGTGCTACACGGGAGTTCCCCATCATGAATGCACAATGTGTAAGTCCATCAGCGTTTACTAACCTGAGGCATGAGACAGCTCCGTATCCCATTTCACTTGCATCCGAGAAGTGATGGAGTTGTGCTGTAGCTGTAACTCCGAAGTCGGCTGGTTTTATGGACCTTGTTATGCTGAACTCGGACAGTCTGTGCAGCTCTTGCAGCCAGGTTTTCCATGCCGTTGCAAACTGCTCGGGAATGTCATCATCCCAGGCAAGTTTTTCTTTACATAGCTGTTGCATTGGGATTGTAGCTGGCAGTATGGCAGGTGGGAGAAAGCCTAACGGGTCGTATGTTGAGCTAGTGATTGATAGAATTCCTCTTCTTGTCACAGGTCGTTCCTTTAAACTAATCTTAAACGTGAACATGTCTGAGTTAATGCACCACAGCACACCCAGAGCTCTCTCTATGGGCAGTGCATCTTTACTCAAGTCTAAGTCTCTCATGTCTTTGATCCTTTCACTCTCGGGAATGACAGTCAGTAGGGCACGGCTATTGCTTGCCCATTTAGTGAGGTTAGACCCTCCACTTGTACAGAGACTTGTGAGATCATTGTATAGGGCGACTGCTTGGTCATGACTCGAAACAGATTTCAGGCAGTCGTCTACATGAAAGTTTTTAAGCACTGTGTTAACTGCCACAGCAGATGCATTGCTGCGGTTTTCTTCTGCTGTCTTTCTGAGGGCGAAGTTAGCAACACTAGGCAACAATTTTGCACCGAACGGATGAACTACCATTTTATTTTCAACTAAGTCTTGGTTCACATCTCCATTCGGCCACCACAGGAAGCGCAGCAGATCAGTGTCCTTCTCGGGGACTTTCACGTGATAGTACGTGGCTTCTACTGTGCCCTTTTTCTTGAACTTTATTTTAGCAGGTACTATGGGGAGGATGCAATTACCTCCAGCCCCAGTGAGCGCATTTGATTCATGACTCACAGCAGGTGGTGTATTTGTTGTGCCACTTTCAGTTTCGTTTCCACGGGCGCTCGTAACTGACTGCGCCGTGTCTGGCACTGCTATGTGTAGCATGCTTGGATGTGGCTTTGAACACAATGAACATGTAATTTTTTTGGTACAGTCTTTCCACAAATGACCCTTTCTTAAACATCCGAAACAGAATCCGTTTCTTTTTAAGAATTCTACTTTGTCTTTGTGTGTCTTATCATTAAATTGGAAGCAATCGTCTAAGATATGCTCCCCTTTGCAATGTGCACACGGTTTAGTGAAGGCGCTGACAGGTAATGTACCGGCACTCTTCATTGTAATCAAGTCTTTGTGAATTTTACCAACCTGTCTGTCCTCGGTTGCGATGCTGACCCTGGGTTTTCCTTGGCCCGTTTGTTTGGGTGCTTGAAGGGATGTGTGACAGGGTTTTCCGTCGCTGATTGCGGCGTCCAGGTCCGTAGAGTGTGCGCTATTCAGGCACGCGCTGCTCGGACGCGCGCTGCTCGATTCAATGAGTGCACTCTTGCTCTTGGGCGATCGGCTGTCGTGTTTGCGATCTTGACGTTTATTTCCAAATCTATCCTGCAACAGTCTCATTGCCTCTGCATAACCACACTGATCTGGCATAAGCTGACAGCTCATAACGAGGTCTCTAGCCTCTCCCTTAGTGAACTGCTCAAGATAAAACAGCTTATCAGCATCACTATCGGTTTTGTCAACAATAACATGTTTAAATGCTTTCATGAAGGACGTAAACTCAAGAGGGTCACCATGAAACACAGGAACATTGCGCTGAGGTAAAAAGGATTGCCGTTGGCATTTCATGAGCATTGCTGTGATGTCAGCCTGCTGTTGCATCATGCTCTGTGATTCTAAAGTATAAATGTCATGGCGGGTGTATTTATTGTCTTGGGTAGACCCTTCGTTTAAAGTACTTTTAAATTTTGGTTCAAAACTTACTGGTACACTTGGATGGGCTGTCTTGCGACGTGATGGCAGCCCGAGGTCTTCTATCGACGCGCTGCTCTCGTAAAGTTCGTTGTATTCCAGTTTGGGAGCGCGTGCGCCACTTGGTTCGTTGAAGGTGCTCTCTCTTACCGGCTTTCGGCGGCTGTCATATTCAGGTTTGTGGCCCGTCCAAGGCGGGCTGCTCGAGCGTGTGCAGCTCGGGTCGATGACTCCGCTCTTTGATGCAGGCTGTCGTTTTTTACAACCCTGATAAACCTGTAATTCAGCGTCGACAATTGCGAGCGCAGTTTCTAATTCCAACTTTTCTTTATCAGCCTTTAGTTCTGCTTCTTTTGCCTTTAATTCTGCTTCTTTTGCCTTTAATTGTGCTTCCTTCTGTTCTAACGCCCGCCGTTCTGCTAAGGCTGTTACTTTAATCAACAAGGCTGCTCTGTTGGCTTCCGCTTTCTTTGTTCGGGCTGAGGATGATGTAGAAGTTACAGAGCTTTTAAATGCTGCCGTTGTCTGTGACACTCTGTCGCCGGGCGAGACATCTTCGCGTGTTCGCGACGTCACAGAGTGGCTCTTAGTGTCCTTGGTGTCCGCTATCCAGCGACCCACCGTAGCTGTGCGGCCTTGAGCCTCATGTGCGCCGCAAGCGACCTGATCGCGTCTGTGTTTGTCTTCATGAGTGTACACAAGCACATCAACGTTACTTCTCATGAAGGCCTCTCTCAGCTTCCCATATTTGGGTTTGTACTCAGTTTCAATTATGTCTAACTTACATGCATAGTTCATGGGTGTCTTTAATGCATTAGACGTTGCATTCAGTCGAATTCGCTTGCCTTTTCTTGCATCCAGCGCCTCGTTGAGGTTCTTTCTGTTCGTCTCGTGGAGCGCCGTTAGGCTCCCCAGCCAAGTGCTGGGAGCGTTGTCCTCATTGTTCGGCATGGTGAAGTTCGACGGCTATTCTCTTTCACTTTCCATTTCAGTGTTCACTTGTTTTCGTTCAAACAGCGGAAAAGCTTTAGACTTTATGTAGATGCGGTTGGCTTATTTCACTAGTTTTGACGCGTAGCTAATGTCTTAAAGTTTCACTCACATGACAGAAGTCCGATCTCTTTGTCTTTTGTCGTTTATTTGTCAGCATCAAAGAATCAACACTTCATACAGTTGTCTTGAGTAAATCCACTGTTATTACAGACACCAGTTGCTGCATCTTGCAAATCCCTGAGTTTTACAACAACCTGTTTGCTGTATCTTGTAGATTACATTCTTGGCTTGGGTATCTAACAACACTCTTGTTGTTTCTTACTTTCCCAGCTTACGTTAGCTTACGGTTACAACAACCTTGTTGCTGTATTTTACATTTCTAGCTTACCGGGAGCTCTCACTAGCTGACGGTCTAAAGCTTGTGTTTCCGTAGCCTTCCAAATCTATACTGAGCTTTCTAGCATATCACAGTCACACAAATGCATGTAATAGTAGAATGACATCACAGACCAACCTACGATTATCAACTTATGATGCATAACTAAGAAATATATAAAGCTTATGGCTTATGTAACAAACTTAATGCTTAATGCTTTACTAATGAATAGAACAAGGTAGAATAAATGAAATAACAGCAAGTAAAATAAAATAAAATAAACACAACAACAAATTCATAAAAAGTGCGATATGGCACTTACATTCCAGCCCCTAATTGACAGGCATGGAGACTGACAATTACAATTTTGTGTTTTTTTTTTTTGATAGAGCCATGAAATCAAACATTCTTAACCTTCTAAAACGTTTTAAATCTTTTAAGTGTGTAATATTTATCTCAGGCGTTTACATTTGCATATCAAATTTCATAACATATTACCACACATTTAACAGTCCATTTCATATATGAGGCACAGCTTGTCGATGGGTCTTTCCAGAGTGTTGGTCTTGGTTTTAACTAACACACGTTTCACCAGTCCCCCTTTGTTGGGGAACACTTTCGTGATTCTTCTCATGACCCATGAATTTCTTGGAGATGACTCATCAGTTATTAAAACTATGTCTCCAATCGAAAGGTTTTTTTTGTTTTGAAACCACTTTTGCCACCCCTGGAGCAAGGGCAAGTATTCACGTACCCATCGCTTCCAGAGCAGGTCTGATCGATGCTGGATCTGCTTCTCCCTGCGACGTGCATAGGTGACAAATCCAGGTGGCAGGTTTGGCTGTTTTTTCATCAGCAGCAGATAGTTTGGTGTCAGAGGTTTCAGTTTGGGCGAGCAGCTGTTTCTTTTCACAGATGCCTTTCGTTTTTGCTGTGTGCGAATTCCCTGTTTGAATTCTGCTGCTGCTTTACCCTTTTGCAACGTGAGAAGTTCTTCCTTAAAATTTTGTCTTTGAGTGAACTTGATGATTTCGTTTTCTGCTCTTGTTAGGTCTTGAGCTTTTAGAGACTTGTGATTTTCTGTCTTTGGGTTATCTACTTGTGTTTTAACCCTTTCTGTTTTTTGTTTCAGCATGTCTCTGGTGCGAAGGATCCAGGCAGCGGATCCTTTTAACTTGTGCCGGTCAGAGTGATGATTAATCAGTTTACTCACTGCGTCTGTGTCTGTGCATTTTGTAATGCTCACAATATTCACTAAAGCTGAGAGCTTAACTTCATCAGCATTTTCATCAAAATGTTCTTTTATTGATGTGTCATGAATATTTTTAGGCCATTTGCACTCTGCTTCTTTGAGGAGGGAGGGACCTTGGATCCAGTTGACATTTTTAATGAACTTTTCACAGGATACCCCCCTGGAGGCAGAATCAGCTGGGTTTTTTGAGGTATTAACGTACCTCCATTGCTGTGACTTGGTTGAGTCGCTTATAATGGCGATTCTGTTGGCCACAAAGGTTTTAAAATGAAGTGTTTCGTTATCAATGTACCTCAAAACAGTTGTACTGTCAGTCCAGAACATAGAGTCCAGCAATTTCAATTCTAGCTGTTCTTTCAACATTTTGTCATTTTTTACAGCGACCACTGCAGCAGTCAGTTCCATTCGTGGAATGGTGGTTTGTTTCAGGTGTGCTACACGGGAGTTCCCCATCATGAATGCACAATGTGTAAGTCCATCAGCGTTTACTAACCTGAGGCATGAGACAGCTCCGTATCCCATTTCACTTGCATCCGAGAAGTGATGGAGTTGTGCTGTAGCTGTAACTCCGAAGTCGGCTGGTTTTATGGACCTTGTTATGCTGAACTCGGACAGTCTGTGCAGCTCTTGCAGCCAGGTTTTCCATGCCGTTGCAAACTGCTCGGGAATGTCATCATCCCAGGCAAGTTTTTCTTTACATAGCTGTTGCATTGGGATTGTAGCTGGCAGTATGGCAGGTGGGAGAAAGCCTAACGGGTCGTATGTTGAGCTAGTGATTGATAGAATTCCTCTTCTTGTCACAGGTCGTTCCTTTAAACTAATCTTAAACGTGAACATGTCTGAGTTAATGCACCACAGCACACCCAGAGCTCTCTCTATGGGCAGTGCATCTTTACTCAAGTCTAAGTCTCTCATGTCTTTGATCCTTTCACTCTCGGGAATGACAGTCAGTAGGGCACGGCTATTGCTTGCCCATTTAGTGAGGTTAGACCCTCCACTTGTACAGAGACTTGTGAGATCATTGTATAGGGCGACTGCTTGGTCATGACTCGAAACAGATTTCAGGCAGTCGTCTACATGAAAGTTTTTAAGCACTGTGTTAACTGCCACAGCAGATGCATTGCTGCGGTTTTCTTCTGCTGTCTTTCTGAGGGCGAAGTTAGCAACACTAGGCAACAATTTTGCACCGAACGGATGAACTACCATTTTATTTTCAACTAAGTCTTGGTTCACATCTCCATTCGGCCACCACAGGAAGCGCAGCAGATCAGTGTCCTTCTCGGGGACTTTCACGTGATAGTACGTGGCTTCTACTGTGCCCTTTTTCTTGAACTTTATTTTAGCAGGTACTATGGGGAGGATGCAATTACCTCCAGCCCCAGTGAGCGCATTTGATTCATGACTCACAGCAGGTGGTGTATTTGTTGTGCCACTTTCAGTTTCGTTTCCACGGGCGCTCGTAACTGACTGCGCCGTGTCTGGCACTGCTATGTGTAGCATGCTTGGATGTGGCTTTGAACACAATGAACATGTAATTTTTTTGGTACAGTCTTTCCACAAATGACCCTTTCTTAAACATCCGAAACAGAATCCGTTTCTTTTTAAGAATTCTACTTTGTCTTTGTGTGTCTTATCATTAAATTGGAAGCAATCGTCTAAGATATGCTCCCCTTTGCAATGTGCACACGGTTTAGTGAAGGCGCTGACAGGTAATGTACCGGCACTCTTCATTGTAATCAAGTCTTTGTGAATTTTACCAACCTGTCTGTCCTCGGTTGCGATGCTGACCCTGGGTTTTCCTTGGCCCGTTTGTTTGGGTGCTTGAAGGGATGTGTGACAGGGTTTTCCGTCGCTGATTGCGGCGTCCAGGTCCGTAGAGTGTGCGCTATTCAGGCACGCGCTGCTCGGACGCGCGCTGCTCGATTCAATGAGTGCACTCTTGCTCTTGGGCGATCGGCTGTCGTGTTTGCGATCTTGACGTTTATTTCCAAATCTATCCTGCAACAGTCTCATTGCCTCTGCATAACCACACTGATCTGGCATAAGCTGACAGCTCATAACGAGGTCTCTAGCCTCTCCCTTAGTGAACTGCTCAAGATAAAACAGCTTATCAGCATCACTATCGGTTTTGTCAACAATAACATGTTTAAATGCTTTCATGAAGGACGTAAACTCAAGAGGGTCACCATGAAACACAGGAACATTGCGCTGAGGTAAAAAGGATTGCCGTTGGCATTTCATGAGCATTGCTGTGATGTCAGCCTGCTGTTGCATCATGCTCTGTGATTCTAAAGTATAAATGTCATGGCGGGTGTATTTATTGTCTTGGGTAGACCCTTCGTTTAAAGTACTTTTAAATTTTGGTTCAAAACTTACTGGTACACTTGGATGGGCTGTCTTGCGACGTGATGGCAGCCCGAGGTCTTCTATCGACGCGCTGCTCTCGTAAAGTTCGTTGTATTCCAGTTTGGGAGCGCGTGCGCCACTTGGTTCGTTGAAGGTGCTCTCTCTTACCGGCTTTCGGCGGCTGTCATATTCAGGTTTGTGGCCCGTCCAAGGCGGGCTGCTCGAGCGTGTGCAGCTCGGGTCGATGACTCCGCTCTTTGATGCAGGCTGTCGTTTTTTACAACCCTGATAAACCTGTAATTCAGCGTCGACAATTGCGAGCGCAGTTTCTAATTCCAACTTTTCTTTATCAGCCTTTAGTTCTGCTTCTTTTGCCTTTAATTCTGCTTCTTTTGCCTTTAATTGTGCTTCCTTCTGTTCTAACGCCCGCCGTTCTGCTAAGGCTGTTACTTTAATCAACAAGGCTGCTCTGTTGGCTTCCGCTTTCTTTGTTCGGGCTGAGGATGATGTAGAAGTTACAGAGCTTTTAAATGCTGCCGTTGTCTGTGACACTCTGTCGCCGGGCGAGACATCTTCGCGTGTTCGCGACGTCACAGAGTGGCTCTTAGTGTCCTTGGTGTCCGCTATCCAGCGACCCACCGTAGCTGTGCGGCCTTGAGCCTCATGTGCGCCGCAAGCGACCTGATCGCGTCTGTGTTTGTCTTCATGAGTGTACACAAGCACATCAACGTTACTTCTCATGAAGGCCTCTCTCAGCTTCCCATATTTGGGTTTGTACTCAGTTTCAATTATGTCTAACTTACATGCATAGTTCATGGGTGTCTTTAATGCATTAGACGTTGCATTCAGTCGAATTCGCTTGCCTTTTCTTGCATCCAGCGCCTCGTTGAGGTTCTTTCTGTTCGTCTCGTGGAGCGCCGTTAGGCTCCCCAGCCAAGTGCTGGGAGCGTTGTCCTCATTGTTCGGCATGGTGAAGTTCGACGGCTATTCTCTTTCACTTTCCATTTCAGTGTTCACTTGTTTTCGTTCAAACAGCGGAAAAGCTTTAGACTTTATGTAGATGCGGTTGGCTTATTTCACTAGTTTTGACGCGTAGCTAATGTCTTAAAGTTTCACTCACATGACAGAAGTCCGATCTCTTTGTCTTTTGTCGTTTATTTGTCAGCATCAAAGAATCAACACTTCATACAGTTGTCTTGAGTAAATCCACTGTTATTACAGACACCAGTTGCTGCATCTTGCAAATCCCTGAGTTTTACAACAACCTGTTTGCTGTATCTTGTAGATTACATTCTTGGCTTGGGTATCTAACAACACTCTTGTTGTTTCTTACTTTCCCAGCTTACGTTAGCTTACGGTTACAACAACCTTGTTGCTGTATTTTACATTTCTAGCTTACCGGGAGCTCTCACTAGCTGACGGTCTAAAGCTTGTGTTTCCGTAGCCTTCCAAATCTATACTGAGCTTTCTAGCATATCACAGTCACACAAATGCATGTAATAGTAGAATGACATCACAGACCAACCTACGATTATCAACTTATGATGCATAACTAAGAAATATATAAAGCTTATGGCTTATGTAACAAACTTAATGCTTAATGCTTTACTAATGAATAGAACAAGGTAGAATAAATGAAATAACAGCAAGTAAAATAAAATAAAATAAACACAACAACAAATTCATAAAAAGTGCGATATGGCACTTACACTCCTGGAATAAGTATTAATATTGAAATTACACACAAGCCTCAGGAATAATGACAGATTTAAGCACTACTCAAGTTATATGTGGATAAATTATGTTGGGGTGGAAAAAACAACAAGTTGCAGCTCTGTCCCTGGACTTTAATCAAATTATTTTGACTGATATTGGCTTGAGTTAAAATCAGTCTAGCACCGCTGTCTGACAGTTTGATATGGACAGTGAACATTGTAGGAGACAGCATCGTGATTGAAGACATTACTTAATCTGAATAGGAAATACAAGAAGAACAAGGCTTTTCCTGTACTGATGATCCTTGCCAGGATTATCCCCTGCAGCACGCTGTTGCCATTTACTACATAAATGATTTGCTAGCTGCTGTGCAGTGTCTAACATTAGCTAAGTTCATCTCTGTAACATCTGGGTGCTTCAGTATAACGATAAGTGGAAACACCGGCCTCACGTATATAACACTAACTGTCTAAAATACCTCTAAGCTTTCTGAAAGATATTTCATTTAAAATAAATAAATAAATAAAAATCTGCCATCTTCACTTCTTTACATAGTGTCAGTCTGGCGGGGGGAGTGAGGTTGGGGATTTATAAAAACATGTGATTTCATCTTGGGCGGTGGGGGGGGGGGGGCGGTAAATTGCTGGCTCAACTTGAGTTCCCTTTCGATGCTGCGAGAAAACGCTATGGGAACATCTTGTCATGTTGCCGGTTGTGAAGCATGTGTGTATCTAACACGCCAAATTTTGGCTTATATAACCTCAGTCGGGTGACGTCATCTGATGAGACGCACCTGCAGGTTATAAATAGGGGTGAACCGGAAACATTCCTCAGATTCTTTGTCTTCACCTAGTTGTGTTGAGCGTGTCTGTGTTTAAACCAGCAAAATCAGAAGTGTTTAACTCACCGATATGGCAGAGTTTTAAACGAGATGTTCCTCCGTGTGATAATCCATATCGGAGGGCGATCTCTACACTTTACTGCTTCGATTAAAGTGCTCGTGCGTGCCCCACATTCCTTGAGAAGCTTCGGGCCACGGCGCATTGAGTGGTGACTGATCTGGCAACCCTTGTACGAGGAAGCTGAGACGCTGCTTTTTTCCGAGCTCCGCCATACTGACCAATTTTTAAACTTTTTCGTCCCCTTACGAAGAGTGTACATAAAACAGATAAGTATCTTATAATATATTTACTCGAAACGCGTGTTATATCGTTAAGTTTTAATTGTTTTGCAGCACACCGCTTTTAGCCAGCATTAGCATCGCTAGCCGTTAGCCCGGCTATCACGTTTGTTTGTAAAGTTTGATTACGTTTCTTCACACCGATTATTTTCCGTGTTTAGACACCATGTCGGTTGTGACTCTGCCTCTGAGTGCAGGTGAGGAGACATTGGAGCTGCACTCGGTGGATTTGGAGCTGGAGGCCGTGGAGAAGCTGATCCGTGAGCTACAGGTGAAGCTGGCCCGGCTACAGCAGCGGAAAGCCACGCTGGAATCGTCACGAACCGACGCTCACCTGTCCCAGGTAAATTCTCGGCGTGACACAATCTCTCCGACAACCTCAACCCCGCGTGTTTCTCTGCCCAGGTCCAACACACCAAGGACGCAGCCCGCCCAGTTTTCCTACACACCGGCGCCAGGATACCACGGACCCTGGATACAGCAGCAGCGAAAGAAGCACGCCAAGCCCCGGGCGAGGACCTCTCCCCCTCCGCCACCACCCGTCTTCGACGTCTCGACCCGAAACCACTTCGCTCCTCTCCGCGAGACGGCACACGACGTCCTGGTCATTGGAGACTCCATCGTTCGTCACGTGCGTGCTACCACGGCTAAAGGTAAGGTGCACACACGCTGTTTACCTGGTGCACGTGTTCTTGATGTTGCTGCGCAGGTGTCTGCTGCCCTGAGGAAGAACTTTGGAGCTGTGGTCCTTCATGCCGGCACGAACGACACCAGGCTGAGGCAGACGGAGATCCTAAAGAAGGACTTCAGGAGCCTGGTCGAGAAGGTCCGCAGCACATCACCCACGACAAGGATCATTGTATCTGGACCGCTTCCCACATTTCAGCGAGGAATCGAGAAGTTCAGTAGATTATTTGCCTTTAATGAATGGTTACAATCTTGGTGTCGACAACAGAAATTACGCTTTGTTGATAACTGGAATGTTTTCTGGGAGCGTCCTAGGCTCTATCACACCGATGGCCTACACCCTAGCAGAGCTGGAGCAGCGGTCCTCTCTGACAACATCTCCAGGACACTACGAACCATTTGAATGGCGGTAAGTCATACTGTAGATTCCAAACATATAAGCCACATCACAACTCACCGTAGTGATAGATGCACACACATAGCTTGTCCTATAGAAACTGTGTCTGTTCCCCGAATACTGAGAAAAATTTGCCCGAAACAATCTGATAACCATAAAACCAGAAAAAGGCAAAATAAGTAGTCAAAATCCACCTCTAAAGTTTGGACTACTCAACATTAGATCCCTTGCGCCTAAAGCACTTATTGTTAATGAAATTATCTCAGATTATTGCCTTGACGCACTCTGTCTCACCGAAACCTGGCTTAAACCAAATTAATATTTTGGTCTGAATGAGTCTACTCCGTCAGGATATTTCTATAAGCACTAGCCCCGTCTAATTGGTCGCGGTGGTGGTGTCGCCACTATCTACAATGATGTACTCACTGTTACTCAGAAAATAAGGCCCAGGTTTAATTCATTTGAAGTGCTTATCATTAATGTTGCACTAAATGAAATACGTAATAAACCCTTGCTATATTTTACCCTGGCCACCGTGTACAGACCCCCGGGGCCATATGGCGATTTTCTTAAAGAATTTGGACATCTGCTATCAGACCTATTGGTTAACTCTGACAAAGTGTTGATAGTAGGAGATTTTAACATTCATGTAGATGATGCTAACGACGCTTTAGCACTCACATTTATGGATTTACTAAATTCCTTTGGGGTGAAACAAAATATAAATGGAGCAACTCACCGCTTTAATCATACGCTATATCCCATGGTATAGATGTCTCTAATATAGAGAACATACCTCAAAGTGATGATATCACAGATCATCACCTCCTGACATATACTCTACCCGTAGAACAGATTAGCTGTGTCTCCCCACGTTATCAATCTGTTAGAAATATGAATCCGACTACTAAAGACAGATTCACAAGTAATCTGCCGGATCTGTCCCAATTTCTTATTAGACCCCTAAATGCAGATGATCTAGATGAAGTGACGAGCAGCATGGGCACTATTTTTACCAGTACATTAGACATTGTTGCTCCCATCAGATTAAAAAAAGTCAGAGATAAAACACTTGCACCGTGGTACAACGGTCATACTCGTGCCCTAAAGAGAGCAACCCGTAACATCGAGCGAAAATGGAGGAAAACTAAATTAGAAGTTTTTCGAATTGCGTATAAAGACAGTATGTGCAGCTATAGACAGGCTCTAAAAACTGCTAGGACTGAGCATCTTAGCCAACTGATAGCAAGAAACCAAAACAATCCCAGGTTCTTATTTAGTACAGTGGCTCGCCTAACAAAACCTAAGATGCCCGCAGAGAGTATCCCATCACAGTTTAGAAGTGAAGACTTTATGGACTTCTTTAATGAAAAAATCAATAATATCAGGAAGAAAATAATGGAGGTTCAACCTCTAATAGTATCTCACGATCCAGTTCAGCCTATAGCTTCACATTTAGATTTTCACTGCTTTACAGGTATAGGACAGGAAGAGCTGTATAAACTTATCACCTCGGCTAAATCAACAACGTGCCTGTTAGACCCAATCCCAACCAGATTTTTAAAAGAAGTGATGCTTACGGTTGGAGAGCCACTTCTAAACATTATTAATTCTTCATTACATAGGTCACGTCCCTAAACCTTTCAAGTTAGCAGTTATTAAGCCGCTTCTTAAAAAAATCTAATTTTGACGCGAATGAAATAACAAATTACAGACCGATTTCAAACCTTCCGTTCATATCAAAAATACTAGAAAAAGTAGTATCAGCTCAAATTTGCACATTCTTGCAGGATAACAACATCCTTGAAGAATTTCAGTCAGGTTTCAGGCCCCATCATAGCACAGAAACTGCACTAGTTAAGATTACAAAGGACTTGTTTTTAGCTTCAGACCAAGGCTGCATCTCATTGCTAGTCCTGCTCGATCTTAGTGCTGCATTCGACACTATAGATCATAATATTCTCATAGATCGCTTACAAAATTATATAGGTATTCAGGGACAGGCATTAAAATGGTTTAGATCTTACCTGTCTGATCGCTACCATTTTGTAGATCTAAATGGAGAACCGTTTGGTGTAATGCCAGTGAAATATGGGGTCCCACAAGGGTCAGTTTTAGAACGTCTGTTGTTCTCAATATACATGCTTCCCTTGGGTAACATCATTAGAAGACATGGGATTAGTTTCCATTGTTGTGCTGATGATACCCAATTATATATCTCAACTAAACCAGACGAAATACCTAAGTTGTCTAGATTAACTGAGTGTGTCCAGGACATAAAAGATTGGATGACCAATAACTTTCTTTTATTAAATTCAGATAAGACAGAGATATTACTTATTGGCCCAAAAACCAGCACACAACAGCTTTCACAATTCAGCCTGCGCTTAGAAGGATGTACTGTTACTACCAGCTCAGCAGTAAAAGACCTGGGCGTAATATTAGACAGTAACTTGTCTTTTGAAAATCACATTTCAAATATCACAAAAACAGCCTTTTTCCATCTTCGAAATATTGCTAAACTTAGGAACATCTTATCCGTATCTGATGCAGAAAAACTAGTTCATGCATTCATGACCTCCAGACTGGACTATTGTAATGCATTACTAGGTGGTTGTCCTGCATCCTCAATAAACAAGCTTCAGTTAATCCAAAATGCAGCTGCCAGGGTTCTCACTAGATCCAGAAAATATGATCATATAACCCCAATATTATCATCCCTGCACTGGCTTTCTGTTCAGTTTAGAATAAATTACAAAATAGTATTACTTACATACAAGGCCTTAAATGGTTTAGCTCCCACATACCTAACCAGTCTTCTGATGCGCTACAATCCACCACGCGCCTTAAGATCACAAAGCTCCGGACTTCTGGTAGTTCCCAGAATTTCAAAATCTACAAAAGGGGGTAGGGCATTTTCATATTTAGCTCCAACGCTTTGGAATAGCCTTCCAGACAGTGTTCGGGGAGCAGACACGGTTTCTCAGTTCAAAAGTAGACGCATCTTTTTAATCTGGCATACACATAACTCATCCCATAATCTCATACTCCAGTACACCTATACCGAATGGCAACTATGCTAATTCTCCCCATCTGTTCTGTATTTCTCTACCCATCCCGAGGCATTGGGAGATTTTGCCAGCTTCAGTAGACAAAGGCCGACCCTGCGAGGTTCCTGAGGCATCCAGAGAAGGACCAGCTCCAGCTGGATTCAGCTTTATGATGGTTGGAGCTACACATGCTGCTCCTGTGCTTCCAGTGATCCAGACCTCATCTGCCCTCTGCACCTACTGACTCGTCCCTATGCTGAACTGGTCTTCATGTCAATTTAAATAATTTCTGTCATATTGAATTTTCACCTGCATAACACACAAGATGTTATAATTTCTATCTGTTATCGCCCAAATGAGGATGGGTTCCCTGTTGAGTCTGGTTCCTCTCAAGGTTTCTTCCTAATTCCATCTCAGGGAGTTTTTCCTTGCCACCGTCGCCGTCACCCTTGGCTTGCTCATCAGAGAAATTTCATTCATTCGTCTCATTATTATTATCTGCACATTTTTCTCACACATTCACACTTCCAATTATTTTCTTTTCTATAATAATAATAATTATTATTATTATTATTATTATTATTATTATTAATTTATTTTATTTTTTTTAAATGTATTTATTATTATTATTATTATTATTATTATTATTTATTTTTTTGTTTTTTGTTAAATTTCTTTAATTTTTGTGAAGCTGCTTTGAGACAATGACCATTGTTAAAAGCGCTATATAAATAAAATTGAATTGAATTGAATTGAATTTTTGGGGCTTAAAATGGATCCGGCAGAGCTGTGAGAGTTAAAACCTCCTATCTCTCACTTCCTCGTTGGATTGGGAAATCCCTCTGTCTGCTCTCAAGCGCGCCCTGCGCTTCTTGTAAATGGGCAAAGATAAACAGCCTCCAAGTAATTGGAAAACATTACACGGCAGTTCCTGTCGGGTGGCCGGGGGGCGGAGCCTCAGCGACGCTCTCTCCCCCCTCTTAGCTATCTCCATATAAGTTAACCCTTTCATGGAGTATGCTGTATTAATCCCGTGTTTTCCTGCCATCAACTTATTTATTTGTTTAAATATAGTTTATGTGGAAGCGTGGAGTTATATGATGACGCCCAGATAGAAGAGATGCTTCCAGACTATCTCTCTCCTGGGACATCATCCTTCCTGAAAAGCTAATACTTCCTTCAAGCTGTGTAGACTTTCATCTTCCCTGGATGGAAAAGCTTTTCAGGCAGCAGGTCAGGTTGGTGCTCCTTTGCACACAATGGCGGTTTTGCAGACCTACCAGGCTGACCTGCTGAGAGACTTGAGCACTGGCGGGGCTCTTCAGATAGGGCGTATTGGAATTACGCCGGGCCACAGACTTGTCTCTGCATGCAACAAGCAGACGGCTCGCGTTATCGGCTGTTTTATGGCTGCAATGGTTTTCGCGTGAAGGCACTTGTGGCTGAATCTCAGCTGCATCAAGGATAAGGATTGTGACATTCCTCCTTGATGCCTCTATCTCGCCTTTTGGCCTGTTTGGCGATATCGTTAGCTCGGTCGCCACTAGGTTTATGAGGCGAAGTTATATGAACAAGCCTTCGGGAAATTTCTTCCCCGCCATGCTCAAGAGTCGGGACTATCGGCCACACCAGGTCTGACTCTTGCGAGGCTTGAAACACAAAGAGAGTGTTCTTGTGCCGCCCACCCCCTCGTAGAGATTGGGGTGCAACGCGCCTCACAATCCACCTCAAAAGAGGTCAGACTGGCATATTGTCTTCTTTACAAAGAAGCCATGAGGTTCATGTGCCCAGGACCATGGAGGTGGCCCCCCCAATGGGGAGAGGCACGCAGAATTCCTTACAAGAATGAAGTGTTCTTCCTGACACCCCCAGGAGGTCGGTGTTTTGCTCCGCCACCACTGGTGCTTCGGGCAACACCAGTTTCCAATAAAGTGTTAGTTCTTCGGTTCTTTCCTGCCATGCTTCAGGATGCCGAACATCTAACATCTCCCCCGTGTAACCAAGCCGCCAAGACTTTTGCCCTTTCTGAGAAACTGGCAGCGTGGAAGCTACTGCCAAGTATATCTCCTTGGGTACTAAGCGCTGTAGAGAGAAACTACAGGATTCAGTTCTCACATCACGCTCCGCGTTTCAATGGCGTGGTCTCCACTTCCATGAAACCGGAAAGTACGCATCTGCAGACAGAAGTTGCTGGGAATGGGGCCATGGAACATGTTCCCCTTACCAGACAGTGAGTCAGGCTACTACAGTCGGCATTTATTGGTTCCCAAGAGGAACGGGGGGCTGCGTCCAATTTTTAGATTTTGCGGGCTGTACCGCTATCTAAAATCAATACATACAGCTTCAAAATGTTGATTGTCAAGGGCTCTCAAATCCTACCAAGCGATTGATTTGTGACAATCGATTGAAGGACTTACTTTCATATAGAAATATTGCCACATATTCGCTTTCGGGGCCAAAGCTTACCAGTATCAGGTCCTTCCATTTGGTCTAGCTCTCTCATCCGCACATATATAAAATGCATGGATGTAGTTCTGGCTCTTACGACTCCAGGGCATCCGTATTTGAATTACATAGATGACTGGCTGGCCTATTGTCATTAGCTAGCGCTTCAACATCAGCATGTCATTCTAGCTCATCTTTGTTTCTGAGGATTGAGACCCAACGCCACGAAAGCGTGCTCTTTCCTGTTCTGAGAATTTGGGTGTCACATGGGATTCGATCGTAAGCCGGCACAGTTGTCTCCTGCTCGTGTCGAATACATTCTCAACACCTTCAAGGAAATCAAGCTAGACCAGAAAGTGACCATCACTTTCAGAGATCTTAGCTCTCATGGCAGCTGTATCCACGGTGACAACTTTGGGCCTTCTGCACATGAGAGCATTTCAGTTGTGGCTAAGACAGGGGATTTAACTCTAGGGCCAATCCCCAATAAGGGTTATGCTCCAGGTGCTTCGTACCCTTCCTATGTGGTTCAGACCCCGGTTTCTGACTCTGGGACCGACTTTGGGGGTCCAGACACTTGCAGTGCGGCGACGTTGGTACTCTCGTTCCCATAGCGTTTTCACGCAGCATCGAGTGTAGCCTTTGAAAGGGAACGTCTCGGGTTACTTTAACCCTGTTAACCCTGTTCCCTGAAAAGGCGGGAACGAGATGCTGCATCCCAATGCCGCACTGCCTACGTGACCGGACGTCCGTTCAGACAAATCAATCTGAGGAATGTTTCCGGTTCACCCCTATTTATAACCTGAAGGAGCATCTCATCAGATGACGTCACCCGACCGAGGTTATAAAAGCCAAAATTTGGCGTGTTTGATACACACATGCTTCACAACCGGCAACATGACAAGATGTTCCCATAGCGTTTTCATGCAGCATCTCGTTCCCGCCTTTTCAGGGAACAGGGTTACAGAAAAGTAATCCGAGACGTTTTTTTAGTTTATTTAGTCTGTCTCCAAAGTTTTTAAGAATATACTTTTACCTGTTTTCTGAACAAATAAAGTAAGAAGTTGTGTAAATAATGCAATGTATGTTAATTAATTCAACATTTATACAGTGTATTATAGGGGATTAAAACAGTTGTGGATAAGACAATTTCCAATTTGGATTTCCACAATGTTTATTTATTGATGAATGAATGAATTTGTTTGTTTAGATTAATTAGTTTTACTTAATTTGTTTGTTTAATATTTTAAATTCCATTGTATCATGATACCCCACTGTATAGAAGATTCTGATGTTGAGGTTCGGGCTAAAATTCTCAGCATGAAAGTCTCTCTAAAGAGCTGCAGCCAGTTTAAACTCTTGAACTATTTGAAGAGTACTGATAACAACTTGCTTTACCAATGCTGGCAGAGCGTAGCAATCAGGACAGGCAAGCTGCAGTGGGGTCATTTTTACTGTGATGTTGCATGACAGTTTTATTCTATAAGTGAATTCAATGCTTGATCAAGCTTTCTGCTAGTTTGATAGGAATCAGTCTCAACTCCTTTGGGAATTTGCCAATCATGTGCATACCACAGTATTATGTTTCTTTGAGTGCTGTATAAGTTCAAGTTCAAGTTCCTTTATTTGTACCAAAGGTAAAATTGATTTGCAGTCAAGAGTCCTCAATCACAACACATAGTACAAAACAAACCACACATAGTAAAACAAACAAACAAGTACCATAAACTTTAAACATAAATGCCCAAACACAATTCTTTAGTGTCCAATCTCCTTATTTATACCTTATTTAACTGTCTAATCGCTGCTGGGATAAAACTATTTTTATATCGTTTAGTTCTACAGCTTGACACCAAAAACCTGCGACCAGAAGGAAGAAGACGAAACTCTGCATGCAAGGGATGAGTGATATCACCTAAGATTTAATTTGTTATTCTCCTTAGCTGCTTTGTGTACACAGCCTCTAAACTAACCAATGACACCCCAGTCAGCCTGCTGGACCACTTCACTATCTGATTTAGAGTATTTCTATTTTTAACAGAAAGATTTCCAAACCATGATGCCAAAGAAAACGATAAAACTGATTCAAGAAAAGCATGATAGAATAAAATCATCATAGATTTATCAATATGGAAATAATTTTACTTCCTTAGACAAAACAGACGCTGATGTCCCTTCTTGCACACTGCTTTGCAATTCTTGTCAAAAGACAATTTGTCATCACTAATTGTGCCAAGATATTTGTATGATTCCACACATTCAACACTCTGACCTTTAATGTAAGTGATCCCCTGTGTGTGAGTAGCCTTCCTAAAATCAATTATCATATATTTTGTCTTTGATATATTTAACTGAAGACAGGATTCCTCACACCACCTGACAAAATCTGCAAGTACTGGACCATGATCTGTTTCATTATCATGAAGTTGACTGACAATAACTGAGTCATCTGCATATTTAATGATTGTTCTGTTTTCCCATCTACTCTGACACATATTTGTGTAGAGGATGTATAGCAAGGGTGAAAGAACACATCCTTGTGGGGGAGCCAGTTGAGGAGCAAACTTTATCTGATAAACATCCATTCACTCTAACACTTTGTGTGCGATTGGTTAAAAAGTTAAGAATCCAGCCCACCAAATTATTGCTGAGATCAAACTGTTCCAGCAGCCTACTAACTAAAATGTGAGGTTGAATTGTATTAAAAGCAGACGAAAAGTCAACAAATAAAAGTCTGACATGGGAACCATTTTTTTCAAAATGTTTAAGAATAAGAATAAGGCCTATAGGCAAACTGCATAGGATCAAGTACATGCTCAGTATTTCTCAATATCTCAGACCTCACTAATTTTTCAAATATTTTCATCACAATTGAAGTTAAAGCTACAGGTCTGAAATCATTAAGAGTTTTAGGGGAGTTTGACTTAGAAACAGGGACTACCACAGCCTCCTTCCAAACTTTACGTACCCATTGTTCCTGTAAAGATTTATTAAAAATATATTCAAATATAGGACTTAGTTCCTTTGCACAGATTTTAAGTGTGCGACCGCATACGTATATTATCTGGTCCTTTACTTTTATTCACTCTTACTGAGAGAAAGGCCTTCTGCACATCTCTTTGTTGTATAATAAAGTGCTCTCCATCAGTAAGCTTACTATTCAATTCCTGAATTTCCTTTCTAAAACATTAAAACGATTATAAAAATAATTAAGAGAGTTAGCTAACTCAAAATCAGTGTTGTAGCCAGCTAAATAAATCGACTTGCTACTTTTTGGATCATGGAGACCTGTTATGGTTTTTAAGCTGTCCCAGACTGAACCAAGCTTTTTAGTAGCCATCTTATTCTCCAATTCAGTTTTATAATTTTGTTTAGCCTGCATAATCTCTCTTTTTAGTTCTCTATTCGCGAGATACAACTCAGAAGTAGTTCCTTGTTTAAAACACCTTTTCTTTTTCAGTATGCAGGATTTAACAGTTTTTGTTACCCATGGCTTATTGTTCGGGTACATTTTTACCTGCCTACATGGGATAATCATATCCCTACAAAAAGCCACATAGGAGCATACAACATCAACAAACATGTCAAAATTATCCCCACAGGACTGTTTAAACATCTCCCAATCTGTACAATCATAGCACTCCTGCAAACAGAGTGCAGATTCAGTAGTCCAATGCATTATGTCCTTTGTCTGTACTTTTTGCCTTTTTAAAACAGTTTTATATGTAGGAATTAGATGAACACAGTTATGATCAGATGAGCCAAGGGGAGGTAGTAGCAATGACTTGTATGCATCCTTTACGGATCCATAACAAAGGTCCAGACTCTTGTCCCGCCTGGTCGGACAGGACACATATTGGTAGAAATTAATAAGTGTCTTATTCAGTGAAACATGATTAAAATCACCAAGCACGAGATTCGGTGCATCAGGTGAAAGCATCTGCAGTCTCTGCACTACGTTAAAAACAGTGGCACACGCAGATGCTACTGTACATTTGCTTTTGGGTGAATATACACTACGGTAACAAAAAGTTGTGGAAACTCACGTCGAAGGTAAAAAGGCCGGAACGACACTGATAAAAGTTCAACGTCTGGTGTACAAATGCCTTCTCTTACCGTTACAGCAGTGCAGTATCTTTTGTTAACATACAGACATACACCACCACCTTGAGATTTCCGTGTTATCTGGGCCTGTCAATCCAATCGGAACGGTACTCCAAAGCCGTCAATAAATAGTCCGGTGTCCTGGTCATGTTCCGCTAACCATGTCTCCGTGAAGGCCAGGACACAACATTCCTTATAGTCCTTCTGGAACCGAACGTTACCCACAAGCTCGTCCGTCTTATTCCTTAAGGACCGAACATTTCCCATAATAATGGACGGAAGTGGGATGCGAGTTACCTGCTGTTTTCTCAAGCGTTGCCTGACGCCCCCTCGCTTACCTCGTTTTCTCCTCTTGGCCTTCGGCTTTGTATCCCATGTTCCATCAGATAATTTCCGTACCGCTTTTGGTAGAAGTATATCTGGCATTGTCTCAGCTCTTTCACCCCTCAATTGTACTGTAATAGCATGCTCCTGGTGTACTGAATTCTTCCTTGATTAACAGCTCCATGGGTATATTCACCAGCAAGCAATAAGTAAAATGGCATCCATAACAACGCCAAAAGTAAAATCTCCATTGTAAAAGTTATAAAATATCAAAAATACAATTCCATAAAGGAATTCAACAAGAAAAGAGCGGACACTTAAACATAAAAGTTAAACACTAAAAAAAAAAACGGTACAAACATTACAAACACGAAGACACTCACTGCCGGTCGCTGCGTGCGCATGCGCCCAAAGCATATTGAAGCAAGTTATATTCACTCTGCAGCTATTGTCTCTCTCTTTCTGCACACTAGACATATTGTTTATGTAGTTTCTCTCTCTCTCTCTCTATCTCTCTCTCTCACACACACACACACACACTGTTGTGTCCTACATACATTTTATTCTGTCAGAAAAGGACAGACATAAACAAAAATACAGAACACAGGAAACTGTAGAGAGCCAATCTATTTACCATATTGATATAGTCATGTTTAAAAGTTAGTACACTTGTAAAAAAAAAAAATCATCTGATAGTAGCAGGTTAAAGTATTAGACAAGTACAATCGTGAACAAGCAACAACATAGATCCTTTTTCACTGTGCCATTATTTATTTAACAAAAATTCAAGAATTTAAGAATTCTATTTGTCACATACATGGTTGTACAAGTACAACAGTTAGTGAAAACCAATTGTGCCAAACTCCAGACTGTGCAGAAGAAATTAAAACACTAATACTTGTGGAACCTTGTATTACGAGCATAATTCATTCCGGAAGCGGTCTTGTATTTCAAAACACTCATAAACCAACGCAAATTTTCCCATAAAAAATAATGGAAACTCAAATTATTTGTTCCAAAACAATCAATACATAACAATAATTAATAAAAAATATAAAGTAAAACTAAAACAAATTAACCTGCACTTTACCTTAAAAAATAAAAAGTAAAGATAAATCCCAACAGATAAGTGTTTTCGTTCCTGCGCGCAGGCGCTGTGTGTTTGTGTGTGTGTGAAGCTAAAGAGGAGACTTAAAAATTTTAAAATCTATTTTCTCCCTCTCTGTCGGTGTGCGCATGCGTAATTTGGCACCATGCCGGTTCACTCTCTCTCTCGCCTTTAGTGTGTGTGTGTGTGTGTGTGTGTGTGTGTGAAGCAGAGAGGTGGTGTTTGATTTTTTTTTTCAGCAACAATTGCTTCTCTAAGCTCCCTCTTGGAACTGTGATAACACACCTGAATGTTCCAGACCAGCAAACTGCCAAAACGTCAGCTATTTATAGAGATCTGCACCCCAACTGAAGATCAATTAATCAGTGGCTGATGATTACCAACACCTGACTGGAGCTTACCTCTTAATACCTGGGGAAGCAGCAAGGGGGTACTTACTTGTAAGGATTTCTTTCACAATTTTTTTTTATTTTTTTATTAGGCGAACATGTGAGAACAATGGAAGGAGATTATATTTTAGAAGGTAAACAAGTGGCATGTCTGTTTGTGGGAGTATATGATACCTGCAGAGTTCCAGCCCCGCAATGTTACTTTGTACTTTTGAGTCACCTCAGGCTAATGAGTTGCCCTTTATAGATTTGTGTATAGATGGTTCCATATTCTCTTTTTTTTTCATGGACACGGGAGCTACAATATCGTCTTTAGGTCGTGATTATGAGGGACCACTCTCAAATAAAAGTATCAGCTCTGTGGGAATTTAAGGGGTTGCTCAACAATGTTATTTCACTCCTCAGGTAACTGTAACATGTCCTTTAGATAAATGTCTCTCACTGTTTTGTCTGTTTGCCTGATTGTCCTTTTAATCTGTTAGGTTGCGATTTAATGAGCAGACTACACACGTCTTTGACTTTTTCTGGCGCGAAACTGAAGTGCCCGATTCAGTTCCTTTCTCCCACCTCACACATATATGCGTAAAATAATTGCTTCCTCTCTTCACAGAACAGCTCTCTTCCTGCTGCAGTTGAATGTGTGCCAAGCAGTCCGTGGGCTGAACACAGGGATGAGGTGGGGTTTGTACACTGCGTTCCTTATGAAGCTAAATTAAAACACTCGCAACCTGTGTACATCAAACAATATCCACTCTCCTAGGCCCAGGCCTCAGGAATAGATGAAATTTTAAGCTCACTGCTCAAGCAGGGTGTCGTTAAACCATGGAGTGGAGATTTACACAAGATTTGAGAAAAATAAATGACATAATTATCTCTGTTGCCCCTGTTCTGCCTGACGTGCTGTACATTGTCTCCTCTATACATTGTCATCATTCGCATTTCTCTGTTATTGACCTTTGCTCTGCCTTCTTCAGTGTTCCTGTGGAAGAGCAGCCACAACCATTGTTCACCATCGCACACAGGGGGCGTCAGTTCACCTGGTCTTGCGGTTTTGTTGACTCGCCTGCTGTTTTTTCAGCTGTAGTAAGAGATGCACTTGGTGATCTAATTCTCCCCATTGATTCTGTTGTCCTATTGCACACAGATGACTAACTGGTGTCCGCCGCTTCGCCTGCTGTCTGCGAAGAAGCCACCATTTGTCTCCTGAAACACCTGGCACAGAAGGGTTTCAAGGTATCAAAGACTAAATTACAGTTTTGCAGAGACACTGTAAAATACCTGGGTTTTGAACTCTCCCAAGGCCAAAGCTCTCAAAGGAACGAATCCAGGTTATTCTCGACACTAAACGTCCCAGCACTAAACATGCTCTCATGGCTTTCCTGGGACTGGTATATTACTGTCGTCAGTGGATTCCTGACTGCTCATTCCTGACTGTCGACATGATTGAGGCATACCAGGAACTGAAAAAGGCCCTATGCTCCGCTCCAGCGCTGGGCCTGCCTAAGTATCAAAAACCATTCCATCTCTACGCCTGTGAGCACCGCTTCTGCTGTATTGGCACAGGAGCATGGGTGGGGGGGGGGGGGGACCATGTGCTTTCTTATCTAAAACTTTAGATGTTGTGGCACAAGGTTTGCCTGTCTGTCTCAGGGCTGTGGCCACCTGTGCGGTGATGGTACAAGATGCTGAGAAAATTGTTCTCTCTCTCATTCATATACATTATTATTTCACATAGGGCAAATAGTAATGTAGGGAATATTTAATTTCTAGTGTATTTCATGATATTATGTGTGCACGAGAACAGAGTGTTTTCTTTATTTGACCTTGACACGCTGCACTATCAGCAAACACATTCCTTAGTATAATCTATGTTCAGGTCATAAAACCGTTGGAGGCTCCTAGCTAAGAACAACTCCCAAGCTCCTGTTCTTCTCCATGTTATCTTTTATAAACATTCCGGACCAGATGTAACCGCTTCTGCACCCTCCTTTTGGTGCTTTGTGTGTGTGTGTGTGTGTATATATATATACTTCTGTCTTCCACAATAAACTTTGAACGTCTCACTGAGCACTGACTTGTGTGATTCATTGAGGGGTTCCCTGAGCTCAGGCGGGACAGCAGAATACAGGCGGAGCACTGAGTAGACCAAAGGGGGTCTACCATTTTTCTCACTGAAGAAAAAAAATTGTCATTGTAGAACATTGTAGAAAAATTACGATTTCTGGTCGACAATTATTCAAGAAGGTGGTAAGGAAGAGTGGGTTATGGTCTACCTCATGCAGGGGCATACCACCCAAAAGGGTCCCGGTCTCTCGGAACCTCTCGAGAAACTTGGACGTAGTCTCACTCTTTTCTTGTCTACAATTTTTTACCTGTGACAGATCTTGACTAGCTTGTTGACGTGCGAGAAGAAAGATAGTTAGCTAATTTTTTTTAAAGTTTCATAGCCTCATTAGAATTACCCCAAAGAAAGTCATATTCCTTCTTTTTTCATCTTCCTCCCTCATCTATGTCTTTAAAAAAATTTTCACTACAGCCAATTTGTCTGCTTTAGGGTCTAAGCATTTTACAGTTTTTATCAAATCAGCCTCATTGTACACATCTCCCAAAACTGATTGCAAAACAAAGCGATAATCCGCCCCCATGAGCTGACAATGCCTGGAAGCCTTTATCAGCATATCAACAAAATGCAAAGGTTTGTTGGGAGAAGGGAGCATCTTAATAATGTCCTTCAGCGTGCTTACAGATGGTGGAAGGATTATTTATTTAGTTTTTTGGACCCTTTGGTCCCATGGAGAAAACAAGCGCAGTGTCTTCTTGTCGAGATTTGGGGCTCTCCTCCGGACCTTCATCGTCCGGGTTATCATTCTCACCATCAGTATCCTCGGGATCATCCGTAAGAGGGCTGTCAGGAGTTTGTCCTAACACCCTCTTGGGAGTCTTTCCCTTTCCTGAGGCACACCTTTCCGGCGAAGGTGAGCACGGTTTTGTGGGCAGCTCACAAAAGGATTTTTAATAAGTAGTTGTGGTCTTATTAACCATTTTATAAATGTGAATTAACCCGCGACAGAAACAACCAACATCTTCAAGAAACAACAAATAGCGGGCAACAGAATACAGCTTCCACACTATGCTTCAGTTCAAGGAACCGTTCAGAAGCGAGCGCGCGCTATACTGGTGTAAAAGCCACAAGACAATCCTCCCCCTTACGTGGTCCCGATACCAAAAACCAAGCGAGCGTGCTTGCTCTATCCTTATAGAGAAATATAAAAAGCAGCACTCACCTGATTAGTGATATCCTGGACAGAGCCCCCAGATTGTAAGGATTTCTTGAATTTGGTAGACCCCCTTTGGTCTACTCAGTGCTCCGCCTGTATTCTGCTGTCCCGCCTTAGCTCAGGGAACCCCTCAATGAATCACACAAGTCAGTGCTCAGTGAGACGTTCAAAGTTTATTGTGGAAGACAGAAGTATATATATGCACACACACACACACACACACACACACACACACACACACACACACACACACAAAGCACCAAAAGGATGGTGCAGAAGCGGTTACATCTGGTCCGGAATGTTTATAAAAGATAACATGGAGAAGAACAGGAGCTTGGGAGTTGTTCTTAGCTAGGAGCCTCCAACGGTTTTATGACCTGAACATAGATTATACTAAGGAATGTGTTTGCTGATAGTGCAGCGTGTCGAGGTCAAAGAAAGAAAGCACTCTGTTCTCGTGCACACATAATATCATGAAATACACTAGAAATTAAATATTCCCTACATTACTATTTGCCCTATGTGAAATAATAATGTATATTATTTTTTCTTAATTTTTACTTTTAAAAAAAGCATAGAGAAAAAGTTAAATGTTGTTGTTCATGTAAAGTTGTATTTGCTTAATACTAAGACCCACTATGATCAGAGGAAAAAACAAAAACACTTCAAATTAAATGAGGCATGTTAACTTTTGAACATGACTGTATAAATGCTTTGAATGCAGAACATGCCAAACTGCAACTGGGGAGAGACATTTCATCCATAAAACACCTCATTCCAAGAGTATCAGACATCCAAAACATGCAGTTAATCCATAATTCATAGCCCATTTCCACTCAGATATGTCAGGATATGATATTACAGGAGCAGTTTCTAAGGTGTTCCTCTTTAAAAAAAAAACATTTATAGAGATTAATTCTGTCTTTGTTTCATTATTCTAGATGATTTATTATTTTGTTTGCATGCTCTGCTATACATTTGCATATTTTGATTGTTTTGCTCTTTGCATGGCTTCTTAGGAGAGAAAGCATGAGGCTCCAGTAATTTCGTTCTTTCATCTTAT
This sequence comes from Channallabes apus, assembly GCA_030522415.1. NCBI lineage: Eukaryota > Metazoa > Chordata > Actinopteri > Siluriformes > Clariidae > Channallabes > Channallabes apus. Next base: position 38,989,982 of record CM060107.1, on the reverse strand, counting down.
ACACATTTGTCTACATTGCTGCTAAAACAGTGTGTTGTTTTCTTCCTTCTTACCACTTTCCTTTCTTTCCAGAAGAGTGGCTGCTGCTAATATGCAGCCTAAATATTTATCTCTTTCTCTCTCTTGATGTGGTATTATGTTGTGGTGTGCTGTTGTTGATGGTGAGAAGCAGTCTCTAGGTAGTACCAGTTTGCTGTTAAACATGTCAGTAATGATATGCATTGATATCTGGGCTATAGTAGCCATCTTAGCTCAGCTCTCTTACACACAGGATATTTGGGCAAAAATTTATTTAATTACAGACCTAAAGAGCATGTTTCGGGATATTCTGAAAAATTGAATGGAAGCTGACGGCATTTATTATAGTGTCTTAAAGCCCTAAATAAAAATTTTGTATAATGTTTAATTAAGCATCACAACTGAGTGTTTTGTCCTAGCAAATGTTAAAATAAATAGGTTTAAATCACGTCAAACCAATTTTCATGTTTGAATCATATCTGGTTTACTCATCATTTACACTGCTTTATACAGGGTCGCGGGGCGCTTTCCCACGCTGAAAAACGTAAACCTAGCTGTCGTTCGTTTAATGTGTTTTTTCTCATTCCATTAGTTAAAAAAATATTAATTAAACTAAGGTGTCTAATTTATGCTTATGGGTGAATCAATTTTTTTTTTAACTTTAGTATAATGCTACTAACAGCTGGGAACCAAAGTGAAATATTTCATTTTGATCAAGGCACTTTTATTAGGGTGAGTGTGATTTGTGCATGCGCAGTCTTTAAACCATAGTTTTGCCCGTATAATTTTATTTCCGCCTCAAACCGGAGCATGACGTTGAAACAAGTAAGGAAGGATATCAGAACCTGTATTTCAGTTACTGTTAGTTAAAGCCCCTGGTTAAACTTAAATGTAATCCATTCACTCAAAGGACATTTCTGCTTCAAACCAAAAGTTCACCGTGTCACATGACCTCATGACGTAGCATTATCACGGACTGAATCACGTTCTGCTGGCAGCCATAGTTTTTCAAAGAAAACTCATGTAATTTCTATGTTAAATGTATCTCTTGTATGACCAAATTCATGATTTATGTCAGGAACAACTACTTTGTAGATTGAGTTTTGTGTCCGTGTTTGCTACTGTAGCTAAAAACACCTATATTACCTACGTTAGCATTAGCTAACTAACGCGGTAATTTTCAAAAACACCGGAGTTTCTACACTAAGTCGGCGGTGCCGTATAACATGAAATTAATTATATTTAAGTACCATTGGTTAACGATGTAAAAATTAAAAGGAAAGTGACCTAAACATAGAAAAAGCCAATTTGGAGTGAGTGCTGTTTGTAGTGTATTTATAGTTATGTTTAAAACCTTCTGGACTTGCTAATGTGTATGTAATGTAATATCGCTAAAACTATATTCCCTCGTATGAAACGGGGCATTAGCACATGTTCCTGACATACTGGTGACACTTTATGACACATTTTAACGTTATCAGTGTATAAATATTGGCATAAATTTGACATGTTGATTTAACGTTACATCAAGTACATTTAAGCCATTACTATGTCATGAAATAACTTTAAAAGTAAACATGAAATCTTTATGCACTTTTGTGTTTACAGGTCTGTTAGCTTTTCTGAAAGGGCATTATTTTACCCATACTGCTTTCTATACTTTCTATACATACTGTAATTAAGATTTGCTAACATAAGATTAATGCACTAAATTACAACATAACTAGCAGAATAAAACTCTTTAGTTTAACTTGTTCACAGGTTATGTATGCTGACTGAATACAGGTTTCAATGTCTGCCATGTTCATTTTATCACGCTTTACAAGCCTAAGATAACCAACAATACTATGTTTGTTTTTATATCCCTAGAGCCTAGAGGTGAATGTACGTATGAAGAGAGTATCTCCTGAAATGTCTTATGGTATATTTGAGTGGAAGATGTGGACAGTGCCAACTGATTAAGCACTGGTAAGCGTTTGTTCATGAAGCATTTCAACCTTAGGACTGAAAAATGTTACTGAATTGATAACTTAGGTGGCAGCTTGGTGGTGCTGTGGTTTGAACCTGTGAGCTTCCAATCAGTATACCAACATCCAAAAACCACACAACTACCTCTGCCCCTTCATATTGACAAATATGAGGTCATTGGCATTATCAGCTGCAACCTACGTACAACCTTTACAACCTTTTTTTTTTTAATCATAGTATGTATTAACATTAGTTACATACATTCTCCTAAACCTTGTGGAAAGAATTCACAGAAGAGCTGAAGCTGTTCTAGCTGTAAAAGACCAACATCATATTAAACCCTACGAATTAAGAAGTGGATGTTACTCAAGTTTATATTAATACTTAAAATGATAAACTTTATCATTAATACATAATGTGTGTGTATATGTATGTCAGTTGTTTTGGCCTACTCATTGAGATAATTGTGATGTAACAAGATGGCGCCGGTGAGGTCGGCTGCCGTCACGACTGCTCCAACCACCTTTTCTTAGTTTTTGTTTTTTAAGTTAGTTTTCAGTGTTTTAAAATGGGCAAAATCACCACCATTGAGTACATTAGGTATGATAGAGACACTCTTGTTTCTATTGGTATACAATGTACTCACAATTCATACTTGCACACCATACTTCCTCCACCAAATTTCAATTTAAAAAAGAAAATTATAGTATTTTTCTATTTTATGTACAGTATACTTCTATTTTTATTTCTATTTTTATTCTGGTTAAGTTTTAATTTTCCTGTCCATTTTCTTTATTCATATTTATTTCTTACTATAAGATTTAATTCTCTTTTTAAGATCACTGGCGGTCGTGTAAGCATTTCACTGCATATCGTACTGTGTATGACTGTGTATGTGACAAATAAAATTTGAATTTGAATAATTACATTTATCATGATGCTCCATAATCCTAAGTGTTTTTTTGCACTCATAGGGAGCATTAAGTGATTTTACATGCATACATCAGACACTGTTTTGCCAAATAGAGCAACTTGTCTAACAAATGTCCTTTCTTTTATTAGGTTGTTCAGAAAGATGAAGCTCAGGCAGAACTTGAGAGGTGCACGATGGCCCTGTTTGTCCTCAGGTAGGAAGAGGACTGTCTTCAGCCTCCACAGGAAATCGGGATTGTGACTTATTGAGTTTATCAGTTGCACATGAATGTTCCATGTTGTTTGCCTCATGTTTGGAGACTATGTTTGGAGAACATCACTGTGTTGAAAACCTGGAGAGCGATGGTATTAGTACTGAAATGTCTGTTTTTCAGACCAAGAAATGGGCAGGACCCTCCCCACCCACGGTTGAAAGTTATGGAACTGATCATTCTCATTGAAATAGTGCTCTACTTTTATTATTTTTGATTACTCATTTTACTTTGACCATTTTGAAAAGGAGACCTCTGCTGATTTTGTTTTAGGAACATTTTCTAATTTTCTTTTCAGTCCAATTAATAAATGTATGTTGCAAAGTTGAGTGTTACTATTTGTCATTTTATGGAGTAATTTATTTTAGTCGCAGAGTATTTAGTTTGGTTCTTCTTCAGCAGGTTTGACAAAGACAAAATGTACCCATTGCAGAATAAAATTTGTGGATAAATGCAGACATATCTTTTTTTTTTCTCTCAATTTCAAATACAGTTAGCAGTGTTGAATGACTGTTGGTGTTTATGCATTTTGAAAAAAAAAATCTTCATGTTAACATTTTGGATGAAAATATGTTCATTCCACAATAAAAACCGTTTATATAAAGAAAATAAATCAATGTGTAAATCAACATGTAATTAAGTTTTTTATGCATTTATATTATTTATTCATTCATTTTCTATACCGCTTAATCCTGTGTTCAGGGTCGCGGGCGACCTGGAGCCTATCCCAGGAGACTTCGAGCACTAGGCGGGGTACACCCTGGACAGGGTGCCAATCCATCGCAGGGCACACACACATACACACACTCACAGACCCAATCACACACTACGGGCAATTTAGGAACGCCAATTAGCTTCACCTGCATATCTTTGGACTGTGGGAGGAAACCGGAGTACCTGGAGGAAACCCACCAAGCACGGGGAGAATATGTAAACTCCATGCACACAGAGACGGGAATCGAGCCTGGCTGGGGAATCGAACCCAGACCCTGGAGGTGCAAGGCGACAGTGGTAACCACTACACCACCGTGCCGCCTATTTAAATTATGAATGCCTTAAATCTTTATTTGATGCAACTTAAAAAAGGTAATTTCCTCAAACATTCAAAAGTGGTTTATATCAAGTTTATAATTTCAGGTTAGATTTAGTAGAATATTTACATTAAGTAATATAGCCAACTCATTTATGTAGATTTAGAACAACTTTAAATATTTGGTTTGTTTCACCTTCAGAAATTAGCTTACATGAAATGGTTTACATGAAATGGTTTATTTACATTACGTCAATGCTTAAATATTAGGTGTGACAGATTACTTAAATTTTTTTTTTAAGTTGAGCCAGTTGTTGTTGGTCTTTCGGCTGCTCCCGGCAAGGGGTCGCCACAACTGTATCCAGTGGCTGGGGTGTGGGCACTGGCTGGAATCGAACCCGGGCCGTCCGCATGGCAGGCGAAACACCTACCACTGAGCCACCAGTGCCCTTTTAAGTTGAGCCAGTGCTACTGTATATTTTTTTCAGTGCAGTAGACATGGCACACAGACACTACAGGCAATTTTGGGAATGCCAATTAGCCTAATCTACATGTTTTTGAACTGTAGGAGGAAACCCACAGCACGGGGAAAACATACAAACTCAGCACACAGAGACAGAAATCAAACCTGGAACCTGACAGTGCAATGTCACAGTGCTAACCACTAAGCCAAAGTGCTGCCCTACCTGCTTTACATCAAGTTTTATTTATTTTTATCTTTAATTTGACTCGTTATTGATTGTGAAAGTCCCTTTTCCGACATTGATTTTTGTTTTGTTTCATGCACAATTGTATTTGATTGATGTCTTCTTAGTTGATCACTTAATTTCTTTGCCTTTTTTTGTTTTATTGAAATTTGTAATTTAGCATCATATAACTAACTGTCTTGCTATTTATTACTACCATGTTGTCTGAAATGTAATGTATTTCCATCAAGGAGGGTGGGTGGATTGGGTAAAAAAAATTGACAATTATATATTAAAATCGTGACCACTTTGAATGAGCACAAATTTGGAAAACTTTTAATAGTATATTAGGGGGAAAAAATTGCAGGGTTCATGGTAGACCAGTGACAGTATTTTCAGGGTTTTTTTTTGATTGAGGGTTTAAAAGTGAGTTGTGCGCATCAAAGACTCTCAATCAACTGATTTTGAACAAAGTAAGCATTTTGTATGAAAAGTTTCAACAAATTCAACATCTGACTAGATTGCCTCTTCATTTTTTTTTAGATATAGTGTATATGAAAATGAAGGCTAAAGATTACAATGTATTCTTATGGTGAATTGTAATAAAAGTATAGTCATCAATATTTACATGTGATTGTCATGCACACTCATCATACCGTCATAGGGTATCCTCCACCACAGGAGTCAGTCCTGGACAGGGGGGTACTGTCATGCACACTCAATCTGCGGCCTGCACTAGGACCCGGAAGTAAGACGGTCGCCTACCAGGAAGTATAAGAGGAGTAAACAAACCATGGCTTACCGCTCAGTCATTGAGTTCGGCCCATGTCGGTTCAGGTTGGCTTTCTTCAAACCGTGAGTACTCACTGTATTTTGGTTGTTGCTTCCTACCGTTGTGTGTGTGTATTTATAGGACGCGGGTTAAATTTGTGTTTTTCCCTTGCTCCCCTTTCGTGAGAGTTCTTAAACTAAATCGCATGGTTATCCTGCCTACTCGCTGTTACTCCGCGTTTGGGTTTACCATCCACGCTACATTGGGCTAACCGCTAAAGCTACGTCTTCTGGTCACCTCAGGTTAGTTCATCTTTGACAGAATGACTGAGCCTAAAGCGGTAAACCCAGCGGATCATTCGCGCCTATGCGACGTGGTAGATCAGCATGCCGTGCTCATTAGCCAGCTGACTGCGGAGCTCGCTACTCTGCGCCAGGGTGTCCAAGACGTCGCGGCCTTGCGCCGCGAGGTGGCGGAGCTCAGGCGGGAGAACACGGATCTGCGGACGGCCGTTGAGGGCGCGGCTAGCTGGCCTCCCGTCGCAGGGGCCGCGGTGCCGCACCAACATCCCCCCCCCCCCCGACCCCCACAGATGTTTTTCTTGCGCTTCCAGAAAAATGGAATGGCACGGATGGGAGATGTGATGTGTTTTTGACAGCGCTTGATCTCGTGTTTGAGTTCAACTCCACCAAGTACTCCACCGATCGGCTACGCATCGCTCTCCTGGTCTCGTTGCTAACAGGGCAGGCAGCTGAGTGGGCCACGGCAGTACTTATATCAGATTCTGACACCACCCATTCTTACAATGAATTCACCCGCCAGCTCAGATTGACTTTCGAACATCCCACGGGCGAGATGGAGACCGACACTAAACTCTACCACCTTAAGCAGGGAGGATCGTCCGTGAGCCCGTATACAGCGGAATTCCGGACCCTCGCCATGCAGACCAACTGGGGAGACGCCGCGCTCCGGAAGTCATTCTACGAGGGACTGGCTTCACGCATCAAGGACGAGCTCGCCGGGTGAGAACTTCCCGCCACACTCGAGGGACTGATCCAGCTTGCTCTGCGGATCAATCAGCGCCTTCTGTCTCGCCCAAAGCCAGCCCCGAGGACCCTGCCGCCTGCACCCGCCTTCTCCTACACCACCCACCGACCTCCTGCAACCTTCACCACCAAAAATAACGGAACTGTCAGATCTCCACCTCCTGCCGTGGTTGACACCGGAGCCGGGGAACCCATGCAATTAGAGCGCGCCTCCCTGACCGTAGCCGAGCGCGCACGCCGGTTTTGAGAGGGCCTGTGCGCATATTGTGAGTCCGCAGAACATCACCGGGCGATCTGTCCACTGCGTCCGGGAAACGCCCATCCCCGGTGAGCGGAGGGAGAGACTCACCGGGCCCACTCCTGATCTCCGCCACTACCTGACGCAACCATCTCTCGACTTACGGTTCAGGTATCCCTCCAGATTGGCCACAAACGAGTCCGAAGTACTGCGTTCATCGACTCCGGGGCAGCAGGTAATTTCATTGACTCTTCTTATGCCAAAATATTGGGGGTAAAATTTGAGACATTATCCCAGCCCATTCGGGTTACCTCCGTCAACGGTCGGCCCCTATCTACCAGTCCAATCACCACCCAAACTCAACCCATCACCCTCCTCATTGATCAACACCACGAACAGTTCAGGTTTCACGTCACCTCCATCTCGTCTCCTCCCATCATCCTGGGACATCCGTGGCTCCTGCAACATGACCCCCTCATCTCCTAGACGCAACACCGGATTTTACAATGGGGCGCGACCTGCACCGAACTATGCCTAAGGGCATCGGCTGGGACGTGCTCTAGGGAGTCCGAGGCCCCCGACGTCGACACCAACGCCATCCCCGAGACCTATAGGGACCTGGCAGAGGTCTTCTGCAAGCGACGCGCCACCCACCTTCCTCCGCACCGCTCATACGATCTTGCCATCGACCTCCAACCAGGCGCAGTCCCACCCCGCGGCCACCTCTATTCATTAACATCAACTGAGATGCAGGCTATGGAGGAATACATAACCAACACCCTTCGCCAGGGTACCATCAGGCCCTCCTCCTCGCCTGCTGCCGCAGGGTTCTTCTTCGTAAAGAAAAGAGGCGGCGAACTTCGCCCATGTGTCGACTATCGGGGGCTCAATAACATCACTATCAAGAACCGGCACCCTCTGCCTCTTACCAACTCTGCCCTGGACGCCCTCTCTGGTGCCACCATCTTTACTAAGTTGGACCTCCGGAGCGCCTACAACTTGGTGCGAATCAGAGTGCGATGAGTGGAAGATGGCCTACATTACCCTGACCGGACATTATGAGAACCTTGTCATTCCCTTTGGACTGTGCAATGCCCCCGCCGCCTTTCAACACTTTATTAATGCTGTTCTTCAGGACATGTTAGGGCAGTGGGCATTTGCTTATTTGGACGATATCCTCATTTACTCCCGTACCACTGAGGAACATACCCAGCACGTCAGAGTGGTCCTAAAGAGATTACTCGCCCATCAGCTGTACTGTAAGTTGGAAAAGTGCGCTTTTCACGAGCGCTCCACCACGTTCCTGAGTTTTGTCATCTCGCCCCAGGGTGTGGCCATGAACCCGCAGAGGCTGGAAGTTGTGCGTCATTGGCCCCTACCCAAGACGCTCAAGCAACTTCAACGGTTTCTCGGGTTTGCGAATTTCTACCGTCGCTTTATCCGGGACTACAGTACAGTTGCCGCCCCCTTAACCGCTCTGACTTATCCCTCCTCTCTCCCTTTCCACTTCAACCCAGCTGCCAGCTCCGCCTTTGAAAGACTTTGTAACCGCTTCACCACCGCTCCCATCCTTCTCCATCCTGACACCAGTAAGCCATTCGTTGTGGAGGTGGACGCTTCAGATGTGGGCGCTGGAGCTGTTCTCTTACAATGAGGTCCAGATCAGAAACTACATCCATGTAGTTTCTTCTCCAAAAAATTTGACACCACTCAGCAGCGAAACGGGGTAGGGGACCGCGAGCTCCTGGCCATAAAGTGGGCTTTGGAGGAATGGCGTCACTGGCTCCAGGGCGCCAGGGAGCCATTCATCATCTGGACTGACCACCAGAATCTCATCACCATCAGAAGTTTAAAACAGCTGAATCCCCGACAGGCGTGGTGGGCATTGTTCTTTGAACATTCTAACTTCCACCGCCCGGGGTCGAAGAACACCAAGGCAGATGCCCTCTCACGACAACTCGAGATGGAGCCACCCCGGGCGGACCCCGCGCCTTTCCTACCCTCCTCCAAAATCATTGCACCACTACACCTGGATCTGGAAACGAGGGTCCGCCAGGCACAGACCTTAGAAACCGAACCGGCAGGTGTGCCGCCTGGACGACTCTACGTGCCCAACACCATGAAGTCCGAAGTCCTTCAGTGGGGCCACTCTTCCACCATCGCGGGACATCCAGGCACCAAACGAACCCTTCAGTTCCTCCAACGGGACTTCTGGTGGCCATCAATGGCGAAGGACATCAAAGAGTTCGTTCAGGCGGGCTTAGTGTGCGCCAGGGCCAAAAACCCAAATCAACCAACCCCAGGAGATCTTCAACCTCTTCCAGTTCCTCGTCAGCCCTGGACGCACATTGCCGTCGACTTTGTTGTGGGCCTGCCGGCATCAGAAGGAAAGGACACCATCATGACCATCATTGATCGGTTCTCTAAGGCCGTGCACTTGGTGGCCCTCGCCGGACTCCCGTCAGCCAAGGAAACAGCTGAGCTGATATTAGAGCACGTAGTCCATCTGCATGGGTTCTCCAAGGACCTCGTCTCAGACAGAGGGCCCCAGTTCACTGCCAGGTTCTGGAAAGCCTTCTGCCGTCTGATCGATTCGACCTGCAGTCTCTCGGTCAGACGGAGCGGGCCAACCAACAACTGGAGCGCTACCTGAGATGTTTTATTGCCGATCGTCAGCGCTCCTGGACTCGCTACCTCATCTGGGCAGAACTTTCCCATAATCTCCATGTCTCATCGGCCACGAAGCTAAGCCCATTTGAGGTATGCCACGGCTTCCAACCTTCGATGTTCAACCACCAGGAACCGGAGGTTGATGTGCCATCAGCCCAACATTGGGCTAACCGCTAAAGCTACGTCTTCTGGTCACCTCAGGTTAGTTCATCTTTGACAGTGATTAAGAGGGGGAAATGGAAGAATTTTTTGTGTGTGTGCCCTGCGATGGATTGGCACCCTGTCCAGGGTGTACCCCGCCTAGTGCCCGAAGTCTCCTGGAATAGGCTCCAGGTCCCCCCGCAACCCTGAATACAGGATTAAGCGGTATAGAAAATGAATGAATGAATGAAATATATTCTGATGCTATGGAGGAAACCTTTAAACTTGCTTATGCACTGTATGTTTCTTTGTGGTCGCACATTGATTGTTTTACATTAATTGCATTATCTCAACAATAAAACCTAATCATGTCATGTTATATGCTTATGAGCACAAACCAAGACTACATGAATCAACAGTGCATTTTCAGCTCTCATGTTCTTTTACTTTTGACAGCTGCAGGATTAATTAATGTACAATTTAATGCAATTGGTTCAATTCAAACCTGAGCATTTTGAATTGTTGTCTCCCAAGTTTGGTCATCACATTCCACCAATACAGCACTTTAATGAAGTTCAGTGGGCCATACTGAAGGGTTGCAACGATCATAAGGTTGCCATTATGTGCCATCAGGTTGCAATGATCCACTTGTAATTACTATACATTGCAGATGTGAATCAGAAATGTTCATCAATGTTAACTTATTTTCCAAGTAACAAAATATGAAGAGGAAAAAAAAGCATATATAACTTTCAGTGCCACAGTACACTAATTTGTTTGTATGCCTACTTATTTTTATATAAGTAATTGTATGTGTGTGTGCGGCGGCACGGTGGTGTAGTGGTTAGCACTGTCGCCTTGCACCTCCAGGGTCCAGGGTTCGATTCCCCGGCCAGGCTCGATTCCCGTCTCTGTGTGCATGGAGTTTGCATGTTCTCCCCGTGCATGGTGGGTTTCCTCCGGGTACTCCGGTTTCCTCCCACAGTCCAAAGATATGCAGGTTAGGCTAATTGGCGTTCCTAAATTGCCCGTAGTGCGTGATTGGGTGTGTGTGTGTGTGTATGTGTGTGTGCCCTGCGATGGATTGGCACCCTGTCCAGGGTGTACCCCGCCTAGTGCCCGAAGTCTCCTGGGATAGGCTCCAGGTCCCCCGCGACCCTGAACACAGGATTAAGCGGTATAGAAAATGAATGAATGAATGAATGTGTGTGTGCAACGTTTAAAATTTTTGCAACTGTTTAGCTACATTGCTGCTGTGTATTAGGCAACTGAACTGGTAATTAACTTAATTGACTTTAAAAAGAAAATCCAAGTAATCAAGTTGTTCCAGAATGTCCTAAGAGTTTTGAAAAGGTTTCCTTATTTAAGCATTCAAAAACAACCAACCAACCAAAATAAAATCCCAAACAAGAAAACAAACAAACAAATAAATGAATGAATAAATACTAGTTCTAAGCACAAGTTTAGAAAAACTGTCGAATGATGATTGCAGGGCTTGAATATGATTGTAGGTAATTACTAACCTCCTCATGCCCAATCAACCACATGCAAGCTAATCAGGGGTAAAAAGTACTGACATAGATTTCACTCAGTATGAGTGTTTGTCTGAATGTCACAGCAGTTAAAAACTTAATTTTTAATTTTGCCTAAAGGAGAAACTTGACCAGGAACTATTTATAACTAGAAAATTTTTTAAGAACAACAAATACAAGCAAATAACCATGCCAGCATGAAAAACACATGAGTATTTAGTGTTTAGGGAAATGTGCAAGGGTTTGGGACTACTCTTGGTATCTGCTTTTTGGTAACTTTTATGTTTTTCTGATCTACTGTAAAATGCAACTAGGAAAACAAAGGGTGAAAATTAGAACAGTTTTAACAAAAATGTTTGTCTTGTCTAATAGGTCTGATGTGAAAATCTCTAGTTGGAACATGTGGGTACTGAATAAATTGGTAAAATTAAATAACGCATTAGGCAGGATGGCCAAGAGTGGTATTTTCAGACAGTTTCACGTCACATGCTGGGTAAGAATATTACTTCATAATTCAGTTCCTTATCAGTTAAAAATGAACACATATCGATCCATCAGGGAGGCTTATTATACTTAGAGGCACTATAGTTTCCACCGAGGCTGATTTTGTTTCTGTATACACTTCTATCAGAGATCATCTATCTCTTTCTTACTTTATTAGCCTTTAGTGGATACTGGTTAAGAGGAGGTAATTTTAATTACATTAATGTATTACATAATAAATTACATAAAAAATTGACCACTTGACAATACCCACCATCATAAAAGAGATATTCAATTCAATTGAATTTTATTTATATAGCGCTTTTAACATTGGCCATTGTCTCAAAGCAGCTTCACAAAAATGAAAGAAAATTTTTTAGAAAAGAAAATATTTGGAAGTGTGTGAATGTGTGAGAAAAATGTGTCTAGATAATAATGAGATGAATGAATGAATGATGAATGAAATGTCTCTGATGAGCAAGCCAAGGGTGACAGCGACGGTGGCAAGTAAAAAAAACTCCCTGAAATGGCAATAGGAAGAAAGCTTGAGAGGAACCAGACTCAATAGGGAACCCATCCTCATTTGGGTGATAACAGATAGAAATTATATAACATCATGTGTGTTGTGCAGGTGAAAGTTCAATATTACAGAAGTTCTTTAAATTAACATGAAGTCCAGTTCAGCACAGGGACAAGTCAGTAGGTGCAGAGGGCAGATGAGGTCTGGATCACTGGAAGCACAGGAGCAGCATGTGAGCTGGTCCGTCTTTGGATGCCTCAGGAACCTCGCAGGGTCGGCCTTTGGCTACTGAAGCTGGCACAATCTCCCGATGCCTCGGGATGGGTAGAAAAATACAGAACAGTTTGAGAGAATTAGCGTAGTTGCCATTCAGGATCCAGTCCAGTCTGGAGGTCATGAATGCATGAACAAACATTTCTGCATCAGATGCAGATAAGATGCTCCTAAGTTTGGCAATATTTCTAAGATGGAAAAAAGCTGTTTTTGTGATATTTGAAATATGATTTTCAAAGGACAAGTTACTGTCTAATATTACGCCCAGGTTTTTTACTGTCGAGCTGGTAGTAACAGTACATCCTTCTAAACGCACGCTGAATTATGAAAGCTGTTGTGTGCTGGTTTTTGGGCCGATGAGTAATATCTCCATCTCATCTGAATTCAGTAAAAGAAAGTTATTGGTCATCCAATCTTTTATGCCCTGGGCACACTCAGTTAATCTAGACAACTTAGGTATATCGTCTGGTTTTGTTGAGATATATAATTGGGTATCATCAGCATAACAATGGAAACTAATCCCATGTCTTCTAATGATGTTACCAAAGGGAAGCATGTATATTGAGAACAGCAGAGGTCCTAAAACTGACCCTTGTGGGACCCCATATTTCACTGGCACCAGACGGTTCTCCATTGAGATCTACAAAATGGTATCGATGAGACAGGTATGATCTAAACCATTTTAATGCCTGTCCCTGAATACCTATGTGATTTTGTAAGCGATCTATGAGAATATTATGATCTACAGTGTCGAATGCAGCACTAAGATCAAGTAAGACTAGTATTGAGATGCAGCCTTGGTCTGAAGCTAAAAACAAGTCGTTTGCAATCTTAACTAGTGCAGTTTCTGTACTATGATGGGGCCTAAAACCTGACTGAAACTCTTCAAGGATGTTGTTTTCCTGCAAGAATGTGCATATTTGAGCTGATACTACTTTTTCTAATATTTTTTATATGAACGGAAGGTTTGAAATCGGTCTGTAATTTGTTATTTCATTCACATCCAAATTTAATTTTTTAAGAAGTAGCTTAATAACTGCTAACTTGAAAGGTTTAGGGACGTGACCTAGATGTAATGAGGAATTAATAATGTTTAGAAGTGGCTCTCCAACCGTATGCATCACATCTTTTAAAAATCTGGTTGGGATTGGGTCTAACCGGCACGTTGTTAATTTGGCTGAGGTAATCAGTTTATACAGGCCGACTGATTCAAGCTGATAGAAGAGCAACTTTGACTGAAATAACCACTTGTTGTGACCGAGGTATGCAGCAAAGCATTTGTGAAGCCACAACACATACAACCTTGAGGCGGATGGGCTACAACAGCAGAAGACCCCACCGGGTATCACTCAAATAGGAAAAAGAGGCTACAATTTGCACGAGCTCACCAAAATTGGATAGTTGAAGACTGGAAAAATGTTGCCTGGTCTGATGAGTCTTGATTTCTGTTGAGACATTCAAATGGTAGAGTCAGAATTTGTTGTAAACAGAATGAGAACATAGATCCATCATGCCTTGTTACCATTGTGTAGGCTGGTGGTGGTATAATAGTGTGGGGGATGTTTTCTTGGCACACTTTAGGACTTTTGGTGCCAATTGGGCATCGTTTAAATGCCACGGCCTACCTGAGCATTGTTTCTGACCATGTCCATCCCTTTATGACCACCATGTACCCATCCTCTGATGAGCAGGATAATGCACCATGTCACAAAGCTCGAATCATTTCAAATTGGTTTCTTGAACATGACAATGAGCTGAGCCTCGTTTCACTGAATAATCCACCACTTTTCATCAGTATGTAAGACTGCGACACCTCTCTCTCTCTCTCTCTCTCTCTCTCTCACACACACACACACACACAGTAGACTGAGTCATTAGCACGTCCCTCCCCCAAAATTAAAGAATACAAGCTGGTAGCGTGCGAGTTTGCTGTTTTTTCTATAGTATGTTGAAATTGTTTTATTTTAATTATAGCAAAATTAAAATAAAACAAAATAAAATGTTTTATTTTAATTTTGCTATAATTAAAATAAAACAATTTTTAAACACTGGTTAGCACTGTTGCCTTGCACCTCCAGGGTCCGGGTTTGATTCCCGGCCAGGCTCGATTCCCGTCTCTGTGTGCATGGAGTTTGCATGTTCTCCCCGTGCTTGGTGGGTTTCCTCTGGGTACTCCGGTTTCCTCCCACAGTCCAAAGACATGCAGATTAGGCAAATTGACCATAGTGTGTGAATGAGTGTGTGTGTGCTCCGCGATGGATTGGCACGCTGTCCAGGGTGTACCCTGCCTTGTGCCCAGAGTCTCCTGGGATGAGCTTCAGGTCCCCGCGACCCTAATAAGATGAATGAATTAATTTTTAAACAGCATCACCCAGGGATCGAACCCAGATCTCCCTCATGAAAGGGCGAGGACTTAACCGCTGCACCACTCATACACTTAGAGACAACAAGCCCCAGTCACGTTAATAAGCCACTAGACTTCTTTGAAGTCCATGATTGCAGTTTTTAAAAGCCTCAGGAATCTTTTGCAGGTGTTTAGAGTTAATTAGTTGATTCAGATGATTAGGTTAATAGCTCGTTTAGAGAACCTTTTCATGACATGCAAATTTTTTGAGATGAGCTGTATGTCACAATCATCAATATTAAAACAAAAAAAGGCTTGAACCACTTCAGTTGTGTGTAATGAATCTAAAATATATGAAAGTCTAGTGTTTATCAGTACATTACAGAAAATAATGAACTTTTATCACAATATGCTAATTTTTTTAGAAAGACCTGTACACAAATTCTCCGTACACACACAGCTGCACAGAGTAGCGAACTGTAGCGCTGTAGGGAACTAGTGAACAACGGATCTTCACTTTAGCGGAAAAGGGAATGAAAATTTTTCGGTCATTACATATTGCTGGAGCATGAAAAAATTTTACCTGAAAAATTATTTATACATTTATTATAATCATTATCGAGGACGACATCATATAAATAGGACACAATAATTTACATTTCAACTTAATTTAGAAACCCTTAGTATTATTGTTGTTGTTGATCACTAGCTGGGAATCGGACCCAGGTCTTCCACACGGCAGGTGAAACATCTACCACTGAGCCACCATTTCGATAAGCAGCAGCGACAGGTATCCGAGGTACTTATGTTACCATGACGGAAAAGTGAAGTTGTTCAGCTGTGGTATATCTGATTATTTATTCAAACACAATAATAAAGCTTTAAATCCTCATTACATTGTGTAGATGCGGTCATATTATTTCACCAGTTTTGATGCGTAGCTCTGCTTTAAAGTTTCACTCACACGACAGAAGTCCGATCTCTTTGTCTCTTGTAGTTTATTTTGTCAGCATCAAAGAATCAACACTTCATACAGTCGTCTTGAGTAAATCCACTGTGATTACAGACACCAGTTGCTGCATCTTGCAAATCTCTGACTTTTACAACAACCTATTTGCTGTATCTTATAAATTACAGTCTTAGCTTACGTAAAGTGGTGTGAAAAACTATTTGCCCCCCTCCTGATTTCTTATCCTTTTGCATGTTTGTCACACAAAATGTTTCTGATCATCAAACACATTTAACTATTAGTCAAAGATAACACAAGTAAACACAAAATGCAGTTTTTAAATGAGGGGTTTTGTTATTTAGGGAGAAAAAAAATCCAAACCTACATGGCCCTGTGTGAAAAAGTAATTGCCCCCTGAACCTAATAACTGGTTGGGCCACCCTTAACAGCAATAACTGCAATCAAGCATTTGCCATAACTTGCAACGAGTCTTTTACAGCGCTCTGGAGGAATTTTGGCCCACTCATCTTTTCAGATTTGTTGTAATTCAGGATTATTTGAGGGTTTTCTAGCATGAACCGCCTTTTTAAGGTCATGCCACAACATCTCAATAGGATTCAGGTCAGGACTTTGACTAGGCCATTCCAAAGTCTTCATTTTGTTTTTCTTCAGCCATTCAGAGGTGGATTTGCTGGTGTGTTTTGGGTCATTGTCCTGCTGCAGCACCAAAGATCGCTTCAGCTTGAGTTGACGATCAGATGGCCGGACATTCTCCTTCAGGATTTTTTGGTAGACAGTAGAATTCATGGTTCCATCTATCACAGCAAGCCTTCCAGGTCCTGAAGCAGCAAAACAACCCCACACCTTCACACTACCACCACCATATTTTACTGTTGGTATGATGTTCTTTTTCTGAAATGCTGTGTTACTTTTACGCCAGATGTAACGGGACACGCACCTTCCAAAAAGTTAAACTTTTGTCTCGTCGGTCCACAAGGTATTTTCCCAAAAGTCTTGGCAATCATTGAGATGTTTTTTAGCAAAATTGAGACAAGCCTTAATGTTCTTTTTGCTTAAAAGTGGTTTGCGCCTTTTTTGCCATTTTTGCCCAGTCTCTTTCTTATGGTGGAGTCGTGAACACTGACCTTAATTGAGGCAAGTGAGGCCTGCAGTTCTTTAGATGTTGTCCTGGGGTCTTTTGTGGCCTCTCGGATGAGTGGTCTCTGTGCTCTTGGGGTAAATTTGGTCGGCCGGCCACTCCTGGGAAGGTTCACCACAGTTCCATGTTTTTGCCATTTGTGGATAATGGCTCTCACTGTGGTTCGCTGGAGTCCCAAAGCTTTAGAAATGGCTTTATAACCTTTACCAGACTGATAGATCTCAATTACTTTTGTTCTCATTTGTTCCTGAATTTCTTTGGATCTTGGCATGATGTCTAGCTTTTGAGGTGCTTTTGGTCTACTTCTCTGTGTCAGGTAGCTCCTATTTAAGTGATTTCTTGATTGAAACAGGTGTGGCAGTAATCAGGCCTTCATTTAAAAACTGCATTTTGTATTCAATTATGTTATCATTGACTAATAGTTAACGGTTTTTGATGAGCAGAAACATTTAAGTGTGACAAACATGCAAAAGAATAAGAAATCAGGAAGGAGGCAAATAGTTTTTCACACCACTGTATATAACAACACTCTTGTTGTATATCTCTACTTACGGGAGCTTACGGTTACAACAACCTAGTTGTTGTATCTTACATTCCCAGCTTACGGTCAAAAGCTTGTGTTTCCGTAGCCTTCCACATCTAAACTGAACTCTCTATCATACGACAGTCATACAAATGCATGTAATAGTGGAATGACATCACAGCCCAACTTACGATTGTCAAAATGGATGCATAACTAAGAAATTTAAAGCTTATGGCTTATGTAACAAACTTAATTCTTACTTCTTAACTAATGAATAGAATAAGGTAGAATAAATGAAATAACAACAAATAAAATAAAATAAACACAACAACAAATTCTGCAGATCCATATTACATAACAAATATGATATGGCTCTTACATTCCAGCCCCTAATTGACATGCAGGAAGACTGACAATTACAATTTTGTGTTTTTTTTTTTTTTTTTGACAAAGCCATTAAATCAAACATTTTTAACCTTCTAAATGTTGTAAATCTTGTAAATGTATAATATTTATCTCAGGTATTTATATTTGCATATCAAATTTCATAACATATTACCACACATTTAACAGTCCATTTCACATATGAGGCACAGCTTGTCGATGGGTCTTTCCAGGGTGTTTTGGTCTTAGTTTTAACTAACACACGTCTCTGGGAACACTTTCGTGATTCGTCCGATAACCCATTAATTGCTTGGAGAAGACTCATCAGTTATTAACACTATATCTCCAATCGAGAGGGTTTCCTCTCTGCCTTTTGTTTTTTTTTTTAAACCATTTTTGCCATTCCTGGAGCAAGGGCAAGTATTCACGCACGCATCGCTTCCAGAGCAGGTCTGATAGGTGCTGAATCTGCTTCCACCTGCGACGTGCATAGATGTCTTCCTTTTTGAAAGAACCCGGGGGCAGGTTTGGCTGTTTTCTCATCAGCAGCAGGTGGTTAGGTGTCAGAGGTTCCAGATCTGTGGGATCCTACGAGACAGTAGTGAGGGGTCGGTTATTCATTATTGCTTCTACTTCACACATGAATGTATGCAGGCTCTCGTCAGTTAATGTTTGTTCTTTCAGTACTGATCTCAAGATCTTTCTAACTGACCTGATCTGCATTTCCCATATTCCGCAAAAGTGAGATCCAGAGGGCGGGTTAAATGTCCACTGTATGTTCCTTTAAGTGAATAAGCAGTTCAGTCTCAGCGCCTATTAAGTTTGTTCCATTATCACTTCTCATAACTGACACCTGACCTCTCCTGCTTATAAAGTCTGTGTCCAGCGAATGAGCGATTTCAATGTGCACGGCTCTTGTTGTCAGACAAGTGAAAAGTACGCCATATCTTTTAACATTACTTCTGCCACGTTTGATCTCGAAGGGTCCGAAGTAGTCTACTCCCACATTAGTGAAGGGTGGGTGGTCTGGTATTATTCTGTCGATTGGCAATTCTGACATTTTTTGCTCACATGCTTTAGCTCTAGACTTCCTGCATATCACACACCTGGAGAGAAACTGTGTTACGAGTGCGTTAGCAGTCGGAATCTAGTATTTCTGCCGCAATTCTGAAAGCATATAATTTCTGCCACTGTGTCCTATCTTGTCATGAACGTCTCTTAATATTAACGTTGTGATATGTGAGTCTTTAGGTACAATGACTGGGTGTTTAACGTGCTCTGGCATTGCGGACCTGCCGAGACGTCCTCCGACTCTCAGCAATCCATCCTGTAGTACTGGGTCCAGTTTGGACAAGCAACTGTTTCTTTTTACAGATGCCATGCGTTTTTGCTGTGTGGGAATTTCCTGTTTGAATTCTGCTGCTGCTTTACCCTTTTGCAACGTGAGAATTTCTTCCTTAAAATTTTGTCTTTGAGTGAACTGAATGATTTCGTTTTCTGCTCTTGTTAGGTCTTGAACTGTTAGAGACTTGTGATTTTCTGTCTTTGGGTTATCTACTTGTGTTTTGACCCTTTCTGTTTTTTGTTTGAGCATGTCTCTGATGCGAAGGATCCAGGCAACGGATCTTTTTAACTTGTACCAATCAGAGTGATGATTAGTCAGTTTACTCACTGCGTCCGCGTGTTTTGTAATGCTCACAATATTCACTAAAGCTGAGAGTTTAATTTCATCATCATTTTCATCAAAATTTTCTTTTATTGATGTGTCATGAATATTTTCAGGCCATTTGCACTCTGCTTCTTTGAGAAAGGAGGGACCATGGATCCAGTTAACATTTTTCATGAACTTTTCACAGGATACCCCCCTGGAGGCAGAATCAGCTGGGTTTTTTGAGGTATTAACGTACCTCCATTGCTGGTGACTTGGTTGACTCTCTTATACTGGCGATTCTGTTGGCCACGAAGGTTTTAAAACGAAGTGTTTCGTTATCAATGTATCTCAAAACAGTTGTACTGTCAGTCCAAAACATAGAGTCCAGCAATTTCAATTCTAGCTGTTCTTTCAACATTTTGTCATTTTTTACAGCGATCACTGCCGCCGTCAGTTCCATTCGTGGAGTAGTGATTTGTTTCAGGGGTGCTACACGGGAATTCCCCATCATGAATGCACAATGTGTAAGTCCATCAGCGTTTACTAACCTGAGGTATGGGACAGCTCCGTATCTCATTTCACTTGCATCCGAGAAGTGGTGGAGTTGTGCTGTAGCTGTAACTCCGAAGTTGGCTGGTTTTATGCACCTTGCTATGCTGAACTCGGACAGTCTATGCAGCTCTTGCAGCCAGGTTTTCCATGCCGTTGCAAACTGCTCGGGAATGTCATCATCCCTGGCTAGTTTTTCTTTACATAACTGTTGCATTAGAGTTTTGGCTGGCAGTATGACAGGCGCGAGAAACCCTAAGGGGTCGTAAATCGCTGGTAATTGACAGGATTCCTCGTCTTGTCACAGGTCGTTCCTTTAAACTAATTTTGAACTTGAACATGTCTGAGTTAATGCACCACAGCACCCCCAGAGCTCTCTCAACTGGAAGTGCATCCTTACTCAAGTCTAAATCTCTCATGTCTTTGATCCTTTCGCTCTCGGGAATGACAGTCAGTAGGGCACGGCTGTTGCTTGCCCATTTAGTGAGGCTAAACCCTCCGCTTGCACAGAGACTTGTGAGATCGTTGTATAGGGCGACTGCTTGGTCATGACTCGAAACAGATTTCAGGCAGTCGTCTACATAAAAGTTTTTAAGCACTGTATTGACTGCCACAGCAGGTGCATTGCTGCAGTTTTTTTCTGCTGTCTTTCTGAGGGCGAAGTTAGCAACACTAGGCGACGATTTTGCACCGAACAGATGAACTACCATTTTACATTCAACTAAGTCTTGGTTCACATCTCCATTCCTCCACCATAGGAAGCGCAGCAGATCTGTGTCCTTCTTGGGGACTCTCACGTGATAGTACATGGCTTCTACTATTGTGTCCCTTTTCTTGGACTTTATTTTAATGGGTACAATGGTGAGGATGCAATTATCTCCAGCCCCAGTGAGCGCATTTGATTCGTGACTCACTGTAGGTGGTGTATTTTTTGTTTCACCTTCAGTTTCGTTTTCGTGGGCGCTTGTGGCTAACTGCGCCGTGTCTTGCACTGCTGTATGTAGCATGCGAGGATGTGGCTTTGAGCACAATGAACATGTTAATTTTCTGGCACAGTCTTTCCATAAATGACCCTTTGTTAAACATCTGAAACAGAATCCGTTTCTTTTTAAGAATTCTACTTTGTCTTTGTATATCTTATCATTAAATTGGAAGCAATCGTCTGAGATATGCTCCCCTTTGCAATGTGCGCACGGTTTAGTGAAGGCGCTGACAGGTAATGTACCAGCATTCTTCATTGTAATCGAGTCTTTGTGAATTTTACCAACCTGTCTGACGTCGGTTGCAAAGCTGACCCTGGCTTTTCCTTGGCCCTTTTGTTTGGGTCCTTGAAGGGATGTGTGACTGGGTTTTCTGTCGCTGGTTGCGGCGTCCAGGTCTGTAGAGTGCGCGCAGCTTAGGTGCGCGTTGCTCGATTCAGTGACTGCGCTCTCGTTCGCAGGCTGCGCTCGGCTGTTGCATGTTGAGTTGGAAAGGTGAGAGTGCGCGCTGCTCGGGCGTGCGCTGCTCAGACGCGCGCTGCTCGATTCAATGAGTGCGCTCTTGCTCTTGGGCGATCGGCTATCGTATTTGCGAACTTGACGTTGAAGCACTCTTAATTTGGCATCGTGCATAGCGAGCGCCGTTTTGGTTTCAGCCTTTCTCTTTTTGCCTTTAGTTGTGCTTCCTCCATTTCTAGTCGTGTCTTTAGTTGTGCTTTTAGTTGTGCTTCCTCCATTTCTAATTGGAGACGTTCGTCCAAGGTTGCTGCTTTTGCCAGCAGAGGTGCTCTGCTGGCTTCTTCTTTGCGGCGAGATGAGGAGGACCTCTTGGACGCTGCCGTGATCTGTGACACGCTGTCGCCTGGCGAGACATCTTCGCGTGATCGTGACATCATAGAGTGGCCCTTAGTGTCTTTGGTGTCCGCTATCCAGCGACCCACCTTAGCTATGAATTCTGTGCGGCCTTGAGCCTCAGGTGCGCTGCAGGCAACCTGATCACGTTTGTGTTCGTCTTTATGAGTGTACACAAGCACATCAACGTTACTTCTCATGAAGTCCTCTCTCAGCTTCCCGTATTCGGGTCTGTACTCAGTTTCAACGATGTCTAACTTACGTGCCTCGTTCATAGGTGTCTTTAATGCAGTAGACATTGCATTCCGTCGAATTCGCTTGCCTTTTCTTGCATGCAGCGCCTCATTGAGGTTCTTTCTGTTCGTCTCGTAGAGCTCCGTTAGGCTCCCCAGCGTCGTCCTCGTTGTTCGGCAAGGTGAAGTTCAACGGCTATTCTCTTTTACTTTCTCTTTCAGCGTTCACTTGTTTTTGTTCAAACAGCGGAAAGCTTTTGACTTTATGTAGATGCGGTCATATTATTTCACCAGTTTTGACGCATAGCTCTGCTTTCACTCACACGACAGAAGTCCGATCTCTTTGTCTCTTGTAGTTTATTTTGTCAGCATCAAAGAATCAACACTTCATACAGTCGTCTTGAGTAAATCCACTGTGATTACAGACACCAGTTGCTGCATCTTGCAAATCTCTGACTTTTACAACAACCTATTTGCTGTATCTTATAAATTACAGTCTTAGCTTACGTATATAACAACACTCTTGTTGTATATCTCTACTTAAGGGAGCTTACGGTTACAACAACCTACAGTGGGAGCCACGTCAAACAGCCGCCTGGAGAATGACGGCTCCATGGCAGGTCCATGAAGGGTTAATGCAGGCTTCGTGCACGAAATGTGATCCCCCGCGATGACGCAGTTAACGATGCCCCGCCCCATAAACGCCCCCATGCGCTTTCTAAAAAGATGGTTGCAATGCCATATAATTCCGCCAGATGGAGCATTGACTGGCACAGTTAACTGCAGTGTCCAGGAAGCCCAATACCGTATCTTTAATATACAGACAGTTCTTGTATTGTCAACATAGTTTCAGAAATAGATGAAAAAACAACAACAAACCGATTAATAAAACAGATTTGTTAAATCACTCAATACACAACCCATGATGATTATGCTATTTATTATTTAATAATGAATTAATGAAATTAGTTAGTGAAATATTTTTTAAGACAATCTGAAATGATCCTTAAAGACACGGTAGCGGCTGTAATTTGTCTATACCGATCACTGTAGGTACGGAATACACACGCGGGCTATGTACAGTATTTTATATTACGGTGTATTTTACCTCGTTCCATTTAATATACTGATAGATAATATTTTGCTGCAAAGTAAAGCTCAAAATGTAATGTCTGCTTGTGTTTGTTTTCGTTATATTTTTGATGATGTTTTCGCTGATTTTTTTTTTTTCACTGATAGTCTACAAGTGGCATAAGAAAGGCAATTAATGGCGCATGCAACCTGGAATAAATATCTGCCCATATGGATCAGTATTTCTTTAGTCATTTAATCATGCATAATGCTCCCCCATCAAAAGATCTGATGGGGCATTAATCACTTATCACAACTGTGAATGGATGCGGCAGCAGAGACACATTAAATCCTCATAAACACTTGGAAACAATAGTAAAAAAAGTTCCAGAGGGTTAGCGCCTGTTATACTAATGTATTTTTACTGTTTTTTTTTTACTGCTTATATTTCGTTTGGTTTTACGCAATTTCGTGTGTGTGTGTGTGTGTGTGCGCGCACGAGAGAGAGGATACTCTGGCAAGAGCAACTTCCGTGTGGCTCCCGTGGCGCAATCGGTTAGCGCGTGATACTTATAAAGCAGTCCAGGTAAAGCAATGCCGAGTTCGAGCCTCACCTAAAGCACCTAAAACATTTTACTGAATATCGTGTATGTGACAAATAAAATTTTAATTTGAAAGTAAAGCTTAAAATTTAACTTATACTTGGCTTTGTTTTCGTTATATTTTTGATGTTTTCGCTGATAGTCAAATTGGCATGACAAATTGATTAATGGCGCATAATATCTGGAACAAATATCTGTCCACACGGATCAGTGTGTCTTTAGTCATTTAACCAGCATAACGTCCCACATTAAAGATCTGATGGGGCATAAATCACTTATCACAATGGTGAATAGATGCAGCAGCAGAGACTGATTTAATCCCCATAAACATTCACACTTGAAAACAAAACTAACAGAACTAAAGAGTTCTAGAGTGTTAGTGTCTGTTATCACAGGACAGGAATCACCTACAGGATACTACTGTATTTTTACTGCTCATATTTTTTACCCTAGTTTCATTTGGTTTCATGCGATTTCATGTGTTATTTGTGTGTGTCTCTGTGTGTACAGTGTGTGTGTGTGAGTGCGAGAGATAGCGTGAGAGCGCGTGCGCGAGAGAGGGCTTTCATGCTGATTTATCCAAGGTTACTAAAACCTGGCTTACTACCTATAAAAAATATTTCAATTTAACTCATGGGTCTCAATCACAGATAACACGACAAATTATATACTCTGAAACGTTCATTTGAACACTTAAAAATATATACAAAAACATGAATACTAATGTTATCATGGTGTAAATTATTAACATTAGGTTAGGTCCTGCCCTTAATTAATTCATATTATAATTACTTTTACATAGTATAGTTACTGGACTGACATGACCAAAAACTAGCTATTTCATTTAGCCTTTCTAAAATCAACCCATCTATCATTTATAATCAGAAAACATAAAACATATTATGATCTGTTCAATATCCCATCTGTTTTAATTTAGTTTGTATTTTTTATTATTCATAAGACAACCTTTCAGTTTTGTAAATATTTTAGTTATAGTGTGTTAAGTCTTACTTTAGGTTAAACGTTTTTGAGAACTTGACCATCCAGCTTAGATAAATGTTACGTCATTGATAAAATCTGGATTAAGGATATTTTATTATATAATTATATATATATATATATTTTTTTTTTTGTTTCCCCCCTGAGGGATTGCCACCTTATTGTGGTCAGGGGGTTTGCGTGCCTCAACACAATTCAGCAAATACAATACTGTTACTATACAGTAAGCCTAGGGAAAAACAGTGCTCGAACATGATGCCCCCTTCAAATTTCTGACTGCGCCCCCCTCCCCCCACCCCGTGTTGTCTGGTCTAGAACAGCCCTGCCTCTGACCGTCTTTTGTCTTGTAAATGAGTATTCTCACTCACCTTCCAATCCCCCCAGCGCACACACTCTGTTTGTACTGTAAACTGTAACTGTGTTTGCTAGGGCACTTGGTTATTCACAGTACTTTAATGTATGGAACACTTACTTAACTTATTGGTTTGGTTTAAACATCGCTTATTACCTTATTCAGCAAAATAAATTCATTATTAACATATTGAAGTATTTTAGTTAAGCACAAAAACTGTGCTTGTGTTTAGAACTGCTGAACAGCCGAAAACACACACACACGCACACACACACACACACAGAGCAATTAACACCATGTCATACTCAGGAGTGGAAGGTGAGAAACCTCAATGGAGAATACCAAGTTTGTCGTTGCTCTTTTGGAGTTCTTAAAACCCAAAACATTTATTTATACTGAGAAAAAATTATTATGGGTCACATAATCACAAACACAAATACATATAATCAAGTGTTTAACTGGTTTCATTTGTTTCTATGACCAATAATTATTATGATGATTTTCAGCCCAACTCTTTCACTATTTAAAACAAAGTTGTGTCCCATTTTTTGCCCATTGAAGTTGTTGGTTCAACTAAACGGTTTTTAAATACCCACACAATCCCCCAAAATTAAAACACGCAAACATAACTTTAACAATTCAATTCATTCTTCCAAAACTAGTCAAAGTTAAAACAGTAATTTATATAAAACAGGTGAATACATGTTGTCTTTTTGCTTAAAGTTCATTAAACTACCCGGATACACCAGCTGCTTATAAGTCTCTATCTATAGTCCTTTTATATTAAAATATTAATTTTTAAAACATCAAAACTATTAAACATGGAACAGTTTAAGTCTTTGTTTCCCCCAAAGTACTGTATCAGTCATTTAGCAGTTCTATGTTCAGAATATACAGTAGTCCTGATCAAGCATCATTCTAAAGTTGTCGGACTGTGACGTCATCCCTCCTACAGCTCCCTCAACAGCTTGTTCAGGCTCCTCCAGTCCTGTAGCTCCAAAAGTCCAGCCGTCAGCCGTCTGACCCCCCAATCCTCCACAGCGGGGCTCTGCTTAAAGACAACAGGAGAATTTAGTCAAGACAAAGAAAACTTCACAGAACATATAGTTCTAATGAAAATAATATAAATTAATAAACCTAATTACCGCAGAGTGTGTAAAATACTGTTTTGGGAATTCTGGAATGTAAATAAACTGCCTGTGCTAATGTTAACCAGTGAACAGTGTTAGTGTTAACCAGTGACTGTCTGTATTATCGTCTGAATTAAATTAACCGAGAATTTACTTAATGCGCTTCTCATACAAATAAGTTATATAACACTCGTATATGAGCATTAGTTCATCCATGAGGCCAAACTATAACTTACTGAAGCCCCTCATACCCTCCCCCACACACACACACCCCCACACACACACACCTCCCCCCTCCTCCTCCTTAACTGATAAACACTTCAGTGTTGTTATTCAGCTCGTTAACTAAGCGCTCGCGCTACTGCGAAAAGTCCCGGACAAAGTGTATAAAATATAAACCGGGTTATGAGCGTTACTAGCTCCTGTACAGCTACACTCAATCTGTGTCCCTCATCAACTGCATCACATTATATTACAGTCACAGAAATAACCTGCAGATTAACTCTTAACCAGAGAATAAATAACTGAATTTATCCAGACAACACGCGGTGAGATTCTCTCAGTATTAACAGAGAACACAAACACTCTTCATCGGGTAGTGCAGCTCTTGTAATAGGGACATTAATAGTATTGTCGAAGCTTGAGCATGTTTTTGAGTTAAAGTGGAGTGACATTGTGAGTGTGTGACACTGACAGTAAGCTGTAATATTAACTCCAGACTTGGTAAACAGATCATTAAGTTCTCTAAAGTCACATCTGACCACTGCTGGTGCTGCCAGTGATATTTAAAACGGCCAATAAAAAACTAAACTGGGAAATAAACTGTAAACTACCCCAAACACATTTTATAAAATAAAACATCACTTACCACGAATAGTCCGTTAAGCCGCCATCTTCATCTCTGTAGTTTGGTAGCGTCAGTACGGCGGGGGTGGAGGCGGGTTTTTAAAATCACGTGATTGCAACTCAGCGCAGCTGGCTTGTATTAACGTGTTATTGAGAACGAAGCGCCATCTAGTGGTGGCACCAGGTAAATGAATAAATAGGGCTTGAATGGGCATGTTTACTGTGAAATCTTGACACGCCTTTCTGGCAGAAAAGGGAGGGGGGATTACGGTGTGCAAAGGCCATTCACATGCCATTCACACTTCAGCCACACGGTCGCGGCTATTTGGCGTGGCTCCCACTGTAGGTGTCTTTAATGCAGTAGACATTGCATTCCGTCAAATTCGCTTGCCTTTTCTTGCATCCAGCGCCTCATTGAGGTTCTTTCTGTTTGTCTCGTAGAGCGCCGTTAAGCTCCCCAGCGTCGTCCTCATTGTTCGGCAAGGTGAAGTTCAACGGCTATTCTCTTTTACTTTCTCTTTCAGCGTTCACTTGTTTTTGTTCAAACAGCAGAAAGCTTTTGACTTTACGTAGATGCGGTCATATTATTTCAACAGTTTTGACGCGTAGCTCTGCTTTCACTCACACGACAGAAGTCCGATCTCTTTGTCTCTTGTAGTTTATTTTGTCAGCATCAAAGAATCAACACTTCATACAGTCATCTTGAGTAAATCCACTGTGATTACAGACACCAGTTGCTGCATCTTGCAAATCTCTGACTTTTACAACAACCTGTTTGCTGTATCTTGTAAATTACAGTCTTAGCTTAGGTATATAACAACACTCTTGCTGTATATATCTTCTTACGGGAGCTTACGGTTACAACAACCTAGTTGCTGTATCTTACATTCTTAGCTTACCGGGAGCTCTCATTAGCTGACGAGCTTACGCTTACACTTACGGTCAAAAGCTTGTGTTTCCATAGCCTTCCGCATCTAAACTGAACTCTCTTTCATATGACAGTCAAACAAATGCATGTAATAGTAGAATGACATCACAGACCAACTTACGATTGTCAAAATGGATGCATAACTTAGAAATTTAAAGCTTATGGCTTATGTAACAAACTTAATGCTTAATGCTTTACTAATGAATAGAACAAGGTAGAATAAATGAGATAACAACAAATAAAATAAGATAAAATAAACACAACAACAAATTCATAACAAGTACGATATTGCACTTACATATAGGTTACATTTTAAAAGTACAATCGCTACTGTTACACCGTTACTGTAATCCCCCTTCTCACCTTTCATTGGTGTGAAGTTATCAAACCGGTTTCGCTGATGGGGAATTCACAGAATTGAGAGGTTTCGCCAGCAAAGCATTAACATAAATAGAAAAATAAACATAAGTAAATATAAAATGTTTAATTGTAACAATTAAATCAGACTTCATAGTTGGATTTGATACTTGAATGTAATTCATAAATTTACTGAATATATTCAAATAAACACAACATACGGCAAATATATCATCTCAACGCTTTTATTTGTGGGGTCATAAATGCAGTGTTCAGTTACATTCCTGTGTGTCCACCCTGATTTTTAAACACTACTGGAAGGACTTTAAACAATGTATTTATGTATTTATTACATGCCTCTTCTGTAAGTACCTCAAACCAGAATTTATTAATGGCAGTAATTAAATCAGATTTTGTAGTCGGTTTTGCTTCTTTTCAAATATAGTTTTTCAGAGCATGCCACACCATTTCAATGGGATTCATGTCGGGAGACTCGGCGGCAAGGCCGGCTCTACGGGGGGCAAGAGGGGGCAGCGCCCCCTCAAATAAATGTCTTGCCCCCTCAAATCAAATTTTTTTAAATGTTGAGAAAGCACATGTTAATATACACATAAAATGAATATATTACAAGTTGATAAATTGATCTGCGGTAGCGGAAAAATCCCGCACAATAGGGACACTACACAATACGGTATTAGATTTCCCTCAAGTATCCGTCTCTTCGCTATTCATTCACAGGCTACAGCGCACGCACACCCACAAACACACACACACACACTCTCCTCCCCTGAACCCTCGGTAAACATCCAATCACCGTCCGTATATGCAAATGAGTCAAGACGTGGCAAGAGTGGATTGGAGAGAAGAGAGCTGTTCATTTATTATAAAAGAAAAATAAAAAATATATTTTTTTAAAAACATATAGCCCATCTGCTATAACTTTTCTTTTATTATTCAAAAGAAAACCTTTCAGTTTTGTAAATATTATAGTTATAGTGTGTTAATTCTTACTTTAGGTTAAACGTTTTTAAGAATTAGACCAAACATCTAAGATGAATATTATGTCGTTGATTGATAAAATCTGGATTAAGGATATAATTTTTTTTTTCTTTTATTAATTTAATTAAAATTTTTCAGTTTCCTCCCTGAGGTATTTCCACCTTATTGTGGTCAGGGGGTTTGCGTGCCTCAGTGACCTTAAGAGCTATACCAGAAGGAGCTTAGTCTTCAAGTGGACACCCAAGTTGGACAGGTCTGAAGGTAGAGGCCTGACAAAGTGCATTCCACTTTTCCAGGCTTCTGATGCAGCTAACAACACAATTCAGCAAGGACAATACTGTTGCTATAAGCACAGGGGATAAAACAGTGCTCGAACATGATGTGTACACATGATGCCCCCTTCACATTTCTCACTGCCTCCCCATATGTGCCTGTCTTACACGGGAAGATATTTCCGTTTGGAGATAGCGTGGGATTATTAATTAAGAAACTTAAAAGGAAACCAAAAGAAAACTGAAAATACAAAATAACCAGAGCTTCGCCATCTACGCGAGAACGGACGGGATTCTGGAAACTAAAACAAAAAAACTAAAGATCCTCTCGGGGTTTACTGTATGCCTTTACCGAGGATTTGAGAGAGAGTAGAGTTTGTGCTTTGTGCACTTTAACCCGAGAGCGCGCGCTGAACTGATGCGTGTTGCTCTCCCTCACTCTCTCGCTGGTGTCTTAGACAGACAGAGGCTTGTGCTTTGCCTGTGTCTTCTCCAGCGTGCTTTGTCTTTGGCCCTGACACCTTTTACTGGTGCGACCGAATGATCACACGGAGTGTCGCGGTATCACGACCCGGCCCGTTCTGACTTCTTGATTTATTTGATTGTTAATTTAATTAAGTAGATTTTACCTGACAATTACGGGTGAGTTTTACTTAATATTGGAGCAATAAAATTTACTTAAAATCTATGTGTGCAAATTGTTAAGAGGATTTTATCAAGTAAATCTTACAAGTTCTTTTTTTCAGTGCATGGGTGAACACGATGATTTAAGAATTTAATTAAGCATGTGTGTATATATATATATATATATATATATATATATATATATATTTATATATGAATATGTGTGTGTGTTTACCCGTATGAACTTTTTTCAATGTACAGGTACAATCAGAAAAATGTAACCAGAAAACAGCATATAACTTTAAACTTACATTGATTAGCAATATAAACAAAGCACCTATGAGGCTGGACAATGGAATAAACTGTGTGGGTGCCAACACTTTCATATCAAATTTAAAGGGGAAGATGGGCTAAAGCCCCCCTAAAAATGGCCTAGCGATGCCCGTGTATATATAATGAAAATATTATGTGTAAAGAAAATATAATTTATATATTCATGTTTAATTACAAAAAACATTTTAATGGTTAGTGATTGTTGCAGACATTCACATTATTTTTTGGGGAAGAGCTTGGCTTGTACAGGCTACTATACGCTCATCAGCAGTCGGCGCCCCGCTGTAACCAGCAGATCAAAGGAGCAGTTACTGTATCGGCTGACACGTAGCCTTCTGAGTTTGGAGACCCACAGAACCCCCACTGTAATGCCTCTTCTCACCTTTCATTCACACACACACATATACAGGCACGTGCAGAGGGGGGTGGCGGCGGGCTTGAGCACCCGCCCCTTTCCTCCAGGATGCCTCAAGTGCCCTTTTTTTATGTGTATGTGCATATGGAACCCTGTCTTTGCCCCTCAACAATAAAATGTAACTATTAATCTCAGGTTTGCTAAATAAAAGGATATGGCTTGCAGTCACATGCCTGCCATTAACCAATGCTCCCCCTTGAGGGCAGAGCACGCTCGTTACGAGCCGGGTACAAGCACGCAAAGTGCATGCGCATTTTCCTCAGGCTGGGCGGTGCGGAGCTGGAGGAGAAGCAGGCAAATTAACTGGAAGGTGCAGACTGTAGCAAAACAGTAAATAGAGTGTACAACGCACACTATAGTCTATAACAACAAATGAATTGAAATAAATGAGCGTGCTGTTTGTGCAACAGCGTGACAAACATTACCTGTTCTTTTATGAACTGCACAAGTAGTCGTGGTCATTAACTGCTAGCTAACTGGGTAAGGGGGTTACAGGGGGGTCTGTAGCTCTGTGTCCACCGTTTTAGGGAACATGTTTAGTTTTAAAGTAAGTTACAGTTTTATTTCACTAAAAGCCATCTAATATGGATATCCACATAATTATGGATTATTATATTTTTGATATAAAAAACACTGTTTTTAAAGAAAATATATTAAGTAACAGATAATATTAGGTTTATATTTCAAATGAGATAAAATGCTGATTTTACAGCAGTAAAATTATTGCATCTCTACAGTTTAAACATTTAATAAGCACTGCATGTGCATGTTTGTGTGTTTTATGTGTATAGATTCTTAAAAAATATTACTAATAATATAATAATCAACAGCAACATTGTACGCCATCAGGTAAATTAATTAATTTATTAACTAGATTAATAAAGTTCTTTGAATCTTGAAAAACAGGCTACATTTGCTTTGCATTGTCCCGACCTGATGACAGTCATACAGTATGATGCAATTCCATATTAGATTCGTTATGAATGTGAGTTGTTGTTAATCAGCATGTTCTATCTTTTTTAACTTTGAGCACCTGCCCCTTTAAACGTCTCTGCACGGCCCTGCACATATTGTTCATTCATGTCTTCTGATGATGGCGACACATTTTTTCATTTTAAATAATATACAGTGGTGTGAAAAACTATTTGCCCCCTTCCTGATTTCTTATTCTTTTGCATGTTTGTCACACTTAAATGTTTCTGCTCATCAAAAACCGTTAACTATTAGTCAAAGATAACATAATTGAACACAAAATGCAGTTTTTAAATGAAGGTTTACATTATTAAGGGAGAAAAAAAACTCCAAATCTACATGGCCCTGTGTGAAAAAGTGATTGCCCCCCTTGTTAAAAAATAACTTAACTGTGGTTTATCACACCTGAGTTCAATTTCTGTAGTCACCCCCAGGCCTGATTACTGCCACACCTGTTTCAATCAAGAAATCACTTAAATAGGAGCTACCTGGCACAGAGAAGTAGACCAAAAGCACCTCAAAAGCTAGACATCATGCCAAGATCCAAAGAAATTCAGGAACAAATGAGAACAAAAGTAATTGAGATCTATCAGTCTGGTAAAAGTTCTAAAGCCATTTCTAAAGCTTTGGGACTCCAGCGAACCACAGTGAGAGCCATTATCCACAAATGGCAAAAACATGGAAGAGTGGTGAACCTTCCCAGGAGTGGCTGGCCGACCAAAATTACCCCAAGAGCGCAGAGACAACTCATCCGAGAGGCCACAAAAGACCCCAGGACAACATCTAATGAACTGCAGGCCTCACTTGCCTCAATTAAGGTCAGTGTTCACGACTCCACCATAAGAAAGAGACTGGGCAAAAACGGCCTGCATGGCAGATTTCCAAGGCGCAAACCACTTTTAAGCAAAAAGAACATTAAGGCTCATCTCAATTTTGCTAAAAAACATCTCAATGATTGCCAAGACTTTTGGGAAAATACCTTGTGGACCGACGAGACAAAAGTTGAACTTTTTGGAAGGTGCGTGTCCCGTTACATCTGGCGTAAAAGCAACACAGCATTTCAAAAAAAGAACATCATACCAACAGTAAAATATGGTGGTGGTAGTGTGATGGTCTGGGGTTGTTTTGCTGCTTCAGGACCTGGAAGGCTTGCTGTGATAGCTGGAACCATGATTTCTACTGTCTACCAAAAAATCCTGAAGGAGAATGTCCGGCCATCTGTTCGTCAACTGAAGCTGAAGCGATCTTGGGTGCTGCAGCAGGACAATGACCCAAAACACACCAGCAAATCCACCTCTGAATGACTGAAGAAAAACAAAATGAAGACTTTGGAGTGGCCTAGTCAAAGTCCTGACCTGAATCCTATTGAGATGTTGTGGCATGACCTTAAAAAGGCGGTTCATGCTAGAAAACCCTCAAATAAAGCTGAAGTACAACAATTCTGCAAAGATGAGTGGGCCAAAATTCCTCCAGAGCGCTGTAAAAGACTCGTTGCAAGTTATCGCAAACGCTTGATTGCAGTTATTGCTGCTAAGCAGTTATTAGGTTCAGGGGGCAATTACTTTTTCACACAGGGCCATGTAGGTTTGGATTTTTTTTCTCCCTAAATAATAAAACCCCTCATTTAAAAACTGCATTTTGTGTTTACTTGTGTTATCTTTAACTAATAGTTAAATGTGTTTGATGATCAGAAACATTTTGTGTGACAAACATGCAAAAGATTAAGAAATCAGGAGGGGGGCAAATAGTTTTTCACACCACTGTATACACACGTTCATTATGAAATATTATAAAATTCCTGTTTGCTACAGCATTGGAAACAATATTGTTTTAGGGTAATGGTTAACCTTATGCACAATTAATTTGTACTTGGTCCGGCTTTTAGATAAAGTCCTTCCATGCGCCATCTGGTGGATATTCAGTGAAGCAAAACACATTTATTTTAAATTCCTGAATGTTGCCTCCGACAAGTCGCGGCACGCCGCGCGCTAAATTGCGGCCTCTCGCGGGAAAACACGCGCAGTCTTAAAGGCGACATCTGTACTGTACACACACACACACACACACACATACTGTACACACACACACATACTGTACACACACACACACATACACACACACACACACACATACTGTACACACACACTGTACACACACACACTGTACACACACACGCGCACACACAAAAATAGCACATGAAATCGCATAAGAAAATCACAAATGAAACTAGGGTAAAAAATATAAGCAGTAAAAATACAGTAGTATCCTGTAGGTGATTCCTGTCCTGCGATAACAGGCGCTAATACTCTAGACCTATTTAGTTGTTTTAGTATTGTTTTCAAGTGTGGATGTTTATGGGGATATAATCTGTCTGCTACCGCATCTACAGTATTCACAGTTGTGATAAGTGATTAATGTGATAAGTGATTAATGACCCATCAGATCTTTGATGTGGGACGTCATGTTGGTTAAATGACTAAAGAAATACTGATCCGTATGGGCAGATATTTGTTCCAGATATTATGCGCCATTAATCAATTTGTTATGCCAATTTGACTATCAGCGAAAACATCAAAAATATAACGAAAACAAACCCAAGCAGAAGTAAAATTTTAAGCTTTACTTTGCAGCAAAATATTATCTACCAGTGTATTAAACGCAAATAGATAAAATACACCGTAATGTAAAATACTGTACATAGCCCACATTTGTATAGATACACGGTATAGATAAATTACAGATGTTACTGTGTCTTTAAGGATTATTAAGGATGTCTTGAAAAATCAAATTCACATTTTATTTGTCACATACACAGTACGATATGCAGTAAAATGCTTATAAATCTCCGCTTTAGGTGAGGCTCGAACTCGCATTGCTTCACCTGTACTGCTTTATAAGTACTACGCGCTAACCGATTGCGTCACTGGAGCCACACAGAAGTTGCTCTTGTCAGAAGTGGGATATATTGCAATGAGTAGTTTTATTAATTAATTAATTTATTTATTTAAAATAGCATAAGCATCATGAGTTGAATCTGTTTTATTAATCTTTTTTTGTTTTTACCATAACCTATTTATGAAACTACTATATGTTGACAATGTAAGAACTGCCTATACATTGAGCATACATACATATACATTTGTATACATTGTATATCATTACAGACACGCCACCTCCCCTGAGTCTATTGTTCTATCCCGGCGGTGAATGGAGAGTTCCTCAGGGACAATGGCCGAGTCGGGGACGGAAGGGTCCAGCCATGTCTCTGTAAAAACAAAGACGTTGCAGTTCTTAATGTCCCTATGAAAGGTTATCCTGGCTCTTAGTTCATCCAGCTTGTTTTCCAAAGACTGGACATTCGCTAGAAGAATGCTGGGAAGCGGGGCACGGTGTTGTCTGTTCCTCAGCCTGACCAGGATCGTCTTTTACCCCTTTTCCGGCATTTCTTCTGCCCAGGTAGCCAAGGTAAGTCACCTCTGTTCACAAAAAAGTCGGTCTGTGAAGGTCCAGATTGCGAATTTTGTCAAATGTCCAGGAGAGTCTGTCTGTCATAGGAAATGAGAGGGTTGCAGGTTGCAAAAAAGCTAAAAAATAACATGGCAAACATAAGAAAAAAACGCAAAGTTGAGGAGCACACTGATCGATGGCAGCCATTCTCACCGGCTCCATCTTGAATCCTTATATTACACTGAGTACATTACATTACATTTAGGCATTTGACAGACGCTCTTTTCCAGAGCGACTTACATTTTTTAAATCTCATTAGACAGCTGAACAGTTGAGGGTTAAAGGCCTTGCTCAAGGGCCCAACAGTAGCAACTTGGTGGTTGTGGGTTTTGAACCTGGGATCTTCCGAACCGTACTCCAGTGCCTTAACCACTTATTCATGCGATTCCTACACTCCCTAATTTTTTGGCCAGTTCCCACCCAGCAGATCTTTTTCCCCTTGGACTTTATACCATTTATCCTAGGGGTTGGCGCATCAGATCATTCGATTTGCAGTAGCTGGGATGTATGGATGTAGGTCTTTCTTTATCATACAATAATAACCAGCTGGGGAGGTCAGAAGTTATTGCATGCTTTCCCTGAGACATGAGGTGAACCACCCACATCTTTTTATTTTTCAGTTGTTTTTACGAGATAGCATAATTCACCCAGGCAGCCTAACACACTTACCGACCCCAAAAGATGGGGTTTATATATATTTGACCAAACGCCTGGGCTATAGACACATGTTACTACAAAGAGCATGAACCATTGTAAATGTGTCAGCTGTTTCTCTGAGGACTTGACAATTCGATAGTTCAGGACTGGAACTTTCTACAAGTCTATCTGAGTCTCGAATAACTACTGGACTCCATTTTACATCAACTATTATAACATCAATTAACATCAACTATTATAGCTGAACCTAACACTGTATAAATGCAGATCATTTCCTGCTATCTGTTTCACCCAGATGAGGATGGGTTCCCTGTCGAGTCTGGTTCCTCTCAAGGTTTCTTCCTATTACCATCTCAGGGAGTTTTTCCTTGCCACTGTCGCCCTCGGGCTTGCTCACCAGGGACTATCTGAACATTTTGATTCATACACATTCACATTCCATACAAACTTAAATAATTCTTTTGATTGTGTAAAGCTGTTTTGAGACAATGTCAATTGTTAAAAGCGCTATACAAATAAAACTGAATTGAATTAAATGTCCTGGTGAGATCCTGAAGAATCAAA
This sequence comes from Channallabes apus, assembly GCA_030522415.1. Classification (NCBI taxonomy): domain Eukaryota; kingdom Metazoa; phylum Chordata; class Actinopteri; order Siluriformes; family Clariidae; genus Channallabes; species Channallabes apus. The sequence continues at coordinate 38,953,169 of CM060107.1, read as the reverse complement.
GGAGAGGAAGATAGAGGTGTCTGTGCAGAGACAGATCACAAGATGTTGGCTCGAGTTAGGGGGAGAGGGGGAAGGAGACAGAGGGAGATAGAGAGAGACATAAAGAGAGTATGGGAAGGTGAGCGTGGGAGCGTTCACACCTTTAAGAACAGATGCAAGAGGAGACAGGAAGATAGCAGCAGGAAAGATTTAACACGTTAATATCAAATCTATGAGGAAGAGAATCAACTCCTTTATATATAAAATAATTCTAACACAGACATTGTCAGGAATCAAAATTACAGTCTCCAGGCAATAGAGCAAAAATTGTCCTGCTGCATCACATGAGAGCTATCAGTGTTATTAAGTCTGTGTCTGCAAAATATTTTAAATAGCCATGTCAATGCAAATACCCATTCTACAATGCTAAAAAAGTCTTCAAACTTTATAGTTTTTTAAACATGCACAACAATAAATACCAAAATACCAGAAATCACATTTGCATTACATGTGGGCATTTGGCAGATGCCCTTATCCAGAGCGAGTATCTCATTTTACATCTGAGCAGTTGAGGGTTTAAGGGCCTTGCTCAAGGGCCCAACAGTGGTACAGTACATGTAACTTGGTGGTCGTGGGGTTCGAACCATAGTTCAATGTCTTAACCATTGAGCTTACCCTGAACCACAATGACCCAATATAAATATAGGAAAACTGAAATATAAGGAGCAATGTTCTGACAATAGCAAACTATTAAAACCTTAGAAATGCATCATAACATTTATTGCAAGTAGTCCCTTTGTTTGAATGAAAATATTAGATGCAACATCTGCAAAGAAGTAATGACTCTCTTCCTTTCATTTACTGATCACTTTATTTGGGGTGACAATTTACCATAAGGCACAAGCACACAGTCACATACTTTGGGTAATACCATTAAAATAACAATTAGCCTGCAGTGGTCTTGGACTATGGGAAACAACTCGGAGAAACCTACAGAGCATGGAAAGAACATGCACTCTTCATGCACACAGACGAAGGGCAAGTTTAAACTTCCAGACCTGTAAGTGCAAGGTGACGGTGTTAATCACTAACAACAGTTTCTCACTTACTCATCATCTATACTACTTAATCCAGTATACAGGTCACAGGGGGCCTGGAGACTATCCCAGGAGACTTAGGGCACTCAGGGCACACACATACAGTACACACACTCACACGCTTATTCACACACACTATTAGCAATTTGGGAATGACTATTAGTTTAATCTGCATGTCTTTGGACTGTGTGAGGCACCCAGAGGAACCCACAAAACATGGGGATAACATGCAAATTCCATGCACACAGAGGTGGGAATCAAACCTGGCCGGGAATCGAACCCGGACCCTGGAGATGCAAGGAGACCACTAAGACACCATGCTGCCTAACAATATTTCATTCATTCATTCATTTTCTATACCGCTTAATCCTGTGTTCAGGGTCACGGGGGACCTGGAGCCTATCCCAGGAGACTTCGGGCACTAGGCAGGCTTCACCCTGGACAGGGTGCCAATCCATCGCAGAGCACACACACATACACACACTCACACACCCAATCACACACTACGGGCAATTTAGGAACGGCAATTAGCCTAACCTGCATATCTTTGGACTGTGGGAGGAAACCGGAGTACCCGGAGGAGACGTGCACGGGGAGAACATGCAAACTCCATGCACACAGAGACGGGAATCGAGCCTGGCCGGGGAATCGAACCCAGACCCTGGAGGTGCAAGGCGACAGTGCTAACCACTACACCACCGCGCCGCCCCTAACAATATTTATTTATTTTTAAATAAACTTTGAAAATTTTTTAAACCTAATCCCCTGACCTTACAAGATTTTTACTCAAATACTAATAGGTTGCATAGACAGCATAGCATTGTGTCATGATTCCGGCGTATGTGTGAGCGTGGCATATTGCGATGTTTGTTCCAAAACTTGTCTTTTATTTCCAGTAAAGCACAAAACAAAACAAAAGCTCTTTTATGAGAGCACCTAATAACCTTTAATCACTTACTTTTACTAACTTAAATATATTCACTCAACAACCATAATAATAACAACAAAAGCTAGATGCCTGACTGAGGTTCAGTCAGGCTATTTATAATCAACTTTAATTACTCGTGTGTGCTCTTGTCACCTGACCGAGGCGCCCTATGGGAAATGAAGTCCAACTGAAACAAAGCAAACATAGTCAAGTGGGCATTTTGGCACCCTCTAGGGGTTAACCCTTACACATTGACCCTATTCTAAAAACATAACAGCTTATGATTTTCTATATTTTACTGTAGTTTGTCATTATATACTATGCTATTGTTTTTTCTACTAGCATAGTCTGGAGTTTTTCCCTATTCATTGTGTTCTCCATCTGAGAAGTAATTAATTTCAGGAGGATTACATGTCTCACTGGCTGACATTTTAAGCAGTGACACTGACACCAGATGCATATGGATTAACACTGAAGCTGAAAAGCCAACTATTTTTGGTTCTAATTATCCCATGAAAACACAGTGACCTACCCAAATACCCATGCTGCTTTATCATTCAACACTTCAGATATATTGGAGTGAAACAGGGAAAACATGATAATGCTGTTGACCTTTTCATATCATTAATCAAGCTTTTCACACCATGAGTGGTGATGTCCATTATTTAACTGTTTGAGATGGGAAATGCCTGGTCCATCATCATAGCCAAATCTAAAAATATAATGCATAGAATTGAATGTATCTACTGCCCATATTTAGATGGTGTCATAGAGTGTTTTACTTAAAATATAATATATTACCAAAGACCACTAAAAATATTAATTTTAGATTTTCTAATTAATATCTATTGTTGCAGGTGTTTGCTTAAATTGAGCAAGTAGCTTATTACTTTTTTATTAGTTTTCATTGTTATGCTGACGACACACAGTTATACGTCTCAGCAAAACCTGATGAGAAAAAACATCTTTCTAAAGTTGAGCAATGTGTGCAGGACATAATTCAATTCAATAAAATTTTATTTGTATAGCGCTTTTAACAATTGACATTGTCTCAAAACGTCTCGGGTTACTTTGCAGTAACCCTGTTCCCTGAGAGGCGGGAACGAGATGCTGCATTAGAACGCTTATGGGAACTATCTTGTCGCATTGCCGGCCGTGAAGCATGTGTGGAAAAACGCCATTATCTGGCTATACTGTATATAACCTCGGTCAGGTGACATCATCTGATTAGATCAGGTGGAGGTTATAAATACCGGAAAGCCGCCAACAAAACCTCAGATTATTTGTCTGAATGGACGTCCGGTCACATGGTAGTGCGGCATTCGGACGCAGCATCTCGTTCCCGCCTCTCAGGGAACAGGGTTACTGCAAAGTAACCCGAGACGTTCCCTTTTGAGGCTTCACTCAATGCTGCGTTAGAACGCTTATGGGAACGAGAATACCAACGCCGCCGCACTACAGGTGTCTGGACCCCAAGGTTGTGTAGCATGTGCGCACAAGACCGAGAAGGTCTCAGATTCATGTCCGGGAAGCTGACCCGAGGACTCGTGAGCCCGGAGTGGCATGGACATCCAGACTATAAAATCTCATAAATGTGTGCGGAGAGGACCAACCTGCCGCGTCACACACTTGTTGCAGGGGAGTACCTCTTGCAAGAGCAATAGATGAGGCGACCCCTCTGGTTGAATGAGCCCTGACTCCTAGGGGCGAAGTGAGTCCACGCGCCTCGTAGGAGAGGGCAATAGCATCTCTCACCCAGTGTGACAGAGTATGGGTGGTGGCGGCCGCCCCCCGTTTGCGGCCTCCATAACATATAAAGAGTTGCTCTGACTTATGCCACTGGCTGGTGCAGTGGACATAAGCCTGAAGAGCACGTACTGGGCAAAGTAGGTGAAGTTTCTCCTGCTCAGAATCCGCAAAAGGCGGAGGACAGAAGGCTTCCAGGACGACAGGGTACATGGTTGAGAAAGGAACTTTCGGTAGATAGTTTGGGTGAGGATGCAGAATGGCCTTGACTAGCCCAGGGGCAAAGTCCAGGCAAGATGGGGAGACTGACAATGCACGCAGGTCTCCGATCCTCTTTAGAGAGGTGATGGCCATAAGAAGAACCATCTTGAGAGTCAGAAGCTTGTCGGGCGCTGACTCTAGCGGTTCAAAGGGAGTGTCGATCAGACCTTCGAGCACGATAGATAAATCCCATGAGGGAGCCGTGACTCTAGTGGGTGGCCTCAACTGTTTAGCTCCACGAATGAAACGGACAAGTAAAGGGTGATTTCCCACAGTAACCCCTTCAGTCAGGATGTGGCAGGCTGAAATAGAGGCCACGTACGTTCTGAAGGTACTAGGGCACATGCCCTCTTTCTCTTGCAGGAATTCCAGTACTGAAACGATTTGGCAGTGGACTGGGTCCACCTGCTTTGCCATGCACCAGCTCTCGAATACCTTCCATTTGAAGGCATAAATCCTTCCAGTGGAGGGAGCCCTAGCACTTAGGATGGTGTCAATTACGCCGGCTGAAAGGCCGGCTTGACTCAATTGGTCCCGTTCAGGGGCCAAGCGTGAAGGTTCCAGAGCTCGGGCCGGGGATGAAATATTGTCCCCTGCGCCTGAGATAGAAGATCCCTCCTCACTGGAATCATCCAAAGTGAGCCGTCGAGTTTAACAATCTGAAGTATATGAAGTGATGGTCATTTTTTATTATCAATTATTTTTATTATTATTTTTTTCTCTGTGAAATGAAGTCAGCACAGGTTGAAGCAATTCAGATTTTTTTTTTTGTTTCTCAAAATAAATTATTTATTTTCTTGTACATTTTATGCAGGGGGACAGACGAACTGATGCCAGTATGCACCTTCTTAAAATCCTTGTCATCTGTGCTGTTGAAGGGGAAGAACCGGTTGGTGTATCCATAATCCTTGAAGGAGAGGAAATTTTGCAAGAATGTGGCAATAGCTCCGAGCACTGCGCTACACATTTGAGCTATTTTCAGAAAGTTCTTCTAGAACTTGATGGGATTAAGCTATCACCAAAAGTGCAAGCTTTAAAGATGAAGTTATCTTAAAACATTTGATTTGGCTTGACTACAAGTCTTTACATGTTGTGTTTACATGTTCAGCTTAATGTTTTAATGCGTTATAGTTTCAATGGCATACTTTTAAGTGCACTAGTCCAGAGTGCTGATTTGAATGTTGCAACTTCACTGCTTCCGAGGGCTATTAAGTTTTAACGTTTATTCTACAGTTTGTTTAATGTATTTTCTGCTGTATTTTATTTCTAAATGAATGCTGTATTTTATTTATTATTATTTTACACAATTTTGTTTAAAACAAGTATTTCAGGCCCTGGTGCCGTGCAGTTTTTTCTATGGATGCAAAATTTAGCAGAATGCACTTTTATTAAAAAGACAACTTGGATCTAGACTCTGAATGTCACAAATATTTGGTAATGTTCAAATTCAAATTCTATTATTCACATACACAATCATACACAGTATAATATGCAGTGAAATGCTTTATACGACCGCCAGTGACCTTAAAAAAAGAGAATAAAAGCTTGTACGTAAAATAAATAATCAATAAAAAGGAAATACTGAAGAAATAATTTTAACTAGTAAAATTAACTGTACAATAAGGGCATAATAAAATATTGCAAAAATATAGAAATATAGGGTAGATAGAGTATATATGTATATAGAATTAAAGTGTCAGTGGTTGTGCAAATATGCATGAAAGGTGACATGTGCAATTGTCCAGATGTATGAGTATTTAGTGCAAGTGTGTATGAATGTGTCCATGATTGTCCAGTCAGTGTTGTGAGCTTAAAAGATGTTATTAGTCCTGTGTGGAGGTGTGATTGAGAGACCTTATCGCCTGCGGGAAGAAGCTCCTCCTCAGTCTCTCTGTGTTGGCCTTTAGGGAGCGGAATCACTTCCCAGACCGCAACAAAGAGAACAGTCCATTACTGGGGTGACTGAGGTCCTTCATGATCTTCCTGGCCTTAGTCCAGCACCGCTTGCTGTAGATGGAGTGCAGGTCAGGGAGCTCAGTGCGGATGATGCGCTCGGCTGATCGCACCACCCTCTGTAGAGCTCGTCTGTCCTGCATGGTGCTGTTCCCGAACCAGGTCGTGATGTTTTCCGTCAGGATGCTCTCTATGGTGCAGGAGTAGAAGTTCCTGAGCACCTTGGAGGGCAGTCTAAAGTCTCTCAAGCGTCTGAGGTGGAAGAGACGCTGCCGGGCTTTTTTCACCACGGTGTTGATGTGACAGGACCATGACAGGTCCTGCGTGATGTGAACACCGAGGTATCTGAAGCTGTCCACTCTCTCCACTGGGCTCCTGTTGATGACGGGGGTCTGGTAGTTCCTCTCCTGCTTTGTACTAAAGTCCACTATCAGCTCCTTTGTCTTACTGACGTTCAGGAGGAGATTGTTCCTCTGGCACCAGTTCTCCAGATTTCCAATCTCCTCTAGGTAGTCCGACTCATCATTGTTGGTGATCAGTCCGACCACGACGGTGTCGTCAGCAAACTTGATGATGGAGGTGGAGTTGGTAGTGGCCACGCAGTCGTGGGTGTACAAAGAGTACAGCAGGGGGCTCAGAACACAACCCTGGGGGGCTCCAGTGCTGAGAGTGAGTGTAGCTGAGACATGTCCGCCCATCCTTACTGCCTGTGGTCTGCCAGTCAGAAAATTGGAGATCCACTGACATATAGATGAGCTCAGTCCCAGGTGCTCCAGCTTGGTGGTGAGTGTGGAGGGAATTATGGTATTAAAAGCAGAGCTGTAGTCGATGAAGAGCATTTTAACATAATTCCCTTTCCTAGTGTCCAGGTGAGTGAGTGATGTGTGGAGGAGATGAGAGATTGCATCGTCTGTGGAGCGGTTCTGACAGTATGCAAACTGTAGTGGGTCCAGTGTGTCGGGTAGTGAAGAAATGATGAAGTCTCTGATAAGGCGTTCAAAGCACTTCATCACTACTGAGGTGAGGGCTACAGGGTGATAGTCATTGAGAGAAGCAGGTTGTGGTTTCTTTGGAACAGGAACAATGATGGACTCTTTGAAGCATGTGGGGATCACCAACTGAGATAAAGAGATGTTGAATATCTCAGTGAACACAGGTGCTAGCTGGTCTGCGCAGGCTCTGAGAATATGACCTGAGATGCCGTCTGGTCCTGCTGCTTTCCTGGTGTTCACTCTCTTGAAGGCTCTCCTCACGTCGTGTTCGGAGATGATGAGCGCGTTCCCGGTGCTGGCTGTGTCTTCCTGTCTGCAGCCGTTAGCGCCGCTAGCATTAGCGCCGTTATCATTAGCGCTGTTAGCATTAGCGCCGTTAGCATTAGCGCCGTTAGCGTCTTTAGCTGCAGCCTCGAAGCGAGCATAGAAGGTGTTGAGCTCGTCTGCCAGAGCCGCGTCCGCGTTCGTCATACCGGATGCTGGTGCTTTATAGTCCGTTATTGTTCTCAGTCCCTGCCACAGGCTCCTAGAGTCACTCTGTTGAAGCTGTGACTCTAGTTTTCTCCCGTAGCGCTGCTTCGCCTCTTTCACCGCCTTCCGGACGTTGTATGACGCAGCCTTGTACGGTTCCATGTCCCCCGATGCAAGTCCCGTGTTGTAGGCAGCGGTGCGAGATCTCAGAGCGTTGCGGATGGTTTTATCCACCCACGGCTTCTGGTTGAGAAACGTTCTGATAGTCCTTTTCTCTACCGTATCGTCTGCCAGCTTTTCAATAAATCCCACAACCGCTTCCGTAAACACGCTGACGTCATCATCGGAGCTGTTTCTGAACATGTCCCAGTCTGCGTCATCGAGTGCGTCCTATAACGCGGCCACCGATTGGTCCGTCCAGCGCGCGACCTCCCTCTGGACCGGAACTTCCTGTTTCAGCCTTTGTTTATATTTTGGCATGAGGAAGATGGCGGCGTGGTCAGATTTACCAAACGCTGGACGAGATTGTGCCTTGTAACCGTCTTTGACCGTGGTATAACAATGGTCCAGTGTCCTTTCGCCCCTGGTGGGGCAGGTGATGTGCTGATAAAAGTTCGGCGCTGCGCGTTTGAGGTTGGCACTATTAAAATCCCCCGCCACAATGAGCGCAGCGTCCCGGTGTTGTGTCTGGTGCTGTATGAGCGCCTCATGCAGCTCGCATAAGGCCTTGTCTGTGTCTGCTTGTGGAGGAATGTAAACGGCACTGATTATGACCGATGTGAACTCCTGTGGAAGATAAAATGGACGACACATGATGGACAGTAGTTCCAGGTTTGGTGTGCAGGAGCGTGTAAGAGGAACAACGCTCGCGCTGTTGCACCAGCTGTTGTTCACCAATAAGCACACGCCGCCTCCCCTTGACTTCCCCGAGTCCCGCGTCCTGTCCATGCGGTGAACCGAGAAGAACTCGGCCGGCTGTATGGCGTGGTCTGGCACCGCTGGGTTCAGCCATGTCTCGGTGAAGCAGAGGAGATTGCAGTCCCGAATGTCTCTCTGGAACTTTATCCTGGCCCTGAGGTCATCGAGTTTGTTCTCCAGTGACTGGACGTTGGCGAGCAGGATACTAGGCAGAGATGTGCGGTGTGCACGGGCACTGAGCCTGTTCCTCACGCCGGCTCATCTCCCTCGAGGCCGTCGCTTCGCGTCGCGTCCATTGTTCTCCCTCAGGATCTCACTCGGCCAGCTCGGATCCGGAGTTAAAAACGTCGAATTGTCAGTACATTGTATACCAATAGAAACAAGAGTGTCTCTATCATACCTAATGTACTCAATGGTGGTGATTTTGCCGATTTTAAAACACTGAAAACTAACTTAAAGAACAAAAACAAAGAAAAGGTGGTCGGAGCAGTCGTGACGGCAGCCGAACTCACCAGCGCCATCTTGGAAATGTTGGTGAATAAACTGTTTAATTATATTTTAGTTGTGATTTATGAAAGATATATATGAAATAATTACTTAAGTTTCTTTCCAAAACATAAATTAGCAATGTTTACATTATTATAGGGAGTAATATAAATTGATAAAACCAAGTTAAGGGAAAATCTCACAAAACAAAATGATAGTAATTTCATAAAATTAAGGTTGCTGCTGATACAATAATTAATTAACTTTACTTGATTATTTTAAATAAATCTAATTTGTGCATTAAATATAATTATGTAACTTTTACTTGATTTCTTTTATTGTTAATTTAATTAAGTAAATTTTACCTGACAATTACGGGTGAGTTTTACTTAGGCTGAATCACAATTCTATTTTCTTCCCCTTGTCCCTTGAAACGAAGTGGAAAGGGGAAGGGTATAAATATTTCCCCTAAGAAATGGGACACCACTACAACACTGTTATACGTCATCATACGTTGTCGCTGGTTCCTAATGTTACGTCAGAGGACATGCGCCGATGTTTATCACACATTCCAATAAGAGAGATTACTCACTCCCAAAGGTTTTTTGCGCTGTATTTCGATTTTTTAAAAAGTTGCTCATTTTCACCACGAACACGGATGAGTCTTCGGGTGTCCTCAGCCGTCCATATACAGAATATAAATTACAAAACTGTGGTCACGTTGCAATAAGTAAGAATAGTGTAAGCACCGTTCATTTACATGTACACATATGGCCGTAAGCAAAACAAACAATGCGTTATCAAATGCTCGGCAAACTGCCGTGCTACTGAACTTTCATATTTGTTTGTAGCATGCAGTAAAGTGTATGTGACATAAAAATATATATTTGTAATATTGTGCAATATGTGCTATCCGCTAGCAAACTTTAGCGATTTTTTTTGCAAACGTTTCTTTACAGAACATCACCATAAACACAAACACAAGACTAGAGGTAATATACATATAATGAGAACTTGTCATAAAAATCTTTATTAATGGCAAAAATGACTTAACATTTATGGGTCTGCTTGCTCGAGTGAGCAGCCATGTTGAAAACTTCGCTTAGCCCTTCGTTTGAAGTGAGGTCCTGAAAAATCTTCGTTTGGAGGGCTATCTGGCCCTTCCGCCCTCCCCCTACACCTCCAACCAAAAGAGAAATGAGACCCCACTACCCCTGCACGTGAACGCGCCAAATGGAAGGGTAGGGGGAAGGGTAGAAATGGGATTCAGCCTTAATATTGGAGCAATAAAATTTACTTAAAATCTGTGTCCAAATTGTTATGAGGATTTTATCAAGTAAATCTTACAAGTTCTTTTTTTCAGTGCATGGGTCAACACGATGATTTAAGAATTTAATTATATATATATTTATTGTGTGTGTGTGTGTGTGACCGGTGCAACTCACACGTCCTATTCCATTGTCACTCATACTGCCATAGTTTTTAGAGCCCTAAAAAAGCATTCGCTAGTAAGTAAGTAAATAAAAGACATATGAATAAATAGTTTTAAATTATATATATATACAGGGGCGTAGATTTAGGGTGGATGGAGGGGATGTGTCCCCACCAATATCCTCCGACCATTGAAATGTCCCCACCAATAATTTAATCCACTTTTTTTTTTAATCGTTCTGTCAACATTAACCTAGACACGCAGAAAGTGATAAATCACGTTCTCTCCTTGAGTCCTCCCGCCCCCAAAACAAATATGAACATTTTGATTGGCTGTGCCTTTCCCTGCCATCATGTGATAGACTATGGCTGCGTTCAGATACAAGCAGCACCAAATGCAGTGGACTCACATTCAGTACAGCAGGCCAGGATATAGTCTGTGAATACGGACTTAAAACTAACAGCAGATTAAACAGCTTAATGTAAAAGTATAAATATGATCCCTGTCAGTCTCCTAATCTAATGACTGTTTGTCAGAAATCAGTATTGTGAAAGAAATTGATAAGCTAATATACTAATATTGCCATATGGCTAGAATTTTATTGACACCAATAGACAATCCACTTCAGAAAAATAGTTTTTAAAATGCATTCACTTACTTGGCGAACATTAATGATTTGATTCGAGGTTTGCACACTTAGACTCAGAAAAAGTGAAATAGAATGATTGCTGTTTAAATGGCATGTGTTCATCCTGTTTTGTCTAAACAACTGAACCTCAACACCTGTGCTGTATATCAGACAGCGATGGAGAGAGTGTAGATTACACACAGGTGCTCTCTAGTCATTAGCACTCATCAGGCAATGTCTATGGGCAACTGACTGCACTCAGACCAAAGGGGGCTGAATAATTACACACACCCCACTTTTCAGTTATTTATTTGTAAAAAAAAATGTTTGAAATCATGTATGATTTTCGTTCCACTTCTCGCGTGTACACCACTTTGTATTGGTCTTTCACGTGGAATTCCAATAAAATTGATTCATGTTTGTGGCTGTAATGTGACAAAATGTGGAAAAGTTCACGGGGGGGGGGGGGGGGGCGAATACTTTTGCAAGCCACTGTAGTTGTCCCGAGATTTAACATTGTTACCAATTATAGGCTGAGGCATTCTCTGTCCATGCTCATAAGGAATCCCTCAATGTTTTTCAATTAGGGGACAGAAGCAGATCAGCCATGTTGTAGTTCAGGTGAAGAGGCGAGGTCACAGGAGGTCAATCTGAATGTTGATTATATATATAACATAAAATATGTGTGCGTGTATTATACATGTTGATTATACTAATATTTAGCATTATGAGGAGTGATAGGCTGAGGATGTAAGTGATTCATTAGTGTTTTTGGCAAAAGTTTTGAACTGCCATTTCACTTTTTTGTCACGCTTTCATCAGGTGGCAATGCTGTCCGGTCCTAGTGCAGTCAGAGGGGAAGAGTTAGGGTCAAAGCCATTGTTCACCCCCAAAAAAACTTTACTCACTATTTACTCCTTAAGTGGTTCCAAACTTTAATGATTTTCTTTATTTTGTTGAATACAAAATAAGATATTGGGGAAAAAAGCTGAAAACATTGACTTCCGTAGCAGGAAAAACAAATACTATGTAAATCAATGATTACAGGTTTTCAGCATTCTACAAAATATCATCTTTAGTGTTTATCAGAAGAAAAAAAGAACAGCCTGGACAATATTGATGTCAAACAAATATGCCAGCAGTTTATTTCTGTTAACGAGAGGCGAAGGCATGTTTTTGTCTCCTTCATATAGGAGCAATAGGAATTGAGCTGTTGTGTGGTACTGTACCTAGTAGTTCATGTTTAGATGTAATCTACTTTTATGTATATACAGATGATTGAGATGTTTCATTTGCACTAGGGCTCAATAAAGAATAGTTTTTATTTTATTAAAGACTATCTTTTTGTCAGTTATGAAACATTCCTTTAACTTTACACTATTCCTTAATTTAACTTAATGAATTGCATTTCGAGTGGATTAATATCAATCGAAGCATTGCTAGTATTAATGTAAAGTGATTTCGCACCATATTAAGAAAAACATGTATTCAGTGGACATACAGTAGTTGGGGTGGGAGGTTGGTAGGTGGGGCAGGGGGTTGGGGGTTGGTGGGTGGAAAAGGGGATTGGGGGATGGGGTATTAGTTGGAGTCATAGGTAGCAAACCTACGCCCTTGTGTGTGTGTGTGTGTGTGTGTATATGTGTATATATATATATATATATATATATATATATATATATATATAAAATTAATATTTTCGTGTTTAATTACAAAAAAAAAACATTTTAATGGTTAGTGATTGTTGCAGACATTTACACTATTTTTGAGAACTATTAAGTTCTCCTTCAACGTGTCATAGCCGATAACTGCCCCTTTGATCTGCTGGGTACGGCGGGGCGTCAACTGCTGATCAGTGTGTGTAAAGTACGCTACTTTACACTGATCAGCCGTCGACGCCCCGCCATACCCAGCACATCAAAGGGGAACACTCATAAACTCTCCGTGCACACACATAAACTCTCCGTACACACACACACACACACACACGATTTATATATAAAATGCAGACATAAACACGCCACCCCCCCCCCCCCCAGGAAAACAACAAACACGAATATATAGACTACAGTACTCGCTCCGTGCGCGCTCCGATGTGAGCCGATTTATTCAAGTCATAATTAGAGAATAGAGAGATTAATAACAGAGGAAGACCAAAGAGGAGATTTATGGATGCAGTGAGAGAGGACATGAAGTTAGTTGGTGTGAGAGAAGAGGATGCAGAGGATAGGGTTAGATGGAGGCAGATGATTCGCTGTGGCGACCCCTGAAAGGCCGAAAGACAAAGAAGAAGAAGAAGAGATTAATAACAGATAAAGCATAATAAGATGTCTATACAGTAAATAAAAAGAAAAGTATCAAATCCAACTATTAAAGTCTGATTTTATTGCTATCATTAACCATTTATGTTATATATTTATTTATTTTATATTATTTTATTTTACATTATGTTTTATATATTATATTTACACAATGCTTGCTCTGAAGGACTTTATCTAAAAGCCAGACTGACCAAGTTTCTAATTCACTGCTGAAGTAGTTAAATATGCTTGTTCTGTAGATACGTATATAGGTTACATTTTAAAAGTACAATCGCAAGTACATTACAAACTGAATGTAATGTAAAATATGAATAAACCAGTATTAGACACAGATATACGATATGGTAGTATATACAATGAAAAAGCTATTTACACGAGTGCTCAAATGTAAAGCAAACGCAATTATTAATTTATTGTGTATATTTAACTTCATTCAGCCATTTAAGTTATATGAAGAATCACGTACATAACCCAGTATTATTTTAATCTTAAATAAAGTTGGCCTAATACAATATTGTTTCCAATGCTGAAGCAAACATGATTTTGTTTTAGTCTATTCGCTGAATACAACGCGACCCACATCACCTCTTGGTGAAGACCCACAGAAACCGTTACTGTAATCCCCCTTCTCACCTAGAGTATCCTTGGTGTGAAAGTTATCAAACCGGTTTCGCTGATGGGGTAATTCTGCTTCAAGGACTTTCCGATGCTGTTGCTAGGAAATTCCACCCCACAGCCCACAACAACAAGCAAATAAGAGACATAATTAACGAACTTCTTAGAAAGAAAAGATTGAGTTTTCCTCTTTTCTAAAAAAAAAAAAAAATTAATGAATACTCTTACTTTTGTAAAGATTTTGAGTGACCATTTGCCATATACAGTACTGCCTGCTTTATTATAAATTTAATAAAACTTTATTGCAACTAAATTGTGTGTGTGTGCCTTATTGAATATTTAATAATGCTTCCGGAACATTGTTGTCCATACGTTTTACAGTATGTACAGTATATTGAAAACAGTGAAGCATAAAACAAACCGAAAGGACAAATTAAGGAATGTACGAAACATTAACACCTTTACCGTGTTCAAATAAATACTGTAGAGTTACTGCATTATGTTTCAAGACATCCTTAATTAAAAAAAAAAATTCCCTAATTATATGTCCACAAATACTTTGACAACATACACTTATCAATTTATCCACATAAACTTATCCACACAAACTCTCCGTGCACACACACACACAATCTCTAAAAAAATGTATATTAATAACATACATATACAAATAAACAAAAATATAAACGTCTATATTGAAGTCTACGGTGAACGCAGAGTCGGCTAAGCACACGTGATGACGCACGCGCCCTCACCTCTGTTACGGCTGCCTACAGTATTTGGCCAAAAGAATTATAATAATTGAACGATATGCCTGGTCCTGGAAAGAGACATCAACAGTCCGGCGCTGAGAAACGAAAGAACCGAAAGAAAAAAAAGCCTGTGCATCAATTCCAGAAATAAATGAGTTGGCTATATTACCTAATGTAAATATTCTACTAAATCTAACCTGAAATTATAAACTTGATATAAACCACTTTTGAATGGTTGAGCAAATTACCTTTTTTTAAGTTTCATCAAAAAGATTTAAGGCATTCATAATTTAAATATAAAAGCATGAACTGAATTACATATTGATTTACACTCAAAACACATTTCTTTATATAAACATTCATTGTGGAATGAACATATTTTCATCCAAAATGTTAACAATAAGATTTTTTTTTTTCAAAATGTATAAACACCAACAGTCATTCAACACTGTTAACTGAATTTGAAATTGAGAGGAAAAAAAAAGATGTCTGCATTTATCCACAAATTTAATTTTGCAATGGGTACATTTTGTCCTTGTCAAACCTGCTGAAGAAGAACCAAACTAAATACTCTGCGACTAAAATAAATTACTCCATAAATGTATGTGTGCCCTGCGATGGATTGGCACCCTGTCCAGGGTGTACCCCGCCTAGTGCCCAAAGTCTCCTGGGATAGGCGACCCTGAACACAGGATTAAGTGGTATAGAAAATGAATGAATGAATAAAATTACAAATAGTAACACTCAACTTTGCAACATACATTTATTAATTGGACTGAAAAGAAAATTAGAAAATGTTCCTGAAACAAAATCAGCAGAGGTAAAACATGGAACATTCATGTGCGACTGATGGAAACTCAATAAGTCACAATCCCGATTTCCTGTGGAGGCTGAAGACAGTCCTCTTCCTACCTGAGGACAAACAGGGCCATTGTGCACCTCACAAGTTCTGCCTGAGCTTCATCTTTCTGAACAACCTAATAAAAGAAAGGACATTTGTTAGACAATTGCTCTATTTGGCAAAACAGTGTCTGATGTATGCATGTAAAATCACTTAATGCTCCCTATGAGTGAAAAAAACACCTAGGATTATGGTGCAGCATGATAAATGTAATTAGCTCAATGAATACGCCAAAATAACTGACATACATATACACACATTATGTATTAATGATAAAGTTTATCATTTTAAGTATTAATTTCAGGAGGTAATCACCTCCAGGCTCTAGGGACATAAAAACAAACATAGTATTGTTGGTTATGTTAGGCTTGTAAAGCGTGAAAAAATGAACATGGCAGACACTGAAACCTGTATTCAGACAGCATACACTAACCTGTGAACAAGTTAAACTAAAGTTTTATTCTGCTAGTTATGTTTTAATTTAGTGCATCACAGCCAACTTGATGTGGATGCCTTGCTCAGGTCCTGTGGCTTCCATTCACAAGATTACATTTGACACCAAGCTAATTTCTGCTTTTGAGCGAGTACATACCAGATCAAGAACTTGAAGATGAAGATTATATCTCTGGTCTTCTCTCTGACGGGTTCCTCCCCAGTTTCTGATGATCTCAATTAGTTTGTAGTGTTGCTTTTCCAAGGAAACCAGTAATCTTGCTTGAAGTGGAGCAGATATAATTCTCAGAAACTCATTACTGATCTTAAAAAAAAAAAAAAAAAAAAGGTAAAAACAAAAATTGGACTGGCTCAAGTTCTTATGTTAGCAAATCTTAATTACAGTGTGTATAAAGTATAGAAAGCAGTACACTACAAACAGCACTCACTCCAAATTAGCTTGTTCTATGTTTACGTCACTTTCCTATAAATTTTTACATCGTTAACCAACGGTACTTAAATATAATTATTTTCTTTGGCGCCGCTGACTTACTGTAGAAACTCCGGTGTTTTTGAAAATCACCACGTTAGTTAGCTAATGCTAAAGCAGGTAATATAGGTGGTTTTAGCTACAGTAGCAAACACGGACACAAAACTCAATCTACAAAGTAGTTGTTCCTGACATAAATCATGAATTTGCTCATATAAGAGATACATTTAACATAGAAATGACATGAGTTTGCTTTCTTACCTGGTTTAAAGGAGTTTTCTTTGAGAAACTCCGCCCACAGCAGAAGGTGATTCAGTCCGTGATAATGCTGCGTCATGAGGTCATGTGACACAGTGAACTTTGGTTTGAAGCAGAAATGTCCTTTGTGAATGGATTAGATTTAAGTTTAATCAGGGGCTTTAACTAACAGTAACTGAAATACAGGTTCTGATATCCTTCCTTACTTGTTTCAACGTCATGCTCCGGTTTGAGGCGGAAATAAAATTATACCGGCAAAACTATGGTTTAAAGACTGCGCATGCGCAAATCACACTCAACCTAATAAGAGTACCTTGATCAAAATGAAATATTTCACTGCTGTAAACAGAATTATACTAAAGTAAAAAAAAAAAAAAGATTCACCCATAAGCATAAATTAGACACTTTAGTTAAAAAGAGCAAATTATTTTTTTTACTAATGGAATGAGGAAAAAAAACACATTAAACGAACGATAGCTAGGTTTACTTTTTTCAGAGGATCCCTCAATAATTTCTGTCTCCTTTGCCTGTGTTTGATAATGTGAAGCACATATACACTCATTCATCATGAAAGATATATTATAAAACAAAATAAAATTCATGTTCGCTTCAGCACTGTTCATCCGCGTCCTTACATTCATTGTTGTACTTGGTCCGGCTTTTAGATAAAGTCCTTCCATGCGCCATCTGGCGGATATTCAGTGAAGCGCAACACATTTATTTAAAATTCCCGAATGTTGCCTCCGGCAAGTCGCGGCACACCGCGCGCTAAATTGCGGCATCCCGCGGGAAAACACGCGCAGTCTTAAAGGCGACATCTGTACATCCATTTCAAAAGAAGCAAGAGAGTGAGTCTCTCCCAAACACTCCCGAGAAGCACCGAAGTGCGCTCGCGAAGTGGAGGGAGAGAGCGCGTGATCCGGGGAGGAGGCGAGAGAAAGGAGGGGCTCCGTCTCTCGTGCCTCGGCCAAATCAACCTGTGAGCCCCAGGAGTGCAGAGAGGCTCGTGGCTCCCTAAAGAACGCGAGATGCGTTCGTAGCACTTTCATCTGGAGATTATCACAGTGCTCACACTCTCCTTCAAGTCCAAGGAGAGCGTGGCTTTCACCCAAACATTCAAAACAGAGGCTATGAGTATCGTCTTGAGAAAGACGGTTACTGCACGGGCATGAAACACTAAACTCAGCCATTATATCTGGTGAGTTTTATTGCTTTTTTTCTCTCTCTGTTAAGAATGGCTTTTTTTTTTTTTAAATGCTTGCTGCACACACGCGATCACAAGTTGGCATGAAGACAAATGATCTGAGGTTTTGTTGCTGGCTTTCCGGTATTTATAACCTCCACCTGATCTAATCAGATGACGTCACCTGACCGAGGTTATACAGTATATAGCCAGATAATGGCGTTTTCCCATACATGCTTCACGGCCGGCAATGCGACAAGATAGTTCCCATAAGCGTTCTAACGCAGCATTGAGTGAAGCCTCGAAAGGGAACAGCTTTACACAATCAAAATAATTATTTAAGCTTGTATGGAATGTGAATAAATCAAAATGTTCAGATAGTC
This sequence comes from Channallabes apus, assembly GCA_030522415.1. NCBI lineage: Eukaryota > Metazoa > Chordata > Actinopteri > Siluriformes > Clariidae > Channallabes > Channallabes apus. The sequence continues at coordinate 38,934,943 of CM060107.1, read as the reverse complement.
CCTGGTGAGCAAGCCGAGGGCGACAGTGGCAAGGAAAAATAGGAAGAAACCTTGAGAGGAACCAGACTCAACAGGGAACCCATCCTCATCTGGGTGAAACAGATAGCAGGAAATGATTTGCATTCATAAAGTGTTAAGTGTTAGGTTCAGCTATAATAGTTGATGTTAAAATGGAGTCCAGTATTTATTGGAGACTCAGATAGACTTGTAGAAAGTTCCAGTCCTGAACTATCGAATTGTCAAGTCCTCAGAGAAACAGCTGACAACACCAGTCGAGGCCAGAACCATCTTCTAAGTAGATAGAATCATCCCCAGACACCAGACGCATCCCAAAGAGACACACGGGGCATCCATGCGACGAGACCTCCAACCAGAAACGGGGCACCAGGATGGATCAGACAGGTCCGGAGGGCAGAGGGAGTCTGGATCACTGGCCGCTCAGGAATGACATGTGTAGCTCGACAGAGAGAGAGAGAAAAAGAGTGAAAGGGGGAGAGAGGAAAGAGAAAGAGAGGGAGAAAGAGAAGAGGAGGAGAGATGGCAATTAGGTATGGTCACAGTCACAATGTATAATGTGAATGTATATTTACTGTAGAGTGCAAGCAGGGACTCCGGCAGGACTAACTATGACAGCATAACTAAAAGGGAGAGCCAGAAAGAAACACAAACATGAGGGCTCCCTGAGATGTAAAGCAAACAAACACCTCACCGTCAACAAATCTGAGTGATCAAATGAGAGTGAGGAAGACAGCATCTAAACATACCAGTTCACCATAATACTCTACGTCCATGAGTCCCCCAGATCTGCTCCTTTACCTATGGCAAATCTATTTATAAAAATGCTTGGCTAAATAAATAGGTTTTTAGCGTAGACTTAAACACTGAGACTGTGTCTGAGTCCCGAACACTATTTGGAAGACTATTCCATGATTTTGGGGCTTTGTAAGAAAAAGCTCTGTCCCCAGCTGTAGTTTTCATAATACGCGGTACTGACAAGCAGCCTGCATCCTTTGACCGAAGTAGGCGTGGCGGATCGTAAGACACTAGCAGTTCGCTCAGATACTGCGGCACGAGACCATTTAATGCTTTATATGTCAAGAGTAGTATTTTAAAATCAATGCGAAATTTCACAGGGAGCCAATGTAGTGAAGATAGGATAGGGGTGATGTGCTCATATCTTCTGGTTCTAGTGAGGACTCTCGCTGCTGCATTCTGGACTAGCTGAAGCTTGTTTATGCACCTAACAGAACAACCAGACAGTAAGGCATTACAATAGTCCAACCTAGAAGTGATAAAAGCATGAACTAGTTTTTCTGCATCGTTTAGCAACAATATATTTCTTATCTTGGCAATATTTCTGATGTGAAAGAATGCTATCCTGGTGATATTATCTACATGAGCTTCAAATGAAAGGCTGGAATCTATAATCATGCTGAGGTCTTTTACTGTTGCACTTGATGGAACAGAAAGGCCATCTAAAGTTACGGTGTGATCTAAGATTTTACTTCTAGCTGTATGCGGTCCTATGACTAGAACTTCTGTCTTATCCGGATTAGGCAGAAGGAAGTTAATTAGCATCCAATTTCTTATGTCCTGCACACATTGCTCAACTTTAGTAAGATGGTTTTTCTCATCAGGTTTTGTTGAGACGTATAGCTGTGTGTCGTCAGCATAACAATGAAAACTAATACCATGCTTACGGATTATGCTGCCCAGAGGAAGCATGTAAAGGGAAAAAAGCAGTGGGCCTAAAACTGAACCCTGCGGAATGCCAAACTCCACTAGAGAACATGCAGAATAATCACCATTTAGGTCTACATACTGATAACGATCGGTCAAATAGGATCTGAGCCAGGAGAGGGCTGTACCCTTAATTCCTACTACATTTTCTAATCTGTGAAGAAGAATAGCATGATCAATGGTGTCAAAAGCTGCACTGAGGTCAAGTAATACAAGCATAGTTACAAAACCCTGATCAGAGGCCAATAGGAGGTAATTTACTACTTTAACGAGTGCTGTTTCTGTGCTGTGATGAGGCCTAAATCCTGACTGATACAGTTCATGTATGCCATTTCTATGTAGATATGAGCATAGCTGCTCCGCTACTATCTTTTCCAGAATCTTAGAGATAAAGGGGAGGTTTGATATTGGCCTGTAATTAGACAGCTGACAGGGGTTGAGGTCAGGTTTCTTAATTATTGGCTTGATAACTGCTAATTTAAAAGATTTTGGAACATAACAAATGCTGAGTGAGGAATTAATTATTCTCAACAGCGGTTCTGTTATTACTGGTACTATCTGTTTAAGAAAATGTGTCGGTATAGGATCCAATATACAGGTTGATGAATTTGCAGAAGAGATGAGTGAAATTAGTTCATTCTCTTCAAGGGGAGTAAAGTATTCTAGGTTTGAATCTGACATGGCTAGGTTAACATCTGTATCAATTACATTGTTCGATTTCAAAGCCTCAATTTTATGCCTGATATTTACAATTTTATTATTAAAAAAGTTCATGAAGTCCTCACTATTGCATGATGTTGTTGTGGAGATTTCTGTAGTGGTCTTATTTCTGGTTAATTTGGCTACGGTATTAAATAAAAATCTAGGATTATTTTTATTTTCTTCTATAAGAGTGGAGAGGTACGTTGATCTAGCTACACTAAGAGCTTTCCCATAATTCAGGACGCTCTCTTTCCATGCTATTTGAAATACTAATGTAGCAGGGTAAGTGGTTGTTTATTTGTGATTCAGCTGGGGGTGTGGTTATTAGATTAATGAGCGGAACACAGTCTGTGTTTGTGGTATCTGGGTCCTCTTCAACTGGGCGTGTCCCTTTTCGTTCCTGGTTCCTCGTTGTTAAGGTAGGCTTGGATGCTGTTGACTATGTAGCTAGGTGAATAGCTTAATGCTAATCGACACCATTTACAGTTTCATTCTAGTGGAGTTGGTGGCATGGGCGTGTGGATTATTCGTGGCGCAGCGCGCTTTTAGGTATGCCGGTATTTACAATAAAATTCTATCACTTTGGCAGTAAACCTATTTAGTGTATTTAATATAATAGTGTAATTTCCTGAAGCTCAAATCTCTGAAATCGTTGGGGTGTTTTTTATAAATAGACGCTATCTTTAATAACTGATGGAGGTTTTGAGCTGTATATGTTGCTCAACTGTATATGCTGATAATATGAAAGTGCTGATTATGTTTTTTTTAGCTCTTCTGAAAATAATTAAAAGCATTAACGTCAGATTGTAAACTGGCAAGAGGAAGATCATGCACGCTTTTTATATAGCGTCAGCTAATGCTTATGGTGTAAATGTCAAGCACAGAGAACAGAGGTAATGTCACAATTGATGAATAAAAAAAAATTGTGGCTGTACATGTAGGTTACTCAACTGACTCAGAAATAATAGTGATTGAAGATGAATAACAACTATAGTAAGAGCCATTTCAAACAGCCACCTGGACCATCGCAATGTGATCCCCTGCGATGATGCAGTTAATGATGCCGCGCCCCATAAACGCCCCCATACGCTTGATTGCAAAGATCATTGCAATGCTGTATGAAACCGCCAGGTGGAACATTGACTGCTTCAGTAAACTGCAGTATCCAGGCAGCCTTATACACTATGTTCATAAACAGGAATTCTTGTATTGTCAATATAGTTTCATAAATAGATGATGTGGTAAAAAAAATAAATAACAAATCGATTAATAAACCAGATTTTTTAAATTACTCAATACACAACCCATGATGCTTGTGTTATTTAAAAGACATGGATAACATCTGTAATTTATCTATACCAATCGTTGTAGGTACGGAATACAAATGCAGGCTATTTATTTTAGATTACGGTGTATTTTATCTATTTCTGTTTAATACACTGGTAGATAGTATTTTACTGCAAAGTAAAGCTCAAAATGTAACTTCTGTTTGGGTTTGTTTTTGTTATATTTTTGATGTTTTTGCAGATTTTTTTTTTTTTTATTTTTTTTTGCTGATAGTCAAAAATTGGCATAACAAATCGATTAATGGCGCATAATATCTGGAACAAATATCTGCCCAAATGGATCAGTATTTCTTTGTCATTTAACCATACATAACATTCTCCCATCAAAGATCTGATGGGGCATTAATCACGTATCACAACTGTGAATAGATGCAGCAGCAGAGACAGATTAAATCCCCATAAACATTCACACTTGAAAACAATACTAAAAGAAGAAAAAAGTTCTAGAGGGTTAGCGCCTGTTATCGCAGGACAGGGATCACCTACAGTATACTACTGTATTTTTCACTGCTTATATTTTTTGCTCTAGTTTCATTTGGTTTCATGTGATTTCATGTGTTATTTGTGTGTGCGTGTACAGATGGCGCCATTAAAAACGCACGTTTCGAGAAAAGAGATCCCGTGACTTGCCGCGGCTTTGCGCGGCTGCGTGCGGGAAGCTGTGAACATGCCCTTCATTACCTGTAGGGGGCAGTCGTGTTTCAGTCTGAAGTATTGTGTGTCTACTGAAGCCGAAATTAAACCGCGCATGCGTGTTTGGAGACGCTGTGCCCGCGCTGTGGATCAGTCGGTTGGGAATCATCACGGAGGTACAACACGGCGTGGCTGGAGCTTGTCGTGTTCGAGGTAAGTTTAGCTTTCTTTTTTGGATGTGATTCTCGCTTTCATGACTCCCAATTAATGTTCATCTTAATCTCAGGACGTACAATTAGCAATATTTCAGTTTTTAATAGTGTGGAGATTCACAAAACACCGTTTTCCTGTAAAAACCTGAACCTACGGAGCTCCCCAGGGGTCCTGTGGTAAATAAATAAATAAATAAAATAATAACGTACCAAGCGCGCAGATTAATAAACCGAGATGCGTGTTTCTTACCCCCACCCCTGGTGAAAACGGCGTGTTCAGACAAAGGCTCGCCAGTGAGATGCCATTTCTGAACAAACTGAGTCATGTGTGTTAAAGCATTAAATGGTAAAAGAGCACTAGCAATAAATGTTTTTTTTCTGAAGCCGAACTTTATTAATGAGTTACGAGTAAAGAAACTGTACATATGTTCATACAGTATTGACAGCAGCTCTAATTTGTCTAAATCGCATTGCAGACAATAAAAAGTAGAGTCATCCTGTGACCTTGCATGCTTAATCTTTCCACACATGATTCTTGCTTCTCACTTTTTCCTTAATCCCTCACTGATCTATCTTGTATTTTTCTAACGGTGTCAGAAACTTTGTGTTAGTAGCACTGCTTGACATGCTTTTTGCTTTGGATTAAGGCAAACTTACAAAAGAAAGAAATGCCTAATTGTAGTTGTACGAATAAAAGATTATGTAATGATACAATACGCTTTGTTTCTGTGAAAAAATTTACAAAGATGAGACATGAATCTGAAGAGGATCTCTTTGATGATTGCCTGGTAAAGCATTGTTTTCTTATTAATTATACAATTTATTAATACCTTGAATATATTGTTTGTTGTATTGGACAGAAGCATATAAATGCAAATGAATATATAAATCTGAGTAATTATTGAACGAATTTTCATGTTTGAACTAACCCTTTAAATACAAACTCAGCATTCATCACAGGATTTCCTGACACTGTAAAGGTGCAGAGTAATCTATGGAGTGTAGCCATCTCATGCCATGTTTTACAATGTTTTACTGATGCAAGATTATTGCTAAAGCAATTTAACCCAAGTTTAACAATCTGAAGTATATGAAGTGATGGTCAATTATTTTCATTATTATTTTTTTCTCTGTGAAATGAAGTCAGCACAGGTTGAAGCAATTCAGATTTTTTTTTTTTTTGTTTCTCAAAATAAATTATTTATTTTCTTGTAAATTTTATGCAGGGGGACAGACGAAGTGATGCCAGTATGCACCTTCTTAAAATCCTTGTCGTCCGTGCTGTTGAAGGGGAAGAACCGGTGTATCCATAATCCTTGAAGGAGAGGAAATTTTGCAAGAATGTGGCAATAGCTCCGAGCACTGCGCTACACATTTGAGCTATTTTCAGAAAGTTCTTCTAGAACTTGATGGGATTAAGCTATCACCAAAAGTGCAAGCTTTAAAGATGAAGTTATCTTAAAACATTTGATTTGGCTTGACTACAAGTCTTTACATGTTGTGTTTACATGTTCAGCTTAAAATGTTTTAATGCGTTATGGTTTCAATGGCATACTTTTAAGTGCACTAGTCCAGAGTGCTGATTTGAATGTTGCAACTTCACTGCTTCAGAGGGCTATTAAGTTTTAACATTTATTCTACAGTTTGTTTAATGTATTTTCAGCTGTATTTTATTTCTAAATGAATGCTGTATTTTTATTATTATTATTATTATTATTATTTTACACAATTTTGTTTAAAACAAGTATTTCAGGCCCTGGTGCCGTGCAGTTGTTTCTATAGATGCTAAATTTAGCTGAATGCACTTTTATTAAAAAGACAACCTGTATCTAGACTGTGAATGTCACAAATATTTGGTAATGTTGGTGAATAAACTGTTTAATTATATTTTATTTGTGTGATTTATGAAAGATATAGATGAAATAATTACTTAGTTTTCTTTCCAAAACATAAATTAGCAATGTTTACATTATTATAGGGAGTAATATAAATTGATAAAACCAAGTAAGGGAAAATCTCACAAAACAAAATGATAGTAATTTCATAAAATCAAGGTTCCTGCTGATACAACAATGAATTAACTTTACTTGATTATTTTAAATAAATCTAATTTGTGCATTAAATATAATTATGTAACTTTTACTTGATTTCTTTTATTGTTAATTTAATTAAGTAGATTTTACCTAACAAAGGGCACTGGTGGCTCAGTGGTAGGTGTTTCGCCTGCCATGCGGAAGGCCCGGGTTCGATTCCAGCCAGTGCCCACACCCCAGCCACTGGATGCAGTGCCGGTCCCAAGCCCGGATAAAATGGGAGGGTTGCGTCAGGAAGGGCATCCGGCGTAAAACCTGTGCCAAGTTGTAGTGCGGACTGGATATTCCGCTGTGGCGACCCCTTGCCGGGAGCAGCCGAAAGACCAACAACATTTTACCTAACAATTACGGGTGAGTTTTACTTAGGCTGAATCCCAATTCTATTTTCTTCCCCTTGTCCCTTGAAACGAGGTGGGAAGGGTTTAAATATTTCCCCTAAGAAATGGGACACCACTACAACACTGTTATACGTCATCATACGTTGTCGCTAATGTTACGTCAGAGGACATGCGCCGATGTTTATCACACATTCCAATAAGAGAGAGAGATTACTCAGTCCCTAAGTTTTTTTGCGCCGTATTTCGATTTTTAAAAAAGTTGCTCATATTCACCACGAAAATTGCTGAGCCTTCGGGTTTCCTCAGCCGTCCTTATACAGAATATAAATTACAAAACTGTGGGCACGTTGCAATAATTAAGAATAGTGTAAGCACCGTTCATTTACATGTACACATATGGCCGTAAGCAAAACACACAATGCGTTATCAAATTGTAGGAGCCAAAATTGTGTATGTCACTTTCTGTGTCTTTCTGAGTCACCTCCCTCTAGTGGCTGGGCCTTCAATCTTTTAATGGCAGGTGATACTACCTGGGGGGCGTGGCCAGAGCAGGAAGCTACAGTCTTCGACCGCAAAGGCCAAGGAGAAGCTGCTCTGTTGAAACCTTCATTCATCTTTGCAATCCTTATTTTGATTAACTTTAAGAACCAATGAGCTTTATATTCTTATTTTGTTTGTAATAAACCTTTCCTTATTTCTGGACATCAAAACACTTGTGGACGTGGATTATTCTCCTTGGACAAGTTGGTCAGACACTCTAGCTCAGCCACCATAGTGGTCAATAGGACAAAGAAAGGAAACCACTACAAAGTCGAAGACTGCTTCTAACAAACAAGAGAAGAAATGGAAAGCTGGATGGATGCTGATTAAGGACGCAGGGTCTGATTGTTTGAGAGCACGGTACGTTACCTCAATGCATTTTAAAAGTTGTGCTTGATATTGGTAGCTGAAGACTAAAGTTAAAGGAGTCATTAAGGAAGTCTGCTATAGGAGTGGATTATTGCATTGTTTGGAAAACTTGATCATTGGTTTATAATCAAGCATGGCTGATGTAATTGAAGATGAGGGAATCAAGTCTAGTGCCTCAAACACAGATACAGGGATGGAAGACAGTGAACATGCATCCAAATTAAAAAAGGCCAGAAAAGGAAAACTTGCACAATTAACTAAAAGGAAGAATGTAATGATTCATCTTATGGAAGATGTGCCAAGTGCACAGGAAGTTAAAGAAAATCTTCATAAGTATACACAATTGTTAGAAGAGTTTAAATCCTTACACAGAGCTTATCAAGAGCTGTTAAGACAGGATGAAGTGAAAAGGGATGAATGTGAATGGTTTGAACCTATGATCAAAGAAATTAATGCTTTTAATTCTTCTGTCTCCGAGTGGCTATCTGGAGCAACGAAGGCTGCTGAACCCCAAATAGTGGAAGTTGGCCCAAAGGACAGTGTGTCACAAGTCTCCAGTCATGGATCTAAATCGAGAGCTTCTTCTGTTGCTTCTGCAAGGATATGTGCTGAAGCGGAGAGAGCCGCAATCATGGCCAAGGTTGCTGCGCTGAAAGAAAAGCATGACTTAGAAGAGCAAGAGAATGCGCTGCATAAGGAGATACAAGTATTAAAGCAAAAAAGGGAAGCCTTGGAGTTGAGAACACAATTGGCAGTCTCATCAACAAAAATCGCAGTCCTCATGTCTGCTGAAGAAGGATCTATGGTATCCAAGATAACAGCTAAGCAACTATCTCAGCCAGCAGCAGACACACAAGTCAAGCAGTCTAATGAGAACCTACCAAGTGAAGGTAAAGATGCAATGAACGCTTACTTGGCTGAGATGTCCATGAAAAGTGATGCTACAGAGAGTGAGTTTCTTTCTTTAGAAAAGGTCACTAAAGCCTTTTCAATGATGCAAACGCCTAGTGTTCGCCCCAAGGATGGAGTCCACTTTGAGTCCATCTTAGAGAAAGAAGGTATAGGCATTAAGAAAACCAGCTCAGTGCAGACATTAAGTCCTTTTGATTCTTTTAGAAAGGATGGTCCATCTAAAACAAGCGTACCAGAAAAGGCAACTGATCACCTTTTGATGATTCCCAAGGACAGTTTAAGTCATGATGGACTAACAAACATCCTACAGTGTCAAAATGATATAGCATCCATTCTTGCAAGGCAGCAACAACTCTCTTATCTCCCACCTAGAGAAATTCCAGTCTTCAGTGGAGATGTTTTGTCATACAGACCTTTCATCAGAGCTTTCGAATACTCAATCGAGCTTAAGACTGATAGTAGTGCAGATAGGCTATACTTCCTGGATCAGTACACCACTGGCCTCCCCAGAGACCTTGTGAGGAGTTGTCTCCACATGAGTCCAGATAGAGGTTATGAAAGGGCAAAAACTTTGCTACAGGAATATTTTGGAGATGAATTTAAAATCTGTTCTGCTTATATGAAAAAGGCAGTAGAATGGCCTGTCATTAGAGCTGAAGATTTAAAGGCATTACAGGTCTTCGCAATATTCTTGAGGAGTTGCTGTAATGCAATGGAAGAAATGAGTTACTCACATGAAATCAACCTGTCTTCAAACATGAAAATCTTGATCATGAAACTCCCCTACAAACTCAGAGAAAGATGGCGATCTTTTGTGTGCGAATTTCAGGAGACACAGAATAGAAGACCTCAATTCTCTAATCTTGTTGCATTCCTGGAGAGGCAAGTGAGGGTAGCTTCTGACCCAGTTTATGGGGACATTCAGGATACGCGGCCTACCAGAGCTACAGAAAAGCTACCCATTAAAGCTAAGTCCAAGTCTAGTGGAAGCAGCTTTGCAACCAGTGTCTTTACTTCTGCCTCACCTCCCACTCAACAATCAAACAACAAGGATTTATACATATCTTGCTTCCTATGCAACAGCAATCACAAGTTAGAGTGCTGTGGTGCATTTAGGAGAAAGAAACGCCAAGACAAAATTTACTTTTTAAAAGAAAAGGGAATCTGCTTTGGCTGTCTACATCAAGGCCATATCAGCAAACACTGTAGACAAAGGCTTACCTGCACAGTGTGTTCCAAACAGCACCCCAGTGTCCTCCATATCGAGAAGATGGAACAAAAATCAATGCAACAACAAAAAGATGTTACATCTGAAGCAGTACATTTACATTTAGGCATTTGGCAGACGCTCTTATCCAGAGCGACTTACATTTTGATCTCATTATACATCTAAGCAGTTGAGGGTGAAGGGCCTTGCTCAAGGGCCCAACAGAGGCAACTTGGTGGTTGTGGGGTTTGAACCTGGGATCTTCCGAACCGTAGTCCAATGCCTTAACCACTGAGCTACCCCTGGCCCCTAAGCAGTAAACACTGTCGATAGGCTCCCCAAAGCATGTGGGCACATTGGGGCCGGTACTGGGGCCGGTAACGTGCTTTCCGTACTTCCTGTGAAGGTCAAAGCTAAAAAAGGTGAAAAGATCATCACAGTATATGCTTTCATGGACCCAGGTAGCTCAGCTACCTTTTGTACAGAACGCCTCATGTCTCAGTTGAACATGAAAGGTAGAAGAACGAACATCTTGTTGCAAACAATGAGCCATGAGAAGTTATTACCAACATATGTGGTCTCAGGATTAGAAATTGCTGGTCTTGATGGAAACAATTTCATACAGCTACCAGATGTGTTTACACAGAAGGAGATGCCAATCACTGCAGACAATATCCCTACAAAGCAGGATCTTGCTAAATGGCCCTACCTGCACAAGGTCAGTATTCCAGAAATAGACAGCAACATCGAACTGCTGGTAGGAACCAATGCATCAAAGATCATAGAACCCTGGGAGATCATAAACAGTCAAGACAAGGGACCATATGCAGTAAAGACTCTAGTGGGATGGGTAGTCAATGGGCCCTTAAGAAGTGGCAAGTCTACTGCCTCCAATGACTGTCAATCTACCACAGTGAACAGGATATCTGTTGCAAATCTGGAGAAGTTGCTGATTAGTCAGTACAATCATGACTTTAATGAAAGGGCATCAGGGGAAAAGCGTGAACTTTCAATCGAAGACAAAAGGTTCCTTGTTATTGCAAATAAGTCAGTCTCATTAACAGATGGTCACTATACACTTAACTTACCCTTCAGGAAAGACAATATGCAAATGCCTACCAATCGTCATTTTGCCATGCAGCATCTCCATAGCCTAAAAAGAAAGCTCAAAAGAAATGAATCTTTCCACAGTGAATATCCAGCCTTTCTGAATGGTGTCATATCTCAAGGACATGCAGAGGTGGTTCCGCAGCAAGAGAAGGAAGGAGCTGAAGGAAGAACCTGGTATATTCCACATCATACCACCCTAAGAAGAACACACTCAGGGTGGTGTTTGACTGTAGCACAGTATATCAGGGTGTTTCCCTGAACTCAGAGCTTTTGCAAGGCCCCGATCTTACCAACTCATTAATTGGAGTCTTGCCCAGGTTTAGACGTGAACCCATAGCTCTCATGGCAGACATTAGATCTATGTTCCATCAAGTTAGGGTGTCCAAGTCAGACATAGATTTTCTGCGCTTTCTGTGGTGGCCAGAAGGGGACATTGAAAAGGATCCAATAGACCATCGTATGCTGGTACACTTATTTGGAGCCGTTTCCTCACCAAGCTGCGCCAGTTTTGCCCTGCGAAGAACGGCTGAAGATCATCCCAGACCACAGGATGCAGTGCAGCTAACAGCAGACTTGGTGGAGGTCTGCAGTAAAGGAGGATTCCAACTTACCAAATGGGTGAGCAACAACAGAGCTGTGCTATCAACTATAAAGGAGGAAGAAAGAGGAAAAGACATCAGATCCTTGGACCTAGATAAAGACCAATTACCAATTGACCATGCTCTTGGACTTCAGTGGAGTGTGGAAGATGACACCTTCAGGTTTGATATCATAGTTCCTGAAAAACCACACACACGGAGAGGAATTCTGTCAATGGTAAGCTCCGTGTATGATCCACTTGGTATCTTAGCACCTCTCACCCTCCCAGCCAAGCAACTATTACAGCAGTTCTGTAAGCAGGGCTATGGATGGGATGAGCCAATACCTAGGGATCAGTCTAAGCAGTGGAGTAGTTGGATTCAGGATCTTCCAAAATTGGCAGACTTTAGTGTCTCACGCTGTATTAAACCCACTGACTTTGGAAACCCGCAATCCTTACAACTGCACCATTTCGCTGATGCCAGCGAGGTTGGATATGGAACAGTAAGTTATCTTAGGATGGATAATGACTGGGGTAAGATACACGTGTGTTTTATGATGGGAAAAGCGAGAGTTGCCCCTTTAAAGCAAATGACTATTCCAAGACTAGAGTTGGCAGCCGCAGTGTTGTCTGTTAAGGTAGACAAGCTTCTTAAGTCCGAATTGCAGCTCATCCACCAAAGTTCACAGTTTTGGATAGACAGTCAGGCTGTATTAAAGTATATAGCTAATGACAGCACAAGATTTCATACCTTTGTCGCAAATAGAGTTTCCTTTATAAGAGAGAACAGCAGTGTTCAACAATGGAAGTTCATCAACAGCAAGAACAATCCAGCAGACGACGCCTCTAGAGGGCTGAGTGTGCAGAAATTCCTGGACAACCAAAGATGGATTTATGGCCCTGAATTTCTGTGGAAACAAAAGCACACCTGGCCATCAGACTGCACCGAAGCAGTCTTTCTGTCACAAGATGACCCAGAGGTCAAGCATTGCCCTGTTGTGTGTAATATAATTCAAGATGCTACAAGTCCTACTCATAAACTTCTCACTTTCTTCTCAGACTGGACCAAGTTAGTGAAAGCTGTCGCCTGGTATCAAAGGCTTGGAGACGACCTATTACTTTTGGCGGACAAAAGAAAACAACTTTTGACCGACATCACCACTCGTTCTCGTCATCAGAATGTGATGTCCAATCTGCAAGCTTTCAAGGTAAAGCTAGGTAGTCGGTGCATATCCCTGAATGATCTTGAAAGAGCTGAGAGAGCAATTCTATCATTCATTCAAAGGCAGACTTTCCCTATTGAGTATGAAAGGTTAGGAATGGCACCACCTAGTGGTGTTCCTAAAAGGAGCAAGATTTACAAGTTGGATCCTGTGCTGAAAGACGGATTGCTCAGAGTAGGAGGATGGTTATCAAGGGCGGCAATGTCTGAGACCATGAAGTACCCCATCATCCTTCCAAAACAGTCTCACATATCCAGCCTGTTACTTCGCCATATTCATGAAAAGTATGGGCACTGTGGCAGAAATTACATCCTTAGCCAATTACGGAAAAAGTACTGGATTGTCAGTGGAAATAGCGCAGCAAGAAGTATAATCTCAAAATGTGTGCCTTGCAGACGTTTGAAAAATAAGACAGGAGAACAAAAGATGGCAAATTTGCCATACGAAAGAACAGCCAGATCTTCCACCATTCACCAATGTGGGCATGGACTATTTTGGTCCCATAGAAACCAAAAGAGGTAGAAATCTGGTAAAAAGATATGGTGTGCTCTTTACATGTTTGTCTTGCAGAGCTGTCCACCTGGAAATGGCATACTCGCTTGAAACCGACTCCTGCATCCAAATCAGGAGATTTGTATGTAGACGAGGCCAGGTACAGCACATCTGGTCCGACAATGGCACCAACCTAGTTGGTGCTGAAAAGGAGTTGAAAAAGGCTTTGTCCAGCTTTAACAACTATAAGATCCAAAGTGCCATGTTAAACAAAAAAATACAGTGGACCTTTAATCCACCAGGAGCATCTCACTAAGGTGGTGTGTGGGAGAGACTGATCAGGTCAGCGAGATGGGTCCTGAACTCTCTTTTACATGAACAAACACTAACTGATGATGGTCTTCAGACACTATTTTGTGAGGTTGAGGCCATTCTTAACAACCGCCCAATCACCACTACATCCTCTGATCCTTTTGATTTGGAACCTCTTACCCCAAACCACATTCTCCTACTTAACTCCCAACCTATTCTCCCTCCTGGTGAGTTTTCCAAAGCTGACTTGTACACCAGGCACCGGTGGAAACAAGTACAATATCTGGCAGACTTATTCTGGAAAAGATGGGCACAAGAATATAAATAAGAATATAAAAAAAAACGGCAGAAGTGGTCCAAAGTGAGACAAAACATCAACATTGGGGACATCGTGGTGATTGTTGACCCTACCTCCCCTAGGTCGTCATGGCCTCTGGCAAGAGTCCTGGAGACAAAGCCCGATTCCGGTGGATTGGTCCGATCAGTAAAACTTAAAACCAAGACGGGCATCCTAGAGCGTCCAATTACTAAACTGTGCCTGCTGTTAGAAGAGCCACATTAATGACCGAATCAAAAGACTATGAATGTAATGTATGTCTTTCTTTATACTTGATAAACAGTATATTGGCTCCTTTAATATTAAAGATAGTAATTGTTTTATGTTAAGCCTAAAACATTTAGGGGCCGGATGTGTAGGAGCCAAAATTGTGTATGTCACTTTCTGTGTCTTTCTGAGTCACCTCCCTCTAGTGGCTGGGCCTTCAATCTTTTAATGGCAGGTGATACTACCTGGGGGGCGTGGCCAGAGCAGGAAGCTACAGTCTTCGACCGCAAAGGCCAAGGAGAAGCTGCTCTGTTGAAACCTTCATTCATCTTTGCAATCCTTATTTTGATTAACTTTAAGAACCAATGAGCTTTATATTCTTATTTTGTTTGTAATAAACCTTTCCTTATTTCTGGACATCAAAACACTTGTGGACGTGGATTATTCTCCTTGGACAAGTTGGTCAGACACTCTAGCTCAGCCACCATAGTGGTCAATAGGACAAAGAAAGGAAACCACTACACAAATGCTCGTGCTACTGAACTTTCATATTTGTTTGTAGCAAGCATTAAAGTGTATGTGACATAAAAGTATATGTAGGGGATATTTGATTTTTAGTATGTTTTATGATATTCTGTGTGCGTGAGAACAGAATGTTACTTCTTTCTCTTGCCTCGACACAAGCTGCACTTTCAATAAACACATCCTATAGTAGTTTGTGTTAAAGGTCGTAAAACTGTTAAACGCTCGTAAATGCAGAGCTACTCCCAATTTTATGTTCTTCTTTACCTTATCTTTTCTAAACATTCCTGACCAAATGTAAACACTTCTGCACCCTTTTCTTTGGTTCTTTGTGTGTGTGTGTGTGTGTGTGTGCGTATATATACTCCTCTCTCCCACAATAAACTTGGAACGTCTCACTGAGCACGGACTTGTGTATTATTGAGGGGTTCCCTGGATCCAGGCGGGAAGCAAAATACTGGCTGAGCACTGACTAGACGGGGTCTAGCAAAAACAAGAAATCCTTACAATTTGGGGGCTCTATCCGGGATACCTCTAATCAGGTGAGTGCTGCTTTTTTATTTTTTTCTATAAGGATAGAGCAAGCACGCTCCCTGGTTTTTGGTATCTGGACCATATATAGTACGGGGGAGGATTGTCTTTTGGCTTTTACGCCAGTATAGCGCGCGCTCGCTTCTGAAAAGTTCCTTGAACTGAAGCATAGTGTGGAAGCTGTATTCTGTTGCCCGCTCTGTTTTTTTTTTGTCTTTGTTGAGCTCTTTTTGTTGTCTTTTGTTGTTGTATTGTGTGTTTTTTGTTGAAGATATTGGTTCTTTCTGTCGCGAGTTAATTCACATTTATAAAATGGGTAATAAGAACACAACTACTTATCCAAAGCCGGACCCAGAAGAGGTTCCGCGCGACTGGATGAATAGGTGTGGACTCACTTATTTTACCACACCTTGGCTTGATAATTTATCAGGGTGGATGAACCACAATTTCAATTTTTAACCTATCCACGCGGAGGTACTTTTAAGCCTCAATATCTAGCCTCTGCTTACTCTCAGATATATGAGGGTATGGGTGACCCAGGATGGGATTATCCTTACATGGGTTCATGTTATCAAAAATGGGTAGAAATGAAAGCTCTTTGGCTTAGACATACCTCTAGCTCAAGCCTCAAGCTCTTTGGCTTAGACATAAATACTTAGACATAAAAGAAACTAAGATACAGAAGAAAAAGATTCCAAAGGTCACATCCGAAACTATATTCAAGCCGCCAATTCATTCAACCTTTCCGATCCCTCCTCCATATCATGTTGACATAGAAACATCAGCATCTAACCAACAAATAATTGAGAAAATTTATCCTAATTTGAATCCCACTAATCCTTTTGTGAGCTGCCCATCTGTGCCTGTCTCTCCCGTACCCACAAAACCGTGCTCACCTTCGTCGGAAGTGTGTGCCTCAGGAAAGGGAAAGACTCCCAAGAAGGTGTCAGGATGAACTCCTGACAGCCCTCTTTCGGATGATCCCGAGGATACTGATGGTGAGCATTTTGATAACTCGGACGATGAAGGTCCGGATGAGAGGTCTCGCCCCAAACCTTGACAAGAAAACACTGCGTTTGTTTTCTCTATGGGACCAAAGGGTCCAAAAATCCTTCCACCATCCGTAAGCACGCTGAAGGACATTATTAAGATTCTCCCTTCTCCCAACAAACCTTTGCATTTTGTTGATATGCTGATAAAGGCTTCCAGGCACTGTCAGCTCGTGGGTGCGGATTATCGCTTTATTTTGCAATCGGTTTTGGGAGATGGGTACGATGAGGCTGATTTGATAAAGACGGTAAAATGTTTAGATCCTGAAAAAGACAGATGGACTGTAGTGGTGAAACATGAAGACGTAGAGGGAGGGGGGAGACGAAAAAAGAAGGAATATGATTTTCTTTGGGGTAATTCTAATGAGGCTATGAAACTTTTAAAAGTACTTTTAAAAAAACTACTTATCTTCTTGCACGTCAACAAGCTAGTCAGGGTCTGTCACAGGTAACTAATTGTAAACAAGAAAAGAGTGAGACCACATCCAGGTTTCTGGAGAGGTTTCGAGAGACCTGGACCCTTTTGGGTGGTATGCCCCTCCCTGAAGAAAACCCTAACCCACTTTTCCTTACCACCTTCTTGAATAATTGTCGACCAGAAATCATGAAGATTTTAAGGTTTCAATTGTCAGACCGTTCTACAACAACTATTAAAAAATTAGGTGAGCGTATGAGAACACTGGAAGGAGACAGTATTTTAGAAAACAGACAAGTGGCATGTTTGTTTGTGGAGAGTGAAGGACACAGAGGTGAAAAAAAGGGGGTTAGAGGAGGCCGAGGAGGCTGTGGAAGAGGTAGAGGAGGTCTGCAGGGTCAGAGTGCACCCCGTAGATCTGGTTATTGTTATTATTGTTATAAAGAAGATCATTGGGCTCGTGAATGTCGCACGAAGGCCCTTGATGAGGGACGTAGTGGACAAAATGTGTACAATCGATTGAATGATGATCAGTGGCATGATGCTAATAAGGTGTTTTCTCCTAATCCTTCACAGCAGCCACCACAGCGAGTACAACAGCAGCAGCAATATAGACCCAATCCCTTCTCAGGGATGCAGGTAGGAGCATATGATGCATAGGGATGCCCGCAGTGTTCCAGCCCCGCGATGTTACTTTGTACTTTCGAGTCACCTCAGGTTAATGAGTTGCCCTTTATAGAATTGTGTATTGATGGTTCTGTATTCTCTTTTTTGGTGGATACAGGAGCTACAATGTCATCTTTAGGTCGTGATTATGAGGGACCGCTCTCGAATAAAAGTATCAGCTCTGTGGGAATTGAAGGGGTTGCTCAACGAAATTATTTCACTCCTCAGGTAACTGTAACATGTCCTTTAGATAAGGGAATTCATCTCTCTCATCGTTTTGTCTGTATGCCTGATTGTCCTTTTAATCTGCTAGGACGCGATTTAATGAGCAGATTACACATGTCCTTGACTTTTTCTGGCGCAAAACTCACTGTTGAAGTGCCTGATTCAGTTCCTTTTTCCCACCTCACAAATATGCGTGTAAATAATTGTTTCCTTTCTTCACAGAACAGCTCTATTCCTGCTGCCCTTCAATGTGTGCCGAGCAGTCTGTGGGCTGAACATAAGGATGAGGTGGGGTTAGTACACTGTGTTCCTTATGAAGCTAAATTAAAACATTTGCAACCTGTGTACATCAAACAATATCCACTCTCCGAGGCCAAGGCCTCAGGAATAGATGAAATTTTAAGCTCATTGCTCAAGCAGGGTGTTGTTAAATCATGTGCTTTCTTATCTAAAACTTTAGATGCTGTGGCACAAGGTTTGCCTGCCTGTCTCAGGGCTGTGGCCGCCTGTGCGGTGATGGTACAGGATGCTGAAAAGATTGTTCTCTCTAATCCTTTAATTTTGTATTCTCCACATCAGGTTAAACAAGTGCTGCAGAACATTCAAACACAACACATGACGGCTCAGAGACGGTTTGGGTATGAGATTATCCTGTGTTCTACAAGTAACTTAGAGATAAAAACCACCTCTTCTTTTGACACCCTCGGATATGCTCTGGCACGCTTGATCAATGCACAGGACGACACGCTAATAGACACAGATCATGACTGGTGTTCAGAGATTATTCACTCCACTAGTATACGTCCTGATCTATCTTCTACTCCATTAACAACTGGTGACACTTTGTTTGTAGATGGTTCCTGTTCAAAACCATATGATGGGAAATTTCTCTGTGGTTATTCTGTGTGTGCACTGCCAGATATAACCATTGAAGATTACTCTCTCCCTTTCTCATCTGCTCAGGCAGCTGAACTTTTTGCTCTAACTCGTGC
This sequence comes from Channallabes apus, assembly GCA_030522415.1. NCBI lineage: Eukaryota > Metazoa > Chordata > Actinopteri > Siluriformes > Clariidae > Channallabes > Channallabes apus. Next base: position 38,916,190 of record CM060107.1, on the reverse strand, counting down.
TTGTGTTCTTTCTTATGGAACGATATCGCGGACAATATTCAAATGCAATTGCAAATAGCATTTGCAATTGCGTTTCCCATATGTGGACGCACAAAGTGTGCCATAATTCAAATGCAATTGCAAACTTTGCATTACCGTTTGCTGTTTCGCCTTCGCGAGCGCACACTGACTGCCAAATTTCAAATGAAAAAGAAAAGTCCATTTGCATTTGTATTTCCCAGGTCTTACACGTCATGAACCTGTCATATTTAAATAGCTAAATCAATTATCACGTTTGCTTTTTCACTTTCTCTGCGCCGCGCGTCAAGCCGGCCAAAATTCAAACGCAATCGCTAATCCATTTGCAATTGCATTTCCAACACGTTACACAGAAACCTGTCAATCAGCGTCAGGGGCGGGTCTATACTGTGGGGCGGGATTGTATGGGGAGTGACGTCACTCGCACTCGCCGACCAAGAGGGGGATATTTGAGCACTGGAGGTGAACCGAGATTATCTCATTTGTTTATCAAGAAATAAACACACAAAAATGACAAATCGCATATTTTCTTGCTCCGGAGTGGACAGAGAAGTTTTTACAAATAAAAATATTTTTAGATCTTCTCCTGTTACAGCCTGCTGGAGCTAAATCTTTCAGAAATGCTGCGTACCGGTGTTATGCCTCCCTGCCACGGATTGCCCCTCCAACATAACCTCTATCAAATATTATATTACAACATAAATTAATAGCTTTATGATTTACAAATTGCACCAAACGAATTTGATAATAAAATAATCTATATAAAAAAAAAACACATGTAGTATAGGGGGGAAATATATTAATTATATATTTTTTTCATATACAACCCCTGGCAAAAAGTATGGAATCACCCCTCTCAGAAGATGTTCATTCAAATGTTTAATTGTGTAGAAAAAAAACAAGCACATACATGCCACAAAACTATTTTCACTCAACAATCCAAACTTCTGGCTGTATAAAACACTTAAAAAAAAAAAAACAAAGAAAGATAACTATAGTCAATGACGACTGTTTTGACAACTCAAACAGAGGAAAAAAATATGGAATCACTGGGAAGTTTGATAATTCTCTCCTTTGTCAACTGACATCTCTCATGTTGGAGCTATGCGTTATGTCAATCATCTTGGTTCAACACATCCCTAATGTGTGCAAGCACTCTTTTTTAACTGTAGACTAATTAGCAGTTGTAATCAGATACAGGTATTTGTTTTAGAAATGCAAAGTGCATGGTGATTCCATATTTTTTCCCTCAGATTTGTGTGATTCCATATTTTTTTCCTCTGTTTGAGTTGTCAAAACAGTTGTCATTGACTATAGTTATCTTTCTTTTTTTTAAAGTGTTTTCTACAGCCAGAAGTTTGGATTGTTGAGTGAAAATAGTTTTGTGGCATGTATGTGCTTGTTTTTTTTCTACACAATTAAACATTTGAATGAACATCTTCTGAGAGGGGTGATTCCATACTTTTTGCCAGGGGTTGTATATGAAAATAATATATAATTAATATTGTAGCGTTTTTCAACACTAAGCAGGGATCTTGGAGGACGAGTGAGCTTGGTGGCTACCCAATGTAATGACTGGGAGTATTTTATTATCTCTCAGCACAAGCACACATACACAGGTCAAGCACACACACCCACATGCTTAAACATGGCCGAAGCCACTAACCTAAAACCAACATCCCACCCATGGTGAACACAAACATCATGCTGGACCAAAGCCGGCGATCGCCAGCCCCGCCCACGCCACACTGCCCCCACCCGAGCTGTGACCGTCCCCGGTCACCCCTAATCCTTCAGTCTCTGAGACGTGCAGGCGGTCGGCGCTGGCGCTGTGAACGCCGGAGCCCTGCTGTAGTCGACATGTGAACATTAACCTGAGGCGGCCGGGCCTCTGCAGCAGTCGCCGTCTCACCGGCATGCGGCTGGTAGGGAGCGAGACGGTCTCAGTGAAGCACAATCATCCGCGCCCGCCCCGCCAGCCGCACCCGGTAGACGACATCCGAAAGTTGAGCGATCACCGTACAGGGTCCCACCCAGTGTGACATAAGTTTGGGTGATAGCCCTCTCTTCCTTCTCGGGGAATAAACCCATACCTGCTCTCCCGGCTCAAAGTCTCGCCCCCGGCTGTGAGTGTCATAAACCCGGCGCTGCTTAACACCGGCGTCCGCCAAGTGTTTGCGCGCTAACTCGTGAACCCGGAACAGTTTTTCTTTTAAAGAACAAAAATAATCCAACCCCGGTGCCGTGGGTAAATCCGACTGTGGCGGTGGCCCGAAAACGAGGTCCACTGGAGTGCGCAGCTCGCGTCCAAACATGAGAACAGCTGGCGTTAGCTGCGATGACTCCTGTACTGCCGTGCGATATGCCCAAAGAACGAGAGGCAAATGTTCGTCCCAATCACGTTGCCGATCGCTGGTAAGTAGGGCGAGTTGTGTGGTGAGCGTCCGATTAAAGCGCTCCACGAGGCCGTCACTTTGTGGATGAAGCGGCGTGGTGCGGGTCTTTTTCACCCCGAGGCGTTCGCACACCGCCGCAAACACCTCCGCCTCGAAGTTGCGCCCCTGATCGCTGTGCAACTGCTCTGGAGCGCCGAACCGGCTGAACACCTCATCCACTAGTACTCGGGCCGTGGTGGAGGCGCTCTGATCAGGCACAGCGAAAGCCTCCGGCCACTTGGTGAAGTAATCCACAACGACCAGCACATAACGGTTACCCCGATCGGAAACGGGGAACGGTCCAAGAATGTCCACGCCCATACGCTCCATGGGCGCCCCCACCCGAAAGTCCTGCAGCGGGGCTCGCGAGCGCTGGGTAGGGCCCTTCTTCGCCGTGCAGGAGTCGCATCTGTGAACAAAGAGTTCACTATCAGTGTGACAGCCCGGCCAGTAGAAGCGAGCGCGCAACCGCCGCAGAGTTTTTGTCACACCGAAGTGTCCTGAACCCGTATGCCCATGAACCAACCCCAGCACACATGCCCGCAAAGTTTTTGGTACCAGAAGCTGGAAACATTCGCCAGCGCCGCACGGCCGCTCCCAGTAACCCTTGCCGCAATGCTAGGCCGGTGAACTGTGAGTGCAGAGCTTTCGCCTCTAACCCCAGGTGAATGATTGCAGTATAATCCGGTCTCCGGCCCGCTTTAACCCAACCCAGAACTTGATGCAGAACCGGATCGCTCTCCTGCTCGGCCGCGAGCTGTTCACTGTCCAGCTGTGGCACAGGTGAGATGACTGTGGGAGGTGCCCTAGGCGAGGCAGTGACTCGGCTGCACGCTGGAATGGTCAGCTGATCACCCCCGGGGGGTCCAGGGGACTGAACGGAAAGGAAGTTGGGCGCCAGTGGTTCCGGAGGTTGGCCTACGTCGCAACCGCGCTCTTCGACCCGCTCGCAGTACCGACAACGCGCTTCGCTGCATGGTCGGCGCGACAACGCGTCGGCGTTAGCGTGTAGCTTCCCGGCTCGGTGTTGAATGGTGAAGCTATAATCCTGTAGGCGCTCCAGCCAACGCGCTAACTGCCCCTCAGGTTCTTTAAAGCTAAGCAGCCACACCAACGAAGCGTGATCGGTCCGCAGCAGGAAGGTTTGCCCGTATAAATATGGCCGGAAGTGTTTTAGCGCCGCGACGACAGCTAACAGCTCGCGCCGCGTGACGCAATAATTCCGCTCGGGCCCAGACAACGCGCGGCTGAAATATGCGACAACCCGCTCTTGGTTACCGGAAACCTGAGACAGTACGGCCCCCAGCCCTACATCGCTCGCGTCTGTATCAAGGGTGAACGCGCGCGCTGCATCCGGATAGCCGAGGACGGGACACGTGACCAAAGCTTCGCACAACCGAGCGAACGCGCGCGCATGTACAACCTCCCAGCGGAACGGCTGGTTCTTTTTCGTCAACCCATGCAACGGATTTGCGACGGTGGCGAAGTCTTTCACGAACCGGCGGTAGTACGAGGCTAACCCGAGGAAAGTGCGCAGCTGTGACACATTTACTGGTTCTGGACAATTCTGTACTGCAGCGATTTTGTTTGGGTCGGTAGCAATCCCGTTCGCACTAATTATGTGGCCCAGAAACGCGGTCTCTCGACGCAACAGCTGGCATTTCCCCGGATTGAGCCGCAAGTTCGCCCGTCGGATAGCCAAAAATACCATCCGGAGATTAGCTAGCGCGACCTCAAACTCCTTGCCGTGCACTAGCAAATCATCCAGATAGACGACGCAACGGTTACGAGGGATATCCTCCAACACTTTCTCCATCAACCGTTCAAACGTCGCCGGAGCGTTGCATAGGCCGAAAGGCATACGCCGGAATTGCCACAGCCCGTGCCCGATCGAAAACGCGGTTTTAGGGCGGTCTTCCGGAGCGAGCTCTACTTGCCAATACCCGCTACGCAGATCTAATGAACTAAACCAAGCCGAGCCTGCGACATGCTCCAGCGCATCATCTATCCCCCCGGGTGTGTGCTACTTTCACATGCGGCTGTGGTTTCGGTGTTAGCAACCTAGCTCTGCCAAAATCCCCCCAAAGAGTCCCGTCCGTTAGGCTGAGCACCGCCCCCCACTTTTCCAAAATGTCTAGCCCCAATATACAGCCATCTTCAATGTTCCCCAGCAAAAAATCATGAACATAGTTGTGCTCACCTATGTTGATTCGCACCGAGCGACGAGCCCGTATCTTCAAATGGCTCCCAGACACGGTGCGGATGCTGAGGGTTGGTTTGGGCACTTTGCCAGCGCGCTTGCATGGTCCCAATACTCCGTTGCGGAGTAGTGAAACAGTGGAGCCGGTGTCCACAAGCGCACGCAGCGGGACGCCGTCTAGCACACAATCCACGTAGATCCCAGCGTGTTGTCCCACACGTCCCGAACGGAGATCGACTCCGCCAATTGGGGAAACAGAATCATCCACGGGAGGTGGCTTCCCCTCGCTGCCTCCTGGTCCTAGTTTAACGGCTGCTGGGGTACGTTGTCCTCGCGCCTCGAACTGTTAGGGCCGTAATACTGCGGTCCCGGGCCTCTGCGTCGCCGCGGAAGTTCAGCGTCTTGCTCGTAGCCTGGCCGTGACGGGTAGCCCTGTCCCCGGCCAGGTTCACCTCCCGAGCGCCCCCTAGTGGCGGGAGGTAGCTCGGCTCTTTCGCCGCCATGCTCGACCATGATGGGTTCAGCGCGCTCGGCCTCGCGCAGTGCCTCGGCCAGAGAACTGGGTGCCGCCAACCGAATGTGCTCGCGGAGCCGCAGCGGTCGGAGCCCCCGGAGGAATGCACGACGAGCTAGCTCTTCCTGCTGGTCGTGCCCGAAGTCAGGATAGCCCCGCCGCGCGAGGCATCGCACGTCCATTGCAAACGCGCCCAGCGGCTCTGAAGCGCGCCGCTCGCGGACCGCGAGCTCTTCGCCAGCCGCTTCTCTGCGGTCACCCGTGCCGAACCGGAAGTGGAGCGATTCCCGCAGCTTCGCCCAGTCGTTCCGCTCCTCGGCCCGGAGGTCCTCGAGCACCCGGAGTGCGTCGCCCTCAAGCGAGAGTGCTACGCGGACCGCGATTTCCGCTGGGGACCAGCCCGCGAGATTGGCGGCGAGCTCTACCTGCGCAAAAAATGCGTAGGGTTCGACGGCGCCGTTATAGAAAGGAAGGCGCAGCTGTAAGTCACCTCGCCGGTTAACGGTGCACGGGGCTTGGTCTGTGGGAAGCTCCGCCCCGAGATCCAGTGCCGGGACCCTCATCTCGCCGCTCTGCTTTCGCCGCGCTGCTTTCTTTGTGCTGGCACCGTCCGGAAGGTGTTTCCTCTGCAGGAGTTCTGCTGCCACTCGGCGGCCCTCTTTGATCTTCTTCAGATCCTCCGCCGTTCGCTCCAACTCGGAGATCTCCATCCCACTTCTGACACCAATGTAGCATTTTTCAACACTAAGCAGGGATCTTGGAGGACGAGTGAGCTTGGTGGCTACCCAATGTAATGACTGGGAGTATTTTATTATCTCTCAGCACAAGCACACATACACAGGTCAAGCACACACACCCACATGCTTAAACATGGCCGAAGCCACTAACCTAAAACCAACATCCCACCCATGGTGAACACAAACATCATGCTGGACCAAAGCCGGCGATCGCCAGCCCCGCCCACGCCACAATATATTTCCCCCCTATACTACATGTGGTTTTTTTTTTATATAGATTATTTTATTATCAAATTCGTTTGGTGCAATTTGTAAATCATAAAGCTATTAATTTATGTTGTAATATAATATTTGATAGAGGTTATGTTGGAGGGGCAATCCGTGGCAGGGAGGCATAACACCGGTACGCAGCGTTTCTGAAAGATTTAGCTCCAGCAGGCTGTAACAGGAGAAGATCTAAAAATATTTTTATTTGTAAAAACTTCTCTGTCCACTCCGGAGCAAGAAAATATGCGATTTGTCATTTTTGTGTGTTTATTTCTTGATAAACAAATGAGATAATCTCGGTTCACCTCCAGTGCTCAAATATCCCCCTCTTGGTCGGCGAGTGCGAGTGACGTCACTCCCCATACAATCCCGCCCCACAGTATAGACCCGCCCCTGACGCTGATTGACAGGTTTCTGTGTAACGTGTTGGAAATGCAATTGCAAATGGATTAGCGATTGCGTTTGAATTTTGGCCGGCTTGACGCGCGGCGCAGAGAAAGTGAAAAAGCAAACGTGATAATTGATTTAGCTATTTAAATATGACAGGTTCATGACGTGTAAGACCTGGGAAATACAAATGCAAATGGACTTTTCTTTTTCATTTGAAATTTGGCAGTCAGTGTGCGCTCGCGAAGGTGAAACAGCAAACGGTAATGCAAAGTTTGCAATTGCATTTGAATTATGGCACACTTTGTGCGTCCACATATGGGAAACGCAATTGCAAATGCTATTTGCAATTGCATTTGAATATTGTCCGCGATATCGTTCCATACTTTCTGAAGGAAAAGATGTCACTATATACACTGATTCTTGTTACGCTTTTGGTATCGCCCATGACTTTGGCCGCATCTGGCAATCCAGGGGTTTTCGTTCTGCTGAGGGTAAGCTAATTTCTCATTCTTCCCTTGTTCAGGATTTAATAGATGCATGCCATCTACCTGGTACTCTTGCTATTGTTAAAACTAAGGCTCATTCTTCTGGTGACTCTATGGAAGTGCGAGGGAATTCGCTAGCTGATCGTATTGCTAAAAAAGCAGCTCAAAAACAGATTTTCTTTCCTGATTCTGGTTCTGATTTGATCAATACATCTTTTCTTGCTAGCTCTTTGATTCCCGATGTACATTTATTGTCTTTGCAAGCTTCAGCCACGCCGAATGATTCCTCTTTTTGGCAAGCTCAGGGTGCTTACGTTGCTTCTGATGGTTTATGGTATTGTGCTGATGGCCGTTTGTGCCTGCCGTCTCATTGTCTTCCGTTCCTCGTGCACGATGTGTAACACCGTGGAACTCAGGGGCAAAAGGGGGGTTAAGGAAGATATGAAAAAACTCTTTTGCATAGCTAACATGCTTGGAACAATAGATTTATTAATATCTAGATGTTTGGTGTGTGCTCAGAATAATGTGACAAAGGGTTTAGGTAAACACGAAAGTCTTCTGTTACCTACTGCTCCGTTTGCAGAGTGGCAAATTGATTTTACACATATGCCTGCATGTGGCCCATTCAAATATCTTCTGGTTTTGGTAGACAAGTTTTCAAGGTGGGTGGAAGCTTTCCCGTGTGCTCGAGAGAATGCAAAGGTGGTGACCCGAGTCTTAGCGAAAGAAATAATACCTCGTTATGGCGTTCCTCATGCTATTGACTCGGATAAAGGAACACCTTTTACATCACAGGTAACACAGAATTTGTGTAAATATCTTTCACTGTCCTGGCATTTTCACATTCCTTATCATCCACAGTCATCAGGTATAGTAGAAAGAACAAATAGGTCACTGAAAGAAAAACTGACTAAAGCAATGCAAACTATGGGGAGTAAAAACTGGGTTGATCTGTTACCTGCTGTTCTAGCTGAAATGAGAATGACACCAAGAAAAGATGTGCACATGTCACCACATGAAATTATATTTGGCAGACCTTTTCCCGTGCCATGGAGGAAAGGCAAACCCGCGATAGGAACAACTGATCTTGATGTACATATTGCTGAATATTCTGCTGCTCTAATAGATACTCTGAACAAACATTATGAACAAATTGCTAATGTGACTCCAGTACTCTCAACAAAACCCACACATCCTTTTAATATGGGAGATACTGTTCTGGTAAGATCTTTGACCCCCAGAAAACTGGGAGATTGTAAATATGACGGACCAGCAGAAATAATCGCAATTACTCGTACTGCTGTCCTAACTGATCTTTTTCCACAGTGGATCCATGCTACTAGGCTGAAGAGATGTCCTGTCGGTGTGAGATCAAAGGATGAATAAATGTTTGTGTATTATTATCTTTCTTTCTCTGTGATTTTGTTGTTTCCTAGACTGAAGACATGCTGCAGTGATGACCAACCCGTGACGTGACACAGATGGATTGTCTTGGGTTGCCACGGGACGACTTCACTATTGCTATTAGTTTACCATTGTGGTGTCTTAGCGCCTCGTAAGGTGGGACGAGTGCAGATTGGGCGTGCCCGCACTCTGAGCACTGTAGCGTCAAGAAAGGCAATAGTTCACCACTAGTAGTTATTTATATGTTTGACATTGCGAACAAGATTTTTCACACACACACAGGTTTACACTCAACCTGTTATATCTCTGTGTATTCTTTTGGTCACACTTCATTCTGTAGAGTTTATAGAACAGCACTTGGAGTATGGTGGTAACCTCTCCTGCCTTAGAATGAAGTTTCTTTTTGTCCTCTTAATCTTGAATGAGAGATTGTTGTACAACATAGTGCAACCTCATCCACATGATAATGGTTTATGATTCGCTAATTGGACCGCTAAGCGATATACCAATGATTCAGACCTGTTGTGTCTTTTAGGTTCATGCATTCTTCGCTGTGTGCAAAATCTTTTGTATAAGTATGTTTTAGGTTATGTTCCTGCGCCGTGTCTGATGACCTATTATCCGCCGGCGACTTCTTGAAAGTTCTGAGTTTTATTCAACGATGTTTCTTATGAATAAAAGGGGGGAACTGTAGGGAATATTTGATTTTTAGTATGTTTTATGATATTATGTGTGCGTGAGAACAGAATGTTACTTCTTTCTCTTACCTCGACACAAGCTGCACTTTCAATAAACACATCCTATAGTAGTTTGTGTTAAAGGTCGTAAAACTGTTAAACGCTCATAAAGGCAGAGCTACTCCCAATTTTATGTTCTTCTTTACCTTATCTTTTCTAAACATTCCTGACCAAATGTAAACACTTCTGCACCCTTTTCTTTGGTTCTTTGTGTGTGTGTGTGCGTATATATACTCCTCTCTCCCACAATAAACTTGGAACGTCTCACTGAGCACGGACTTGTGTATTATTGAGGGGTTCCCTGGATCCAGGCGGGAAGCAAAATACAGGCTGAGCACTGACTAGACGGGGTCTAGCAAAAACAAGAAATCCTTACAGTATATTGTAATATATTTGTAATATTGTGCTATCCGCTAGCAAACTTTAGCGATTTTTTTGCAAACGTTTCTTTACAGAACATCACCATAAACACAAGACTAGAGGTAATATACATATAATGAAAACTTGTCATAAAAATCTTTATTAATGGCAAAAATTAACATTTATGTCTCTGCTTGCTCGAGTGAGCAGCCATGTTGAAAATTTCGCTTAGCCCTTCGTTTGAAGTGAGGTCCTGAAAAATCTTCGTTTGGAGGGCTATCTGGCCCTTCCCCTTCCCCCTACCCCTCCAAACAAAAGAGAAATGAGACACCACTACCCCTGCACGTGAATGCGCCAAATGGAAGGGTAGGGGGAAGGGGTAGAATTGGGATTCAGCCTTATTATTGGAGCAATAAAATTTACTTAAAATCTATGTGTCCAAATTGTTACGAGGATTTTATCAAGTAAAAAAGTAAGTTCTTTTTTTCAGTGCATGGGTGAACACGATGATTTAAGAATGTAATTAAATATTAAATATATATATATTGTGTGTGTGTGTGACCGGTGCAAGGGCGTCAACTCGCACGTGCTATTCCATTGTCACTCATACTGCTGTAGATTTTAGAGCCCTAAAAAAGCATTCGCTAGTTAGTAAGTAAGTAAATAAAAGACAAATGAATAAATAGTTTTAAATTATATATATAATGGAAATATGTACAGTGGGAGCCACGTCAAACAGCCGCCTGGAGCATGACGGCTCCATGGCAGGTTCATGAAGGGTTAATGGACGCTTCGTGCATGGAATGTGATCCCCCGCGATGACGCAATTAACAATGCCCCGCCCCATAAACGCCCCCATTCGCTTTCTAAAAAGATGGTTGCAATGCCGTATAATTCCGTTAATGAAAAAATCAATAATATCAGGAAGAAAATAATGGAGGTTCAACCTCTAATAGTATCTCACGATCCAGTTCAGCCAATAGCTTCACATTTAGATTTTCACTGCTTTACAGGTATAGGACAGGAAGAGCTGTATAAACTCATCACCTCGGCTAAATCAACAACGTGCCTGTTAGACCCAATCCCAACCAGATTTTTAAAAGAAGTGATGCTTACGGTTGGAGAGCCACTCCTAAACATTATTAATTCTTCATTACATCTAGGTCACGTCCCTAAAACTTTCAAGTTAGCAGTTATTAAGCCGCTTCTTAAAAAATCTAATTTGGACGCGAATGAAATAACAAATTACAGACCGATTTCAAACCTCCCGTTCATATCAAAAATACTAGAAAAAGTAGTATCAGCTCAAATTTGCACATTCTTGCAGGATAACAACATCCTTGAAGAATTTCAGTCAGGTTTCAGGCCCCATCATAGCACAGAAACTGCACTAGTTAAGATTACAAACGACTTGTTTTTAGCTTCAGACCAAGGCTGCATCTCATTGCTAGTCCTGCTTGATCTTAGTGCTGCATTCGACACTATAGATCATAATATTCTCATAGATCGCTTACAAAATTATATAGGTATTCAGGGACAGGCATTAAAATGGTTTAGATCTTACCTGTCTGATCGCTACCATTTTGTAGATCTAAATGGAGAACCGTCTGGTGTAATGCCAGTGAAATATGGGGTCCCACAAGGGTCAGTTTTAGGACCTCTGTTGTTCTCAATATACATGCTTCCCTTGGGTAACATCATTAGAAGACATGGGATTAGTTTCCATTGTTATGCTGATGATACCCAATTATATATCTCAACCAAACCAGACGAAATACCTAAGTTGTCTAGATTAACTGAGTGTGTCCAGGACATAAAAGATTGGATGACCAATAACTTTCTTTTATTAAATTCAGATAAGACAGAGATATTACTTATTGGCCCAAAAACCAGCACACAACAGCTTTCACAATTCAGCTTGCGCTTAGAAGGATGTACTGTTATTACCAGCTCAGCAGTAAAAGATCTGGGAGTAATATTAGACAGTAACTTGTCTTTTGAAAATCACATTTCAAATATCACAAAAACAGCCTTTTTCCATCTTCGAAATATTGCTAAACTTAGGAACATCTTATCCGTATCTGATGCAGAAAAACTAGTTCATGCATTCATGACCTCCAGACTGGACTATTGTAATGCATTACTAGGTGGTTGTCCTGCATCCTCAATAAACAAGCTTCAGTTAATCCAAAATGCAGCTGCCAGGGTTCTCACTAGATCCAGAAAATATGATCATATAACCCCAATATTATCATCCCTGCACTGGCTACCTGTTCAGTTTAGAATAAATTACAAAATAGTATTACTTGCATACAAGGCCTTAAATGGTTTAGCTCCCACATACCTAACCAGTCTTCTGATGCGCTACAATCCACCACGCGCCTTAAGATCACAAAGCTCCGGACTTCTGGTAGTTCCCAGAATTTCAAAATCTACAAAAGGGGGTAGGGCTTTTTCATATTTAGCTCCAAAGCTTTGGAATAGCCTTCCAGACAGTGTTCGGGGAGCAGACACGGTTTCTCAGTTCAAAAGTAGACTCAAGACGCGTCTTTTTAATCTGGCATACACATAACTCATCCCAGTACTCATACTCCAGTACACCTATACCGAATGGCAACTACGCTAATCTCCCCATCTGTTCTGTATTTCTCTACCCATCCCGAGGCATCGGGAGATTTTGCCAGCTTCAGTAGACAAAGGCCGACCCTGCGAGGTTCCTGAGGCATCCAGAGAAGGACCAGCTCCAGCTGGATTCAGCTTTATCATGGTTGGAGCTACACATGCTGCTCCTGTGCTTCCAGTGATCCAGACCTCATCTGCCCTCTGCACCTACTGACTCATCCCTATGCTGAACTGGTCTTCATGTCAATTTAAATAATTTCTGTCATATTGAATTTTCACCTGCACAACACACAAGATGTTATATCATTTCTATCTGTTGTCGCCCAAATGAGGATGGGTTCCCAGTTGAGTCTGGTTCCTCTCAAGGTTTCTTCCTAATGCCATCTCAGGGAGTTTTTCCTTGCCACCGTCGCCGTCACCCTTGGCTTGCTCATCAGAGAAATTTCATTCATTCGTCTCATTATTATCTGCACATTTTTCTCACACATCCACACTTCCAATTATTTTCTTTTCTATAATTATTATTATTATTTGTTTTTATTTATTTATTTTCTATTATTATTATTATTTTATTTATTTATTTATTATTATTATTATGATTTGTTAAATTTCTTTAATTTTTGTGAAGCTGCTTTGAGACAATGACCATTGTTAAAAGCGCTATATAAATAAAATTGAATTGAATTGAATTGAATTCCGCCAGATGGAGCATTGACTGGCACAGTTAACTGCAGTGTCCAGGAAGCCCAATACTGTATCTTTAATATACAGACAGTTCTTGTATTGTCAACATAGTTTCATAAATAGATGACGTGGTAAAAAAAACAACAACAAACCGATTAATAAAACAGATTTGTTAAATCACTCAATACACAACCCATGATGATTATGCTATTTATTATTTAAAAATTAGTTAGTGAAATATTTTTTAAGACATTCTGAAATGATCCTTAAAGACACGGTAGCGTCTGTAATATGTCTATACCGATCATTGTAGGTACGGAATAAACACGCGGGCTATGTACATTATTTTACATTACGGTGTATTTTACCTAGTTCCATTTAATATACTGGTAGATAATATTTTGCTGCAAAATAAAGCTCAAAATGTAATGTCTGCTTGGGATTGTTTTCGTTATTTTTTTGATGATGTTTTCGTTGATTTTTTTTTTCACTGATAGTCAACAAGTGGCATAAGAAAGGCAATTAATGGCGCATGCAACCTGGAATAAGTATCTGCCCATATGGATCAGTATTTCTTTAGTCATTTAATCATGCATAATGCTCCCCCATCAAAAGATCTGATGGGGCATTAATCACTTATCACAACTGTGAATGGATGCGGCAGCAGAGACAGATTAAATCCCCATAAACACTTGGAAACAATAGTAAAAAAGTTCCAGAGGCTTAGCGCCTGTTATACTAATGTATTTTTACTGATTTTTTACTGCTTATATTTCGTTTTTCATTCATTCATTCATCATCTATACCGCTTTATCCTGTGATCAGGGTCGCGGGGGGCCCAGGAGGCTTTCGGGCACAAGGCAGGGTACACCCTGGACAGGGTGCCAATCCATCGCAGGGCACACACACATTCACACAATACGGGCAATTTGGGAACGCCATTTAGCCTAACCTGCATATCTTTGGACTGTGTGAGGAAACCGGAGTACCCGGAGGAAACCCACCAAGCACGGGGAGAACATGCAAACTCCATGCACACAGAGACGAGAATCGAGCCTGGCCGGGGAATCGAACCCAGACCCTGGAGGTGCAAGGCGACAGTGCTAACCACTACACCACCGTGCCGCCATATTTCGTTTGGTTGTACGCAATTTCATGTGTTGTGTTTGTGTGTGTGTGTGTGTGTGTGTGTGTGTGTGTGCGCGAGAGAGAGAGGATACTCTGGCAAGAGCAACTTCCGTGTGGCTCCAGTGGCGCAATCGGTTAGCGCGTGACACTTATAAAGAAGTCCAGGTGAAGCAATAAGTCTTCATCTATAGTCCTTTTATATTAAAATATAAATTTTTCAAATATCAAAACTATTAAACATGGAACAGTTTAAGTCCTTGTTTCCCCCAAAGTACTGTATCAGACATTTTGCAGTTCTATGTTCAGAATATACAGTAGACCTGACCAAACATCATTCTAAAGCTGTCGGACTGTGACGTCATCCCTCCTACAGCTCCCTCAACAGCTTGTTCAGGCTCCTCCAGTCCTGTAGCTCCAAAAGTCCAGCCGTCAGCCGTCTGACCCCCCAATCCTCCACAGCGGAGCTCTGCTTAAAGACAACAGGAGAATTTAGTCAAGACAAAGATAAATAAACTTCACAGAACATATAGTTCTAATAAAAATAATATATATTAATAAACCTATTTACCACAGAGTGTGTAAAATACTGTTTTGGGAATTCTGGAATGTAAATAAACTGCCTGTGCTAATGTTAACCAGTGAACAGTGTTAGTGTTAACCAGTGACTGTCTGCATTATCGTCTGAATTAAATTAACCGAGAATTTACTTAATGCGCTTCTCATACAAATAAGTTAAGCGATATAACACTCGTATATGAGCATTAGTTCATCCCTGAGGCCAAACTATAACTTACTGAAGCCCTTCACACGCACACACACACCTCCCCCCCACACACGCACACACACACCTCCACACACACACATCCCCCCTCCTCCTCCTCCTTAACTAATAAACACTTCAGTGTTGTTATTCAGCTCTTTAACTAAGTGCTCGCGCTACCGCGGAAAGTCCCGCACTAAGTGTATAAAATATAAACCGGGTTATGAGCATTACTAGCTCCTGTACAGCTCCCCTCAGTCTGTGTCCCTCATCAACTGCATCACATTATATTACAGTCACAGAAATAACCTGCAGATTAACTCTTAACCAAAGAATAAATAACCGCTGAATTTATCCAGACAGCACGCGGTGAGATTCTCTCAGTATTTACAGAGAACACAAACACACTTCATCGGGTAGTGCAGCTCTTGTAATAGGAACATTAATAGTATTGTCGAAGCTTGAGCATGTTTTTGAGTTAAAGTGGAGTGACATTGTGAGTGTGTGACACTGACAGTAAGCTGTAATATTAACTCCAGACTTGGTAAACAGAACATTAAGTTCTCTAAAGTCACATCTGACCGCTGCTGGTGCTGCCAGTGATATTTCAAACGGCCAATAAAAAACTAAACTGGGAAATAAACTGTAAACTACCCCAAACACATTTTATAAAATAAAACATCACTTACCACGAATAGTCCGTTAAGCCGCCTTCTTCATCTCTGTAGTTTGGCAGCGTCAGTTCGGCGGGGGTGGAGGTGGGTTGTTAAAATCACGTGATTGCAACTCAGCGCAGCTGGCTTGTTTTAACGTGTTATTGAGAACGAAGCGCCATCTAGTGGTGGCACCAGGTAAATGAATAAATAGGGCTTGAATGGGCGTGTTTACTGTGAAATCTTGACACGCCTTTCTGGCAGAAAAGGGAGGGGGGATTACGGCGTGCAAAGGGCATTCACACGCCATTCACACTTCAGCCACACGGTCTGAAGTCACACGGTCAGCCACACGCTATTTGGCGTGGCTCCCACTGTATAAAGAAAATATAATTAATATTTTCGTGTTTAATTACAAAAAAACATTTTAATGGTTAGTGATTGTTGCAGACATTTACACTATTTTTGAGAACTATTAAGTTCTCCTTCCACGTGTCATAGCCGATAACTGCCCCTTTGATCTGCTGGGTACGGCGGGGCGTCGACTGCTGATCAGTGCGCGTAAAGTACGCTACTTTACACTGATCAGCCGTCGACGCCCCGCCATACCAAGCAGATCAAAGGGGCACACTCATAAACTCCGTGTGCACACACATAAACTCTCCGTGCACACACACACGATTTATAGATAAAATGCAGACATAAACACGCCACCCCCCCAGGAAAACAACAAACACAAATATACAGATGTCGCCATTAAAAACCTGCGTTTCGAGAAAAGGGATCCCGTGACTTGCCGCGGCTTTGCGCGGCTGTGTGCGGGAAGCTGTGAACATGCCCTTCATTACCTGTAGGGGGCAGTCGTGTTTCAGTCTGAAGTATTGTGTGTCTACTGAAGCCGAAAATGTGTGCAAATTAAACTGCGCATGCGTGTTTGGAGTCGCTGTGTATCAGTCGGTTGGGAATCATCACAGAGGTTACAACACGGTGTGGCTGCAGCTGGAGTTTGTCGTGTTCGAGGTAAGTTTAGCTTTCTTTTTTGGATGTGATTCTCGCTTTCATGACTCCCAATTAATGTTCATCTTAATCTCAGGACGTACAATTAGCAATTTCAGTTTTTAATAGTGTGGAGATTCACAAAACACCGTTTTCGTGTAAAAACCTGAAACTACGGAGCCCCCATGGGTCCTGTGGTAAATAAATAAATAAATAAAATAATAACGAACCGAGCGCGCGGATTAATACACCGAGATGTGTGTTTCTTACCCCCAACCCGAGTGAAAACGGCATGTTCAGACAAAGCCTCGCCAGTTAGATGCCATTTCTCAACAAACTGAGTCGTGTGTGTTAAAGCATTAAATGGTAAAAGAGCACTAGCAATAAACGTTTTTTTTCTGAAGCCGAACTTTATTAATGAGTTACGAGTAATGAATGTACATATGTTCATACAGTATTGACAGCAGCTCTAATTTACTGCGGTAAAGCCAGCCGCGGTTCAGAAAAACACGGTCAAGCCAGCCGCGATTGATTTTAGTGCGCGCGCATATTACAGCGATTACGGTAGTTTCATGAACAACACAGAGAGAATGCCCCATATCTGAAAAATGCTGCAGTAAAATAGTTTCATATGTGGTGTGTATATAGTATGGGACGTCCTGAATAAGAACTGATCATTGTTTTTTTCTACTTTTTTTTTTATCATATAATGTCGCATTATACTAAATCGCATTGCAGACAATAAAAATAAGTCGAGTCATCCTGTGACCCTACATGCTTAATCTTTGCACACATGATTCTTGCTTCTCACTTTTTCCTTAATCCCTCACTGTTCTATCTTGTATTTTCTAACGGTGTCAGAAACTTTGTGTTAGTAGCACTGCTTGACATGCTTGATGCCTTCCTCTTTTGTAATTTGCTTTGGATAAAGGCCTAAATGTAGTTGTACGAATAAAAGATTATGTAATGATACAATGTAAATATTTTCACAGAAACAAAGCGTAAAGATGAGACGTGAATCTGAAGAGGATCTCTTTGATGATTGCCTGGTAAAGCATTGTTTTCTTATTAATTATACAATTTATTAATACCTTGAATATAGTGTTTGTTGTATTGGACAGAAGCATATAAATGCAAATGAATATATAAATATGAGTAATTATTGAACGAATTTTCATGTTTGGACTAACCCTTTTAAATACAAACTCAGCATTCATCATAGGATTTCCTGACACTGTAAAGCCATCTCATGCCATGTTTTACTGATGCAAGATAAAGCAATTTAACCCAAGTTTAACAATATGAAGTATATGAAGTGATGGTCATTTTTTTATTATCATTTATTTTTATTATTATTTTTTTCTCAATGAAGTCAGCACAGGTTGAAGCAATTCAGATTTTTTTTGTTTCTCAAAATAAATGATTTATTTTCTTGTAAATTTTATGCAGGGGGACAGACGAAGTGACACCTTCTTAAAATCCTTGTCGTCCGTGCTGTTGAAGGGGAAGAACCGGTTAGTGTATCCATAATCCTTGAAGGAGAGGCTATTTTCAGAAAGTTCTTCTAGAACTTCATGGGATTAAGCTATCACCAAAAGTGCAAGCTTTAAAGATGAAGTTATCATCTTAAAACATTTGATTTGGCTTGACTACAAGTGTTTACATGTTGTGTTTACATGTTCAGCTTAAAATGTTTTCATGCATTAAGGTTTCAATGGCATACTTTTAAGTGCACTAGTCCAGAGTGCTGATTTGAAAGTTGCAACTTCACTGCTTCAGAGGGCTATTACGTTTTAACGTTTATTCTACAGTTTGTTTAAAGTATTTTCTGCTGCATTTTATTTCTAAATGAATGCTGTATTTTATTTATTTATTATTTTACACAATTTTGTTTAAAACAAGTATTTCAGGCCCTGGTGCCGTGCAATTTTTTTCTATGGATGCAAAATTTAGCTGAATGCACTTTTATTAAAAAGACAACTTGGATCTAGACTGTGAATGTCACAAATATTTGGTAATGTTGGTGAATAAACTGTTTAATTATATTTTAGTTGTGTGATTTATGAAAGATATAGATGAAATAATTGCTTAAGTTTCTTTCCAAAACATAAATTAGCAATGTTTACATTATTATAGGGAGTAATATAAATTGATAAAACCAAGTAAGGGAAAATCTCACAAAACAAAATGATAGTAATTTCATAAAATCAAGGTTCCTGCTGATACAACAATGCATTAACTTTAGATTTATTTAAAATAATCAAGTAATTTGTGCATTAAGTATAATTATGTAACTTTTACTTGATTTATTTTATTGTTAATTTAATTAAGTAGATTTTACCTGACAATTACGGGTGAGTTTGTTTGTAGCATGCAGTAAAGTGTATGTGACACAAAAATATATATTTGTAATATCGTGCAATCTCTGCTATCCGCTAGCAAACTTGAGCGATTCTTTTATTTTTTATATAATATAAAGTATGTTTACAGTATAAACTTTCTATGTACGGGTCCAATCAGAAAAATTTAACCAGAAAACAGCATATTACATTGATTACATTGGCCTGAGGCTGGACAATGGAATAAACTGTGGGATAAACTGTAGAACTGAACAGAATTTTTTTTTCCATGTGACTTGAAAAGCCTTTCATCTAGTTAAATATAAATGTTAAAACTCTGATCATGTTATCTAGTTTAATTTCGTGTTTTCGCTACATAAATAAGACAGTAGGTTCTCTATTCAACCCCTTAAAATTTCAAATGTAATCTAAAAATGGTCTAGCTTGTACAGGCTACTATACGCTCATCAGCAGTCGGCGCCCCGCTGTAACCAGCAGATCAAAGGAGCAGTTATCGGCTGACACGTAGCCTTCTGGGTTTGGAGACCCACAGAACCCCCACTGTAATTCCCCCATTTCACCTTTCATTCACATAAGGTGTGAAGTTATCAAACCGGTTTCCGGGAATGGGGTAGAATTTGTTTTTTTTAAAACAAACAAGCAGGCGTCTCTGCCTAAAATGTTTTTCGCCAGCAAAACACCTTTCTCCTCTCTCTCTCTCTCTCTCTCTCTCTCTCTCTCTCTATATATATATATATATATATATATATAGTTAATTCAGGGCTATTTATGATGGAGACACCTTTTTACGTTTTAAATATGTAAAACCTCCGCTGCGTGTATTCATTCACAGGCTGCAGCGCGCGCACAGAGAAATAGGAGACTGTGGTGTATGAGTGGATTGGAGAGAAGAGAGCTGTTCAGTTACTATAAAATATATATATCTATATAAACATATGATCTTTTGTTTAACACACAAACACAAGACTAAAGGTAATATACATACAATGAAAACTTGTCATAAAAATCTTTATTAATGGCAAAAATGACTTAACATTTATGGGTCTGTTTGCTCGAGTGAGCAGCCATGTTGAAAACTTCGCTTAGCCCTACGTTTGAAGTGAGGTAATGAAACATCTTCGTTTGGAGGGCTATCTGGCCCTTCCCCCCTCCCCCTACACCTCCAACCAAAAGAGAAATGAGACACCACTACCCCTGCACGTGAACGTGCCAAATGGAAGAGTAGGGGGAAGGGTTGGGATTCAGCCTTAATATTGGAGCAATAAAATTTACTTAAAATCTGTGTCCAAATTGTTATGAGGATTTTATCAAGTAAATCTTACAAGTTCTTTTTTTCAGTGCATGGGTGAACACGATGTTTTAAGAATTTAATTATATATATATTTATATTTATTGTGTGTGTGACCGGTGCAACTCACACGTCCTATTCCATTGTCATTCATACTGCCGTAGTTTTTAGAGCCCTAAAAAAGCATTCGCTAGTAAGTAAGTAAATAAAAGACAAATGAATAAATAGTTTTAAATTATATATATACAGGGGCGTAGATTTAGGGTGGACGGAGGGGATGTGTCCCCACCAATATCCTCCGACCATTGAAATGTCCCCACCAATAATTTAATCCACTTTTTTTTTAAATCGTTCTGTCAACATTAACCTAGACACGCAGAAAGGGATAAATCACGTTCTCTCCTTGAGTCCTCCCGCCCCCAAAACACATATGAACATTTTGATTGGCTGTGCCTTTCCCTGCCATCATGTGATAGACGATTGGCTGCGTTCAGACACAAGCAGCGCCAAATGCAGTGGACTCACATTCAGTACAGCAGGCCAGGATATAGTCTGTGAATACGGACATAAAACTAACAGCAGATTAAACAGCTAAATGTAAAAGTATAAATATGATCCCTGTCAGTCTCCTAATCTAGTGACTGTTTGTCAGAAATCAGTATTGTGAAAGAAATTGATAAACTAATATACTAATATTGCCATATGGCTAGAATTTTGTTGACACCAATAGACAATCCACTTCAGAAAAATAGTTTTTAAAATGCATTCACTTACTTGGCGAACATTAATGATTTGATTCGAGGTTTGCACACTAAGACTCAGAAAAAGTGAAATAAAATGATTGCTGTTTAAATGGCATGTGTTTATCCTGTTTTGTCAGGTAACAGAACCTAAACACCTGTGCTGTATATCAGACAGCGTTGGAGAGAGTGTAGATTACACACAGGTGCTCTCTAGTCATTAGCACTCATCAGGCAATGTCTATGGCCAACTGACTGCACTCAGACCAAAGGGGGCTGAATAATTACACACACCCCACTTTTCAGTTATTTATTTGTAAAAAAAAAAAAATTTTTTAAATCATGTATGATTTTCGTTCCACTTCTCGCGTGTACACCACTTTGTATTGGTCTTTCACGTGGAATTCCAATAAAATTGATTCATGTTTGTGGCTGTAATGTGACAAAATGTGGAAAAGTTCACGGGAGGCGAATACTTTTGCAAGCCACTGTAGTTGTCCTGAGATTTAACATTGTTACCAATAATAGGCTGAGGCATTCTCTGTCCATGCTCATAAGGAATCCCTCAATGTTTTTCAATTAGGGGACAGAAGCAGATCAGCCATGTTGTAGTTCAGGTGAAGAGGCGAGGTCACAGGAGGTCAATCTGAATGTTGATTATACAGTATATAACATATAATATGTGTGCGTGTATTATACATGTTGATTATACTAATATTTAGCATTATGAGGAGTGATAGGCTAAGGATGTAAGTGATTCATTAGTGTTTTTGGCAAAAGTTTTGAACTGACATTTCACTTTTTTGTCACGCTATTTCATCAGGTGGCAATGCTGTCCGGTCCTAGTGCAGTCAGAGGGGAAGAGTTAGGGTCAAAGCCATTGTTCACCCCCAAAAAAACTTTACTCACTATTTACTCCTTAAGTGGTTCCAAACTTTAATGATTTTCTTTATTTTGTTGAATACAAAATAAGATATTGGGGAAAAAAGGGGATTGGGGGATGCGGTATTAGTTGGAGTCATAGGTAGCAAAACTACGCCCCTGTGTGTGTGTGTGTGTCTGTGTGTGTGTGTATGTGTGTGTATATATATGGAAATATAATTAATATTTTCGTGTTTAATTACAAAAAAAAAACATTTTAATGGTTAGTGATTGTTGCAGACATTTACACTATTTTTGAGAACTATTAAGTTCTCCTTCAACGTGTCATAGCCGATAACTGCCCCTTTGAAGCCTTTGAATGGTGTTAAATATACTTGCAAAACAAGTATTGCAGCCATACATTGGAGGGAACTTCTGAGGTGGTCAGTGATTGATGGCACGGTCGGTCGGGGGGGGTTGTGATCACACCTATAGATCTTTTGTTCTAGGCTATCGGTCAAATATCTCTCCACTTGGAAGCAAAAACATGCAAGGGATTTCAGCATCTCGACGCACATACTAAGCTGTTTATAAAGTAGACACTGTTTGTTTTTTCATTTTGTAATCTTTCCCGTGTTTACCGTGTACTGTACAATGTATATTCATTTTTTAATGAATTACTGTAAATAAACTACACATTCCGTTGATTTACCAGAAATGACTTTTCTGTTTTTTTGTGTGTGCTAAACTAAACTTCAGAGTCAAAGTAATAGCGATTTTATTTGAAAAGTATTATATATTTACAATGCTGATAAGTTCAAGCTTAGATTCATATATAAACTGCTTCAAAGTCTTTCCGTGACCGCTGAAATCCGACAGACGCAGGGCTCAAGGGAGGTGTGTCTGTGTGTGTGTGTGTGTGTGTGTGTGTGCGCGCGCGTGTGTATGTGTGTGTGTGTGCGGGTTAGTGTGCCTGTCCTATTTCAGCGGATTTTTCCGCTACCGCAGATCAGTTTATCAACTTGTAATATATACATTTTAGGAATATATTAACATGTGCAGACATTTAAGGGTGCGCTGCCCTCTCTTGCCCCTGCGTAGAGCCTACACACACACACATCTATCTATCTATCTATCTATCTATCTATCTATCTATTATATAAATACACATTTGGAATCTGCATCTACATTTTCTGTTACAAGTATAGAATTAGGTTCAGCTGAGACTCATGATTAATGGTGTTAGGGTACTTATGTAGTGATAATTAGTTTCAGCCAGATCATTAAAAATAACAATGGACTATGACACTCTTGAGAGGGGATATGAAGGTGTTATTCATTTATTTATTCTCTACAAGGGTGCGAACTACAGTACAGACCAAACTATAACTCTCTCTTACTACTATAAAAATTCTAGATATAAACAAACAAAATACAGCTTTTTTTCCTCAGAGGTAAATGGAAAAGTGAAGTTGTTCAGCTGTCACTGCAGCTTCTTCAAAGTCTTCCCACTCCGTGACCACTGAAATCCGACACGACACCACGTTAGGCTACGTCTTGACTCATTTGTATACCGACGGTGATTGGATGTTTCCCGAGGGCTCAGGGGAGTGTGTGTGTCTGTGTGTGTGTGTCTGTGTGTGTGTGTCTATGTGTGTGCGTGCGTGCGGGTACTTGTTCTACTCTTATAAAAACTCTAAATATAAACAAACAAAATACAGCTTTTTTTTCAGAGGTAAACGGAAAAGTGAAGATGTTCAGTGTCACTATGCAGATGTTACACTCAGTGGAGTTACCGAAATCATTGGTTTAGTTCTCATTGAGTTGCCACACATCATTTCCACATTTCACTCGCTTTTATTCCTCTTATGTGAACATAAACAGTGAAACATTCCACAGGTTTATAATACACCGCGGCCAAGTGAACCACGTTCCCGTCGAACGAAACGAGGCATAATCGTGGTGTTTGCTTCGGTTATGACACACCATAGTTTATTACCTGCTGTGGTAGATCTGAATATTTATTCAAACACAATAATAAAGCTTTATATCCTCAGGAGGGCTCAGTACATTGTTTTAGCGATAGTTTCACGGAAGCGAGTTCAGAACTAATCTAACCAAACCAAAAGAAAAAAACATCCGAAGCTTCAAATAGAATGAACGAACTAATGAAATTGATATATATGTAATTGATATACTGTATATACAGACGTGTGTGTGTCATTTTAATTCAAATGAACATTTTAATCCTTTCTGATACACTTATCAACTTATCCACATAAACTTATCAACACATACTCTCCGTGCACGCACATACAATCTCTAAAAAAGTAAAATTAATAACATACATATACAAATAAACAAAAATATAAACGTCTATGTATATTGAAGTTTACGGTGAACGCAGAGTCGGGTAAGCACATGTGATGACGCGCGCGCCCTCACCTCTTGTTACGGCTGCCTATTTGGCCAAAAAATAATTGAACGATATGCCTGGTCCTGGAAAGAGACAATAAATATATATATTTTTTATACATTTATTGCATTGTTCGTTGTTTACAGTCAAGCCATCAACATACAATAAAATGTAAACATGAGATCTAAACTAAAAACTGTGCTCTCTGTGCTGGTGCTGGCAATATCATCTCTTTGTACTGTAATTTGTACCAATTTTACAATACTGTAAATTGGTGAGCCTATTACTTTCTACTGAACAGCCCCAACTCAGAAAACATTAAAGAAATTGTTCACCTGAAAAAAAAAAAAAAAATTATCAGTCATTATCCCTTCAATAAAAGCACCACACTTACCCACACTGTACATCTGATTGACCCTACTGAAAAAAAAATAGCACTGGCTAAACTTAAAACAATTGAAGTAATCTGTCACACCTAATATTTGGGAAGTGACATAATGTAAATAAACCTTTTACTCTAAGATTTAAGGCATTCATAATTTAAATATAAAAAAGCATAAGCATAAAAATAGGCATAAAAAACTTAATTACATATTGATTTACACTCAAAGCACATTTCTTTATATAAACATTTATTGTGGAATGAACATATTTTCATCCAAAATGTTAACATTACTCCATAAAATTACAAATAGTAACACTCAACTTTGCAACACACATTTATTAATTGGACTGAAAAGAAAATTAGAAAATGTTCTTGAAACAAAATCAGCAGAGGTAAAACATGGAACATTCATGTGCGACTGATGGAAACTCAAAAAGTCACAATCCCGATTTCCTGTGGAGGCTGAAGACAGTCCTCTTCCTACCTGAGGACAAACAGGGCCATTGTGCACCTCACAAGTTCTGCCTGAGCTTCATCTTTCTGAACAACCTAATAAAAGAAAGGACATTTCTTAGACAATTGCTCTATTTGGCAAAACAGTGTCTGATGTATGCATGTAAAATCACTTAATGCTCCCTATGAGTGAAAAAAACACCTAGGATTATGGTGCAGCATGATAAATGTAATTAGCTCAATGAATACGCCAAAATAACTGACATACATACAGTATACACACTATGTATTAATGATAAAGTTTATCATTTTAAGTATTAATTTCAGGAGGTAATCACCTCCAGGCTCTAGGGTCATAAAAACAAACATAGTATTGTTGGTTATGTTAGGCTTGTAAAGCGTGAAAAAATGAACATGGCAGACATTGAAACCTGTATTCAGACAGCATACACTAACCTGTGAACAAGTTAAACTAAAGTTTTATTCTGCTAGTTATGTTTTAATTTAGTGCATCACAGCCAACTTGATGTGGATGCCTTGCTCAGGTCCTGTGGCTTCCTTTCACAAGATTACATTTGACACCAAGCTAATTTCTGCTTTTGAGCGAGTACATACCAGATCAAGAACTTGAAGATGAAGATTATATCTCTGGTCTTCTCTCTGACGGGTTCCTCCCTAGTTTCTGATGATCTCAATTAGTTTGTAGTGTTGCTTGTCCAAGGAAACCAGTAATCTTGCTTGAAGTGGAGCAGATATAATTCTCAGAAACTCATTACTGATCTTTAAAAAAAAAAAAAAAAAAGGTAAAAACAAAAATTGGACTGGCTCAAGTTCTTATGTTAGCAAATCTTAATTACAGTGTGTATAAAGTATAGAAAGCAGTACACTACAAACAGCACTCACTCCAAATTAGCTCGTTCTATGTTTACGTCACTTTCCTATTAATTTTTACATCGTTAACCAACGGTACTTAAATATAATTATTTTCTTCGGCGCCGCTGACTTACTGTATAAACTCCGGTGTTTTTGAAAATCACCACGTTAGTTAGCTAATGCTAATGCAGGTAATATAGGTGGTTTTAGCTACAGTAGCAAACACGGACACAAAACTCAATCTACAAAGTAGTTGTTCCTGACATAAATCATGAATTTGCTCATAGAAGAGATACATTTAACATAGAAATGACATGAGTTTGCTTTCTTACCTGGTTTAAAGGAGTTTTCTTTGAGAATCTCCACCCGCATGTGATTCAGTCCGTGAAAATGCTGCGTCATGAGGTCATGTGACACAGTGAACTTTGGTTTGAAGCAGAAATGTCCTTTGTGAATGGATTAGATTTAAGTTTAATCAGCTTTAACTAACAGTAACTGAAATACAGGTTCTGATATCCTTCCTTACTTGTTTCAACGTCATGCTCCGGTTTGAGGCGGAAATAAAATTATACCGGCAAAACTATGGTCTAAAGACTGCGCATGCGCAAATCACACTCAACCTAATAAGAGTACCTTGATCAAAATGAAATATTTCACTTTGGCTTCCTGCTGTAAACAGCATTAAAAAACAGCATAAAAAAAAAAAAAAAAAAAGATTCACCCATAAGCATAAATTAGACACTTCAGTTAAAAAGAGCAAATTATTTTTTTTACTAATGGAATGAGGAAAAAAAAACACGTTAAACTAGGTTTACTTTTTTCAGTGGATCCCTCAATAATTTCTGTCTCCTTTGCCTGTGTTTGATAATGTGAAGCACATATACACTCATTCATCATGAAAGATCTATTATAAAACAAAATAAAATTCATGTTCGCTTCAGCACTGTTCATCCGCGTCCTTACATTCATTGTTGTACTTGGTCCGGCTTTTAGATAAAGTCCTTCCATGCGCCATCTGGCGGATATTCAGTGAAGCGCAACACATTTATTTAAAATTCCCGAATGTTGCCTCCGGCAAGTCGCGGCACGCCGCACGCTAAATTGCGGCATCCCGCGGGAAAACACGCAGGGTTTTAAGGGCGACATCTGTATAGACTACAGCAAGGGCATAGGTTTGCTCTGGACATTGGTGGGGACCTATGACTCCAACTAATACCCCACCCCCCAATCCCCTGTTCCACCCACCAACCCCCCAACCCCCTGCCCCACCTACCAACCTCCCACCCCAACTATGTGCACTGAATACATGTTTTTCTTAATATGGTGCGAAATCACTTTACATTCTTCTTCTTCTTTGTCTTTCGGCTGTTCCCTTTCAGGGGTCGCCACAGCGAATCATCTGCCTCCATCTAACTCTATCCTCTGCATCCTCTTCTCTCACACCAACTAACTTCATGTCCTCTCTCACTGCATCCATAAATCTCCTCTTTGGTCTTCCTCTAGACCTCCTGCCTGGCAGTTCCAACCTCAGCATCCTTCTACCGATATATTCACACTCTCTCCTCTGAACATGTCCAAACCACCTCAATCTGGCCTCTCTGACTTTATCTCCAAAAGATCTCACATGGGTTGTCCCTCTGATGAACTCATTCTTGATCCTATCCATCCTTGTCACTCCCAAAGAGAACCTCAACATCTTCAGCTCTGCTACCTCTAGCTCTGCCTCCTGTCTTTTCTTCAGTGCCACTGTCTCTAAGCCGTAGAGCATTGCTGGTCTCACCACTGTCCTGTACCCCTTTCCTTTCATTCTCGCTGATACTCTTTTATCGCACAACACACCTGACACTTTTCTCCACCCATTCCAACCTGCCTGTACTCGTCTCTTCACCTCCTTTGAACACTCTCCGTTGCTCTCGACCGTTGACCCTACTGTAAGTACTTAAAATCCTGCACCTTCTTTACCTCTGCTCCCTGTAGCCTCACTGTTCCTCTTGGGTCCCTCTCATTCACACACATGGATTCCGTCTTGCTGCAGCTAACCTTCATTCCTCTGCTTTCCAGAGCGTACCTCCACCTCTCCAAATTTTCCTCCACCTGTTCCCTGCTCTCGCTACAAAGCACAATGTCATCTTCAAACATCATAATCCATGGAGACTCCTGTCTAACTTCATCTGTCATCCTGTCCATCACTAGAGCAAACAATAAGGGGCTTAGAGCCGATCCTTGATGCAGACCCACCTCCACCTTGAACTCTTCTGTCACACCTACAGCACATCTTACAACTGTCTTACAGCTCTCATACATGTCCTGCACCACTCTAACATACTTCTCTGCCACTCCAGACTTCCTCATACAACACCACAGCTCCTCTCTCGGCACCCTGTCGTACGCTTTCTCTAAATCTACAAAGACACAATGCAACTCTTTATTACCTTCTCTGTACTTCTCCACCAGCATCCTCAAACCAAATACTGCATCACTTTACATTAATACTAGCAATGCTTCGATTAATCCACTCGAAATGCAATTCATTAAGTTAAATTAAGGAATAGTGTAAAGTTAAAGGAATGTTTAATAACTGACAAAAAGATAGTCTTTAATAAAATAAAAACTATTCTTTATTGAGCCCTAGTGCAAACGAAACATCTCAATCATCTGTATATATATAAAAGTAGATTACATCTAAACATGAACTACGGTTAGGTACAGTACCACACAACAGCTCAATGCCTATTGCTCCTATATGAAGGAGACAAAACCATGCCTTCGCCTCTCGTTAACAGAAATAAACTGCTGGCATATTTGTTTGACATCAATATTGTCCAGGCTGTTCTTTTTTTCTTCTGATAAACACTAAAGAAGATATTTTGTAGAATGCTGAAAACCTGTAATCATTGATTTACATAGTATTTGTTTTTCCTGCTACGGAAGTCAATGTTTAACGGTTTTCAGCTTTTTTTCACAATATCTTATTTTGTATTCAACAAAATAAAGAAAATCACTAAAGTTTGGAACCACTTAAGGAGTAAATAGTGAGTAAAGTTTTTTTTGGGGGGGTGAACAATGCCTTTGACCCTAACTCTTCCCCTCTGACTGCACTAGGACCGGACAGGATTGCCACCTGATGAAATAGCGTGACAAAAAAGTGAAATGTCAGTTCAAAACTTTCGCCAAAAACACTAATGAATCACTTACATCCTCAGCCTATCACTCCTCATAATGCTAAAAATTAGTATAATCAACATGTATAATACACGCACACATATTATATGTTATATATATAAAATCAACATTCAGATTGACCTCCTGTGACCTTGCCTCTTCACCTGAACTACAACATGGCTGATCTGCTTCTGTCCCCTAATTGAAAAACATTGAGGGATTCCTTATGAGCATGGACAGAGAATGCCTCAGCCTATTATTGGTAACAATGTTAAATCTCAGGACAACTACAGTGGCTTGCAAAAGTATTCGCGCCCCCCGTGAACTTTTCCACATTTTGTCACACTACAGCCACAAACATGAATCAATTTTATTGGAATTCCACGTGAAAGACCAATACAAAGTGGTGTACACGTGAGAAGTGGAACGAAAATCATACATGATTTAAAAATTTTTTTTTTACAAATAAATAACTGAAATCCACTATTTGTGTGAAGTGGATTGTCTATTGGTGTCAACAAAATTCTAGCCATATAGCAATATTAGTATATTAGCTTATCAATTTCTTTCACAATACTGATTTCTGACAAACAGTCATTAGATTAGGAGACTGACAGGGATCATATTTATACTTTTACATTTAGCTGTTTAATCTGCTGTTAGTTTTAAGTCCGTATTCACAGACTATATCCTGGCCTGCTGTAATGAATGTGAGTCCACTGCATTTGGCGCTGCTTGAACGCAGCCATAGTCTATCACATGATAGCAGGGAAAGGCACAGCCAATCAAAATGTTCATATTTGTTTTGGGGGCGGGAGGACTCAAGGAGAGAACGTGATTTATCCCTTTCTGCGTGTCTAGGTTAATGTTGACAGAACGATTTAAAAAAAAAAGTGGATTAAATTATTGGTGGGGACATTTCAATGGTCGGAGGATATTGGTGGGGACACATCCCCTCCGTCCACCCTAAATGTACGCCCCTGGACTACAGTACTCGGTTTTCCAACACGCTAGCGCGCTCCGATGTGAGCCGATTTATTCAAGTCATAATTAGAGAATATAGAGAGATTAATAACAGAGAAAGTATAATGAGATGTCTATACAGTAAATAAAAAGAAAAGTATCAAATCCAACTATTAAGTCTGATTTTATTGTTATACCATTTATGTTATATATTTATTTATTTTATATTATTTTATTTTATATTACATTATTTTTTATTTATTTATTATATTTACACAATGCTTGCTCTGAAGGACTTTATCTAAAAGCCAGACTGACCAAGTTTCTAATTCACTGCTGAAGTAGTTAAATATGCTTATACTGTAGATACGTATAGGTTACATTAAAAGTACAATCGCAAGTAAATTACAAACTGAATGTAATGTAAAATATGAATAAACCAGTATTAGACACAGATATACGATATGGTAGTATATACAATGAAAAGCTATTTACACGAGTGCTCAAATGTAAAGCAAACGCAATTATTAATTTATTGTGTATATTTAACTTCATTCAGCCATTTAAGTTATATGAAGAATAACGTTCCTAACCCACTATTATTTTAATCTTAAATAAAGTTGGCCTAATACAATATTGTTTCCAATGCTGAAGCAAACATGATTTTGTTTTAGTCTATCCGCTGAATACAACGCGACCCACAGAAACCGTTACTGTAATCCCCCTTCTTACCTATCCTTGGTGTGAAGTTATCAAACCGGTTTCGCTGACGGATTCTGCTTCAAGCACTTTCCGATGCTGTTGCTAGGAAATTCCACCCCACAGCCCGCAACAACAAGCAAATAAGAGACATAATTAACGAACTTCTTAGAAAGAAAAGATTGAGTTTTCCTCTTTTCTAAAAAAAATAAATTAATGAATACTCTTACTTTTGTAAAGATTTTGAGTGACCATTTGCCATATACAGTACTGCCTGCTTTATTATATATTCACAAAAACTTTATTGCAACTAAATTGTGTGTGTGCCTTATTGACTATTTAATAATGCTTCCGGAACATTGTTGTCCATACGTTTTACAGAATGTACAGTATATTGAAAACAGTGAAACATAAAACACAAACCGAAAGGACAAATTAAGGAATGTACGAAACATTAACACCTTTACCGTGTTCAAATAAATACTGTAGAGTTACTGCATTATGTTTCAAGACATCCTTAATTAAAAAGAAAATTCCCTAATTATATGTCCACAGATACTTTGACAACATACACTTATCAACTTATCCACATAAACTTATCAACACAAACTCTCCGTGCACGCACACACAATCTCTAAAAGATTAATATTAATAACATACATATACAAATAAACAAAAATATAAACGTCTATATTGAAGTTCACGGTGAACGCAGAGTCGGCTAAGCACACGTGATGACGCGCGCGCCCTCACCTCTGTTACGGCTGCCTACAGTATTTGGCCAAAAGAATTATAATAATTGAACGATATGCCTGGTCCTGGAAAGAGACATCAACAGTCCGGCGCTGAGAAACGAAAGAACCGAAAGAAAAAAAAAAGCCTAAGATGAAGCCCAATTGCATGATCCATCAATTCCAGAAATAAAACTTTACTTTATTCTGTCGACGTTAATAATGTAATAACGTAACGTTAACGTAAAATAACGTAAATTTCATTTAACAGCAGGGGGGAAAATAAATATATATTTTTATAAATTTATTGCATTGTTTATGTTGTTTACAGTCAAGACATCAACATACAATAAAATGTGCTGGTGCTGGCAATATCATCTCTTTGTTCTGCTGTCTCCGGCTCCCTCCCTGGTCCTGAATCTTCCCCTTCCTCTACTCTCACTGTCTCAGAACTCCTGAAGCAGAAAAAAATGCAGGAAAAGATGTTTTCCATACTCATAATAACTAACTTGTTCACATTACACTTGTTAAATTGAAAGATCATACTGTAAATTGGTGAGCCTATTACTTTCTACTGAACAGCCACAACTCCGAAAACATTAAAGAAATTGTTCCCCCCCCCAAAAAAATGTAATCTGTCATTATCCCTTCAATAAAAGCACCACACTTACCCGACACTGTACATCTGATTGACCCTACTGAAAAAAATATAGCACTGGCTCAACATAAAAAAATGTAAGTAATCTGTCACACCTAATATTTTAGCATTGATGTAATGTAAATAAACCATTTACTGTACTCTAACTTAAAATTTTTAAGTTCATGTAAACTCATTTCTGAAGGTGAAACAAACCAAATATTTAAAGTTGTTCTAAATCTAAATAAATGAGTTGGCTACATTACTTAATGTAAATATTCTACTAAATCTAACCTGAAATTATGAACTTGATATAAACCACTTTTGAATGGTTGAGCAAATTACCTTTTTTTAAGTTGCATCAAATAAAGATTTAAGGCATTCATAATTTAAATATAAAAGCATAAAATATCTTAATTACATATTGATTTACACTTGTAAGGGTCTGCCCCTAGGGGGCACTGTGTCCGTGTGTTGCGTTTTTTTTGTAGTTTTTGTTTAAAGACCCAGTTTCCCAGGAGGCACCTCGGTCAGGTGACGAAGCTTCACCTGTGCCGAGGTGGATCATTAGTAAACCTATAAGAAGCGATCAGCTCGGGGAAACTGGGTCGAGCATTAAGATTGTCTTGTGGGCTTTGTTTGGTGTAATTTGTGTGTTTGTTAGTGCTGGCTCTGTGAGTTTAGTTTATGTGAGTCTGTAGGTTGAGTTGATTAGGATGTGATTATTAACCTGTTTTGTTTCTATGTCTTTATAGTATTGTTGGAGTGTATTTCTCTGTGATGGACCAAAATTCTGGACCGGGGTAAGCTCCACGAGCGGGAGTGAGTGTGTCGCTCATAAGAGCACGTGAGTGGGTAGCTCATGAGAGCACGCGAATGAGTGTGTAGCTCGTAAGAGCACGCGAGTGAGTGTGTAGCTCGTAAGAGCACGCGAGTGAGTGTGTAGCTCGTAAGAGCACGCGAGTGAGTGTGTAGCTCGTAAGAGCACGCGAGTGAGTGTGTCGCTCGTAAGAGCACGCGAGTGAGTGTGTCGCTCGTAAGAGCACGCGAGTGAGTGTGTCGCTCGTAAGAGCACGCGAGTGAGTGTGTCGCTCGTAAGAGCACGCGAGTGAGTGTGTCGCTCGTAAGAGCACGCGAGTGAGTGTGTCGCTCGTAAGAGCACGCGAGTGAGTGTGTCGCTCGTAAGAGCACGCGAGTGAGTGTGTCGCTCGTAAGAGCACGCGAGTGAGTGTGTCGCTCGTAAGAGCACGCGAGTGAGTGTGTCGCTCGTAAGAGCACGCGAGTGAGTGTGTCGCTCGTAAGAGCACAGGAGTGAGTGTGTCGCTCGTAAGAGCACAGGAGTGAGTGTATCGCTCGTAAGAGCACAGGAGTGAGTGTGTCGCTCGTAAGAGCACAGGAGTGAGTGTGTAGCTCGTAAGAGCACAGGAGTGAGTGTGTAGCTCGTAAGAGCACAGGAGTGAGTGTGTAGCTCGTGAGAGCGAGTACGTGTGTGAGTAGCTCATGAGAGCGAGTACGTGTGTGAGTAGCTCGTGAGAGCAAGGGAGTGAGCGTGTCGCCCAGAAGAGTACGTGTGTGAGTAGCTCGTGAGAGCAAGGGAGTGAGTGTGTCGCCCAGAAGAGCATGTGCGTGAGTGTCGCTCAGAAGAGCGACTGTGTGAGTGCGTGACTCAAAAGAGCAACTGTGTGAGTGGGAAGCTCCCCAGAGCAAGTGTGGGAGTGTGAGTCCGCTCAGAGAAAGGCGGGTGAGGGTGTTGCACTCGTGGAGGTACCAGGTCTAAGGAGCTTCGGTCCCAGGTTGTTGGTAATGTACAGTGGGAGCCACGTCAAATAGCCGCGACCGTGTGGCTGAAGTGTGAATGGCGTGTGAATGGCCTTTGCACGCCGTAATCCCCCCTCCCTTTTCTGCCAGAAAGGCGTGTCAAGATTTCACAGTAAACACGCCCATTCAAGCCCTATTTATTCATTGACCTGGTGCCGCCACTAGATGGCGCTTCGTTCTCAAGAACACGTTAAACAAGCCAGCTGCGCTGAGTTGCAATCACGTGATTTTAACAACCCGCCTCCACACCCGCCGAACTGACGCTACCAAACTACTTAATTATTTAATTAATGGACTATTCGTGGTAAGTGATGTTTTATTTTATAAAATGTGTTTGGGGTAGTTTACAGTTTATTTCCCAGTTTAGTTTTTCATTGGCCGTTTTAAATATGACTGGCAGCACCAGCAGCGGTCAGATGTGACTTTAGAGAACTTAATGTTCTGTTTACCAAGTCTGGAGTTAATATTACAGCTTACTGTCAGTGTTACAAACTCACAATGTCACTCCACTTTAACTCAAAAACATGCTCAAGCTTCGACAATACTATTAATGTCCCTATTACAAGAGCTGCACTACCCGATGAAGAGTGTTTGTGTTCTCTGTAAATACTGAGAGAATCTCGCCGCGTGTTGTCTGGATAAATTCAGCGGTTATTTATTCTTTGGTTAAGAGTTAATCTGCAGGTTATTTCTGTGACTGTAATATAATGTGATGCAGTTGATGAGGGACACAGACTGAGGGGAGCTGTACAGGAGCTAGTAACGCTCATAACCCGGTTCATATTTTATACACTTTGTCCGGGACTTTCCGCGGTAGCGCGAGCGCTTAGTTAAAGAGCTGGATAACAACACTGAAGTGTTTATTAGTTAAGAAGGAGGAGGAGGGAGGAGGTGTGTGCGTGGGGGTGTGTGAGGGGAGGTGTGTGTGTGTGGTGTGAGGGGCTTCAGTAAGTTATAGTTTGGCCCAGGGATGAACTAATGCTCATATACGAGTGTTATATCGCTTAACTTATTTGAATGAAAAGCGCATTAAGTAAATTCTCGGTTAATTTAATTCTGACGATAATACAGTCAGTCACTGGTTAACACTAACACTGTTCACTGGTTAACATTAGCACAGGCAGTTTATTTACATTCCAGAATCCCCAAAACAGTATTTTACACACTCTGTGGTAAATAGGTTTATTAATATATTTTATTTTTATTAGAACTATATGTTCTGTGAAATTTATTTATCTTTGTCTTGACTAAATTCTTCTGTTGTCTTTAAGCAGAGTCCCGCTGTGGAGGATTGGGGGGTCAGACGGCTGACGGCTGAACTTTTGGAGCTACAGGACTGGAGGAGCCTGAACAAGCTGTTGAGGGAGGTGTAGGAGGGATGACGTCACAGTGCGACAGCTTTAGAATGATGTTTGGTCAGGTCTACTGTATATTCTGAACATAGAACTGCAAAATGTCTGATACAGTACTTTGGGGGAAACAAAGACTTAAACTGTTCCATGTTTAATAGTTTTGATATTTGAAAAATTTATATTTTAATATAAAAGGACTATAGATAGAGACTTATAAACAGCTGGTGTATCCGGGTTGTTTAATGAACTTTAAGCAAAAACACAACATGTATTCACCTGTTTTATACAAATTACTGTTTTAACTTTGACTAGTTTTGGAAGAATAAATTGAATTGTTAAAGTCATGTTTGCGTGTTTTAATTTTGGGGGATTGTTTGGGTATTTAAAAATTGTTTAGTTGAACCAACAACTTCAATGGGCAAAAATGGGACACAACTTTGTTTTAAATAGTCAAAGAGTTGGGCTGAAAATCATAATAATAATAATTATTGGTCATAGAAACAAATTAAAACAGTTAAACACTTGATCATATGTATTTGTGTTTGTGATTATGTGACCCATAATTTTTTCTCAGTATAAATAAATGTTTTGGGTTTTAAGAACTCCAAAAGAGCAACAACAAACTTAGGAGTGGAAGGTGAGAAACCTCAATGGAGAATACTGAGTATGACATGGTAATTGCTCTGTGTGTGTGTTTTTGGCGGGGGGGATGGATGTGTGTGTGTTTTTGGCGGGGGGATGGGTGTGCGTGTTAAAGCCAACGGAGAAATTCAGGAGAGCGCGCGCGCGTGTACACACACACACACACACACACACACACCTCTCCATTCATCCATCATTGATTAAACCTATGAACACGGCTGTTCAGCAGTTCTAAACACAAGCGCTGGGTCTGTTTTTGTCCTTAACTAAATACTTCAATATGTTAATAATGAATTTATTTTGCTGAATAAGGTAATAAGCGATATTTAAACCAAACCAGTAAGTTAAGTAAGTGTTCCATACATTAAAGTACTGTGTATAACCAAGTGCCCTAGCAAACACAGTTACAGTTTCCAAGACAAACAAACAGAGTGTGTGCGCTGGGGGGTTTGGAAGGTGAGTGAGAATACTCAATTACAAGACAAAAGACAGAGGCAGGGCCGTTCTAGACCAGGGGGGGAGGGGCGCAGTCAGAAATGTAGGGGGAGGCACACAAACCCCCTGACCACAATAAGGTGGCAATCCCTCAGGGGGGAAACTAAAAAATAAAAATTAAAGAAATAAAATCAAATATACTTAATCCAGATTTTATCAATCAATGACATGACATTTATCTAATGGTCAAATTCTCAAACGTTTAACCTAAAGTAAGACTTAACACACTATAACTAAAATATTTACAAAACTGAAAGGTTGTCTTATGAATAATAAATACAAACTAAATTAAAACAGATGGGCTATTGAACAGATCATAATATGTTTTATGTTTCCTGATTATAAATGATATATGGATTGATTTTAGAAAGGCTAAATGAAATAGCTAGTTTTGGTCATGTCAGTCCAGTAACTATACTATGTAAAAGTAATTATAATATGAATTAATTAATGGCAGGACCTAACCTAATGTGTCATGTCTTTTGTTTCTGAGAGAGAGAGACGCAGACGCAGGCTTGCAAACACACAGAGTTTCTATTTTATTTAGTTGGTGTCCTTTTCCCTCACCCTA
This sequence comes from Channallabes apus, assembly GCA_030522415.1. Classification (NCBI taxonomy): domain Eukaryota; kingdom Metazoa; phylum Chordata; class Actinopteri; order Siluriformes; family Clariidae; genus Channallabes; species Channallabes apus. Next base: position 38,879,354 of record CM060107.1, on the reverse strand, counting down.
CACAGTCCCCGTGAAAAAACACAACAGAAAGTCACAGCGGGAGCTCCGAACAAAAAATGAAGAGAAAGAAAACGGGTCCTCGTGTCCGCTGTCCACGGCCCACGGAGTCCGATCTGTGAATTGGTTCAGTCCTGGATTTAGAAACAAGGAGGACGTAAAAACCATAAGCACTTGGAAAAACACGTAGAAACACATAAACGGGTTGGTGCACAACTGCGAACGAACAGGTGTCTATGGGGTCGGCTGGTTAATATAGGAACACACACTGGGAATGCACAGGTGAATCTACTTGGTGGTGATTGTGATTTGACATACAGACAGACACACTAGGGGGAGACAGAGTGTCGGCTCAGTAGTCCGGAGAGCCGGATCTTCTTCCCTGAGACCGTGGTGGTTCTGATGTTACAGTACCCCCTCCCCCAGCACCGACCTCCTGAGGGAGGCGACGGCGCCCCCCCCCCGCGTTCTCGGAGGGAGCGTGAGCTCACCTGTCTGCCGCGCCTGCCGACGGGGGGGGCGACCCGGCGGTCGCGGAGCCGGGCGATCCGGTCTTGCCCTGTGGAACTCCGTGATTAGCTCCCGGCTCAGTATGCTCCGGGCCGGGACCCAGCTCCGCTCCTCCGGGCCGTACCCCTCCCAGTCGACCAAGTACTGCAACGCCCCCGCCCTTCTCCGAGAGTCCAGGAGTTCTTTGACTCGGAATGCTGGGGCGCCCCCTATGTCCACTGCCCCAGGGAGTGAGGGTTCTGCTGTTCCTTCGTCCAACGGCCCCCGGACCACTGGCTTAAGAAGAGAAATGTGAAACACAGGGTTAATGCTTAAATGTGCAGGGAGGGACAGTTTAAATGATACTGGATGTACTTGTGCCGTTATGGGAAACGGCCCGATGAATCTAGGAGAGAGCTTTTTGCAGGGGAGGTTAAGGTGGAGGTCCCGTGTCGAGAGCCACACCCGATCGCCTACCTGGAGCGGTGCGCTTTCCCGTCGCCGCCTATCGGCATATTTTGAGAACCGCTGCACTGCTCTGGAAATTCGTGTGTGTGCGTCTTCCCACACACTCTCCGCCTTTTTAAACCACTCATCCACCACTGGTACATCGGTGGGTGTGGCATCCCAAGGACATAGCGGAGGTTGATAACCTAATATGCATTGAAACGGGGTGAGGCCGGTAGAGGAGTGGCGGAGGGAATTTTGTGCATATTCCGCCCAGATAAGACAGTCAGCCCATTCATGTTGTCGACCACTACAATATGCCCGAAGATATCTCCCGAGTTCCTGAACAGTCCGCTCTGCCTGTCCATTAGACTCGGGGTGGTAGCCCGACGTTAGGCTAACTGTGGTCCCCAACTTCTGGAAGAACGCTTTCCAGACCCTGGCGATAAATTGGGGCCCATGATCGGAAACAATATCTTCGGGGATGCCGTAGTGGCGAAACACAGAAGGGAATAGGGTTTCTGCTACCTGGAGGGCTGACAGGAGAGAGCAAAACGGGATAAACTTGCATCCCTTAGAGAATCTATCTATTACCACGAGAATCGTGGTGTACCCGTTCGAGACCGGCAGATCCGTGACAAAGTCCACTGCGAGATGGGACCACGGTCTGTTCGGCACCGGGAGGGGCATTAATTTACCAACGGGTAAACTGCGCGGGCTTTTCGTGGTCGCACAGATGGCACAAGACAGAACGATCCTTTTCACGGTTTCTCGGATTTTGGGCCACCAGAACTTTGGTTCTAACAGGTGGTAGGTGCGTGCAACGCCGGGGTGTCCAGATGCTAGGCTCGTATGAGCTTCGATCGTCACTCGTTCTCGAAGCGACTCCGGTACATAGGTTCGGTTCGGAGGGCAGCTCCTAGGCACGGGGTTGGACCGTGCCCACTGAGCTATCTCCGCCTCGAGATCCCACATAACCGGGGCCACTACAAGTGACGATGGCAAAATTGGTTCCGGATTTGCAATTGGTTCCGGCGACGGGTAATAGCGTGATAGCGCGTCCGCTTTAATGTTCTTAGAACCGGGGTGATAAGTGATCATGAATTTGAAACACGTGAAAAAGAGCGCCCAGCGGGCTTGACGTGAGTTCAGTCTTTTCGCCTGTTGGAGGTACTCGAGATTCCGATGATCAGTGAGTACCGTAAATGAGTGTTTTGCCCCCTCCAGCCAGTGTCGCCATTCCTCTAGCGCCGCTTTTACTGCTAGCAGTTCTCTGTTACCGATATCGTAATTTCGCTCGGCAGGTGTTAATTTCCTAGAAAAAAAAGTGCAGGGATAAAGTCTCTCGGGGTGGCCCTGGCGTTGTGACAGCACTGCTCCTAACCCTACCTCAGACGCATCGACCTCTACTAAAAAGGGCTTGTCAGGGTTCGGTAATTTTAAGATAGGTGCTGATGTAAATGCAGTTTTGAGACGCGTAAACGCTCCACGCGCTTCACCTGGGAACTCGCGGAGGCGTTTCGGCTTTCCTATCAGTAGTGACGTGAGCGGTGCTGCTACCGTGCTGAAGCCCCGAATGAACCGCCTATAAAAGTTAGCAAACCCCAAGAATCTTTGTAGCTCCTTTACTGTCGTGAGTTCCGGCCATTGTTGCACCGCCGCGACCTTGGACTTCTCCATCTCGACCCCCCGTGGCCCTATGCGATAGCCGAGGAATGCCACCTCCCGCTGATGAAATGCGCATTTCTCCGCCTTCACATAGAGCCCGTGTTCGCTTAGGCGCCGAAGGACGGCGGTCACATGACTGACGTGCTCCGAATATGACCGTGAATAAACCAAGATGTCATCTAGGTAAATTATAACGAAACGGTTATACATATCCCGGAACACGTCATTCATGAACCCCTGAAACACCGCAGGTGCGTTTACCAGTCCATATGCCATCACATTATACTGGTAATGCCCCGATGTCGTGCTAAACGCAGTCTTCCATTCGTCGCCCTTACGTACACGAACGAGGTTATATGCGCTGCGGAGGTCGAGTTTGGTGAAAATGGAGGCGCCCTGGAGCTGGTCGATTGCGGCCGGGACCAGGGGCAGTGGGTGCTTGTATTTTATTGTGACTGCATTGAGCCCCCTATAATCAATACAGGGTCTTAAGCCCCCCCCTTTTTTCTCTATGAAAAAAAAACCCGCCGAGGCTGGCGACGTTGACCTGCTGATGAGCCCCTGCTGGAGTGCCTCGCTAACGTATTCCTCCATCGCCCCGGTCTCCGCCACAGACAATGGATAAACACGCGAGCAAGGAGGTGCTTTCCCCGGCAACAGCTCAATCGCGCAGTCCCACGGGCGATGAGGGGGAAGTCGCGCTGCTGCCCTAACACTAAATACCTGTTTAAAACTCGCATACTCAGATGGCACGTTAATTTCTTGTTGGGCTTTCGGACTTTCTATGGTGGTGGTTTGGACCGCCAACATGGGCGGTTTGCATAATTTGGCGCATCTAGGGGACCATGATAGGATACTTGACTGATTCCAATCGAAATTAGGGTTATGGGTGCAGAGCCATGGGAGGCCTAGTACGACGGAATGACCAGACTGAGGTAGCACGAAGAATTTTAGCTCCTCCGTGTGGTCAGGGAAAGTTAATCGCAGGGGCGCAGTGATAGACTTAATAGGCGATTGATCTAATTTGCGGCCATCTAGAGCTCTCACTGTTATCGGCTGTGGAAGCTTCGACACAGGAACTCGCAGTGAGGAAACCAAAGCAGAGGAGATAAAATTGCCAGCCGCCCCTGAATCTATTAAAGGGAAGACAGACAAAACATTATTAGTATAGGACATTTGAGCAGATACACAGAAAGGGTGATGTGTGCGGGGCGGTGTATGTGGTATTACTTTTAGTAATGGGCAGTCTTTGATCAGGTGATTGTCCCCGGCACAGTACAAGCATAGTCCCGCTGTGATCCTTCTTCTTCTCTCTGCTCCGGAGAGGCGGGACGAGTTAACGTCCATGGGTTCTGGACGCGCCGGTGCTCCCACGTCCTGTGGAGGCTTGCGGCGAGTGTCATACGGACGCTGTGGGGCTGCCCTGGCCGTAGTGCGCGGGCGTTGGCTGCGGAGGTGCTGGTCGAGTGAGATGGCCAGGATGATGGTCTCATCCAGTGATAACTGGGCGTCCCGGCAGGCCAACTCAAGTTGGATCTCAGGCTGGAGTCCGTCTCGGAACCTGGCGAGCAGACTCTTCTCGCACCAACCACTCTCCACGGCCATGACGCGAAACTTAATGGCGTATTCGGCCACAGGCATGGCCCCTTGCCTGAGCCTCAGGAGGCGCTGTTCTCCCGAGCGTCCGCGATCGGGGTGGTCAAACACTGCCTTCAGTGATTCCACGAAACGCGGATACCGGAACGTGAGCTCCCCTCCCTCGCTCCATATGGCCGCCGCCCACTCCATCGCTGGACCTGTGAGCTGTTGAATGACAAACCTGATGCGTTGTGGTTCTGTCATATCGGGATAGTCCGCCAGGTACAGCTCACAGGCCAGGAGGAATTGTTTGCAGCCTTCTGGATCACCGGCGTACCTCTCGGGTGGGGCAGCGCGTGGCGGAGACGGCGCGGCACGTCTCGTTGCACCTGAGGTAGAGGGGTCGGGGATGGCGAGGTGTCGGACGCAGTGCGCCATGTCGCTCACTGCTCGTGCCAGACCTTCAATCTCTTTCTGTTGTTTTTCGATGCACCTTCGCAGGTGTCGATCGCTCGACAGCGGAATGCCTGCTGCGTCCGGGGTGGTTCGTTCATCTGTCATGTCTTTTGTTTCTGAGAGAGAGAGAGACGCAGACGCAGGCTTGCAAACACACAGAGTTTCTATTTTATTTAGTTGGTGTCCTTTTCCCTCACCCTACACAGTCCCCGTGAAAAAACACAACAGAAAGTCACAGCGGGAGCTCCGAACAAAAAATGAAGAGAAAGAAAACGGGTCCTCGTGTCCGCTGTCCACGGCCCACGGAGTCCGATCTGTGAATTGGTTCAGTCCTGGATTTAGAAACAAGGAGGACGTAAAAACTATAAGCACTTGGAAAAACACGTAGAAACACATAAACGGGTTGGTGCACAACTGTGAACGAACAGGTGTCTATGGGGTCGGCTGGTTAATATAGGAACACACACTGGGAATGCACAGGTGAATCTACTTGGTGGTGATTGTGATTTGACATACAGACAGACACACTAGGGGGAGACAGAGTGTCGGCTCAGTAGTCCGGAGAGCCGGATCTTCTTCCCTGAGGCCGTGGTGGTTCTGATGTTACATAATGTTAATAATTTACACCATGATAACATTAGTATTTATGTTTTTGTATATATTTTTAAATGTTCAAATGAACGTTTCAGAGTATATAATTTGTCGTGCCATCTGTGATTGAGACCCATGAGTTAAATTGAAATATTTTTTATAGGTAGTAAGCCAGGTTTTAGTAACCTTGGACAAATCACCATGTAAGCCCTCTCTCGCGCACGCGCTCTCACGCTATCTCTCGCACTCACACACACACACACTTTACACACACAGACAGACACAAATAACAAATGAAATCGCGTAAAACCAAATGAAACTAGGGTAAAAAATATGAGCAGTAAAAATACAGTAGTATCCTGTAGGTGATTCCTGTCCTGTGATAACAGGCACTAACACTCTAGAACTGTTTACTTCTGTTAGTTTTGTTTTCAAGTGTGAATGTTTATGGGGATTAAATCTGTCTGTGCTGCTGCATCTATTCACAGTTGTGATAAGTGATTTATGCCCCATCAGATCTTTGATGTGGGACATTATGCTGGTTAAATGACTAAAGAAATACTGATCCGTATGGACAGATATTTGTTCCAGATATTATGCGCCATTAATGAATTTGTTATGCCAATTTGACTATCAGCGAAAACATAAAAAATATAACGAAAACAAACCAAAGCAGAAGTTACATTTTAAGCTTTACTTTCAAATAAACATTTGATTTGTCACATACACAGTGCGATATGCAGTAAAATGTTTTGGGTGCTTTAGGTGAGGCTCGAACTCGGCATTGCTTCACCTGGACCGCTTTATAAGTATCACTCGCTAACCGATTGCGCCACAGGAGCCACACGGAAGTTGGTCTTGTCAGAGTATCCTCTCTCTCTCGCGCACACACACACACTCACACACAACACATGAAATTGCGTAAAACCAAACGAAATATAAGCAGTAAAAAATCTGTAAAAATACATTAGTATAACAGGCGCTAACCCTCTGGAACTTTTTTACTATTGTTTCCAAGTGTTTATGGGGATTTAATCTGTCTCTGCTGCCGCATCCATTCACAGTTGTGATAAGTGATTAATGCCCCATCAGATCTTTTGACGGGGAGCATTATGCATGATTAAATGACTAAAGAAATACTGTAGATGCGGTCATATTATTTCACCAGTTTTGACGCGTAGCTAATGTCTTAAAGTTTCACTCACATGACAGAAGTCCGATCTCTTTGTCTCTTGTAGTTTATTTGTCAGCATCAAAGAATCAACACTTCATACAGTCGTCTTGAGTAAATCGACTGTGATTATAGACACCAGTTGCTGCATCTTGCAAATCTCTGACTTTTACAACAACCTATTTGCTGTATCTTATAGATTACAATCTTGGCTTGGGTATATAACAACACTCTCGTTGTATCTTACATTCCCAGCTTACGTTAGCTTACGGTTACAACAACCTAGTTGCTGTAACTTACATTTCTAGCTTACCGGGAGCTCTCATTAGCTGACGGTCAAAAGCTCGTGTTTCCGTAGCCTTCCACATCTATACTGAACTCTCTAACATATGACAGTCACACAAATGCATGTAATAGTAGAATGACACCACAGACCAACTTACGATTGTCAACTTATGATGCATGACTAAGAAATATAAAGCTTATGGCTTATGTAACAAACTTAATACTTAATGCTTTACTACTGAATAAAACAAGGTAGAATAAATGAAATAACAGCAAGTAAAATAAAATAAAAATAAACACAACAACAAATTCATAACACATGCGATATGGCACTTACAAATACTGATCCATATGGGCAGATATTTATTCCAGGTTGCATGCGCCATTAATTGCCTTTCTTATGCCACTTGTTGACTATCAGTGAAAAAAAAATCAGCAAAAACATCAAAAATATAACGAAAACAATCCCAAGCAGACATTACATTTTTAGATTTATTTTGCAGCAAAATATTATCTATCAGTATATTAAATGGAACGAGGTAAAATACACAGTAATATAAAATACTGTACATAGCCCGCGTGTTTATTTCGTACCTACAATGATCGGTATAGACAAATTACAGACGTTATCGTGTCTTTAAGGATCATTTCAGGATGTCTTAAAAAATATTTCACTAACTAATTTTATTAAGTCATTATTAAATAATAAATAGCATAATCATCATGGGTTGTGTATTGAGTGATTTAACAAATCTGTTTTATTAATCGGTTTGTTGTTGTTTTTCACCACGTCATCTATTTATGAAACTATGTTGACAATACAAGAACTGTCTGTATATTAAAGATACGGTATTGGGCTTCCTGGACACTGCAGTTAACTGTGCCAGTCAATGCTCCATCTGGCGGAATTATACGGCATTGCAACCATCTTTTTAGAAAGCGCATGGGGGCGTTTATGGGGCGGGGCATTGTTAACTGCGTCATCGCGGGGGATCACATTCCATGCACGAAGCGTCCATTAACCCTTCATGAACCTGCCATGGAGCCGTCATGCTCCAGGCGGCTGTTTGACGTGGCTCCCACTGTATCAACGTCTGTCTGATAACGCTGAACCTTGGTTAGGCACTGTGATCTGTTCATAGCAATAGAACCTGCTTGTCTTGTGTACGTACTGTTATGTTTTAGGCATTAGAGCCTACTCGTTTATATGTCTGTTGTTTTAGGCATTAGAGCCTACTTGTTTTGTTTACATGTCTGTTGTCTTCGGCATTAGAGCCTACTTGTCTTGTCAGTATGTATGGTTTTATGTTTCAGACACAGGGGCCTGCTTATCCAACGAGGTAGTCTGTGTTCTCAGACAGAGCCAAAGCTATGGGTCTGAGAGTTCCCGAGACGTTCCTGTGCACCTCTGTGTGTGTAGTTTTGTGTAGTAATCCCTTGTAAACTGTGTCCAGAGCCAGTCTGCTGTTTGTTTATGTTTTTGTGGTGTCTTGTGTGTTAAATAAAAGACTCTTTGTTGCGCAACCAGCCCTCTGCATCTATCTATCTAAGCCCACGGCTATACCACCTGCCATAACACCACATACGTGACAGAATGCTCGACCGTAACAAGGGCGTAGCGGAGGGGCCCACGACGAACCACAGTAAAGGTCCCTTCACCACTCTTTTTTGAGAACCCCCCCCCCCCTTTTTTTTTTTTTGTTTTGAGAACTTCAGGTGAGACTCCGTGATGAGGCAAAAGCAACAGTGGAGGCACCGGCTGGGAGAGTAACCAGCACTGCATCGGCCGCCCAGCTGGGAGGACAACCCAGCGCTGCATCTGAGGCTCAACTTTTCTGAGCGACGCAGCGCTGCCTCCGCCGCCCGGTTTACAGGATCCGGTGCTGTCTCATCAGCCGGGTCTATAGAAAGGATCTGGATCATCACCTGGCTGAGAGGACAATACGAGCACAGGCCACCCGGCTAGGAGGACAACCCAGCGCTGCCTACGAGGCTCGAGTGTTCTGAGCGACGCAATGCTGACTCTGCCGCCTGGTCTACTTCGATTCGGCACTGCCTCGTCAGCCAGGCTCATCAAAGGATCCAAGACTGCTTCCACCATCCTGCATCAGCCTCCGGAGCCCACCAGCACCAACATGCGACGATGAGCGAGAGCCGTCGCCGGGGTCTGGCTGCAGTGGCAAAACACAGCGGCACCCATCGCCCGGCGTTGAGGACAACCCAGTGCTGCATCGGCCGCCCGGCTTGGAGGAAGACCCAGTGCTGCATTTGCTGCGCGGGATGCGCAAGCGGTTCAGTGCTACCTCCGCCGCCTGGCCTACTCCAACGATCCAGTACTGCCTCAACAGCCCAGGCTACGTAAGGAGTCCAGCGGCTGCACCCACAGCACGACTTCGGCGGCTGTTCAAACGCGCCCACCCACCCACCCAGTTCTACGAACTAGATCGTCGACGTGGGGAGGTGGGTGAAGACATCGCCGATAGCGCTCCATAGGAGCGGCGTAAGGGGGGGGGGTACTGTAAGGGTCTGCCCCTAGGGGGCACTGTGTCCGTGTGTTGCGTTTTTTTGTAGTTTTTGTTTAAAGACCCAGTTTCCCAGGAGGCACCTCGGTCAGGTGACGAAGCTTCACCTGTGCCGAGGTGGATCATTAGTAAACCTATAAGGAGCAATCAGCTCGGGGAAACTGGGTCGAGCATTAAGATTGTCTTGTGGGCTTTGTTTGGTGTAATTTGTGTGCTTGTTAGGTGTAATTTGTGTGTTTGTTAGTGCTGGCTCTGTGAGTTTAGTTTATGTGAGTCTGTAGGTTGAGTTGATTAGGATGTGATTATTAACCTGTTTTGTTTCTATGTCTTTATAGTATTGTTGGAGTGTATTTCTCTGTGATGGACCAAAGTTCTGGACCGGGGTAAGCTCCACGAGCGGGAGTGAGTGTGTAGCTCATAAGAGCACGCGAATGAGTGTGTAGCTCATAAGAGCACGCGAATGAGTGTGTAGCTCATAAGAGCATGCGAGTGAGTGTGTAGCTCATAAGAGCACGCGAGTGAGTGTGTAGCTCATAAGAGCACGCGAGTGAGTGTGTAGCTCATAAGAGCACGCGAGTGAGTGTGTCGCTCATAAGAGCACGCGAGTGAATGTGTCGCTCATAAGAGCACGCGAGTGAGTGTGTCGCTCATAAGAGCACGCGAGTGAGTGTGTAGCTCATAAGAGCACGCGAGTGAGTGTGTAGCTCATAAGAGCACAGGAGTGAGTGAGTAGCTCATAAGAGCACAGGAGTGAGTGAGTAGCTCATAAGAGCACAGGAGGGAGTGAGTAGCTCATAAGAGCACAGGAGGGAGTGTGTAGCTCATAAGAGCACAGGAGTGAGTGAGTAGCTCATAAGAGTACAGGAGTGAGTATGTAGCTCGTAAGAGCAAAGGAGTGAGTGTGTAGCTCGTAAGAGCAAGTACGTGTGTGAGTACCTCGTGAGAGCAAGTACGTGTGTGAGTAGCTCGTGAGAGCAAGTACGTGTGTGAGTAGCTCGTGAGAGCAAGTACGTGTGTGAGTAGCTCGTGAGAGCAAGGGAGTGAGTGTGTCGCCCAGAAGAGCATGTGCGTGAGTGTCGCTCAGAAGAGCAACTGTGTGAGTGCGTGGCTCCGAAGAGCAACTGTGTGAGTGCATGGCTCAGAAGAGCAACTGTGTGAGTGCGTGACACAAAAGAGCAACTGTGTGAGTGGGAAGCTCCCCAGAGCAAGTGTGGGAGTGTGAGTCCGCTCAGAGAAAGGCGGGTGAGGATGTTGCGCTCGTGGAGGTACCAGGTCTAAGGAGCTTCGGTCCCAGGTTGTTGGTAATGTACCAATGTCTTTCTGATAACGCTGAACCTTGGTTAGGCACTGTGATCTGTTTATAGCAATAGAACCTGCTTGTCTTGTGTAGGTACTGTTATGTTTTAGGCATTAGAGCCTACTCGTTTATATGTCTGTTGTTTTAGGCATTAGAGCCTACTTGTTTTGTTCACATGTCTGTTGTCTTCGGCATTAGAGCCTACCTGTCTTGTCAGTATGTATGGTTTTATGTTTCAGACACAGGGGCCTGCTTATCCAACGAGGTAGTCTGTGTTCTCAGACAGAGCCAAAGCTATGGGTCTGAGAGTTCCCGAGACGTTCCTGTGCACCTCTGTGTGTGTAGTTTTGTGTAGTAATCCCTTGTAAACTGTGTCCAGAGCCAGTCTGCTGTTTGTTTATGTTTTTGTGGTGTCTTGTGTGTTAAATAAAAGACTCTTTGTTGCGCAACCAGCCCTCTGCATCTATGCCTGCCTTCGTAAGCCCACGGCTATACCACCTGCCATAACACCACATACGTGACAACACTCAAAATACATTTCTTGTATAAACATTTATTGTGGAATGAACATATTTTCATCCAAAATGTTAACATTATACATTTTGAAAAAAAAAATCTTAAACACCAACAGTCATTCAACACTGCTAACTGAATTTGAAATTGAGAGGGAAAAAAAAAGATATTTCTGCATTTATCCACAAATTTAATTTTGCAATGGGTACATTTTGTCAAACCTGCTGAAGAAGAACCAAACTAAATACTCTGCGACTAAAATAAATGACTCCATAAAATTACAAATAGTAACACTCAACTTTGCAACATACATTTATTAATTGGACTGAAAAGAAAATTTGAAAATGTTCCTGAAACAAAATCAGCAGAGGTAAAACATGGAACATTCATGTGCGACTGATGGAAACTCAATAAGTCACAATCCCGATTTCCTGTGGAGGCTGAAGACAGTAATCTTCCTACCTGAGGACAAACAGGGCCATCGTGCACCTCTCAAGTTCTGCCTGAGCTTCATCTTTCTGAACAACCTAATAAAAAAAGGACATTTGTTAGACAAGTTGCTCTATTTGGCAAAACAGTGTCTGATGTATGCATGTAAAATCACTTAATGCTCCCAACTGTATGAGTGAAAAAAACACCTAGGATTATGGTGCAGCATGATAAATGTAATTAGCTCAATGAATAGGCCAAAACAACCGACATACATATACACCCACATTATGTATTAATGATAAAGTTTATCATTTTAAGTATTAATTTCAGGAGATAATCACCTCCAGGCTCTAGGGACATAAAAACAAACATAGTATTGTTGGTTATGTTAGGCTTGTAAAGTGTGAAAAAATTAACATGGCAGTTAAACTAAAGAGTTTTATTCTGCTAGTTATGTTTTAATTTAGTGCATCACAGCCAACTTGATTTGGATGCCTTGCTCAGGTCCTGTGGCTTCCATTCACAATATTACATTTGACACCAAGCTAATTTCTGCTTTTTTGATCGAGTACATACCAGATCAAGAACTTGAAGATGAAGATTATATCTCTGGTCTTCTCTCTGACGGGTTCCTCCCTAGTTTCTGATGATCTCAATTAGTTTGTAGTGTTGCTTGTCCAAGGAAACCAGTAATCTTGCTTGAAGTGGAGCAGATATAATTCTCAGAAACCCATTACTGATCTTAAAAAAAAAAGGTAAAAACAAAAATTGGACTGGCTCAAGTTCTTATGTTAGCAAATCTTACAGTATGTATAAAGTATAGAAAGCAGTATGGGTAAAATAATGCCCTTTCAGAAAAGCTAACAGACCTGTAAACACAAAAGTGCATAAAGATTATGTTTACTTTTAAAGTTATTTCATGACATTGTAATGGCTAAAATGTACAATATTTATATACTGATCCCATTAAAAACGTGTCATAAAGTGTCACCAGTATGTCAGGAACATGTGCTAAAGCCCCGTTTCATACGAGGGAATATAGTTTTAGTGATATTACATTACTTACACATTAGCAAGTCCAGAAGGTTTTAAACATAGCTATAAATACACTACAAACAGCACTCACTCCAAATTAGCTTGTTCTATGTTTACGTCACTTTCCTATTAATTTTTACATCGTTAACCAACGGTACTTAAATATAATTATTTTCATGTTATTCGGCGCCGCCGACTTACTGTAGAAACTCCGGTGTTTTTGAAAATCAACGCGTTAGTTAGCTAATGCAGGTAATATAGGTGTTTTTAGCTACAGTAGCAAACACGGATACAAAACTCAATCTTCAAAGTAGTTGTTCCTAACATAAATCATGAATTTGCTCATAGAAGAGATACATTTAACAACGAAATGACATGAGTTTGGTTTCTTACCTGGTTTAAAGGAGTTTTCTTTGAGAAACTAGGGCCGCCAGCAGAACGTGATTCAGTCCGTGATAATGCTGCGTCATGAGGTCATGTGACACGGCAAACTTTGGTTTGAAGCAGAAATATCCTTTGAGTGAATGGATTAGATTTAAGTTTAATCAGGGGCTTTAACTAACAGTAACTGAAATACAGGTTCTGATATCCTTCCTTACTTGTTTCAACGTCATGCTCCGGTTTGAGGCGGAAATAAAATGATACCGGCAAAACTATGGTTTAAAGACTGCGCATGCGCAAATCACACTCAACCTAATAAAAGTGCCTTGATCAAAATGAAATATTTCACTTTGGTTCCCTGCTGTAAATAGCATTATACTAAAGATTCACCCATAAGCATAAATTAGACAGTTTAAAAGAGCAAATTAAATTTTTTTAAACTAATGGAATGAGAAAAAAAACACATTAAACGAACAATAGCTAGGTTTACTTTTTTCAGTGGATCCCTCAATAATTTCTGTCTCCTTTGCCTGTGTTTGATAATATGAAGCACATATACACTCTTTCATCATGAAAGATCTATTATAAAACAAAATAAAATTCATGTTCGCTTCAGCACTGTTCATCCGCGTCGTTACATTCATTGTTGTACTTGGACCGGCTTTTTGATAAAGTCCTTCCATGTGCCATCTGGCGGATATTCAGTGAAGCACAACACATTTATTTTAACTTCCGGAATGCTGCCTCTGGCAAGTCGCGGCACGCCGCGCGCTAAATTGCGGCATCCCGCGGGAAAACACGCGCAGTCTTAAAGGCGACATCTGTACCTTATGTGTGTGTGCGAGAGAGAGTGAGAGAGTGAATGAGAGAGAGGTTACTAAAGCCTGGCTTTCTACTGATAAAAATTATTTCAATGTAACCCATGGGTCTCAATCACAAAATCAGCCAACGATGTAAACAGATGACACAACAAATTATATACTCTGAAACGTTTATTAGAACATTTGAAATATATGCAAAAAACATAAATATAAAAACAATCAACTATTATTGTTAAAGCCAGCTGTAACATCCGAACCTCCGCAGCCCCGGAGATCCGGTTCACGGCAGGACTTTGCCTGTACTGCGGGGGGGGGAGGACACCTCATTAAAACTTGCCCATTGTTACAAGTAACTCCACACACACCCTCACGTGTCACCCAGTCATTTTGCATCAATGCCAAACTATCATACCATAACCATATTGTGTCTGTTTCCCCTTTAATAGATTCCGGGTCGGCTGGGAATTTTATTTCATCCTCTCTTCTTTCCTCGCTGCATGCTCCTGTGTCGAAGCTTCCAACCCCGATCGGGATTAATGCACTCGATGGCAACCCATTAGCACAATCGCCCGTTAAAATGATCTCCGTGCCCTTACGATTAACGTTCCCAAACCACACTGAGGAATTAAAATTCTATGTGATTCCTCAGGTGAGTCAGTCCGTCGTGCTCGGCCTCCCATGGCTGCGCTCTCACAACCCTAATTTTGATTGGGCTGGTTCACGCATCATATCCTGGTCCCCCAGATGCGCAAAATTCTGTTCACCATCCTCATTGATGGTCCAAACAACTTCGATCGAAAGCCCCAGCGCCCTGGTTTCGACTACAGTGCCATCTGAGTACGACCGGTTTAAAGACGTGTTTAGTATTAGGGCTGCTGCACGACTTCCCCCTCACCGCCCGTGGGATTGCGCTATCGACCTCCTGCCCGGGAAAGCACCGCCTTGCTCGCGGATTTACCCATTGTCCGTAGCCGAAACCCGGGCAATGGAGGAATACGTGAGAGAGGCTCTCGGGCAGGGACTCATTAGTCGCTCCACGTCTCCAGCCTCAGCAGGATTCTTTTTTATCGAAAAGAAAGGGGGGGGCCTTAGGCCGTGTATTGATTACCGGGGGCTCAATGCCATCACAGTAAAATATAAGCACCCACTGCCCTTGGTACCAGCCGCGATCGACCTGCTCCGAGGCGCGTCCATCTTTTCTAAACTAGACCTCCGCAGCGCATACAACCTCGTTCGTGTTCGCAAGGGTGATGAGTGGAAGACTGCATTTAGCACTACATCAGGTCATTATCAGTATAATGTGATGGCCTATGGACTGGTGAATGCACCTGCGGTGTTTCAGGGGTTCATGAATGACGTGCTTCGACATATGTTGAACCGGTTTGTGATAGTATATTTAGATGACATTCTGATATACTCTCGGTCATATGGGGAGCACGTCCGTCATGTGACCGCCGTCCTCCGTCGACTAAGGGAACATGGGCTCTATGTGAAGGCAGAGAAGTGTGAATTCCACAAAACGGAGGTAGCATTTCTGGGCTATCGCATAGGGCCACGTGGGGTCATGATGGACGAAGCTAAGGTCAGTGCGGTCCACTTATGGCCGGAACCCACATCAGTGAAGGCGCTACAAAGCTTCCTTGGGTTCGCTAACTTTTACAGGCGCTTTATTAGGGGCTATAGTATGTTGGCGGCACCGCTCACTAACTTATTGAAGGGAAACCCACAAAAACTACGCCAGTTCACGCCGGAAGCGCGTCTCGCATTCCAGCGGCTAAAACAATCCTTTACTTCTGCGCCTATATTAAAACTTCCCGATCCAACTAAGCCCTTCGTAGTCGAGGTCGATGCGTCGGAAGTAGGATTAGGAGCGGTACTGTCACAGCGCCATGGCCACCCAGAGAAGCTGTACCCCTGCGCTTTCTTTTCGAGAAAACTGACACCTGCTGAGTGCAATTATGATATCGGAAATCGCGAACTTCTTGCCATAAAAGCGGCGTTAGAGGAATGGAGGCATTGGTTGGAGGGAGCAGAACATCCATTCACGGTGCTCACCGATCATAAGAATCTAGAGTACCTCCAACAAGCAAAAAGACTAAACCCTCGCCAAGCCCGCTGGGCACTGTTTTTCACTCGTTTCCATTTCATCATTACCTATCGCCCCGGCTCTAAAAACTTAAAAGCGGACGCGCTCTCCCGCTGTTTCGCGGTGCAGGACCGACCCACGGCTCCTGAAACCATTTTGCCCCCGGCACTCGTGGTGGCTCCGATAGCGTGGGATCTCGATACGGAGATAGTACGGGCGACACGAACCGAGTCCGTGCCGGCTGACTGTCCTCCGGATCGAACCTACGTACCGGAATCACTACGAGAACGAGTGACCATGGAGGCCCACATTAACCTCACATCTGGACACCCCGGCGAATTAAAGACCTTTCAATTACTGGAACCTAGGTTCTGGTGGCCAAATATGCGGGAAACGGTGAAAACAGTTGTTTCGTCTTGTGCTACTTGCGCAACTATTAAAAGCCCCCGTGGGTTGCCAGTTGGTAAATTAATGCCCTTGCCCACCCCTAACAGACCGTGGTCCCACCTAGCGGTGGATTTTGTGACGGATCTGCCAGTGTCAAAAGGGTACACGACAGTCCTAGTGGTGGTGGATCGTTTTTCCAAAGGCTGTCGGTTTGTCCCGTTCTGCGCTCTCCCAACCGCCGCCCAGGTGACGGAAACCCTATTCGATGCAGTGTTTCGCTACTATGGTATCCCGGAGGATATCGTTTCAGATCGTGGTCCCCAATTTATCGCTAGAGTCTGGAAAGCTTTTGTCCAGAAATTGGGGACCACTGTTAGTCTAACCTCAGGCTATCACCCGGAGTCTAATGGACAGGCAGAGCGGACTGTACAAGATCTCGGGAAATTCCTTCGCGCATATTGTAGTAGTCGACAACATGAGTGGGCGGACTATTTACTCTGGGCGGAATATGCACGAAACTCTTTAAGACATTCCTCAACCGGCCTAACGCCGTTTCAGTGTGTGCTCGGATACCAGCCGCCGCTCTGTCCTTGGGATGCCACTCCCACCAATATCCCCATGGTGGATGAGTGGTTTAAAAAAGCAGAAAAAGTATGGGAGGGAGCGCATGCTCATATCTCCCAAGCAGTTCGTCGTTTTAAAAAATTCGCCGATAGGCGGCGAGGGGAAAGTCCTCCGCTCCAGGTAGGTGATCGGGTTTGGCTCTCGACAAAGGACCTCTCTCTCAACCTCCCCTGTCGTAAACTATCCCCACGATTCATCGGTCCCTTCCCCATCGTAGCCCAAATTAACCCGGTATCGTTTAAGTTGCAACTCCCCCCACACATGCGCATTAACCCTACCTTTCACATCTCTCTTCTCAGGCCGGTAAGAAGGGGACCGCTGGACGGAGGGGTCGTGACCCCCTCGCTCCCCGGGGCTGTGGAAATCGAGGGCGCTCCGGCGTTTAGAGTCCAACAGCTGTTGGATTCCCGAAGGCGAGGAGGCTCACTCCAGTATCTGGTGGAGTGGGAGGGTTACGGACCGGAGGAGCGCAGCTGGGTTCCGGCGCGGGACATCCTGAGCCCTGAACTCATTTCCGAGTTCCACAAGGCACGGCCGGATCGTCCTGCGCCACGACCTCGAGGCCGACCCGCCCGCCGGCAATTCCATCAGGTCAGCGGGTTCCGATCCCCTTTGGTAACGCAGGGTGAGCGCCCACCTCCTCTTCAGGAAGCCGGTCCTGGGGAGGGGGGTAATGTAACATCCGAACCTCCGCAGCCCCGGAGATCCGGTTCACCGGCTTACTGAGCCGTAGCTTTGTCTCCCCCTAGTGTGTCTGAGTATGTCATTGTCTGCCCCTAATGATGTAATAGGAATCACCTGTCTCTACCTCATGTGTCGCACTATTTAACCCAGCCGAACCCATACCTCAGCGTCTGGTCACCACTATGCCACACCCTTCTCATCTGATGTTCTCTTTGTGTTTCTCCCCAAGGGCTAGCGGTATCTGCAAGTGTTTTCTTGTGTTACCGCCTGCAGACCGCATCGGGGAATACCACCCACGGGGTGGAAAATTAAGTTACAGTGTTGTATTTGTGTTTAAAGAGAGACTGAATAAAAATCTGTTCGTTCCTGCACCTGCAGCGTAGTGTGTATCATTCGGAGGCAGCATGACACCAGCCCGTGGCTGTTCAGAGACAAGTTTACGGGGGCTTCTCAGTCTTTTGTTAATTTTTTACTTCTGACTTCAAACCAATATGGCTTATTAAAGATGCACTGTTTTATTGGACATCACTTATTTGTTTATTTCATTTTATTCTATCTTATTCTATTCATTAGTTAAGCATTAAGCATTAAGTTTATTACATAAGCCATAAGCTTTGAACTTGTTAGTTAAGCATCCATTTTGACAATTGTAAGTTGGTCTGTGATGTCATTCCACTATATGTATGACTATCGTATGATAGAAAGTTCAGTTTAGATGCGGAAGTCTACGGGAACACAAGCTTTTGACTGTGAGCTAACCATAATCAGATAGATATAACAAATGTGTTGTTATAACCGTAAGGTAATCCTGAACTATATTGATACAGCAACTGATGTTGTAACTACAGTGGATTTACTCAAGACGACTGTATGAAGTGTTGATTCTTTGATGCTGGAAAATAAAATACGACAGACAAAGAGATCATCGGACTTCTGTTGTGTGAGTGAAAATTCAAATTAAAGATACACATCAAAACTAGTGGAATAATATGTCCGCATCTACAAAAGTCAAAAGCTTTCTCCGTTGTTTAAGCGCGAAGATAAGTGACTGTTGAAATCGTAAATGAAAGAGGATTTGAGTGCTCCGCGCTTCACTATGGCCGACGGCGAGAAGAACACAGCCACAGCCAAGTCTGAGCATGAAATGGCGCTCATTGATAAAGATTCAAACATAAAGCTTCAAGAAATGAAAGAAACCAGAAGCAAAAAGTGGAGTCAATTGACTGCATTATCCGAAGAAATAAAGCTGCTCATGTACAATGCATACAATTTGTATGATGTTGAAGCTAAGTGCTATATGGACTTAATAGGGCTGCAAGAAGAATTTGTTGAAAGCAATAGACAGGTGCGATTGTGCCTAAATGAAGACGAATGTAAACATGATCTGCAAAACTGGTATAAGTTTAAAATATTGCACTGCACAGAATTTAGGAAAAAAGTAGAGTTGTGGATCGCGGAAACTAGGAGCCGCTTCATGATGCCTCAAACGGACAACGATGGAGTTATGCCAGATGACAGCGTGTCAATGGTGGAGTTTAAGACGTCCGCCTCTAATAGGCACGGAAGCGTAGTGACGGCAGCATCCAAAACCAAAAGGTCCGTAACTTCTACAGCATCCTCAGCCCGACTAAAGAAAGCGGAAGCCAACAGAGCAGCCTTGTTGATTAAAGTAGCAGGCTTAGCAGAATGGCGGGCGATAGAACAGAAGGAAGCACAATTAAAGGCTGATAAAGAAAGGTTGGGATTAGAAACTGCGCTCGCAATTGTCGAGGCTGAATTACAGGTTTATCAGGGTTGTTAAAAATGACAGCCTGCAACAAAGAGAGTAGTCATCGACCCGAGCTGCACGCACTCGAGCAGCCCGCCTTGGACGGGCCCCAAACCTGAATATGACAGCCGACGAAAGCCGGTAAGAGAGAGCTCAGTCAACAAACCAAGTAGTGCATGCGCTCCCAAATTGGAATACAATTAATTTTACAAGAGCAGTGCGTCAACAGAATACGTTGGACTGCCATCACATTTTAAGGCAGCCCATCCAAGTGTGCCCGTAAGTTTTGAACCAAAATTGAAAAGTACTTTAAATGTATGGTCTACACAAGACAATAAATGCACCCGCCATGACATTGATACATTAGAACCCCAGATGCAACAGCAGGCAGACATCACAGCAATGCTTGTGAAATGCCAAAGGCAATCCTCCTTACCTCAGCGTAATGTTCCTGTGTTTCATGGTGACCCTCTTGAGTTTACGTCCTTCATGAAAGCGTTTAAACATGTTATAGTAGACAAAACCAATAGTGATGCTGATAAGCTGTTTTATCTTGAGCAGTTTACTAAGGGAGAGGCTAGAGACCTCGTTATGAGCTGTCAGCTTATGCCAGATCAGTGTGGTTATGTAGCGGCAATGAGACTGTTACAGGACAGATTTGGAAATAAATGAAAAATCGCA
This sequence comes from Channallabes apus, assembly GCA_030522415.1. Lineage (NCBI taxonomy): Eukaryota > Metazoa > Chordata > Actinopteri > Siluriformes > Clariidae > Channallabes > Channallabes apus. The sequence continues at coordinate 38,859,441 of CM060107.1, read as the reverse complement.
AACACGCTGATGCAAAAGGTAGCCAATTGGCCGGAAATAAAGTCAGAGGATGGAAATCCGTTAAGCGCCTTCTCCGTGTTTCTAGCATCCTGTCACAACATCATGGCAAGCATTGACCACATGGAGGATCTAGACAACGCTACCAACATGCAGAATATTACTTCAAAACTGCCCTACGAATTGCATAAGAGATGGAGGGACCAAGTATACAAGCTTGAGGAGCTTAATCAGACAAGACCCAAGTTTAAGCAGCTAGCGGAATTTGTAGACCAAAGAGCTAAAGTAATCTTAACCCCAATCTTCGGAAACCTGAACGCCTCAACTAGCGACAAAAGACACTTTAACAAATCCCTTCAAGCACCCAAACCAAGAAGAGAAGGGAAGGCTAGGGTCAGCTTCGCAACCGAAGTCAAAGACTCGATTATAAAAAAAAATTCATAAACCGTGCGCATATTGCAATGGGGAGCACATCTTAGACGATTGCTTCCAACTCAACGATCAGACACACAAAGATAAAGTAGAATTCTTAAAAAGGAATGGATTTTGTTTCAGATGTTTAGTTAAGGGGCATTTAATTAAGGACTGTACAAGAAAAATTACATGCCCGTCGTGCTCAAAGCCACATCCACGTATGCTACACAGCTCTAGCAATTGCAAAGGCTAACGGAACTGAAACCGAAACAGAACCGCCTGCTGCAGTAAGCAAGGAAATAAGCGCCCTCACCGGGGCTGGAGACATTTGCATTCTCCCCATAGTACCCGTCAAAGTAAAGTCTAAGAAAAGTGACAAAATTGTAGAAGTGTATGCATTTATGGTCCCAGGTAGTTCTGCCACATTCTGTACAGAATCACTAGCAAGGCGTTTAAACGTACAAGGCAGAAAAGTCGAGCTGACGTTGAGCAACATGAGCTCTAGGAAACTAGTAGAAAGCTATGTACTTACCGATTTGGACAAAAACAAGTACAACCAGACAAGTAGTCTGGACAAAAACACCTTTGTTGAACTTCTCAAAGTGTTTACACAAAAGAGCATACCAGCTACGGTAGAAAACATTCCACAACAGCATGACATTGATAAATGGTCATATCTTAGTGATGTAAAGTTGCCCCATATTAACGCTGGAATCGAAATTCTTATAAGCAATAGAGAGTACAAGCTGCTAGAACCATGGCAAGTAATTAACAGCAGGCATAACGGGCCATATGCAGTAGAGACTGCTCTCGGATGGATGTTGAACGGACCCCTCCGAGAACCTGTTGAGGACAGCATGCCCAACAACGAACCGGCGAGCATCACAGTCAACAGAACTTCCATTGAAAACATAGAACAAATGCTGATACAGCAGTTGAACCATGATTTTCCCAAACGAAATTGTGATGATAAGGCCGAGTGGTCACAGGAAGACTATCAGTTTTTAGACTCTGTGAATAACTCTCTGCAGTTTATAAATAACCATTACCACATTGGCCTCCCACGTAAAAAAGCAGTTATTCAAATGCCCAATAACTGAAGTGCAGCCATGTGCCATGCATTAAACCTTAAAAGAAAGCTCAATAGTAACAGCTCCTTTCACGAGGAGTATACAAACTTCATGAATGACATGCTTAAAAAGGGTCATGCAGTTAGGGTCCCTACACCTCACTTAAATTGCCAAGATGGTCGGGCGTGGTACATACCGCACCATGGCGTCTATCATCCTCAAAAGAATAAACTGAGGGTGTTTTTTGACTGTGCTGCTAGCTATCAGGGAGTATCACTAAATAGTGAGCTCCTATGAGGACCAGACTTAACAAACTCACTCATTGGCGTGCTCACACGAGACAAGAGAAGGTTGCCATGATGGCAGACGTGGAAGCCATGTACTATCAAGTCAGAGTCCATGAAATCTGCTGCGCTTCCTATGGTGGCCGAACGGAGACGTGAACCAAGATCTAGTTGAGTATAAGATCTCATAGTGTTGCTAACTTTGCCCTTAGAAAGACAGCAGAAGAAAACCGCAGCAATAAACCTGCTGTGGCAGTTAACACAGTGCTTAAAAACTTTTACGTCGACGACTGCTTGAAGTCTGTTGCAAGCCATGATCAAGCAGTCGCCTTATACAACGATCTCACAAGCCTCTGCGCAAGTGGAGGGTTCAACCTCCCTACAGTGGGAGCCACGTCAAACAGCCGCCTGGAGCATGATCGATTCATGGCAGGATCATGAAGGGTTAATGCACGCTTCGTGCACGAAATGTGATCCCCCGCGATGACGCAGTTAACAATGCCCCGCTCCATAAACGCCCCCATGCGCTTTCTAAAAAGATGGTTGCAATGTTGTATAATTCCGCCAGATGGAGCATTGACAGGCACAGTTAACTGCAGTGTCCAGGAAACCCAATACCGTATCTTTAATATATAGACATTTCTTGTATTGTCAACATAGTTTCATAAATAGATGACGTGGTAAAAAACAACAACAACAAACCGATTAATAAAACAGATTTGTTAAATCACTCAATACACAACCCATGATGATTATGCTATTTATTATTTAATAATGACTTAATAAAACTAGTTAGTGAAATATTTTTTAAGACATTCTGAAATAATCCTTAAAGACACATCTGTAATTTGTCTATACCGATCATTGTAGGTACGGAATAAAAACGCGGGCTATGTACAGTATTTTACATTAAGGTGTATTTTACCTAGTTCCATTTAATATACTGATTGATAATATTTTGCTGCAAAGTAAAGCTCAAAATGTAACGTCTGCTTGGGATTGTTTTCGTTATATTTTTGATGATGTTTTTTTTTTTTCACTGATAGTCAACAAGTGGCATAAGAAAGGCAATTAATGCCGCATGCAACCTGGAACAAATATCTGCCCATATGGATGAGTATTTCTTTAGTCATTTAATCATGCATAATTCTCCCCCGTCAAAAGATCTGATGGGGCATTAATCACTTATCACAACTGTGAATGGATGCGGCAGCAGAGACAGATTAAATCCCCATAAACACTTGGAAACAATAGTAAAAAAGTTCCAGAGGGTTAGCGCATGTTATACTAATGTATTTTTACTGAATTTTTTACTGCTTATATTTCGTTTGGTTTTACGCAATTTCATGTTTGTGTGTGTGTGTGTGTGTGTGTGTGTGTGTGTGTGTGTGTGTGTGTGTGTTGGTTTTTATGGTATACGCGGACATTACACCTGACTCCTTACCTGGGCTATCCGGACCTCATAGGATTAGCCGGACTATGCTGAAGTCCGCGTAATTCCGAGAGTGTATTGGCATTTGTCAGTGTCTAAATAGCATAAATTTGCATTTTCTTTGAAAGTCCATTTTAACCCGTAACCTGATTTCTGAGTGTATTCCAGTGTATCGGAGCAGCGCCCTCCAGATATCGGACCAGTATTGCAATTTCATACACTCGAACATACATTTTGCCGGGAATCCTTCTGATTGGCTGTTTTTGAGGGGCGAGACGTGGGGTGGGGCTTCGGAGCCGAGAGGGGCGGGGCTTCGGAGCCGAGCGGGGCGGGGCTTCGGAGCCGAGCGGGGCGGGGCTTCTGACGGGCTCGGAGCGGGGCGGGGGCTCTAACCGGCTCAGAGCTCAGTCTGCACATGCGCAGTTTAACGGTTAAATGCCGTCTGGCGCACATGCGCAGTTTAACAGTTAAATGCCGTCTGGCGCACATGCGCAGTTTAACTCTGGAGCAACAGCGTGGCGAGGACGGAGCATCAAAACACACAGGTAAGCAGATACATTTACTAATATAGCAGCGTTTTACTTGTGCAGATGTTTTTTTTTCTTTTCTGCTTGTATTACATGACTTAGTAACTAGTGCGAGCACGATACAGCTAATTAGAACTGAGTAGTTTAATGCAGTTAGGAGAGCTACAGTAGCTGCAGGCCCGGTGTAGACTGGAGGAGGAGGAGGAAGAGGAGGAGACTCAGCATGATGAAGATCATTAAACATTCACTCTCTTCATGCACTAAATATCAGCTGGAGTTAACGTGTTGTGCTCTGCTTTTTCATACCTAACAAAAATGCCTCTTAATTATATATATAAAATAAGCACGTGACCCTCCGCCTCCCGGTGTTTATTGCTGATGTAAACAAGCTAAAGTTCCCCATAAACAGAAGCGCGGCTGCAGCCTGACTGTAGTGTTGTTAATAGAGTGATGAGTGACAGGTCCTGCTGCCCCAGTCATGCACACAGCAAGGTGAGGAGGCTCTCACAGCCGTGCAGACCCGCTCACTAACCGGCCTTAGTGTGGAGAGAGAGAGAGAGCTCGAGCTCAGGGGGGGACATTTAAACTCAGCCAGAGCTTCATGCTGACAGACAGGAGGACAGATACACTAACTGACAGTCCAGGGTTTCATCTTGTATGTTTATGCATGTTTATGTCCACCTGTGGCTACTGTAAGTACTAATAATTAAAGTGGTCAATAGCACTGTAGTTTTATTTTACATTAAAATATCCATCAACAAAACAATAAAAGTATCACCAACTGCACTGTAGAGTTACAGTAGAGGCGCATATGTTTTTTTAAGTCTAGGTCTGGCTGAGATCTTTTAGTAATTGTTGTTTTTTATGAATAACAGTAAACAATGAGAGATGGACTAATGTACTGTCACATCACTGTAGTCATTACAATTCACTTTGTCATTAAAGTGACATTGCTTTTGGTTTAGTCAACACAAATATTGTTGAATGAAGGATCTTAGACTCTGGAATGAAGGTATAAATGTACAGTATAGTGTCAGATGATGTGATTTAGCTAAAAGATATAGTTTTGTGAACTTGAATAACAAAGTATTAAAATGTTAAGCAAATTTAAATTGGCATAATATAAATTAAGTATAAATGATTTTTATGAAGTGCTCCTTTTGCTTTGGTAGTGTGGATCCCATCCCAAAGAGGATGGGTCATTTGGAAGACTAATGAATGACAACCATATAAACCCCAATGCCAAGATGACGTACTTCACCCTGCAAGGCAAGCCACGCTTGTGTTTGTTTGCAACACGAGACATAAGTCCAGGAGAAGAGGTCACCTATAATTATGGCAACTCCGACTGGCCATGGAGATCGAAAGTGGTAAAAACCTTTTATGAAACTGATTGTCCTTAGAGGGGTTATGGTCTAACCATGCACACTTTAAGTGAACAATTTATATTGTCATTGTAGCTTTTGTTTTAACATGCTTTTTATCACATTAATGTATGTTAGACATTAATTTATTAAAATACATAGCACATGGAATATTATTAACTGGATATGTTGCCAATTGTCTGCTTTTAAAATCATAAGGAATCTGAAGAAAGGTCGACGGAGGAGCAGCATGGTGTGTTGTCTACATCAGAGCCTTCTACAAGTCGGTGGCAAAAAAGGTCTGAAGCTACATCAGCTGGTCCTCTCAGAAGCTTTAAGGTAAAATGGAAAAATACTGTTGCACGACCATAGGTACATGGCAAAACTTATTTTTCTTTCGGCTGTTCCCTTTCAGGGGTCGCCACAGCGAATCATCTGCCTCCATCTAACCCTATCCTCTGCATCATCTTCTCTCACACCAACTAACTTCATGTCCTCTCTCACTGCATCCATAAATCTCCTCTTTGGTCTTCCTCTAGACCTCCTGCCTGGCAGTTCCAACCTCAGCATCCTTCTACCGATATATTCACAATCTCTCCTCTGAACATGTCCAAACCACCTCAATCTGGCCTCTCTGACTTTATCTCCAAAACATCTCACATGTGTTGTCCCTCTGAATTCATTCTTGATCCTATCCATCCTTGTCACTCCCAAAGAGAATCTCAACATCTTCAGCTCTGCTACCTCTAGCTCTGCCTCCTGTCTTTTCTTCAGTGCCACTGTCTCTAAGCCGTAGAGCATCGCTGGTCTCACCACTGTCCTGTACACCTTTCCTTTCATTCTCGCTGATACTCTTTTATCGCACAACATACATGAAACTTTTCTCCACCCATTCCAACCTGCCTGTACGTGCCGCTTCACCTCCTTTCCACACTCTCCGTTGCTCTGGACCGTTGACCCTAAGTACTTAAAATCCTGCACCTTCTTTACCTCTGCTCACTGTAGCTTCACCGTTCCTCTCATTCACACACATGTATTCCGTCTTGCTGCGGCTAACCTTCATTCCTCTACTTTCCAGAGCGTACCTCCACCTCTCCAAATTTTCCTCCACCTGTTCCCTGCTCTCGCTACAAAGCACAATGTCATCTGCAAACATCATAGTCCATGGAGACTCCTGTCTAACCTCATCTGTCATCCTGTCCATCACCAGAGCAAACAAAAAGGGTCTTAGAGCCGATTCTTGATGCAGACCCACCTCCATCTTGAACTCTTTTGTCACACCTACAGCACATCTTACCACTGTCTTAGCGCTCTCATACATGTCCTGCACCACTCTAACATACTTCTTCGCCACTCCAGACTTCCTCATACAACACCACAGCTCCTCTCTCGGCACTCTGTCGTACGCTTTCTCTAAATCTACAAAGACACAATGCAACTCTTTATTACTTTCTCTGTACTTCTCCACCAGCATCCTCAAAGCAAATACTGCACTACTCTTTCTAGGCATAAACCATATTGCTGCTCACAAATGCTCACCTCTGCCCTTAACCTAGCTTCCACTACTCTTTCCCACAGCTTCATTGTATGGCTCATTTAGCTTTATAACTTTTGTAATTGCAACAGCTTTGCACATCTCCCCTTGTTTTTAAAAAATCAGCACCAATGCACTTCTCCTCCATTCCTCTGGAGTCCTCTCACTGTACAAGATCTCGTTAAACAAAGTAGTCAGAAACTCTACTGCCACCTCTCCTAAGCACTTCCATACCTCCACAGGTATGTCATCAGGACCAACAGCCTTTCCACTCTTCATCCTCTTCAACGCCCTTCTCACCTCACTTTTACTAATATTTGCTACTTCCTGCTCCACAACAGTCACTTCTTCTACTCTTTGTTCTCTTTCATTTTCCTCATTCATCAACTCCTCAAAGTACTCCTTCCATCTTCCCATCACCCTCCTGGCATCTGTCAGTACATTTCCATCTCTATCTTTAATCACTCTAACCTGCTGCACATCCTTCCCATCTCTATCTCTCTGCCTCGCCAACCTGTACAGATCTACCTCTCCCTCCTTACTGTCCAACCTAGCATACAAGTCCTCCTTCACCTTATGCTGCATCTCCCTGTACTCCTATCTACTCTCTTCAGTCCTCTCAGTGTTCCACTTCTCCTTAGCTAGCCTCTTTCCCTGTATACACTCCTGGACTTCCTCGTTCCACCACCAAGTCTCCTTGTCCACTTTTCCCTTACCTGATGATACACCAAGTACCCTCCTACCTGTCTCCCTGATCACATTGGCTGTAGTTGTCCAGTCAACTGAAAGCACCTCCTGACCAACCATAGCTTGTCTCAACTCCTCCCTAAAGACTACACAACATTCTTCCTTTCTCAGCTTCCACCACTTTGTCCTCTGCTCTGCCTTTGTCCTCTTCACCTTCCTCACCACCAGGGTTATTTTACACACCACCATTCTGTGTTGTCTGGCTACACTCTCCCCTACCAACACTTTGCAGTCACTGATCTCTTTCAGATTACAACGTCGACACAAGATGTAGTCCACCTGAGTGCTTCTGCCTCCGCTCTTATATGTCACCCTATGTTTCTGCCTCTTCTGGAAGAAAGTATTTACTACTGCCATTTCCATCCTCTTTGCAATGTCCACCACCATCTGTCCTTCTACATTCCTGTCCTGAAGACCAAGCCTGCCCATCACATTCCCATCTGTTCCCTTCCCCAACATGTCCATTGAAGTCTGCACCAATCACACTCTCAACTCTGGAGATGCTCTGCATCACTTCATCTAACTCAGTATGTCTCCTTCTCTTCTAACACACATCCTACCTGTGGAGCATAACCACTAACAACATTGAACATTATCCCTTCAAGTTCCAGCTTCAGACTCATCACCCTATCTGATACTCTATTCACCTCTAGAACATTCCTTACAATCTCCTCTTTCAGGATAACTCCTACTCCATTTCTTTTCCTATCCACACCATGGTAAAACAATTTGAACCCTGATCCTAAGCTTCCAGCTTTGCTACCTTTCCACCTGGTCTCCTGGACACACAGTATATCCACCAACTCTCTTCCCTTCCCTGTCATGGTCCCAACATTCAAGGTCCCTACTTTCACTCCTAAACTCTTGCCTTTCCTCTTCTCTCTCTGCTTTCGAACACGCCTTCCTCCTCTCCTTCTTCGACCAACAGTAGCCCAATTTCCACCGGCACCCTGGACAACAGCACCAGTGGCGGTCGTTGTTAACCCGGGCCATGACTGATCCGGCATGGGAATTATATTTGTGATTTGCTTCATTGACTTGGCAAATGTTTTACGTAGGATGCCCTTCCTGACACAACACTCATTTATCCAAACTTGGGACTTGCACAAGAAAACACTGGATTTCGCTCCCCCATAGGTGCATTGGGGACATAGCAAAACTGAAGTGTTTAATTACATATAGTGAATGGGGGCAGCATGGTGGAGCAGTGGTTAGCACTGTAACCCTCACAGCAAGCTCTAGGTTTAACTCTGTTACTGATGCCACCACAAACGTATCGAATTTTCGATTAGGCTGTCATCATGAAATTCTCCTTCCCCAGCTATGGAATTTGAATAATCAAAGAGAGATTATCATTGATATCTTACATTCTATACCTTGCAAAATCAGCCAGTGGGGTTTACAGCAAGGTTTTTGTTGAAGTAGGATTGTTCTATTTATTTAAACCTCAAATATTCTCTTTAATGGTTCTTTCCCAGTGGTTATTAATGTATCTTGTTTGTCCATGCTGCATCTACTACAGTTTGTGGCTAAAACCAACGAGGTGGAGACGGCTAGAGGGCAACCAGGCGGAGATAGCTAGAGGGCAACCAGAGTTTGACAAGTCCAGTGCTTGATCCACTCAGCAAGCCTGAAAAGGTAAATGAAATGTAGCCGTTCATTACATTCCGTGTGGCAAAGTTAAAGTCCACCAACATGTGACATAGGCTTTGTGTGCGTCACTTAGATCTGATTGTTTATATGGACAGTGTTTTGTAAGCACCCTCTCATTTAAGTGAATTTCGAAGTGTAGCTCGGTGTAAAATCTGTGTATGTTTTAACCTGAATGCAATATGGTTTATATGAGCAGTGTTTTGTAAGTAATCTTCCATGAAATGCTTTTCAAAGTGATGGCCAGGTCTGAATGTTTGTGAATTAAGCAGTAAATAACCCAAATGTGTTAGGACCATACAGGTAAGGGACTTGATATGATATGGCACTGCTGTGGTCTTTAAGAATATTTGGACAACTTGTATTTGATCTGTTTGCCTTACATAATCACCTAGTGACATTCAAAATAAAGTTTTCTTCTTGTGCTCTTTGTGAGAAGTAAGATTGTTCAATTTGTACATTTTTAGCAGACGCATATTCATTTATTTCCTCCATGATGTATTTGTTACAGATGATGGCTAAGAGCAGCCAGACTAAAATGGATGAAGGCAACCAGAGTTTGACAAGTCCAGAAGGAAAAGGTAAATGAATGTAGCCTTCATTACAATGCATGTGGCAAAGTGTTAATTTCAAAAAGATGTGATGTAGGCATTGTGTGTGTCTGTACTCCCTTAGATATGATATGGTTTATATAGACAGTGTATTCTAAGTAGTCTCTCACAAAGTGATTTTCAAAGTGTAGGTCAGTATAAGATCTGAGTGTATGTGTATGTTCACCTGGATGTGAGATGGTTTATATGGACCGTGTTTAGTGAGGACTCTTTCACAAAGTGATTTTCAAAGTGTAGGTCAGTATAAGATCTGAGTGTATGTGTATGTTCGCTTGGATGTGAGATGGTTTATATGGACCGTGTTTTGTGAGGACTCTTTCACAAAGTGATTTTCAAAGTGTAGGTCAGTATAAGATCTGAGTGTATGTGTATGTTCGCTTGGATGTGAGATGGTTTATATGGACCGTGTTTTGTGAGGACTCTCTCATAAAGTGATTTTCAAACTGAAAGTTAGTAGTCTGAATGTTTGTGTGAATTAAGCAGTAAACCACCCAAGTATGTCTTAGTAGGACCATACAGGTAAGAGGGTTCATCCTCCAGCTGGGGTTGATGATGGCATCATTTTGGTTTTTAGGAGTTCTTGGACAACCTGAATTTGATCTTTGTTTTAGGATAATTAACCTGAACCTTTGGTAGTGACTATATGTGAAATTAACCACTTTTGGCATTTACGCCACTTATTTTCTGTCAAATCTATCTGTACTGTCTTCTACCTGAAGCTAATTTGCACCTGATATCTTGAAGTAAGATAAATGGTTATCTTGAATTGTGAGGGGGAAAAATGGAAACATCAGGACTATTTTCAAGTCCAGATTTAGATCTTTTTCATAAGAAATGTATGCTTTTGATGTGGACATCATCCATATCAGACCAATTTGTAAAATTTTCATGCTAATCTTGGCCACCATCTTGGATTTTAAATGACTTCATGTACTATCCATGTGACAATTTCTAAAAGCTATGTATGGGAGATGCATTTTATTCACTATATTACTAATATATTATATTACATGCTAATAGGAAACTTGCTCTGTTGTCAGAGGTGGCCATTTTGAAAAACTAGGTGGCCATTTTGAAAAAGCTTCTAGGGCCACCGTATTGAAAATTCAATAGTAATAAAGTGGCCAGATATCCTTTTTTTTTTTTTTTTTTGTTTTTTTTTTTTTGGACTGCCTTTATCTATACTGTAAGTATACCAAATGTTATGCTTTCATCACAAAATGCACAATTGTTAAAAAAAAAATTCCACTTAGCTGCTCGACTAAGGGGTGTACTCACTTTTGTGAGATACTGTATGTACAGTACAACTGCTTTACAAAGAAACCATAACGAAAAACTTGTCCTCTTTTATTAAACCAAAAATATTTTAGAGTCTTATGATAAAGTAGGTGTTGTACACTAACTTTGGCTGTGGGAACTTGATTGTAGTGTGCAAGTCATATCAAGCAGAATATGTGCGCTGCTTATTTCAGTTTTGCCTCACTGGGTGCAGACAGGATCTTTGAGGGTATTCTGCTAAAGGTTTCCCTGAATCTATCTTTGAATTCGTGTTGTTCTGTGTTGTAAATCATTGCTATGACACAAACGTTTTAATTGACCCATAAAATTAAAATATTTAAAATGTGTTACAGCTTGTTTGGGGGTCTGGCGACTACCACCGCTATTCACAGGTGAGTACCTACTTAAGGTTTCTTGAATATCTAATATCTCCTGCACTATCCAATTATTTAATTAGTTTTCTCTTTTTTTCAGGAATGACAGTCTTCTAAATATTCTGGGGACGAACTGGTATCGGGTCAGGACAGTGTACTACATTCAGAACTAGGTCAAATATCAGATGTTGACAGCCTGTCTGATGATTACTTCCCAGATTCAGTCACAATACTAGAATACCCTATATGTCTAGTAAGTCGATGCCTGATGAAAGAATGTCTTATGGATCAGATGCAGATGTCCAAGTTTGGCTTGGCACATCCAAGGTTCCACCACCGCCTGAAGACCATGTAATTCCCAATGCTGATAAAACATCACATTTGGGTACTTGTACCAAAGGTGCATCGAAGCAGAAGCCAAAGAATGAAGCACAGTTTCTCAATCACGACTCAAGACAATGACTCAATGACCATAAAAAAATTACTTGTATTGCCATTTAATGTCGTCATGGCAAAAAAAAAAATGTTTTTCTTCATGTGTGGCCCTAATACGCCATCGTAGTTAACAGATATTTTAGCAAAAAGACTAATGTAAGTTCTTCGGTTGAAGCTAATGTTCTTGTGTTATGTGACAGTACACTGCTGCGACTTTTAAATGGCAAGCAAACATGACTAGTGTGTAAAACAAAGGAAATGCTAAAATGCAGTAAATCCATAGGCAAATGTGGGATTTTAATTTTTTTTTGTGCAATACACTTAATCCTGAGTAAACATTGTTCAAAATAAAAAGACCTGTCCTGTTAATGCTGTGTTGTCAGGTATGTGTATTTATGTTAATATGTTAATTTATGTTAATTTAAAAAATGACGTCATTGTCTGGACAATGCTTTTTCCTGTCCTCCTATACCACACATTTGTCAAAAAGTGAAATGTCTGCTTAAACCACAATTGGAGCAGGGTCATGTGTATGAAGTTCTGTTGTGTGTATCTGAACTCTGAAGTGACCCAATTTTTTTTCAGAATTTTTAGAGTATTTTAAGCTTACTCCCATAGCTCTAGGACCTCGGGAAAGGGTAGTCCATCTAAACCACCTTCGGGCTGGTTTCGGGAAATTGTCCGTCTAAACCATATAAACCCGTATAGGTGTGTGTGTGTGTGTGTGTGTGTGTGTGTGTGTGTGTGCGCGAGAGAGAGAGGATACTCTGACAAGAGCAACTTCCGTGTGGCCCCCGTGGCGCAATCGGTTAGCGCGTGGTACTTATAAAGTGGTCCAGGTGAAGCAATGCTGAGTTCGAGCCTCACCTAAAGCACCCAAAGCATTTTACTGCATATCGTGCTGTGAATGTGACAAATAAAATTTTAATTTGAAAGTAAAGCTTAAAATTTAACTTCTACTTGGGTTTGTTTTCGTTACATTTTTTATGTTTTCGCTGATAGTCAAATTGGCATAACAAATTGATTAATGGCGCATAATATCTGGAACAAATGTCTGTCCATACGGATCAGTGTGTCTTTAGTCATTTAACCAGCATAACGTCCCACATCAAAGATCTGATGGGGCATAAATCACTTATCACAACGGTGAAAAGATGCAGCAGCAGAGACAGATTTAATCCCCATAAACATTCACACTTGAAAACAAAACTAACAGAACTAAACAGTTCTAGAGTGTTAGTGCCTGTTATCACAGGACAGGAATCACCTACAGGATACTACTGTATTTTTACTGCTCATATTTTTTACCCTAGTTTCATTTGGTTTTACGCGATTTCAAGTGTTATTTGTGTGTGTCTGTGTGTGTACAGTGTGTGTGTGTGTGTGTGTGAGTGCGAGAGAGCGCGTGCGCGAGAGAGGGCTTACATGGTGATTTGTCCAAGCTTACTAAAACCTGGCTTACTACCTATAAAAATTATTTCAATTTAACTCATGGGTCTCAATCAGATGACACGACAAATTATATACTCTGAAACGTTCACTCGAACATTTAAAAATATATACAAAAACATAAATACTAATGTTATCATGGTGTAAATTATTAACATTAGGTTAGGTCCTGCCCTTAATTAATTGATATTACAATTACTTTTACATAGTATAGTTACTGGACTGACATTACCAAAAACTAGCTATTTCATTTAGCCTTTCTAAAATCAACCCATCTATCATTTATAATCAGAAAACATAAAACATATTATGATCTGTTCAATAGCACATCTGTTTTAATTTAGTTTGTATTTTTTATTATTCATAAGACAACCTTTCAGTTTTGTAAATATTTTAGTTATAGTGTGTTAAGTCTTACTTTAGGTTAAACGTTTTTGAGAATTTGACCATCCGGCTTAGATAAATGTTATATCATTGATTGATAAAATCTGGATTAAGGATATTTTATTTTATTTCTTTAATTTTAATTTTTTAGTTTCCCCCCTGCGGGATTGCCACCTTTTTGTGGTCAGGGGGTTTGCGTGCCTCAACACAATTCAGCAAGGACAATACTGTTACTATACAGTAAGCCCAGGGAAAAACAGTGCTCGAACATGATGCCCCCTTCAAATATCTGACTGCGCCCCTTCCCCCCTGGTCTAGAACGGCACTGCCTCTGACCATCTTTTGTCTTGTAAATGAGTATTCTCACTCACCTTCAAATCCCCCCAGCGCACACACTCTGTTTGTTTGTCCTGTAAACTGTAACTGTGTTTGCTAGGGCACTTGGTTATACACAGTACTTTAATGTATGGAACACTTACTTAACTTCCTGGTTTGGTTTAAATATCGCTTATTACCTTATTCAGCAAAATAAATTAATTATTAACGTATTGAAGTATTTTAGTTAATGACAAAAATTACCCTGTGCTTGTGGTTAGAACTGATGAACAGCCGTGTTCATAGGTTTAATCAATGATGGATGAATGGAGAGGTGTATGTGTGTGTGTGTGTGTGTGTGTATACGCGCGCGCGGGCTCTCCTGAATTTCTCCGTTGGCTATAACACGCACACCCATCCCCCGCCAAAAACACACACACAGATCAATTAACACCATGTCATACTCAGTATTCTCCATTGTGATTTCTCGCCTTCCACTCCTAAGTTTGTCGTTGCTCTTTTGGAGCTCTTAAAACCCAAAACATTTATTTATACTGAGAAAAAATTATTATGGGTCACATAATCACAAACACAAATACATATACATATGATCAAGTGTTTAACTGTTTTCATTTGTTTGTATGTCCAATAATTATTATTATGATTTTCAGCCCAACTCTTTGACTATTTAAAACAAAGTTGTGTCCCATTTTTTGCCCATTGAAGTTGTTGGTTCAACTAAATGTTTTTTAAATACCCAAACAATCCCCCAAAATTAAAACACGCAAACATGACTTTAACAATTCAATTTATTCTTCCAAAACTAGTCAAGGTTAAAACAGTAATTTATATAAAACAGGTGAATACATGTTGTCTTTTTGCTTAAAGTTCATTAAACTACCCGGATACACAAGCTGCTTATAAGTCTCTATCTATAGTCCTTTTATATTAAAATATCAATTTTTCAAATATCAAAACTATTAAACATGGAACAGTTTAAGTCTTTGTTTCCCCCAAAGTACTGTATCAGTCATTTTGCAGTTCTATGTTCAGAATATACAGTAGACCTGACCAAACATCATTCTAAAGCTGTCGGACTGTGACGTCATCCCTCCTACAGCTCCCTCAACAGCTTGTTCAGGCTCCTCCAGTCCTGTAGGTCCAAAAGTTCAGCCGTCAGCCGTCTGACCCCCCAATCCTCCACAGCGGAGCTCTGCTTAAAGGGCACCTACGGTGCTACATGGACTTTTTCAAGCTGTTTGGACTGCATTGTGTGTTAGGAGAGTGTGTACACAACCACTCTACAGTGATAAAGAGCCGCCCAGCGATTTTCTTTTAATTTAATAATATAAGATGCCCCTTCTGAAATCAGCCCGTTTTCAAAAGCCTGTCGGTGTGAAGTCACACCGACAGAGGCCGCTCCTACTACAGTTGATTAACACTGGTGTTTTAACAAAGACCCGCCCCGAGTGAAAAAAAGAGCCGTCGGCCATTGTTTTTCTACACTGAAGCAAAATGGCGCCTACATGAGTGTGGTGTGCTGTTTGTTGCAGTATTGTGGTGGTCTAGTGGTTAGGATTCGGCGCTTTCATGTGGGAGACCCGGGTTTGATTCCTGCTTAAGGTACATGCTTTTATTGCACTACATATTTATAAAGTTTTTCTAAAGTTCGTTTAGTAACGAGGCGAGTGCGCTATGCTTCGGTAAGCTTTTCTGACATAAGGAGAGACTCACACACACAATGCTTCGCGTGTATGATGTCCTATTCCCGGCATCTATATGACAGTCAGACACACACACACACGTTGTCTGTCAGATAGGTCTCTGTTTATTAACAGCAAAAGATCGGTATAAATATGTTTGATTAAACGCCTGTGCTATAGACATATGTTACTACAAATTAACCATTGTAAATGTCCTGGTGAGATCCCGAAAAAAACAATGCTTCGCGTGTATAAGGTCGCGGGTTGAATAGCCGGCATTTCCGCGATGGTAACCGTTAATCCTTCGTGGTCTAGTGGTTAGGATTCTGTGCTATTACGCGGTAGCCTCGGGTTCGATTCCCCCTCAAGGCATATGCTTTTTGCGCTACATATTTATAAAGTTTTTCTAAAAGTTCGTTTAGTAACGAGGCGAGTGCGCTATGCTTCGGTAAGCTTTTCTGACATAAGGAGAGACTCACACACACAATGCTTCGCGTGTATGATGTCCTATTCCCGGCATCTATATGACAGTCAGACACACACACACACGTTGTCTGTCAGATAGGTCTCTGTTTATTAACAGCAAAAGATCGGTATAAATATGTTTGACTAAACGCCTGTGCTATAGACATATGTTACTACAAATTAACCATTGTAAATGTCCTGGTGAGATCCCGAAAAAAACAATGCTTCGCGTGGTCTAGTGGTTAGGATACGGCGCTCTCAGCGCAGCAACTCGAGTTCGATTCCCGGTCTGGGAAGTCAAAAAAGTTTTACAACCAGATTCACATGTAAAATTTTATATACATATATAACTATATATATATATATATATATAAAAATATGAGTGCATAATAAAAATCTTAAAAAATATAGGGGAATATATATATATATATATATATATATATATATATATATATATATATATATAATTATAATAAAAATAATAATAATAATATTTATATATATATATATATATATATATATATATATATATATCTCCCCTATATTTTGTAAGATTTTTATTATGCCCTCATTTGTACATTGTATATTTGTGAAACTATTTTACTAGTTACATTTATTTTCTTTAGTATTTCTTTTTATTGATATTTATTCCTTACGTATAAGCTTTTATTTTCTTTTTAAGGTCACTGGCTGTCGTATAAGCATTTCACTGCATATCATACTGTGTATGACTGTGTATGTGACAAATAAAATTTGAATTTGAATCAAAGGAGAGGAAGATAAGTGGAAGGAGACAGAGAGAGAGAGAGAGAGACAGAGTATGGGAAGGTGAGCATGAATGAACAGATGCAAGAGGAGACAGGAAGATAGCAGCAGGGAAGATTTAACACGTTAATATCAGATCTATGAGGAAGAGAGCAAGAGAGTAGAAATAACTCCTTTATATATAAAATAATTCTAACATCATGTAAAATTATTTTTAACAGTTTTTTAAATATTTTAACTGTTGTCAAAGCTATACCCCACTTCTATTGTGAAGACACGCCCCACAGAACTGGGGGGCGGGTTCAGTAGAGGTCATTAACATTTAAAGGAGCATGTACTGAAACAGGTTGCTGACAACAGAGCTACTTTTCACCAGGTAAAAGTATTGTTTTTTTTACACAACAATTGAGAATTTTTAATTAAAGTATATTACAAACTTTTCATTAGGACCCTAAAGAATCATATTAACTTATGCAAAATTGAGTCTGTACGGCTCCTTTAAAGACAACAGGAGAATTTAGTGAAGACACAGATAAATAAACTTTACAGAACATATAGTTCTAATAAAAATAATATATATTAATAAACCTATTTACCACAGAGTGTATAAAATACTGTTTTGGGGATTCTGGAATGTAAATAAACTGCCTGTGCTAATGTTAACCAATGACTGTCTGTATTATCGTCTGAATTAAATTAATTTTTTTTTTTATTTATTATTTACCTTTATTTAACCAGGCAAGACAGATTAAGAACAGGTTTCTTATTTACAACTGTGGCCTGGCAAAGGCAGAGTTTAACCGAGAATTACTTAATGCGCTTCTCATACAAATAAGTTGAGCGATATAACACTCGTATATGAGCATTAGTTCATCCCTGAAGCCAAACTATAACTTACTGAATCCCCTCATACCTACACACACACCTCCCCCCTCCTCCTCCTTAACTGATAAACACTTCAGTGTTGTTATTCAGCTCTTTAACTAAGCGCTCGCGCTACCGCGGAAAGTCACGACCAAAGTGTATAAAATATAAACCCGGTTATGAGCGTTACTAGCTCCTGTACAGCTACCCTCAGTCTGTGTCCCTCATCAACTGCATCACATTATATTACAGTCACAGAAATAACCTGCAGATTAACTCTTAACCAAAGAATAAATAAACGCTGAATTTATCCAGACAACACGCGGTGAGATTCTCTCAGTATTTACGGAGAACACAAACACTCTTCATCGGGTAGTGCAGCTTCTGGAATAGGGACATTAATAGTATTTTTGAAGCTTGAGCATGTTTTTGAGTTAAAGTGGAGTGACATTGTGAGTTTGTGACACTGACAGTAAGCTGTAATGTCAACTCCAGACTTGGTAAACAGAACATTAAGTTATGTAAAGTCACATTTGACCGCTGCTGGTGCTGCCAGTGATATTTAAAACGGCCAATAAAAAACTAAACTGGGAAATAAACTGTAAACTACCCCAAACACATTTTATAAAATAAAACATCACTTACCACGAATAGTCCGTTAAGCCGCCATCTTCATCTCTGTAGTTTGGTAGCGTCAGTTCGGCGGGGGTGGAAGCGGGTTGTTAAAATCACGTGATTGCAACTCAGCGCAGCTGGCTTGTTTTAAGGTGTTCTTGAGAATGAAGCGCCATCTAGTGGTGGCACCAGGTAAATGAATAAATAGGGTTTGAATGGGCGTGTTTACTGTGAAATCTTGACATGCCTTTCTGGCAGAAAAGGGAGGGGGGATTACGGCGTGCAAAGGGCATTCACACGCCATTCACACTTCAGCCACACGGTCGCGGCTATTTGGCATGGCTCCCACTGTAAGTGGGCAAGCAACAGTCGTGCCCTACTGACTTCCATACCCGAAAGCGAAATGATCAAAGACATGAGAGACTTAGATTTGAGTAAAGATGCACTCCCCGTCGAGAGAGCTCTAGGGGTGCTGTGGTGCATCAATTCAGACATGTTCAAGTTTAAGATTAGTTTAAAAGAACGACCTGTGACTAGACGAGGAATACTGTCGATCACTAGCTCAATCTACGACCCCTTGGGTTTCCTTGCACCTGTTATACTGCCAGTTAAAATTTTTATGCAGCAGTCATGTAAAGAAAAACTCACATGGGATGACGACATTCCCGAGCAGTTTGCAAAGGCATGGAAAACCTGGCTGCAAGAGTTGCCCCAACTGTCCAAGTTCAGAGTAGCAAGGTGCGTGAAACCAGCCGACTTCGGAGCTACAGCTACAGCGCAACTCCATCACTTCTCGCATGTGAGCGAGATGGGATACAGAGTTGTCTCATACCTTAGGTTAGTAAATGCTGATGGACTCACACATTGTGCATTCATGATGGGGAACTCTCGTGTAGCGCCCCTGAAACAAACCACCATTCCACGAGTGGAACTGACTGCGGCAGTGGTCGCTGTGAAAAATGACAAAATGTTAAAAGAACAACTAGAACTGAAATTGCTGGACTCTATGTTTTGGATTGATAGTACAACTGTTTTGAGATACATTGATAACGAAAAACTTCGTTTTAAAACCTTTGTGGCCAACAGAATTGCCACTATACGAGGGATAACCAAGCCACAGCAATGGAGGTATGTCAATACCTCAAAAAACCCAGCTGATTCTGCGTCCAGGGGCGCATCCTGTGAAACGTTTATGAAGAACGTCACCTGGATCCATGGTCCCTCCTTTCTCAAAGAAGCAGAGTGCAAATGGCCTGAAAACATTCATGACACGTCAATGAAAGAAGACGACAATGAAATTAAGCTCTCAGCCTCAGTGAACATTGTGAGCACTACAGAAAGCACAGATGCAGTGAGTAAATTGATTAACTATCACTCTGACTGGCACAAGTTAAAAAGGTCCGTTGCCTGGATCCTTCGCATCAGAGACATGCTCAAACAGAAAACAGAAAGTGTCAAAATAGATGTAGATAACCCAAAAACAGGAAATCACAAGTTTTTAACAATTCAAGACCTAACAAGAGCAGAAAGCAAAATCATTCAGTTCAATCAAATACAAAATTTTAAGGAAGAAATTTCCACGCTGCAAAAGGGTAAAGCAGCAGTAGAATTCAAAGGGGAAATCCCCACACAGCAAAAACGCAAAGCATCTGTAAAAAGAAACAGTTGCTTGTCCAAACTGGACCCAGTACTACAGGATGGATTGCTGAGAGTCTGAGGACATCTCGGCAGGTCTGCAATGCCAGAGCACGTTAAACACCCAGTCATTATACCTAAAGACTCACATATCACAACGTTAATATTAAGAGACGTTCACGAACAGATTGGACACAGTGGTAGAAATTACATGCTTTCAGAATTGCGGCAGAAATACTGGATTCCGACTGCTAACTCACTCGTGAGAAAGTTTCTCTCCAGGTGTGTGACATGCAGAAAGACTAGAGCTAAAACAGGTGAGCAAAAAATGTCAGAACCGCCACGTGATAGAATAACACCAGATCACCCACCCTTTACTAACGTGGGAGTTGATTATTTCGGACCCTTCGAGGTTAAGCGTGGCAGAAGTAACATTAAAAGATATGCCGTACTTTTTACTTGTCTGACAAAAAGAGCCATGCACATTGAAATTGCGCAGTCCCATGACACAGTTTCCTGTGTGAATGCCATTCGACGCTTTGTGAGCAGGAGAGGTCAGGTGTCAACTGTGAGAAGTGATAACGGAACAAACTTTATAGGTGCTGAGTCTGAACTGCGCGAGGCTATCCAGCAATGGAATCAGTCACAAATTGAAAGCTTCCTTGCGCAAAAGGGCATACAGTGGACATTCAATCCACTTTCTGGGTCTCACTTTGGTGGAATATGGGAAAGACAGATCAGGTCAGTTAGAAAGATCTTGAGATCAGTACTGAAAGAACAAACATTAACTGATGAGAGCCTGCATACATTCATGTGTGAAGTAGAAGCGATAATGATTAACCGACCCCTCACTACCGTCTTGGAAGATCCCACAGATCTGGAACCCCTGACACCTAACCATCTGCTGCTGATGAAAAAACCTGCCCCCTGGACTTTTCAAAAAGGAAGACACCTACGTACGGCGCAGGTGGAAGCAAACTCAGTATCTTGCAGACCTGTTCTGGAAGCGATGGGTGCGTGAATACTTGCCCTTGCTCCAGGAACGTCAAAATGGTTTCAGGAGAGAATAAACCTCTCGATTGGAGACATAGTTTTAATAATTGATGAGTCTTCTCCAAGAAATTCATGGGTCATCGGACGAATCACGAAAGTGTTCCCCGACAAAAAGGAGCTTGTGAGACGCGTGTTAGTCAAAACTAAGAGCAACACTCTGGAAAGACCCATTGACAAGCTGTGCCTCATATATGAAACAGACTGTTAAATGTGTGATAATCTGTTATGAAAACAACAAATTTGTATAAAACAGGTGAATACATGTTGTATTTTTGTTTAAAGGTCAATAAAATATATCTGGTTCTTTTATATTAAAATATAAATTTAAAAAAAACTAACAAAGATGGAACAATTTGAGTTTCCCCAAAAGTATCAGACGTTTTGCAATTCTATGTTCAGAATATAGACCTGACCAAATATCATTCTTAAGCTGTTGCACTGTGACACCATTCATACTACAGCACACTCAACAGCTGGTCAGGCTCCTCCAGTAGCTCCAAAAGGCCAGCCGTCACCCGTCTAACCCAATCCTCCACAGCAGAGCTCTGCTTAAAGAGAACACTAGAATTTAGTGAAGACAAAAATAAATAAACTTTACAGAATATCTAGTTGTGATAAAAGATATTAATAAACCTATTTACCACAGATTGTGTAAAATACTGTTTTGGGAATTCTGGAATGTAAATAAACTGCCTGTGCTAATGTTACCCATTGAACTTTGATAGTGTTAGCCACTGTCTGTCTGTATTAACATCTGCATTAAATTAACCACGAATTTACTTAATGCGCTTTTCATCCAAATAAGTTAAGCGATATAGCACTGGTATATGAGCATTAGTTCATCTCTGAAGCCAAACTATAACTTACTTAGTATTACCACTCCTTAACTGATAAACACTTTGGATACAGGATTTGTATCCAACTTTCGTTAACTAAGCGCTCGCGCTACCGTGCAAAAGTCACGGCCAAAGTGGGGAAAATATAAACCTGGTTATGTGCGATTAACTCACTGGCTTCTGTACATCTAGCCTCAGCTTGTGTCTCTCATGGACTGCATCACATTGTAATACAGTCACAGAAATAACCAGCAGATTAATGCTTACCCGAAGAATAAATAAATGCTGAATTTATCTAAATCCAGACAGATTCTGAAGGCATTTTCAGAGAGCACAAACACTCTTGCTCGTGTAGTGCAGCTTTTGCAATAGGGACATCAATAGTATTTTCAAAGCTTTAGCATCTTTCTGAGGAAAAGAGGAGTGACATTGTCCGTTTGTGACACTGAGTAAGCCGTAATGTTAAGTCCAGACATGGTAAACAGATCGTTAAGTTATCTAATGTCACATCTGACGCTCCTGGTGCTGCCAGTGATATTCAAAACAGCCGATAAAAACCTAAACTGGGAAATAAACTGTAAACTATCCCAAACAAATTTAATAAAATAAAACAACACTTAACTCAAATAGTCCATTTAGCTGCCATCTTCATCTCTGTAGTGCAGTTTGATAGTGTCTGTTTGGCGGGGGAGAGGTGGGCTCGGTTGTTAAAATCACATGATTACAACTCAGCGCAGCTAAATTGCTGGCTTGTGATAACATGTTCTTGAGAACAAAGCGCCATCTAGTGGTGGAACCAGGTAAATGAATAAATAGGGCTTGAATGGGCGTGTTTACTGTGAAATTTTGACACGGTTTTCTGGCAGGAGAGGGAGGGGGGATCACGCTAAGATAAGGGCAGCCACACACCATTTGCACGCCATTCACACGGCCTCTGTTATTTTATGTGGCTCCTACTATATGTGAACCAAGTTTAGCCTCACCTTTAGAGTGGCAAGACATAGGCATCAAATGTGCAGATGGACATGAAGGACAGTGATAAGTTAACTTTGGAAAAGCCCTTGAGGTCTCTTTGCTGTATACCATTCATGATCAACTTAAAAGTGAATAGTGGTAGCCAATTTTGTTCCACTGGTTGTTCCCTTTCAAAAGCTACACTCAATGCTGCATGAAAACGCTATGGGAACATCTTTTTGTGTTACTGGTTGTGAAGCATGTGTGTATCAAACACGCCCAATTTTGGCTATATATAACCTCGGTCAAGTGACGTCATCTGATGAAGTGCACCTGCAGGTTATAAATAGGAGTGAACCTGAAACATCGTCAGATCTTTTTGTCTTCAGGACTGCATTGTGTTTGCGTGCGTGTGTGCAAGCGAGTTTAAAAGTGTTAACTCACCGATATGGTGGAGTTTGATAGGAGATCCATGCCTCCGCGTGATAGGTCTCTTTCGGAGCGCTATCTCCACACTTTTTGTTTCGAGTGCTTCGCACGCGACTTGCCTTCTTTAAAGAGAAACCGCGAGCTGCAGCGCATTCTTGGGGCTCACATGCAGATCTGGCAGATGCGCAGAGATTGAATTCCTCCTTTCTCTCGAGCTCTCACTGGATCAGGGAGTTTTTCCGTCCACTTCTCAAGCGCGCCTCTGCATTTCTTGTGAATGGGCAGGAGTGACTTTCTCTCTTGCTTCCGCGGATAAGGAGGAGTTACTGCAGGTAAGTAATGCATGCGATCGAGTGAGTGCATATCGTCTGGCCACAGAAGCGGGATTCCCCCAAGCGCTCAAAACTAGATGACAGGTTTCTGTCGGGTGGCCGGGTGGAGGAGCCTCAGCGATGCTCTCTCTCTCCCTTTTTTTTTGGAATCCTCCATGATGAGTTAACTCTTTCATGGAATAAACCTTATTCATCCCGTGTTTTTCGTGCCATCAACTTCAATTTATTCAGATATTGTTGATGCGAAGGCGCGGTGTTATATGATGATGCCCCAGATAGAAGAGACGCTTGCGGGCTATCTCTCTCCTGGGACATCATCCTCCCTGAAAAAGCCCACACATCCACCAAGCCGCATAGACTGACATCTTCCCTGGTGGGGAAAAGCTTTCAGGCAGTGGGTCAGGCTGGTGCTCCATTGCACACCATGGTGGTTTTGCAGGCTTACCAGGCTAACCTGCTGAAAGACTTGAGCACTGGCGGGGCTGTTGATGATAGGCCGTTTCTGGAACTACGCCGAGCCACAGGCCTGTCTCTTCGTGCAACCAAGCAGACGGCCCATGCTATCGGCCGTACTATGGCTGCCATGGTGTCCACAGAGAGGCACCTGTGGCTAAATCTCATGGGCGTCAAGGATAAGTATCATGCATTCCTCCTTGATGCCCCCATCTCGCCTTCCGGCCTGTTTGGCAACGCTGTTAACTCCGTCGCCACTAGGTTTCGGGAGTCAAGATTATATGAACAGGCCTTCAGGAAATTTCTTCCCTGCTGTGCTCAAGAGTCGGGACTGTCGGCCACCCAGTCCCGACCAGGTCTGACTCTCGCAAGGCGGGAAGCACAGAAGGAGTGTGTCATGAGCCAGGGACCCCTTCGTAAAGACTGGGGTTCTCCACTAAGAAGAACTCCTGTGGCTAATGCACCTAGGACCGTGGGGGTGTTCTCGCTAGCACCCCCAGGAGGTCGGTGTTTAGGCCCACCACCACTGTTGTTTTGGGGAACACCGGTCTCCCCCCAATACCCCCCCACCCCCCATCTAGCCGAAGTGCCAAAACTTGTGCCCATTTCGGAGAACCTGTCATCATGGAAGCTACTGTCAGGCATATCTCCTTGGGTACTAAGGACTGTACAGAGAGGAACTACAGGATTCAGTTTGCACATCGCCTTATGATTTTCAATGGCGTGGTCTCCACAAGGGCGCATCCCCTGACTCTGGAATTGCACACTTTCCTGGGGAAAGGAGCCATAGAACATGTTCCCCTCCCAGATAGAGTGCCAGGCTGCTACAGTCGGTTTTTCTTGGTTTCAGGAAAGACGGGGGGGGGGGGACTGAGTCCAATCTTTGGACTGAGTCCAAGATCTTTGCGGAATGAACCGCTATCTCAGAAATTACAGGTTCAGAAATTTGACTGTCAAAATTATTGTTTTCAAATGCAACCAGAGGATTGGTTTGTGACAATCGACCTGAAGGATGCATATTTTCATATAGAAACATTCCCAAAACACAAGAAGTTCCTGAGGTTCGCTTTCGGGGGCGATGCTTACCAGGATCGGGTCCTTCCTTTTGGCCTAACTCTGTCACCCGCACATATACAAAATGCAGTCCTGGATCCTTTATGACTCTAGGGCATCCGTATTTTTTATTAAATAGTCGACTGGCTGATTCTGGCTCAGTCTCAGAAGCTAGCGCTTCGACATCGGCATGTCGTCCTAGCTCATCTTGATTCTTTAGTATTGAGACTCAACACCACAAAAAAAGCGTTCTCTTTCCGGCTCAGAATACAACATATTTGTGTCTCGTGGTATTCGATTGCAATGCGGGCACAGCTGTCTCCTGCGCGTGACGAATTCATTTTCAACACCCTGAAGGAAATCAAGCTAGACCAGAAAGTGACTGTTGATCACTTTCCGTGATTTTTAGGTCTCATGGCAGCTGCATCCACGGTGATACCTTTGGGCCTTCTGCACATGAGATCGTTTCAGTTGTGGCTAAAACCCAGGGGATTTCACTTAAGGGCCAATCCCCAGAGGCAAATAAGGCTTCATACCCTTTCTATGTGGTTCAGACCCCGGTTTCTGGCTTTGGGTCCCACTCTAGGTGCGTTTTTGTCGTTGCAAGAGACTAATGACAGACGCTTCCCTCATGGGCTGGGGTGCAGTCTTAGATGGCTGTCCAGCCCAAGGGAGCTGGAGAGGCCATCTTCTGCATGGCACATCAATTGCCTCGAAATGATGGTTTTATTTCTGGCCCTGAAACACTGCAGTTGAGACATTACCATGTCCTAGTGTGGGTGGACAACACTACGATAGTCTCGTACATAATCACCAGGGCGGACTGTGATTGCGTTGCTTGAACAAGTTAGCACAGGACAGGATGAGTTCCTGTCCCTCAGGGTTATTTACATTCCAGGGCATATGAAGTTGGGAGCAGACTTGCTGTCCAGACAGGCTGTGACACATGGGGAATGGAAACCCCACCCCGAAGTAATCAGTCAAATGTGGAAGAGATTTTATGTAGCAGAGGTGGACCTCTTTGCCTCGCAAGAAAGCACAAATGTCCCATTTGCTACTCTCTGACTCCTCCAGCTTATGGTTACTTCTTTCAATAGAATTGGAAATCTGCAGGCGGCGCGGTGGTGTAGTGGTTAGCACTGTTGCCTTGCACGTCCAGGGTCTGGGTTCGATTCCACGGCCAGGCTCGATTCCCGTCTCTGTGTGCATGGAGTTTGCATGTTCTCCCCATGCTTCGTGGGTTTCCTCCGGGTACTCCGGTTTCCTCCCACAGTCCAAAGATATGCAGGTTAGGCTAATTGGCGTTCACACACTAAATTGCCCGTAGTGTGTGATTGGGTGTGTGTATGTGCCCTGCGATGGATTGGCACCCTGTCCAGGGTGTACCCTGCCTAGGTCCCCCGTGACCCTGAACACAGGATTAAGTGGTATAGAAAATGAATGAATAATGTTTTAGCACATCTTCTGGAAGCTGGTTACAACTGTGGGCAGCATAATGGCCAAAAGCGATCTCCCCTTGTTTTGTGTGAACCTTTGGTATTTCTAACTGACTTGATTCTAACGATCTAAGTGTTCTGTTAGGTTTATATTCAGTCAGCATATCTGCAATGCATTTAGATCCTAGGCCATTGAGTGATTTATAAACAAGTAAAAGTACTAAATGTATACTAAATATTACAGGAAGCCAGTGTAAGGACCTGAGGACTGGTGTGATGTGATCAGATTTTCTGTTTATAGTAAGAATTCTGGCAGGAGTGTTTTGGATGAGCTGCAGCTGTCTAATTGTCTTCTTAGGAACGCCAGTGAGGAGATCTAAAGTGTGTCCATGATTATGTGTGGGCCTGTGCACATGCTGAATCAGGTAAAAAGTGTTTAATATTCATATTGATAATGCAGAAATCAATACTACAAAAGAAATTATGTGTTTTAAAGTCCCCTGTTATAGCAAAACGTTCTGAGAGTGTTTTAAAGTCCCCTGTCCCCAGCAAAACTCTGAGGAAATCTTTGATATCAGTTCTGTAAACAATGATGAACAGAATACATGGTGCACCTTTCAGCAAAATCCCTAGGTATTCAAACAACACATACGGACCAAATGATGCTTGCTTGCATTGATAACCATCTTTAAATAGAGCAGCTACACCTCCACCTCTCCTAACAGTTCTGCAGATACTCATGAAAGTAAAGTTGAGAGGGGCTGTTTCATTAGGCACTGTTGCAGTGCAGCTATCTTCTAACCAAGTTTCATTTAAAAGCATAAAATCCAATTTGTATGAGGTAATCAAATCATTGATTAAAATGATTTATTTTTTAGTGAGTGAATATTTAAAAATGCTACCTTGATGGCATTACTTTTTGCTCCCGCTGTAATCTTAGTTTGATTCATAATACAATAGGTCACAGATTAGATGGGTCATCTGTACGGCTTGAGAAGGCCTATGACTTTCTATCACATGTTAAAACAGAGATAGAGAAAGCTACAGGCACACTGGGTTCCTGCTTGTTCTGTAAACATTTGTGTATGTTATTGCTATCATAGCGAGGACCTGGCACACATCTGTTTGTTTTGTTTCATTAAGACCAGATGGGGGGTTTGAGCCCAGGCAGTGTGACAGAGGTCGGAGAGCTCTCCCTGGGGGGGAGGTGGGGCCACAGGCCTGGGTGGTGGTGGAGCCCGCTGTTTTTTAGTTGGCATCTGGGCCTGCAGCAAAAGAGTGGGAGAGTCTGGAGAGCAGAGTGGGATAGTGTGTCTGGTGAGATGGGCTCTGGTGTTTCTGGTGGCTATAATAAATTGTCCTGAATCCCTGGCTGTTTTCCAGAAAGTTATCTTGGAGCTGTTGTAGAATGTTACAGTCTGTCTATGATGAGCTCTGTGGGCAGGACTGAGCTGGGATGCCCATGAGCAGTGGTTGTTTTGGCTGCGTGGTGTTATCAATGTCCTTGTGAGATTCTTTAACCACATGATGACTTGAAAGCTGTCTGTGGTCGCTCAAACTTTGTCCAGGTGTACATGTGCCATTCAGGTTGAAAGGATTGGCACATTCTGCTGAAGGATGATGGAGGGAGAAATAGATATTTTCCTTTAGCACCCTTGCACCAAGTTTGTTTGGGTGGAGACCATCCAGTTTAAACAGTTGTCTATGGTCCCAGAAAAGATTGAAGTTGTTGATGAAGTTGACTCCTTTTGAACTGCAGGTTCTTTGTAGCCATATGTTCAGCCCAAGCAACCGTGATAACATGTTAGTTCCCCTTGCTGGGGGTGGTCCACTGATGAACAACTGAACTTCAAGTATTTGAAGTGTTTCAAAGAGTTCACTGAAATCCTTCTTAAGGAGTTCCAACTGCTGTACCCTGGAGTATGTAACCTGGAGACAGGAAAGCAAGAGCTGAAAGCATAGATGAAAGAGCAGGCACAAGCTCCAAAGGCAGTGGAGCAAGTGGACAGATGTAACAGAATCAGGAGAGGAAGGGCAAGTGCTTGGTGTATGAAAGAAGAAAAAGAGCCCTGAAAGCTCTGGAGCAAACCCACACCATGAGGTGCACCATTGTTGGAACTGGAAGAAGATGACCCAGTAAGTGACACCAAAGCAGAGCCATTGAACTGAAACGGCAAAGATAAGACAGAAAAGAAACAAAAGGGTACGAAGCCTGAAGGAGCTGATCGTAACAATGAAAGAAGGACCTATGATTAGTATAATTGCATTTATGCTTTTGGGGCACAGACTTGAAGGAGCCTTACCGAAATAGCAGAACTATAGAATATGGTTTAACAATAAAAGGAGGCAAAGTAAAATTAAATTAGGAGTGATACTAATGTGGTAGCAATGAGATATTGATACTGTGAATATTGCACAGGTGTAACTTAGAATGCCCACAATAAAAGGCCACACTGCACAGTTTTGCCTCACTGGGGGGGTTCAGAAAACCAGTCAGTATCTGGTGTGGCCACCATTTGCCTCACGCAGTGCAACACATCTCTGTCGCATAGAGTTGATCAGGTTGTTGATTGTGGGCAGTGGAATGTTGTTCCACTCCTCTTTAATAGCTGGGCAAAGTTGCTGAATATTGGCAGGCACTGTCACACACTGTCGTATACGCCAATCCAGAACATCCCAAACATGCTCAATGGGTGACATGTCCAGTGAGTATGCTGGCCATGCAAGAACCGAGATGTTTTCAGCTTCCAGGAACTGTGTAAAGATCCTTGCAATAATGGGGCCGTGCATTATCATGCTGCAACATGATGTGATGGTCATGGATGAATGGCACAACAATAGGCCTTAGGATCTCATCACGAAATCTCTGTGCATTCACAATGCCATCAATAAAATGCAACTGTGTTCGTTATCCATAACATATCCCTGCCCATACCAGAACCCCACCACCACCATGGGCCACTTGATCCTCAACATTGACATCAGCAAACCGCTCACCCACACGACGCCACACATGCTGTCTGCCATCTGTCCTGAACGGTGAAAACCAGGACTCACCCGTGAACAGAACGCCTTTCCAACGTGCCAGATGCCATCAAATATGAGCATTTGCCCACTCAAGTCAGTTACGATGACAAACTGCAGTCAGGTCTCGCTGCTAAATAAACGCTGCCTTTTGCGAAGTGAAAGTGTATGCCTTTGTGAGCAGCTTTATGTTACTCATAAAATACTTAGATCACAAAAAACTATAGAGCACAATGCATGATGTCTGTGAATGGCTGAGATGTTGCTGTGAATAAGCCTTTTAGGAAATGTTAAATGTACTAGTGAACCTGCTGCATGCACAATCAAAACACTGGTAAATGTGTGTGCAAATGTGTGCAGATTTATGCATGAAAATGCAGACATACTCCCCCAGAAATGCAATAAGCACAAATATATAGGATAGTCACTAAATAAACGCTGGCTTTTAGAATGCGACAGCACGCTCCGATGCGAGTAGCTTAAGTCATAATATAATATATTATTGCTGTGTGTTTTTTATTTATGTGCATAAGAATTGAATTTCAACAAATGTTTCAGAAACTACAGTGGATAACAATCATAGTGTTTGTTCATAAATCATAGTGTAACGGTTAACCCCTAGATGGCGCCAGAGCGCCATTTATAGTTGTGTTGTTTTTTGAGTTGTAGTTTGTTTTTCGTTCAGTTATACTTCATTTCCCAGTGTGCACCTCGGTCAGGTGACGTAGAAGCTCACCTGAACCGAGGGAAGTTAATTTGATGTTTGCCTATGTTTAGTTCTATAAATAGCCTGGCTGGACTCCAGTCAGGCGTCTAGCAACCGTTACCGAAAGTTTAAGTTTGTGTTGGAGTGTTTTCGTTTTATGTTGATGTCTGGAAAGAATAAAGAAAAGAACGTTGTTAACCGTCAGCTCGTCTCCTCCGCATTCATGCCGCGCACACACACCCGACGCAAACACAGTAAGGGGAAGAAACATGACAGATTGCTAGACCTAAAAAGTGGCATGGCGGAGGTTTTTCCCCTGAACAATTTTTGGGGGGGCGCTGGTACGATCTCGCCCGAGCTGGCGGAAAGGCGGAAGGACAGCGAGGAAGAGATGTTTTGCGGCTGGATTTACAGCGGGCTGGAAGACGACGAGGAGGAGATGTACCGCAGCTGGGAATACAGCTTGCTGGTGGAGCAGGAGGGGCTGCTGGAGGACAGCGAGGAGCACGGCGAGACTGAGTTCTGGCAGAGCCGGGATAATTCCAGGTACGCCGAGGAGGCGGGGATGGAGGAGGTGAACGTGACGGAGAGTGAGAGGATGGCGGGACATGGCTGGAAAGGCAGCGGGTTCGCCGTCCGGCGCACGCCCTGGAGGGGTGTGACAGCCGAGGGAGAGACGGGAGAGTGCTACAGGCAGTGGGCGGAAGACAACAAGGAGCGCATCAGAGACCTGCGGGAGCAGGTGGTGCGGCTCCAACAGTTGCTCGTCCAGGTTCGGGAGAGCCAGGCTGTAGTCCCGGAGGTCCTCCCTCTCTCGGACCCGGACGACATGCTCCCCATTCCGCCACTGCCTGGGATCGGCGCAGAGAATTACGCGCCGCAGCGGGAAAGCGTCATTCTTCCGACTCCTCCAGACTTCGAGGACGGCGCGCTAGCATGTCAGCAGCAGCTGTCCGACGCACCCGTTCTACCGCCGCCTACAGACTTCGAGGACAGCGTGCTAGCGTGTCAGCAGCAGCTGCCCGACGCACCCGTTCTGCCGCCGCCTGCAGACTTCGAGGACAGCGCGCTAGCGTGTCAGCAGCAGCTGTCCGACGCACCCGTTCTACCGCCGCCTCCAGACTTCGAGGACAGCGTGCTAGCGTGTCAGCAGCAGCTGTCCGATGCACCCGTTCTGCCGCCGCCTCTCGGCTTCGAGGACAGCGCGCTGGCGTGTCAGCAGCAGCTGTCCGAAGCACCCGTTCTACCACCGCCTGCAGACTTCGAGGACAGCGAGCCAGCGTGTCAGCAGCCGCTGACCGACGCACCCGTTCTACCGCCGCCTCCCGGCTTTGAGGACAACGCTGAGCCGCCGTCGAGCTCAGAGCCAGCTCCGTCGCCGCCGTCGAGCTCAGAGCCAGCTCCGTCGCCGCCGTCGAGCTCAGAGCCAGCTCCGTCGCCGCCGTCGAGCTCAGAGCCAGCTCCGTCGCCGCCGTCGAGCTCAGAGCCAGCTCCGTCGCCGCCGTCGAGCTCAGAGCCAGCTCCGTCGCCGCCGTCGAGCGTCGTGCACGCTCCAGAGCCGCCGTCGAGCGTCGTGCACGCTCCAGAGCCGCCGTCGAGCGTCGTGCACGCTCCAGAGCCGCCGTCGAGCGTCGTGCACGCTCCAGAGCCGCCGTCGAGCGTCGTGCACGCTCCAGAGCCGTCGTCGAGCGTCGTGCACGCTCCAGAGCCGTCGTCGAGCGTCGAACCAGCTCTGCAGCCGCCAAGCACACCTCCAGCTCTGCAGCCGCCGAGCACGCCTCCAGCTCTGCAGCCGCCGAGCACGCCTCCAGCGCGTCGGCAGCCGCCGAGCACGTCTCCAGCTCTGCAGCCGCCGAGCACGCCTCCAGCGCGTCGGCAGCCGCCGAGCACGTCTCCAGCGCGTCGGCAGCCGCCGAGCACGTCTTCAGCTCAGCAGCCGCTGAGCATGCCTCCAGCCCCGTCACCCAGCCTCCTGGACAGGAGGCGTAAGGTAGAACATTGGGTTGGGTGTCCGGGGCCTCCGGTGATGCTCCGGGAGGAGCATTTTTTGGAGGGGGGTTATGTAACGGTTAACCCCTAGATGGCGCCAGAGCGCCATTCATAGTTGTGTTGTTTTTTGAGTTGTAGTTTGTTTTTCGTTCAGTTATACTTCATTTCCCAGTGTGCACCTCGGTCAGGTGACGTAGAAGCTCACCTGAACCGAGGGAAGTTAATTTGATGTTTGCCTATGTTTAGTTCTATAAATAGCCTGGCTGGACTCCAGTCAGGCGTCTAGCAACCGTTACCGAAAGTTTAAGTTTGTGTTGGAGTGTTTTCGTTTTATGTTGATGTCTGGAAAGAATAAAGAAAAGAACGTTGTTAACCGTCAGCTCGTCTCCTCCGCATTCATGCCGCGCACACACACCCGACGCAAACACAGTAAGGGGAAGAAACATGACACATAGCGAATTTTCCCATAAGAAATAAACTCAAATTATTTTTGTTCAATATTATTATCACAGCCAAAATAAATAAAAACATAAAAATAATTCTGACAAAATATAAAGTAAAGATAAAGTAAATTAACTTTTAAATTTACCTTTAAAAAAAGTAAAAAATCCTGATAGGTAAGTGTGTGTGTTTGTGTTTGAAGCTAAAGTGAGAGGAGAGGAAGATTCAGTCCCTGCCCTCTCATCATACACAGTAAACCTTCTTCTTCTCTTATTTGAGTTTCTCACACACACACACACACACACACACATATTAATGGAACAATTTATCAGAACAATTAGCAAAGAACATCGCTAATAACTCTCATGTGAGCACACACTAACGGAATCACTGCTGTAAAGTAAAAAAATTAATTAATCAGCATTTTAATTTTAACTTTGAAAAGTCGTGACAGATACTGTGTTTTTGTGACTGTGTGTGGAGGTGAGAGGAGCAGGGTGTGTGTGTGTGTGTAAAGGCGAGAGGAGGAGGGGTGTGTGTGTGAAAGGGCTCAAAGCTTTCGGGATAGGTGTACTGGAGTATGAGATTATGGGATGAGTTATGTGTATGCCAGATTAAAAAGATGCGTCTTGAGTCTACTTTTGAACTGAGAAACCGTGTCTGCTCCCCGAACACTGTCTGGAAGGCTATTCCAAAGCTTTGGAGCTAAATATGAAAATGCCCTACCCCCTTTTGTAGATGTCGATTGTAGATTTATAGATGTCTCTAATATCATACCTCAAAGTGATATCATCACAGATCACTCCCTCCTGATATATACTCTACCCGTAGAACAGATTAGCTGTGTCCCCCCACATTATCAATCTGTTAGAAATATGAATCCCACTACTAAAGACAGATTCACCAGATTCCCAGGTTCTTATTTAGTACAGTGGCTCGCCTAACAAAACCTAAGATGCCCGCAGAGAGTATCCCATCACAGTTTAGAAGTGAGGACTTCTTTAATGAAAAAATCAATAATATCAGGAAGAAAATAACGGAGGTTCAACCTCTAATAGTATCTCATGATCCAGTTCAGCCTATAGCTTCACATTTAGATTTTCAGTGCTTTACAGGTATAGGATAGGAAGAGCTGTATAAACTTATTACCTCAGCCAAATTAACAACGTGCCTGTTAGACCCAATCCCAACCAGATTTTTAAAAGATGTGATGCATACGGTTGGAGAGCCACTTCTAAACATTAATTCCTCATTACATCTAGGTCACGTCCCTAAACCTTTCAAGTTGGCAGTTGTTAAGCCACTTCTTAAAAAATCTAATTTGTATATGAATGAAATAACAAATTACAGACTGATTTCAAACCTTCCGTTCATATCAAAAATATTAGAAAAAGTAGTATCAGCTCAAATATGCATATTCTTGCAGGAAAACAACATCCTTGAAGAATTTCAGTCAGGTTTTAGGCCAGAAACTGCACTAGTTAAGATTGCAAACGACTTGTTTTTAGCTTCAGACCAAGGCTGCATCTCAATACTAGTCTTACTTGATCTTAGTGCTGCATTCGACACTGTAGATCATAATATTCTCATAGATCGCTTACAAAATCACATAGGTATTCAGGGACAGGCATTAAAATGGTTTAGATCATACCTGTCTGATCGATACCATTTTGTAGATCTGAATGGAGAACCGTCTGGTGTAATGCCAGTGAAATATGGGGTCCCACAAGGGTCAGTTTTAGGACCTCTGCTGTTGTCAATATACATGCTTCCCTTGGGTAACATCATTAGAAGACATGGGATTAGTTTCCATTGTTATGCTGATGATACCCAATAATACATATCTCAACAAAACCAGACGAAATACCTAAGTTGTCTAGATTAACTGAGTGTGTCCAGGACATAGAAGATTGGATGACCAATAACTTTCTTTTACTGAATTCAGATAAGACAGAGATACAGTATTACTTATCACCCCAAAAACCAGCACACAACAGCTTTCATAATTCAGCCTGCGCTTAGAAGGATGTACTGTTACTACCAGCTCGACAGTAAAAAACCTGGGTGTAATATTAGACAGTAACTTGTCCTTTGAAAATCATATTTCAAATATCACACAAACAGCCTTTTCCATCTTAGAAATATTGCCAAACTTAGGAGCATCTTATCTGCATCTGATGCAGGAAAGCTAGTTCATGCATTCATGACCTCCAGAATGGACTATTGTAATGCATTACTAGGTGGTTGATCCAGAAAATATGATCATATAACCCCAATATTATCATCCCTGCACTGGTTACCTGTTCAGTGTAGAACAAATTACAAAATAGTATTACTTACATACAAGGGCTTAAATGGTTTAGCTGCCACATACAGTGGGTCACCTAATCGGAGCGTCGGTTTTACCATCGCGGCGCTCAGTGACAGCATTTGGGTTTGTGTGTTTGCTGGCTTTTACCACTGAGTGGCACTATATAACTATAGACTGATGCCTCATGCCTTAGTTCATTCTCTGCCGGATTAATGAGATGCGCTCCTTTAGAACTGCACGTAGTGAAACACTGTAGTTAAACGAATTCTTAATCACAGTACTAAAATTAAAGTACAAATGTCAAATTAAAATTAAATCAAATCTTATTAGGATCAAATTTAAGCACAATAAATGTTATCACATTGAGCCTTTAGATTGTATCATGTGTAATTAGAAAAGAAATGTGTAGGGGTTTGTGTCATCTTATTTTTCTGTGTTCTTTAAATTCATAGTAGATTTATTTACTGAAATAAATGACCATAAAATTAAAACATTGTCAAGATGTTCTCCTGCGTCTGCGTCTTAACAGAGCCAAGTGAAAAGAATAAAATCAATAGCAGTGTTAGAGCTTCCGAGTGGCACAGTGGTAGAGTGCTCGCCCAGAGAACATAGGAGAAATAGGAGATTGTTGTAGAGTGGATTGGAGAGAAGAGAACTGTGCATTCATATACAGATGTCGCCATTAAAAACGCGCGTTTCGAGAAAAGGGATCCCGTGACTTGCCGCGGCTTTGCGCGGCTGTGTGCGGCAAGCTGTGAACATGCCCTTCATTACCTGTAGGGGGCAGTCGTGTTTCAATCTGAAGTATTGTGTGTCTACTGAAGCCCGAAAATGTGTCCAAATTAAACGGTCGGTTGGGAATCATCATAGAGGTACAACACGGCGTGGCTGCAGCTGGAGTTTGTCGTGTTCGAGGTAAGTTTACCTTTCTGTTTTGGATGTGATTCTCGCTTTCATGACGTACAATTAGCAATATTTCAGTTTTTAATAGTGTGGAGATTCACAAAACACCGTTTTCGTGTAAAAACCTGAACCTACGGAGCCCCCCAGGGGTCCTGTGGTAAATAAATAAATAAAATAATAACGAACCGAGCGCGCGGATTAATACACCGAGATGTGTGTTTCTTACCCCCACCCCGAGTGAAAACGGCGTGTTCAGACTAAGGCTCGCCAGTTAGATGCCATTTCTGAACAAACTGAGTCGTGTGTGTTAAAGCATTAAATGGTAAAAGAGCACTAGCAATAAACGTTTTTTTCTGAATCCGAATTTTATTAATAATTTACAAGTTAAATTTCAACTGTAAAGAACCTGTACATATGTTCACACAGTATTGACAGCAGCTCTAATTTGTCTAAATCGCATTGCAGACAAGAAAAAGAAGTCGAGTCATCCTGTGACCCTGCATGCTTAATCTTTCCACACATGATTCTTGCTTCTCACTTTTTCCTTAATCTCCGGTTCTGTTCTGGTTTCGGTCTGTTCTCATGAGTTGTGAAGCCGAGAGGAACAAAGTATAAATATTGTTCATTTGCTAAATTAAGTATCATGAATTTTAATTGAATATCTATCTCTATTTTTTTCACAGCAGTTTGTGACTGAAAGTGTGTCTGCATCTGATTTCAGGAGTTTCCTGACCAACC
This sequence comes from Channallabes apus, assembly GCA_030522415.1. Classification (NCBI taxonomy): domain Eukaryota; kingdom Metazoa; phylum Chordata; class Actinopteri; order Siluriformes; family Clariidae; genus Channallabes; species Channallabes apus. Next base: position 38,822,871 of record CM060107.1, on the reverse strand, counting down.
GGATCTAACGGTCATATTTAAAAATAAAGTACAAAACGTTTCTGTTAGTGTTTAATTTTGTTTCTATGATTAATACTTATTTGTGGTGTTTTATGTTTTGTACATCTTTTCAAATTGAGACCTCATTTGTAAGTTACTGTTTTCTCGTTTTTCTATAAATTAATCAAATGTTTGCTTGTTATTAAATGTATTTTTTATTAAAAAAAAAATAAACGAATCTGTTTTATTATTAGCTGAGAGTGTGGTTTATTTATTTATCATATTTGGTCATTGTAACATGCATTAGGGAGCCTTATCTCTGCGAAGTGTGTCTGCTATCTGGGAATTAATTACCTTTACTTGGCTATTTTAAATAAATCTAATTTGTGCATTAAATATAATTATGTAACTTTTACTTGATTTCTTTGATTGTTTCTTTGATTATGTGTAAAGAAAATACAATTTATATATTCGTGTTTAATTACAAAAACCATTTTAATGGTTAGTGATTGTTGCAGACATTCACATAATTTTTTGGGGAAGAGCTTGGCTTATACAGGCTACTCATCAGCAGTCGGCGCCCCGCTGTAACCAGAAGATCAAAGGAGCAGTTATCGGCTGACACGTAGCCTTCTGAGTTTGGAGACCCACAGAACCCCCACTGTATTATAATGCCTCTTCTCACCTTTCATTCATGATTTCGCTGATGGGGGAATTCGTACAATTGGGGGTTTTAAAAACAATTAACAAGGCCGAGTAGACGTCTCTGCCTAAAATGTTTTTCGCCAGCAAAACACCTCTCTCTCTCTCTCTCTCTATATATATATATATATATATATATATATATATATATATATATATAAATTCGCAATCACATTCCAGCTCTTATTCCCAGCCGTGGTCAAATAATGGATGAAATAATTATTCAATGCTGGACACAAACAGCAAAAAATATGAAAAGCCCTAAGCACTTTATTGCTTTTCATCATGTTTTTTGCTGTTTGTGTCCAGTGTATATATATATATATATATATATATATATATATATATATATATATATATATATATATAGTTAATTCATGTCTATGATCTAAAAATAATAAAAACATATGATCTTTTTGAGTTATGAGTTGTTGTTTTTTATTATTCATAAGACAACCTTTCAGTTTTGTAAATATTCTAGTTATAGTATGTTAAGTCTTTCTTAAACGGTTTTGAGAATTAGACCATCCAGCTAAGATCAATATTATTAATATTAAGCATTTTATTTCTATTTATTCTATCCTTTGCTGGAGAAATACATTTTAGGCAGAGATGTCTCGGTCTTGTTAAATAGTTTTAAACCCCTGAATTGTGCCAATTCCCCCATCCGAAACCGGTTTGATAACTTCTCACGTATCAAAGTTGAGAAGAGGGACTGAGCTGTAACTGAGCGCGCTTTCACGTTTTACTGTAAAGACACACACACACACATACAGGCACGTGCAGAGGGGGGAGGGCGGCGGGTTCTTGAGCACCCGCCCCTTTCCTCCAGGATGCCTCAAGTATGGGCGTAAATTTCATTTAACAGTAGGGGGGGACAATAAATATAAAATTTCTCATGAGCAATTTTTGAAGGGGACATATAATACAGTCAAATTGTACTTATAAAGATATGTCCCCACAGTGAAAAACTTTGCTTCTATCATTATTATTGTAGCACGGAGACTGCACCATTATGGTTATTTTCAAAGTTTTTCTCAGGTTCAATGACAAAGCAGATTTTTCTTCAAAACTATTTATTGCACTGTTTATGTTGTTTACAGTCAAGCCATCAACATACAATAAAATGTAAACATGAGATCTAAACTAAAAACTGTACTCCCTGTGCTGGTGCTGGCAATATCATCTCTTTCTTCTGCTGTCTCCGGCTCCCTCTCTGGTCCTGAATCTGCCCCTTCCTCTACTCTCACTGTCTCAGAACAGACTGACTCCTGAAGCAGAAAAAAATGCAGGAAAAGATGTTTTCCATACTCATACTAACTAACTTGTTTACATTACACTTGCTAAATTGAAAGATCATACTGTAAATTGGTGAGCCTATTACTTTCTACTAAACAGCCACAACTCAAAAAACATTAAAGAAATTGTAAAAAATCTGTCATTATCCCTTCAATAAAAGCACCACACTTACCCAACACTGTACATCTGATTGACCCTGGTCTACCTGTCCCTCAATAATTTCTGTCTCCTTTGCCTGTGATTGATATTGTGACATTAGTATTTTCATAAGCACCCATTCTTAAAGCCAAATTTCCTTAATATGTGAACTTGTACTTACTTGGCGTTTAAGTCACTGAAAAATTATCTTATGTCCATTTATCTAGGACACTGCAAGGCAAGTTTATTTATACTGTAGCACATTTCATACACAATGGTCATTCAAATTGCTTTACATAAAGAAAGTAAAACTATCAAAAAATAATCACAACAATAAAAACAAGGAATAAAAAAAGGTTCAAAATTGTATTTAAAATTAATTAAGACACTTAGAACAAAATGGATATTGATTATACAAAAATATACAATTCGGACTAGGCACAGTGCTCATTTAGTAAATTTACAGCTAAACAATATGCTAATTGTGGCCGTTAATGTTAAGTTAACATTATGCCAAGTCGTCACAAATAAAACACTGCATGGGAAACGGTGTTTGTCGTGTTAGTTGCAGTGCGGACTACCGCGGATCAGTTTATCAACTTGTAATATACAGTATCTCACAAAAGTGAGTACACCCCTCACATTTTTGTAAATATTTTATTATATCTTTTCAAGGGACAACGGTAAAGATATGAAACTCTGATAGAATGTAAAGTAATCAGTGTACAGCTTGTATAATGGTGTAAAGTTGATGTCCCCTCAAAATAACTCAACACACAGCCATTAATGTCTGAACTGCTGGCAACAAAAGTGAGTACACCCCTAAATGAAAATGCCCAAATTGTGCCCAATTAGCCCTTTTACCTTCCCGTTGTCATGTCACTCGTTAGTGTTACAAGGTCTCAGGTGTCCTTGGGGATCAGGTGTGTTAAATTTGGTGTTATCACTTTCACACTCTCATACTGGTCACTAGACGTTTAACACGGCACCTCATGGCAAAGAATTCTCTGAGGATGTGAAAGAAAGAATTATTGCTCTACACAAAGATGGCCTAGGCTATGAGAAGATTGCTAACACCCTGAAACTGACCTGCAACACGGTGGCTAAGACCATACAGTGGTTTAAAAGGACAGGTTCCACTCAGAACAGGCCCTGCCATGGTAGACCAAAGAAGAAGAAGAGTGCACATGCTCAGCGTCATGTCCAGATGTTGGCTTTTGAAAATAGACGTGTGAGTGCTGCCAGCATTGCTGCAGAGGTTGAAGGGATGGGGAGCCAGCCTGTCAGTGCTCAAACCATATGCCGCACACTGCATCAAATTGCTCTGTATGGCTGTCGTCCCAGAAGAAAGCCTCTTCTAAAGATGGTGCACAAGAAAGCCTGCAAACAGTTTGCTGAAGACAAGCAGACTAAGGACATGGCATACTTGAACCACATCCTGTGGTCTGATGAGACCAAGATAAACTTATTTGGTTCAGATGGTGTCAAGCGTGTGTGGCGGCGACCAGGTGAAGAGTACACAGGAAGTGTGAGGAATCTGAGTGTATTGGTGTGAATAGCTAAGACATCAATACAGTGGTTACCTAATCGGAGCGTTGATTTTATCGTTGCGGCACTCGGCGACAGCATTTGGGTTTGTATGTTTGCTGGCTTTTACCATTGAGTGGTGCTATATAACTACAGACTGACGCCTCATGCCTTAGTTCATTCTCTGCCGGATTAATGAGACGCGCTCCTTTAGAACTGCATGTAGTAGCCGATAAAATCAAGTGAAACACTGTAGTTTAGCGAATTCATAATCACAGTACTAAAATTACAGTACAAATGTAGAATTCTAATTAAATCAAATCTCATTAGGATCAAATTTAAGCACAATAAATGTTAACACAGTGAGCCTTCAGATTTTATCATGTGTAATTAGAGAAGAAGTGTGTAGGGTTTTGTGTCATCTTATTTCTTGTGTTCTTTAACCCTCTGGGGTTCGCGAACGCATATATGCGTTTTGAGGTGTTTTCCCCTGATCACGCCAATAAGAACTTAAATTACACTTTCAGTTTTGATCGTACAGACAAGATCTATATATTAATCGAATCTGTAAAGTGTCTACTTTTATTTGCATGTACACATGTTAAAAATAAAACTTTGTGCATTAATAAAATAAATAAATTAAAAAGGGTGCGCTTTCAGCCGTCTCAGTCTCCACGAAAATCTTTTTGAAACATGTCACTAAAATTAACTGAAACTCCGCGAATACCGCACAGACAGACATGAGAAATATAGCTATAGAAAGCTACTTTTAAATGATGCAAGTCACAGTGAAAACAAATAATCTGTTTTTATGTAATCCGTATGAAAGTAAGGAGTGGTACAGATTCTCCTGTATCGGCTCATTACAGCTAATGTGCTCCTGCCTCCCTGCGCGCGCGCTGTTCATATGGAAATTAACTGAGGTGAGCCAGGTAATCATCTACACGCCCCCCATGGCATAAAACAACAAGCTTCATCATAGAGTTATTTACTTTTTCAGCGCGTTTGAATAATGTCACGTATGAGTGTGTGTATGTGCGTGTGCCCTGCGATGGATTGGCACCCTGTACAGGGTGTACCCCGCCTAGTGCCCGAAGTCTCCTGGGATAGGCTCCAGGTCCCCCACGACCCTGAACACAGGATTAAGCGGTACAGGAAATGAATGAATGAATGAATGAATAATGGTCATAATCATGCTACACGGGTGAAGAAGCACTTCAGATGGTTCTGGACAGCGATGAAGAATTTACTTTCTCATCAGAGGAAGAGCAAGACTCAAACGAGCAACGGCTTTATTTTGAACAACATCTGGACTCAACGGAGGATGTAATTCCTGACGAGTAAGTCTTTTATTCTCACCATCATTGCTCTATATTTTATATGTACATTTGGAAAATACTAAATGCCAGCGAGAGTAAAATTGGTTAAAATATGAAACATGTACGTTACTTATAAGCCCGCAATAAAATCTGATTACGATCTGACTAAAGTTTGATATATACACACACACACACACACACACACACGTGTTCTGTATTGTTTAGACCGTGTTTCAAATGGTCAAATTGTTCATGATGAATATATTCATCATAGTAAACTGTAGTGTATTGTAGAAAAAAAGTAGTACAGTATTGGTAAAGTCACTTGTTCTGGTCATTACAAGGAGCTGTTGTTGTTTTCTATATAATTTAATATATTATTGTTAGCTATATTTTCTGTTATAGTGACTGCAGTAATGCTGCTAAAAAGTCAACTTTGATTGTTCTTAATAAACTGTTTAACTGAACTCGGAAATGAATCTCAAGATTTTTTTGTGTGTCAAATACATTCTCAAATAACCTAAAAACTGAAAATATATAAACTTATTTCATCCTCAGATTCTTTCTTGTAACTCTCCTCTCTCACTCACATACCTGTCTGATGACTCATTATGCAGATCAGTATGCAGGCCTTTGTCTTCTCAGGTGTGAATCACTATGGGAACTGTATACAAAGATCAGTGAACTTCAAAATACACTCCCGGATGGACTGTTTATTGTTGCTGGAGATTTCAACCATGCAAATCTCAAGTTAGTGCTTCCTAGATTCCACACACGGCGCATGTGGCAGGGCTTACAAGCCATCACAAACTACAGGACGACATCACCTGCCTGTGATGATGACAGCTCCCTCCCAGATGCGCTGAACAACTTCTACGCTCAGTTCGACAGGCAGAACGATGTGGAGGCGAGGAAGACCACCCCTCCTCCGAACGACCAGGTGCTGCGTCTCACTACAGCTGAGGTGAGGAAAACTTTACGCAGAGTCAATCCACGTAAAGCTGCTGGACCAGACAACATCCCAGGCAGAGTGCTCAGAGAATGTGCTGAACAGCTGGCAGATGTTCTCACCGACATCTTCAACATCTCTCTGAGCAGCGCCGTTGTTCCCACGTGCTTCAAGGCCACCACCATTGTCCCCATGCCCAAGAGGTCTACTGTGTCCTGTCTCAATGACTACCATCCCTTTGCACTTACACCCACCATCACAAGCGGCTCGTCATGAAACACATCAAGACCCTGCGGCCCCCTCACTGGACCCACTGCAATTTGCGTACCGTCTTAAGCGCTGAATGGACAACGCCATCTCCACTACACTCCATCTTGCCCTCACACACTTGGACAAGAAGGACACATACGTTCGAATGCTGTACATAGATTTCAGCTCAGCATTCAACACTATCATCCCCCAACAACTGATCGGGAAGCTGAGCCTGTTGGGCCTGAACACCTCCCTCTGCAACTGGATCCTGGACTTTCTGACCGGAAGGCCTCAGTCAGTACGGATCGGGAACTGCACCTCCAGCACCACCACACTGAGCACTGGGACCCCACAAGGCTGTGTGCTCAGTCCCCTGCTGTTCACACTGCTGACTCATGACTATGTAGCAACACACAGTTCGAATCACATCATTAAGTTCGCTGATGACACGGCCGTGGTGGGTCTCATTAGCAAGAATGATGAGTCAGTGTACAGAGAGGAAGTGCAGAGGCTAACGGACTGGTGTAAAGACAACAACCTAACCTGTCTCTGAATGTTGACAAGACAAAGGAGATGGTTGTTGACTTCAGAAGGACACGAGGCGACCATTCTCCGCTGAGCATCAACGGCTCCTCTGTGGGAATCGTCGAGAGCACCAAATTCCTGGGTGTCCACCTAGAGAAGCACTCCGGCTGGTCCCTCAACACCAGCTCCCTACACAAGAAAGCCCAACAGCGTCTCTTCTTTCTGAGAAGACTGAGGAAGGCCCAGCTCCCACCATACTATATAGAATAGTAATCCTGACCACCTTCTATAGAGGAACTATCGAGAGCGTCCTGAGTGGCTGCATCACTGTCTGGTTTGGGAATTGTGCGATATTGGACCGCAAGACCCTACAGCGGACAGTGAGGAAAACAGAGAAGATCATCGGGTTCTCTCTCCCCTCTATTGAAGACATCTACACCACACGCATCCGAAAAGCCACCAGCATTGTGGCTGATCGCACACACCCCTCTCACACACACTTCACACTCCTGCCATCTGGAAAAAGGTACTGAAGCATTTGGGCACACACATCCAGACTGTGCAACAGCTTTTTTCCACAAGCCATCCGTCTCCTCAACAAAAAGGGACTGGACTGATAAACACACACACACACACACACACACACACCCCCACACACACACACAAACAAACATTATCACTCAGCTTAATTCAGTTACCTCAAAATATTGGGACTGGACTGACTAATCAACACAAGCGCAGACACACTGACCTACACTACCAATCTATCATACACACCAATCTGGAAATGCTCTTTTGCGCAATATTCATTACTGGACTACTTTTTGCATTAATTTCTCAATTCTTGCTGCTGTGTTAAAGAATGTTTACAGTTTCTCACTACCTCAACACCAGATTATTATGTTATGTCATGTTCGTTGCACTGTCACTTTATGTTGTCTGTAAAACCTGAAGTCTTACTTAGCTAGTTAGTTTTTGTTAATTTATGTTGTAACTTATGTTAGGTCTATCTGTCTTGTCTCTGCTAGCCAGCCAACTAGGCTTCTTAGTTAGCTAGTTTAGTGTTTAGTGTTTCTGTTAATTTATGTTGCATGTAGCACCTTGGTCCTGGAGGAACGTTGTTTCGTTTCACTGTGTACTAACTGTATATGGTTGAAGTGACAATAAAGCCTACTTGAACTTGAAGAGATGGTGCATTGTCGTAAAGATGATTTGATTGAAGATGATTTTGTTATGGAAGGCACGGTTCTTCTGTTTGTACCATGGAAGAAAGTGGTCAGTCAATATACTTTGCAGAGGTCATTTTCACACCTTCAGGAACCCTAAAGTGGCCTCCCAGCTCTCTCCCTATTATTCCAGCCCAAAACATGACTCCGGCAACTCCTTGTTGATGTCGCAGCCTTGTTGGGACATGGTGGCATGGTGGAAATTCTTGTTTCAAGAGGCCTGCAATACATACAAAAATAGTTTGTTCTATCTGGGTAAAGTTCTTTCAGTTGTGGTTAAGAACCAGGGGTGGACACACTGGAATATAGCTAAAAACTGTGTTTATGCACTCAAAAAAATTAACACATCTGTTACATGTACTAAAATGTAATATGTGTTTTGTACATAATAATTTCATGTTTCCAAGCTAAACATGAATACGTTATGTTATATTTGCATGAAATTCAACAACTTAACATGTACTAGATTCAATCATGTTGAGATAAACCAACGAGATCTTGTCAATATGAAAACCGGAAATAGCAAAACCGGAAATATCGCGAGAAGAGAACACAGTGTGTTGAGAAGACAAACGTTGGCGGGCTTGTGGAAAAGGTAAGCAGGAATTAATTCCCATCTTTCTAAATAGAAACGAAATACTGAACATAAATGTCACCTGTTGTTTAGCGATGTTTAGCCACGTTATTTTGGTTTAAGATATTTCTTGTATTTTTAACCACACTTAATATACCGACGGTTATATGCGCGTGCTTAATCTCTGGTTCGGTTCTGGTTTCGGTCTGTTCTCATGAGTTGTGAAGCGAGAGGACAAAGTATAAATATTGTTCATTTGCTAAATTAAGTATCATGAATTTTAACTGAATATCTATCTCTGTATTCTTTCACAGGAGTTTGTGACTAAAAGTGTCTTGTCTGCATCTGACTTCAGGAGTTTCCTGACCAACGTATCTAACGGTCATATTTAAAAGTCATAATGTACAGTTATAAAGTACAAAACGTTTCTGTTCGTGTTTTTTTTTTTTTTATTAATACTTATTTGTGGTGTTTTATGTTTTGTACATCTTTTCAAATTGAGACCTCATTTGTAAGTTGCTCCTGGTGTAAAATAAAAATATCAGTTTTATCCCGTTTGTCTGCTTCCTTCCTTCACAGAATTCTGTTGACCAGGGCTTGAAATTTAAATTTACTTGAGTTGGATCAACTTAATTTACAACTGAAAAATTAGTTTTACCAACCCTATTCATTTATGTTATTCATTCATTTTCTGTACCGCTTTATCCTTATATACAGGGTCGCGGGGGCCTGGAGCCTATCCCAGGAAACTTAGGGCACAAGGCAGGGTACACCCTGGACAGGGTGCCAATCCATCGCAGGGCACACACACATACTCACATACACACACTCATTCACACACTACGGGCAATTTGGAATGTCAATTAACCTAACCTGCATGTCTTTGGATTGTGGGAGGAAACCGGAGTACCCGGAGGAAACCCACCAAGCACGGGGAGAACATGCAAACTCCATGCACACAGGGACGGGAATCGAGCCTGGCCGGGGAATCGAACCCAGACCCTGGCGTTGCAAGGCGACAGTGTTAACCACTACACCACCGTGCCGCTCATTTATTTTAACAGTATTAAATTATGTTGGACGCAGCTGTAGTAAATAAGTTAAATTAACCTAATAACATTACTTACTAAAACCTAAAAACATAGAAAACTAAATCTACTTCTAAAAACTAGAACCTAAAAACATTAAGTTGGGCCAACAAAATTGCTTAATGCTGAAAGAAAGCCATTAAATCAGGTGGAAATTCTTTCCATAATTTAATTATGTTCATTCAACGAGTTATTTTTTTGAGTTATGACGAATAAAGCAAATAAAGCAAAAGCTTTGAGATCACAGTTTATTGGATTAAACTAAAACCATATATATTAAACTAAAACCATATAACCAAAAATATTGGGCAGAGACTTACCAGTGAAACCGGTTTGTTAAACTAGTCACTCAAATGTAACAAATATTAAATGTTTAACATTTTTACTTAAATATTCTTATATGAACATAAGAATCTTTCCCTGATTGGTCACATCACGAAGCGCTTTAGGCTTTTAAATAATAAGGAAATAATAGTAATCATCATGGTTTTTTGTTGTTTGTACATGTTAATTGTTGAAGAACAATCCACAATATTGCTGCCATTGCCAGTTATCTGAAACAGTCCAGGCAATCTTGATGCTAAATTAAAATGGAAATTAAATGAACAGAAGAGCAATCCAAATCAAATCAGTATTTGGTGTAGCCACCCTTTGCCTGCAAAACAACATAAATTCTTCTACAGTAAGTGCACTTGCACAAAGTTTTTGAAGGAACACAGCATGTACAGTAGATTATAGGATAGTTCTCCAAACATATTGGAGACTATCCACAGATCTTCTGTGGATGTAGCCTGCCTTCTGTCTCTTGATGTAATCCGAGACAGACACAGGTATATCACTTACAGACAAATCATCACTTGCAGAACTCCTTGTTCTTCTCTCGGTTGAAAATCGTTCTTAATGACATTAGCTATATGTTTGGGGTCATTGTCTTTGCGGTTCAAAGATTGAGGCCAATCAGACACCTATCTGGTGATATCGCATGATGGAGAAATAGCTGTCTGCATTTCTCAGCATTGAGGACACCATTAGTCCTGTCCAAATCTCTAACCCCAGTTGTAGAAACGCAGGCCCAAACTTGAAAGGGACCTACACCATGCTTCACTGGTGCCTGTAGACACTTATTATTGTACTGTTCTACAGCCCTTCATCAAACCACCTGCTTTGAATCATCATTCTACGGCACCTGCTACCCTTTTTCATCATCCCAGCGCATAAGTTTTCATGCATAGTTGAGATGCTTAGCCTTATTTCCATGTCAGTGGTATGGCTTTTTGCGCTGCAATTTTTAATGAAGACCAGGTCTTTGCTAAAAGCCCTACTGGTGGCCTTCTGATGCCAAGGGGAAGTAAGCATGGTATGTTTTTCTTCTGCTAAGTAAGTTTACTTGGCCGACCACTGTGTCTACAGTACTCAACATTGCCTGTTGCTGTTCTCAGGCTTGCCCTGTGGCATGAAGCTGTCTTCCACAACCTAGCCATAGCCATTAGAAGACTACTGTATTTCTCACCCAGTTTTAAGCTAGCTGTTTAGTTAATGACTGTATTTCAACCAACAAATGAACTTAACGATCATAGCTTCATTAAAAAAATGGTTAATAATACACCTAACCTGATCTTATGAAATCATTGATTTTGTGCAATTGTGCAAATGTAATAATTCATTCTGATTTAAAGCCAAAGAGTAGTCACACCAAATATTGATTTGATTAAAATTTTTGTCTGTTTGCTCACTTTGCCATTTTTTATTGATGGAATAAATAATTTAAAAATATTTTAAAAACAGACTGATGGCATGATCAAAGAATCATATACATGAATTCATTCATATTGATGCCTCATGGTGTAAGTGTCTTGAATCCCAATTATTCAAAGTACAAGAGTACCACAGTCCTATCCCCAATTGAATTACTGTATTTTATGGCAAATCATGTGGTGTCCCTGACATCATTATTTAAAACTTGAAAAAGGGACTCTATAACAGCACAAATTAAAGTAAGTACATTCATAGACAAAGGAGCAAATCAGTGCAGATGTACCCCCTCAACTGCATGAACAGAATGAGGCTGGCAATGGAGGTAACTCCACCAGAGGTCTGATTCTCCCCCTGGTGCCCTGTAGAGGCCCCTCACCAGTAAAGAGAGCACAGGTTAACAAGTTTTAGGAGGGAACCCCCCCCCTCTCCTCCAATTTGCCTCTACCTCGTTGTAATAAACTCATAGAGCAGATTCAAAAATAATAAAACTCACCCAAGAGATTCCAAGTTCATCTTCTATCTTTTAGTGTCTGAAGCTTAGTACAATTAATTACTGCATACACTTAAAGCTGACAAAAAGAACCACTGTCCTGGACATTTACTAGAACTTGTGTACATTTACAAGCTATTTTTCATATTATTTGTTAAATGGTGTGGAACTACATATTCCATGTGATGCACTTCTTACAAATGAGCATGCTGTAGATAGGAAGGGGGCCCATAAACGAGCTAAGAAATATGCAGAGCTGCAAAGGTACAGATTATTTTGCTATTCACGGGGGACAAGGTATAGTGTTTGTTGATATATATCCATCAATATGTTTATCTATGGCGCAGACCCACATTCTGTAACAAAACCTGGGGCTCCAAATGTGTACCAGGTTCTAGAGTTAATAAGGGCTGTTTACACAGTACTGCTTGTAGAAGAAGGATAAGTTGGGCTTTCTTTGGGTTAGATCTTACTACAAACATTGATAAGCTACTTGTCTAAGACTGTCACCATGGGTGAGTGAATTCTGAGTCAATTGTGAGCTTAAACAAAAATAAATTCCTTGGTATAATCAGTCATCACAGAGGAGCCTCGTCTGTTTAACCTGTAAGTCCAGATTTGATCCCCAGTCTTACTGTAGATGTAGGTTCCAACTAATCAATGACGTAAATAACACTGATTATCTCACTAAAATTGGACTGCCAAGTGGTGAGATACAATTAGACAGTGAACAGCAAGTGAAGAGACAGTTCTTCAAATTGATGCTTGGAAAGACCGAAAAAAGGGTAAGTATAAGGAACAGAGTGATTTTTACAATGGCTATAGGGCTAGAGGCATAGATGGACTGGCCATCAGGAGTACCTGGGGTTTTCTTGGTGGGTCACTGAACAAAATACACAGTACTAAAATAGATTGCCAATAGAGTTGTGTGGTTAATGGCCCAGACTGGGTGGGTTGGGGACGTTTTACTTTTAAAGGTCTACCAAATTATAATATAATATAATATTATATTATATTATAATAATATTATTTACATATAATTATTTTTCCTGCACCCCTTTTATAACCCTCTGTTGTTTGCAATAAATGTACATTTTGCTTAGTTTTTTTATATTCCCTATTTTAATTTTTTTTTATCATGTGTGACATTGATGAAGAGGAGTTACTATATGAATTTCATTGCACTGTCTTGTACAATGACAATAAAGGAATTCAAATCAATTTAATATTTACCTGTTACTTAACTTGCCAAAAGGTAAAGTTCACTACTACCACTAGACCTAGTAAACTAATAGACTATTAACATTCTAACATTGTTTATTAATTTGAATATTTGAAATACTAATATTTTTGTTGATGATGTCATGGTTTAGTAGTATACTAGCAACCCTAATAACCATGCTGATGTTGAGGAAGAATCCTGCTGTTGACAGGGATACTTGTATGTACAAGATTGCATCCAGGTCAGGTACTTGTAGTAAGGTGTAATTTCCAGCATCATCTACTCCAACCCTCTTCCCCACACCTTGAGTAAAATCTTGTGTAAGATCTAGGGCATCTGCCATGTCCTGCAGGGAGGAGGGAGCTTGCATGCCCACAGCCTTCTACTGTAGCTGGGCCCGTTGTGGTTCTTGTGGGTTATAGATTAAGAGCATAATTTTTTTCACTTGGGTAGGCACCCCAATAGAGCTGGAACCCCACATTAGTCTGTTGTGTAACACCAACCAAACACCAACACACACACACACACACACACACACACACACACACACACACACACACACTTCAAAACTATATATATTCATGAATTACTGAAATGCACATTTTGTATGTCACCTCATTGAGCATCATTCTCAAATTTGACCTATTTTGTAATGTTTTGTAATTGCCTATTTTGTAATTTTTTTCTTTAGGATTGAATTGTGCATACATTTTCCACATGATTCCACATGTTCATTTTAGGGAACGGAATTGCCATCTATGAAAGCATATTCCTTGCAACCCCTGTGGGTGCTATGCCTCTGTCTGCTCACATATTTATCCTTCGCTTTTCCTCTCCCTCCTTATCCTTCCCTCCCTCCCTCCCACTCAAACTGTTTCATCTCCTCCTTCTACCTTGCACTGTCCTAGAAGCCCCACCTCTCATCTCCCTCTCTCTCACACGCACAATCTCTGCCTCTCTGTGCTGCCTACACGCTGTATGTGTCTGTCAGTTTGTGCATGTTCTGCTTGCTTTCTGTTCTTGCTCGCTCACACCAAATGGAATTTTGAAATGTGTGGACAGAGATAGCCCTCATCTCATATCACATGCAAATTTTTTTATTGACTGATGACTGATTTGCCTATGCCCTGGAAAATTTTCTCTAATGGCATCTACAGTCATATTGCTGTTTGCTGGATTTAAGAAGCCCACTTGGATACAGAAGCAGATCAAAATATAAAGCTCTGCAGTAGTTGCTGGTAAGACAATTTCCTTTTGATTTTGCTGAACAATTGATAAAATCTGTAACATACTGTTTATTGACAATGTACCTGGATTTGGTAAAGTGTAACCTCTCTTGTATCATACCAATCAGAATCAGAATATTGATTAAGAATACATCTTTTCGATTAGTTTCTGTAAGAAACCACATATTTCCTTATATTCCTGAGAAACAGAGGCAACTTTTTTGACGTCATCTTTGGTGTATAAACATCCTTCTTGTCATGTTGTCCTGTGTAGTTTGGATAGCTGATTTACGCAACGTTAACTGCTCTTTAATTTTAGGGCTGCGGAGACAATATAAACCAACAATCCTCAGTTTACATTTGACAAAGTACCACCAGTTACCCATTAAAAGCCCCAGCTGGAAAACTAAGAAAAGGTCCTATGCAAAGTAATCAGTAAACAGACAAAGTAATGTCAATTACTGACTGTGGTATGGGGGGCAGATGTTGGGTAAGTTTCATTACTTGGGTGGGTGAAGAACGAATATTAAGCCATTCTACACTGGGTTAACTGTTTTTGTTTAATCCACTCCATTGTTGCGTTTGCTTTATATTTCAGGTCATATCAAATAATGAATCTACCTAGTTCTTTTACATATTGTAGCTCATTTCCCTCTAACAGTATTCTTTCTTTAGGTTAGTAAATTCTACATTTAAGTTTTAGAGTTACATAGTTACATCGTTGACACAATGCTGTATGGGTGATGTATTCAGTATGATATGTCATATTAGATCTCTGCAAAATAGCTCTTTGTGTTTAAGCATTGAGGCCTCCTCCATAGTATACAGACACATATACTCCATAATATTTTTGTTCAAGCATGTTTGATCACACATCTTCCAGAAAACTCCTGCATCCTATTATGGCTATAGTTATGCTATGTATAGTATAGTTTAGTCATGGATATGTAGAGTACAGTATATTTATGGCTACAGTATAGTTCAAAGTTATAGCTATGAATTATAATTAACAGTTTCTCACATTTACGATGAAGTACATACCACATGATGTGGTACTCTTGGCTGCCTCATTTACTGGATCTGTTCTTACCTGTACATGTGGTTTTGTAAGTTTCTGGATGTATTGAATCCTCCTTGAGATTTATGGTGTATGGTTTACATGAAAATAAATGGGACGTTCCGAAACTGAATTTAGTTTATTTTGAAATCATATCAGTACATGCATCATATACTATATACAGTGGCTTGCAAAAATATTCGGGCCCCTTGAACTTTTCCACATTTTGTCACATTACAGCCACAAGCATGAATCAATTTTTATTGGAATTCCATGTGAAAGACCAATACAAAGTGGTGCACACGTGAGAAGTGGAATGAAAATCATACATGATTCCAAACATTTTTTAAAAATAAATAACTGAAAAGTGGGGTGTGCATAATTATTCAGCCCCCTGAGTCAACTGTAGAACCACCTTTTGCTGCAATTACAGCTGCCAGTCTTTTAGGGTATGTCTCTACCAGCTTTGCACATCTAGAGACTGAAATCCTTGCCCATTCTTCTTTGCACAGCAGGTCCAGCTCAGTCAGATTTGATGGACAGCATTTGTGAACAGCAGTTTTCAGATCTTGTCAAAGACTCTCGATTGAATTTAGATCTTTGACTGGGCCATTCTAAAACATGGATATGTTTTGTTTTAAACCATTCCATAGTTGCCCTGGCTTTTTTTTAGGGTCGTTACACCACTTGGTATTGGTCTTTCACATGGAATTCCAATAAAATTTATTCATGTTTGTGGCTGTCATGTGATAAAATGTGGAAAAGTTCAAGGGGGCCGAATACTTTTGCAAGCCACTGTATGTGCTTGTTTGGGTTCTTCAGTTTTTTCCCACTGAATAACATGCTCAAAGGTGGATTATCTAAAAAGAAATTGTCCCTAGCTGTGACTGTGTGAATGTGTGGTACCCTGTGATGGCACCCCGTCTAAGTTGTTTTCCCACCTCATACCCGGTGTTCCAAGTAGACGGCTCAGATCGACTGATGAGCACAAAGTGGTTACCAATATATAGAATACTCTGCAAATGTATTTTAAAAGCAGGGCATTTTTTTTTGTTGAACAGTACAGATTCATGAAAGCTAAAATTATTATCTACAGGGTGGGTGAAAAGTAACTAGCCATAATTTTTTAAAAATAAAGTCCATATTTTTGTATATGTAAATGTAAATATATGCTACGCAAAGGAGGAGCTGTAAAGGACAAAGCCTCACACACTGGAGGACTTGGATGCAGTACAGTACATGTACACATACTGCATATACTGTTTGTAAAGAAAAACCTCAAGACAACAATCACTGATATCACCGACATTACCAACCTTCTCCACAGGACAGTAATGATCCCAAATTCACTGTTCTAAGAAAATCTCAAGAGCAGAAAAATAGAGATCATACCACAAGATCCAAATCCATTCATTAGCGCTAAGAATCAGAAACTCATATTGGTATTTATAAATAATTACATAAATGACTCACAAAGATAATGAAACCAAGATCAAACTGAACCCAAGTGATCAAAAGTGCAAAGCATGGAGAATGAAACGATCTGCTCATGATCCAAAATAAAAAAAGGTCAGGTAGTCAAGCATAGTGTAGGTAGTGACATGGCTTCAGCTTGTATGGCTGGTTCTGGAACAGAATTTTTACTAAAGATTTTTAGGCCAAAAGTGACGTTTTAAATAGCACATGCAGAAACAAGTAGAGTGTCACACAGCAAAAGTCCCAGTGCAGTTACAGAAAATGTAGTAAACACTGTTCATCCAATCAAACTGGTGAATTACAGAAAATGTAGGAAACACTGTTCATCCAATCAAACTGGTGGATTGGAACTATGTATTATATAATCATCTTTTGATCTAAAATCCAGTTGGATATCGGTTATGGCAAAACCTAAAGAAAAGTACTGGCCTGTTCCAATACTTTTGGATCAGAATGTGCTTTATTCTATCTCATTTTTCTGTTCTCTTCTACTCACATCATGACAAAAGCAGGCTGTGGCTGAACGCAAATGAAATAATCTTTGAAAACAAAAGTGTACTTGTGGGTATGTGTAAAAAACATTTACATGTCCAACTTTGAGAAATGTACTGTAGGGTGGAGTTTCTCATCATAAATCTGCCTCATGTGTAAGACTTGAAAGTATGATATGAAAGTGCCAGATGTCCATCACTTTTCATTCTTTGCCAAATTGTTTTCTGGATCGACAGTTTGTAATACAAGTCAATTTTATGTTGGTGCAGTAAATACACACACACACACACACACACACACACACACACTCTGCCTTCTAAAAGCTCTCTGTTTTCATGCGAGTGCACATACAAAAATTATATGGTGCCAAATATGAGCATCATACCTTGTGATGATAATAGCAAAATAATTTCAGAAGTGTAGGAAACTATAGGGCAGCTAAAATATTTTAGGCAAAAAAGTGTTTACTGTAAGCAGCAGTGGCGGCTGGTGCAAAAAAAAATTGGGGGGCGGGACACAAACAAAATTAAACTTTTAATAATCGCCTGTAAATAGCAATTTATCAGGTGATTAAGCATCATTGCTACTAGGCTAAAATAAAGGCATGGCTCTCATCACATCCAGTCAGCCAGCTCCGCTTGGAAAAGCTCTGTGCTTTTCCAGTAAGAAATACTGGAAAAGCACAGAGTGTAAGCTCGGCCGTGAAACTTGACTGCTGCTTAATTAGAACATCAGGTCAATCTGGTTCAAGCTCTTTAACTTTTTCTTCTTTTTTCGTCCGATCACCATGCAAAGGGGTATTTTAGCAAAACAATTACAGAATTTTCTCCCATATTTAGCTGGCTTCCAGGGCAAGCACTATTCAGTACATTAACTAACAATCTGTAGTTCCGTAATACAGTTCGTAATACAATAGATTTTTCTGTATCCATAATACAGTTTAGATGTTTTTTTATTTGTTAATAAATTATATTAAGAAATACAATGGAATATTGTGACTAAATGACTTTATTTCATTATTAAAATAAATAATTATCATGTTAAATAATTACATGTTAAAGTAGCATTCTTCTCTACCTCTCTTAACTTTCCCCGCGCCCCTTATCAACCGGCCGCCACTGGTAAGCAGCAATATTTATGACATTTTCTAAATCATCCATCCATCTACAGTAGTAACCCCTGTAGTCCAACTTGGGACTGTGATGGCCAATGGTGATTATCATTGTATTTATTCCCAATTTTCTACAACCCGTGGTAGGATCTATGGGCAATTTAGGAACACCAAAAAAATGGAATCCAGGTAGTTATTGGAGACTCAGGTAGACTTATAGAAAGTTCCAGTCCTGAACTAATAATGTGGGCTTTATAGATAATTGGAAGACCTTTGAGGGCAAAGCTGGCCTGTTAGGGCGGGACGGTGTCCATCCCACTCGGGAAGGTGCTGCTCTCATTTCCTGTAGTATAGCTCTCAGTAGAGGTCTAGTTAATCGGTGACAATCCAGAGCCCAGGCCAGGGAGCAGACAGACAGGCTAAACCAACCGTCTGCTAGCTGCATAGAGTCGTCACTCAGGGTTCACCTTATTGAGACTGTGTCTGTTCCCCGATCTAAGCAAAAATGTAGAAAGACTCAGAAAGTCTGTTTCAATAATTAAATTAACATAAAGACCACAAACTCGGATCATACTGAATGCGCAGCCGACACCTCTGATCTGAAGCTACAGTAGGATTGTTAAATATTAGATCTCTCGCATCAAAAGCAGTTATTGTTAATGAAATTATCACAGATCAGGCGTTTGATATACTCTGTTTAACTGAAACATGGGTTAAACAGGATGAGTATGTAGCTCTAAATGAAGCTAGTCCTCCTGGATACAGCTACATACACCAGCCTCGGTTAACTGGTAGAGGAGGAGGCGTCGCAGTTATTCATAATGATAATCTGTCTATCGTACAAAAACACGGACACAAATTTAACTCATTTGAAATTTTCTATAGTAACATAAGTCTATTTAAGTATATTAAATCAGCTCAGTCGATTCCTCTAATTATAATTTACAGACCTCCAGGGCCGTATTCTGAATTTCTTAGTGAATTTGCAGATTTCATCTCAGACCTGGTCGTTTCTGTAGACAAAGTGTTAATTGCTGGAGATTTTAACATTCATTTTGAGAATCCAGAAGACCCTCTGAGAACAGCATTTATGTCCATACTGGACTCCGTAGGCGTAAATCAGTGTGTAGTAGGACCCACTCATAAAGCAGGTCACACTTTAGATTTAGTAATATTCTTCGGATTAATTATAAGAAATGTATTCACAATTCCACTGTCTGAAATTATCTCAGATCACTATCTTGTCTCCATTCAAGTGTGTCACAGTGATAATGTACGCACAGCACCGCGCTACCGTATTAAACGTACATTCACATCAACTACCACACAGAGTTTAATCAGTAATCTCCCAGAGTTACCAACTTCGATTAGGCCACCGTCTGACCCCACAGAACTCGATCAGGCGACTGAATATTTAGAGTCGACACTTCGTTGTACCTTAGATAATGTAGCTCCAGCTAAAAAGAAAAATTATTAGAGATAAGAAACTCGCTCCCTGGTATAACGATCACACGCGCACTTTAAAACAGACTGCTCGGAAATTAGAGCATAAATGGCGTCAAACTAAATTGTTGGTATTTCAAATAGCATGGAAAGACAGCATCCTGAACTATAGGAAAGCTCTTAGTGTAGCTAGATCAACGTATCTCTCCACTCTTATAGAAGAAAATAAAAATAATCCTAGATTTTTATTTAATACCGTAGCCAAATTAACCAGAAATAAGACCACTACAGAAATCTCCACAACAACATTATGCAATAGTGAGGACTTCATGAACTTTTTTAATAATAAAATTGTAAATATCAGGCATAAAATTGAGGCTTTGAAACCAAACAATGTAATTGATACAGATGTTAACCTAGCCATGTCAGATTCAAACCTAGAATACTTTACTCCTCTTGAAGAGAATGAACTAATTTCACTCATCTCTTCTGCAAATTCATCAACCTGTATATTAGATCCTATACCCACACATTTTCTTAAACATATAGTACCAGTAATAACAGAACCGCTGTTGAGGATAATTAATTCCTCACTCAGCATTGGTTATGTTCCAAAATCTTTTAAAGTAGCAGTTATCAAACCAATAATTAAGAAACCTGACCTCGACCCCTGTCAGCTGTCCAATTACAGGCCAATGTCAAACCTCCCCTTTATCTCTAAGATTCTGGAAAAGATAGTAGCGGAGCAGCTATGCTCATATCTACATAGAAATGGCATACATGAACTGTATCAGTCAGGATTTAGGCCTCATCACAGCACAGAAACAGCACTTGTTAAAGTAGTAAATGACCTCCTATTGGCCTCTGATCAGGGTTGTGTAACTATGCTTGTATTACTCGACCTCAGTGCAGCTTTTGACACTATTGATCATGCTATTCTTCTTCACAGATTAGAAAATGTAGTAGGAATTAAGGGTACCGCCCTCTCCTGGCTCAGATCCTATTTGAGCGATCGTTATCAGTATGTAGACTTGAATGGTGATTATTCTGCATGTTCTCTAGTGGAGTTTGGCGTTCCGCAGGGTTCAGTTTTAGGCCCACTGCTTTTTTCCCTTGGTGCTTCGTAGGTACTCGAGGTTCTTGTGATCGGTCCAGACTAGGAATCGGACCTCCGTTCCCTCTAGCCAGTGTCTCCATTCCTCCAGTGCTAACTTGATGGCTAAGAGTTCACGGTCTCCGATGCCGTAATTGCTTTCAGCAGGAGTTAGGCGGTGGGAGAAGAAGGAACAGGGGTGCAGCTTATTATCCCGGTTGGATCTTTGTGAGAGGATGCCTCCTACTCCGGTGCTGGAGGCGTCGACCTCCACGATGAACTGCCGTGACGGATCTGGGATGGTGAGGATAGGGGCGGAGGTGAACCATTTCTTCAGCTCGCTGAAGGCTTTCTCAGATTCCTGGTTCCAGCAGAAATGGGTCTTGGTAGAGGTCAGGGCTGTTAGAGGGGCGGCGATGGAGCTGTAGCCTCGGATAAACCGACGATAAAAATTAGCAAAGCCTAAGAACCTCTGGAGTTCATGCCGAGAGGTGGGGGTGGGCCACCTAGTGACCGCTTGGAGCTTAGCAGGTTCCATCTCGATGCCCTTGGGGCTGATGGTGAATCCGAGGAACGTGGTAGATGTGGTGTGGAACTCGCACTTCTCAGCCTTGATGAACAAGTTGTTCTCCAGCAGCCTCTGCAGCACCTGCCTGACGTGATGTTGGTGTTCTTCTGGGTTGTGAGAGAAGATCAGTATATCGTCTAGATAGACGAATACGGAAGAATTGAGGAAGTCCCTGAGAACGTCGTTAATTAAGGCCTGAAACACTCCGGGGGCATTAGTAAGTCCAAAGGGGACCACCAGATATTCATAATGTCCAGTTGGCGTATTGAAGGCCGTTTTCCATTCATCCCCTTCCCGGATGCGGACAAGGTGATAGGCGTTGCGCAGATCGAGCTTGGTGAAGGTGCTGGCCCCCTGAAGGAGTTCGAAGGCAGTAGACATTAGGGGAAGGGGGTATCGGTTCTTTATGGTGATGTCGTTAAGGCCCCTATAATCAATGCACAGGCGAAGGGAACCATCTTTTTTTCCTACGAAGAAGAATCCAGCCCCTGCCGGAAAAGAAGAGGGGCGGATGATTCCTGCGGCAAGGGATTCCGTGATGTACTGGTCCATAGCTTGGCGTTCCTTGGGTGACAGAGAATAAAGATGACCCTTGGGGGGGGTGGTGCCTGGAAGGAGGTCAATGGCGCAGTCGTATGGTCGGTGGGGGGGAAGAGAGACTGCACGTGATTTGCTAAACACAGTCCTGAGGTCATGGTATTCTGGGGGAACACAGGTGAGGTCCGATGGCTCCTTTGTGGGGGTAGGGTCGAGGCAGGGCGTAGTGGCGGCGCGTAAGCATGACGTAGACCATGACGGGCTCCAGGCTACGATCGAGTTCCTGACCCAATCGATGTGCGGGTTGTGTTGGATTAACCAGGGGAGGCCTAGGACGACCGTGGCATGTGACCCCTCCATGATGAACAGCGACGTCTGTTCTGAGTGATTGCCAGAGACTTTTAGACCAATGAGAGGGGTTCTGTGGGTGATAGGTGGGAGCGGACTCCCGTCGAGGGCCTGGACCTTGAGGTGGTTCTCCAAGGGCAGCGCAGGAATACCCAGGATTTTGGCTGAAGCCGCATTCAGCAGGTTCCGATCTGAACCCGAGTCGACCAGTGCCTGCACTAGGTGGGTCTGTTGCTCATGGATGAGGAGGATGGGAAGCAGATGACGTTGGTCTGGGAGCCTTCTTGGAGTTTCGCCCTATAGTGCTCCCAGCTGAACTAGAGGGCGCCCCCTTTTGCTGGACAGTTCTTGAGCAGGTGTCCTGGTTTCCCACAGTAGAAGCAGGCCCCCTCCACTCGGCGGCGGTGACGCTCCTCTGGGGTGATGCGGGTTCTGCCCAGTTGCATGGGTTCCTCCTGGGGTTCAATTCGTGGAGGTGGAAGTCGCGGTAGAGCTCTGGGTGGAGAAAACCGGGCTGACCTACGAAGACGGAGACGGGCATCTACTCGACCGGCCAGGTCCACAAGCTCTTGGAGAGACGAGGGGAGCTCTCGTGAGATTAGCTCATCTTGGAGCTTCTCTGTCAGGCCCTCCAAAAAGACGTCGCATAGTGCTCGGTTGTTCCAACCGCTGGGAAGGGCCAGGGTCTGGAACTCAATGGTATAGTCATAGGCCGAGCGCGAGCCCTGGCGGAGATTCAGCAGCCTTCGGCCTGCCTCTCTGTCATGGCATGAGCGGTCGAACACCCTCTTCATCTCCCTGGAGAAGTCCTCATAATTGGAACAGCAGGGGTCGTGGGCATCCCAAAGCGCGGTGCTCCATTCCCGGGCGCGTCCAGACAGGAGCGTGATGACGTAGGCCACCTTGGATCGTTCAGTGGAAAAGGCGGAGGCTTGGAGCTCGAAGATCAGGGAACACTGAGATAGGAAGGAGCGACAGGTGCCTGGATCTCCCTCGTAGGTGGGGGGGGGGGCGGGGAGGCGTGGCTCCTGTTGCGCGTGGGAGCTTGCTCCTTGCGGTAGAGAGAGTTGGAGTCTCTGAAGCTGAGACGTGACGTCGGCGAGAGACTGCTTTGTACTAAGCAGTTCCTGTTGGTGATTTCCAAGCAGGGCACCTTGACTCTCCAATGCCGCTCTCAAATGGTCAGAAACCGCTGGATCCATAACTGGCTGGATTATTCTGTCACGGGCACAGGCAGAACGGTATGAATCCAAGCGCAGTTACTGACTGTATAGAGATGTGGGGGCGTGGTCGGGGGCGTGATCAAGGGTCGAAAGCCGTGAGTCCATCAGCGAAGCGTCCAAAGCAAAAACACTAGACTAGAGCCATAATCAAAAAGGGAAAGCGCGAGGTCAAAACCGGAAGATCAAAAGGGCAGGCGAACAGTCCAAATCGGCAGGCAGAAAATCAGAAACGAGAAAAAACAAAGCGAGGTCGTAACGTGAAAGCTAGAGAAAAGAAAACGCGAGAGAATCGAGGTATAACACACACAATAATCCAGCGATCTGAGCAGCGCGCCGCGCATACTTAAATCGCTGGAGTAATCAGTCAGGGAATGCGAAACAGGTGAGCAGACGGGGCGGAAACGGGGGCGTGAGAGCGCACGTGACGGCTAGACACAAACATGAGCGCGTGGGGGAGTGACAGCGTGGGAAAAAGACGGCCGACAGACCGTGACTCGTGACAATTCCATAATTTTTGCCAGGGGTTGTAGTTTCTGCTCAGATGTAAGAGCACGGATGTATCACCACGATGGGTGATATTAGTGATGTAAGGACAGATTAGATTATGGATATATGTAATTGATAGCAATGAAAAATGGTAACGCTCAAACAAAAATGTACGGGGAAAAGACAAAAAAAAATCCTTGCCCGACGTAAATGTAATTCTCTTCGAATTAATGCAGCCTCCTCATCTATGGGATCTTCCAAAAAAGGACAAGCCATTCTCCTAACTGTCTTCTCTGTTTGTGTCCGAAATGTGGGTAATGAATGACTAAGGCTACGGCGAGAAATACCGCTGCGTCTTTAAAAAAGGGGAGGAGACCGACAGAAACTCCGAGTTCAGAGAATAAAACGTTCTCCCGACCAGGTTAGGTTCACAGAGTAAGTTGCCACGGTAACTGACTCTGAGTAATAGTTACCTCTCTTTCAGAAACAGGCTTGAGTTACCCTGCTTTCTCGGGTTTGACAAACCTGCCTTTTTGAAACGGAAAACTCTGACTTTCTCTTATCTCAGGGTTACCAAACTCTGAGTTTTCACCTTCCTTTCTGAAACAGGCCCCAGTTCACCATAATACTGTATGTCTATGAGTCCCCCAGATCTGCTCCTTTACCTAAGGCAAATCTATTTATAAAAATGCTTGGCTAAATAAATAGGTATTTAGATGCAAGGTGGAAATCAAACCCAGACCCTGGAGGTGCAAGGCAGTAGCAGAGGAGTCAAGTAACGAAGTACAAATACTTCATTACCTTACTTAAGTAGAAATTTTGGGTATCTATACTTTACTGGAGTAATTATTTTTCAGCCGACTTTTTACTTCTACTCCTTACATTTTTAAGCAATTATCTGTACTTTCTACTCCTTACATTTTAAAAATAGCCTCGTTACTCTATTTTTATGATCAGAACGCGCAACCCCCCCGGTCGCATGATAAGAACGTGCACAACGCCCGCACCCCAACCACCCCCCCCAATCCCCCAGTCGCATGATAAGAACAACCACAACGTCCCCCACCCCCTCCCCCTCAGAAAGCGAGACCTCAATGCTTTTGTCGCCCCTCATGGTACATTTACTTTTATAATTTAAGTAGTTTTGAAACCAGTACTTTTAAACTTTTACTTAAGTAAAAAGCTTGGGTTGATACTTCAACTTCTAAAGAAGTATTTTTGAACCCTAGTATCTATACTTCTACTCAAGTAATGAATGTGAATACTTTTGACACCACTGGGCAGTAGTGCTAATCACTAAGCCACAGTGCCACCACATTATCTCATATAGAGGAGAACGATAAGAGACACAAAAACACACACAAGGTGAATCCTATTACTGGTAGTAGGCAGAGTTTCCTTTATATATACAGTGGTGTGAAAAACTATTTGCCCCCTTCCTGGTTTCTTATTCTTTTGCATGTTTGTCACACTTAAATGTTTCTGCTCATCAAAAACCGTTAACTACATATTAGTCAAAGATAACATAATTGAACACAAAATGCAGTTTTTAAATGAAGGTGTACGTTATTAAGGCAGAAAAAAAAACTCCAAATCTACATGGCCCTGTGTGAAAAAGTGATTGCCCCCCCTTGTTAAAAAATAACTTAACTGTGGTTTATCACACCTGAGTTCAATTTCTGTAGTCACCCCCAGGCCTGATTACTGCCACCCACAGACATCATGTCAAGATCAAAAGAAATTCAGGAACAAATGAGAACAAAAGTAATTGAGATCTATCAGTCTGGTAAAGGTTATAAAGCCATTTCTAAAGCTTTGGTACTCCAGCGAACAACAGTGAGAGCCATTATCCACAAATGGCAAAAACATGGAACAGTGGTGAACCTTCCCAGGAAGGGCCGGTCGACCAAAATTACCTCAAGAGCACAGAGACAACTCATCCGAGAGGCCACAAAAGACCCCAGGACAACATCTAAAGAACTGCAGGCCTCACTTGCCTCAATTAAGGTCAGTGTTCACGACTCCACCATAAGAAAGAGACTGGGCAAAAACGGCCTGCATGGCAGATTTCCAAGGCGCAAACCACTTTTAAGCAAAAAGAACATTAAGGCTCGTCTCAATTTTGCTAAAATGATTGCCAAGACTTTTGGGAAAATACCTTGTGGACCGACGAGACAAAAGTTAAACTTTTTGGAAGGTGCGTGTCCCGTTACAGCTGGCGTAAAGGCCATGTAGGTTTGGATTTCTTTTCTCCCTAAATAATAAAACCCCTCATTTAAAAACTGCATTTTGTGTTTACTTGTGTTATCTTTGACTAATAGTTAAATGTGTTTGATGATCAGAAACATTTTGTGTGACAAACATGCAAAAGAATAAGAAATCAGGAGGGGGGCAAATAGTTTTTCACACCACTGTATATATATATATATATATATATATATATATATATATATATATATATATATATATATTAGGGTTGCAACAACTAATCGATAATTATCGATAATGAAATTCGTTGTCAACGAATGCCGTTATCGATTAGTTGGGCTGCTCACGTTACTGAGGAGCGTGACCACAAGATGCACAAATACACACACAGATACAGTCGCTCGCACAATGGCGGTTACAGAAGCGTTTGCAGTAAAAAGCGCGCGCCACAAGTCCTCCCAGGTATGGGAGCAATTTACATTAAACACCTTTTATTGGAGGCGGCATGGTGGTGTAGTGGTTAGCACTGTCGCCTTGCACCTCCAGGGTGTTCGAGTCCCGGCCAGGCTCGATTCCCGTCTCTGTGTGCATGGAGTTTGCATGTTCTCCCCGTGCTTGCTGGGTTTCCTCCGGGCACTCCAGTTTCCCCCTGCAGTCCAAAGACATGCAGATTAGGCTAATTGGCGTTCCCAAATTGACCATAGTGTGTGAATGAGTGTGTGTGTGTGCTCTGCGATGGATTGGCACGCTGTCCAGGGTGTACCCTGCCTTGTGCCCAGAGTCTCCTGGGATAGGCTCCAGGTCCCCGCGACCCTAAATACAGGATAAAGCGGTATAGAAAATTAATGAATGAATGAACCTCTTATCGGGCATTAAAATCGAGCGGTTTTCTGCCGTTCGTAGTGTGCGGTGAGCGCGGAGGGTTTTCTACACATAGGAGTCACAGGGTTAAAAAAAAAAAAAAACGTTGCATGCAGCTTTTCCTTGGCGTTCAAATCCCAACCATTTTACGTTTCATAGGACCGGATATATCCCATGATCCTACATGCTATACATGGGGAAATGCGGAAAAAAGGCAAAATAATATATTATATATATATATTATATATATTATTTTCTTTTTATTTTATAATGTATAAACCGTGAAAAGGATGTAGCAAGAGACACTTCAATTAAAAATAATATCATCATGATCTAGAAGTCTATTATTACTCTTATTAACTTGAATTAATTTAAGAGAATTTAAAATTGAGGTCATTCTTAACAACTGAATGTTAGTGTATTTTTTAAGCTATATACACATACATAAACTGACAACTTGACTTCTGCAATTATTGTTAAAAACAAAAATGTTGATTTACATAAAATAAGGTTTAAATGTCAAAATTAAAGATCATTAAACTCTATATGTGGCTTTTGCATTTTTTAAAGTTTACTTTTATACATAAACAATAACCTGATTTATGGTTTTATTTAGTTAAGCAAAAGATAAAATTAAAGCGTTTAGTTTTTATCCGATTAATCGAAAAAATAATCGCCCAACTAATCGATTATCAAATTAATCGTTAGTTGCAGCCCTAATATATATATATATATATATGTGGTGGTGTGAGTGTGTCTATATATATATATATATATATATATATATATACACACTGTGTGTGTGTACACTGTGTTCCAAATTATTACGTATTATCTTTCTCTGATTTTCATAATTACTGCAAATGACAGTCAGTATAATTTTCAAGTCATCAACGATTAGGGTATAATTAAAATTTTATTGAACAAACCTCCTAATGATAATATTTATAAATATAAAAAAAAAACTAAAAGCGTACTGTTCCAAATTATTATGCACAACAGAGTTAAAAATTTTATAGGTTGTAAGGAACTGAAAATAGGCTTTTGTTGAATTTGCAGCATTATGAGGTCATATTGACTGAAATCAAAAGCTATTTAAATCAAAAACATCCTAACAGGGCATGTTACATCTTAACATAGGACCCCTTCTTTGAGATCACCTTCACAATTCTTGCATTCATTGAACTTGAGTTTTTGGACAGTTTCTGCTTGATTTTTTTTGCAGGATTTCAGAATAGCCTCCCAGGGCTGCAGCCTTGTTGGGACATGGTGGCCATCCACCAACCATCCACTACTCCATCCCTCTGCACCATCCAGGGTTGCACGACACTCATCAGTAAACAAGACTAGTCTTCATGTATGTCTAGGCCCACTGCAACCGTTTCTGCTTGTGAGCATTGGTTAAGGGCGGCCGAATAGTAGGTTTATGCACAACTGAAAGTCTCTGAGTGATCCTACACCTTGAGGTTCGAGGGACTCCAGAGGCACCAGCAGCTTCAAATACCTGTTTGCTGTTTTGTAATGGTCTTTTTTGCAGCTGCTCTCTTAAGCCGATGAATTTGTCTGGCAGAAACCTTCCTCATTCTGCCTTTATCTGCACGAACCCGTCTGTGCTCTGAATCAGCCACAAATGTCTTCACAGTATGATGATCACGCTTAAGTTTTTCATGAAATATGTGTATGAATGAAATATGAATTATGTTTTCATACTTCGTCCAAGGTATTGCACTATTGAATGCTTTTTGGCAGCAGAGAGATCCTTTTTCTTTCCCATGTTGCTTGAAACCTGTGGCCTGCTTAATAATGTTTTCCTATGACACTTGCATCCAATTTGCATATATATATATATACATATATATATATATATATATATATATATATACATACACAGTGGTGTGAAAAACTATTTGCCCCCCTCCTGATTTCTTATGCTTTTGCATGTTTGTCACACAAAATGTTTCTGATCATCAAACACATTTAACTATTAGTCAAAGATAACACAAACAAAAAATGCAGTTTTTAAATGAGGGGTTTTATTATTTAGGGAGAAAAAAAATCCAAACCTACATGGCCCTGTGTGAAAAAGTAATTGCCCCCTGAACCTAATAACTGGTTGGGCCACCCTTAGCAGCAATAACTGCAATCAAGCGTTTGCGATAACTTGCAACGAGTCTTTTACAGCGAGGAATTTTTGCCCACTCATCTTTGCAGAATTGTTGTAATTCAGCTTTATTTGAGGGTCACAACATCTCAATAGGATTCAGGTCAGGACTTTGACTAGGCCACTCCAAAGTCTTCATTTTGTTTTTCTTCAGCCATTCAGAGGTGGATTTGCTGGTGTGTTTTGGGTCATTGTCCTGCTGCCGCACCCAAGATCGCTTCAGCTTGAGTTGACAAACAGATGGCCGGACATTCTCCTTCAGGATTTTTTGGTAGACAGTAGAATTCATGGTTCCATCTATCACAACAAGCCTTCCAGGTCCTGAAGCAGCAAAACAACCCCAGACCATCACACTACCACCACCGGATTTTACTGTTGGTATGATGTTCTTTTTCTGAAATGCTGTGTTACTTTTACACCAGATGTAAGGGGACACGCACCTTCCAAAAAGTTCAACTTTTGTCTCGTCGGTCCACAAGGTATTTTCCCAAAAGTCTTGGCAATCATTTAGATGTTTTTTTTAGCAAAATTGAGATGAGCCTTAATGTTCTTTTTGCCTAAAAGTGGTTTGCGCCTTGGAAATCTGCCATGCAGGCCGTTTTTGCCCAGTCTCTTTCTTATGGTGGAATCATGAACACTGACCTTAATTGAGGCAAGTGAGGCCTGCAGTTCTTTAGATGTTGTCCTGGGGTCTTTTGTGGCCTCTCGGATGAGTTGTCTCTGCGCTCTTGGAGTAATTTTGGTCGGCCGGCCACTCCTGGGAAGGTTCACCACTGTTCCATGTTTTTGCCATTTGTGGATAATGGCTCAAAGCTTTAGAAATGGCTTTATAACCTTTACCAGACTGATAGATCTCAATTACTTTTGTTCTCATTTGTTCCTGAATTTCTTTGGATCTTGGCATGATGTCTAGCTTTTGAGGTGCTTTTGGTCTACTTCTCTGTGTCAGGTAGCTCCTATTTATGTGATTTCTTGATTGAAACAGGTGTGGCAGTAATCAGGCCTGGGGGTGACTACAGAAATTGAACTCAGGTGTGATAGACCAACGTTAAGTTATTTTTTAACAAGGGGGGCAATCACTTTTTCACACAGGGCCATGTAGATTTGGATTTTTTTTTCTCCCTTAATAACGTAAACCTTCATATAAAAACTGCATTTTGTGTTCCATTATGTTGTCTTTGACTAATAGTTAACGGTTTTTGATGAGCAGAAACATTTAAGTGTGACAAACATGCAAAAGAATAAGAAACCAGGAAGGGGGCAAATAGTTTTTCACACCACTGTGTATATATAAATATATATATATATAAACAACCTTTCACAATTTGAAAGACATGCATTAATACTGTTCTATTAATATTTAATGCTTTATTATCTAATGATGTGCAAAAGAAAGTACATGTCCTTTGAATCTTTGTTTTTATTCATCATGGCCTAAGTAACAATTATGTGATGCTTAGCCACTTCTTTAAACCAACTTTAAAATAACCTCAGGAGACAAAAATAATTGAATGAATAAGAATTAATTGTTAATAAGAAAATGTAGATAAGTCCATAATTGTATTTATTTATTCACCTTCACTATGCGCATTATCCTAGTCAATGTCGCAGTCAATCAAAAGCCTAGGTGAGCAAGATCGGGTGTCCAATACTCCATCATGGGACATCATTTATTCATTCTATGGGAAATTTACATTATCCAATCCATCAACATTTATGTTTTTTGTAGTGTGGACTTTAAGTCAACATTTCATTAAGATACATTTCACTGTGTGTTGTACTTGTATAACTATGCATGTGACAAATAAAGAATCTTGAATCCCTTGAATCTTGAACCCATATTACCCACATTTAAACTGTGCTTTTTTTATGCATGTAAATTAAGCAGGTACATCTATACAGTAACTGAGACACCATTTATCATTATACTAGACGAAATATATTCCCTCTAAATATCACTTTTAAATATTTCCTTTTGATATCAATATCATTGTTGTTGTTTTTTGAAAATAACTGTATATCATTTAAAGAAGCTGAACATAAGTATTTATGACGCTTTATTAACTATATGGAGAAACCTATTTAAAATGTAAAAGTACTTGAAGTAAATATAATGAAATTATAATTTATACATAACCTGAAGCAATGTGTGGTGTGCTGTTCTTTTGTGAACAAATATTGTATACTGTAGCTCAAGTTGAATGTCCTTAGCACTACAGTCCATCCTTCTTGAACATTATGAATGATAATGTCCTTAAACTGTTGCATGCCCACCACTGAATGACCCTCTTTATCACTATGACGGCCATGCTATTCTTCACAGTAATTTCAGACATTCCATAAAGAGCATTAACCAATTGTTAAATTAAGGCAAACCCAAGGTTTATAACACACATTAATCATTGTGATTGTTTTGTAAAGTCTTGCAATGTACATACAAAAAAAAAAAACAATCCGTTTTTACAACATATTAGTATCTATGTTGTATGAAAGAGTATTAGATGCTATGGCTTTCAATACACTTTTCACAGTTATTTCTTTTTGATTGTACTTTGTGAAACTCTTTGGGCTACTGTAAGTCAAGGTCAGGTGCATGTGTGCAGCAAAGAGTAGTGTGAAACTATTAAACTTGGATAAGCTCATGAAATTCAACAGAAACAAAACAATATCATTCATTTTTAATTGTAATTTATTTATTTATATATTTTGAGGCGTCTTTGAGGCATTCAAGTCAAGTTGGTTTTTACTGTCATTTCAACAATATACTGTACAGTTTAGTACACAGTGAAATGAATTGATTATGAATTAATGAATTAATGTTCCACCAGGACCGAGGTAATACATACAGCATAAATTAACAACACTAACTACTGTAGCTAACTAAGAAACCTAACTAGCTCACTAGCTGAGACAAGACAGATTAATTAATTCATTTTCTATACCGCTTTATCCTGTGTTTAGAGTCGCGGGGACCTGGAGCCTATCCCAGGAGACTCAGGGCACAAGGCAGGGTACACCCTGGACAGCGTGCCAATCCATCGCAGAGCACACACACACACACTCATTCACACACAAGACAGATTTACATTTTTAAATTAACAGAAAACTATGTAAGTCCTATACAAAAGAAACAACATGAAACGGACATGAAAATGTGCAAACAAGACGACAAAGTAAAAACACGACTACATGACACATTTCAATACTTCGTGGTGATGAGGTAATGAGGTAATAAGTTGAGGTAGTGGGAGAAGAAACAGTAAACATCCCTTGTAAGCAGCAGCAAAGATATAAAAGTTTTAATAAATTTTGTTCAAAGAGCAGTTACAGGTACTGTAAGTATGAACAATTGTTAGATGGTTGTTGATCAGTGTGTTTGCATGGGTGTGTTCATCAGTACATATTCTGTAGGATTATCAGGCTTTATCATGTAATTATATATCTGGTTATGCTTTTCTTCCCATCTTACACAATCAACTGCTATGCTTATGATAATCATTATTTCTTTAGTAAATAGTTTTATTATTGTGGCAAAGACAAGTTAGATAATACTTTTAGACATACATATAGCTCAACATATAGCTACTGTTATTGGTTAAGCTGTCCAATCGTATGCCCATTTTTAATTGCAGGATATATTTCAGTGTTGTAGTGTTATTTGACAAATAAAATTACTTAATGATACTGTAGCAAAGAACAAGCTAAGGTTACACTAACGTTAATAATTTGCAAGTTAATCTCTGATAATAAAGAAACTTAAAAAAATTAATTCTCTAGCTTTTAATAAGGTATTTATAACTCACATTGCAGTTAACACAACCATGTTCATGTATCAGCTTGTAATATCTCTGCTTGACTCATACAACCACCCTGGTGAGCGGTCTACTAGCTGATAATATGCAGCTGGAATGAACCAAACACTGTAAAACACCGAGGGACATCTGTGTGTACCATTCACATTTCACATGAGAATGTAAACATACAGAAAAGCACCTTTAGCTTCCAAATCATATTAGTGATAAGGCTAATTAAAGGTGACATTTTAATTTGACATGGATGTTTGTTACAGGTCTCACAGTAGTTATGAATGTGTGTTCCATTTAATTTCCTAACTAGTGATGGTATTTAAGCCCCAGTGTCCATAGTCCATAGATGGTACTCAGATTGGAATCAGTTTACTTGTCTGAACAGTAAAAGAAAAACAACCACCATACATACAACATACATACAAAATGTTCTTTTCCTCTGATGCAGAGTTCAAGTCCAATTGATCACATGGTATGGGAGCAGAGAGATGATGGAAGGCATGGAGATGGAAATAAACAAACAAATATTTTGTAGAAAGTTAAGTTCCCTTTCAAAGGCTACACTCGATGCTGCGTGAAAACGCTATTCAATTCAATTCAGTTTTATTTGTATAGCACTTTTAACAATTGACATTGTCTCAAAACAGCTTTACACAATCAAAAGAATTATTTAAGTTTGTGTGGAATGTGAATGTGTATGAATCAAAATGTTCAGATAGTCCCTGGTGAGCAAGCCCGAGGGCGACAGTGGCAAGGAAAAACTCCCTGAGATGGTAATAGGAAGAAACCTTGAGAGGAACCAGACTCAACAGAGAACCCACCCTCATCTGGTGAAACAGATACAGTAGCAGGAAATGATCTGCATTTATACAGTGTTAAGAACATCTATGGGAACATCTTTTCATCTTTTCATGTTGCCGGTTGTGAAGCATGTGTGTATCAAAATTTTGGCTCATATAACCTCGGTAGGGTGACGTAATCTGATTAGATGCACCTGAGGTTATAAATAGGAGTGAACCGGAAACATTCCTCAGATCATTGTCTTCACCGCATTGTGCGTGTGTGTGTGTGTGTGTGTGTGTCAGTAAAGCATACAAAAAAAATAGAGGCACGAGAGACGGAGTCCCTCCTTTCTCTCGCCCTCTCCCCCGATCCTGAAGTCTCTCCTTCCACTTCACGAGCGCACTCTGGTGCTTCTCGTGGGTGTGTTGAAGAGACTCGCTCTCCTGCTTCTGTGGAAATGGAAGTAGCTTCCTCAGAATGCTCCTCTAAACATGATAGAGAATATGAGGAGTTGCTTGAAGTCATAACGTGTGCAGTCGAACGACTGCATATTGACTGGCCACAGGAGCAAGCTCACCCAAAACATTCTAAATTAGATGACAGATTTCTGTCGGGTGACCAGGAGATGGAGCCACAACGCCGCTCTCTCCCATTTTTTGATGACCTCCACAAAGAATTATCTCGTTCTTGGAGTAAGCCTTTTTCTTTCCGTATTTTTGTTTTATTCGAACATCGTGGATGCAAAAACACGAGGCTATAGCATGATGCCCCAGATAGAAGAGACGCTTGTGGGCTATCTGTCTCCTGGGACATCATCCTCATTAAAGAAACCATCACTTCCCTCCAAGCCGTGTAGAACTTCTTCTACCCTTGTAGGGAAAGCGTTCCAAGCAGCAGGTCAGGTCGGCACTTCCTTGCACACCATGGCAGTTTTGCAGGCGTACCAGGCTGATCTGCTGAACGATCTGAGCACGAGCGGCACGGTGAATCAGCAAGCATTCACTGATTTACGCCGGGATACTGATTTATCCCTTTGTGCGACTAATCAGACAGCCCGTGCTATGGACTCCTTGGTGACTGCTGAAAGACACCTGTGGTTGAATCTGACAGGCATCAAGGACAAGGACCGAACTTTCCTCCTTGATGCTCCTGTCTCACCTTCCAGCCTATTCGGCGATGCTGTGAATTCCGTCGCTGCTAGGTTCTGAGAGGCTCAGCTGTACGAACAGACCTTTAGGAAATTTCTCCCATGCCGTACTCAGGAGTCGAGGCCGTCGGCCACCCAGCCTCGACCAGATCTGATTCTCGCCAGGCAAGAGCCGCAGAAGGAGACCATCAGCAGCTGGGAACCCCCCCGCAAGCACTGGGGTACGGCTCGTCGCCCCTCACGGGCTGCCTTCAAAAGATCAGATTGCCGCACTGTCTTCTTCTCAAAAAATTTGAAAGATCTTCGCGGGTTGAACTGCTATCTCAAAAAGTACAGATTCAAAATGTTAACTATCAAAATGATTGTTTCACAAATCCAACCAGAAGATTGGTTTGTGACAATAGACTTAAAGGACACATACTTTCACATAAAAGTTCTGCCACAACACAGGAAGTTCCTGAGGTTCCCTTTTGGGGGAAAAGCTTACCAGTATCGGTTCCTTCCATTCGGTCTAGCTCAGTCACCGTGCACATATACAAAATGTATGGATGCAGTCCTAGCTCCTTTGCGACTCCAGGGCATCCGTATTCTCAATTACATAGACAACTGGCTAATCCTGGCCCAGTCTCAGCAGCTAGCGTTCCGACATCGCGGTGTCGTCCTAGCTCATCTCCATTCGCTGGGTTTGAGACTCAACGCTACCAAAAGCATTCTCTTTCGGGCTCAGAGGACAACATACTTGGGTGTCAGGTGGGATTCGATCACTATGCGGGCACATTTGGCTCCCGCTCATGTCGAATCCATCCTCAGCGCCCTCAAGGAAATCAGACTAGACCAGGAAGTGACTGTATATCCCTTTCAAAAATGTTTAGGCCTCATGGCAGCTGCATCCACAGTGATACCTTTGGACCTTCTGCACATGAGAGCTTTTCAGTTGTGGCTAAGAGCCAGGGGATTTCATACAAGGGCCAATCCCTGAAGGCAAATAAGGACTCATCCAGCAACCCTGGGTCTGGACGTGATGGCCCATACGTGGCCCAATTTACACCTTTATGCATTTCCCCCAATACCTCTGCTCCTGGGAGCCCTGGCGAGGGTCCCTCAACACGGTTTGCGCCTCTTAGTGATAGCGCCCCATTGGCCGGCCAGAGTATGGATCTTAGATCTAATATCTCTCCTCGATGGCTCACCTTGGATGATTCCAGTGAGGAGGCATCTTCTTTCTCAGGCGCAGGGGACAATATTTCATCCCCGACCTGAGCTTTGCAACCTTCACGATTGGCCCCTGAATGGGACCAACTAAGTCAAGCTGGTCTCCCAGCCAGCGTAATTGACACTATTCTAGCCGCTAGAGCTCCCTCCACTAGGAAAGCTTATGCCCTCAAATGGAATGTATTTGAAAGTTGGTGCATGACGAAACAGGTAGACCCAGTCCACTGCCGAATAGTTTCAGTGCTGGAGTTCCTGCAAGAAAAG
The DNA here is from genome assembly GCA_030522415.1 of Channallabes apus. Lineage (NCBI taxonomy): Eukaryota > Metazoa > Chordata > Actinopteri > Siluriformes > Clariidae > Channallabes > Channallabes apus. The sequence continues at coordinate 38,786,324 of CM060107.1, read as the reverse complement.
TTGTCCTCGGGCTTGTGCCGTAGTACCCTCAGGACGTACATGGTCGCTATTTCAGCCTGCCATGTTGTGACTGAAGGGGTTACTGTAGGAAAACACCCTTTAGTTACCCGTTTTATTCGTGGAGCTAAACGGTTGAGGCCACCAACTAGAGCCACGACCCCTTCATGGGATTTATCTATCGTGCTCGAAGGTCCAATTGACACGCCTTTCGAACCACTAGAGTCAGCGCCTGACAGGCTTCTGACTCTCAAGATGGTTTTTCTTATGGCCATTACCTCTCTAAAGAGGATTGGAGATCTGCGGGCCTTGTCAGTCTCCCCATCCTGCCTGGACTTTGCCCCTGGGCTAGTCAAGGCCATTTTGCATCCTCACCCGAACTATCTTCCGAAAGTTCAATTTTCAACCATGCACCCTGCTGTTCTTGAAGCCTTCTGTCCTCCGCCTTTCACAGCTTCGGAGCAGTAGAAACTTCACCTACTGTGTCCAGTACGTGCTCTTTGGATCTACGTCCACTGCACCAGCCAGTGGCGTCAATCAGAGCAGCTCTTTATATGCTATGGAGGCCGCAACCAGGGGCGGCTGCCACTACACAGTCCTTGTCACACTGCGTGAGAGGTGCTATTGCTCTCTCCTATTGCATCAGGCCTCATTCAAACAGGGGGATTGCTTCATCTTTTGCACTAGCAAGAGGTATTCCCCTTCAACAAGTGTGTGTTGCGGCGGGCTGGTCAGGCTGGTCCTCTCCACACACATTTGTTTGATTTTATAGTCTGGATGTTCATGCCACTCCGGGCTCATAAGTCCTCGAGTCAGCTTCCCAGACATAGTTCTGAGACCTCTCAGCCTTGTGTGCACACGCTACACAACTCAGGGGTCCAGACACTTGCAGTGCGGTGATGTTGGTACTCTCGTTCCCATAGCATTTTCACGCAGTATCGAGTGTATCTGCTGTAACCCTGTTACTTGAAAAGGTGGGAACGAGATGCTGCGTTCCAATGCCGCACTGCCCACGTAACCGGACGTCCTTTCAGACAAATCAATCTGAGGAATGTATCTGGTTAACTCCTATTTATAACCTCAGGTGCGTCTAATCAGATGACGTCACCCTACCGAGGTTATATAAGCCAAATTTTGGCGTGTTTGATACACACATGCTTCACAACCAGCAACATGAAAAGATGTTCCCATAGCGTTTTCATGCAGCATCTTGTTCCTGCCTTTTCAAGGAACAGGGTTACATCAAAGTAACCCGAGATGTTTCTATGGATTATTGCTAAGTAAATAAAAGCCACAGCCTTGAATTTTGCTGCAATTTTCTGCTAGATTAACTTTGTTGTCCAGAAGAGCTGTTGGCTTAATCCCAGTACAGAATAAAATCTGAACAGAATCAAATCTAATTTCATAATTCCTCACTCTATTTACTTAATATTAAAGTCCACATCTGCACTTACAGCAGGCTAACGAACCACTTAATGACATACTTGTTTCATAAAATGACATGCTTCCATGTCCGAATGAAACTGGTAGATTCCATCTGACCTCTATTATTTATTAATTGATGTTTTTAACCTCAGGTGACCACAGGGTCATCACAATGGACCATTTGTCTCCATCTAACTCGGTCTACCACATCTTCCCTTGTCATTCCAACCTTCTGCATGTACTCCCTCACCACATCCATAAACCTTCTCTTGGGCCTTTCTCTTTTCCTCCTGCCTGGCAGCTACATCTCCTCCCAATAATACCCCTCATCCATCCTATGCACATGTCCAAACCAATCTGACCTCACTAACCTTATCCTCAAACCGTCACACCTGCCCTGTCCCTCTAATATACTAATTCCTAGTCCTGTCCATTCTTGTCACTCGAAAGGAAATCGCAGCATCTTCCGCTGTACCACCTCCAGCTCTGCGCCCTGTTTTTTTGTCAGTGGCAATAACTCCAAACTATACAATGTTGCTGGTTTCTGTTGCAATCCTGTAACATATCTTCTACTATTCTCCACCCATTCCACCCTGCCTGCCCTCTCTTCTTTGCTTCTCTGCCATACTCCCCATTGCTTTAGACAGTTGACCCTAAATATTAAAACTCATCTACATTTTACATTTACATTTAGGCATTTGGCAGACGCTCTTATCCAGAGCGACTAACATTTTTATCTCATTACACATCTGAGCAGTTGAGGGTTAAGGGCCTTGCTCAAGGGCCCAACAGTGGCAACTTGGTGGTTGTGGGGTTTGAACCTGGGATCTTCCGAACCGTAGTCCAATGCCTTAACCACTGAGCTACCCCTGGCCCTCATCTACCTTTACCTACCTGTACTCCTTGCAACTGCACCTTTCCACCAACCTTTCCTTACTGTCTTTCTCCTACTGATCATCATGCCTCTTCTCTTCAGTGGATCCCTTTACCTCTCTAGACTCATCTAAAACTGCTCACTCGTCTTGCTACTGATGACATTTTCCGCAAACATTTCAGTCCATGGAGACTCTTGTCTACCCTTATACGTCAGCCTGTCACAGTTCATCTCTGGGCACCCTGTCATACTCTTTCTCTAGATCTACAAAAAACACTAACTCATTCTGACCATCTGTATACTTATGCATCAGCATTCTCAAAGCAAACACAGTATCTGTGGTGCTCTTTCTTGGCATGAAGCCATAGTAATGCTCACAGATTGTCACCTCTCTTCTCAACCTAGTTTCCACTACTCTTTCCATTACCTTCATAGCTTTATGCCCCATGTACAGTAGTTTTTGCGGCTCTGCACTAGCTGAGCAGTGGTCAAGCATTTCTTCACCACTACCAAGTACCTGACTCACCTCTTCTCTGATTTTTGTACACAGATCTAAGTTCTTTAACTTCTAACATCTAATCCTTGGTTCAGTCCTCACTCTCATCTTCTTCTTCTGTACTTCAAAATTAATTTTGAAGGCTACCATCTGATGTTGTCTAGCTACACTATTCCCTGCAACTACCTTACAGTCTCTAATCTCCCTCAGATCCTCTGCAGCTCCTACACAGCAGATCGTCCACCTTTTGTTCCTTTTTCTTCTTAAAATATATATTTACCACTGCCATTTCCAGCCTTTTTGCGATATCTACATAATTTGTCCTTCCACATTCCTCTGCTGGACCCCATACCTACCCATCACCTCCTCATCGCTCCTGTTCCCTTCTCCTACATGCCCATTGAGGTCAGCTCCAATCACCAATCGTTCTTCTTCTGGGACACTCATTACCACTATGTCTAGCTCATTCAATAAAATTTCTTTCTCCCTTATATCACGTCCCACCTGTGGAGCATATGCACTGATGACATTACTCCTTCAACTTCCAGTGTCACACATCACTCTTATCAGACACTCTCCTATCTTCCACTACGCTCTTGGCATATCCTTCCCACAGTATTAGGCCTACACTATTTCTCTTATTATCTACACCAAATTAAATAAGTTTGAACTCATGTACAATGTTCTTAACCTTGCTTTCCTTCTACCTGGTCTCATGTACACACAGTACATCTACCAGCTAGCTCAACATTTTAAGTTCCTATTTTAACCTCTACATAAAGTCAGAGAGGCCAGACTGAGGTGGTTTGGGCATGTTCAGAGGAGATACTGTCTGTCTGTCTTTATGTATGTATCTATGTATCTATCTACAGGTCCTTCTCAAAAAATTATTTTCTGTAATGTACTGATAAACATTAGACTTTCATATATTTTAGATTCATTACACACAACTGAAGTAGTTCAAGCCTTTTATTGTTTTAATATTGATGATTGTGGCATACAGCTCATGAAAACCCAAAATCCCTATCTCAAGAAATTTGCATATTTCATCCGACCAATAAAGTGTTTTTAATACAAAAAAAGTCAACCTTCAAATAATTATGTTCAGTTATGCACTCAATACTTGGTCAGAAACCTTTTGCAGACTCTTGTGTCCCTCAACTTTCTCTTCACAATATCCCACAGATTCTCTATGGGGTTCAGGTCAGGAGAGTTGGAAGGCCAATTGAGCACAGTAATACCATGGTCAGTAAACCATTTACCAGTGGTTTTGGCACTGTGAGCAGGTGCCAGGTCGTGCTGAAAAATGAAATCTTCATCTCCATAAAGCTTTTCAGCAGATGGAAGCATGAAGTGCTCCAAAATCTCCTGATAGCTAGCTGCATTGACCCTGCGCTTGATAAAACACAGTGGACCAACACCAGCAGCTGACATGGCACCCCAGACCATCACTGACTGTGGGTACTTGACACTGGACTTCAGGCATTTTGGCATTTCCCTCTCCCCAGTCTTCCTCCAGACTCTGGCACCTTGATTTCCGAATGACATGCAAAATTTGCAACCTGTAGCCCATTTCCTGCACACGCCTGTACACGGTGGCTCTGGATGTTTCTACTCCAGACTCAGTCCACTGCTTCCGCAGGTCCCCCGAGGTCTGGAATCGGTCCTTCTCCACAATCTTCCTCAGGGCCCGGTCACTTCTTCTCGTTGTGCAGCGTTTTCTGCCACACTTTTTCCTTCCCACAGACTTCCCACTGAAGTGCCTTGATACAGCACTCTGGGAACAGCCTATTCGTTCAGAAATTTCTTTCTGTTTCTTACCCTCTTGCTTGAGGGTGTCAATGATGGCCTTCTGGACAGCAGTCAGGGCGGCAGACTTACCCATGATTGCGGTTTTGAGTAATGAACCAGGCTGGGAGTTTTTAAAAGCCTCAGGAATTTTTTGCAGGTGTTTAGAGTTAATTAGTTGATTCAGATGATTAGGTTAATAGCTCGTTTAGAGAACCTTTTCATGATATGCTAATTTTTTGAGATAGGGATTTTGGGTTTTCATGAGCTGTATGCCACAATCATCAATATTAAAACAATAAAAGGCTTGAACTACTTCAGTTTGTGTGTAATGAATCTAAAATATATGAAAGTCTAATGTTTATCAGTACATTACAGAGAATAATGAACTATCACAACATGCAAATTTTTTGAGAAGGACATCTATCTATCGATCGATCGATCGATCGATCGAACGATGGTTACTGAGGTTGGAACTGCCAGGCAGGAGGTCTAGAGGAAGACATGAGAGAGGACATGAAGTTAGTTGGTGTGAGAGAAGAGGATACACAGGATAGGGTTAGATGGAGGCAGATGATTCACTGTGGTGACCCCTGAAAGGGAACAGCCAAAAGACAAGGAAGAAGAAGATTTAACCAAAAAGGCACAAAGTATGTGGGCACCTGGCCTCACACCCACAAATGCTTGTTGGACAAACCCTTTTAAAAATGTGAGGATTAATATAATTGGTTGGTTCCCTCTTTAATAATAAACTCCAGTCTTCATGGAAGGTTTTCCACTTGATGTTAGAACATGACTTTGGATTTTTGCCCACTTTGTCATAAGAGCATTAGGTCAGGCACTGAGGCAGAAAAGGAGGTCAAATGTATCCATTGAGATTGACGTTCTTGCTCCGTGCAGGAGTCTGAAGTTCTTTGGAAAAAAAAACCTTGGTAAACCAGGTTAGTGTATTTACTAGGCCCCTTTGCTACAGTAAAGATCTTATAGAGAACTGTGTGCTTTTAGCTTTGTGCCAACACTTTGAGGAAGACTTAAATATATACTCAGCAAAAAAAGAAACGTCCTCTGACTTTCAACTGTTTTTACTTACAGTAAACTCAATGTGTAAATATTTGTATGAACACTAAAAGAGTCAACACCATAAGACAAACTAAAAATGTTTCACAATGTGTCCCTGAATGAAGGGAGGCTCAAAATCAAAAGTACCAGTCAGTATCTGGTGTGGCCACCAGCTGCTTGAAGTACTGCAGTGCATCTCCTAATCATGGACTGGACCAGATTTGTCTGAGCACTGATGGAGGGATTGTGTGTTCCTGGTGTGACTCGGGCAGTTGTTGTGGCCATCCTGTACCTGTCACGCAGGTGTGATACCCATCCTGTGCAGGTGTTGTTACACGTGGTCTTCCACTGCGAGGATGATCAGCTGTCCTTCCTGTCTCCCTGTAGGCATCTCACTGTGCGGACATGGCAATTTATTGCCCTAGCCACATCAGCAGTCCTCATGCCTCCCTGCAGCATGCCTAATGCACGTTCATGCATCAGCATTCTCAATCCTAACAGATTATTTGCAGCAGATGAGCAGGGACCCTGGGCATCTTTCTTTGGGTGTTTTTCACAGTCGGTAGACAAGTCTATTTAGTGTCCTGCGTTTTTAGAACTGTGACCTTAAATGCCTACTTTCTGTAAGCTGTTAAGGTCTTAACAACCATTCCACAGGTGCATGTTAATTAATTGATTATGGTTAATTGAACATGCATGGAAAACATTGTTTAAACCCTTTTACAATGAAGATTTGTAAAGTTATTTGGATTTTTACAACATTATTGTTGAAATACACAGTCCTGAAAAAGGTGCGTTTCTTTTTTTTTGCTGAGTATAGATATGACAGTCAAGTGTGCACAAGAATTTGGCCATACAGCATATGTATGTGTCTCAGAACAAATAAAAAGCAACATTGTCAACAAGCGTAAAACTATGAACTTCTGTATGAACTACATTAGGATTCAGTTCCAGAAAGAAAGTTTTAGCAAGAGCACATGATGATGCAACTCTGTGTGGAAAATGTTTTAAGAGTTCTTGATTACCCACAAATCAAATTGAAGTTTATAATAATTTGGAAATAAGAGTTTTAACCTGAATTTAACATACACCCTAGCCAAAACTTTGAAGCAATTTAATCCTAGTAAATATACACCGTCTTAGATCAGTTAGCATAACTACTTCATTTTTAAGAACTTGAAATGTCAGCATAATAGTACAGTACAGTACGGTATAGTATTTCTTTCATCAGTGGGTCAGACATTTACTGTACATACACTTAGTATTTGGTAGCATTGCCATTAATTTTTTTTAACTTGGATTAAATTTTTTTGGTAGGCTTCCACAAGCTTCTAACAATACATTGCTGGAATTTTAGCCCTTTCATCCTGACACATACTGGCTAATGACTTTATATGCTTTTTCAATATACAGTTAAACCTTAGTTTGTGAGCATAATTTGATCAGGAAGCGTGCTTGTGTTATGCTCCTAGAAATGGGGAGAAATAATCAAATAAATTTCAAATTCAAATTTTATTTGTCACATACACAGTCATACACAGTATAATATGCAGTGAAATGCATACACGACCGCCAGTGACCTTAAAAAGAAAATAAAAGCTTTAACGTAAAATAAATAATCAATAAAAAGGAAATACTAAAGAAATAAATTTAACTAGTAAAATTAACTGTACAGGCGGCGCGGTGGTGTAGTGGTTAGCACTGTCGCCTTGCACCTCCAGGGTCTGGGTTCGATTCCCCGGCAAGGTTCGATTCCCGTCTCTGTGTGCATGGAGTTTGCATGTTCTCCCCGTGCTTGGTGGGTTTCCTCCGGGTACTCCGGTTTCCTCCCACAGTCCAAAGATATGCAGGTTAGGCTAATTGGCGTTCCCAGATTGCCCGTAGTGTGTGATTGGGTGTGTGAGTGTGTGTGCCCTGCGATGGATTGGCACCCTGTCCAGGGTGTACCCCGCCTAGTGCCCGAAGTCTCCTGGGATAGGCTCCAGGTCCCCGCGACCCTAATACAGGATTAAGCGGTATAGAAAATGAATGAATGAATTAACTGTACAATAAGGGCATAATAAAATATTGCAAAATATAGAAATATAGGGGGGGGTATATATGCATATAGAATTTAAAGTGTCAGTGGTTGTGCAAATATGCATGAAAGGTGACTAATGAAAGTGACATGTGCAATTGTCCAGATGTATAAATATTTAGTGCAAGTGTGTATAAATGTGTCCATGATTGTCCAGTCAGTGTTGTGAGATTAAAAATATGTTATTAGTCCTGTGTGGAGGTGTGATTGAGAGACCTTATCGCCTGCGGGAAGAAGCTGCTCCTCAGCCTCTCTGTGTTGGCCGTTAGGGAGCGGAATCACTTCCCAGACCGCAACAAAGAGAACAGTCCATTACTGGGGTGACTGAGGTCCTTCATGATCTTCGTGGCCTTAGTGCAGCACCGCTTGCTGTAGATCGAGTGCAGGTCAGGGAGCTCAGTGCTGATGATGCGCTCGGCTGATCGCACCACCCTCTGTAGAGCTCGTCTGTCCTGCATGGTGCTGTTCCCGAACCAGGTCGTGATGTTTCCCGTCAGGATGCTCTCTATGGTGCAGGAGTAGAAGTTCCTGAGCACTTTGGAGGGCAGTCTAAAGTCTCTCAAGCGTCTGAGGTGGTACAGACGCTGCCGGGCTTTTTTCACCACGGTGTTGATGTGACAGGACCATGACAGGTCCTGCGTGATGTGAACACCGAGGTATCTGAAGCTGTCCACTCTCTCCACTGGGCTCCTGTTGATGACGGGGGTCTGGTAGTTCCTCTCCTGCTTTCCAGTCAGAAAATTGGAGATCCAGTGACATATAGATGAGCTGAGTCCCAGGTGCTCCAGCTTGGTGGTGAGTGTGGAGGGAATTATGGTATTAAAAGCAGAGCTGTAGTCGATGAAGAGCATTTTAACATAATTCCCTTTCCTAGTGTCCAGGTGAGTGAGTGATGTGTGGAGGAGATGAGAGATTGCATCGTCTGTGGAGCGGTTCTGACGGTATGCAAACTGTAGTGGGTCCAGTGTGTCGGGTAGTGAAGAAATGATGAAGTCTCTGATAAGGCGTTCAAAGCACTTCATCACTACTGAGGTGAGGGCTACAGGGCGATAGTCATTGAGGGAAGCAGGATGTGGTTTCTTCGGGACAGGAACAATGATGGACTCTTTGAAGCACATGGGGATCACCGACTGAGATAAGGAGATGTTGAATATCTCAGTGAACACAGGTGCTAGCTGGTCTGCGCAGGCTCTTTTAACCTGAATTTAACATACACCCTAGCCAAAACTTTGAAGCAATTTAATCCTAGTAAATATACACCGTCTTAGATCAGTTAGCATAACTACTTCATTTTTAAGAACTTGAAATGTCAGCATAATAGTACAGTACAGTACGGTATAGTATTTCTTTCATCAGTGGGTCAGACATTTACTGTACATACACTTACTTAGTATTTGGTAGCATTGCCATTAATTTTTTTTTAACTTGGATTAAATTTTTTGGGTAGGCTTCCACAAGCTTCTAACAATACATTGCTGGAATTTTAGCCCTTTCATCCTGACACATACTGGCTAATGACTTTATATGCTTTTTCAATATACAGTTAAACCTTAGTTTGTGAGCATAATTTGATCAGGAAGCGTGCTTGTGTTACGCTCCTAGAAATGGGGAGAAATAATCAAATAAATTTCAAATTCAAATTTTATTTGTCACATACACAGTCATACACAGTATAATATGCAGTGAAATGCATACACGACCGCCAGTGACCTTAAAAAGAAAATAAAAGCTTGTACGTAAAATAAATAATCAATAAAAAGGAAATACTAAAGAAATAAATTTAACTAGTAAAATTAACTGTACAATAAGGGCATAATAAAATATTGCAAAATATAGAAATATGGGGGGGGGGGGGTATATATGCATATAGAATTTAAAGTGTCAGTGGTTGTGCAAATATGCATGAAAGGTGACTAATGAAAGTGACATGTGCAATTGTCCAGATGTATAAATATTTAGTGCAAGTGTGTATAAATGTGTCCATGATTGTCCAGTCAGTGTTGTGAGATTAAAAAGATGTTATTAGTCCTGTGTGGAGGTGTGATTGAGAGACCTTATCGCCTGCGGGAAGAAGCTGCTCCTCAGCCTCTCTGTGTTGGCCGTTAGGGAGCGGAATCACTTCCCAGACCGCAACAAAGAGAACAGTCCATTACTGGGGTGACTGAGGTCCTTCATGATCTTCGTGGCCTTAGTGCAGCACCGCTTGCTGTAGATCGAGTGCAGGTCAGGGAGCTCAGTGCTGATGATGCGCTCGGCTGATCGCACCACCCTCTGTAGAGCTCGTCTGTCCTGCATGGTGCTGTTCCCGAACCAGGTCGTGATGTTTCCCGTCAGGATGCTCTCTATGGTGCAGGAGTAGAAGTTCCTGAGCACTTTGGAGGGCAGTCTAAAGTCTCTCAAGCGTCTGAGGTGGTACAGACGCTGCCGGGCTTTTTTCACCACGGTGTTGATGTGACAGGACCATGACAGGTCCTGCGTGATGTGAACACCGAGGTATCTGAAGCTGTCCACTCTCTCCACTGGGCTCCTGTTGATGACGGGGGTCTGGTAGTTCCTCTCCTGCTTTCCAGTCAGAAAATTGGAGATCCACTGACATAAAGATGAGCTGAGTCCCAGGTGCTCCAGCTTGGTGGTGAGTGTGGAGGGAATTATGGTATTAAAAGCAGAGCTGTAGTCGATGAAGAGCATTTTAACATAATTCCCTTTCCTAGTGTCCAGGTGAGTGAGTGATGTGTGGAGGAGATGAGAGATTGCATCGTCTGTGGAGCGGTTCTGACGGTATGCAAACTGTAGTGGGTCCAGTGTGTCGGGTAGTGAAGAAATGATGAAGTCTCTGATAAGGCGTTCAAAGCACTTCATCACTACTGAGGTGAGGGCTACAGGGCGATAGTCATTGAGGGAAGCAGGATGTGCTTTCTTCAGGACAGGAACAATGATGGACTCTTTGAAGCACATGGGGATCACCGACTGAGATAAGGAGATGTTGAATATCTCAGTGAACACAGGTGCTAGCTGGTCTGCGCAGGCTCTGAGAAAACGGCCTGAGATGCCGTCTGGTCCTGCTGCTTTCCTGATGTTCACTCTCTTGAAGGCTCTCCTCACATCGTGCTCGGAGATGATGAGCGCGTTCCCGGTGCTGGCAGTGTCTTCCTGTCTGCAGCCGTTAGCGCCGCTAGCATTAGCGCCGTTAGCATTAGCGCCGTTAGCATTAGCATCGCTAGCGTCTTTAGCTGCAGCCTCGAAGCGAGCATAGAATGTTGAGCTCGTCTGCCAGAGTCGCGTCCGCGTTCGTCATACCGGATGTTAGTCCGTTATTGTTCTTAGTCCCTGCCACAGGCTCCTAGAATCACTCTTTTGAAGCTGTGACTCTAGTTTCCTTCCGTAGCGCTGTTTCGCCTCTTTCACCGCCTTCCGCACGTTATATGCCGCAGCCTTGTATGGTTCCATGTCCCCCGACGCAAGTCCCGTGTTGTAGGCAGCGGTGCGAGATCTCAGAGCGTCGCGGATGGTTTTATCCACCCACGGCTTCTGGTTGGGAAACGTTCTGATGGTCTTTTTCTCCACCGTATCATCTACTACCTTCCCAATAAATCCCACAACCGATTTCGTAAACACGCTGATGTCATCATCGGAGCTGTTTCTGAACATGTCCCAGTCTGCGTCATTGAGTGCATCCTGTAACGCGGCCACCGATTGGTCCGTCCAGCGCGCGACCTCCCTCTGAACCAGAACTTCCTGTTTCAGCCTTTGTTTATATTTTGGCATGAGAAAGATGGCGGCGTGGTCGGATTTACCAAACGCTGGACGAGATTGTGCCTTGTAGCTGTCCTTGACCGTTGTATAACAATGATCTAGTGTTCTTTCGCCCCTGGTGGGGCAGGTGATGTGCTGATAAAAGTTCGGCGCTGCGCGTTTGAGGTTGGCACTATTAAAGTCCCCCGCCACAATGAGCGCAGGGTCCCGGTGTTGTGTCTGGTGCTGTGTGAGTGCCTCATGCAGCTCGCATAAGGCAGTGTCTGTGTCCGCTTGTGGTGGTATGTAAACGGCACTAATTATGACCGATGTGAACTCCCGTGGAAGATAAAAAGGACGACACATGATGGACAGTAGTTCCAGGTTTGGTGTGCAGGAGCGTGTAAGAGGAACAACGCTTGCGCTGTTGCACCGGCTGTTGTTCACCATTAAGCACACGCCGCCTCCCCTTGACTTCCCCGAGTCCCGCGTCCTGTCCATGCGGTGAACCGAGAAGAACTCGGCTGGTTGTATGGCATGGTCTGGCACCGCTGGGTTCAGCCATGTCTCGGTGAAGCAGAGAAGGTTGCAGTCCCGAATGTCTCTCTGGAACGTTATCCTGGCCCTGAGGTCATCGAGTTTGTTCTCCAGTGACTGGACGTTTGCGAGCAGGATGCTAGGCAATCACAAGAGGGATATGTGATGTTTCCTCAACAGTAGGTTTACTGCAATGAGGAAAATAGTGGAATTTCCCCAAGGTATGTGAGAGAAGACCAAAGCAATCGATCCCAGGCTAACCGATTGAGACAAGTTTGTAGATCTCTGATAAAATTTATCACAGTCTTTATAAAAATCTAATCAATGAAAAATTAATGTTATGACAGATACTGACACTTATAATGCAATCTGGATTTACAGTGCCTCTATAATTTTTAACTAAATATAAACACATTTCAACCTGTCACACTCTCCCCTACAGAATAAATGTCGTCTCGACATTAACTCACTCAAGACTTCCGCCTTTACAGTGTATCTATTTTACAGTCCTTCACAAGATGAATACCGAAGATTGTCTTTGGGTCAAAGATCATAGTTCAAAGACAATAGGGTCTATGATCAGATCACATCTGTTGACTGGCTACTGTATAAACAGTCCATAGCACTTTTCTATACTCTTGGTCAACAGTCTGCTACATATGTGCAGTTTACAGTTCGTCTGTGAATACAGTTCATGAATTACTCATGGTAATAGCCTGGTTTGTAAGTTCATGTTAGTTGGAGCCCATACATGCAGGGGGGCTGGAAATAATATGGCTGTAAGGCTGGCATCCATGGAACCAGTCCTGGTGCACGACAGATGGGTAATTGGTGAGGTGCTGGCTGGACGCTGTAGCAAGAGGGAATGCCCAACTGATCATAGGTCATACATCTAGGCGGGCGTCTCTCTCTTTTTGGCAGCTGGTAAGGTGGCTCCTCAGTTTCAGCAGCTGCACTTGGTGAAGGAGAAATAGATGAGGTTGTTCAGACTGGTTTCCCACTGAAACATCTACTGCCTCACCAGGCACATTTTCAGGCAGTGTTTTATGTCCATCAAGCAACGTCCTGCTAGGATGCACTACGGGGAGTGCAGCTGGTGCTGGTGTTTCAACTCTCAGTTCTCCTGCTGGGAACCTGTCTCCAAGCTCCATCTCTGGCTCAGTATGCTGATCATCACTCGCTGAAGATGTGGGGGGCCTGCAATGGTTCATACTGAAGATCATATTCATCTTCACTGTCCTCGTCAGGCTCTTGAGACTGTATTGCAGTCTGTTGTTTCTTTTTTCTCTGTTTGTTTGTATCATCTTTCGTTGCTTCTTGTGGTGCCTTAAAAGGTAAGTGGTCACATGACATTAGCAGGTTCCAATGTAAAACTCTAGAGCGACTCCTACCATTTTCTGGCCTCACTTCATAAACAGGCAGGTCAGAGCCCATTTGTCCCAATAATTGCGATGTTTACCTGGTCCTCCCCTTGGCGTCAGATTTTTGATCAGGACACGCTCACCAGGCTGCAGTACTGAACTCCTCACTTTCATGTCATAGTACCTTTTACTCCCTTCAGCAGCTTTTTGAGCATTCTTATTTGCAATTGCATAAGCTTCCTGCATACCTTGTTTCCATTTATCAACGTAGTTCCGCCAGTCACTGGTGTCTGATTCTGCATACAGTCCAAAGAGCCTGGGTGACCGGCCATACAGAAGGAAAAAGGGTGAGTAGCCTGTGACCTCAGGCAGTTTTCCCTGACTTGGATGTGGTGGCGTATGCTTGAACAAAACACGTGAAATAGTCAATGTTGACAAGAATGTACTCATACCCTCCCTTACATTGGTCGAGATGGAGGAAATCAATGCACACTAATTCAAAGGGCTATGTTGCTACAATATTTGTCAGGGGAGCTCTGGTGTCATGGCATGACCTTTTCTGTTTAAGACATGTGCACCTTTTAGTCACATAGTGATCAACGTCAGACTGCATATAAGGCCAAAAGAAGTGATCACGAAAGAGAGATATTGTGCGGTCAGTACTTTGATGTCCCATGTTATTGTGTAACTCTTCCAACACTTTTTTTTTTGTACTGCTCTGGAAGCACTAACTGCCTAATGGTGGCTGTGGTTCTATACAGAACTACGTCACTGTCCATTGTAAATTTATCCCATTCTCTGAACAAGCATTTTGTTTTTGGACTAAATGTTTTCAATTCCCTAGCTGGTGGCTTTGAACCTGACAGCTTGCAGCTGAACACTGGACTGATGACCTGGTCTGATTTTTGTGCCTCCCTAATCTGATCCCTTGGAATGGGGCTGATCGATGTAGTGGCTGGCTCATCGACTGAGACTGACATAGCAACAGCTGTGAGTGACCAGGTTGCAGGTGACTCCTTTTCTGCCTCAACTGACTGAATCAGGGCAGCAATGGTATCTGGCAACAGCTCCTCAGAACATGCTTTCATTAGTGATTCTACCTCCAATGGCACTCTTGACAAAGCATCTGCATCGCTATTCTCCTTTGTAGTCTGTACTTTATTCTAAAGTGAAAATCGGCTAACTCCGCAACCCACCTAGAAGTGGTTGCATTCAGTTTTGCAGTTGTCAAAATGTAGGTAAGCGGGTTGTTATTGCTATACACAGTGAAAGTTGGGGCATAGTACAAATAATCATGAAATTTGTTAGTTATTGCCCATTTTAAAGCTAGAAACTCTTGCTTACCTGCATGGTAGTGGTAATTCTTTTCAGCTGCTGTTAGGGTGCGAGAGCCATAGGCAATGACTCTCAGTTTGCCATCTTGCCTCTGGTACAATACTGCTCCCAACCCTTGGTGTGATGCATCAGTGTGCATAATGAATGGCTGAGTAAAATCAGGGAAACCCAAGACTGGTGGTTGGAGCAAACAGTTAATCAGCTGTTCAAGTGCATGTTGGTGCTTATCAGTCCATAGGATTGGCTTGTTTGAGGGCACAACATGACTTGTTGTCGTTTTTTTTCTTGCCTTCCTCATATTGGCTGGTACTTGGTTTGGTACTGCTTTTTTTACTCTCTGATGTACTGCCTGTAGTAGGTGAGTAGGCCTAACATTTTTCTGAGCTGGCCCACGGTCTGTGGTCTGTTGTCTTTCAGTGTCCTAACTGCTTCAAAATCAGCTGGATCAACTCTACTCCCCTCTGCAGATACTATCCTACCCAAGTAGCGGACCTCTGGTTTGAATAGATCACACTCACTGGGTTTAAGCTTGATACCATACTCTCTTAAGCGTTGGAGCACTGTCCTTACATCACTCACATGCTCGTCAAAGGCTTTACTGAAGACCAGTGTGTCATCTAAATAAGGGATGCAGACGTTATCCTGGAGCCCATTCAAACATTCATAAAGTCCCCACGAGGTAACAAAAGCTGTCATTGCCCTGCTTTCCTCAGAGATAAATCCCTGGTGGTAAGCTTTTCCCTGATCTAGGAGAGAGAACCAGGAGTTGCCACCTAAACTGTCCATGATGTCTTGGACTCGGGGAATAGGTTGACGGTCAGGACGGGTTTTCTTGTTGAGGTCCCTGTAATCTATGCAGAGCCGCAGGGTGCCATCCCTTTTCCTAACACACACAACAGGAGAAGAGTATGAGGAGTGTGACCTCCTGACCCAGCTCTGTGCTATAAGGTCATGGATATACCCCTTCATCTCCTGGTACAATGGCCGGGGCACTGACATATATGTGCGTTTGACTGGCTCAGGGTCTTCAAGGGAGATTGTCAGCTTTCAGTTTTTCAATGCAGCCGATATCATTGTCTGCTCTCGAGAAAGTGTGACACTCTTCTCTAAGCATCTGTCTAACTACTTGCCTCTGGTTCTCATTTAGGTGACTTAAATCCACTGGTGGGTCCCACTGTTCATGGTTGTATGGAACTTGCGAGGTAGTGTGATGTACAGTGGCTGGTGTCACTACTTTTTCAAAGCCTTGGGCAGGTAATACAGTCATAATGCTTTGCACTGTGCCAATTAGTGTGCGCCCCTGCAGGAAAATGTCATGATGAGTTGGGTTAGAAACATCTATTGTGATTACTGGAAGAACACCTTTTTTAACCCTGACTAAAGTGTCAACAAATTTAAGAGAATCGGGCAAATGGGGGTTCGGGTCTGGCTCAAATAGTACAGTCCTATCCTCTTTAAAGGCTCCTCTGGGCAGCCACACGACATTCAACGTGGATGTTATTATGTTTTGGTACCACAACCCTATCTTTCTTTATTTTCACCCCATATTCCTCTGTCGGATCTGTGCTAACAGCCTGTATAAAGGCACTCACTGTGTTTCTTTTAAGACTTGGAAAAGCTCTTCTTACTGTAGTATACTGTCTAGCCTTCTCAGTGTTTGTCAGGATTTGCTCAATAACATTGAAACCTATGATGGGATGGGACAGGTGCCAACCTTTCATCACAAGTACTGGAACAGTGAGTTATTTTGTTTGGTTAGATTCAGAAGCTAACCAGAAGGTTGTTTCAATCCATCCCAGGTAAGGCATTTCGGTCCCATTTGCTGCAGTCAACGTCAAGCTATCAGGTGAGTCTAGGATCTCTGAAGCATCTCTCATCCTTGTAAGATCTCTGGTAAGAATTCCTCTTTCCACTGTTCATCAATAATAGACACCTGAGAGCCTGTGTCCCATAAGGCTTGTAGTCTGTGGCCCCCCAGGTAACACTCAACAAGACACTGCCTGCCTACTAGGGAGGTGATTCTGTAGGGAGGTATTTCGCTCTGGCAGATTGTTAGCATATTTCTCTATGCGGAGCGGGCTTTTACTCTTATCTGTCCGATGCATACAGTCTTTCTGATGTTTAGTCCAATGTTGTTTTTGACATGATATGGAACAGTACAGTGTATTTTTGCAGGATGAGCACTGTTTCAGCTTTTCCCATGTGGCTACATTGGCACACTTCTGGGACTCTCTGTTAGCTATGGTTAACACTCGTCCCGTGGTGGTAACCATCTCCCGTTTAAACGGTCCTCTCTTAGTGGTCTGACCCCCCTGATTTTACAGACAGCCTGAAAATGTTCTCCACTCCCACATCGATAGCAGTGCGTGCATCGTTCATCTGTTCCTGTCTGTTGGCAGACAAAACACCTCCGTGGGACACAAGATGAAGGGTGGTTGTCTTGGTGAGATGCGTACTGATGCTTCACTAAACCTGGGGCTGGGGCGGGCCATGGTGGCTGTAATATTGTTGCTGTAAACTAGGTGGCTGGAGTCCTCTGCCTGGCCTCCTAACTGGAGATGGGGCATGAGGCTGATAGTGGAACATGGGCTGCTGTAGTGTCTCTTTAATTTGGGCTATTTCTGCATATATAACGCCTTTTAGTGAAGCTACACTTGTCTTAAGTTCAGCTAATTCTGTCATTAATTCAGTGGGTACCTTTGTCTTAGCCTCCTTTGCTAAACACTTAGGAGATGGAATTCCCTCTGGCTGAACTACACTTGCAGTTGTAGCTAACTGTGTGGTGCTAAGTTTCTTTTTATTCCTACTTTCTACTTCATTAGCACAGGCAATATTTAACCTCTCTAACAGGAGCTCATCTGAAGTCCCAGTATCTAACAGAAGAGGCTGCATGTCTATCCTGATGCTGTCATTCTGCAGTCCAGTTAATATTGTGTGTAGGCACATGCGCTGGACTAGAGCTGGGTCATACTTGAGCCCTGACTCTGACTCTTGTGATGCAAACAGCACCTTTTGTCTCAAGTCCAAAACCCGCATTAGAAAGTTTTGGGGGGTCTCTTTACTATGTTGTGCTTCAGAAGCAAGTTGCTTATAAAGTTCGGTGGCACTCCTTTCTTGGAAGTGTGAGCGCAAGATGTGTCTGAGCGTGGGGAGGGTAAGGTAAGGTTTTCCTTCTAAGTAGCTGCGCAACTGTAAACCTGGGGAGATAGCTCTGATTACAGTATCAACTATTTCAATCTCAGGATAACCTCTGCTTAGTCCGTTCTCTATCTGATGTGCCAAGCTGGAGAATGTCAGTTTATCTTTCTGGCCTGGCTCACCTATTTGCCCTGATATTTTGAAATCCTTATGCCAATATGGACTTGGCTGCTGTAGTTGAGTGTTGGATGGAGTCCGCATGTTTATTTGAGGGCTGGCAGTGGTGTGGGGTCTGCTAAGAGGATCAGGGAGGTTTACTCTAGCTTGTTCAATTTCCACTTCCTCTTGTTGGTTTACAGTTCTTAGACCCTCCATTAATTTTTTTTTGGTGCTGTTTCTTCAACATTTTGTTCAATATTTACTTCATCACGGTCACCACTGACAATACCTGCAATTTTGTCTCTCAACAGCAACCATTCTGACATACCTTCATCTTCTAACTCCGTCATCTCCTCTCTTTCAAGATACTTCAGAATGTGAGTCAGAATGTGATATGCGTGATTTTATTATTTTATTTTATTAACATCTCCCCTTTGTTCACTTGATATGTTGAGAAGGTCACAGATCTCCAGTAAGCTGTGTTTGTCCAGTGTATGTAGTTCTCCTACTACCTCTTCCTGTAGCTCTTCCAGAGTTGTCATGTTAACAGGATGGCAGGAACCTTTCCTAATCAGCAGTTGACTCTGAAGTGGATGGTCTTTACTCTACCTGATGATCTCTGTCTGGTCTCAGGTGACAAGCACTTAACCATCAAACTCCAGTCGTCCTGGAATGACAACTCCTTCCTTGGCGCGACCCACCTGGGTTGTAGTATAGGGGATTTAGCTTGCTCAGACCTCAGTAACCAATTTATGGACACCATACATCTGCACAGCAATCCCAGCGGTGCCTCCAAAATGTTACGCCCCTAGAAATGGGGAGAAATAATTACAAGAGTGATATGTGATGTTTCCTCAACAGTAGGTTTACTGCAATGAGGAAAATAGTGGAAATTCCCCAAGGTATGTGAGAGAAGACCAAAGCAATCGATCCCAGGCTAACCAATTGAGACAAGTTTGTAGAGCTCTGATAAAACTTAGCACAGTCTTTATAAAAATCTAAACAATTAATGCTATGACAGATTCTGACACTTATAATGCAAACTGGATTTACAGTGCCTCTTTAATTTTTAACAAAATATAAACACATTTCAACCTGTCACACTTGTATATCAAAACACTCTTCAAATTTTCCCATAAGAAATAATGGAAACTCATTGGAATGGAATGAAATGATTCATTCCATTACACAAAAATATTCATATAAAAATAATCATTACTAAATATATAATAAAAATCAAACAAATTAACCTGCACTTTACCTTTGAAAAGGATAAAAGGATCCAGACAGAGTAGTGTTTCTGTTAGTGTGTGTGTGTGTGTGTGTGTGTGTGTGTGTGTGTGTGCACGACCGTGCCTCTGTCTGTTCAGAACGCTGTAGCCGGTATGAGGGTGTGACCCCTTTTGTGGCCTGATGTTACAGAAGGCGGTTATCCACCCGGATACCTAGCCTATATAACTCCACCAGGTCCACGAGGTTAGGATCACGTATGGCTAGCTCATCGTTCAGCTGCTCGGAGAGCCTTAAGCTGGTGGCCGGGGTTCGAAACTTGACTGTGTAATCTACAACTGATATCCGAACCCACCCCCACCCCCCTTGATGTATCACATAAATTGTCTGAATAACAGCTTGGGCACAGTGCCCCTTCACACATTATGCTGATGTATGTGAGTTATACCACATAATTCACACCAACTGTAGAAAATATTTTTTTATGAATATTCATGAAATATCAAGTGAAACTTGATCAAACACAATCAAATCAAAAAAATGAATACAGATTTAAACAAGCATGGATAATGTGTTTGGAGTCCATCCAAGTTAATAAAAATGAAGTTATAAGAATCGGTTTGACTGAGTTCCTAGTATAATGCTGTGCTTTAGATTACAGGTTTTAAATTCTTTCAACGAAGGTAATTAGTCACACCTCATGCTAAGGATCTGCTTAAGTTCTGGTAATAGTGCTAATAACAAATTTAGTCGTGCAGGCGGAAGGACAGACAGCGGTAGTTCTGTCTTACATTCAGGCTCTAGGGTTCTCAGTAAACACGCAGAAAAGGTCTCTGACTCCGAGTCAACAGTTTTCATTCCTGGGTCTGGAGATATGCTCCAATTCCAGCCAAGCACATCTGTTAGAGCATAGATCAGTCGCGTTTCAGCACTGCCACACTCTGTTTCAATTGCAATTGTTTGTCCGATTTGTCTATCCAGTAAAAGGTAAGGCGCTGTATAAACAATGGCTTTCCCACTGTATTGTGGAAGATATTTCATTAGCTTATAGCAGCAAGGGTATCCCATTGCCTCAGGGTGTGAAGGCATATTCAACAAGGGTTATGGCAACGTCATGGGCACTGTTCAGAGGTTATAGTCATAACCACTGGTTACTCATCATTGTTGCAGTCACAATTGTATTGTGATATATGTTGCTCACACAGATGGTTTGTGTGTATAGGTGTATGATATATGATATATATTTAATGACAATTATTTTTTTAATTAAATTTTAAACATGAATAGGTTAAGAAAACAAATGTGTTCATGTTTGAGATTTCTTTTTCATCATTTAATTCAAGCAAAAAACATTAAACATTTATATAAACATTTTTATATACAAACCGGATTCCAAAAAAGTTGGGACACTAAACAAATTGTGAATAAAAACTGAATGCAATGATGTGGAGATGGCAAATGTCAATATTTTATTCAGAATAGAACATAGATGACAGATCAAAAGTTTAATCCGAGAAAATGTATCATTTTAAAGGAAAAATATGTTGATTCCAAATTTCACGATGTCAACAAATCCCAAAAAAGTTGGGACAAGGCCATTTTCACCACTGTGTGGCATCTCCACTTCTTCTTACAACACTCAACAGAAGTCTGGGGACCGAGGAGACCAGTTTCTCAAGTTTAGAAATAGGAATGCTCTCCCATTCTTGTCTAATACAGAATACAAAAATATTGACATTTGCCATCTCCACATCATTGCATTCAGTTTTTATTCACAATTTGTTTAGTGTCCCAACTTTTTTGGAATCCGGTTTGTACATTCTTATTTCATGGAAAACACATCCACAATGTGGTGCA
This sequence comes from Channallabes apus, assembly GCA_030522415.1. NCBI lineage: Eukaryota > Metazoa > Chordata > Actinopteri > Siluriformes > Clariidae > Channallabes > Channallabes apus. The sequence goes on along the minus strand of CM060107.1, from coordinate 38,765,259 downwards.
GTACAAATACTTTGAGTGTCCCTTATAATGTAATTTTTTATTTTCCTCTAAAGAAAAAAGACTATCCCTGATTTTCCTTTGCTGACATTGTCAACCCTACATATGAGGGAATTATTAAGCCACATTCAATGTGTTAATTATTTTTAATTGCAGTACTGTATCTATCCCATCCATTCTCCTAAAGGGTAGAATGATGTATGGGATACATAATGAAATTAAGGCCTTGTTAACACAGAGTTAAATTTTTGGATAAACTAACGCGCTCTGAATGTCCTAGACCCGTGGTTCTCAAAGTGTGGGGCATGCCCCACTAGTGGGGAATACAGACATGACAGGTGGGGCGAAATGAACGGGATGGAATTAGTGGAAAATAATAGGAAAGTACCTATTCTAATTCATGCTTTTCTTTATTGACAATAAAGATCGGACACTCGAAACTAAACCATCACATGCAAAGAAATGGATCATTAATTAATTAAAGTACTGTAAATTAAAATAACATCAGAGAAAAAGTGGAACCATAGTGTAACAATAACGGTTTAACGTCGGCATGTTAATTGCAGTGGAACAATATATGAGGAAACATTCAGTTTTATATACTGTATGTAATTTCATTTATTCCAATGTTTATGCTGATGTTTCTGTATTTTTGTTTAAAATGTATATTTTACCAGGCAGTACTAGTTTGGCATTTCTAGTTTCCAGTGTGGCAACAAAGTTGCTTTTTGATCCTCCAGGCTCTGAACAGAAGGTAAGATAATATCGTTCTACGCTTTTTGTTGGTGTGCGGCATTTTGCGATGATCCCTAAATAATTCGTTGCGCCGTAGAGAATAACGGTGTTTATGCTTTTAAACATGTATAATTTAAGGTGGATGTAGCTTAAAGACAATGTAAAAATTAATGTGGGTACCTTATTTGCGGGTTTATTTGCTATTGAATTCAGAGATGCGAATATGAAACTAACTTTACCACGGAAACAAACCGGGTCAGTAGCGTACTGTACGTAGTGAGCATAATAACATTCAATGGATACATTCGTTACATGGATCACAAAAGAGCAGGCGAATCAGCACTATCAGCCTAATCAACCAAAAAGCCAGCCGAAAAGAAAACATGATGAAGCCTATGTAGCGCTTGGATTCATGGTGGGAGCAGAGGAGAGACCCGTGTGTGTGTTGTGTTTTAAACCACTGGCAGCAGACAGCACGAGACCCAACAAATTAGGAAGACACTTAGAGACAAGACACCCCAGTCACGTTAATAAGCCACCCTACTACTTTGAAAGTAAGTTCTAGATAAGTGACGAAATAAGCCTGTTATAACAATTACACGTGTATTTGATCTGTTTTGAACTTGGTGTTATTTGATCTTATTGGTTTAGAAATTGATATTTCAATAAACAGTAATCTTGGCCGATTTCGTTATCATTTTGTTGACATGTGGGGCTTGAAAATTCGCCCACCCCCTTAAGTGGGGAATAACAGAAAATGTTTGAGAATCACTGTCGTAGACGTTTATGTTGCGTTTTGTAGTGGCGCTCGATTGACTTCTACACTGGCGTTCGTTTGACTCTGTCTAATGCCAGCTCACAGCCCAAATTGCAGTTTGTGTGTTTGCCTCCAAAGGTTGTGTTGGGAACTGGATATGAAAGCCCTTGTAATTTTATTTAAGGTGCCGCCTATTATTATGGACCATTTTGATATATTAGACATGAATCTTCTTGTTTTAAAAATTCTAATTAAATTATCATATTTTTATATAATATATAAAAATTATTTAAAAATAATATGGCGACATAGGGAGAGAAAAAAATCGCCACCACTACTGGGTTCACCCTTAGACTGCACAAGGTCGGATTAAAGGAAGTTTTTGTGGTTTATGAAGAAATGCGAAAATTTCCGCGCAAGTTTTATTTTTTAAGCTTTTTTCCAGAATTTCCTTATGTATAGCATGTAGGATCCGGTCCTCCGAAGTGTAAAATGAACGCGGAGAAAACGGACTAGAAGCGTTTTCCTTGCGTTCGTTGGGATTTGAATGCCAAGAAAAAGCTGCATGCAAAGTTTTTTGACGCCGTATAAACGCACAGCCAGACAAACGCATGTCACCAAAACCTGTGTGAACACTCTCATTGACTCCTATGTGTAGACAATCCTCGGCCCTTGATCCGCGCTCACTGGACGCTACGAACACCAGAAAAACGCTCGATTTTAACGCCCGTGTGAACAAGGCCTAAAGATCTTATAATCATCATCTATTCACTCACTCATCTTCTATACTGCTTTATCTTGTATTCAGGGTTGCAGGGACCTGGAGCCTATCCCAGGAGACCTATGGCACGAGGCGGGGTACACCATGGACAAGGTGCCAGTCCAGTGCAGGAGACACACATACACTCACACACTATGGATAATTTGGGAACACTAATTAGCCTAATCTATATGTCTTTCGACTGTGGGAGGAAACCAGAGTACCCGGAGGAAATCCACCAAGCAAGGGGAGAACATGCAAACTTTTTCCACATTTTGCTATGTTACTGCCTTATTTCAAAATGGATTAAATTAATTATTTTTCTCCAAATTCTATAAACAATGCCCCATAATGACAACATGAAAGAAGATTCATGTTAATAAATTTGCAAAGATTTTAATAAATCGCAAATTTATTAAAAATTATAATAATAAAAAGAATCATATGAACATAAGTATTCGCAGCCTTTGCCATGATACTCGAAATTGATCTCTCGTGCCTCCTCTTTCCCCTGATCATCTTTGAGATGTTTCTACAACTCGATTGGAGTCCACCTATGGTAAATTAATTTGACTGGACATTATTTCAAAAGAAACACACCTGTATGTATAAGGTCCGAGAGTTAATAGTGCATGTCGAGCACCAACCAAGTCCAAGGAATTGTTTGTAGACCTCTTAGACAGGATTGTATCGATGCATAAATGGAAGAAGTTAGGAACCACCAGGACTCTTGCTAGAGCGAGCTGCCTGGCCAAAGTGAGCGATCGAGAGAGAAGGGCCTTAGTCAGGGAGGTGACCAAGAACCCGATGGCTATTTTGAAAGAGCTCCAGTGTTTCTCTGTGGTGAGAACATATATAAACACCTTTTTAGATTGAATGCATCTTTGAGAACATTTTATATGGTTTCAGTGTTTTATTAAGACACCTGGCATGAAGTAGCCTTTTAAGCTAAAAAAAAAAAACATGGCAAGGGATAGTGATTATAGTTATAGCATTTTCAAGTTAATGCTAACATTGTGCCAACATGCGTGAAAGGATGTGGATTTGCTTGATTAGATGGTTGGATATTATCACTTATAGCACTGCTTGAAAAAAAAAACAGAACATTTATAGCCAAGTACAAAAGTGGCTTCAAAAAGTTATTGGAGGACCTGGCACAGGAACTTGTCAGTAAGGTGTGCTTCTTAAACAAGGGTCCCTGAGAGAGCCATATCTCAGAATGACTGTGAGATACTCTATTTAAATAGGGGGGATTACATGCTGCCAAGACAGAACATGTGCCACTGTCTGAAGCTGCAGACAATGCAATGAGGGTGTACACATTGAGATCTTTGGCAAGCATGTCCATCAACATCTTCACTGACATGATGATAATGCCAACTGTGCACACTGAAAAAATTCTGATACTGCAAGTTATTCCCCTACCAAAAGCATAAAATACCAAATATGCCTGAAAACAAGAAGCAATTTTTTTATTGATCTAAAAATTTCAATAAATATTATATGCAATAGGTGAAAATTAAAGTCATGTTTCTATCTGCTTCAAGGACTAAGCTATTAAGGGTTTAGTAACCAGGGACAATTTCTCAGACCACACTTTAACACATTTGTTAGCAATTTAAAGTTATCCTCAGACATCTTTTTTTCTTTCCTTGTATATTCCCTGCAGCCTTTAATTGTTATGTTTCTGTTACTTCCTGTTTGTCCTAGAAAGGTCAGAAGGATTACACATTACACACAGACTACAATGGTGTGATATGAAGTAGATTGTAAGTACTGTAGGTCATTTAAATGCTTCTATAGATTGCATAAGTAGCAATCATATCTCAGTAGCTATTACTGAATTTTTGCTTCCTTTTGCATTGTTTTACAGTGTAGAAATAAAAACAAATCAGGAAAGGTTATGAAACGAGAAGTTGTGTCCAAACTTTTGACTGGTACTGTATTTATGTGTATGATTGAGTTTCACAAAATGCATGAGGTTTTTGTTGTTTTTTTAATAGAAATTGCTTTTCTCATAAAAATTGCTTTTATATTTAGGCATTTGGCAGACCCTCTTATCCAGAGCGACTTACAAAAAGTGCTTGAAAGTTTACATCACTGGATACATACTTACACTGGGTTAACTAGGTTAATAACTAAGTGCCATTAGTCCAACACAACTGAGAAGAGGGATTTATTTATTTTTATTTTTTTATGGGGGGAGGGGGGGCTCCAGTCTAAGTACTGGAGAAACAGATGCGTCTTGAGTCGTCGTTTAAAGATAGTCAAAGTCTCTGCTGTACGGACATCTAGAGGAAGTTCATTCCACCACCTAGGTGCCAGAACAGAAAAGAGCCTAGATGAATGCCGCCCTCGATCCCTGAGAGATGGTGGGATGAGGCGAGCAGTGCTGGAGGATCGGAGGGAACGTGGTGCAGTGCGTGGTGTGATTAGAGCAGAGAGGTAAGTGGGTGCTGGGCCATTTTTAGCTTTGTAGGCAAGCATCAGCGTTTTGAATTTGATGCGGGAAGCTACAGAAGTCAATGCAGGGAGCGGAGGACTGGGGTGGTGTGGGAGAACTTGGGACGGTTAAAAACGAGACGTGCTGCTGCATCCTGGATCAGTTGCAGAGGATAAATCGTAGACAGAGGCAGGCCTACCAGGAGTGAGTTGCAGTAGTCAAGTCTTGAAATAACAAGGGACTGAACAAGCACCTGAGTAGCCTGTGAAGAAACAAATGGGTGAATTCTTCTGATATTGTAAAGAAGAAATCTACAAGTGCGAGTAAGGTTAGCGATGTGTGGGGAAAATGATAGATGATTGTCCAGGGTTACCCCAAGATTATGGGCAGTGGCTGAAGGAGTGATTTGGTTGTTGTCCAGGGATATCACAAGGTCTTGACCTGGGGATGAGTCACAAGGGATGAACAACAGTTCAGTTTTACTCAGATTGACCTTTAGCTGATGTGCAGCCATCCAGGATGAGATCCGGGTGGAAACCTGAGTGTCAGAGGGAGGAAAGGAGAGAGTAAGTTGGGTGTCATCTGCATAACAATGGTATGAAAATCCATGCAATGATATGACTTTACCAAGAGACCGGGTATAGACGGAGAACAGAAGAGGACCAAGTACTGAGCCCTGTGGGACACCAGTAGAGAGTCTACGTGGGGCAGATATGACCTATCTTTTAGGTAAGAAGCAAACCATTGCCACGCTGTTCCACAAATTCCAAGGCTTGTAAGAATAGATAATAGCATCTTGCGGTTCACCGTGTCAAATGCAGCTGACAGGTCCAGGAGGATGAGAACAGATGACAGTTTAGCAGATCTAGCAGCATGGAGCTTCTCAGTGACTGACAGAAGGGCATTCTCTGTGGAATGTGCCACGTTGAATCCAGATTGGTTGGGATCATTAAGGTTGTTCTGTGAGAGGTAAAGCGACATTTGGTTATAAACAGTTCTTTCAAGAATTTTGGAAATAAAAGAGAGAAGTGATACCGGGCGATAGCTGTTAACTTCTGATGGGTCCAGGCAGGGTTTCTTGAGGATGGGAATGACCCTTGCCTTCTTAAAAGCAGAAGGAACATGACCAGATGATATGGAATGGTTGATGATGGTTGTGGTGAAGGGAAGGATGATGAGAGTGTTTGATGAGAGTGTTTCCTAAATGCCACTAGACTAAATCAATTATCTATATAATCTCAATATAGTATATTCCTTAGTGTAGTGGGTTAATTATAAATAGTTTCCCAAAAGACATGCAGTACTTTTTATTGATGCAATAGAAACAAATGGATAAAGTTGTTCTATACTTTACAATAAGGAACAGAATTAGAATTAAGAAGTTATAATTTTATATATGCTTATATATAAACGATACATGTTTTATGCTGTGGCATAATGTGATGCTGAGTAAAACTACCAGCACAGTGGAATAACAAATGCACTGTTTATTATTTCACTTACAGTGGGACAAAAAAGTATTTAGTCAGCCACCAATTGTGCAAGTTCTCCCACTTAAAAAGATGAGAGAGGTCTGTAATTTTCGTCATAGTTATACCTCAACTATGAGAGACAAAATAAGAAAATAAAAATCCAGAAAATCACATTGTAGAATTTTTAAAGAATTTATTTCTAATTCAAATTCAAATTTTATTTGTCACATACACAGTCATACATAGTATATAATATGCAGTGAAATGCTTATACGACCGCCAGTGACCTTAAAAAGAAAATAAAAGCTTGTATGTAAAATAAATAATCAATAAAAAGGAAATACTAAAGAAATAATTTTAACTAGTAAAATTAACTGTAAATAATGGCATAATAAAATATTGCAAATAGAGTATATATGTATATAGAATTAAAGTGTCATTGGTTGTGCAAATATGCATGAAAGGTGACATGTGCAATTTTCCAGATGTATAAATATTTAGTGCAAGTGTGTATGAATGTGTCCATGATTGTCCAGTCAGTGTTGTGAGCTTAAAAGATGTTATTAGTCCTGTGTGGAGGTGTGATTGAGAGACGTTATCGCCTGCGTGAAGAAGCTCCTCCTCAGCATCTCTGTGTTGGCCTTTAGGGAGCGAAATCGCTTCCCAGACCGCAACAAAGAGAACAATCCATTACTGGGGTGACTGAGGTCCTTCATGATCTTCCTGGCCTTAGACACACTCTTTAGAGCTCGTCTGTCCTGCATGGTGCTGTTCCCGAACCAGGTCGTGATGTTTCCCGTCAGGATGCTCTCTATGGTGCAGGAGTAGAAGTTCCTGAGCACCTTGGAGGGCAGTCTAAAGTCTCTCAAGCGTCTGAGGTGGTAGAGACGCTGCCGGGCTTTTTTCACCACGGTGTTGATGTGACAGGACCATGACAGGTCCTGCGTGATGTGAACACCGAGGTATCTGAAGCTGTCCACTCTCTCCACTGGGCTCCTGTTGATGACGGGGGTCTGGTAGTTCCTCTCCTGCTTTGTACTAAAGTCCACTATCAGCTCCTTTGTCTTACTGACGTTCAGGAGGAGATTGTTCCTCTGGCACCAGTTCTCCAGATTTCCAATCTCCTCTAGGTAGTCCGACTCATCATTGTTGGTGATCAGTCCGACCACGACGGTGTCGTCAGCAAACTTGATGATGGAGGTGGAGTTGGTAGTGGCCATGCAGTCGTGGGTGTACAAAGAGTACAGCAGGGGGCTCAAAACACAACGCTGGGGGGCTCCAGTGCTGAGAGTGAGTGTAGCTGAGACATGACCGCCCATCCTTACTGCCTGTGGTCTGCCAGTCAGAAAATTGGAGATCCACTGACATATAGATGAGCTGAGTCCCAGGTGCTCCAGCTTGGTGGTGAGTGTGGAGGGAATTATGGTATTAAAAGCAGAGTTATAGTCGATGAAGAGCATTTTAACATAATTCCCTTTCCTAGTGTCCAGGTGAGTGAGTGATGTGTGGAGGAGATGAGAAATTGCATCGTCTGTGGAGTGGTTCTGACGGTATGCAAACTGTAGTGGGTCCAGTGTGTCGGGTAGTGAAGAAATGATGAAGTCTCTGATAAGGCGTTCAAAGCACTTCATCACTACTGAGGTGAGGGCTACAGGGCGATAGTCATTGAGGGAAGCAGGATGTGGTTTCTTCGGGACAGGAACAATGATGGACTCTTTGAAGCATGTGGGGATCACCGACTGAGATAGAGAGATGTTGAATATCTCAGTGAACACAGGTGCTAGCTGGTCTGCGCAGGCTCTGAGGATACGGCCTGAGATGCCGTCTGGTCCTGCTGCTTTCCTGGTGTTCACTCTCCTGAAGGCTCTCCTCACGTCGTGCTCGGAGATGATGAGCGCGTTCCCGATGCTGGCAGTGTCTTCCTGTCTGCAGCCGTTAGCGCCGCTAGCATTAGCGCCATTAGCATTAGCGCCGTTAGCCTCGTTAGCATTAGCGCCGTTAGCATTAGCATCGCTAGCGTCTTTAGCTGCAGCCTCGAAGCGAGCATAGAAGGTGTTGAGCTCGTCTGCCAGAGTCGCGTCCGCATTCATCATACCGGATGTTGGTACTTTATAGTCCGTTATTGTTCTCAGTCCCTGCCACAGGCTCCTAGAGTCACTCTGCTGAAGCTGTGACTCTAGTTTTCTCCCGTAGCGCTGCTTCGCCTCTTTCACCGCCTTCCGGACGTTGTATGATGCAGCCTTGTACGGTTCCATGTCCCCCGACGCAAGTCCCATGTTGTAGGCAGCTGTGCGAGATCTCAGAGCGTCGCGGATGGTTTTATCCACCCACGGCTTCTGGTTGGGAAACGTTCTGATAGTCTTTTTCTCCACCGTATCGTCTACCAGCTTCTCAATAAATCCCACAACCGCTTCCGTAAACACGATGACTTCATCATCGGAGCTGTTTCTGAACATGTCCCAGTCTGCATCATCGAGTGCGTCCTGTAACGCGCCCACCGATTGGTCCGTCCAGCGCGCGACCTCCCTCTGAACCGGAACTTCCTGTTTCAGCCTTTGTTTGGCGGCGTGGTCGGATTTACCAAACGCTGGACGAGATTGTGCCTTGTAACCGTCTTTGACCGTGGTATAACAATGGTCCAGTGTCCTTTCGCCCCTGGTGGGGCAGGTGATGTGCTGATAAAAGTTCGGCGCTGTGCGTTTGAGGTTGTCACTATTAAAATCCCCCGCCACAATGAGCACAGCGTCCCGGTGTTGTGTCTGGTGCTGTGTGAGCGCCTCATGCAGCTCGCATAAGGCAGTGTCGGTGTCTGCTTGTGGTGGAATGTAAACGGCACTGATTATGACCGATGTGAACTCCCGTGGAAGATAAAATGGACGACACATGATGGACAGTAGTTCCAGGTTTGGTGTGCAGGAGCGTGTAAGAGGAACAACGCTCGCGCTGTTGCACCAGCTGTTGTTCACCATTAAGCAGACGCCGCCTCCCCTTGACTTCCCCGAGTCCTGCGTCCTGTCCATGCGGTGAACCGAGAAGAACTCGGCTGGTTGTATGGCGTGGTCTGGCACCGCTGAGTTCAGCCATGTCTCGGTGAAGCAGAGGAGATTGCAGTCCCGAATGTCTCTCTGGAACTTTATCCTGGCCCTGAGGTCATCGAGTTTGTTTTCCAGTGACTGGACGTTGGCGAGCAGGATACTAGGCAGAGGTTATTCCTAGGCTCTGAGCCTATTCCTCACTCCAGCTCGTTTCCCTCGAGGCCTCCGCTTTGCGTGGCGTCCATTGTTCTCCCTCAGGATCTCACTCGGCCAGCTCGGATCCGGAGTTAAAAACGTCGAATTGTGAGTACATTGTATACCAATAGAAACAAGAGTGTCTCTATCATACCTAATGTACTCAATGGTGATGATTTTGCCGATTTTAAAACACTGAAAACTAACTTAAATAACAAAAACAAAGAAAAGGTGGTCGTGACGGCAGCCGACCTAACCGGCGCCATCTTAGAATGCCATCTTATTTGCAAATTATAGTGGAAAATAAGTAAAATAAGTATTAGTATAAAGAAAATAAGTATTTGGTCAATAACAAAATTCATTTCGATACTTTATGTAACCTTTGTTGACAGAGGTCAAACATTTTCTGTAAGTCTTCACAAAGTTTTCACACACTGTTGCTGCTATTTTGGCCCATTCCTTTATGCAGATCTTCTCTAAAGCAGTGATGTTTTGGTGCTATCACTGGGCAACCTGGACTTTCAACTCCCTCCAAAGATCTTCTGTGTTGTTGAGATCTGGAGACTGGCTAGGCCACTCCAGCACCTTGAAATGCTTCTTACGAAGCCACTCTTTTGTTGCCCGGGCAGTAGTGTTTGGGATCATTGTCGTGCTAAAAGACCCAGCCACGTTTAATCTTCAATGCCCTAGCTGATGGAAGGAGGTTTTCACTCAAAATCTCACGATACATAGCCCCATTCATTCTTTGCTTTACACGGATTAGTCATCCTGGTCCCTTTGCAGAAAAACAGCCCCAAAGCACGATGTTTCCACCCCCATGTTTCACAGTACATATGGTGATCTTTGGATGCAACTCCAATAGATGAGTTTTTACCATAAAGTTCTATTTTGGTTTCATCTGACCATATGACATTCTCCAAATCCTCTTCTCTATCATTCAAATGCTCTTTAGCAAACTTCAGATGGGCCTGGACATGTACTGGGTGATTTGAGTCAAGCAAATTTCAGATTGCTGGTCCAATAAGCTCCATTTTGATACCAAGTTACACATAATAACATACAGTAGGCCTATATGACTTACTGTAATAAATGAGTTGATATGATGGGTCACATTTAACTGGGAATTAGTTAAAATTTAATGTTGTGGAATGTCCTCAAGCCAGCTTACTACCTGATGCACAGTGAAGAGTAATAATTTATTCATACACATTTTTCACAATTTATACACATTTCTATAATTACTATACATTTGCGCTACAGTATACAAATAGAATTGAATTGATTTAAATTGAATTGAAGAGTGATCTGCTTGTGTTCTCACAAAACATGCAGGTTGTCATTTTAATTAGAAACCAAAAAGCTTAAATGCTTGTCCTGAAGACCACATAAAAGTGTCTATGAATGAACTTCCTGACTAATTGCAATTAAGAATTCAAACATGAAGACATATAAAAATTGAGTGTGTAGACTTTCTATTGCACTGGACACAAATCTTTAGGTCTACCCACCTAACTGGTCAAAAGAGGACCCCATTACTGCTCCCATCCATCTATTTTTATCCTGCATGGACAAGATGGACAATTAAGTAAGGATGCTGTTCATTGATTTTACCTCAGTATTCAAGTTATCCCATTGCAGGTAGATCATAGACTTATGGACTTAGGGACTTCAGTCCATCAGAAGCAGCAGCACGACCTCTAGCACCACCACATTGAACACTGGTGCTCCGCAGAGCTATACGTGTAGTGGGAGACTGTTAACACTGCTGAATCAGAGCAGTAAAGCACAGCACACCTCTAAACACATCATCAGGTTGGCTGATGACAGTACAGTTGTGGGCCTCATCAGGAGTAATGACAAGTCAGCATACAGAGAGGCAGTCGAGCAGTTTTAAGACTTGGGCCAAAATACGCAGTTTCTCTTTCTCTCTTTGTTAATAAAATGAAACAGATATTGTTGACCCATGGTGCTCACACTTCACTGCACATCGATAGAGCAACAGTGGTGAATCAAAACACTAAACAGTTACCTGTTGTGAACATCACGGAGGACCTGCTTAAATGCCGACTTCTCTTTTTTTTTTTCATTGTATTATTTTTTGTTTGTTTATTATCTGTGATTTCAATAAGAGTAATATTAATTACTGGTAAGTGGCAAACAGTAAGATGTATAAATAAACTGTCAATGTTGGGACATTCGTTGGTGAAATACATTAAAAAAAGAGAGATAGAAAAAGATAAGATTGGAGCTCTTCTTGGTAAAACTGAACACCTCGTCCGCAGGGTGTTCAAAAGTAAGTTTTAGTTGGCGGGTGAACTCATTGTATAAATGGGTGGTATCTGAATCAGCCGAAGAAGTGCCGTGCCCGCCCTGATAGCAGCCAGACGAGGAGAGCAATGTGCAATCGATCGGTGGAATATTTGGTGGCATTAAACTCAAACACCAGATCTAATGCAGTTATGAAAACACTACATCTCCCGGTAAGGAGAGAAAAACATCAGAAGTTGGAGGGGGAGGGGGGAACGATCTGGACCGATATGGGCGATGTGATGCGCCATCTTGTTTCCTTTTATGCTTCCTGTGCAGTGACCGTACTACTTCCGGGTCCTAGTGCCGGTCACGGAGCGTGTGTGTGTGACCCTAAGTTTTACAATTTATACACACATCTCCAGGTTACTAAATTCCAAACATCGCAAAAATATATATTTAAAAAGTCATTAAATTTTTTCTGCATAGTATTTAAGTTATGATTGTACTGCACAGTGAAAGTAAATGACTTTATCTCTATTCTGTACTTTTATACTAGTTATCACTGTTTATGGTGTTTTAATTCCTTCCCACTGGATGACTTTGCATTTTCAGTGCTGCACAAACAAAGCACTTTTGGCTCTTAATTAAGAAGGGATGGCAAACCAGAGCAGGCCATCAATTTTTAATTCAGATCAGGCCTACCACTCGGGGGAATTCCGTGTGTGTGTGTGTGTGTGTGTGTGTGTGTGTGTGTGTGTGTTTATGCATAGTGTTTTTGAGTTAGCGATGTCTTAGAGACACTTTCTGCAGATCAGTGGGTGTCAAGACACATTGAGTGATGCAATAGAAAACAAATATGAGTCTGTTATTAATGTTATGTTATATATTTACTCTCCTTCAAAGGACCTACATGGTTCATTAACATTAACAAAAATTAATTCTGCAATTGTCTTACATCTTTTAAAACTGCTTAGGAAAGGCTAATGAAAAAAAATCGTTTTGTTGCTGATGGGTTCAGCACTACTGCCTTGCACACTCCATGTTTGTAGAGTTTCTGTAATCTCTCTGTGCTATTGGGTTTTCCTCCTGTCTCCTTACTTCAGTTGGTCATTTAGTCAACGTCAACTTTATAAAAAAAAATGTGTCCAGAACAAAATTTTGTATAGAGGTAACTTAAACACTTAAACAATTTGCATGGTAAAAACTCAACAAACCATAGCTATGTTTAATAGTGAAAGCAAGAGTATTTCCATATGCATACAATGTGATGAGAATTCACAGGATTCCCAGATAGCAGAACAACATTGAATCATCGTTGAATCAACATTAAAGCATCAACCAACTTGTCATTGAATCAATGTTGAAATTTCAATGTTAAACGTTGATTTTTCATCAGGTTTGCACCTTGAAATAATGTTATTTCAATGATGAAAAATAGATCAAGATGGGCATAAAATCAATGTTTGTTCAACGTAAATTCAATCACTTATTTTACATTGAATCAACATTGAATCAACATTGAAGCAATTATAGTTTAGTCTTGCTTTATGAACAGCAAGATTCTATGACAGTAAATCATGTCCGTTTTGGTTTATTTCTTTAAATCAGAGACCATGTAGGGCTGAAAAGCTTTTTTTTTTTTTTTTTTTTAACAAAAAGTCAGTAACTCAACATCCTTCAGTTTACATGTAAACATATTTATTTATTTATGCTCCATACCCATTTAAACAGGAAGTAACATCACAATTACAATAAAACAACTATATAATAAAACACACTACAACTTACATACAAATTATTATAAACTGGATGACAAAATGAGTTTTTAGAAGAGAACTATTAGAAGAGATTGTTAATTCTGAATTCATAAAACAGAATCTAACTGCCAAGAGAAGAGACTGGAAAACCATAATATAAAAATGGCAGCCTGCCTCAGCAAAATTCAGTCAAATGCAAATAGAAACAACCAAGTCAGAAACACAACAGATGACTGAAACATTATTCGTAAGTTGAAATGTATTTACGCAGCAAAACAGATAATAAGACATAAGATAATAAACTAAAAACATACATGTATGCAATAAACATCATCCTATTAAATGTTCTTAGAAAAAACATTTATTTTTCAAAAGCACAAGAACAGATAATCAACAGTGACATCATTACTATACTATTACTGACAAGGGCAGAATGGAGTAATTGAACAAATAGGCTGAAGCAACTTCTACAGAGCAGGATCAAAACTATCCAGCCCTGGTCTCATTTTAACATACAAACACTGTCTATGACTTTTCAGGTAGGTCTCGTTATTTCATAGCAACATTACAACATTACTGAGAGCAGCGCTGGTCATTATCTCCCAACGTCAGGATGTAGGGGTACGGCCTTGACACTTCAGCCTGCTGGAGGTATTCCACCATGTTGGTGCCAACCTTAGAAAGAAAGAAATGAAAAAGTTAAAATTTTGTTGAATAGCAAAGATTAAACTGAATAAGACTATCAATTTCGTGTGAAATACGATTGATACTAAAAAATTACAAAGCTGCCCATTAAGATAGGGTATACTGTAGGTAACCAGAAACAAAAACATGGAGACAGCTACTACCAAAAATAAAACAGCAGAATAAGCATGGCTTTTAGGATACAGCTCTTTATGTCAGACTAGTTGATATTGTAGTCTGCATTGATTTTAAGCTAATTACCGAAAAAATGTCATAGCTGGTGTCATACTGGTACATTACAATCACCAAAATATTAATACTTCATCTAGTAGTTATCTGTACCGCTGTGGTACTTTTTCCTGTAGTTGGCGCGCTGACTGATAGTTAATTTAACTTTGGTTAAAGAGGGCTACCTGGTTAGCTTACATGCTATTACTGGTGATACATTTGCATACTTGCCAAAGGGGGAAAGGTGTAAAATATTGTTATAACTCGGGAGAAACGCAGGAGAAATTTGACCGCAGAGTAAATTACTAGCTAGTGAAAAACGGGAGGGTTAGCAGGTCTGTATATTTGTGAGAGGGTCAGTGGTTTGTAACACACCAGCATTTTATTGTCTCAAGCAGTGAGTTTAATAAAGTTCTAAAGTGGTTGCTAATGCTAGCAAACTAACTAAATGCCTGGTCATGCTAACACTACAGTTAACAGTTTAGCGTTCATTCATCACTTCACCATCTTCGTAACCCTGCAAACATTCTACAGAGAAAGCTAAAAAGCTCAGACATCTTAGCCGTTTCTTTCATACACAGGTGGGGTTTATGGCTAGCAGCTATTCTCAGCTAAATTATCATCCAGTACCTCAGACCAGCCGGAAAGTTTGTGTGTAACCTTAACACGGCAACAGCAATAAATGTTACATATAGTAATAATTTTTCAGTCATATGTGAATTAGGTGAGTGAACATGTGTATACAGACCTTGTATTTAACGCCATTTTCCCTTAAATGTCCGAGGAGGATGAACCGTCATCAGCGGTGTGGGAGCTCAAGAGTCACGAAGCTGAGTGACAGCCGCTGAATCCACCGGTGAACTTTGGGGGAGGGGCCAAGCAAACTTTAACCCAGCAGCTGGGTTACACAAAAACTACCCAACTCTCTGTAAATAACCCAGAAAAATGACCCAACAGCGGCAACCCAGCGTTTGGGTAGAAAAAACAACCCAGCATTTTTTAGAGTGTAGGCAGCAAGGTAAATACACAAAACTTACCGTCAAATTATTTTTTTTCCTCAATTTATATATATATATATATATATATATATATATATATATATATATATATATATACATATATATTTTTTTAAAATTATTTTATTTATTTATTTATTTTATTTTTTAAGCACCATGGCAAATCTCTCGTAGTCAATTTTTTAACCTGTTTTAAACACATACACACATGCATACACATTTTTATAGAAATGCACTTAGTTAATTTAATTTGCCTTACATTGTTGAATGAGGATGGGTTCCACAACCAAAAATCAACATTGATTCAATGTTTGTCTTTTCAACACAGAAAAGCATTGAATTATCAACATTGATTCAACATTATTTAGCATTGAAAAATCAACCTCAACCAAAATGATGATTCTGATGAAATTTCAACATTGAATCAATGTCACCTTGCTATCTGGGTTTTGACTAGACAGCTTTGTGACCATATGAAAACCACTTGTTAAAGAGACTATTCAGGAAAAAAAAAAACAATTGCAGGGCACAGCCGCATACTGTATGTGCTCACACCCAATCATACGCTACATACATTGTATTTAAAAATACCAATCAGCCGACAACTCATGTTTTTGGAGTGTACCTGTTACATGTATTAAAATGCAATATGTGTTTCCAAGATGAACATGAATAAATTATGTTGTATTTGCATGAAATTGAACAACTTAACATGTATTAGATTCAATCATGTTGCGACAAACCAAAGAGATCTTGTCACTATGAAAACATCAAAGAAATATCAAATATCAAAGCAAACATCTCAACAAACTGTGTTCTCGCGATATCTTCTTGCGAAGACAAAAGTTTGGCGGGCTTGTGGAAAAGGAAAGCAGGAATTAATTCCCATCTTTCTAAATAGAAACGAAATACTGAACATAAATGTCACCAGCTGTTTAGCGATGTTTAGTCACGTTATTTTGGTTTAAGCTATTTCTTGTATTTTTAATCACACTTAAAATACCAACGGTTATATGCGCGTGCTTAATCTGCGGTTCGGTTCTCGTTTCGGTCTGTTCTCATGAATTGTGAAGTATAAATATTTTTCATTTGCTAATTTATGCATTTAAATTAAAATTTACTTGAGTTGGATCAACTTAATTTACAACTGAAACATTTGTTGTACCAACCCTATTCATTTATGTTAACAGTATTAAATTATGTTGGACGCATCTGTAGTAAATAAGTTAAATGAACTTAATAAAATTTATTTGACTGAACCTAAGAACATTAAGTTGGGCCAACAAAATAGCTTAATGCTGAAAGAAAGCCATTAAATCATGTGGAAATTCTTTCCATGATTTAATTATGTTCATTCAACAAGTAATTTTTTTGAGTGTAGCCAACTTCCTTTTTTTGATGGAAATTTGTCAAGCTTTCTTTGTTATCCTGTATAAAACACACAGAATGGGTGACTCTAAAAGACATAATATTGCCAGCCTTTATTCATAATAAGAAGAACACAGTCTAAATACAGTGTTTAGTATTAATTAATTAATAAACTGTACAGTAGCTTATGGTTTTAACCAAACATAATCCTCAAGGTGATCTTTCTTATGCCGTTATTGTATTACAGTATCTCATTAATTAAAAGTCTTCATAAAGGAGCTTTGTGCATGTCTGAAGAAGCACAGCAATCTCCCAAAGGCAATTAGAGGAAACGAGAGAACATATAAAATAAATAAAATGTTTCTTGTCAGTTTAGAGATATCTCTTATAAACTTAGAATTCTGCAGTACAGCTGTGAGTTTGATGAACTTCTGGTCATTTATCATATTTTTGAAGTCTTTAGTCTACCACTGGCTCCATGTGACTATCCAAAACAAGCCAAAGGTGTTAATATACATGAATCCTCTCGCTGCCATACCCTTTTTATTTTTGGCATTAATCACTTCAACATTTAAAGTTTATCCACGTCATGAACGATTCATTCTTTTTGAATGAGTCTGTCACGTGAAGCCACAGCCTCACCATGATCACCAGAGTACTTCCTTCCCTTTCTCCCAACCACTCCTTCCAACTCACCACCTCACCTTCCACTCTCTACACACCTGTATTCTATCAGTGATTACCTCTCATGCTCATTTCGGCCACGCACTGACACCACCACATCGCCAGTTCATTGGGTGCCTTATCAGCCTTAGTATACCAGCGTTATCTCTTATCGCAGCCAGCCAAGTATCGACCTCGCTTTGCCTTTTTGACTACGACTTCGCCTTTCGTTTTGGATTAAACCCATTTAGAGATTTCCCGTTAGCGACTGCTTACCTGCCATCGACCACGAATTTGGATCATGGACTTTCTCTCGTTTCTCCGGCTTCGACCCTCACCCGCTTTACGACCACAATTTATCTCCGCTCCCCGCCAAGCTCACGCTGCCGTTTCCCAACCGGTTCAAGCTCCTCCACTCCACGTCGGCCTGTTTCACGGAGCCCATAAACATTTTCTCGCCGACTCTGCTTGCTCCTGCTTCCCCACAAGACTCAGGTTTTTTTACGCCGGCATACATCTTGGATTCCGTGCCTGCTCTGCGCGCTTCCACGTTCCTGCGAGCCAAGCGTCATTCACACCACCAGAGAGTATGACTGACAGAGTCTTTAATGTGACTCAGAAGAACGAGTAGTCTCGGAGAGTGATTCGGTCATTTTCTACGGGGTGAACATGCACAAAGCATCACACAACCTCCGTATGTTATGTACAGGAAACAGAAATGAGTAGTTACCTTTGAGTCTTTACCGTCTGACTTGTGACTCTCATAGACGCTATGCAGTGCAGTACACAGGAAACAGTACTGAACGGTTCTTCTGAACGAGTCTTTTAGTCTCGAGTTGTTCGTCCTTTTATCACGTGACTCCAATAGACGCTATGAAGTGCAGTACACATGTGGCAGGGCGTACAAGCCATCACCAACTACAGGACATCATCACCTGCCTGTGACAGTGACAGCTCCCTTCCAGATGCACTGAACAGCTTCTACGCACGGTTCGACATGCAGAATGGTGTGATGGCGAGGAAGACCACCCCTTCTTCAAACGACCAGGTGCTGTGTCTCACAACGACTGATGTGAGGAAAACTCTATACAGAGTCAACCCATGTAAAGCTGCTGAACCAGACAACTTCCTAGGCAGAGTGCTCAGAGAATGTGCAGATCAGCTGGCAGATGTTCTCACCAACATCTTCAACATCTCTCTAAGCAGCACCGTCGTTCCCACATGCTTCAAGTCTACCACCATCGTCCCCATGCCAAAGAATTCTTCTGTGTCCTGTCTCAATGACTACCGCCCTGTTGCACTCATACCCATCATCATGAAGTGCTTCGAGCGGCTCGTCATGAGACATATCAAGACCCTGCTGCCCCCCTAACTGGACCCACTGCAGTTTGCATGTCGTTCAAACCGTTCGAAGGACGACGCCATCTCCACCACACTCCACCTAGCACTGACACAGCTGGACAAGAAGGACACTTGCGTCAGAATGCTGTACATAGATTTCAGTTCAGCTTTCAATACAATCATCCCCCAACACCTGATCGAGAAGCTGAACAAAAGAACCAAATGAACTAAAAAAAAAGATTTGTTTATTTTGATGAATGAGATTCAAAGAACCGAGTCATTAAATGATTCAAACTTCCCATCACTAATATCAGTCCCTTTGTAAAATTCAGATCCCTCACTGCTTAGCAAGAGCTCTTTCAGTTCTCAGACAGAGTTAGTTTGCAAAATTCTGGATGATCACATCCCGTGCACATAAAGTAATCACATAATTTCTGTATATTATAAGTTAAGAGCTTAGGGCATGAATGTTGTTTTAATTTTAGCTGGCCTAAAAGTTTTCTAGACCATGATCATTCAAGTAGGTGATGGCCAGGACTGAAAAGGTTTGCAATAGTATTCTCTGAATATTCCCCAATCTGGACCAGAAGAGCTCACTGATAGACAGCATATTAGGGGGGGGGGGGGGAGCAATTCAGTGTAGAACCGCCACTGGACATGAATGAACAATATATAGTATCATATTAAGTAAATATTATTTTATGAATACGTCGTTCTTCGGGCTTTTTATAATAATCATCATATTTGCTGTTTGTGTTGAGCATTGAATAATTTTTTCATCCATTATTTAACCACGGCTGGTTATCAAACTATACACGGGCACTGGTGTGGGTCAGTGGTAGGTAATTTGTTTACGATGTGGTAGACCTGGGTTCGATTCCCAGCCAGGGAATCACTATCAAATATCTTAGATTTATATTATATTTGCAAATATGCAATATGCAAATAACATTTATATATAATACAAATAAATATTATTTATGATGAAAAATTAGACGAAACTAATTTTATTATAAAATAAACAATATAAAAGTATACATGTATATGAAAAAATATTTCTATTTGCTCGTCATACATACTTATACAGCACTCCCAGACCAAGTGGACATGGTGGTGGCGTAGCCACTGTTTTTAGAAACTAATTCAAATGTAGACTTCTGCCTGTTGATGCCTTTCTAGGTTTTGATGTGCAACTTCTAAAAATGGATCTAAGTGGACCTTTGCTTTGTGTGTTAGTTTACAGACCACCTAAAGCCTGTTCGACATTTCATAAAAGCGGGACCCGCGGGTTGGAAAAATACCCGACCCGTGCATCACTAATGGGTCACTTAAGCGCAAAATAACACAGACGCAAATGATCAAGTGTTTAATTGTTGTTGTCGTTTTCTCAAACATGATTTTCCCAACTTGGCGTTTATAAAGATTCAGACAGACTGAATTTAAGAATGCACCCCTAGGAACCTAGAACACAAACACACATACACCGAAGAGCAAAGCGGAGATTCACACCTCGGACAGTCTTTTGTCTTGTCTTGTTCACCTTCCAATCCCCCCAATCCCCACTTTTTGTTTGTACTGTAAACTGTAACTGTGTTTGCTATAGGGCACTTGGTTATACACAGTACTTTAATGTATGGAACACTTACTTAACTTACTGGTTTGGTTTAGTTTATTTGGTATCGCTTATTACCTTATTCAGCAAAATAAATTAATTATTAACGTATTGAAGTATTGTAGTTAAGGACAAAAACAGACCATGTGCTTGTGTTTAGGACTAATGCTGAACAGCCATGTTCATAGGCTCCTGCATTTCTCCGTTTAACACCCCCCCCCCCCCCCCCGCCAAACACACACACACACAGAGCAGTTAAATTCAAATTTCAAATTCAAATTTTATTTGTCACATACACAGTACGATATGCAGTTAAATGCTTAGACAACTGCTCGTGACCTTAAAATAAAAGAATATGAATTGGAATAGGAAATAAATATGAAAAATAAAATAGAGGGTAAATTTAACTAGGAAAGAATAAAATAAAAATATAAAAATTAAAGTTAAGATAAAATAACTGTACAACAATACACAAAATAGAAAATAGAAAATATATGAAGAATATATGAACAATAAGAGCAGCTGTACAAGTAGGAAAAGAATGGTAATGTCCAGGGTTGTGCAATCCACATGTTTAAAGTGTCTTGTGCAGTGCGAATATGTTTAAAGTGATTTATTTAAAGTGACTTGTGATAGTGATTTGAGTGGTTTGATGACCACGAAGTGTAGTTGTGCAGTGGTCACTAGTGTAAACGAATGTCCAGAAAGTCCAGAGTGTGTGTAAAAACCATATGTGTGGGTCAGTAATGTGTGGTGGTGTGATTGAGAGACTGTATCGCCTGCGGGAAGAAGCTCCTCCTCAGTCTCTCTGTGTTGGCCTTCAGGGAGTGGAATCGCTTTCCTGACCTCAACAGAGAGAACAGTCCATTGTTGGGATGGCTGAGGTCCTTCACGATCTTCCTGGCCTTGGTCCAGCACCTCCTGATGCGCTCAGCTGATCGCACCACCCTCTGTAGAGCTCGTCTGTCCTGCATGGTGCTGTTCCCGAACCAGGTTGAGATGTTTCCCGTCAGGATGCTCTCTATGGTGCAGGAGTAAAAGTTCCTGAGCACCTTGGAGGGCAGTCGGAAGTCTCTCAAGCGCCTGAGGTGGTAGAGATGCTGTCGGGCCTTTTTCACTACGGTGTTGATGTGACAGGACCATGATAGGTCCTGCGTGATGTGAACACTGAGGTATTTGAAGCTGTCCATTCTCTCCACTGGGCTGTCATTGATTATTGGGGTCTGGTAGTTCCTCTCCTGCTTAGTGCTGAAGTCCACTATCAACTCCTTTGTCTTACTGATGTTTAGAAGGAGGTTGTTCCTCTGGCACCAGTTCTCCAGATTCCTAATCTCCTTCAGGTAGGCTGTCTGGTTGTTATCAGAGATCAGGCCCACCACGACGGTGTCGTCAGCAAACTTAATGGTGGTGGTGGGGCAGGTAGTGGCCACACAGTCATATGTGTACAAAGAGTACAGCAGGGGGCTCAGAACACACCCCTGGGGGGCTCCAGTGCTGAGAATTGTTGAGGCTGAGACATGTCCGCCCATCCTTACTGCCTGTGGTCTGCCCGTTAGGAAGTTGGAGATCCACTGACACAGAGATGAGCTGAGTCCCAGGTAAGCGAACTGTAGAGGGTCCAGTGTGTCTGGTAGAGATGAAATGATGAAGTCCTTGACCAGGCGTTCAAAGCACTTCATCACTACTGAGGTGAGGGCTACAGGGCGATAGTCATTGAGAGAAGCAGGATGTGGTTTCTTCTGGACAGGCACAATGATGGACTCTTTGAAGCATGTGGGGAAAAGATAAGGAGATGTTGAATATCTCAGTGAACACAGGTGCTAGCTGGTCTGTGCAGGCTTTGAGAATACAGCCTGAGATGCCGTCTGGTCCTGCTGCTTTCCTGGTTCACTCTCTTGAAGGCTCTCCTCACGTCGTGCTCGGTGATGATGAGCGCGTTCCCGGTGCTGGCAGTGTCTTCCTGTCTGCAGCCGTTAGCGCCGCTAGCATTAGCATCGCTAGCGTCTTTAGCTGCTGCCTTGAAGCGAGCATAGAAGGTGTTCAGCTCGTCTGCCAGAGTCGCGTCCACGTTCGTCATACCGGATGTTGGTGCTTTATAATCCGTGATTGTTCTTAGTCCCTGCCACAGGCTCCTAGAGTCACTCTGTTGGAGCTGTGACTCTAGCTTTCTCCCGTAGCGCTACTTCGCCTCTTTCACCGCCTTCCGGATGTTGTATGACGCAGCCTTGTATGGTTCCATGTCCCCCGACGCAAGTCTCGTGTTGTAGGCAGCTGTGCGAGATGTCAGAGCATCGCGGATGGTTTTGTCCACCCACGGCTTCTGGTTGGGAAACGTTCTTATAGTCTTTTTCTCCATGGTATCATCCGCTAGCTTCCTGATAAATCCCACAACCGCTTCCGTAAACACGCTGACGTCATCATCGGAGCTGTTTCTGAACATGTCCCAGTCTGCGTCATCGAGTGCGTCCTGTAACGGGCCACCAATTGGTCCGTCCAGCGCGCGACCTCCCTCTGAACCAGAACTTCCTGTTTCACCCTTTGTTTGTATTTTGGCATGAGGAAGATGGCGGCGTGGTCGGATTTACCAAACGTTGGACAAGATTGTGCCTTGTAGCCGTCCTTGACCGTTGTATAACAATGATCTTGTGTTCTTTCACCCCTGGTGGGGCAGGTGATATGCTGATGAAAGTTCGGCTCTGCGCGTTTGAGGTTGCCACTATTAAAGTCCCCCGCCACAATGAGCGCAGCGTCCCGGTGTTGTGTCTGGTGCTGTGTGAGCGCCTCATGCAGCTCGCATAAGGCAGTATCTGTGTCCGCTTGTGGTGGGATATAAACGGCGCTGATTATGACCGATGTGAACTCCCGTTGAAGATAAAAAGGGCGACACATGATGGACAGTAGTTCCAGATTTGGTGTGCAGGAGCGTGTAAGAGGAACAACGCTCGCGCTGTTGCACCAGCTGTTGTTCACCATCAAACACACGCCGCCTCCCCTTGACTTCCCCGAGTCCCTCGTCCTGTCCATGCGGTGAACCGAGAAGAACTCGGCTGGTTGTATAGCGTGGTCTGGCACCGCTGGGTTCAGCCATGTCTCGGTGAAGCAGAGGAGATTGCAGTCATGAATGTCTCTCTGGAACTTTATCCTGGCCCTGAGGTCATCGAGTTTGTTCTCCAGTGGCTGGACGTTGGCGAGCAGGATGCTAGGCAGAGGTGTGCGGTGTGCACGGGCTCTCAGCCTGTTCCTGACGCTGGCTCATTTCCCTCGGGGCCACCGCTTCGCATTGCGTCCATTGTTCTCCCTCAGGGTCTCACTCGGCCAGCTCGGATCCGGAGTTAAAAACGTTGAATTGTGAGTACATTGTATACCAATAGAAACAAGAGTGTCTCAATGGTTGTGATTTTGTCGATTTTAAAACACTGAAAACTAACTTAAAAAACAAAAACAAAGAAAACGTGGTCGGAGCAGTCGTGACGGCAGCCGACCTCACCGGCGCCATCTTGGAATCCGGCGCCATACTGCAGTATTCTCCATTGAGGTTTCTGACTTTCCACTCCTTCTAAGTTTGTCTTTGCTCTTTTGATGGAGTTCAAAACATTTATTTATACTGAGAAAATTATAATAGATAATATATAGATAAATAATAGTAGGCTGGTAGGCACATTGTTTTTCATATAACTTAAACGGCTGAATGAAGTTAAATATACACAATAAATTAATAATTGCGTTTGCTTTACATTTGAGAACTCATGTGTAAATAGCTTTTTCATTGCATATACTACCATATCATATAGTTGTGTCTAATACTGTTTTATCCATATAGGATAAATGTTCTTTTTGTGATACGTTAAATGAATCTCTGATTCATTTGTTTGTTGAGTGTGAGAAAACCAAAAAATTCTTATCTCTTTTAAAAGACCACCTCTTGAACCACCTTAATGTATCTCACTCCTTTACTATTAAAGATATAATCTTTTATTATGAGAATGCGGAAAATAAACAGCTTGAATTTGTTGTTAGTTATTTTATTTTAATGAATAAATTTATTAATAATAATTCATTTGACCATAATAACACGACTTTTTAAGCATAATAAAATATAGAATTAATCGATTTCAAAGGAAAAAAATATGGGATCATTAACAAACTATTCACAATTTATACATTGTTGATACTCCTTAAACTGAATTCCTCTATTCATAGCCTTCACTAATGAAAAACAATCTTGTCCATCAGTCTGGTTCCAACTTGCTGGAATAGCAATTAACAGTCCAGAGGCTTGTCATGGATCTTTTTTTGAATCTCCATCCTCAAAAGATCCACAGATCTTTGCTGGCTATGTCATTGAATTGATCTGGTTTACATTAGACATGTCTCTATGTAAATCTACTGTTCAGTAGACTAACACTCAACCCATTTGTTTTTCTTGTGCATTTTTTATTTGACTGTTTTCTTTCCTCACACTCTGACGTCTTCTTGGGTCTACCCACAAGTTTTTACTTTTATAAAATTCTCATTTTGTTTATACTCACACTAACTCATAGACACAGCTGACTGGAAACTATGGTTTAAGCTCATGGTCTCAGGATAAAAGGTATTACATGGCTGAGAAAATCTTTTTGTGAAGGAGTGTTCATAAAATGGCTAAACGCAAACATGCATTCTGGACCTTCGTAACCAACATTACATGCAGTTTGTAATTTACTTGCGATTGTACTTTTAAAATGTAACCTACGTTCGTATACAGACAGTATAAGCATATTTAACTACTTCAGCAGTGAATGAGAAATTTGGTCGATATGGCTTTTAGAAAAGTTCTTATTTGATACAATTTTATTATTTATTTAATTATCTTATTATAAACATGATTCTTATTCTCTATTTATTCTTGTCGAGTATAGTCCTTCATGTCTGCATTTTTTTCGCATGCGTTTATCATCCTTTTGATTAAATGGTGCCTTTTGTTAAGGCTGTGGGTTTATACACGCCGATGAATGAATTTTAGATTAATTTTAAAGCATCTTTTTAGGCCTAAATATTCATTTTTATTTATGGCCAGGGGTAGTGAAGACATGTTGTTGGTTTTATCAATTTATATTACTCCCTATAATAATGTAAACATTGCTAATTTATGTTTTGGAAAGAAACTTAAGTAATTATTTCATCTACAGATGTCGCCCTTAAAACCCTGCATGTTTTCCCGCGGGATGCCGCAATTTAGCGCGCGGCTTGCCGGAGGCAACATTCGGGAATTTAAAATAAATGTGTTGTGCTTCACTGAATATCCGCCAGATGGCGCATAGAAGGACTTTATCTAAAAGCCAGTGGTCCGGGAAAGTCAGTTTCCCTATGTTTCCCCGGTGGCGAGCAGATTCAAATCATGACGTCACTCGCTACCTAAGGCTGAGAAGGCGAACGAGGATTTTAACAGTTTTTCTCTCGTTTTAAAGTGTTTTTATGAACTTTTTGAATTAAACAAATAACCTATGCATAATAATCGAGTGTCTTTTCGCTTTTTTTTTGTATATTTGAAGATAATTCATACGTTTTAAGCCGCTGCAAAAGGCTGGTTTGCTGGGCGAGTACTGACATCACGACTACTTTTATTACACCTACATTTGTTTATTTGTATATGTATGTTATTAATATAAATTTTTTAGAGATTGTGTGTGCGTGCACGGAGAGTTTGTGTTGATAAGTGTATGTGGATAAGTTGATAAGTGTATCAGAAAGCATTAAAATGTTCATTTGAATTAAAATGACACACACACGTCTGTATATACAGTATATCAATTACATATATATCAATTTAATTAGTTTGTTCATTCTATTTGAAGCTTCGGATGTTTTTTTTTTTTTTTTTGGTTTGGTTAGATTAGTTCTGAACTCGCTTCCGTGAAACTATCGCTAAAACAATGTACTGAGCCCTCCTGAGGATATAAAGCTTTATTATTGTGTTTGAATAAATATTCAGATCTACCACAGCAGGTAATAAACTATGGTGTGTCATAACCGAAGCAAACACCACGATTATGCCTCGTTTCGTTCGACGGGAACGTGGTTCACTTGGCCGCGGTGTATTATAAACCTGTGGAATGTTTCACTGTTTATGCTCACATAAGAGTAATAAAAGCGAGTGAAATGTGGAAATGATGTGTGGCAACTCAATGAGGACTAAAGCAAAGATTTCGGTAACTCCACTGAGTGTAACATCTGCATAGTGACACTGAACATCTTCACTTTTCCGTTTACCTCTGAAAAAAAAAGCTGTATTTTGTTTGTTTATATTTAGAGTTTTTATAACAGTAGAACAAGTACCCGCGCGCACGCACACACATAGACACACACACACACACACACACACACACACTCCCCTGAGCCCTCTGGAAACATCCAATCACCGTCGGTATACAAATGAGTCAAGACGTAGCCTAACGTGGTGTCGTGTCGGATTTCAGTGGTCACGGAGTGGGAAGACTTTGAAGAAGCTGCAGTGACAATAAACAGCTGAACAACTTCACTTTTCCGTTTACCTCTGAGGAAAAAAAGCTGTATTTTGTTTGTTTATATTTAGAATTTTTATAATAGTATATAAGTTATAGTTTGGTCTGTACTGTAGTTCGCACCCTTGTAGAGAATAAATAAATGAATAACACCTTCATATCCCCTCTCAAGAGTGTCATAGTCCATTGTTAGTTTTAATGATCTGGCTGAAACTAATTATCACTACATAAGTACCCTAACACCATTGATCATGAGTCTCAGCTGAACCTAATTCTATACTTGTAACAGAAAATGTAGATGCAGATTCCAAATGTGTATTTATATAATAGATAGATAGATAGATAGATAGATAGATAGATAGATGTGTGTGTGTTTGTGTGTGTGTGTGTAGTTGAATTTGAAATTTGAATTTGAGATAGATAGATAGATGTGTGTGTGTGTGTGTGTGTAGGCTCTACGCAGGGGCAAGAGAGGGCAGCGCACCCTTAAATGTCTGCACATGTTAATATATTCCTAAAATGTATATATTACAAGTTGATAAACTGATCTGCGGTAGCGGAAAAATCCGCTGAAAATAGGACATCCTGCAGCGCACGCGCACACACACACATACACACGCGCGCACACACACACACACACACACAAACACAGACACACCTCCCTTGAGCCCTGCGTCTGTCGGATTTCAGCGGTCACGGAAAGATTTTGAAGCAGTTTATATATGAATCTAAGCTTGAACTTATCAGCATTGTAAATATATAATACTTTTCAAATAAAATCGCTATTACTTTGACCCTGAAGTTTAGTTTAGCACACACAAAAAACAGAAAAGTCATTTCTGGTAAATCAACGGAATGTGTAGTTTATTTACAGTAATTCATTAAAAAATGAATATACATTGTACAGTACACGGTAAACACGGGAAAGATTACAAAATGAAAAAACAAACAGTGTCTACTTTATAAACAGCTTAGTATGTGCGTCGAGATGCTGAAATCCCTTGCATGTTTTTGCTTCCAAGTGGAGAGATATTTGACCGATAGCCTAGAGCAAAAGATCTATAGGTGTGATCACAACCCCCTCTGACCGACCGTGCCATCAATCACTGACCACCTCAGAAGTTCCCTCCAATGTATGGCTGCAATACTTGTTTTGCAAGTATTTTTAACACCATTCAAAGGCTTCAAAGGGGCAGTTATCGGCTATGACACGTTGAAGGAGAACTTAATAGTTCTCAAAAATAGTGTAAATGTCTGCAACAATCACTAACCATTAAAATGTTTTTTTTTTGTAATTAAACACGAAAATATTAATTATATTTCCATATATACACACACATACACACACACACACACACACACACACACACACAAGGGCGTAGGTTTGCTAGGTTTTCTTACTATGGTGCGAAATCACTTTACATTAATACTAGCAATGCTTCGATTTATATTAATCCACTCGAAATGCAATTCATTAAGTTAAATTAAGGAATAGTGTAAAGTTAAAGGAATGTTTCATAACTGACAAAAAGATAGTCTTTAATAAAATAAAAACTATTCTTTATTGAGCCCTAGCGCAAATGAAACATCTCAATCATCTGTATATATATAAAAGTAGATTACATCTAAACATGAACTACTAGGTAGAGTACCACACAACAGCTCAATGCCTATTGCTCCTATATGAAGGAGACAAAAACATGCCTTCGCCTCTCGTTAACAAAAATAAACTGCTGGCATATTTGTTTGACATCAATATTGTCCAGGCTGTTCTTTTTTTCTTCTGATAAACACTAAAGATGATATTTTGTAGAATGCTGAAAACCTGTAATCATTGATTTACATAGTATTTGTTTTTCCTGCTACGGAAGTCAATGTTTTCAGCTTTTTTCCCCAATATCTTATTTTGTATTCAACAAAATAAAGAAAATCATTAAAGTTTGGAACCACTTAAGGAGTAAATAGTGAGTAAAGTTTTTTTGGGGGTGAACAATGGCTTTGACCCTAACTCTTCCCCTCTGACTGCACTAGGACCGGACAGCATTGCCACCTGATGAAATAGCGTGACAAAAAAGTGAAATGTCAGTTCAAAACTTTTGCCAAAAACACTAATGAATCACTTACATCCTCAGCCTATCACTCCTCATAATGCTAAATATTAGTATAATCAACATGTATAATACACGCACACATATTATATGTTATATACTGTATAATCAACATTCAGATTGACCTCCTGTGAACTCGCCTCTTCACCTGAACTACAACATGGCTGATCTGCTTCTGTCCCCTAATTGAAAAACATTGAGGGATTCCTTATGAGCATGGACAGAGAATGCCTCAGCCTATTATTGGTAACAATGTTAAATCTCAGGACAACTACAGTGGCTTGCAAAAGTATTCGCCCCCCGTGAACTTTTCCACATTTTGTCACATTACAGCCACAAACATGAATCAATTTTATTGGAATTCCACGTGAAAGACCAATACAAAGTGGTGTACATGCGAGAAGTGGAACGAAAATCATACATGATTTCAAACATTTTCTTTTTTACAAATAAATAACTGAAAAGT
This sequence comes from Channallabes apus, assembly GCA_030522415.1. Classification (NCBI taxonomy): domain Eukaryota; kingdom Metazoa; phylum Chordata; class Actinopteri; order Siluriformes; family Clariidae; genus Channallabes; species Channallabes apus. Next base: position 38,735,872 of record CM060107.1, on the reverse strand, counting down.
GGGGTGTGTGTAATTATTCAGCCCCCTTTGGTCTGAGTGCAGTCAGTTGGCCATAGACATTGCCTGATGAGTGCTAATGACTAGAGAGCACCTGTGTGTAATCTACACTCTCTCCATCGCTGTCTGATATACAGCACAGGTGTTTAGGTTCTGTTACCTGACAAAACGGGATAAACACATGCCATTTAAACAGCAATCATTTTATTTCACTTTTTCTGAGTCTTAGTGTGCAAACCTCGAATCAAATCATTAATGTTCACCAAGTAAGTGAATGCATTTTAAAAACTATTTTTCTGAAGTGGATTGTCTATTGGTGTCAAACTAATATACTAATATTGCCATATGGCTAGAATTTTGTTATCAATTTCTTTCACAATACTGATTTCTGACAAACAGTCACTAGATTAGGAGACTGACAGTGATCATATTTATACTTTTACATTTAGCTGTTTAATCTGCTGTTAGTTTTACGTCCATATTCACAGACTATATCCTGGCCTGCTGTACTGAATGTGAGTCCACTGCATTTGGCGCTGCTTGTGTCTGAACGCAGCCAATCGTCTATGACATGATGGCAGGGAAAGGCACAGCCAATCAAAATGTTCATATGTGTTTTGGGGGCGGGAGGACTCAAGGAGAGAACGTGATTTATCCCTTTCTGCGTGTCTAGGTTAATGTTGACAGAACGATTTAAAAAAAAGTGGATTAAATTATTGGTGGGGACATTTCAATGGTCGGAGGATATTGGTGGGGACACATCCCCTCCGTCCACCCTAAATCTACGCCCCTGTATATATATAATTTAAAACTATTTATTCATTTGTCTTTTATTTACTTACTTACTAGCGAATGCTTTTTTAGGGCTCTAAAAACTACGGCAGTATGAATGACAATGGAATAGGACGTGTGAGTTGCACCGGTCACACACACACACAATATATATATATATATATATATATATATATATATATATATATATATATAATTAAATTCTTAAAACATCGTGTTCACCCATGCACTGAAAAAAAGAACTTGTAAGATTTACTTGATAAAATCCTCATAACAATTTGGACACAGATTTTAAGTAAATTTTATTGCTCCAATATTAAGGCTGAATCCCAACCCTTCCCCCTACCCTTCCATTTGACGCGTTCACGTGCAGGGGTAGTGGTGTCTCATTTCTCTTTTGGTTGGAGGTGTAGGGGGAGGGGGGAAGGGCCAGATAGCCCTCCAAACGAAGATTTTTCAGGACCTCACTTCAAACGAAGGGCTAAGCGAAGTTTTCAACATGGCTGCTCACTCGAGCAAACAGACCCATAAATGTTAAGTCATTTTTGCCATTAATAAAGATTTTTATGACAAGTTTTCATTATATGTATATTACCTTTAGTCTTGTGTTTGTGTTCATGGTGATGTTCTGTAAAGAAACGTTTGCAAAAAAATCGCAAAATTTTGCTAGCGGATAGCACATATTGCACAATATTACAAATATATATTTTTATGTCACATACACTTTACTGCATGCTACAAACAAATATGAAAGTTCAGTAGCACGGCATTTTGCCGAGCATTTGATAACGCATTGTTTGTTTTGCTTACGGCCATACACTATTGTTTTGCTTACACTATTCTTACTTATTGCAACGTGACCACAATTTTGTAATTTATATTCTGTATATGGACGGCTGAGGAAACCCGAAGACTCATCCGTGTTCGTGGTGAAAATGAGCAACTTTTTTAAAAATCGAAATACGGCGCAAAAAACCTTTGGGAGTGAGTAATCTCTCTTATTGGAATGTGTGATAAACATCGGCGCATGTCCTCTGACGTAACATTAGGAACCAGCGACAACGTATGATGACGTATAACAGTGTTGTCCCATTTATTAGGGGAAATATTTATACCCTTCCCCTTTCCACTTCGTTTCAAGGGACAAGGGGAAGAAAATAGAATTGTGATTCAGCCTAAGTAAAACTCACCCGTAATTGTCAGGTAAAATTTACTTAATTAAATTAACAATAAAAGAAATCAAGTAAAAGTTACGTAATTATATTTAATGCACAAATTAGATTTATTTAAAATAATCAAGTAAAGTTGCAGGAACCTTAATTTTATGAAATTACTATCATTTTGTTTTGTGAGATTTTCCCTTAACTTGGTTTTATCAATTTATATTACTCCCTATAATAATGTAAACATTGCTAATTTATGTTTTGGAAAGAAACTTAAGTAATTATTTCATCTATATCTTTCATAAATCACAACTAAAATATAATTAAACAGTTTATTCACCAACATTACCAAATATTTGTGACATTCACAGTCTAGATCCAAGTTGTCTTTTTAATAAAAGTGCATTCAGCTAAATTTTGCATCCATAGAAAAAAACTGCACGGCACCAGGGCCTGAAATACTTGTTTTAAACAAAATTGTGTAAAATAATAAATAAATAAAATACAGCATTCATTTAGAAATAAAATACAGCAGAAAATACATTAAACAAACTGTAGAATAAACGTTAAAACGTAATAGCCCTCGGGAAGCAGTGAAGTTGCAACATTCAAATCAGCACTCTGGACTAGTGCACTTAAAAGTATGCCATTGAAACCATAACGCATTAAAACATTAAGCTGAACATGTAAACACAACATGTAAAGACTTGTAGTCAAGCCAAATCAAATGTTTTAAGATAACTTCATCTTTAAAGCTTGCACTTTTGGTGATAGCTTAATCCCATCAAGTTCTAGAAGAACTTTCTGAAAATAGCTCAAATGTGTAGCGCAGTGCTCGGAGCTATTGCACATCCACATTCTTGCAAAATTTCCTCTCCTTCAAGGATTATGGATACACCAACTGGTCCTTCCCCTTCAACAGCACAGACAACAAGGATTTTAAGAAGGTGCATACTGGCATCACTTCGTCTGTCCCCCTGCATAAAATGTACAAGAAAATAAATAATTTATTTTGAGAAACAAAAAAAAAATCGGAATTGCTTCAACCTGTGCTGACTTCATTTCACAGAGAAAAAAAATTATACAAATAATTGATAATAAAAAATGACCATCACTTCATATACTTCAGATTGTTAAACTTGGGTTAAATTGCTTTAGCAATAATTATGGAACGATATCGCGGACAATATTCAAATGCAATTGCAAATAGCATTTGCAATTGCGTTTCCCATATGTGGACGCACAAAGTGTGCCATAATTCAAATGCAATTGCAAACTTTGCATTACCGTTTGCTGATTCGCCTTTGCGAGCGCACACTGACTGCCAAATTTCAAATGAAAAAACAAAGTCCATTTGCATTTGTATTTCCCAGGTCTTACACGTCATGAACCTGTCATATTTAAATAACAAAATCAATTACCACATTTGCTTTTTCACTTTCTCTGCGCCGCGCGTCAAGCCGGCCAAAATTCAAACGCAATCGCTAATCCATTTGCAATTGCATTTCCAACACGTTACACAGAAACCTGTCAATCAGCGTCAGGGGCGGGTCTATACTGTGGGGCGGGATTGTATGGGGAGTGACGTCACTCGCACTCGCCGACCAAGAGGGGGATATTTGAGCACTGGGAGTGAACCGAGATTATCTCATTTGTTTATCAAGAAATAAACACACAAAAATGACAAATCGCATATTTTCTTGCTCCGGAGTGGACAGAGAAGTTTTTACAAATAAAAATATTTTTAGATCTTCTCCTGTTACAGCCTGCTGGAGCTAAATCTTTCAGAAACGCTGCGTAACGGTGTTATGCCCTAAAAAGCCTCCCTGCCACTGATTGCCCCCCCTCCCCAACATAACCTCTATCAAATATTATATTACAACATAAATTAATAGGTTTATGATTTACAAATTGCACCAAACGAATTTGATTATAAAATAATCTATATAAAAAAAACACATGTAGTATAGGGGGGAAATATATTAATTATATATTATTTTCATATACAACCCCTGGCAAAAATTCTGGAATCACCCCTCTCAGAAGATGTTCATTCAAATGTTTAATTGTGTAGAAAAAAAAACAAGCACATACATGCCACAAAACTATTTTCACTCAACAATCCAAACTTCTGGCTGTATAAAACACTTTAAAAAAAAAACAAAGAAAGATAACTATAGTCAATGACAACTGTTTTAACAACTCAAACAGAGGAAAAAAATATGGAATCACCAAATAAAAACACTACTTGTACTTTGTTGCACCACCTCTGGCTTTTATAACAGCTTGAATTCTCTGAGGCCTGGATTTAACTAATGTCAAACAGTATACTTCATCAGTCTGTCTCCAGCTTTGTCTCATTGCAGTTGCCAGATCAGCTTTGCAGGTTGGAGCCTTGTCGTGGACCATTTTCTTTCATTTCCACCACAGATTTTCAATTGGATTAAGGTCCGGACTATTTGCAGGCCATGCCATTGACATTATATGTATTTCCTGTAGGAATGTTTTCACAGATTTTGCCCTATGGCATGATGCATTATCATCCTGAAAAATGATGCTACCATCACCAAACATCCTTTCAATTGATGGAATAAGAAAAGTGTCCAAAATCTCAACATAACTTGTGCATTTATAGAAGATGTAATGACTGTCATGTCTCCCATACCTTTACCTGACATACAACCCCATATCAATAATGATTGTGGAAATTTGCATGTTTTCTTCAGGCAGTTGTCTTTATAAATTTCATTGGAACGGCACCAAACAAAAGTTCCAGCATCATCACCCTGCGCAATGCAGATTTGTGATTCATCACTGACTCTAATTCTCATCCAGTCATCCGCAGTCCAAGATTGACTTTCTTTAGCCCACTGAAACCTTGTTTTTGTTCTGTTTAGATGTTAATGATGGTTTTCTTTTGGCTTTTCTGTATGTAAATCCCATTTCTTTTAGGCGATTTCTTACTGTCCGTTCACAGACATTGACTCCACTTTCTGCCCATTTGTTCCTCATTTGTTTTGTTGTGCATTTTCTGTTTTCAAGTCATATTGCTTTAAGTTTTCTGTCTTGGCGCTTTGATGTCTTTCTTGGTCTACCAGTACGCTTCCCTTTTATAACCTTTCCATTTGATTTGTACTTGGTCCAGATTTTAGACACAGCTGACTGGGAACAACCAACATCTTTTGCAACATTCCATGAAGATTTACCTTCTTCAAGAAGTTTGATAATTCTCTCCTTTGTTTCAACTGACATCTCTCGTGTTGGAGCTATGAGTTATGTCAATCATCTTGGTTCAACACATCCCTAATGTGTGCAAGCACTCTTTTTTAACTGTAGACTAATTAGCAGTTGTAGAAATGCAAAGTGCATGGTGATTCCATATTTTTTTCCTCAGATTTGTGTGATTCCATATTTTTTTCCTCTGTTTGAGTTGTTAAAACAGTTGTCATTGACTATAGTTATCTTTCTTTGTTTTTTTTAAGTGTTTTATACAGCCAGAAGTTTGGATTGTTGAGTGAAAATAGTTTTGTGGCATGTATGTGCTTGTTTTTTTTTTCTACACAATTAAACATTTGAATGAACATCTTCTGAGAGGGGTGATTCCAGAATTTTTGCCAGGGGTTGTATATGAAAATAATATATAATTAATATATTTCCCCCTGTGGTGGAAATTCTGAAAACAATATAAAGACAAGTAATTAATACACTGGGTAAGAGCAAAGTAACAAAGGTTTTATTTCAAACTTCTGCAGAAGGACCAGTCTCATACAGCAAACAGTTGCAGCATAGAGAAAAGGTAATCTCTTTCTCTAGCTGACCTATTTTATACACAAACATCTCTGCTAACATAATCAACGCCCCGTACGTGAAGTTCCTGCATTCAAACTCATGACTCTTTATCTGACCCAGACCAGATGCCTATACTTTATCATTTATTCATGGACAACTACAATCAGGTTGTTTCTATTCTGTTCTCGGCCTTGTGTCTCTAAGCTTCGACAAACAAGTTCAAACTTCTACGGCCTACGTTACACACTTACTACAAGAATCAAAATAGGATTAATACATAATTAAAATATCATTTTTCCATTACAATTTCCCCCTTTTGTCATTCTATGACAACCTAAATATTTTAATTCTACAATTCAAAACAATACTAATAAGCTATGCATTAGGTAAATTTCATCAGATATTGTCTCTCCAACCTAGGTTTTTAACAACATCATCACTAGCACTCTAATGCACACAGAGGACACTACAGCTGTTTTTATTGGGATAGTCCCCTGACACAAAAGCATTTTTTGAAAAATTCTGCAATCTACTTAAATATATATGCTTTATATTTCCCTAAAGATTTACATTATGTCTTCTTCCATATCATGATCTAAACATTCAAAATGATAGTCACCGGAATTTTGAACTCTGTCAGAAGTCGGGTCGTCCCAGTCCGGTTTACGTTCTATGTTGTCAGTCTGTCTTAACATTTGATATTTTACTGTGTTCAGAACTAGTCCCTGTATGCATCTGCAAATACAGGGTGTTATACAGAGGCCTAACAAGATCATAATCCCGATTGGTAAAACACTATAGACCAGCCAATAACCCCAGCCTCCCCATAATTGCGTTAACCACGAGATCCAAGACTCTACTTGGGGAGGTGGTTGCAAAGCCTTCTTCATGTGGTTTATGATGTTACTGATATTCTGATGATTGTCAGGAATATAAAAACAACAAGAGGTGTTTAGAACTTTACACACTCCACCTCTCTCGGCCAGTAAAATATCCAGAGCCATTCTATTTTGAATTGTGATCTCTCTAACCTGCTTAAGTTCATCATTTACTAACTGCAAGGCATTTACGGTGTCATTTTTTAGTATCAGTAACATGTATGCTAAACCATTTACCTTGTTTAGGGCTACAGTTGTTCCTCCGCCGAGGAAGAGTGACCAGCCTATATTTACTCCTGGGCTAGTCCACGGGTCTCCTAAAGTGTAACCATGAAATTTAATAGGGATATCTCTTTTTCGTCTATTTTCTAACATCCGTGGCCCCCACGGATTTTCTGTGTGTACTGACACACTAGGAGTTACATATGCAGGATAACATGAGCCTGTCCAATTGAAATAACTAGGTAAGGTCACATATGCGTTTAACCCACACACCCACATTACTGTGTTTGTTGACGATAGTTCTATGAACGGACAACTACCATCATTTGGAAAATAATTACCATCTATACTACATTTAGGTGACCTACCTTTTGAACGATTGGTTATACGAACGTAAGTGGTGCACTCAGACCATCCTAAGTCAGGTTTCCCATTTTCCTTTTGATCTTGCACAACGCAAGTGTCTCCTTTTTGCCAAGGGACCATATAAGTAGAATTGTCTTCATATTTCTTAACAGGCAATGGGGAACAATAGCTCCCTGTCGCGTCAAAACATAGATTATTGGAATAATTACACCCAGGGACTGCTAAGTTTGGCCTCCCTGTTTGTTTGTAGTATGCAGATATCTGTAAGATGGCCACGGTGGTTATCGGTATGATACAAGACGTGTTGTCTGCATTTGCTTCTGCTGCTGTGACATTATTAAGGGGCAATGCTACCCAGCTCGAGGACATGGCATGGCATATCCAGCACGAGCCATTGTGTATATCTGTCATATTATCAGCAATGTCTAATGATAGAGCACATCCCCAATTCCCAACACATCTATTGAGATTAGCGTTATGCCTTTTTATCATGCTGTCTTTTCTCTTTATTCTAGTTAAATGCATGTGGCTTGAGTTTGTTAAATAGACTTTATCATGTCCGTTTCTCTCAGTGTTCTCAGTAAAGCATATCAGGATAACCATAACTATTATTACTCCTAAGGCCACCCAGATTACTTTGGGGTGTTGTTGGAATTGATTGTCTTCTATCTTATCATTAGTTACAACACTTACTTTTAACTCTAATTACTTTTATATGTCACCAATATGTCACTACTGCTACTTTGACACCTTACAATTTCTTCATGTGTTGTTCTCAAATGTAGTGTACTTATTCTTGCGATGAATTTGAGTGGAGAGTTGTGGTTCTGCGTTGTTTCTGTCACTCTGGTTGGTTCTTCTGACCCATGCACTTTGCGTGCAGATGAAGGTCTGTTGGGGTTTACAGGAGAGGTTACTAGCACTTCACTGTTCACCCTTGTTGACCTCTGTGTGCTCTCTCTTTTGATTCTCTGGTTCTAGGACGCGCTTACAGTGGCTGGCGTGTATCCATGTTGCTCTTTCCGCTACCTTAACTGCTGTCTGCGTCACAAGGAGCACCTGGAACGGTCCCAGCCACCTTCTAGCTCTCCAACTCTTTCTCCTGAAGTCTTTTACCACTACCCAGTCCCCTGGCTTCAGGTTATGCAGGATTCCCTCTGCTGGTTGTGGCAAGGCCTCTTTCACTTGGGCCTGTACTTGAGATAAAACAGCAGAGAGTTTTGCACAATAACACAACATTTCATCTTCACAATGACCTGTTAGATTTCTAGTGATGGGTTTTGGTCCAATTCCAGTATTGGGTGGTCTGCCAAACAGAATCTCAAAAGGGCTTAATTTTGCTCTCCCCCTTACTCTAGTTCTCATGTACATTAGTACTATGGGAAGTGCTTTGGTCCATGATATTCCCGTTTCATCACAGCATTTTGCAAGTTTGTTCTTTAATGTGGCATTTTCTCTTTCTACTGCACCCCCACTAGCTGGGTGGTATGCACAATGCTGTCTTAAATCTATTCCCAGACGTTCTCCTACTTGGTGGAGAGCCTGGTTTACAAAGGGCGTGCCATTGTCGCTACTTATTTTTTCAGGGATTCCCCAGCGTGGGATAATCTCAGATAGCAATGCTTTTGCTACTGCACTAGCATCTTGTTTGGATGTAGGGAAAGCTTCCACCCATTTAGAAAACATATCAACTAATACCAAACAATATTTCTTCCCTTCACTTGGTGTTAGTTCTATGAAATCCATTTGTATATGTTCAAAAGGCCTTTGTGGTTGTGGGTGTGCACTTTGACTGATCTTAATTCCTCTCCCTATGTTATTAGTCGCACAAATTACACATTTTTCACAGTATTTTTGGCAGTAATTTGTAAAGCCTCTAGTATACCAACACAGAGATATACTATCAGCCATTCCCCCTTTTGAAACATGGTCCTTACCATGTGTCAATTTTGCATAATGAGGAAATAAAGCTTTTGGTAAACAAGGTTTGTTATTGGGGCCGTACCATACCCCATTCCTCACTTTTCCCCCAGCCTTCGACCAGTCTTGCTTTTCTGCTGGGGTGGCTTGTGTCTGCAAATCCTGTAAATCAGCTGTTGGAACAGAAGATTTAGTCATGCACATGTTAACATTGTCATTAAGTGGTCTCGATGCCGCTGTCTTTGCTGCTGCATCTGCTCTTGAGTTTCCCTGTGAAATTGGATCATTGTTTTTTGTGTGAGCTGCGCATTTACAAACAGCAATCGATTTAGGTAAAAGGATTGCCTTCAGGAGGTCAGAAATCAGGCCGTGATGCGCTATGGGCTTCCCTGATGATGTAAGAAACCCCCTGTGCTTCCACAGTGTTGCAAAATCGTGAGTTACCCCAAAAGCGAACTGACTGTCAGTATATATAGTGACTGTTTTACCCTCAGCAAGTTTACATGCCTCTGTTAAAGCAATGAGCTCTGCTGCTTGTGCAGATAGATGTTTAGGAAGTGGCTCTGATTTTAATATACCATATGCAGTTACTACGGCATACCCTACGCAATTTTGGCCTGTTTGTTTGTTCCTGAATGCTGATCCATCTACAAACACTTCCATTTCTGCATTCTGCAAAGGAATATCTTGTAAATCAGGTCTTGGGCTGCAAATTTCATTAGTTACAGCTACACAGTCATGTGGTTCACCATCGCCTTCTGTAGGAAGAAGAGTAGCAGGATTAAGCACAGTGCATCTTTTTACTGTAACATTTGGCATCTCTAATAAAATTGTGTTATACCTCAACCATCGTGCTGTTGACATGTGTGCCGTTTTTTGTTCGAGGAGAAGTAGTGAAACTGCATGTGGAACCAATAAAGTTAAATCACTATACCCTACTATGTCCCTAGAAGCTGTTACAGCTTTTTCAGCAGCTGCAACGGCTCTTAAACACATTGGTAATCCTGCTGCTACAGGATCTAGTTTTGCTGAAAAATAGGCCACAGGCCTAAGTTTACTCCCATGTTCTTGCAATAGTACAGACGTCATACAACCTCGCTTTTCATCCACTGTCTGCACAAAAGGTTTATTTGGATTGGGGATCCCCAAAGTAGGTGTGGTTTGTAGTGCCAATTTCAAATTAGTGAATGCCTTTTCTGCCTCTTGAGTCCAACTAAGTGCACTGTGGGCCTGTAGGCCCTTCCCATGAGCTATCTCACTCAAGGGAGCCTCGAGGATTGCATAGTTAGGAATGAACGTTCTGCAATATGAACACATGCCCAAAAATGACATAAGTTGTTTTTTTGTTTTTGGTTTTGGAATTTCTTGAATTGCTTTTACTCTGTTTGGACCTAAAGTTTTACCTTGTTCTGATATCAGATGCCCCAAGAATTTTACCTGCTGTTGTACAAACTGTAATTTAGATAGACTTGCCTTGTGACCCTTTTTTGCTAGGTGACAAAGCAAGGCTATGGTGTCCTTTTCACATTGCTCTTTAGATGGCGCTGCTATCAAGCAATCATCAACATATTGAAGAAGGCTTGACCCTGGAGACAGGGTCAACGATTCCAGACTTTTTCTTAATGCTTCATTGTAAATTGTGGGTGACTCTGAGTACCCCTGGCATAATCTCGAGAACGTATAGGGTCTCCCCTTAAATGAAAACGCAAACCAGTACTGGCTGTCAGGGTGAACAGGAACGCTAAAAAATGCATTGGCCAAATCTACAACTGAAAACCACCGGCTGCCCGGTGGGATTTGTGCTAGGATAGTGTATGGATTCGGGACATTTGGAGCTCTTGGTATTATTGCATCATTTACTGCCTGAAGGTCCTGCACAAATCTCCAATCAACAGGTTCACCTGGAATTTTTGCTTTTTTCACTGGAAAGATTGGTGTTCTAACTGGTGAGTCTTCACATGGGATTATCACTCCAGCCTTTAATAAAGAATTAAACACGGGAGTAATGCCTTCTATCGCCTCAGTTTTCAATGGGTACTGTGTTTTACAAGGCCTATAATCTGATTTTGGTGTAATTTTTACTGGTTCAACATCACATATGAGTCCCACATCATGTTTTCCCTTTGCCCAAAGACTCTCTGGCACTGTTTTTAGCCTTGGGTCGCTTATCTCTATCTGTGGGAAGCTCCAATTCACTCTGTCATGATTCAATGTTGACACCGGAATTATCTCTACAGCTCTCTTAGCTTCTACCAACCAGTTCAGACCGACCTTGTATGTGTTATTTGTTTTACTATACCAAGTTTCTGTGTCTCCCACACGAACCCAATCATTAATTCTGAGGTTATTCAACACCCACGGTCCCAATTCTTGCCATTCATTTTTGTTATTTTTAGATAATGACACATGAGGATGTGACCCTTCTATGGTAAATGGGTGTGGCATGCCAGTTCTTACATTTACTCTAGAGAGGTCTATAGATACGGCGCATCTATATTGGTCCCAATATAGATCTTGAAACAATAGCATGTCTGGGTTTTGTAGTTCTCTAAACCATTCACTCTCATACTCATTATCAGGCTTTTCGAAATGAATGTGTGCAGTGCAGTGCAAATCATGTTCAGACATAAAACTTGTGTTAGTAGGGTTAGTGCGGTCATGTGCTGCTTCCACAAGCGTCTGGTTCACTGAACTCGTAATAGATTGAGCCCATATCCACTCATACACGTACATCAATGGCTTGGTGTCATATTTCACCCCCTGAATTTCTACTTCATCTTTCTCTACTACTTTTAACCCTCCTGGGGTACTAATCAAACTCAATCCCAATTTGTTTATTAAATCACGCCCCAGGAGATTAATAGGACAACAACTAGAAAGCAAGAATGAAAATTTGAATTTTTCTCCTTTATCAGTTTCACACTTGAGGGGTGTAGAAAATTTTTCTTTTACCATGACACCAGATGCCCCTACTGAGTTCAGGTACCGTCCACTCGTTTTTACTGGCTCACTTAACTGACTAGATCTTATCACAGAGTTTCCTGCTCCAGAATCTACCAGAAACATAATCTTTTCTCCTGCAACATTCATCATATACACAGGCATTTGCTTATATGACTCATCACCATACTTTGCGTAAGTGCCAAGATGTTCTTGCACATTTTCTAGTCTTAATATAGTTTGTGAAATAAGTTCAGAAAGGTTAGTTGAAGAGGTTAGCTCTAGCGAATCTTCATTGCAAAGCATTAAAGGTTTTGACTCACCCTCTCCTTCGGGTCTGCTCCCCACGGCCCCGTCCTTTTTCTGTCAATTTCCACCCTGATCCTCACCTCTCCTAATCCATTCCTCTCCTCTGCTCCTTCTCGGACAGTCTCTAATCCAATGGTTTTCACTTCCGCATCCATAACAGCCATTTGTTCTCCCACGTCCACGTCCACGGCCTCCTCGTCCTCTTCCACGTCTCCTGTACTGTCCATCCGTAGTTTGTCTTACCATCTGCAACACTGCCAGCTGTGCACTGTGACTCTCGTCTTCTCTCTTCTTGTTGCGCTTATCTTGTTCTTCTGATATCAGCTTTTCCGCGTGTATTGCATGTTGTTCAATGAGACTAAGTTTTCCAGTGTCCCATCCAACGCATGTGTTTTTCACTTTTTGAGTGATGTCCTCCTGTAATCCATTCATGAAACTGTTCCTCAAATGTGCTTCATACGGTGAGATTGCTGCCACAGACATGTCTGCAGGCCTCTCCAACCCGCTGTTTGCATCATGTACCTCAGTGAGACGGGTGAGATAGTTTGACACGCTCTCTCCTGGTTGTTGTTTGCACATTGATATTTTAGTCATATCCATTTTTGCTGGGAACGCTTCTTTACACGCTGTTGTAAGGCACACCACAAAACCGTTAAATGCTTGGTTTTCTTCATGATCAGCCTGAGCTTGCCGTGCGAAAACATTGTCCGTTGGCCAGGAATACTTGATCTTTGCAAAGTCCGCACCTAGTTTTCTCCCCAAAAGTCGTCGCATTTCATAAGATGTCGGGCGAAACTCTGAGCAAAATCTGCCCATTTCATCACCGAATTTCTGTCCTCCCACCTCTCTCGGGTCTGGGAGTTGTCCATGTGCATTTTCGATGTCCTTTATTGTCCATGGTCGGTGAACAAGCATCGCTGTTCCATCCGCCCCTGCTACTTCCATCATTGGAGCAGTGATTACTTGATGAACATTTCCTGTAGCTCCTAAGAGTTCCTCTCTCTCGTCCTCGCTGTCATCAGGTGGTGGTTGTCGATCAGCCTTTTCTCTTTTCAGCTGAGCCTTGGTTCGAGTATGTGACGAAATTGGAGACAGAGCCGTCATTGCTGTGCTGGCTGTGCTGGGGCCTTGGGCTTGCCGAGAAGTCTCTTGTCCATGTTGTCTTACTGGATCTGCTGTAGGGGCTATCTGCCTAAGAGCTGGGGGTCGCGGGGGGCAGCCGTCCAGGTCGGGATCTGAAATAGACTTAACACACTGAAAAGAATCAATGTTTTGTGCTTGCATTTTAGGTTGTATGCGTTTTTCTCTTCTGTTTCTGCTTCTGCCTTCCACATATTAAATCCTACCCAATTAATGTTTACTTTGTTTTTTTTCTTTTTGTTATTGTAATTATCAATCTCTTTTTGTTGCAATCTTGCGTTCAATAATTCTATCTGGCGCCGGCTAAAACTCCCTGCTTCAGGAAAGCCACACTCCCTTATCCACATTTCTACTTGGGTCACAGCCTCAGGGCCATAATTTCTAAACATAAATTGGATGTTAGGTTTATCACAACCCCATGGAATTTTTTCTTTAGTTTTAGTTTTGCTGTTACCCATGATTTTTACTTGTCAATTTGCACGTGCCACTAACTCACAGTGAGCTCTCACAGTTTCCCTGACTGCTACCGGTGCAGCGGTTTGCACTCTGCCATAAAGTCCTCTTGACTTTACCGGTGCACTTTACTCTCTACCTTAATTTACCTCAACAGTCCCCTTGACTGTTTTTCCCGTAAAGTCCTCTTGACTTTTACGTGTGCACCTTGCAACCCTGCACTCTGACTTGCTTTTACCTCCGGAGGTCCTCACACCGAGCACGTCTGCTGCGGGGCCAAGTTTTTCGGAAACGAGACAAACCCAGTACCCTATCTCTCTCTTTTGTGCGCCTTTGCACCTTTTTGGGTACTTTTCACGAATCCCAGACTCGTGTGATAGATCCAAGTTTAAATCTATCCCAGCCACTGTGAGAAAGCGCACTTCTTACAACTGTAATTGTAACTCAATTACAACTTACTTTAACTTTAACAATTACAATTTACTTTAACTTTAACAATTACAATTTAAGAAAAATTATTTCCTTACCACACTAATTTAGTTCTTTCAACTCCGGTGTTGAGGTGACATGGTGAATCCCCGGTCCTCTCACGCTAGGATGTCAATTAGGCGTTCGAGATGAAGTGAAAAGCCTCCAAGGCGTCAGTGCACGTGCGCCTCCCCGGGATTCTCCAATGCCTTCCTCAAACACGGAGAACTGCCGACTACGCCAAGTTGTGGTGGAAATTCTGAAAACAATATAAAGACAAGTAATTAATACACTGGGTAAGAGCAAAGTAACAAAGGTTTTATTTCAAACTTCTGCAGAAGGACCAGTCTCATACAGCAAACAGTTGCAGCATAGAGAAAAGGTAATCTCTTTCTCTAGCTGACCTATTTTATACACAAACATCTCTGCTAACATAATCAACGCCCCGTACGTGAAGTTCCTGCATTCAAACTCATGACTCTTTATCTGACCCAGACCAGATGCCTATACTTTATCATTTATTCATGGACAACTACAATCAGGTTGTTTCTATTCTGTTCTCGGCCTTGTGTCTCTAAGCTTCGACAAACAAGTTCAAACTTCTACGGCCTACGTTACACACTTACTACAAGAATCAAAATAGGATTAATACATAATTAAAATATCATTTTTCCATTACACCCCCTATACTACATGTGTTTTTTTTATATAGATTATTTTATAATCAAATTCGTTTGGTGCAATTTGTAAATCATAAACCTATTAATTTATGTTGTAATATAATATTTGATAGAGGTTATGTTGGGGAGGGGGGGCAATCAGTGGCAGGGAGGCTTTTTAGCGCATAACACCGTTACGCAGCGTTTCTGAAAGATTTAGCTCCAGCAGGCTGTAACAGGAGAAGATCTAAAAATATTTTTATTTGTAAAAACTTCTCTGTCCACTCCGGAGCAAGAAAATATGCGATTTGTCATTTTTGTGTGTTTATTTCTTGATAAACAAATGAGATAATCTCGGTTCACTCCCAGTGCTCAAATATCCCCCTCTTGGTCGGCGAGTGCGAGTGACGTCACTCCCCATACAATCCCGCCCCACAGTATAGACCCGCCCCTGACTCTGATTGACAGGTTTCTGTGTAACGTGTTGGAAATGCAATTGCAAATGGATTAGCGATTGCGTTTGAATTTTGGCCGGCTTGACGCGCGGCGCAGAGAAAGTGAAAAAGCAAATGTGGTAATTGATTTTGATATTTAAATATGACAGGTTCATGACGTGTAAGACCTGGGAAATACAAATGCAAATGGACTTTGTTTTTTCATTTGAAATTTGGCAGTCAGTGTGCGCTCGCAAAGGCGAATCAGCAAACGGTAATGCAAAGTTTGCAATTGCATTTGAATTATGGCACACTTTGTGCGTCCACATATGGGAAACGCAATTGCAAATGCAATTTGCAATTGCATTTGAATATTGTCCGCGATATCGCTCCATAAATAATCTTGCATCACTAAAACATTGTAAAACATGGCATGAGATGGCTACACTCCATAGATTACTCTGCACCTTTACAGTGTCAGGAAATCCTATGATGAATGCTGAGTTTGTATTTAAAGGGTTAGTCAAAACATGAAAATTCGTTCAATAATTACTCAGATTTATATATTCATTTGCATTTATATGCTTCTGTCCAATACAACAAACACTATATTCAAGGTATTAATAAATTGTATAATTAATAAGAAAACAATGCTTTACCAGGCAATCATCAAAGAGATCCTCTTCAGATTCAAGTCTCATCTTCACGCTTTGTTTCTGTGAAAATATTTACATTGTATCATTACATAATCTTTTATTCGTACAACTACATTTAGGCATTTCTTCATCTTTTGACTCGACACAGGATGACTCGACTTATTTTTATTGTCTGCAATGCGATTTAGACAAATTAGAACTGCGGTCAAGCCAGCCGCGATTGATTTTAGTGTGCGCACATATTACAGTGATTACGGTAGTTTCAGGACCGACACAGAGACAACGCGCTTTCAGAGCGCTTTTCATTTAGACGCCCAGGACTGAGAGATAATACAACATGCTCGTCAATTTTTACTTGCTTATTTATTTGCATTTCTGCTTTAATATCCGTGTTATTTATTGGTGACTTTGACGGTTGTCTGTTACAATATTTTTCTTAAATATTCACCATTCAAATAATTGTTTTATGTAGATAAGTTACAGCAGAATTCGTAGAAAACAGACAAAATAATGTATTTAGTCTTTCTAAATACCAGAATTGATTTTTATTTTGTTTTACTGTTCAAAAGTAGCAGTTATTCTTCAATGAATGTTTTCTATAATGAGGATTAACGTCTGCTTTGGAAGAGAGGTCAAATAAACAAATGTTCACAATGGGGAAAAAAAGTTAAATAAAATGCCTTTATTTCACTTCAGAGACCTATGAAAAAATAAATTCTAGTAAGTATAAAACGCCATGGTCAGTTTTTTTTCCCAAATAATGTACACACATTATATGATAAAAAAAAAAGTAGAAAAAAACAATGATCAGTTCTTATTCAGGACGTCCCATACTATATACACACCAAATATGAAACAATTTTACTGCAGCATTTTTGAGATATTGGACATTATTACACTTTAAAGGGGTATAAAGACCCCGTTTCTAATAAGTAGAAAAAAACAATGATCAGTTCTTATTCAGGACGTCCCATACTATATACACACCACATATGAAACTATTTTACTGCAGGATTTTTCAGATATGGGGCATTCTCTCTGTGTTGTTCATGAAACTACCGTAATCACTGTAATATGCGCGCGCACTAAAATCAATCGCGGCTGGCTTAACCGTGTTTTTCTGAACCGCGGCTGGCTTTACCGCAGTAAATTAGAGCTGCTGTCAATACTGTATGAACATATGTACAGGTTCTTTACTCGTAACTCATTAATAAAGTTCGGCTTCAGAAAAAAAAAAGTTTATTGCTAGTGCTCTTTTACCATTTAATGCTTTAACACACACGACTCAGTTTGTTCAGAAATGGCATCTAACTGGCGAGCCTTTGTCTGAACACGCCGTTTTCACTCGGGGTGGGGGTAAGAAACACACATCTCGGTGTATTAATCCGCGCGCTCGGTGCGTTATTATTTTATTTATTTATTTATTTACCACAGGACCCATGGGGGCTCCGTAGGTTCAGGTTTTTACACGAAAACGGTGTTTTGTGAATTTCCACACTATTAAAAACTGAAATTGCTAATTGTACGTCCTGAGATTAAGATGAACATTAATTGGGAGTCATGAAAGCGAGAATCACATCCAAAAAAGAATGCTAAACTTACCTCGAACACGACAAGCTCCAGCTACAGCCACGTCGTGTTGTAACCTCCGTGATGATTCCCAACCGACTGATACACAGCGCGTGCACAGCGACTCCAAACACGCATGCGCAGTTTAATTAGCACACATTTTCGGCTTCAGTAGACACACAATACTTCAGACTGAAACACGACTGCCCCCTACAGGTAATGAAGGGCATGTTCACAGCTTCCCGCACGCAGCCGCGCAAAGCCGCGGCAAGTCACGGGATCCCTTTTCTCGAAACGCAGGTTTTTAATGGCGACATCTGTATATCTTTTATAAATCACACAACTAAATTATAATTAAACAGTTTATTCACCAAAATTACCAAATATTTTTGACATTCACAGTCTAGATACAGGTTGTCTTTTTAATAAAAGAGCATTCAGCTAAATTTTGCATCCATAGGAACAACTGTCACGAGTCACGGTTTGCCGGCCGTCTTTTTCCCACGCTGTCACTCCCCCACGCGCTCATGTTTGTGTCTAGCCGTCACGTGCGCTCTCACGCCCCCGTTTCCGCCCCGTCTGCTCAGCTGTTTCTCATTCCATGACTGATTACTCCAGCGATTTAAGCATGCGCGGCGCGCTGCTCAGATCGCTGGATTATTGTGTGTGTTTACCTCGATTCTCTCGCGTTTCTTTTCTCTAGCTTTCACGTTACGACCTCGCTTTGTTTTTTCTCGTTTTTGATTTTTTGCCTGCCGATTTGGATTGTTCGCCTGCCCTTTTGATCTCCCGGTTTTGACCTCACGCTTTCCCTTTTTGATTACGGCTTTAGTCTAGTGTTTTTGCTTTGGACGCTTCGCTGACGGACTCACGGCTTTCGACCCTTGCTCACGCCCCCCGACCACGCCCCCACATCTCTATACAGTCAGTAACTGCACTTGGATTCATATCGTTCTGCCTGCGCCCGTGACAGAATAATCCAGCCAGTTATGGATCCAGCGGTTTCTGACCATTTGAGAACGGCATTGGAGAGTCAAGGTGCCCTGCTTGGAAATCACCAACAGGAACTGCTTAGTACAAAGCAGGCCCTCGCCGACGTCACGTCTCAGCTCCAGAGACTCCAACTCTCTCTACCGCAAGGAGCAAGCTCCCACGCGCAACAGGAGCCACGCCTCCCTGCCCCCCCCACCTACGAGGGAGATCCAGGCACATGTCGCTCTTTCCTATCTCAGTGTTCCCTGATCTTCGAGCTCCAAGCCTCCGCCTTTTCCACTGAACGATCCAAGGTGGCCTACGTCATCACGCTCCTGTCTGGACGCGCCCGGGAATGGAGCACCGCGCTTTGGGATGCCCACGACCCCTGCTGTTCCAGTTATGAAGACTTCTCCAGGGAGATGAAGAGGGTGTTCGACCGCTCATGCCATGGCAGAGAGGCGGGCCGAAGGCTGCTGAACCTCTGCCAGGGCTCGCGCTCTGCCTATGACTATGCCATTGAGTTCCAGACACTGGCCCTTCCCAGCGGTTGGAACAACCGAGCACTATGCGACGTCTTTTTGGAGGGCCTGACAGAGAAGCTCCAAGATGAGCTAATCTCACGAGAGCTCCCCTCGTCTCTCCAAGAGCTTGTGGACCTGGCCGGTCGAGTAGATGCCCGTCTCCGTCTTCGTAGGTCAGCCCGGTTTTCTCCACCCAGAGCTCTACCGCGACTCCCACCTCCACGAGTTGAACCCCAGGAGGAACCCATGCAACTGGGCAGAACCCGCATCACCCCAGAGGAGCGTCACCGCCGCCGAGTGGAGGGGGCCTGCTTCTACTGTGGGAAACCAGGTCACCTGCTTAAGAACTGCCCAGCAAAAGGGAGCGCCCTCTAGTTCAGCTGGGAGCACTAGAGGGCGAGACTCCAAGAAGGCTCCCAGACCAACGTCATCTGCTTCCCATCCTCCTCATCCATGAGGAACAGACCCACCTAGTGCAGGCACGGGTCGATTCGGATTCAGATCGCAACCTGCTGAATGCGGCTTCAGCCCAAATCCTGGGTATTCCTGCGCTGCCCTTGGAGAACCACCTCAAGGTCCAGGCCCTCGACGGGAGTCCGCTCCCACCTATCACCCACAGAACCCCTCTCATTGGTCTAAAAGTCTCTGGCAATCACTCAGAACAGACGTCGCTGTTCATCATGGAGGGGTCACATGCCACGGTCGTCCTAGGCCTCCCCTGGTTAATCCAACACAACCCGCACATCGATTGGGTCAGGAATTCGATCGTAGCCTGGAGCCCGTCATGTTCTACGTCATGCTTACGCGCCGCCACTACGCCCTGCCTCGACCCTACCCCCACAAAGGAGCCATCGGACCTCACCTGTGTTCCCCCAGAATACCATGACCTTAGGACTGTGTTTAGCAAGTCACGTGCAGTCTCTCTTCCCCCCCACCGACCATACGACTGCGCCATTGACCTCCTTCCAGGCACCACCCCCCCCAAGGGTCGTCTTTATTCTCTGTCACCCAAGGAACGCCAAGCTATGGACCAGTACATCACGGAATCCCTTGCCGCAGGAATCATCCGCCCCTCTTCTTCTCCGGCAGGGGCTGGATTCTTCTTCGTAGGCAAAAAAGATGGTTCCCTTCGCCCGTGCATTGATTATAGGGGCCTTAACGACATCACTATAAAGAACCGATACCCCCTTCCCCTAATGTCTACTGCCTTCGAACTCCTTCAGGGGGCCAGCACCTTCACCAAGCTCGATCTGCGCAACGCCTATCACCTTGTCCGCATCCGGGAAGGGGATGAATGGAAAACGGCCTTCAACACACCAACTGGACATTATGAATACCTGGTGGTCCCCTTTGGACTTAACAATGCCCCCGGAGTGTTTCAGGCCTTAATTAACGACGTTCTTCCGTATTCGTCTATCTAGACGATATCCTGATCTTCTCTCACAACCCAGAAGAACACCAACATCACGTCAGGCAGGTGCTGCAGAGGCTGCTGGAGAACAACTTGTTCATCAAGGCGGAGAAGTGCGAGTTCCACACCACATCTACCACATTCCTCGGATTCACCATCAGCCCCAAGGGCATCGAGATGGAACCTGCTAAGCTCCAAGCAGTCACTAGGTGGCCCACCCCCACCTCTCGGCATGAACTCCAGAGATTCCTAGGCTTTGCTAATTTTTATCGTCGGTTCATCCGAGGCTACAGCTCCATCGCCGCCCCTCTAACAGCCCTGACCTCTACCAAGACCCATTTCTGCTGGAACCAAGAATCTGAGAAAGCCTTCAGCGAGCTGAAGAAACGGTTCACCTCCGCCCCTATCCTCACCATCCCAGATCCGTCACAGCAGTTCATCGTGGAGGTCGACGCCTCCAGCACCGGAGTAGGAGGCATCCTCTCACAAAGATCCAACCGGGATAATAAGCTGCACCCCTGCTCCTTCTTCTCCCACCGCCTAACCCCTGCTGAGAGCAATTACGGCATCGGAGATCGTGAACTCTTAGCCATCAAGTTAGCACTGGAGGAATGGAGACACTGGCTAGAGGGAACGGAGGTCCCATTCCTAGTTTGGACCGATCACAAGAACCTCGAATACCTACGAAGCGCCAAGAGGCTCAATTCTCGTCAGGCCCGGTGGTCCCTGTTCTTCGCGAGGTTCAACTTCACCCTCTCCTACCGACCAGGCTCTAAGAACACCAAGCCGGACGCCCTCTCAAGAGTATTTACAACCACCCAAGACCCTGCCTCATGTGAGACGATTCTGCCACCCCCCTGCCTGCTCGCCGTGGCCGAGCTCGACATCGAAACTAGTGTCAAGCAAGCCCTATCCCATGGACCAAGCCCAAGCAATGTGCCTCCGAACCGCCTCTTCGTTCCCCTCAACCTGCGTTCCCAAGTCCTGGAGTGGGCCCACAGTTCTAAACTCTCTTGCCACCCAGGCTCCGCCAGAACTCTGGCACTAGCCCAGCAGCGGTTTTGGTGGCCCACCCTCAAGGAGGACACCTCTCACTTTGTTGCAGCGTGCAATGTTTGCATAAGATCTAAGCATGTCAACACGGCCCCGGCTGGCCTCCTCAGACCCCTGCCCATCCCTCATCGCCCCTGGTCCAACATCGCCCTGGACTTTGTCACCGGACTACCCCCCTCCACCGGCCACACCTGCATCATGACCGTGGTTGATCGGTTCTCTAAAGCGGCTCACTTCATCCCCCTACCAAAACTCCCGTCCGCCAAGGAGACTGCAGAACTTATGATTAATCATGTATTTAAGCTCCACGGCCTGCCTAAGGACATCGTGTCTGATCGGGGCCCACAGTTCACCTCTCAGTTCTGGAAGGCATTTTGTAAGCTCATCGGAGCCACCCCAAGCCTGTCATCAGGTTTCCATCCTCAATCCAATGGGCACACGGAGAGGAAGAACCAGGCTCTCGAGGTCGCCCTGAGATGCATGACCTACCGGGATGTCACCTCGTGGAGCAGATTCCTGCCCTGGGTCGAATACGCCCACAACTCTCTAGTCTCTTCATCTACTGGGCTGTCCCCCTTCCAGTGCTGCCTGGGTTACCAACCACCCTTGTTCCCCTCTCAGGAAGAGGAGGTCAGCGTCCCCTCTGCCCAAGCCTTCATTCGCCGCTGCAGGAGGACCTGGACTCAGGCCAGAAGGACGCTGCTACGACAAGGCAGAACTTACAAGGAGCAAGCAGACCGCAGACGCTCTCAGGCCCCCAAGTACAGGATAGGGCAGAGAGTCATGCTCTCCACCAGAGATCTCCCTCTTAAGACCCTGTCCCGCAAACTCTCACCCCGTTACATCGGCCCGTTCACCATAACCAAGATTGTCAATCCCTGTGCGGTCAAACTTTTGCTTCCCTCTACGATGCGGCGAATAAATCCCACATTCCACGTGTCCCAGCTACGTCGCCTCATCTCATGCCCATTAAGTACTGAAATTAAGGGCCTGAAATACTTGTTTTAAACAAAATTGTGTAAAATGATAATAATAAATTAATAAATAAAATACAGCATTCGTTTCGAAATAAAATACAGCAGAAAATACATTAAACAAACTGTAGAATAAACTTTAAAACTTAATAGCCCTCTGAAGCAGTGAAGTTGCAACATTCAAATCAGCCCTTTGGACTAGTGCACTTAAAAGTATGCCACTGAAACCTTAACGCATTAAAACATTTTAAGATGAACATGTAAAGACTTGTAGTCAAGCCCTATCAAATGTTTTAAGATGATAACTTCATCTTTAAAGCTTGCACTTTTGGTGATAGCTTAATCCTTTGGTGATTCCTTTCCTTCAAGGATTATGGACACACCAACTGGTTCTTCCCCTTCACCTGCATGGGCGACAAGCATTTTAAGAATGTGCAAACTGGCATCACTTCGTCTGTCCTCCTGCATAAAATTTACAAGAAAACAAATAAAGAATTATTTTGAGAAACAAAAAAATCTGAATTGCTTCTAAAAATAATTGATAATAAAAAATGACCATCACTTCTGATTGTTAAAAGGGCACTGGTGGCTCAGTGGTAGGTATTTCGCCTGCCATGCGGAAGGCCCGGGTTCGATTCCAGCCAGTGCCCACACCCCAGCCACTGGATACAGTGCCGGTCCCAAGCCCGGATAAAATGGGAGGGTTGCGTCAGGAAGGGCATCCGGCGTAAAACCTGTGCCAAGTTGTAGTGCGGACTGGATATTCCGCTGTGGCGACCCCTTGCCGGGAGCAGCCGAAAGACCAACAACAACAACTTCTGATTGTTAAACTTGGGTTAAATTGCTTTAGCAATAATCTTGCATCAGTAAAACATTGTAAAACATGGCATGAGATGGCTACTCCATAGATTACTCTGCACCGTTACAGTGTCAGGAAATCCTATGATGAATGCTGAGTTTGTATTTAAAGGGTTAGTCCAAACATGAATATTCTTTCAATAATTAATTTCTTATTATAATTAATAAGAAAACAATGCTTTTCCAGGCAATCATCAAAGAGATCCTCTTCAGAAAGCGAGAATCACATTCAAAACAGAAAGGTAATCTTACCTCGAACACGACAAACTCCAGCTCCAGCCACGCCGTGTAGTACCTCCGTGATGATTCCCAACCGACTGATCCACAGCATGGGTACATTGTCTCCAAACATGCATGCGCAGTTCATGTCTGTACTTTTATCCATAAATCTGCTCATATCTGCATACGCGTTTATCAGCCTTTTGATCAAAAAGCTGCACACGCAACTCACTTTCACTTTACACAAGGCAGTGCTTATTGTTTAGTGTATATTTAAAGGGCATAAATACAATAAAGTTTTAGGCTAACATAACAAACATCTTTGTAGTCTTTTTGCACACACGCGCGGGTGCGTTACAATAAGAATAATAACAATAATAAATTCGGAGCACTACTACTGTACTACTACTACTACTACTACTACTACTAATAATAATAATAATACTGAATCATACTGAATAGTATCATCATTTAAGGAGAGAAGAAAATGAAGAATAAATACATATCAGTTTGAGCTTGACACATTTATGAGCTCTGTCGCTTGCTGTCAATGGGCGCCTAAGAGAAACAACACATTTTCGGCTTCAGTAGACACACAATACTTCAGAGTGAAACACGACTGCCCCCTACAGGTAATGAAGGACATTTTCACAGCTTCTCGCGGGATCCCTTTTCTGAAAACGTGCGTTTTTACAGGCCAGATCTGTAATAACCTGGTCATTCAATACATTCATATCATCAGGTCAGGTCATCAGACTTAATTTTATTGCCACATAATGTTAACTAATTGACCAACTGAAGCAGTACAGAATATGTAGACCTAAGCAACTGAAGCTGAAGATCATAACACTGCCTCCTGAGGCTTGTATAGTGAGCACTATGTATGATGGGTACAGCACTTGATGTCCTTCCCTTGATACCCTGATACCCCCATCACTCTGGAATAGGGTCTATTTGAACTCTACTTTTATTTTCCATTGCTCGAATAAACAATCTTTATGTTCCCTAACAAATTGGAGCCTTTTTCTGATTAGTCTTTCAAACAAGTGTTTCTTCTTATGGGCACATTGTTCCACAATTTTGATGGATCAATCTCCTTCTATCTTTTGATAATGTGCTAAAGGGTTCATTTCACTCAATTCCCATTAAAAAAAAAATCTCCTTATTTGTTTACTTTGCTTGATGCAGCCCAATAGTGTGACCTTTCTGCAATGGCCAATTTTTTTTTTGGCAGTGTATATCACCAGATGCTCTTTTTTCTCTCTTACAGTTAGACAGATAAAAAATGCGTAATACATTTGTCATAATACCTAATCAGATGGGACCAACTCTCCTGTCCTTGAATTTCACAAACATTGCTGTTATTACTTCTTCATATGCAGTCATGTTGAAAAGTTAGTACTCTCTTTTTCTTTTTAATTCTATGTGTTTTTGTGTAAAAGCATAATAAAAATCACCTGATTATAGTGGGTCTTAGTTTTGGGCAAACACAACCTCAGATGAATAATAACATACTGTATAATTTTTTTCACCATGCCATAATTTATTTAATGTGGTCTATTTGAATCCACAACTACAGACATCATTACCTGTGCCATCAGAATGATGTTATGCTAATGACTGTACTATAAGTATAAAAAATTTAAACATACTAATAGATAAAGGACTTATAAGATCTAAAGGACATATAAACAAGGCTTTGGTTTATCTGTTTTATTTTTCCTCTTTGCAATTGTAAAAAGAATAAATCGATGCATAGCAGTAACTGTATTTACATAGACAATATTTCTTCACTGTTCCAATAAGATGTGCGCTCACATGCTCAAAGTATTTAATTAGAATAGAACTTTTTGACAATCCGAAAGTGCTTTTGGTTCTACAGTACATAGCATTTAATCTGCCAGGAATATAACAGAAGAAGTAGATATTTTAGCTTGAGGTTAGGTCAGACGTTCCAGCTTTTCTATCAAATCCTGCCTTCTGCAGTATGATTGGTTAAAAGAATGTATTCCCATCTGATTGAGTTCAGCTTTAATGAAATGTGAGTGAAATGTGAGAGATTTGTTCTTACACAGTTTATCAACCCAGAATGGGAACATGAAATAATGTTTATTCTTTCAACAAGAGGGAAAGGATCTAGTCAAGTGTTTACTTGGCTAATATTTTTCTGTTGAATGTACAGTATGATCTAATATTTACATCACCACTTATAATGTTCCCAGTTACTTTTGACCGTGATAATTTTATTTCATTATAAATCCACAATAATACATACTGTATATTATCACATAATGTGGTATAAGATCTTTTTAACAACTTCGGCTCTTTTGAACCTTATAAGTTTTGAACTTGCATTTGCTGTGTATTTCCTGCAGGCCTGATTTACTGTATCTGAGCTCAAACTACTGGTTGTTTTGGGGAAAAAACATTAAATAGATATTATTTTGACTATAACAAATACTAATATCAAATCGATTGTACTACTGTAACTATCACAGAGAACTTCACTGAAATTTTTACCAAAATCACTTTTTTGAAACAAATTAAAAAAATTTTAACTGTGGCACAAAATAACAACTTTTGTATTCCTGGTCAAAACTGACCGATATGATTTATTATTGAAAACAAAAGCCCAAATGTACACATGGCTTAACTACTGTATATTACAAATATAATGCTTAACCCATATACAGTATAAACATATTTATAATTTTAAAAGTAGCCCTGCTGTCATTTCTAGGACCCCCTCACTTCCCCTGATTTTTCTTAGGAACACAATCAGGCGGTTTGCCTGAGTACACTTGCATGTTCCAGGCATAATGTCTTTGCATCACATGCTGCCCATATTTTTATGGCATACTTAGTTAGATGGTTTGTTTGGCATATACTGTTTAAATGGTCACTGTCCCCTAGAACTGATGAGATACGCATCAACAGTGATGTCAGGACCTGGTTTGTAAATGAGTGGCAGGTGCTCCACCCACTTTTGCCAAACTTCCCAGCCTGTCTCGTTGACTTTAGGCTGCTTTTGTGTGGTCGTCATCAAAGTGAATCTACAAGACATTGTTGTATGAAAGATTGTCTGACCAGTGTCCACGTCCCATAAGCTGGATGCAGATCTGTAGACACCACACAAAATCAACATACCCATGTAGGGAGGCTTCAATATACTGTACGGGTCTACTTCTTTCCAGGTCTTTCCATAAACCTTTCGCCACTCCAGGTTTGTCATGTTCATGACAATGGCTACAATGGAGTCTCTGAGGGAAAGTTGAAAACAGGACATGCCATCATCTCGGAATATACAGTGGTGTGAAAAACTATTTGCCCCCCTCCTGATTTCTTATTCTTTTGCATGTTTGTCACACAAAATGTTTCTGATCATCAAACACATTTAACTATTAGTAAAAGATAACACATGTAAACACAAAATGCAGTTTTTAAATGAGGGGTTTTATTATTTAGGGAGAAAAAAAAATCCAAACCTACATGGCCCTGTGTGAAAAAGTAATTGCCCCCTGAACCTAATAACTGGTTGGGCCACCCTTAGCAGCAATAACTGCAATCAAGCGTTTGCGATAACTTGCAACAAGTCTTTTACGGCGCTCTGGAGGAATTTTGGCCCACTTATCTTTGCAGAATTGTTGTAATTCAGCTTTATTTGAGGGTTTTCTAGCATGAACCGCCTTTTTAAGGTCATGCCACAACATCTCAATAGGATTCAGGTCAGGACTTTGACTAGGCCACTCCAAAGTCTTCATTTTGTTTTTCTTCAGCCCTTCAGAGGTGGATTTGCAGGTGTGTTTTGGGTCATTGTCCTGCTGCAGCACCCAAGATCGATTCAGCTTGAGTTGACGAACAGATGGCCGGACATTCTCCTTCAGGATTTTTTGGTAGACAGTAGAATTCATGGTTCCATCTATCACAGCAAACCTTCCAGGTCCTGAAGCAGCAAAACAACCCCAGACCATCACACTACCACCACCATATTTTACTGATGGTATGATGTTCTTTTTCTGAAATGCTGTGTTACTTTTACGCCAGATGTAACGGGACACGCACCTTCCAAAAAGTTCAACTTTTGTCTCGTCGGTCCACAAGGTATTTTCCCAAAAGTCTTGGCAATCATTGAGATGTTTTTTTAGCAAAATTGAGACAAGCCTTAATGTTCTTTTTGCTTAAAAGTGGTTTGCGCCTTGGAAATCTGCCATGCAGGCCGTTTTTGCCCAGTCTCTTTCTTATGGTGGAGTCGTGAACACTGACCTTAATTGAGGCAAGTGAGGCCTGCAGTTCTTTAGATGTTGTCCTGGGGTCTTTTGTGGCCTCTCGGATGAGTTGTCTCTGCGCTCTTGGGGTAATTTTGGTCGGCCGGCCACTCCTGGGAAGGTTCACCACTGTTCCATGTTTTTGCCATTTGTGGATAATGGCTCTCACTGTGGTTCGCTGGAGTCCCAAAGCTTTAGAAATGGCTTTATAACCTTTACCAGACTGATAGATCTCAATTACTTTTGTTCTCATTTGTTCCTGAATTTCTTTGGATCTTGGCATGATGTCTAGCTTTTGAGGTGCTTTTGGTCTACTTCTCTGTGTCAGGTAGCTCCTATTTAAGTGATTTCTTGATTGAAACATGTGTGGCAGTAATCAGGTCTGGGGGTGACTACAGAAATTGAACTCAGGTGTGATAAACCACAGTTAAGTAATTTTTTAACAAGGGGGGGCAATCACTTTTTCACACAGGGCCATGTAGATTTGGAGTTTTTTTCTCCCTTAATAACGTAAACTTTCATTTAAAAACTGCATTTTGTGTTCAATTGTGTAATCTTTGACTAATAGTTAATGGTTTTTGATGATCAGAAACATTTAAATGTGACAAACATGCAAAAGAATAAGAAATCAGGAAGGGGCCAAATAGTTTTTCACACCACTGTAGTATATCGGGTTAGGGTTAGGACTTGGGTCCATTTTTGGATAAAAGGAGACCACAACTTCAGCTGGATCTTCCACCTCATCAGTGTCAGAGTCTTCCTTCTCTGGTTATACTCAATAAGTTATCCTCAACCTCTCACTCTTCCTTTTCTAAACCCTCCTCACTTCTCTACTACTGATCACTGGCATTTTCAAATATAATTCCATAGCTTCACGTGAAGTATACCCCTTTGCCTGAACTGTGGATAAGGCCTCAAAAAGCTGTATACACCAGAGCTGCAAGAAACATTGTATGATTAAAACAATGTTGCAGTTTTGTATTTCAACAGGTGTGGTCCCTGTGGGGTAAAAATTATATTGTCAATAGGTTTCTGTGCAGGTTGCCATAGTAGTCAAAAGGGGCATTAGAAGTGTGTGTGTGTGTGTGTGTGTGTGTGTGTGTGTGTGTGTCTGCTCAAAGACACCTGTTTAGGTATGGAACAGGAGTGTAGAAATGTGCTTGAAGTAATTGTAGTCTCACCTATTCATTTACAGTGACCAGTCATTTTAGACACATGAGTGTTTAAAAGTTCAAATATCAAACTTTTATATAAATATTTCTAATGTATTTTATCTGTTCAAATGCTATGTGTGAACAAAGTCATTGAACCTCATGAGAAACTTTAAATTTACTTTTGAAAATTTACTGCACTTTTAAAGAGAGGAAACTTGTAAATTAGTCTGATTGACTGGAACACAACATGAGGGTTAAAAAATTATTTTGATAGGGCCAGATCAGGTCTGAATGTGCTACCTTGTGTTTACATAATGCTATTTCTGATTGGATATTATATAGATTATTAGTGGAATTTTATTATATTTATTAGTGGAATTTTCATGCATAAACTGAGTGACTTAAACAAATTTGACCAATTTAGAGCCTTATTCAAAAAGAATCATGTACAAAAACAAACAAAAATCTGACTTCTAAAAGGCCTATGACATTTTTAGAAGGAATGCAAAAAACACTAAAAACAGTCAAAAAAAATATCTATATACAGTTAAACCTTGGATTGCAAGCATAATTCGTTCCAGAAGCATGCTTGTATATCAAAGTGAATTGGATAAATAAAAATAATGAAAATTCATTCCACAACTCAAAAATATAAAGTAAAATAAAACAAATTAACCTGCACTTTATCTTTAAAAAAAAAAAAAAAGACAGAGCAGTGTTTTTGTTTGTGTGTGTGTGTTTGTGCGAGCCTGTGTGCGTATGTGTGTGCGCGCCCGTGTCTGTGTGTGTTTATGTGAAGCTGAAGTAAGACGAGAGGAGGGATTGGGCTACAAAATCACTGAGAGACAAAATCTGACAGAGAGACTATGGATCTTTAACAAGTCGCTAATGACACTTGCTTTTGCTTTACGTGCGCGCACACACACGTGGTCACAATGTTATAATATATAGCACAAGCACTCACGGATGTTGGCTATACGAATGAGAGATGATTACCCACAATCCCAGTCGGTCGTTTATTAAGCAAACAGTTATTACAAAATTTGGCTCATCCTGCAGAACGCTTGCAGACCAAGTTACTCACAATCTAAGGATCCACTGTGTCTATATGTCTCACAGGCTGTGGTGTTCTAGAATTTCTAATATTCTTCCTAAAAGTGTGTTAGTGGTGTTAATGTATAATTTGTTCTTTTACACTTTAATACCAGATTTTGTATGTGCAAATGATGGACTTGCATGAATTTATAGTATTACAAATTCCAACAGTCTTAATAAACATAATCTAAAGAATTCGTTAATCACAAACTTTCTAAAATGCTTTTATTTTGTTACGTAGGCATGGGCATGCATCAGCACGTCACTCCCCCCAAACAACGCAGCAATTAGCTTTTTTTTTTCATCTACATGAAGTCGTTTATATAAAACTAGCATCTCCCTTCTACAACATTTGTGGAAATTTGAAGCTGACATATGTCTTTTTCATTTTTAATATTAATTTAATAACAAACATTTATTTGGAAATAAACGTTTTGGAAAGAAAACCATCTACTGTTTGTGTACATAGTTTTGTCTGTGTTGCTACAATATAATTTAATAAAACACAAAGATTGACGTCATTGACACTGCCGTCGACCCCTAAGGTTTACTGTAAGTCCACTGTATAGACATAATGCATGTCTGCACCTATTTATTTTATTATTATGCTATTGTATACAGATTTCCAACCTGCCACAATGCTGTTAGTGTGTTATACATATGAACACAACTTTTGATAATGCATTAATTAAAATGCAACCCCTTTTTATCATTTGTTCTGCTCAGTGGCATGGTTCAACCCATGCTAATTGTCACAAAGATATTTTAAGCCATGGTTTTTGTGTATGTGCCATGATCAGAAAAATAGCCCATATCATTTTTAATGCACTTCTGACACATTTTCTTAGTCTTAGTCCACAAAATAATTCATTGCAGTATCTGAAGAATATACAGTCATAAATATTAATATGGTGGTTGATCTGACAAAATAGAAATATGCTATAGTGTAAATTATGAGAATAGGTGTTTACACTAAAGGGTCTCAACTAACGTAAAGTGCTGGTTGTCTGATATCCTTCCCAGCTTAATTACTTTAGCAGTTACTGTGATAGTATCAAATACACTTGCAATATTTGATGCACTATGCATATATCAATAAAAGATCCCAAGAAAAGAAACAGAAAACCTTTCCCACATTCCCTTGCAGCTCTTGCCTTGTTTCCATGGCAACAAAAGAGGGAGATAACGAATGATTTGTTGGCTTTGAAGTCTCCAAATGCACTAATAAATATAGGAAGGATACGCACAGGTATGAAGAGCTTGCTGAGAACTAAAGCACCAAATCTGTCCTTTTTTAAATTTAATTTTAGATTTTTTTTTAAACCTTCAGTCAAAATGCAGGCAATAGCTGGTTTGTTAGATGCATAACACTTAAATTCCCAATTATTGAAGTTTTTTTTTTCATAGGTATATACCACTGTACACTTTTACTGGAGTGTGTAGTAAATCTATTCCTTTGTAGCTCGTCTGTTGCACAGTGAGTGTGCAGAATCATGAAAAGCTATGGTGCTGGTGACGTAGCAACACTGTGACCTAAATGTACTACTGTAAATTGTGTATGTATATAACCACTTGCAAACTTGATCAAATCTGCAAAACAAGCACCCTTGTTAACTGCTGAGAATTGCATCATATTTGCTGGCTCTTTTTGTATATTTACTTAATGAGGTTTGATTATGGTTTTCATAAGCAGTAAACCAGATGCTTAGTTAGGTCTCCTTTTGCATGAATTGCTGCATCAATATGGCATAATACAGGGGTGATTATCCTGTGGCACTAAGGTGTTATTAAAGATCAGGTTGCTTTGATAGCAGCCCTCAGCTTGTCTGTATTGTTGGGCTGGGTTAGGTGTTTCTCATCTTCCTCTTGACAATAGCCCATATATTCTCTGTGGGGTTCAGGTTAGTAATATTATTGTCAGCAAATCAGTCAGTTGTAGTTTTGTTCAGGTGCTAAGTCTTGGTGGAAAAGGGAAATCAGTTTTTTTCATCTGAAAAGAGGACATTGGACTACAGAGCAATGGTCAAGTTATTTTCACCTTGAGCCGAAGCAATATGCTTCTGACATTGTTTCTGGAGTGGCTTACTACTAGGAATGCAACAATAGTAGACAATCTCCGAAAGACATCTGTGCAAGGTGGCTCTCCATGCACTGACTCCAGCCTCACTCCACCCTCTTGTGAACTTCTCAAAAGTTTTTGAATCGGCTTTGCTTGACAGTCTTCTTAAGGATGGTGTCATCCCTGTTGCTTGTGGACCTTTGCCTAACACACTTTTCCTATCCAGTCATTCATTCCATGAATATGCTTCAATACAGCACTCTACAAGAATCCATCCAGTTATGATTTATGTGGCTTATTCCTGTCACGAACTCACGCACACACCACGTTCAAAGTCTACTTTCATCCCTTGACATTTCCTTTCCCATGCTGTCATGCTTCTCACCACGCGGTCATGTTTTCCAACGCTGTCATCTCTCCTTACACGCCCCTGGACCGCCCTGCCTGCACACCCGCTGCTCATCTGGCACTGATTTCTTCCAGCTTATAAGGATTATATATCTCGTTACTGGATTATTGTGTGTTTTCTCGCTGCAATATTCCCGCGTTTTGTTTCATGGTTTTCACATTGTCGACCTCGCTTTGTTTCCTCGCTTTCCCGATTCTCATCTCTTGATTTGGATTAGTTGCTTTTCTCTGATTTAACGGCTTTGAACTCTCGCTATCTGGGATGCTCATGACCCAAGTCAGCTTTGAGGTGACAGCTTTGAGGTGTTCTCCCAGGAGATGAAGAGGGTTTTTTTCATCCCATGTCGGGAGGAAGGCTGGGAGGGTTGTTAAAGCTTCGTCAAGGATCATGCTCTGCTTACAATTACGCCATTGAATTTTCAGATCCTTGCCGTAAAAAGTAATCTGACGTCTTCCTTGAGGGCTTATCAGAAGCAGTCAAAGATGAAGAGGTCTCTCAGCAGCTACCCACCGACCTTAACGGACTCATGGATCTCGCTGGTCGGGTCGACTCGCACCTCCGTTCGAGGTGAACTTTCAGGAGATTGCCTCCCGCTAGGAGACCATCTGCCCTCAGGACAGCTCACAGGTCCCTTCCTCCAAGATAGTCTGATCCGGAGGAGCCAAAGCAGTTAGACAGGACTCGAATATCCGAGGAGAAGAAGCGGCACCAGGAGAGGTGCCGCTTCTTCTTCCTGCTAAGTTGATCATTGGCAGGCCAAGCTCACCAGATTCAGGCACTCATCGACTCCGGTTCTGACTGTAACCTGATCAGCGCTTCTACAGCTAGGGCGCTAAAAGCCCCTTGTGTTCCAGTGGAACCTCTGCTCTCGGTTCAGGCCCTAGATGTAAGTCCTCTGCCAGCCATCACATGGTAAACCCTTCCACTTACACTACGAATTTAAGGGAACCACTCTGAGGAGATCTGTCTGTTGGCTATTGAGAAATCCCATGCTGCTGTAGTTCTCAGCCTTCACTGGCTAGTGTTTCATGGCCCACAGGTTGACAGGGCTAAGCATTCCATCACAGGCTGGAGTCCTTCATGTTCCAGGTCTTGTCTTCTCTCAGCGCTCCCTTACCCCCTTCACTTCGGCTATGCCTGATGAACCTCCGGATATCTCCAATATTATAATACCACGATCTCAAACTGGTTTTCAACAAGACTCGGGCCACGTCACTTCCTCCTCATCGACCATATGACTGTCCCATAGACCTCCTTCCAGTTACCTCTCCTCCCTCTCTACTCTTTGACACGCCAAGAGCAAGAAGCCACGAACGAGTACATAACGGGGGCTATCGCTGCTGGTATCTTGTCTCTGTCCTCCTTTTTCTGTGTCAAAAAAAGACAGGTCCCTTCGTCCATAAATTGATTACAGAGGGCTTAACGAGATACAGTAACAGTCATGAACCACTATCCCTTACTGCTCATGTCTACAGCCTTTGAGCTTCTCCAAGGAGCCACCCTCTTCACTAAATTAGACTCGCGCAAAGCATATCATCTCGCCTGAATTAGGGAGGATGATGAGTGGAAGACCGCCTTCAACACCCCAACCGGGCATTATGAATATTTTATTTTTTTCCCGTTCTGACTCTCCAATGCCCCTGCTGTCTTCCAGAGCCTAATAAACGATGTACTCAGAGACTTTGTGAATTTGTCTTTATGTATTTGTCTATTAGACTTTATGTGTTTGTCTATCTGTACGACATTTAGATTTTTTCTCATGACCTGGAGGCGCCATGTTCGGCAATTGTTACAGACACTTTAGTGTACAGTGGGAGCCACACCAAATAGCCGCGACAGTGTGGCTGAAGTGTGAATGGCGTGTGAATGGCCTTTGCACGCCGTAATCCCCCCTCCCTTTTCTGGCCGAAAGGCGTGTCAAGATTTCACAGTAAACACGCCCATTCAAGCCCAATTTATTCATTTACCTGGTGCCACCACTAGATGGCGCTTCGTTCTCAAGAACACGTTAAAACAAGCCAGCTGCGCTGAGTTGCAATCACGTGATTTTAACAACCCGCCTCCACCCCCGCCGAACTGACGCTACTAAACTACAGAGATGAAGATGGCGGCTTAACGGACTATTCGTGGTAAGTGATATTTTATTTTATAAAATGTGTTTGGGGTAGTTTACAGTTTATTTCCCAGTTTAGTTTTTTATTGGCCGTTTTAAATATCACTGGCAGCAGCAGCAGCGGTCAGATGTGACTTTAGAGAACTTAATGTTCTGTTTACCAAGTCTGGAGTTAATATTACAGCTTACTGTCAGTGTCACACACTCACAATGTCACTCCACTTTAACTCAAAAACATGCTCAAGCTTCGACAATACTATTAATGTCCTTATTACAAGAGCTGCACTACCCGATGAAGAGTGTTTGTGTTCTCTGTAAATACTGAGAGAATCTCACCGCGTGTTGTCTGGATAAATTCAGCGCTTATTTATTCTCTGGTTAAGAGTTAATCTGCAGGTTATTTCTGTGACTGTAATATAATGTGATGCAGTTGATGAGGGACACAGACTGAGGGGAGCTGTACAGGAGCTAGTAACGCTCATAACCCGGTTTATATTTTACACACTTTGTCCGGGACTTTCTGCGGTAGCGCGAGCGCTTAGTTAACGAGCTGAATAACAACACAGAAGTGTTTATCAGTTAAGGGGGGGGGGTGCGTGGGGGGAGGGGTGTGTGTGTGTGTGTG
This sequence comes from Channallabes apus, assembly GCA_030522415.1. NCBI lineage: Eukaryota > Metazoa > Chordata > Actinopteri > Siluriformes > Clariidae > Channallabes > Channallabes apus. The sequence continues at coordinate 38,700,386 of CM060107.1, read as the reverse complement.
AGGGGCTTCAGTAAGTTATAGTTTGGCTTCAGGGATGAACTAATGCTCATATACGAGTGTTATATCGCTTAACTTATTTGTATGAGAAGCGCATTAAGTAAAGTCTGGGTTAATTTAATGCAGACGATAATACAGACAGTCAGTAGTTAACACTAACACTGTTCACTGGTTAACACTAACACTGTTCACTGGTTAACACTAACACTGTTCACTGGTTAACACTGTTCACTGTTCACTGGTTAACACTAACACTGTTCACTGGTTAACATTAGCACAGGCAGTTTATTTACATTACAGAATCCCCAAAACAGTATTTTACACACTCTGTGGTAAATAGGTTTATTAATATATATTATTTTTATTAGAACTAGATGTTCTGAGAAGTTTATTTATCTTTGTCTTGACTAAATTCTCCTGTTGTCTTTAAGCAGAGCTCCGCTGTGGAGGATTGGGGGGTCAGACGGCTGACGGCTGGACTTTTGGAGCTACAGGACTGGAGGAGCCTGAACAAGCTGTTGAGGGAGCTGTAGGAGGGATGACGTCACAGTCCGACAGCTTTAGAATGATGTTTGATCTGGTCTACTGTATATTCTGAACATAGAACTGCAAAATGTCTGATACAGTACTTTGGGGGAAACAAAGACTTCAACTGTTCCATGTTTAATAGTTTTGATATTTGAAAAATTAATATTTTAATGTAAAATGACTATAGATAGAGACTTATAAGCAGCTGGTGTATCCGGGTAGTTTAATGAACTTTAAGCAAAAAGACAACATGTATTCATCTGTTTTATATAAATTACTGTTTTAACTTTGACTAGTTTTGGAAGAATAAATTGAATTGTTAAAGTCATGTTTTGCGTGTTTTAATTTTGGGGGATTGTTTGGGTATTTAAAAATTGTTTAGTTGAACCAACAACTTCAATGGGCAAAAAATGGGACACAACTTTGTTTTAAATAGTCAAAGAGTTGGGCTGAAAATAATAATAATAATACTTATTGATCATAGAAACAAATGAAACCAGTTAAACACTTGATTATATGTATTTGTGTTTGTGATTGTGACCCATAATAATTTTTTCTCAGTATAAATAAATGTTTTGGGTTTTAAGAACTCCAAAAGAGCAACGACAAACTTGGTATTCTCCATTGAGGTTTCTCACCTTCCACTCCTGAGTATGACATGGTGTTAATTGCTCTGTGTGTGTGTTTTTGGCGGGGGGATGGGTGTGTGTGCGTTTTCGGCTGTTCAGCAGTTCTAAACACAAGCACAGTTTTTGTCCTTAACTAAAATACTTCAATACGTTAATAATGAATTTATTTTGCTGAATAAGGTAATAAGCGATATTTAAACCAAACCAGTAAGTTAAGTAAGTGTTCCATACATTAAAGTACTGTGTATAACCAAGTGCCCTAGCAAACACAGTTACAGTTTACAGTACAAACAGAGTGTGTGCGCTGGGGGGATTGGAAGGTGAGTGAGAATACTCATTTACAAGACAAAAGACGGTCAGAGGCAGCGCCGTTCTAGACCAGACAACACGGGGTGGGGGGAGGGGGGCATCATGTTCGAGCACTGTTTTTACCTGGCCTTACTGTATAGTAACAGTATTGTATTTGCTGAATTGTGTTGAGGCACGCAAACCCCCTGACCACAATAAGGTGGCAATCCCTCAGGGGGAAACTAAAAAAAAAAAAAAATATATATATATATATATATATATATATATATATATATATATATATATATATATAAAATTATATAATAAAATATCCTTAATCCAGATTTTATCAATCAATGACATAACATTTATCTAAGCTGGATGGTAAAATTCTCAAAAACGTTTAACCTAAAGTAAGACTTAACACACTATAACTAAAATATTTACAAAACTGAAAGGTTGTCTTATGAATAATAAAAAATACAAACTAAATTAAAACAGATGGGCTATTGAACAGATCATAATATGTTTTATGTTTTCTGATTATAAATGATAGATGGGTTGATTTTAGAAAGGCTAAATGAAATAGCTAGTTTTTGGTCATGTCAGTCCAGTAACTATACTATGTAAAAGTAATTATAATATGAATTAATTAAGGGCAGGACCTAACCTAATGTTAATAATTTACACCATGATAACATTAGTATTCGTGTTTTTGTATATATTTTTAAATGTTCAAATGAACGTTTCAGAGTATATAATTTGTCGTGTCATCTGTGATTGAGACCCATGAGTTAAACTGAAATATTTTTTATAGGTAGTAAGCCAGGTTTTAGTAACCTTGGATAAATCAGCATGAAAGCCCTCTCTCGCGCACGCGCTCTCACGCTATCTCTCGCACTCACACACACACACACACTGTGCACACACAGACACACACAAATAATACATGAAATCGCGTAAAACCAAATGAAACTAGGGTAAAAAATATGAGCAGTAAAATACAGTAGTATCCTGTAGGTGATTCCTGTCCTGTGATAACAGGCACTAGCACTCTAGAACTGTTTACTTCTGTTAGTTTTGTTTTCAAGTGTGAATGTTTATGGGGATTAAATCTGTCTCTGCTGCTGCATCTATACACCGTTGTGATAAGTGATTTGTGCCCCATCAGATCTTTAATGTGGGACATTATGCTGGTTAAATGACTAAAGACACACTGATCCGTATGGACAGATATTTCTTCCAGATATTATGCGCCATTAATCAATTTGTTATGCCAATTTGACTTTCAGCGAAAACATCAAAAATATAACGAAAACAAACCAAAGCAGAAGTTACATTTTAAGCTTTACTTTCAAATTCAAATTTTATTTGTCACATACACAGTGCGATATGCAGTAAAATGCTTTGGGTGCTTTAGGTGAGACTCGAACTCGGCATTGCTTCACCTGGACCGCTTTATAAGTGTCACGCGCTAACCGATTGCGCCACGGGAGCCACACGGAAGATGGTCTTGTCAGAGTATCCTCTCTCTCGTGCGCACACACAACACATGAAATTGCGTAAAAACCAACGAAATATAAGCAGTAAAAAAAAAAAATCAGTAAAAATACATTAGTATAACAGGCGCTAACCCTCTGGAACTTTTTTTACTATTGTCTCCAAATGTTTATGGGGATTTAATGTGTCTCTGCTGCCGCATCCATTCACAGTTGTGATAAGTGATTAATGCCCCATCAGATCTTTTGACGGGGGAGCATTATGCATGATTAAATGACTAAAGAAATACTGATCCATATGGGCAGATATTTATTCCAGGTTGCATGCGGCATTAATTGCCTCTTATGCCACTTGTAGACTATCAGTGAAAAAATCAGCAAAAACATCATCAAAAATATAACGAAAACAAACCCAAGCAGACGTTACATTTTGAGCTTTACTTTGCAGCAAAATATTATCTATCAGTATATTAAATGGAACTAGGTAAAATACACAGTAATATAAAATACTGTACATAGCCTGCGTTTTTATTCCGTACCTACAATGATCGGTATAGACAAATTACAGCCGCTACCGTGTCTTTAAGGATCATTTCAGGATGTCTTAAAAATATTTCACTAACTAATTTTATTAATTCATTATTAAATAATAAATAGCATAATCATCATGGGTTGTGTATTGAGTGATTTAACAAATCTGTTTTATTAATCGTTTGTTGTTGTTGTTTTTTCATCTATTTATGAAACTATGTTGACAATACAAGAACTGTCTGTATATTAAAGATACGGTATTGGGCTTCCTGGACACTGCAGTTAACTGTGCCAGTCAATGCTCCATCTGGCGGAATTATACGGCATTGCAACCATCTTTTTAGAAAGCGCATGGGGGCGTTTATGGGGCGGGGCATCGTTAACTGCGTCATCGCGGGGGATCACATTCCATGCACGAAGCCTGCATTAACCCTTCATGGAACTGCCACGGAGCAGTCATGCTCCAGGCGGCTGTTTGACGTGGCTCCCACTGTATGTCAAAGCGGAGAAATGTGAATTTCAAACAACGTCTACCTTCCTAGGTTTTGTCATCTCCCCCTCTGCTGGAGATTGAACCGGCCAAGGTTCAGGCAGTCTCCAACAATTTCTGGGCTTTTCCAAAAGGAAGCGGAGAGAGCCTTCGCCGACCTCAAGAGAAGGTTCACCTCAGCTCCCATACTGATCATCATGTAGGTCAGAGGTGAATCGAATCTTTAACGATTTAGGTTAATTTTATTAAACTGAACAAAATTAATACAGTTATAAATTCATACACTTAATCATCTATTTGTCCAATGTTTAACACAATTTAATGTATCTTACCAATTCTTTTTATCCTGCGGCCGACGATGATAATACAAAACCAAGTTTTTACCAATTTATGAGCAAGGTAACATATGATCTGGGCAAATGTTTAAACTTTAAAATACATGACCAAGACAACAGTTCTTTATAAAGAAACAAAAATTTTTTTAATAATCTACGATACATGAAACTACACTACTTAATCACACACATAACATTCGGGAATTTAAATAAATGTGTTGTGCTTCACTGAATATCCGCCAGATGGCGCATGGAAGGACTTTATCTATAAGCCAGACCAAATGAAGAATTGTTTATAATTACTTAGCCTAAAACAATATTGTTTCCAATGCTGAAGCAAACATGAATTTTATTTTGTTTTACAACAGATCTTTCATAATGAATGTGTGTATATGTGCTTCATATTATTTTCATAATGATGAAATGAGATGCCCAAATTCGTGCTTTAAAATTCGTACTTTTTTTATTTAAAAAAGTAGTTTTTGTAAAGTCTTAACAGGGACAAAACAGTGAAAGACATGACAATGCCTCGGTTTAAATGGTCTTGAAATTAATTTCATTTCCTGATAGTAGGCTATCTGATAGTGTTAAGTATGCGAATGTCCTGATTCATGAATATGCCAACATGTCTTATTTAAAACGTAAAAATGTGTCAACATCATCAGAAGACATGAATGAACAATATATATATTATCATATTAAGTAAATATAATTTTATGAATACGACGTTCTTCTGGCTTTTTATAATAATCATCATATTTGATGTTTGTGTCCAGCATTGAATAATTATTTCATCCATTATTTAACCACGGCTGAAAATAATAGCTGGAATGTGATGTGATTGTGAATTTATGACTGAAATAAAGCTGTTCGTCTTTTGTAAAGTACTTTCACTTTACAAAAGGCAGCGTTTTATCAAAAGGTTTATAAATGCGTGTTGTACGGTATATACAACGTGACAGTGCGCTCAGTAATCCCACTTCACACCTTTCATGTATCTGCTCGGACTTATTAATTAATTTTAAACCCCTCAAAAATGCGTGTGTATACAGCTCAAAACCTCCATCAGTTATTAAAGATGGCGTCTATTTAGAAAAAAAGCTCCAGCAATTTCGGAACTTCAGGAAATCTCCTGGCGCTCTGCACATAACTCCGCGCCAACTCATGTCGGAAAAATTTATAAAGTTTTTATTACTTATAATATTTGTTATATTATATGGCTCAGGACTGCGATTCGGTATTGTGATTCTCCTCTTTAACTTACTACATAGCTCAGCGCTATTCCTATTAATCCTGGTAGCTCAGTGGTAGGTGATTCGCCTGCCATGCGGAAGACCCGGGTTCGATTCCCAGCCAGGGAATCGCTATCAAATATTATATTAGAACATAAATTCATAGGTTTATTATTATCATCAAATATGATATTACTATTATAATGAACCCTAGGCACGTGACAGCCGTCAAGAGCATTAATACAAGATCTTGTATGAAAATAGACGCAGGTTAATTTTTTTAATAGTCTAAATAAAAATCCACCTCTTTAGTGCCTCCTTTTACAATGCGAGACAACATTCAAATGCAAATTATTCACTCTCCCCAAGTGTGAATCAGCTGTTCTTACCTATACATTCAGAGGAACTGTAATGCACCTCTTCACACTTTAAAACCTCTTGAATCTGAGGCTCTTCTGAAGAATTTCAGTGATTAAGGCCTCCTTTTAAATTTGTGTAAATTTAATCTTCTGGATTCTAGATTCTAAAGTTGACATTGTTTGATAACTGCCCACCTCTCGTAAATGAAAGGTGAGAAGAGGCTTTACAGAACGCTGTATTCAGAGAATAGACTAAAACAAAAACATGTTTGCATCAGTATTGGAAACAATATTGTATTAGGCTAACTTTATTAAATATTATATTTTAACAGAAAACAATAGTAGGGTGGTAGGCACGTTATTTTTCATATAACTTAAAACAGCTGAATGAAGTTTAATATACACAATAAATTAACACTAGAAGCGCCGCGCCAGTGTCACCTACTTATAACGCGGTTCAGCGGTCGTTTGACCGCCTATTGTTTTGAATGGGAAGCTGTTGCTGACACACAATGATCGCTAGATGGCACCTTCACTCAAAGCAAATAGTTTAGCTCCAAGATAAACTTGCACTTGGACAATGCACCATTCATTCCCACGTGGATAATCAGCTGTATTTTATTTTTCATATTCAACTGAGAAAACCTACTACAGAATCTTTAAGGGGACAACGGAAGAGAAAAAAATGGCAGAAGAAAAAAAACAAGTCATATTGCATTATAACCCAAAGTTTTTGGCATTACTTTTTTCTGCCGTTTTTTTCTCCTCCTTTGTCCATCTAGGGGCTTCATATTATAACAAAAAGGAAATCTGTACTTAATTTTATATCGTTTTGAGAAAATCCATTAGTTTGTTCATTTTATTTGAAGCTTCTGAAACTTCGGATGTTTTTTTTTTTTTTGGTTAGATTAGTTCTGAACTCGCTTCCGTGAAACTATGACTAAAACAATGTAATGAGCCCTCCTGAGGATATAAAGCTTTATTATTGTGTTTGAATAAATAATCAGATCTACCACAGCAGATAATAAACTATGGTGTGTCATAACTGAAGCAAACACCACGATTATGCCTGGTTTCGTTCGACGGGAACGTGTTTCACTTGGCCGCGGTGTATTATAAACCTGTGGAATGTTTCACTGTTTATGCTCACATAAGAGTAATAAATGCGAGTGAAATGTGAAAATGATGTGTGGCAACTCAATGAGAACTAAACCAAAGATTTCGGTAACTCCACTGAGTGTAACATCTGCATAGTGACACTGAACATCTTCACTTTTCCGTTTACCTCTGAAAAAAAAGCTGTATTTTGTTTTGTTTATGTTTAGAATTTTTATAACAGTAGGAGAAGTACGCGCGAGCACGCACACACATAAACACACACATAGACACACACACACACACACACACACACACACACACACACACACAGACACTCCCCTGAGCCCTCGGGAAACATCCAATCACCGTCGGTATACAAATGAGTCAAGACGTAGCCTAACGTGGTGTCGTGTCGGATTTCAGCGGTCACAGAGTGGGAAGACTTTGAAGAAGCTGCAGTGACAGTAAACAGCTGAACAACTTCACTTTTCCGTTAACCTCTGAGGAAAAAAAGCTGTATTTTGTTTGTTTATATTTAGGATTTTTATAGTAGTAAGAGAGAGTTATAGTTTGGTCTGTACTGTAGTTCGCACCCTTGTAGAGAATAAATAAATGAATAACACCTTCATATACCCTCTCAAGAGAGTGCCATAGTCCATTGTTAGTTTTAATGATTTGGCTGAAACTAATTATCACTACATAAGTACCCTAACACCATTGATCATGAGTTTCAGCTGAACCTAATTCTATACTTGTAACAGAAAATGTAGATGCAGATTCCAAATGTGTATTTATATAATAGATAGATAGATAGATAGATAGATAGATAGATAGATGTGTGTGTAGGCTCTACGCAGGGGCAAGAGAGGGAAGTGCACCCTCAAATGAATGTATGCACATGTTAATATATTCCTAAAATGTATATATTACAAGTTGATAAACTGATCTGCGGTAGCGGAAAAATCCGCTGAAAAAAGGACAGGCTGCAGCGCATGCGCACACACAGACACATTCACACACACACAGACACACCTCCCTTGAGCCCTGCGTCTGTCGGATGTGTGTGTATATAATCAAACATATAAATACAAAATACGTTTCAAATAAAATCGCTATTACTGTACTTGACCCTGAAGTTTAGTTTAGCACACACAAAAAAACAGAAAAGAAATTTCATGGTAGCTAAATCAACATGTACCAGCATGTGTAGTTTATTTACAGAAATTCATTAAAAAATGAATATAGATTGTACAGTACACGGTAAACACGAGAAAGATTACAAAATGAAAAAACAAACAGTGTCTACTTCATAAACAGCTTAGTATGTGCGTCGAGATGCTGAAATCCCTTGCATGTTGCCGCTCCATTTTGTGCTTCCAAGTGGAGAGATATTTGACCGATAGCCTAGAACAAAAGATCTATAGGTGTGATAACAACCCCCTCCGACCGACCGTGCCATCACTCACTGACCACCTCAGAAGTTCCCTCCAATGTATGGCTGCAATACTTGTTTTGCAAGTATTTTTAACACCATTCAAATGCTTACAATTCGTCTAGATTTCTAGCAGATGCCATACGTTTTGTTCCCTGAACATCTGCCGACTTGATTTTCATTTGCTTACGAACACAAGTTCCATTCAACATATAATGATGTCTGCATGTTAATATATTCCTAAAATGTATATATTACAAATTGATAAACTGATCTGCGGTAGCGGAAAAATCCGCTGAAAAAAGGACAGGCTGCAGCGCACACGCACACACACACATACACACACACACACAGACACATCTCCCTTGAGCCCTCGGTAAATATCCAAGCACCGTGTATCGGATTTCAGCTGTCACGGGGTGGAAAGACTTTGAAGCAGTTTATATATGAATCTAAGCTTGAACTTATCAGAATTGTAAATATATAATACTTTTCAAATAAAATCGCTATTACTTGACCCTGAAGTTTAGTTTAGCACATACACACAAAAAAAAAACAGAAAAGTCAATTCTGGTAAATCAACTGCATATGTAGTTTATTTACAGTAATTCATTAAAAAATGAATATACATTGTACAGTACACGGTAAACACGGGAAAGATTACAAAATGAAAAAACAGTGTCTACTTTATAAACAGCTTAGTATGTGCGTCGAGATGCTGAAATCCCTTGCATGTTGCCGCTCCATTTTTTTGCTTCCAAGTGGAAGTATTGTTATCACCATTCAAAGGCTTACAATTCATTTAGCCTATAAATGAATATAGTCAATTTTTGTTTTCTACTATAAGATAATCATAAACCAAATCTAAGCTAAACGTTACATTTTTAAATTCTTGTCCAGTTGGCAGGAATCCCCTATATAGTAAAAGCCTATAGTAAATTTGACTATATTCATCTACTTAGAGCTGCTCAATTACTATATACGAAAAAAAAATTTTTTATATATATATATATATATATATATAAATGTAGCCCATCTGCTTTAACTTAGTTTTTTTAGTATTCATAAGACAATCTTTCAGTTTTGTAAATATTCTAGTTACAGTGTGATAAGTCTTACTTTAAGTTCAATGTTTTTGAGAATTAGAACATCCAGCTAAGATAAATGTTATGTCGTTGCTTAATAAAAATCTGGAATAAGAATATTTCATTTTATTTTGGTCTATTTATTTCTGTTTCACTGTTTATGACATAGTGACACTAAACAGCTGAACAACTTCACTTTTCTGTTTACCTCTGAGTAAAAAAAAAGCTGTATTTGTTTGTTTATTTTTAGAATTTTTTAGAATAAATAAATGAATAACACCTTCATATCCCCTCTCAAGAGAGTGCCATAGTCTATTGTTAGTTTTAATGATTTGGCAGAAACTCATTATGTTTCTTCAAACGTGCTTCCAACCAACCAACTCTGGAATGTAGGATCTCTAAAAAAATTTCCCTCTCGGATATTAAATGGCATAAAGCCTGGTGTAAGTGCCATATCGCACTTGTTATGAATTTGTTGTTGTGTTTATTTTATTTTATTTTATTTGCTGTTATTTCATTTATTCTACCTTGTTCTATTCATTAGTAAAGCATTAAGCATTGAGTTTGTTACATAAGCCATAAGCTTTATATTTCTTAGTCATGCATCATAAGTGGACAATCGTAAGTTGGTCTGTGATGTCATTCTACTATTACATGCATTTGTGTGACTGTGATATGCTAGAAAGCTCAGTATAGATTTGGAAGGCTACGGAAACACAAGCTTTTGACCGTCAGCTAGTGAGAGCGCCCGGTAAGCTAGAAATGTGAAATACAGCAACGAGGTTGGTGTAACCGTAAACTAACAAAAGCTGGAAATGTAAGAAACAACAAGAGTGTTGTTAGATACCCAAGCCAAGATTGTAATCTACAAAATACAGCAAACAGGTTGTTGTAAAACTCAGAGATTTGCAAGACGCAGCAACTGGTGTCTGTAATAACAGTGGATTTACTCAAGACGACTGTATGAAGTGTTGATTCTTTGATGCTGACAAATAAACGACAAAAGACAAAGAGATCGGACTTCTGTCATGTGAGTGAAACTTTAAGACATTAGCTACGCGTCAAAACTAGTGAAATAAGCCAACCGCATCTACATAAAGTCAAAAGCTTTTCCGCTGTTTGAACAAAAACAAGTGAACACTGAAAGGGAAAGTGAAAGAGAATAGCCGTCGAACTTCACCATGCCGAACAACGAGGACAACGCTCCCAGCACTTGGCTGGGGAGCCTAACGGCGCTCCACGAGATGAACAGAAAGAACCTCAATGAGGCGCTGGATGCAAGAAAAGGCAAGCGAATTCGACTGAATGTAACATCTACTGCATTAAAGACACCCATGAACTATGCACGTAAGTTAGACATCCTTGAAACTGAGTACAGACCCAAATACGGGAAGCTGAGAGAGAACTTCATGAGAAGTAACGTTGATGTGCTTGTGTACACTCATAAAGACGAACACAAACGCGATCAGGTCGCCTGCGGCGCACCTGAGGCTCAAAGCCGCACATTCATGGCTAAGGTGAATCGCTGGATAGCGGACACCAAGGACACTAAGGGCCACTCTATGATGTCGCGAACACGCGAAGATGTCTCGCCGGGCGACAGAGTGTCACAGACAACGGCAGCATCCAAAAGGTCTGTAACTTCTACATCATCCTCAGCCCGAACAAAGAAAGCGGAAGCCAACAGAGCAGCCTTGTTGATTAAAGTAGCAGCCTTAGCAGAACGGCGGGCGTTAGAACAGAAGGAAGCAGAATTAAAGGCTGATAAAGAAAAGTTGGAATTAGAAACTGCGCTCTCAATTGTCGACGCCGAATTACAGGTTTATCAGGGTTGTAAAAAACGACAGCCTGCATCAAAGAGCGGAGTCATCGACCCGAGCTGCACATGCTCGAGCAGCCCGCCTTGGACGGGCCACAAACCTGAATACGTCAGCCGCCGAAAGCCGGTAAGAGAGAGCACCTTCAACGAACCAAGTGGCGCACGCGCTCCCAAACTGGAATACAACGAACTTTACGAGAGCAGCGCGTCGATAGAAGACCTCGGACTGCCATCACGTCTCAAGACAGCCCATCCAAGTGTACCAGTAAGTTTTGAACCAAAATTGAAAAGTACTTTAAATGAAGGGTCTACCCAAGACAATAAATACACCCGCCATGACATTTATACTTTAGAATTACAGAGCATGATGCAACAGCAGGCTGACATCACAGCAATGCTCATGAAATGCCAACGGCAATCCCTTTTACCTCAGCGCAATGTTCCTGTGTTTCATGGTGACCCTCTTGAGTTTACGTCCTTCATGAAAGCATTTAAACATGTTATTGTTGACAAAACCGATAGTGATGCTGATAAGCTGTTTTATCTTGAGCAGTTCACTAAGGGAGGGGCTAGAGACCTCGTTATGAGCTGTCAGCTTATGCCAGATCAGTGTGGTTATGCAGAGGCAATGAGCCTGTTGCAGGATAGATTTGGAAATAAACGTCAAGATCGCAAATACGAAAGCCGATCGCCCAAGAGCAAGAGCGCACTCATTGAATCGAGCAGCGCGCGCCCGAGCAGGGCGCACTTTCAACTTTCCAACTCAACATGCAACAGCCGAGCGCAGCCTGCGAATGAGAGCGCGGTCACTGAATTGAGCAACGCGCACCTGAGCAGGGCGCACTCTACGGACCTGGACGCCGCAATCAGCGACGGAAAACCCTGTCACACATCCCTTCAAAGACCCAAACAAACGGGCCAAGGAAAACCCAGGGTCAGCATCGCAACCGAGGACAGACAGGTTGGTAAAATTAACAAAGACTTGATTACAATTAAGAGTGCCGGTACATTACCTGTCAGCGCCTTCACTAAACAGTGCGCACATTGCAAAGGGGAGCATATCTTAGACGATTGCTTCCAATTTAATGATAAGACACACAAAGACAAAGTAGAATTCTTAAAAAGAAACGGATTCTGTTTCGGATGTTTAAGAAAGGGTAATTTGTGGAAAGACTGTACCAGAAAAATTGTATGTTCATTGTGTTCAAAGTCACATCCGCGCATGTTACACAGTGCAGTGCCAGACACGGCGCAGCCAGTTACACGCGCTGACGAGAACGAAACCGAAAGTGACACAAAAAATACACCACCGGCAGAGAGTCACGAATCAAATGCGCTCACTGGGGCTGGAGGTAATTGCATCCTCCCCATTGTGCCCGTTAAAATAAAGTCCAAGAAAAAGGACACAGTAGAAGCCATGTACTATCATGTGAAGGTACCCGAGAAGGACACTGATCTGCTGCGCTTCCTGTGGTGGCCGAATGGAGATGTGAACCAAGACTTAGTTGAAAATAAAATGGTAGTTCATCTGTTCGGTGTAAAATTGTTGCCTAGTGGTGCTAACATCGACCTCAGAAAGACAGCAGAAGAAAACCGCAGCAATGCATCTGCTGTGGCAGTTAACACAGTGCTTAAAAACTTTCATGTAGACGACTGCCTGAAATCTGTTTCGAGTCATGACCAAGCTGTCGCCCTATACAATGATCTCACAAGTCTCTGTGCAAGCGGTGGGATTAACCTCACTAAATGCGCAAGCAATAGCCGTGCCCTACTGACTGTCATTCCCGAGAGCGAAAGGATCAAAGACATGAGAGACTTAGACTTGAGTAAAGATGCACTGCCCATAGAGAGAGCTCTGGGGGTGCTGTGGTGCATTGATTCAGACATGTTCAAGTTTAAGATTAGTTTAAAGGAACGACCTGTGACAAGAAGAGGAATTCTATCAATCACTAGCTCAACATACGACCCGTTAGGATTTCTCCCACCTGCCATACTGCCAGCTACAATCCCAATGCAACAGTTATGTAAAGAAAAACTAGCCTGGGATGATGACATTCCCGAGCAGTTTGCAACGGCATGGAAAACCTGGCTGCAAGAGCTGCACAGACTGTCCGAGTTCAGCATAGCAAGGTCCATAAAACCAGCCGACTTCGGAGTTACAGCTACAGCACAACTCCATCACTTCTCGGATGCAAGTGAAATGGGATACGGAGCTGTCTCATACCTCAGGTTAGTAAACGCTAATGGACTTACACATTGTGCATTCATGATGGGCAACTCCCGTGTAGCACACCTGAAACAAACCACCATTCCACGAATGGAACTGACTGCGGCAGTGGTCGCTGTAAAAAATGACAAAATGTTGAAAGAACAGCTAGAATTGAAATTGCTGGACTCTATGTTCTGGACTGACAGTACAACTGTTTTGAGATACGTTGATAACGAAACACTTCGTTTTAAAACCTTTGTGTCCAACAGAATCGCCATGATAAGAGAGTCAACCAAGTCACAGCAATGGAGGTACGTTAATACCTCACAAAACCCAGCTGACTCCGCCTCCAAGGGGGTATCTTGTGAAAAGTTTATGAAAAATGTCAACTGGATCCATGGTCCCTCCCTTCTCAAAGAAGCAGAGTGCAAATGGCCTAAAAATATTCATGACACATCAATAAAAGAAAATTTTGATGAAAATGCTGATGAAATTAAGCTCTCAGCTTTAGTGAATATTGTGAGCATTACAAAATGCACAGACACAGACGCAGTGAGTAAACTGATTAATCATCACTCTGACTGGCACAAGTTAAAAAGATCCGCTGCCTGGATCCTTCGCATCAGAGACATGCTCAAACAAAAAACAGAAAGGGTTAAAACACAAGTAGATGACCCAAAGACAGAAAATCACAAGTCTCTAAAAGCGCAAGACCTAACAAGAGCAGAAAACGACATCATTAAGGTCACTCAAAGACAAAATTTTAAGGAAGAACTTCTCACGTTGCAAAAGGGTAAAGCAGCAGCAGAATTCAAACAGGGAATTCGCACACAGCAAAAACGAAAGACATCTGTGAAAAGAAACAGCTGCTTGCCTAAAATGGAACCTCTGACACCAAACCACCTGCAGCTGCTGAAAAAACAGCCAAACCTGCCACCTGGATTTGTCATCTATGCACGTCGCAGGGAGAAGCAGATCCAGCATCGATCAGACCTGCTCTGGAAGCGATGGGTACGTGAATACTTGCCCTTGCTCCAGGGGCGGCAAAAGTGGTTTCAAAACAAAAAAAAACTTTCGATTGGAGACATAGTTTTAATAACTGATGAGTCATCTCCAAGAAATTCATGGGTCATGAGAAGAATCACGAAAGTGTTCCCCAACAAAGGGAGACTGGTGAAACGTGTGTTAGTTAAAACTAAGACCAACACTCTGGAAAGACATATTGACAAGCTGTGTCTCACATGTGAAATGGACTGTTAAAGGTGTGGTAATATGTTATGAAATTTGATATGCAAATATAAACACCTGAGATAAATATTACACACTCAAAAGATTTAAAACGTTTTAGAAGGTTAAAAATGTTTGATTTCATAGCTTTATCAAAAAAAAAAAAAAACACAAAATTGTAATTGCCAGTCTCCATGCCTGTCAATTAGGGGCTGGAATGTAAGTGCCATATCGCACTTGTTATGAATTTGTTGTTGTGTTTATTTTATTTTATTTTATTTGCTGTTATTTCATTTATTCTACCTTGTTCTATTCATTAGTAAAGCATTAAGCATTGAGTTTGTTACATAAGCCATAAGCTTTATATTTCTTAGTCATGCATCATAAGTGGACAATCGTAAGTTGGTCTGTGATGTCATTCTACTATTACATGCATTTGTGTGACTGTGATATGCTAGAAAGCTCAGTATAGATTTGGAAGGCTACGGAAACACAAGCTTTTGACCGTCAGCTAGTGAGAGCTAGAAATGTAAAATACAGCAACGAGGTTGTTGTAACCGTAAGCTAACGTAAGCTGGGAATGTAAGAAACAACAAGAGTGTTGTTAGATACCCAAGCCAAGATTGTAATCTACAAGATACAGCAAACAGGTTGTTGTAAAACTCAGAGATTTGCAAGACGCAGCAACTGGTGTCTGTAATAACAGTGGATTTACTCAAGATGACTGTATGAAGTGTTGATTCTTTGATGCTGACAAATAAACGACAAAAGACAAAGAGATCGGACTTCTGTCATGTGAGTGAAACTTTAAGACATTAGCTACGCGTCAAAACTAGTGAAATAAGCCAACCGCATCTACACCTGGCTTTTGCCTAATAAATACTGCATCTCTAACATCTCTGTTCATTTTAAGATTCTCCACAAAATTTACCCTGTGAACTCAGTTTTATCTAAATACTTGGAGGTAGAGGATAAATGTTCTTTTTGTGATACTGTACGTTAAATGAATCTCTGTGTAGATGCGGTCATATTATTTCACTAGTTTTGACGCGTAGCTTTGTCTCAAAGTTTCACTCACACGACAGAAGTCCGATCTCTTTGTCTCTTGTAGTTTATTTTGTCAGCATCAAAGAATCAACACTTCATACAGTCGTCTTGAGTAAATCCCATGTGATTACAGACACCAGTTGCTGCATCTTGCAAATCTCTGACTTTTACAACAACCTATTTGCTGTATCTTGTAAATTACAGTCTTAGCTTACGTATATAACAACACTCTTGTTGTATATCTCTACTTACGGGAGCTTACGGTTACAACAACCTAGTTGTTGTATCTTACATTTCCAGCTTACGCTTACGGTCAAAAGCTTGTGTTTCCATAGCCTTCTGCATCTAAACTGAACTCTCTTTCATATGACAGTCACACAAATGCATGTAATAGTAGAATGACATCACAGACCAACTTACGATTGTCAAAATGGATGCGTAACTTAGAAATTTAAAGATTATGGCTTATGTAACAAACTTAATGCTTAATGCTTTACTAATGAATAGAACAAGGTAGAATAAATGAAATAACAACAAATAAAATAAAATAAAATAAACACAACAACAAATTCATAACAAGTACGATAAGGCTCTTACATTCCAGCCCCTAATTGACAGGCATGGAGACTGACAATTACAATTTTGTGTTTTATTTATTTATTTTTTGATAAAGGCATGAAATCAAACATTCTTAACCTTCTAAGACGTTTTAAATCTTTTAAGTGTGTAAAATTTATCTCAGGTGTTTATATTTGCATTTCAAATTTCATAACATATTACCACACATTTAACAGTCCATTTCATATATGAGGCACAGCTTGTCGATGGGTCTTTCCAGAGTGTTGGTCTTAGTTTTAACTAACACACGTCTCTGGGAACACTTTTGTGATTTATCCAATAACCCATGAATTGCTTGGAGAAGACTCATCAGTTATTAACACTATATCTCCAATCGAGAGGTTTTTTTTGTTTTGAAACCATTTTTGCCGCTCCTGGAGCAAGGGCAAGTATTCACGCACCCATCGCTTCCAGAGCAGGTCTGATAGGTGCTGAATCTGCTTCCACCTGCGACGTGCATAGATGTCTTCCTTTTTGAAAAATCCCGGGGGCAGGTTTGGCTGTTTTTTCATCAGCAGCAGGTGGTTTGGTGTCAGAGGTTCCAGATCTGTGGGATCCTCCGAGATAGTAGTGAGGGGTCGGTTATTCATTATCTCTTCTACTTCACACATGAATGTATGCAGGCTCTCGTCAGTTAATGTTTGTTCTTTCAGTACTGATCTCAAGATCTTTCTAACTGACCTGATCTGTCTTTCCCATATTCCGCCAAAGTGAGATCCAGAAGGTGGATTGAATGTCCACTGTATGTTCCTTTGAGTAAGGAAGCTTTCTATTTGTGACTGATTCCATTGCTGAATAGCTTCACGCAGTTCAGTCTCAGCGCCTATGAAGTTTGCGCCTATCACTGACACCTGACCTCTCCTGCTTATAAAGCGTCGCATGGCATTCACACAAGAGTCTGTGTCAAGCGAATGAGCAATTTCAATGTGCACGGCTCTTGTTGTCAGACAAGTGAAAAGTACGCCATATCTTTTAACGTTACTTCTGCCATGTTTGACCTCGAAGGGTCCGAAGTAATCTACTCCCACATTAGTGATGGGTGGGTGGTCTGGTATTATTCTGTCGAATGGCAATTCTGACATTTTTTGCTCACATGCTTTAGCTTTAGACTTCCTGCATATCACACACCTGGAGAGAAACTGTCTTACGAGTGAGTTAGCAGTCGGAATCCAGTATTTCTGCCACAATTCTGAAAGCATGTAATTTCTGCCACTGTGTCCTATCCTGTCATTAACATCTCGTAATATTAACGTTGTAATATGTGAGTCTTTAGGTACAATGACTGGGTGTTCAACGTGCTCTGGCATTGCAGACCTGCCGAGACGTCCTCCGACTCTCAGCATTCCATCCTGTAGCACTGGGTCCAGTTTGGACAAGCAACTGTTTCTTTTTACAGATGCCTTGCGTTTTTGCTGTGTGGAAATTTTCTGTTTGAATTCTGCTGCTGCTTTATTCTTTTGCAACGTGAGAATTTCTTCCTTAAAATTTTGTCTTTGAGTAAATTTAATGATTTCGTTTTCTGCTCTTGTTAGTTCTTGAGCTGTTAGTGACTTGTGATTTTCTGTCTTTGGGTTATTTACAGTACTTGTGTTTTGACACTTTCTGTTTTTTGTTTGAGCATGTCTCTAATGAGAAGGATCCAGGCAACGGATCTTTTTAACTTGTGCCAATCAGAGTGATGATTAATCAGTTTACTCACTGCGTCTGCGCATTTTGTAACGCTCACAGTATTGACTAAAGCTGAGAGTTTAATTTCATCATCATTTTGTGTTATTGATGTGTCATGAATATTTTCAGGCCATTTGCACTCTGCTTCTTTGAGAAAGGAGGGACCATGGATCCAGTTAACATTTTTCATGAACTTTTCACAGGATACCCCCCTGGAGGCAGAATCAGCTGGGTTTTTTGAGTTATTAATGTACCTCCATTGCTGTGACTTGGTTGACTCTCTTATAATGGCGATTCTGTTGGCCACAAAGGTTTTAAAACGAAGTGCTTCATTATCAATGTATCTCAAAACAGTTGTACTGTCAGTCCAAAACATAGAGTCCAGCAATTTAAATTCTAGCTGTTCTTTCAAAATTTTGTCATTTTTTACAGCGACCACTGCCGCAGTCAGTTCCATTCGTGGAATGGGGGTTTGTTTCAGGTGTGCTACACGGGAGTTCCCCATCATGAATGCACAATGTGTAAGTCCATCAGCGTTTACTAACCTGAGGTATGAGACAGCTCCGTATCCCATTTCACTTGCATCCGAGAAGTGGTGGAGTTGTGCTGTAGCTGTAACTCCGAAGTCGGCTGGTTTTATGCACCTTGCTACGCTGAACTCAGACAGTCAGTGCAGCTCTTGCAGCCAGGTTTTCCATGCCATTGTAAACTGCTCGGGAATGTCATCATCCCAGGCTAGTTTTTCTTTACATAGCTGTTGCATTGGGATGTTAGCTGGCAGTATGGCAAGTGGGAGAAAGCCTAACGGGTCGTATGTTGAGCTAGTGACTGACAGAATTCCTCTTCTTTTCACAGGTCGTTCCTTTAAACTAATCTTAAACTTGAACATGTCTGAATCAATGCACCACAGCACCCCCAGGGCTCTCTCTATGGGCAGGGCATCTTTACTCAAGTCTAAGTCTCATGTCTTTGATCCTTTCGCTCTCGGGAATGACAGACAGTAGGGCATGGCTGTTGCTTGCCCATTTTGTGAGGTTAAACCATCCGCTTGCACAGAGGCTTGTGAGATCATTGTATAGGGCAACTGCTTGGTCATGACTCGAAACGGATTTCAGGCCATCGTCTACATAAAGGTTTTTGAGCACTGTATTAACTGCCACAGCAGATGCATTGCTGCGGTTTTCTTCTGCTGTCTTTCTGAGGGCGAAGTTAGCAACACTAGGTGACGATTTTGCACCGAACAGATGAACTACCGTTTTGTATTCAACTAAGTCTTGGTTCACATCTCCATTCGGCCACCATGGGAAGCGCAGCAGATCTGTGTCCTTCTCGGGGACTTTCACGTGATAGTACATGGCTTCTACTGTGTTTTTTTCTTGGACTTTATTTTAACGGGTACAATGGGGAGGTTGCAATTACCTCCAGCCCCAGTGAGCGCATTTCGTGTACTCACAGCAGGTGGTGTATTTGTTGTGCCACTTTCAGTTTTGGTTCTGTGGGCGCTCATAACTGACTGCGCCGTGTCTGGCACTGCTATGTGTAGCATGCTTGGATGTGGCTTTGAACACAATGAACATGTAGTTTTTCTGGTACAGTCTTTCCACAAATGACCCTTTCTTAAACATCCTAAACAGAATCCGTTTCTTTTTAAGAATTCTACTTTGTCTTTGTATGTCTTATCATTAAATTGGAGGCAATCGTCTAAGATATGCTCCCCTTTGCAATGTGCGCACGGTTTAGTGAAGGCGCTGACAGGTAATGTACCGGCATTCTTCATTGTAATCAAGTCTTTTAGCTGAGGATGATGTACTGTAGAAGTTACAGACCTTTTGGATGCTGCCGTTATCAGTGACACGCTGACGCCCGGCGAGACATCTTCGCGTATTCGCGACGTCACAGAGTGGCCCTTAATGTCCTTGGTGTCCGCTATCCAGCGACCCACCTTAGCTATGAATTCTGTGCGGCCTTGGGCCTCAGGTGCGCCACAAGCGCCCTGATCGCGTTTGTGTTCGTGTAGAATAAATGAAATAACAAAATAAAATAAAATAAACACAACAACAAATTCATAACAAGTACGATATGGCTCTTACACTCTGATGCATTTGTTTGTTGATTGTGATAAAACAAAAACAATTCTTAACGCTTTTAAAAGACCACGTCTTGAACCACCTTAATGTATCTCACTCCTTTACTATTAAAGATATAATATTTTATTATGAGAATGCGGAAAATAAACCGCTTGGATTTGTTGTTGTTTATACATAAACAGAGAATTAAAAAGGAACAATTGTACTTCCATCTTTTCCTTCTAGAAATGACCTAAATTTTAAACTCTCTTAAATTAATTCAATTTAGTAAGAAGAATAATGTACTTCTAGATTATTATGATATTATTTTTAATTGAAGTGTCTCTTGCTACATCTTTTCACGGTGTAGATGTGGACATATTATTTCACTAGTTTTGATGCGTATCTTTGGTTTGAAGTTTCACTCACACAACAGAAGTCCGATCTCTTTGTCTCTTATAGTTTATTTTGTCAGCATCAAAGAATCAACACTTCATACAGTCGTCTTGAGTAAATCCACTGTGATCACAACACCAGTTGCTGTATCTTATAAATTCCTTACGCATATAACAACACTTTTGTTGTATATCTGCTTACGGGTAGCTTACGGTTACAACAACCTAGTTGCTGTATCTTACATTCTTAGCTTACAGTCAAAAGCTTGTGTTTCCGTAGCCTTCCGCATCTAAACTGACTTTTCTATCATGCTATAGTCATACAAATACATGTCATAGTGGAATGACATCACCGACCTTACAATTGTCAAAATGGATGCATAACTAACAAATTTAAAGCTTATGGCTTATGTAATAAACTTAATGCTTACTTCTTAACTAATGAATAGAATAAGGTAGAATAAAAGAAATAACAACAAATAAAATAAAATAAACACAACAACAAATTCATAACAGGTACGATATGGCTCTTACACATGGTTTATACTTAATTTCAATCCTCTCATGTATTTGAACCTTTCTTTGGACTCTCAAATCTATAGTTCTTTGTTCTTTATATTTTATTTGTTCTAATTAATGTTTTTTTTTTTCCTGTATGCATGTGCCACAAAATAAACATTATACAAGATTTTGTATTAATGCTCTTGACAGCTGTCACGTGCCTAGGGTTCATTATAATAGTAATCTAATATTTGATTATAATAATAAACCTATGAATTTATTTTCTAATGTAATATTTGATCGCGATTATGAAGGGGTGCATTTTAGCGCATAATACCGGCACTTTGGGCCCTGACTGGGAATCAAACCCGGGCCTTCCGCATGGCAGGCGAATTACCTACCACTGAGCCACCAGTGCCCATGTATATTTAAAGCGTATAAATCTTTGTAGTCTTTTTGCACACGCACGGTGCGTTACAATAATAATAATATTAATAATAATAACAATAATGAATTCGGAGAACTACTACTACTAATAATAATAATTATACAGTCAAAGAAGTACCATCATTGAAGGAGAGAAGAAAATGAAGAATAAATACATATCAGTTTGAGCTTGACATGTTTATGAGCTCTGTCGCTTGCTGTCAATGGGCGCCTAAGAGACATAACACATGTTTCGGCATCAGGAGACACACAATACTTCAGACTGAAACACGACTGCCCCCTACAGGTAATGAAGGGCATTTTCACAGCTTCCCCCGCTCACCCGTGGGAAGTCGCGGGATCCCTTTTCTGAAAACGTGCGTTTTTAAAGGCCAGATCTGTACGTGTCCCTGAAGCATTGTATATTGTCTGTTCTGGGGCCTTCTGGGGCGTTAGCAAATGCCAGAGAGTTGTGAAACTTCCCTATTTGTGCTGATCTACACAGCTTGAATAAAGATGTGAAACATCTAACTGTTTCTTTCCTTAGTTGCTGATGTCGTGTTCCGTCTCTTCCTCATTCAATGGCTTACTGAGAGGTAGTTACTCCCTTCACCCAGGCTCCATCCGAACCCTGCTGGTTGGTGGCCATCATTGGGGAAGATGTTTCCAGTATCGTGGCTGCCTGCGACATCTGCGCCCGCTGTAAACATGACAACCGGCCCCCTGCTGGCCTCCTCAGATACTTACCCATACCTCACCGTCCCTGGTCTCACATTTTGTAACAGGTCAGATGGGAACACTTATGTGTTATGACCATTGTCGACCGTTTTGACAAGTTAGTTCACCAGGTTCTGCTTCCCAAGCTTCCCTCTGCCAAGGAGACAGCAGAACAACTGATCCTCCATGTTTTCCATCTTCACGGTCTTCCCACTGACATAGTTTCAGATCGAGGCCCTCAGTTGTGGAAGGCCTTCTATAAACTTATTAGTGCCACTCCTTGTCGGTCTTCTGGCTTTATATAGAATGTATATAGAACAAAAGAACCAAGCAATGGAAGTCGCCCTCCGGTTCATGACCAATCATGATGCTACCACCTGGAGTAAGTTCCAACCATGGGTCGAGTACGCTCACAACTTCCTGCCGTTTTTTGGTCAGCTTTGTTTTCTGTGGCAAGTGGCAACACAGGTGAAGTTATCCCATGAATTGTCTCTCTCTTTTTTCGAGAGCAGGGATAGCCATACCAGGTAACAAGTTATTTGTTTTTGATGTCAGTGGGTGGGGCAAAGTACTTTTTGTAAACCAAACTGATTTAAAAATAATTTGCTCGTTCATTTGTCATTCACATTATCACTTAGTTTTTATTCATTAGCAAAAATGTTTAAAACATTTTATAATTATCATTTTCAGAGTTTACTTCATATTTAGTTTTAATATTCATCTTCATCATGTTTCAATGAAAATAATGACTGAAAAAAACTGTTTTTTACATCCATAAAGGATGTAAGCTTATATTTGTTTCACTTTCATATTTAGACCTATTAGACCTATTAATTTGTATCCTTACAAAATAAATAATATGGCTTAAACTAACAGGGGGATATCCTTTACAAACATGAGACAGACCTCATCCTTGTCCCATAAAAAAATCAACTTCCTGCTGATGTGGTAATAAACTGAGAATGAGAGCATTTTGCTGTACATGAGAAAATTTTTATATTAGAGTGGTAAATCTGAGTGCTTGTTGTGTGTCCACTCCTTCTCATTTTACACGGTAAAACTTTCTCCTTTCGTCTGAATTAAACACACACACACACATTAACGGAAAGACTGTTGTTCCCTCCTAAATTATTAAAGCTTCTCCGCTTTATTTTTAATTTTGCTCGCGACAGCATAACAGCCCGTTAATTCATGCTCGTATAATGATGAGATGGACAAACTGGTCGATGCCCGTTCTTTTATTTGCTGCATTCTCTGGCTATACACTGCGTTCCAAATTATTACGCAAATGATATCTTTCTCTGATTTTCATAATTAGTGAATGCAAATGACAGTATAATTTTCTAGTCATCAACTATTAGGGTATAATTTTAATTTCATTGAACAAACCTCCTAATGATAATATTCATTTTAAAAATAAAAAACGCACTGTTCCAAATTATTATGCACAACAGGGTTAAAACATTTTACATGTAAAGAACTGAAAATAGGCTTTTGTTAAATTTGCAGCATTAGGAGGTCATATTTACTGAAATGAAAAACTATTTCAATCAAAAAAATCCTAACAGGGCATGTTACATCTTAACATAGAACCCCTTCTTTGATATCACCTTCACAATTCTTGCATCCATTGAACTTGTGTGTTTTTGGACAGTTTCTGTTTGAATTTCTATGCGGGATATCAGAATAGCCTCCCAGAGCTGATGTTTTGAATCAAACTGCCTCCCAAACTCATAGATCTTTTGAGAATTCTACAAAGGTTCTCAATGGGGTTGAGGTCAGGGGAGGATGGTGGCCACACCATGAGTTTCTCATCTTTTATGCCCATAGCAGCCAATGACACAGGGGTATTCTTTGCAGCATGAGATGGTGCATTGTCGTGCATGAAGATGATTTTGCTATGGAAGGCACGGTTCTACATTTTGTACCATGGAAGGAAGTGGTCAGTCAATATACTTTGCAGAGGCCATTTTCACACCTTCACGGACCCTACAGGGGCCTACCAGCTCTCTCCCCATGATTCTGGCCCAAAGCATGACTCCGCCACCTCCTTGTTGAAGTCGCAGCCTTGTTGGGACATGGTGGCCACCCACCAACCATCCACTACTCCATTCATCTGGACCATCCAGGGTTGCACGACATCAGTAAACAAGACTGTTTGAAAATTAGTCTTCATGTATGCCAGGGCCCACTGCAACTGTTTCTGCTTGTGAGCATTGGTTAGAGGTGGCCGAATAGTAGGTTTATGCACAACTTCAAGCCTCTAAAGCAGGGGTACTCAAATATAAATTTGAAAGGTCCACTTGCCAAATTTCTATTCACTACAAAAAAAGTCAAACCCAAATTTTTCTAACAATACCCAAAAATTACATGGTAGTCATTTTAGTGTGAAAAGTGACATCATCTTTGTGCCACCAGTAGTTTGAACTTTGGCATAAAAGGTGTGAGGACCAGGTGGAGGCACTGATGTAAATGTTCATTGGTGAGGGTGCTGCGATGTGTTTTTCACCATGCTCATAGTTGAAACGGCAGATTCATAGCAGTACGTTGAGGAAAACATTGTGAGAATTTGAAGGGCCATTTTCTGCAGGACTGGAACACCTGCTGCAGTAACCATCTTTGTCCAGAAGCTGAGAAGGTGACCACTTTTGATGGTTAACTTAAGCACATTGGTTTTCTGCTTCTCACGGGGAGCACGAATGCATATTTTTCTGTCCACCCGCTCTTAAATTCGCTGTTTTCAAAATCAACTCATATTAATGGCCAGCTTTGAGCACGCCATTAGGAGTATATGTTCCAGTCTGAGTCGTTCGTTCTTTTGAATCTACTGCACCGCATAGCGTCTATGGGAGTCACGTGACAAAGGAACGAACAACTCGGGACTTGGCGATTCGTTGACAATTCTGTTTCCTGTACATAGCCTATGGACGTTTTGTGATGATTTGCGCATGCGCGCCCAGTAGAAAATGAAATCAAATCAAATCACTCACGGAGACGACTCCAAGTTAAAGATTCGTTCAAAAAGAACGAATCGTTCATGAACGAACCATCACTAGAAGACTCAAAGATCTATTGTGCGGAAACACAGTTGCGCATTTCATTGAGAACTCATTTGGATTATGATTAAATTAGCATGTTTGTTTAGGCGTCGGACCAGATTTAACCGTATTTTGGTCCGGATTCTGGCCGGAGTCCGCCTATTGAGTACCCCAGCTCTAAAGGATCCTAAACATTGAAGTTCGCGGGACTCCAGCAGCACCAGCAGGTTCAAATACCTGTTTGCTGCTTTGTAATGGCATTTCAGCAGCTGATCTCTTAATCTGATGAATTTGTCTGGCAGAAACCTTCCTCATTCTGCCTTTATCTGCATGAACCTGTCTGTGCTCTGAATCAGCCACAAATGTCTTCAGTACGATGAGTTTTCATCTAATGTTTTCATACCTTGTCCAATTTGCCGCTTTTCATCAGCAGAGAGATCCTTTTTCTTTCCCATATTCCTTGAAACCTGTGGCCTGCTTAATAATGTGGAACAACCTTCTTCAGTACTTTTTCTTTAATTGGGCTTATCTGGCAAACTATCACAGGTGTCTGAGATTCATTTCAGTAATCAGCAAAGAGCCCTGAGACACAATACCATCAATGAGTTTAATCTAAAAACTAAACATTTAATGTTTATAACACTTACATCCAATTTGCATAATAATTTGTAACACAAACTTCCGGGTGAATCCTCCACTTAAATCCAACAAAAAAAGCTATTGAAGAACAAAACTCAGACTCTATATCCTAGCTTACATCTCACATTCGCGTTCACACACACCGGACTGCATTACCCACAATGCATCTCCCGCACTGGACTACACTTCCGTAAACAATGGTCATAAATCAACGTCTCTCTCCCGCTACATTGTTTTATCTGAAAATTAGCAATGAACATCGCTAATGACACTCGTGTGAGCGCAAACTAACAAAATCACTGCTGTAAAGTAAAACAAACAAACAAATAAATCCGCACCTTACCTCTGGAAAAACCGCAAGCTATGTTTCCTGTGGAGAACAGAGTGTGTGTCTCTCGCGTGTGTGTTTCTTCTCACACACACACACACACATTGTCAAATTACGCTCGTGCACAGACACACACATACACCGATGAGCTGAGAAAGAAAATGGATTTTTAACATGTGTATTGAGAATTTATTTTGCTTTACTCGCGCGCACACACGTGTGTTATAAGAAACAGTACACATGCTGTACACACGCGCTTCCGAACACAAAATTAAATATATTTTACACACACACGGGGTCACAGTGTTATAGTAAACAGTACACGGATGTTGATTATACCAGTAAGGGACGAGCACTAAGACCCAGCAGGGGAGACGATTACCCACAATTCCACAGCGCAAGAGAGAAAAACCGTTGGCTCAGTTGTGATGACATGATGCTCGGCATCAAAACAATAAGCGCATGCGTGATACATGATACTTGGTGCTCGTAAACCAAGACAAGGCTAGTTTTTCAAGTCAAAATTCATAAAAAAAATCTTTGCTCATCTATGCAGAACACTCATAAACCATGTTACTAGTTGTAAGAGCCATATCGTACTTGCTATGAATTTGTTTTTGTTTATTTGTCTTTATTTCATGTTATTTTACCTTATTCTATTCATTACTAAAGCATTAAGCATTAAGTTTATTACATAAGCCATAAGCTTTAAATTTGTTAGTTAAGCATCCATTTTGACAATCGCAAGTTGGTCTGTGATGTCATTCCACTAGTACATGTATTTGTATGACTATCGTATGATAGAAAGTTCAGTTTAGATGCGGAAGGCTACGGAAACACAAGCTTTTGACCGTAAGCTAACCGTAATCAGATATACAGCAAATGTGTTGGTATTTGCTTAAGAAAATATTGAACCGTTTGATACAGCAACTGGTGTTGTAACTACAGTGGATTTACTCAAGACGACTGTAGGAAGTGTTGATTCTTTGATGCTGACAAAATAAAATACAAGAGACAAAGAGATCATCGGACTTCAGTCTTTCGTGTGAGTAAAAAAGGCAAACCAAAGATACGCGTCAAAACTAGTGAAATAATATGGCCGCATCTACACTAGTAATCCGAGGTTTCACTGTATTTCACTGTGTTTCACTGACATTTCCAAGATGGCGCCGGTGAGGTCGGCTGCCGTCACGACTGCTCCGACCACCTTTTCTTTGTTTTTGTTCTTTAAGTTAGTTTTCAGTGTTTTAAAATCGGCAAAATCATCACCATTGAGTACATTAGGTATGATAGAGACACTCTTCTTTCTATTGGTATACAATGTACTCACAATTCGACGTTTTTAACTCCGGATCCGAGCTGGCCGAGTGAGATCCTGAGGGAGAACAATGGACGCGACGTGAAGCGGAGGCCTTGAGGGAGACGAGCCGGCGTGAGGAATAGGCTCAGAGCCCATGCACACCGCACACCTCTGCCTAGCATCCTGCTCGCCAACGTCCAGTCACTGGAGAACAAACTCCATGACCTCAGGGCCAGGATAAAGTTCCAAAGAGACATTTGGGACTGCAACCTCCTCTGCTTCACCGAGACATGGCTGAACCCAGCGGTGCCAGACCACGTCATACAGCCAGCCGAGTTCTTCTCGGTTCACCGCATGGACAGGATGCGGGACTCGCGGAAGTCAAGAGGAGGCGGCGTGTGCTTAATGGTGAACAACAGCTGGTGCAACAGCGCGAGCGTTGTTCCTCTTACACGCTCCTGCACACCAAACCTGGAACTACTGTCCATCATGTGTCGTCCTTTTTATCTTCCACGGAAGTTCACATCGGTCATAATCGGCGCCGTTTATATACCACCACAAGCAGACACTGAAACTGCCTTATGCGAGCTGCACTCACACAGCACCAGACACATCACCTGCCCCACCAGGGGTGAAAGAACACTAGATCATTGTTATACCACGGTCAAAGACGGTTACAAGGCACAATCTCGTCCAGCGTTTGGTAAATACGACCACGCCGCCATCTTCCTCATGCCAAAATATAAACAAAGGCTGAAACAGGAAGTTCCGGTTCAGAGGGAGGTCGCGCGCTGGACGGACCAATCGGTGGCCGCATTACAGGACGCACTCGATGACGCAGACTGGGACATGTTCAGAAACAGCTCCGATGATGACGTCAGCGTGTTTACGGAAGTGGTTGTGGGATTTATTGGGAAGCTAGTAGACGATACGGTGGAGAAAAAGACTATCAGAACGTTTCCCAACCAGAAGCCGTGGGTGGATAAAACCATCCGCGACGCTCTGAGATCTCGCACAGCTGCCTACAACACGGGACTTGCGTCGGGGTACATGGAACCATACAAGGCTGCATACAAGGCATACAACGTCTGGAAGGCGGTGAAAGAGGCGAAGCAGCGCTATGGGAGAAAACTAGAGTCACAGCTTCAACAGAGTGACTCTAGGAGCCTGTGGCAGGGACTGAGAACAATCACGGATTATAAAGCACCAACATCCGGTATGACGAATGCGGACGCGACTCTGGCAGACGAGCTCAACACCTTCTATGCTCGCTTCGAGGCTGCAGCTAAAGATGCTAGCGATGCTAATGCTAGCGGCGCTAATGCTAACGGCTGCAGACAGGAATACACTGCCAGCACTGGGAACGCGCTCATCATCTCCGAGCACGATGTGAGGAGAGCCTTCAAGAGAGTGAACACCAGGAAAGCAGCAGGACCAGACAGCATCTCAGGTCGTATCCTCAGAGCCTACGCAGACCAGCTAGCACCTGTGTTCACTGAGATATTCAACATCTCCTTATCTCAGTCGGTGATCCCCACGTGCTTCAAAGAGTCCATCATTGTTCCTGTCCCGAAGAAAGCACATCCTGCTTCCCTCAATGACTATCGCCCTGTAGCCCTCACCTCAGTAGTGATGAAGTGCTTTGAACGCCTTATCAGAGACTTCATCATTTCTTCACTACCCGACACACTGGACCCACTACAGTTTGCATACCGTCAGAACCGCTCCACAGACGATGCAATCTCTCATCTCCTCCACACATCACTCACTCACCTGGACACTAGGAAAGAGAATTATGTTAAATTGCTCTTCATCGACTACAGCTCTGCTTTTAATACCATAATTCCCTCCACACTCACCACCAAGCTTGAGCACCTGGGACTCAGCTCATCTATATGTCAGTGGATCTCCAATTTTCTGACTGGCAGACCACAGGCAGTAAGGATGGGCGGACATGTCTCAGCTACACTCACTCTCAGCACTGGAGCCCCCCAGGGTTGTGTTCTGAGCCCCCTGCTGTACTCTTTGTACACCCACGACTGCGTGGCCACTACCAACTCCACCTCCATCATCAAGTTTGCTGACGACACCGTCGTGGTCGGACTGATCACCAACAATGATGAGTCGGACTACCTAGAGGAGATTGGAAATCTGGAGAACTGGTGCCAGAGGAACAATCTCCTCCTGAACGTCAGTAAGACAAAGGAGCTGATAGTGGACTTTAGTACAAAGCAGGAGAGGAACTACCAGACCCCCGTCATCAACAGGAGCCCAGTGGAGAGAGTGGACAGCTTCAGATACCTCGGTGTTCACATCACGCAGGACCTGTCATGGTCCTGTCACATCAACACCGTGGTGAAAAAAGCCCGGCAGCGTCTCTACCACCTCAAACGCTTGAGAGACTTTAGACTGCCCTCCAAGGTGCTCAGGAACTTCTACTCCTGCACCATAGAGAGCATCCTGATGGGAAACATCACGACCTGGTTCGGGAACAGCACCATGCAGGACAGACGAGCTCTACAGAGGGTGGTGCGATCAGCCGAGCGCATCATCCGCACTGAGCTCCCTGACCTGCACTCGATCTACAGCAAGCGGTGCTGGACTAAGGCCAGGAAGATCATGAAGGACCTCAGTCACCCCAGTAATGGACTGTTCTCTTTGTTGCGGTCTGGGAAGCGATTCCGCTCCCTAAAGGCCAACACAGAGAGGCTGAGGAGGAGCTTCTTCCCGCAGGCGATAAGGTCTCTCAATCACACCTCCACACAGGACTAATAACATCTTTTTAAGCTCACAACACTGACTGGACAATCATGGACACATTCATACACACTTGCACTAAATACTCATACATCTGGACAATTGCACATGTCACCTTTCATGCATATTTGCACAACCACTGACACTTTAAATTATATATACATATATACTCTATCTACCCTATATTTCTATATTTTGCAATATTTTATTATGCCCTTATTGTACAGTCAATTTTACTAGTTAAATGTATTTCTTTAGTATTTCCTTTTTATTGATTATTTATTTTACGTACAAGCTTTTATTTTCTTTTTAAGGTCACTGGCGGTCGTGTAAGCATTTCACTGCATATTATACTGTGTGTGACTGTGTATGTGACAAATAAAATTTGAATTTGTATGTACTTTTCTAGTGAAAAGCATCTAGTAGATACCAAAAAATCCTGTATGTACTATATGCACTGTATGCTAGATGTTTGTGCTAATAAATATATAGAAGTTCCAAGTACAGTGTGCTTATTACTAAATCGAGATTGCCCCTTATACAGTCTGTAAGCCTACATACTGTACACTGTTTAAATATTCACTGACCCTTCCTTTGTCCACCCACCATATATTGAGGTTGCTACAGTATGTACTATTTTGTCTGCTTCTATCCCACCGTTTAATGGTAGTTAATATTTTAATAGTAAGCTATTATTAATTGGGTGTTGGCTTGCATACATTACAGCACTGACATTGATGTGTTTTGTATATCATGCACAGCAGCTTATCTGGGAAACCACCAATTAAACATCAAGCCAACAGCAGTCTTGTGCTTAGACATTAAATACAGATAATAGAAGAGTTGAGCCACAATCATTTGTGTCTAATGGACAGTAAGTAAACACAGGTTTTGTTTGACTAAAATCTTTATTGTAGGTTACTAATTGTCATGTGCAATGGGACCAATTGAGCATGCAAATAGTGGGTACTGTATGTGACAGGTAATTTACATGGAATAATTGCATGATAGATAGTTGAGAGAAGAAACAATGTATAAATGATTTACTGTGGGCACTCCATGTTTCTGGTAGTAATGGCAAGTTCAGATTCCCAGAAGAGTAAACTCAACTGAAAATATAAGTTTAAATAAGAGTTTAAAAAAAGATCCAAAACATAAAAACAACAAAAATAAATATTGAAATTAATGTGTAGGAGTGCTGCATTTTAAAAATTCCAATAGTACTGTCTTTTCCCCCAGTAAAACAGTAGTTGTGCCAATTGATATGCAATTCTATAATAATTGACATATACGAGGTTGTCTTTTATGTTCTTTTACCCAACACTCCTGTAAACTTGATCCCTTCCACCAACTTACATTAGTACTATCTCATCTGGGATCATTTTTGCTGCTTGAAAAATTTGATTAAGGTCATGGCTGTTAAAATTTTTTTTCATCATTATTTTTAGTTGACAACCTATTTTTCATGATGAAGAGAAGACTAAAACTAAATAAAAATAATATCTAAAAATGAGAACTATGAAATGTGTTGTATTTTTTGTAAATTAATAAAAACTAAACAATAATGTGAATGACAAACGAATGCGCAAATTTCAAATTATTTTATCCAATAATGTGTATGCATGTACTTCACAAACTGCAGCGCACCTTATGACTGGTGTTAAAAAAAGTACTTGTTCTTTGTTATCTGAAATGGGCATCCCTCCTCTTGTTGGAGCAAAAGGCATTTTATAGATAACTTTATACAATATACTGTACACATGCGTATACAGTGGCTTGCAAAAGTATTCGGCCCCCTTGAACTTTTCCACATTTTGTCACATTACAGCCACAAACATGAATCAATTTTATTGGAATTCCACGTGAAAGACCAATATAAAGTGGTGTATACGTGAGAAGTGGAACGAAAATCATACATGATTCCAAACATTTTTTACAAATAAATAACTGAAAAGTGGGGTGTGCGTAATTATTCAGCCCATTTTGGTCTGAGTGCAGTCAGTTGCCCATAGACTTTGCCTGATGAGTGCTAATGACTTAATAGAGTGCACCTGTGTGTAATCTAATGTCAGTACAAATACAGCTGCTCTGTGATGGCCTCAGATGTTGTCTAAGAGAATATTGGGAGCAACAACACCATGAAGTTCAAAGAACACACCAGACAGGTCAGGGATAAAGTTATTGAGAAATTTAAAGTAGGCTTAGGCTACAAAAAGATTTCCAAAGCCTTGAACATCCCACGGAGCACTATTCAAGCGATCATTCAGAAATGGAAGGAGCATGGCACAACTGTAAACCTACCAAGACAAGGCCGTCCACCTAAAGAGGCCCATGGTGACTCTGGACGAGCTGCAGATATCTACAGCTCAGGTGGGGGAATCTGTCCATAGGACAACTATTAGTCGTGCACTGCACAAAGTTGGCCTTTATGGAAGAGTGGCAAGAAGAAAGCCATTGTTAACAGAAAACCATAAGAAGTCCCGTTTGTACAGCAAACATGTGGAAGAAGGTGCTCTGGTCAGATGAGACCAAAATGGAACTTTTTGGCCAAAATGCAAAACGCTATGTGTGGCGGAAAACTAACACTGCACATCACTCTGAACACACCATCCCCACTGTCAAATATGGTTGTGGCACCATCATGCTCTGGGATGCTTCTCTTCAGCAGGGACAGGGAAGCTGGTCAGAGTTGATGGGAAGATGGATGGAGCCAAATACAGGGCAATCTTGGAAGAAAACCTCTTGGAGTCTGCAAAAGACTTGAGACTGGGGCGGAGGTTCACCTTCCAGCTGGACAACGACCCTAAACATAAAGCAAGGGCAACAATGGAATGGTTTATAACAAAACATATACATGTGTTAGAATTGCCCAGTCAAAGTCCAGATCTAAATCCAATCGCGAATCTGTGGCAAAATCTGAAAACTGCTGTTCACAAACGCTGTCCATCTAATCTGACTGAGCTGGAGCAGTTTTGCAAAGAAGAATGGTCAAGGATTTCAGTCTCTAGATGTGCAAAGCTGGTAGAGACATACCCTAAAAGACTGGCAGCTGTAATTGCAGCTTGTAATTGATTCAGGGGGCTGAATAATTACGCACACCCCACTCTTCAGTTATTTATTTGTAAAAAATGTTTGGAATTATGTATGATTTTCGTTCCAATTCTCAAGTGTACACCACTTTGTATTGGTCTTTCACATGGAATTCCAATAAAATTGATTCATGTTTGTGGCTGTAATGTGACAAAATGCGGAAAAGTTCAAGGGGGCTGAATACTTTTGCAAGCCACTGTATATACTGTATATTCTGAGAGTCACATGATAGCATTAATAATGGTGTTGCTATTGACATCTTTAGAGGAAACATATTACACATTGTTGCAAATTCAATTTGAGTTAAAAAAAAAAATAAGGATACATAAGTTTTGTAGTGTGAGTTTTTTGGGCTTCTCTCACAGTCTGCGAAGGCCTCATTTAGGATACATCAAAAGAAAGTAGATCAACTGGGTTACAGACAACATGATAACATAAACAGTACACCAAATAACACATGGCTAGTATAGCACACCAAGAACACATTCTTCTGCTGAATTATGCTGTTTGTTGTCATTAATCTGTATATTTTCCAAGAAATGCAAGAACAGAAGGGTTGATATGTGTGGAGGTGAACAACAACACATTTACATGTCTCAAAAAAAAAAAAAACCTTAAGACTGATAGCAATACTGTGTTTACCAATGCTAAACCTGACCTCACCAGCAGGCTATTTGTTTTCTTCACAATTTTTACAGAACCTGTCAAAATTAGTTTTCAACCAAAGTACTTCACATGGTCGAAATGTAATATTATCTAGCCTTTTTTCTGGAGAACTGTCAGTTTGGCAAGGACACCTAACATTAGTTCAAGTATATAGAAGACTTGGAAGGAGAAAATGATACAAAAAATAAAGATCCATCTTTCACAGTGTTCCTGGTATGTGAATAAACAAAGTGTGTAAAAGCTATTACAAGTTTGATGTTCATTTGAAGTGTATTTAAACATTATAGTAATATTGTTGTTCTTGGTCTTTCGGCTGCTCCCAGGCAGGGGGTCGCGACAGCGGAATATCCGGTCCGCACGACAACTTGGCACAGGTTTTACGCCGGATGCCCTTCCTGACACAACCCTCCCATTTTATCCGGGCTTGGGACCGGCACTGTATCCAGTGGCTGGGGTTTGGGCACTGGCTGGAATCGAACCCGGGCCTTCCGCATGGCAGGCGAAACACCTACCACTGAGCCACATTATAGTAATATATATTATTAAAAAGATGTAAGAAATATTTCTCAAAATTTGTAGCAATTGTATACTGTACACACACACACATTTTTTACATTATTACATACAAAAAGAGTTAATGGAGTTTGCATGTTCTCCCCGTGCTTGGTGGGTTTCCTCCGGGTACTCCGGTTTCCTCCCACAATCCAAAGACATGTAGGTTAGGTTAATTGACATTCCAAATTGCCCGTAGTGTGTGAATGAGTGTGTGTATGTGAGTATGTGTGTGTGCCCTGCGATGGATTGGCACCCTGTCCAGGGTGTACCCCGCATTGTGCCCTAAGTTTCCTGGGATAGGGTCTAGGCCCCCGCGACCCTGTATATACTGTAAGGATAAAGCGGTACAGAAAATGAATGAATGAATGATTGAATGAACGAGTGTGGCTGATTTGAGTACTTTCTGACATTTCATCCTAATAAACTGGTGTAACTCAGGTCCATTGCTGCTGTTCTGGAATTCATTTGTGCATTTTGTACCAAAGTATGAGTGTCCTTCCTGTGCAGCATGATGGCTGCATAGTCCCATGTTTCTTCAAGTTTAAGTTCAAGTAGGCTTTATTGTCACTTCAACCATATACAGTTAGTACACAGTGAAACGAAACAACGTTCTTCCAGGACCAAGGTGCAACATACATTTTCATCATAAATTAACAGAAGCTAGCTACAGTAAAACTAGCTAACTAAGAGGCCTAGTTAGCTGGCTAGCGGAGACAAGACGCATGTATGTAATCTCAGAGAGACTTGATGATGTTCATATCACAGCTCTTCAAACCATCACCTAAAGGACTCTTAATTCTTCTCTGTTGAAGATAGAAGGTTTAAATAGCCTTATGTTTTGGGTCTTTTGGGAATTTCAGATGCCTCCCTGAATAATACTGAATGGTGGAAAAGTATCTAGCTATATTTCTCAGTATTGAGAACAGCATTAACCCTAACCAAATCTTTACACTAACCAAACTCCATTTGCAGAAATGCAGCCAAAAACCTAAAACGAACCTTCACCATGCTTCACTGTTGCCTGCAGACACTCATTAGTGTAACGATCTACAGCCCTTCGGGAAACAACCTGCCACCTGCTGCAGCCAAATATTTAAAATTTCAGTCCAGAGCACCTGCTGACATTTTTCTGCAAGCCAGTTGCTATGTTTCTGTGAATAGTTAGGCTGGCCTTGTCTCCATGTCAGAGGTATGGCTTTTAGGCTGTAATTCTTAGATGAAGGCCACTTCTGGCCAGAGTTCTCTGGACAGTAGATGGATGTACCCTGGGTCCCAGGTCTTTGCTAATGACACTGCTGGAGACATTTTGATGCTGCAGGGAGGTAAGAATTATGTGTCTTTAATCTGCTGCATTAAGGTTCTTTGGCTCAGCAATAAGCATACATTCCACAAAATTGCCCTTTCTTTCCGCTTCGTCCTAATAACTTGAACAGCACATCTTGAAACCCAAGTCTGTGGCCTGGGAGAGACCATGTTGATGCTGAAAAACTACCTTGTATCTTATTGCTGTGCTCTGTCCTGCCATGGTGTATGATTGTAGACATGTTTATTCTCTAATTAAAATTTTTATTTGTCACATACACAACCATGCACGGTATGAAATGCAGTGCTTTTGTGTGTTTTGGTCTTGTTTATTACTTTGTGGTAGTCTGTGTAATAAAATACCTTAAGGTTATTGAAACTGTATACTGTAAGTGTACATATGTGGTGTTATTTGCTGCAACATGACATAAAACCATTAGCATATGTGATTAAAATGAAATAGCAAAGACTGGTAGCTCAACAATTTCAGACACAAGCAGAAGAGTCTTTGGGTGATATAGACACTTCAGAGAGAGAGAGAGAGGGAAAAAGAGAGAGATCAGTGCTCCTTCCATCCTACCAGTGGTAGTTTTCTTTCTTTTTTCTTCAAGACAGAATGGCTTTGAATGTTGAGATTCTCATTACATAGAAAATTTTGAAGTTTTTAATTCCATGCCATGTGGAGTGCCATGAAGAGATCTCTTCAATGTTGCACAAAGTATTGGTTGTTCCTGTGTGCATTTCATGCCTGAGAGATAAATACTGTATAGCATCATGTTTCATTCATATCTAATAATGTAATGAGTGCATACTGTACCTCACAAACATTCATGTAATTATTTATGGTATCTGTGAAATCTGCTAAAAATATACATCTGACATTCTCCTTGACATGTTAACCTCAAAACTTAAAATACAAGATATGAAAAGAGCATCCACAAGGATGGTGTGGGATGTGCTAACTGGGGCTCTCAACAGTTGAGAATAGAAAACAAAAGAAAATGAGAAATGCCTGGTACTGTTTAGCAACCCTAGAATTTGTCTGAACCCATTTTTTCAGACTGCATTCAAATACATTGTATGCTTTCTGTGTTTTGCTGTGACACAAGTGAGCCAATCATTCATGTCTATCTTTCATCTATCGTGTATAAATGTGTCATGTTGCAGCTGTTCCAACCCATTTTACTGGAGAAAAAAAAAGTTATCTTAGCCAACCACTATCTTGCCTTTAGTTAAACTTCCTAACAATTATTTCCTCAAACAAATTTCAAGCTATGAATCCCATTCTGTAGACAGTTCATTTGCTTCCTTTTAGAAATAAATTATATAGAATATGCTAACAAAATCAGCTAATTAAGATCAGTTCAAGCTTAAAATATAGAAAAATAGCTAGAAAAGGCGTATTGTTTTCTGTATTATTGTAATCCTGTGGTGGAATACTAGCCAATTTTTATGGTAGCCTATTTATGGTATTTTGTTTCTTGCTAAGTAGAGCAAAAAGAGTCACTTTTTCTCATGTTGTAAGGTGTTAAGACATATAAAGCCTGGAATAAAGATGCCATCTAGCCATAGGATTGTTGTACAGTATGTAAAAACAAGAAGCAAAAAGGCATTAAGCCTTTTTAGCAAATACCATATAGTTGTGCGTGTGTGCGTGTGGGTGTGCCATATTGTATAGTATAAAGTTATAGTATAATATTACCATCTTATAGTATAAAATAAATTATAGTTATTATATAAATATTATAAGGTATAAATGAGTAGGACATAACCATGGATCTACTTAGAGGGTCCGATCCACAAAAGGCAGTGAACAAGCAATGAGTATAAACAAGAAATATACTGTATGTCATGCATGTACAGTACATGTCAAAAGTTTGGACACACCTTCTCATCTATCTGTCAATGTGTTTTCTTTATTTTCATGACCATTTACATTGGTAGATTCTCACTGAAGGCATCAAAGCTATGAATGAACACATGTGGAGTTATGTACTTAACAAAAAAAAGGTCTCCACAGTCACCGGACCTGAACCCAATCGAGATGGTTTGGGGTGAGCTGGACTGCAGAGTGAAGGAAAAGGGGCCAACAAGTGCTAAACACCTCGGGAACTCCTTCAAGACTGTTGGAAACCATTTCAGGTGACTACCTCTTGAAGTTCATCGAGAGAATGCCAAGAGTGTGCAAAGCAGTAATCAGAGCAAATGGTGGCTATTTTGAAGAAACTAGAATATAAAACATGTTTTCAGTTACTTCACCTTTTTTTGTTAAGTACATAACTCCACATGTGTTCATTCATAGTTTTGATACCTTCAGTGAGAATCTACCAATGTAAATGGTCATGAAAATAAAGAAAACACATTGAATGAGTGAAGGTGTATACAAACTTTTGGCCTGTACTGTAAATGAGAGACATAGCCTGGAAATTTGAGATAACTACTGTAGGTTGTATACAAAAATGGTTTGGAAAATATAATTATTATACAGTTCTCCAAAGATTCTGTAATGTTTATGAAGATGATGATGATAAAGAACAACTGAGCTACAGTGACCAAGCTGATGGTGAAAGTACGAAGGTGAATGATGATGAGAGATACAGATCCACCTGATATAAAACACAGTCTGAGGCAATAGGTACTTTTTATATACATGTATTTTCATCCACCTTGCTGAGTAAAAAAATGTTTGTCCTAGGTGTTTATTTTTTGTAGTTTATCATCATAATGGTTACATATATTTTCTTAATTTGTAATCATTTTATCACAAATAAAATTAATAAATAAATTTCTGGAGATATACAGTAAATGTGTTTTTTTTTTTTATTGGCAATGATGAAAAGAACCTAATTTAATTTCCAATTTTCAACTTTATCTTTACCATTATCTACTGAACCAATGTTGGGCCAACCTACCTTGGTCCAGCGCTAGCCCTTCAGCAGTGTTCTATCTGGGATGGGATCATTTTGTCCCTTAAACCAAACATGTCTGGAAAGAGATAATTACCTTTTAGTATTTACCATTTAATTGTGCTGTTAGATTT
Source organism: Channallabes apus (assembly GCA_030522415.1). Taxonomy (NCBI): domain Eukaryota; kingdom Metazoa; phylum Chordata; class Actinopteri; order Siluriformes; family Clariidae; genus Channallabes; species Channallabes apus. The sequence goes on along the minus strand of CM060107.1, from coordinate 38,661,475 downwards.
AGGCTGTTCACTAAACTGTTAATTTTATATTAATTGTTTTAAGCCTTGTGGCATTTGCTAATATAACACAGTATGCTGAATTCTCTGACTTTAGAATTCTGGTTTCTGTTTCGATTTCAGGGTTGCTTTGATATTTATGATGATAACCATTACTCAATATGTCTGTGAGATTTCCTAGATTAACTTTACTGTTATCTTTGCTTCATGCTGGCTCAAAGAGATTTAGTAAAAAAAAAAAAAAGGAAACTCTACTCCTGCAACCTTCCTGGTTATGATAAATGAATGCACTGATACTCAGTGAAATCTGCAAATACATTTGTCATCACTATTCTCCATAGCAGCAAACTGTTGGAACGCACAAATGTGCTTTTCCTCATTTTTCATTGCCCTGTGTGAGCTTCTCCCATGCTTTTCTTTATTCATTCCAATGCAATGCGTCATTGTGAATGGACTTCTCTCTCTTTCCTTATCTAACAAAACATCAAAAGCACTTGTTCAAATAGGAGTGCTGAGTTTAGGATTTTGAATTTTGGGGGCGATTATTTCTAAGTGTTTTTAAGATGTTTTAATTCATTCTTACAATCAAGCAAACATGCTTTAGAGAGGGTTTTTATTACTGGACTGAACCAGTCTAGTTTACTAGATAGCACTAGATAGTGCTATAGGTTTGTTATTTAGGGTTAATTATTATAAAATTACAAAGTAAAATAACATTTTCACCCATTACTTTCTCAGGTTGCTTTTTAAACATCTGCAACTTGGGGGTTAGATTGGCAGTTGCATGTATGCCAAACTTGTTGCCTGCCTTTTGTGCTGTTCAATTTTCAGGTCAGAGTTAAAATCAACAAATCTTTCTGTTATGATTGAGATTCACTCCTCACGTTCAGCGTTCAAGTCAGAGAATCATTCAGGTCATTCCTGAGATTCACACACATTTAAATTCGTGAATCCACAAGCCCTGAGCCAAATTCCCTCCACATTTTTGTTGCAGATCATTCAGAGCTAACATGACACACACACGGGTGAAAAAAGTGTTTGTCCCCTTACTGATTTCTTTTTTTTTAAATCAGGTTTTGTCACACTTTAATGTTTCAGATAATCGAACAAATTTAAATATTAGTCAAAGATAACACAAGTAAACACATTATGCAGTTTTTAAATGAAGAATTTTTTTATTAAGGGAAACCACAATCCAAAACTACATAGCCCTGTGTGAAAAAGTTTCATCTGCAAAGATGAGTGGTCAAAATTCCTCCACAGAGCTGTAACAGACTCATTGCAAGTTATCGAAAATGCTTGATTGCAGTTGTTGCTGCTAATTGTGGCCCAACCAGTTATTAGGTTTAGGGGGCAAACACTTTTTCACACAGGGCTACTGTATGTAGTTTTGGATTTTGATTTCCCTTAATAATAAAAACCTTCATTTAAAAACTGCATGATGTATTTGTGTTATCTTTGACTAATATTTAAATTTGTTTGATGATCTGAAACAAAGTGTGACAGACAGGATAAAAAATAAGAAATCAGTAACACTTTCACACCACTGTACCTTCCCCTTATTTTAGGTAATGTTTGTGTATTAGTAAACTGAGTACTTCTAAGGCCACATTTTAATTTAATTAAGTGCCTACTGAAAATTAATGAGTAAATACTGGAAGAATTTCCAGGTAACACAATTACCAGAATATCTATTCTAAATAGTTAGATACTAATATTTTGGACGTTAATGATAAATTAATTATATATATTTAATTAAACTTTGTTTGCTGATACGCAGAAAGCTGATGTGTGCCAACTGACTTTAGGCAATGAACCAATGCAGCTTCCCCACTAGATGCTGAGACTAATTACCAGTTTGTGATTAAATGTGACTCTTATTCTGGCCTAATTTGTTTATATGCGTCTCAAGGTTCATCAACAGCTACAGCCTTGCAAGCCGTTTACTTTGTAACTGTTAAGAATGTCTTTTGTGGTATTACTTTGGTCAAACTTTGTTGTGTCAATCAGTTGGAGTGATACCTTTTTATCTCTGGCACTGACAGCTGCAGTGAGCTCCCATTTGTGAGTTGTCAGTTGAGCTAGCTCTATAAACTAATAGGTTCTTTGGGTTGCTCTGTGATAAGGTCATTCATGGATCAAAGCTGTGACACACTGTGCTAATATGTCCTGTCACTATCATACCTATAATGTTAGAATACAGATTGTGTTACTCTGCTTTGATAAGATACAGATTTCATATGATATATTTGGTATGCAAACGTGATATTTTTTGTCCCGTGCTAGTTACAAAAAAAAAAAAAGGGGGAGGGGGTATTTGCTTAAAAAGTATCTTTCATATTCCAAATATGATTAATTTCGATTTTTAAAATGAATATGTAATTGCAGTGTGACGGTTGACCCCTAGAGGGCGCCTAACGCCCGTTTTGACTTTTGTTTTGTAGTTCGTTTTAAGTTTCGTTTTTTGGACTTCATTTCCCAGTTTGCACCTCGGTCAGGTGACGTAGAAGCTCACCTGAACCGAGGGAAGTTAATTTGATAATTATGTTTAGGTTTGCTATAAATAGCCTGGCTGAACTCCAGCCAGGCGTCTAGCATTAGTCTTAAGTTTAGTTTGTGTTGGAGTGGGTTTGTTTATGTTCAAAGAAAAAATAAAGAACTTTGTTAAACCGTCAGCTCGCCTCCGCGATCATGCCTCGCACACACCTCCGACGCAGACACCGTAAGAAACGTGACAGAATGCTAGACCTACCCAGAGGCATGGCGGAGGATCTCCTCCTAGGGAATTACTCGGGAGGAGAAATTATCATCTCCAACGAGCTGGCGGAACTGCTGGAGGCCGGCGAGGAGCACGGCGAAATGGAAGTGGAGCAGGTATGGAGAAACGGCGAACACATCGAGCCGGTGAGCTCAGGGAAGGACAGCATGACAGCCAGAGAGAGACAGGCGAGGCAAAGCTGGGAAGGCTGCGGACCCGTCATCCGGCGCACCCCGCCGAGAGGTGTAGCGGCCGAGGGAGAGACGGGAGGATTCTGCAGGCAGTGGGCGGAACGCAACGAGGAGTGCATTCATGACCTGCGCGAGCAGGTGCTGCAGCTCCAACTGCAGTTCGTCCAGGTTCGGGAGAACCAAGCTGTAGTCCCGGAAGCGATCCCTCTCTCGGATCTGGACGATGCACTCCTCCCACGGCCACTGCCTGAAGGTGGCGCGGACAGCACACCGGAGCTGAGCACGGAGGACTGGACGCCGCTTCAGCACGGCGACGAGGTAGGCTTCTACAGGCAGTGGGCGGAGTCCAACCAGGAGCGCATTCGTGACCTGCGCGAGCAGGTGCTGCAGCTCCAACTGCAGTTCGTCCAGGTTCGGGAGAACCAGTCTATAGCCCCGGAAGTGATCCCTCTCCCGGGTCTGGACGATGCGCTCATCCTCCGACCACTGCCTGAGCCTGTCGCAGAGGAAGACTGCGCGCCGTGTCTGCGCGAAGAACAAAACGGCGCGTCCATCATCCAGTCTCCGTGCAAGCTAGCGAGCGCCGTGCACGCGCCAACGCTGCAATCGAGCGCCGTGCACGCTCCAACGCTGCAGGAGAGCGCCGTGCACGCTCCAACGCTGCAGGAGAGCGCCGTGCACGCTCCAACGCTGCAGGAGAGCGCCGTGCACGCTCCAACGCCGCTGTCGAGCGCCGAGTACGCTCCAACGCCGCTGTCGAGCGCCGAGTACGCTCCAACGCCGCTGTCGAGCGCACTGCACGCTCCAACGCCGCTGTCGAGCGCACTGCACGCTCCCTCGCCGCTGTCGAGCGCACTGCACGCTCCCTCGCCGCTGTCGAGCGCACTGCACGCTCCCTCGCCGCTGTCGAGCGCACTGCACGCTCCCACGCCGCTGTCGAGCGCACTGCACGCTCCCACGCCGCTGTCGAGCGCACTGCACGCTCCCACGCCGCTGTCGAGCGCACTGCACGCTCCCACGCCGCTGTCGAGCGCACTGCACGCTCCCACGCCGCTGTCGAGCGCACTGCACGCTCCCACGCCGCTGTCGAGCGCACTGCACGCTCCCACGCCGCTGTCGAGCGCACTGCACGCTCCCACGCCGCAGTCGAGCGCAGTGACCGCTCCACCGCCGTCGTCGAGCGCAGTGACCGCTCCACCGCCGTCGTCGAGCGCAGTGACCGCTCCACCGCCGTCGTCGAGCGCAGTGACCGCTCCAACGCCGCTGTCGAGCTCTGCAAAAGCTCCAACGTCGTCGTCGAGCGCAGTGACCGCTCCAACGCCGCCGTCGAGCTCTGCACAGGCTCCAACGCAATCGTCGAGCTCTGCACAGGCTCCAACGCAATCGCCGAGCTCGGCACAGGCTCCAACGCAATCGTCGAGCTCTGCACAGGCTCCAACGCAATCGTCGAGCTCTGCACAGGCTCCAACGTCGTCGTCGAGCTCTGCACAGGCTCCAACGTCGTCGTCGAGCTCTGCACAGGCTCCAACGCCGTCGTCGAGCGCCGTGCACGCTCCAACGCAATCGTCGAGCTCTGCACAGGCTCCAACGTCGTCGTCGAGCTCTGCACAGGCTCCAACGTCGTCGTCGAGCTCTGCACAGGCTCCAACGCCGTCGTCGAGCGCCGTGCACGCTCCAACGCCGTCGTCGAGCGCAGTGACCGCTCCAACGCCGTCGTCGAGCGCAGTGACCGCTCCAACGCCGTCGTCGAGCGCAGTGACCGCTCCAACGCCGTCGTCGAGCGCAGTGACCGCTCCAACGCCGTCGTCGAGCGCAGTGACCGCTCCAACGCCGTCGTCGAGCGCAGTGACCGCTCCAACGCCGTCGTCGAGCGCAGTGACCGCTCCAACGCCGTCGTCAAGCACGTCACCAGCCCTGCCACGGCCGAGCACGTCTCCAGCTCTGCCACCGCCGAGCACGTCTCCAGCCCCGTCACCCAGCCTCCTGGTCAGGAGGTGGAAGGTAGAACATTGGGGTGGGTGTCCGGGGCCTCCGATGATGCTCCAGAGGAGCATTTTTTTTGGGGGGGTACTGTGACGGTTGACCCCTAGAGGGCGCCTAACGCCCGTTTTGACTTTTGTTTTGTAGTTCGTTTTAAGTTTCGTTTTTTGGACTTCATTTCCCAGTTTGCACCTCGGTCAGGTGACGTAGAAGCTCACCTGAACCGAGGGAAGTTAATTTGATAATTATGTTTAGGTTTGCTATAAATAGCCTGGCTGAACTCCAGCCAGGCGTCTAGCATTAGTCTTAAGTTTAGTTTGTGTTGGAGTGGGTTTGTTTATGTTCAAAGAAAAAATAAAGAACTTTGTTAAACCGTCAGCTCGCCTCCGCGATCATGCCTCGCACACACCTCCGACGCAGACACCGTAAGAAACGTGACATGCAGTTTATTTTTTAATTATTCAAGCGTTGCCAATTCAACAAAAGTGATTTTTTAAAATCTAATATTGAATGTCAGAGGCTATCTTAAATTAATGGGGACCTATTATGCACATTTTTTTTTTTTTCATTTTTAGACATTCACATGGGTCTCCAGTTTGAAAGTAGAGAAAAAATATTCCCTAATCATTATCCGTTTTCCAGTTTTGTATTGGCCAGGACAAGCCAATTAGATTTTTCTCACCTATTTTGACTTTATATAAGAGCCCTTGCCCCACTTGTTGTCCAACTCTGCTGTTCTCTGGTGGAGCATGGCTTAGCAGTAGCTTTTAGTACTGAAAGTGTGTTCAGAAGTAAATTGAAAGAGAGGGAGTTTGAGGCATGAAAAATGCATTATCTGAGACACATTTTGGAGGACCTCTGTCACCTTTGTTAACTTGTTAAAGAAATAGTTACATATGGGACTATTAAAGTATGCTCAAGAAGAGAAAGGTTACAGACAAACAAATTTAAATAAAGGGTTATAACCAGCTATTCATCAGTGTAAGAATGGTGCGAAAAAGATCATATAGAAAAAATTCAAAATACAGACAAAAATAGATGTATTGAAGGTAGGATTAATTATAAAAACTAACTAATGAGCAGAGTTGGTTTTAACACGTTACTGTAATCCAGCGGTTCTCAAACTTTTTCTGTCATTCCCCACTTAAGGGGGTGAGCGAATTTTCAAGCCCCACTTGTCAACAAAATAATAACGAAATCGGCCAAGTTTACTGTTTATTGAAATATCAATTTCTAAACCAATAAGATCAAACAACACCAAGTTAAAAACATATAAAATACACGTGCAATTGTTATAAAAGGCTTACGTTGTCACTTATCTTTGCATAATTGACCCCATGTTTATTAGCTGCTCAGCAATCGTTTGTAGATTTTTTGCACTGGCCAATTCTGTATGCAACTTTGAATGAAGCCATTTGTGCTTTGCTGTCCACTGATTCAGATTTTACCATGCGATTATCCTGCTGTCTGTATTCTGCCAGCTTTCTTTGAAAGAAGTCGAGTGGCTTATTAACGTGACTGGAGTGTGTTGTCTCTAAGCGTCTTCCTAATTTGTTGGGTCTCATGCGGTCTGCTGCCAGCGGTATAAGACACAAAACACACTCGGGTCTCTCTTCTGCCCCCACCATCCCCACCATGAATCCAAGCTCAAGATAGGCTTCATTAGGGGTGGGCGATATAACCAAAATCTTCGAACACAGGAGAAGCAGTTTTCTACCTCGATAACGATCTCAATAACAATTTAGCAATTTGTATCTGAAAATACATAAATTCAAACACAAAGAAACTGTTTTACATAATGTAATTTTATTTAAACTGTGAATTGTTGGGGTTTGCCACATTTTTTTTTACTTTGGCCATATTCGTTTGGAAGCTTGGATTTCAGATGATAGAAAAGGTTTGACGTGTTTCCACCACTTGTTAAAACAGTGCACTTGTGTACCTTCCAAATCACGTACATCTCATACGTATCACTTTTCTTATATCCAAACCAATTCCACACCACAGACGAGGCATCTTTTTTCTTTACAATCTCCTCGTTCTTGGTTTCGTCACATGTAAGCAAACTCACTGCTACTGCACCGTCTTCTTCCATTGTCGAAGTGTATGTGAAGCCAAACACATCAAAAGTGGGACGAAACCGCGGCACCGACTGAACCAAATATCTGCGCAAGTACAGCGCAGCGCGACTATCTGGATAGCGCAGTGATGATCTGGTTTATTCGCGCAGCGCCGCTCGAATTGCAAACCTGCGCGACCCACTGTGTTTTTATTTAAAAACAATTTAAAATGTCAGGACTGTTTATTATTGTTTCCGCCTTACCATGCCTGTTTTGTATGTGCACATCCCAGCGGGGTAAAATGTATTTTGATGGTCGGCGCGGTTTATTTCTGTCAGTGTCGCGCAGCGCTGCCCAGTGGGTCGCGCAGGTATGTGATTCGAGCTGTGCTGCTCAAGTTGGCCCAAAGTTAAACCGTTATTGTTCCACTATGGTTCCACTTTTTCTCCCGGCCCACAACTGATGTTATTTTAAATTTACTTGTATTAAAGATCCATTTATTTGTGTGTGATTGTGTAGATTTTTCCTATTATTTTCCACTAATTTCCTCCCGTTCATTGCGCCCCACCTGTCATGTCTGTATTCCCCACTAGTGGGGCACGCCCCAAACTTTGAGAACCACTGCTGTAATCTAATTACTTCACCTGATAACTGTAATCTAACATGTAAAATTTTAAATGCATGTAATTTGATTACAGTACCTATGTAAATAAAATGATGTTACTCGCGTTACAAATGTACAGTTGTGGCCAAAAGGTTTGAGAATGACACAAATATTAGTTTTCACAAAGTTTGCTGCTAAACTGCTTTTAGAATTTGTTTCAGTTGTTTCTGTGATGTACTGAAATACAGATGTCGCCATTAAAAACCCGCGTTTCGAGAAAAGGGATCCCGTGACTTGCCGCGGCTTTGCGCGGCTGCGTGCGGGAAGCTGTGAACATGCCCTTCATTACCTGTAGGGGGCAGTCGTGTTTCAGTCTGAAGTATTGTGTGTCTACTGAAGCCGAAAATGTGTGCAAATTAAACTGCGCATGCGTGTTTGGAGTCGCTGTGTATCAGTCGGTTGGGAATCATCACAGAGGTTACAACACGGTGTGGCTGCAGCTGGAGTTTGTCGTGTTCGAGGTAAGTTTAGCTTTCTTTTTTGGATGTGATTCTCGCTTTCATGACTCCCAATTAATGTTCATCTTAATCTCAGGACGTACAATTAGCAATTTCAGTTTTTAATAGTGTGGAGATTCACAAAACACCGTTTTCGTGTAAAAACCTGAACCTACGGAGCCCCCATGGGTCCTGTGGTAAATAAATAAATAAATAAAATAATAACGAACCGAGCGCGCGGATTAATACACCGAGATGTGTGTTTCTTACCCCCACCCCGAGTGAAAACGGCGTGTTCAGACAAAGGCTCGCCAGTTAGATGCCATTTCTGAACAAACTGAGTCGTGTGTGTTAAAGCATTAAATGGTAAAAGAGCACTAGCAATAAACGGTTTTTTTTCTGAAGCCGAACTTTATTAATGAGTTACGAGTAAAGAACCTGTACATATGTTCATACAGTATTGACAGCAGCTCTAATTTACTGCGGTAAAGCCAGCCGCGGTTCAGAAAAACACGGTCAAGCCAGCCGCGATTGATTTTAGTGCGCGCGCATATTACAGTGATTACGGTAGTTTCATGAACAACACAGAGAGAATGCCCCATATCTGAAAAATCCTGCAGTAAAATAGTTTCATATGTGGTGTGTATATAGTATGGGACGTCCTGAATAAGAACTGATCATTGTTTTTTTCTACTTGTTAGAAACGGGGTCTTTATACCCCTTTAAAGTGTAATAATGTCCAATATCTCAAAAATGCTGCAGTAAAATTTTCATATTTGGTGTGTATATAGTATGGGACGTCCTGAATAAGAACTGATCATTGTTTTTTTCTACTTTTTTTTTTTTTTTATCATATAATGTGTGTACATTATATGGGATAAAAACTGACCATGGCGTTTTATACTTACTAAAATAAATTTTTTCATAGGTCTCTGAAGTGAAATAAAGGCATTTTATTTAACTTTTTTTCCCCATTGTGAACATTTGTTTATTTGACCTCTCTTCCAAAGCAGACGTTAATCCTCATTATAGAAAACATTCATTGAAGAATAACTGCTACTTTTGAACAGTAAAACAAAATAAAAATCAATTCTGGTATTTAGAAAGACTAAATACATTATTCTGTCTGTTTTCTACGAATTCTGCTGTAACTTATCTACATAAAACAATTATTTGAATAGTGAATATTTAAGAAAAATATTGTAACAGACAACCGTCAAAGTCACCAATAAATAACACGGATATTAAAGCAGAAATGCAAATAAATAAGCAAGTAAAAATTGACGAGCATGTTGTATTATCTCTCAGTCCTGGGCGTCTAAATGAAAAGCGCTCTGAAAGCGCGTTGTCTCTGTGTTGGTCCTGAAACTACCGTAATCACTGTAATATGTGCGCACACTAAAATCAATCGCGGCTGGCTTGACCGCAGTTCTAATTTGTCTAAATCGCATTGCAGACAATAAAAATAAGTCGAGTCATCCTGTGACCCTGCATGCTTAATCTTTCCACACATGATTCTTGCTTCTTACTTTTTCCTTAATCCCTCGCTGATCTATCTTGTATTTTTCTAACGGTGTCAGAAACTTTGTGTTAGTAGCACTGCTTGACATGCTTGATGCCTTCCTCTTTTGTAATTTGCTTTGGATAAAGGCAAACTTACAAAAGATGAAGAAATGCCTAAATGTAGTTGTACGAATAAAAGATTATGTAATGATACAATGTAAATATTTTCACAGAAACAAAGCGTAAAGATGAGACGTGAATCTGAAGAGGATCTCTTTGATGATTGCCTGGTAAAGCATTGTTTTCTTATTAATTATACAATTTATTAATACCTTGAATATAGTGTTTGTTGTATTGGACAGAAGCATATAAATGCAAATGAATATATAAATATGATTAATTATTGAACGAATTTTCATGTTTGGACTAACCCTTTAAATACAAACTCAGCATTCATCATAGGATTTCCTGACACTGTAAAGGTGCAGAGTAATCTATGGAGTGTAGCCATCTCATGCCATGTTTTACAATGTTTTAGTGATGCAAGATTATTGCTAAAGCAATTTAGCCCAAGTTTAACAATCTGAAGTATATGAAGTGATGGTCATTTTTTATTATCAATTATTTGTATTATTTTTTTTTCTCTGTGAAATGAAGTCAGCACAGGTTGAAGCAATTCCGATTTTTTTTTTGTTTCTCAAAATAAATTATTTATTTTCTTGTACATTTTATGCAGGGGGACAGACGAAGTGATGCCAGTATGCACCTTCTTAAAATCCTTGTCGTCTGTGCTGTTGAAGGGGAAGGACCAGTTGGTGTATCCATAATCCTTGAAGGAGAGGAAATTTTGCAAGAATGTGGCAATAGCTCCGAGCACTGCGCTACACATTTGAGCTATTTTCAGAAAGTTCTTCTAGAACTTCATGGGATTAAGCTATCACCAAATGTGCAAGCTTTAAAGATGAAGTTATCTTAAAACATTTGATTTGGCTTGACTACAAGTCTTTACATGTTGTGTTTACATGTTCAGCTTAATGTTTTAATGCGTTATGGTTTCAATGGCATACTTTTAAGTGCACTAGTCCAGAGTGCTGATTTGAATGTTGCAACTTCACTGCTTCCGAGGGCTATTAAGTTTTAACGTTTATTCTACAGTTTGTTTAATGTATTTTCTGCTGTATTTTATTTCTAAATGAATGCTGTATTTGATTTATTTATTATTTTACACACTTTTGTTTAAAACAAGTATTTCAGGCCCTGGTGCCGTGCAGTTTTTTTCTACGGATGCAAAATTTAGCTGAATGCACTTTTATTAAAAAGACAACTTGGATCTAGACTGTGAATGTCACAAATATTTGGTAATGTTGGTGAATAAACTGTTTAATTATATTTTAGTTGTGATTTATGAAAGATATAGATGAAATAATTACTTAAGTTTCTTTCCAAAACATAAATTAGCAATGCTTACATTATTATAGGGAGTAATATAAATTGATAAAACCAAGTTAAGGGAAAATCTCACAAAACAAAATGATAGTAATTTCATAAAATTAAGGTTCCTGCAACTTTACTTGATTATTTTAAATAAATCTAATTTGTGCATTAAATATAATTATGTAACTTTTACTTGATTTCTTTTATTGTTAATTTAATTAAGTAAATTTTACCTGACAATTACGGGTGAGTTTTACTTAGGCTGAATCACAATTCTATTTTCTTCCCCTTGTCCCTTGAAACGAAGTGGAAAGGGGAAGGGTATAAATATTTCCCCTAAGAAATGGGACAACACTGTTATACGTCATCATATGTTGTCGCTGGTTCCTAATGTTACGTCAGAGGACATGCGCCGATGTTTATCACACATTCCAATAAGAGAGATTACTCACTCCCAAAGGTTTTTTGCGCCGTATTTCGATTTTTAAAAAAGTTGCTCATTTTCACCACGAACACGGATGAGTCTTCGGGTTTCCTCAGCCGTCCATATACAGAATATAAATTACAAAACTGTGGTCACGTTGCAATAAGTAAGAATAGTGTAAGCAAAACAATAGTGTATGGCCGTAAGCAAAACAAACAATGCGTTATCAAATGCTCGGCAAAATGCCGTGCTACTGAACTTTCATATTTGTTTGTAGCATGCAGTAAAGTGTATGTGACTTAAAAATATATATTTGTAATATTGTGCAATATGTGCTATCCGCTAGCAAACTTTAGCGATTTTTTTTGCAAACGTTTCTTTACAGAACATCACCATAAACACAAGACTAAAGGTAATATACATATAATGAAAACTTGTCATAAAAATCTTTATTAATGGCAAAAATGACAACATTTATGGGTCTGCTTGCTCGAGTGAGCAGCCATGTTGAAAACTTCGCTTAGCCCTTCGTTTGAAGTGAGGTCCTGAAAAATCTTCGTTTGGAGGGCTATCTGGCCCCTCCCCCTACACCTCCAACCAAAAGAGAAATGAGACACTACTACCCCTGCACGTGAACGCGTCAAATGGAAGGGTAGGGGGAAGGGTTGGGATTCAGCCTTAATATTGGAGCAATAAAATTTACTTAAAATCTGTGTCCAAATTGTTATGAGGATTTGATCAAGTAAATCTTACAAGTTCTTTTTTTCAGTGCATGGGTGAACACGATGTTTTAAGAATTTATATATATATATATATTTATTGTGTGTGTGTGTGTGTGTGTGTGTGTGTGTGAGACCGGTGCAACTCACACGTCCTATTCCATTGTCATTCATACTGCCGTAGTTTTTAGAGCCCTAAAAAAGCATTCACTAGTAAGTAAGTAAATAAAAGACAAATGAATAAATAGTTTTAAATTATATATATACAGGGGCGTAGATTTAGGGTGGACGGAGGGGATGTGTCCCCACCAATATCCTCCGACCATTGAAATGTCCCCACCAATAATTTAATCCACTTTTTTTTAAATCGTTCTGTCAACATTAACCTAGACACATAGAAAGGGATAAATCACGTTCTCTCCTTGAGTCCTCCCGCCCCCAAAACACATATGAACATTTTGATTGGCTGTGCCTTTCCCTGCCATTATGTGATAGACGATTGGCTGCGTTCAGACACAAGCAGCGCCAAATGCAGTGGACTCACATTCAGTACAGCAGGCCAGGATATAGTCTGTGAATACGGACGTAAAACTAACAGCAGATTAAACAGCTAAATGTAAAAGTATAAATATGATCCCTGTCAGTCTCCTAATCTAGTGACTGTTTGTCAGAAATCAGTATTGTGAAAGAAATTGATAAACTAATATACTAATATTGCCATATGGCTAGAATTTTGTTGACACCAATAGACAATCCACTTCAGAAAAATAGTTTTTAAAATGCATTCACTTACTTGGCGAACATTAATGATTTGATTCGAGGTTTGCACACTAAGACTCAGAAAAAGTGAAATAAAATGATTGCTGTTTAAATGGCATGTGTTTATCCTGTTTTGTCAGGTAACAGAACCTAAACACCTGTGCTGTATATCAGACAGCGATGGAGAGAGTGTAGATTACACACAGGTGCTCTCTAGTCATTAGCACTCATCAGGCAATGTCTATGGCCAACTGACTGCACTCAGACCAAAGGGGGCTGAATAATTACACACACCCCACTTTTCAGTTATTTATTTGTAAAAAAAAAAATGTTTGAAATCATGTATGATTTTCGTTCCACTTCTCGCGTGTACACCACTTTGTATTGGTCTTTCACGTGGAATTCCAATAAAATTGATTCATGTTTGTGGCTGTAATGTGACAAAATGTGGAAAGGTTCACGGGGGGCGAATACTTTTGCAAGCCACTGTAGTTGTCCTGAGATTTAACATTGTTACCAATAATAGGCTGAGGCATTCTCTGTCCATGCTCATAAGGAATCCCTCAATGTTTTTCAATTAGGGGACAGAAGCAGATCAGCCATGTTGTAGTTCAGGTGAAGAGGCGAGTTCACAGGAGGTCAATCTGAATATTGATTATACAGTATATAACATATAATATGTGTGCGTGTATTATACATGTTGATTATACTAATATTTAGCATTATGAGGAGTAATAGGCTGAGGATGTAAGTGATTCATTAGTGTTTTTGGCAAAAGTTTTGAACTGACATTTCACTTTTTTGTCACGCTATTTCATCAGGTGGCAATGCTGTCCGGTCCTAGTGCAGTCAGAGGGGAAGAGTTAGGGTCAAAGCCATTGTTCACCCCCAAAAAAACTTTACTCACTATTTACTCCTTAAGTGGTTCCAAACTTTAATGATTTTCTTTATTTTGTTGAATACAAAATAAGATATTGGGGAAAAAAGCTGAAAACATTGACTTCCGTAGCAGGAAAAACAAATACTATGTAAATCAATGATTACAGGTTTTCAGCATTCTACAAAATATCATCTTTAGTGTTTATCAGAAGAAAAAAAGAACAGCCTGGACAATATTGATGTCAAACAAATATGCCAGCAGTTTATTTTTGTTAACGAGAGGCGAAGGCATGTTTTTGTCTCCTTCATATAGGAGCAATAGGCATTGAGCTGTTGTGTGGTACTCTACCTAGTAGTTCATTTTTAGATGTAATCTACTTTTATATATATACAGATGATTGAGATGTTTCATTTGCGCTAGGGCTCAATAAAGAATAGTTTTTATTTTATTAAAGACTATCTTTTTGTCAGTTATGAAACATTCCTTTAACTTTACACTATTCCTTAATTTAACTTAATGAATTGCATTTCGAGTGGATTAATATAAATCGAAGCATTGCTAGTATTAATGTAAAGTGATTTCGCACCATATTAAGAAAAACATGTATTCAGTGGACATAGTTGGGGTGGGAGGTTGGTAGGTGGATGGGGCAGGGGGTTGGGGGTTGGTGGGTGGAAAAGGGGATTGGGGGATGGGGTATTAGTTGGAGTCATAGGTAGCAAACCTACGCCCTTGTGTGTGTGTGTGTATATGGAAACTTGTAACTTTGAATGGTGTTAAAAATACTTGCAAAACAAGTATTGCAGCCATACATTGGAGGGAACTTCTGAGGTGGTCAGTGATTGATGGCACGGTCAGTCGGAGGGGGTTGTGATCACACCTATAGATCTTTGTTCTAGGCTATCGGTCAAATATCTCTCCACTTGGAAGCAAAAACATGCAAGGAATTTCAGCATCTCGACGCACATACTAAGCTGTTTATAAAGTAGACACTGTTTGTTTTTTCATTTTGTAATCTTTCCCGTGTTTACCGTGTACTGTACAATGTATATTAATTTTTTAATGAATTACTGTAAATAAACTACACATTCCGTTGATTTACCAGAAATGACTTTTCTGTTTTTTGTGTGTGCTAAACTAAACTTCAGGGTCAAAGTAATAGCGATTTTATTTGAAAAGTATTATATATTTACAATGCTGATAAGTTCAAGCTTAGATTCATATATAAACTGCTTCAAAGTCTTTCCGTGACCGCTGAAATCCGACAGACGCAGGGCTCAAGGGAGGTGTGTCTGTGTGTGTGTGTGTGTGTGTGTGTGTGTGTGTGTGTGTGTGTGTGCGCGCGTGTGTATGCGTGTGTGCGCGCGTGTGTATGCGTGTGTGCGCGCGTGTGTATGCGTGTGTGTGCGCGTGCGCTGCAGCCTGTCCTATTTTCAGCGGATTTTTCCGCTACCGCAGATCAGTTTATCAACTTGTAATATATACATTTTAGGAATATATTAACATGTGCAGACATTTAAGGGTGCGCTGCCCTCTCTTGCCCCTGCGTAGAGCCTACACACACACACACACACACACATCTATCTATCTATCTATCTATTATATAAATACACATTTGGAATCTGCATCTACATTTTCTGTTACAAGTATAGAATTAGGTTCAGCTGAGACTCATGATCAATGGTGTTAGGGTACTTATGTAGTGATAATTAGTTTCAGCCAGATCATTAAAACTAACAATGGACTATGACACTCTTGAGAGGGGATATGAAGGTGTTATTCATTTATTTATTCTCTACAAGGGTGCGAACTACAATACAGACCAAACTATAACTTTCTCTTATACTACTATAAAAATTCTGAATATAAACAAACAAAATACAGCTTTTTTTCCTCAGAGGTAAACGGAAAAGTGAAGTTGTTCAGCTGTTTACTGTCACTGCAGCTTCTTCAAAGTCTTCCCACTCCGTGACCACTGAAATCCGACACGACACCACGTTAGGCTACGTCTTGACTCATTTGTATACCGACGGTGATTGGATGTTTCCCGAGGGCTCAGGGGAGTGTGTGTGTCTGTGTGTGTGTGTGTGTGTGTCTATGTGTGTGCGTGCGCGCGGGTACTTGTTCTACTGTTATAAAAACTCTAAATATAAACAAACAAAATACAGCTTTTTTTTCAGAGGTAAACGGAAAAGTGAAGATGTTCAGAGTCACTATGCAGATGTTACACTCAGTGGAGTTACCGAAATCTTTGCTTTAGTCCTCATTGAGTTGCCACACATCATTTCCACATTTCACTCGCTTTTATTCCTCTTATGTGAGCATAAACAGTGAAACATTCCACAGGTTTATAATACACCGCGGCCAAGTGAACCACGTTCCCGTCGAACGAAACGAGGCATAATCGTGGTGTTTGCTTCGGTTATGACACACCATAGTTTATTACCTGCTGTGGTAGATCTGAATATTTATTCAAACACAATAATAAAGCTTTATATCCTCAGGAGGGCTCAGTACATTGTTTTAGCGATAGTTTCACGGAAGCGAGTTCAGAACTAATCTAACCAAACCAAAAAAAAAAAAAAACATCCGAAGCTTCATATAGAATGAACGAACTAATGAAATTGATATATATGTAATTGATATACTGTATATACAGACGTGTGTGTGTCATTTTAATTCAAATGAACATTTTAATGTTTCTGATACACTTATCAACTTATCCACATACACTTATCAACACAAACTCTCCGTGCACGCACACACAATCTCTAAAAAATTAATATTAATAGCATACATATACAAATAAACAAATGTAGGTGTAATAAAAGTAGTCGTGATGTCAGTACTCGCCCAGCAAACCAGCCTTTTGCAGCGGCTTAAAACGTATGAATTATCTTCAAATATACAAAAAAAAAGCGAAAAGACACTCGATTATTATGCATAGGTTATTTGTTTAATTCAAAAACTTCATAAAAACACTTTAAAACGAGAGAAAAACTGTTAAAATCCTCGTTCGCCTTCTCAGCGTTAGGTAGCGAGTGACGTCATGATTTGAATCTGCGCGCCACTGGGGAAACATAGGGAAACTGACTTTCCCGGACCACCGGCTTTTAGATAAAGTCCTTCTATGCACCATCTGGCGGATATTCAGTGAAGCACAACACATTTATTTTAAATTCCCCAATGTTGCCTCCGGCAAGTCGCGGCAAGCCGCGCGCTAAATTGCGGCATCCCGCGGGAAAACACGCGGGTTTTTAATGGCGACATCTGTATAATTACAAGCACTTCATACATTTCAAAGGCTTTTATCGACAATTACATGACATTTATGCAAAGAGTCAGAACTGTATTTGCAATGTTGGCCCTTCTTTTTCAGGACCCCTGCAATTCGACTGGGCATGCTCTCAATCAACTTCTGGGCCAAATCCTGACCGACAGCGACCCATTCTTTCATAATCACTTCTTGGAGTTTGTCAGAATTAGTGGGTTTTTGTTTGTCCACCCGCCTCTTGAGGATTGACGACATGTTCTCAATGGGATTAAGATCTGGGGAGTTTCCAGGCCATGGTCCGAAAATTTTAACGTTTTGGTTCCCGAGCGACTTAGATATCACTTTTGCCTTATGGCACGGTGCTCCATCGTGCTGGAAAATGCATTGTTCTTCGCCAAACTGTTGTTGGATTGTTGGAAGAAGTTGCTGTTGGAGGGTGTTTTGGTACCATTCTTTATTCATGGCTATGTTTTTGGGCAAAATTGTGAGTGAGCCCACTCCCTTGGATGAGAAGCAACCTCACACATTAATGGTCTCAGGATGCTGTACTGTTGGCATGACACAGGACTGATGGTAGTGCTCACCTTTTCTTCTCCGGACAAGCCTTTTTCCAGATGCCCCAAACAATCGGAAAGTGGCTTCATCAGAGAATATGACTTTGCCCCAGTCCTCAGCAGTCCATTCACCATACTTTCTGCAGAAGATCAATCTGTCCCTGATGTTTTTTTTGGAGAGAAGTGGCTTCTTTGCTGCCTATCTTGACACCAGGCCATCTTCCAAAAGTCTTCGCGTCACTGTGTGTGCAGGTGCACTCATACCTGCCTGCTGCCATTCCTGAGTAAGCTCTGCACTGGTGGCACTCCGATCCCGCAGCTGAATCCTCTTTAAAAGATGATCCTGACACTTGCTGGACTTTCTCGGACGCCCTGAATCCTTCTTAAGAAGAACTTAACCTCTTTCCTTGAAGTTCTTGATGATCCTATAAATTGTTCATTTAGGTGCAATCTTAGTAGCCACAATATCCTTGCCTGTGAAGCCATTTTTATGCAACGCAATGATGGCTGCACACGTTTCTTTGCAGGTCACCATGGTTAACAATGGAAGAACAATGATTTCAAGCATCACCCTCCTTTTAACATATCAAGTCTGCCATTCTAACCCAATCAGCCTGACATAATGATCTCCAGCCTTGTGCTCGTCAACATTCTCACCTGAGTTAACAAGATGATTACTGAAATGATCTCAGAAGGTCCTTTAATGACAGCAATGAAATGCAGTGGAAATGTTTTTTTTTGAAAAATTATAAAAACTTAAGCAGCAACTTTTCCAATTTCCAATATTTATGTAATTCTCAAAACTTTTGGCCACGACTTGTAGTGTTTAAAAAATACGGTGGCCCTGAAGTGCAAAACAAATGAACAAAACAGAAAACAAAATAACAAAACCCAAAACAAAATAAATTCAAAACCAAATTAATGGCGGCACGGTGGTGTAGTAGTTAGCACTGTCGCCTTGCACCTCTAGGGTCTGGGTTTGATTCCCTGGCCAGGCTCGATGTGTGCATGGAGTTTGCATGTTCTCCCCGTGCTTGGTGGGTTTCCTCCCACAGTCCAAAGATATGCAGGTTAGGCTAATTGGTGTTCCCAAATTGAGCATAGTGTGTGAATGTGCGTATGAGTGTGTGCCCTGCGATGGATTGGCACCCTGTCCAGGGTGTACCCCGCCTTGTGCCCTAATAGGCTCCAGGTCCCCGCGACCCTGGCGATAGAGGATAAAGCGGTATAGAAGATGAATGAATGAAAAACCAAATTAACCAAATGGAAAACAAAATAACTAATTCAAAAACAGAATATCAAAACCCAACCTGGGTCAGCATGCGATAATTAATGTTAATGGATCTCTGGCTTTCTCCACGTTAAAAATCCTCAGCTTTTTCCCCTTTCTCCCTCCTTTAACCCTTCTCCTTCCCTGTTTAAAAAAAAATAAAATTACTCTTTTTCCCTTAAGACCTCGTCTCGTGTCTGTGTGTCTGTGGTGCAAAAAGAGTGAACCCATTACATCAAATGTAAAACTACAAAGCTCTCCGATGATTGATTAAAGCACATGCTCGTTAACTGATGCTGCCGCGGAAAACGTGATTTTTAAATGCATTTTGATAAAAAATTTTCGGTGGCCGTGAAGTGCAAAACAAATTAACAAAACTGAAAACAAAAAACTAAATAACAAAAACAAAACAACAAGCTGAGGATTTTTAACATGGAGAAAGCCCGAGATCCATTAACATTAATGATCACAAACTGACCCAATCTGGCGGCCTCGCCCCTTTGCGCACCTGCAGAAGGGGGATGGGGCCTAGGTAGGGAGCCTACGGAGTGAGCGAGGAGCGACAAGAGGTTGAGGCGCATGCCCATCACAGGCACCGAAGTTTTCAAAGTAACTTGAATGTAACGTAATTAGTAATCAGATTAATTTTTACATGTAATAATCAGTAATGTAATCAAATTACAATTTTAAAGGAGTAATTATTAATTGTAGTACTTTTTTTGAGTAACTTCCCCAACTTTGCTAATGAGACAACCTGATTTTGAAGAATATATACACAGAACTAGACTAAGAATTACTGGTAGAAACCATCAATATCTGTACACTGCTGTCAGGTGATGTAAAAAAGAAACTGCTATAATTCAACACATTCTACCTTATCTGTGAAAGCATTCTACTTTATCTGTCCATTGGGCATGTATTGTATGACTGCCAGTGGAACAGACGCACCTTCAACTTTACTGATAATGTGATTATGGTAAATACATTCCGAAATAATTAGGCCTGTGGTTGCAGTATTATCCTTAAAATGTGTGAAAAACATGTGCTTTGATTTTAAAACAAGCAATGAACAGACCCTAAGAGAAAAAAAAACCCTCAATTTTCTTGACTGGCCAGTACAATGATGTAAACCATACAAATAATTAATTGTATTTCATGAATTAATCACTGTACATTTTAACCACTCAAGTCCATTTTATTAGGATCAATTTATATAACTAACAGAGCGGATGAACCAGGGGCAACATATTCGAACGACATGACTTGGTATCAAATATCTTGCCAAAAATTATGTAAAAATGCATAACACGTTGACCCTTGTGGTAGAAGGGCTACAGAAATAACAAGAATATCACAATACAGTGAGTGGGTTTAATGAAATTGAAGAATAAAATAAATCCCTCTTTTTTTTAATCCTTAGCTGTCAAATTAAAGGAAAGGTAATTATTAGCAAATTTGTAATTGTAAAATGTATAATTTTTTAAATCATCTTTTTTCACATATAAAACATCTTCTTCTGTGTTACAATATTTACTGGAAACATCACAAAGACAGAGTGACAAAGGCAAACACATCTACAACATCTAAAGAGCTCATTCTCTAACCCAGTGGTCCCCAAATTGGGGGTCGCGACCCCTTTGCGCGCAGCCCAAAAATGTGCGTCGGCCCATTGGTCAGTCCAGGCCTGATTACAAGTAAATGATATAAATAAATATTTTCTGATTTGTAAAGATATTTTATTGAGTGTTTAAATTGAGTGTTAAAAAAATTGCGACTCATAGATATGACATCACTGTGCAGCGACTGACTCACCAATTATTGCTACAGCGCACAACAGACCAAAGTAGGAAACGTCGGAAATATGAGGAAGAATTCATAAAGTGCAGTATCAGCATTCACTAAGTTGCGGTAGCAACCGAATACACGAGTTGTCCCGTGCAGCAATGGATGTACTGCTTCAATTTAGATCTACATATTTGTGTGAGCTGTATTTTTCCGCTATGTTACATATAAAAAATAAATACAGCTCACGTCATGATGTCGAAGATGATATGCGGGTAGCTGTATCGACCATCAGGCCACGAATGAAGCTGCCAAAAACAAGTACATCCTTCCTATTGAAAAGTAAGCCAAAATTATTTAGATGTATACTGTAGTAAATGTAGTCAAAATACTGTGAACAACTTATGTTTATTGCTTGCTTTTGATAGTGGGGGTCGCGAGATCTTGTTGATCTTCAATTAGGGGTCGCGGGCTTGAAAGTTTGGGAACCACTGCTCTAACCTAAAAACATAGACAAGCCCTAAAACCCAACACAAAGGCTCTTACTGTTATGTAAATGGCACGTGATGTCAAACCGGCAGTAGAACAGTGAAGTTTTGTTTGTTGTGAGTAAGAGCCCAGTGCAAGCTTGGTACAGTGGTTACTCAATCGGAATGTTGGTTTTACCGTTGCGGCACTCGGCGATAGCATTTGTGCGTTTGCTGGCTTTTACCGCTGAGTGGCGCTATATAACTACAGACTGATGACTCACTCATGCCTTAGTTCATTCTCTGCAAGATTAATGAGCCTGCATGTAGTAGCGGATGAAATCAAGTGAAACACTGTAGTTAAACGAATTCATAATCACAGTACTAAAATTACAGTACAAATGTAGAATTCTAATTAAATTAAATCTTATTAGGATCAAATTTAAGCGAAATGTTAACACAGTGAGCCTTTAGATTTTATCATGTGCAATTAGAAAAGCTACGTGTGTAGGGTTTTGTGTCATCTTATATCTTGTGTTCTTTAAATTTGGAGTAGATTTATTAACTGAAATAAATGACGATAAAATTATAACATTGTCAGGACGTTCTACTGCGTCAGCAGATGTCGGTCATTCAGTCCCGCTTGTGTTTTTGTGTTATTATAAGAATGAAATGCAGTAGGCTGTTATGATCTGTAATGGGTTCGACCCATGTTACAGCGGCGGCCCCATAAAGCACGGACACGAGGCGAGGTCTTAAGGGGAGAATGGAAAGAAAGGGCCAGGGGTAGCTCAGTGGTTAAGGCATTGGACTACGGTTCGGAAGATCCCAGGTTCAAACCCCACAACCACCAAGTTGCCACTGTTGGGCCCTTGAGCCTCAACTGCTCAGATGTATAATGAGGAGAAAAAAATGTAAGTTGCTCTGGATAAGAGCGTCCGCCAAATGCCTAAATGTAAATGTAAAGGGAAAGGGATAAAGGTTGTGCATGTGCCACTCCGGGGGCTGTGCCCAACTGGCATGCGGGCACACAGCTGATAAGTGGCGGTGGGCGGAGTGGCAAAATGGAGCACGCGGAGGCAGCGCACCAGCACGCTCCCTCGTGATGGCGCTTCTCCCGCTGTTGATGGCTGGCACGAGCCCTAACGCAAACGTCAAATCCGGCCTTTTCCTCCTTTCCTTTTGGGCCATGTAACGGGTTCGACCCTAAGTCGACTCAAGCACGGACTCAAGGCAAGGTCTTGAGGGAAAAAATGGGAAGGAAAGTGTTAAAGGAGTGAGGATGAAAAGGAAGGAATGTGCATGTGCAGGTTTGGTTGGCATGCGGGCGCAGGCTGGTGAGCAGCGGACAAAGTGGCAGCGTGGGCCCACGAGGACAGCAGCTCCTGTCTCCATCCGCTCGCGCTGACTCTGCTCTCCGCGGATGGCCGGACCGGCCCCTCCCATCTCTCGCTTCTTTGAAGTCCCTGGGGCGCGTTTCATTTGCCCCGCTTGCATGATGCACTTCTGCCTTGTTGCGAGGACAGAGCGAGGAGCGATATTGATTTGGGCGCACGCCGTGACAACGCCTGAAAAAACTATTGTCCTCAAAAATGTAACAGATGAGGACTCAGATTAATGTGCAAAAACTATATAATAAAACTATATAAGACTACATGGCCTTTATAAGACTCAACTTTTATTTAAGTGGACTCAATAATTAAAAACGTTATGGTTTGTAAATGTTTGAAAGCAAACAAGGTGCGCTGTTCTGTATTGTTTTTGGTGAACTTGAGCACGTCAGAAAATTAACGCAAACGTTTTTTAAAATGGTCAGTCAGTCAACTTGCTGTTTTTCCCGACGCATTCATAATTATTAGTCAACTTCTGCCGGTGCACTCTGGAAAACTTTATGCGTGCGGTTGAGCGCTGATTACACTATGTAGGAAATTAAAGAGGAGGTTTACGATGCCGAAACGAAGTCCTGAGCCCAAACCTCATTTAAGTTAAATTAAGAAATATTATAAGTAAAAAAAACAATAGCCCCCGTTTAGAAAACGTTTATAAATTCTTTCCGACATGAGTTGCCCCGGTGTTATGCGCAGAGCGCCGGGAGATTTCCTGATGCTCCGAAATCGCTGGGGCATTTTTTTTAAATAGATGCTATCTTTAATAACTGATGGAGGTTTTGAGCTGTATACACATGCATGTTTGCCTAAACAACTCTTAAAACTACACCTGTGACACAATAACAGTAAAATTTCGAACATTTTGCTGGCTGCTATTTGTAGAAAAGAAATAATAAATAATAAACCAGTTGTTGGGTCAAAATAACCCAACCAGGTGTTCATTTGTAAATGACCTACATTTACAATCACTACATCTCATATGACCCAACATGAGCGACACAACAATGTGTTTAAAGTACGTGAAATAACCCAGAACTTAAATAACAATAAACAGATACAGAGATACGCTATATAACAGTTTATACTTTGTACAAATCAAAGTGACACTGACAAAGTGTCAGCTAGTGAACTTAATCTAAACAACATTTAACCATTTTTTTTACTCATTATTGTACAGTACATATCAATAGCTCTGGTTCAGATTTTTCATGTTTGTTGTCTAAAGTGCTCATGTGGAAATTACCATCACTACTGTATTTACTGCGTCGAGTGAAAATGTCACTTTTCGCCACCTGGAGGGCATTTTACGAATGACTTTGAAATGCAACTGATTTATTTTGGCCATTGGCGTCTTTACATGGCGGTAAGCGCAACGGTAATAACCATTCCAATTGGGTACCTCCTGTATATTGCAAGGTGGCAACAGACTGCATGAATGATGGTGTGTGCTTTCCGTGAAAATTTTTCCATTTGAGAAATAATGCATCTTATGAAATGATCTTGTCTCAATGAGTACAATAAAAAATTTTATCACATTAGGTCCCTAAGTGACATCTAATGAGCATCCTGGTGCAGTCATTTGACAATACGAATGACATAATTTCCAAAAATGGTGGTATGGTTGGTAGCACATGTGACAGAACTATATTAGCTAATTTTAAAATGCTCAATGCTTACTGGACGTTAGTTTCATCCCATTTAACAATTATAAGGATTTAATAACATCCCATATTTTATATTTAATCTGTTTTGACTGCATCTCAAATCCATGTAAAACAAATTAATAAAATATTGGTCAGACACATGTCAAAGGTGGTCTGTGTTATATTCCCCATAATATCCCTTTAAAGGAGAAATATGTCTGTTTTCTTATGGGTTACCATAAATTCTCTCTTTTTTTTCAACATATATTTTCTTTTTATTTCAACATGAATTCTTTTTTTTCTTCTCCCCAACAAGTATTCTCTTTTATTTTCAACACATTTCTTTTCTTTTCTTTTTTTTCTATACAGAAATGAAAAGTAGGATTAATCCACATGGATTGAGGAAATGTCAGCTAGTACAGGACAGGGTTAATCCTCCTAAGGATCTTAAATTAACCATTGTACCACATTGGTTTCCTAGACTCAGGATCTTCAGCAGGAGATCTTTGGTAGATAACCATTTCCATATGTACTTGGTGAAACTCAGGCCCCAAATGTCTCCTTAGGTTGGCTATGTGGGCCCCTCTTTGAACAGCAGCTTACAGGGCAGATTTAGCCCTCTACCAAAACCAGCAGCAGTGTTGTACCACATGCTGTGCTGTGGGGACCCCTACTTTGGGTTCTTCCTCTGGAAACATGGGTGAAAGGTAGGCATAGTGTCAATCAAGTGAGTGCCACAAGAGGTATGGGCATACTACACCCAGATTATGTGTTGTACCTAATAAAAGGGGTTGTAAAATGCCAGACACCCGAGAGTGCTCCAGGTCATGGTTGCTCCTTTCGGTTTGCCCATTTGATTCTGGTAAAAGCCCGAGGGCAGGCTGCCAGTGGCCTCTTCAAAAGTCCTTCCAAATTGTAGTCTCCAATCAGAAACCAGTTGTGCTGGAAGGGCATGGATGCCAACCACATATTGTAATATTAGTTCTGCCATCTGCTTGACTGAAGTGAACTTTTAAAAGGGAATAAACTTGCACACCTTTAAGAAATGGTTCACCACAATTAATATTGTTATGGTTTTCTTAGAAACTGGCAATCCTGTGAGAGGTGGGACCATGGGTGGAATGGTAAAGGTAATGGGTGCAATAGGCCAGATTGACATGTGTGGGTTTCCTTATTCTGTGCACAAACAAGACATGCAGCCCAGACATTCTTATGGGTCATGGACATGATGGGTCACTATGAAGGGGCAGGAACTCTAAGGTCCTCACTGCACAGGGGTGTGCCACATATTCAAAAGACATGCCAATAGCCTGTGGGGTGTAAGTTTACCTGTGGGACCATCCCATACTATCCCAGGAGACTCAGGGTACACCCTGGACAGCATGATATTGCATTCATCTTAATACAAATTAAGTTTTATGCACTACGCAAATCTAGCTTTGAGAAAGGGGTTTGAATACACTATAACAGGCATTACTAAATGGTGAACTGCTGTCCGGACCGAGTGACGGTTCTATCTGGACCCTGATACTTTTTTTATGGATGAAAATAATATTCCAGTAATCTAGTGTTTTTTCCCCACGAGGTGGGCCCCATAATTTCCCTTTAAAGGAGACACTATATGCGTCACATAACTATGCCAATCAGCGCAATTGATTGACAGAGTGCAGAAGTGCAGCAGAAACTGAAGTTACCAATTAGTGGTGGCCAGTATTCCTTTCTATGCTGAAGTACTTAAATGCAGCGATGCCACTTTACTAAACAATGTGGTCAGAATAGTAGAATCTGTGGTAAGCTTTAAGCTGGACTCACTAGATCTGGTGCTGGAAAGGAGGTCCTTGAACAAAATTCTATCCATCATGTCCAACACAAGTCACCTTCTGTATGGAACTTTTGCCAAGCAGAAAAGCATCCTCTACTGAGAGACTCAGGAAATAATTTGGTCCCAGGGACATACGTTGCTTTAACACCTTTTTACGGTGTCTGGGCACATGACTGGAATTCTTGGTCAGATTGTTCCTCAACCACTACTTATCCTTACAGTACATGATGCTCTACTTCATAACATACAGTAGATAAATATGACTGTGAGCAGTGAGTATCTGTTCATCATGTATCATGTACCATCAACAATGGCTATAAATCATTGCAAATCTCAATTTTCTGTAGTCAATCCACTAATATTAATCCTCATTCATCAATATTTGCACATATTCATTTAATTCTAAGAAGAAAAAAAAATCTGGAAGACAACTGTACTGCAACAGAAATACTTAAGACAAAAATATAAAATGCGAATTTATGTATGTTCTTGAATAAAATGAATATATTTAATTTCATTCTTAGCTTCATATATACATATATATATATATATATATATATATATATATATATATATACATACATATATATATATATATATATATATACAGTGGTGTGAAAAACTATTTGCCCCCTTCCTGATTTCTTATTCTTTTGCATGTTTGTCACACTTAAATGTTTCTGCTCATCAAAAACCGTTAACTATTAGTAAAAGATAACATAATTGAACACAAAATGCAGTTTTTAAATGAAGGTTTACGTTATTAAGGGAGAAAAAAAACTCCAAATCTACATGGCCCTGTGTGAAAAAGTGATTGCCCCCCTTGTTGAAAAATAACTTAACTGTGGTTTATCACACCTGAGTTCAATTTCTGTAGTCACCCCCAGGCCTGATTACTGCGACACCTGTTTCAATCAAGAAATCACTTAAATAGGAGCTACCTGACACAGAGAAGTAGACCAAAAGCACCTCAAAAGCTAGACATCATGCCAAGATCCAAAGAAATTCAGGAACAAATGAGAACAAAAGTAATTGAGATCTATCAGTCTGGTAAAGGTTATAAAGCCATTTCTAAAGCTTTGGGACTCCAGCGAACCACAGTGAGAGCCATTATCCACAAATGGCAAAAACATGGAACAGTGGTGAACCTTCCCAGGAATGGCCGACCGACCAAAATTATCCCAAGTGCGCAGAGACAACTCATCCGAGAGGCCACAAAAGACCCCAGGACAACATCTAAAGAACTGCAGGCCTCACTTGCCTCAATTAAGGTCAGTGTTCACGACTCCACCATAAGAAAGAGACTGGGCAAAAACGGCCTGCATGGCAGATTTCCAATGCGCAAACTATTTAAGCAAAAAGAACATTAAGGCTCGTCTCAATTTTGCTAAAAAACATCTCAATGATTGCCAAGACTTTTGGGAAAGTACCTTGTGGAACGACGAGACAAAAGTTTAACTTTTTGGAAGGTGTGTGTCCCGTTACATCTGGCGTAAAAGTAACACAGCATTTCAGAAAAAGAACATCATGCCAACAGTAAAATATGGTTGTGGTAGTGTGATGGTCTGGGGTTGTTTTGCTGCTTCAGGACCTGGAAGGCTTGCTGTGATAGATGGAACCATGAATTCTACTGTCTACCAAAAAATCCTGAAGGAGAATGTCCGACCATCTGTTCGTCAACTCAAGCTGAAGCGATCTTCGGTGCTGCAGCAGGACAATGACCCAAAACACACCAGCAAATCCACCTCTGAATGGCTGAAGAAAAACAAAATGAAGACTTTGGAGTGGCCTAGTCAAAGTCCTGACCTGAATCCTACTGAGATGTTGTGGCATGAACTTAAAAAGGCGGTTCATGCTAGAAAACCCTCAAATAAAGCTGAATTACAACAATTCTCCAAAGATGAGTGGGCCAAAATTCCTCCAGAGCGCTGTAAAAGACTCGTTGCAAGTTATCGCAAACGCTTGATTGCAGTTATTGCTGCTAAGGGTGGCCCAACCAGTTATTAGGTTCAGGGGGCAATTACTTTTTCACACAGGGC
The DNA here is from genome assembly GCA_030522415.1 of Channallabes apus. Lineage (NCBI taxonomy): Eukaryota > Metazoa > Chordata > Actinopteri > Siluriformes > Clariidae > Channallabes > Channallabes apus. The sequence continues at coordinate 38,633,430 of CM060107.1, read as the reverse complement.
CATGTAGGTTTGGATTTTTTTTCTCCCTAAATAATAAAACCCCTCATTTAAAAACTGCATTTTGTGTTTACTTGTGTTATCTTTGACTAATAGTTAAATGTGTTTGATGATCAGAAACATTTTGTGTGACAAACATGCAAAAGAATAAGAAATCAGGAGGGGGGCAAATAGTTTTTCACACCACTGTATATATACATACACACACACACACTCTCTCACTCACTCATCTTCTATACCGCTTTATCCTGTGTTCAGGGTCGCGGGGGGCCTGGAGCCTATCCCAGGAGACTTGGGGCACAAGGCGGGGTACAGCCTGGACATGGTGCCAATCCATCGCAGGGCACAAACATATTCATTAACACACTACGGAAAAGTTGGGAATGTCAACTAACCTTACCTACATGTCTTTGGAATGTGGGAGGAAACCGGAGTAGCTGGAGGAAACCCACCAAGCACGGGCAAAACCTGCAAACACCATGCACACAGAGACTGGAATCGAGCCTGGCCGGGAATCGAACCCAGACCCTGGAGGTGCAAGGCGACAGTGCTAACCACTACACCACCGTGCTGCCATATATTATATTTTCATCATAATCATTTCTGTTGCAGTATGGTTGTCAAGTTTATTTTTTTTGACTTCACTATACATTTTTTGACTTCACTATACAGATTGACGATCTGTAATTGCACCTACATTTTTATTGTCTATTATGTTACTGTCCTTACTACTGGATGTTGGAAATAAATTTCCTTCTGAATGAAAATCATTATGTAATGAGTATCATCTATCTATCGATCGATCGAAGCGTTGCAGAGCATGGCTTACTCCAAATGAAAAGAAGTATATGAATAGTAAACTTCAAAGATGAATGGACAGATTAATATTTTTTTATTCTTCCTGCAGGAGTTTTTAAACTAATGGGTCTCAAATGTTCTAAAACTGTGGCAAACTGACACCATAACTAAATAAAGCAATATTACAGAGCAAACATAGTCCTTTCACATTCGTTTACAGCCTAGGAGCGTGCTAATGAAGATTTACTAAAGCTTAATTAAAGATTCTTGTTTCTATTCCATACAAATACAAGGAAATGTAAAAGGCCATTAAAGCAGAGCAGGGAGGAGGTTACACCACCTGCTGTATGAGGGTGCAGAAATGTAGCCTTAAATGCCTCAATAGAGGAGTCTCTCTGAGGGAAATTCAGAAGGTTGCATTTCAAAGATCAGTGAACACTTTAGTATAAAAGAATTGCATCTTTCAGGTTACCCTGCATACAGCTGGGGAACAGGTAATCTTATCTCAGCCACCAGGACGGGTAGTTGAGCAGCAAACCTAGAATCTCAAGTCAGCTTTTAAGTCGAGTCAGGAGTCAGTAGCGACAGAGAAGGGCTCTGAGAATGGAATTGTGATTGGATTTGGCTGATTTGTATCCCTGTGAATAGCAAGGTATAATAGTCAAAAAGCCTATTTGTGTTTGCCTATAATACCTACTGTCCTTCTTTGGTGTTAACTTCTAGCAATCATCCATGGACTCTGGGGAGGGTACAGACATTCTGTTATACTGTATGTGAATGGCATGCAATGTCAAAGCACCGGCAGAACAGTGACATTCTGTGTGTTGTGAGCGAAAGCCCAATGCAGGCTTGTTAGATAATGAGGTGGCAACAAACTGCAGGAATGATTGTGCATAATTTCCAGGAAAATTCTTATCATTCCAGATATAAGGCTGCCTCTTAATATAATGGATATTGTCTCATGAGCACAATATATATTTTTTTCTTAACACATCTTTTTGATTTCAGCACCTTTTTTTTCTCTTCAAAATCATTTAAGTTAATTTTTTCTTTATTAATGTACACACAACACCCCATATTGACAGAAAAAGACAGAATTGTTGATATTTTTGCAGATTTATTAAAAAATAAAAACTGAAATATCACATGGTCCAATGTATTTAGACCCTTTGCTGTGACACTCATATATTTAACTCAGGTTCTGTCCATTTCTTCTGATCATCCTTGAGATGGTTCTACACCTTCATTTGAGTCCAGCTATGTTTTATTATACTGATTGGACTTGATTAGGAAAGCCACACACCTGTCTATATAAGACCTTACAGCTCACAATGCATGTCAGAACAAATGAGAATCATGAGGTCAAAAGAACTGCCTGAAGAGCTCAGAGACAGAATTGTGGCAAGACACAGATCTGGCCAAGGTTACAAAAACTGAGCTATCGGGGGAGAAGAGCCTTGGTGACAGAGGTAAAGAAGAACCCAAAGATCACTGTGGCTGAGCTCCAGCAATCTAGTCGGGAGATGGGAGAAAGTTGTAGAAAGTCAACCATCACTGCAGCCCTCCACCAATCGGGGCTTTATGGCAGAATGGCCCGACAGAAGCCTCTCCTCAGTTCAAGACACATGAAAGCCTGCATGGAGGACTTCTCAAGATGGTGAGAAATAAGATTCTCTGGTTTGATGAGACCAAGATAGAACTTTTTGACCTTAATTCTAATCGATATGAGTGGAGAAAACCAGGCACTGCTCTTCACCTGTCCAATACAGTCCCAACAGTGAAGCATGGTGGTGGCAGCATAATGCTGTGGGGGTGTTTTTCACCTGCAGGGACAGGAGGACTCGTTGCAATCGAGTGAAAGATGAATGCGGCCAAGTACAGGAATATCCTGGACAGAAACCTTCTAGGGAAAATAATCCTCTCCAGAGTGCTCAGGACCTCTGCCTGTGTCGAAGGTTTACCTTCCAACAAGACAATGACACTAAGCACACAGCTAAAATAGTGAAAGAGTGGCTTCACAACAACTCTGTGACTGTTCTTGAATGGCCCAGCTAGAGTCCTGACTTAAACCCCATTGAGCTTGTCTGGGGAGACCTAAAAATGGCTGTCCACCAACATTTACCAGTCAACCTGACAGAACTGGAGAGGATCTGCAAGGAGGAATGGCAGAGGATCCACAAATCCAGGTGTGAAAAACTTGTTGCATCTTTCCCAAAAAGACTCATGGCTGAATTACATAAAAAGGTTGCTTCTACTAATATATACTGAGCAAAGGGTCTGAATACTTCTGAATACTTCTTTTTTAATAAATCTGCAAAAATGTCAACAATTCTGTGTTTTTTTGTCAATATGGTGTAACGTTTGGATTTTATAAGTTACAATAATACGGGTTCTAGAATCCAACTTCCGGTATTGCACAAGCGTAGCGGAACAAGGAAAGACGCAACACCATAAACTTTTAAGCACAACCCAAAGTGTAATAAGTGAAAAAACAAACAAAGGTGCACCAAAAACGAATATTTACAAAATACATACAAATATAAGTATGTGTGTGTGTGTGTGTGTGTGTGTGTGCGAGTGAATGAGATAAATGTCCAAAGTCTGGATTATTGAGAGCGTGTGTGTGTTGGGGGTGATGAGTCGGTCTCACCGGCAATACTGAGATGTTCCGGGAGCACGACAACGGAGGAAGAGGGTAGTGGAAAACGTCCGGCAAAGATTAATCCAGCGAATGGTAATCCTATCCCAAACAGCCGTTTGTCTCCACTCTCTCTCTTAACAAAAAAAATACAGCGCTGTTTTCTCCTCATCTCTCTCCCCCTCCCGCTTCTCCGCGGCAGCGCTTTAAAGGTGGACCAGGTGACCTACTGCGTCACCGCCAACCTCTCGCTACCTGTCCGCGAATTCTCGCGAGAGCCTCCTTTCAGGACCACATCCTATGGCTTGGGGTAAAATAACCCTAAAGGACATCTTAAAGGGGCACAGCTGCTTTAACTTCATAAGCCTTTGCCATCTTTTTTCCCCCCTATAAAAAGCCCTTTATGTGGCTGCGCTACATAGACACCCCCCACCCCCCCAGCTTCCGGCGTTGGAGGAGAGTGTCCGTATTGGCGCTTTAAATTCGCCACACATACGTGTTCCACACGCAGTGTGATTTATTGTCCCTTTTTTATTTTTTAATTCAGCCGGTCCCTCCCACTTGGGCGCTAGCTTAGCTGACTCGTCTTGCTGGGCCGAGGAGTGTGGGGCCGGCTTTGGCCAAACCAATTTGCCCAGGCAAAAGTGCGCTTCTTTCCACTGGGTACTGTTGAAACTGGCTCGTTTGGTTTTCTGCGGTTCGTGCGTGTTTTCTCCCTCCTCTGCAAAGATTTGAAAGCGATAGTTATGCTGAGTGGGTGTCCTGTTGCTCCTCCTGCCCCAAGAGTGTCGCTCTTCCGCCTCCGACATACCTCACACGTTTCGATATAACGCCAGACATCCTTGCGCACGCTGGGCCACCAGGCGACGTCTAGGAGCCTCAGCAGTGTGTTCAGCCGCCCCCGGTGGCCTCCCCTTGAATGGTCATGGAAGTGCTGCAAGAACATCAGGGTTAAAGGTTGGGGTACCACCAGCTGAAGTTTTCCTCGCTGCTTCCCTGTAACCCTGCGGTATAACGCCCCCTTGTATCGTTCGAAGGCGATTCGAGGATTCTCCGCCGCCCTCAGGTGCTTCCCAGTTTCCCGCTGAGCTATCGTCCCATCTTCTTGGTGGACCTTTACTAGCTCAGCCCGGTCGCTGATTGGGTCAGCGGAGCATGCTGAGGCGACTTGAGGAGTGGCAGCCTCTAGTGGCAAGGCGCAGTATAACAGTGAGGCGGGTGGTGTGTGAGTGAGGTCGCCGGCTGCTTTATTCAATGGGTCGAAATTGACAGGGAGAGGCAGGAACGGACGGTGAGTGAAGCCCCCTGCTGTCCTCCAGCCGTACCTTCCCTGAGCGATCTCCAAGATGGCTCTGGTGGCTCTTAAGAAGTCCAGCCCGGCTATCAGTGGGAAAGCCAGGTGAGAGTCACTCATGATGTAGGTATTCAGCTTACATCCTGTAGCCTGCCAGTGGTAGCTAAGTGTTCTCTGCGTCTTGGCCTGGTGGATCTTCCCGTCTGCCATGACGAACTTCTGTGGAGAGTAAGCATCGTCCCCAGCCTCCTGATCACCCAGCCGGCGCCATTGGCTCTCCTGCATTAGAGTGTAGGTGCTGCCACTGTCGATTACTGCCTTCACGTCCTTGCCTTGCACGGCGACTGGAACCAGGAGAAGTGAAGGTTCTGCACGGGGCTGTGCGATGGAAAGTCCAGCGAGGTGTTTCGATGGAGGTCGCTCTGTAGCTTGCTTTTTGTTCTTCTCCTTGCCGTGCTGACTCTCCACCTTTTTCCAGTAATCTTTAGCACCCATGCAATCCTTCTCTACCATCGACCCCACCTTCACCAGCTGTTCCACGGTGTTCACTGTGCCTCTGAGACAGCCCGCTACTCTGGGATTGATGTTGTTCAGCACCCTGCTCACCAGTTCTTGCTCCCTGATATCAGGCTTCCACTTCAGACAGAGGGCTATTCATAGGCGAAGTCCCTCAGGCGTTGGTCTGGCTGTTGTACCAGAGACCTTAACTTGTCTTCCACTTCGGTTAAGTAGTCGTCAGGTAAGAACGCGGCCAGAAATGCCTGTTTGAAATACTCCCAATCCTTCACTTTACCTTTTACAGCCTTTCACCAGCTCAGAGCGGGTCCTCGTAGCACCGTGCTGAGGATTCCTATTAGCTCTGGGCTGGGCAGTGACCTGATCTCCAGGTAGTTTTCACATTGCTCGATGAAGTTAAGCACGTCTGCTGTCTCAGAGGCGTCGCCGAAGGAGGGAAACTCCCGGCGGATGGGCGGTCGAGCCTAAAAGGAAGAAGTGGTTGGCGAAGCTGAGGAGGTCTGCTGGGTAGGTGGAGGGGCTGGGCCAGCCGGAGGAACATCATAGGTTAGATGACTTCTATGGGATGCCCTTTCCGAAGCTGCAGCGATTGGCATACTGGGTGTATGTAGATCAGGAGAGTGTGATGAAGCAGGGGTGTAAGGCTGTAACCTGTGTATGGTGGGCGTGCTAGTGAGCCGCAGCTTCTTCATCTGCATCTCCCATACAACGTCGCTCCGCAAAAAACAGTCAGTCACAGCCCTCTCCAGTTTCTCTATGACCGCCTGGCAGTAGCGCTCCAGCTCTGCTAAGCCTGCATCGACTGCCTGCCGAAAACTGGTTTCCCTGTTTATGGTGCTGTTAATAGAGTCTCTCAAATCCTGCTCAAGTGTGCCCACTTTGTCGGAAAGAGCCCCTACATCCCCTTACATTGATTAAGTTCAGTTTGTAGTGTTTGCACAACATCTACATGAGACATATGACCCTACAATATCATCATCATCATCATCATCATCATGCCTATCAGATATATACAATGAACTAATCAATGAGGTTATCTCTGCAGTAGGATTACGGCGAGTCACAAAAGCATCTACGGCCTCTACATCATCCACAGGTAAATTACTGGTAACAACAGCGTCGGCCTTCACGGCACCACTAGCATTAGCATTATTGTAATTGTTATATTTAGGCTTAGTAGCGTCCATCTTGCTTTGCCCCGCCACACAACACCGGAAAATACAGAAAACAACCGATTCCCCGTACTTATGGGCCACCAATATGTAACGTTTGGATTTTTTAAGTTACAATAATACGGGTTCTAGAATCCAACTTCCGGTATTGCACAAGCGTAGCGGAACAAGGAAAGACGCAACACCATAAACTTTTAAGCACAACCCAAAGTGTAATAAGTGAAAAAACAAACAAAGGTGCACCAAAAACGAATATTTACAAAATACATACAAATATAAGTATGTGTGTGTGTGTGTGTGTGTGTGTGCGAGTGAATGAGATAAATGTCCAAAGTCTGGATTATTGAGAGCGTGTGTGTGTTGGGGGTGATGAGTCGGTCTCACCGGCAATACTGAGATGTTCCGGGAGCACGACAACGGAGGAAGAGGGTAGTGGAAAACGTCCGGCAAAGATTAATCCAGCGAATGGTAATCCTATCCCAAACAGCCGTTTGTCTCCACTCTCTCTCTTAACAAAAAAAATACAGCGCTGTTTTCTCCTCATCTCTCTCCCCCTCCCGCTTCTCCGCGGCAGCGCTTTAAAGGTGGACCAGGTGACCTACTGCGTCACCGCCAACCTCTCGCTACCTGTCCGCGAATTCTCGCGAGAGCCTCCTTTCGGGACCACATCCTATGGCTTGGGATAAAATAACCCTAAAGGACATCTTAAAGGGGCACAGCTGCTTTAACTTCATAAGCCTTTGTCATCTTTATTCCCCCCTATAAAAAGCCCTTTATGTGGCTGCGCTACAATGGGGTGCTGTGTTTACATTTAATGAAGAAAAAAAAATACTTAAATGCAAATGCAGATTTTATATCATACAGCATACATTTTCTTTCTTCACTTTACTTCTCTTCTATACCAGAGTGACATATTGAATTGAATAAAATTTAATATTGCTGCAAATCATCATATGTGATGTCGAACTAATGTCCGCACACCAAGTGCAAAGTCTAGGGGCCTAAACAGGAGTGTGACCAGGTACTGCACGCCTCTCCTGGTTGCTCTATGATGGTGTTGCCTAGCAACCAAGCACGAGGTTGACTGCAAATCTGCTGGTTTAAAGATCTGCGGTTGTCACGAACTAACCGGGATGACCAGAATGATGATTGTGCTATCTGTCACGAACTAACCGGGATGAACAGATAGCCTTAGCAGTTAGCCCTGTAGCGTGAATGGTAAACCCAAACGCGGATAAACACGAGCAGGCAGGATAATCACGCGATTTACTATAAGGACTCTCACACTCAATGAGCACAGGAAAGACACAATCTAACCCTAGTCCTATAAACACACACTCAGTCTGAAAAGATAGCCAAGAAAGTGAGTACTCACATATACTGGAACGATTCCGAACAGACATGGGCTTAACTCAATGACAGAGCGATGTGCGGCGCCATCTTGTTTCCTTTTATGCTTTCAGCTTCGCGACCGCCTTACTTCCGGGTCCTCGTGCCGGTCGCGGCTGAGTGTGCATGACAGTACCCCCCCGTCCAGGACCGACTCCGGACGGTCCAGGGGTGGAGGACACCCGGTGACGGTAGTCCCTAATGAGCCCGGAGTCGAGGATGAAGCGAGCCGGAACCCAGGACGGCTCCTCGGGGCCGTAGCCCTCCCAGTCGACCAGATACTGGGTGCCCCTGCCCCGAGGGCGCGAGTCGAGGATCCGTCGCACGGTGTAGGCGGGACCGCCGTCAATGATTCGGGGAGGAGGAGCAGGGGGGGTGGGTGGAACCATGGGTGAGGTGGTGAATGGTTTCAACTGTGAGGTGTGGAAGACGGGGTGGATCCGGAGCGCCGCAGGCAGCTGGAGCCGGTAGGTGACAGGGTTGATCCTGAGTGTGATGCGGTATGGCCCGATGAATCTTGGTGATAATTTTTTGGATTCGGTGTGCAGGTGGAGGTTTCTGGTTGATAGCCACACTTTGTCACCTACGTGGTACAATCGTCCCGGGGGGTGCCGGCGGCGGTGTTGGACCACATAGTTGGCGTTGGTGCGTCGGATGGCGAGGTTGGCTTGGTGCCATAGCCGCCGGCACCGGCGAACCAACTGTTGGGCCGATGGTACGTCAACCTCCGGTTCCTGGTGGGTGAACATTGGAGGCTGGAAACCATGGCACACCTCAAATGGGCTCAGGTTGGTGGCTGAGGAGACATGGAGGTTATGGGATAACTCGGCCCACTTGAGGTAGCGGGCCCAGGAGCGCTGGCGGTCCGACACAAAACATCTCAGGTAGCGCTCCAGCTGTTGGTTGGTTCGCTCCGTCTGACCGTTCGTCTGAGGGTGGTAGCCGGAAGACAAACTGCAGGACGAATCGATCAGACGGCAGAAGGCCTTCCAGAACCGGGCGGTGAACTGGGGACCTCTGTCCGAGACGATGTCCTTTGGGAACCCATGCAATCGGACTACGTGTTCCAAAATCAGCTCGGCTGTCTCCTTCGCTGACGGGAGTCCGGCGAGGGCCACCAGGTGCACTGCCTTGGAGAAGCGATCCACAATGGTCAGGATGACGTTTCTTCCATCTGAATCCGGCAGGCCCGTGATGAAATCCACGGCAATGTGGGACCAGGGTCGACGAGGAACTGGGAGTGGTTGGAGTTCCCCTGGAGTTGGTTGGTTAATGTCCTTCGCCCTGGCACACATTGGGCACGCCCGAACGAACTCGGTGATTTCCCTCCTCATGGAGGGCCACCAGAAAGCCCGGCCGATGAAGGTGGTGGTTCTCCGGCTTCCCTGGTGTCCTGCGACGGGTGACGAATGGCCCCACTGGAGGACCTCAGTTCGGAGTCATTCGGGGACGAAGAGCCGTCCGGGCGGCACACCTGCCGGTGCTGGGTCCCTGGTCAGTGCCTGGCGGACCCTCGTCTCCAGGTTCCACTGCAGGGGTGCGATGATGCGGGTAGGTGGAAGGACAGGCACGGGGTCCGCCCGGGTCGTCTCTCGCTCGTGTTGCCGGGAGAGGGCGTCAGCCTTGGTGTTCTTCGACCCCGGGCGGTACGAGAGGTGGAAGTTGAATTGTTCGAAGAACAGTGCCCACCGTGCCTGTCGTGGGTTCAACTGCTTCAAACTGCGGATGGTGATCAGGTTTTGGTGGTCCGTCCAGACGATGAATGGCTCACTGGCGCCCTGGAGCCAGTGACGCCACTCCTCCAAGGCCCACTTTATGCCCAGCAGTTCGCGGTCCCCCACACCGTATCGCTGCTGAGTGGGGTTAAACTTTTTGGAGTAGAAGCCACATGGGTGCATCTTCTGGTCTGGACCTCGTTGGGAGAGAACAGCGCTGGCGCCCACCTCCGACGCATCCCCCTCCACAACGAACGGTTGGTTGGCATCTGGATGAAGCAGGATGGGTGCGGTGGTGAACAGATGACAGAGTCGATGAAAAGCTGAGATGGCGGTAGGGTTGAGTTGAAAGGAACTGTTGGAGAGCCTGGTAAGTGCAGTGAGCGGTGCTGCAACTGTACTGTAGCCCCGGATAAAGCGACGATAAAAGTTCGCAAACCCGAGAAAGCGTTGGAGCTGTTTGAGTGTCCTGGGTAGGGGCCAGTGACGTACAACCTCCAGCTTCTGCGGGTCCATGGCCACACCCTGGGGCGAGATGACAAAACCCAGGAACGTGGTGGAGTGCTCGTGAAAAGCACACTTTTCCAGCTTACAGTACAGCTGGTGGGCGAGCAATCTCTTAAGGACAGCTCGAACGTGTTTGGTGTGTTCAGTGGGGGTGCGTGAATAAATTAAAATGTCATCCAGATAAACAAACACCCATCGGCCTAGCATGTCCCTGAGGACATCGTTGATGAAAGCTTGGAAGGCCGAGGGTGCGTTGCAGAGACCAAATGGGATGACCAGGCTCTCATAGTGTCCGGTAGGGGTGATGAAGGCTGTCTTCCACTCATCACCCTCTCTGATGCGCACCAAGTTGTAGGCGCTCCGGAGGTCCAACTTAGTGAACATGGTGGCACCAGAGAGGGCGTCCAGGGCTGAGTTAGTGAGAGGCAGAGGGTGACGATTCCGAATGGTGATCTTATTTAGCCCCCGATAGTCGACACATGGACGAAGTTCGCCCCCTTTCTTCTTTACGAAGAAGAACCCCGCGGCAGCCGGCGAAGAGGAGGGCCTGATGGTGCCATTTCGCAGGGCGTTGGTGACATACTCCTCCATAGCCTGGGTCTCGTTGGTAGAGAGAGAGTAGAGATGGCCGCGGGGGGGGCTGGAGCCTGGCTGGAGTTCAATGGCTAGGTCGTAGGGTCGGTGAGGTGGAAGGTGGCTGGCCCGGCGTTTACAGAACACTTCAGCCAGGTCTCGATATGGTGGAGGAATGGCGTGGATGTCGACGTCGGGGGCCTCGGACTCCCTGGAACACGTCCCAGCCTGGGCCTGTAGGCATAAGTCGGTACAGGTCGGCCTCCATTGAAGGATCCGGTTCTGAGACCAGGAGATGAGTGGGTCATGCTGTAAGAGCCAGGGATAGCCGAGGATGATGGGTGGAGATGATATGGGTGTGAGGTGAAATTGTATGGACTCCTGATGTTGGCCGAGGACGAGAGTGATGGGTAGAGTCTGCTGGGTGATGGGGCTGGATGAGAGGGGCCGCCCGTCGACTGAGATGATTCTCATTGGCTGGGATAACGCCTCAATCTTTACCCCCAATCCTTTGGCGTATGTTGAGTCAATGAAGTTACCCGCGGCACCGGAATCGATGAACGCGGCACTTCTGACCCGTTTGTGGCCAAGGTGGAGGGTTACCTGAACCGTGAGTCGGGTGGCGGTGTGATCGGTGGTGGCGGAGAGGTGGATGGTACCCGGGGAGTCTCTCCTATCTCTCACCGGGTCTGGGCGTTTCCCGGACGAGACGGGCAGGTGGCTCGGTGGTGCGCTGCTGAGCCGCAATAGGCGCACAGTCCCTCGCGGTAACGTCTCTGGCGTTCCGCCACGGTCAGGGAGGCGCGCCCTAGTTGCATGGGTTCCACGGCTCCGGTATCAACCACGGCAGGGGGTGGAGATCCGACACGTCCAGGAAAAGCTGTGGTGACGGTGGGTGGTGGTCTTGGTGCAGTGTAGGTATAAGTGGATGGTGGCGGCAGGGTTCGAGGTGCTGGCTTCGGACGAGAGAGGAGGCGCTGATCGATCCGGAGGGCTAGCTGGATTAGCCCCTCCAGTGTGGCTGGGAGCTCTCGTCCGGCTAGCTCGTCTTTGATACGATTAGCCAGCCCCTCGAAGTAGGACGTCCGGAGAGCTGCGTCTCCCCAGGAGGTCTGGATGGCGAGGGTCCGGAACTCGGCGGTATATCTACTCACGGACAGTCCTCCCTGTCGCAGGTGGTAGAGCTTTGTGTCGGTCTCCACCTCGCCCGCGGGATGTTCAAATGTTAGCTTGAGCTGACGGGTGAATTCAGTATATGAGTGCGCAGTGTCTGTATCAGCGCGCAAGACTGCCGTGGCCCACTCAGCTGCCTGCCCTGATAGCAACGAGACGAGGAGTGCAATGCGCAGCCGGTCGGTGGAGTACTTGGTGGCATTGAACTCAAACACCAGTTCCAGCGATGTTAAAAACACACTGCATTTCCCATCCGTGCCACCCCATTTATCTGGAAGAGCTAAAAAAACGTCAGAAGGGGGGGAGGGGTGGTGCGGTGCCGCGACCGACGCGGCGGGCGGACCGCTAGCCAGCCCACTAACCGCCGCCCGAAGGCCCGCGTTCTCCTGCCTAAGCTCCGCGACCTCGCGGCGCAAGGCCGCGGTGTCGCGGACACTCCGGCGCAGAGAATCGAGCTCCGCGGTTAGCGCATTAATGAGCAAAGCATGCTGGTCAACCACGCAGCGAAGGCGGGCGTAATCCGCTGGGTTTACTGCTGGCTCTGTCATTCTGTCACGAACTAACCGGGATGACCAGAATGATGATTGTGCTATCTGTCACGAACTAACCGGGATGAACAGATAGCCTGTAGCGTGAATGGTAAACCCAAACGCGGATAAACACGAGCAGGCAGGATAATCACGCGATTTACTATAAGGACTCTCACACTCAATGAGCACAGGAAAGACACAATCTAACCCTAGTCCTATAAACACACACTCAGTCTGAAAAGATAGCCAAGAAAGTGAGTACTCACATATACTGGAACGATTCCGAACAGACATGGGCTTAACTCAATGACAGAGCGATGTGCGGCGCCATCTTGTTTCCTTTTATGCTTTCAGCTTCGCGACCGCCTTACTTCCGGGTCCTCGTGCCGGTCGCGGCTGAGTGTGCATGACAGCGGTGTAGCTTTCTTCAGTTCTGCTGGCCAAAAACCTATTCCCCCCCCCCCCCTTTTTTATTATCAAGAATGCAGATATTGTTAATGGTTTTTCACTTCATGAAAAACTGTATGACTATTATTCACTTCCAGGCCTAATAAAAATATTTCACCTGGATTTAACTAAGCAAGTACTTAAGAGCATTCAATTGATTAATTACTGCAGTTATTAATGTTTTTTAGCTGGCAACAAGATATTTTACCCTAACTGATGCAATAAGCAACTTCAAATTTTTTAAACAATCATTTCAGAAGACATGTTCCTATGACATCCTATGTTCATAGCAAAGATGTTACTGTGTTTCAGAATAGTCAAATATTGGCCAGCATCAAGCAAGCAAAACAACTAAAAAGATTGCTGAAACTGGGTTAAAACTGACCCTTGAAGGATTGTGGTAAATAATCATCTTCAAGGATGAAATAGGGTTGGAAAAAGTATTTGAATAAACATGATCAGAGATTACTTAAATTGCTTACATGTTGAAATCAAATTGTAAAAAAAAAAAATAGAATAATAATTCACACACAATAAAAACTAAAACGGTTGAGACTAAACTATTGTGTAACCTTAAAAGCACTCATCAGTTAGGCTAAACAGAAAAAGACTTTAAATTACATCAGGGTAGGAAGAGTGGCACATGCCTATTGTCTTCCATACAAACATGTGGGGGCAGGCTTATAATCTGGGGTTGCTTCAGTTGGTCAGGTCTTTAATTAGCAATGTTAAGTGCCCAAAATTGAGGTCAGCTGACTACCTGCATGTATTGTACTCAACAACCAAGTTTTCTCCATCAATTATTTTTTTTTCCCCTGATGGAACAAGCATATTCCAAAAAGAGAATGTCAGGATTTGTTGGGCCAAAACTGTGAAAGAGTGGTTCTTGGAGCATGAGACTCTCACTTTCACACATGGATTGGCCACCCTTAACCTTACTGAGAATCAGCAGTTTAACACTCCCATCATCAGTATAAGATCTTGGAAGAAAGTAAAGCAACTGTGGACAGAAATAAATATGTATAAATACATTGCATAAGCATTAAAACGATGATGGTGAGTATGTACTGTAATCAAAAATATTACAGTGTGTAACTTTTTTTTTAAATACCCGGTCAGTAAATGTAATTATTATGCACCCTACTCCATTTTACTCATAATCTTGCCTACTTTCCTTAATTGTGACAAACCAAGACTCCTAGAACTGACTAGAACTGCTTTTAAGTTTATATTTAATCCTTGGCCAAGTACAGTGTGCTGTCACATTCTGTCTGATCCCACTATTAATCTGGGGACTAAAGAAACAAACCATTCTGCTGCATTGTCTTTCTTTTCTGCTTATGAGTTCACGTAAAATCCCTCAGCCAGCACTTTTATTCTTCAGATTAATGCAGAAAACCTAAAACCAACGTGGACCATCTGCTGCTGCAGAGAAATTTGCAGAGACTTATGCACTTTTTTGTCCCAGAAATTCCAGATATCTTATCTTATCTCTACCAAGCAACAGCATCAAATGTGAGCCCAGTGTTATCTGAAACTCAGTTGAGTGTGTCCCATCATAAAGCTGTACTTTTGGAAATGGGTGGGGTTCTCCTGAGGTTGCAGGCACAAGTAACAAAATACAACTTGAAATTCAAATTAGCAAATTTGAAACGGAGCCAGGCATATCTTTTTTTAATGTAAAATGGAGGAAGTAGAAAATTGTATTTTCTCTCTCACCTTCAGACAGTGCTTCAGACACAGTACTTGCTTAAATGGTACCATACAAAAAAATTATAAAACATTATTTTATAAAATATTTTTTTTAAATTATAAAACTTTTAAATTTAAAGTTACAAACATAAAAACTGAAATGAAATGTCTTCTGAATAAAGGTGTGAAACAGATTTTCCATTTACAGAAGACTTTCACAAAAACATTTGAATTACATGAATGTTTTTAAGAGCGTTATATGTTATATGACTGCAGTCGCTCTTGTGAACATTCAGTGAGTGGAACAGGGTTTGACATTAACTTTTTGCTCACTGGCCAATGTGGCTAGTGGATTTCCGGAGTCCTGAACCTGACCTGACCCCCATAGAGAATCTGTGGGATATTGTGAAGAGAAAGTTGAGAGACATACTGTAAGACACAAGAATCTGCAAAAGGATTCCCGACCAAGTATTGAGTGCATAACTGAACATAATTATTTGAAGGTTGACTTTTTTTGTATTAAAAACACTTTTCTTTTATTGGTCGGATAAAATATGCAAATTGTTTGAGATGTGTGTGTGTGTGTGTGTGTGTGTGTGTGTGTGTGTGTGTGTGTGAGAGACTTAGTGATGGGAAGTTCAAATCATTTTAGTGGCTCGATTCTTTGAATCTTGTTCATCAAAATGAATCTTTTTTTGAGTCATTTCGTTCATTTGATCAGAAATAAATTAAAATGTTGCATTTTCAATAAAAACGTCTACATACACAAATTTTGTCTATAGTCCCAGTTATGAAAATATTACAATGCAACTAAGGACATATTATAATAAACAGAATGAGTAATTCAATTCAATTCAATTGTATTTATATAGCGCTTTTAACAATGGTCAGTGTCTCAAAGCAGCTCCACAAAAATGAAAGAAAATTTACAAAAATGAAAAAGAAAATTTAGAAAATGAACGAATCACTCTCTGAGATACTCGTTCATCTGAGTCATGTTAAAGAATCGTTCAAAAAGAACGAATCGTTCATAAACGACCCGTGTGTGCAATGCATTAAATGTCCTCATTACATTCATGCACGTTTTATGCACGTAATATTACGTTGCAATGCGTTTATTTTATCAGATGCCTTTAGAGAAAACTACAATAAAAATATATTGTCATACCAAAGAATAAACTACCCGCCAATGTGGCTAGTGAGACTAAAGTTATTACCCGCCACAGCCGAATTTTACCCGCATTTGGCGGGTGCCAATGTCAAGCCCTGGAGTGGAACACCTGATCATTGAAAATCAATGAATAACTGCATCTGTCTGTGGAAACTGTGCTACCAATCATTCAGAAACACTGGAGCTTGGCCCGGTCTGACTTGTGCACCATGGTGTGTGAACACATTTATGTGTATAGTGCATTTGTGTAAAGCCAAAATAACATGTATGTATGTATATGTATATATATATATATATATATATATATATATATATATATATATATATGCAGTGTTAATATACAGAGCATGTGTGTATAATTTGGGGTTTACCCGTTTATCCTAACTACTGTAGAAGATGGCAGATTTTACTTGGATCATGTCATCCAGGAGCCAATTACAGTAACACTGGGCCCAAGGTAGGACTGCCATGGGTGGAATGACAGTCAATCACAGGGCACCATTTACACACATTTACGCCTACCTTAGTATTTTTTGGACAACAGAGGGAAACTGCAAACACTGAAGTTACTCAAGATCGAGCCATAGAAGGAGCACTTGCGCTACAGTATAAGGTGGCAATGTCAGTCCGTTCAAAATTTTTTTTTACTGTGAATTAAAAATGAGTCTTAAATTATTTACATGGATAGACTGTTAAAGATGCCTGAAAAGAATTATTACAATGAGTGAGACAGACCAATCTTTAGTCTACTACTGAACATACCTATGCCAGTAAGAAATCAATTCCAGCCAGACACATCACAGTATGATTCTGTGACAACTGTGTTTGATCAATCAATGGGCTGTACTATTTTTAGCCTCAGCTGGCTCACTTTGCAGTGGAAGTACAACATGCACCATTGAGCATTATGAGTAATTTAACAACCCACGCTGCACTATCTAGTAAAAGCACCAATAGAGTCAATACTATATGTACTATATACCACATACTGTACTATATGTGTAATTTCTATTAATTATTATTTTTTAATTAAACGAAAACTTTAACACCTTTTTATAGATACTGAATAAATCCATGCTTCATGACATAATATCCCACTCTAGACTAGAAAGACAGTTTGTAGTTTTTAGCTTTCAGAAATGTGCACTTTACTTTTCTGTAACTACAATTATAGCAAAGCCTCAAAAACATTCAAATATGAATGTTTAGTTTCTTTAGAAGATGTAAATAGTATATAATAAATCTATAAATTCACAGAAATCAATCTACTCCAGTGGAAATATTGAGGAACATAAGATGCATCATGCTCACTTTGTACATATTTTGTACATTTGTCAAATATTCTGTCTGTGTGATTTGTCAATGTCCAAAAATAGTGAGTAGAAGCTCTTTTTAATTTTATTTAAAACATATGTACTATTGGTTACTATAATGTCAAATTAGGTAAGTTCATCTGTTGCCAAAGAAGTATTTACTGTAACTATTTCAGAGGGAAGTCAGATACAGTATAATGCAAACTATGACACAGGAGCATACAACCCTAATATCTTGTGTATTTAAAAATAAATATAAATAACAAAGCAGTGCAGACAGCTAACTATTGTTAATTATATCAATTAAAATGTGTCAACTATGTTAATTAATTATTAGAAACATTAACCAGGGGGTGTGAATGCTCAGCCATAACTCAGTGTCAAACACAAATTGCTCATTTTGCTTAGAATGTGTCAGATTCCCTACATCTTTGTCTATGTCTGGCCTCAATATGGATCTTGGAGGGCAGGTGGCTCATTGGCAATGAAATCCAATAGTGAGTTTACTATATATGACTTTCACTGCTGGATTGTAAGATGAGGCACGGCAGAGATGACACCAGAGGCCCATAGAGCCACTCATCCATGTGTGGAATGAGATAGCCTAATCTTTCCACAGGCACCAGGGCTACAGCGTAGTCTTCTTGAAGTAAAGCTGCTGCATTTGAGAAATAACACAAGTTTATAAACATGGGGATCATTGCAGTATTTTCATGTTTTAATACCATACTTTGCAATTAATCCATATAGACTTGCAACCACAGGTAATTTTGGACCCCTCTTATGAGTGCTCAAAGACCCCTAAATTCAATTCTAGCACCACTAAAGATGATGCATCATTATTTTCAAAAATAATTTAGAGTGTGTGTGTGTGTGTGTGTGTGTGTGTGTGTGTGTGTGTGTGTGTGTGTGTGTGTGTGTGTGTGAGCTAACTAAAGCAACATAGTTTTTGGGCTTTATGCTAAATTTACAGTCAGGATCTTAGAGATAAAACAAGGTTCAGGTGAAATATCTACAGTTTATAAGACTAGTTATAATATTTTTTTTATAGTTATAACATCCAGCTAAAAAATTATGAATTAATATTAACGAATTTCATGCATAACTTTTTAGATGGTTGGCAACACAAAGAAAGAGAAGGAGCAGGGTGAACACAGCAAAAAGCAAGACAGAGAGCAAAAAGAATCAGGTGCGAAGACTATTCAATTCAATTCAATTCAGTTTTATTTGTATAGCGCTTTTAACAATTGACATTGTCTCAAAACAGCTTTACACAATCAAAATAATTATTTAAGTTTGTATGGAATGTGAATGTGTATGAATCAAAATGTTCAGATATTCCCTGGCG
Source organism: Channallabes apus (assembly GCA_030522415.1). NCBI lineage: Eukaryota > Metazoa > Chordata > Actinopteri > Siluriformes > Clariidae > Channallabes > Channallabes apus. Next base: position 38,615,157 of record CM060107.1, on the reverse strand, counting down.
AGCAAGCCCGAGGGCGACAGTGGCAAGGAAAAACTCCCTGAGACAGTAATAGGAAGAAACCTTGAGAGGAACCAGACTCGACAGGGAACCCATCCTCATCTGGGTGAAACAGATAGCAGGAAATGATCTGCATTTATACAGTGTTAAGTGTTAGGTTCAGCTATAATAGTTGATGTTAATTGATGTTATAATACTTGATGTAAAATGGAGTCCCGTAGTTATTCGAGACTCAGATAGACTTGTAGAAAGTTCCAGTCCTGAACTATCGAATTGTCAAGTCCTCAGAGAAACAGCTGACCACACCAGTCGAGGCCAGAACCATCTTCTAAGTATAGAGAATCATCCCCAGACACCAGACGCATCCTAAAGAGACACACGGGGCATCCATGCGATGAGACCTCCAACCAGAAACCGGGCACCAGGATGGATCAGACAGGTCCGGAGGGCAGAGGGAGTCTAGATCACTGGCAGCTCAGGAACCACATGTGTAGCTCGACAGAGAGAGAGAGAGAGAGAGAAAGAGTGAAAGGGGGAGACAGGGGGAGAGAGGAAAGAGAAAGAGGGGGAGGAAGAGAAGAGGAGGAGAGATTGCAATTAGGTATGGTCACAGTCACAATGTCTAATGTGAATGTATATTTACTGTAGAGTGCAAGCAGGGACTCCGGCAGGACTAACTATGACAGCATAACTAAAAGGGAGAGACAGAAGGAAACACAAAGATGAGGGCTCCCTGAGATGTAAAGCAAACAATCACCTCACCGTCAACAAACCTGAGTGATCAAATGAGACTGAGGAAGACAGCATCTAAACATACCAGTTCACCATAATACGCTACGTCCATGAGTCCCCCAGATCTGCTCCTTTACTTTATGGCAAATCTATTTATAAAATGCTTGGTTAAATAAATAGGTTTTGAGCCTAGACTTAAACACTGAGACTGTGTCTGAGTCCCGGACACTATTTGGAAGACTATTCCATAATTTTGGGGCTTTGTAAGAAAAAGCTCTGCCCCCAGCTGTAGTTTTCATAATACGCGGTACTGATAAGCAGCCTGCATCCTTTGACCGAAGTAGGCGTGGCGGATCGTAAGACACTAGCAGTTCGCTCAGATACTGCGGCGCGAGACCATTTAATGCCTTATATGTCAAGAGTAGTATTTTAAAATCAATGCGAAATTTCACAGGGAGCCAATGCAGTGAAGATAGGATAGGGGTGATGTGCTCATATCTTCTGGTTCTAGTGAGGACTCTCGCTGCTGTATTTTGGACTAGCTGAAGCTTGTTTATGCACCTAACTGAACAACCAGACAGTAAGGCATTACAATAGTCCAACCTAGAAGTGATAAAAGCATGAACTAGTTTTTCTGCATCATTTAGCGACAATATATTTCTTATTTTGGCGATATTTCTAAGGTGAAAGAATGCTATCCTGGTGATATTATCTACATGAGCTTCAAATGAAAGGCTGGAATCTATAATCACGCCGAGGTCTTTTACTGTTGCACTTGACGGAACAGAAAGGCCATCTAAAGTTACGGTGTGATCTAAGATTTTACTTCTAGCTGTATGCGGTCCTATGACTAGAACTTCTGTCTTATCCGGATTAAGCAGAAGGAAGTTAATTAGCATCCAATTTCTTATGTCCTGAACACATTGCTCAACTTTAGTAAGATGTTTTTTCTCATCAGGTTTTGTTGAGACGTATAGCTGTGTGTCGTCAGCATAACAATGAAAACTAATACCATGCTTACGGATTATGTTGCCCAGAGGAAGCATGTAAAGGGAAAAAAGCAGTGGGCCTAAAACTGAACCCTGCAGAACGCCAAACTCCACTAGAGAACATGCAGAATAATCACCATTTAAGTCTACATACTGATAACGATCGGTCAAATAGGATCTGAGCCAGGAGAGGGTTGTACCCTTAATTCCTACTAAATTTTCTAATCTGTGAAGAAGAATAGCATGATCAATAGTGTCAAAAGCTGCACTGAGGTCGAGTAATACAAGCATAGTTACACAACCCTGATCAGAGGCCAATAGGAGGTCATTTACTACTTTAACGAGTGCTGTTTCTGTGCTGTGATGAGGCCTAAATCCTGACTGATACAGTTCATGTATGCCATTTCTATGTAGATATGAGCATAGCTGCTCCGCTACTATCTTTTCCAGAATCTTAGAGATAAAGGGGAGGTTTGATATTGGCCTGTAATTGGACAGCTGACAGGGGTCGAGGTCAGGTTTCTTAATTATTGGTTTAATAACTGCTACATTAAAAGATTTTGGAACATAACCAAGGAATTAATTATTCTCAACATCGGGTCTGTTATTACTGGTACTATCTGTTTAAGAAAATGTGTCGGTATAGGATCTAATATACAGGTTGATGAATTTGCAGAAGAGATGAGTGAAATTAGTTCATTCTCTTCAAGAGGAGTAAAGTATTCTAGGTTTGAATCTGACATGGCTAGGTTAACATCAGTATCAATTACATTGTTTGGTTTCAAAGCCTCAATTTTATGCCTGATATTTACAATTTTATTATTAAAAAAGTTCATGAAGTCCTCACTATTGCATGATGTTGTTGTGGAGATTTCTGTAGTGGTCTTATTTCTGGTTAATTTGGCTACGGTATTAAATAAAAATCTAGGATTATTTTTATTTTCTTCTATAAGAGTGGAGAGATACGTTGATCTAGCTACACTAAGAGCTTTCCTATAGTTCAGGATGCTCTCTTTCCATGCTATTTGAAATACCAACAATTTAGTTTGACGCCATTTACGCTCTAATTTCCGAGCAGTCTGTTTTAAAGTGCGCGTGTGATCGTTATACCAGGGAGCGAGTTTCTTATCTCTAATAATTTTTCTTTTAGCTGGAGCTACATTATCTAAGGTACAACGAAGTGTCGACTCTAAATATTCAGTCGCCTGATCAAGTTCTGTGGGGTCAGACGGTGGCCTAATCGAAGTTGGTAACTCTGGGAGATTACTGATAAAACTCTGTGTGGTAGTTGATGTGAATGTACGTTTAATACGGTAGCGCGGTGCTGTGCGTACATTATCACTGTGACACACTTGAATGGAGACAAGATAGTGATCTGAGATAATTTCAGACAGTGGAATTGTGAATACATTTCTTATAATTAATCCGAAGAATATTACTAAATCTAAAGTGTGACCTGCTTTATGAGTGGGTCCTACTACACACTGATTTACACCTACGGAGTCCAGTATGGACATAAATGCTGTTCTCAGAAGGTCTTCTGGATTCTCAAAATGAATGTTAAAATCTCCAGCAATTAACACTTTGTCTACAGAAATGACCAGGTCTGAGATGAAATCTGCAAATTCACTAAGAAATTCAGAATACGGCCCTGGAGGTCTGTAAATTATAATTAGTGGAATCGACTGAGCTGATTTAATATACTTAAATACACTTATGTTACTATAGAGAATTTCAAATGAGTTAAATTTGTGTCCGTGTTTTTGTACGATAGACAGATTATCATTATGAATAACTGCGACGCCTCCTCCTCTACCAGTTAACCGAGGATGGTGTATGTAGCTGTATCCAGGAGGACTAGCTTCATTTAGAGCTACATACTCGTCCTGTTTAACCCATGTTTCAGTTAAACAGAGTATATCAAACGCCTGATCTGTGATAATTTCATTAACAATAACTGCTTTTGATGTGAGAGATCTAATATTTAACAATCCTAGCTTCAGATCAGAGGTGCCGGCTGCGCATTCAGTATGATCTGAGTTTGTGGTCTTTATGTTAATTAGATTATTGAAACAGACTTTCTGGGTCTTTCTACATTTTTGCTTAGATCGGGGAACAGACACAGTCTCAATATGGTGAACCCTGAGTGACGACTCTATGCAGCTAGCAGACGGTTGGTTTAGCCTGTCTGTCTGCTCTCTGGCCTGGGCTCTGGATTGTCACCGATTAACTAGACCTCTACTGAGACTATGAGCTATACTACAGGAAATGAGAGCAGCACCTTCCCGAGTGGGATGGACACCGTCCCGCCCTAACAGGCCAGGTTTGCCCTCAAAGGTCTTCCAATTATCTATGTAGCCCACATTATTTTCGGAGCACCACCTGGACATCCAGCGGTTCAGCGACCATAACCTGCTGTAAGCTATGTCGCCACGTCTCATTGGGATGGGACCAGAGCATACTACTTCATCGGACATCGCCTTCGCTAATTTAAACACCTCTGTAAAGTTATTCTTACTAACCTCTGACTGACGAAGGCGTATATCATTAGCTCCAGCATGTACCACTATCTTAGAGAACCTATGCTGTCCTAGAGCCCTAAGATTACCTGCTATGTCCGGTGCTCTGGCTCCCGGGATATACCTAACCACTGCCGCTGGCGCCCCTAAAGGTCTAGCTAATGTCACGTGTCTCAGTATAGAGTCTCCTATAACCAGAGCTCTTTCAGGTTTCTCAGCGGGTGCAGCACTGAGGAGAGCAAACCTGTTGGACACGTGAGGCGCAGAGGAGGTGTGCTCCGGTGGGCTAGCCTTAGCGTTAGCTTTGGCTGAACGAGTATGCCGCCGAGTCGGGGGCTGTTTATCTCCGCCTGTGGCACCCAGACTGTCCGCTACAGGAATAACGCTGCTCTCACACTGTCTAACACTCTCTAAAGTCTGGATGCACTCCTCTAATGCTGATATCTTCTCCGTCAGAGTGCTCACTAACACACACCTATCACAAATAAAATTATCACTAATGACGGAGGAAGAATGTCTAAACATCCTGCACTCTACACACTGAACAAGCTGAACGGTAGACATTATAACGTACCTCTGTGTCAGAGTTTTAGTTGTTTGGAGATGATTCCGAAGACTACATAGGCCTAATGTACATCATATTCTATTTTCATTTTCCCCAGAAAAAGTAACACGAAATTCATGTTACTTACCAGTTATTGAAATGTTGGTGTTAATTAAATAAAAATTTAAATATATAAAAATAATATTAAAAATAAAATAAGAAGTACTAATACTAAGACATTAAAAGCATATAGGCGGCGTGGTGGTTAGCACTGTCGCCTTGCACCTCCAGGGTCTGGGTTCGATTCCCCGGCCAGGCTCGATTCCCGTCTCTGTGTGCATGGAGTTTGCATGTTCTCCCCGTGCTTGGTGGGTTTCCTCCGGGTACTCCGGTTTCCTCCCACAGTCCAAAGATATACAGGTTAGGCTAATTGGCGTTCCCAAATTGCCCGTAGTGTGTGATTGGGTGTGTGTGTATGTGTGTGTGCCCTGTGATGGATTGGCACCCTGTCCAGGGTGTACCCCGCCTAGTGCCAGAAGACTCCTGGGATAGGCTCCAGGTCCCCCGCGACCCTGAACACAGGATTAAGCGGTATAGAAAATGAATGAATGAATGAATAAAAGCATATACATGCTGTATTCTTATTTGGGGCTAAACCTCCATAAAGGGCTGATCCTACATTTTACATTTGCCTTGCAAGAGTGTAGTTGCTTTCTATGCTGAAGGCAATCAGGTGAGATCATTTGTTCAAAAGTCTGAATCCAGGTAATATTTTTTATTTTTCATTTGTACCTTCTTGCTTGCATTGCCTGGTTCCACTGGGAGCAGGTGTGCCCTTTTTTTTTTTTTAAACAGTCTAATTTCATGAGATAGTTGAATCTGAATTCAGTCCATGCACATCTATCCTGCCCCTACTCTGTCCCTTTCAAACATAGTCACCTGTGCCAACTCATATGATAGGTTAGGTTAAGGAAATGTGCAGGGTTCGTCCTGGTCCTGCTGTCATTTGTTATAATTTCTAAATTGTATTTATTAATAATTTTATTTTTGGTTCCATAAAGCTGTGCTGGCCTTTTCTCTTGCCATCCTCCACACTGTCTTGATTAGCCATTTTTACACTTACTTCAAGACAGGAAAGGCAGTGGCATGGCTGTCACTGTGACAATGCCTCAGGAATAATTATCCTCAGACTGATAGATTGTCGTAGCTGTTGGAGAAGTATGGTGTAATTCTCATATCCAGGCCTACCGCGAAATGCCAGCAGCCATTAAGTAGAATGATGGAAAATTCAATTCTCTGCACTAAGAACTCATTTGCCATGAAAACCTGATTATTGCCTTGTACTTCTCAATTTAGTCCAAGAAATTTAAGAAATTTTGACAGACACTTAACCTTAAGCCATATCTTTAAACCTCATTTGCAACTTGTTAAACTACTGTGTGACCTCTTTGACCGTTGGCTATTCAGCATTTGGTTCAGTAGAAAATTGGCAAGGTTTGTAATCAATGTTTTCTCTCCTTTTTTTCTTGCTTAAAAATTGCCATTTGAGGAGAAATACCCCATGGCTTGCATAGAAATAAGATTCTCCCCTTGTCTGGTTAGTTTTAGCTTGCTGTCATGGAATCCAATCTCAGCTGCACCACTATGCAAACAAGATTTAATAGGCGATTACCAGAGGCATTAAAACATTAACATGGCCTATTTATACATTTATTATAAATAAATAATTTTATCATTGCATTATAAAAATGTAAACATTTATTTTATGTTTGTTACAAATATTTTGTTGAATATGCTTAACTAATGGATGTCACTAGATTTGCTTTGTTAATGATATGTTATAATACTAAAAGCATATACTAAAGATTTCTGCTGATTTAGCTGATTGGTTTGTCTGTTGATGTACTGTAGTAGTGGTTTACATTTCATAGTTCATAATATTATTCTCATTCCTGAAATCTGGCAGTCGGTAATGTTAGTTTTACAATTTCTTATACACTATAGTCCCCGACATTTCAGCAGGCAGTGTTCATATTTTTGTTTCTGTTCGCTACCACAACGAATTTAAAATAAAGCAACCATATGTGATTAACCTTTGACCTTATTCTTTAATTCAAATGTTAAAGTATTGCAATAAGTGGAATTTTTGCATTTTTAGGTTTTAAATTAGACCTTATTTATAAGTTCCTCCACTTTCACAGGCTCAAATATAACTCTACAAACTAACCATCATAAATATTAGGCTTATATTTAATACTTGGATATAAACAACTGCCTGAAGTCTGAAGTCTTTAATAACATTCCATTTCTTTGCCTTGTGTTGCTTTTGCAGTATGCTATGGGCCACTATCCATATAGGTTGTGAAAAGGGTCACAGTACCACGTGCTTGTTGAGAATAGAGAATGTAAATATATTTGAAGTGTATGCATCCTAATTTCACAAGACTGACAGACAGTAACAATATAATAAACATTTCATATATTGCAATAAATTGTCATGGTGGTTTAAAGCCACTTTTACATTTACTGAAAATGATAATTAAAACTGCCATAATGCTAGTGCTTTACTTTTTTCCCCCAGCTGATGCATAATTTGCTTGTTAATGCTGGTGAGTGGCACAAAAGAGGGTGTGACATTTAAATTCAGTTGGTGCAGGGGGACTCTAGAACTGATTTTCATCCAGGACTGCATGTATTAATGTCCTTTGAGAACACCTCTTAGCACAAACTGCTCGAATTCCTCATAAATATATCCAAACTGACTCATGTTAATATTTACACTAAGCTGCTAAATCTGGATGGCAGTTCTTCTAAGCATATAGTCTGGATCAAATTTCAAATTCAAATTTTATTGGTCACATACACAATCATACACAGTATAATATGCAGTGAAATGCTTTATACGACCGCCAGTGACCTTAAAAAAAAAAAAGAAAATAAAAGCTTGTACGTAAAATAAATAATCAATAAAAAGGGAATACTAAAGAATATAATTTTAACTAGTAAAATTAACTGTGCATAAGGGCATAATAAAATATTGCAGAAATATAGAAATATAGGATTAAAGTGTCAGTGGTTGTGCAAATATGCATGAAGGTGACATGTGCAATTGTCCAGATGTATGAGTATTTAGTGCAAGTGTGTATGAATGTGTCCATGATTGTCCAGTCAGTGTTGTGAGCTTAAAAGATGTTATTAGTCCTGTGTGGAGGTGTGGTTGTGTGGTTGAGAGACCTTATCGCCTGCGGGAAGAAGCTCCTCCTCAGTCTCTCTGTGTTGGCCTTTAGGGAGCGGAATCTCTTCCCAGACCGCAACAAAGAGAACAGTCCATTACTGGGGTGACTGAGGTCCTTCATGATCTTCCTGGCCTTAGTCCAGCACCGCTTGCTGTAGATGGAGTGTAGGTCAGGGAGCTCAGTGCGGATGATGCGCTCGGCTGATCGCACCACCCTCTGTAGAGCTCGTCTGTCCTGCATGGTGCTGTTCCCGAACCAGGTCGTGATGTTTCCCGTCAGGATGCTCTCTATGGTGCAGGAGTAGAAGTTCCTGAGCACCTTGGAGGGCAGTCTAAAGTCTCTCAAGCGTCTGAGGTGGTAGAGATGCTGCCGGGCTTTTTTCACCACGGTGTTGATGTGACAGGACCATGACAGGTCCTGCGTGATGTGAACACCGAGGTATCTGAAGCTGTCCACTCTCTCCACTGGGCTCCTGTTGATGACGGGGGTCTGGTAGTTCCTCTCCTGCTTTGTACTAAAGTCCACTATCAGCTCCTTTGTCTTACTGACGTTCAGGAGGAGATTGTTCCTCTGGCACCAGTTCTCCAGATTTCCAATCTCCTCTAGGTAGTCCGACTCATCATTGTTGGTGATCAGTCCGACCATGACGGTGTCGTCAGCAAACTTGATGATGGAGGTGGAGTTGGTAGTGGCCACGCAGTCGTGGGTGTACAAAGAGTACAGCAGGGGGCTCAGAACACAACCCTGGGGGGCTCCAGTGCAGAGAGTGAGTGTAGCTGAGACATGTCCGCCCATCCTTACTGCCTGTGGTCTGCCAGTCAGAAAATTGGAGATCCACTGACATATAGATGAGCTCAGTCCCAGGTGCTCCAGCTTGGTGGTGAGTGTGGAGGGAATTATTGTGTTAAAAGCAGAGCTGTAGTCGATGAAGAGCATTTTAACATAATTCCCTTTCCTAGTGTCCAGGTGAGTGAGTGATGTGTGGAGGAGATGAGAGATTGCATCGTCTCTGGAGCGGTTCTGACGGTATGCAAACTGTAGTGGGTCCAGTGTGTCGGGTAGTGAAGAAATGATGAAGTCTCTGATAAGGCGTTCAAAGCACTTCATCACTACTGAGGTGAGGGCTATAGGGCGATAGTCATTGAGGGAAGCAGGATGTGGTTTCTTTGGAACAGGAACAATGATGGACTCTTTGAAGCATGTGGGGATCACCGACTGAGATAAAGAGATGTTGAATATCTCAGTGAACACAGGTGCTAGCTGGTCTGCGCAGGCTCTGAGAATACGACCTGAGATGCCGTCTGGTCCTGCTGCTTTCCTGGTGTTCACTCTCTTGAAGGCTCTCCTCACGTCGTGCTCGGAGATGATGAGCGCGTTTCCGGTGCTGGCTGTCTTCCTGTCTGCAGCCGTTAGCATTAGCATTGCTAGCGTCTTTAGCTGCAGCCTCGAAGCGAGCGTAAAATGTGTTGAGCTCGTCTGCCAGAGCCGCGTCCGCGTTCGTCATACCGGATGTTGGTGCTCTATAATCCGTTATTGTTCTCAGTCCCTGCCACAGGCTCCTAGAGTCACTCTGTTGAAGCTGTGACTCTAGTTTTCTCCCGTAGCGCTGCTTCGCCTCTTTCACCGCCTTCCGGACGTTGTATGACGCAGCCTTGTACGGTTCCATGTCCCCCGACGCAAGTCCCGTGTTGTAGGCAGCGGTGCGAGATCTCAGAGCGTCGCGGATGGTTTTATCCACCCACGGCTTCTGGTTGGGAAACGTTCTGATAGTCTTTTTTCTACCGTATCGTCCACTAGCTTCTCAATAAATCCCACAACCGCTTCCGTAAACACGCTGACGTCATCATCGGAGCTGTTTCTGAACATGTCCCAGTCTGCGTCATCGAGTGCGTCCTGTAACGCGGCCACCGATTGGTCCGTCCAGTGCGCGACCTCCCTCTGAACCGGAACTTCCTGTTTCAGCCTTGGTTTATATTTTGGCATGAGGAAGATGGCGGCGTGGTCGGATTTACCAAACGCTGGACGAGATTGAGCCTTGTAACCGTCTTTGACCGTGGTATAGCAATGGTCCACTGTCCTTTCGCCCCTGGTGGGGCAGGTGATGTGCTGATAAAAGTTCGGCGCTGCGCGTTTGAGGTTGGCACTATTAAAATCCCCCGCCACAATGAGCGCAGCGTCCCGGTGTTGTGTCTGGTGCTGTGTGAGCGCCTCATGCAGCTCGCATAAGGCAGTTTCAGTGTCCGCTTGTGGTGGTATGTAAACGGCACTGATTATGACCGATGTGAACTCCCGTGGAAGATAAAATGGACGACACATGATGGACAGTAGTTCCAGGTTTGGTGTGCAGGAGTGTGTAAGAGGAACAACGCTCGCGCTGTTGCACCAGCTGTTGTTCACCATTAAGCACACGCCGCCTCCCCTTGACTTCCCCGAGTCCCGCGTCCTGTCCATGCGGTGAACCGAGAAGAACTCGGCCGGCTGTATGGCGTGGTCTGGCACCGCTGGGTTTAGCCATGTCTCGGTGAAGCAGAGGAGATTGCAGTCCCGAATGTCTCTCTGGAACTTTATCCTGGCCCTGAGGTCATCGAGCTTGTTCTCCAGTGACTGGACGTTGGCGAGCAGGATACTAGGCAGAGGTGTGCGGTGTGCACGGGCCCTGAGCCGGTTCCTCACACCAGCTCGTCTCCCTCGGGTTCGTCGCTTCGCATCGCGTCCATTGTTCTCCCTCAGGATCTCACTCGGCCAGCTCGGATCCGGAGTTAAAACTGTCGAATTGTGAGTACATTGTATACCAATAGAAACAAGAGTGTCTCTATCATACCTAATGTACTCAATGGTGGTGATTTTGCCGATTTTAAAACACTGAAAACTAACTTAATGAACAAAAACAAAGAAAAGGTGGTCGGAGCAGTCGTGACGGCAGCCGACCTCACCGGCGCCATCTTGAAACAGATCATGTGCGGATATAAAACAAAACCAAAATACAATTGATTAATTGTCATGCACTAAAACATGGCACAGGTATAACCTGGCACACGTATGCCCTTATGCGTGATCTTATTTTAATTGATAAACCACAAAGAAAAAAAATTTAATTCCCTTCATTTATGGAAACAATTACATGTTTTGAATAATAGTTTTATCTCATAGTGTGAAAAACTGCAGTGTTTACATCACAAAACATCTTAACAATTCTGTACGTGCCTCATCTATTATTTTGTTTCTGTTTATTGAAGTAAAATGAAATGCTTTTTATAATTTTTATTGAACAATTTTAAGAGTACATATCTTTAATATACAGTGGTGTGAAAAACTATTTGCCCCCCTCCTGATTTCTTATTCTTTTGCATGTTTGTCACACAAAATGTTTCTGCTCATCAAACACATTTAACTATTAGTCAAAGATAACACAAGTAAACACAAAATGCAGTTTTTAAATGAGGGGTTTTATTATTTAGGGAGAAAAAAAATCCAAACCTACATGGCCCTGTGTGAAAAAGTAATTGCCCCGTGAACCTAATAACTGGTTGGGCCACCCTTAGCAGCAATAACTGCAATCAAGCATTTGCGATAACTTGCAACAAGTCTTTTACAGCGCTCTGGAGGAATTTTGGCCCACTCATCTTTGCAGAATTGTTGTAATTCAGCTTTATTTGAGGGTTTTCTAGAATGAACCGCCTTTTTAAGGTCATGCCACAACATCTCAATAGGATTCAGGTCAGGACTTTGACTAGGCCACTCCAAAGTCTTCATTTTGTTTTTCTTCAGCCATTCAGAGGTGGATTTGCTGGTGTGTTTTAGGGTCATTGTCCTGCTGCAGCACCCAAGATCGCTTCAGCTTGAGTTGACGAACAGATGGCCGGACATTCTCCTTCAGGATTTTTTGGTAGACAGTAGAATTCATGGTTCCATCTATCACAGCAAGCCTTCCAGGTCCTGAAGCAGCAAAACAACCCCAGACCATCACACTACCACCACCATATTTTACTGTTGGTATGATGTTCTTTTTCTGAAAAATGCTGTGTTACTTTTACGCCAGATGTAACGGGACACGCACCTTCCAAAAAGTTCAACTTTTGTCTCGTCGGTCCACAAGGTATTTTCCCAAAAGTCTTGGCAATCACTGAGATGTTTTTAGCAAAATTGAGACGAGCCTTAATGTTCTTTTTGCTTAAAAGTGGTTTGCGCCTTGGAAATCTGCCATGCAGGCCGTTTTTGCCCAGTCTCTTTCTTATGGTGGAGTCGTGAACACTGACCTTAATTGAGGCAAGTGAGTCCTGCAGCTCTTTAGATGTTGTCCTGGGGTCTTTTGTGGCCTCTCGGATGAGTCGTTTCTGCGCTCTTGGGGTAATTTTGGTTGGCCGGCCACTCCTGGGAAGATTCACCACTGTTCCATGTTTTTGCCATTTGTGGATAATGGCTCTCACTGTGGTTCGCTGGAGTCCCAAAGCTTTAGAAATGGCTTTATAACCTTTACCAGACTGATAGATCTCAATTACTTTTGTTCTCGTTTGTTCCTGAATTTCTTTGGATCTTGGCATGACTTCTAGCTTTTGAGGTGCTTTTGGTCTACTTCTCTGTGTCAGGTAGCTCCTATTTAAGTGATTTCTTGATTGAAACAGGTGTGGCAGTAATCAGGCCTGGGGGGTGACTACAGAAATTGAACTCAGGTGTGATAAACCACAGTTAAGTTATTTTTTAACAATGGGGGCAATCACTTTTTCACACAGGGCCATGTAGATTTGGAGTTTTTTTTTCTCGCTTAATAACGTAAACCTTCATTTAAAAACTGCATTTTGTGTTCAATTATGTTATCTTTGACTAATAGTTAACGGTTTTTGATGAGCAGAAACATTTAAGTGTGACAAACATGCAAAAGAATAAGAAATCAGGAAGGGGGCAAATAGTTTTTCACACCACTGTATATGGCAATGACAGAGGTCAAACGTAAGTTTTCACAAGGTTTTCACACATTGTTGCTGGTATTTTGGCCCATTCCTCCATGCAGATCTGATGCAATGATGTTTTGGGGCTGTTGCTGGCCAACACGGACTTACAGACAAGTCCCTCCAAAGATTTTCTCTATGGGGTTGAGAACTGCAGACTGGCTAGGCCACTCCAGGACCTTGGAATCCAATCCTTTGTTGTCCGCGCGGTGTGCTTAGGATCATTGTCATGCTGAAAGGACCTAGCCATGTTTTATCTTCAATGCCCTTGCTGATGAAAGGAGGTTTTCACTCAAAATCTCACGATACATGGCCCCATTCATTCTTTCCTTTACACGCTTCAGTCGTCCTGGTCACTTTGCAGAAAAACAGCCCCAAAGCATGATGTTTCCACCCCCACAGTAGGTATGGTGTTTTTTGGATGCAGCTCAGCATTCTTTTACAAACACAAAGTTCTATTTTGGTTTCATCTGACCATATGACATTCTCCCAATCCTCTTCTGGATCATTCAAATGCTCTCTAGCAATCTTCAGATGGGCCTGGACATGTACTGGCTTAAGTGCTGACACTGCAGGATTTGAGTCCATGGCGGCACATTGTGTTACTGATGGTGGCCTTTGTTACTTTGGTCACAGCTCTCTGCAGGTCATTCACTAGGTCCCCCCGTATGGTTCTGGGATTTTTGCTCACAGTTCTTGTGATCCTTTTGACCCCACGTTGAGCCCCAGATCGAGGGCGATTATCAGTGATCTTGTATGTCTTCCATTTTCTAATAATTGAGCCCACAGTTGATTTCTTCACACCAAGCTGCTTACCTATTGCAGATTCAGTCTTTCCAGCCTGGTGCAGGTCTACAATTTTGTTACTGATGTCCTTTGACAGCTCTTTGGTCTTGACCATAGTGGAGTTTGGGTTGTGACTGTTTGAGGTTGTGGACAGGTGTCTTTTATACTGATAACAGATGCCATTAATACAGGTAAAGAGTGGAGGACATAGAAGCCTCTTAAAGAAGTTGTTACAGGTCTGTGAGAGCCAGAAATCTTGCTTGTTTGTAAGTGACCAAATACTTATTTTCCACCACAATTTGCAAATAAATTCTTTAAAAATCCTACAATGTGATTTTCTGGATTGTTTTTTCTTATTTTGTCTCTCATAGTTATATCTATGATATACCTATCATAAAAATTACAGGCCATGCATGACCTAGTTCAAATATTCAATCAGGCAATACCTGAAAATAAATTACATAAAAGGTAATCGGTTGCTATTGGTAAAAGACTACCTTATTTTGTGTACATTTAAACTTTTCTAGCTTAAGAAAAAGTTAAAAATCTTAAAGTCTGTGAGAAAAGAACACGTACTGGACTTCCAATGTAACATTATGGAAAGTTTGGTCAAAAAGCTAATGTCGTTTGTGCAGAACTCAATGGAACAGAATCATCTGGAATAACAAATGTAGCAATAAATGGGCATAGTTGCGATTGTACTCTAAGTACACTGGACATGATACTAAAACAACCTGTCCAAAACCCCTGTAAATTTAGGCACAAAAAGAACATATGACATAAAGACTCCATCTTAATGTAAATTGTGAAAATGTTTGATGCCATTGTCATACCATAAAGAAAATGCTGAATCTAGAATTGATGAGAAAACAAATGGTTTTTATGCAATGGACCCAGTACTGATGCAATTACACCTTTTAATGAGGTCTAATCTAATACCAAATCTTAAGTGACTTAATCACTTGGATATTGAGCAGATGTGATTGGAAAACAATTGTAAAATAAAGCAGATGTAGACCATGAGCTACAAGGCTTTAACTGCAAATGTAACTGCAGCTGAATAAAGGGAAGTTCATTTTGAGAAAACATCACACGTCATCATCAACAAAAAAAAAACACTTTAGTGTATTACAAATATGTTAAATTCTTCTATAGTACCAAACATAACATAGCATAGCAAATATGCAGTGGGGGAAATAAGTATTTGATCCCCTACAGATTTTCTAAGTTTGCCCACTTACAAAGAAATGAAGGGTCTATAATTTTTTATCATAGGTTTATGATAAAGGATTGAGACAGAATATCAACCAAAAATCCAGAAAAAGCACATGATACAAATGTTATGAATTAAATCGCATTTCAATGAGGAAAATAAGTATTTGATCCCCTACCAACCAACAATAATTCTGCCTCTCACAGACTGGTTATGTGCTCTTTGTTGTACACATACTAATTTAAGAAGGTGCTCGTAACAACAATGTGGTGTGTATACTGTAAAAGCCGCCTGCTCACAAAATCTATATCTTCCATTCAAACCTCACCACCATTCGCAAGACCAAAGTACTAACAAAAATCATCAGTTAATATATAAACAGTATACTAACATCCTGTTAAAAAAAAAAACTTTAAACATACCTTGAAATAAAACCGTAAAAATATACTAACCCTAAGTAAACGTTCAAAAGTGTTTTTACTTTTTGTGTCTTACCTCACTATTGTAGCATAATTTTTTTCTGAGCTTTCTACTCACATACAGGATGATGTCGAACTCCTGAGACAAAATACAAGATTCAAAGAAATTTATTAATGCCAAAGGGAAATTGCTTGACCGCCCCAAGCCCGATTTTGGAGGTGTCCATATGGACCAAGAATAGACGATCAAAGTCAGGAAACCATGTGCGTTCTTCTTTCTGAATCCAGCACACCTTTTCTGGAAGACCCTTTTATATGCCTTAATGGGCATGAGATGAGGCGACGTAGCTGGGACACGTGGAACGTAGGATTGATTCGCCGCATGGTTGAGGGGAGCAAGAGTTTAACAGCGCAGGGGTTGACTATCTTAGTGATGGTGAAGGGGCCGAGGTAACGAGGGGAAAGCTTGCGGCAGGTGGTCTTTAGGGGGATATCTCTGGCGGCGAGCATGACTTTCTGCCCCACCCTGTACTTGGGAGCCTGGGAGCGTCTGCGGTCGGCCTGTGTCTTATATCTTCTGCCGACCCGTAACAGCGTTCTCCTCGCTTGCAGCCAGGTCTTTCTGCATCGCCTGACAAAAGCTTGGACGGATGGGACACTGACCTCCTCCTCCTGAGATGGGAATAAGGGTGCCTGATAGCCCAGGCAGCACTGGAATGGAGACAAACCAGTAGATGATGATACTTGGGAGTTGTGGGCGTATTCCACCCATGGCAGAAACTTGCTCCAGGAGGCGACATCTCGGGAGGCCATGCACCTTAAGGCTACCTCGATGGACTGGTTCTTTCTTTCGGTCTGCCCGTTGGACTGGGGGTGAAAGCCTGAGGACAGACTGGGGGTGGCTCCAATGAGTCTGCAGAATGCCTTCCAAAATTGTTATGTGAATTGGGGCCCACGGTCAGAGACAATGTCATTGGGAAGACCATGCAGCCTGAAAACGTGCGTTATCATGAGATCAGCGGTTTCCTTGGTGGATGGGAGCTTGGGTAGCGGAATGAAATGGGCAGCCTTAGAGAACCGATCCACCAAGGTCATGATGCATGAGTGGCCGTTGGAGGAAGGTAACCCTGTGACAAAGTCCAGTGCAATGTTGGACCATGGACGAGATGGGATAGGTAATGGTCTGAGGAGGCCTGCCGGCGCGGTGTTGGTATGTTTGCATCTAGCACAGGTGTCACATGCTGCCACGAAGCTGGAGGTGTCTTCCTTGACCGTGGGCCACCAGAAACGTTGTTGGACTTGAGACAGGGTTCGAGCTGAGCCAGGATGACAGGAGAGCTTGGAGCTGTGTGCCCATTCCAGAACTTGAGAACGTAGAGGAAGTGGAACAAACAGGCAATTAGGAGGCACGTTGCTTGGTCCGGGTTCATGAGACAGGGCTTGCTGGACCTTGGTCTCGATATCAAGCTCAGCTGCTGCGAGCAAGCATGACGGGGGAATGATGGTTTCGATGGCAGTGGAGTCGTGAGTAGGTGAAAACTGTCTGGAAAGTGCATCTGGCTTGGAATTCTTGGACCAGGACGATAGGAGAGGACGAAGTTGAATCTGGTGAAGAACAGTGACCACCGAGCCTGGTGAGAATTTAGCCTCTTGGCATTCTGCAGGTATTCGAGGTTCTTGTGGTCAGTCCAGACCAAGAATGGGGTCTCCGTCCCCTCTAACCAGTGTCTCCATTCTTCTAGGGCCAGCTTGATGGCCAGCAGTTCTCGATCGCCGATGCCATAATTGACCTCAGCAGGAGTTAAGCAGTGAGAGAAGAAAGAGCAGGGGTGTAGCTTGTTGTCATGTGCAGCTCTCTGGGAAAGGACACCTCCTACCCCCGTGCTGGAGGCATCGACTTCCACAACAAACTGGCGTGACGGATCTGGAATAGTCAGGATTGGGGCAGACGTGAACCGTTTCTTGAGTTCCGAGAAGGCTTTTTCAGAGTTCATGTCCCAACGGAAACGTGTCTTGGGGGAAGTCAGGGCTGTTAAGGGGGCAGCAATGGAGCTGTAGCCTCGGACGAAGCGACGGTAAAAGTTGGCAAAACCCAAGAATCTCTGAAGTTCCGGTCTTGTGGTGGGCGTAGGCCAGTTCGTGACTGCATGGAGTTTAGCAGGCTCCATTTCAATGCCTGAGGGACCAATGACGAACCCCAGGAAAGTGGTGGTTGTAGTGTGAAATTCGCACTTCTCTGCTTTGACGAAAAGATTGTTCTCTAACAGTCTTTGTAGCACCTGTCGAACATGATGTTGGTGCTCTCCTAGGTCTCGGGAGAAGATTAAAATATCGTCCAGATAAACAAACACAAATAAATTCAGAAAGTCCCTGAAGACATCATTGATGAGGGCCTGAAAGACGGCCGGGGCGTTGGTCAGGCCAAACGGGACCACCAGGTATTCATAGTGTCCTGTTGGGGTATTGAAAGCAGTTTTCCATTCGTCACCCTCTCGGACTCGGACTCGGTGATATGCGTTGCGTAGGTCCAGTTTGCTAAAAATCTTTGCTTCCCGGAGCAGGTCAAAGGCGGTCGCCATTAACGGAAGGGGATAGCGGTTCTTCACTGTGATCTGGTTTAGGCCCCTATAATCGATACATGGACGAAGGGACCCATCTTTTTTACCCACGAAGAAGAAGCCGGCTCCCGCCGGGGAGGAGGAGGGGCGAATGATCCCCGCCGCAAGGGACTCCGAGATATAATGATTCATAGCTTCACGCTCCCTGGGTGACAGAGAATATAGGCGGCCCTTGGGGGGCGTGGTACCTGGGAGCAGGTTGATAGCGCAGTCATATGGTCGGTGGGGGGGCAGAGAGACAGCACGAGATTTACTGAAGGCCTCCTTGAGATCATGGTACTCTGGCGGGACGGCGGTGAGGTCCGGTGGTTCCTCCACAGATGCAGGGCTGAGGCAGGACGTGGCTGCAGCTCGCAGGCAGGTAGTGGCGCATGACGGGATCCAGGCTATGATTGTGTTCCTGACCCAATCGAGTTGAGGATTGTGACGGGTTAGCCAGGGCAGGCCCAGGACAACAGTAGCATGTGATCCCTCCATGATAAACAAAGAAGTTTGTTCTAAATGGTTGCCCGAGACCCTTAGCCCGATAAGGGGAGTTCTGTGTGTGATAGATGGGAGTGGGCTGCCGTCGAGTGCCTGAACTTTGAGGTGGGTCTCCAAGGGTAGCGCGGGGATTCCTAGGGTCTTGGCAGAAGTCGCATTGATCAGGTTGCGGTCTGAACCTGAATCAATCAGTGCCTGCACCAGGTGGGTCCGTTGCTCGTGGATGAGAAAAACTGGAAACAGGCGGCGTTGATCTGGGAATCTTCCTGGTGACACACCCTCCAATCCTCCCAGCTGGACTAGAAGACGCCCCCTTTTAACAGGGCAGTTCTTGAGCTGATGACATGATTTTCCACAGTAGAAGCATGCACCATCCACTCTACGTCGTCGTCGTTCTTCAGGGGAAACGCGGGTCCTGTCCAGTCGCATGGGTCTCTCCTGAGGATTAGTTTGAGGGGGGCGAGATTGTGGGCGGTCTCTGGGTGGTGAGAATCTGGTTGACTTTCCCAGGCGGAGACGTGAATCTACTCGGCCAGCCAGATCCATGAGATCTTGGAACGACGAGGGAAGTTCTTGGGAGATCAGCGTATCCTGGAGCGTCGCAGTCAGGCCTTCGAAGAAGGTATCACTTAGGGCCCGACCATTCCACCCGCTGGAGAGAGCTAGGGTCTGGAACTCTATGGCGTAGTCATAGGCTGAACGTGAACCTTGGTGAAGTTTTAACAGCTTGTGGCCTGCCTCCCTGCCATGACATGAGCGATCAAACACCCTCCTCATCTCTTTATCAGCCCGTCCTGAGAGGAGAGTTCTCACGTATGCGACCTTGGAGCGTTCAGTGGGAAATGTGGATGGCTAGAGCTCAAATATCAGCGTGCACTGAGAGAGGAAGGAGCGACAGGTGCTTGGATCTCCTTCATAGGTGGGGGGGGGCAGGCAGTCGTGGTTCCCGTTGCGTGCAGGGGCCCCCACTTTGTGCCGGAGAGAGATGGAGCCGTTGGAGTTGGGAAATAACATCATACAGGGTTTGCTTGGTGTTGAGCAGCTCCTGCTGGTGAGCTCCGAGAAGTGCACCTTGACTCTCCAGCGTCGATTTCATGCAGTCAATATCTGCTGGATTCATTTCGCTGGCTGGATTATTCTGTCACGTAGCGGAACGGAACGAGGTGAATCCAAGTGCAGATGACGTGCCACAATGTCAGGCGAGAGCGTGTTCGGAATGCGGAAGTCAATGCCGGGCGATCAGTCAGCGTAGCGTCTAAGCCAAATCGTAAAGCGGGAGCCGTGGTCAAAAGAGGAAGCGTTAATTCAAAACCGGGAGATCAAAGGGCGAGGCAAACAAATCCGAGACGAGAAACCGAAAGCGAAAAACAAAAAACAAAGCGAACTGGGCAACGTGAGATCAAGGGAAAATAAACGCGAGAAGATCGGGGCATGAAAACACAAGATAATCCAGCGATTTAAGCAGCGCACAGCGCGTGCTTAAATGCTGGAGTAATCAGACAGGGATTAGAGACAGGTGTGCAGACGGGGCGGAAACAGGGGCGTGGGAAAGGATGCAGTCAGACAGGAGTAAACATGAGCACATGGGGAAAGTGACAGCGTGGGAAAACAAACGGCCGACAGACCGTGACTCGTGACACAGGGACGTAACGACGATAGTGATTAGCTACTGTAAACCTAAAAAGGCACATACCTGTTTTTTTATGTTGATGACTACAGAAAGGATCACTTTATTCTCTAGCGGTTTTACAGTAACAGACCACATCTGACCCCGTACCAGAGGCACTGTGTCTCTGTCAGCCCCAAGCGACACTTTCTGGGGTTCGCCTTGAGACCCACCTTCCACAACTCCTTGAGCACTTAGATAGTGTAGAGGATCCTCCCAGCTACTGGAGTGAATGACAATGTCATTCAAATACGCAGCGATGGTGCTGAAAGTACCCCCAAAAAATTATATTCACGAAGGCCTCTCGACTTCCTATTTAGCGCTAATGATTGACAATAGCCTTAAAACTGCTTTGTTAAATAATACATATTGGAGAGTCCAAAGAACGCAGTGAAGATCTGAAAAAGAGAACTGTACTGTAGATTTACTCAGTCAAGAATATCTCTTGGAGTCATTTCAAAACAACTGCAGATTCCAAAATCTGTTCACTATATAGAAAAACAAATTTTTGGGAGATGTAATTTTGCATTGGTCTAGAAGAAGACCCAAACTGCCACTCTATGCTGAACGGAAATTGATTTTTGATGGTGACAATCCAGAAACCACCAAAAAACATGCCTGCCATGAACTGATAGCTGCTGTTACTGCAGGCAAGCCAGTTTTCAAGAGTGTCCAAGATGGCGGCGGTGAGAATGGCTGCCGTCGCTCAGTGTTCTCCTCAACTTTGTTTTTCTTATGTTTGCCGTGTTATTTTTTAGCTTTTTTCCAAACTGCAACACTCTCATTTCCTATGACAGACAAACCCTCCTGGACATTCGACAAAATTCGCAATCTGGACCTTCACAGACCGACTTTTTTGTGAACGGAGGTGACTTACCCTTGGCTACCTGGGCAGAAGAAACGCCGGAAAAGGGGGAAAAGAGCCAGGATCCTGGTCAGGCTTAGGAACAGACACCATGACCCACTTCCCAGCATTCTTCTAGCAACCGTCCAGTCTTTGGAAAACAAGCTGGATGAACTAAGAGCCAGGATAACCTTTCATAAGGACATTAAGAACTGCAACGTCTTTGTTTTTACAGAGACATGGCTGGACCCTTCCATCCCCGACTCGGCCATTGTCCCTGAGGAACTCTCCATTCACCACCGGGATAGAACAATAGACTCGGGTAAATGCAGGGGAGGTGTCGTGTGTGTAATGTACTGATGTACAGGAAGTTTCATCGGGGTGCTCTCTTGATCTTGAACAGATCTCATGATCAGATGCAGACCTTTTTATCTGCCCTTGGAGTTTTCGGCGATATTCTGTACCGCTGTTTATATTTCCTTCCACGCCGACATCACTGCGCACTGGATGAACTGTTTGATGCTATCGACCGTCAGGAAACGTTACACCCGGAGGTTGCTTTCATCATGGCTGGCGATTTTAATAAAGCCAACATGAAAAGTTTTACCAGCACGTAAACTTTCCAACGCGCGGTGAGAACATCTTGGATCATGTTTACACTCCGTATGCACATGCTTACATAGTCCGACCGGCCTTCGGCAAATCAGATCACTCCTCGGTCCTGCTGCTGCCAGCTTATAGGCAGAAGCTGAAACGCGAGCAGCCTATGACGCGTTTGGTCGGTCCGCACTGAACCAATCAGACAGCGCCCTGCATCACTGCTTTGACATCACGGACTGGGAAGTTTTCCGGACTGCCGCTGACAACACCATCAACAACTACGCTGAGTATGTAACGGACTTCATTCACAAATGCATCAATGACGTCGTACCATGGGTTAACGGAGAGGTCCGTACAGCGCTTAGAGCACGGACTTCAGCCTTTCAATCCGGAAACCCAAGTGAGTACAAATCATCCCGGTATGCACTCAGAAAAGCAATAAAAACTGCCAAGGGACAGTACAGAGAAAAGGTGGAATTCTGCTATAGCAGCTCAGGAACATGTGGAACATGTATAACATCAGGAACATGTGGAGTGGACTGAAGACCATCACAGACTACAAGGGGAAGAGCTGCAGAGTGGGGGAGGTAACTGCTTCTCTACCTGCACGCTTTGATAACCACCTATCTCAGGAGCTTTCACTGGAAGAAGACAGCTGCCCTCTTCAGATATCTCAGGCAGACGTGTGTAAATACTTCAGGAAAGTAAAGACACGGAAAGCTCCTGGACCAGACAATATCCCAGGTCGTGTCTTCAAAGCATGTGCCCACGAGCTAGCGGATGTCTTCAGACATTTTTAACCTTTCCCTGCACCAGTCTGCTGTCCCAACATGTTTTAAGGGGATCGTTTTAAGATCGGCTCCAGTTTGCATACAGGTCTAATAGATCTACTGATGATGCAATTGCACTTCACACTGCCCTCTCCCACCTGGACCAGAGGAACCCATATGTGCGGATGCTTTTCATTGATTATAGCTCTGCTTTCAACACCATCATACCACCCAGACTGGTCATGAAACTCCGCGACCTGAGCATCAGTTCCTCCCTGTGCAGCTGTGTAATGCTCGGATTTTATTTTGGAGCTAATTACACAAATTCGGGCTCTTAAATCTAAATAAGGGCTAAAGATTTTTACTTCCGGTATTGCGCAACCTTCGCGGAGCAAGGAAAAATGCACGACAACAACAACTAAACCAAACCAACGTGTATTAAAGTGAAATAAAGATATATACAAATAAACAATAAAATATAAAAAAGTGCACCAACAAAACAATATATATAAAATATGTACAATGTCAGTAGTGTATGTGTGTGTGTGTGTGTGTGTGTGTGTGTGCGTGTGTGCGTATGTATGAATGTCCAAGTCCGTGTTATTGTGAGTGTATGAAATGGTGAACGGGAGAGATGGCTCGATCTCACCGGTAAAAGATGTTGAGTCCGGGAGTACGAGAAAACCATATAAGGTAGATAATAAAGCCTGGCGTTTTTATTTCCTTTTTTACCACTTTATTTTGGCCTTTATCACCTAACCCCATATGTGGCTGCGCTACAGCTGGATCCTAGACTTCCTGACAGACAGACCTCAGGTGGTTCGGATCGGCAACATCACCTCATCCTCACGAACACTCAGCACCGGTTTCCCTCAAGGATGTGTGCTCAGCCCCCTGCTGTACACCCTGTTCACCCACGACTGCACAGCAAAACATAGCTCCAACATCATCATCAAATTTGCAGACGACACCACCATCATCGGCTGCATTTCTGATGGAGATGAGTCGGCATACAAGGCAGAGGTGAGAGCCCTGACATCATGGTGCCGCGACAACAACCTGCTGCTTAATGTCAGCAAGACTAAGGAGCTCATCGTGGACTACAGGAGACTGCAGGGAGGAAGCCACACCCCCATCCACATCAAGGGAGCAGAGATGGAGAGAGTCAGCTGCTTCAGATTCCTGGGCATCAATATCAGGGAGGATCTGAGTTGGTCACACCACATTGGTGTGATCACTAAAGCGGCAAGACAGTGGCTCTTCTTCCTGCGGCGCCTGAGGAGGATCGGCATGGACCCCAAAATACTCACAAACTTCTATCGATGTACCATTGAGAGTATTCTGTCTGGCTGTATCACCACCTGGTATGGCAGCTGTAATGCTTTAGATCGCAAAGCTCTGCAGAGGGTGGTGAGATCAGGACTGAATTGACAGCCATGCAGCACCTCTACAGACAGCGCTGTAGGAGGAGGACGCAGCGGATCCTCTCAGTCCCCAGCCACAGGCAGGCGGTACAGGAGCATCAAGATCTGCACCAGCAGATACAGAGACAGTTTCTATCCACAAGCCATCAGGCATCTGATCTGCTGACATTCTACACACACCAATATAAACTCACCACAACTACTGGACTCTTAACAACGTCACTTTAAGCAATGCCACTTTAAATTCATATTCAAAATACTTCATTGCACCTTGCACTGTTCCATGTAAATACTAAATTATCTTAAAAGCTTACTTGCACATACAGATACCATTGCAATAATATTTTATTTCTCCTCTTCCTATATTTTATATTATATGTTTATGTAAAGTTGGGGAACATGGGTCTAAGAATTTCATTACGGTAATGATGCCTCATTGTTTTCTGTATATGACAATAAAACTTGAAACTTGACCTTTTACATCATCATGAACTGAAAGACTGCCATCCAAGAAAGAATCCCTCTGTCCTAAATTGACACCTTCAGACTCAATTAATGCTAATTTTAGCCTTCTAGTGGTATGACCAGAGGTATGTTTGAAGAGTAGACATTCTACCCCAAGAACAGTGTATCATGCCGTGATGCTATTTTGCTGGCAGTGGAACTGGTGCATTGTTCAAAGTTGATGAATTAATGACAAAGAAGGACTTCAGCAAGTTCTTCTAAAATCATCAGCTAGACATTTAAAACTTTTCAAATTCTGATGATTTCTTCCCATGAGACAAAGATGCCAAACACACAAAGCTAGTTTGTGAATTGATAAAGAAGGCTAATTCTATTATTTTTGAAGGTTTAACCCTACCAAAAGTTTGTGAACTGTGCTTAAAAGTCACAGATCCATGCCAGGCAAACAACAAATTTACACTACAAATTCTGCCAAAAAGAGTTCTCAAATACTGTATGTAACTATAATTCTTGTTACTGTAATAGCTACAGTATCAAAAGCCTCTGGTTAAAACTTGTTGCAATGTTATGGTTCAACATTTTGAACCATAACTAATGCCAAATAAATGAAAACCAAATTCTATTAAAATTCTATTTTAAATGTATACTGCATGTATCTATCTCCATCTTGAAGCCTCAATGCATCAATAAATCTAATGCTTGACCACTGACCATAGCTAGCTAGCCTGATCAGTGTGGTTGTGTTGCTTTCTTATGTGTTTAGGCCACTTCCATTTACCAGTCAGAATATTGCTTTTATCTGTATTTCAGACCCATGATTAGTCCCTTTATAACACAAGTTATGAAAAGAGGGTCTATAATTTCCACTTTTATCTTCAGGGTAAACTCTGCTTACATTTAGTAATGCTAAATACAGCACTCTAAAATTGGTGCTGTGTGAATGACATTTTAAAGGCTCGTAATGGTTTTATGGATCAATAAAACAACAAAGTGCAAAGGTTACCAAAGATAAAGATAAAGCTTTTTTGGTTTATTATTGCTTCATGGAAATTATATTAAGTCAAATGTGTTCGATTGCATTTTCTCTGTTGTTGCTGGTAGTATAGGTTTTACACCTTTATACTTAAACTTATTTTAAGTCTGATTTCTTTGTGTGTTCTGCTTGTGTTCTTTTATTTAATATCCCTTGTTTAGTAGAACACTGAACATTTTCAATTAAATTTCAATTAAATTTTATTTATATAGCGCTTTTAACAATGGTCATTGTCTCAAAGCAGCTTCACAAAAATTAAAGAAATTTAACAAATCATAATAATAATAATAATAAATAAATAAATAAAATAATAATAATAGAAAATAAAATAAATAAATAAAAACAAATAATAATAATAATTATAGAAAAGAAAATAATTGGAAGTGTGGATGTGTGAGAAAAATGTGCAGATAATGAGACGAATGAATGAAATTTCTCTGATGAGCAAGCCAAGGGTGACGGCGACGGTGGCAAGGAAAAACTCCCTGAGATGGCATTAGGAAGAAACCTTGAGAGGAACCAGACTCAACAGGGAACCCATCCTCATTTGGGCGACAACAGATAGAAATGATATAACATCTTGTGTGTTTTGCAGGTGAAAATTCAATATGACAGAAATTATTTAAATTGACATGAAGACCAGTTCAGCATAGGGATGAGTCAGTAGGTGCAGAGGACAGATGAGGTCTGGATCACTGGAAGCACAGGAGCAGCATGTGTAGCTCCAACCATCATAAAGCTGAATCCAGCTGGAGCTTGTCCTTCTCTGGATGCCTCAGGAACCTCGCAGTGTCGGCCTTTGTCTACTGAAGCTGGCAAAATCTCCCGATGCCTCGGGATGGGTAGAGAAATACAGAACAGATGGGGAGAATTAGCGTAGTTGCCATTCGGTATAGGTGTACTGGAGTATGAGATTATGGGATGAGTTATGTGTATGCCAGATTAAAAAGATGCGTCTTGAGTCTACTTTTGAACTGAGAAACCGTGTCTGCTCCCCGAACACTGTCTGGAAGGCTATTCCAAAGCTTTGGAGCTAAATATGAAAAGGCCCTACCCCCTTTTGTAGATTTTGAAATTCTGGGAACTACCAGAAGTCCGGAGCTTTGTGATCTTAAGGCGCGTGGTGGATTGTAGCGCATCAGAAGACTGGTTAGGTATGTGGGAGCTAAACCATTTAAGGCCTTGTATGTAAGTAATACTATTTTGTAATTTATTCTAAACTGAACAGGTAGCCAGTGCAGGGATGATAATATTGGGGTTATATGATCATATTTTCTGGATCTAGTGAGAAACCTGGCAGCTGCATTTTGGATTAACTGAAGCTTGTTTATTGAGGATGCAGGACAACCACCTAGTAATGCATTACAATAGTCCAGTCTGGAGGTCATGAATGCATGAACTAGTTTTTCTGCATCAGATAGGGATAAGATGTTCCTAAGTTTAGCAATATTTCGAAGATGGAAAAAGGCTGTTTTTGTGATATTTGAAATGTGATTTTCAAAAGACAAGTTACTGTCTAATATTACTCCCAGATCTTTTACTGCTGAGCTGGTAATAACAGTACATCCTTCTAAGCGCAAGCTGAATTGTGAAAGCTGTTGTGTGCTGGTTTTTGGGCCAATAAGTAATATCTCTGTCTTATCTGAATTTAATAAAAGAAAGTTATTGGTCATCCAATCTTTTATGTCCTGGACACACTCAGTTAATCTAGACAACTTAGGTATTTCGTCTGGTTTGGTTGAGATATATAATTGGGTATCATCAGCATAACAATGGAAACTAATCCCATGTCTTCTAATGATGTTACCCAAGGGAAGCATGTATATTGAGAACAACAGAGGTCCTAAAACTGACCCTTGTGGGACCCCATATTTCACTGGCATTACACCAGACGGTTCTCCATTTAGATCTACAAAATGGTAGCGATCAGACAGGTAAGATCTAAACCATTTTAATGCCTGTCCCTGAATACCTATATAATTTTGTAAGCGATCTATGAGAATATTATGATCTATAGTGTCGAATGCAGCACTAAGATCAAGCAGGACTAGCAATGAGATGCAGCCTTGGTCTGAAGCTAAAAACAAGTCGTTTGTAATCTTAACTAGTGCAGTTTCTGTGCTATGATGGGGCCTGAAACCTGACTGAAATTCTTCAAGGATGTTGTTATCCTGCAAGAATGTGCAAATTTGAGCTGATACTACTTTTTCTAGTATTTTTGATATGAACGGGAGGTTTGAAATCGGTCTGTAATTTGTTATTTCATTCGCGTCCAAATTAGATTTTTTAAGAAGCGGCTTAATAACTGCTAACTTGAAAGGTTTAGGGACGTGACCTAGATGTAATGAAGAATTAATAATGTTTAGGAGTGGCTCTCCAACCGTAAGCATCACTTCTTTTAAAAATCTGGTTGGGATTGGGTCTAACAGGCACGTTGTTGATTTAGCCGAGGTGATGAGTTTATACAGCTCTTCCTGTCCTATACCTGTAAAGCAGTGAAAATCTAAATGTGAAGCTATAGGCTGAACTGGATCGTGAGATACTATTAGAGGTTGAACCTCCATTATTTTCTTCCTGATATTATTGATTTTTTCATTAAAGAAGTCCATAAAGTCTTCACTTCTAAACTGTGATGGGATACTCTCTGCTGGCATCTTAGGCTTTGTTAGGCGAGCCACTGTACTAAATAAGAACCTGGGATTGTTTTGGGATCAGTTGGCTAAGATGCTCGGTCCTAGCAGTTTTTAGAGCCTGTCTATAGCTGCACATACTGTCTTTATACGCAATTCGAAAAAATTCTAATTTAGTTTTCCTCCATTTTCGCTCGAGGTTACGGGTTGCTCTCTTTAGGGCGCGAGTATGACTGTTGTACCAAGGTGCAAGTGTTTTATCTCTGACTTTTTTTAATCTGATGGGAGCAACAGTGTCTAATGTACTGGTAAGTATAGTGCCCATGCTGCTAGTCACTTCATCTAGATCATCTGCATTTAGGGGTCTAATAAGAAATTGGGACAGATCCGGCAGATTACTTGTGAATCTGTCTTTAGTAGTGGGATTCATATTTCTAACAGATTGATAACGTGGGGAGACACAGCTAATCTGTTCTACGGGTAGAGTATATGTCAGGAGGTGATGATCTGTGATATCATCACTTTGAGGTATGATCTCTATATTAGAGACATCTATACCATGGGATATAATTAAATCTAGCGTATGATTAAAGCGGTGAGTTGCTCCAATTATATTTTGCTTAACCCCAAAGGAATTTAGTAAATCCATAAATGTGAGTGCTAAAGCGTCGTTAGCATCATCTACATGAATGTTAAAGTCTCCTACTATCAACACTTTGTCAGAGTTAACCAATAGGTCTGATAGCAGATGTCCAAATTCTTTAAGAAAATCGCCATATGGCCCCGGGGGTCTGTACACGGTGGCCAGGGTAAAATATAGCAAGGGTTTATTACGTATTTCATTTAGTGCAACATTAATGATAAGCACTTCAAATGAATTAAACCTGGGCCTTATTTTCTGGGTAACAGTGAGTACATCATTGTAGATAGTGGCGACACCACCACCGCGACCAATTAGACGGGGCTCGTGCTTATAGAAATATCCTGACGGAGTAGACTCATTCAGACCAAAATATTAATTTGGTTTAGGCCAGGTTTCAGTGAGACAGAGTGCGTCAAGGCAATAATCGGAGATAATTTCATTAACAATAAGTGCTTTAGGCGCAAGGGATCTAATGTTGAGTAGTCCAAACTTTAGAGGTGGATTTTGACTACTTATTTTGCCTTTTTCTGGTTTTATGGTTATCAGATTGTTTCGGGCAAATTTAACAAATTTATTATTTTTTCTCAGTATTCGGGGAACAGACACAGTTTCTATAGGACAAGCTATGTGTGTGCGTCTATCACTACGGTGAGTTGTGATGTGTCTAATATGTTTGGAATCTACAGTATGACTTACCGCCAGTCAGATGGTTCGTAGTGTCCTGGAGATGTTGTCAGAGAGGACCGCTGCTCCAGCTCTGCTAGGGTGTAGGCCATCGGTGTGATAGAGCCTAGGACGCTCCCAGAAAACATTCCAGTTATCAACAAAGCGTAATTTCTGTTGATGACACCAAGATTGTAACCATTCATTAAAAGCAAATAATCTACTGAACTTCTCGATTCCTCGCTGAAATGTGGGAAGCGGTCCAGATACGATGATCCTTGTCGTGGGTGATGTGCTGCGGACCTTTTCGACCAGGCTCCTGAAGTCCTTCTTTAGGATCTCCGTCTGCCTCAGCCTGGTGTCGTTCATGCCGGCATGAAGAACCACAGCTCCAATGTTCCTCCTCAGGGCAGCAGGCACCTGTGCAGCAACATCAAGAACACGTGCACCAGGTAAACAGCGTGTGTGCACCTTACCTTTAGCCGTGGTAGCACGCACGTGACGAACGATGGAGTCTCCGATAACCAGGACGTCGTGTGCCGTCTCGCGGAGAGGAGTGAAGCGGTTTTGCGTCGAGATGTCGAAGACGGGTGGTGGTGGTGGTGGAGGGGGAGAGGTCCTCGCCCGGGGCTTGGCGTGCTTCTTCCGCCGCTGCTGTATCCAGGGTCCGTGGTATCCCGGCGCCGGGGTGTAGGAACACTGGGCGGGCTGCGTCCTTGGTGTGTTGGACCTGGGTAGAGAAACACGCGGGGTTGAGGTTGTCGGAGAGATTGTGTCATGCCGAGAGTTTACCTGGGACAGGTGAGCGTCGGTCCGCGTCGATTCCAGCGTGGCTTTCCGCTGCTGTAGCCGGGCCAGCTTCACCTGTAGCTCACGGATCAGCTTCTCCACGGCCTCCACCTCCAAATCCACCGAGTGCAGCTCCAATGTCTCCTCACCTGCACTCAGAGGCAGAATCACAACCGACATGGTGTCTAAACACGGAAAATAATCGGTGTGAGGAAGCGAAAACAAACTTTACAAACAAACAAACAAACGTGATAGTGTTGTGGAAAAATACTCAGAGTCGGGCCTTGCTTACAGAAGATTACGACCTTTATTATCAAACAACAAGGCCGGAGCTGTGTCCGTGGAGCAACTGAATTCTCTTGCTGTGTGCTATAGTACATATGCAGTGCCTGCCCCTCCTCTCTGCAACATCTGGGTTTCATTAAAGGGCCGTCTTTAGCCCCCCCAATGTAAAGCTCGGGTTTCCTATATGCAATGCACACAAAGAAGCTTATGTCCCAGCTTGCACACACATCCACGATTATATACTGATAAGGTATCTTCTAGCCCCCCAATAGTAAGTAAAATCAAATGAAATCAAATAAAAATTTCTCCCATATATCCCCCCTCTGGGACTTATAAGTCCCACACTAATTGGTTAATCTAGAGTGCGACTCCATGAGTCAGTCTTCCTTATACTAACTGGTGATTAAATTAAATCACTGGACTTTTATCAATGACTGACCCATGGACTCGCCCTCTAGTGGAGATTCGGCCAAACCTCTCCTTCCACCCTTGACTAGGAATAGGAGTAAAAGACTCGACCTCCATGACATCGTACTTCCCATTACTCAATAACATGGCATGAACATGTACTTAATACAGTGATTTTCTAGGATTACATCAATTGGATAAATCATATAACCTACAATGGAACATACAATTACACAATAACACACTACAATTTTTAAGAATGGATATACTTTTAAACAGCCTTGTTGTAATATAATAGTCTTCAACTCAGGTGCTTTGCACACCGCAGGGAGTCAGTTGGAGCCCACAAGAGAGGTTGCCAGCACGTCATTGTGGGCTCATGCCTTGGAAGATACTGTACGCTTCAATATATGAACCAGTAAAGTCTCTTGTTAGAGATATATATGGCTGAGTTCGGGATATCCTCGATGACTGTGTCCAAAAAATTCATCCTTGTCTATTGTTGCTAGGAAATGCTGTTAATTTTAGAAACCTTTGATTAATAAATTCATAAATCACATTCATAAATTTACTTGACACAGTAAAGTCACCCATTAACTGCTTTAATTAAATTTCTGCACCTGGAATAAAAGAGAACGGTGTTTAGTGGCATTACATATTGTGATAATCTGGTTAAGGCTTGTTTCCTTCTCGTCCATTTTTCCTGTGGAGGAAATTAAAATTAGTTGTCGCTGCTGCTGTTTTATCTGTAAAAGCAATATAGTGTTAGTTTAACAGAAATGCATTTATACAATGTAAAGGACACAGTTAGTTGTCACATATAATCTGTACAATTGTTTGTCCTGTTAATTGTGTCAGGAGAAACCTGGTCGAAGTCAGTCCGTCAGTCAGTCTCGTTTGTATCCGTAGTGGATGCGGCTCTTAAGCAGATTCTCATTCTTAATTTGGAGCAGCGGAGTGTTCAACGCTGAGCAATTTGGTATCCAACTTGTGCCAATAGTTGGTTATTTTCCAATAATGATTTAATTTCTTTGTATTTTTCTGATGTTCGGTTCTTCTTTCTTTCTTCCTTCGTTTTCGGTACCCATAGCTCTTTGTGACTCTCGTGTAATGGTTCAGGTGATACCACACGGTCTTGTCTTTCACTTGAATCACTGTTGGAGTGGCTGCCACACTTTGCGGGGCCCCTCCCTCCTGGGCTTGTCCCACTTCCTCCTGAACACTCGCAGATAGACCTGGTCTCCTGGAGTGATGGGACACGGAGCGTCTCTTCCTCCTTGTTCTTTTCCTGCACATAGATTACTTCATGTACGGCAGTTAGTTTCTTCATATAAGATTTTTTTTTAATTGTTTAAGCGGTGGGCCTTTATATGGCCTCTACAGAATGGCACAGGCATGGGTCGACCCGTAAGCATTCCATGCGGGGTTAGGTGTGTATTTGTGTTAGGTTGCATGCTTGTTAGCTCATTGGTACAGCATCAGTTAAAACCTAGTGTAGCATTGCATTACTACAATTATTATTAACCTTGGCTTTGAGATTACCATTTACACTCTCTACCTTCCCCTGGGACTGTGGACATCCACAAATCTTAGCTTTTCCCCAACCGTTGCAGCACCTGTCTTACATTTTCTGAATGAATATTGATCCATTGTCGGAACTCATCCCTGATGGAATTTCAAATCTAGATATCACTTCCCTTACGATTTGATAACTGTTCCTTACTCTTCATCTGCAGATATTATTGCTTTTACTCATCTACTAAATATGTCAGTTATTACAAGCATGTATCTTTCGCCCTGAACACTACTTTATCCTGCCCACATAGTTCACCACTAAGTGATTAAATGGTCATTCTGGTACCGGTGTATAGCCTATAGGTGTCGCTGTTTCCTTCCTGACATTATGCATAGCACATATCTCCCATGAAGCTAGGAACTCTTCAACCATAGCAGATATAAAGACCAATACCCATGTTGCCTGATTTTTCTCACAACCTGTCTTCTTACACAATGGCCCAGTCCATGAGCATTTAAACCAGAAATATTCACCAGTGCTATGGGTGCTATGATCAGACCTTCATGTGGACACCAAATACCCTGTGCGTCCTTATGCGCTCCCCTCTGGAGCCACATCGAGTGCTCGTACGGACCTGCTTGATGTTGAGTACAAATGATATCCTCTTACTGAGGCTGTGGTTCTATAAGGACTATGTGCGCTTGCACAGCTAGTTGCCATTTTGATGCACACTTCATTTCTAAATCTGCCATGTTGTTACCTTTAGCAACACAGTCATTTCCCTTTTTTACGGGTCTGACATTTAATGAAAGTCAATCATCTTGGTAGCATCAGAGCAGACATTAGTTTACTTATCCGTTCAGAATTTTGAATGGGAGTTCCTTCATGCTTTTTAAACCTTTGCTTCCATATGGTTCCAAACAGATGACATACACCATGGAATAGGCTGAATCTGTAATTCAAAAATCAAAAATATTTGCCACTAGACCTTTGGCTAATTGACAAGCAGCGGTGAGCGATTTCAACTCAGCTAACTGAGCTGAACACGGTTGTGTACAATGCTGAGATAGGATAGGTTTAAAATCTTCTCCATCCTTCATCACTACTGAATACCCTGTGTGACTTTCTACCTGGTCTCTAAACTAGATCCATCAACAAAATAAGTCACTTCCGCTTCAGCTATAGGCTTAGATTCAAGATCAGGTCGTAACCGAGTAAATGCCAGTGAATTCGCCACACAATCATGAGGCACTCCTTCGTACGCTAAAGGAACCAATTCAGCTGGGTTAACCGTGTCACATCTCTTTATGGTAATGTCGGGATATGTGAGCAGTGAAGAATATGCTAGAATACGTGCTTGAGTAAGAACAAATTTTCCCTGTTCTATTAATTCTACCACTTTATGATGCGTGTAGATGGTTACCGGGTAACCCATAGTCAATGTGGATGCTTTGTCATATGCATAATGTACAGCTGCTAGCCCCTGTTGGTAGCAAGGTAGCAAGGTTGGTAGCCTTGTGCTACATTATCTAGCTTAGTGCTGTAGTAAGCTAAGGGCTGTTTTCTTCTTCCACTGCAGGTTTCCTGCATCAACACAGCTGAGGCATATCCATCAGCTCGGTTAGCCACATATAGATGAAACGGTTTGGTATAATCCGGTATACCTAATGTAGGAGCTGTTTGCATTTCTTTCTTGACGGACTCAAATGCTAACCGTGCATCTGTGTTCCATTTTAATGGAGCACTTAAATTTTGCAGTCCTTCTTCTCTCATTATCTCCCTCATTGGAGCAGTTTTTACAGCATATTCCTCAATCCAGTCAGCACTGAAACCTGTTAGGCCTAGGAAAGTCATCAACTGTTTAACGGTTTGTGGTAACGGTGCTTTACTTATGCCTTCTAATTGAGTAGGCGCTACGGCTATTGTACCATGTGAAATTAGCCGGCCTAAATATTCAACTTGAGGCTTGCAGTACTGCAGTTTAGCTTTAGACACTTTATGACCTCCTTGCCCTAGCTTGCTGAGTACCTTAATGGAATCCCTGTGGCATGCATCTAATGATGACGAGCATATTAAAATGTCATCCATAAATTGCACTAGATTACTTTCTATCATTAAATCTGCCAAATCAGCTTTCAATACCTGATTAAATATATGTGGGGCATGACGATATCCTTGTGCCATGCGTCGGTACGTATATTGTTTACCAGCATATGTAAACGCAAACAAGTACCTACTCTCTTCCGCCACTGGAATACTGAAAAAGGCAGAACAAAGATCATTACAATAAAATATTTGGCTTAGGGAGGGACATTAGTCAGCAGTGTGTGTGGATTTGGAACTTCTGCTGGATACTTTCCTGTTTTACTAGTAACTGCATGTAAATCATGCACATGATGCCATTTATTTGTACCTGGCTTAATCACTGGGGAAAATAGGAGTATTGCAACAACTGGTCTGTTTTAGCACAGATGCTTTTACAAGGCCTTCAATAGTGTTCTATATACCCGCTTTGCCTCAGGTCGTAAAGCATATTGTCTTACTCTGGGCGGTTCTACATCTGGTTTACGTTGTACTTGAAATTGGCTGGCTGATTTAAGTAGGCCTACATCTGTATCATGTTTAGACTATAATTCAGATGGGATTTGACTATCCATTTGCCTATATAGCTAATTTCCCATAGTCGATTTCAGATGCTGATGCCAGTTGTGTTTGTGACTTGTGGCTAACTACAACTTCCTTAAGAAGTACGAATCAATTTATTACCACACAAGATTTTTACACAGGTTTTATCTGCAGAATGAAATCAACATAAATCCTATGAGCTGCAATTCTATCCTGCAGTACATACAATGTCACCTGAAGAACAGAATCAGTTACATTGAACCACCTTTTTACAAAATCACACTCCTCTACACTGATAGCTGCTCCTTGCCGACCTATGATGATGATGTGTTGTGATGGGTCATACATCATTGTACAGTGAAAGTCTGACAGGGTAATTGTGCTTCAGGAATTTATGTTCAACATACACCCCTTCTGGAGAACACCATATTCGCAGTCCTAATTCACCTAATAATTCTTTTCCTAGTAAATTAACTTGAGACTAATATGACTTGAGACTAATACAGGTATAGTCACACTCTTATTGTTGGGTTGTAGTAACTACTTTTTCTTCCCGAGAATCTTACGGTTCTGGCAAACTTTTCCAGATGTGAGAGTTAGACTTTCAGACTTATCGGACCTGGGATGTTGTCTCCCCCCCCCCCTCATCCCTCGGGGCCGGGCAATGGCTATGCGAGGCAATTTAATCCATATCCCCTCATGCTTGGCCTTGGAGTGAAAACGTTGGTGACAGACGCAGGCATCTGGCTTGAGTTTGGAGAAAATGCTGCTGGTGATGTCATCACTGACTGAAGCTGGCTGGATTTTTGATGAAGGATTGCTTGTGGCCCTCTCTGTTTTTTTTTCTGGTAATCAGAGTAGCTTGAGCTTTTTTCTTGGTTCGCTCTGTAAGGTTTCAAGCTGTAACTGCCTCCAGGTCACCCTTTAATGTCCTTGGGTCAACACTCTGCGTGCAAGGCCTGCCATACAACAGCCTCAAAGCCTCAAAGACAGTCCATCTATGTGGTATGTATGTACAGCCTCACTCGAGTCCGAAGCACGTTTTTCCTCTCCACAAAGTCTTCACCAATAGAGTTTTTATATCAATCACCGATAAAAGCTTGCCTGAGGTCTGCTCGTCTAAGACCATGTCCCTGCACCCTCGTTGAATGCTGGGGAAGCGGTTGACAACACCCTCATGCCCCCACCTTTAATTAAAATTGGGAATTGTGGAACTGCCCATATTAAATAACAAATCCTCTTCACCCCCATCCTCTCTACTGTACAAAGATCTATGTCCAGTCTTTAATGGTGTAGCTATCTGCTTTTTACTGGTGTTTTAGTGCTTCTGTCTGACCTCTCTCCACATGTCTGCACCCCCTCCTGTTCCTCTACATCCTTCTCTACACATAGCTTTTCCACTCTCTGTAAATCTACCCCCACTTTCTTTTACCGCTCTGCATAACATTCCTTCTCCATCTCACCAGAACCTTCCCCCATTCCCTTACGCTTAGGAATTCGACTGTCTTCCTGCACCTACTATATGGGGGAGGTGTAACTAACTCCTCTCTACTACTTCGGCCTCACTATCTTGACTTTCTTAACATTTTCCATCACTTCCTGTTTCTTTCTTACCAACTTCACTTATTCTTTTTTAAACAAAGCTAGGACCACTCTTTCCTGCTGTCTTTTCAACTTCTCTAGACATGCTTTCTCTCTCTTGCCGCCGCTTTGTAATTTTCTTATCAAGGTGTCCATCTCAGAACACAGTGCTGAATCAAATGTCCCCTCCTTTGGCCATCTTGCAATCATATCTTTGGTCCTCTTTTTGCTACTTATTGGAGGTCTTAGTGATGAGATCTTCACACAAAGGATGCTTTGGCACTAAAGTCTCCACCGGAGAGGAGATTATGCTTTAGCCTATGTCACCACTTAGACATTTATTTATTTATTTATTATTATTATTATTATTATTATTTTTTTTTTATGCCTATGCACTTACTTAATGGCTAAATTTACTTACAACAATATACACTCTTTTAGAATCACAGAAGTATCCACCTCCACTTACCAAGGCTCATCAATGATAATCACTCCTGAATCTACACCACTTCCCTATTTTCAAATTAACACTTGGTAAAAAGCATAGTGCTTTTATGCACCGTGAACACTTTTATCAGTAAGTGTGTAATGCCACAATATTAATATGGGGTTCATACACATTCACCACTCCACACTATTTATTTATTTATTTATTCAGACTTTATCCCTCTTTTCCTAGAAAATTGGGCTTATTCTTTTCATACTTGTCCCCCTGCTAAAAGGGCTCATTGTTCCACTCACACGTGTCCCTTTATTGATTAATATTTATCTATTTAATTATTAGGCTAGCTATTACTTTAATAGGGCTCATTCAGACACACGTCTCTGGTCTGGCAGCAAGCTGCCCCCCCTCTGAGGGTTGCACACACAATTCCCTCGGGAGGTCCAGCCTGCTCACAGCACACAGAGCTTATGGTTCTCATTCAACCAATTCTCTCTCTCTCTCTCTCACACACACACACACACTAGGCAAACACAGAGCTCTCACACATTCAGACAGAAACAGATAGACACAAAACATTACTTAGACACAAACAATTGCAATTGCGTTCAACTTAAATCAACTTAATGGCACAAATCGTGCTCCCCATACGAAGAGATATTAATTACCCCTGTCACTCATATCAATAAAACATAAGGGGTGATTTCTTATGATGTACAGTTGTACATTCCACATACGAAGAGATATTAATTAATTACCACACCACCCAACTCATACCATATAACATTTACGGTGGCTACAAAAATTGCTTATGACATACAACAGTACGTTCCTCATACAACGGGTATTTTTTTATTAATTGCTGGGTAACCTTACACAAGCAATATAACTAATTAAGCGCAATTCCTTATTAACTTGTTGTACTACTCATGCCATCCAATCAAGGCCCACTTGACAATGAGTACAAATTAATACCGAGATTATCTACCTTTTTCCTGTCCTGTCATCTATCAAAGCCCACTTAACAAAACAAATAGACACTCAAATGCGCTTCCTCATACCGTCTGTTACTGTTGCCATCAATCAATGCCCACTTGACAACACCCAGACCAATGCAATGCTTATCTTCTCAATTCACTATCAGTACAACTGTTAGTAATCTGATGCATGCATTCTCTTCTGGAAACAAAGCCCATTTTAAATTACTTGAGTTGGAGAGGCCTTTATTAGGAGTCCTTACCACCATGGGTGATCCTCAGCCAACAACACAACCTAAGTATATAAGCAAAAGTTGCTTACCTTTGTAAGTGGCCACCTGGTTGTGTTGCTGACCAAGGAAGCCCACGTCGGTCAGTCACCTTTGCCCTTTTTCCACCCTGCTCGCAGCGCCATTATGTTGTAGAAATTAATTGAAGACTCAGGCTTTGGTTTCAGAAGATAACGGCCTTTATTTATCATGCAATACCGGCCGGGCGAGGCTGCCAGAGTCACCCCGATCGCTAGCATTCCCCCCATTATATAGGCATCCTAGACAAAGGAATACATTCTATAGGCAATGATGTCATTCCAAACATCTGGACCTTGTTAGGCCTATCCGTTCTTGGGGGACTCAACGTATATATCAAATTCCTTGTGCAAGCATATTTTCCAGACATGTCTAGCTTCGCACGCATACCCCTGATTATTTCCAACTGGGATACCTTCTATTTCTTAAGAGTAATTAAAGTATAAGTAAATCACATAAAATCTAAACAAACTTATTCTACAATAGCCGGGCTAGCGATGCTAATGCTAATTAGCGATGCTAATGCCGGCTAAAGGCGGTGTGCTGCAAAACAATTAAAACTTAACGATATAACACGCGTTTCGAGTAAATATATTATAAGATACTTATCCGTTTTATGTACACTCTTCGTAAGGGGACGAAAACGTTTAAAAGTTGGTCAGTATGGTGGAGCTCGGAAAAAAGCAGCGTCTCAGCGTCCTCGTACAAGGGTTGCCAGATCAGTCTCCAAGGGTTGCCAAACTCCATTTTTGATGTAACTACATTTCGTATTACATCAAAACCTGTCCATCCATTTCAAATGTTATCTTTTATATTTTAGGTTTATCTTGTTTTATTCTAAAGATTTAGTCAGTTGTTGTGAAGACTGTGATAGTTTACAATCATTATGTGCATGTGACTCTTCGTTATCTATTAAATAAATTTATTAAAATATATTGTGACCTTTTTATTTTATCAGTCATTAACCTTGTATTTAATTTATGTTCTTTGATTATTATGGTACTGTATTTAGGTGATTTTCACGATATCAGAATACCTATGCTAATTACCCTGGCTTGTTTTAAGTTACTTTTTTGGTTTGTTGTATAATGTTCTGTTATATGTTTTATAAATAGCTGTGATTCCTCA
The DNA here is from genome assembly GCA_030522415.1 of Channallabes apus. Classification (NCBI taxonomy): domain Eukaryota; kingdom Metazoa; phylum Chordata; class Actinopteri; order Siluriformes; family Clariidae; genus Channallabes; species Channallabes apus. Next base: position 38,575,878 of record CM060107.1, on the reverse strand, counting down.
GACAGTCTAGCTACATCATTGTGCCTGTACTCATTAAATGTGAAATGCCAAACAAAAAGGGAAGAAGACAGTTCTGCTGATAATCTTTTCCATTTAATAAACAGAAATTTTGACCTTTTAAAGTCCCATAAAATAAATTAGTTGTCCAGTCTGATAAGGGAAGTGGTGCAGTCCTTAATTTTTTTTCAGTGATAATATTGTTAGGTTTTTGCAGTTCAGATGAGCAAATGGGTTCTATTTTTGTGACAACTAAGAACAAGCATATGATGGAAACATGGTACAGTATATTTTTGGTATCTTTGTGGCACTTACAGTAGCATAGTAACAATAGCTCATAAAGATGAGGATGTGAAAAGGGGGTTAGATTGAAAGTGATGGTTAGAGGTAAGTATTCTCAGTGAGAATAGTAAAGTATGCAGAAATAATATTTTCTTTCTTTCTTGACACTGTATTTTAGGTTTATATTTTACTGGTTGTAAGAGCCATATCGCATTTGTTATGAATTTGTTGTGTTTATTTATTTTGTTTTAATTTATTTTATTCTATTTTATCCTACTCACTAGATAAGCATTAAGCATTGATTTGTTAGTTAAGTGTTTACGTTTGACAATTGTAGGTTGGTCTGTGACGTCATTCCACTATTACACGTTTTTGTATGACTATCACATGAAAGAATGCTCAGTTCTTGAGACACAAGCTTTTGAACGTAAGCTAACGTAATCTAACGTAAGCTAAAAGATAGAGCAAACATATTGTTGTAAACGTGAGCTACAGATACAGCGATTGTGTTGTTGTAACTACAATGGATTTACTCAAGACAACTGTACGAAGTGTTGAATCTTTGATGCTGGAAAAATAAACGAGAGACAAAGAAATCATCGGACTTCCGTGTTGTGAGTGAAAATTCAAACTAAAGATACGCGTCAAAACATGTGTAATAATATGACCGCATGAACACTGGTAGTTCCACAAACATGGAGACTTAGATACATGTTCTATATTGAAGGGCAATGTAAATCTGATGAGAATATACATAACAGGACGGACGCACTGGTACTCGTCATCAGTGATATTCCCTGAGGTCAGCAGAACTTTGCAAAGAGAACAGCCAGCAAATCTCTTGCACCCTACTTATACTGGCTTGCATTGCGCATGTCGCTTCTGCCTTTAGCACTGTTCCATCAGCTCCTGATATTAAACATACTTCCTGTCATTCACCTTCACAATGTGGCCATTCTAAGACACTGTCAGCTCTATCATTGTCAATTGATTTTTAGTCCTCTGATAGAATCAACATCAACAAAACAGCAGATATGTTTGTGTCACAACGAAAGGGAACATGAGCTACTTGCCCAGGTCAAATCACTGTCTTGCAAGTACATACTGTCAAGATGGACTAACCTGAGGTGACCAGAAGACGTAGCTTTAGCGGTTAGCCCAATGTAGCGTGGAGGATAAACCCAAACGCGGAAAGAAGCGAGCAGGCAGGATAACCACGCGATTTAGTTTAAGGACTCTCACAAAAACGGAGCAAGGGAAAAACACAAATCTAACCCGCGTCCTAGAAATACACACACAATAGCAAAAGACAAACGGAACCAACATGTGAGTACTCACGGTTTGTTGAAACGACAACTGGAGTTGACATGGGCCGAACTCAATGACTGAGCGGTAAGCCATCGTTTGTTTACCTCTTTTATACTTCCTGGTTTTGCGCCCGTCTTACTTCCGGGTCCTAGTGCCGGGCGCAGATTGCGTGTGCATGACAGTACCCCCCTGTCCAGGACTGGCTCCTGACGGTCCTGGGGCGGAGGATACCCTGTGACGGTAGTCCCGAATTAGCTCCGGGTCGAGAATGAACCGGGCCGGGATCCAAGATCGCTCCTCGGGGCCATAGCCCTCCCAGTCCACCAGGTATTGCGTACCTTTGCCCCGAGGGCGCGAGTCGAGGATTCGGCGCATGGTGTAGGCGGGACCGCCGTCGATGATCCGGGGAGGAGGAGCTGGGGGGGTGGGTGGAATCATGGGTGAGGTGATGAAGGGCTTGAACTGGGACAGGTGGAAGACTGGATGGATCCGGAGCGCCGCAGGCAGCTGGAGCCGGTAGGTGACAGGGTTAATCCTGTGGGTGATGCGGTATGGTCCGATAAATCTGGGTGAGAGTTTTTTGATTCGATGTGAAGGTGGAGGTTCTTTGTAGAAAGCCATACCTTGTCACCTACATGGTACAATCGTCCCGGAGGATGTCGACGGCGGTGTTGGTGGGTGTAGCGAGCGTTGGCGCGTTGGATGGCCCGGTTGGTTGTAATCCATAGCCGCCGACATCTGCGGACCAACTGTTGGGCGGACGGTACATCAACCTCCGGTTCTGGGTGGTTGAACATCGAAGGTTGGAAACCGTAACATACCTCAAATGGGCTTAGGTTGGTGGCAGAGGAGGTGTGGAGGTTGTGTGACAGTTCAGCCCAGATGAGATAGTGCGCCCAGGAGCGCTGTCGATCAGCTACGAAACATCTCAGATAGCGCTCCAGCTGTTGGTTGGTCCGCTCCGTCTGACCGTTAGTCTGTGGGTGATATCCAGATGAGAGACTGCAGGTGGAGTCGATCAGACGGCAGAAGGCTTTCCAGAACCGGGCTGTGAACTGGGGCCCTCTGTCCGAGACGATGTCCTTGGGGAACCCATGCAGACGGACTACGTGCTCTAAAATCAGCTCTGCTGTTCCTTTGGCTGACGGGAGTCCGGCGAGAGCCACCAGGTGCACGGCTTTAGAGAACCGGTCGACGATGGTGAGAATGGTGTCCTTTCCTTCGGAGGCCGGCAGGCCCGTGATGAAGTCGACGGCAATGTGCGTCCAGGGCCGTCGAGGAACTGGGAGTGGCTGCAGCTCACCGGGAGTTGGCTGATTAGTGGTTTTGGCCCTGGCGCACACTGGGCATGCCTGGACGAACTCTTGGACGTCTTTCGTGAGGGATGGCCACCAGAAGTCTCGTTGGAGGAATTGGAGCGTCCGTCGAGTGCCCGGGTGTCCTGAGATGGGAGAGGAATGACCCCACTGGAGGACTTCTGATCGCATCCTCTCGGGCACAAAGAGTCGTCCAGGTGGCACACCTGCCGGTTCGGTCTCTGTATCCTGCGCCTGGCGAACTCTCGTTTCCAGGTCTAGTTGGAGTGGGGCGATGATCCTGGACGATGGAAGGACAGGCGCGGGGTCCGCCCGGGAAATGTCCACTTCCAGCTGTCGGGAGAGAGCGTCCGCTTTTATGTTCTTGGAGCCCGGGCGGTACGAGAGGTGGAAATCGTAATTTTCGAAAAATAACGCCCACCGCGCCTGTCGTGGGTTTAACTGTTTCAGATTCTTGATGGTTATGAGGTTTTGGTGGTCCGTCCAGACTATGAATGGCTCACTGGCGCCCTGGAGCCAGTGACGCCACTCCTCCAGAGCCCACTTTATGGCCAGCAGCTCGCGGTCCCCTACCCCGTATCGCTGCTGAGTGGAGTCAAATTTTCTGGAGAAGAAACTACATGGGTGTAGTTTCTGATCTGGACCTCGTTGTGAGAGGATAGCTCCAGCGCCCACATCTGAAGCATCCACCTCCACAACGAATGATTTTCTGACATCTGGGTGGAGGAGAATCGGTGCCGTGGTGAAGCGGTGACACAGTGACTTAAAAGCAGAGACAGCTGCAGGGTTGAGATGAAAAGGGAGAGGTGAGGGACGGGTCAGAGCGGTTAGGGGGGCGGCAACTGTACTGTAGTCCCGGATAAAGCGACGATAGAAATTCGCAAACCCGAGAAACCGTTGAAGTTGCTTGAGGGTCTTGGGTAGGGGCCAATGACGCACAACCTCTAGCTTCTGCGGGTCCATGGCCACACCCTGGGGCGAGATGACAAAACCCAGGAACGTGGTGGAGCGCTCGTGAAAAGCGCACTTTTCCAACTTACAGTACAGTTGATGGGCGAGTAATCTCTTTAGAACCGCCCTGACGTGCTGGGTATGTTCTTCCATGGTGCGTGAGTAGATGAGGATGTCGTCCAGATAAGCAAACGCCCACCGACCGAGCATGTCGCGAAGGATGTCATTAATGAGGTGTTGGAAGGCGGCGGGGGCGTTGCACAGTCCAAAGGGGATGACGAGGTTCTCATAGTGCCCAGTAGGGGTGATGAAGGCCGTCTTCCACTCATCGCCCTCTCTGATGCGCACCAAGTTGTAGGCGCTCCGGAGGTCCAACTTAGTAAAGATGGTGGCGCCAGAGAGGGCGTCCAGGGCTGAGTTGGTAAGAGGCAATGGGTGTCGGTTTTTGATAGTTATATTGTTTAACCCCCGATAGTCGACACATGGACGAAGTTCACCGCCCCGCTTCTTCACGAAGAAGAACCCCGCGGCGGCAGGTGAGGAGGAGGGCCTGATGGTACCTTGGCGAAGGGCGTTAGTCACATACTCCTCCATAACCTTCGTCTCTGTAGGTGTAAGGGAGTAGAGGTGGCCGCGGGGTGGAACTGTACCGGGCTGGAGGTCAATAGCGAGGTCGTAGGGACGATGTGGAGGAAGATGGGTCGCTCGTCGCTTGCAGAAGACCTCCGCCAGGTCCCGATATGGCTCTGGGATGGCGTTGGTGTCGACGTCGGGGGCCTCGGACTCCCTAGAGCACGTCCCAGCCGTTGCCCGTAGGCACAGTTCGGTGCAGGTCGCGCCCCATTGGAGGATCCGGTTCTGGGTCCAGGAGATGAGAGGATCATGCTGAAGCAGCCAGGGATGTCCCAGGATGATGGGAGGTGATGAGATGGAGGTGACGAAAAATTGTAGCTGTTCATGGTGTTGGTTGATGGAGACGGTGATGGGTTCGGTTTGGGTGTTTATTGGGCTGGTGGAGAGGGGGCGACCATCGACAGAGGTGATGTGAACGGGCTGGGATAACGCCTCGAATTTTACCCCCAGGGTTTTGGCATATGTGGAGTCAATGAAGTTACCTGCTGCCCCGGAGTCGATGAATGCAGCACTTCGGACTCGTTTGTGGCCAACCCGGAGGTGTACCTGAACCGTGAGACGGGAGGAGTTGGTGGTGATGGCGGAGAGATGAAGGTGACCCGGCGAGTATCTCTCTCCTCTCACCGGGCCTGGGCGTTTCCCGGTCTGAAGGGACAGGTTGCTCTGTGATGTTTGTCTGACCCGCAATAGGCGCAGAGCCCTTCACGGAAGCGTCTCTCCCGTTCTGCAGCGGTCAAGGAGGCGCGTCCTATTTGCATGGGTTCCCCGGCTCCGGTGTCAACCACGGCAGGAGGTGGAGAACCGACATGTCCTGGGGTGGCGTAGGTGGCGGACTCTGCAGGACGTGGAGTGGTGACGGTGAAGGCGGGTGCGGGTCGTGAAGTGGTGATGGCGAAGTTGGGTGCAGGTGGCAGGGTGCGAGGGGCTGGCCTCGGGCGAGAGAGGAGACGTTGGTCGATCCGGAGAGCGAGCTGGATCAGGCCCTCCAGGGTCGCAGGAAGCTCTCGCCCGGCTAGTTCGTCCTTGATTCGAGAAGCCAGTCCCTCGTAGTAGGATGTCCGGAGCGCTGCATCGCCCCATGTTGTTTGAACGGCAAGGGTGCGAAACTCGGCCGTATAGCGGCTCACGGGCAGTCCTCCCTGCCTCAGGTGGTAAAGTCTGGTGTCGGTCTCCACCTCGCCCGCTGGATGTTCAAAGGTGAGTTTGAGTTGGTGGGTGAACTCATTGTATGAGTGGGCGGTGTCTGTATCTGACTGTAGAACTGCCGTGGCCCACTCTGCTGCCTGCCCTTTTAGCAACGAGACGAGAAGAGCAATGCGAAGGCGATCGGTGGAGTACTTGGTGGCATTAAACTCAAACACCAGATCGAGAGCTGTCAGAAAAACGCTGCACTTCCCGTCCGTGCCGTTCCACTTCTCTGGTAGAGAGAGAAAAACATCAGAAGGAGGGGGGGGGGGGGGGGATGCGGCGCCGCGGCCCCCGCGGCGTGCGATCGAGCAGTGACGTCATCAACAGCCGCACGGAGATTCGCATTCTCCCGCCGGAGCTCAGCGACCTCGCGGCGGAGGGACGCGAGATTCCCGGTCAGCTGATTGATTAACGCCGCATGCCGATCTACAACGTCGCAGAGACTCGCATAATCCGCTGGGTTTACCGCGGAGGGCTCAGTCATTCTGTCAAGATGGACTAACCTGAGGTGACCAGAAGACGTAGCTTTAGCGGTTAGCCCAATGTAGCGTGGAGGATAAACCCAAACGCGGAAAGAAGCGAGCAGGCAGGATAACCACGCGATTTAGTTTAAGGACTCTCACAAAAACGGAGCAAGGGAAAAACACAAATCTAACCCGCGTCCTAGAAATACACACACAATAGCAAAAGACAAACGGAACCAACATGTGAGTACTCACGGTTTGTTGAAACGACAACTGGAGTTGACATGGGCCGAACTCAATGACTGAGCGGTAAGCCATCGTTTGTTTACCTCTTTTATACTTCCTGGTTTTGCGCCCGTCTTACTTCCGGGTCCTAGTGCCGGGCGCAGATTGCGTGTGCATGACACATACTTTCTGCACACCTACAGTACTTGCACTTACTATTCCTGAACTAGTTTCTGTTTGTCCTTGGCCTGAGTTTTGTTGTATTGAGGCTTAGGGGTGGCTTAGGCTACGTTTACACTGCCTGGTAAATGTGACCCGATTTTTTTGCTCATATGTGACACATATCGGATGTTCTATGTCCGTGTATACAGGAAAAAAACGCATGCATTCCGATATTTCGAGATCGGTTTAAGGCCTCCTTCATATGTGGAAATAAATCGGATATAAATCAGATATGTGCTAATGTGATTGTCGTGTAAACAGACAGATCGGATTTCCTGAGGCATTGTGTGCTGTCCGTCATTAAAACAGCGACTTCTTCGCGGTTTAATGACGTAATGTTATTCTCCGGTGGAAGAGCGTGTGGAATGATAACATCGCAGGTGACATGGAAGAGGAAAAGAACAACACGCTAAATAACATTAAGAAATCAGTATTTGGTGAATGAAGCATATGCGCAGGCTGCAATTATGCCGTTTTTTTCTCCTCCTCCGTTTTAAAACCATAGTGACGTTTCGTGAACTTTGCCTATATAGCAGAGATAGCTAGAATTCCTCCTCTTCAAGGATTCAATCTTTTTCATGAGTACCTACAGTACTGCCTATTTATAATGCCATTTGTTGTCTTCAGTATCTCTTCATTTTTATCATATTACAAGCAAACGCCCAGTTAAATAATTGATTTTGTCTTACTGTGAGAGTACAGTACCCTTTAGAGTTTTATTTGCATAATCACATTAACATAAGCTCAAACAACGAAAGACTATTTTTACACCTTAAGACATTCGCCACAATTTCATGAAGTCATATGTAAAGCTAATGGTTCTCATAGTGATTTTGGACTAAATGGAAAAAAAATCGAGAAAAAAAAGTTTAAACAATAAGAGTTGATCTCTGGAGGGATACATTATCTGAGAATACCTTTGAAATCCTAATAGCATTGATGCTGATAACTACTACTGTATGTACTGTATATTATGCATTTATGCCTATTAAAATAGACTGTTGTCTATGGGTCTTAATGGGTTTTTATTTGTTTGGGATAAAGTAGTTTAATCTGTGGTATGAAGGCAGTAAAGACAGTCATGACTGTAATAAAAACTACTTTAATTTGTAAATATAATCTGCTGTCCGCCGAAGCCTTGGAATGCCTGCTTCACGGCATCTTTACTGCTGAAATGCTGACTTCCCAGGAAGTACTTTAATGTCCCTTTCCTTGAAAAATGGGGGGGAAACAGTCTGGTTCAATCACCAAAAGTGTTCTATTTTTGCGGGTCACCGCATGACCTCATAGTGCCCTCCACTTGCACATTTATATATTTATATAATGCTGAACTTACTCCAAGCCATTTTCACATCTTTAGGCCATTAATGGAGTTCATGGGAGGACAGCATTTTAAACTTGAAACAGGCAGTCCATTCATGGCTCCAGCATACTGAAAAGAAGTTTTATCTTGATGGTATCCTAACAGCAGTAGTGAAGCACTGGGATAATAACATTTTATATACATACTGTATATATAATATAGATAGAGATCTCATACTGTAACTGTGTTCTGTTATTCTGTCAAACTGTCAAAAGTCATATTTTACCATACATGCCCCATGTACTGTATTTACTTTTTAAAATAAAATTTGCTTATTCTTGTTTAAAAAAGGGTGAGATTAAGGGAGAAATGCAGACACGTTTTTAAAAAATTCCCACTATGAAGGCTGACTTTTTTTTGTCACACACACATTTTAGGAGGCACTCAGCTGAGACATGTTGAGATGTACTGAAAGAAAGACTCTGAAATGTATTTCAAATTTATGACCACATAATTAGTGACAGTTAAAATCAATCATCTGAATTTATATTTATTTCCCTGACATTGTAAAAATGTTGTTAATTGAGGTCTATACAGTATTAGATTACCAATGCAAGTGATAGGTGTTGCTAACAGAAGATGTCTTCTCAAGTTTTAAATTTCCCAGTGCCTAGAATGTTACAAACTTAATTTATTTAATGATGAAAAATTCTGCGATGCAGGGAAGGATGTAGTTATGATGAGATAACATGACCTGAAATAAAGGTTTTGAGAGAGCTGTAGACAGTGGGGCATAGTTGATGTATTTTACAGGATGACTTCCACCTTTTAAAGGATGTCTACTTCCACCAGTTTCCTTCCACCATCCAATATTATGCATGTACAGTAGGTGAGTTGACCATAATTAATTGCTCTTTATCACCATGAAGCAGTTCACAGAGATCAAGGCATAAGGTTGCAATTAGAGTAGATACAGCTGAAGCCGGTCATGGTTGGAAGTATTTTAGAACTTGTGGGTGGTATCATAATTTGAAAAAAAATTCTATATTTAAATATTCTATATTTGAAAATTCAAAATTCTATGTTCTTAGCCTTGTGTGTTTAGCACGAGACTAAGAACAATACAGTGCATATTTAAGTGAACATATTTGCATTCATACACTATGAGTTGTTGTTGGTCTTTCGGCTGCTCCCGGCAAGGGGTCGCCACAGCGGAATATCCAGTCCGCACTACAACTTGGCACAGGTTTTACGCCGGATGTCCTTCCTGACGCAACCCTCCCATTTTATCCGGGCTTGGGACCGGCACTGTATCCAGTGGCTGGGGTGTGGGCACTGGCTGGAATCGAACCCGGGCCTTCCGCATGGCAGGTGAAACACCTACCACTGAGCCACCAGTGCCCATATTCATACACTATGAGTAATTTTTATTATTAAAGTACTCTTTATATACAGTGTGCGTTTTGTAATCATGCACCATAAGTTTGGAAAAAACATTACTTCCCTACTCATTTATAATGTTGTTAGGGTCAGCAGTAAGTGACTAATAAGTGTGTCCGATCTGTTATGTCTAAAGCTGCAATGTGTTTTGCAATGTGATTGCATACTTGCTAGTGTGCTTCAAGCTACTGTATCATCTAGTCGTCTATGACATGATCCCTTCTACTTTGTCACACACTGTTGATGAGAGCACATTGGTACTGTATGCAAGAGATTCCTGCCTAAGAGTTGTCAGAACTGCAGCTTCCAAGTGGTATGCGCTTGATTTCCATGATTACCTGTTCAGTAGTTTATTATTATTATTATTATTCTAATGTCAAACAATTTTATTTTCAGTGCATTTATTCAAAATGTCAGTTGCAGTTGTATTCTGATAGATCAGAGTATTGTTTCCCCCTTTTTTCAGGGAGTGGAGTTTGCTGGTCTTTATGTGATTAATCTCACTAAATACTGCAAATATCTGCAAAATGTGGAGCACGTTTTTAAATATATTAGTGGGTTTTAGCCCAAGTGCCTTAATAAGAACCAAAATAAATCCACCTTTCTACCAGAATTCTGTATGAATAAATGAAATCTGGCTTGAATGTACTGCATTGAGCCACTTCTCTATTTACAGTGGTTCAAACAGAACATATACTGTACTGAGTACAGGGCAACCTTCATGAGTCTAAACAATCATTTTATTAATATTTAAAGAATTTCATAATTTTTTTTATGTTTATGGAGAAAATCATCTGTCCGTTAAAATAAAATGTGCTCCCACAGATGCATTTTAAATTTTCAGAAACAATGTGAATGTGTCACTGCTTTAATAAATGTTCAAAAACTACTGTAACTGTTTTTTGTTGTTAAAAACAAATAAAATAAATCTGAATATTGCACAAAGATAATACAAAATTCAGTTATTCAGAGAAAACCACAATGAAGTATTTGCAATAACTGGCAATGAGTCGTTCACATTGCTGTGGTAGAAATTTGGACCACTCTTCTTTGCAGAATTGTTTTAATTCAGGCACGTTGGAGGGTTTTCAAGCATAAATGGCCTGTTTAAGGTCATGTCAATTGAGTCAAGTCTAGACTTTGGGTGGGCCACTCCAAAAACTTAATTTTGTATTTTGAGGCATAGAGAGGTGGATTTTCTTGTGTGTTTTGGACCATTGTCCTGCTGCATAACTCTGAGGTCATAACCTGGACATTCTCTTACAGGATTTTCTGGTAGAGCGCAGAATTCATGGTTCCATCAATTATGGCAAGTCGTCCAGATCCTGAAGCTGCAAAGTAGCCCCAGACCATTATACTACCACCAACATGTTCCATTGTTGTTATGATGTTCTTTTTGTAAAATGCGGTGTTGGTTTTATGCCAGAAGTAATGAGACGCACACCATCCAACAATCTTACTTGTCTCATCGGTCCACAGAATATTTTCCAAAAAGTCTTGGGGATAATCAAGATGTTTTTTGGCAATGTGACATGAGCCTTTGTGCTCTTTTTGGTCAGCAGGGTTTTTTTTTTTCCTGGGAACTGAATGAATGCCATTTTCCCCAGTCTCTTTCTTATTGTTGAATCATTTACACTGACTTTAACTGAGGCAAGTGAGGGCCTTCTTTAGATGTTGTTCTAGGTTCTTTTATGAGTTCATGGATGAGTTGTCCTTGAGAGTAATTTTGGTAGGCTGGTCATTTCTGGGAAGTTCACCGCTGTTCCAAGTTGTCTCCATTTGTGGATAATGGCTCGCACCATGGTTCGCTGGAGTCTCAAAGTCTTTATAACCCTTTCCAGACTGATATATGTCACTTACTTTGTTAATCTGTTCTTCAATTTCTTTATATTGTGGCATGATGTGTTACTTAAGCATGCAAGATCTTTTAGCATGCTTCGTGCAAGTGACTTCTTACAGTATAATAAAGCCTGGGTGTGGCAAGAAAATTTAACTTAGCTTTCCAAAAAATGCAGTTAACCACAGTTCTTTCATGGTTTAGCAAGGAGGCATTTATTTTTTACACATAGGACTTGGTAGGTTTGGACAGGTTTTTTTCCCTTAATAAATGATGAAATCATCGTTTAAAAAACTGCATTTTGTGTTGACATGGTTTATCTTTGTGTAAAATTTGTATTTGTTTGATGATCGAAATCATTTACTGTAGGTGTGACAAATATGCAAAAAAATAACCTTTTTACAGAACTGTATTTTTAATTAAAAATAATTTTATGTGTTTCAGGAGGGCAGTAACCGGTGTATGCCATACAGAGAATGCAGAAAGGAAAGGGCATATGGGGTAGAGAGAAAAATGTTTTCTCTCACTTGGCCTGCACTGAGTAAATCATCATCCATCCCCCACTACAGCCACTGTTGGTCAGTATTCCTGTTAATTTTTATCTAAAAGTAACTTGTCTGCAGAATCAACTTCCGATGGATTACATAAGAACACAAACACACTGGAACCTTAAAATAATAGCTGCCACCGGGAAACACTCCAGTCTTAGTCAGTTACTTTGAAATAACAGAAGAAGAAAAAAGGAAAACTATTGTTGTACCAGATGTAAGGGAAAAATCATCTTTACTGGGACAAAGGACCAATCCCCATGAGTGCCCTTATTTCCTTGTGCCCAGATACACTACTACAGTATCACATGCAACTGCAACATTTCCTGCTTGGACCAAAAAAAAAAAAAAAAAAAAAAAAAAGGAGAAATTGGTTATAGCCCAAGCTATAAGTCAAAGACTCTTCGCCCCTATATGATTAAAGACAATTATAACAAAAATCAAAAAGATGGAAATAACAGAAACTGGATCATAATATACAAAAATCAAGAAAGAAATTCTACACTGATGTAACAGGAAGTATTGGACAAATAAGCAAAACAAAATAGACGCAGAGAATGTGCCCTCACAAGTTGTTGCATAAGAAAGAGAAAAACCTTTAACTCCAAAATAAGCAAACACTATAGTATAAGAAAAATAAGAACAAAGCAAGGGGGAAACGAAACAAAAACAAAAGTGTAAAAGAAAAGAAAGAAAACAGGGTAGAGACTAAGAATGCAGAAAGCAAAACATCAACGAAGGTAAGGTGACCATGTAGATAGGTGGCAGTGTAGATGAATATTGAATAGCAAAAACATTAAAACACTGCAATGGCAAATGACCAAAAAAAAAAAAAAAAAAAAAGGCAACATTCTTGTAAAGGCAAAGAATTCAAAAAGAAAAAGACAAAGAAACCAAAAAAGGCAAAATTGTTGTAAGGGCAATGACTCATGTCTCACAATCTTAACCTATATTAAAACATCATAAAATATAACATATAAAAATATTCCATATAATAAATATTACAACAACTGATATATATTGTAAATGAAATTGGGTTAGTGTCTTAGTGTCCTCTAAACAACATTAGCATTAGTACTGTATGGTGTCTACTCAGCGATCAAAACACTCCGTGAATAACCCACATCTCCATACCTCTCCTGGTATATGCCACAGACATTATTCTCAATAAAATTACAAGGGCATAACACAACAACCAATTTCAAGTTACCTGGTTGCCTCTCAACACAACAGCCTTTTATGAAACAATACAGCCTGTGCTACTAAAATAGTTAGCCATTCATGCGCTGCTGGAGGTGTGGACAAAAACAGTAGGAAGGCTACAGTGGCTGAAAGGGGAGGCAATTATGACAACGATAATCTCTGCTAGTTACATGAAATTTATATTTACACAAGAGGGAGTGCTGTTGTGCTGAATATCAGTACACCATTTGTTATGAATAGATTATGATTTGAATGTGGGTTTTTGCAGGTAGTTCCTCTGCCTTTTTTCCATTACTATGGACTGTGCCTAACTAAAATAGTAAATATCCAAGTGCTACTTGGTGAGTGCTTAACAAAGACATACCGTAGGCCCCTGGTCAATGTTTAAGGACAGCCACTGACTCAGCTGTTTCCAACAGCTAGGGAAAATTTGTCCTACCACTCAGGTCCTAAGAGAAAAATGTGCTTCTTGTACCCTGAGAGTTCATGGATCCAACGGACCCATACTAGAGCCTTGGAGGAACCATTGTGCTGTGTCAATTAGGCAAACCTTATTGTTTTACAGTAAATCTAATATGACAGCTACAGGAGGCCAGTAGAAGGAGCATAGCATTGAAGTCAAAAAGACTTGAGGACGTTATGTGAAAGGTATGTGAGAGGTAAGAAGTGAATCATTGGGATGCTGGGTCTTGAATTTTGATAATCATGAGGATGAATATGAGGTATTTTAGGAAAAGTCAGAAAAAGGAATTTATTATTTTTTAATAAATGTATCTATTACTGTTCTAGCTCAATAAATATTTAAAAAATACAGTACAAATATGAATTGATCTGAGAAAGTTGTGATATGGTTAGTTGTTTAGTGTGGTGAATGATAGCAGTGTGGTAAGTGATAACAGCTTCTGTAGGTGTGTGAAACAGGCTCTTTAATCACTGCAGCATCTGTAAGGTTAACCAGCCAACCAAATTGGGTCAACACCCACTAGAGCAAATTGAGACATATCAATACTCCCACTCGAGTGCTTTACATAATCACTCTACCTTATCGGTATCTATTATCTGTTGCAATAACCTCTCTTTGTCCTCTGTCATATTTCCATTGTCATAATTCTTATGTGACATACACACAAAAAAACATGAAAATATAGGTAATTTCATAAATACAGGTCCTTCTCAAAAAATTAGCATATTAGCATGAGCTGTATGCCACAATCATCAATATTAAAACAATAAAAGGCTTGAACTACTTCTGTTGTGTGTAATGAATCTTAAATATATGAAAGTCTAATGTTTATCAGTACATTACAGAAAATAATTAACTTTATCACAATATGCAAATTTTTTTAGAAGGACCTGTATACAGTACCTAGACTAGGAGCTGAATATTCAGAAACCAGGGCCACAGTCTCATTACATTTATCCATTATCTATACTGATAATCCTTTGCAGGGTTTATGTAGGTGTAGGCTTGTGGAAAACTGGAGCCTGTCCCATGGAACTTAGGGCACAATGTAGGGACACATTTATGGATGGGGAGTGGAACCTCTCACAGGGCAAAGGATGCACTCACTCAGTCACACACTATGGGGAATTTTAAAATGCCAATCAGTCTACAGTTTACAAAAGTACAAAGTCTTCGAGTCTTCTGGAGGAAATTGAGAGCACACACAATCCATACACACAAACTGAAGGTGAGATTCGAACCCTCAACCCCAGAGGTGTGAGGTAACAGTGCTTACCGCTTATTATCGTTTGATTCGGAACACTACTTTGATTGGGGAAATCTATTAATATACCTACTGTAGGCGCAGTATATGTTGGGTACATATCTATCAACATACAGAAGATCTCACTATACTGGGATTGTGCTGTATATTTTTTTTTATCTCATCACATACAGTACAGTACTCAGTAATGAACAGGAATCCATGATACATTCTTTAGGGATGGATTATTGGGGGAAATCCTCTTTATTTATTCCGTGAAGAGATGTACATCTTTTTGTGGATTTTATTAAAAATAAAATGGGAAATGGATTTATTTATTTATTTACAATGACCATAGTTAATAGAACATGGATTTAGGATCCATATCAGTCAATAATCACTTTATGTCTCAGTTTACCCATAGGCCTGGCTCAGACTAAACCCAAGTGAATTCATAAATAGGCAAGTGGGTAGAATGAATAGACAATGGATGACTTTTTGAACCCAACTGCTCCATATCCTACATGTCATCCCATGTCTTGTGGTAATTTAAACTACAATGATTCCAGTTAGCTGTTTAGCTAAAGTGATGCAGTGCAGCTGCTACTTAAATATTATTTACCTGATGAGTTGCATAACAATTAACCTTCCTATACATTTGTCACGAATGAATCTAGTTATGAGGACCAAAATCTTTTTTTTTTTTTCTTTTTATACCAGGCTGAAAATTGAAAATGTAGTTCTATGGGGTTTTGGCACTTTGGTAATGGATTCATTTTTCAGAGCCAGACATTGCTGCAGAATCCTCACAATGCTTCTTGCAAATCTAACTTTCTTAGTGAAAAACATTTCCTTGAAAGCAGTCCAAAGAAATAGTTGATTTGACACATTACGAGTTTCCATTAGCTTATAACTCATATAATTTAAATATTATAAATTCTACTTGAAGGTTGCCTAAAACAGTGCGTGTGTGTCTTAACTCTTGCACTGTCAAACATCAATTTAATATTTAAATTTGAATGATTCAGTTCTGGGATAATAATAATAATAATAATGCAAACTCTTCTTTAATATTTGACGGGTAGAGTTGTTTTTTTACTATTGGAAACAGAAGGTATTAAATAGAAATGTTATGAGGGGAAATTGAGGTGAGTGAATGTTCATGCCAATGAGATTTTTTTTTCATTTGTTGTAGCAGAGGCAGGTAATAAATAAATGCAAGTGACAAAAATTAAATATTACAGTTTATAAATTCTAACAACTGTTTCTGCATAAACATTTTTCTTCAACATTTTTCTTCATTTTTTTCAAAATTAAAAATAGGTTTTGACTTTAAATATCCTTACTGAATAGCACAGTGGCTAGTGCTGTCACCATGCACCTCAAGGGTGGAAGGCTGAAGTCTGTGTAGAGATTGCGTCACTGGGTTCTCTGGTTTCCAACATGTGTGGTTTTGTTGGGTGACTGGCATTTCAAAATTGCACATACAGTAGTTTGTGAGTGGCTGTGTAAGTGTGTGTGCTTGTGTTGCGTTGGCACCCATTCAGTGTGAACCTCAGATTGTGCCCTGAGTTACCTGGAACAGGCTCCAGGCCCTTGCGACCATGGATCAGTGTCCTTATTCATGCTGTCCATTGCCTACATCAGCACATTCACAGCACTATCAGCACTATCACAAAAACTTTTTATAATATATATAATGCTATGACAATGTTATGTTTTTGAGTCTATATAATACTGAAGGTTGTCTATTACAGTTTCACCTTTTAAGTACAAAGTGTCCTAACCCTTCTCCACAACAATTTAATTATGCCATTATACAGATATTTAAATCAGCTTCTAGCAAAAGGTCCCACTAAATCTTTTTCCTATAGATATTATTTTTCATGCCTATTCTGCTAAAGCCTTTACCACTTATGAGGTCATAATTCAGAGCAGTAGTTATTAATATTTAAAATAATGATAAATGTAGAGAAATCCGGCTTATTAACCAGCCACCATAGTCCAGTCCACCTCAAATCATTAAATCGTTTAGAGAAGCATGATCAGTGCTCAGCCACAAGAACAGTGAACTGCATCATGCCCCTTTTGCTTTGATGGTCATACCCATTCAAGCAGTATATAACACCAGAGCAGCAAAACAACATCTCTGCTCCAATGGAACATATCAGAGTCAAAGAGTATTTCCTGCACTTTAGATGAACTGATATTATTAATTTAATGTCCCTAAATATACTTAATGGCCTGCCATGGTGTGCCTGGATATTTTCTGGTACTCCACTGTCATCACATAGCCTCATTTGACCTGTAGAGTGAAGTGTGTGCTTTGAGAATCCTGTAATTCCCTGTAGTTTATGCCTGCAGTGTATCTGTTAAAAACAAGATCTACTCGTCACTGGCGGTTTCGTTACACTGCAGTAACATATGAGCTTTCAATAAAGTGCACATGTGCTGCTGTTTTTTTGTTTGTTTGTTTGTTTTTGCTATATGCTTTCTTTTTTTTATAGTAGAAAACCTAATTGTTCTTACACATCACAGAAACAATATACATATCGCAATTATTGCAAAAAAGAATTTATCCTGTTAGATTTTACAGTTTTCCTCATTATATGTTGAATAGTCCAAGTTAAGATAATAATGCTAAAACCATTAATTAAACTACTTAAAAATTGTGTTTCTGATTGTGATAGATCATGATTCTGATTCCAAATAATTTGCATGCCATCTCCCTCATTTTGTCTTTATACTGTATAATCACTTTCATGTTCTCTGAACAGTTATTCTGTCACTTCAGATTGTTGTATCTGTCCTGTCCAGGATGTAAAAAAAAAAAATGAATAAAGCCTTCTGAACCAACATTTAATCAAAAGTAGTATTACACTTATTTTTATTTATTGATTTTTTTAAAGCAAGACCAAGGAGCCTTGTTCAGTGTCAGATTAAGTAAGGTGTATTGCAGATGTAGAGCATGTCAGGATTTTCCATAGAAGCCCTGTGGCTCATTGCTCTAGTTTTGTGCTTCAAGTTATTCCACACTGATGTTAAAATCTTGTCATGAATTTTTCTTATTAACTTTTAGCAGCATGATAGTTGAAAGGATT
Source organism: Channallabes apus (assembly GCA_030522415.1). NCBI lineage: Eukaryota > Metazoa > Chordata > Actinopteri > Siluriformes > Clariidae > Channallabes > Channallabes apus. The sequence continues at coordinate 38,558,154 of CM060107.1, read as the reverse complement.
AGAAGGGTATAAAAGAAGCTGAACCAGACTCCTTATTTATGCTTGATGAAAATGGCTTGAAATTAGTCAGAAATATACTAAGACTCCTATGACAGCAATTTAAAAACAACCCTACAAATTATTAATATAATCCTGTGGTTAACCCTTTGAGTTGATGCCAATATAAAGTGACTGACAACACCTTAATTTTTGCCTTACGTTAATCAGATATTTCTGCTCACACTCTTTCTAAAATATTTGTAAAAAGCCTGTTGCAAAGATTTATACAGTATAGAACCTGTTTTACATGACTAAAGTTTATTTATTTATTATTATTATTTTTTATTATTATGGCAAAAAAAAAAAAAAACACATAAAATATTCTACATCTCTCCTTCTGGGTACCTAGAGTGATTTGTGAGATGTACTGAAATCCAAACTAAGAGGAAGGTGTACTATGAATATTCATAACTATGAATCATAATAGATATACATACAGTGGCTGAAATACACTCAGACCTGCACACCTTCAGCTCACTTTTCTCTTCTCTTCAATCTTCAGATTGAGTATAAAACCAGCAGAAGTGGAAAAAATAGGATTTGGGGAGGCTGAGAGTTGAAAAAAGATTTGCTGTAATCTGAGCCTAGAGTGTAGAGTGTGAAGTCAAGGTCAGTTTTTCCTTATGGAGAGGGGGAGTGAAGGATAGGGAACATGGATGCTTCTCTGACTTGTGTAAGGAAGATTGGAACGAGGCAGTTTTATAGAGATGGTGAAAGATTTGATATTTAGCCCACACATGTGTCTTTGGAAAGCAGCCTGAACTCCTTAAAGGCCTGCCGTTGCACATCTGAACACGTCATATAGTCGTCACAGATAGTTGCGAAACAGCATCCTACGCTGATAGGAAAGTGCACTGCAGCAGACTCACTTTAGTGACTTTTTCTTTTTTTTTCTATCTTAACCTCATCCTTTTATTTGCAAAATGCCCAGCATTATGTATTCAATTATTTTTAGCATCTGCTTTATCCTGATTAGAGGAGCAGTGGATCCAGGGGCTATTCCAAGAACACTGAAATAGAGAATGAAAGACATTTTTTTTTCACATTAAAGCACAGTAAAAGTCTTTTCCTTGGACATACCAGCTTGTTAGGAAATTGGGGTCAGAGAACATTACAGGGTCAGCTATGATAGACTTCCTATTCAAGGGCCTAAATGTGGTAGCCTGGTGGTGCCGATCCTTGAATTGTCAACCTTCTTACCAGCAAACTAGAGACTTAACTATTGAGCCACCACTGCACACTAGTCCTTAAGTGGAATAAGACTATGGAAGGGACTACAGCAATGACAATCATGAATGGATAATTCACACAAGAAAATATGCAATATCAGAATGATAGGCAGAGTTACCTTACAGAGCTTTATTACATTATTTGCACTCAATAAAAAGAATATAGATTTAGTGTGTCAAAATTTCTATGTATTTTATGTGGTATGAGGTTGGAAGAAAATATCTCTAATTAAAGATCTTGTAGTAATAAGAACCCTTAAACTTGGATTGACAAAACTTACAGTATTTGCAAAGTTCATGTCTTGTTGTGAGTTTTCGTTTCAACCACAACTATAATAACACAACTATATTGAAGAATGGTACCAAGTGATTAAAATAATGAAATCAAAAAATGGTTCTGCTTGGTTTAAATCAAAGACCTGCAGTCACACCTGCCATTTTGGAAAATATTGCACACCCCTGAATTATTAGGTGTTTGATTACCTCAAAAAGGCAGTGAGATTCTTCATGTGTGTGAGAGAGAAGTAAAGACTGCTTATCCACAGCACACATGCCACACCTGGCTTTTGTAGAAACATACTTTGTCTTCTCTTTCATTTTTATTACTCATTTCAAGGTGCATTCAAGTCAAGATGGGACATTTGATTGTACATAATTGTACACATTCACAAGACCATTATTTCTCTTGCACTTATCCTAGCATTTCACTAGTACTTTGATAGCATTCATGAGAGCGGAGTTCCTGCAATGTGCAAGTGGTGTTTGTGAATGATTCTGTGTTCAGTTCACACAGACAGATGCATCTCTTCCATAAACTGGAAATAAGCTATCCCTCCATTTTTAGGATGAGGTGTTCCACTCACTAAATGTTCATATAAACATGAAAAGCAGTGGGCTCCAATCAACCTAAGCTGGGATCTCCATTTATGAAATACGGCCCTCCTTAAAATGTCTGAACTATTCAAATGTTTTACTGCAGCTAAGGGTCTCATCAATATATACTTGTACTTGAAGTCTTCTGTAAATGTCAGACAGTCAAGAGATTCACTGTGAAGAGGTAACATAGACTTTTATGTTTGCAGGATTTTGGTGATTGTTTTTGTCTTTATTTATTGATCATTCATAAAAAAATAACTATTTAGCAACAGTAGTTTAAAAAGTCTTTAATTTATGTACATTTCCTTTATCTTTAGGTTGCAGGGGGCCTGGAACCTATTCCACAAAGCATGGTGCACCCTGGATGGGGTGCCAATCCATTGCAGGGCTCACACATGCACTCACTCACATGCTCAGCCACATATTATGGGCAATTTGGGAAGCCTAATCTGCATATCTTTAGACTTTCTGAGGAAACCAGAGCACCCAGAGAAAACCCATCAAGCATGGGGGGAATGCAAACTCCACACAAAATGCACATAGACCCAGGTGAGAATTGAACCCGGACCCTGGATGTGCAAGAACATAGTGCTAAACACTACAGTAAGCCAATGTGTTGCCCAAGCTTCAATCTATTTGTTTTATTTAGCAAAATATGCTCGTGCCAATATATATCTCCTTGAAAACTTTCATTGGCCACAATGGAATCATAAGTATATTGCTAGGAATTAAGTACAAAAGAATTATACTAACATAAACATGAACATAATGCATAACAAGGCAACACTTTGTAACCCCTGCTCTCTAATATACTGTATAGTTTAAGTAGAAATTATGAGTAAATAATGGTCTTGTTGTGATATCCAGCATACTGGCAGAACCAGAGCCATGAAGTGACAAAAGGATGTCATTAGAAAATTCAGCCATGCTGTTTTTAATAGAGCTTAAATTGCATAAGGCACTCGTTAAGATCTGCTTTCCAGCAGGCCCTCCACTTCTACTAATTATAAGGCACTGCCTAGATTAGTTTATTCAATTGGGGATGTACAGAAGCTCCCAAAAGCAGAAAAATAGTGGCAGATTTTGCAGGTGTAACTATGAAAACTGGAGTAATAAAGACTTCTATAATTCTCAAGGTTATGCTGTTCCAATCAAGGGGAGAGGGTGGTAAATCCAGATTAACAATCATACAAACAAAACCCACCTATATTTTTCACATTTTTATTTATGCTGGTAAAGCTTGTTCAGAGCAAGCAATCTGTTGTTTTCTTTATAAGTATATATTTTTTTCTTGATGTTATGTTATTTACAGTGGTGTGAAAAACTATTTGCCCCCTTCCTGATTTCTTATTCTTTTGCATGTTTGTCACACTTAAATGTTTCTGCTCATCAAAAACCGTTAACTATTAGTCAAAGAGAACATAATTGAACACAAAATGCAGTTTTTAAATGAAGGTTTACATTATTAAGGGAGAAAAAAAACTCCAAATCTACGTGGCCCTGTGTGAAGAAGTGATTGCCCCCCTTGTTAAAAAATTACTTAACTGTCGTTTATCACACCTGAGTTCAATTTCTGTAGTCACCCCCAGGCCTGATTACTGCCACACCTGTTTCAATCAAGAAATCACTTAAATAGGAGCTACCTGACACAGAGAAGTAGACCAAAAGCACCTCAAAAGCTAGACATCATGCCAAGATCCAAAGAAATTCAGGAACAAATGAGAACAAAAGTAATTGAGATCTATCAGTCTGGTAAAGGTTATAAAGCCATTTCTAAAGCTTTGGGACTCCAGCGAACCACAGTGAGAGCCATTATCCACAAATGGCAAAAACATGGAACAGTGGTGAACCTTCCCAGGAGTGGCCGGGCGACCAAAATTACCCCAAGAGCGCAGAGACAACTCATCCGAGAGGCCACAAAAGACCCCAGGACAACATCTAAAGAACTGCAGGCCTCACTTGCCTCAATTAAGGTCAGTGTTCACGACTCCACCATAAGAAAGAGACTGGGCAAAAACGGCCTGCATGGCAGATTTCCAAGGCGCAAACCACTTTTAAGCAAAAGAACATTAAGGCTCGTCTCAATTTTGCTAAAAAACATCTCAATGATTGCCAAGACTTTTGGGAAAATACCTTGTGGACCGACGAGACAAAAGTTGAACTTTTTGGAAGGTGCGTGTCCCGTTACATCTGGCGTAAAAGTAACACAGCATTTCAGAAAAAGAACATCATACCAACAGTAAAATATGGTGGTGGTAGTGTGATGGTCTGGGGTTGTTTTGCTGCTTCAGGACCTGGAAGGCTTGCTGTGATAGATGGAACCATGAATTCTACTGTCTACCAAAAAATCCTGAAGGAGAATGTCCGGCCATCTGTTCGTCAACTCAAGCTGAAGCGATCTTGGGTGCTGCAGCAGGACAATGACCCAAAACACACCAGCAAATCCACCTCTGAATGGCTGAAGAAAAACAAAATGAAGACTTTGGAGTGGCCTAGTCAAAGTCCTGACCTGAATCCTATTGAGATGTTGTGGCATGACCTTAAAAAGGCGGTTCATGCTAGAAAACCCTCAAATAAAGCTGAATTACAACAATTCTGCAAAGATGAGTGGGCCAAAATTCCTCCAGAGCGCTGTAAAAGACTCGTTGCAAGTTATCGCAAACGCTTGATTGCAGTTATTGCTGCTAAGGGTGGCCCAACCAGTTATTAGGTTCAGGGGGCAATTACTTTTTCACACAGGGCCATGTAGGTTTGCATTTTTTTTCTCCCTAAATAATAAAACCCCTCATTTAAAAACTGCATTTTGTGTTTACTTGTGTTATCTTTGACTAATAGTTAAATGTGTTTGATGATCAGAAACATTTTGTGTGACAAACATGCAAAAGAATAAGAAATCAGGAGGGGGGCAAATAGTTTTTCACACCACTGTATAAATATAAATTTTATTTCATTTTGAACCAATCTGTCACATGTGAATGAAAACAACTCATGCACACACATGTCAAGCAGCACCTGGTTATTTCTCCTACTTTGCCGGGTTTGACATGTGAGGTTGGGATCAAATTTGAGATGGAGACAAAGAAGAATGCTCCAGACTGAAAGAGTAAAGCATATCAATATCGAGCGCCATATTTTCCAAGGTCATTCCGCACAAACAGAATAATACGAGGGCTTGAATAGATGAAAAATGCAAAAGGAGAATTGCTTAGAGGATCTTTTTGAAAAATGACAGCATGGTTCTGTGTCTATATCATGTGCATCTTAGCAGGCATGGAAAAAGCTATTATGTGCAGGAGGAGCTGATGTGTTATTCTTTGCAAATTCTTGGGGATCCTGCTGATAATATCATGCTGATAATTCTAAATAATGATAAAATGTTTTCTAAAAGGTCACAATTTTTCTTGCTTAAAAAGTATTTTTTTGCAATAATTTTGTTATATACTGGATGTTCCTATGACTTTGTTTGCGTATTTGTCCTTGGACTTCCTGTTCGTGACGTAGCTTCCTGTTTTTGTATCGTTGCCGCGAAAGTTTCGCGTTTGTATCAGCATTTAAATTACATAGCTTTATATGTAAAAGTCCTGAAAAGGGAGGTATTTGTATAAAAGGTGCACGGACACAGCTTTCTTCAGTTCACATGTGTAATGACTGGTTTATCAGCATAACTTTGTAAAAATGCAAATCAATAGCAGAAGAAATGCCAGTATGTACTGTACACAGTTCTCTGACCAACTACAAAATTGTATCTGTGTACTGTACAAATAGTACTAAAATACAGCAATAAGACATACATATATCCAAAAAAAAACATATTCCATTAATAATGCTGACACTACAAAATCTACATCTAACTAATGATGTGAGACATAGCATTGACAGGAATTCAAAAATATACTGTAATTCAGATAATAAGGTAAATAATAAGGTATAATGTTCTACAAATGTTTTCCTGGGTGTTCTCATACAGTTACTTAAAACACATGTAATTATGAGCAGTTATTGTGAAGGTCTCATACCTGAAAAGGGAGGTATTTGTATAAAAGGTGCACGGACACAGCTTTCTTCCGTTCACATGTGTAATGACTGGGAGAAAGAAGGCCGCGTGCCCCTTAACATACCTCAACAATAAAGTTGCACAACCCCCTACTGAAATCACTTGGTAACTGCACCCCACTCTTACTATACAAAGTGTTAAAGTGGTACTAACATAAAATATAACACAAATTACTATGCCTCAGCTGCTATAACTAACAGTAATAACAAAATAAGAACCAGAACATGTTTCATCAACATAACTATAATATCATTAGGGATTTCTCTCCTACTGTATCTGTATTCAAGCTTGTAGTGCACATTGTCTCATTTGTCACATATACAATAACAATATTAATAGCAACTAGCTTTTACATCTAAGCAAAAATGTAGAAAGACTCAGAACGTCTGTTTTAATAATTTAATTAACATAAAGACCACAAACTCCGATCACACTGAATGCGCAGCCGGCACCTCTGATCTGAAGCTAGGACTGTTAAATATTAGATCTCTCGCATCAAAAGCAGTTACTGTTAATGAAATTATCACAGATCAGGCGTATGATATACTCTGTTTAACTGAAACATGTGTTAAACAGTAGTATGTAGCTCTAAATGAAGTAGTATGTAGCTCTAAATGAAGCTAGTCCTCCTGGATACAGCTACATACACCAGCCTCGGTTAACTGGTAGAGGAGGAGGCGTCGCAGTTATTCATAATGATAATCTGTCTATCGTACAAAAACACGGACACAAATTTAACTCATTTGAAATTCTTTATAGTAATATAAGTGTATTTAAGTATATTAAGTCAGCTCAGTCGATTCCACTAATTATAATTTACAGACCTCCAGGGCCGTATTCTGAATTTCTTAGTGAATTTGCAGATTTCATCTAAAATCTAGTCGTTTCTGTAGATAAAGTGTTAATTGCTTGAGATTTTAACATTCATTTTGAGAATACAGAAGACCCACTGAGAACAGCATTTATGTCCATACTGGACTCCGTTGGCGTAAATCAGTGTGTAGTAGGACCCACTCATAAAGCAGGTCACACTTTAGATTTAATAATATTCTTCGGATTAAGTATAAGAAATGTATTCACAATTCCACTGTCTGAAAGTATCTCAGATCACTATCTTGTCTCCATTCAAGTGTGTCACAGTGATAATGTACGCACAGCGCGCTACCGTATTAAACAAACATTCACATCAACTACCATACAGAGTTTTATCAGTAATGTCCCAGAGTTACCAACTTCGATTAGGTCACCATCTGACCCCACAGAACTTGATCAGGCGACTGAATATTTAGAGTCGACGTTTCGTTATACCTTAGATAATGTAGCTCCAGCTAAAAGAAAAATTATTAGAGATGGGAAACTCGCTCCCTGGTATAACGATCACACGCGCACTTTAAAACAGACCACTCGGAAATTAGAGTGTAAATGGCGTCAAGCTAAATTGTTAGTATTTCAAATAGCATGGAAAGAGAGCATCCTGAACTATAGGAAAGCTCTTAGTGTAGCTAGATCAACGTATCTCTCCACTCTTATAGAAGAAAATAAAAATAATCCTATATTTTTATTTAATACCGTAGCCAAATTAACCAGAAATAAGACCATTACAGAAATCTCCACAACAACATCATGCAATAGTGAGGACTTCATGAACTTTTTTAATAATAAAATTGTAAATATCAGGCATAAAATTGAAGCATTGAAACCGAAATATGTAATTGATACAGATGTTAACCTAGCCATGTCAGATCGGAACCTATAATACTTTACTCCCCTTGAAGAGAATGAACTAATTTCACTCATCTCTTCTGCAAATTCATCAACCTGTATATTGGATCCTATACCGACACATTTTCTTAAACAGATAGTACCAGTAATAACAGAACCGCTGTTGAGAATAATTAATTCCTCACTCAGCATTGGTTATGTTCCAAAATCTTTTAAATTAACAGTTATCAAACCAATAATTAAGAAACCTGACCTCGACCCCTGTCAGCTGTTCAATTACAGGCCAATATCAAACCTCCCCTTTATCTCTAAGATTCTAGAAAAGATAGTAGCGGAGCAGCTATGCTCATATCTACATAGAAATGTCATACATGAACTGTATCAGTCAGGATTTAGGCCTCATCACAGCACAGAAACAGCACTCGTTAAAGTAGTAAATTACCTCCTATTGGCTTCTGATCAGGGTTGTGTAACTATGCTTGTATTACTCGACCTCAGTGCAGCTTTTGACACCATTGATCATGCTATTCTTCTTCACAGATTAGAAAATGTAGTAGGAATTAAGGATACAGCCCTCTCCTGGCTCAGATCCTATTTGACCGATCGTTATCACTATGAAGACTTAAATGGTGATTATTCTGCATGTTCTCTAGTGGAGTTTGGCGTTCCACAGGGTTCAGTTTTAGGCCCACTGCTTTTTTCCCTTTACATGCTTCCTCTGGGCAACATAATCCGTACGCATGGTATTAGTTTTCATTGTTATGCTGACGACACACAGTTATACGTCTCAGCAAAACCTGATGAGAAAAACCATCTTACTAAAGTTGAGCAATGTGTGCAGGACATTGGATGCTAATTAACTTCCTTCTGCTTAATCCGGATAAGACAGAAGTTCTAGTCATAGGACCGCATACAGCTAGGAGTTAAATCTTAGATCACACCGTAACTTTAGATGGCCTTTCTGTTCTATCAAGTGCAACAGTAAAAGACCTCGGCGTGATTATAGATTCCAGCCTTTCATTTGAAGCTCCTGTAGATAATATCACCAGGACAGAATTCTTTCACCTCAGAAATATTGCCAAGATAAGAAATATATTGTTGTTAAACGATGCAGAAAAACTAGTTCATGCTTTTATCACTTCTAGGTTGGACTATTGTAATGCCTTACTGTCTGGTTGTTCAGTTAGCTGCATAAACAAGCTTCAGCTAGTCCAGAATGCAGCAGCGAGAGTCCTCACTAGAACCAGAAGATACAGTATGAGCACATCACCCCTATCCTATCTTCACTACATTGGCTCCCTGTGAAATTTTACATCAATTTTAAAATACTACTCTTGACATATAAAGCATTAAATGGTCTCGCGCCGCAGTATCTGAGCGAACTGCTAGTGTCTTACGATCCGCCACGCCTACTTCGATCAAAGGATGCAGGCTGCTTGTCAGTATTATGAAAACTACAGCTGGGGGCAGAGCTTTTTCTTACAAAGCCCCAAAATTATGGAATAGTCTTCCAAATAGTGTTCGGGTCTCAGACACAGTCTCAGTGTTTAAGTCTAGGCTAAAAACCTATTTATTTAGCCAAGCATTTTTATAAATAGATTTGTCTTAGGTAAAGGAGCAGATCTGGGGGACTCATGGACGTAGAGTATTATGGTGAACTGGTATGTTTAGATGCTGTCTTCCTCACTCTCATTTGATCACTCAGGTTTGTTGACGGTGAGGTGATTGTTTGCTTTACATCTCAGGGAGCCCTCATGTTTGTGTTTCCTTCTGGCTCTCCCTTTTAGTTATGCTGTCATAGTTACAGTAGTCCTGCCGGAGTCCCTGCTTGCACTCTACAGTAAATATACATTCACATTATACATTCCTCTCTCCCCCTGTCTCCCCCTTTCACTCTTTCTCTCTCTCTCTCTGTCGAGCTACACATGTCATTCCTGAGCTGCCAGTGATCCAGACTCTCTCTGCCCCCCGGAACTGTCTGATCCATCCTGGTGCCCCGTTTCTGGTTGGAGGTCTCGTCGCCTGGATGCCCCTTGTATGTCTTTGGGATGCGTCTGGTGTCTGGGGATGATTCTATCTACTTAGAAGATGGTTCTGGCCTCGACTGGTGTTGTCAGCTGTTTCTCTGAGGACTTGACAATTCGATAGTTCAGGACTGGAACTTTCTACAAGTCTATCTGAGTCTCCAATAACTACCTGGACTCCATTTTAACATCAATTAACATCAACTATTATAGCTGAACTGCCTGCCACCTAACACACACTGTATAAATGCAGATCATTTCCTGCTATCTGTTTCACCCAAATGAGGATGGGTTCCCTGTTGAGTCTGGTTCCTCTCAAGGTTTCTTCCTATTACCATCTCAGGGAGTTTTTCCTTGCCACTGTCGCCCTCGGCTTGCTCACCAGGGACTATCTGACCATTTTGATTCATTCACATTCCATACGAACTCAAATAATTCTTTTGATTGTGTAAAGCTGTTTTGAGACAATGTCAATTGTTAAAAGCACTATACAAATAAAATTGAATTGAATTGAATTGAATTTGATTGCACGCTCATAAGCGTCATCCGTTGAATTGTGGACTGAACAATTAGATTTTTACATGCTACCGTAAAGTGTGCGAGATCACGTTTATTAAGTAGATTTCAATTGTACACTCATAAGCGCATTTTAAAAAATTGACCACGCCTTGTCCCATATCTTCTCTTTCTGTGGGCCAGTTGAGATGAAACAAAACCTATACTGTATGTTACATCAAGCTTGGCCAAATACACATGTGTAAACTTTATTAAAATTTGTTTAGTAGGTTTTAAGTGATGCATGCATGAACAAACAAACAGACAGACACGCAAAAATTCCAAAAACCATCCTGATGTGTTGATATTACTCATTTTACATCCCCCAAAATTACTTTTTTGCAAATAACTTCAATGTACAGACACACCACCTACAGATTTATTATATGTATAGATGTACAGTTATGGATAACATAGTGTACTTTGTTTAATTACTTTGATTGTATTATACTCCAGAAATTTGGATTGTCAAGACGCATTGTTTGTATGGATTTTTTTTTTTTTGCATCATGGGGACCAAATGTCCTTACAAGGATGGGATTGTCTGGCAGTTTTGACTTTGTAGGGGCTGCATTGGGTCATATCCCCATAATCCTGTATTTAAATTTGTAAATGATGATTATGGTTACCATGGTTAGAGTTAGTATAGAATAGCATTGCATCCTGTCTGTAGCTAGGAAGTGTGTGTGTGTGCGTGTGTGTGTGTGTGTGTATGTGTGTGTGTGTGTGTGTGTGTGTGTGTGTGTGTGTGTGTGTGTGAGATAAATTATCATTAGCATTGAGGTTGCTTGATGTGCAGGTTTGGTTTTCCATCATGCAGCAGCATGTGTGGTGCTCTAAGAGTGATGGAGTGTGTCAGTAAGCAGAGCTGTTATAGATTCTGCCAATTACAGCTGCTGTGTGTCCACCTCTGGCAATTCGTCACAATGGGGCAAGAAGAATAGAGTGAGCGTGGATAAAGCTGGGATGAGCAGGAGCTGATGGACTTGGTGATGTGTGTTTCTTGCCTTTGACTTATCTGAAACCAAATCCCAGCCATGATGTCATTTGCAGCTAAATTTTAGTAAGCTCATTAAACAGAAAGACTTGGGTCCAGTTTAATATCATTCACTTCTACTGTGTGTATATTGCAGATGAAAAGATGTAAACATAAAAAAAGCAATGCTGTATTGAAGGCTAAACACACCTACAGGTAAATGGTGTACGTGTATGTACCTCCTAGTTTCTGAAATATCATTAACCCACATCTGACTAGCCTTTACCTACCTCTGAATAGCATGAGTGCAGCTTTAAAATGCGTAATATTTGCTGTTTCAGTCATGCCAAAGTAGCCTACTAACATTGCTAATGTTGGTTAAGTAAGGGATAATGGACGACATGGCATTTAGGTACCAGAAATGTGGAGGCTAAAGCAGGGTTAAAATCAACTACATCATGTTGTTTAACTAATGGCTCTTTTCAAAGAGCAATAGAATTTATTGTTGTAACCATGGTTACAGACAACCCTTGCTGTGGGCAGTGTTGTGAATATTCTTTTATATTATTATAGTGATATCCAAGTAATGATGTGATTTATAATCTTATAATATTCATTTATTTTTTGCACTGAAATGCATGATGGATTGCTCTGTTGTTTGAATGGTGAATGATGGTACAGTAAAAACATCGTCCAGACTCTATTATTGTTTTGTACTCTTAATGGTGTTTAATAAACTTCATGTACTTCAGCTATGTTTATTCCTTTCAGTATGTTGTTTAACAATAAATTTCAGCTTCAATTCATGCTTCTTTCCAAGAAATATACCCTTTTTTTTTTGGGACAAATCTCATTTAAATGTGCTACACTACTTAATAAGAACAGGTCCCAATATCGTTTATTCCATTCAAGTAAGACCTTTTCCAAGTAAGTTATTTTTCCAAGTAATTTTTTATTCCATAATAGTTTTAATTCCATAGTGATGAGTAATATAAATATTGTAACTTTTACAAATGGTGTGATAAAGATCCATTCCAGCCAGTAAGAACTGCATTTTTAGGATTGTGAAAAAAGTACTGGTATCCTCCCCTCAATGCAAATTTAGCTACTTCTAATTTTCCAGATTTGTAGATTAGTAAATTTCATGTCAATCGTTACCTACAAAATAATGCTGTCATGCTCTCAGCACTTTCACGCTGATCAAAGACCGCTTCCGCCTCTTGACATTTCCGTTCCCACACTGTCATGCTCTTCAACAAACGCCCTTGTTGTCCCAGGCTGTCATGTCACGTCCCACGCCCCCGGACCGCTGCGCCTGCACACCGGTTTCTCATCCAGCGCTGATTTCTTTGAGTTTATAAGGAAGCGCAGGGCGCCAAGTCCTTGCCAGATTATTGAGTACCTAAAACCAATTCTCTTGCATTTATTTTGATAGCCTTCACATTGCCAAGTTTTCCCGTTTCTCTATTTGCTTCACAATTCTGATTTGTTTGCCTCGCTAATGGATTTCCCTGCTTTGACCTAACGCTCGCTCTCTCGACTACGGCTTGTCTTCATGTCTCGGCACAGACACCACGCTCACGGATTTCATGGCTCTCGACCCAACGCGCACTCTCTTGACTATGGCTTATCTTCACGCTATTGCACCGGCACTTTGCCGACGGCTCCAACCAAACTGATCCCACACCCCTCCTCCTCGACTACGATTCACGCTCTTGGCACGGTTCCAGCGCCAGCAGATTTCGCGGCTCGGTGCGCACACACTCATTCATACAATCTGAGGACAGTTAAGACCCCGCACCTGCATCTGGATCCGCCTTTGCACAGTGGCGAAAACCACACTTCTGACAGAATAATCTAGCCATACTATGGATCCAGCAGGATTAGACAGGATGAGACAGGCGCTGGAGAATCAAGGCGCTCTCCTTGGTAAACATCAGGAGGAGCTCGTCAACACCCGGCAGACACTCGCTGACATCACCGCCCAAATGCAGCGCCTCCAGACTCCTGCAGCTCGGACCACAATCACGGATCTCCCGCGAGAGCCACACCTGCCAGCCCCTCCCACTTACCGCGGAGAGCCAGGTACATGTAGATCCTTCCTATCTCAATGTTCCCTGATTTTTTAACTTCAGGCCTCCACCTTCTCTTCAGAAAGATCCCGGGTAGCCTACATTATCACTCTCCTCACAGGGATCGCGTTCTGCTTATGACTACGCCATCAAATTTTGGACCTTAGCTGCCTCGAGTGGATGGAACGCCAGAGCCCTAGCCAACGTCTTCCTGGAAGGACTTTTGGAGGCACTCAAGGACAAGCTAGTCTCCCGCGAACTTCCTTCTGACCTCCACGAACTCATGGATCTCGCCGGGAGGGGTGACTCGCGTCTTTGTTCGAGACGATCAACCCAGAGGTCATCCCCTGCCAGGAGACCTTCTCCCCCCCAGGCCATCTCGTCCTTCCTCTCCTCCCACACAGAGTAATCAGGAGGAGCCCATGCAGCTGGGCAGAACCCGCATCTCTGATGAGGAGAGATGCCGCCTGGAAAGAGCCTGCTTCTACTGCGGGGTCTCAGGTCACATGCTCAAAGACTGTTGGGCGGTGGCCGAAGACAGGGGTCTTGGCGGTCTGATCCTCGGCTGCAGAAGCTGGCTCTAGGGACGTGGAATGTCACCTCTCTGGCAGGGAAGGAGCCTGAGCTAGTGCGTGAGGTTGAGAAGTTCCGGCTAGATATAGTTGGACTCACCTCGACGCACAGCTTGGACTCTGGAACCAGTCTCCTTGAGAGGGGCTGGACTCTCTTCTACTCTGGAGTTGCCAACGGTGAGAGGCGCCGAGCAGGTGTGGGCATACTTATTGCCCCCCGGCTCGGGGCCTGTACATCGGGGTTCACCGAAGTGGACGAGAGGGTGGCCTCCCTCCGCCTTCGGGTGGGGGGACGGATCCTTACTGTTGTTTGCGCTTATGCGCCGAACAGCAGTTTGGAGTACCCGCCCTTTTTGGGGTCTCTAGAGGGGGCGCTGGAGCGTCCCCTCCTGGGGACTCCATCGTTCTGTTGAGGGACTTCAATGCTCACGTGGGCAATGACAGTGAGACCTGGAAGGGCGTGATTGGGATGAACGGCCCCCCCGATCTGAGCCAGAGCGGTGTTTTGTTATTGGACTTCTGTGCTCATCATGGATTGTCCATAACGAACACCATGTTCAGGCATAAGGGTGTCCATATGAGCACCTGGCACCAGGACACCCTAGGCCGCAATTCGATGATCGACTTTGTGGTCGTGTTGTCGGACTGGCGGCCACATGTCTTGGACACTCGGGTGAAGAGAGGGGCGGAGTTGTCAACTGATCACCACCTGGTGGTGAGTTGGCTTCGTTGGCGGGGTAGGATGCTGGTCAGGCCTGGTAGACCCAAACGTATTGTGAGGGTCTGCTGGGAACGTCTGGCAGAGTCCCCTGTCAGGACGAGCTTAAACTCCCACCTCCGGCAAAGCTTCAACCACGTCCTGGGGGAGGTGGGGGACATTGAGTCTGAATGGACTATGGACATTGCCGAAGCGGCTGACCGGAGCTGTGGCCGTAAGGTGGTTGGTGCCTGTCGCGGTGGCAACCCAAGAACCCGTTGGTGGACACCGGCAGTGAGGGATGCCATCAAGCTGAAGAAGGAGACTTACCGGGCCTTTTTGGCTGGTGGCACTCCGGAGGCAGCTGATAGGTACCGGCAGGCCAAGCGGAATGCAGCTTCGGTGGTTACTGAGGCAAAAACCCGGGCGTGGGAGGAGTTTGGGGAGGCCATGGAGAATGACTTCCAGACGGCTTCGAAGAGATTCTGGTCCACCATCCGGCATCTCAGGAGGGGGAAAGCAGTGCACGGTCAACACAGTGTATAGTGGGGATGGTGCGCTGCTGACCTTGACTCGGGACATTGTGGGTCGGTGGGGGGAGTACTTCGAAGACCTCCTTAATTCCACCAACATGCCTTCCGATGAGGAAGCAGAGTCTGGGGACATAGAGGTGGACTCTTTCATCTCTGGGGCCGAGGTCGCCGAGGTAGTCAAAAAACTCTGTGTTGGCGGAGCCCCGGGGGTGGATGAGATCCGCCCGGAGTTCCTCAAGGCTCTGGATGTTGTAGGGCTGTCATGGTTGACACGTCTCTGCAACATTGCATGGACATCGGGGACAGTGCCTCTGGACTGGCAAACCGGGTTGGTGGTCCCCCTCTTCAAGAAGGGGGACTGGAGAGTGTGTTCCAACTACAGAGGGATCACACTTCTCAGCCTCCCCGGGAAAGTCTATTCAGGGGTCCTGGAAAGGAGGGTCCGTCGGATAGTCGAACCTCGGATTCAGGAGGAGCAGTGTGGTTTTCGTCCGGGTCACGGAACAGTGGACTAGATCTTCACCCATAGCAGGGTCCTGGAGGGGGCATGGGAGTTTGCCCAACCAGTCTACATGTGCTTTGTGGACTTGGAGAAGGCATTCGACTGTGTCCCTCGGGGAGTCCTGTGGGGGGTACTCCGGGAGTATGGGATATCAGATTCCCTGTTAAGGGCTGTCCGGTCCCGGTACAACCGGTGTCGGAGCTTGGTCCGCATTGCCGGTAGTAAGTCGGACCTATTCCGGTGAGAGTAGGACTCTGACAGGGCTGCCCTTTGTCACCGATCCTGTTCATAATTTTTATGGACAGGATTTCTAGGCGCAGCCAGGGCGTTGAGGGGGTACAGTTTGGTGGGCTCAGGATTGGGTCACTGCTTTTTGCAGATGACGTTGTTCTGTTGGCCTCATCACCCTGTGACCTACAGCTCTCACTGGATAGGTTCGCAGCCGAATATGAAGCGGCTGGGATGAGAATCAGCACCTCCAAATCTGAGGCCATGGTCCTCAGCCGGAAAAGGGTTGGGAGTGAGATCCTGCCCCAAGTGGAGGAGTTTAAGTATCTCGGGGTCTTGTTCACGAGTGAGGGTAAAAGGGAACGGGAGATCGACAGGCGGATCGGGTCAGCGTCTGCAGTGATGCGGGCTATGTATCGGTCCGTCGTGGTGAAGAAGGAGCTGAGCCAAAAGGCAAAGCACTCAATTTACCGGTCTGTCTACTTTCCTACCCTCACCTATGGTCATGAGCTGTGGGTAGTGACCGAAAGAACAAGATCGCGAATACAAGCGGCTGAAATGAGTTTCCTCCGCAGGGTGTTTGGGCTCTCCCTTAGAGATAGGATGAGAAGCTCAGTCATCCGGGTGGGACTCAGAGTAGAGCCGCTGCTCCTCCGAATCGAGAGGAGCCAGATGAGGTGGCTTGGGCATCTATTTGGGCATCTATCTACTCATCCCTTATGAGGGATCCCCCCGGAAGAGCTGGAAGAAGTGGCCAGGGAGAGGGAAGTCTGGGCAACCCTGCTGAAGCTGCTGCCCCCGCGACCCGACCTCGGATAAGCGGAAGAAAATGGATGGATGGATGGACCCTCTAGTCCGACTGGGTTCCCTAGAGGGCACTCCTCCTGACAAATTCCCAGAGCACCGCCCACTGACTCCGTAACACTAGTTATCAGGAGCCGACCTAACCCCATTCAGGTGCTCGTTGATTCCGGCTCCAATCCGAATCTGATCAGCTCAGCTACGGTCAAGGCCTTGCTGGTCCCCTGCATTTCACTGGACCATCCACTGTCCGTCAAAGCCCTAGATGGAAGCCCCCTTCCAGCCATCACTCAGAGAACCCTTCCACTCACTGTAAGCACATCGGGAAACCACTCTGAGGAGATTTGCTTCTTCGTCATCAATAAGTCTCACGCAGCCTTGGGCCTCGGTCTCCCATGGTTAGTTCTTCACGGTCCCCAGATCGACTGGATCCAACCCGTGATCACAGGTTGGAGCCCGTCTTGTGCCACGCCATGCCTTCACTCTGCACTCTCTACACTCCCAGCTACAGCCAAACCCAAGTACACCCCGGATATCTCCAACGTTCCCACGCATTATCACGACCTCAAGCAGGTATTCAGCAAAACCCGAGCCATGTCGCTTCCACCACATCATCCATACGACTGTCCCATCGACCTCCTCCCGGGCATCTCCCCTCCCAAGGGCCGACTGTACTCCTTGTCTCGCCAAGAGAGAGAGTCCATAAACACATACATCACAGAAGCCCTTGCCGCCGGAATCATCCGCCCATCCTCCTCCCCTACGGGGGCAGGTTTTTTCTTTGTGTATTGATTACAGGGGGCTCAACGAAATCACCGTCAGGAACCGCTACCCACTTCCACTCATGGCAACCGTCTTCAAGCTGCTCCAGGGGGCCGACATGTTCACAAAACTGCACGGTCAAAAAAAAAAGCGTAAAAAAAATGGGCAAATGACTGGCTGCCAAACAAAAAAAATTTTATGCTCAAAAACATTACATTTACAGAAATTATTTTATCTTTTACAGAGAAACAACATTATTTTACAGAATTTGTATGATTACACACCTTCATTAAATGAACAGCAGTAGAAGTGTAGCAGTGAAACACCGTTATTTTACAGATTTTTGATACATTTACACAATTAAAGACTTTCAATAAAGCAACAGCACTATAAGTTTAGCCAAACTGGCAGTAATCAACTGGATCATTGTTGTATTAGTGAGGATTGCAAGAGAAAAGAAAAGAACAAATTAAGATCTTACAGTAGATTCAAAAGAAAAACGTAATCTGAGATTTCGACAGACGAACGTGACAGTATTAATAAATGAGCTTTGTTTACAGCAACAACAATAAGAATTAAAATAAGAATAAAAAATCTCTTACTGTCATTGTCTTTTGAGCTTGCAGGTATTTTTTCTCCCACTGAAAGACGATGTGACATTTCAGAGTCTTCTCCTCTGTCCCTCAGAGACTTCTTTTCTTCTCATCTGTAGCTCAGCAGCGTGTCTTCACTCCTCTGAATTTACAAAATTCAAATGTACAAAATTGGGCTAAATATCAAAATGTAACTTAAAGCGCTGCTTTAAAAAAGCTACACAGCAAATACATTATCCTTGTGTCAGAATATTCAGGCATGCATTAAGAAAGCTGATGGCTAGATTGCCATGGTGATATTTCAGAACAAATGTCATCAAAAAAAATTTTTTTTTTGATAAGTATCAGTCTCCTAAATTCTCTTCACATTCTTTGAAGGCATGAAGCAGAAACTATAGCCTACGTGTACAGTAAGTGATGATGTAAGGATAATCTTTTAAAAAGTCATGAAAAAATGCTAAACTTGCATCTAGAACTTACAGTAAATGTCAAAGTATTATAAAACTAATATGATTTACCTCAAAATTACAAAGAAAAAAACTAATTTTTAATATGGACATTAACCTTTATCTAATGAGTTTTCTATTTAATTACAATTTATTATTGTAATTTTACATAAAGTTATACATAATTTATAAAAAACAGAAAAAATACGGTAAAAAATATGGTATTTTTACTGTTAAAAATGTAAAAAAAAAAAAGTTAATTTTTAAGTATTGAAATAATACTTAAAAAAACAATCAACTTAGTCATTTACAGATAATGTCTGTAATTTTACAGAGATGTGTGTGTAGTTTTTAAAAAAAGAAAAACTACTATCAAATTTGAAAGTTATTTTCCGTTAAATTAGGACTTTTGTTTTCACAGTGTGGACTTACGAAATCGGTATCACCTTGTCCGTATTCGTGAGGGTGACGAGTAGAAGACAGCCTTTAACACACCTACGGGACATTATGAATATTTGGTGGTTCCATTTGGGACCAACGCTCCCACCGTCTTCCAAACCCTCATTAATGACGTTCTCCGCGACTTCCTTAATTTGTTTGTGTTCGTTTACTTAGACGACATTTTAATTTTCTCTCAAGGATTGGAGGAACACCGGCACCATGTTCGTCAGGTTCTTCAGAGAGGTTCCTAGAGATGGAACCAGCCAAGGTCCAGGCAGTCATTAACTGGCCCATACCAGTCTTGCGGCGAGACCTCCAATGGTTCCTGGGTTTTGCCAACTTCTACCGCCATTTCATACAAGGATACAGCTCCGTCGCCGCCCCCCCTGACATCGCTGACCTCTGCAAAGACCCGGTTCTGCTGGAATAAGGAGGCTGACCAAGCCTATGGAAACCTTAAGAAAAGGTTTACCTCTGCTCCCATCCTCACTATACCTGACCCGTCTCGCCAGTTTGTAGTGGAGGTCGACGCCTCCAATACCGGGCTTGGAGGCATCCTCTCCCAAAGGTCCACCCAGGACAACAAGATGCACCCATGTGCATTCTACTCCCGTCACCTAATCCCAGCTGAGAGAAACTATGATGTGGGGGACTGAGAACTCTTGGCCATAAGGCTAGCCCTGGAGGAGTGGAGACACTGGCTAGAGGGAACTGAGCTCCCATTTCTAGTGTGGACCGACCATAAGAATCTGGAGTACCTGCGCACAAGCACGAGACTCAATGCTCGTCAAGCTCGATGATCATTATTCTTCTCCAGATTTAATTTTACCCTGTCCTACCAGCCGGGCCCAAGAAATTCTAAGCCGGACGCCCTCTCACACCAGTTTTCTCCCTCCCAGGAGCATACGTCACGCGACACCATCCTCCCGTCCCACTGTCTCATCGCAGCCATGGAGCTGGACATAGAGGCCAATATTCGGCAGGCTCTGGCCCAAGATCCTGGACTAAGTGATGTTCCACCTAAACGCCTCTTCGTTACCTCTCACCTACTCTCACAAGTCCTGGAGTGGGATCCAAGATATTTTGCCACCCAGGCGCTTCCCGAACCCGCTTCATCGTTCAGCAACGATTCTGGTGGTCCACATTGGGGAGGGATGTGTCCAGGTTCGTGGCGGCTTGCGACATCTGCACCCGTTGTAAGATTGACAACCGACCGACTGCTGGACTTCTCAGACCCCTAACAGTTCCTCAACGCCCTTGGTCTCATATCGCGGTAGATTTTGTCACCGGCCTACCCTCTTCCAACGGCAACAACTGTATTATGACCATCGTCGACCGTTTTTCCAAATCAGTGCACCTCGCGCCTCTTCCTAAGCTGCCATCTGCCAAGGAGACTGCGGAACTACTCGTCCTCCATGTA
Source organism: Channallabes apus (assembly GCA_030522415.1). Lineage (NCBI taxonomy): Eukaryota > Metazoa > Chordata > Actinopteri > Siluriformes > Clariidae > Channallabes > Channallabes apus. Next base: position 38,537,612 of record CM060107.1, on the reverse strand, counting down.
TTTCGGCTTCATGGACTCCCCACGGACATAGTGACAGACCGGGGCCCACAGTTCACCTCTCGGGTTTGGAGTCCGTTCTGCAGGCTCGTCGGGGCTATTCCTAGCCTATCGTTAGGTTTCTCCAGGCCAATGGGCAAACCGAGCAAATGAACCAAGCACTAGAGGTTTCCCTCCATTGCATGATGACTCAGGACTCTACCGCCTGGAGTTTCTCCCATGGGTCGAATATGCCCACAACACTCTGCCCTCCGCTTCGACAGGCTTGTCCCCGTTCCAGTGCTACTTAGGCTACTAACCCCCGCTCTTCCCAGCCCAAGAATTAGAGGTGGAGACTCCGTCAACCCAACACTTCGTCCGCCGTTGCAAACAAACATGGCTACGCGCAAGATGAACCCTGCTACGAACCGCTTCCTCTAACAAGAAACAGGCGGACCGCCACCGCACCAAAGCCCCCAGATACCATGTAGGAGATCGAGTCATGCTTGCCATGAAGGACATCCCCTTGAAGACACTTTCACGCAAGCTCTCTCCCCATTTCATCGGACCCTTCACAATAACCAGGATAATAACCCCTTCACTGTCCGACTTCTACTCCCCTCGTCCGTGCGACGGATCCACCCCACCTTCCACGTGTCCCAGCTACGACGCATCATAAATAGTCTGCGCCCCTCCTCCTCGACTACGATTCAGTTCCACGCTCACGGTTCCAGCGCCAGCGGATTTCCAGGCTTGGTGCGCACACACTCATTCATACAATCTGAGGACAGTTAACACCCCGCCCCACACCTGGATCCGCCTTTGCACACAGACGAAAACCACGCTTCTGACAAATGCATACAGTTTGTGCTTACAGTACCTGGCAAATACATATTTACAGACTCATTACAGTCCCTACTGTAATAATAGTTTTCATAAAACAGAGGTGTTTTAGCAATTTGTGATTCTATCCCTGAATATACACTGCCAGTCAAAACTTTATACAATGGCTTATCTAAACCTGCTATGGAACAAAAATCCTGCCAAAAGTATTTGAAATAAAAGCCTGGTGAATTCCACAAATCGAAAAAAAACAGCACTGCAATTAACAGTGCTTGCATTTTAATGCATTGTATTTTCATGCTTGCATTTTTATGCACTGCATTTTACCATGGTTAAAATTCGCTTCCGAAAATTCAGTGGTTCAAATACGACAGAAGAAATTCGCTTCCAAAAATTCAGTGGTTCAAATACGACACATCAAATACGACTGCACATCCGGGAACTGCAGGAAAAGCAGTAGATTACCGATCCAAGAAGCCTTCTGTTGTTAGACGTCTTCATCAGCAGGTGGTGCTTTGAGTATGAACGTCTTCATCAACAGGCCTTTGCACATAAAAAAAAGTGAGTTGCGCGTGCGGCTTTTTGATCAACGCTGAACCCATACATGAAAAGAACATAATAATAATAATAATCCAAAGAATAAAAATAATAATAATCATTGTGATTTTAGCTGTACATGTCCAGCATTGAATTATTATTTAATTATTAATAATTAAAGCTGCTCACATTGCGCACGCTTTCACTTTTTTTAAAAAAAATGCAGTGTTTAATTATCCAGTATATGTCGCCTCTCTTTATGATTGATAAATATTATGAATGAAGCAAAGCTGCTTGTGTCGGCTCATATCCGGAGCATTTTGATCAAAGGGGAGATGAAAAGTGAAAGTGTGTACCAACAACACAGCACAATGCATGTGTGTGAATGGCTGTAATGTGGTTGTGAATAAATTTTTTATTGAATGTAAAATGTTCACGTGAACCCGCAGCACGCGTTTGCGCTCTTTCACTTTGCCGAGTTTTTATCTAACCGATATGAGAGATAAGAGATTTCTCTTTCCCAGAAATACAACAAACACAAATTTATACATGTTAAATAAGCGCAGTCTTTATATAGCTTCTGTTTGTATCGGTTTATTGTTATTATAAAAGAAATTACATTTAAAGACATCGAAATTTTAATATAGAAATGTTACTGTACGTGGAGCGGTATGGAGAGCCGCACCACGAGATGTTTTAATGGTTATAAGAGCCCTGACGCAGGGCTTTAGAGGGGAACAACAAAATAGGAGGCTGTGAGAGCAAGGGCGTAGATTTGGTCTGGACATTGGTGGGGACCTATGACTCCCCCCCTCCCATCCCCTGCCCCACCCACCAACACCCCCACCCCAACTCCGTCCACGGAATGCATGTTTTTTTAATATGCTGCAAAATGCAAAATCACTTTACATTAATGCTTCGATAGATATTAATCCACTCGAAATGCAATTCATTAAGTTAAATTAAGGAATAGTGTAATGTTAGTGGTTCCTGGTTAATAACATTTTGTGACACTTCTGTTCACACAACCAAATGTTCTAAGTGCAATATCTGATTATAATACACTTGTGCAATACTTCTTTTCACTTACACTACAGTTCTGTATGTAACTAAATTATGTGCCAGAGCTAATTCTATTCTATTCTATTTTACTTCTATTTTTTTGTTATTTTTCCTTAAATTTTTAAATTTTTATTTAAAAATTTCTACTTTATTTCTACTTTCACAAGATTCATTTCTGACAAACAGTCGTCATTAGATTAGGAGAACTGACAGGGATCATATTTATACTTTTACATTTAGCTGTTTAATCTGCTGTTAGTTTTAAGTCCATATTCACAGACTATAGCCTGCCCTGCTATAACGAATGTGCGTCAAAGGGGTAAAAAAAAAATATATAAAAAACACTAGCATTAACGTTAACTTTTGTCATTACTTTGATGGACTTTGATGGATTCACTAGCGAACTTGAAGTGACTTACACTTTTCTTTGAAAAAAAGCTCCTTATGTCCAGTTTCTTTTCTTTTTTTTTTTTTTGCTGCTGCCTCCTCACATGTATGTCACCCAACACACCTTCTTGCACGGGAAAAAAAAATCCACTGCATTTGGCGCTGCTTGTATCTGAATGCAGCCATAGCCTACGTATCACATGATAGCAGGGAAAGGAACAGCCAATCAAAATGTTCATGTGTTTTGGGGGCGGGAGGACTCAAGGAGAGAACGTGATTTATCCCTTTCTGCGTGTCTAGGTTAATTTTTTTTAAGTGGATTAAATTATTGGTGGGGACATTTCAATGATCGGAGGGTATTGGTGGGGACACATCCCCTCCGTCCACCCTAAATCTACGCCCCTGTGTGAGAGTGCTTGTGATACGCACGGGAAGACCTTCCCGTTGGGAGATGGCGTGGGATTATTAATTAAGGAAACTTAAAAGGAAACAAATGAAAATTTGTTACATTTGTTAAATTAAAACTTTTCTGGATTCTACATTCTAAAATTGACATTGTTACTGTTTTTAATCCCTGGAATGCAATTTTTCTTATCATAACATGCATTGTATTGTTATTAATCACTCTACACTGTTTAAATTACTCTACAATGTTTTAATTTTAGATTTGATTTAAAAATAAATAAATAAACCAAATAAAATTATTCCATTTGTATTTACCCTTGTAAAATGATGGGTTGTGTATTGAGCAATTAAAAACAATACAAGGCATGTTATGATAAGGAAACTTTCTATCTCTTCCATTCCAGTGATTAAAAAATGGTAAAAATGTTAATTTTGGAATCCATAGACACTTAGTGGTCCAAGCACAATGTAATAGTCTTTGTATGATAAAATGACTTGTGGCATGAATCTACACGAAGTGCTTGAGTTTCAAATAATCATTCAACGCTGAACTTAAACAGCAAAAGAACATGATAATAATAATCAAAATAATAATATTGTTCTTTTTGCTGTTTATGTCCACCATTTTATAATTAACTAATTAATTATCAATAATGAAAGCTGCTCACATCGCGCTCACAAAAAAAACCTACATGCGTAGCTTTTCTAATTACACATGATAAAATCTAAAGGCTCACTGTGTTAACATTTACTTTGCTTAAATTCGATCCTAATAAGATTTAATTTAATTTAAATTCTACATTTGTACTGTAATTTTAATACTGTGATTATGAATTTGTTTAACTACTAAGATAAGAACTAAGATCAAAAGGCTGATAAACGCGTGCGCAGATATGAGCAGATTTATCGATAAAACTACAGACATGAAATGCAACAAACACAAAAATAATATTAGTACTGAAGTAGTACACTAAAAAAAATGCTGGGTTTCTGTAAACACATCGTTGGGTTGTTTATGCTGGATCAAAAAAAAATTTTGGTATTTAATAGCATTCACTGGTTTTAATACTATACTCAGCAAAAAAAGAAACGCCCTCTGACTTTCAACTGTTTTTACTTTCAGTAAACTTAATGTGTAAATATATGTATGAACACTAAAAGAGTCAACACCATAAGACATAAACTAAAAATGTTTCACAATGTGTCCCTGAATGAAGGGAGGCTCAAAATCAAAGTACCAGTCAGTATCTGGTGTATCAGTGCTTAGTACCCAAGGAGATATACTTGGCAGTAGCTTCCATGCTGCCAGTTTCTCATAAAAGGGGGGGGGGAGCGTCGTTGAGGCTCCGCCCCCGGACACCCGACAGAAGCTGCCGTCTACTGCTTGTTTTTTTTTTTTTTAAGTGCTTAAGGCTATTTTCATCTCCGGTAAGCAAGAGAGGAATCCTCGTGATGACAACGGGGAAGAAAAGGGACTTACCTCTGTCTGCCGCAGCTCTGTCAGATGCACGAGTTTTAAGCCAGGAATGCGCGGCGGCTCGCAGCTTCTCACAGGCGCGCACAGCACTAGTCGAAGCAGTGTAGAGATCGCACTCCGATATGGATTATCACACACGGAGGGATATCTGGTTTAAACTCGTCAAATTGTTGAGTTAAACACCTTCTTATTTTGCTGGTTTAACACAAGCACGCTTCACAACAAGGCTCTGAAGACAAATGATCTGAGGTTGTTGCCGGCTCACCTGTTTTTATAACCTCCACCTACATCTAATCAGATGACGTCACCTGGTCGAGGTTATATATAGCCAAAAACTTTGGCGTGTTTTCACAGCATGCTTCAACCGGCAACGCGACAAAATGGTTCCCATAGCGTTTTCACGCAGCATCGAGTGAAGCCTTGAAAGGGAACATCCTTGCTCTACAACAGTTAATTGTATGTGCCAGTTTTACACAGTACTGTAAATAAATAAGTGATTCAACAATTAATCAAAAGTAAAATAGAAAGTAGCCTAAATAAAAACATTGTTTCATTAAAAGATACACTACCATTCAAAGGTTTGGGGTCACTTGCAAATTTCTTTGTTTTTGTTTAGTGATTCATTTTCTACATTCTACAACAATCCTGGGGATTTCAAAACTATAAAATAACACATATGGAATTAGGTAATTACGTAAAACAACAAAAACAACAGTTAGTTGTTATTTTAAGACACAGAGGTCAGCCTTTCTGTAATAGTTCTTGCAAGAACAGTATTGTCAAGTGCATTTGCAAAATCCGTCAAGCAGCATAATGAAACTGGCTCTCATGAAGGCCATCCAAAACCTACAGTACCTCTGCCGCAGACGAGAAGTTCATTTAGAGTTATCAGCCTGAAAAATGACCAATTAACAGCACCTCAGATTAGAGTTGTTAGGAAGTCTTTACAGAGCATACTGTAAGTAGCAGACACATCTCAATATCAACTGTTCAAAGGAGATTAATACATTTTTTGGACGCCTTCAGCATTTATTTACAATGTAGAAAGAAATAAAAGTCAGGAAGGATCATGGAGTTAGAAAGTGACCCCAAACTTTTAAACGGTTGTGTATGTATGCTTTCCTAAAGCAAAGCTGTGCACTAGAGACAATTCCAGGAGAAAATTTAAATTAAGGGCGCAGGGATGTTTAGATTTTTTTGGCTGTTTTGTGGGTGTATCTGCAAAATTGAATAGGAATCAGAGAAAAAGAGATTTCCTTGGGACTTCTACATACAGTGGCTCGGGTTTGGGCATTGGGTAGGAATTTAAATCATGTCGTCAGGGGAAGCTCAGTGGTTAAGGCATTGACCTACAGTTTGAAAGGTCCCAGGTTCAAATACTGTGACCATAAAGTTGTCCCTGTAGGGACAAAAAAAAGTTTTGGAGTGGCCTAGTCAAAGTCCAGACCTACAGTAAATCTAATTGACTACCTCATACAGGCCTTTCAAGGTCCTCCCAGTGGCGCAGTGGTAAAGTGTAGTGTAATGGTATGACTGACTAACTTTTCTTAATTTATAGATGTTTTGACGTGTTCGGTTGTCTGTTGGTCATTTTTTTTATTTGTGTAAGTTTTGACAATGGGGGAATGCAAGTGCAGTTACATCAAACTTCGGAGGGGAGATCTGGACCCCCAAAGTGGAACATGTACTGTATTAACACTTTAATGTGACTTTGCATGAAGTGTAAAGGTGTGCAGAAGTCTGCAGCAATTCTTAATTACTGTACTGTAGGTAGTTTTGAATCAGATCAGTGGCATGCTGGCTCTCTATCAGCTCAGATTTATTTGCCTGGAATTTAGAAAAGGTCCCTATGTGATATGCTTATTGCCCACCGAAGGACTGTTTAGATATTTTTTTCTCAATTTATTTCAAACCATTCTAACATTATTAAGTCATATGTAATTGACATTTTCAGCAATCCAAATTACTAAAAGTTACATAACTGTATTTTGACACAGTTTTTTAATATACTAGATATGTTGAATAATTCTAAGGCAGTCTTGCATTTTGAGATGTTTGACTGATTTGAAAAGGGTTCTGTAGGCCTATGCATAGTAAATACCTAATTGTTCTTTGATTCGACTTGATATGAGCATTCCACAACAAAATCAATTTACAACTCAATAAGACTTACATTTTCAGGTTGCTTCAAATTCGCATTATGGAAATGTTGAGACATTTAGAAAGGCCAAACACAGAACCTTATTATCCTGTGGGAAAGACAATAAAGTTATATAGGGCTGTTTCTTACTAAACATGATAGTCCATCTCTGACGATCATTAAATAACTCAGCAGAGTGTCTATTATGATACAATTATGATCATAAAGGTTTTTCAATGAGGTTTTCCTTTTTTCAATGATTTTTTAAATCTAAAATCTAAGATATTTAAACTGCATATCTAATTATACTGTACATTAGAATATACAAGATGTCAGGCCACTAGCGACCAAGAGGAAACCACATACTAGTATAGCTGAAACAGACTCCTAATCCCAGCATGCATGCTCCAGCTCACCTGAGCTCTAATCAGCCACAACTGTTTGTCATTAACACTAGATATAAATAGAACCCAGAACAATAGGAGGGTTGCCAAGAATACACTTTAGTGAGTTCTCTCCTGATGTTATCGAGCCATTTGTGTGACTTTCGTGTATGACTTTGCTACGATTTCTCTGACTACAACTTGGAGTGAAATGTGTTATGCGAGTATGTGAATACTCCTATTCATTGTTCATGTTGTTTGTAGATTCACTGACTTCCATTAAGTGACTTCCATTTTTTGATTATTCGTCATTGATTTGACTACCAGTGTTTACTTGAGTAAATAAAAGACCAATTTTTTCCCTGTGATTCTGTCCACCATAACATTTCTAACACAGCATTGAATTTGCTAGCTGACCTTCACAAACTTGACCACTGTTGAAGGCTTTCTAAAGTTTTGCAATGTTGTAAACTGTAAAACTCGTAAGTACCAGAACTAGACCTGAAATATAGCTGTTTATTAGCTTTATGGGGCAAATACAGTTCCAATCTTTATATTGAACTGAATTTTAGTTTATTTTAACCAACTACCCAAACATGACTGGGCAAAAAATCTAAACGAGTCACACAGGCAATGAAGTTTGCTGAGTTCTACATTTTTGTGATGTCATTCCCATATTCTGGTAGTGGTAAAATGTTACCCTTTATAAAAGTAATGATAACTTTTGTTCTACTGTACCTATCGAATCCGAAAACCCAAGTACATAGTCTAAGTCTGAAGTCTCCCAGTTAACACACAATGGCAAGGCTTGTAAGCACTTTTTTAAAATCATAATTTACCTATGCTGTGTTGCTGCTTGGGTAATGTTTTAAGGATTTAAAAGCTAGTTTTATCTTTTACTCTTCAAACTAAGGTTTCATGTCAGCCAAAACAGACTAAAATATCTGCTACTTATTTATGCCATGAATTGGAATGAATGTGTGTGATTTGGATCTCCTGTCTACAGAACTATTTGTGTGCTTTAGACCAGTCATGAAATTTTTCATGTACTGTATTGAAAATACATATTTAGATTAGCTGGCATTAAGATTTATTTTGCAATAGCCACTGGATACTAGCTCTATTTCCCATCTAATTAAAATGTCTTAAATCTCCATCTAAATGAACATTATAATTATAATACATCAAATCAAATTTAAGAGAGTAATCTGTACTACATACTGTAGTAAGCTAAAAAACCTGCCTTAAAGGAAATTCCAGCAGCATTTTTTACTTTCATGCCCCATGGTCAGAACTATTACCAACCACAGAATTAGAGAAGATTGAATTATGCCTGAGAGGGTCAACTACAGAAATATGCTCCATGTTATTAAGAAGGTAGAGATCAGTATTGGGTTATTTTCATAGCTTGAATATGCAACAGACAATTTGAGTGAATCTTTTACTTTCCAAGCATTGATAATGGTTTTGTAAATGTTGTGTTTGCACCTTCAACAAAACTTAACGAGAGAAAAGGGTCAGTGGCTGGTGTATCTGTTTACCAAAGCATGACTTTGTTTTTATCTGCCGTATTTAAATGAGGAGTGATGGTGCTCTACAGTAGTGGATTAAAGAGAGATGACTGGCATGGCCTTGGTAAACACTTCTTTTAAACCCAGCATGTAGAAAAGTAATTTGCATTTGATCACATGGAATCTTAGGCAAGGCTGGAAAATCAGTTTAAGTTAATGAGCTCAACTTTGAAAGTTCATATAGCCCGTGGTTCCCAACCGTGTTCTGAACATTTTTGTGTTTTCCCTGCTCACACCAACTTCCACTTTGAATAGTCTGTAAATTAGCCGATTAGTTAAATCAGGTGTGCTTGGAGCGGAGCAAACACTGAAATGTGCAGAACAGGAAGTCTGCCTGGACCAGTATTGGAAACCACTGCACTAATATAGCATATTATTTAATCTTTACAAACCTTGTATCAGTGTGAATCTGCATCTTTGACACTCATATACACTTGGCAGATTTGTATATTTTTTTCTACTAGTTCTGAAAAGAATTATCTTAAACCCAAGGTACAAAGTGAAAATCATGAATTATTTATCAGACAGAAAGTGAAGAAAGATCAATCATCCACCTGAGTTAACCAGTGTTGGCTCAATAATTGTGCACTGTTGTAAAGTGTATCATTACAGCTAGACTGCACATCATAACAGTGGCTTTGCTCCCCTGAGGCATAGCTGATAGAAGTAAGTCTATAAATCATTGAAAAAGAAATGTTTACTTTAATGGAAAAGAAAGCTGCTTTGAAACACACTTCCTTATATCCTTTAGATAATAAACCCATATACAGTAATAGCATTGAAATCCCATTAAAACAGTTCAAATTGTGTCATGATATCTAAATGGTAGCACAAATGTGTGAGAGATGAGCTATTGTGTGTCAGACTCTAAACAGACTTCTTGATTCATTGCCTCTAAGGATTCCTTTATTGAAGTAAGTAAATAACAGCAAAATAATAATTATTATTAGACAATTATTAGAAAAATCTATCATTAGACAAGTTCACTGGGTGGCCAGTTTAACTCTAGTGGCTCTAGACACAGAAAGGTTTTTTTTTTTTTTATCAGCTTCTAAAGTCACATATTGTCAACGAGTGCCACTGTGAAACATGTGGCAGTAGAGGCATTTACTAGGCATTATACAGTGGTTCTTATTAGAATCAACTTTTTTCATGTTTTACTACACAACCTAGATATCTGACTTAAATTTTAAAAAGTTCTGAGAAATAAACACAAACGAATCTCCCTATTGACATAGTACATCATACTATGTACTGTTTATATTGTGGATTGTATTTTTTATTATATTTGGTTATTGTTTATTTGGTTATTATTATTTTTATTTTTTACTTGGGGTTACTGGTCTTTATGTGCTACATATGTGCAGTAGCAGTTCTTGCAGTGGAACGACAGGTTCTTCTTGGAGATATTGCATATAGCTGGGAGAAGCACTCTGTAGCAGAGAAGGCACTGTGCATATTCACATTTACACTTAAGGTCAAATTAGTATAGGCACTACAGAAATGATATGTTTTAAGTAGATAAAAGAACCTACTCCAACACTGGGAGAACATTACTAAAGACAATAACCTGAGCTCAGGATCAGATTAGTGACCCATAAGCTATGAGGCAGCAACACCACTGGCTGCGCTACCATGCCGCCCAGGCAGCATTTAAAGAGAAGTGATTCATATGACCATTATGATTTGATCTGAGTCTGTGGGAACAAGCCATCTAGAGTGAATAGAGGACAGTGGAGTGGATAAGTAAAATAAAGTGAACTGCCACTAGTAATGGAATTGCTTTTCTCTCTATCTTCTGAATTCTCTGTTTATGAGATTTCTATGGCAAGCAGAGCCCTGGTACAAAATATCAGTCAACCTCAAACACAAATGGATGAGAGTAAGATGATGGAATCATATTATAGAATTTTATCATTTCTGCCTGTTGTTATAAGATGGTGATTTGCTTAAAAAAATGTGTGTAATATATGTCATATGATGCATTAAAATGTGTGAGAGTGTGTGCATATGTGTAAGAAGAGAAGAAGAAGAAGAGAGAGAGAGAGAGAGATGTACTATGTAATGTGTTGCATGAATATTATGTTTCATAATCCTGCATTGGTAGATTTAATAATATGCATTAATTCTGTTGACTTCAGGGTTTAAGGTTGACATCCATAAATGGTATTGACCTTACGGTGCTCTGTATACTATATGTAAACCATTTACCATAAGTAGAATCCATCTACTTATCCAAAGTAAAAAAAGAAAAAAAACTGCCCAATTTAAATAAAACAATAATAATGATAATCATAATCATCTTTATTTAACCAGAAACTGAAGTTTTAATTGCTTTTCTCACAAGTGGTTTAGCCAAGACAGACATGACCATGTGTCACATTACAGAAAAAACAGTAATATAAAATTCTTCCGAAAAGAAACACAGTTAAAACCTTTAAACCAGCCATGATTGGTTCCAATAGTGACAGCTCACTGATGTTTTTAGAGTTGCCTTACATAAAGCCACACTTGTACTTTATTTTGCAGACAAATCCAGGCAGAAGGAGCTCCACATCTAAAGGCTGTTTTTCCAAACTTAGTTCTAACCTTGGGTAATAATATACTATTTATAGCTTTCTGTAACAAATAAGCATATATATAATCCCATCATTTATTTATAAATGAAACAATTCCAACGCAAAACTCTGAGAGCACAATAACACTTTATATGACAACAGAAAACAATGTACAATATGATTAAAAGTCTTGCTTGCAAACATTCTAGATTTCTAATTGCATGATTCACCATGTACTTTCAAGATAGTAAACCCAATGTGTCAAATGTGCATGCAGTCGCTAATCTCTACAAGTTGGCATAAATCCATGTGAATGGAGATTTTAGAGCAGGCTTTTTACCAAAATGCCCCACCATACTATCCTTAGTATGATGATCAGCTTTTCAGGGTCTGATGATAATGAAATTTGGAGTGTACTTTTACAGTAAGCATCCTTTTCAGTATTGCACTGCTTTTGTTCCTACTTCAGTAAATTAAAACTTTTTATAGAATATGGGTTTTAAAAACAAACTGTCATATTTTTTTTACAGCCAATATAGCTTACACTGTATATAGAGCTCCTCAGCCATTTCTGTGACATGTGACCAGACTTCCATTTATAGGCAGAGCTCTACAACTAGAAGAAGGCTGTAATCCTGTCTGTCCTTGAGGCTGTGTGCATGAATTTGCATTTCCACTGAAAACCTCAAACAGGCTCTGAATGAGTGATCCGTCTGCTCATGCTTAATGTGAGCGTCACCCAGCCTCCCCTTGGTATGTATGCCTGAGAAATAAGGGGATGAGATTCGATTGGCTTCAGATTAGATGAGTTCCCTGCTGAGATTGGCTGGAAGCATCTTTTATAGCAGCTCCTGGCATCATTGGGCTATTGTCTCTGCAAAAAAGGTGACGGGCTGTGAGTCACAATAAATCGTGATCTTGGGGAGGAAGGAAATAGCTGTGTGGTGGGCATTGTTTGAGTCTGGCAGCGAGAGAAATGTCTGGCAGCTTCAAGGCTTGGAGGTGAAGGTAATGAAACCTCACACAGGGAACACATTAGTCAGAGTAAGAGAGAGAGAGAGAGAGAGAGAATATCTGCAATAGGACAGCCTTGCTGAATGTGTCAGTAAAATGCAGTGTCAGGGTGGATAAGGAAAAATTAAAAGCTGAGTGTGTTTGGACCATCAGGATATCAGCAGGGAATGATCTTAAGTTCAAGATTAAAGAAAATCTCAATTAGATAGTTGTGATTTTTTGTTTTTGTCTTGCAACAGTAGTTTTGATCATTCATCAAGGAATTCTGATGAACTCATATGGCAATGCAATTTCCAGACAGGGATTTATTTATTGATTTATAATAATAAATCAATTAATAATTGATACGCACTAAATACTCATACATCTGGACAATTGCACATGTCACCTCCATACATATTTGCACAACCACTGACACTTTAATCATATATTTTTGCAATATTTTATTATGCCTTATGCACAGTTAATTTTACTAGTTAAAATTATTTCTTTAGTATTTACTTTTTATTGATTATTTATTTTACGTACAAGATTTTATTTTCTTTTTTTAAGGTCACTGGCGGTCGTATAAAGCATTTCACTGCATATTATACTGTGTATGATTGTGTATGTGACCAATAAAATTTGAATTTGAATAATAATAATAATAATAATAATCATTGATGTTAAGGACTTTAATATACCAACAAAAAATAAATAAATCCATAGCTTAGCAGATCTCTTACACCCCCAAATAACTATTTTAGGAATTTGTGAGCTTGTTGCCCCACCTATGGGTCTGTGTGCATGGAGTTTGCATGTTCTGCTCATGGTTGGTTTCCTCCAGGTGCTCCAGTTTCCTTCTACAGGACATTGGGCTAACTGGAATTTCCAAATTTTGTGTGACATGTGAAGGATTGGCACCCCATCCAGGGTATACCTCACCTAGTGCCCTGAATCCCCTGATAGTTTCCAAGCCTCCTGCAGGATTATCAGGATTAGCAGTATAGAGTTTGAGTGAGTGAGAGATGGATGAGCATGTATTCAACTGCTCTTCTCTTTCAATTGAGACAGGTATATATATTTTCAATCAATAAGATCTTATTTTCAGTTTAAATTTTTATACAAATGTACATTCTGTGCCCGAAAGTCTGCATCAGGTTTACGCTTTTGGTTTATAGAGGTTTTACAGCCTATAAAACACAGCAGGTATTCTACTGTATCTTAGAGCGTAGTGCTTTCAGTTCATTAGCTAATTAAGAATTCTCCCCTGTGTGTGTGTGTGTGCGTGTTAAAGTAGAGGGAAAAGCTAAACTATGCAATTAAAGGTTACTTCACAAAAGAGTTTGAAATACACTGCAGTACAGTGACTCAGCATTCAGTGCTACAAGGACCAATAAAACTGTTGGATACATTCATTCATTCATCTTCTATACCGCTTTATCCTGTATTTAGGGTCGCGGGGACCTGGAGCCTATCCCAGGAGACTCTGGGCACGAGGCAGGGTACACCCTGGACAGCGTGCCAATCCATCGCAGAGCACACACACCCACACACACACACATTCACACTATGGTCAATTTGGGAACGCCAATTAGCCTAATCTTTGGACTGTGGGAGGAAACTGGAGTACCCGGAGGAAACCCACCAAGCACGGGGAGAACATGCAAACTCCATGCACACAGAGATGGGAATCGAACCTGGCCGGGAATCGAACCCGGACCCTGGAGGTGCAAGGCGACAGTGCTAACCACTACACCACCGTGCCGCCACTGTTGGATACAGTATGAAAGAAATATCTGTGTCACACAGTGGTGGTGTTCATGCCCAGTGTCCATAGTCTAAGCTAAAGAAAGAGAACAATTTAAATATGCCCACTAAACATATGGTGCATGATAGACTATATACTGCCAAAGAATTGCAGACACCTGACCATCACACCCAAATGTGGACTATAAAGTCTCAAACTTGCTCCAGCATAAAAATTCCCCTGTGCCTAAAGTGAAGTCCAATAAAACAAGGTTTGCCAAGAGTAGTGTGGACGAATCTGTGTGTTCTGACCTTAACCCCACTGAACACCTATGGGATGAATTGGAATGTCAAATGCATCCCAACCATCCTCAACTAGCATCAATATCTGATCTCACTAATCCTCTTGTAGCTGAATAAGGACAAATCCACCTAGGCATGCTTCAAAATCTAGTCTTCACAGAAGAGTGAAAGTTAAGAGTAAAGAGAAACTAAAGCCCAATCCCAATTCTATTTTCTTCCCCTTCCCCTACCCCTCGCCCCTTCCCCTTGTCCCTTGAAACGAAGTGGAAAGGGGAAGGGTTAAAATATTTCCCCTATGAAATGGGACACCACTACAACACTGTTACATGTCATCATACGTTGTCGCTAGTTCCTAATGTTCCGTCAGAGGACATGCGCCGATGTTTATCAAATGCTCGGCAAACTTCCGTGCTACTGAACTTTCATATTTGTTTGTAGCATGCAGTAAAATGTATATGATATAAAAATATATTTTTATAATATCGTGCAATCGATGCTAACCCCATTGCAAACTTTAGCGATTTTTTTGCAAATGTTTCTTTACAGAACATCACCATAAAGATGACATATAATGAAAACTTGTCATAAAAATCCTTATTAATGGCAAAAATGACTTAACATTTATGGGTCTGCTTGCTCGAGTGAGCAGCCATGTTGAAAATTTCGCTTAGCCCTTCGTTTGAAGTGAGGTCCCGAAAAATCTTCGTTTGGAGGGCTATCTGGCCCTTCCCCTTACCCCTACCCCTCCAACCAAAAGAGAAATGAGACACCCCTACCCCTTCACGTGAACGCGAATTGGGATTGGGCTTAAGACTGGGACAGGATGTTCACCAAGAACATAGGGGTTTTTTATATTATCTTTTGGCCACTTATTTATTATTTTGTTTGTTCAGTTCTACTCACTTTTGGGGGGTTTTCCACTGGGAACAGTACATAGTACCTGGTCCCTTTATTAGTACCACCTCAGCCGAGGTTCCAAGCGCGCCGAACCGTTACCAAAACGTGACGTGTAAACACGGCTGGTCACTGATTAGCCGGAGAAAATCATCATTACTGCGTCACCGAACTTGCGACACGAGACACAACAGAACAGATATATTTAGAACAGCCAGAGAAGGATCGCACACACCTTTTTGTATTAACCGTCGGCCTCTTTTGAAACAAACTTCTTCATCTCGCTGTTAAAAACAGCCACATGCCGAGAATGAAGAACACCATGCCGTCAATATGCTACATTGTTGTGTGTTTGTTTGTGGCGCGTTTACGATGACGTCACGGCAGTAGCGGCGCCGCGCGCGTGAGTAATCCCACCCACGCTAAAGCGTTACTACACTGCAGTGGAAGCGCAAACCGAGCCAAACTGCGCCGAACCGAAGTGAGTTGAACTGAACCGTGTCGTGCCGTTCTATGCAGTGGAAAAGAGCCAATAACTTGCCTCCCCAGATGTAAGCAACTTACATTGGACTGTCAGGAATATTCAAAATACTTTCCAAGTTAGTGCAAAAGAAATTGTACTGTTTGCCCGAACTGTTTGGAACCTAAGCAGGTCCAATTTTTAACATGAACAAGTTTACAGATGCTTTAGAATACATTTTAACTACAAGAAAAATCTTCATTGACTGATTTTCATGCAAAGAAAAAGCAAAGTGCATTTGTTTTGATGCCTAAATAAACTGATTAAAAAACTGAACTTAACAGACAACACAAGAAGACACTGTAATATCAAAATGATTTTGAAGTGGAAGTTCTATGGTGCCACATGTTCATACAGTATACTGTACACTATACTTCACATCTGATGTTGTTAAGCAACCATGAGCAGCGTGGTGCATGTCGATGAGGAAGTTGCAGGATATAAATGTATTTCCAGCATTAAAAATCCCTTGCAGTAGCCCTGCTACTAGATTTATTTGTAGAGAAGAGGGTAAAATGGCATTTTTGGGTGCAGCTCATCCATCAAGCATGAAGAAAATACAGATAATTTCACCAGCTGATCCAGGAGGACCAAAAAAGTGAAGCTGGTCGGTTAGTTCTTGTCACATCTGTGCTGCTTTTGCGGCATTCTGCATTTGCGGCATTCTCAAAAAAAAAATTTTCCTTCCCACTGCAATGTAGATGTACATTGAAAAAATGGGTTATTCCTAGCAAAAGTACTTTGAGAAGCACTGTACTAGAGAGAAAGTTGAAGTATACAGTATTTCCCTAAAGGAGGGATGAGCGTTATATTGCTTTTATACAGCAGTTCTACCGATGCCATTTATTATTAACAGATTATGTCAGTTTATTTAAGCAGTTATTTTTTGCCACAAACATATATGCTTCCATGACTGGAGGAAGTAGCAATGAGTTTAAAAATAGATTTTAAAATAGTTTAAAATTCTTGCAAAAAAATTATTTGGGGGGACGTAAGATAGAACACATCATGATGGTTTTTGAAATTTTTGTTTGTTTGTGAATGCAGCATGTAAAAACTACTGAACACATTTAATGGGGTTTTCACAGGTGTATTTGGCTGAGCTTGAGGTACAGGAACATGCAGGCTTTGTTTCAGCATAGTTGGCAAAAGAGAAGATATGCTAACTAAAAAACATTAGTTCATCTCAAAATTTGAGTTCGACTTTGTGCATGGATGGCACCATATGCACGGACACGAGGCGAGGTCTTACGGGAAAAAGGGTTATTTATTAAGGAATAAATGGGGAAGGAAAGGGTTATAGGAGGGAGGATAGAAAGAAAGGGAAGGAATATTGTGCACGTGCAGATCTGGTGGGCAGTGATCCGCTGGCATGCAAGCACAGGCTGGTGAGCGGTGGGCAGCGGGCAGAGTGGTAGCATGGGCCTGCTTGGACAGCAGCCCCAGTGTAGTTCACTCACGCCGACTCTCGGGGGATGGCCGGACCGGCCCCTCCCAGCTCTCTCTGTGGGCAGGGCCTCTCTGAGGTCCTGCGGCTGGGCGGCTTTCCTCGGATGGGAACAGGTGCCATGACATATAGGTAGAGGTAGTTTGTACCTCTTTGTGGCCTTTTCCTCCTCAGTGGCAGGGTCACGATAATCCGGCTCTATGTGAGAGTTGAAGAGCCACGGGAGCTCCGGCAGTCAGCTTGTGGCTGTCCTTGCTGCGGAGATCAAAGGCATACTCACCTCATTGAAGTCCCTGGGGCTTTAGTGCGCGCATCGCACACACCGCTTATTAAAGTCCTCAGCAACCCAACAGACCCGAGCTATATTCCCTGCTATGATTATTGTGCGGGGAGAAGCCCGGGATCATTAACGTAGATGGCTCTCCAGCCGTGCCTAATTCCATGGCCCCGCTCCTTCACACAGAAGGGGACGCCGCCTAGCTAGTGAGCGAGGAGCAATATTAGATTTGGGCGCACGCCCATCAAAGGCGCACACCGTGACGGTGTGTAATTGAAATTTACTTAATAAACACGATCTCACGTGTTCATTCAACACTGCATCAACACTGACTGCCTCAGTGTAAAAAAGTTTAGTAACAAGTTGCTCAAATTAGTTTACTCAATTTTTTTGAGAAAGTTGCTAGCCAAACAAAGTATTTCACATAGCTGTTTAATTGACGCAATGGGCACTCAGTTCAAAATCTTAAGTTGACTTAAGTGTCTTCAAGTCAACTCAAGTAGTATTGGTTATAGGCTCAATTAATTATATTTCATCAATGTTTCATCTATTCGAAAAGGTATGTCGTCTTCCATTGTAGCAGTTGGTTCAAGTACACGACTTATGAAGTTTTTGAAGTTTTTAATTACAAAATAAGTTGGCCTAGCAACAACAACAAAAAAACAACAAAAAATACACAAACATTACTTTAAAAAAAACTTTATTCCTCCAAAACTATTCAAAGTTAAAACAGTTATCTTCATAAAACATATAGTGAGAATACAGGTTCTATTTTGCTTGAAGGTCAGTAAAATACACCAGATGCTTATCACTCTGATTCTTTCATATTACAATATCATAACAATTTACTAAAGATTTGATTCCTGACATCACTCAGACCCTGAAGGTCTACTACAACTTCAACACCTTGTTCATGCTCCTCACGAAGCTCCGAAAGCCCAAATGACCCAATAACCCCTCTGACCCAATCCTTGACTGTAGAGCTCTAGTTAAACAGAACAAGAGAATTCTTGTAAAGACAAAAAAGTAATATACTTTACTGTGAATTCCACATTTATATATAATATATTAATAAGACTATATACTGTACCACCAAAGTGTGTAAAAGGAATTCTAATGATGGGTTAAATCTATGCTTTGTTTTATATTAAAAAATATTTTTAAAAGGGTCTGATATTTTCAAGGGTTTTATTTTTTCATTCTTAAAAATAATTACATGTTTGGAGTGATGTTTTAAATTACCCGGGTATTTACTCATTTCGGTTTTCATACAAATAAGTTAATCAATATAACTCGTAGATAAGCATTAGCGACT
Organism: Channallabes apus; assembly: GCA_030522415.1. Classification (NCBI taxonomy): domain Eukaryota; kingdom Metazoa; phylum Chordata; class Actinopteri; order Siluriformes; family Clariidae; genus Channallabes; species Channallabes apus. The sequence continues at coordinate 38,518,775 of CM060107.1, read as the reverse complement.
CTGAAGCCACACTAACACAGACATTTTTATATCCCTTAACTTACTGAGTACAGAAGCACCACTTCTCCTTAACTGTTAAGCGCTTGTTTTTTTAATTGAACTTTTCTTAGCTTTTATTGAACTTTTCTTAGCTAGGCTGGGGTGTAGCAGGACACTGTTAGTCAGGGCAAAGATAGATACGGTTATGAAAGTTCTCTCACTAGCTCCTGCATGTACAGTGTGGTAACATGAAGCCTGACATTAACTTTTGCATGACAAGTTTTGAAAAGTCCCCGGACTTACATTCCTCATGTACGCCACCATTAATCTATGGTCGCTCCTGAACAGTCAAACGTTTGGCCATGTTTGTTTACATTCTATGTGCTGCCTATCGCGGCCAATGTCTGTACTATTGATGTGAAAAATATGAAATCCTATGTATTATTGTCTATTTAATCATGAGTTTTCATTATGACTCCAGTGATACTACAAGTTCTATAGCCATTAAATATCGGCTAGTTAATTTTCACCCAAAAACAAAAATTATTTTCATGACCATTTACATTGGTAGATTCTCAATGAAGGCATCAAAACTATGAATGATTTATGTACTTAACAAAAAAAGGTGAAATAACTGAAAACATGTTTTATATTCTAGTTTCTTCAAAATAGCCACCCTTTGCTCTGATTACTGCTTTGCACACTCTTGGCATTCTCTCGATGAGCTTCAAGAGGTTGTCACCTGAAATGGTTTCCAACAGTCTTGAAGGAGTTCCCAGAAGTGTTTAGCACTTGTTGGCCCCTTTTCCTTCACTCTGCAGTCCAGCTCACCCCAAACCATCTCGATTGGGTTCAGGTCCGGTGACTGTGGAGACCTTTTTTTTGATGCCTTCAGTGAGAATCTACCAATGTAAATTGGTCATGAAAATAAAGAAACACATTGAATGAAGGTGAAGGTGTGTACAAACGTTTGGCCTGTACTGTATGCATTCTGAAATATTAACAAACATATATAACTTAAAGTGTTCAGACAGCAGAGTGTGTTTCGACAACAGAAGTACATTGTTGAAAAGCTATTGGTAAAAAAAAAAAAAAAAGTATTTTACCTCATTGTTGTTGAATTTAAGCCCACTCCTTTCAGCAAAACAACTTCACAGAGCACCCTCTGATGTACTCTCAATTTCAAAATCCTACATACATTTTTAATAGAATTCAAGGCAAGCCAGGACTTCTTACAGTAAGTGATTTTGCATATAATCTTAGAGTCACAGTCTTTGTTTAAATGTCCATCTTCTCCACAGGATCATTTTACTGGCAGATAATTCTCCTTCCATGTGCAAGTGCATTGTGGCATTCACGATTACTTTAATGGCACGTAATGCCTCATTACTGTTTGCAAATAAGCAGCCCCATATGATGGTGCTTCCACCACCATAGTTCATTGTGTTGCTTTCAGTCAAGGATTTGCAGGAGACAAAACATAAAAATAGGGATCTTGAAAACAAAACAAAATGCATTCTAAGACATAAGAATGAGATTGTGACATAAAGTAGGATTAGCACAAAAACAAACAGAGTCAAGCATCTCCACATAACAACTATAAAAGAAACCCACAGAAGAAACAAAACCAGAAAAAGAACTAACAAATACCAGCTTTAAATAAACCAACCAAACAAAACAAGATACTGTCTTGAGTCTTGTATTGAAATAGAAGCCTCCAAAAATGCAAAACAAAAACAGTTCAATGATGCTCTTCCAGCATTGGAATGTGGAGTCTCCCCTTTTTTGGTGGGTGGGTAGGTGTGGCAGTTAGAGGGGGGACAAGAGTGAATGACTACACCCATTCATCGGAGCGATGAGCGTGGTTTACTTGGTAAACTCTTGCAAGCTTCAGACTGGCTACAAGGAGCAAGAAAAGAAAGCAGATAATGAAGCTCCTCGCATGGAGCTCTGACAAGGAGTGTGCAAAGAATGGTGACAGGTTTTTTTTCTTGCATGGTGCTCTGAACAGAGACCCACAGCAAAGAGTGCACAGGTGTTCAGGGTAAGAAGACAGTGATCATATCATTCACGCAGCTTCTACAACACGTCCGAGATGAACACATATCGTATTTTTGATGATCTGCCACCCATGCAAACTGAAAACAACCCCCCCCCCAAAAAATTATAAATCATGCATCAACATATTTAAATAGAGGGCAGAACTTCCATTCTGGGAAACTACCTATGTAAGTGAAGAAAAATAAATAATGGTATAAATATGTTACACTAATTAAATAGAATTATGTACAAACTTTATTTATTGTAGTAAAATTGTCACAATGTGTAAAAGCATCAAAAGGCCCATATAATTTTAGTGCAGTGTCTATCTACATAAACAAACAACCCCCCACCCCCCACACACACACACGTTCACAAACACAATGCACAGGGACTTGCATCGTACAGTATAAGTGTGAACCCATGAGGAGAGGATGCATACGAATGAGAGTAGGACAGTACACACACACCAGCTGATCATCTGGGGAGGCATGTTTGTGCATCCAGTTCATGAAAAATGCAAGATTGTGTACATGGAAGATTGTTCACCTCGATCAGGACACACATGTATCTTTTGTGTGAGTGAGCCTGATAATGCAGCATAATACTATAGATTTCCTGAAATGTTTCCTGAGTAGACACTGGAGAGCTTGGCCCTGCATAAGAACATCTTTGAGTCCAACAGTGCCATCAGGCCCTCGTTGAGAGAACTGCAGTCCTGTGTGAAACCTCGCAGCATTTAATAAACTGAACAGGGAAAGAATATTTTTAAATAAATTATGCATTGCTGGTTGATTCCTTTTTTTTTTTTTATACAGTTATTTAATTTTTTTTTACATTGTTTTGATGGACGTGAAACTTGTTTCATGCTATCTGTTTAGTATATTAGTTGTTGAGATAATAATAATAATAATAATAATAATAATAATTATGAGGTGTGGTATGTGCATCTGCCAGCTGAGCTAACTGAATTCCGGTCTGTGAGAATAAATCTCTCTCCCTCTCTCTCTCTTCCACCCCCGCCCCCCCCTCTCTCTCTATCCACGCCTCATTTTCTAAGCTCGCGCAGCGGCAGGCGCGTCTAAAGCCCTTTCTCTCCAGTCTACATACCTGCCGTCCCGAACGGAACCACATCGACAACAGCAACAAAAAAAAAAAAACGACGCTCCTAACGACTTGCTCACAATAACGCTTTGGTCACGGAAACCGGGAAGGTTCTTTCGCCCTTATTATAGGTATTTTCATTATTTTGTCACTTGGTGTGTCCGGTGATGGAGATGAGATAGTGCAGTCGGTCGGTCCGTTCTGTGCGCGCGGGGAGTTGCCGCTGTGTGAGTGTAAAACCCTTGAGGATGCTTACGAACGGCGGTAGGTGAGTACATACACATACATACACAGATTAAACTACACGAATTTAAAATACGTTTAAAAAGCGGTCGGACAGAATGGAGACACGCAAACGATACAGAATCCTTGACAGTCGTGCTCGTCGTTCTGCCGATCTCAGTGAAGGATCTGCTCAGATGAGCGGCTGATAAAGCAGCCGAGGGCGACACCGCTTTCAAGGGTGTTTAAATGTCATTAGGGTTGAATAAACGTAATTATTGTAAATACGCTAGACTCATTTTTCGTCACTTTATCTTTATCGGAGATATGTCGGCTGCTTATCAGGGTCTCGGATTTGGTTAAGTGAGGAACGTGTGTAACGCCGACCGCTGCAAGTTTCTGGCTCGTTTGTCATGCGCCATCGGATGGAGATGATTGCTAAGCGACCGTTTACCGTCGCATTTCACCTACCTCTCAAACCGCACAAACAAAAACCTGACAATCGTAAAACCCATAGGACGTGACTTAATTGTGAAATGAAACACACACATCTATCTATCTATCTATCTATCTAAATCCTGTATCCAGTTGTATTTACCCAGTGGCCACAAATGGGCCTCCAGGATGTCTTCAGGACCATATATCTAGAAACCTATTGGGGAAGCCATTAAAGCTCTAAATATGTAACTTTCACAGATGTCGTCAGGAATAATTTCAAGCCTCATAGTAAAGTTGTCTTTAGGGTGTCTTCATGCAATTAATAATATTTCACTTTCATGAAGATGGCCTAAAGACCTCTTGAGAAGTCTTGAGTTTTTGAAGATGTTCTACAGACAACCTGTGGGTGATTCATACTCCTACCATGTGTGTGTGTGTGCGTGCGCGCTCGTGTGTGTGCGCTTGTGTGTGCGCATTCAAAAGAATAAAAAGAATACAACTTTGATGTCATGGATTTAAAAAATAGACAGGGTGTTTTATATCATTACCCAGGTACACATGATATAAAATGGTTATCCTGGACATATGAAAATATAATTAATTGAAAGATTTATGTTTGTTGAAATAGGTAATAAACACATTTCAAATTAAGATGAATCAGAAACAGTGGCACAAGGGCAGTGTCCCATGCAATCTGGTCTCCTTAAGTATCTCATTCATTAAAAAATATGAAAAAGTGACGCTCTCTCTCTCTCTCTTTCTGGCTCTTATGCATCTGCTGTTCCTGATTTATGCACAATATTGCTTATTCTAGACACTTTACTTTTTACTATCACCAAGCCCTATATTTAAAATCCCAAGACAGCTGCCTAGAGGTTTAACAATACACATTATATAAATGTAAATTCAAAGGCAGTGTCACAATAAAATATTTTTTTTGCCACAGAACAAAAACACAGCCTATACAGTGGAAACTGTGGGTAGCATACTGATGGATTATGAGCATAATTTGTTCCGGAAGTGGGCTCGTATTCCAAAACACTCGTAAATCAAAGCAAAAATAAAATAAAAAATCAAATAAGAAATAATGGCGGCGCGGTGGTGTAGTGGTTAGCACTGTCGCCTTGCACCTCCAGGGTCCGGGTTCGATTCCCCGGCTAGGCTCGATTCCCGTCTCTGTGTGCATGGAGTTTGCATGTTCTCCCCGTGCTTGATGGGTTTCCTCCGGGTACTCCGGTTTCCTCCCACAGTCCAAAGATATGCAGGTTAGGCTAATTGGCGTTCCTAAATTGACCGTAGTGTGTGATTGGGTGTGTGAGTGTGTGTATGTGTGTGTGCCCTGCGATGGATTGGCACCCTGTCCAGGGTGTACCCCGCCTAGTGCCCGAAGTCTCCTGGGATAGGCTCCAGGCCCCCGCGACCCTGAACACAGGATTAAGCGGTATAGAAAATGAATGAATGAATGAATAAGAAATAATGGAAACTCAAATTATTTGTTCTACAGCCCAAAAGAATAAATACATAAAAATAATTAATACAAAATATTAAGTAAAAATAAAACAAATTAACCTGCACTTTACCAAAAAAAAAGAAAAATAAATTTAGACAGATAAGTGTTTCCGTTTATGCGCGCAGGCGCTGTGTGTGTATGTGCGTTGAGGAACATCGCTATTGACACTTGCGTGAGCGCATACTCAAAGGAATTACTGCTGTAAAGGAAAACAAACAAACAAATGAACCTGTACTTCACCACACCTTCACTGTTTCTGTGTAGAGCAGAGAGTGTGTGTGCATATACTGTATGAAGCCGATAGGGTGGTTGGGGGGGGGGGTGTAAAGGCAAGAGTGTGTGTGTGAAGGGGCACGGTATCAAATTACGTGTGTGTACACACATAATGACAGAGAGGGGGATGTTGATTATACCAGTGAGAGACACGCACTAAGACCCAGCAGGGGTGACGATTACCCACAATTCCAAAGCGCAAGAGAGAGAAAGTTATGATCAGTTGGCTCAGTTCTGATCACGTGACGCTCGGCGTCAAAGCAAGATGCGCATGCGTGATACATGATACTCGGTACTCGTAAACCAAGACTTACTCGTTTTTCAAGTAAAAATGTATTTAAAATCTTTGCTTGCCTTGCGGGAACACTCACAAACTGCGTTAATCGCAATCCGAGGTTCCACTTTATATGTTTTAGGTGTCCATTTACAATTGATTAAACATTCATCTATACAATATATATATATATATATATATATATATATATATATATATATATATATATATATATATATATATATATAATTATTATTTTTTTGTACTTAATACCAATATGCTTGTGCAATTAATTCTCACACACTTAGCAGTATGAATGAAAGAATGAAACAAAATCTATGCATTAAAATGTAACTCTCTATCAAGATTTTTATTGCCATCAAATTTTCTACCCAACTACACTGCAGAAAATCTGTTGTAAACAAGTTCATTGTGGCATGCACACTTTGCTGATTTTAGTAAACCAGTAGGATTGGCAGGGGTGCAATTGGGCTAGTTTTGTATCCACAGCACCTTTCCCATCGCCTCAGTGATTACTTTAACCTGGATTAAATTAGATGGGAAAGGCTTGGCTAGTATTAGCTTGTGGAAAACAATGTGCTTAGTTGCAGGGTGTTTGTAGAAAGCAGGATATTGGCATAGACAAATAGCTAAATTAGCTTTTAAATGTGTTTTATTTTTTGCTTACTTTATAAAGGATAACTGGACAGTAAAACATTAATACATTACACTATTTGGTAAATATATTTTCTTATAGATTTTCCAAATTCTCTTACCATGAACAGTCAATACAATGGATGTCCTTCTAATGGTGCTAATATTTATTGATAACTTACAGTAGGAACGTGTGTCAATTCAAATTCAGTTGGTATCAGTTATCTCTTTGTAAGTACTCATTGTGGCTATTTCTCTGCAAGTGCAAGACATTTTCCCCCATTTTACTAAATTGTAGGCTAATGACAATATACCCTTTTTGCAATAAAAAAATCATACTGCACAAGGCTTTGATGCATGAGCAGTGGATAGTGAAAAGGATAGGCAAGTTACACACAGGAATGACAAATGCTGCACATTAAGCAAAATTTTTTATGAGTGGCCATTTCTAAGAGCAACCAGACCTTAATTTAGTCTTATACATAGTATGTTACAACCTGGTTCTATTTTATTATAGTTGAGATCATTTAGAACTAGATGAGTCTTCCCGTTTCTTCATTTTAATACCAAGTGCTAATAGCAAAGTCAACACCTCATGACAAAGACTTCACACATAAGAACCATGCTATTTTGTGCTTATCCCCTTTTCCAATCCTTCCTGCTGAGGAGTTGATGATGCAGGTTTTACAATAACATGCGAAGTATTACAGGTTTATCACTTGGCTGCTACAAATCTTGATTGTGTTTACATCTCTACCACCGGAGGGAGTTTTGAGGTACACCGAAGATGAGTGGTTATTTTCTAATTTTGTATTTTGTATTTTTTTTTTTTTACCAGGGGTGAAAGCAGTATTAAATTCTTCCTGGTACTATATATGAAAAAGGAAAGGAGTTTAAAAAAAACAAAACATGAAGGTTGTGGACAGTCCTGTAAATCTTGTAAGCTTGTCTTTATGTCCCCACTCATTCCTCATTAGAATAGCATCATCTACCTGTTCTGGGATTGAATCCCAAATAGCGTAAAATTGAAAGTTAGTGCGCTATGTAGGGTATACAATTTTCTTGCACAAAGTAGTGCCCTTGTCCAGGGGTTAGAGGTAATTGGGATTTAGCCTTGCATTAGAAGCTAGTTACCTTTATAACTTGTGTTAGCCGTGAGCAATGTGGTGAGTCATGAACCTGTCAGCCAATGGTGTAGTGCAAGATATATGCATGTACTGTAGGTACAGTTGCTCTGCGATGGATTGGCACGCTGTCCAGGGTGTACCCTGCCTCGTGCCCAGAGTCTCCTGGGATAGGCTCCAGGTCCCCGCGACCCTAAATACAGGATAAAGCGGTATAGAAGATGAATGAATGAATGTAGGTACAGTATACCTACTTTTCCATCCACCCTGATATGCTGATACTATGCCGTTACATTACTGTCAAAAGTTGTGCGCACGATAAAGCACATACAGTATACCACAAACTTACATGCATGTCTCAAAACTGGAAACATGGAAAAAGCTGCACACGTGCATCTGAAATATTTTTTTAAATTTGTCTTTAAGTTGCGTTTTGAGAGTGTGGGCAGCATACTGATGGCTTTGTTTCTTTGATCAGTCACTATAAATACTGTACCTACTTTTTGGTTGGCAAAATTATAAACAAAAAACAACTACTTACATTGTGTTATCTTGTTGTGAAGTCTTATATTTTTAATGTCTTTCAAACATCATGTTTTTAATATTGTTGCACACAATGTGCACTATATGCACATAATAATACTACTCCATTGTGACACCCACCAAAAGATGGGTGCTCTTGAAGGAAATTAAAATAATCAATTTAGCAGGGAAGATGAAGCAAACTATTAAAACTAAATTTAGCTTTCGGAATAAAAAAATGTAACAATGCTACATCAGTCCTCCTAGCAGGTAACCACAGCCCAGATATTGGCCCTTTACACAATGTTAATGTTTTATAGAGTAAACGTTACACAGTGTTAGTAGATGTGTTGTCTTGCTGAAAGCGCAACCAAGAATGTGGTTTTGTATGTGAGTTTTGGTAGGCAGTGGCTCTCTCCTCTTTCCAGTACTGCAGACCATAACAACCTATTGTACCTTATCCATGTTTAATACTAATTTCACCATGATCAACTATTTTCTGCTTAACAAGACACATGGTCTACTGTTTAATTGGCCTGTTTAATCAGAAGCAGGATCACTCTGGTCTAATTCTTCTCAAAAAACATAAAAAAAAAATTAACTGTTACTGTTGAACCTGTTCTGCCAAACCCTTATGGAGTTGAATAATGGACATGCCTAAACTGTTAAGGAGCTGAACAATTATGACATGCACTAACAATATAATGTGCATACCTCATGTCCCTTAGAAATGTGTACCTATACTGGCATAAAAAAATCACTAGCAGTATACAAAGTGCACCTTGAAAGCTATGAAAGTATCACTATCTATTTATGACCTTCCTCTGGCACGGCACTAAAGCTCCAATGAGTAGAGGAAACACCAGATATGGCTGCAGAGCCACTCAAAAAATTGAAAGGAATGCAAACACATTATGCAACTAATTGCTCTTTATGTATATAGTTTGGCTTTAATGAGCACAACAGTGGATAAAAGGATGTACAGTATGTGGAACCACAACAATGGTGGTATGGCAGCCCTGAAACACAAAGGTGGTTTTGCGTCAGAAAGGGCATAATAAAGCTTTTCAAGCACAAATTTGTGCACGGTTTTCCCTATTGGAGAACTGAACCTTGATAACAACATTCCAGCACACTGTCAGGGGATCATTTACTGTACAGTTTACCTACAGCCATTGCCAAACACAAGTTTATACCACAGAGGTACAAGACCCAAGCCAATTGGCTATAATGACTGTGCAGTTGCAGTTTATGATTTTTTTTTTATTTTTTAAAAGAGGCAATATAAATACAAACCGGATTCCAAAAAAGTTGGGACACTAAACAAATTGTGAATAAAAACTGAATGCAATGATGTGGAGATGGCAAATGTCAATATTTTATTCAGAATAGAACATAAATCATGGAACAAAAGTTTAAACTGAGAAAATGTATCATTTTAAGGGAAAAATATGGTGAATCAAAATGTCATGGTGTCAACAAATCCCAAAAAAGTTGGGACAAGGCCATTTTCACCACTGTGTGGCATCTCCCCTTCTTCTTACAACACTCAACAGACGTCTGGGGACCGAGGAGACCAGTTTCTCAAGTTGAGAAATAGGAATGCTCTCCCATTCTTGTCTAATACAGACCTCTAACTGTTCAATCGTCTTGGGCCTTCTTTGTCGCACCTTCCTCTTTATGATGCGCCAAATGTTCTCTATAGGGGAAAGATCTGGACTGCAGACTGACCATTTCAGTACCCGGATCCTTCTCCTACGCAGCCATGATGTTGTGATTGATGCAGAATGTGGTCTGGCATTATCTTGTTGAAAAATGCAGGGTCTTCACTGAAAGAGATGACTAGATGTTGTTCTAGAACCTGAATATATTTTTCTGCATTGATGGTGCCTTTCCAGACATGCAAGCTGCCCATGCCACACGCACTCATGCAACCCCATACCATCAGAGATGCAGGCTTCTGAACTGAGCGTTGATAACAACTTGGGTTGTCCTTGTCCTCTTTGGTCCGGATGACATGGCGTCCCACATTTCCAACAAGAACTTCGAATCGTGACTCGTCTGACCACAGAACAGTCTTCCATTTTGCCACACTCCATTTTAAATGATCCCTGGCCCAATGAAAACGCCTGTACTTGTGGATCTTGCTTAGAAATGGCTTCTTCTTTGCACTGTAGAGTTTCAGCTGGCAACGGCGGATGGCACGGTGGATTGTGTTCACTGACAATGGTTTCTGGAAGTATTCCTGAGCCCATTCTGTGATTTCCTTTACAGTAGCATTCCTGTTTGTGGTGCAGTGTCGTTTAAGGGCCCGGAGATCACGGGCATCCAGTATGGTTTTACGCCCTTGACCCTTACGCACAGAGATTGTTCCAGATTCTCTGAATCTTCGGATGATATTATGCACAGTTGATGATGATAGCCAGCAATTTTTCGCTGGGTAACACCTTTCTGATATTGCTCCACTATCTTTCTGCGCAACATTGTGGGAATTGGTGATCCTCTACCCATCTTGGCTCCTGAGAGACACTGCCACTCTGAGAAGCTCTTTTTATACCCAATCATGTTGCCAATTAACCTAATTACTGTTAATTGGTCTTCCAGCTCTTCGTTATGCTCAAATTTACTTTTTACAGCGTCTTATTGCTACTTGTCCCAACTTTTTTTGGGATTTGTTGACACCGTGAAATTTGGAATCAACATATTTTTCCTTTAAAATTATACATTTTCTCGGATTAAACTTTTGATCTGTCATCTATGTTCTATTCTGAATAAAATATTGACATTTGCCATCTCCACATTGCATTCAGTTTTTATTCACAATTTGTTTAGTGTCCCAACTTTCTTGGAATCCGGTTTGTAGTACATGCAACAGAAATCTTTCTAAAAGAAGGAATCATTCTAAAAGAAGTCTCTACTATAAAGGCAGTCAGAAAATTATGATTGGCTGCACATTGCTTATATGTAGACCTTCTATGTCTGTCAGGGAGGACAGGATCAGCTCCAGCGAACAAAATGGGAACTTTGCAACTCTGCCTATTTCAGTGACTGTCGTTCATGTAGTGAAAGCATGTGTCAATATTGTTGACATGTGTATGTTCCCTAAGGTGCTGTGATACTACTAGCACTGTAACATTTTAGGAACCCCCTAAAATGCAGCATGCACAGTACTAGTGTGGACTGATAGCACCACAGAAGGATTTTTTTTTAAATGAACCAAAAACATAGGCAATTGAAAAGACATTGGGCAAACAATTTAAAGGTGGGTGAGCAAGCACGGAAGGTAGGTGGATATATACTGTACCACATGTCCCTGAGAGATGTGTACCTAATGGCCTACAAAAAAAACAACAATCAGTCTGCAGATGTGTCGTCTTACAGGAAGACTACACCCAGTAACTGGGAACAAGGTGGTTCAAAATGGAAGCTGGGTAAGGACAACTCACTAGCCAATGTAGTTTTATGGACTGGAGGTGTTGATACTAATGAAACACGTGACACACAATGTCTTACTTTTACAGTTATGGTATTTGGCAGACACATCTATCCAGAGCAACCAAAGTGCTTTTAAGTCTATTTCAATCAACAACCTCATAGTGATTTATTAATTTAGGGTGCTATCAGTCTAAAACTGTGTTGGAGATGTTTGTATAGTATAAAAATATAATCAAAACAAATAAAGTTATAGAATTAAAGTTAATTTCACCACCTTAGTGCCAGAACAAGAAAGTACTACAGAGAGATGGTCTAACTGAGCAGTGCTAGAGGATTTGAGGAATTGTGGTGCAGAGGCAAGGTGTGATAAGTGCTTTAAGGATGTGGGCTTTAAGGATCTGTTTTTTGGCTTAATAGGAAAGCATCAGTATTTTAAATATATTGCAGGCAGCTACAGGAATCCACTGGAGAGAGTTTAGAGATGGGGTAGCATGGAATAAACCCATGGAATGATTTGCAATTTGAAATTAACAAAATTATCCTAAAGGCATTGTGTAGGAGAAAAGACATGAGCTCATAATAATGTTAGGTGAGAAGGACAGTTGATTGTCCATGGTTATCACAAGGTTGTGTGCTGTGACAAATACTGAGATCTGAGAGTTATTCAAGAAGATTACAAGATCTTGATATTAGGATGAATCCTTACTGATCTTTAGCAAGTCAGTTTTGCTAGGACTAAGTTTCCAGACGCATGGAGAAACAAAAATGACTGAGGAAGGAAATGAGGGGAGAGTTGAGTTATATGATCATACAGTATCTTTGATATGAAAATCCATTTTAGGATATGTCCTTAGAGAGGGGGGGGGGGTCCAAAAGGGACCAAGAACTGAGCCTTGTAGGACACTAGTGTAGAATACGGATAGAGCAATGTCACCTGATTTTTTTTTTTTACCATCCCTCCAGATAGGAAGCAAACCAGTATCAAGCTGTGTTGCATAATCCAAGAGGCATGAGGATAGACAAGAGGATCTTATGATTATGTCGATTGCTATTAAAAAGTCAAGGAGGGTGAGGAGGGTTTTAGGCTATTGTTTCTGCGGCAAACACATAAGGGGTTGCTAGCTATTTCCTGACAAAGATGCACCATAAGTAAGTTATAAATTATTTGTTGAAAAATCAACAAAATACAAAGGGTAGGGCCTTGTGTACAAGTCATTTATAGCCAGTGGTCTTTGAGTAGCTAGATTCTTTAAAATGCTAGTTACAGATGTACAGTCTGTGCAATATCTGCTGTCTCTTAAAATACTCAAAGCACAAAGCCATTTTTCCCTACAAGCACATTGGTGGGAAATGAGTAAAACGTTGCATACAGAACATTTTATTAATTATTTGTGCATTTGTTTTTGCTGCACTAAAAAAGATCTATATTGGCTACCCATGTAATCTCATGGGATAGTAATTAATACAATGTTTAACAGAAGCCACATTTCTCTTATTTTAACAAGTGATTTTTAAAAAGTGATTGATTCATCCAGGTCACAGTCATCAGTACAAATGTTTGATGTCTACTAATATAAGTATGATCTAATGCTGTAATGATGTGCACCTCTTTTAATGCTTGTGTTGTAGTGTTGTGGTGTTAGAGTTAGAGTATTGCTTTGAAGCTGCAAGTGACATATTTCTTATGAGCAGCAGCTGCAACCCCTTTGCTATGGATCCTGATGGAGGCAGTATATATAGAAAATATAATCCTGTCCATGAAATTGATGTGCTAGGCAGGGAAGGTGGATTTTTCCAAGTCAAGTTCCATTCACCATCTACCTCTGTTTATTCTCAATTACTCTTTTTAAATTACCGCACCAGCAGGTGCTCAATGTGGCATCCTAAAGAAGGCACATACTTGAAGCCACACTCTGAAAGAAGGCTTATTTCAGAGTACTGTTCTTTACGGGTGCTATGCTGCAGCCATGCAGTGCAGTTCTCCTAGAGATCTTCCAGAGTTCCCATACCAAACACTCAAAGCACAGTGGGATAAAAAAAGGGGAGGGGGGGAGGCGGATGTGTAGCATTGCTCTAAAGGGAGTTTCACCACTTCATGTTTGAAAATAAATAAATAAAAACTAACTTCTGAAAAAGAAGCAGAGCAGAAGTGCTACTGCAAATATGACATTAATAAGTCATTTAAAGCTAGTGGAAAGGTATCTTAACGCAAAGATCTTTATCTGTGTCTGCATTGATTTTCAGTCTGGCCATATTACCCTGTTCTAAAAGGTTAATCCCACTTTTTCCCTTTGCGTTGAAAGCCAAAACGCTTCCAGCCATACCCTCAAACAGACGAAAAAAAAAAAAAGCCAGTGCATGAGAGAAATGGTGCAGCTTATGGCAATGCTTTAAATAAAACTTATCAAATAAATTTTTAGACCATTAGCTTATGTGCTTGAAATTAAAATTGTTGTTAAGATCAGCACTTTAGGTTTCAAACACTGAAATTAAATTAATCAAATCAAATCTTGCCTCCCAATTGCCATCAAAACTGTACTTCCTGTATCTTGAAAAAAAAAATCTAAATAATACATTAGGTTACTATGATGAATGTAACTTATGTTGAATGCAACTTAGTATGCTCTCTTTCTATTTCCAAATCTGAGCAGTCTTTCCTGTACTGTCAGGCTTTCTTATGGAGTTAATGACATTCAAACATGACATTCATTTTGTAATAATGCTGTATGGCTTTATGGAGTAAAATTCTGCTCTAGTTAAGCTAATTAAGTCGGAAAGCTTACTAAGAATCCTACCGAATGTGAAAGGGGTTTCAGTAAACAGGATGGATCTATAGCTGCCTTGTTACTGAGAGAATCTCAAGCCATTACTTATAATTTTAGATCAAAGACAGATTGTAAACTACACAGGATTAATGATCTATTAATCAGACTTAGACTAGAATTATTCTTTTAAAAGTCGTGTGTGTGTGTGTGTGTGTGTGTGAGAGAGAGAGAGCGAGGAAAGAATCTGAGCATAGCTATAGTAATTAATTTTTTCAATTGGATTTGTTAATTTATCTACAGTCTTCTTCTTCGGCTGTTCCCTTTCAGGGGTCGCCACAGCGAATCATCTGTCTCCATCTAACCCTATCCTCTGCATCCTCTTCTCTCACACCAACTAACTTCATGTCCTCTCTCACTGCATCCATAAATCTCTTCTTTGGTCTTACTCTAGACCTCCTGCCTGGCAGTTCCAACCTCAGCATCCTTCTACCGATATATTCACACTCTCTCCTCTGAACATGTCCAAACCACCTTAATCTGGCCTCTCTGACTTTATCTCCAAAACATCTAACATGGGTTGTCCCCCTGATGAACTCATTCTTGATCCTATCCATCCTTGTCACTCCCAAAGAGAACCTCAACATCTTCAGCTCTGCTACCTCTAGCTCTGCCTCCTGTCTTTTCTTCAGTGCCACTGTCTCTAAGCAGTCATGCTTATTTACGTTGTCCCCTAAATATACCACCCAGAAAATATCTATATTTACAATGTATAAATGTTTAGTTAAAATGGGGTGGGGACCCTCTTATGGATTAAGCTAATAAAGACAAGAAGCTAAAACCATTCTTCCCCTGCAGGCTGTCTGACAGTGCTATATGCTGTTATTGGGGACATGCCAATATCTCTGGGTCTGTGGTGTATGTACTGTGTATGTGTTAGCATTTTTCCAAGAGCATCCCAAACCCCATTAATCTGCCATTCAGGGACTTTTGTAAGCACTATCAACGGGTGATACACACACACACACACACAAACCCACACAGAGACAGCTTTGACCCTCTGTCAACAAGACATGAATGACAAAAATCAAAGCTGGTACTCGGGTCCTCTCTAATGGCTACTCGTACTTCACTTTCATTTCTGAAAGCTTTAATATGGGCTTTTTAAAATGCCTCTATAGTTTTCTTTGTAATTATTTTTTTTTGCTTTAAATGTGCTCTTAATGTCCACGCTCACATATCTTACACATGCAGGACCTTTTTTTGTCTGACTTTATTTGGATGGCCATTTTACCACAGACCATTAAAACACATTAAGGTTTTGAGTTTTCTTTCAAGGAAATGGATCCCACTCCAAGTTCACCTCTCTGATAATTCACTCGTTTTTAATGATTCTACAATTCATAAGCCTCAATCTCTCCACATTAAAATACTCGGTGTGTTTTAATCCGCTTCTTAACAAACATAACAGTAATGCTTGCCTATTTTTCGGCCCTGTTTTCAAGTAACAATAGAGTGGCCTTTCAATACACTCTTTGTGCTCATTTCAAGCCACCCTGGGAGACTGTTCAAGTATTAGTCTTTAATTAGAACCTCCGCTACGTAGCCAGGGTTGGTGGGATGAGCCAGTCATAAATAGAGGCTTAAATCCAAACCCAAATCCTACTATAAAGTGTAGCCACTGTATATCATGTTTGGTCACACTGCCATTACTGAGTATTTTATTTTTTGCATGCTCCACTTAAAAGGAATGGCTCATCTGTGTACAGTAGTTGCTTTTTTTTCTATTGGTTACATAATGCTCTGCATAATGTTTTAGTTTCCACTTCCAAGGAGGTTTTCACTTCAGTGTGTGTGAGTTTTTATTCAGTAATGTAGGTCTACTGTAGATTATAAATTCTAGATGTGGAGGAAAGACCGAGAGAGATAAAGAGAGAGAGCTTGCGAATTTAAGCAGTAGAAGGCAGGAAATCAGGCTCCCAGAGCCTGGGAAAAATTCTCTGCTAAACAGACACAGAGTGATGTGATGACATACAGTACTAACATGTGTCGGAGATCCTCTGGGGTATTAATCCCATGAGCTTCAATAATGATTACTGGCGAAAATTTTACCAAGATTTTATGTGTGTGCATGCATTTGTGTGTTACAAAGACCTCTGGGAATATTAGAGGAGTGTTTAAAGATGTTCCATTTACAGATCCTTGAAGGACAAGTAAAATAGGGTATCATGCAATATTGTTCTGAAATCTTGTAATCCAGTTTGACCTAGTAAGCCTAATAACTAGTCTGCCAACCCTGCTATTATGGGAAACCATCAAGGTTTCATCAAAGTACAGTGCTCCTGTGAACTATTTTAATGACTCAAATGTGTGGACTGGCATGACTTTACAGTGGATGTGGCAATATCCCATAGCCAAATCCCTGTAATGTCTAAGCGGTGTTCGTGAATGATTGTGTGTACAGTACCCACAGACATATGTCTCTTTCGCAAGTTGGCGCAAAAGTTATTTAAGATTAAGATTCAATTATTTGTCACATGTACCTTACAGTACTGTAAAAAAACAAATTTTCCGCATATTTAGAGCTGCACGATTAATATGGTTTATGTCGATGTTGATAAATGAAAATCTATTTTATCAATGCCACAGGGCATCTCTTCGCATAAACCATTTAGGAATCTAGGGCAGTGGTTCTCAAAGTGTGGGGCGCGCCCCACTAGTGGGGAATACAGACATGACAGGTGGGGCGCAATGAACGGGAGGAAAAACAGGAAAGTACCTATTCTAATTCATGCTTTTCTTTATTGATAATGAAGAGCGTACGCTCAAAACTAAACAATCACACACAAATAAATGGATCATTAATACAAGTAAATTTAAAATAACATCAGTTGTGGGCCAGGAGAAAAAGTGGAACCATAGTGGAACAATAACGGTTTAACGTCGGACAAACTTGATCAGCGCTGCTCGAATCACAAACCTGCGCAACCCACTGGGCAGCGCTGCGCGACTCTGACAGAAATAATCCGCGCCGACCATCAAAGTACATTTTACCCCGCTGGGATGCGCATGTACAAAACAGGCATGGCAAGGCGGAAACAATATTAAACAGTCCTGACATTTTAAATAAATAGTTTTTAAATAAAACACAGTGAGTCGCGCAGGTTTGTGATTCGAGCTGCGCTGCTATTTGGTATTTGCGCAGATATTTGGTTCAATCGGGTGCCGCGGTTTCGTCCCACCTTTGATGTGTTTGGCTTCACATACACTTCGACAATGGAAGAAGACGATGCAGCAGCAGTGAGTTTGCTTACATGTGACGAAACCAACAACGAGGAGATTGTAAAGAAAAAAGGTGCATCGTCTGTGTTGTGGAATTGGTTT
This sequence comes from Channallabes apus, assembly GCA_030522415.1. Taxonomy (NCBI): domain Eukaryota; kingdom Metazoa; phylum Chordata; class Actinopteri; order Siluriformes; family Clariidae; genus Channallabes; species Channallabes apus. Next base: position 38,501,054 of record CM060107.1, on the reverse strand, counting down.
GGGTATAAGAAAAGTGATACGAATGAGATGAACGTGATTTGGAAGGTACACAAGTGCACTGTTTTAACAAGTGGTGGAAACACGTCAAACCTTTTCTATCATCTGAAATCCAAGCTTCCAAACGAATATGGCCAAAGTAAAAAAAAATGCGGCAAAGCTCAGCAATTCACAGTTTAAATAAAATAACATTAAAAAAATTAAATTATGTAAAACAATTTCTTTGTGTTTTCATTTTTATTTATGCATTTTCAGATACAAATTGCTATATTGTGATATATATCGTTATTGAGTTAGAAAATAGCTTCTACCGTGATAGAAGATTTTGGTTATATCGCCCACCCCTAATGAAGCCTATCTTGAGCTTGGATTCATGGTGGGGATGGTGGGGGCAGAAGAGAGGCCCGTGTGTGTTTTGTGTCTTAAACTGCTGGCAGCAGACCGCATGAGACCCAACAAATTAGGAAGACACTTAGAGACAACACACTCCAGTCACGTTAATAATCCACTGGACGTCTTTGAAAGAAAGCTGGCAGAATACAGACAGCAGGAGAATCGCATGGTAACATCTGAATCAGTGGACAGCAAAGCACAAATGGCTTCATTCAAAGTTGCATACAGAATTGGCCAGTGCAAAAAAAACTACAAACGATTGCTGAGCAGCTAATAAACATGGGGTCAATTAGGCAAAGATAAGTGACAACGTAAGCCTTGTAACAATTGCACGTGTATTTTATCTTTTTTTAACTTGGTGGTGTTTGATCGTATTGGTTTAGGAATTGATATTTCAATAAACATTAAACTTAGCCGATTTCGTTATAATTTTGTTGACAAGTGGGGCTTGAAAATTCGCTCACCCCCTTAAGTGGGGAATGACAGAAAAAGTTTGAGAACCACTGATCTAGGGTGAGTGCACAGGATCAGCCAGGATACAGCACAGATAGGGTTAAGGGCCAATCTCAAAGGCTCAACAGTAGCAGCTTGGTGTTGCTGGAGCTAGAATCCCTGGCCTTCCGATTAGTAATCCAGAGCCTTAACCATTTGAGACATTACTGTTCACTTTGGCCACCACTGCGTTATCTGTTGATTTTCAAGGATCAGGTATTCCACTGGCTGAATCTTCAGGGAATGCCTGCAGCAGCCTCCTAGTCCCCTTGGCCAGGATCGTCATTCATGGAATCATGGTCTTTTTTACAATGCTTGATCGATTCAAATGTTTTATTCTGGCTAAGAATAACCGCTTGAAGTCTCTTGAAATCTTAAAATTTCAGTAGCATTTATGCCTTCTTGAAAGTCCTCATATGTTTATCTGGAAATTAAGACTGCGTGTGACTTCCTCCAAAGATGTAAAAAACAAAACAAAAAAAAACATGGTATGTAAAAAGGAAGGCACTGATTAGATCTTAGCAAACAACACACAGTGTTTCACACTCATCTTAAAGTGTATTCAAATAATTCTACATACAATACTCCATAATGACAAAGTAAATCAGGTGTTAAGAGTTTTTTGTTGATCTATTAAAAAAAACTGTAAAGACTGAAATATCACATTTACATACTGTAAGTATTCAGACCCTTTGTAATGACACTTGCAGTTGAGCTTTGGTGCATTCTATTCCTGTCAATGATCCTTGAGATGCTGCTACAAATTGACTGAAAACATCCATGGACCATTCTGGAATATTAAAAAAACACCCAAAAACATGATGGCCTCCATCATTCTCAAATGAAAGAGATCTGATCTGATTTCCTGACTTACCTGATTTGGCCTCTCAATCTGGTGTGTCTTGGTCAAACAGGTAACCAAAAGACAAGAATTGACACTGCAAATATCTAACCCTGATATCCCACGAGGTGATGAGAGAGACTTGCAGAAGGACAGCCAGCAGCACTCTACCAATCAGGCCTTTATGGTACAGTGGCCAGACAGAAGCCATTCCTCACTAAATGGCACGTTACAGCTGGCTGGGAATCTTGAATATCTTCAGGTGTCCTAATAGCATAATAAAGCCTAAATAGCCTAAAATAAATTTTAAGATAAGTGTGATCATAAAGTGCTGAAAACTTAATTTCCAAGTTAAAAAACCTTTCAGTGATGAGCAAGTGAAAGGCAGGGCTAGTAAATATGATATGGCTGGTACTACATTATGGCTGAAACCCTTTGAATGTTCTTTTCTCTATAAAGGGAGGCAAATAGATCAGTTCGGGAGAAATCACTAAAGTTCTGGGCTAGAAATGGCATGTTCTTGAGTAGCTTGCAGAGTGGCAGCCTCTAACGGACTGCGTTCGCTGCCCAGACACTTCCTCTTTTCAGAAGTCGCCACTACTGACTCCTACTATCCCTTAAATTCTGGCATGCTGTTACTGGATTGTGATGGCCACCTTGCCTCTTTCACTTTCATATCTAGCCAGTCACCACTACCACTGAATTGTAATCAGGCTTCTAACGCTGTCATGCTCCATTTCATTCCCATCTCATAAACCTGTCATGGGTTTGTTCTTAATGTCTTCAGACAAGGACAGGTTGCTGTTGTACTTTTGATTCAGCCTTCAGGCCCACTGTAACAGGTTTGACGCATGGGCGGCACCACAGACACGAGGCAAGGTCTTACATAAAAGGGTAATTTTATTAAGGATAATGGTGAGGAGGGTTTAAGGATGGAGGAAGGGAAAAAAAAGAGAAAGGAAGTTGTGAGGGTGTGCATGTTTGGGTCTGGAGGCAGTGCCCTGCAGGCACAAGGCTGGCAGAGTGGGCAGTGGCTCCTGCATGCTTCCTAAACAACTCCTCTTGCTGTCTTATCCAACTGGCTCCTCCCTCCCAGTCCTCAAGCGGGAGTTTCTCATAACGTCCAGCGCCTGGGGCCTTAACATGGAGGACAGCAGCCTTTTTTTTTTTCCTCTTTGGCAGCCGGATCCCGAAGGCTGGCAACGGGGGCTTCCGCAGTCTTTTCACAGCTGTCCTCAGCGCGGAGATCAAACTGCTGCACTCAGTTCTATGCCCTTAGAAGTCCTTGGGGTGCGTTAAATCACCCCGTTGGCATGTCACTCTCCAGTGCTTTAAGCGTCCGCCATGTTTTTTAACTTAAACTCTGCAGACCTGCATGTCCTCGAGCTACACTCCCTTCCTTGTTTTTTTAACGCGGCAGAAAAGAGATCCATTAATGTTGATTTTCTTTTCCCCCAGCCATGCCCACCAACAACAGAGGCACACACCCATCATTTACCACCCATCACTGGCACATGCCATGACACTCACCTCGGCGACTTTGATTTCAGTTCCTTTATCTTTTGCCCACCTTTTCAGCCTACTACTGCGACAGCACTCCAGCTTTGTTCCATGATGCCTGCTAGACACTGCTCCACTCCAATTCTTAAATCATTTTATCCAATTTCCTTTTATCTTTCTCTCCTGCACCTTTAAAAATCAAATAAAACTACCCTTCACAGTGTAAGATCTTACCTCATGTTTATGTGTCTGTGTGGCACGTTCTGCTAGATGTTGGACTGTGGGCATAGTGTTGAGGCATAAACGCAGAGGGGATGCAGTGTAAAACAAAGTCTTTAATAAACAAAACCAAACAAGCATGAACAAAACATGAACTAAGGAAGTTGGCTTGACTTGGAGCATACTATAAAAGAGAACTCAAAGCACAAACATACACAGACTCGGGATTACACATTCTAATACAGTACAGACATGGGTTACAAACTGAACGAGACAAGACACACTAAACAGACTAGAGGACTAAACACAAGGGACTACACATGCAAAGGATAAACAAACAAGACAGGCTTGGCTAGGTCGACTAGCTGTTCTGCACATTAGCTGCTAAACTAGCTAGTAACTAATCAGACTAATGGCTAAACAGGCCAGTAGCCTGAGACCCAAGGGATGAACAGACAAGGTACACAACAGACTAGGTATGAAACAGACTAAGAACTCTGGAGGTTAGTTGCTAAACGGGTTAGTACCTAAACAGACTACGAGCTAAGCAGACAAGGAGACTAGACAGACTAAGATCTAAACATGTTAGTAGCACCCTCATTAGTATTTATACAGACTAATAACTAAACATGCAATGGGGGTTACTTACACATGAGGGTAAACACAAAAGGCTAATTCTCCAAGAGGTTAATCCTGCTAGGAGACACAAAGACAAGGACATCTTAATATAAACAAACTTAACTTAAAGAGCTCCAAAAAACCAAAATGCCAACTATAATTAAACCAAACTAAAACCAGAAGAAAAAACCCACTTAACAGAAATTAACGCTCAACCCAGTTTCCCAGAACTAACAGCTATTTATAGGAATGCTAATAAGCTTCCTCAGTTCAGGTGAGCATCTGCATCACCTGACCGGAGGAGCCTTCTGGGAAACTGAGTCTATGAACCAAAACTACAAAACTAGCACTCTAAACACTGCCCTCTAGTGGGCAACCCTCACACTGTGGTGCTCCACAAGCATGCTTCCATTGAAATTAATTAGAATTTAGTGGCCCTGGGTTAAGAACCTTTCAACAAATTTTGGAAGGATATTTTTTTAATTATCTTCAACTATTTTGAACTTTTTGGAAGAAATAAGCTCTGAAAGAAATCACTTGAACACTGAAGTTGAATGTTAAAATCAACTGTATAAACTACACAGTAGCTATGTTTAATAGTGAAAGTAAGAGCATTTCCAGAGACTTATCAGTAAATCAGTGCTGGACATTACAACATTCTTCCAGAAGTCTTGTGGTTTGTTCAGATGCAGTTTTTGCGAACCTCAGTCACACTTCTGTGTTCGTTTTAAGACAGAACAGGCCTTCTGCTGGCAATCCTTCCAAACAAATCATACTTGTTCAGTCTTCTTCTAATTGTTCTAATTGTGCTGTTATGGACTTTAACATTTAATATGCACAGTGGGGCCTGTAGGGGCTGAGATAGCTCATGTGTTTTTGTTTGTATTTCTTTGGGCATTGCATGGTCTGTCCTTGGGGTGAAAGAGGTTGTGGACAGTACTGTAAATATAGTAAGTTTCTTGTTCTATTAATTATCAGCTAGATAACAGTATAGAATATCTGTCACGTTAACTACTGGGGTCTTGGGTTAAATTCAATTGAATTGGGTCTTGGGTTAAATAGCATTGAATAGAAAGCTAGTGAGCTAGATTATACAACCACTTGCTCCATGGTTAGAGGTTAGAGATGATTTTGGTTAAAGCCTTGTTTTAAAAGATAGTTATCTTTGTAGTTTGGCTTTGCGTTAACTGAACAACCAAAAGTTTCAGAGACAATCTGGAATGACGTAGAAGTCACCTTTAGGAATATTAAGGTGACAAAGGGTTATTTCAGATGACATAATATTATCAGATTTGTTTTCTTGCTGAAAGTGCTTCCGTGACTGATTTTGAATATGGGTATTGGCAGGTAGCTGCTCTCCTCAGTACTGTGGACAGAACCGACCTACTTTCACTGTTGCTGTGACTGACAGTTAACGTAATTTAGCAATTAACACCTGTGATATGGAGTGGTACATATAGGTAAATAGTTAAAGTACATATAGTTAAATGTTCTAGTGATGTCACCATCTATTAACACCACTTGTGGCTTGCCACTTATCCAAACAGAATACTAGATCAGCACTAATTATTTTAAAAGTAATATTATTTCACTGGTGCTTTTTTCCCCAAATGTTCACACTGCATCAAAACGTACCATTACATTAAAATAAGACCAGTGTTCTGTCCCATAATATTTTGTAAGGTTGTGTATTTTATGCCTTGGTTTTATCAGACCTTAAGACAATGTGTCAGATTTTTATGCTTCAGACAAGGACTGAATTACACTAAAGGTGGAAAAAAAACCAAGATTTGACCTAATTTATATTGTAAAAAAGAAAATTCAAGACAGTTTATCACTCAAGTTTCATGATTCTGTTGTAGAGAATAGAAGGAGACATGGATTTTCATGAAAAAAATTACATAACACTGGCGCAGTGGTAAAGTGCTCGCCCTATCATCCGGAGATCGCTGGTTCGAACTCCTGTGTTTGCTGTGTTGCTGTGTTGCCGTGTTTTCTCATAGCCGGAGGCATAGAGAGAGCTGATTGCCCGAGCTCTTTCTAGGGGGAGGGATGAGAGGTACTTGCGCTCCCACATTAATCACGGCTCTACAGCCAATTAGGGGCGTCTGTGAGCTCGCGCACGCTGAAGGAGTGGCTAGCGCTTTCCTCCGAGTGGGTTATTCTGCCCCTAATGGTGCGTGGGCAAGCAGTCTGAAAAGATGCGGTCGGCTGATGTCACGCGGTTCGGAGGAAACACGTGATAGTCTTCGCCCTCCCGACTGAGTGGTAGTGGTAGCCTTAATGTGGGAGTCCCCTAGCGACGGGGAGGAATTGTTACATAACATACAACATAGGTCAAGACCCCAACACCATGCTGCTTTAAAAAAAAAAAAAAAAAAAAACTTGGTGACTTTTGAGGGTTTTTTTGTTTGTTTGTTAGCTTTTTACCTTTTTGCTCTAGTGATGGACAGGATGACAGATGAAGTTAGACAGGAGTCTCCATGGACTATGATGTTTGCAGATGACATTGTGCTTTGTAGCGAGAGCAGGGAACAGGTGGAAGTACGCTCTGGAAAGCAGAGGAAAGAGGGGGGGTAAAATATGTAATTTTTAAGAACAATTTTATTAACCAAATATAAGCTTAATTAAATCAACTTGGGGCGGCACGGTGGTGTAGTGGTTAGCACTGTCGCCTTGCACCTCCAGAGACCTGGTACAATTCCCGTCTCTGTGTGAATGGAGTTTGAATGTTCTCCCCGTGATTGGTGGGTTTCCTCTGGGTAAAACCCAAAGTAGTAGGTTAGGCTAATTGGTGTTCACAAATTGCCTATAGTGTGTGAATGAGTGTGTGTACTGTATTTTTGTGTGCCCTGCGATGGATTGACCCCCTATCCAGGGTGTACCCCGCCTCATGCCCTAAGTCTCTTGGGATAGGCTCCAGGTCCCCCGCGACCCTAAATACAGGATTAAGCGGTAAGACGATGAGTGGGTGAGTGAGTAAATCAACTTCAAAGCCATCAAAACAAAACATGCATTTTAAACATGCAATTGTCATTTAATCCTTTCTATGGCTTTCATTTGGGGAGGATTAAAAGAGTAGAAAAAAATCTACGTAAACAATAGTAATTAAATAATTTAAATACATCAATGCATCAATTTAATATTTTTGTATGACTATGCACCAGTCTCTCTCTCTCACTTTCTTTCTCTCACACACACACTTGCACGCACAAAAATAATCTAATTACTATTATAGCGTTTTAAAAATCTATTTTTCACCCAAGCATGTAGGTGAAGCCACAAAGTTTCTTCTTTAAATTATGAATGAAATTACACAAATTGGGTAAAGAACTCGTTTTTTTATTATCCTTAAAACTGTCAGTCATTTTGAAAACTCCCGTATTAACCTGACTGCTTTGTTTTCATCGTGTCTTTGCTGAGAGGATTTGTGCGCATGTATCATACCTTCAGTTCTCTTCTTTTTTAAAATATGTCAAAAGCTGTGCTTGAACTGTTCCCCTGGCTATTGCGTGTGAACAGCACAAAAAATTACGCAAACTTGCGTGAGCTTGTGAGCAGCGCCTTACAATATTAAATTCTGATTGGCTAATCGCTGTTATTTACAGTTCATAGATGATCATACATAGAAAGTTTTAATATTTAATTTATCACAAATATTACATAACACACAGCATTATAAATCCAAAAGGGATTGTAAGGGGGATGCTAAGTTTACAGAGGGCATCCACCCACATCCCCCCACAAATCAAGCCCTGATTGTACACAAATGAAAATAATTGTATCTGGTGCACTGCAGTGACTAATTGTTATATAAAACACATGAGCTACTACAGTCTAAAGCGTTATACAGTAGATGATGATGAGACATGAGTTACTCCCGCGATTTGTTCGCATCTACGAACAATATGACATTCATGTCTGCGGAAATTCGTTGTAGATGCGGACATATTATTCCACTAGTTTTGACGCGTATCTTTAATTGAGGTTCGTTACTTACGACACGAAGTCCATTGAGTTCTTTGTCTCTCGTATTTTATTTTCCAGCATCAAAGAATCAACACTTCATACAGTCGTCTTGAGTAAATCCACTGTAGTTACAACACCAGTTGCTGTATCAATATGGTTCAGGATTACCTTACGGTTATAACAACACATTTGTTTTATCTAGCTGATTACGGTTAGCTTACGCTCAAAAGCTTGTGTTCTCCGAAACTTCCGCATCCAAACTGAGCTATTTTACCATGCAAGTCATACAGATTCGTATAACAGTGGAGTGACATCACAGACCAACCTATGATTGTCAAAATGGATGCTTAACTAACAAACATAACAGTGAATGCTTAAATGACAAATAGAATGCTTAGTGCTTAGCTAATGAATAGAATAAGATAAAATAAAATAAAATAAACACAACAACAAATTCATAACAAAAACGATATGGCTCTTACATTCATACCTTCAATGTTCCTAAGTCGGAGATTTACTGTATACTGAGACTACAGTATATTAAAATTTGCACTTCTATTTATGCTTTCTGTACATTGTTACAGTGATTATTTTGAGCACTTTTTAAATATGCCAAAAATAAAACTAAGTTTAAATAAGTGTGCTTTGAAAATATTAGAAAATATTTTATTTTAAATATATTTTCCTATAATGAACAATTTTTTTGTTCGTATATTTGCAGAGGACTATAGAGGATTTTAATATATTTGTAATACACTTAATTGTATTTTTTTTTAAACTAGGGCAAGCCTTATTCACTGATCAAGTTAACTATTAACTGATTCACAATAATTATACTGCGAACTGTATTTTGTTCAATATCAGTGCCTATTCATCTAATCTCAGTAAATTAGACATGCAAGTGTTGGAATATACATATTGCAAATGAGAGTTCTACTTTAAGAAAAATTTCAGTGTTCTTTCACTTTTAGAGAGGAGGATTGTTCTGCGTAATTACACTTTAGAAGTGAAATTGCATAATCAGGAAATGTCTGCTGTACATGCTTGGTTTTGGGGCCAAATAAAAATTTATATTTATTTGCAGCCATATTCATCTGTTTTAAATTTCTTTTTTCTATCTTACTTTGGACTTTCAGTTAGCATGTCTTAATTTTAATGTTTTCTGGGCAATGTGTTATTTTAAATACAGTCGCTTGCAAAAGTATTCGGCCCCCTTGAACTTTTCCACATTTTGTCACATTACAGCCACAAACATGAGTCAATTTAATTGGAATTCCATGTGAAAGACCAATACAAAGTGGTGTACACTTGAGAAGTGGAACGAAAATCATACATGATTCCAAAATTTTATGACTGAATGTGAATAAATGACTGAAAAGTGGGGTGTGCGTAATTATTCAGCCCCCTTTGGTCTGAGTGCAGTCAGAGTGCTAATGACTAAACAGAGTGCACCTGTGTGTAATCTAATGTCAGAGAATATTGGGAGCAACAACACCATGAAGTCCAAAGAACACACCAGACAGATCAGAGATAAAGTTATTGAGAAATTTAAAGCAGGCTTAGGCTGCAAAAAGATTTCCAAAGCCTTGAACATCCCACAGAGCACTGTTCAAGCGATCATTCAGAAATGGAAGGAGTATGGTACAACTGTAAACCTACCAAGGCAAGGCCGTCCACCTAAACTCACAGGCCGAACAAGGAGAGCGCTGATCAGAAATGCAGCCAAGAGGCCCATGGTGACTCTGGACGAGCTGCAGAGATCTACAGCTCAGGTGGGGGAATCTGTCCATAGGACAATTATTAGTCGTGCACTGCACAAAGGTGGCCTTTATGGAAGAGTTGTAAGAAGAAAGCCATTGTTAACAGAAAACCATAAGAAGTCCCATTTGCAGTTTGCCATAAGCCATGTGGGGGACACAGCAAACATGTAGAAGAAGGTGCTCTGGTCAGATGAGACCAAAATGGAACTTTTTGGACAAAATGCAAAACGCTATGTGTGGCGGGAAAATTAACACTGCACATCACTCTGAACACGCCATCCCCACTGTCAAATATGGTGGTGGCAGCATCATGCTCTGGGGGTGCTTCTCTTCAGCAGGGACAGGGAAGCTGGTCAGAGTTGATGGGAAGATGGATGGAGCCAAATACAGAGCAATCTTGGAAGAAAACCTCTTGGAGTCTGCAAAAGACTTGAGACTGGGGCGGAGGTTCACCTTCCAGCAGGACAACGACCCTAAACGTAAAGCCAGGGCAACAATGGAATGGTTTAAAACAAAACATAACCATGTGTTAGAATGGCCCAGTCAAAGTCCAGATCTAAATCCAATCGAGAATCTGTGGCAAGATCTGAAAACTGCTGTTCACAAACGCTGTCCATCTAATCTGACTAAGCTGGAGCTGTTTTGCAAAGAAGAATGGGCAACGATTTCAGTCTCTAGATGTGCAAAGCTGGTAGAGACATACCCTAAACGACTGGCAGCTGTAATTGCAGCAAAAGGTGGTTCTACAAAGTATTGACTCAGGGGACTGAATAATTACGCACATCCCACTTTTCAGTTATTTATTTGTTAAAAAAAAAAATGTGGAATCATGTATGATTTTCGTTCCACTTCTCACGTGTACACCACTTTGTATTGGTCTTTCACGTGGAATTCCAATAAAATTGATTCATGTTTGTGCCTGTAATGTGACAAAATGTGGAAAAGTTCAAGGGGAACGAATACTTTTGCAAGCCACTGTACATGTATCGAAGTGAGGGGGTGTATAGATGAGAATGTTAGCGCAATGGTAGGAGAAAATGAAACAGTGTTCATCTTTGTCTACAGTGATCAGTTACTGTGGTGACAGTACGTAGGTTGATTAGAGGGAGTAAACATGTTTATTATATGTATTAAATGTATATTATGCCTTTTCCAACATATATCTTTGATTAAGATTTGCTTAAAGGAATATCAAAATCTAAACTAACTTCAGACTGCATCTCTCTACAGTACACTGGTTGTTTTAGTCTTGAGAGATATCCTGTTTATTTACATCAGAGGAGAAGTAGACAGAGAAGAAGAGGATGTACAACATACTACTGTACACTACCGATTTCTCCAAGAGGAAAAATTTGTGGTGTCTGCTAATTGTTAAAACATTGTGTCAAAGGAAAAAGTGGAACACGTGACTACTCATAACGAAATGTCTCCAGGCCTTATATGCAAATTTAAAATAAATTGTTATACTCTATTTCATAGTTTTTACTTAATAATGACAAAGCTTGTCAGACGGGGGCACAGACAAGATAAGATTTTACCACTGCTGCATTTTAACTGCTTGTCTAATTCACAATTCATGCAATGAGTACAGAAATAATCTTCAGAGTAACCAAGTTAACCCTAGTACACTCTAGATGGGTCACCAAGCCATTCTAGGGCACAATACATGTTCTTGTTTTGAGGCAAGCCAGTGAAGACAAACTACTGGTTAACGTTTTTGGGATGTAGGGGGAGCACAGACAGTAACCATGAGCTCAGGACTAAACCTGAGTCTGTGAATTCAATATGATTGTACAAAGACTAACTGGACCACACCTATCCTGGGTAGCCTTACATGTCAAACACCTTTAAAAAAAAAAAACTCATACATTGTTAAAAACAGAGCTGGGTTGGATCACACAGCAACTCGAAACTACAGTACAACCTATACCCATCCCTATTTTCAGTGAACTCAGCTCACTGAATAATGAAGGTGGAGAAGAACTGGGAAAAAAGGAGCTCAGGAGGACATGAGGCAGCTTAGACAAGTAATTTGATCTTTAATTAGTTCTAATTCCCCTGTGTTTAACACCCAGTAAATTGCAGTTGCATTGTTGTCATTTTCCTCCAGCTTATAACTGTTGATAGTGTGAGGGTCAGAATTTCCTCCTAAGCCTCTTAGCTGTATGAAAAGACGCCTTTAAAGCCGACGAGAGAGGAGAATGATCTGCTGCGGCCTCATTCTCATGCTCTCATTCTGCCTTTTCTTGCTCATTCCTTCAAGTCTTCGGTAACGACTCTGCAGCATATAACAATAGCCTTTTCCAGGACAGTTCATAGGGCTAATTAAGGCCTCTTGTCTCCCCAGCCACATTCAGGGTGAAAGAATTCAATCCTCTTGCCTTGCCCACTTCCTGGTAGCCCGGAGATGGAAAAGGATGTGAAAGTGAAGAATGCAAATGAAAGAGTTGAGCCCAGTCCAAGGAAATAGAATAGGGATCAATAGCATTAGGCAGTTCCAGAGAAGAACACACATGAGCCTCAGAGACCGACTGAGCTGGACACTGACAGATCAATGGTGCAGTTGTTCCTGTACAAATTAAAAGAGCAGGTTTTTCTCAGAATATAGAACATACACACAACCTTATCTTCAGCATAAAACTCAGCACAAGACATGCATTATTAACCACAGATAAAACTGTTTATAGCCAGTGTTGAACGCAGTGTGCTGTTGCTTATGATTGTCCATTTATCAGTCAGTGAAACAAGGAAATACTATGCCACTGTACTGTAACTCTACTCCAAGGTAACTAATAGCTACTTAACTAGTATAGAAATAACTAATATATATATATATATATATATATATATATATATATATATATATATATTATTGTATATATATATATATATATATATATATATATATATATTTCTAGTCACTTTACAACTAGTCAGTTGTATTAGACAGGTAAAAAGTTTCAAAGTTCAAGAGATAGTAAGAGGGACAGTTTTACTCAGCCCGTCTGAGAGGTTTCATAGCTTACGATAGAGAATGCTTGTCCGTTGAGGGGATTCATCACACTCAAACTTGCTTGCTGTTAGAAAAAGTTGAATAACTGCAAAAAAGTTCCTTCTTTTCACTACAAACCAAAACCACGATTTGCAAGCATTTTGGTTAAATTTGATCTTAAACCTGCAAAACACATGAAGGGTTTTCATGCAAAATGCAATAAATGCAATTTTTTCAGACTTTTACTCATACCGGCTCAATAATTTCAGAGACACACAAGGTTGTTTACAGCAAAAAAAATTATGTGAAAATAGCCATATATTATTTGGGAACTACGCATTAGATGTATGTGACACAATCACAAAAGGCAAACACATCACTTTTTTGTGTCATGTGATTAGTGAAGCAATATTGCCAGCTGATTAAAGTAAATGCAGACTTTAGTAGAATGTTGAAGCCAAGGAAAAGGATGTTTAGTTAGTTACTGTCATTGCAGTTACCATAGCATTTATGGGTTACTAAAATGAGCTGCTTTCTTAAAACTACAGAAGAGAAGCATAAACTGCATCCATTTAATTTGATGCTGCTTAAGTTGAGAAAGCACAAAAGTGTAAGTAGTAAACTGTAGCTCCCTGGTACATTCTGCATGCCTCATCTTAGACAGGAGGGATATACACATACCTCCTCATCAGCAACTGCTATAGCTGTGTTTTTGTTCTAGTCAGTAAGGTGTCTGTCTGTCTCTCTCTTTTTCTTGCAATCTTACCATCCAATTTTTCATAGGCAAATGTTAGAATTTATTGCCTTTCCCCTTTTTAGAGTGAGCAGTTATGAATAATATTTTTTTTTCAACTCTCTGCATCAGAGGAGATACATTTTAAATAAGTAAACAGTATTGATTTTGCTGAGGCAGTTTCATATTATTCGGGATGCACTAAATTCTCCAGCTATGAATCAGAAACTGGTTTGCAAATTGCTAGTGTTTTTTGTTTGTTTGTTTGTTTGTTTGTTTCCCAACCACCATTTTGGCAAACAATTGAATCTTAAATTTTTTTTTTACTGTGTCAGTCATTTGAAGGTGAAATGAGTGTTAGGTAAGAGTGCATCAATATCCATCATTTGTGGTTACTGAGCAAGTGCAAATGATTGGCACAGGCATAATACAGTGCATGGGTTGTCTTGCAATGTAATGTCTTCCATTAGAACAATTGGAGCAGTGCAGCATCCTGCTCTAATAGGATTGTAGCCGTAGATCATCTCCCATCTTTGCTGACAGCGGCAGGATTTAATCTGTCGATTGTCATGTTACAGCGCTCTGGACGTGGGTCCTCATTTTCTAAAGGTGTGTATACACTGATGCATTTTTATTTCAGTTTCTCTTGTGAAACATGAAACACAAAATATTAAACGGTGGTGCTGTGTGTGTGTATGTGTGTGTGTGTGTGTGTGTGTGTGTGTGTGTGTGTGTACAATTGTTTTTTATTAAGCTTTATTGCCTACATGTGTGAATATAACCTACATCCCTCAGTCTGTCTCTTTATTATGAGGTATGCTAAAAGGTCAAAGAAAATGGTTAGGTTGGGATGAGTGCACCCAAGCCAGGCCAACTTAATACCCATTTACACCCCTGGCACAGCTGCTTCTTCTCAATTTACAGGCACCCTTCGAAAACAAAATGAGCAAAAGTGGCTGTCTAAAACCAAGATTACATTTTTGTCTGGCGTGTTTGTCATGTCAAAATTATTGATGGAATGCAAAGATCAGCTATAACATTAAAACTCAAAACATTAAGCCCACTGTTAATACCTCTGGAGTTATTTGGTATCTGGTAACAGGACATTAGTAGGAGACCCTTTTTAGAGGTTTACTGTACGTTGCAAGAAAGGGCCTCCATGGATCACACGTTTGTCCAGAACATCCCACAGTTGCTCAATTGCACTGAGTGTTCTGATAACTTTCTATCAGCATTAACATTTTGCAACAGAAAGGCTACATTAGCCTTTCTGTGCTAAAGCACAATTAGAGCTATAATATGTCAGTTGCCATCCATTAATCATGTATTTTGCTCTTCAAGGTGGCTTTTTCTGACACTCGTATGAGTTACACCCTTACTAATAGAGGCTTGTGTGCATGAATTTTTTTTCCATTAGTTATATACTGTTGAGTGGGAGTGATGATGTGTGTATTTCCTTTAAGAAACAGGCTTGAAATAGAATATGATTACTACTATCTATTTGCAAATTCCTGACTACAGTTAATAGCAACTTGTATATATTGTTCATCCATTGTAAATTTATAAGCATAGTTACTAGCAATGTGTATATTATGCTCACATAATATCCTTCTGTAATAGTTACCCATAGCTTCTCCCTGCACATATCCCTTTTAAGTGTACTTAGAACCTACAGTATACCTATATCCTGCACTTTCTGCTAATTGCACTTCTGGTTAGACCTAAACTGCATTTCGTTGCCTTGTACTTGTACATGTGTAATGACAATAAAGTTGAATCTAATCTAATTATGGTACAGGAATGTCAAGGACTGTCAAGGAATGTCAGATCATTCAGTGTCATTGCACCTAAACTCTGGAACACTCTACCACTCTCTCCGTTCTATTAACAACGTCTCAGCATTTAAATCTTTACTCAAAACTCACTTGTTTTCCGAATGTTACACCTGAATCCATCTGTCCTCTGCATTTTTCGTTGTTGACCTAATTGTCTTCTACTTTAGTACTTAAATATCTGTTTGTTTTATTCTTTTTTTGTTTGTTTTTGGAAAGGCGCTATATAAATAAAAATTATTATTATTATTATTGTCCTATTGTCACTATATTAAGGTCCACATTTCTGGATTTGCTGCTAGCTAGATATGAAAAATGTCTAAAATGACTCACTTTACTTTGGAAGAGAATGAGAGGGTATTTTGATACATCCAATCAAACAGATTGTGAGGCATATGTACTTTTCCCCTGAAACACCTGATTCTATTTATCTTTTACATACAGTTTGGGTATTTTTTTTTTTTACCCAGTTTGATATTTCAGACCAGTAGAAATATCCTAAAATGTATCACTGTTCTTTTATTCATGGCTCAGATTTCACCTGATTCCAAATTTTACCTGTTCATTCAGAAATAAATAAATAAATAAATAAATATAATTATAGTGATGTGTTTCAGGGGAGTCCTGAGTAAATGTATAGATTGGCTTGTTTGTGAGTTTGTCTTTAGGAGGGAAGAGGTCAAGGGAGTTCCGGGGGGGACCTTGACCCCATCTCTAGAACTAGGATTCCCACACTTCTTAATTACTGATCAATTTCCACATAACCAGCATAGTTTAGTTTAGTTTTTTTTTTTTCTGTGTGTGTGTGTGTGTGTGTGTGTGTGTGTGTGTGTGTGTGTGTGTGTGTGTGTGTGCGTGTTATTAAGTGTTATTACTCAGTGGAGACAATATTCCAGAAACAGACTTGAAAAGTGCTAGAGGTTGTTGTTTGAAGAGAAAATGACTTTAAGACAAAACGTGTTATTTGTACAGAGAGGAAGTGAAAGATTATTAACAATAAATATAGGAGGAGTGTTGTGCAGATATGTGTATCTGTGCTCATGCATGTTTTGAAATGGTTAGGTTTGCATATGAAGCAGTTGCCCTCTGTTGGAACTCTGCACCTTGTTGCAAACAGCAGCTCCAGGCAGGGGATTAAAGGCTGTCCCATCTGTCCGGCAACAGCTCCACTTTAAACTGCTACACATCACACGGCATTCAACCAGCCCACTAGGGCCCAATCTTCATCACAGTAACACCCGCTGTAACCTTTATACTGACTTCAAAAAGTACAAGAAACACACCTACTATGAGAATTTAGGGGGTGTTTACTGCATGCTATGGAAACTGAAAAGTAAACCATATATAGAAAGCTTAAATAAGTTATACTGTATATCTAAGCAAATATTACCAAAATGACAAGTAGAATTTTTTAAGTAACACTAAGATCTAACAATAAAATCCTTTACACAACAAATTTGAAGATTGGAACTTCCAATGCAAAGGTCTTAAGTTTATCTAGGTAGAGCATGTTTCACCAATTTATAGAGTAAAGTCAAAGTTGCTTTGGCTTACAGCTAAAATATCATGTAATCCATTCTTTCATTCATATCCCAAAACAATTTTTGGAACAACACTACGACCCATTAAGTTTGGCCTGACTTTGGCCTCGTTGATTATGATATCAAGATTCTGGGTAGAAGTAAGTTTCACTTTTGTTTGTCACATCATTTCTGCTTTTGACTCAAAGGACACATTTTTGTTCTCTGACCCGAAACCCACATGGGTGGGTCTGTATCACATGGTGGTGCTGTATCCATAGGAAGTATCTGATGGATCTGAAGATCTCATAATCCATCAGCTTTTAAACCTTGATTTGATATGTTACACTCATTTTCTGCAGATGTACTTGTGAGTAGGGGTGGTTCCTCAGAAGGAACTTTAGCTTCTATATTTTCCATTGTATGGAAAAAAACCTCTCTAGGATATTTTGTCTTTGCAGAGGAGCAGCGTGTATTTCTTTCTTTTTTTGTAAACCTTTTGTTTCTGAGCCTCAGATAGATAAATTTTACGAGGCTTTGAGTCTTCTGTGTGAAAATGTCATGCAAGTACCTGAAGGGCACCACAACACAGTGACAACATGAAGAGCACAGTAAAAACATTTACAGATAACTGCAAGGGGAAAAAAATACAAAATGTCCACACAAAGATTAAGATTAATGTTAATAAAACAAATTCTTTTTTATTAGCAGTGTTAATTATATATTATATTTTAGTCCTGTAGTGTTACTACTTACAACACAACATGATTAGAAACAAAAATATATAATAATAGAAATATATAATAATAATAATAATAATAATAATAATAAATTTGATGTGGCAGTATAATTAGGAATAATAGATGTAAAATTATTTATTTATTATTTTTTTTTTTTACATATGCAGTGTTTTATTTGGTAAGATGTAAATGGAAAATTTGTAATATTTACCACCTAGCCAAAAAACAACAACATTTAATTGGTCTGCCATTTGCTTTTATTATGGCCATAGAATTGCTTATGCAAAGTTACAACTTTTATTTGTGATGATCGGGATCTATGCGTAAAACCTTCTCCAACACATCCCAAAGTTTCTCAATGGGGTAAGGGGTCTGTGGTGACAAATCCATGAGGGTAAAAAAAATTCTCATGCTACCTAAACCACTCTTTCACAATTTGTACTTTTTTGGGGAAAATTCCCATGCCATCAGGAAATAAAAATTCCATTGGTGGAAAAAACCTGATTATCCATATATTCAGGTAGTCAGCTGATAAAAATTTTTGGACACATCACTTCAGGAATTATCCAATAGAATGCTCTTAACTATGTGCTTAGTTAAATGTAGCTGGTGACTTTTTTTGTGTGTGAAAATATGTTTGGAAATATATTTTAGTTTGATTACCTACTGGCACTATTATCACTGCACATAAATGCAGTATGCTGTCTGTTTACCAGAGGTGTAAAAGTGCATTCCTGGAGGGTCACAGTACTGGGCAATGTAATGTTTCCCCTGCTTTACTCAACTCATAAAGGGCACAATATTTAGTGTCTAGTTCATTCAGCCGTGTTAAACTAGGGAAAACATTCTGCAGTGTTGTAAGCCTTCAGGGTAAGTACTTGAACCTTTCTGCTTTTTCTATATTAATGCAACTCTATGTGGGAGGGCGGTATTATGTTTTTCAGGTTGTCTGTTCACTCAGCTGTCTCCCTGTCTGTTCGTTTGTCCATCCCTCTGAGATTCTCTGTAACAAAATATCTCAAGAACGAATGGGTAAATGTAGGTTTTAAAATAATGTTGGGTCACAAAGAGAGAAAAGTAGAAGTCATAAAATGTAAGTGAGATGAAGGATCATAGGGGCTGAAATTAATTTGTCAATCTTACTCAGGCTGCATATACGTAAGCAGTACATGAGGGATGGAGATTCAAAGGTATGCAAATGGAAAATGTCGTAAAACTGCAGCAGGATTAGAGGTTGTGAGCAGTGTGAGTGAAACTGTCATGGCTTACGTTCTTAACTCTTAGCACTAAATGCAGTGACAGCAGTCTTAGAGGGATTTCTATAAGCAGATCATACATATTTAGCTAGAGCATTTAAAGGGGATTGTCACTTGTGTTTTCTCACAGATTGTGCAATTTATTTCTCTTGGATTGCCATAAATAGCATGCCTTGCAGTATAAATAAATATTAACCTGTCCGCCAAGTGATTTTTTTTCTTGTAGCATGCCCATTTCAGTAGCATGTCCATTCAGCTGTCTTGATACTAATGTGTAATGATTGATTGGCGTTGGCCAAATGCCCACTGCTTTGGACAGTCTTTCTGTCAACACAACATCTCTCTTCTCGTATTCAATTTGGGAATGCCAGAAACAGCAAAGCATCTGTCACTGTAAAAAAAAAAAATGCTGATATTGGTATTTTGGGATATATTTTTATGATCTTTGCTACAGTTTATTGGCCCTCTTAATAATATATAAAAGCCATTCATTTACTGTGAATAATGTGTTTCTTTATGTTAAATAATTACTAACTATTTAATGTAGTATACTTTTTAGATTTTTGTCACAGTACTGACAGCTTTTCACTCTCTCCATTGTTGGTGATTAATTATCCATAACAGCTTTAAAGAGGTCCTATTATGCATTTTCAAATATTATCTTTCATGCAGTGTGTCATGTAGCTGTATGTGAACATAAACTATCTGCACTATCTGTGATGCCGACAGTGCACGATAAAATAAGTTTTTGTCGGCTCACATTCGCATAAACGAGTCGTTAGCAAATAATTTTTTTGTTACGGATCCACGTCACTACGTAACATATTTGCATAATGTCCACCCACGTTCTACATCGCGAACAACTTGCCTGCCATCTTACAATTAACGTTACAACACTCTTGTTAATGTGATCGAGCATTCCTGCCGGGTTCGCTTAAACACTTTGTAATATAAAAAAACAACAAAAATAAGAGCACACGAAATCCTTTTTAACTGTTTATTCTCCACCATTCACCAAAACTGAATGTAACACTCATGTAGCGCGCATGCCCGTTGCCCTTCTACGGCAAGCCCCGAGGGAAAAAATGCATCACACACATAGGCACATAATGAGCGCCCGTGCATTTAACATTATGCACAATATAACAAATTAGGTCTGTTACATTAACATATGACACTTACCACTGAGAAACGTCCTGCTCCAGTCATGCTTGTCGATGTGCCACTTCAACTGTTTCATCGTCAGACTCCGGCTCGAATTAATACGGTTGTAGCGCAGCCACATAAGGTTTGTTTTTTATATATATATATAAAATAAGAGCATTAATACACTTGCTGAATAATGAAAAACAGCGGTGCCTTTATAAAAAAGGGCGGCCCGTTCGGTTACCTGTCCCAAGGACTGTGTTTTGGGGTCTCCCTCCCCCCCTCCCCCTCGTATAACTACACTTCTTGGTTGCAGAAAGGGACAGCCAGGAAAGAGCGGGGTGGAGGAGTAGTAATGGTAGACCAGCGCTGGCGTTATTTGTTTGTCCACTCACTCGCGTTCACATACAGTGGTGTGAAAAACTATTTGCCCCCTTCCTGATTTTTTATTCTTTTGCATGTTTGTCACACTTAAATGTTTCTGCTGATCAAAAACCGTTAACTATTAGTCAAAGATAACATAATTGAACACAAAATGCAGTTTTTAAATGAAGGTTTACGTTATTAAGGGAGAAAAAAAACTCCAAATCTACTGTACATGGCCCTGTGTAAAAAAGTGATTGCCCCCCTTGTTAAAAAATAACTTAACTGTGGTTTATCACACCTGAGTTCAATTTCTGTAGTCACCCCCAGGCCTGATTACTGCCACACCTGTTTCAATCAAGAAATCACTTAAATAGGAGCTACCTGACACAGAGAAGTAGACCAAAAGCACCTCAAAAGCTAGACATCATCCCAAGATCCAAAGAAATTCGAGAACAAAAGTAATTGAGGTCTATCAGTCTGGTAAAGGTTATAAAGCCATTTCTAAAGCTTTGGGACTCCAGCGAACCACAGTGAGAGCCATTATCCACAAATGGCAAAAACATGGAACAGTGGTGAACCTTCCCAGGAGTGGCCGGTCGACCAAAATTACCCCAAGAGCGCAGAGACAACTCATCCGAGAGGCCACAAAAGACCCCAGGACAACATCTAAAGAACTGCAGGCCTCACTTGCCTCAATTAAGGTCAGTGTTCACGACTGAAAAACGGCCTGCATGGCAGATTTCCAAGGCGCAAACCACTTTTAAGCAAAAAGAACAATAAGGCTCGTCTCAATTTTGCTAAAAAACATCTCAATGATTGCCAAGACTTTTGGGAAAATACCTTGTGGACCGACGAGACAAAAGTTGAACTTTTTAGAAGGTGCGTGTCCCCTTACATCTGGCGTAAAAGTAACACAGCATTTCAGAAAAAGAACATCATACCAACAGTAAAATATGGTGGTGGTAGTGTGATGGTCTGGGGTTGTTTTGCTGCTTCAGGACCTGGAAGGCTTGCTGTGATAGATGGAACCATGAATTCTACTGTCTACCAAAAAATCCTGAAGGAGAATGTCCGGCCATCTGTTCGTCAACTCAAGCTGAAGCGATCTTGGGTGCTCCAGCAGGACAATGACCCAAAACACACCAGCAAATCCACCTCTGAATGGCTGAAGAAAAACAAAATGAAGACTTTGGAGTGGCCTAGTCAAAGTCCTGACCTGAATCCTATTGAGATGTTGTGGCATGACCTTAAAAAGGCGGTTCATGCTAGAAAACCTTCAAATAAAGCTGAATTACAACAATTCTGCAAAGATGAGTGGGCCAAAATTCCTCCAGAGCGCTGTAAAAGACTCGTTGCAAGTTATCGCAAACGCTTGATTGCAGTTATTGCTGCTAAGGGTGGCCCAACCAGTTATTAGGTTCAGGGGGCAATTACTTTTTCACACAGGGCCATGTAGGTTTGGATTTTTTTTCTCCCTAAATAATAAAACCCCTCATTTAAAAACTGCATTTTGTGTTTACTTGTGTTATCTTTGACTAATAGTTAAATGTGTTTGATGATCAGAAACATTTTGTGTTTCAAACATGCAAAAGAATAAGAAATCAGGAGGGGGGCAAATAGTTTTTCACACCACTGTACATATATAGTTTATTATATATAGTTTGTAAATATTGTTTATATCTTTGTTTGGTTGTGGTGCACCTTTTTTATTTACTTTATTTAGTTTTGTATAATACATGTTTGCTTTATCTACTTGTTTGTGTTTGTCCTTTTTGCTCACTGGCCTTTTAACGCAACACCGACACAAATAAAAGACCTCTCGATTTTTGTAGCCACAGTTAATATAAAATTAGCTGGTCGTTACACTGTAAAACCAACACCATCTTTTCTATGTATTGATGTGGACTCCAGAGCCATCATTCAGTTATAGTAATGGGCGTTTTGTTTTCCGACACACGCTGTAGCGGTAGACCAATCATAAAGGACCGCGCCATCTGACCAATCACAGCAGTGAGGGCTCACAGAAAGGAGGGGTTTAGACAGACTGAATCTTCGAACTGCTTCACATGAGTCGTTTACGAATCATTTAGAAATGGGGTAAAATTAAATCTATTTTTGGAGAAAACTAAAGTGTTTTTTGACCTTGCATACATGTAAACCTGTTTCAAGAGACTCATTAAGCAATATTAGCAACCTTTAAAATGGCATAATAGGACGTCTTTAAAGGTGACATACAGTTGTACATGTTATAGGTGTTTTATTTTCTGTTTGTTTGTTTGTTTGTTTGTTTGTATGTTTGTTTGTTTCGGTTTGATTTAATAGATTCGGCTTTCTTAAAAAAGTTTTGTTTGCTTCTAAAGGGAAAATTATTTTATAAACCAGTATAAGTGAAACAAGATGTAATAGACAAGCTGACATTTTCATTCTGCTTTATATTTTGTGCTTGCTAACCATAAATGGACTCCTGTGGTGTACGAGCACAGTCAGACTGACACAATAACATTCAGTTTTCACTCACAGCATTCACCAACTTACCAACGCTAAAGAGCTAACTAAAGAACTAAAGAAACCCAGGGTGCTTCTAGTATTCTTTGCAGGTCAACTGCAGTTTTATTTCCTCTGCCCTGTAATGTATGAAGTTTTTAGGCATACATACAGTACAGTGGTTTACCCAATCGGAATGATTATTACCGTCACGCTCACGGCCGTGTAAAGACGATAGCGGCCAAAATAAATCAGTTGCATTTCAGTCATTCGTAAAATGGCCGCCAGGTGGCGCAAAGTGACATTTTCACTTGTCGCAGTAAATACAATCGTGATGGTAATTTCCACATGAGTATTTTACACAACAAACATGAAAAATCTGAACCAGAGTTATTGATATGTACTTTACAATAATGAGTAAAAAGAAACATTGGTTAAATGTTGTTTAGATCAAGTTCACTAGCTGACAATTTGTATAAATTATAAAAGTATAAACTGTTATATAGCGTATCTCCGTATCTGTTTATTGTTATTTAAGTTCTGGGTTATTTCAGGTACTTTAAACACATTGTTGGGTTGCTCATGTTAGGTCATATGAGATGTAGTGGGTCATTTACAAATGAACACCTGGTTGGGTTATTTTGACCCAACAACTGGTTTATTCATTATTCTTTCGTTTCTCCAAATGGCAGCCTGCAAAATGTTTGAAATATACAGTGGTGTGAAAAACTATTTGCCCCCCTCCTGATTTCTTATTCTTTTGCATGTTTGTCACACAAAATATTTCTGATCATCAAACACATTTAACTATTAGTCAAAGATAACACAAGTAAACACAAAATGCAGTTTTTAAATGAGGGGTTTTATTATTTAGGGAGAAAAAAAATCCAAACCTACATGGGCCTGTGTGAAAAAGTAATTGCCCCCTGAACCTAATAACTGGTTGAGCCACCCTTAGCAGCAATAACTGCAATCAAGCGTTTGCGATAACTTGCAACGAGTATTTTACAGCGCTCTGGAGGAATTTTGGCCCACTCATCTTTGCAGAATTGTTGTAATTCAGCTTTATTTGAGGGTTTTCTAGCATGAACTGCCTTTTTAAGGTCATGCCACAACATCTCAATAGGATTCAGGTCAGGACTTTGACTAGGCCACTCCAAAGTCTTCATTTTGTTTTTCTTCAGCCATTCAGAGGTGGATTTGCTGGTGTGTTTTGGGTCATTGTCCTGCTGCAGCACCCAAGATCGCTTCAGCTTGAGTTGACGAACAGATGGCCGGACATTCTCCTTCAGGATTTTTTGGTAGACAGTAGAATTCATGGTTCCATCTATCACAGCAAGCCTTCCAGGTCCTGAAGCAGCAAAACAACCCCAGACCATCACACTACCACCACCATATTTTACTGTTGGTATGATGTTCTTTTTCTGAAATGCTGTGTTACTTTTACACCAGATGTAATGGGACACGCACCTTCCAAAAAGTTCAACTTTTGTCTCGTCGGTCCACAAGGTATTTTCCCAAAAGTCTTGGCAATCATTGAGATGTTTTTTAGCAAAATTGAGACGAGCCTTAATGTTCTTTTTGCTTAAAAGTGGTTTGCGCCTTGGAAATCTGCAATGCAGGCCGTTTTTGCCCAGTCTCTTTCTTATGGTGGAGTCGTGAACACTGACCTTAATTGAGGCAAGTGAGGCCTGCAGTTCTTTAGATGTTGTCCTGGGGTCTTTTGCGGCCTCTCGGATGAGTTGTCTCTGCGCTCTTGGGGTAATTTCGGTCGGCCGGCCACTCCTGGGAAGGTTCACCACTGTTCCATGTTTTTGCCATTTGTGGATAATGGCTCTCACTGTGGTTCGCTGGAGTCCCAAAGCTTTAGAAATGGCCTTATAACCTTTACCAGACTGATAGATCTCAATTACTTTTGTTCTCATTTGTTCCTGAATTTCTTTGGATCTTGGCATGATGTCTAGCTTTTGAGGTGCTTTTGGTCTACTTCTCTGTGTCAGGTAGCTCCTATTTAAGTGATTTCTTGATTGAAACAGGTGTGGCAGTAATCAGGCCTGGGGGTGACTACAGAAATTGAACTCAGGTGTGATAAACCACAGTTAAGTTATGTTTTAACAAGGGGGGCAATTACTTTTTCACACAGGGCCATGTAGATTTGGAGTTTTTTTTCTCCCTTAATAACGTAAACCTTCATTTAAAAACTGCATTTTGTGTTCAATTATGTTATCTTTGACTAATAGTTAACGGTTTTTGATGAGCAGAAACATTTAAGTGTGACAAACATGCAAAAGAATAAGAAACCAGGAAGGGGGCAAATAGTTTTTCACACCACTGTATTGTGTATTGTGTCACAGGTGTAGTTTCAAGAGTTGTTTAGGCAGGAATGCATGTGTATACAGCTCAAAACCTCCATCAGTTATTAAAGATAGCTTCTCTTTAGAAAAAATGCAATTTCTGAGCTTCAGGAAATCTCCCAGCGCTCTGCGCATAACACCGGGCCAACTCATGTTGGAAAGAATTTATTAATGTTTTCTAAACGTGGGCTGTTGATTTTTTACTTATAATATTTGTTTATTTAATTTAAATGAGGTTTGGGCTCAGGACTTCGATTCGGCATTGTGATCCCGGCGCACCGGCAGAACTAGACTTATGATTATGAATGCGTCGGGAAAAACAGAAAGCAGACTGACTGACCATTTTAAAAAACGTTTGCGTTCATTTTCTGACGTGTTTGAGTTCACCAAAAACAATACAGAACAGCGCACCTTATTTGCTTTCAAACATTTACAAAATCATAAAGTTTTTTCGTTATTGTGAATAAAAGTTGAGTCTTATAAAGGCCATGTAGTCTTATATACAGTAAATTCAAATTCAAATTTCAAACTATATAGTTTTATTATATAGTTTTTGCACATTAATCTGAGACCTCATCTGTTACATTTTTGAGGACAATAGTTTTTTCAGCCTGTCACGGCATGCACCCAAATCAATATCGCTCCTCGCTCACTAGTTAGGCGTCCTCCCCTTCAGATATGCAAAGAAGCGGGGCTGCGGAATTAGGAACGGCTGGTGAGCTATCCTTGCTAATGATCCCGGGCTTGTACCCCGTGCTATAAAATACTTTGGGATTTGTTGGGTTACAGTGGATTTTACTGTGCGGTGTGAGTGTGACGCGCGCGCAACAACGCAGAAGTGCAGCATGCAAGCGTGGCAAATGGAACGCGCCCCAGGGACTTCAAAGAAGTGAGAGATGGGAGGGGGCGGTCCGGCCATCCGTGGAGAGCAGAGTCAGCACGAGCGGACGGAGGCGGGAGCTGCTGTCCGTGGATGGCTATCACACGCACACCGTGTAGTAAAATCCACAATAGAGTAGAATAGAATAGAATCTTTATTATCATTGTAGCAATGAGACATTGTACAACGAAATTAAAGTGCAATTTTTCAGTGCAAAATAAAAACAGTCACTCTGATTATATAGTAAAAATATAAATGTAAATTACAAAAACACTACCTGTCATTCATTCATAAATACATACTACATATTGCACTTGTCCCCTTAGCCAGTACTGGCATGAAACTGAAAAGCTGTAATGTAAACATAACAGTATTGTACTGTAAATACGAATATGAATGGTCAAATTGGTCAATTTAATAAATACTGTTTCGCACTGTTCAGCTACAACATGATTTTGTGTATTCCAAAATGTAATAGTGCTGCAAGAAAGAAAGAAGCTTATCCCTTTTTTCTATTGTTGTATTATAAATTCTATGAAGTATCTGTGCTGCTTTTATAAAGTATATGGGTGTTAATTGTTTTGATTAAAATGATTTAAGAGCACCAAAAACATGCAACATTGCATTGTCAACACAAGTTTAGAAAGCTTATATTCCTTACACTTTTCATTAAACTCCACTAGTCATTTTATTTAGTTATTTATGAGCAATACCAAAAAAAAAAAAAAAGATTATTTTGGTAGATAATGCTGAATACTTATCTTACCATCACTGTATTTTTTTTGTTTTGTTTTTGTGTACAGGTAACCGGTAGGATGGTAGCAGTGGAAATAAGTGGGCACAGCTACCTGGTGGCGTGCTGGCAGCCCATCCTAATTCTAATGCTTGCCACGGTGTTGTCCGGCTCTACCACAGGCTGTCCATCCCGCTGCGAGTGCAATGCACAAGACCGTGCAGTTGTATGCCACCGTAAAAAGTTGATGTCAATTCCTGAGGGTATACCATCTGAGACAAGATTCCTAGACCTTAGTAAGAACCGAATTAAAACCATTAACCCAGAGGAGTTTTCTGGGTTTCCCAACTTGGAGGAGCTAGAACTGAATGAAAACACCATATCAACCATTGAACCTGGAGCCTTTAACAACCTGTACGGCCTCAGGACTCTCGGGCTGCGCAGCAACAAGCTCAAACTTATTCAGCTGGGTGTATTCACAGGCCTCAGTAACCTTACCAAGCTTGATATCAGTGAGAATAAAATAGTTATCTTGCTGGACTACATGTTCCAGGATCTCTATAATCTTCGCTCTCTGGAAGTCGGTGATAACGACCTGGTGTTTATATCCCACCGAGCATTCCATGGCCTCAACAGCCTGGAACACCTGACGCTGGAAAAGTGCAATCTGACCGCTGTTCCCACAGAGGCCTTTACACATTTGCATAGTCTCCACACTTTGTGTCTGCGCAACCTCAACATTAACATTATCAGAGATTACTCCTTCAAACGCCTCTCCCGTCTCAAAGTTTTGGAGATAGCTAATTGGCCATACCTGGACACAATGACTACCAACTGCTTGTACGGTTTAAATCTTACATCCCTAACAATCACCAATGCAAATTTAACTTCAATCCCATATGTGGCACTCCGGCACCTGGTTTATCTACGATTCTTAAATATGTCTTACAACCCCATCGTAATCATTGAGGGAAACAAGCTCCATGACCTGCTCAGACTGCAGGAGTTTCACTTGGTTGGTGGTAGACTGGCCATAATAGAGCCATATTCGTTTAGAGGACTCAACTATCTAAAAATCCTGAATGTGTCAGGGAATGCTCTAACTACCTTGGAAGAATCAGCTTTCCACTCAGTGGGGAACCTGGAGACACTGGTGCTAAATGATAACCCTCTGGCATGTGACTGTAGACTTCTCTGGGTATTTCGTCGTAGATGGAGGCTCAACTTCAACCGCCAGCAACCCACATGCACCTCACCTGAGTTTGTCCAAGGAAAAGAGTTTAAAGATTTCCCTGACATCTTACAGCCTAATTACTTCACATGTCGCAAATCAAGAATTCGAGACCGCAAACCACAGCAGACGTATGTGGACGAGGGAACTACTGTGCATTTCGCATGTCAGGCAGATGGTGATCCAGCCCCAGTTATCATGTGGCTTTCCCCACAAAAACAGTTGATCACCACAAAAACAATAGGAAGACTAACCATGTTTCCTGATGGTACATTAGAGGTACGCTATGCTCAGATCCAAGACAACGGGACATATGTGTGTATTGCAAGTAATGCAGGTGGAAATGACACTGCTGTTGCTCACCTTCATGTCCACAGTTACTCTCCTGACTGGCCCAACCAGCCCAACAAAACATTTGCTTTCATTTCTAACCAGCCCAGTGACAGTGGAGCCAATGGGACAAAGGATACTGTTCCTTTCCCCTTTGACATTAAGACTCTTATAATTGCCACCACCATGGGATTCATCTCCTTCCTTGGTGTGGTATTATTTTGTTTGGTACTGCTGTTTCTGTGGAGCCGGGGTAAAGGTAACACTAAACACAACATCGAGATTGAGTATGTACCACGTAAATCAGATGCAGGGCTAAGCAGTGGTACTGCTGATGCACCTCGCAAATTTAATATGAAAATGATTTAATCCATGCAAGGAGTTTTAAAGACATAGTAAACACTGAATAATTGTGAGCAAAATATGAAATCCACCCTGACTAACCACTGGATCCTGCAACTTTCTTATGGAGGAAGCATTTACAGTAAGATGTTGTGTGTTTGATGTTGAAAAGGGAAGAGACTGCATTTCTCTGTGATAACATTTTCTGCTTGGCCTTCAGGGACCATTTCATGGAGGACAATTTTGCTGTAAAACATTCAAGTGGAATCTTATGGGCAAAAGGAAAAGACTAATGAACCCTTCTCAATGTTTATGTGAACCTCTAAAATACAAAAGACCATTGTTCTCCTTTGCTGTCCTTTTGCCTGCATTATGTGTTATTATATGATTTCATTTGTAATAGACAAACTGAGATAGTTTTATCATACAGCAGCAGTAGACATTTCTGGGTTGATAAGCACATTAACTAGATCAGTCCTATGCTATAAATATAATTTATTTCAGATGATCACTGCCACACTCCTTGAATACTGTTGGTATCCAAGTCAAACACTACACTATGACATTAAGTGTTTTGACATCTTTTACATTCAGTTGAA
Organism: Channallabes apus; assembly: GCA_030522415.1. Classification (NCBI taxonomy): domain Eukaryota; kingdom Metazoa; phylum Chordata; class Actinopteri; order Siluriformes; family Clariidae; genus Channallabes; species Channallabes apus. Next base: position 38,471,727 of record CM060107.1, on the reverse strand, counting down.
ATATTCATTTAGTTTTTCCCTCATTTTTATTTATATTTATACTAATATCTGGACAAACACAAAAAGAGTAGGCGACAAAACACAGTGCTTGACTAAACAAAATTTATCTATGTAGTTTTGAGAATAAAAAAAAAGAAAGTCCTAATCCACTGACAAGTCCTACATCCTGACAAGTCCTACATCCTACTTCTTGAAATTAAATTTCTCAAATTATGCAACAAGCAAGGTGACATTCATCACATGGCTGTATTCAGCACCTTCAGATTTTGCTACAGGATGCCAGATCACACATCTACTAGATTGGAGCTGCATAACTTTTGATTCAGTACAGTTCAGTACAACATTCCATAGGAACTATAGTTATATACCTTTTTAATTAAATATAATTTATTTATTTCTATGATATCAGTCAATATATGAGTGAATAAAAATAATTTCTCAATGTGAAATTGAGGAAGATGTTTTTGGATAGTTTTTGCAGTATTCTATTGAATCTCATTGAAACACTGCAAGTGTTAGTGCATGACAGGCTATAATAATATCTTATAAAATTACAGACACGTACAGTAGCAAAAATTATTTTAACGCAAATAGCTCATTGCTAGCTACCATCAGTTGCTGACTAGTAGCAGATAAAAAGTGGCAAAGAGTAACTGTTTAGACACTGAGCTGGAAAAGTCAATATAGCATAAGCTAGTAACTATATTTTAAAAAATCAAAAATGAGAGGAAGTACATAGTGTTGATCTATTAGTTTATCATAGTGTTGATCTAGTTTATATGAGACCGACTAGACTATGATTCATTAACACTGGCAATTTTGCTGGATAGGCTGTGTTTCATACTGATACAGTATGTTGTCAGTTTGAAGGGAACTGCTGCATTAGCATTACAATCACAGATATGGCTTGTCATGGAGGATATAAATATTTTGCACCATGATTATGCTGTCATGTGGTTATAGACTTGCACTGTCATGCAGTTATAGTCTGACCAGCTGTGTCTAATGAGAGACAGCAACATGGAATGTATAAGTGTGAGTATACCCTGACACATTTGCAAGAAACCACAGAAAAGCCACTGGAATCCTATCAACTTCAAACCTTACCATACAAAGCTTCATGGTATTCAAAATACTATTCGCCTCTTTGTTAATAATATCAGTTTATCAGGGGACAGGAACATGTGTACTGTAAGTAGGCTCATAGATGTTTTTAGCATTTGTGAAATTTCGTTCTTTTTTCAGATGTATCCATCTTTGGCACTAGTAATCTACTGATTACTTTTTAGAACTAGGTTAGAAACCAAAAATAATACAACCAATACATAGTACATGAAACTATAAATAAATGCTAGAAAAATAAGCTATAGTAACACTCAACATTAGGGAAAGTTAGTAAACCTTGACTTGTTATACAGTATGAATATTTTAGGCAAGCATGGCTCTTTTCAGTGGGTTCTTATTTCCACAAGGCCAAGATGATAAAAAAAAGTGAAGATATTATATCTTATTTCACTGCCTGAAAATTTTAAAAATCAGAAACACATTTATGATTAGCGGCCCTTATGTGTTGTTTTGGATCTCCTTAGTTGGCATTGAAATAAAAACGTTAATCCTTATTCTGATTTATATGTTGTATGTTGTCTGTTTAGTGGATCTAACAAAATTCAAGGAGCTTTAGGGAGCCATATTTTTATATTACCTATTATATTACAGTTATATGATTCATTTAAACTGCATATTTGATTGTGATATATTGCCAGCAGGTCTTATGAAAGTTGTTATATGCTATGGTTGATTGTGAAGTGACAGAGTGACACAACTTCTATGTTGGAATTTGTTAATGCCATTTTATTTTTACATAACAATACATGTCCTGGTTACTATTTGTGAATTAAAAGCTTTCCTCACTATAGCAGGTAAGTCAATAAATGATTGAGTATGGATAAGTATTAATTTTATAAAAAGTTAATGTGCTTGACAACCCTGATGTTCTTGTTGCCTGTAAAACTTTGCTGCAGTCTGATGATCCAAATACAACATATTTGTAAAAAAAAAAAAAAAAAAAGTTTCAAATTCAACCTACCATCATTACCAAAACATTTTAGTATGACTTGTAAAAATTAAATACTTTTCCATAATAACATGAGTTGTACAAGCAGTTAAAGAGCAGAAAATGAACTTCTACTGATTGTGATTCAGGCTTTCCAGGAGAGTCTATGTGTGATGTTCTTACCTTAGTGAAAGTGTTTAATGTGGTTGTCAGAGCTTTGTGGATGTGAGGGGGATAAAGCAGGACTGAGTGCTGGTTTACAGACAAAGTGGGTTAAATGCCAGAGCAATTATTTTGTTTCTCCTATGCTGATAGGTTGCGCAGATGATAAAGGAGCACAGATGGTTTCACTTAGGTTGCAAATTCTATTTACATTCAGGAGAGAGATGCTCAGACACATTATAATTCCATTTGTTGATGCTTTTTATGTTTCAAATCTCAAACCTGCTGTGTTCATCCTGTGCAAACTCCTTTCAGAAAAGACCAAGAAAATATATTCATTTCTTTTTACTTATATCCCAAGATGTTATATAATGTGGTCCACAACATTTTTTTATATTGAGGGAAAAAAATCCGAAATATGAAAAAAAAAAGTTCTGATTGTTTTGTGCAATAAAGGTAATATGCAGTTTTTTAATTAAAAGTTTTATTAATGTTGAATTGTTGAAAATATCGTATGATGTATTAAACAATCTATGGTGATTTCATAAAAATAACAAAAAGCCAATCTTGATTTAACAACCAATGTTTACTAGAATGAAAATCATTTAATGAAAAAAAAAACATAGGATGCTTAATCCTGTGTTCAGGGTCGCGGGGGACCTGGAGCCTATCCCAGGAGACTTCGGGCACTAGGCGGGGTACACCCTGGACAGGGTGCCAATCCATTTAATCAAAAAAAATTTTTTATTTACTTCTTCAGTTTGTTTGTTATCTCATTAATCAGCTTAGATTCAGTTTACATGAATGCATAGTATGGCATTCACTGAGTTTTTTAAAGTGGTTTAGCAAAATGCATAAATACAAATTACCCTCAAAATATAAAATCAATTTACTTAAAAATAAAAATAAAAACTTAATCAGCAAGAGCACATTATCCTCAAAATGTTTTATCTTAAATCTTGAATCGTTTTATCTTATTGCTTTTTTGTTGATTTTCATGAAGCAGCTTGTGTGAGGGCAGTGCAGTTATACAACATGGCTCCCTACAAAGTGACAATGAGTTCTCACATGGCTGCTCTCAGTGCCTTTAGCTTTTAGAGAAGAGAGCTTGATGCACTATTGTCATCCACCCAGTACATTCTTCAATACAGCTGAGCATCATGAAAATTTTTATTTCATGTGCTAGCTGTGCACATGCAGGTCTAAATCTGTAATCTGTAAGACAGGGAAAATGTAATATTAAACATACACAATAGTAAGAGCTTCTTTGAGTATCAAGACTGTCTTGTTGAAGGGGCTTCAGTGAACCTTCAGGGCTATGTCATCAGGAAGTTAATGTTTCCAATAGGGTCACCCTTGGAGAACAGAAGAGAGTACAGCCTATAGCAATCCTAATGACCACTATTAAAAGTGTACTTTTAAGTGCTTGAATCCACCTGGGTGTGCACAGCTTGAAATAGTGATCTTTTGGCCATGCCATCTGCAAAAAGAATGGGAGGTTCTCATGTACAGTGCCGTTAAGGTGCCAACCATGAAGACAGACTAAAGACTTCCCTTTAAGCCATGAATTGTTGATAACAAATATTTTGTTTGTGTAATATTTAGTTTCATTAGTTTAGCTGTAACCAGAGCACCTTGGTCCAAAGGAAGAAACTGTGCCTGGAAGGCTGTTTGTGCCCATCAATGCATTACTCTAGAAAATTCCTAATTCAGCAATCTAAAGTATGGTGTGCAGAGGCATTGAGTCATGCTATTGAGTCAAGGATATTGGCTTGGCTAGGCCAGATGACTGTTGTGAGGCAACAAGAAATTAAGTGATCTTACACCTTCCGAAAAGAAACAGTTGTGGAGTCTGGTGGTGGTGGCGGCACAGATGCTTGTGTACCTTCTGCCAAATGACATGAGAGTAAAGAGTCCATGTGAGCACTGGAAAGGGACATCTCTTAGGCTGGTGACTTTGTAGAAACAATGGCTATTAGTGACAATGATGAGACAGTGATGATTTTTTAGCTGTTCTCCCTCTTTACTCTAGGATGTTGTACTCCAAACAGTGTGACAGCTGGTGATGAAGCTCCCTATCATCCCTCTATAGGTGGAGGTGAGGATGGGAATGGAAGGTTGACTTTCTTTAGCACCCACAGGAAATGGTTACTTAGATTGTACTGGATGTCCAGGAGGGGTCCTCTGTTATGTGCACATTGAGAAACTTGGAGCTTTTGACTTTCATTTTATTTTAATGTTCCATTGATGTGCAAAGGTAAGTGGTCCGCTTGAATTCTAATCGAAGTCAACAATCGTATTTTTGTTGTATTACAGTTTAGAGATAGGTCATTACTCTTACGCCATTCTATCAGTTGGTTCACCTAATCCCCGTATGCTGGCTTTTCACTGCTGATGAGGCCCTGAATTATAGTTTCATCAGCAAACTTCAAATTGTAGTTTAGAGCACTGCTCATGAAGACCTGAATTATAATTTTATCATAATTTTGTAAATTATGTTTTACAAATTGTAGTTTGGAGATCAGTCATTGGCCAGCGGTACAGTATAATCATCAATGGACTAAGCAGGCTGCCCTGAAGTGTTACCAATTGGTCTAGGGCCCAGTTGCAAAGTTGCCGATCAGAGCCAGCATGATCACCTTTTTTTTTTTTTTACTTGTTTGTGGATTTATTGTATTGAATGCTGAACTCATCTCTATTAACAACATTCTTACATAATTGTCTTTTTTTCCAGTGGGGCTGAGGCACATAGATGGTAGCAGATACACCATTGTCTGTTTAGTTAGACCAGTTAGACCAGTTATCTCTGTTAGACCAGTAGAGATATACTGGAATAGGTCAAGTGTGTTAGAAAGGCTGCAATTTATGTTTCATTACTAGCCACTCAAAGCACTTTATGATGAAATGGTGGAGTACAACTGGAAAGTTGTCATTTGGACAGAACACATATTTTTTTCTTTGGCACTGATGGTAGTCTTTTTGAAGCACACATTGACAACTACTTGATTTAAGGAGAATATTTGTTTTATCAGCAAGCTGTTTTTATCAGATCCTTCCCATTACCATATTCACCTCTATGATAGCCCGGGACAAACTGAGCAAAGGGCTGTAAAGGCGCTTTTCCACTGCATAGTACGGCACGTTCAGTTCAGCTCACTTTTGGGGGGTTTTCCACTGGGAACAGTACCTGGTACCTGGTCCTTTTTTTAGTACCACCTCAGCCGATGGTTCCAAGCACGCCGAACCATTACCAAAACGGGACGTGTAAACTCCGCTGGTCACTGATTGGCCGGAGAAAATCGTCATTACTGCGTCACTGAACTTGCGACACGAGACACAACAGAACCGCTATATTTAGAACAGCCAGCGAAGGATCGGATGCACCTTTTTGTATTAACCAAAAATTTTCTTTGGCTGCCATCAGCCTCTTTTGAAACAAACTCCTTCGTCTCGCTGTTAAAAACATCCACATGCCGAGAATGAAGAACACCATGCCGTCGATATGCTCCATTGTTATGTGTTTGTTTGTGGCGCGTTTACGATGATGTCACGGCAGTAGAGGCCCCGCAACTATAACGACACGTGAATAATCCCGCCCACTCTAAAGCGTTACTAAACTGCAGTGGAAGCGCAAACCGAGCCGAACTGAGCCGAACCGAAGTGAGCTGTACTGAACCGTGCTGTGCCATACTATGCAGTGGAAAAGAGGCATACGTGTTCTGCAAGCTGGTTACTGGTCTGAAAATAAAAAAAGCTGTCATACAGTATGTACGTATTTGTATGCATATATACACTACCGTTCAAAAGTTTGGGGTCACTTGCAAATTTCTTAGTTTTTATTTAGTGATTTATTTTCTACATTCTACAACAATCCTGGGGATTTCAAAACTATAAAATAACACATATGGAATTAGGTAATTAGGTAACAACAACAAAAACAACAGTTAGTTGTTATTTTAAGACACAGAGGTCAGCCTTTCTGTAATAGTTTTTGCAAAAACAGTATTGTCAAGTGCATTTGCAAAATCCATCAGGCACCATAATGAAACTGGCTCTCATGAAGGCCATCCAAAACCTACCTCTGCTGCAGACGAGAAGTTCATTTAGAGTTATCAGCCTGAAAAATGACCAATTAACAGCACCTCAGATTAGAGGCGTTATGAAGTCTTTACAGAGCAGAAGTAGCAGACACATCTCAATATCAACTGTTCAAAGGAGATTAATGCATTTTTTGGACCCTTCAGCATTCCTTTACAATGTAGAAAGAAATAAAAATCAGGAGCGATCATAGAGTTAGAAAGTGACCCCAAACTTTTGAACGGTAGTGTATGTATTTGTATTTTGTTAATAGCATGTTCACTTTCTAACAAAGCCAGCAGCTTCAGGGCATAGAGTAGTCAGAGAGTCTAGTTCGACTAGCAGACCAAGTTTGCATAGCTCTTCCCACAGTCCATGGTTTACAGTCATGTTCAAAAGTTAGCACCCTCTCTTTTACATCTATGTTTTTGTGTAAAATTTAGATTTTAGTCTCAGTAATAACCGTGCACTATTTATTTTACAAAAATGAATCCAATACTACGTACCCAATGAGCCAATAGCTTGTCGATCCACCTTTAGCAGCAATGACTTGAAGTAATCATTTCCTGCATGACTTTAGCTGGCTTTCACATCATTGTGGAGGAATTTTGGCAGATTCTTCTTTGCAACATTCCTTGAGGTTTGAGGTTTTGGGGCATTCATTTATTCACAGCTCTCCTAAGGTCCTGTAACAGCATTTCAATTGTGTTGAGGCCTGAACTTTACCTAGGTCATTGCAAAACTTTTATTTATTTTTTATTTTTGACATTCTGATGTAGATTTATTAGTGTGCTTTGTATTGTTGCCCTGTTGCATGACCCAATTTCATCCAAGCTTTAGCCGTCGGACAAATAGCTTCACACATTTGCCCCTAGAATACTTTGGTATACAGAGGAATTCATGGTCTATGGTCTTTACACAAAAACATAGATGTAAAAGAGGGGGTACAAAATTTGAACATGACTGTAAACCATGGACTGTGGGAAGAGCTATGCAAACTTAGTCTGCTAGTCGAACCAGACTCTCGGACTACTCTATGGCCTGAAGCTGCTGGCTTTGTTAGAAAGTGCAACATGCTATTAACAGAATACAAATACATACATATGAGTACAAATATGTACATGCTGTATGACAGCTTTTTTTATTTTCAGACCAGTAACCAGTTTGCAGACCACTTACAGCCCTTTGCTCCGTTTTTCCCAGGCTATCATAGAGGTGAATATGGTAATGGGAAGGATCTGATAAAGACAGCTAGCTGATAAAACAAATCTTCTCCTTAAATCAAGTAGTTGTCAATGTGTGCTCCAGAAAGACTACGGCAAGGTGCCCAGGTTCTGTGGCTGCAAAATAAACCCAAATCATCACCCCTCCACCACCATGCTTGACAGTGGATATGAGTTGTTTCTGCTGAAATGCTGTTTGGTTTGTATAGGGTTTTGGTTTGGTCCTCAAACATGGCGCTAAACATTAAGGCCAAACAATTTGGTCTAATCTGTCCATAGGACATTGTCCCAGAAGTCTTTGATCTTATGCAGTTTTGCTAACCTCACTGATGCTTCCATGTTCTTTTTAGACAGAAGAGGCTTCCTCCTGGCAACCCTTCCAAACAAACCCTACTTGTTCATGAACTTTTAGAACATTTAACATACTCAATGAAGCAACCTTGTGAATACTGTATGCTGGGATGTCCACTCTTGGAAAGAATGGCAAGTGTCTCAAATGCTTGCCACTTGTCAACACACTTTCTCACTGATGAGAATGTAGAATGTTTGGACTTTTTCCAAATTGGTGTGCAGAAACTGCTTCTCTAAGACCACAGCTTATGTCGTTCCCTCTTGACATTGTGTTAACACACACATTAATGCTCCAGACCAGCAAACTGCAAAAGCAAAACTTTTATAGAGGTCTGCACTCCTGCTTATTAATCATGAGCTGATGGTTAGCAGCATCTGGTTGTAACGTACACTTTTAAATCCTGTAGAAGCAGTAAGGGGGTGTTTACTATTGTCCCCTTACTTAGTAATGACTTCACAGTAAAAAAAAAAAGGGTTATGTGTTGTTCATCTGAGGTTGTATTTGTATTGTATTGTTATACTAATACTCACTTTGATCAGATGATTTTTATTATGTTCTTACACATAAAATTAAAAGGAGGGTGCTAAATTTTACTCATGACTGAACATTTCCTGAGCGTTTTTTCTAATATTCAGCAAAAGTGGACAATTGAATCATTACAGACAGTAACCCAATCTTAAGATCAAACTGGGAGACTCACTGAGCTGTGAGGCAGCAGTGCTGCCCCACAAGAGATTTAAAAGTATGAATTGGACCATATGAAATGAAAAAGCACTCACAGGTAAAATGAATAACATTGATTATCTCATTACACATTTATGGGATGGGATATATTAAGCAACAAGTGAACAGTCAAACCTTGAAGTTGTGTTGTGTTGGAAGCACTAAAAATGGGTAATCATAAGGATCTGAGTTTGACATGTACCACATACCTAAATGTGGTCGCAAATATACCCTTCATGGCAAGGTTATTTCCTAATGGCCTTAACCTGCTATGCTTATGTTGAGGGTGTTGACCCAGGGCACATCATCCCCCACTGTTTCTGTAATCAAGGGAAGCCACTAAGGTGTGAAATATCAATGAATGGATGAGACTAATGGGCTCACATAGGCGTAAAACCTTGGCCTAATGGATCACGTTTTCAAATGGCCAGAGTAGAGACCTGCGCGGGACAGATCTTTCAGTCCCGCTTCTGCACGCTTCCGCAAGATTCTGTCCCGCCCGCTCCTTCAAAAATGTATATTATTTTCTCCCGCTCCCGCTCGCAAAATCCTGCAGGTAAACATATAAGTTGTTTTATTTTTACTGCTTCTTCCTGCTACTCTATTTGTTTCAATTGCTTCCCTTTTGAGTATATATAAAAAAGAAACGGAAAATAAATATGTTTCGTTTTATTTGAGTTTGATTAAATGGAATGATGGTTGCCAGAATTCTACCGTAAAAATACGGTATCACCGTTATTGCACTGCGAAAAAAATAATAAACCGTAAAAATTTTACGGTAAAAAATGGCAGCTGTGGTTGTCAGAAGTTTACCATAAATTTTTTTACAGATTTTATTGGATTTTATTCACCAAGCACGGGGAGAACATACAAACTCCATGCACACAAAGATGGGAATCGAACCCGGACCCTGGTGGTGGAAGGCGACCGTGCTAACCACTACACTACCATGCTTGCTACACAATTTCTGTCGTTGTTGTTGGACTATTTATTTTATTATGAATAACCACAGTGAATTTATTCAGCAATTCTGTGAAAGCATCATTTTATCACACTAGCTGGGAGCTAAAAGAGATAGAAGTTACATTGCTAAGCATTCGGATTTTACTGTTAAGAAACTATTAAGAGTACTTTTATACTAATTGATGAATACAAACCTAAATCAAATCATCAAAACCCATCAAAATTTATTCAAGACTCGGACATCAGCATGGCCCCATGTATTTTTTAATAAAGACAGCAAAACAATATTTAAATTCTCAAAATAAAATATACAAATGTCAGGGTGGATATTTTTTTGGGCAGACAATCTAAGTATGGCGGTGGCGGCGGGCAAAGTGGCGCGTGCTAGCAGCTGTCCTTGCCACAGTGATCAAAGGGTGGAATACCATTCACAAATTTGAAGTTCTTGGTTAATGTAAATTAGACGGCTATAAACCATAGAAAAAACTATTAATATCCATAAAATATACAGTATAATGAGTGCAATCCCATACAAACAATAGTGTTGCTACCGTATTTTTTACGGTAAATTTCGGGCAACCACAGCTGACAGTTTTTTTACCGTAAAATTTACGGTTTATTTATAAACCGACGAAAAAAATATTAAAATCCGTAAAATATACAGTATAATGAGTGCAGTCCCGTTCAACCAATAACGTTGCTGCGTATTTTTTATGGTAAATTTCTGTCAACCACAGCTGCCAGTTTTTTACCATAAAATTTTTAAGTTTATTTTTTACAGAGCAGATATTTTTCTGATTTTTAAACTCTATCAACAAAGCTTTAGTAAAATATAAACTGATGCTTCATGATATTAGTAACAAATACCTTCTCTGAGAGTTTCCTTTTTATAAATACAGTATATAATAAATTTTACTGCAATAAACCATATTTTCATATTCAAGATTCAAGATTCAAAGAACTTTATTAATCCCAGAGTGAAATTGCTCGAAATATGTTTTTAACTGTTAAATTTAAGGACTTACTCTGTAAAACTAATTACAGTTTTTCACTGTAAATTCTACGGTTATCCCAAGTTTTATGAAATACGGTTTTATTCTGTAGCATTTATACTGTATTTTACTGTTAACATTACGAAAATTTTTTACAGTGCACGAATGAGGAGCTTTTCAGAACATAGAAATACACTCAGAACTGTTAGAAATAGGCTAATAATTTTGCAATGAAACAAAATAATAATAAACGTTGATTTCTCAAGTGGTCAAACAGAAAAGCATTTGGCCTAATACTGCTTCAGAACGTTAGGCATTTTTGCCTTCAGCAATGTCCAAACATTGAACATAAGTTATCCTTATTTCTCAATAAATAAAAATAACTTCTGACCTTGCGCCTGTAAATTGTTTTTATTTTAATTTAGCCATTCTTGTTGCTTTTGTGCAGTAGATAAATAATATAGTATTTGTTTTCAATAAATTAATTTTAAGATAATTCCATTTTGCGGGAGTCCCGCAACTAATTTTATTCTCCCGCAACCCGCACATACATGAGGACCTTACCGCCCGCACCCGCATTCACCCATCAAATCTTGTCCCGCGCCGTACTCCGTGCGCTGGGTCTCGTGGGTCCCGCAGTACTCCCGCGGAAGTGCAGGTCTCTAACACATAATGTAAATAAAAATAAAAACAGTTCGTGTTAATTCACAACAGAATCAGCTTCAATTCCATGTTTTACTCCCTACTGTAGTTAAAAGCATTAGTATGTACTATGTACAAAGCACAACATACTAAAGCATCATTCTTACTTTGCCTCCCGCAGGCAATGGACCTGGGTCAGGTGGCTAGCATGGAATTCCTGGTATAGTTGAGGGTTAAGCACAACATGTGGTTGGAACAAGCATCTCTCCTTTTATCTCTATCAGTAAGTCAACTGAGTATTGAAATTCACTCCCTCTGGACTATGTTTCTAAGATTTCCTTGATGATGTATGACGGTTCACATTCAGTCCAGAGGTGTCAGGGAAGTTGGGGGATAGCCTTTGCAATGGGTTCTGGCTTGACTAGCTTAAGGCAGGAGATGTGTCCATTCTTGATAGATTTCAATATTTCGGAACTCCCCAAATAGCAATGTGCCAACTTTCTACAGCCTTCGGTGGTGGACAGATCTTTTATCCACAACTGCCACATTTTTAGACAGGTGTCTCTTCACAAAGTCTGTCCAGGCAATGATTGACTCCCCTTCTAAGGGTGCTCAGTCCAGGGCTTGCATTTTTAAGGGATGTTGCAGGGTGCAGTTCTTGTACAATGGTACAGTCAGTGAAGTTTCCCACTTCACAATCAGATTCAATCAGCACTGCAGCATGAAAGACATTCCCAGAAGTGATCAGTCTGCACCTAAAGTAAAAATTTGGTTGAGAAAGGAAATTGTGTGGATGCACTGTATCAAAGCAAGGTGTGAAGGATGCCGGATAAGGGGTGGACTGGAGTGCTTTCACAAGAGCCTATACTGCACCCTGTGTCACTTGGTGCTGAATTCTGCCACCATATAATCTACTGTATGTGAATTCAGCAACATTTTGGTCCCTTGCTTAAGTGAAAGGATTTACTTTCCCCTTTTTACCTTTAGGGGTTTGATCAAATACTTTATGGAAACAGATGTTGCAAAGGACATATAATATTCTCCTCTTTGAGACCAGGGGGGTGTTCTTCGTACGTCGCTAACTCAGTTAGCTGGATTTGATTGTTGTGGATTTGTCCTGATCTTGGATTGTTTCGTTCTTCGATGCTCATCTCGCACTTGTTGTCATAGCAACATGTCCGTAAGCTTGAACCTGCTCGGTAGCAGGTTTATTTCATGTAAACAGGATTAAGGCTGCGCTCCTCCCGCGTTATGATTGGTTGAAATGGTGAGGTCCCATCTGATTGGTTAAAGAGCGCTGATATATATATATATAATTGATATCAAATATTATATTAGAACATAAATTGATAGGTTTTTTATTATTATAATAAACTCTAGGCACTAGACAGCCCTCAAGACCATAAATTCAAATTCTTGTATAATGTTTATTTTGTAACACATTAATATTTTTTTTAATATAATGAAAAATTGGACAAAACTAAGTATTATAAAGTAAACAATATAAAAGTATACATGTTTTTGAAAAAAAATTCATATTTCTATTTTCCATATACAACATATTTATTTTCATATTTTTTATTTTATTTTATTGTCTCATGGAATTTGTAAAACATATGTGCATATTATGTTCTAATATAATATTTGATAGCGATTATGTGTGTGTGTGGGGGGGGGAGGTGGGATCCATGGCAGGGAAGCATTTCAGCGCATAACACATGGGGGGGGGCATTTCAGCGCAGGTGTTACATTGAGCTTGTTCTTTTGTCATTTCGTCAACCAATCAAAGGCCTAAACCAATGCACGAACACGCAATAATCCTAGACAACTCAATCCGGCCATACTAATCATCAACAACAGGTGTGCTTGAAGAACCAATTTAGCCGGAGCGTAATTAGCACGATGATCTCATCTTAGATGTGTCAATTCATCCCGGATGTTTCAAGCGACGTACGAAGAATACCCCCCTGAACACCATGGCTTTTGTCTGTGAGCAGACAAATTAATTGCTTGTCTAGATGAGCTATGACTGATAAATGGAGAGGGGTCATCGCTAGTGGAACCAGTGTAGCTGTGGTGGGAGCTCGGTGTCGCACCATCTGAGTGATGAGTAGTTCAATCTGTTGGTTTTGCTATTCTGTGATGTAACATTGTGAGGTTTGGTGCTTTGGTACCATTCAAATTCTCTTACTGCATTCATGAGTTGGTGAATTATTCTGTCATCTATGCAGATAGGGCCATATATATTATTTGACTGCTAATGTACATTAGAGCAGCATTTTGGCATCAAGGATCATTGTAAGCCACACAAAGAAACACAATGACAGGTATTTGGAGGGATATTTTCTTGCACTGGGTAAAAACAAGCCATCAGCTTTAGGGGTCTGTTAATTATTTATAGAGAACTGAAGGAGGCATTGTCTGGGTGAGAAACTCTCTTTTGTTGGTATGAGAGTGAGTGAGACGAGCTCTGGAGAATGAAAAGTCTCACATAATATAAAAGCCAGCAGACATAGAGACATGGAGAATTCATTTAGCTGAATAGAAAAATTACTGTTTTGTGTTTGAATTATTACCAGTAGACTGACTTGAGTCTAGATCACTCAGAGGCCTCTTTCAAGGCAATGGAGTCATTTTCTTCCAATCTCCACTTTATAAATATTCCTAGAGAGTTATTCAATCATTAAGCTTCACAACACAACAAAAAACGATTAATTGTACTATGTGATTGTAGTATATGAGTAATTAACATCAGAATAAGCATACTGTATTATAGGTAGATGCAAACTAACCGCAAGATTCTGATGGGAGGAAATGGGGTACTCAATAAATAACATTGCCTGGGCTAAATATAGTTCTTAATATTGTATTAGGTTGGTATAATAATTATCTTAACAAATGTTGACCAATAAATGAATTCCTTTACATGGGTGAGAAGAAGCCGTTGCTAGTAGAGCTTAGCTCTCCTACCTCAGATGAGCTCCTTTTCGTGTATCCTTATGCTCTCTGATTTGTGCAAAATCCAGGGTTTCACCATTATTGTTAGCATCTTCTTCAGTGGAAAACGTCTCGGGTTACTTTGCTGTAACCCTGTTCCCTGAAAGGCGGGAACGAGATGCTGCGTGAAAACGCTATGGGAACCATTTTGTCCAGTTGCCGGTTGTGAAGCATGTGTGCAAACACGCCAAAATTTGGCTATGTATATAACCTTGGTCAGGTGGAGGTTATAAATACAAGTGAGCCGGCAACAAACCTTAGATTAATTTGTCTGAACGGACGTCCGGTTACGTGGTAGTGCGGCATTCGGACGCAGCATCTCGTTCCCGCCTTTCAGGGAACAGGGTTACAGCAAAGTAACCCGAGACGTTCCCTTTCAAGGCTACACTCGATGCTGCGTGAAAACGCTATGGGAACGAGAATACCAACGCCGCGGCACTACAGGTGTCTGAACCCCAAGGTTGTGTAGCGTGTGCGCACAAAGCCGAGAAGGTCTCAGAACTATGCCTGGGCAGCTAACTCGGGGACAATGAGCCCGGAGTAGCATGAACATCCAGATTATAAATGTAAGAAATGTGTGCGGGGAGGACCAACCCTTCGCGCCACACAATTGCTGCAGGGGATACCTCCTGCTGGTGCAGACTGGGACGATCACCCTGGTTGGGTGAGCCCTGCTTCCCAGAGGCGAAGTGAACCCACGCGCCTCATAGGAGAGGGCAATATGCATCTCTCACCCAGTATAGTGGCGCTCTGACTTACGCCACTAGCTGATGCGGTGGATGTAAATCTGAAGAGCACATACTGGACAGTAAGTGAAGTTTCTCCTGCTCCGAAGCTGTAAAAGGCGGAGGACAGAAGGCTTCAAACAATGCAGTTAAGTACATCCTGAGGGTACTAGGGCACAAGCCCAAGGACAAGGTTTCCTGCAGATGCTCCAGCACTGAAACATTTCGGCAGTGGACTGGGTCTACCTGCTTGGCACACACTTGCTGCAGGGGAATACCTCTTGCTAATCCAATAGCTGAGGCGATCCCCTGGTTGAATGAGCCCTGATTCCTAGAGGCGAAGTGAGCCCACGCGCCTCATAGGAGAGGGCGATAGCACATCTTGCAAGGCAAGAGGTCCGCCTTGTTACATGAAATCTCTCCCTGACTACTTCGGAGTGGGGTTTCCATTCCCCGTGTGTCAGAGATAGACTGAACAGTACTACTGCTCCCGCATCCATGCTGAAATGTAAATCGCCCTGAGGGACAGGAACCTGGTGCGCTAGCTATTAGCGAGCAGAGTCTGCCCTGGCAATAATATATGAGACTGCCATAGTGTTGTCCACCTGCACTAGGACATGGCAGCCTCTCAACTGCTGGAGGAAGTGCTTTAGGACCAGAAATAGAGCCATCATCTCGAGGCAATTGATGTGTCGTGCAAGAAGATGGCCTCTCCAGCTCCCTTGGGCTGGACGGTCATCTGAGGCCGCACCCCAGCCTGTGAGGGAAGCATCTGTCGTTAGGCTCAGCGACGACAAGATGAACTTAGAGTGGGACCCAGAGTAGAGACCGGGGTCTGAACCACATAGAAAGGGTACGAAGCACCTGGCGCGTTACCCTTATTGGGGATTGGCCCTAGTGAAATCCCCTGGTTCTTAGCCACAACTTGCAATGCTCTCATGTGCAGAAGGCCCAAAGGTGTCACCGTGGATGCAGCTGCCATGAGAGCTAGGATGTCTGAAAGTGATGGTCACTTTCGTGGCGTTGGGTCACTGAAAACAGAGATGAGCTAGGATGACATGCTGATGTCGAAGCACTAGCCACCGGATGCCCTGGGACTCCCGTAAGAACCAGGGCTAAATCCATGCATTTTGTATATGTGCGGGTGAGCTAGACCAATGGAAGGACCCGATACTGGTAAGCTTCGCCCCCGAAAGCGAACCTCAGGATCTTCCTGTGTTGTGGCAATGTTTCTGTATGAAAGTAAGCGTCCTTAAATCGATTGTCAGAAATCAATCGCTTGGTAGGATTTGAGAGCAATCACTTTGACAGTCAACATTTGAACTGTATTCATAGATTTTCAGATAGCGGAAGAGCCCGCAAAATCTGAAAAATTGGACACAGCCCCCGCTCCTCTTGGGAACCAAGAATACTGACTGTAGTAGCCTGACTCACTGTCTGGTGGGGGAAAATGTTCCATGGCCCCCTTCCCCAGCAGGTTTGTCAGCAGATGCGCGCTTTCCGGTTTCATGGAAGTGGAGACCATGCCATTGAAAACACAGAGGGTGAAGTGAGAACTGAATCCTGTAGTTTCTCTCTCCAGTGCTTAGCACCCAAGGAGATATACCTGGCAGTAGCTTCCACGCTGCCAGTTTCTCAGAAAAGGGCAAATGTTTCAGCGGCTTGGTTAAACGGGGGGGATGTTAGATGTTCGGCATCCTGATACATGGCAGGAAAAACTGAAGAACTAACAGCCTATTGGAGACTGGTGTTGCCCGAAACACCAGTGGTGGCGGAGCAAGAACACCGACCTCCTGGGGGTGCCAGGGAGAACACTTATTCGTTTGAAAGGAATTCTAGGTGCCTCTACCTATTGGGGGGGGGCACCCCCATTTATTTTATTTTATTTATTTATATATTTATTTATTTATTTATTTATTTATTTTATTTTTTTATTTTTTCATCAGTCTGACCTCTTGGGGACCAATCTTTACGAGGAGGTGCCCGGGTCCAAAAAAAAAAAACACCCTCCTAGTGTTTTACGCCTCGCAAGAGTCAGACCCGGTTGAGACTGGGTGGCCGACAATCCCGACTCTTGAGCACGGCGGGGAGGGAATTTCCCAAAAGCTTGTTTCCTATAACTTCGCCCCAGAACCTAGTGGCGGCTGAGTTAACGACATCGCTAAACAGGCCGGAAGGCGAGATAGGGGCATTAAGGAGAAATGCACAATCCTATCCTTGATGCGCCTGAGATTTAGCCACAGGTGCCTCCTGCGAAAACTGTAGCAGCCATAAAACGGCCGATAACACGAGCCGTCTGCTTTGTTGCACGAAGAGACAAGTTGGTAGCTCGGCATAATTCCAGTATGCCTTATCTTGAAGAGCCCCGCCAGTACTCAAGTCTCTCAGCAGGTTAGCCTGGTAGGCCTGCAAAACCGCCCTGGTGTGCAGTGGAGCACCAAGCTGACCTACTGCCTGAAAAGCTTTTCCCTCCAGGGAAGATGAAAGTCTACACAGCTAGAAGGGAAGTATAAGCTTTCCAGGAAGGATGATGTCCCAGGAGAGAGAGAGCCTGTGAAGCGTCTCTTCTATCTGGGCATCATCATATAACCTCGCGCTTCCACATCAACTATATTTAAATAAATAAATAAGTTGATGGCAGGAAAAACACGGGATGAATACAGCTTACTCCATGAAAGGGTTAACTCATATGGAGAGAGCTAAGAGGGGGGGGGGAGCATCGTTGAGGCTCTGCCCCCTGGCCACCCGACAGAACTTGCCGTCTACTGTTTTTTTTTTGTTTTTTTTAGTGCTTAAGGCTATTTTTATCTCCGCTAAGCAAGAGAGGAATCCTTGTGATGAGAACGCGGAAGAAAAGGAGCTTACCTCCGTCTGCCGCAGCTCTGTCAGATGCACGAGTTTTAAGCCAGGAATGCGCGGCGGCTCGGAGCTTCTCACGGAACGCGAAGCACGCGCAGCACTAACTGAAGCAGTGTGGAGATTGCATTCCGATATGGATTATTACACACGGAGGGATATCTAGTTTAAACTCGCCATATTGGTGAGTTAAACATCATCCTATTTTGCTGGTTTAAACACAGGCACGCTCACAACAAGGCTGAAGACAAATGATCTGAGGTTTGTTGCCGGCTCACTTGTATTTATAACCTCCACCTGCATCTAATCAGATGACGTCACCTGACCGAGGTTATATACAGTATATAGCCAAATTTTGCCGTGTTTGCACACATGCTTCACAACCGGCAACTGGACAAAATGGTTCCCATAGCGTTTTCACGCAGCATCGAGTGTAGCCTTGAAAGGGAACCAGTAATTTCTCTTTTCAACCTCTAATTTGGACTACTGACTCTTCATGTATATCCATCATTTTAAAGTGGTGCAGAGACTGCTTAAGTGTTTGTAAACAATTTCTAATCAGGTATGAAAATGAGATTTCCCTAGTAAATTAGCTACTTGGTTATAATCTGCATGAAGCATTTATTAAAACCATGACAGAAAGGTAGACCGTACAAGTGGCATGGCGGAGGATTTCCCCCTGGATTATTTTGGGGGGGGGGGAGCGGATACCATCTCGCCCGAGCTGGCAGACTGGCTGGAGGACAGCGAGGAAGAGAGGGATGGCGGCTGGGAGTACTGCTGGCTGGAAAACGGCGAGGTCGACATGTACCGGAGCTGGAGGTACAACCAGCTAGCGAGACACGAGCTCAGGGGGTGGTTTCCCGGAGCCGGAGCAAGTGCGAGAAATACAGGAGCAGGTGAAGGAGCTCCAGCGGATGATCCTCCACTTCCGGGATAACCGCTAAGCGGGCTCGGAGCTTTCCCCTCCCTCGCCAACGCTCAGCAGCCAAGCGTGTCAGCAACCGCTGACCGACGCACCCGTTCTGCCGCCGCCTCCCGGCTTTGAGGACGACGTTGAGCCGATGAGCGCAGTGCACGCTCCAACGCCGCTGTTGAGTTCAGCAAAAGCTCCAACGGCGCTGTCGAGCTTTGCACAAGCTCCAACGTCGTCGTCGAGCGCAGCGCACGCTCCAACGCCGCTGTCGACCTTTGCACAAGCTCCAACGTCGTCGTCGAGCGCAGTGCACGCTCCAACACCGCTGTCGAGCTTTGCACAAGCTCCAATGTCGTCATCAAATGCAGCGCACGCTCCAACGCCGCTGTCGAGCTTTGCACAAGCGCCAACGTCGTCGTCGAGCGCAGCGCACGCTCCAACGCCGTCGTCGAGCACAGTGCACGCTCCAACGCCGTCGTCGAGCGCAGTGCACGCTCCAACGCCGCAATCGAGCTCAGCGCAAGCTCCAACGCCGTCGTCGAGCGCAGTGCACGCTCCAACGCTGTCGTCGAGCGCAGTGCACGCTCCAACTCCGTCCTCGAGCGCAGTGCACGCTCCAACGTCGTCGAGCGCAGTGCACGCTCCAACACCGCTGTCGAGCGCAGTGCACGCTCCAACGCCGCTGTCGAGCTTTGCACAAGCTCCAACGTCGTCGTTGAGCGCAGTGCACTCTCCAACGCCGTCGTCGAGCGCAGTGCACTCTCCAACGCCGTCGTCGAGCGCAGTGCACGCTCCAACGCCGTCGTCGAGCGCAGTGCACGCTCCAACGCCGCTGTCGAGCTTTGCACAAGCTCCAACGTTGTCGTCGAGCGCAGTGCACGCTCCAACGCCGCTGTCGAGCTTTGCACAAGCTCCAACGCCGCTGTCGAGCTCAGCGCAAGCTCCAACGCCGCTGTCGAGCTCAGCGCAAGCTCCAACGCCGCTGTTGAGCTCAGCGCAAGCTTCAACGCCGCAATCGAGCTCAGCGCAAGCTCCAACGCCGCAATCGAGCTCAGCGCAAGCTCCAACGCCGCAATCGAGCTCAGCGCAAGCTCCAACGCCGCAATCGAGCTCAGCGCACGCTCCAACGCCATCGAGCGCAGTGTCAGCTCTGCCACGGCCGAGCGCGTCTCCAGCTCTGCCACGGCCGAGCGCGTCGCCAGCCCAGCGGCCGCCGAGTGCGTCTCCAGCCTCGTCACCCAGCCTCCTGGTCAGGAGGTGGAAGGTAGAACATTGGGATAGGTGTCCGGGGCCTCCAATGATGCTCCAGAGGAGCATTTTTTTTGGGGGGGGTACTGTGACGGTTGACCCCTAGAGGGCGCCTAACGCCCGTTTTTGGTTTTGTTTTGTAGTTTGGTTTGTGTTTCATGTTTAACTTCATTTCCCAGTTTGCACCTCGGTCAGGTGACGTAGAAGCTCACCTGAACCGAGGTAAGCCAATTATTAGTTGATTCTTTTGTGTATAAATAGCCTGGCTGAACAGCAGTCAGGCGTCTAGCTTTTGTTGGTGTAGGTTTAGTTTGTGTTTGGTGTTATCTTTGTTTATGTTGATTTACGTTAATAAAATAAAGAAAGTATTGAACCGTCAGCTCGCCTCCTCCGCATTCATGCCGCGAAAACGCACCAGACGCAGACGTCAGAGGGAAAACCATGACAATACTACAGATAAATAAGACATGCAAGCCTCTCAATTATTTCACCATTAATGTTTGTGGGCATGGTTCATTTTATTTTATAAAAAAAAAATTTAAGATGTTTTTCTTAAAATGGGCAGTATAAAACCCTTTTGTAAGCTGCAGTTAAATTGCCAAATGTACATTATAGGTCTCAGTAATAACCTGATTGGTGTGGAGGTTTTAAAGAATATGGTTAAGCAAAATTACACTCATTTGAATGAAAAAATATTTAAGTCATGTAATGTTTACACTGTCATGTCATTGAGATCACATTAATTCCTTTTGTGTACCACTTTTAACAATTGTCACAAAGCAGCAAGATCACATAAGATGTTAAAATTACACGTCTCACTTAGAGATTCTTATGTATTGATCACAGTAGGAATTCCAAAACATGAGATCATGTGAGAAAACAAAAATCACATGAGAAATCATGAATTCTGCAAAATCACAGACTGACACAGACAGTGATATAGTCCTTTAGTCACTAAGCACGATGGGTCATCACTTCATCTTCCTTTCTTCTTACCTTAATGTGCCCATCATGCTGGAACAGGGTACATTTTGGAGTTATCCAACCACACAAACCTTATCCAATGCTCCACAGTCCATTCTTTATGGTCCCTAGCAAATTGCAAAAAAAAAAAATTCCCCAACTATTCAATTCAATTCAATTTTATTTATATAGCACTTTTAACAATGGTCATTGTCTCAAAGCAGCTTCACAAAAAATTTAAAAGATTTTGTTAGAAAAGAAAATATTTGGAAGTGTGTATGTGTGAGAAAAAAGTGTATAGGTAATAATGAGATGAATGAATGATGAATGAAATGCCTCTGATGAGCAAGCCAAGGGTGACAACGACGGTGGCAAGGAAAAACTCCCTGAGATGGCATTAGGAAGAAACCTTGAGAGGAACCAGACTCAACAGGGAACCCATCCTCATTTGGGTGATAACAGATAGAAATGATAACATCATGTGTGTTGTGCAGGTGAAAGTGCAATATGACAGAAAATCATTTAAATTAACATGAAGACCCGTTCAGCATAGGGATGAGCCAGTGGACAGATGAGGTGCAGAGGGCAGATGCGGTCTGGATCACTGGAAGCACAGGAGCAGCATGTGTAGCTCCAACCATCATGAAGCAGAATCCAGCTGTAGCTGGTCCTTCTCTGGATGCCTCAGGAACCTCGCAGGGTCGGCCTTTGTCTACTGAAGCTGGCACAATCTCCCGATGCCTCGGCATGGGTAGAAGGATATAGAACAGATGGGGAGAATTAGCGTAGTTGCCATTCAGTATAGGTGAGTATGAGGTTATGGGATGAGTTACGTGTATGCCAGATTAAAAAGATGCGTCTTGAGTCTACTTTTGAACTGGGAAACCGTGTCTGCTCCCCGAACACTGTCTGGAAGGCTATTCCAAAGCTTTGGAGCTAAATATGAAAACGCCCTACCCCCTTTTGTAGATTTTGAAATTCTGGGAACAACCAGAAGTCCGGAGTTTTGTGATCTTAAAGCATGTGGTGGATTGTAGCGTATCAGAAGACTGGTTAGGTATGTGGGAGCTAAACCATTTAAGGCTTTGTATGTAAGTAACACTATTTTGTAATTTATTCTAGACTGAACAGGTAGCCAGTGCAGGGACAGGTAGCCAGTGCAGGGAACTAGCCTTACTGATAAGTGATTGTCTTGTCTTTTTTCACTTTTTAAACATAGCCATGAGTTCTACTGTTGTTTTCAGGATTTGATTTCAACAAATGTTTAAATGATCTCAGATCATGATTCAATTCACAATTTCATACATATTTAAATAAGAAAGAAAATCACATTTCGTCCTATAACCGGACACAAAGCATATCCCATGCCTATGGAAGCTGATATACTGGCTGAAATTATATTACTAAAAGGGAAATTAGGAGACGCACTGTTATTTAAAGGATATATTTGATGATGTTCCTTTCTCTTTCAGCTCACTGAGAACTTTACCTTTTGCCGAATTTATAGGCTATCACTAGGTTATTCTGTGAATGCTTTTCATCCTATACTGGTGATTGGCATTTATGCTCATAAACACAGGAATAAAAATGTTTAGCTTAGTTACTGAAATGTTCATACATCTGGTGAGACTTTAGCACAATTTGCATAACAAAACCATGTACACACAAGGCCCCTGACTTCATACAAGTTTACGAGGAAAGGCATGGCAGCTTGACCTTATCAGTGTTCAGGTTGTCACAGGTTGCTGCTGAGATTAAACACCGCTGTGGAAGGTGTTTTCATTGTTTCATTAAAGAAGAGCAGTACATGAAAACAAGCTGGGTACAGGTTAAGTCTTAATTTTTGTGCAGAATATAGTATGATATTCATTGAATTATGTGGCATTTGTCATGGTGTTCCTCATGTTTGTCCCTATTTATTGTGCTTCTTTTGACTATTGTTTTTGTAGGATGGCTCGAATATTCCTGTGTTGAGCTGCACATATCACTCTTTAATTGCCAGAAATCCCGACCCCTTCTGTCCTCTGGCACATACTCGCTGCTGAAAATGGCACTGCATGATTTGCTTGAGATGTGTGTGGTGACTGGGGTGGTGACAGTTTCACTTGACCATGAAGATGGCCTTGGACTTGGCTGATGCAGGCAGTTTTTCTACAGTCCCTTAATAGTTTAGGACTACAAACAGTTGTCTGAGCCTCCAACAGCGAAGGTGGACTTCACATTAACTTATCACCCAAATGAGGATGGGTTCCTTGTTGTGTCTGGTTCCTCTCCAGGTTTCTCAGTGAGTTTCAGGTATCGCAGCGAGTTTTCTTTGCCCACCTTTGCCCTCAGTTTGAACATCAGGGACAACTGATAATTACAATTTATACATATTACCTAGTTATATTTTTACATATAACTTTTTGGCTTCTGTAAAGTTGTATAGCGACAATGACCATTGTTAAAAGTACTATAAAAATAAAACTAAATTGGGAAAATGGTAGTGTTGTGTCAGGAAAGACATCTGGCATAAAACCTACTGTATGCCAAATCAAATATATACAGATTCCCATGATGGATGATTTGCTGACCACCCCTAACAGGAGAAACTGAAAGATGAAGAATAACAAAATGTGCAGTCTGATATCATATATTAAACAATAAATTCTTGAGAAGAGGAAAAAGCTCTAATTTCATATTAACAGTAAAGTTGTTTATTGCTATGAAAATCTGAATTAAGTGGCACTAACAACATTTGCTTTTCAATATTAGCATTTCAGAACCTAATGCAAAGTAATAATCAGGTCATCAGCCTGGAGGTGAGAAAACATGTTTTCTTGAATGTTTAAATGTTGATACCTGTCAAACAAGATGATATGAAAATATATAAGCACATAATCATCTACAGTACTTAAGAATACCACGTCTGCGCAGGAGGAAAGATAATACACTGTGTTTATTTATTTAATTTAATAGTTTGCATTTTACATATTAAGTAATGAAACTTTCTCCGCTTCTAATATTGCTTAATCAGAGCATTTGCATCCTCAATACTCTGACCTGTGATATTAAATTATAGTAAGAAGTTGGTAATAGAACACAGGGGGAAAATGAGTAAACAGAGTTACCCATCCTCCATTCCCTAACCCGCTGTGACCTCATTCTCTCTCAGAGAAACACAGAGCACCATATATTATTCCCCTGTTTTTTAGGATTTGACAGCAACTTACTAATTTAAAAGTGATTTGTAGCATTTTCTGCCTTTGAGGCTAATATATACATGCATCTGCATTTCATCTAAATGTCAAGTTAAGACCACACAAGACTGACAACTGCGCGCTCTCTCTCTCACACACATACACACACACACACACACACACACACACACACACACACACACACACACACACACACACACACACAGAAAGAGAGAGAAAGAGAGAGAGAGAGTGCTATATACAACAAAAGTGGTCAAACAGAAAAATACTTGATATTTATTTCAGCCTGATGAACTTGCAGACAAGCCTTTCGGGCAGCAGATAATTAAACAGGTTACTTTATCTCTAGGCCTCATCTGAGCACAACAAAATATGTTTTATTCTAGCACCAACTCAATATATGTAGGTGCCTTTCAACATTAATCATTCAGGAGTTAAAAAGGACATTCTGACAATGGCAAAGTTTTATCCATGTGACACTGCTCTATGTGAATAGTATTTTATACAGTATAGTTTAATTGAGTTTGAATATCGCAGACCAGACACTATTCAATTCCAAATAGCACAGAGTGGAACCGAGTAATTCACTTTTATGCCAAAGAACAGATTTTAGATATGACTCATCTATATAGAGATAGCACCTACTAAAGTGTATTATTAAAAAGAACTTACAGAAATGTACTAATATTTATAAGATGTTAATTACAGAAAAATGTTAGGCATACATTGCTTGTCAACATGCACCCTTAGACAAACATGCCTTTCTCTCTCTCTCTCTCTCTCTCTCTCTCTCTCTGTGTGTGTGGTAGTAATAATTCAAACCAGCACCATATATAGAGATCACACAGTAATCGTCTCCATGGAAACTGTTCTCACCAAGTCTGGTTGCATCCAGACACAACAAGTAGCAGATAATACTGTATGAACCATCTCACAAATTAGCAATAGAACACACACAAGCTCTCCCTATCCTTCTGCTTGACTATATTTTATTGTTGTTTATTGACAGTGGGTTCTCTCCACAGCAACTGTCTTGAGAAAACTGCAGACCAGAAAATGCAAGCTAATTGTTTCCATGCACATAAATATCAATCACAGGATTAAAGGCTTACTGAAAGTGCTTCTCTTTTAAGGAGAGGGGAAAAAGTGTGCAAATGTAGTTTTTTTTATTTTATCTTTCCTCATTTTAATGTTTTTTTTAGTGATGAATAATTTACGACCCCCTGCTTGTTGGGCTTGAAAGCAATTTTGTGAGGTCCTGCAATAAGGTTATGAGCATGAAAGGTTCAAAGTCTGTTTGTATAATAAATAGCAATCTCTCCAGGGTTTCCGGGTGATACTGTGAAAGCAGACAGTGAGCGTAGAAGGAGTTGTATACCTTCTGAATGTAATGGAATGTTGAGGTTATCTAGTTTACAAATCTAGATTTAAATCTGATAAAATCTAAACATACTCTTTAGTTTTGAAGTGTATACACAACGTTCACTGATTAATCAGCTAACAAATGCTATGTCTATACCTACTGTAAATAGAGTATGTGTTAGAGTACTGGAAGTAACCCAAATATCTAATACACTTTTACATCCCTGTTACCCATGGCAAAAATAAATAAATAAATGAAGCATTGGTCAGATGATTAAAATCAGCAGGGTGCAGTATAATAACGCAATATCACACAAGAGGGAGTATGGTTATACTGAATATCAACATGGCTGCAAATCAGTTAGAGGCATGAAGCTGCAGCCCAAGACATCAAGACATTGAGTGTAATATTGCTTTTATACAACAGTTCCAAAACCAAAATTTAGTATAAATAGTTTATAAACTGTTTACAGATTTAACCAGCAAGTTTGCTCCACCGACAAGGTGAGGAGAACAAGCCATGGTGGATAGTCCTAAGAAACTCATAAGGTTTACTTAATTTTTCCACTTATTCTGCATAAGAGTATCAGAGAACTTCTGGGTTCCGGGGTTGAATCCCAAGGAAAACTTAGATGGAACGCTAGGTGCATTACTGTATGTACTGTAGGGTGTACAGTTCCTTGTGCTATACACCAAGTAGTACCCTTGATCTTGAGTTAGAGAGTGATTCGGGATTCTGCCTTGTGTTAGAATCTAGTTAGCTTTGTAATTCAGGTTAGCCATATGGATGGCTCAGAGGCAATTCAGGACAACTTTGACACAGTTAAATAGACAATATGTTGTTTAGGATGACATAACGTTATCAGATGTGTTTTCTTGTTGTAAGTACTTCTGTGACTGGTTTTAAATGTGGGTTTTGTCAGGATGCTATTCTACACTCCTTCCAGTTGCCGATTCTCACCTACTTTTGCCCATGCTGGCAATCAACAGTAAAATACTGTATATGATTGTTAGGTCACGTGTAACACAAAGTGATACATATGGTTAAACATTCCAGTGCTGTTAGCGAGTACTGTATTATTACAACTCGTGGAATTCCCCTCGTTCACCCTAAAAAATGCTCGGTTAAAAACAACCCAGTTTAGGTTGTTTTTAACCTAGCTGCTGGGTAAATATTGGACCAACTACAGTACATGCTGGGCTATTTGTTTAACCCAGAAAGATGGGTTAAATATCAACCCAAATGCTAGGTCATATTTAACTATAATGCTGGGTTAATTCTACCACATAAATTGGTCAAATGTTCTACCCAGATGTTGGTTAATTTTAACTGGAATGTTGGGTTACTTCTACCTCACAAATAGGTTATTATTATTTTCATATTTTACAGTGAATCTGTAAAAAAAAAAAAAAAGAAAAAAAAACGTCTCGGGTTACTTTGCTGTAACCCTGTTCCCTGAAAAAGCGGGAACGAGATGACGCGTGAAAACGCTATGGGAACATGTTTCTGTGTTGCCGGTTGTGAAGCATGTGTGTATCAAACCCGCCAAATTTTGGCACATATAACCTCGGTCAGGTGACGTCATCTGATTAAGTGCACCTGCAGGTTATAAATAGTAGTGAACCGGAAACATTCCTCAGATAAATTTTGTCTGAAATGACCAGTCACGCAAGCAGTGCGGCATTGGAGCGCAGCATCTTGTTCCCACTTTTTCAGGGAACAGGGTTACAGCAAAGTACCCCGAGACGGTCCATTTCAAAAACTACACTCGATGCTGCGTGAAAATGCTATGGGAACGAGAATACCAATGCCACCGCACTGGAAGTGTCTCGACTTCCAAGGTTGTGTAGCGTGTGCACACAAAGGCCAAGGAGGTCTCAGAGCTAGCTCTGGGAGGCTGACTCGAGGACCCGTGAGCCCGGAGTAGCATGAACACCCAGACTATAGAATCTCACAAATGTGTGCGGAGAGGACCAACCTGCCGCATCACATACTTGCTGCAGGGGAATACCTCTTGCCAGGGCAATAGATGAGGCGCTCCTCCTGGATGAATGAGCCCAGGGGGATCGCCTAAAAAAGACATAAAAAAGGCTGCTCTGACTTACGCAACTGGCCGGTGGATGTATAACTGAAGAGTGTATACTGAAGACAGTAGTGAAACCTTTCCCGCTCTGGAGCTGTAAAAGGAGGAGGACAGAGGCTTCGAGGAAGACTGGGTGCATGGATAAGACTGAAAATAATTCGAGGATGCAGAATAGCTCTGACTAGCCCAGGGGCAAAGTCTAGGCAGGACGGGAGCCTGCAGATCTCTTGAAAGAAGTACAGTAACTATAAGAAAAAACATCTTAAGGGTCAGAAGTCAGACAGGCGCTGACTCTAGTGGTTTGGAAGGGGTGTCAACCAGACCCATCAGTCAGAACATGACAAGCCGAAATAGCGGCTACGTACATTCTTAGCGTATTAAGGCATAACCCCCAGAAAACTTTCTTGCAGAACTCCAGCACTGAAACAATTGGGCAGTGGACTGGGTCTACATGTTTTGCCATGCACCACTTTCAAATACCCTCTCCTTGAGGGCATAATCTCTTCTAGGGTGTGAAGGATCCAGGGCTCCGAACTTCATATGCCCTGGAATGTAAATCACCTTGAGGGACATGAACTCTTCCTGTGACCAAAGCAGAACCTGGTGCGCTAGCTTATTCAAGCAGTGCGAGCATAATCCGCTGTGGTGATTATGTACAGTATGAGACTACCGTCATATTGTCCATCCTCACTAGGACATGGTAGCCTCAACTGCTGGAGGAGGTGATTCCAAGATGGCGCCGGTGAGGTCGGCTGCCGTCACGACTGCTCCGACCATCTTTTCTTTGTTTTTGTTTTTTAAGTTAGTTTTTAATTTTACTAGTTAAATTTATTTCTTTAGTATTTCCTTTTTATTGATTATTTATTTTACGTACAAGCTTTTATTTTCTTTTTAAGGTCACTGGCGGTCGTGTAAGCATTTCACTGCATATTATATTGTGTATGACTGTGTATGTGACAAATAAAATTTGAATTTGATTTGATTTGAGGTGTTTCAGGGCAAAAATAAAGCCATCAGTTCGGGGCAATTGATGTGCCACGCGAGAAGATGGCCTCTCCAGCTCCTTTGGGCTGGACGCCCATCTAAGACCGTACCCCAGCCCGTGAGGGAAGCATCTGTCATTAACGTCTCGCGATGACAAAAACGCACATAGAGTGGCATCCAGAGTCAGAAATCTGAGTCTGAACCACATAGAAAAGGGTTCGAAGCCTCTGGCACGTAACCGTTATTGGTTCCGGGGATTGGCCCTGAGATAAATCCCTTTGCCTTTAACCACAACTGAAACAATCTCATGTGCAGCAGGCCCAAAGGTATTACCGTGGATGCAGCTGCCATGAGACCTAAAAATCCCTGAAAGTGATGAACAGTCACTTTCTGGCCTAGCTTGGCTTCCTTCAGGGTGTTGAAAGACACCTGTGCCAGCATTGCGATCGAATCCTATGTGACACCCAAATATCAAATCAAATTAAAATTTTATTTGTCACATACACAGTTATACACAGTACGATATGCAGTGAAATGCTTATACGACCGCCAGTGACCTTAAAAAGAGAATTAAAGCTTATAATAAGAAATAAAGCTCTGCAATGGATTGGCACACTGTCCAGGGTGTACCCTGCCTTGTGCCCAGAGTCTCTTGGGATAGGCTCCAGGTCCCCGCGACCCTAATACAGGATAAAGCAGTATAGAAGATGAATGAATGAATGAATAAGAAATAAATATGAATAAAAGAAATACGATTGAAATTTTTTATTTAACTAGGATAAAAATAGAAATAAAAATAGAAATATGCTGTATATATTCAATATTTTGTTGAAGAAATAGTGTCCATGGATGTTAAAAGATTGTGTTAGTTCTGTATGATGGTGTGGTTGAGAGACCTTATCGCCTGCGGGAAGAAGCTCCTCCTCAGTCTCTCTGTGTTGGCCTTCAGGGAGCGGAATCGCTTCCCAGACCGCAACAGAGTGAACAGTCCATTGTTGGGATGGCTGAGGTCCTTCACGATCTTCCTGGTCTTGGTCTAGCACCGCTTGGTGTAGTAATGTTGTATTCTGAGCAGGAAAGAGAACGCTTTTACTTTTTCAGTTAGCGATTAAGCCCACGAAGGTCTAAAATTGGACGCAGCCCCCCGTTTTACTTGGAAGCAAGAAATACCAGTTGTAGTAGCCTGACTCTCTGTCTGGTAGAGGAACATGTTCTATGGCCCCTTTCCCAGCAGCATTGCAATTCCAGAGTCGGAAGGTGCGCCATTTCCGGTTTCACGGAAGTGACCACGCCGTTGAAACGCGGAGGGAGATTTGCGAACTGGATTCTGTAGCCTCTTTCTACAGACCTTAATTCCCATGGAGATACACCAGGGAGGGCACTTTGTTCTTAATGAAGAAGACAGTGCGCCGGTCCGACCTAATTGAGGCGGCTTGTGAAGGGCGAGCCGTACCCCAGTCTTTACGCGGGGGTGCGTGGCGGCTAACACTCTCCTTCTGCGCCTTTATTTATTTATTTTTGGATGGGGGCATCAGGGAGGAATGCATGATCCTTATATTTGATGCACGTGAGGTTTAGCCAGTGCTCAGATCTTTTGGCAGATCAGATTGGTATGTCTACAAGACCGCCATGGTGTGCAAAGAAGCACCAGCCTGACCTGCTGCCTGAAATGCTTTTCCCAACAAGGCAGATGAAAGTCTACATGGCTTGGAGGGAAGTTCTTTTTTATTTATTTATTTATATTTTTTAGGGAAGATGATGTCCCAGGCAAGCGTCTAGTCTATCTGAGGTATCGCACTTCCGCATCAACGATACTCGAATAAATCGAAGTCGATGGCATGAAAACACGGGATGAATAAGGCTTGCTCCAAGAGCGAGTTAACTCGCTGTGGAGGTCGCTAAAGAAAGGGAGAGAGCGCCATTGAGGCTCCGCCCCCTGGCTACTCGACAAAAGTCTGTTGTCTAATTTAGAGCGTATAACTTGTCTAACTTGCTCCTGCGGCGTTTATTACTTCAAGCAGCTCCTCAAACTCTCTGTTATCAATAGAGGAGGGTTCTGAGGGAACTACTTCGATTTCTGCAGAAGCAAGGGAGGAGTTCTCTCCTGCGCAATGACGAGAAGCGCCGAGGTGCGCTCGCAAGGCGGACAGAGAAACCTCCCGATTGGGAGAAAGCGTGAGAAAAAGGAAGGGGAGACTCCGTCTCGTGCGCCTCTTCCAGAACCGCACGTGAACCCCAGGAATGCGCCGCGGGTCATGGTTTCTTTTTATCGGGAGAGATTGCAGTACTTACACTCTACTTGGAGAGTGTGATCTTCACCCAAACACTGGAAACAAAAAGTATGGAGATCGCCATCCGATAGGATTATATCATACGGAGGGACACATCTCGTTTGAAACTCAGCCATCTTATCGGTCAAACACTCTTTGTTCTTTGTTTTGCTTGCACACACACACACGCGAATCACAATACGTGCTGAAGACAAAAATGTTTCCGGAATGTTTCCGGTCCACTCCTATTTATAACCTGCAGGTGCACTTCATCAGATGACGTCACCTGACCGAGATTATATATGCCAAAATTTGGCATGTTTGATACACACATGCTTCACAACCGAGTGTAGCTTTTGAAAGGGAACTACCCATGTCTATTAAACAGTTAAATTACTTTGATACTGGTCTATTACAAAAAAACTTCATACAGTATATGCAATAAACAACATCCTATTAAATGTTCATAGAAAAAAAACATTATTTTTCAAAAGAACAACAGCAAATAATCAACAGCAACATCATTACTATACTATTACTCACAAGGGCAGAATGGAGTAAATGCACACATAGGCAGCTTCTACAGAGCAGGATTTCTCTGTGACTACAGATATCTTTTCTGCAGAACAAAACTATCCAGCCCTGGTCTCATTTTAACATACAAACGCTGTCTATGACTTTTCAAGTAGGCTTCCCTATTTCATAGCAACATTACAAAATGTCCTATACAGGAGCACACTGCTTGGATAGTTAACGTACATTGAGCCAGAGCCTGTCCCACCAGAACGACGAATGCCTGAGAACAGCGCTGGTCATTATCTCCCAATGTCAGGATGTACTGTAGGGGTATGGCCTTGACACTTCAGCCTGCTGGAGGTATTCCACCACGTTTGCCCATCTTAGAAAGAAAGAAATGAAAGAAAGTAAAAATTTTGTTGAATAGCAAAGATTAAACTGAATAAGACTATCAATTTAGTGTGCAATAGGATTGATACTAAATAAAAATGACAAAACTGTCCATTAAGATATAGATAACCTGAAACAAAAACATGGGGACAGCTACTACCAAAAATAAAAATAAAACAGCAAAATAAGCAGGGCTTGCTTTTAGGATAAAGCTCCTAAATATAATAATTTTTATATATTTTTTAAAAGTCAGATTAGTTGTGGTCTGCGTTGATTTTAAGCTAATTACAGAGAAAATGCATTGTCATAGCTGGTGTCATACTTGTCAGGTGCGGGGGAAGGCAGGAGAGGGAAGAACCCAATAGCAGACACAGATTCTCTTAAAGGAATTTATTAGGGCACTAAAGGGTTAAATAAACAGCGACAGGAGGAGTGTGTATGTGTGGGTGTGTGCGTGTCTGTGTGAGTGAGAGAGTCGGCGCGCAGCAGGGAGCGGCGCGTGTAGGTATGTGTGTGTGTGTGTATGTGTGTGTGTGTGAGTGAGTGAGCGAGAGAGAGTCAGCGCGCAGCCGCGAGGGGGGGCGCGTGTATGTGTGAGCGTGTGTGTGTGTGTGTGTG
Organism: Channallabes apus; assembly: GCA_030522415.1. Classification (NCBI taxonomy): domain Eukaryota; kingdom Metazoa; phylum Chordata; class Actinopteri; order Siluriformes; family Clariidae; genus Channallabes; species Channallabes apus. Next base: position 38,439,411 of record CM060107.1, on the reverse strand, counting down.
TGTGTGTGTGTGTGTGTGTACGGGGCGAGAGAGAAAGTCGGTGCGTGCACAGGATGCTTCGGGGAATACCTCGTGATGAAACTAGAGGACTGGGTGAAGACGTCAGAGAATCCTCCGTGAACCCGGAAGTGGAAGCGCACGAATTATCCTCGGTTGTAGCGGGAGGGAGGAACGAGCGAGCGCTATGCGGTCCGCTTGTGATCAATCAGCGTCTTTAGCCAGGTAAGGGTCGATAACCAGAAGATCCAGCCACGTGAATGAACAAATCCAAAGGGCGAGTCCAGAATCAGATTCCTAATACAGGCAGGGTCATACACAAAAATCAGTCCGAGAATCAGGCAAGGTAACAGACGGAGAAGGCGAAAGGAAAATCCAAAGGGAGAGCTGGGTCGGCAACGAGTCAAAATACAGGGAATAACAATAACACACTAGACGTAAGGCACACGAGTGAGACACTGCGGCGCCGGGTGGTTCTTTCAGTGTGCTTATAAAGCTAAGAGATAATTGACAGATAGGGTTCAGGTGTGTCTGAGCGATAGGTGGGCGAGTAGGGAAAAAAAAGCGAAGTGGAATTTAGGATCTGGAGGTGCTGGGTTGAGCTAGGTGGCTCGTGACAGTACCCCCCCCCCTACGGACGCCACCTGGCGTTCTAGCCAGTGCGTTAGGGTGTTGGCGGTGGAAGTCATCAATGAGTGATGGGTCCAAGATGAATCTGGATGGAATCCAGCTTCTCTCCTCTGGGCCGTAACTCTCCCAATCCACTAGGTACTGGAGGCCTCTGCCTCGTCGTCGGACCTTCAAGAGTCTGCGTACAGTGAATGCCTCACCTCCATCGATGATTTGGGGAGGAGGAGCTGGGTGGGCGGGTGGATTCAGTGGGCAAGAGACCAGAGGTTTGATCTGGGAGACGTGAAAGGAAGGGTTTATCCGGCGCATGGTGGAAGGAAGACGAAGTCTGACAGTGCAGGGATTGATGACTCTAATGATGGTAAACGGACCAAGGAATCTGGGGGATAGTTTGCGAGAGGTGGTCTTGAGGGGGATATTCCGAGAGGACAGCATGACCCTTTGGCCCACTCGGTACGGCGGTGCCCTCGAACGGCGTCGGTCAGCTTGTCGTTTAAAGGCTGAGACAGACTGGCGGATTCTTGACCTTGCCTTCAGCCACACCTTCCGACATCGACGAACAAAAGCTTGGGCAGAGGGAACCGAGACCTCTTCCTCCTGAGAGGGAAACAGGGGAGGTTGGTATCCCAGACAGCACTGAAAAGGTGAGAGGCCAGTGGCCGATGTAGGCAAGGAGTTGTGGGCATATTCGATCCACGGGAGCATCCTATTCCAAGAATGGGGCTCCTTTGAAGTCATACACCGTAGGGCTGTTTCAAGGTCTTGGTTGGCCCGCTCGGTCTGGCCGTTGGTCTGTGGGTGATATCCAGACGATAGGCTTGGCGTGGCACCGATCAGCTTACAAAAGGCCGACCAGAAACGTGCAGCAAATTGTGGTCCGCGGTCCGATACGATATCCGTCGGGAGTCCATGAAGCCGGAAAACATGAGTGATTAACAGTTCCGCTGTTTCCTTGGCAGTGGGGAGACCGGGCAGGGGAACGAAGTGAACAGCCTTGGAAAAACGGTCTACTACTGTGAGGACGCAGGTGTGACCTTCTGAATCGGGGAGCCCAGTGACAAAGTCAAGGGCTATATGGGACCAGGGTCTATGCGGGATAGGAAGAGGTCTGAGATGACCAGCGGGAGGCTTGTTGCTGGTCTTACTTCTAGTACATGTGTCACAAGCGTTCACAAAGCGGCGGATGTCGTCCCTCATGGTGGGCCACCAGAAGCGTTGTTGGACCAGAGCTAATGTGCGAGCTGCTCCTGGGTGGCAGGCTAGTCTTGAGCTGTGCCCCCATTCCAATATACAGGGTCGCTCTGCCCTCGGGACAAAGAGTTTGTCCCTGGGTGTTGCTGGAGGGCTGGGCTCTTGATGGAGTGCGGCTCTGACTCGGGACTCAACGTCCAGAAGTGCTATCCCTACAAGGCATTGAGAGGGTAAGATGGTGGCCTCGGAAGCTTGATCCTGGAGTGGGGAGAAGTGACGGGAGAGCGCGTCGGGCTTGGTGTTCTTAGAACCCGGGCGATAGGACAGGGAGAAGTTAAAGCGGGAAAAGAACAGGGACCACCTTGCTTGACGGGAATTGAGGCGTTTGGCCGTCCTGAGGTATTCTAGGTTCTTGTGGTCCGTCCAGACCAGGAACGGCACCTCAGATCCTTCTAGCCAATGCCTCCATTCTTCTAGTGCGCGCTTCACTGCCAGTAGCTCCCGATCACCTATATTGTAGTTCTTCTCCGTGGGAGAGAGTCGGTGAGAGAGAAAACAACATGGGTGTAGCTTGTTGTCCTTGGCAGACCTCTGTGATAATACTGCCCCGACTCCTGAATCTGAGGCATCCACCTCAACGACGAACTGTAAGGAGGGATCGGGTTGAAGGAGAATCGGGGCCGAGGTGAAACGTTCCTTGAGCTCGTTAAATGCCTTGGCGGCTAACTCAGTCCAAGTGAATGCGACCTTGACAGAGGTCATAGAGATGAGTGGTGCGGCTACTGTGCTATAATTACGGATGAACCGCCTGTAAAAGTTGGCGAAACCCAGGAAACGCTGGAGCTCCTTGCGGGTGGTTGGGGTCGGCCAGTCAGTTACTGCTCGAACCTTGGCAGGGTCCATCTGAATCTTAGATGGGGCGACAATGAAGCCCAGAAAGGAGACCGTGCTACAGTGAAACTCACACTTTTCAGCCTTGACAAAGAGCTGGTTTTCAAGGAGCCTCTGGAGAACCTGGCGAACATGGAGCTTATGGTCCTCTAAGGAACAGGAAAAGATGAGAATATCATCCAGGTAAACGAAGGCGAAGACATTGATGAAATCCCGGAGTACGTCATTGACCAGGGCTTGGAAAACTGCCGGGGCGTTCGCCAGCCCGAAAGGCATGACCAGGTACTCATAGTGGCCAGACGGCGTATTGAAGGCAGTCTTCCACTCATCTCCCTTCCTGATTCTAACCAAGTGGTAGGCACTGCGGAGATCCAGCTTGGTGAAGACTTGGGCCCCCTGTAGGAGATCGAAGGCTGTGGACATCAAAGGCAGGGGATAACGATTCTTGATTGTGATATCATTAAGCCCCCTATAATCGATACAAGGGCGTAGGGACCCATCCTTCTTAGCCACAAAAAAGAAGCCCGCCCCAGCGGGTGATGATGATGGTCTGATGATCCCAGCAGCCAGGGATTCCGAGATGTACTTGTCCATGGCCTTTCTTTCATGTTGGGAGAGTGAGTACAGACGTCCCTTGGGAGGAGTCGTGCTGGGAAGGAGGTCGATCGCACAGTCATAGGGGCGGTGAGGAGGAAGAGAGACAGCCCGAGACTTGCTGAACACCATCCTGAGATCAGCATAATCCTGCGGAACCTTGGAAAGGTCAGGGAATTCCTCAGATGGGGCCGAAATGGGCGTGGGGCAGTGAGCAGACCTGAGACAGGAGGTCAAACAGAGGGAGCTCCATCCAAGAATGGAGTTACTCCTCCAATCAATCTGTGGGTTGTGACGGATGAGCCAGGGGCGCCCGAGGACTAGCTGGGATTGAGCCCTTTGCATTACCAGGAATGAAATCTCCTCCGAATGGTTACCCGATGTCCTTAGGGTGACTGGTGCAGTTCGCTGAGTAATTGGAGGAAGGAGCGTACCATCGAGGGCGCGGACTGATAATGGAGATTCCAGGGGAAGAGTGGGCACGTGCAGCTCTTTGACTTTCGCAGCACAGATTAAATTCTGGTCCGAACCGGAATCAATGAGAGCGTGAAGGACGCCGGAATGGTTATCCAGGAGAAGCATGACAGGGAAAAGTGAGCGGCTACTAGGCTGCTGCGCTTGGGGCGTCCCCTGCAGTGTGCCCAGGTTCACTGGTGGGGGTTGTTCCTTTAACGGGCAATGAAGGCGCAGGTGTCCGATCTTCCCACAGTAAAAGCACGCCCCGACCTGACTTCGACGTTGCCGTTCCTCCAGAGAGATCCGAGCACGTCCACCTTGCATGGATACGGCAGGAGGGTTGGCTGAAGTGGGTGGAGTTAGGGGGATGCTGGCTCTGAATTGGGGATGGTTAGGTGTGTGATGCCTTTCTCTGAGGCGTGAATCCACCCGTCCTGCTAAATCCATTAAACCGTTTAGGTCCTCGGGAAGCTGCTGAGAAGCCAATTGGTCCTTGACTGAATCTGAAAGTCCGTTCAGGAAGGTGTCATAAGAGGACTGGGTGCTCCATTGAGTGGCGGCAGCCAAGGTTCGGAATTCAACAGCATAGTCATAAGCAGATCTGGAACCCTGGCGAAGCTCCAGTAACCGTCTCGCGGCCTCCCGGCCTGTGTGAGAGCGGTCGAATACTTTCCTCATCTCCTCGGTGAAAGCACTGAAAGTGGAGCAGCAAGGATAGTTGGCATCCCAAATGGCTGTCCCCCATTCACGGGCTCTTCCTGTGAGGAGGGTGATAATATAGGCCACTTTTGAACGTTCAGTGGGGAAGGTTGATGGCTGGAGCTCGAGTAACAAAGAGCTTTGCGACAGGAAGGAACGACAGGATCTGGCATCACCATTGTATGGCTGGGGATTGGGCAGACGAGGCTCGTGCGGAGCTGAGGGTGTTAGGGTGGATGGAAAAGCAGCACATAATTGTAAAAGCTGGGTAGATAACCGAGATAATGTCTGGGAAATTTCCTGGAGGTCCTGCTGATGAGCATTTATCAGGGATCTTTGCTGAGCAACAGTATGACGCAATTTAGCATTGGAACGGGTCCTAGACCTGAGCTGAACCTTAGGTCGGAGGCTAGGCCGTGGGTAAAAGATGTCTGCTGGGTCCGTCATGGCCGCAGTGTACTGTCAGGTGCGGGGGAAGGCAGGAGAGGGAAGAACCCAATAGCAGACACAGATTCTCTTAAAGGAATTTATTAGGGCACTAAAGGGTTAAATAAACAGCGACAGGAGGAGTGTGTATGTGTGGGTGTGTGCGTGTCTGTGTGAGTGAGAGAGTCGGCGCGCAGCAGGGAGCGGCGCGTGTAGGTATGTGTGTGTGTGTGTATGTGTGTGTGTGTGAGTGAGTGAGCGAGAGAGAGTCAGCGCGCAGCCGCGAGGGGGGGCGCGTGTATGTGTGAGCGTGTGTGTGTGTGTGTGTGTGTGTGTGTGTGTGTGTACGGGGCGAGAGAGAAAGTCGGTGCGTGCACAGGATGCTTCGGGGAATACCTCGTGATGAAACTAGAGGACTGGGTGAAGACGTCAGAGAATCCTCCGTGAACCCGGAAGTGGAAGCGCACGAATTATCCTCGGTTGTAGCGGGAGGGAGGAACGAGCGAGCGCTATGCGGTCCGCTTGTGATCAATCAGCGTCTTTAGCCAGGTAAGGGTCGATAACCAGAAGATCCAGCCACGTGAATGAACAAATCCAAAGGGCGAGTCCAGAATCAGATTCCTAATACAGGCAGGGTCATACACAAAAATCAGTCCGAGAATCAGGCAAGGTAACAGACGGAGAAGGCGAAAGGAAAATCCAAAGGGAGAGCTGGGTCGGCAACGAGTCAAAATACAGGGAATAACAATAACACACTAGACGTAAGGCACACGAGTGAGACACTGCGGCGCCGGGTGGTTCTTTCAGTGTGCTTATAAAGCTAAGAGATAATTGACAGATAGGGTTCAGGTGTGTCTGAGCGATAGGTGGGCGAGTAGGGAAAAAAAAGCGAAGTGGAATTTAGGATCTGGAGGTGCTGGGTTGAGCTAGGTGGCTCGTGACAATACTGTCACATTACAATCACCCAAATATTAATACGTCCATCTTGTAGTTATCTGTACAGCTGTGGTACTTTTTCCTGTAGTTGGCGAACTGACTGATAGTTAATTTAGCCTGAATCACAAGCAACTTTGGTTAAATAGGGCTACCTGGTTAGTTTACATGCATCAGTTAATTGTGACATATTTGCATACTTGCCAAAGGGAGAACGATGTAAAATATTGTTATAACTCGGGAGAAACGTGGGAGAATTTTGACCGCAGACTAAATTACTAGCTAGTGAAAAATGGGAGTCTCCAGGGAAAATCGGGAGAGTTAGCAGGTATGCATATTTGTGAGTAGATCAGTGTTTTGTAACAGCCCAGCATTTTATTGTCTCAAGCAGTGAGATCAATAAAGTTATAATGTTAATGTGGTTGCTATTGCTAGCAACCTAACTACGTAAATGCCTGCGTCATGCTAGCACTACAGTTAACAGTCTAGCGTTCATTCATCACTTCACCATCTTCGTACACCCTGCAAGCATTCTACAAAGAAAGCTAAAAAGCTCAGACATCTTAGCCGCTTCTTTCATACACAGATGGGGTTCTTTGGCTAACTATCAGCAATTGTCAGCTTAATTATCATACCTCAGACTAGCCTGAAAGTTTGAGTGTAACCTTAACACAGTAACAGTAGTAAATGTTACATCTTGTGATAATTTTTCTTAGGTGAGTGAACATTTGTATATAGACCTTGTATTTAACGTCATTTTCCCTTAAATGCACGAGGAGGATGAACCGTCATCAGCGGTGTGGGAGCTCAAAAGAGAAGACACGAAGCTGACACAGCCGCTGAATACACGGTGAACTTTGGAGGAAGGGCCAAGCAAACTTCAACCCAGCAGGTGGGTTACACAAAAACTACTCAATTCTCTGTAAATAACCCAAAAAAATTAACCAAAAGAGGCAACCCAGCGTTTGGGTAGAAAAAACAACCCAGCATTTTTTAGTGTGTTCAGTCAAATTACTTGGTAAGAACTAACTCTTATACAATAGTGTAGCAAATTAGCTCAACAAGGGAATATTTACAATTAATTATAACTGGTTATAACTAATAAAAATATAATAAATATTTAGATTAGAATTAACTGTAGCAGAATTAACATACAATTATCTGATCTGTCCGTCTACCGAGCAGATACTATAATTATTTATCAATCCTAGGAAAGGTTGTTTCCTGGCCAAGGAAGGATAGCTTTCCTACAGTACTTTCCAGTACTAGCAGTAATTTAGCATGTAACCAACAAATCGTCTCGGGTTACATTTCTGTAACCCTGTTCCCTGAAAGGCGGGAACGAGATGCTGCGTGAAAACGCTATGGGAACCAGTTTGTCGCGTTGCCGGTCGTTGAAGCATGCTGTGAAAACACGCCAAAGTTTTTGGCTATATATAACCTCGACAGGTGACGTCATCTGATTAGATGTAGGTGGAGGTTATAAAAACAGGTGAGCCGGCAACGACCTCAGATTAATTTGTCTGAACAGCCGTCCGGTCACGTGGTAGTGCGGCATTGCGACACAGCATCTCGTTCCCGCCTTTCAGGGAACAGGGTTACAGAAATGTAACCCGAGACGTTCCCTAGCAAGGCTACACTCGATGCTGCGTGAAAACGCTATGGGAACGAGAATACCAACGCCGCCGCACTACAGGTGTCTGGACCCCAAGGTTGTGTAGCGTGTGCGCACAAAGCCAAGAAGGTCTCAGAGCTATGCCTGGGCAGCTAACTCGGGGGCAGTGAGCCCGGAGTAGCATGAACATCCAGATTTATAAATGTAAGAAATGTGTGCGGGGAGGAACCAACCCTTCGCGCCACACAATTACTGCAGGGGATACCTCCTGCTGGTGAGACTGGGATGATCACCCTGGTTGGGTGAGCCCTGCTTCCCAGAGGCGAAGTGAACCCACGCGCCTCATAGGAGAGGGCAATATGCATCTCTCACCCAGTATAGTGGCGCTCTGACTTACGCCACTAGCTGATGCGGTGGACATGAATCTGAAGAGCACATACTGGATAGTAAGTGAAGTTTCTCTTGCTCCGAAGCTGTAAAAGGCGGAGGACAGAAGGCTTCAAACAATGCAGCTAAGAAAATCCTGAGGGTACTAGGGCACAAGCCCAAGGACAAGCTTTTACTGCAGAAGCTCCAGCACTGAAACATTTTGGCAGTGGACTGGGTCTACTTGCTTGGCACACACTTGTTGCAGGGGAATACCTCTTGCTAATCCAATAGCTGAGGCGATCGCCTGGTTGAATGAGCCCTGATTCCTAGAGGCGAAGTGAGCCCACGCGCCTCATAGGAGAGGGCAATAGCATCTGACCTACGCCACTAGCTGATGCGGTGGACGTAGATCTGAAGAGCACAAGCTGGACACAGCAAGTGAAGTCTCTCCTGCTCCGAAGCTGTAAGCGCGGAGGACAGAAGGCTTCAAAAGCAATAGGGTGCCTGTTGGGTTTATAGTTAGCTTTTGGAAGATAGTTGAGAGAGGATGCAGTTACGCACGTCCTGAAAGTGCTAGGGCATAGACCCGAGGACGGAAACTCCAGCACTGAAACAATTCGGCAGTGGACTGGGTTTACCTGCTTAGCAGACACTTGCTGCAGGGGAATACCTCTTGCTAGTGCAATAGATGAGGCAATCCTTTTGGCTGAAAGAGCCCTGATTCCTAGAGGCGAAGTGAGGCCACGCGCCTCATAGGAGAGGGCAATAGCATGTCTCATCCAGCACATGTAGAAACTGCTCTGACCTACGCCACTAGCTGATGCGGTGGACGTAGATCTGAAGAGCACAAGCTGGACACAGCAAGTGAAGTCTCTCCTGCTCCGAAGCTGTAAGCGCGGAGGACAGAAGGCTTCAAGAGCAATAGGGTGCCTGTTGCGAGGAGGGAAACTCCAGCACTGAAACAATACGGCAGTGGACTGGGTTTACCTGCTTAGCAGGCACTTGCTGCAGGGGAATACCTCTTGCTAGTGCAATAGATGAGGCAATCCCTTTGGCTGAAAGAGCCCTGATTCCTAGAGGCGAAGTGAGGCCACGCGCCTCATAGGAGAGGGCAATAGCATGTCTGATCCAGAACATGTAGAAACTGCTCTGACCTACGCCACTAGCTGATGTGGTGGACGTAGATCTGAAGAGCACAAGCTGGACACATCAAGTGAAGTCTCTCCTGCTCCAAAGCTGTAAGCGCGGAGGACAGAAGACTTCAAGAGCAATAGGGTGCCTGTTGGGCTTATGGAGCTTTCTGAAGATAGTTGAGAGAGGATGCAGTCGCGTACGTCCTGAGAGTACTAGGGCACAGACCCGAGGAGGGAAACTCCAGCACTGAAACAATTCGGCAGTGGACTGGGTTTACCTGCTTAGCATATACTTGCTGCAGGGGAATTCCTCTTGCTAATGCAATAGATGAGGCAATCCCCAGGGTTGAAAGAGCCCTGATTCCCAGAGGCGAAGTGAACCCACGCGCCTCATAGGAGAGGGCAATAGCATCTCTCATCCAAAACATGTAGAAGCTGCTCTGACCTACGCCACTAGCTGATGCGGTGGATGTAAATCTGAAGAGCAGTAAAAGGCGAAGCATATCTTAGAAGGCAAGAGGTCCGCCTTGCTACATGAAAATCTCTCCCTGACTACTTCGGAGTGGGGTTACCATTCCCCGTGTGTCAGAGATAGACTGGACAGTACTACTGCTCCCGCATCCATGCTGGAATGTAAATCGCTCTGAGGGACAGCAACCTGGTGCGCTAGCTGTTAGCGGCGCGAGCACAGTCCGCCCTGGCGATAACATATGAGACTGCCATAGTGTTGTCCCCCACACTAGGACATGGCAGCCTCTCAACTGCTGGAGGAAGTGCTTTAGGGCCAGAAATAGAGCCATCATTTCGAGGCAATTGCTGTGCCATGCGAGAAGATAGCCTCTCCAGCTCCCTTGGGCTGGACAGTCATCAGAGACTGCACCCCAGCCTATGAGGGAAGCATCTGTCATTAGCCTCAGCGACGACAAGATGAACTTAGAGTGGGACCCAGAGTAGAGACCGGGGTCTGAACCACGTAGAAAAGGGTACGAAGCACCTGGCGCGTAACCCATATTGGGGATTGGCCCTAGTGATATCCCCTGGTTCTTAGCCACAACTTAGAATGCTCTCATGTGCAGAAGGTCCAAAGGTGTCACCGTGGATACAGCTGCTATGAGAGCTAGGATGTCTGAAAGTGATGGTCACTTTCTGGTCTAGCTTGTTTTCCTTGAGGGTGTTGAGAATGGGTTCGATACGAGCGGGAGACAGCTGTGCCCGCTTACGACCGAATCCCATATAGCACCCAATGTGTTGTCCTCTGCACAGGAAAGAGCACGCTTTCGTGGCGTTGGGTCCCAGTCCTGAGAACAGAGATGAGCTAGGACGACATGCTGATGTCGAAGCACTAGCCACCGGATGCCCTGGGACTCCCGTAAGAGCCAGGGCTAAATCCGTGCATTTTGTATGTGTGCGGGTGAGCTAGACCAATGGAAGGACCCGATACTGGTAAGCTTCGCCCCCGAAAGCGAACCTCAGGATCTCCCTGTGTTGTGGCAATGTTTCTGTATGAAAGTAAGCGTCCTTAAATCGATTGTCAGAAACAATCGCTTGGTAGGGTTGAGAGCAATCACCTTTACAGTCAAGAACTGAACTGTATTCATTGATTTTCAGGTAGCGGGAGAGCCCGCAGAATCTGAAATATTGGACGCAGCCCCCGTTCCTCTTGGGAACCAAGAATACCGACTGTAGTAGCCTGACTCACTGTCTGGTGGGGGAACATGTTCCATGGCCCCCTTCCCCGGCAGCCTGTCAGCAGATGCGCACTTTCTGGTTTCATGGAAGTGGAGGCCACGCCATTGAAAACACAGAAGGTGAAGTGAGAACTGAATCCTGTAGTTCCTCTCTCCAGTGCTTAGTACCCAAGGAGATATACTTGGCAGTAGCTTCCACGCTGCCAGTTTCTCATAAAAGGGCAAAAGTTTCGGCAGCTTGGTTAAACGGGGGGGAGGATGTTAGATGTTCGGCATCCTGAAGCATGGCAGGAAAAACCGAAGAACTAACAGCCTATTGGAGACTGGTGTTGCCCGAACACCAGTGGTGGCGGAGCAAAACACCGACCTCCTGGGGGTGCCAGGGAGAACACATAATCGTTAAAAAGGAATTCTGGGTGCCTTTCCCTATTGGGGGGCCACCCCCATTTATTTTATTTTATACACACATATGTATATATATATACATATATACACACACACACACATACATATACATATATATATATATATATATATATATATACACATACATATATATATATATACATACACACATACATATATATATATATATATATATATATATATATATATATATATATACATACATATTTTTTAAATCAGTCTGACCTCCTGTGTGCAGTGGAGCACCAAGCTGACCCACTGCCTGAAAAGCTTTTCCCTCTAGGGCAGATAAAAGTCTACACAGCTAGAAAGGAAGTATAAGCTTACCAGGGAGGATGATGTCCCAGGAGAGAGATAGCCTGTGAAGCGTCTCTGCTATCTGGGCGTCATCATACAATCCCGCGTTTCCATATCGACTATATTTAAATAAACAAATAAGTCGATGGCATGAAAAACACAGCATGAATACAGCCTACTCCATGAAAGGGTTAACTCAAATGAAGAGAGCTGAGAGAGGGTGGGGGGGGAGAGAGAGCGTCATTGAGGCTCCGCCCCCCGGCCACCCGACGGAAGCTGCCGTCTACTGCTTGTTTTAGTGCTTAAGGCTATTTTCATCTCCGGTAAAAAAGAGAGAAGTCCTCGTGATGACAACGCGGAAGAAAGGAGTTTTCTTACCTCCGTCTGCCGCAGCTCTGTCAGATGCACGAGTTTTAAGCCAGGAACGCGCGGCGGCTCGCAGCTTCTCACGGAATGCGCGGCGCGCGCAGCACTAGTCGGAGCAGTGTAGAGATCGCACTCCGATATGGATTATCACACACGGAGGGATTTAAACTCGTCAAATCGGTGAGTTAAACACCTTCTTATTTTGCTGGTTTATCACAAGCACGCTTCACAACTAGGCTCTGAAGACAAATGATCTGAGGTCGTTGCCGGCTCACCTGTTTTTATAACCTCCACCTACATCTAATCAGATGACGTCACCTGTCGAGGTTATATATAGCCAAAAACTTTGGCGTGTTTTCACAGCATGCTTCAACGACCGGCAACGCGACAAACTGGTTCCCATAGCGTTTTCACGCAGCATCGAGTGTAGCCTTGCTAGGGAACAACAATTCAGTGACTTTAGATTGTGAGCAGCACACAGAGGCAATCTATAATGAAAATAATGAATTTAATAGAGGAGGCTAGAGCTAACATATAACAACATTAAGCAAACACATACATACTGTACAGGGTAAAGGACAGTGAGGAAGAAAGAAAAGAACAAAAGAATGGCAGTATTTCACATCAATTAACCACAACCTAGTGAGAATCATCAAAGAATCAAGGTTCACCTTAAAAAGGGGCTCAAACTTAAACTTTGTTTACTCCTCTTATACTTCCTGGTAGGCGACCGTCTTACTTCCGGCTCCTAGTGCCGGCCGCAGATTATGTGTGCATGACAAGAAGAGATTTTTTTGAGCACCGAATAGCCTGGGTTAGGGACTTTTGATAGTGCCCTGACACACCCACCGTTTGGGTGGAATGGCCAATCAATGGCATGAATTTTTAGCGGGAGAAACTTTCTTTGTCTCCTTCAATGGCCCATTGGAACTTTTACTGCTGGTCCAGAGGGTTGTTGCAGTTTATTTCAAAATATTGTAGAAAGTGTATAATGCCTTTCGTGTTCACATGGAATACATCATTGTTTGAGAAATATGGAGCAGATCATTTTGACACCAAGAAAGGCACCTTTAGGAGATAGGAAAGCGGAGATACATTCATACACTCGAATATAGGTAATTAGAGTCTAACTAAGGCTAATAAAAGTTGTAACTAGTGTAATCAGATAAGGGAGCATACACACAATGCATGCATCTACAGGATACCTTTATAGTTGCATAATCATGATATAAAATAGGATAAATGTCCTTCCAAGATGGCGCCGGTGAGGTTGGCTGCCGTCACGTCTGCTCCGACCTACTTTTCTTTGTTTTTGTATTTTAAAGTAATTTCCAGTAGCTTTCAACCAGCAAAATCACCACCATTGAGTACATTAAGTATGATAGAGACACTCTTGTTTGTATTGGTATACAATGTACTCACAATTCGAAGTTTTTAACTCCGGATCCGAGCTGGCCGAGTGAGATCCTGAGGGAGAACAATGGACGTGACACGAAGCGGCGGCCCCGAGGGAAACAAGCCAGCATCAGGAACAGGCTGAGAGCTCGTGCACACCGCACACCTCTGCCTAGTATCCTGCTCGCCAATGTCCAGTCACTGGAAAACAAACTCGATGACCTCAGGGCCAGGATAAAGTTCCAGAGAGACATTCGGGACTGCAATCTCCTCTGCTTCACCGAGACATGACTGAACCCAGCGGTGCCGGACCACGCCATACAACTAGCCGAGTTCTTCTCGGTTCACCGCATGGACAGGACGCGGGACGCGGGGAAGTCACGGGGAGGCGGTGTAAGTGCCATATCGCACTTTTTATGAATTTGTTGTTGTGTTTATTTTATTTTATTTTACTTGCTGTTATTTCATTTATTCTACCTTGTTCTATTCATTAGTAAAGCATTAAGCATTAAGTTTGTTACATAAGCCATAAGCTTTAAATTTCTTAGTTATGCATCATAAGTTGATAATCGTAGGTTGGTCTGTGATGTCATTCTACTATTACATGCATTTGTGTGACTGTGATATGCTAGAAAGCTCAGTATAGATTTGGAAGGCTACGGAAACACAAGCTTTAGACCGTCAGCTAGTGAGAGCTCCCGGTAAGCTAGAAATGTAAAATACAGCAACGAGGTTGTTGTAACCGTAAGCTAACGTAAGCTGGGAAAGTAAGAAACAACAAGAGTGTTGTTAGATACCAAGGCCAAGATTGTAATCTTCAAGATACAGCAAACAGGTTGTTGTAAAACTCAGAGATTTGCAAGATGCAGCAACTGGTGTCTGTAATAACAGTGGATTTACTCAAGACGACTGTATGAAGTGTTGATTCTTTGATGCTGACAAATAAACGACAAAAGACAAAGAGATCGGACTTCTGTCATGTGAGTGAAACTTTAAGACATTAGCTACGCGTCAAAACTAGTGAAATAAGCCAACCGCATCTACAAAAGTCTAAAGCTTTTCCGCTGTTTGAACGAAAACAAGTGAACACTGAAATGGAAAGTGAAAGAGAATAGCCGTCGAACTTCACCATGCCGAACAATGAGGACAACGCTCCCAGCACTTGGCTGGGGAGCCTAACGGCGCTCCACGAGACGAACAGAAAGAACCTCAACGAGGCGCTGGATGCAAGAAAAGGCAAGCGAATTCGACTGAATGCAACGTCTAATGCATTAAAGACACCTATGAACTATGCACGTAAGTTAGACATCGTTGAAACTGAGTGCAGAAGAGAGAACTTCATGAGAAGTAACGTTGATGTGCTTGTGTACACTCGTAAAGACGAACACAGACGCGATCAGGTCGCTTGCGGCGCACCTGAGGCTCAAGGCCGCACAGAATTCATATCTACGGTGGGTCGCTGGAAAGCGGACACCAAGGACACCAAGGACCACTCTGTGACGTCGCGACTACGCGAAGGTGTCTCGCCGGGCGTCAGCGTGTCACAGACAACGGCAGCATCCAAAAGGTCTGTAACTTCTACATCATCCTCAGCCCTAATAAAGAAAGCGGAAGCCAACAGAGCAGCTTGTTGATTAAAGCAGCAGCCTTAGCAGAACGGCGGGCGTTAGAACAGAAGGAAGCACAATTAAAGGCAAAAGAAGCAGAATTAAAGGCTGAGGCAGAGCAACTAAAAGCTGATAAAGAAAAGTTGGAATTAGAAACTGCGCTCGCAATTGTCGACGCTGAATTACAGGTTTATCAGAGTTGTAAAAAACGACAGCCTGCATCAAAGAGCGGAGTCATCGACCCGAGCTGCACACGCTCGAGCAGCCCGCCTTGGACGGGCCACAAACCTGAATACGACAGCCGCCGAAAGCCGGTAAGAGAGAGCACCTTCAACGAACCAAGTGGCGCACGCGCTCCCAAACTGGAATACAACGAACTTTACGAGAGCAGCGCGTCGATAGAAGATCTTGGACTGCCATCACGTCATAGGACAGCCCATCCAAGTGTACCAGTAAGTTTTGAACCAAAATTGAAAAGTACTTTAAATGAAGGGTCTACCCAAGACAATAAATACACCCGCCATGACATGTATACTTTAGAATCACAGAGCATGATGCAACAGCAGGCTGACATCACAGCAATGCTCATGAAATGCCAAAGGCAATCCTTTTTACCTCAGCGCAATGTTCCTGTGTTTCATGGTGACCCTCTTGAGTTTACGTCCTTCATGAAAGCATTCAAACATGTTATTGTTGACAAAACAGATAGTGATGCTGATAAGCTGTGTTATCTTGAGCAGTTCACTAAGGGAGAGGCTAGAGACCTCGTTATGAGCTGTCAGCTTATGCCAGATCAGTGTGGTTATGCAGAGGCAATGAGTCTGTTGCAGGATAGATTTGGAAATAAACGTCAAGATCGCAAATACGACAGCCGATCGTCCAAGAGCAAGAGCGCACTCATTGAATCGAGCAGCGCGCGCCCGAGCAGCGCGCACTTTCACCTCTCCAACTCAACATGCAACAGCCGAGCGCAGCCTGCGAACGAGAGCGCGGTCACTGAATTGAGCAACGCGCACCTGAGCAGCGCACACTCTACGGACTTGGACGCCGCAATCAGCGACGGAAAACCCTGTCACACATCCCTTCAAGGACCCAAACAAACGGGCCAAGGAAAACCCAGGGTCAGCGTCGCAACCGAGGACGGACAGGTTGGTAAAATTCACAAAGAATTGATTACAATGAAGAATGCCGGTACATTACCTGTCAGCGCCTTCACTAAACCGTGCGCACATTGCAAAGGGGAGCATATCTTAGACGATTGCTTCCAATTTAATGATAAGACACACAAAGACAAAGTAGAATTCTTAAAAAGAAACGGATTCTGTTTCGGATGTTTAAGAACGGGTCATTTGTGGAAAGACTGTACCAGAAAAATTGTATGTTCATTGTGTTCAAAGTCACATCCGCGCATGTTACACAGCGCAGTGCAAGTCACGGCGCAGCCAGGTACACGCGCTGACGAGAATGAAACCGAAAGTGACACAAAAAATACACCACCGGCAGAGAGTCACGAATCAAATGCGCTCACTGGGGCTGGAGGTAATTGCATCCTCCCCATTGTGCCCGTTAAAATAAAGTCCAAGAAAAAGGACACAGTAGAAGCTATGTACTATCACGTGAAAGTCCCCGAGAAGGACACTGATCTGCTGCGCTTCCTATGGTGGCCGAATGGAGATGTGAACCAAGACTTAGTTGAAAATAAAATGGTAGTTCATCTGTTCGGTGTAAAATTGTTGCCTAGTGGTGCTAACTTCGCCCTCAGAAAGACAGCAGAAGAAAACCGCAGCAATGCATCTGCTGTGGCAGTTAACACAGTGCTTAAAAACTTTCATGTAGACGACTGCCTGAAATCTGTTTCGAGTCATGACCAAGCAGTCGCCCTATACAATGATCTCACAAGTCTCTGTACAAGTGGAGGGTCTAACCTCACTAAATGGGCAAGCAACAGCCGTGCCCTACTGACTGTCATTCCCGAGAGTGAAAGGATCAAAGACATGAGAGACTTAGACTTGAGTAACGATGCACTGCCCATAGAGAGAGCTCTGGGGGTGCTGTGGTGCATTAACTCAGACATGTTCAAGTTTAAGATTAGCTTAAAGGAACGACCTGTGACAAGAAGAGGAATTCTGTCAATCACTAGCTCAACATACGACCCGTTAGGCTTTCTCCCACCTGCCATACTGCCAGCTACAATCCTAATGCAACAGTTATGTAAAGAAAAACTTGCCTGGGATGATGACATTCCCGAGCAGTTTGCAACGGCGTGGAAAACCTGGCTGCAAGAGCTGCACAGACTGTCCAAGTTCAGCATAGGAAGGTCCATAAAACCAGCCGACTTCGGAGTTACAGCTACAGCACAACTCCATCACTTCTCGGATGCAAGTGAAATGGGATACGGAGCTGTCTCATACCTCAGGTTAGTAAACGCTGATGGACTTACACATTGTGCATTCATGATGGGGAATTCCCGTGTAGCACCCCTGAAACAAACCACCATTCCACGAATGGAACTGACTGCGGCAGTGGTCGCTGTAAAAAATGACAAAATGTTGAAAGAACAGCTAGAATTGAAATTGCTGGACTCTATGTTCTGGACTGACAGTACAACTGTTTTGAGATACATTGATAACGAAACACTTCGTTTTAAAACCTTCATGGCCAACAGAATCGCCATTATAAGAGAGTCAACCAAGTCACAGCAATGGAGGTACGTTAATACCTCACAAAACCCAGCTGATTCTGCCTCCAGGGGGGTATCCTGTGAAAAGTTCATGAAAAATGTCAACTGGATCCAAGGTCCCTCCCTTCTCAAAGAAGCAGAGTGCAAATGGCCTAAAAATATTCATGACACATCAATAAAAGAAAATTTTGATGAAAATGCTGATGAAGTTAAGCTCTCAGCTTTAGTGAATATTGTGAGCATTACAAAATGCACAGACACAGACGCAGTGAGTAAACTGATTAATCATCACTCTGACTGGCACAAGTTAAAAAGATCCGTTGCCTGGATCCTTCGCACCAGAGACATGCTGAAACAAAAAACAGAAAGGGTTAAAA
The DNA here is from genome assembly GCA_030522415.1 of Channallabes apus. Lineage (NCBI taxonomy): Eukaryota > Metazoa > Chordata > Actinopteri > Siluriformes > Clariidae > Channallabes > Channallabes apus. The sequence continues at coordinate 38,421,641 of CM060107.1, read as the reverse complement.
CACAAGTAGATGACCCAAAGACAGAAAATCACAAGTCTCTAAAAGCGCAAGACCTAACAAGAGCAGAAAACGACATCATTAAGTTCACTCAAAGACAAAATTTTAAGGAAGAACTTCTCACGTTGCAAAAAGGTAAAGCAGCAGCAGAATTCAAACAGGGAGTTCGCACACAGCAAAAACGAAAGGCAACTGTGAAAAGAAACAGCTGCTCGCCCAAACTGAAACCTCCGGCACCAAACTACCTGCTGCTGATGAAAAAACAGCCAAACCTGCCACCTGGATTTGTCATCTATGCACGTCGCAGGGAGAAGCAGATCCAGCATCGATCAGACCTGCTCTGGAAGCGATGGGTACGTGAATACTTGCCCTTGCTCCAGGGGCGGCAAAAGTGGTTTCAAAACAAAAAAAACCTTTCGATTGGAGACATAGTTTTAATAACTGATGAGTCATCTCCAAGAAATTCATGGGTCATGAGAAGAATCACGAAAGTGTTCCCCAACAAAGGGGGACTGGTGAAACGTGTGTTAGTTAAAACTAAGACCAACACTCTGGAAAGACCCATCGACAAGCTGTGCCTCACATGTGAAATGGACTGTTAAATGTGTGGTAATATGTTACGAAATTTGATATGCAAATGTAAACACCTGAGATAAATATTACACACTTAAAAGATTTAAAATGTTTTAGAAGGTTAAGAATGTTTGATTTCATTGCTTTATCAAAAAAAAAAAACACAAAATTGTAATTGTCAGTCTCCATGCCTGTCAATTAGGGGCTGGAATGTAAGTGCCATATCGCACTTTTTATGAATTTGTTGTTGTGTTTATTTTATTTTATTTTACTTGCTGTTATTTCATTTATTCTACCTTGTTCTATTCATTAGTAAAGCATTAAGCATTAAGTTTGTTACATAAGCCATAAGCTTTAAATTTCTTAGTTATGCATCATAAGTTGATAATCGTAGGTTGGTCTGTGATGTCATTCTACTATTACATGCATTTGTGTGACTGTGATATGCTAGAAAGCTCAGTATAGATTTGGAAGGCTACGGAAACACAAGCTTTAGACCGTCAGCTAGTGAGAGCTCCCAGTAAGCTAGAAATGTAAAATACAGCAACGAGGTTGTTGTAACCGTAAGCTAACGTAAGCTGGGAAAGTAAGAAACAACAAGAGTGTTGTTAGATACCAAGGCCAAGATTGTAATCTACAAGATACAGCAAACAGGTTGTTGTAAAACTCAGAGATTTGCAAGATGCAGCAACTGGTGTCTGTAATAACAGTGGATTTACTCAAGACGACTGTATGAAGTGTTGATTCTTTGATGCTGACAAATAAACGACAAAAGACAAAGAGATCGGACTTCTGTCATGTGAGTGAAACTTTAAGACATTAGCTACGCGTCAAAACTAGTGAAATAAGCCAACCGCATCTACAGGCGGTGTGTGTTTGATGGTGAACAACAGCTGGTGCAACAGCGCGAGCGTTGTTCCTCTTACACGCTCCTGCACACCAAACCTGGAACTACTGTCCATCATGTGTCGTCAGTTTTATCTACCCCAGTAGTTCACTTCGGTCATAATCAGCGCCGTTTATATTCCACCACAAGCGGACACAGATACTGCCTTATGCGAGCTGCATGAGGCGCTCACACAGCACCGGGACGCTGCGCTCATTGTCACGGGGAACTTTAATAGTGCCAACCTCAAATGCGCAGCGCCGAACTTTCATCAGCATATCACCTGCCCCACCAGGGGTGAAAGAATACTACATCATTGTTACACAACGGTCAAGGACCGCTACAAGGCACTCGTCCAGCGTTTGGTAAATCCGACCACGCCGCCATCTTCCTCATGCCAAAATACAAACAAAGGCTGAAACAGGAAGTTCCGGTTCAGAAGGAGGTCACGCGCTGGACGGACACCAGGGCTGTGTTCTGAGCCCCCTGCTGTACTCTTTGTACACATATGACTGTGTGGCCACTACCAGCTCCACCACCATCATTAAGGCTGAATCCCATTTCTACCCCTTACCCCTTCACATAGCCCTACCCCTCCGTTTGGCGCGTTCACGTGAAGGGGTAGGGGTGTCTCATTTCTCTTTTGGTTGGAGGGGGAGGGGGAAGGGGAAGGGCCAGATAGCCCTTCAAACGAAGATTTTTCAGGACCTCACTTCAAACGAAGGGCTAAGCGAAATTTTCAACATGGCGGCTCACTCGAGCAAACAGACCCATAAATGTAAATTTTTGCCATAAATAAAGATTTTTATGACAAGTTTTCATTATATGTATATTACCTCTAGTCTTGTGTTTGTGTTTATGGTGATGTTCTGTAAAGAAATGTTTGCAAAAAAATCGCTAAAGTTTGCTAGCGGCTAGCACCGATTGCACGATATTACAAATATATATTTTATTTTTATATATTTTTATAATTTATATTATGTATAGGGATGAAATACGGCGGGAAAATACTTTGGGAGTGAGTAATCTCTCTCTTATTGCAATGTGTGATAAACATTGGCGCATGTCCTTTAACGTAACATTAGGAACTAGTGACAACGTATGATGACGTATAACAGTGTTGTAGTGGTGTCCCATTTCTTAGGGGAAAAATTTAAACCCTTCCCCTTTCCACTTCGTTTCAAGGGACAAGGGGAAGGGGAAGGGGTAGGGGAAGGGGAAGGGGAAGGGGTAGAAAATAGAAATGGGATTCAGCCTAAGTTTGCTGACGGCACCGTCGTGGTGGGCCTGATCTCTGATAACAACCAGACAGCCTACCTGAAGGAGATTAGGATTCTGGAGAACTGGTGCCAGTGGAACAACCTCCTTCTAAACGTCAGTAAGACAAAGGAGTTGATAGTGGACTTCAGCACTAAGCAGGAGAGGAACTACCAGACACCCATCATCAATGACAGCCCAGTGGAGAGAGTGGACAGCTTCAAATACCTCGGTGTTCACATCACGCAGGACCTGTCATGGTCCTGTCACATCAACACCGTGGTGAAAAAGGCCCGACAACGTCTCTATCACCTCAGGCGCTTGAGAGACTTCCGACTGCCCTCCAAGGTGCTCAGGAACTTTTACTCCTGCACCATAGAGAGCATCCTGACGGGAAACATCTCAACCTGGTTCGGGAACAGCAGCATGCAGGACAGACGAGCTCTACAGAGGGTGGTGCGATCAGCTGAGCGCATCATCCGCACCGAGCTCCCTGACCTGCACTTGATCTACAGCAGTAGGTGCTGGACCAAGGCCAGGAAGATCGTGAAGGACCTCAGCAATCCCAACAATGGACTGTTCTCTCTGTTGAGGTCAGGAAAGCGATTCCGCTCCCTGAAGGCCAACACAGAGAGACTGAGGAGGAGCTTCTTCCCGCAGGCGATACGGTCTCTCAATCACACCACCACACAGTACTGACCCACACATATGGTTTTTACACACATTCTGGACATTCTGGACATTCGTTTACACTAGTGACCACTGCACAACTACACTTCATGGTCATCAAACCACTCAAATCACGATCACAAGTCACTTTAAATAAATCACTTTAAGCATATTCGCACTGCACAAGACACTTTAAACATGTGGATTGCACAACCCTGGACATTACCATTCTTTTCCTACTCGTACAGCTGCTCTTATTGTTCATATATTCTTCATATATTTTCTATTTTCTATATTGTGTATTGTTGTACAGTTATTTTATCTTAACTTTAATTTTTATATTTTTATTTTATCCTTTCCTAGTTAAATTTACCCTCTATTTTATTTTTCACATTTATTTCCTACTGTATTCCAATTCATAGTCTTTTATTTTAAGGTCACGAGCAGTTGTCTAAGCATTTCACTGCATATCGTACTGTGTATGACTGTGTATGTGACAAATAAAATTTTAATTTGGATTTGAATTTATGTGTGTGCGTGATGTGTATTGCAAGTGTGGAGCCAGACCCCTGGTCTGGTTAGGCCATTGGTGGCCGGCACAGAGGTCTCCTGCTAGTCTTTGGAATGTGTTTGAGGTTTGATGTTGAGACTGGGGGAACTAATCTGCTTAGCCTCCTGGTGATAAGGATGGGGAACTCACTGGCAATAAACATTCATATAAATGTAGAATGTGGGTCCAGGTCTGTAATTCATATGCAAATGTCAAAGGCTAAAAGGGTCTCTTGGAGACATAGAGTCCAAATGACCATCTTTGATCCTAAGCAGATGCTACAATAGTTATTATATGAACAGGTCTGTTTCCTCTGATGTTTACAAACCATACAGAACATATAAACAGATCTTTTTAACTTTTATTTAACTTTAAATGTGAGGGACACTGGAATGTTGATTATCAAAACATTACAAACATTTATTATTTATACAGTGGTGTGAAAAACTATTTGCCCCCATCCTGATTTCTTATTCTTTTGCATGTTTGTCACACAAAATGTTTCTGATCATCAAACACATTTAACTATTAGTCAAAGATAACACAAGTAAACACAAAATGCAGTTTTTAAATGAGGGGTTTTATTATTTAGGGAGAAAAAAAATCCAAACCTACATGGCCCTGTGTGAAAAAGTAATTGCCCCCTGAACCTAATAACTGGTTGGGCCACCCTTAGCAGCAATAACTGCAATCAAGCGTTTGCGATAACTTGCAACGAGTCTTTTACAGCGCTCTGGAGGAATTTTGACCCACTCATCTTTGCAGAATTGTTGTAATTCAGCTTTATTTGAGGGTTTTCTAGCATGAACCGCCTTTTTAAGGTCATGCCACAACATCTCAATAGGATTCAGGTCAGGACTTTGACTAGGCCACTCCAAAGTCTTCATTTTGTTTTTCTTCAGCCATTCAGAGGTGGATTTGCTGGTGTGTTTTGGGTCATTGTCCTGCTGCAGCACCCAAGATCGCTTCAGCTTGAGTTGACGAACAGATGGCCGGACATTCTCCTTCAGGATTTTTTGGTAGACAGTAGAATTCATGGTTCCATCTATCACAGCAAGCCTTCCAGGTCCTGAAGCAGCAAAACAACCCCAGACCATCACACTACCACCACCATATTTTACTGTTGGTATGATGTTCTTTTTCTGAAATGCTGTGTTACTTTTACGCCAGATGTAACGGGACACGCACCTTCCAAAAAGTTCAACTTTTGTCTCGTCGGTCCACAAGGTATTTTCCCAAAAGTCTTGGCAATCATTGAGATGTTTTTTAGCAAAATTGAGACGAGCCTTAATGTTCTTTTTGCTTAAAAGTGGTTTGCGCCTTGGAAATCTGCCATGCAGGCCGTTTTTGCCCAGTCTCTTTCTTATGGTGGAGTCGTGAACACTGACCTTAATTGAGGCGAGTGAGGCCTGCAGTTCTTTAGATGTTGTCCTGGGGTCTTTTGTGGCCTCTCGGATGAGTTGTCTCTGCGCTCTTGGGGTAATTTTGGTCGGCCGGCCACTCCTGGGAATGTTCACCACTGTTCCATGTTTTTGCCATTTGTGGATAATGGCTCTCACTGTGGTTCACTGGAGTCCCAAAGCTTTAGAAATGGCTTTATAACCTTTACCAGACTGATAGATCTCAATTACTTTTGTTCTCATTTGTTCCTGAATTTCTTTGGATCTTGGCATGATGTCTAGCTTTTGAGGTGCTTTTGGTCTACTTCTCTGTGTCAGGTAGCTCCTATTTAAGTGATTTCTTGATTGAAACAGGTGTGGCAGTAATCAGGCCTGGGGGTGACTACAGAAATTGAACTCAGGTGTGATAAACCACAGTTAAGTTATTTTTTAACAAGGGGGGCAATCACTTTTTCACACAGGGCCATGTAGATTTGGAGTTTTTTTTCTCCCTTAATAACGTAAACCTTCATTTAAAAACTGCATTTTGTGTTCAATTATGTTATCTTTGACTAATAGTTAACGGTTTTTGATGAGCAGAAACATTTAAGTGTGTCAAACATGCAAAAGAATAAGAAATCAGGAAGGGGGCAAATAGTTTTTCACACCACTGTATGTACAATAATCCAGTCAAATTGTGGTTTGTCATGCAGACAGTAGATTATGCATGCAATCATGGTTCTACACCAAATAGTAATGAAGCAGAGGAATGCCAAGTTGGCTTCAACCTAGACCTAGTAGAGTTTGCTGTCTGCTCAGTTGCTACACAAGTCCTAATAGAAAACAGGACACCTTCATCACAATGATTTTACATACAGGGGTTGGACAATGAAACTGCAATGCCAGGTTTTAAATCACAATAATCCATTAGTATGGTGTAGGGCCTCCTTTTGCGGCCAATACAGCATCAATTCCTCTTGGGAATGACAGATACAAGTCCTGCACAGTGGTCAGGGGGATTTTGAGGCATTCTTCTTGCAGAATAGTGGCCAGGTCATTACGTGATGCTGGTGGAGGAAAACATTTCCTGACTCGCTCCTCCAAAACACTGCAAAGTGGCACAACAATATTTAGATCTGGTGACTGTGCAGGCCATGGGAGATGTTCAACTTCACTTTCTTGTTCATCAAACCACTTTGTCACCAGTCTTGCTGTGTGTATACAGTATGTGCATTATCATCCTGATGCATGGCACCGCCTTCAGGATACAATGTTTGAACCATTGGGTGCACATGGTCCTACAGAATGTTTCGGTAGTCCTTGGCAGTGACGCACCCATCTAGCATAAGTATCGGGCCTAGGGAATGTCATGATATTGCAGCGCAAACCATCACAGATACACCCCCCATGCTTGACTCTGGGCATGCAACAGTCTGGGTGGTAGTCTTAGGGGCTTCTCCACACCTAACTCCATATGTAACTCTCCCGGATGTGGGAAAGACAGTGAAGGTGGACTCATTAAACAACAATGCATGTTTCACATTGTCCAGAGGCCCAAGATTTTCACTGCCATTAAAAAGCGATGTTTGGGACTGACACGTGTGACCAAAGGTTTGGCTATAGCAGCCCGGCCATGTACATGACCCTGTGGAGCTCCCGACGAACAGTTTTGGTGGAAACAAGAGAGTTGAGGTGCACATTTAATTCTGCAGTTAGTTGGGCAGCTGTGGTTTTATGTTTTTTGGATACAATATGGGTTAGCACCCGGATATGCCTTTCAGACAGCTTCCTCTTGCGTCCACAGTTACTCCTGTTGGATGTACTGTAGTTCGTCCTTCTTGATGGTATGCTGACATTACCCTGGATACCATGATTCTTGATAAATCACAAAGACTTGCTGTCTTGCAAGTAAATTGGCTAAATTACACTAAATTGGCCAGTGATTCAGTTCCATTGTCCAACCTCTGTATTTAGCCTATAAAAACTATGCTGTTACCTTTTGGCAGTGAGATCTATTCTACGTAATATTAAAACTAAATTAATTCATTTATTGATACAGATTTTTACTGCAAATAAAGTATTGTATTCTATTAAAGATTCATATTAATCAAGGTAGTGCTGCTGTGATTTTAGCAAAAGTGAGATTAGTCCGGTGACTATATGCCATGGAAATCACTCAAACTATCAATCCTGTTTTCTAGTGAGAGTTAGTCAGAATCTAGGGTATCTTTAACTAACCACACAACATATGGGGTGTAATTACACAAAAGTCGAGTGCGGAATCTAATGAACTTTGAGAGTAAACTCTGTGACTCTTCGCTTGCTGCTAAGGATGTCCACATAGCAGCCAATCATCTAGAGAGAATGGTACATACAGATCCTATCAATCTAGAACCATAGGATGTTTTGCACACACTTCATGAACACACAGGGTGGTGGAGCCAATCCAAGAGGAAGGATGCTGAATTGATATAATATGACAGTCTACTGATGTAGAAGCGAAGAGATCACCTGTTTTCAACAGAAACTGAAATGAATCTTTTATATATATATATATATATATATATATATATATATATATATATATATATATATATATATATATATATATATATATATGGTCATACCCTATGTGTGTTTGTTGACATCACAGCTTATATGAACAGCATAAAGAATCTCACTACACAACACCTTTAATACCACGCTGCAGATTGCTTGCTCTCTCAAGTGCATACAGTATACCTTCCTTTATGAAACAGGAACTCGGTGAAATAGCCCAGACACTCTCCTGTGTTCATGTACAAAATAAATTGGGTAGGCATTTCATCTGTCTTGTTAGGTGAATGATTAAGCTTTAGTTCTGCCTAAGCAGCCTCAGTGCCGGCTTGCAGTGCATTAACAATTTTCTTAAGCAATTTTCCTTATATCACACCATAATGGAAGTTGATTTCTTTTGCCTGTTTAACTGCTTGCTTGTGAGCACATTGGCATCCCCATGTTGGCAAATGGCACTATTCTCTAATTAGAATAATGTCTAAGTCGTTGTGTCTAATTGTTTGAAAGCAATTTGGGCATTGATCATGTCCAGCAATTTGAGCATTGGTCATATCCATTATCCAACACACAAACTTTCCTTAATGCCTGGAAACAAAGATGATTAGGAAAATGGAAATGTAGACATGGGAAACTGCCTAGGTTCTAAACTGTTTGCTATTAAAAAAAAATTGTGGTAAATGTTCTGTGCAGCTGCAATGAAATATCTAACTGTGTTCCATATGCATATTCTACAATAACTTTCAAGAACGGACACAGCTCTTCTAAGAAAACCACATCAGTCCAATTACTTTTAGCTGATTGTTCTTGAGTGTACATTTTTAAAACATTGAAAAAATTATGACAAATTACACAAATGTCAGAGTGTACTATATATATATATATATATATATATATATACACTCACCTAAAGGACTATTAGGAACACCACACTAATATGGTGTTTGACCCCCTTTCACCTTCAGAACTGCCTTAATTCTACATGGCATTGATTCAACAAGGTGCTGAAAGCATTCTTTAGAAATGTTGACCGATATTGATAGGATAGCATCTTGCAGTTGATGGAAATTTGTGGGATGCACATCCAGGGCACGAAGCTCCCGTTCCACCACATCCCAAAGATGCTCTATTGGGTTGAGATCTGGTGACTGTGGGGGCCATTTTAGTACAGTGAACTCATTGTCATGTTCAAGAAACCAATTTGAAATGATTCGAGCTTTGTGACATGGTGCATTATCCTGCTGGAAGTAGCCATCAGAGGATGGGTACATGGTGGTCATAAAGGGATGGACATGGTCAGAAACAATGCTCAGGTAGCCCGTGGCATTTAAACGATGCCCAATTGGCACTAAGGGGCCTAAAGTGTCCCAAGAAAACATCCCCCACACCGTTACACCACCACCACCAGCCTGCACAGTCATAACAAGGCATGATGGAGCCATGTTCTCATTCTGTTTACGCCAAATTCTGACTCTACCATTTGAATGTCTCAACATACAGTAAATCAAGACTCATCAGACCAGGCAACATTTTTCCAGTCTTCAACTGTCCAATTTTGGTGAGCTCGTGCAAATTGTAGCCTCTTTTTCCTATTTGTAGTGGAGATGAGTGGTACCCGGTGGGGTCTTCTGCTGTTGTAGCCCATCCGGCTCAAGGTTGTGCATGTTGTGGCTTCACAAATGCTTTGCTGCATACCTCGGTTGTAACGAGTGATTATTTCAGCCAAAGTTGCTCTTCTATGAGCTTGAATCAGTTGGCCCATTCTCCTCTGACCTCTGCATCAACAAGGCATTTTCGCCCACAGGACTGGATGTTTTTCCCTTTTCACACCATTCTTTGTAAACCCTAGAAATGGTTGTGCGTGAAAATCCCAGTAACTGAGCAGATTGTGAAATACTCAGACCGGCCCGTCTGGCACCAACAACCATGCCATGCTCAAAATTGCTTAAATCACCTTTCTTTCCCATTATGACATTCAGTTTGGAGTTCAGAAGATTGTCTTGACCAGGACCACACCCACAAATGCATTGAATCAACTGCCATGTGATTGGTTGATTAGATAATTGCATTAATGAGAAATTGGACAGGTGTTCCTAATAATCCTTTAGGTGAGTGTACCTCCTAATCCTTGAATACTGTCATGAGCAGATACAGAAGGAGCAAGTTTGATATTCAAAGGCACTGACACCACCTTAAATAATTTTAACATTGATTAATGTAAATATAAATTTAATAAAGAAATAGAATGTCTATGCATTTTGTTCACAGGATCTGTTCCAGGTCAGTTTTTGAACTGTGTGCATTGAAGAAATTATAGTTTCAAAATAGGCTTGATACTTTGATAAAGCCTCGTAAAAAAGTTGTAAGAATCTTATGACCTTGATCCAGTCATAAGATATTCAAATTTGTTAAAGAAGAGATTGTATGTGCCCCATGTAGAAAATACATTTGGATACAGGCATACATTTAAAGGTCCAAAGTTTTTGCCACAATTAAAATAGTAATGATGTAAGTAGTAGAGAGGGAGTTAAATTAGTATTCATGACACATTTGTCTTAACCACTTTATCATGGTCAAGGTTGTTGTAAAACCAGAGCAGGTCCCTGGGGAATACTTGAAACAAGTCAGTAAAATTGACCTTAGATGGGACAGCAGGACACCATTCACAGTTATTTGAATATTTTCTGATCAGTGGTAGGAAACAAGAGAACCCACAGGAAACTCTTCGTAGATATTAATCTTACAGTGTGACTGCAGCTCATAGACAATAAAAGGTATTTGGTGCTTATGAAGACTGTTGTTTCCTTGAGGACATTTTCCTGGCTCCTGTTAAGTGTCCACAGCATGTGACTCTCCAAATACATGGATTTAAATAGTATGGTCAAAGTAAACCTGTTGTTACGTTCTTTTTACCTGATATCTAGGTGCACAAAGAAAATAATTGCAAATATACTGTACTGGCACGTCAATGCTGCACTCGGTATCAAACTACAGCATCCAGAATGCACCACAGCCTACAAACATGGCTGCCACTACAACAATCATCCATAATAGACTCATGGTTTCATTCAGAAAACTGATGACACACACCTGGTTCCAATCACAAGCATATACACTAACAGTAACCACTCTTATTTCATGCAGAGTATACGCTGTATTTCTATGCCAGTCTATACCAAGCCTTTTCTTTATTGATTGTGTTTCGTTTTGATCATGTTTCTGGTTTTCTCATCGTGTTCTTACCTGTCCTAGTTCATGTTGTTTGTTGATTGGCTGACCCCTGTCTGATTTTTTTTTTTTTTACAATGCTCTTGGATTATATATTGATTTTGTTTGCAGCTTCCAATATTCCAATTTACCGACACCTGTGTCTGTATCACCATGACATTGGTATGTAGCCTAATCCACTCTTTTACCATCTCTTAGTTCATATTGGACAATGTCTGCATTTAAAACTATGAAAATTTGAAATGATAGATTCAACACTGCACATACAGACTAAGAGACTAATAGCTGAGAGACTTTTATCTTCAAGAACTTTAACGCATTTATAACTGTACCTGGGTACCTGGCTTCTGTGGTCCATCCATCCATCCATCCATCCATCCATTGAAAATGTTCCATTTAAGAAGTATTACAAATCAGTAAAACTGTGATCTTTCTGTCTTATATTTATTTATGTATTTTTGGGGGGGATTGCATATTATTTTTGCACCAAAAATAATAATAAAAAAGAAAAGCTGACTCAGTAATACATTTTACCTCCTCAGTGCTTATGGACAGTTAACCATTCTCAGGCAAAATGTGTCATTATGTTGAAGGGTGAGTGAGATCGATGTCCCACATTTCTTATTTTATTGTTACTATGAAACTGGACCATGATGAACAGCTGGAGAGAATGTAGTCTGGTAAGATCTTATCTAAAACATATTTGAAAAGCAGTTTGCCAAATTGAGGCATAAATATTTTGCTGATGATCTTTTTCTGTAGGCCCACTTACACTAGCTTACACTGAACTAGAAAAGAGAAAGAGAGAGACAGAGAGAGAGAGGTACCTAAAAGTAGGAGAGACATCTTCCACAGACCACATCTTCCACAGACCGCCAACACCTAATCAGTCACCTGCCAACAACTGAACAGGCAATGGCAATTTAAACAGAGAAGAGCGCAGAAGGGGGAAACAGAAACTATTACAACATTAGCCCCATATTGTGCTTGCGTGTTTGTTTAATTTTTGTGTACCATAAATCAGAGCACTTGCAACACATTGCAATATTATTTATTAATTCTGAACACTTATGTTAAGAAAGCTTTTTTTTGGCTAGTGTATGACATTTTAATTTAATATTTGCAGCGATTGTGCTACTGTAAAAAAAAAAAAAAAAAAAACACAGTGATCTGAAGCTTCTTATTGGTAGGAATCTTGGCTCTTGTGAGGCTGAAATTACTATGTTTATCATGATGCAGCAGATGCATTCCCTCAGGCTGCAAAGGATGCACACAAGTCAGAGTAATACATGTTGTGTTTTGTGTGCTTTTGAGTATGCATTTTGATTCTGTCATAGCCAGTCCCCAGTTAGTTTGTTAAGTCTGGTCTGGTTAAACCCTCCAGATTTTTTGCCTAAACTCTGGCTGGGTTTGCCCAAGATAGAATTTTTACTTGTACAGTACTTTTTTTAATCTCTGCTTTAAGAAATCATAAATATACTGAAATATATTTTTTCTTGAATTTATCTTCTAACCTTAAGTACACAAAAGCCAGATAATCAATGACAACTCTAAAAGAGTAATTCTCTCTAAAAGGTGTTCTAACTACAAGCTTGCAACCTAAGTTTTATTTATTTTTTTTACACAGAGAATGTCGTCCATTAATCAAGTTGCTGGTTAACTTCCATAGCAAAATGTGCATTAGCGTAATTGATTTTCAGTATTTTAGAAACAGAATAACAGCTGTCAAATTTCACATACAGTAATATCACATAATGCTATGGAGAGGGAAGTGTACCAATACAATACAGGAATGCAAGTTTTTAAAAAATCCCAACAAAACTCATTATACTATTGATTCAGCACTATTATAGCAAACAGTGATCGGTCAAGTCAAGAGAATAATTGCTGTTTATCAAATATTGTGACTGACTTCTAATCTGTGATGCTTCTGACTAAAAGGACAAGATTTAAAATACTGGTAGTGAATGTTGGTTTCCTCAAATAATAGTTTGTTTAACCGCATAGTACAATGCTTCTTGCACTTATGTTTCCTGATGTACACATCCATACATCAAATAGGATTACTTATACAAGCGTCTATCATCAAATAACTTTTTTTTTACTACTTATGTCAGATTTTACATATTATGTTCATGTTAATATTTCCATTAGTTTTAAGGTTTACTTGAACCATTTTTCCTAAAACCAAAGCACATCCACATTTGTTCACTGCTTTACACAACCGTGTTGTGAGAATGCAAAGGTATTGGCATTTTATGCATATGTTTTCCTTGGACTTTGTGTGTTTCTGCTAAACAGAAGGTGGCTGAGTGCAAAGAAAATATGCCACATGGTGTGTTTTAGAAATTTTTAACAGTTAAAGTTGCTTGCCATTTTTCAAAATCAGTGACTTGAAATGCACAGGAAATTGACTGCTCATTGACAATAATCGATGACCAATTCTCCCATCAATAGTTAAAAACAGGTGGCATGTTTGCTAGGTAATGTTTATCAAAGAGATACAGTGGTGTGAAAAACTATTTGCCCCCTTCCTGATTTCTTATTCTTTTGCATGTTTGTCACACTTAAATGTTTCTGCTCATCAAAAACCGTTAACTATTAGTCAAAGATAACATAATTGAACACAAAATGCAGTTTTTAAATGAAGGTTTATGTTATAAAGGGAGAAAAAAAACTCCAAATCTACATGGCCCTGTGTGAAAAAGTGATTGCCCCCTTGTTAAAAAATAACTTAACTGTGGTTTATCACACCTGAGTTCAATTTCTGTAGTCACCCCCAGGCTTGATTACTGCCACACCTGTTTCAATCAAGAAATCACTTAAATAGGAGCTACCTGGCACAGAGAAGTAGACCAAAAGCACCTCAAAAGCTAGACATCATGCCAAGATCCAAAGAAATTCAGGAACAAATGAGAACAAAAGTAATTGAGATCTATCAGTCTGGTAAAAGTTCTAAAGCCATTTCTAAAGCTTTGGGACTCCAGCGAACCACAGTGAGAGCCATTATCCACAAATGGCAAAAACATGGAAGAGTGGTGAACCTTCCCAGGAGTGGCTGGCCGACCAAAATTACCCCAAGAGCGCAGAGACAACTCATCCGAGAGGCCACAAAAGACCCCAGGACAACATCTAAAGAACTGCAGGCCTCACTTGCCTCAATTAAGGTCAGTGTTCACGACTCCACCATAAGAAAGAGATTGGGCAAAAACGGCCTGCATGGCAGATTTCCAAGGCGCAAACCACTTTTAAGCAAAAAGAACATTAAGGCTCATCTCAATTTTGCTAAAAAACATCTCAATGATTGCCAAGACTTTTGGGAAAATACCTTGTGACAAAAGTTGAACTTTTTGGAAGGTGCGTGTCCCCTTACATCTGGCGTAAAAGTAACACAGCATTTCAGAAAAAGAACATCATACCAACAGTAAAATATGGTGGTGGTAGTGTGATGGTCTGGGGTTGTTTTGCTGCTTCAGGACCTGGAAGGCTTGCTGTGATAGATGGAACCATGAATTCTACTGTCTACCAAAAAATCCTGAAGGAGAATGTCCGGCCATATGTTTCTCAACTCAAGCTGAAGCGATCTTGGGTGCTGCAGCAGGACAATGACCCAAAACACACCAGCAAATCCACCTCTGAATGGCTGAAGAAAAACAAAATGAAGACTTTGGAGTGGCCTAGTAAAAGTCCTGACCTGAATCCTATTGAGATGTTGTGGCATGACCTTAAAAAGGCGGTTCATGCTAGAAAACCCTCAAATAAAGCTGAATTACAACAATTCTGCAAAGATGAGTGGGCCAAAGTTCCTCCAGAGCGCTGTAAAAGACTCGTTGCAAGTTATCGCAAACGCTTCATTGCAGTTATTGCTGCTAAGGGTGGCCCAACCAGTTATTAGGTTCAGGGGGCAATTACTTTTTCACACAGGGCCATGTAGGTTTGGATTTTTTTTCTCCCTAAATAACAAAAACCCCTCATTTAAAAACTGCATTTTGTGTTTACTTGTGTTATCTTTGACTAATAGTTAAATGTGTTTGATGATCAGAAACATTTTGTGTGACAAACATGCAAAAGAATAAGAAATCAGGAGGGGGGCAAATAGTTTTTCACACCACTGTATGACAATAGTGAAAATAATGACTATCGTCAAATAACAGCTGTATCAGTTCATATAAATATACAAATAAAGGCCGGATATAAAAATACATTAATCATATTCACTATTTTTAAACTTAAAATGCAAATTATGTGCATGTTTAATCATTATATGGAGTTTCAAATTCTTTACTTTGTGCACTGGGATCTTTTCTGAAGTCCTTTAAATCTTTAAATATAAATGTTCCCTATTAAAACCAGATTTTAAGATGGTTTAAACTTAATTTATTTGAAAAAATTCAGATGGATACAAAGTAGGGGGAAAAATCTAAATGATAAATAAATTAAAAATAAAAAAAGTTGATTTCTGCCATTGTCTCTGGTTCAAGAGTGGCTTGACACAAGGAATGTGAAAGTTGTAGCCCATGTCCTGGTTACAGCTGTGCATGGTGGCTCCTGAAGCACTCCTTTCTAAGCTGTGGTTATTCCTGTTGATTTTGCAAATTTTTCTTCCATTCAACTTTCCATTAATGTGCATGGATACTGTATGAACAGCAAGCTTCATGAACCAGACTGAGAGATTATTTAAAGGTTTAGGAAAACTTTGCAGGTGTTTTGAGTTAATTAGCTTCTTAGAGTGTGACACCATGAGTCTCCAATATTGAAATTTTCACAATATTCAAATTTTCCGAGCTACAAAATTTTGAAAAAAACACATGACATATCTCAATCTGTGTGTAATGAATTTATATAATATGAGTTTTAAATTAATTACTGTAAGAAAAATACTTTTCAATGATATTCTAATTCATTGAGATGTACTTGTATTTCAGGTAAGTCTGTACAAGTGATGAAATATACTTAATATCATCCTATAAAGTGTAGTGTAAAGTAAAATATGGTTAAAGGCTTCTTTTCAAATTAAATCAGTTTCTTGATGTGCTCGCGTAACTTTTTCTGTTCCCTCTTGGGATTCTGGAACTTTGTCATTTTCTTTTGAAAATCATGCAAATGACATCTATGCTTTCCTACTTCTCACTTTTTGTCCTGCCAGTAATATTTGGTATAATGAAACCTATTCCACTTTGATATTTGCATGATTGAATTTGTTTACTGTGTATTAGGGGTAGATACAAATTCATTATGTACATACAATATAAGACCACATTTTCCAAAAAATATTATGTAACACAAATGCTTAATGGCAAATAGTAAGAAAATTGGTAATGCAGTTGGTTATCATTTTAATAGATTTGCTCTGTTTATCACCTGCCATAGATGTTCTTTAACATGTTTTACAAATCAAATATGCCAAGGTACATGCCATATTTGAAATGAATGTCCACAATTAATGACTCATAAGACTCAACTAGCATTAGCTTAGCTATGAAATACTGTACACTCATTATTATGATTAAACTTCCGAAAGGTTGTGCTCACAAGTGTCATTTCACGTGCATGCTCACAATCTGAGTTGCTCTGTGGGGAAATGTGAAAGGGTAAATATTGAAGTTTGGTATCATGCTCATTTCACAGGCTGTTGAGCTTTCATCTGTATTTGCTGGCTGCATCAATATTACAATTTTTCCCCAGCATTACTGAGCAGATGAATTTACACTGCCAATCAAACAACACAACACAGGCATTACCAATGTGCTCACAATAATAATATGGTTCCAGGAAACATTTCATAGAGTACACACATATAGCCTATAAATGTGCGTTATAAGCTGCAGGATGAAAACCATTATTAAAGTATACTGGTTAAATAACCTACCACTTCCTCCAATCAGACATACTGTACTTTATACCTTGATGTTGAAAATAATGTGTGCTCATTTTGTAAAATCCAGTTTTAAACTACAAACCTGTGCAAATGTTTTAAACCAGCCCTCATTTCTAAATATTTGGTCTTAGGCCTTGTTCACACGGGCGTTAAATTTTTGGATAAACGAACGAGCTCAGAACGTCCTAGACGTTTATGTTGCATTTTGTAGTGCCACTCGATTGACTTCTACACTGGCGTTCGTTTATCTCTGTCTAACGACAGCCTGCAGCCCAAATTGTAGTTTGTGTGTTTAACCTGTGGGGGCAGTGTGTCGGGAACTGGATATGAAAGCCCTTGTCATTTTATTTGAGGTGCCTCCTTTTAATATGGACCATTTAGCTATATTAGACATTAATCTTATTGTTTTAAAAATTCTAATTAAATTATTATATTTGATATAATATATAAAAATATTTTTAAGAATAATACGGCGACGTAGGGAGAGAAAAAAAATCGCCGCCACTACTGGGTTCATCTTCTGACTGCACGACGTCAGATTAAAGAGTTTTTTGTGGTTTATGAAGAAATGCGAACATTTCCGCGCAAGTTTTATTTTTTAAGCATTTTATTTTTGCTTTTTTCCGCATTTCCCTATGTATAGCATATAGGATCATGGGATATATTCGGCCCGCCGAAGCATAAAATGGACGCGGAGAAAACGAACTAGACGCGGTTTCCTTGCGTTCGTTGGGATTTGAACGCCAAGAAAAAGCTGCATGCAACGTTTTTTTAACACCGTATAAACGCGCAGCCGGACAAACGTACGTCACCAAAGCCCGTGTGAACACTGTCATTGACTCCTATGTGTAGAAAACCCTCTGCGCTTCATCCGCGGTCACCGGACGCTATGAACAGCAGAAAAACAGTCAATTTTAACGCCCGTGTGAACAAGGCCTTAATGAGACAGACTTTCTTGGTTTTTTTGTTAGTTTATATATATATATATATATATATATATATAATCACGCATAAAACATCTAACTTAAGCAGTGGTGTCAAACGTATTCACATTCATTACCTGAGTAGAACAAGGTTTGACATTAACTTTTTTGCTCACTGGCCAATTAAATATTTGGGAATATATATTTTCATATTTTATTAAGTTCTTTGATAAGGTTACGTCACGTGACAAGTCACGAAAGCGCCAAGCAGCTACCGCCGCCAGTCACTACAAAAACAACGAAATAAAAGTGTAGATGGAAGACGAGGTGCGGAATAATATGCGCGTAATATTACGTTGCAATGCGTTTATTATATCGGATGACTTTAGAGAAATCTACAACAATATTGTCATACTAAAGAATAAACTACCCGCCAAAGTGGCTAGTGAGACTAAAGTTATTATGCGCCACAGCCAAAATTTACCCGCATTTGGCGGGTGGGCGGGAGCCAATGTCAAGCCCTGGAGTAGAAGTATAGATACTAGGGTTTAAAAAGACTCTTTAGAAGTTGAAGTATCAACTCAAGCTTTTTACTGAAGTAAAAGTGTAAAAGTACTGGTTTCAAAACTACTTAAAGTATAAAAGTAAAAGCAACGTGAGGGGGGGGGGAAAGCATTAAGGATAAAAGCTTAGGTTGTGCCACGGGCCTATATACTACTTTACACACCTCATTAAAAAAAAAAAAAGAAAAATGTTTTTTAACAGCCATAGTGATTTAGGATACCGTATATGGCAATTGAACAATAATGCATTTTAGTACAATGCAAATACATTAAAGAACCATATATGTGTACTACTGAGCATTAACATGTTTTATGGAGAAGAAGATATGATAACTAGTTGCCTATAAGTATTTTAATGGTGCAAAAAGTAAAACTTCAGAGGCATGTCATCAGTAACCTTTATTGGAATCTGTGAGGGCAACATACAAGAAAATTAGTGTAGGCTTAGTAACAATTACCCTTGTATGGTTGTCTACAATAAACATTAGTGCTGTCAGAATGAATGATTCATCCAAGTGGTTAATCAAAAAAATAAATAAATAAATAAATAAATAAAAAAGAAACAAAAATTTTATATACCTTCCTGGTGCTGTTACCTTCCTCGCTGGTGCTTGGTTGTGACATTTCGCTCGAATCTTGAGTCTCTATCAAGGACATCTTTGTCTACTTATCACAACCTTATCAACCAAAAATGCTAATTTATTCAAACATCGTTGCTGGAGTGTGTGACGTAACGTCATGTGCAGGTGCGAAGGATCGCGTAACAACCAACAGTGTGTCGGACTGGTGTGTTTATACTTCTCACCTGTAACGTCCTTCGATATAGAAGAAAATAAAGATCACATAGACAAACAGAGTTGTTAGTTGTTAGAGTCAGGATGCGGAACAGAAAACTTGGAACAGAACTACATGCAAACATTACATCATCCAACCACAATCAAATTCGCTCCATCCGGATGGCGCGATTTATCCGGATGTTTTTTTTTGTTTGTTTGTTTTTGGAATGACAAGCTGAAATAAAATAGGAGTAACAAGGCTATTTTTAAAATGTAAGGCCTTGTTCACACGGGCGTAAAATTTTTGGATAAACGAACGAGCTCAGAACGTCCTATACGTTTATGTTGTGTTTTGTAGTGCCGCTCGATTTATTTCTACACTGGCATTCGTTTGTCTCTGTCTAACGACAGCCTGCAGCCCAAATTGTAGTTTGTGTGTTTAACCTGTGGGGGGCAGTGTGTCAAGAACTGGATATGAAAGCCCTTGTCATTTTATTTGAGGTGCCTCCTTTTAATATGGACCATTTTGCAATATTAGACATTAATCTCATTGTTTAAAATTTTTTTAAATTAAATTATTATATTTAAATAATATATAAAAATATTTTTAAAAATAATACGGCGATGTAGGGAGAGAAAAAAAATCGCTGCCTCTACTTGGTTCACCCTCCGACTGCACAATGTCGGATTAAAGGAAGTTTGTGATTCATGAAGAAATGCGAACATTTCCGTGCAAGTTTTATTTTTTAAGCATTTTATTTTTGCCTTTTTTCCGCATTTCCCTCTGTATAGCATATAGGATCATGGGATATATTCGGTCCTCCGAAGCATAAAATGGATGCGGAGAAAACGAATTAGACACGGTTTCCTTGCGTTCGTTGGGATTTGAACGACAAGAAAAAGCTGCATGCAACGTTTTTTTAACACCGTATAAACGCGCAGTCGGACAAACGCACGTCACCAAAGCCCGTGTGAACACCGTCATTGACTCCTATGTGTAGAAAACCCTGTGCGATTCATCCGCGATCACCGGACGCTACGAACGGCAGAAAAACGGTCGATTTTAACACCCGTGTGAACAAGGCCTAAGGAGTAGAAAGAGCAAATAATTGCGTGAAAATGTAACGAGTAGAAGTAAAAAGTCGGCTGAAAAATAATTACTCCAGTAAAGTATAGATACCCAAAATTTCTACTTAAGTAATGTAACGGAGTATTTGTACTTCGTTACTTGACACCTCTGAACTTAAGGCATAAGCTAGGGACAAACAAGTGCAGATGATGACCAATGATCAGGCCGGTGATGAGTATATTGATGATGAATGCCAAGTGGCTGGAACTTATTTAAACCTATGTATTACTAATATTTGTTGCATGAAATACTTTGTGGAAAAGAATGTGAACTTGTCTAAACAAGGTAGATCTAGGTAGCTCAGTTAAATTCTGACTAGTGACTTTGAAGTAAGAACAATAAGCATAAATTAAGCAAATATTTTTTGTTACACTATTAACATAGTACTGCTCCATGTATGGGTTGATCACATGACATAAAAATTTGGCATAAAAAAAGCCATAATAAATCTCTGCTACCTGATAATCACTTCAGTCAAGATTCATATGTACTGTACATGTATATAAACATTCTAATACATAGTATTACACAAGTTCCTCTTATTTAAAAAAATTGTTTTTGTTTAAAAATGTTGTCCTCGATTTTATAATTGTCAATCTTTTTCATGTCATGACATATTATTCTATGATAGTATTGTTTACCTATCATAGAGAAAAAAGGGCTCAGGAGGATTGCACATGTCAAGTAACCTGCCAAAGACAAACAGGAAGAGAGAATAACCACAGTAAAAAAAAAAAAAGATGCCTGAGGCTGTCATACAGAAGTACAGAGCCATCAATGGGTGCCAATGTAAAATACAATACATTTTAATATGCATTGAACATTTAATAAAAAAAAAAACTTAAGGTTAATGTCTTGTCACATGCCTATCAGATTTTAGACTTGCATATTGTGTATTGATTTTATAATTTATCAGTCTCAGGCCATCACTTTACTGCCATCGCAAGAAGCTTTTCCCTGCCATCGTCACTGTCAGCCTGCTTATCAGGGACAATCTGATCATTTTGATTCATACAATTGTTTTTTACATTTCATACACATTTCCATCATTTTCGTTTGATTCTGTAAAGCTGCTTTGCAACAATCACCATTGTTAAAAGTGCTATACAAATAAAATTGAATGGAATTGAATAATATATGTGAGAACCATCATGTGACAATAACAGTGACAAGCACTGTCACGTGACAATAACTATGCATTAATAACTATATTATTAAATAAATCATCTATGTCAGTGTGCTCAAATGTATACTACCCCTATACATTTACTTTTACTAGTTCTATGGGTTTACAAGCAAAAAGAACTCTATCAAAATTGAATCATAAACCCTTACAAGTTCTGTGCCTGAAATATTAAGCTCTGGTACATCATCATGTGGATATTTTATGGGATTAAAAACAAGCATGTAACTTATATGAACAGAGACATGAGGAGACAGTCCTTTTATAGGGCATGAATATTTATTTATATAGAAAATCACAGATACTACAGATTTCTATACATATTATTGTACTTGTACAATTAATCTACAAAAAATACAACAAAGGGAAAGATTCTATTTGGAAGGGAAATCATGGCCAAACCAAACGATCAGTTTGAATTTTGCACAAATTCAGAAATGTCCGTTTTCCATATTTTAGTTACAGTATGTTGTCTATTTCCCACCACACTGCAACATAGTGCTATAGATCACAAGTTGGAAGATAGCAGTCAAATAGTACTTGACAAATTTTGCGCTGCTGTCAGTTACAAGCATCAGACATGGCCTTCCTACAAATGTTTTACTCTCATAGTTACTACAAAGAGCATTATTAAGCACAGTCTGTTTTCATAGTTCCCCTACCATTTTCACATCTCAGTCAGCCTTCTAAGAAAAGTGTTAACAGATGAATGCATGGGTGCACACATGCTGTTCATTTGTATGCTAAACAGGGCATCATTGATTCAAGAGCATGCCAAAGGTCATTGCGCTGCTGTTTATTTTGTTGGTATATTTATTATGAAGCTTTTTCCAGACATAACAAACACAGTGTGATGTAGTCCTGATTTCCAGGCAACAGTCTTCCGGGTAGAATCACATAAAGTAAAGAATAATCTTTAGCAAATGTAGATTTTAAGTAATTTATAATTAAATTAATAACAATATGAATTTAAAAATAATAATTCAATATAACAAATTTAAATACAAGGGGCATTCAAGTCAAACCAAGACTTTTGATTGTGAAGAATAACAGAGTAATTAAAGTAAAAACTACCTTTATTTCGCTATAATCCCTTGCAACACTAATGCACTTATCCCAGTGTTTCACTAATGCTTAAAAAAACTTTTCTCAGTACAATAGAACAATGATCAGATGGCCTGCATCACATCTAAAACACTGGCCACCCAGGAACTCCTTTACCGGCCCGAAAATGTAGAAATGGGTTGGAGCAACGTAAGGTTTGGACAGGGGATGTGGCAAAAATTCCCAGCCGAGTTCCTGTAATGTGCAAGTCATGTTGATATATGAACATGTGAATAATTGTGTGTAGAGGTCCAACAGATAGGTACCACTCTTACCCAAGTGGATGACCCGTTAGCCATCGATTTTCAAATATCAGAAAAGGAACGACTGCAGTGCTCTCTGAACCACTTTAGCCAATCATGGACATACAGTCTTCTTTAAAACTATATATAGGAATATATAGGAGGACGCTGAGATGCTGCTTTTTTCCGAGCTCTGCCAGACTGACCAATTTTTCAACTTTTTCGTCCCCTTACGAAGAGTGAACCTAAAACGGATAAGTATTTTATACTATCTTATAATATATTTACTCGAAACGTGTGTTATATCGTTAAGTTTTAATTGTCTTGCAGCACACCGCTTTTAGCCGGCATTAGCATCGCTAGTCCGTTAGCCCGGATATCATAAGTTTGTTTACGCTTCTTCACACCGATTATTTCCGTTTTTAGACACCATGTCGGTTGTGTCTCTGAGTGCAGGTGAGGAGACAATGGAGCTGCACTCTGTGGATTTGGAGCTGGAGGCCGTGGAGAAGCTGATCCGCGAGCTACAGGTGAAGCTGACCCGGCTACAGCAGCAGAAAGCCACGCTGGAATCGTCGCGGACCGACGCTCACCTGCCCCAGGTAAATTCTCGGCGTGAGAATTCTCCTACAACCTCAACCCCGCGTGTTTCTCTGCCCAGGTCCAACACACCAAGGACGCAGGTCGCCCAGGTTTCCTTCACCCCGGCGCCGAGATACCCCTGAGCCTGGATACAGCAGCAGCGGAAGAAGCGCGCCATGCCCCGGGCGAGGACCTCTCCCCCTCTGCCACCACCCGTCTTCGAGATCTCGACTCGAAACCGCTTCGCTCCTCTCCGCTCCGCGAGACGACACACGACACGCTGGTCATCGGAGACTCCATCGTTCGGCACGTGCATGCTACCACGGCTAAAGGTAAGGCGTACACTCGCTGTTTACCTGGTGCACATGTTCTTGATGTTGCTGCACAAATCCCTGCGGCCCTGAAGAAGAACATCGGAGCTGTGGTTCTTCATGCTGGCACGAACGACACCAGGCTGAGGCAGATGGAGATCCTAAAGAAGGACTTCAGGAGCCTGGTCGAGAAGGTCCGCAGCGCAACACCCACGACAAGGATCGTCGTATCTGGACCGCTTCCCACATTTCAGTGAGGAATCGAGAAGTTCAATAGATTATTTGCCTTTAATGAATGGTTACAATCTTGGTGTCGACAACAGAAATTACCCTTTGTTGATAACTGGAATGTTTTCTGGGAGCGTCCTAGGCTCTACCACACTGATGGCCTGCACCTTAGCAGAGCTGGAGCAGTGGTCCTCTCTGAAAACATCTCCAGGACACTACGACCCATCTGAGTGGCGGTAAGTCATACCGTAGATTCCAAACATATTAGCCACATCACAACTCACCATAGTGATAGACGCACACACATAAGCTATGAATGTCCAATAGAAATTGTGTCTGTTCCCCGAACAATGAGAAAAAAGAATATATTTTTTAAATTTGCCCGAAACAATCTGATAACCATAAAACAAGAAAAAGGCCAAATAAGCAGTCAAAATCCACCTCTAAAGTTTGGACTTCTCAACATTAGATCCCTTGCGCCTAAAGCACTTATTGTTAATGAAATGATCTCAGATTATTGCCTTGACGCACTCTGTCTCACCGAAACCTGGCTTAAGCCAAATGAATATATTGGTCTGAATGAGTCTACTCCGTCAGGATATTTCTATAAGCACGAGCCCCGTTTAACTGGTCGCGGTGGTGGTGTCGCCACTATCTACAATGATATACTCACTGTTACTCAGAAAATAAGGCCCAGGTTTAATTAATTTGAAGTGCTTATCATTAATGTTGCACTCAATGAAATACGTAATAAACCCTTGCTCCAATTTGTTCCCTGGCCACCGTGTACAGACCCCCGGGGCCATATGTCGATTTTCTTAAAGAATTTGGACATCTGCTATCAGACCTATTGGTTAACTCTGACAAAGTGTTGATAGTAGGAGACTTTAACATTCATGTAGATGATGCTAACGACGCTTTAGCACTCACATTTATGGATTTACTAAATTCCTTAGGGGTTAAACAAAATATAATTGGAGCAACTCACCACTTTAATCATACGCTAGATTTAATTATATCCCATGGTATAGATGTCTCTAATATAGAGATCATACCTAAAAAGTGGTAATATCACAGATCACTTCCTCCTGATATATACTCTACCCTTAGAACAGATTAGCTGTCCCCCCCCCCACGTTATCAATCTGTTAGAAATATGAATCCCACTACTAAAGACAGATTCACAAGTAATCTGCCCGATCTGTCCCAATTTCTTATTAGACCCCTAAATGCAGATGATCTAGATGAAGTGACTAGCAGCATGGGCACTATTTTTACCAGTACATTAGACACTGTTGCTCCCATCAGATTAAAAAAAGTCAGAGATAAAACACTTGCACCGTGGTACAACAGTCATACTCGCGCCCTAAAGAGAGCAACCCATAACCTCGAGCGAAAATGGAAAAAAACTAAATTAGAAGTTTTTAGAATTGCGTATAAAGACAGTATGTACAGCTATAGACAGGCTCTAAAGACTGCTAGGACCGAGCATCTTAGCCAACTGATAGCAAGAAACCAAAACAATCCCAGGTTCCTATTTAGTACAGTGACTCGCTTAACAAAACCTAAGATGCCCGCAGAGAGTATCCCATCACAGTTTAGAAGTGAAGACTTCATGGATTTTCTTTAATGAAAAATTCAATAATATCAGTAAGAAAATAACGGAGGTTCAACCTCTAATAGTATCTCACGATCCAGTTCAGCCTATAGCTTCACATTTAGATTTTCAGTGCTTTAAAGGTATAGGACAGGAAGAGCTGTATAAACTTACCTCGGCTAAATCAACAACGTGCCTGTTAGACCCAATCCCAACCAGATTTTTAAAAGAAGTGATGCTTACGGTTGGAGAGCCACTCCTAAACATTATTAATTCTTCATTATATCTAGGTCACGTTCCTAAACCTTTCAAGTTAGCAGTTATTAAGCCGCTTCTTAAAAAATCTAATTTGGACGCGAATGAAATAACAAATTACAGACCGATTTCAAACCTTCCGTTCATATCAAAAATACTAGAAAAAGTAGTATCAGCTCAAATTTGCACATTCTTGCAGGATAACAACATCCTTGAAGAATTTCAGTCAGGTTTCAGGCCCCATCATAGCACAGAAACTGCACTAGTTAAGATTACAAACGACTTGTTTTTAGCTTCAGACCAAGGCTGCATCTCATTGCTAGTCCTGCTCGATCTTAGTGCTGCATTCGACACTATAGATCATAATATTCTCATAGATCGCTTACAAAATCAAATAGGTATTCAGGGACAGGCATTAAAATGGTTTAGATCATACCTGTCTGATCGATACCATTTTGTAGATCTGAATGGAGAACCGTCTGGTGTAATGCCAGTGAAATATGGGGTCCCAAAAGGGTCAGTTTTAGGACCTCTGCTGTTCTCAATATACATGCTTCCCTTGGGTAACATCATTAGAAGACATGGGATTAGTTTCCATTGTTATGCTGATGATACCCAATTATATATCTCAACAAAACCAGACGAAATACCTAAGTTGTCTAGATTAACTGAGTGTGTCCAGGACATAAAAGATTGGATGACCAATAACTTTCTTTTATTGAATTCGGATAAGACAGAGATTTTACTCATCGGCCCAAAAACCAGCACACAACAGCTTTCACAATTCAGCCTGCGTTTAGAAGGATGTACTGTTACTACCAGCTCAGCAGTAAAAGACCTGGGCGTAATATTAGACAGTAGCTTGTCTTTTGAAAATCACATTTCAAATATCACAAAAACAGCCTTTTTCCATCTTAGAAATATTGCCAAACTTAGGAGCATCTTATTCGTATCTGATGCGGAAAATCTAGTTCATGCATTCATGACCTCCAGACTGGACTATTGTAATGCATTACTAGGTGGTTGTCCTGCATCCTCAATAAACAAGCTTCAGTTAGTCCAAAATGCAGCCGCCAGGGTTCTCACCATATCCAGAAAATATGATCATATAACCCCAATATTATCATCCCTGCACTGGCTACCTGTTCAGTTTAGAATAAATTACAAAATAGTATTACTTACATACAAGGACTTAAATGGTTTAGGTCCCACATACAGTACCTAACCAGTCTTCTTATACGCTACAATCCACCACGCGCCTTAAGATCACAAAACTCTGGACTTCTGGTAGTTCCCAGAATTTCAAAATCTACAAAAGGGGGTAGGGCTTTTTCATATTTAGCTCCAAAGCTTTGGAATAGCCTTCCAGACAGTGTTCGGGGAGCAGACACGGTTTCTCAGTTCAAAAGTAGACTCAAGACGCATCTCTTTAATCTGGCATACACATAACTCATCCCATAACCTCATACTCCAGTACACCTATCCCGAATGGCAACTACGCTATTTCTCCCCATCTGTTCTGTATTTTTCTACACTGTAAATTCTAATAGCTTTGCTAACTCGCATATAAATAGTAAACTTTACTCAAAAAATTCAAACTATACTTCTTACAAGGTTTTGTTGAGTAACACTTAATTGCAGGGTGAGTAAAACAATTTACTTAATTGTTTTAGTGATGCTTACTTGCAACACATAAGTAGCAACAAATAAAGCAATGATGTTATTGTACCAGTGAGAGGCAGCAGCGTGCCCAAGAATAATGAAGAAGTAAAAAAAAGGGGGGAAGAAGAAGCAAGAGAGCATGCATAGTAGAATTTGTGCATGCTCAGCTCATGAACGGGTGAATTGGCGCCAATTTTCTGATGTTGAAAGAAGCAGCAGGAAGTTTTTAACATCTGAGGCTTCATTACGGTTTTAATTTACATGTTAGGTTAAAATGTGTAAGAAAATGATGATTTGGGTCAGATTTCAATTGTTCCTGACAGTGGATATTTATTCTCAGTGTTTTATACTGTAGTGTGGGTGGGACGGCGGCTGACAATCGTCATGCTTTGCGGGAGGATTGCTGTCCATTCATCCTTTGCGGGAAAGTTGTTTGTGTTAGTGGCTTCGGCCAAGTTGGGTGTTTTAAGATATGTGTGTGTGTGACCTGTTGAATGTGCCCCGGTTCATGCTAAGGCTGAATTGGATGTGGTTCTTGAAGTGAATGTGTTTCCCATGCTATACAGCTCTCCCAGCCATTGCATTGGGCAGCAATTAAGCTCACTTAGTCTCTCCAAGTTCCGTTTTCACTGCTAGAAGGGATCTTGGAGATGAGTGAGCTTGGTTGCTGCCCAATGCAATGGCTGGGAGCATTTTATAAGGTCTCAGCAATGTATGGCATGAGCAGCACCTTCACTGAGATAGCACCAGACGTGGAAAGAGTAATAAAATTTTGTACTCAAGTACAAGTACTGTTACTTCAGTGAAATTTTACTTAAGTACAAGTAAAGTTACCATTATAAAAATCTACTCAAGTAAAAGTAAAAAGTAGCTCATTAAAAAAATTACTCAGAGTAAAAGTTACCGAGTTACTTTTTTGTTTAAATTTTTTTAACAGCGGGGGTGGGATAGCGTAGTTAAAAAAAGATGAGCAGATATAAATCTCAAACTAGTTGTTTTTAACTGAAGGAACACCTTTGCATAATAAAGCTGTTGTCTTTCTTCTGCTTGAAAATCAAAGTGGTCACTTAAATATGGTGTTACGTCCCAGTCTAGGGCCATACAGCAAAAGAATGGTTCAGGGTTCTATTTTAAACTGGAGGAGGAGGAGGATCAGATTCAGGGTGGACCCAGGCCAAAATAATAAACAAAATGGTATTTATATTTAGTAGCTAGATTACCTGCAAACAAAAACCAAAAAAAAAACCACACAAACAAAGATACAGGTACCTTCCCGGACTCCCTAAACCAAAAACAGTGAAATTATCTACAAATATATACAAAGACCAACCAAACCAAAGGGACAGAGCAATAACCAAAGTCAATGGGAGGCAAAAAGTCAAAACCGGAATACACAACCAAATATCACAACGGCAAAATCACAATCTTTCCTCTTTCCCGCGTCTCTCTCCGGTTTATATATGGTCGCGCTAGTCGATGACGGAACAAAACGTACTTAAGTAAAAGTAAAATTACAGATTTTAAAAACTACTTTAAAAAGTAGAAATACACAAAAAAAACTACGCAATTACAGTAACGCGAGTAAATGTAATTCGTTACTTTCCACCTCTGGATAGCACACACAACACGGCTGAAGCCATTAACCCAAACACCTTTCCCCAACATGGTGGACACATAGAGAACCCCCGCAAGGCATGATGGTCGTCAGCCACGGCTCCGCCCATGCCACAATATAATAAACAATTGTTGCACTTAAGTTACTGGAGTAATGCTTACTTGGTTTTTTTAAGGTAATTGGTTTCCTAATATTTTCCTAGTAATGTGAGCACTAATAGAAAGTTAACTCAAATAATTATTTTAAGTCAACAGTACTTAAGTATACTTGATTAACAAGTTGTCTATACAAATTGTGTTAAGTTATGCCAACTAAACATTAATACTCTACTTGGAAATTTTAAGGCAATCGGTTTCCTCACTTTTTCTAAGTAAAGTCCATCCATCCAATCATTTTCTTCCGCTTATCCGAGGTCGGGTCGCGGGGGCAGCAGCTTCAGCAGGGATGCCCAGACTTCCCTCTCCCTGGCCACTTCTTCCAGCTTTTCCGGAGGGATCCCAAGGCGTTCCCAGGCCAGCCGAGAGACATAGTCCCTCCAGCGTGTCCTGGGTCTTCCCCGGGGTCTCTTTCCGATGGGGCATGTCCGGAACACCTCACAAGGCAGGGGGCATCCTATATAGATGCCCAAGCCACCTCATCTGGCTCCTCTCGATGCGGAGGAGCAGCGGCTCTACTCTGAGCTCCTCCCAGATGACCAAGCTTCTCACCCTATCTCTAAGGGAGAGCCCAGACACCCTGCGGAGGAAACTCATTTCGGCCGCCTGTATTCGCGATCTTGTTCTTTCGGTCACTACCCACAGCTCATGACCATAGGTGAGGGTAGGAACGTAGATCAACCGGTAAATTGAGTGCTTTGCCTTTTGGCTCAGCTCCTTCTTAACCACGACGGACCGCATCACTGCAGTCGCTGCCCCGATCAGCCTCCATTTTACCCTCACTCGTGAACAAGACCCCGAGATACTTAAACTCCTCCACTTGGGGCAGGATCTCACTCCCAACCCTGAGAGGGCACTCCACACTTTTCCGGCTGAGGACCATGGCCACAGATTTGGAGGTGCTGATTCTCATCCCGGCCGCTTCACACTCGGCTGCGAACCGATCCAGTGAGAGCTGTAGGTCGCAGGATGATTAGGCCAACAGAACAACGTCATCTGCAAAAAGCAGTGACCTAATCCTGAGCCCACCACACTGTACCACCTCAACGCCCTGGCTGCGCCTAGAAATCCTGTCCATAAAAATTATGAACAGGATCGGTGACAAAGGGCAGCCCTGTCGGAGTCCTACTCTAACCGGAAACAGGTCCGACTTACTACTGGCAATGCGGACCAAGCTCCGACACTGGTTGTACAGGGACCGGACAGGCCTTAACAGGGAATCCAATATCCCATACTCCCGGAGTACCCCCCACAGGACTCCCCGAGGGACACGGTCGAATGCCTTCTCCAACTCCACAAAGCACATGTAGACTGGTTGGGCAAACTCCCATGCCCCCTCCAGGACCCTGCTAAGGGTGTAGAGCTGGTTCACTGTTCCGCGACCTGGACGAAAACCACACTGCTCCTCCTGAATCCGAGGTCCGACTATCCGACGGACCCTCCTTTCCAGGACCCCTGAATAGACTTTCCCGGGGAGGCTGAGGAGTGTGATCCCTCTGTAGTTGGAACACACAACCACCCCGGTTTGCCAGTCCAGAGGCACTGTCCCCGATGTCCATGCAATGTTGCAGAGATGTGTCAACTATGACAGCCCTACAACATCCAGAGCCTTGAGGAACTCCGGGCGGATCTCATCCACCCCCGGGGCCCCGCCACCACGGAGCCTTTTGATCACAAGCACTCCACCACGTTCCTGGGTTTTGTCATCTCGCCCCAGGGTGTGGCCATGGACCCACAGAAGCTTGAAGCTGTACGTCACTGGCCCCTACCCAGGACACTCAAACAGCTTCAACGGTTTCTTGGGTTTGCGAATTTCTATCGTCGCTTCATCCGGGGCTACAGTACAATTGCAGAACCACCGTCCAATCCTTCTCAACCCTTATGCCAACAAACCTTTCGTTGTGGAGGTGGATGCGTCAGATGTGGGCGCCGGCGGCGTTCTCTCCCAGCGAGGTCCAGATCAGAAACTGCACTCTTGTGGGTTCATCTCCAAGAAATTCAATCCCACTCAGCAGCGATACGGAGTAGGGGACCGCAAACTGCTGGGCATAAAGTGGGCCTTGGAGGAATGGTGACACTGGCTCCAGGGTGCCAGTGAGCCGTTCATCGTCTGGACCGACCACCAGAACCATCATCACCATCAGGAACCTATGGCAGCTCAGCCCACGACAGGCATGGTGGGCCTTATTCTTTGAACAATTCGATTTCCATCTGTCGTGCCGCCCGGGGTCCAAGAATACCAAGGCTGACGCTTTGTCAAGAGAGCATGACGAAGACCTTCCCCGGGTGGAACCCGTGCCTGTCATCTCCTCCTCCCGGATCATTGCACCCCTTCAGTGGAACTTGGAGACGAGGGTCCGCCAGCTCGACGGCCCTGGACGGACATCACCTTGGATTTCATCACGGGCCTGCCGGTTTCCGACGGAAAAAACACCATCCATACCATTGTTGACCAGTTCTCCAAGGCATTGCAACTGGTGGCCCTCACCGGACTCCCATCAGCTAAAACCACCGCTGAGTTGATAATGGAACACATAGTCCACCTGCATGGGTTCCCTAAGGACATCGACTCGGAGAGGGGGCCCCAGTTCACCGCCCGGTGCTGGAAGGCCTTCTGCCGTCTGATCAATTCCACCAGTAGTCTGTCATCCGGATACCACCCCCAGACTAATGGTCAGACGGAACGGACCAACCAACAACTGGAGCGCTACCTAAGGTGTTTTGTTGCTGATCGCCAGCGCTCCTGGGCCCGCTACCTCATATGGGCAGAACTATCTCACAACCTTCACGTTTCCTCTGCCATCAACCTAAGCCCATTTGAGGTGTGCTACGGTTTCCGTAAACACTTCAAATGTACCATCGGCCCAACAGTTGGTCCATAGGTGTCGATGGGTCTGGAATCAAGCAAACCTCACCATCCAGAACGCCAACGACCGTTACATCACTCAGCACCGGCGTCGACACCCTCCGGGATGTTTGTACAGAGTAGGTGACTATCTACATAGAGGTATGGCTATCTACAAAGAACCTACATTACCATACTGAATCCCAGAAACTTTCAACTCGCTTCATCGGACCATACCGCATCACCCTAAGAATAAACCCTGTCACCTACCGGCTCCAGCTGCCTGTGGCGCTCCGGATTCACCCCATATTCCACACATCACAACTCAAACCCTTCATCACCTCTCCACTGATTCCACCCACCCCCCTGCTCCTCCTCCCCGCATCATCGATGGCGGTCTCGCCTACACCGTGCGTCGGATACTCGACTCGTGATACTCGGATACAGACAGACTACAGGTGGAATGGATCAGATGGCAGAAGGCCTTCCAGAACCTGGCCGTGAACTGGGGCCCCCTGTCCGAGACGATGTCTTTAGGGAACCCATGCAGACGGACTACGTGTTCTAAAAATCAGTTCCGCAGTGTCATTGGCTGACGGGAGTCCGGCGAGGGCCACCAGGTGCACGGCTTTGGAGAAACGGTCAATGATGGTCATGATGGTGGTTTTCCCCTCGGAATCCGGCAGGTCCGTGGTGAAATCAACGGCAAGGGCCGACGAGGAACGGCGCTGGAGTTCCCCCGAAGGTGGTCGGTTAGTAGTATTGGCCCGGGCGCATACTGGGCACGCCTGAACGAACTCGTTGTTGTCCCGGACCATGGATGGCCACCAGAAGGCACGTCGGATAAACCGGATAGAGCGTTGACTGCCTGGGTGTCCGGCGATGGGCGAGGTGTGGTCCCACTGTATGACCTCCTCTCTCATAGTGGGGGGCACATAGAGACGTCCAGGCGGCGCACCTGCCGGTTCGTTCTCCGTTGCCTGCGCCTGACGGACCCTCGTCTCCAGGTCCCAACGGAGGGGTGCGATGATCTTGGATGGTGGAAGAACAGGCGCGGTAGTGAAGCGGTGACATAGTTGATGGAAGGCGGAGACGGCTGCTGGGTTGAGGCTGAATGGATGAGATGATGGGCGGGTCAGAGCGGTTAAGGGTGCTGCAACCGTACTGTAGTCCCGGATAAACGACGATAAAAATTCGCAAACCCGAGAAACCGTTGAAGCTGTTTAAGAGTCTTGGGTAGGCGCCAATGACGCACAACTTCTAGCTTCTGCGGGTCCATGGCCACACCATGGGACGAGATGACAAAACCCAGGAACGTGGTGGAGCGCTCGTGAAAATCGCACTTTTCCAACTTACAGTACAGTTGGTGGGCGTGCAGTCTCTTCAAGACCGCTCTGACATGTTGGACATGTTCCTCCTGAGTGCGGGAGTAGATGAGGATGTCATGTAGGTATGCAAATGCCCACCGCCCTAGCATGTCCCGGAGAACGTCATTGATAAAATGTTGGAAGGCGGCGGGGGCATTGCAGAGGCCAAACGGGATGACCAGACTCTCGTAGTGCCCCGTGGGTATGATGAATGCCTTCTTCCACTCATCGCCCTCCCTGATGCGATCCAAGTTGTAGGCGCTCCGAAGGTCCAACTTTGTGAAAATGGTGGCACCAGAGAGAGTGTCCAGGGCAGAGTTGGTAAGAAGCAGCGGGTGACGATTGTTGATGGGTATATTATTGAGCCCCCGATAATCGACACACGGGCGAAGTTCGCCTCCTTTCTTTTTTACAAAGAAAAACCCCGCCGCGGCAGGCGATGAAGATGGCCTGATGGTACCCTGGCGGAGAGTGTTGGTCACATAGTGATCCATAGCCTGCGTCTCGGTGGCGGTGAGGGAGTAGAGATGGCCGCGGGGAGGCACGGAGCCTGGCTGAAGGTCAATCGCCAGATCGTAAGGGCGATGTGGTGGAAGGTGGGTGGCGCGTCTCTTACAGAACACTTCAGCCAGGTCCCGGTAGATGGTGGGAATGGCGTCGGTGTCGACATCGGGGGCCTCGGACTCCCTAGAACACATTCCAGCCGGTGCTTAGAAGCAAAGTTTGGAGCAGGTCGGCCCCCACTGGAGGATACGGTTTTGGGTCCAGAATATGAGTGGGTCATGTTGAAGTAACCAGGGGTGTCCGAGGATGATGGGTGGTGATGAGATGGTGGTGAGGTGGAACTGGATCTGCTCCTGGTGTTCATTTATGATCAGGGTGACAGGTTGGGTTTGTGTGGTGACGGGGCTGGATGATAGGGGGCGACCGTCGACTGAGGTGATCCGAACCGGCTGGGATAACGCTTCAAGTTTCATCCCTAGTTGCTTGCCGTAATTGGAGTCAATGAAATTTCCTGCGGCACCAGAATCGATGAACGCAGTACTTCCGACTCGTCTGTGGCCAAACTGGAGGTGTACTTGTACCGCAAGACGGGAGATGTTGGTGGTAACGGGAGAGATCTGAAGGTGGCCCGGCGAGCTTCCCTCGTGTCTCACCGGGCCTGGGAATTTCCCGGACAGAGGGGGCAGATGGCTCGGTGGTGGGCATCTGACCCACAGTAAGCACAGAGTCTCTCCCGAAATCTTTGTGCCCATTCTGCAGCGGACAAGGAGGCGCGCCCTAGTTGCATGGGTTCCCCGGCTCCCGTGTCAACCACGGCCGGCGGTGGAGATCCGACAGAGCCAGTGACGGCGGGTCGAGCTTCAGGTACAGGAAGGTGAGGGAAAGGGGCTGAAGAACGTGGCGGGACATAGGAGACAATGGGTGTGGCAGGCGGCAGGGCGCGAGGGGCTGGCTTGGGACGAGACAGCAGACGTTGGTCGATCTGAAAGGCCAGCTGGATGAGGCCCTCCAGCGTAGCCGGTAGCTCTCGCCCCGTGAGTTCGTCTTTAAGGCGGGAAGCCAGCCCTTCGTAATAGGCTGTCCGGAGAGCGGAGTCTCCCCAGGTGGTCTGGATGGCGAGCGTGCGAAACTCCGCAGTGTAGCGGCTCACGGACAAACCTCCCTGCCGTAGGTGATAAAGTCTTGTGTTGGTCTCCATCTCCCCCGGTGGGGTGCTCAAAGGTGGGTCTTAGCTGGCGGGTGAACTCATTGTAGGAGTGAGCGGTGTCTGAATCTGATTTGATAACCGCCGTGGCCCACTCAGCTGCCTGCCCGGTTAGCAACGAAACGAGAAGTGCAATGCGTAGCCGATCGGTGGAGTACCTGGTGGAATTAAACTCAAACACCAAATCAAGCGCTGTTAAAAACACATCACACTTTCCATACGTGCCATTCCACTTATCCGGTAATGAAATGAATACTTCAGAAGGAGGGGGAGGGGGGTTGGTGCGGCGCTGCAGCCATGCCGACGGGGGCCCGGCTATCCGCGCCATCAACAGCCACAAGGAGCTCCGCATTCTCCCGCTTCAGCTCCGCTACGTCCCGCACGCTTTGGTGTAGAGTAGCGATCTCCATGCTAAGCTTATCGATTAACACCGCATGCTGGTCCACCATGTCGCAAAGGCGTGCATGATCCGCTGGGTTCACCGCGCGAGACTCAGTCATTCTGTCAGTGAACTAACCCGGAGTTGACCAGAAGACTTAGCTTTAGCGGCTAGCCCTTGTAGCGTGGATGGTAAACCCAAACGCGGAAGCAAGCGAGAAGGCAGGATAACCACGCGATTTAATCTAAGGACTCTCACAACAACGGAGCAAGGGAAAAACACAAATTTAACCCGCGTCCTATAAACACACACTCTAGACAGAAAGATAACCCAAGATAGTGAGTACTCACGATTTGGAAGCGATACGAGCTGATCCGACATGGGCAAAACTCAATGACTGAGTGAGGTGGGACGCCATCTTGTCTCCTTTTATGCTTCCTGCTTTTGCGAGCTGGCTACTTCCGGGTCCTTGTGCCGGTCGCAAAGCGAGTGTGTGTGACATAAGTGTTGTCTGTCTCTAAAGTAAGTACTATCAAGGCACTTATGAGCAAACAAACACACACAAATTATTTATATTAAAAAAAGACATTTACACAGGCATTCAGAGTCATTAAAATTTTTTTTACACACTTCAGGAAAAGAAAAAATATATTTATAAATATTTTAATATAAAATTTACTGCCATATGTTATATATACAGTGGTGTGAAAAACTATTTGCCCCCCTCCTGATTTCTTATTCTTTTGCATGTTTGTCACACTTAAATGTTTCTGCTCATCAAACACATTTAACTATTAGTCAAAGATAACACAAGTAAACACAAAATGCAGTTTTTAAATGAGGTGTTTTATTATTTAGGGAGAAAAAAATCCAAACCTACATGGCCCAGTGTGAAAAAGTAATTGCCCCCTGAACCTAATAACTGGTTGGGCCACCCTTAGCAGCAATAACTGCAATCAAGCGTTTGCGATAACTTGCAACGAGTCTTTTACAGCGCTCTGGAGGAATTTTGGCCCACTCATCTTTGCAGAATTGTTGTAATTCAGCTTTATTTGAGGGTTTTCTAGCATGAACCGCCTTTTTAAGGTCATGCCACAACATCTCAATAGGATTCAGGTCAGGACTTTGACTAGGCCACTCCAAAGTCTTCATTTTGTTTTTCTTCAGCCATTCAGATGTGGATTTGCTGGTGTGTTTTGGGTCATTGTCCTGCTGCAGCACCCTAGATTGCTTCAGCTTGACTTGATGAACAGATGGCCGGACATTCTCCTTCAGGATTTTTTGGTAGACAGTAGAATTCATGGTTCCATCTATCACAGCAAGCCTTCCAGGTCCTGAAGCAGCAAAACAACCCCAGACCATCACACTACCACCACCATATTTTACTGTTGGTATGATGTTCTTTTTCTGAAATGCTGTGTTACTTTTACGCCAGATGTAACGGGACACGCACCTTCCAAAAAGTTAAACTTTTGTCTCGTCGGTCCACAAGGTATTTTCCCAAACGTCTTGGCAATCATTGAGATGTTTTTTAGCAAAATTGAGACGAGCCTTAATGTTCTTTTTGCTTAAAAGTGGTTTGCGCCTTGGAAATCTGCCATGCAGGCCATTTTTGCCCAGTCTCTTTCTTATGCTGGAGTCGTGAACACTGACCTTAATTGAGGCAAGTGAGGCCTGCAGTTCTTTAGATGTTGTCCTGGGGTCTTTTGTGGCCTCTCGGATGAGTTGTCTCTGCGCTCTTGGGGTAATTTTGGTCGTCCGGCCACTCCTGGGAAGGTTCACCACTGTTCCATGTTTTTGCCATTTGTGGATAATGGCTCTCACTGTGGTTCGCTGGAGTCCCAAAGCTTTAGAAATGGCTTTATAACCTTTACCAGACTGATAGATCTCAATTACTTTTGTTCTCATTTGTTCCTGAATTTCTTTGGATCTTGGCATGGTGGCTAGCTTTTGAGGTGCTTTTGGTCTACTTCTCTGTGTCAGGTAGCTCCTATTTAAGTGATTTCTTGATTGAAACAGGTGTGGCAGTAATCAGGCCTGGGGGTGACTACAGAAATTGAACTCAGGTGTGATAAACCACAGTTAAGTTATTTTTTAACAAGGGGGGCAATCACTTTTTCACACAGGGCCATGTAGATTTGGAGTTTTTTTTCTCCCTTAATAACGTAAACCTTCATTTAAAAACTGTATTTTGTGTTCAATTATGTTATCTTTGACTAATAGTTAACGGTTATTGATGAGCAGAAACATTTAAGTGTGACAAACATGCAAAAGAATAAGAAATCAGGAAGGGGGCAAATAGTTTTGATATATGATAATGTTATTAATGTTACATTAATATAATATACATATAATATATTAATATATATTCATATTATATAATATATATATAATATTCATTCATTTTCTATACCGCTTAATCCTGTGTTCAGGGTCGTGGGGGACCTGGAGCCTATCCCAGGAGTCTTCGGGCACTAGGCGGGGTACACCCTGGACAGGGTGCCAATCCATCGCAGGGCACACACGCATACACACACTCACACACCCAATCACACACTATGGGCAATTTAGGAACACCAATTAGCCTAATCTGCATATCTTTGGACTGTGGGAGGAAACCGGAGTACCCGGAGGAAACCCACCAAGCACGGGGAGAACATGCAAACTCCATGCACACAGAGACGGGAATCGAGCCTGGCCAGGGAATCGAACCCAGACCCTGGAGGTGCAAGGCGACAGTGCTAACCACTACACCACCGTGCCGCCTATATATAATATATATAATATTAATATAACATCATACTATATTTCTTTTTCTGATGTGTGTATACTGTAAATCTATATTTGTAGTTTGCAACAATACTGCATCAATACTGAAAATAACTGTGAAATTACACACTTGGCATTACTGTAGGTAATTAACATTGCAACAACAACATATTCTATATATTCTTTTAAATAAAAAAATACTTTATTAGAAGCCTAAGAACACCAATAATAGTGCCAATAATAGTGACCAGCACTGTATATACTGTGTAAAATTCAGAGATAAGACATGACAATATTATAAATATATAATATAAAATTCAGGGTCCAAGAGCAAGAAGCAACATGAAGATCATTACTGACCTTTATGAGAGCAGTCTACAGTAGGTGCTAAGGAGGAAGGAGAGAATTCAGATCTGACTGCAGTATTCTTTGTTTATAATGGTCAAATTACATGGCAAGAGATGCATTGATTGGGTAAGATCTTAGAAGAGACAGATATTAGAGAGATATTCTTTAAGTAGAGTAGTGCACAGCCAAGCTGCCATGACACTGAGTTGCATTTCATAATTAACTCCATGTGTAAGAGCCATATCATACTTGTTATGAATTTGTTGTTGTGTTTATTTTATTTTATTTGTTGTTATTTCATTTATTCTACCTTGTTCTATTCATTAGTAAAGCATTAAGCATTAAGTTTGTTACATAAGCCATAAGCTTTAAATTTCTAAGTTATGCATCCATTTTGACAAGCGTAGGTTGTTCTGTGATGTCATTCTACTATTACATGCATTTGTGTGACTGTCATATGAAAGAGAGTTCAGTTTAGATGCGGAAGGCTACGGAAACACAAGCTTTTGACCGTCAGCTAACGTAAGCTCGTCAGCTAATGTGAGCTCCCGGTAAGCTAAGAATGTAAGATACAGCAACTAGCTTGTTGTAACCGTAAGCTCCCGTAAGTAGAGATATACAACAAGAGTGTTGTTATATATGTAAGCTAAGACTGTAATTTACAATATACAGCAAATAGGTTGTTGTAAAAGTCAGAGATTTGCAAGATGCAGCAACTGGTGTCTGTAATCACAGTAGATTTACTCAAGACGACTGTATAAAGTGTTGATTCTTTGATGCTGACAAAATAAACTACAAGAGACTAAGAGATCGGACTTCTGTCGTGTGAGTGAAACTTTAAGGCAAAGCTACGTGTCAAAACTAGTGAAATAATATGACCGCATCTACATAAAGTCAAAAGCTTTCCGCTGTTGGAACGAAAACAAGTGAACGCTGAAAGGGAAAGTGAAAGAGACTTTCCCGTTTTGTTTGAACTTCATGATGTTAAAAGATGAGGACATTGAAGAAGTCTCGGCAGAAGACAGTGTGTCACAAGTTGCGACAGCTGAGCCACAAGGAAGCGTAACGTCCGCGGCTTCCTCATCTCGCCGCAGAGAAGAAGCCGAAAGAGCAGCGCTGTTGGCAAAGGCTGCAACCTTGGAGGAACGTCTCCAACTAGAAATAGAGGAAGCACAACTAAAGGCGCAACTAAAGGTGCGACTAGAAATAGAGGAAGCACAACTAATGGCACAACTAAAGATGAAAAAAGAAAGACTGGAAACCAAAACAGCGCTCGCTATGCATAATGCCAAATTAAGAGTGCTTCAACGTCAAGATCGCGAAGGACAACAGCCAGCAACAGAGAGCGCAGTCATTGAACCGAGCAGCGCCTACGTGAGCAGCGCGCACTTCCGCAACAATGGATATGACAGCCGACGACAGCCGGTTAGAGAGCACAGTCATTGAACCGAGCAGCTTGTACTTTCAAAACTCGGAATGCAATGATGAACTTTACCAGCACGTTGCGTTGACGGAATATTGCGAACTGCCATCACGTCTACAGGCAACCCACGTAAGCTTGCCCATCAGTTCCAGACCTACAATGGCAAGTACTCTAAATGAATGTCCTACCGTAAACACTGAACACATAAGTCATAGTTTCGATACATCATATTCTCAAATGCCAACTCCCCATGGGGCAGTGCACTCAGGTGTGCCCATAAGCGCAAACACACAGCTGACAAACTCCTTAAGGGACACCCGAGATCATGATTCTCTACGTCATGGACTTGACACAATGCATCACCAAATGCAACGTCAGACAGAACTCACAGAAATGCTCGCGAAAAGCCAAATGCTGTCCTCATTGCCTCGACACGAACTTTCTCCCTTTCATGGAGACCCGATTCAGTTCAAATCCTTCATGTTGCCCTTTGAACGCTTTGTTGAATTCAAAATGGACAACGACATCGATAAGCTGTCATATCTCGAACTGTACACCAAAGCGGAACCCAAAAACCGTGTAACGAGCTGCATGCACATGACAGATGGGTATGCAAGAGCAAAGAAACTGCTGCGCGACAGGTTCGGAAACGAGCTGAGAATTGCAGCAGCTTGTAAGCAAAAAGCAATTACTTGGCCAAACATAAAGACAGACGACGGACAGGCGTTAAGCGCCCTCTCCTCTTTCCTGACAACTTGCCAAAACGCAACAGCAAACTGTGAATCTGTGGACGAGTTGAACAGTAGCGAGTGCATGAACACCATTCTTACGAAACTGCCCTACAAGCTGATCAACAGGTGGAAGTCTTGCGCACGCCAGCACTACGAGCGCTACGGGACAAGAGCCAAGTTCGCCCAGCTGGTGGACTTCATAGATCAACAAGCCAGAACATACTCCGACCCGCTCTTCGCCAACCTGGACGCCATGACCAGCGATAAGAAACACAGTCGCACATTCCTTCAAGGACACAAGCAAAAAAGGGAAGGAAAAGCCAGGGTCAGCTTTGCAACCGACGTCAGACAGGTTGGTAAAATTCACAAAGACTCGATTACAATGAAGAATGCCGGTATAAGTCCAAGAAAGGTGATAAAATCGCAGAAGTGTATGCATTTATAGACCAAGGCAGTTCTGCCACATTCTGTACAGAGTCATTAGCAAGGCAACTAAATGTACGAGGCAGAAGAGTTAAGATACGGCTGAGTACCATGAACTCCACAAAACTAGTAGAAAGCTACATGCTCAATGATTTGGAGATCAGTAGCCTGGAAGAAAACAATTTTATTGAACTTCCCAACGTCTTCACACAAAAGAATATCCCAGCCACAGTGGAAAACATTCCACAACAGCATGACATCGATAAGTGGCCATACCTTAGCGACGTAAAACTGCCCCAGATTAGTGCTGGAATCGAAATTCTCATAGGAAATAAAGAGCACGAACTCCTAGAACCTCTGCGAATAATCAATAGCAGGCATAGAGGGCCATACGCGATGCAGAGTGCTCTTGGATGGACTGTGACTGGGCCTCTCCGAGAACCCGACCAACTAGTGACCGTTACAGTTAACCGAACCTCCATTGAAAGTGTAGAACGAATGCTGATATAACCATGATTTTCCCGAACGAAATTGCGATGACAAGCCAGAGATGTCACAAGAGGATTATCAGTTCTTAAACCTCGTTAATAACTCCCTGCAGTTCATAGACAATCACTTCTACATCGGCCTCCCACTTAAGAAAGCGTCAGTTCAAATGCCCAATATCCGAAATGCAGCTATGCAACGTGCATTAAACCTTAAACGAAAACTTAGCAGCAACAGCTCCTTTCACGAGGAGTACACAAACTTCATGGGTGACATGCTAAAACAGGGTCATGCAGTCAGAGTCCCTACACATCACGTAAACCGCCAAGGCGGTCAGGTGTGGTACATACCGCATCATGGCGTCTATCATCCTCAAAAGAATAAACTAAGGGTGGTTTTCGACTGTGCTGCCAGTTATCAAGGAGTGTCACTAAACAATGAGCTCCTACAAGGACCAGATTTAACAAACTCACTCATTGCTGTGCTCACACGCTTTAGACAGGAAGAAATTGCCATGATGGCAGATGTGGAAGCCATGTACTATCAAGTGAGAGTCCCCGAGAAGGACACAGATCTGCTCCGCTTCCTATGGTGGCCGAATGGAGATGTGAACCAAGACTTAGTTGAATACAAAATGGTAGTTCATCTATTCGGTGCAAAATCGTCACCTAGTGTTGCTAACTTCGCCCTCAGAAAGACAGCAGAAGAAAACCGCAGCAATGCATCTGCTGTGGCAGTTAATACAGTGCTTAAAAACTTTTATGTAGACGACTGCCTGAAATCCGTTTCGAGTCATGACCAAGCAGTCGCCGTATACAATGATCTCACAAGTCTCTGTGCAAGCGGAGGGTTTAACCTCACAAAATGGGCAAGCAACAGCCGTGTCCTACTGAAGGTCATTCCCGATAGCGAAAGGATCAAAGACATGAGAGACTTAGACTTGAGTAAAGATGCACTGCCCATAGAGAGAGCTCTTGGGGTGCTGTGGTGCATTAACTCAGACATGTTCAAGTTCAAAATTAGTTTAAAGGAACGACCTGTGACAAGACGAGGAATCCTGTCAATCACCAGTTCGATTTATGACCCCTTAGGGTTTCTCGCGCCTGTCATACTGCCAGCCAAAACTCTAATGCAACAGTTATGCAAAGAAAAACTAGCCTGGGATGATGACATTCCCGAGCAGTTTGCAACGGCATGGAAAGCCTGGCTGCAAGAGCTGCACCGACTGTCTGAGTTTAGTGTAGCAAGGTGCATAAAACCAGCCGACTTTGGAGTTACAGCTACAGCACAACTCCACCACTTCTCGGATGCAAGTGAAATGGGATACGGAACTGTCTCATACCTCAGGTTAGTAAACGCTGATGGACTTACACATTGTGCATTCATGATGGGGAATTCCCGTGTAGCACCCCTGAAACAAACCACCATTCCACGAATGGAACTGACTGCGGCAGTGGTCGCTGTAAAAAATGACAAAATGTTGAAAGAACAGCTAGAATTTAAATTGCTGGACTCTATGTTTTGGACTGACAGTACAACTGTTTGAGATACATTGATAACGAAACACTTCGTTTTAAAACCTTCGTGGCCAACAGAATCGCCACTATAAGAGAGTCAACCAAGTCACAGCAATGGAGGTACGTTACCTCACAAAACCCAGCTGATTCTGCCTCCTGATTCTGGGTATCCTGTGAAAAGTTCATGAAAAATGTTAACTGGATCCATGGTCCCTCCTTTCTCAAAGAAGCAGAGTGCA
This sequence comes from Channallabes apus, assembly GCA_030522415.1. NCBI lineage: Eukaryota > Metazoa > Chordata > Actinopteri > Siluriformes > Clariidae > Channallabes > Channallabes apus. The sequence goes on along the minus strand of CM060107.1, from coordinate 38,378,111 downwards.
AATGGCCTGAAAATATTCATGACACATCAATAACACAAAATGATGATGAAATTAAACTCTCAGCTTTAGTGAATACTGTGAGCGTTACAAAATGCGCAGACGCAGTGAGTAAATTGATTAATCATCACTCTGATTGGCACAAGTTAAAAAGATCCGTTGCCTGGATCCTTCGCATCAGAGACATGCTCAAACAAAAAACAGAAAGGGTTAAAACACAAGTAGATAACCCAAAGACAGAAAATCACAAGTCGCTAACAGCTCAAGAACTAACAAGAGCAGAAAACGAAATCATTAAATTTACTCAAAGAAAAAATTTTAAGGAAGAAATTCTCACGTTGTAAAAGAATAAAGCAGCAGCAGAATTCAAACAGGAAATTTCCACACAGCAAAAACGCAAGGCATCTGTAAAAAGAATCTTGTCTCTGTAGAAAGAAGTTGCTTGTCCAAACTGGACCCAGTGCTACAGGATGGATTGCTGAGAGTCGGAGAACGTCTCGGCATGTCTGCAATGCCAGAGCACGTTAAACACCCAGTCATTGTACCTAAAGACTCACATATCACAACGTTAATATTAAGAGACGTTCATGACAAGATAGGACACAGTGGCAGAAATTACATGCTTTCAGAATTGCGGCAGAAATACTGGATCCCGACTGATAACTCACTCGTAAGACAGTTTCTCTCCAGGTGTGTGATATGCAGGAAGTCTAAAGCTAAAGCATGTGAGCAAAAAATGTCAGAATTGCCACTCAACAGAATAATACCAGACCACCCACCCTTTACTAATGTGGGAGTAGACTACTTTGGACCCTTCGAGGTCAAACGTGGCAGAAGTAACGTTAAAAGATATGGTGTACTTTTCACTTGTCTGACAACAAGAGCCGTGCACATTGAAATTGCTCATTCGCTTGACACAGACTCTTGTGTGAATGCCATGCGACGCTTTATAAGCAGGAGAGGTCAGGTGTCAGTGATGCGAAGTGACAATGGAACAAACTTCATAGGCGCTGAGACTGAACTGCGCGGGGCTATTCAGCAATGGAATCAGTCACAAATTGAACGCTTCCTTACTCAAAGGAACATACAGTGGATATTTAACCCGCCCTCTGGATCTCACTTTGGCGGAATATGGGAAAGGCAGATTAGGTCAGTTAGAAAGATTTTGAGATCAGTACTGAAAGAACAAACATTAACTGACGAGAGCCTGCATACATTCATGTGTGAAGTAGAAGCGATAATGAATAACCGACCCCTCACTACTGTCTCAGAGGATCCCACAGATGCTAACTTCTGACACCAAACCACCTGCTGCTGATGAAAAAACAGCCAAACCTGCCCCCTGGACTTTTTAAAAAGGAAGACATCTACAGTATGCACGTCGCAGGTGGAAGCAGGTTCAGTACCTATCAGACCTATTCTGGAAGCGATGGGTGCGTGAATGCTTGCCCTTGCTCCAGGAACGTCAAAAATGGTGTCAAGAGAGAAAAAACCTTTCGATTGGAGACATAGTTTTAATAATTGATGAGTCTTCTCCAAGAAATTCATGGGTCATGGGACGAATCACGAAAGTGTTCCCCGACAAAGGGGGACTGGTGAGACGTGTGTTAGTTAAAATCAGTGGTTCTCAAACTGCGTGGCGCGCCCTACTAGTGGGGAATACAGACATGACAGGTGGGGCGCAATGAACGAGAGGAAATTAGTGGAAAATAATAGGAAAAAACTAAACAATCACACACAAATAAATGGATAATTAATACAAGTAAATTTAAAATAACATCAGTTGTGGGCCGGGAGAAAAAGTGGAACCATAGTGCAACAATAACGGTTTAACGTCGGACGAACTTGAGCAGCGCTGCTCGAATCACAAACCTGCGCGAGCCACTGGGCAGCGCTGCGCGACTCTTGACAGAAATAAACCGTGCCGACCATCAAATTACATTTTACCCCGCTGGGATGCGCACGTACAAACCAGGCATGACAAGGCGGAAACAATATTAAACAGTCCTGACATTTTAAATTGTTTTTAAATAAAAACACAGTGAGTCGCGCAGGTTTGTGATTCGAGCGGCGCTGCGCGATCCACTGGGCTGCGCAAATAAACCAGATCATCACTGCACTATGCAGATAGTCGCGCTGCGCTGTATTTGCGCAGATATTCGGTTCAATCGGGTGCCGCGGTTTCGTCCCACTTTTGATGTGTTTGGCTTCACATACACTTCGACAATGGAAGCAGTGAGTTTACTTACATGTGACGAGGAGATTGTAAAGAAAAAAGGTGCCTCGTCTGTGGTGTGGAATTGGTTTGGGTATAAGAAAAGTGATACGAATGAGATTAACGTGATTTGGAAGGTACGCCAGTGCACTGTTTTAACAAGTGGTGGAAACACATCAAACCTTTTCTATCATCTGAAATCCAAGCATCCAAACGAATATGGCCAAAGTAAAAAAATAAACCTCAGCAATTCACAGTTTAAATAAAATTACATTATGTAAAATAGTTTCTTTGTGTTTGAATTTTTTTTTATGCATTGTCAGATACAAATTGCTATATTGTGATGTAGCAATTGTGATTGTGATCGTTATCGAGGTAGAAAATTGCTTCTACCGTGTTAGAAGATTTTGGTTATATCACCCACGCCTAATGAAGTCTATCTTGAGCTTGGATTCATGGTGGTGATGGTGGGGGCAGAAGAGAGACCCGTGTGTGTTTTGTCTCTTAAACCGCTGGCAGCAGACCGCATGAGACCCAACAAATTAGGAAGACACTTAGAGACAACACACTCCAGTCACGTTAATAAGCCACTAGACTTCTTTCAAAGAAAGCTGGCAGAATACAGACAGCAGGAGAATCGCATGGTAAAATCTGAATCAGTGGACAGCAAAGCACAAATGGCTTTATGCCAGAGCAAAAAAACTACAAACGATTGCTGAGCAGCTAATAAACATCGGGTCAATTATGCAAAGATACAGTAAGTGCCAATGTAAGCCTTTTATAACAATTGCACGTGTATTTTATCTGTTTTGAACTTGTTGTTGTTTGATCGTATTGGTTTAGAAATTGATATTTCAATAAACAGTAAACTTGGCCGATTTCGTTATTATTTTGTTGACAAGTGTGGCTTGAAAATTCGCTCACCCCCTTAAGTGGGGCATGACAGAAAAAGTTTGAGAACCACTGGTTAAAACCAAGACCAACACTCTGGAAAGACCCATCGACAAGCTGTGCCTCATATATGAAATGGACTGTTAAATGTGTGGTAATATGTTATGAAATTTGACATGCAAATACAAACACCTGAGATAAATATTACACACTTAAAAGATTTAAAACGTTTAGAAGGGTAAGAATGTTTGATTTAATGGCTTTATCGAAAAAAAAAAAACACAAATTGTAATTGTAAGTCTCCATGCCTGTCAATTAGGGGCTGGAATGTAAGAGCCATATCGTACTTGTTATGAATTTGTTGGTGTGTTTATTTCATTTTATTTTATTTGTTGTTTATTTCATTATAGTTTCATTATAAGTTTATTTCATTTATTCTACCTTGTTCTATTCATTAGTAAAGCATTAAGCATTAAGTTTGTTACATAAGCCATAAGCTTTAAATTTCTAAGTTATGCATCTATTTTGACAAGCGTAGGTTGGTCTGTGATGTCATTCTACTATTACATGCATTTGTGTGACTGTCATATGAAAGAGAGTTCAGTTTAGATGCGGAAGGCTACGGAAACACAAGCTTTTGACCGTCAGCTAACGTAAGCTCGTCAGCTAACGTGAGCTCCCGGTAAGCTAAGAATGTAAGATACAGCAACTAGGTTGTTGTAACCGTAAGCTCCCGTAAGTAGAGATATACAACAAGAGTGTTGTTATATACGTAAGCTAAGACTGTAATTTACAATATACAGCAAATAGGTTGTTGTAAAAGTCAGAGATTTGCAAGATGCAGCAACTGGTGTCTGTAATCACAGTGGATTTACTCAAGACGACTGTATGAAATGTTGATTCTTTGATGCTGACAAAATAAACTACAAGAGACAAAGAGATCGGACTTCTGTCGTGTGAGTGAAACTTTAAGACAAAGCTACGCGTCAAAACTAGTGAAATAATATGACCGCATCTACACCATGATGAGGGACAGAATTGGAGAAAGAAATCACTGAGATGCATACGAGAAACACAAGCTGGTAGGAAATGTACAGATGTCGCCCTTAAAACCCTGCGTGTTTTCCCGCGGGATGCCGCGACTTGCCGGAGGCAACATTCGGGAATTTTAAATAAATGTGTTGCGCTTCACTGAATATCCGCCAGATGGCGCATGGAAGGACTTTATCTAAAAGCCGGACCAAGTACAACAATGAATGTAAGGACGCGGATGAACAGTGCTGAAGCGAACATGAATTTTATTTTGTTTTATAATAGATCTTTCATGATGAATGAGTGTATATGTGCTTCACATTATCAAACACAGGCAAAGGAGACAGAAATTATTGAGGGATCCACTGAAAAAAGTAAACCTAGTTTTAATGTGTTTTTTTTTCTCATTCCATTAGTAAAAAAAATAATTTGCTCTTTTTAACTGAAGTGTCTAATTTATGCTTATGGGTGAATCTTTTTTTTTTTTTTTTTTTTTTAGTATAATGCTGTTTACAGCAGGAAACCAAAGTGAAATATTTCATTTTGATCAAGGTACTCTTATCAGGTTGAGTGTGATTTGCGCATGCGCAGTCTTTAGACCATAGTTTTGCCGGTATAATTTTATTTCTATCAAATAATATATCAAATAATCCTCAAACCGGAGCATGACGTTGAAACAAGTAAGGAAGGATATCAGAACCTGTATTTCAGTTACTGTTAGTTAAAGCCCCTGATTAAACTTAAATCTAATCCATTCACAAAGGACATTTCTGCTTCAAACCGTGTCTCATGACCTCATGACGCAGCATTTTCACGGACTGAATCACCTGCGGGTGGAGATTCTCAAAGAAAACTCCTTTAAACCAGGTAAGAAAGCAAACTCATGTCATTTCTATGTTAAATGTATCTCTTCTATGAGCAAATTCATGATTTATGTCAGGAACAACTACTTTGTAGATTGAGTTTTGTGTCCGTGTTTGCTACTGTAGCTAAAACCACCTATATTACCTGCATTAGCATTAGCTAACTAACGTGGTGATTTTCAAAAACACCGGAGTTTATACAGTAAGTCAGCGGCGCCGAAGAAAATAATTATATTTAAGTACCGTTGGTTAACGATGTAAAAATTAATAGGAAAGTGACGTAAACATAGAACAAGCTAATTTGGAGTGAGTGCTGTTTGTAGTGTACTGCTTTCTATACTTTATACACACTGTAATTAAGATTTGCTAACATAAGAACTTGAGCCAGTCCAATTTTTGTTTTTACCTTTTTTTTTTTTTTTTAAAGATCAGTAATGAGTTTCTGAGAATTATATCTGCTCCACTTCAAGCACGATTACTGGTTTCCTTGGACAAGCAACACTACAAACTAATTGAGATCATCAGAAACTAGGGAGGAACCCGTCAGAGAGAAGACCACAGATATAATCTTCATCTTCAAGTTCTTGATCTGGTATGTACTCGCTCAAAAGCAGAAATTAGCTTGGTGTCAAATGTAATCTTGTGAATGGAAGCCACAGGACCTGAGCAAGGCATCCACATCAAGTTGGCTGTGATGCACTAAATTAAAACATAACTAGCAGAATAAAACTTTAGTTTAACTTGTTCACAGGTTAGTGTATGCTGTCTGAATACAGGTTTCAATGTCTGCCATGTTCATTTTTTCACGCTTTACAAGCCTAACATAACCAACAATACTATGTTTGTTTTTATGACCCTAGAGCCTGGAGGTGATTACCTCCTGAAATTAATACTTAAAATGATAAACTTTATCATTAATACATAGTGTGTATATGTATGTCAGTTATTTTGGCGTATTCATTGAGCTAATTACATTTATCATGCTGCACCATAATCCTAGGTGTTTTTTTTCACTCATAGGGAGCATTAAGTGATTTTACATGCATACATCAGACACTGTTTTGCCAAATAGAGCAATTGTCTAACAAATGTCCTTTCTTTTATTAGGTTGTTCAGAAAGATGAAGCTCAGGCAGAACTTGTGAGGTGCACAATGGCCCTGTTTGTCCTCAGGTAGGAAGAGGACTGTCTTCAGCCTCCACAGGAAATCGGGATTGTGACTTTTTGAGTTTCCATCAGTCGCACATGAATGTTCCATGTTTTACCTCTGCTGATTTTGTTTCAAGACCATTTTCTAATTTTCTTTTCAGTCCAATTAATAAATGTGTGTTGCAAAGTTGAGTGTTACTATTTGTAATTTTATGGAGTAATGTTAACATTTTGGATGAAAATATGTTCATTCCACAATAAATGTTTATATAAAGAAATGTGCTTTGAGTGTAAATCAATATGTAATTAAGTTTTTTATGCTTATTTTTATGCTTATGCTTTTTTATATTTAAATTATGAATGCCTTAAATCTTAGAGTAAAAGGTTTATTTACATTACATCACTTCCCAAATATTAGGTGTGACAGATTACTTCAATTGTTTTAAGTTTAGCCAGTGCTATTTTTTTTTTCAGTAGGGTCAATCAGATGTACAGTGTGGGTAAGTGTGGTGCTTTTATTGAAGGGATAATGACTGATAATTATTATTATTTTTTTTTTCGGGTGAACAATTTCTTTAATGTTTTCTGAGTTGGGGCTGTTCAGTAGAAAGTAATAGGCTCACCAATTTACAGTATGATCTTTCAATTTAACAAGTGTAATGTAAACAAGTTAGTTATTATGAGTATGGAAAACATCTTTTCTTGCATTGTTTTTTTCTGCTTCAGGAGTCAGTCTGTTCTGAGACAGTGAGAGTAGAGGAAGGGCCAGGTACGGTTCAGGACCAGGGAGGGAGCCGGAGACAGCAGAACAAAGAGATGATATTGCCAGCACCAGCACAGAGAGCACAGTTTTTAGTTTAGATCACATGTTTACATTTTATTGTATGTTGATGGCTTGACTGTAAACAACAAACAATGCAATAAATGTATAAAAAATATATATATTTATTGTCTCTTTCCAGGACCAGGCATATCGTTCAATTATTTTTTGTCCAAATAGGCAGCCGTAACAAGAGGTGAGGGCGCGCGCGTCATCACATGTGCTTACCCGACTCTGCGTTCACCGTAAACTTCAATATACATAGACGTTTATATTGTTTGTTTGTATATGTATGTTATTAATTTTACTTTTTTAGAGATTGTATGTGCGTGCACGGAGAGTATGTGTTGATAAGTTTATGTGGATAAGTTGATAAGTGTATCAGAAAGCATTAAAATGTTCATTTGAATTAAAATGACACACACACGTCTGTATATACAGTATATCAATTACATATATATCAATTTCATTAGTTCGTTCATTCTATTTGAAGCTTCCGATGTTTTTTTTTTTTTTGGTTTGGTTAGATTAGTTCTGAACTCGCTTCCGTGAAACTATCGCTAAAACAATGTACTGAGCCCTCCTGAGGATATAAAGCTTTATTATTGTGTTTGAATAAATATTCAGATCTACCACAGCAGGTAATAAACTATGGTGTGTCATAACCGAAGCAAACACCACGATTATGCCTCGTTTCGTTCGACGGGAACGTGGTTCACTTGGCCGCGGTGTATTATAAACCTGTGGAATGTTTCACTGTTTATGCTCACATAAGAGGAATAAAAGCGAGTGAAATGTGGAAATGATGTGTGGCAACTCAATGAGAACTAAAGCAAAGATTTCGGTAACTCCACTGAGTGTAACATCTGCATAGTGACACTGAACATCTTCACTCTTCCGTTTACCTCTGAAAAAAAAGCTGTATTTTGTTTGTTTATATTTAGAGTTTTTATAACAGTAGAACAAGTACCCGCGCGCACGCACACACAGACACACACACACAGACACACACATAGACACACACACATAGACACACACACACACAGACACACACACTCCCCTGAGCCCTCGGGAAACATCCAATCACCGTCGGTATACAAATGAGTCAAGACGTAGCCTAACGTGGTGTCGTGTCGGATTTCAGTGGTCACGGAGTGGGAAGACTTTGAAGAAGCTGCAGTGACAGCTGAACAACTTCACTTTTCCGTTTACCTCTGAGGAAAAAAAGCTGTATTTTGTTTGTTTATATCTAGAATTTTTATAGTAGTAAGAGAGAGTTATAGTTTGGTCTGTACTGTAGTTCGCACCCTTGTAGAGAATAAATAAATGAATAACACCTTCATATCCCCTCTCAAGAGTGTCATAGTCCATTGTTAGTTTTAATGATCTGGCTGAAACTAATTATCACTACATAAGTACCCTAACACCATTGATCATGAGTCTCAGCTGAACCTAATTCTATACTTGTAACAGAAAATGTAGATGCAGATTCCAAATGTGTATTTATATAATAGATAGATAGATAGATAGATAGATATGTGTGTGTGTGTGTAGGCTCTACGCAGGGGCAAGAGAGGGCAGCGCACCCTTAAATGTCTGCACATGTTAATATATTCCTAAAATGTATATATTACAAGTTGATAAACTGATCTGCGGTAGCGGAAAAATCCGCTGAAATAGGACAGGCTGCAGCGCACGCGCACACACACACATACACACGCGCACGCACACACACACACACACACACACAGACACACCTCCCTTGAGCCCTGCGTCTGTCGGATTTCAGCGGTCACGGAAAGACTTTGAAGCAGTTTATATATGAATCTAAGCTTGAACTTATCAGCATTGTAAATATATAATACTTTTCAAATAAAATCGCTATTACTTTGACCCTGAAGTTTAGTTTAGCACACACAAAAAACAGAAAAGTCATTTCTGGTAAATCAACGGAATGTGTAGTTTATTTACAGTAATTCATTAAAAAATGAATATACATTGTACAGTACACGGTAAACACGGGAAAGATTACAAAATGAAAAAACAAACAGTGTCTACTTTATAAACAGCTTAGTATGTGCGTCGAGATGCTGAAATCCCTTGCATGTTTTTGCTTCCAAGTGGAGAGATATTTGACCGATAGCCTAGAACAAAAGATCTATAGGTGTGATCACAACCCCCTCCGACCGACCGTGCCATCAATCACTGACCACCTCAGAAGTTCCCTCCAATGTATGGCTGCAATACTTGTTTTGCAAGTATTTTTAACACCATTCAAAGGCTTCAAAGGGGCAGTTATCGGCTATGACACGTTGAAGGAGAACTTAATAGTTCTCAAAAATAGTGTAAATGTCTGCAACAATCACTAACCATTAAAATGTTTTTTTTTTTTTTGTAATTAAACACGAAAATATTAATTATATTTCCATATATATACACACACACACACACACACACACACACACACACAAGGGCGTAGGTTTGCTACCTATGACTCCAACTAATACCCCATCCCCCAATCCCCAAAATAAACTGCTGGCATATTTGTTTGACATCAATATTGTCCAGGCTGTTCTTTTTTTCTTCTGATAAACACTAAAGATGATATTTTGTAGAATGCTGAAAACCTGTAATCATTGATTTACATAGTATTTGTTTTTCCTGCTACGGAAGTCAATGTTTTCAGCTTTTTTCCCCAATATCTTATTTTGTATTCAACAAAATAAAGAAAATCATTAAAGTTTGGAACCACTTAAGGAGTAAATAGTGAGTAAAGTTTTTTTGGGGGTGAACAATGGCTTTGACCCTAACTCTTCCCCTCTGACTGCACTAGGACCGGACAGCATTGCCACCTGATGAAATAGCGTGACAAAAAAGTGAAATGTCAGTTCAAAACTTTTGCCAAAAACACTAATGAATCACTTACATCCTCAGCCTATCACTCCTCATAATGCTAAATATTAGTATAATCAACATGTATAATACACGCACACATATTATGTTATATACCATGTTCGACTCCAACACCATCGTTAAGTTTGCTGACGATACGGTGGTGCTGGGCTTCATCTCCAACAACGATGAGTCGGCCTACATAGATGAAGTGGAGAACCTGGCACTATGGTGTGAAGAAAACTGCCTCCGACTGAACGTCAGTAAGACGAAGGAGCTGGTGGTGGACTTCAGAAGGGGACAACTGGACCACAAACCCCTCATCATCAATGGAGCTCCAGTGGAGAGGGTGAGCAGCTTTAAGTACTTGGGCGTCCACATCTCCGAGGATCTGACATGGACTGAGCATATCTGTGCTCAGACGAAAAGGGCAAAGCAGCGTCTGTACCACCTGAGGCAGTTGAGGAAGTTTGGGGTTTCCCCTGCTGTCCTTAAGGCTTTCTACTCGGGTGCTGTTGAGAGCATCCTAACACAGAACATTTCATCCTGGTTTGGGAATAGCTGTGTGCAGGACAGGAAAGCCCTCCAGAGAGTGATCCGGGCAGCTGAACGCTGCTGCAGGTTAACTCTCCCCTCCATGCAGGACATCTACACCAGGAGATGTAAAACCAGGGCAGCTCGTATCATTAAGGACTTGTCGCACCCCAATAACGGACTGTTCAAACTTCTGCATTCAGGCAGAAGGTTCCGGGTCATTATGGCCAAAACGGAGAGACTCAGGAGGAGTTTTTATCCACAGGCGATTAGACTCTTCAACCATGATGGGCCACTCTCCCATTCATAGGACTGGTAACAGTTCACCCACACACTGCTGTGCTGACATTCCACACTGCACACTGCACTTTAGTCTGGACTGTAAGCATCACTTGCACTAACATCTTTATCCTGCTCAGATACACACTTTATTATTATGTTTACATTTGCACCTTTTTTTTTTTTTTTTTTTTTAAATTTCAATTTCTATTTCTATTTATAGATTATTTCTTTTCTTTTGTTTCTTGTTATTTGCACAAAGTAGGAGCGGTTCAGGATACATTTCACTGCGTGTTGTACTTGTATAACTATGCATGTGACAAATAAAGAATCTTGAATCTTGAATCTTGAATATACTGTATAATCAACATTCAAATTGACCTCCTGTGACCTCGCCTCTTCACCTGAACTACAACATGGCTGATCTGCTTCTGTCCCCTAATTGAAAAACATTGAGGGATTCACTTATGAGCATGGACAGAGAATGCCTCAGCCTATTATTGGTAACAATGTTAAATCTCAGGACAACTACAGTGGCTTGCAAAAGTATTCGCCCCCCGTGAACTTTTCCACATTTTGTCACATTACAGCCACAAACATGAATCAATTTTATTGGAATTCCACGTGAAAGACCAATACAAAGTGGTGTACACGCGAGAAGTGGAACGAAAATCATACATGATTTCAAAATTTTTTTTTTTTTACAAATGAATAACTGAAAAGTGGGGTGTGTGTAATTATTCAGCCCCCTTTGGTCTGAGTGCAGTCAGTTGGCCATAGACATTGCCTGATGAGTGCTAATGACTAGAGAGCACCTGTGTGTAATCTACACTCTCTCCATCGCTGTCTGATATACAGCACAGGTGTTTAGGTTCTGTTACCTGACAAAACAGGATAAACACATGCCATTTAAACAGCAATCATTTTATTTCACTTTTTCTGAGTCTTAGTGTGCAAACCTCGAATCAAATCATTAATGTTCGCCAAGTAAGTGAATGCATTTTAAAAACTATTTTTCTGAAGTGGATTGTCTATTGGTGTCAACAAAATTCTAGCCATATGGCAATATTAGTTTATCAATTTCTTTCACAATACTGATTTCTGACAAACAGTCACTAGATTAGGAGACTGACAGGGATCATATTTATACTTTTACATTTAGCTGTTTAATCTGCTGTTAGTTTTAAGTCCGTATTCACAGACTATATCCTGGCCTGCTGTACTGAATGTGAGTCCACTGCATTTGGCGCTGCTTGTGTCTGAACGCAGCCAATCGTCTATCACATGATGGCAGGGAAAGGCACAGCCAATCAAAATGTTCATATGTGTTTTGGGGGCGGGAGGACTCAAGGAGAGAACGTGATTTATCCCTTTCTGCGTGTCTAGGTTAATGTTGACAGAACGATTAAAAAAAAAGTGGATTAAATTATTGGTGGGGACATTTCAATGGTCGGAGGATATTGGTGGGGACACATCCCCTCCGTCCACTCTAAATCTACGCCCCTGTATATATATAATTTAAAACTATTTATTCATTTGTCTTTTATTTACTTACTTACTAGCGAATGCTTTTTTAGGGCTCTAAAAACTACGGCAGTATGAATGACAATGGAATAGGATGTGTGAGTTGCACCGGTCACACACACACACACACAATAAATATATATATATATATATATATATATATATATATATATATATATATATATATATATATATATATATATAATTAAATTCTTAAAACATCGTGTTCACCCATGCACTGAAAAAAAGAACTTGTAAGATTTACTTGATAAAATCCTCATAACAATTTGGACACAGATTTTAAGTAAATTTTATTGCTCCAATATTAAGGCTGAATCCCAACCCTTCCCCCTACTCTTCCATTTGGCGCGTTCACGTGCAGGGGTAGTGGTGTCTCATTTCTCTTTTGGTTGGAGGTGTAGGGGGAGGGGGGAAGGGCCAGATAGCCCTCCAAACGAAGATTTTTCAGGACCTCACTTCAAACGAAGGGCTAAGCTAAGTTTTCAACATGGCTGCTCACTCGAGCAAACAGACCCATAAATGTTAAGTCATTTTTGCCATTAATAATGATTTTTATGACAAGTTTTCATTGTATGTATATTACCTTTAGTCTTGTGTTTGTGTTTATGGTGATGTTCTTATGTGAATGAAAGGTGAGATGGGGGAATTACAGTGGGGGTTCTGTGGGTCTCCAAACTCAGAAGGCTACGTGTCAGCCGATAACTGCTCCTTTGATCTGCTGGTTACAGCGGGGCGCCGACTGCTGATGAGCGTATAGTAGCCTGTACAAGCTAGGCCATTTTTAGATTACATTTGAAATTTTAAGGGGTTGAATAGAGAACCTACTGTCTTATTTATATAGCGAAAACACGAAATTAAACTAGATAACATGATCAGAGTTTTAATATTTATATTTAACTAGATGAAAGGCTTTTCAAGTCACATGGAAAAAAAAATTCTGTTCAGTTCTACAGTTTATCCCACAGTTTATTCCATTGTCCAGCCTCAGGCCAATGTAATCAATGTAATATGCTGTTTTCTGGTTAAATTTTTCTGATTGGACCCGTACATAGAAAGTTTATACTGTAAACATACTTTATATTATATAAAAAAATAAAAGAATCGCTCAAGTTTGCTAGCGGATAGCAGAGATTGCACGATATTACAAATATATATTTTTGTGTCACATACACTTTACTGCATGCTACAAACAAACTCACCCGTAATTGTCAGGTAAAATCTTCTTAATTAAATTAACAATAAAATAAATCAAGTAAAAGTTACATAATTATCCTTAATGCACAAATTACTTGATTATTTTAAATAAATCTAAAGTTAATGCATTGTTGTATCAGCAGGAACCTTGATTTTATGAAATTACTATCATTTTGTTTTGTGAGATTTTCCCTTACTTGGTTTTATCAATTTATATTACTCCCTATAATAATGTAAACATTGCTAATTTATGTTTTGGAAAGAAACTTAAGTAATTATTTCATCTATATCTTTCATAAATCACACAACTAAAATATAATTAAACAGTTTATTCACCAACATTACCAAATATTTGTGACATTCACAGTCTAGATCCAAGTTGTCTTTTTAATAAAAGTGCATTCAGCTAAATTTTGCATCCATAGAAAAAAACTGCACGGCACCAGGGCCTGAAATACTTGTTTTAAACAAAATTGTGTAAAATAATAAATAAATAAAATACAGCATTCATTTAGAAATAAAATGCAGCAGAAAATACTTTAAACAAACTGTAGAATAAACGTTAAAACGTAATAGCCCTCTGAAGCAGTGAAGTTGCAACTTTCAAATCAGCACTCTGGACTAGTGCACTTAAAAGTATGCCATTGAAACCTTAATGCATGAAAACATTTTAAGCTGAACATGTAAACACAACATGTAAACACTTGTAGTCAAGCCAAATCAAATGTTTTAAGATGATAACTTCATCTTTAAAGCTTGCACTTTTGGTGATAGCTTAATCCCATCAAGTTCTAGAAGAACTTTCTGAAAATAGCCTCTCCTTCAAGGATTATGGATACACCAACCGGTTCTTCCCCTTCAACCGCACGGACGACAAGGATTTTAAGAAGGTGTCACTTCGTCTGTCCCCCTGCATAAAATTTACAAGAAAATAAATCATTTATTTTGAGAAACAAAAAAAATCTGAATTGCTTCAACCTGTGCTGACTTCATTGAGAAAAAAATTATAATAAAAATAAATGATAATAAAAAAATGACCATCACTTCATATACTTCATATTGTTAAACTTGGGTTAAATTGCTTTAGCACTAATCTTGCATCAGTAAAACATGGCATGAGATGGCTTTACAGTGTCAGGAAATCCTATGATGAATGCTGAGTTTGTATTTAAAGGGTTAGTCCAAACATGAAAATTCGTTCAATAATTACTCATATTTATATATTCATTTGCATTTATATGCTTCTGTCCAATACAACAAACACTATATTCAAGGTATTAATAAATTGTATAATTAATAAGAAAACAATGCTTTACCAGGCAATCATCAAAGAGATCCTCTTCAGATTCACGTCTCATCTTTACGCTTTGTTTCTGTGAAAATATTTACATTGTATCATTACATAATCTTTTATTCGTACAACTACATTTAGGCCTTTATCCAAAGCAAATTACAAAAGAGGAAGGCATCAAGCATGTCAAGCAGTGCTACTAACACAAAGTTTCTGACACCGTTAGAAACAGATATTTGCATTTCTGCTTTAATATCCGTGTTATTTATTGGTGACTTTGACGGTTGTCTGTTACAATATTTTTCTTAAATATTCACCATTCAAATAATTGTTTTATGTAGATAAGTTACTGCAGAATTCATAGAAAACAGACAAAATAATGTATTTAGTCTTTCTAAATACCAGAATTGATTTTTATTTTGTTTTACTGTTCAAAAGTAGCAGTTATTCTTCAATGAATGTTTTCTATAATGAGGATTAACGTCTGCTTTGGAAGAGAGGTCAAATAAACAAATGTTCACAATGGGGAAAAAAAGTTAAATAAAATGCCTTTATTTCACTTCAGAGACCTATGAAAAAATAAATTCTAGTAAGTATAAAACGCCATGGTCAGTTTTTATCCCATATAATGTACACACATTATATGATAAAAAAAAAAAAAAAAAGTAGAAAAAAACAATGATCAGTTCTTATTCAGGACGTCCCATACTATATACACACCACATATGAAACTATTTTACTGCAGCATTTTTCAGATATGGGGCATTATTTCATTTCAAAGGGGTATAAAGACCCCATTTCTAATAAGTGTAAAAGCTAAACTTACCTCGAACACGACAAACTCCAGCTGCAGCCACGCCATGTTGTAACCTCCGTGATGATTCCCAACCGACTGATACACAGCGCGGGCACAGCGACTCCAAACACGCATGCGCAGTTTAATTTGCACACATTTTCGGCTTCAGTAGACACACAATACTTCAGACTGAAACACGACTGCCCCCTACAGGTAATGAAGGGCATGTTCACAGCTTTCCGCACGCAGCCGCGCAAAGCCGCGGCAAGTCACGGGATCCCTTTTCTCGAAACGCAGGTTTTTAATGGCGACATCTGTAACTGGACTTTGAATGTAATTTGATTTTATTTATGTGTAATAATGACTAAATGAGATTATTCACAATAGAAAACATATACGGTATTAGATGTCCATGCTATACATTATAGAAGATAAAATATATGTACTGTAATACATTTTACAATATAATTACACCATTTTACTTTTGTAAAATAAAAAGAATTTATTCACTACAGGTATGTGAATTTTTGGTCATCATGAATTCAAATTAAGCAGTTCCTTGCTTGACGTCTACACCTCAGGCACCAAATGCTTTGTCAGCACCAGCAATGTCTAAAGCCCTATTCGGACGGGACTACAGTAGTTTTCCAAACGACATTTGAGTTAGAATTTTTTTCAGAAGACGTCTGTCATTTCAAGTACGCATTTGGACAGGACTAAACATCTCCGTGTTTATTACAGAGGTAGTAAACACTGAGTTTTTACACATGTTTTACATGTGGGCGTTGCACAAGACCACATGTCCACATCTACATCCATTATTGGTGCGCAAACTTGAATACTGGCATACTAGAGATAGTATGGTAGTTCATGTTGACCAAAACACAAAAGAAAGCGCGTTTTGGAAAAAAAAAATCCGGCAATCACAGACATTCGCATTCGGACGGGATTAGATTTCTCAGAGGACCACAGAGTTTGCTGAAAAACAGTAGGTAATTTGCTCTGGAATTTTTACAGAGGTTGTGTGAGAGAAAGACAGACATGGCAGATTCGGACGGGACTAAAATCACAAAGTAGGTATGTGAAACAGAAATTTCTCTAAAGATCCCCTGTAAACCTAGTCCAGTCCGAATCGGGCTTAAGACAGACAAGCATCCCTAAACTGATTTACCAGGTATTTTCAGCTTTAATGCTGCAAAGAAAATAAAGTGTTAATTTGCTGCAAAATGTACAACCTAAAAACTTAAAAAGAGTTAGTTAACTAGCACACTTAGCATTATGTAGTGAATATTATAAAATATAACAACTCACAAAATGTAATCTACAGGGTTAGAAATTGTAGAAATTGAAATCTAATACACACTGTATTGACACTTAAATTTAGCATCAATAAGCACAATTAACATTTTTCTCAACTTTTTCAGTATACAGTAATCTTAGCTATATAAACATTCAGAAAACCACTAAAGTGTACAAAACATATCGATGCCATTTTTTTAAATACTTGGGTTTCTCCTGGTTTATGGTTATTAAGAGAGTAAGGGAAGTATATTGTATTTCTGTGTTTTTTTTTCTTTGGTGTAGGTTACAGTAGGTACTTCCACTTCGGTATTGGTTAAGGGGAATTTTTGTTTATTATTTTGGCCTTGTTGGCTCCTGAAGCTCACTGCCATTTGGGGATTTGCACTTTGGGTCTCACCCCCGTGATTACGTTTCACTGTTTTCACATCGTTTCTTTTCTGTTACGGCCTGACCTAGACCGGACCGTAACATGTGCATAGTGTGTTTTTGACGTAGTTGGGCACACAGTAAAACTAACTTAAGTAAAGCACATTAGACAGGGATTTTATGATATAAATGATTATAACACAGAAGCATTTACTGCTTAATTAAAATTATTGTTTTCAGTTTTGGTTAAAACTGTGTCTAAGAGGACAAGGGCATCCTGAGTAAATGGCCTACAGTATGTGAGCTAGAATAACAAAGGAATAAGTTACAGTAAGTATGGTCTGAACACTGGTTTAAGACTACTACCATATTTTATACCATATTTTTAAATGATTTTATTTAGCTGTATTTCATAATTTTAAATTCCACAATGTTCACAGAAACCACTACAGTGGGCTCTGTAGTCCTTGGATGGGATTGTCATTTACAAAGGAATAAGTTACAGTAAGTATGGTCTGAACACTGGTTTAAGACTACTACCATATTTTATACCATATTTTTTAATTATTTTATTTAGCTGTATTTCATAATTTTAAATTCCACAATGTTCACAGAAACCACTACAGTGGGCTCTGTAGTCCTTGGATGGGATTGTCATTTACGGTCATACAGCATTCTTAAAAAATTTTGCACAATTTAAATATTTTACTGTAACTAGTCTCATAACCATACTGGGTTTGAAGTCTTCTGTAAATGGTGATCAGTTTTATGCCTTCAGTTATGACAAATTTCATCAGTTTTCCCAGTTTGACTTGAACACCCAATCTAGCACTTTCTTTCTTTATACTGTGTTAATAATTAAGGTGGGTAATTCAACATAATGCACTTCTTTAGCCTACGTAATTACTAAAAAATACATTCCTTATATAGAACATTCTTCGTTGCCAGTTGTAATTACATTTTCAAGTATTATTGCACCAGGCAACCAAAGTCATGCTTGATCATTATTTGTATTTTTTCCCAAATGAATTATTACTATAGTAGCAGTATTTTTTTCATTGAAAAAAAGTTTTATCCCCTTTCCACTGCTGATTATGGAGGAGAAATGGGATAAGGATGCAACATTCAGAGAAGCCCTGTATGTCAGCATGTTGATAGTGGAGCCTATGATGTAAACATGACTGCAGTCTTTGTAGCAAAGCTGTTTTTAAGCGCTTGAGCTCAAAACTGAACCAAGATGAGGAGTGTGTTAAAAGTACGGAATAATATGCTAGGGAGCATGGAAATGAAGAAATTGAGAAATTTTGCATAGAGAGAGTTTTATTTGAGCTTACTACAAGTTTGTAGTGGTAAAAAATATAAATAAAATAAAGCTTGCATAGAAGAAACATTCTCCTGATCATATAATTTGGGCCTCCCAAAGCATATGGTAATTCCACACTAGAGAGTGGAACACTAACATACCCACCTATAGTGTAAGGCAGGAGGACATGCAATTAGAAATGGAAGAGCAGAATTTGTATATCCTGAATATTTTATTGTTGTTCTGTTTCTTGGGTAAGATGTTGTACCTAACCCTTGGAAGAATTATTTTAATGCTAATTTTAAAATGTCCAAATATATCTCACATCCCTGATTCTATATTGTATCTTATGTTTACTTTATGGCAAATGCCCTTATCCAGTGTGACCCAACTCTGTTGGGGAAAAGTTAGGTCTTCAGATATCTATTAAAAACTGCCGGTGACTATGCTGTTTCGACATATATTGGAAGTATATTCAGTGGAAATAAATTTGAAGGAGTGAGGAGTATTGAAGTATGATGAATGGTTTGAGGTTACTGGGTGCTGTGAGATGTGATGTATCAACTACAGGAAGCCAGTGGAGGGTGGTGTGAAAGAACATAGGAACATTAGAAACAAATTGTGCAGCTTCATTCTAAACCAGTTACAGAGGTACTCATCAAGAAACCAAGTACAGAGACTTGTGGATCTCCTCCCTGTCAACGGAGATGACCTGATAAGTCAAACCATTATCATGCGGTGCTCTAAATTCCAAGACTCATGAGGATGGAAAAGCGAGACTTGTGGTTGACAGGTTGTCAAATGCTGCTAAAAGGTCAAAGAGGATGAGGACTGGTGACAGTTTAGCTGATAAAGCAGCATGTACCTTCTCAGCAGTGTCCAAATGGCCAAGATTAAAGCCAGATTGGTTAGGATATTAAAAGTTGTTTTGTGAGGGATAGAGAGAGTCAGTTGTAGATACTGTAGTGCATTTGGGTATTTTAGAAAGAAAAGTAAAAAGTTATACCATTCTGTAGTTGTAGATGTATAAGGGATTCAGAGTATATGCAGAGTTTCTGAATTCTACTCTCTTAAATGCAGTTGATACATGACTAGTTATGCAGCCATTGATGATATTAGGGGAACGGGCGATGGTCTGGAGCATTGGGTCCAGTGGGCAGGTGTAAGGATTGCTGGACAACATGACTTAAAGTATCTCTTATGTTACTAAATTAAGAAAATGTGCAAGTGATGGGATGGGATCTCCTAAGTGTATATTGAAGAAATTGGAGTAAGGCTTATTGGTTTTTCAGTCATTTCAGACAGAAAAGAGTCAGCAAGTTCAGTATTGAAGGAAACATGTTGTGAAGTTTTTGTTGATCTTGTGCAGGATTTTCCAGGTTTTCCTTGTAAAAGGCAATGTAAGCAAAAGAAATTTCAGTTGAGAATTTGGACAAGAGTAAGAGACCATATAATTGTCACTCTGCTATCCTAAATCCTATCTGATTTCTGCATTAAAAAGTCTGATAGCCAAAATACCAGGGCATGATATCTCCTGGATTTAAATGATAGAAGTCTGAGGAGGTCAATGGTAGAGGAAAGTGAACAAAGAAAGTGTCTGTGCTAACTATAGATGCTAAGGTGCAAGAGATGCTATGGTGCAAGAAGATACAGAGAATAGAGGAGCTACTGTAGAATTCTGTGTCGATATCCAGGTCACGGGTTATTGCCAGAACATTAATAGAGTAATATAAAGTTAAGGCAACAGCATTTTTTTAATTAGACTGGCAGTTTGGACCTCAGCTTGCAATGCTGTTTGATACTGACAGTGGAGGGTAAGTGAGGTAACAGATAGTATGAAGATGAGAGCTTCTGTGTTTGTGAGATGTGTGGACAGTGAAGACCGAGACAGGTTTGGGTCACACGTCTGCAGCATAGCCAGAGTGAGGGCACAGTGAGTTTAAATAGGGCTGAAAGAGAACTGGTAAACCTATCTGAGCAAGTACAGGAAAGAAACATTACTTTAGTTAGCAAAGCAAAAGTTAGAATACTTATAGAAAATCTTATCTATATCTTATATATAGTGTATCATTCATAAATATTGTATATGAGTATCGGTTTATGCTTTTTAAATCACATTATGTTTTTCTCAGGACTGTAAGTTTTCACCTTTCAATGAATTTTACCAGACTCGGTTGGTGTGATGTTAAAAAAGAAATACTGTACTATACTTGCAACCAGTTGATTAAATCTGCTAATACAGCTTTTATGAAACACTTGCAAAACTACTGTAGCTCATACACTGCCTGGCCAAAATAAAGTTGCACACTAAGATTTCAATCACCTTTGGCTTTGGTTACAGCATACTGTACAACGTATGTATTTCACAATAAAAAAAATTGTATACACACATACCCTTCTTGTATTGACTCACTATTTCATTGTTCTGTTTAAAATGTTGTGTGTACTTGAATTGTGAAAATGTGGTTCCCTTTCAAACGCTACAGTCGATGCTGCGTGAAAACGCTATGAGAACATCTTTTCATGTTGCTGGTTGTGAAGCATGTGTGTATCAAACACGCCAAATTTTGGCTTATATAACCTCGGTCAGGTGACGTCATCTGATCAGAAGCACCTGCAGGTTATAAATAGGAGTAAACCGGAAACATTCCTCAGATCTTCGTCAGGTCTTCACTGACAGCCTAGTTGTGATTGCGTGTCTGTGTTAAACCAGCAAAATAATAAAGTGTTTAACTCACCGATATGGCAAAGTTTTAAATGAGTTGTCCCTCTGTGTGTAATAATCCATATCGGAGGGCGATCTCTACACTTACTGCTTCGATTAGAGTGCTCGCGCGCGCCTCGCATTCCTTGAGAAGCTCCGAGCCACGGCGCATTCCTGGGGAATTCCTTCGTCTGCTCTCAAGTGCACCCTGGCGCTTCTTGTGGATGGGCAAGGATAGACATCCTCTCTCGCTTCCACTGAGATGGAAATAGCCTCCAAGCACTGGACATCATCCTCCCTGAAAAGCTAATACTTCCTTTCACGCTGTGTAGACTTTCATCTTCCCTGGAGGGAAGCAGGTCAGATTGGTGCTCCATTGCACACCATTTTGGTTTTGCAGGCCTACTAGGCTGACCTGATGAGAGACTTGAGCACTGGTGGGGCTCTTCAAGATAGGGCGTTCTGGAATTACGCCGGGCCACAGACTTGTCTCATCGTGCAAACAAAGCAGACGGCTCGTGCTTTCAGCCGTTTTATAGCTGCGATGATTTCCGCGGAGAGGCACTTGTGGCTGAATCTCAGGGGCATCAAGGATAAGGATCGTGCATTCCTCCTTGATGCCCCTACCTCGCCTTCCGGCCTGTTTGACGATGTTATTAACTCGGTCGCCACTAGGTTCATGAGGCGAAGTTATATGAACAAGCCTTCGGGAAATTCCTTCCCCACCGTGCTCAAGAGTCAGAACTGTTGGCCACCCAGTCTCAACCGGGTCTGACTCTTGTGAGGCGTGAAACACACAAGGAGAGTGTTTTTGAGCTGGGCACCCCCTCATAAAGATTGGGGTGCGTCGCGCCGCGCTTCACAATCTGCCACAAAAGAGGTCAGGCTGGCATATTGTCTTCTTCACAAAGAAGCCCTGAGGTTCATGTGCCCAGGACTATGGAGGTGCCCCCCCTCCTCCAATGGGGAGAGGCACGTAGAATTCCTTTCGAGAATGAAGTGTTCTCCCTGGCACCCCCAGGAGGTCGGTGTTCTTCCTCTGCCGCCACTGGTGTTTCGGGCAACACCAGTCTCCAATAGTGTTAGTTCTTCATATTTTTCCTGCCATGGGTCAGGATGCCGAACATCTAACATCTCCCCCGTTTAACCAAGCCGCCGAGACTTTTGCCCCTTTCTGACAAACTGGCAGTGTGGAAGCTACTGCCAAGTATATCTCCTTGGGTACTAAGCACTGTAGAGAGAAGCTACAGGATTCTGTTCTCACATCACCCTCCACGTTTCAACGGCGTAGTCTCCACTTCCGTGAAATCGGAAAGTGCGCATCTGCTGACAGAAGTTGCTGGGGAATGGGGACATGGAACATGTTCCCCTACCAGACAGAGAGTCAGGCTACTACAGTCGGTATTTCTTGGTTCCCAAGAGGAACGGGGGGCTGCGTCCAATTTTTAGATTTTCGCGGGCTGAATCGCTATCTAAAAATATATAAATACAGCTTCAAAATGTTGACTGTCAAAGTAATTGCTCTCAAATCCTACCAAGCGATTGATTTGTGTCAATCGATCTGAAGGACGCATACTTTCATATAGAAATATTGCCACAATACAGGAGGTTCCTGAGGTTTGCTTTCGGGGGCGAAGCTTACCAGTATCAGGTCCTTCAAATTTGGTCTAGCTCTCTCACCTGCACATACACAAAATGCATGGATGCAGTTCTGGCTCTTACGACTCCAGGGCATCCGTATTTTGAATTATATAGACGACTGCTTGGCCCAGTCTCAGTAGCTAGCGCTTCGACATCAGGATGTCGTCCTAGCTCATATTTGTTTCTCAGGATCAAGACCCAATGCCACAAAAAGCCTGCCCTTTCCTGTTCAGAGGACAACATATTTGGGTGTCACATGAGATTCGATCGTAAGGCGGGCACAGCTGTCTCCCGCTCCTGTCGAATCCATTCTCAACACCCTCAAGGAAATCAAGATAGACCAGAAAGTGACTGTTAAAAACATCACTTTCAGAGATCTTCGCTCTCATGGGAGCTGTATCCATGTTGACACCTTTGGTCCTTCTGCACATTCTTCAGTTGTGGCTAAGAACCAGGGGATTTCACTCAAGGGCCAATCCCCAATAAGGGCTACGCTCCAGGGGCTTCGTACCCTTTCTATGTGGGGTCCCACTCTAAGTTCGTCTTGTCGTCGCAAGATGCTAATGACAGACGCTTCCCTCACAGGCTGTGGTGCGGTCTTAGATGACCATCCAGCCCAAGGGAGCTGGAGAGGTCATCTTCTCGCGTGGCACATCAATTGCCTCAAAATGATGGCTCTATTTCTGGCCCTAAAGCACTTCCTCCAGCAGTTGAGAGGCTACCATGTCCTAGTGCGGGTGGACAACACTACGGCAGTCTCATACATCAATCGCCAGGGTGGTCTGCGCTCGCGCCGCGAAATAAGCTAGTGCACCAGGTTCCTGTCCCTCAGGGCGATTTACATTCCAAGGCATATATGTGCATATATCTGCATATGTGGGAGCAGTTGTGGTGTCCACTCAAGCTCTGACACACGGGGAATGGAAACCCCACCCCGAAGTAGTCCGTCAATCTAGGTAGAGATTTCATGTAGCAGAGGTGGACTGACTACTTCTTTACCTCGCAAGAACAGCAAATGTCCCCTTCACTACTCTCTGCCTCTTCCAGCTCCCCTGGGACCCAGTCCACTGCAGAATTGTTTCAGTGCTGGAGTTTCTGCAGGAAAAGTTGTCCTCAGGCCTGTGCCCTAGTACTCTCAGTACGTATGTAGCTGCTATTTCAGCCTGCCATGTTCTGATTGATGGGGTTACTGTGGGAAACACCCTTTAGTTGCCTGTTTCATTCGTGGACCTAAATGGTTGAGGCCACCCACTAGAGCCACGGTCCCTTCGTGGGATTTATCTATCATGCTCGAAGGTCTAATTCACACCCCTTCCGAACCACTAGAGTCAGCGCCTGTCAGGTTTCTGACCCTTAAGATGTTTTTTTCTGATGCCTGTTACCTCTCTGAAGAGGATTGGAGATCTGCATGCCTTGTCAGTCTCCCCATCCTGCCTAGACTTTGCCCCTGGGCTAGTCAAGGCCATTTTGCATCCTCACCGAACTATCTTCCGAAAGTTCCATTCTCAACCATGCAACCTGTTGTTCTTGAAGCTTTCTGTCCTCCGCCTTTTACAGCTTCGGAGCAGGAGAGACTTCACTCACTGTGTCCAGTACGTGCTCTTCAGATTTACGTCCACCGCACCAGCCAGTGGCATAAGTCAGAGCAGCTTTTCATATGTTATGGGGCTGCAACCGGGGGGTGGCCAGCACTACACAGACCTTGTCACACTGGGTGAGAGATGCTATTGCTCTTTCCTATGAGGTACTTGTTCAGACAAAATCGATCTGAGGAATGTTTCGGGTTTACTCCTATTTATAACCTGCAGGTGCGTCTCATCAGATGACGTCACCTGACCGAGGTTATATAAGCCAAAATTTGGCGTATTTGATACACACATGCTTCACAACCGGCAACATGAAAAGATTTTCCCATAGCGTTTTCACGCAGCATCTCGTTCCCGCCTTTTCAGGGAACAGGGTTACAGCAAAGTAACCCGAGACGTTCTGGGAGTATGAGGAATCATTTGAAACCCTTTTGAAAATCTTTGGGATTCTTTGGTGAAGACTTCAGTGGTTTGTATACGATCAGGTACAATTCAGGAAGGAAGAAATTGTTGATGTTTCAAGGTTATCAAAACAGTGATGTAATAAAATGTTCCAATGAAAAAAATTTTTGACTGTATAGCTTTTATAACCAGGGAGTCTATTTGACTTAAAACCTTTTCTAGACCTTTTCTGATAGTCACTTATGCTTTTTTTGGTGCAAAAATCCTCTACTACACTTACACCTGACACTACTGGTCGAAAGTTCGGGGTAACTTTCATGGTCGTTCCTGATAGTATTTTTGATAGTAGACCAAACTTTTGAGCGGTAGTGTATGTTTTGCTCAAATGATTGACCAAAATACAGACAGAGTTATTTTTTTGCTGATAAATATGGTAGGCATATCCTCTCTAACAACTCACCTAATGGTCTCAGCCTATAAATCATTTAAAATGGAAAAAAGTCTAAGATACCTCATTTTTTAAAGTTTTTAAATAGCCCATACAGTACTGTAGCAGGTCCATAGGAGGCACATAGGACACATAGGAGGTCCTAGTTATGTTTTTGGCCATAATACTTTGCAAGATGGCAACACCGTGGTGTAGTGGTTAGTACTGTGGCCTTGCACCTTTAGGGTCAAGTGTTTGATAAGTGAAGTTTGCATGTACTCCCCATGCTTAGTGCGTTTCCTCCAGGTTTTACTTTCACAGTCTAAAAACATGTAGATTAGGTGAATTGGTGCCCCCAAACTGCCCATAGTGTACAGTATGTGTGTGTGCTCTGTGATGGATTGGCACTCTGTACCTCATCTCATGGCCAAAGTCACCTGGGATAAGCTCCAGGCCCCGTGACCTTGTACACAGAATAAGCAGTATAGAAGATTAGCAAATCCTGTGCAAGGTGCATATAAATGTAGAGGGTTTCGTATGCCAATCCGTCTACAGGTACACTACATACAGTAACATATGTCCAAGATCAGCTGTAACATAAATAAGATACTTTGTTTTAAAGATGATTGTTTTAATGATGTAGCTAAGCATCCTGAACAATAAAGATTCACTTCCGTTCCTTGTGCTGAGGAAACAGCAGTGCATTAATGGTACATTAGTACAATCATACTCAAATAGCATTTTTTTTAACAGAAGGGACATTGTAGTAACAGATATTAGTAGCAACCTCTCTGACAAACATTACAACATTTTTTAAGCTTTTTCCTTTATATAGTTACCGATGGCATGTGGGTTAGTAAGGACGACTGACATGGTCAAAAACTTGGCACACACCTACAGTACCCTAAACATGAGCAAGAACTCATTAGGCTAAGTTTTCTTCTTGAAGTCTTCTCACTGGGTATTTTCTGTTCCGTTCATACGTAGTATGAGAAATAATAAATGCTGCATTGAATAAACTGCCAGTCCTATGCAATTGATTACATTATGTAAATTTGTATTACACAAATTTGACAACAGTCTAGAGAGATTATTTGCTACCAGGTTAAAACACCAAAGCTTATTAACTCAAGTACTGTACTGTATGTGAAGAGTGCTGCTCTAATTGATTTCCTGTATAAGATAAGCACCTTTTTAAAGGTACACACCAGGAGAAGGTAGTGAAAAGAGACATATTACTTTTTTTAATCAGTTGTATATTTTCCCTAGTATTATCCACTTGCAGAAACTAAACTGCTAATGTAAGCATTCAGACTTACTTTACCTTTTGAGAGCTAGACGGGCCTGAAAGGTAGTAATAGTTGTCTTAAGATATCTTACATGCTTTTGTGTTCTTTTCGAGCGGATCTCGCTCCGCAAACACCGGACCAAGCCACAACTCCGTGCGCTGTTAACCGACGAGGCGAATTACAGCTGCGCCTTCCCTCCTACAACGGCGCCGTCGAACCCTACGCATTTTTTGCGCAGGTAGAGCTCGCCGCTGACCTCGCGGGCTGGACCCCGGCAGAAATCACGGTCCACGTAGCGCTCTCGCTGGAGGGCGACGCGGTCCGTGTGCTCGAGGACCTCCGGGCCGAGGAGCGGAAGGATTGGGCGAAGCTGCGGGAATCGCTCCACTGCTGGTTCGGTGCAGGTGACCACAGGGAAGCGCCTGCTGAGGAGCTCGCGGTCTGCGAGCGGCGCGCTTCAGAGCCACTGGGCGCGTTCGCGATGGACTTATGATGTCTCGCGCGATGGGCCTACCCTGCGTTCGAGCACGACCAGCAGGAAGAGCTAGCTCGTCGTGCATTCCTCTGGGGGCTCCGGCCGCTGCGGCTCCGCGAGCACATCAGATTGGCGGCACCCGGTTCTCTCACCGAGGCGCTGTGTGAAGCAGAGCGTGCTGAACCCATCATGGTCGATCATCGCGGCGAAAGAGCCGAGGAGAATCTAGCCGTGGACAGGGCTACCCTGTTTTTGTAGTTTTAAACAGAGGAAAAATAAAATGGTGAAATCAGCGGCAGTTGTGTTGAAGCTTTATGCACATAGAAAAAATTTATATTGTAGATGCGTGACTCACTGCATGACATTATCAGACTGCTCCTATCACAACTGTGATTCAGCCCCTAATCAGCCCCTATAATAGAGCTGTCATAATCTGATCAAAATTTTTTTAAAGAAAGTGAAACTGAAGAGAGGATGAGAGCTTTTGCTTGCGGAGGATGGAGTAAAATGTAAAGAAATAATTAATGTAAAATTCTCCCCTACTCTTACCACTAATGATAAAAAGTGAGTGGAGAAATTTGTGAAAGCATCAGTGCCACCTATCAGATTGCCGTACGTACGCCTGACAAGTGTGAAACACGGGGATATGCCATGTTACTGAAGTGCTGAGAATCTAAAATAAACAGTGTAAAATCTAATTATTATATAAGTATATAAAATGTATAATGTATATATAAATATAATAATTTTAATGTGCATTCCATGTGTGATGCCCACAACTCCATGAATGCAGCTTGGGTTTCATTGATTTCACGCTGCAAGTTGGGAAATGCCTGAATCTGCACATGATCTGTGGTGCTGTGAGAGCAGAGTTTAATTTATTATTTCTGAAATTGTGGGATGTGTTAATGTCTCAAAGTTGTATCTTCATTCTTCACTGTTACTAAAAAGTCATACAGTATCAAACACCTGCAGAGCCAGCATACCACATGTTTATTAATGGACCAGTTACATGCCGCACGCAATGTTTAAAAAGAAGTATTCCATTTTTATCCAAACGTACAGTGGTGTGAAAAACTATTTGCCCCCCTCTTGATTTCTTATTCTTTTGCATGTTTGTCACACAAAATGTTTCTGATCATCAAACACATTTAACTATTAGTCAAAGATAACACAAGTAAACACAAAATGCTGTTTTTAAATGAGGGGTTTTATTATTTAGGGAGAAAAAAAATCCAAACCTACATGGCCCTGTGTGAAAAAGTAATTGCCCCCTGAACCTAATAACTGGTTGGGCCACCCTTAGCAGCAATAACTGCAATCAAGCGTTTGCGATAACTTGCAACGAGTCTTTTACAGCGCTCTGGAGGAATTTTGGCCCACTCATCTTTGCAGAATTGTTGTAATTCAGCTTTATTTGAGGGTTTTCTAGCATGGACCGCATTTTTAAGGTCATGCCACAACATCTCAATAGGATTCAGGTCAGGACTTTGACTAGGCCACTCCAAAGTCTTCATTTTGTTTTTCTTCAGCCATTCAGAGGTGGATTTGCTGGTGTGTTTTGGGTCATTGTCCTGCTGCAGCACACAAGATCGCTTCAGCTTGAATTGACGAACAGATGGCCGGACATTCTCCTTCAGGCCTTCCAGGTCCTGAAGCAGCAAAACAACCCCAGACCATCACACTACCACCACCATATTTTACTGTTGGTATGATGTTCTTTTTCTGAAATGCTGTGTTACTTTTACGCCAGATGTAACGGGACACGCACCTTCCAAAAAGTTAAACTTTTGTCTCGTCGGTCCACAAGGTATTTTCCCAAAAGTCTTGGCAATCATTGAGATGTTTTTTAGCAAAATTGAGACGAGCCTTAATGTTCTTTTTGCTTAAAAGTGGTTTGCGCCTTGGAAATCTGCCATGCAGGCCGTTTTTGCCCAGTCTCTTTCTTATGGTGGAGTCGTGAACACTGACCTTAATTGAGGCAAGTGAGGCCTGCAGTTCTTTAGATGTTGTCCTGGGGTCTTTTGTGGCCTCTCGGATGAGTTGTCTCTTTGCTCTTGGGGTAACTTTGGTCGGCCGGCCACTCCTGGGAAGGTTCACCACTGCTCCATGTTTTTGCCATTTGTGGATAATGGCTCTCACTGTGGTTCGCTGGAGTCCCAAAGCTTTAGAAATGGCTTTATAACCTTTACCAGACTGATAGATCTCAATTACTTTTGTTCTCATTTGTTCCTGAATTTCTTTGGATCTTAGCATGATGTCTAGCTTTTGAGGTGCTTTTGGTCTACTTCTCTGTGTCAGGTAGCTCCTATTTAAGTGATTTCTTGATTGAAACAGGTGTGGCAGTAATCAGGCCCGGGGGGGCAATCACTTTTTCACACAGGGCCATGTAGATTTGGAGTTTTTTTTTCCCCTTAATAACGTAAACCTTCATTTAAAAACTGCATTTTGTGTTCAATTATGTTATCTTTGACTAATAGTTAACGCTTTTTGATGAGCAAAAACATTTAAGTGTGACAAACATGCAAAAGAATAAGAAATCAGGAAGAGGGCAAATAGTTTTTCACACCACTGTATGTTTTACAGTAGATTATGAGCTGTTACTTTCTTTTTCCATACTTTTCTCTTTCTGTCATTCTGGTACATGATAATTTTGGTTTCATTAGTCCAAAAAAATTTGGCAAAGTTTTCTGTCAATGTCTAATCTAGCCTTTCTGTTTTGAAATATTACCAGTGGTTGGCCAATGATTGTGAGGCATCTGTATTTAATTCATAAAGTCTTCTATTGAATATACAGTACAAGGGTTCTTCTTCATCATGGACAGGTTTCGGCAATCATACACTTTAGTTGTCTTACAGATTTTTTTCTATTGCTAAGTTTTTCTTCTTTTTAAGAATGTTCCATACTATTGTATTGACCACTCCTATTGGTGTTGCTATCTCTCTGATTAGTTTAGCCTGTTGCTTGCCCTTTTTTGTCTATGTTTTAGTTAGTTAGTTTGTTTTCTGTTGGTTAGTCATAGAGTGTTGGTGGAACTCCCCAAAGTGTGTGTGTGTGTGTGTGTGTGTGTGTGTGTGTGTGTGTGTGTGTGTGTGTGTGTGTGTGTGTGAAAATGGCTGTATGGTTAATTCGACACTTTTATCCCTTGAAAACTGTTTGTGTGAGGCCAATTGCCAAAAAAATAAACTTATCGTTCAAATTTTGGAAACATATTGTTCCAAATTTTATGGACCTGGCTGTATGCGATGTAATGTGGTTCAAAGGTTCCATGTCTGTTCAGTAATGTGGCATTATACCCACATACCAGTACAAGTTTATGAAACAAACAGTGGTGCTTGGGCCAGTTAGTCACTGCTTGCAGCTACATTGTATGGCACTCTAAGATTCCACCATGGCAAGCATCTGACTGAAAAAGGCAATTATTAGTCATATAACCTTTCATTGTCCAGCAGGTCTTACATGATTTATTTCTTAATACACGATTCATTACAAAATACTGCAACATAAAGTAAGCGTTTCATTGGTTTACTCTGATCTGAGACATGTAAGTATTGAGAGGCATGTGCAGGCATTGGCAAAGATGCAATGCATGGTTGGGGAAGGAGAGAGACAGGGATTTCTTTGGAAATGAGGGGGTGGTCCTGTCATTATGACACATAGCCTAGTGTTCTTTTCCACTTGTGGTTGTGGGCTTACTCATTATGCTTCTGGGTTCTTAACTGAATATTTATGTACATGTGTGAGAGTCCATGCGATATAAAGTGAAGATCAACTACACTGATTTAACCATGAAAGGAATGCTGATTGAATCGAGCCAGTGCTTCTCTTCGCCAGGTACCCAGTGGGAGCCAATTCAAAGAGTAATGATTAAGCGATGATTAAATACCTCCATTACCTTGCTTGAATGAAAGCATTTGTATTAATAGTAGAGTTGTACAGGGTTATGTTCATTACATTGAATCTCTCATAAGGTTGTAAAAATGTGTCAATCTTCCTGCAATGATGGGCCATTATTTCCTTAAATGTGATTTATCAGATATAATTGTTTTCACCTGAATGCTCTTAATAGCAAAGATGTACAGAGAGCCTAAAATAAAAAAACAGTGTAAAACACCAGGATTTGCACAATGTTGTGGTCTTTAACCTGTTGTTGGATAACAGAATTGAAGTAGTGGTTATTTTTTTTCTGTCTTTGCACACAGAACTGTGGTCACCATCTGTAAAGTGGACAATGACCACACCGGAGCTAAGAAATGTGGCCAAGTTTAATGGCACAACATTGTTTTAACAACCTCAGCTACAACTCTGCAAATCTAGCATACATACAGTATCTATACAGAGATTTACTGTAAGACTGTATGTAGTAAACCTCAACCATTGAGGTTTACTACAAAGATGAGTTGGCTTGTCTGAATTATGTAGTCTACTAGAAATATTAACAAACTAGGCTAGAATATTGAATTCAGATTAAATTTAGGGGGCGTGTATTTTAGCTGATTTGTCTGCCACTGATTGGCTGCATGAATTTATATCTTGTTACACTTAGCCCACACTTTAAAGAATTCTTTATATATGATTTTTCTTCTTACAATTTCCAGGGTTGCTGTTGCACACATTTTCCCCAAAGTATCAAAAAGTATTTAAAATGTAAGCATTTTTTAAAAATATAAAGCATTTATCTACAAATAAGATGTTGTGGTCGGCCCTGATGGCTCATTCATACATGCTGCACTTGGTGACAGGATGAGAAGAGCTGATTGTCTATGGACTGCCTTGTATAGAGCATGTACTGTATGATGTTTGTGATTGTTGTCTGCTAAACATCTACAATTATCAACCGTGAACATATGTGATCCATCATATCAAGTCAGGATTATGTCATCCAGATTAGTTTTCAATTATGGCCAGTTAAATTTTCCTTTTTGCCAAAAATTGGTCGATGTACCTTATTTTCCTGATCGTTCAGCAGAATTGAAAATCTCAGACATTGTTTTAAAGCTCTTTAAAAAACATTATGCAAGCTCGTTACTTCAGTTGTGATAGAAAAACATGCTTTTTTTTGCTATAAAACCATGCTGGCACAGTTATTTTTAGGGGTTGCAGGGAAATCCTAGTGTCAAAATGAGGTGGATGGTTCCCTCTTTCTTATTACTGTATATCAAGGATCCTCATTTAAATCTTCAAAAATCGCCTTTTTTGTTTATTGGATCCTCCTCATGAGCAATCGGCCACTAGTAATATCTCAATTCATTTCAATTAAATGAAGTTTTATTCATATAACACTTTTAACAATGGTCATTGTCACAAAACAGCTTTACAGAATATAATATTATCAGATACATTCATTCATTCATCTTCTATACCGCTTTATCCTGGATTAGGGTCGCGGGGACCTGGAGCCTATCCCAGGAGACTCTGGGCACAAGGCAGGGTACACCCTGGACAGCGTGCCAATCCATCGCAGAGCACATGCGCGCGCACACACACACATACACTATGGTCAATTTGGGCCAATTAGCCTAAGCCAAGCACGGGGAGAACATGCAAACTCCATGCACACAGTGACGGGAATCGAGCCTGGCCGGGAATCGAACCCGGACCCTGGAGGTATGCCTTATCAGATACATAAAACAATACATTTAGTTTTGATTTTCCTGAAGTGTGCAACTGTGCGAATGAGTTTCGTTCTGGGAGCACATGCGTAAGTTGGATACGACAATGTGAGTCTTATACACTTTTGACATGAATTTACAATGTAAAGCATAAAATCCAGAGCCAAAATGGTGCTACGTTGTCTACGTTTTGTGTGTAGCGCGTTTATTTTACCCTGTGTATGGATATCATCGCAACTGGTGTCCGTACATACAATAGCCAGACACTTTTCAACCTAAATAACCCGGTTAACGACATCCACGATGAGCTACGGGATGTCAACCTCGGCTTGCTGCGTGAACCAGGCCTCAAAGCCTCGGCGTTGCCTGATGCCGGCGGCCGGAGAAGGGGTCATTGGAAGCGGTGCGCGAGGAAGCGGAATCGCAGCAAGCGGGGTTTGGGTTTGTTTTTAGTCTGTGCTAGGCTAAAAACAAACCCTAGCTGGCCGGCTCTCCCGTCCATAATCTTATCCAACGTCTGCTCTCTGGACAATAAACTGGACTACTTCCGACTCCAACAGGCTACACAGCGTGAAGTTAGAGACTGCTGTGTCTTTGTTTTCACGGAGACATGGCTCAGCGACAGAGTACCGGACGCCGCTATTCAGCTAGATGGGCTAGCCTCGTTTCCCGCCGACAGAAATGCAGCTCTGTGCGGTAAGACTCGTGGTGGCGACTTGTGTGTTTACATCAACACGAAATGGTGCAAGAACTCTGTGCTAGTTTCTAGTTATTGCTCGTCGCTGGTGGAGTTTGTGACTGTTAGATGCAGACCTTTTTATTTACCATGGGAATTCACCACTGTTTTCATTATCGGAGTGTACATTCCACCTACTGTAGCGCTAATGCTAAGGAAGCGCTATGGGAACTGTATACAAAGATCAGTGAACTGCAAAATACACACCCGGATGGACTGTTCATTGTTGCTGGAGATTTCAACGATGCAAATCTCAAGTCAGTGCTTCCTAGATTCCATCAGTGTGTGGACTTTGCAACGAGAGGGGAAAACATGCTGGATCTTGTTTACACAAACATCCCCGGCGCATACCGGGCAGAGCCCCACCATACCTCGGCTACTCAGACCACATCTCTGTTATGATAATTCCAGCATACAGACCACTCGTCAGGCGTTCAAAACCGGTTCTGAAGCAGGTGAAAACCTGGCCAGCAGGAGGCATCTCTGCTCTTCAGGACTGTTTCGAGAGCACTGACTGGAACATGTTTAGGGAGGCTGCAACTTATGGCGACTTCACTGACTTGGAGGAGTACATGTCATCAGGGACCAGCTACATCAACAAGTGCAACGATGATGTCACTGTTTCCAAGAACATCATCTCACAACCTCACTCCTCCTCCGAACGACATCCCAGGCAGAGTGCTCAAAGAATGTGCTGAACAGCTGGCAGATGTTCTCACCGACATCTTCAACATCTCTCTGAGCAGCGCCGTTGTTCCCACGTGCTTCAAGGCCACCACCATCGTCCCCGTACCCAAGAAGTCTACTGTGTCCCGTCGCAATGACTACCATCCCGTTGCACTTACACCCACCATCATGAAGTGTTTCGAGCAGCTTGTCATGAGACACATCAAGACTCTGCTGCCACCCTCGCTGGACCCACTGCAATTTGCATACCATCATAATTGCTCAACGGATGACGCCATCTCCACTACACTCCATCTAGCCCTCACACACTTGGACAAGAAGGACACATCCCCCAACAACTGATCGGGAAGCTGAGCCTGTTGGGCCTGAACACCTCCCTCTGCAACTGGATCCTGGAATTTCTGATCGGAAGGCCTCAGTCAGTACGGATCGGGAACTGCACCTCCAGCACCACCACAATGAGCACTGGGGCCCCGCAAGGCTGTGTGCTCAGTCCCCTGCTGTTCACACTGCTGACTCATGACTGTGTAGCAACACACAGTTCGAATCACATCATTAAGTTCGCTGATGACACGACCGTGGTGGGTCTCATTAGCAAGAACGACGAGTCAGCATACAGAGAGGAAGTGCAGAGGCTAACGGACTGATGTAAAGACAACAACCTGTCTCTGAATGTTGACAAGACAAAGGAGATGGTTGTTGACTTTAGCATGACACGAGGCGACCATTCTCCCCTGAGCATCAACGGCTCCTCTGTGGGAATCGTCGAAAGCACCAAATTCCCGGGTGTCAACCTAGAGAAGGACCTCAGCTGGTCCCTCAACACCAGCTCCCTACGCAAGAAAGCCCAACAGCGTCTCTTCTTTCTGAGAAGACTCAGGAAGGCCCAGCTCCCACCACCGATCCTGACCACCTTCTATAGAGGAACTATCGAGAGCATCCTGAGCGGCTGCATCACTGTCTGGTTTGGGAATTGTGCAATATCGGACCGCAAGATCCTACAGCGTATAGTGAGGACAGCAGAGAAGATCAAGGGGTCTCTCTCCCCTCTATTGAAGACATCTACATCACACGCTGCATCCGAGAAGCCACCAGCATTGTAGCTGATCGGACACACCCCTCTCACACACACTTCACACTCCTGCCATCTGGAAAAAGGTACCAAAGCATTCGGGCACACACATCCAGACTGTGCAACAGCTTTTTTCCACAAGGCATCCGTCTCCTCAACAAAAAGGGACTGGACTGATAAACACACACAAACACACATACACAAAAACATTATCACTCAGCTAATTCAGCTACCTCAAAATATTGGGACTGGACTGACTAATCAACACAAGCGCAGACACACTGACCTATACTACCAAACTATCATACACACCATAAATGCTTCATGTTTATTTCTTTTGCACAATATTCTCTACTGGACTACTTTTTGCACTAATTCCTCAATTCTTGCTGCGGTGTTAAGGAATGTTTACAGTTTCTCACTACCTCAACACCATATTATTATGTTATGTTATGTCATGTTCATTGCACTGTCACTTTGTTGTTGCTCTTGTTTGCACATTTGCACATGCACTTTATGTTTTCTGTAAAACCTGTAGTCTTACAGTACTTACAGGTAGCTAGTCAGTTTTTGTTAATTTATGTTGTAACTTATGTTAGGTCTATCTGTCTTTTCTCTGCTAGCCAGCTAACTAGGCCTCTTAGTTAGATAGTTTAGTGTTTAGTTTAGTGTTTAGTGTTTCTGTTAATTTATGTTGTAAATTTATGTTGCATGTAGCTCCTTGGTCCTGGAGGAACGTTGTTTCATTTCACTGTGTACTAACTGTATATGGTTGAAGTGACAAAAAAACCTACTTGAACTTGTACTTGAACTTGAACTTGATATGACGCAGTGCCTATTTTTTGTACAGTACACACAAGCTACAACGAAGTTTTTAGCAGGGATTGATTTGCAGATTAATGAGGCTAAAGGTTAAGTATAATTTGTATAGTGTTTTAGTTAGATTAAAGTCTACTTTTGTTGTGGAGGCTCAGGTACAAAACTGTTTGTGTGAATTTCAGTAAACTATTGAGGGACTGTAGTCACAAGCCATCAGAGAAAAATCTCCTACTGTACATTAGCTGAGTCCAAGTTCATCATTATGGTCAAGTGAACAATCACCAATCACCACACACATCCTGAGCAGACCACACAGGGCCATCCTCAGCAGAGAGTCTGAGACCTCCATGCAACAAGAACTCAAACCAAAACCAAGGCTCCAGGATTTGTCAGACAGGTCCAGAGGGCAGAAGGGGTCAGTATCACTGGCAACTCAGAACTGCCATGTGTAGATCGACAGACCGAGAGAGAGGGAGAGACTCACAGTCTCATAAAAGACAAGGTCAATGTACAGTATATTTTCTGTACCGTGCAAGCAGAGACTCTGGCAGACTAACTATGACAGCATAAATAAAAGGGAGACCCAGAATGAAGCACAGACATGAGAGTTTCTTGGGAAGTAAATCAACCAGTCACTCTACCCTCAACAAACCAGTGGGACTGGAGGAAGACACCATACAAGCATACCAGTTCACCATAAGACTCTACATCCACGCTAAAAAATAATGTTGTGATAGATGTAACAATGTGAAGAAATTCGAGACTGAAAAAAGAAAAGTTAATTATTTTGTTTTTTGTATAAAACATCTCAAAAGAGTAATGCTCATGTACTGTAGTTGTCCTCAAAACAAAAACTCATCTTTGATCAGCAATATTACTCCAATTGAAAATGTTATTATTCAGAAGTTAGCAAATAGTGGTTCTACACCAGGGGGGTGTTCCAGAAAGCAAGTTATGTGACATACCCGGATAAGTTTGAGGGTAAGTTAGTGGATAACCTTTATCCAAACTTTCGATTCCAAAAACTGAGGTAACTTTCTGGGTATGTATGTAACCATAGCAACTTACTCTCTGAAGATAACCTGCTCGGTAGGAGGTTATGTTCCAGGGTAGTTGTTTAAGAAGGTTATTCAGCATGCTGCGCCCCTTTTGATGAGGATCCCGTGGACGTGGAGGCACAAATTATACAAGTTTTTTTTCGCCGGGAGAGAGTTATAAGACTGCGTATTCATGTTTTTTAATTTCCTAATGATTATTAGAAAGAGTTTTATTGGTTTTCAATGGAATCGTTAAGTTACTTAACACATCTCTTGAAACCGCATATTGCAAATGCCACAAACGGCGGGTCTGCGCTTAGAAAACATTCTGTACATAGCACTTCGTTTTTTTGTGTCAGGGCATTTTTTGTACATCGTTGGTGATGCAGAGCATGTGGGAAAGGCAACTGTATGTCTGGCACTTAAACACTTCTTACACACATGTGTACAGGTCCCTGGACATAAACCTCTCTGTGGTATTAAAGAGGAATTCCACAGAGTGGCAGGTTTGTCCTTTGTAGTAAAATCGATGACACATATTTAATATGTAGTCTTACATTTATATACATGTATTCATCCTGCACACACACACACACTTGATCCTTCCACATATGACTATCTATTTCAGGGTTTCCAAATTGGGTGCATTGATGGCACCCACATTCCTATTGAAGCTCCTTCAATAAATGAGGGAGAATATGTTAATAGGAAATCTATTCATAGTATCAATGTACAGGTAACATCTTAATTTTGTGTGCTTAATTTTTTGCTTTGTTAAAATCATTAAACTCATTACTTTTTTAATATGTGAGGCAACTCGCATCATTACTAATGATGATGCAAAATGGTCAGGATCTGTGCATGATGCCAGAATTTTCCACGAGTCATCATTATGCCAGACATTTCAGCAGGGTATGTTTTGCTCTATACAAATTATATATATATATATATATATATATATATATATATATATATATATATATATATATATTTATATATTTATATTTGTATTGTACACTTGAATCATTACAGGACAGTACAATGGTTACTTGCTGGGGGACAGAGGATACCCTTGTCTGCCCTATTTAATGACACCCTACCCTGAACCAGATCCGGGACCACAATTCAATTCAATTAAATTTTATTTGTATAGCGCATTTAACAATTGACATTGTCTCAAAACAGCTTTACACAATCAAAAGAATTATTTGAGTTTATATGGAATGTGAATGTGTATGAATCAAAATGGTCAGATAGTCCCTGGTGAGCAAGCCGAGGCCGACAGTGGCAAGGAAAAACTCCCTGAGATGGTAATAGGAAGAAACCTTGAGAGGAACCAGACTCAACAGGTAACCCATCCTCATTTGGGTGAAACAGATAACAGGAAATTATCTGCATTTATACAGACCACAGACACACTTTAACCTGGCTCACAGCCGAACACGGGCCAAGCTGGAGATGACCATAGGGATCCTCAAGTCTAGGTTTCAGTGTCTGCGTGGGCTCTGGGACAGTCCAGAGAGGGCATGAGGCATCATAGTGGCTTGTGTTGTGCTTCACTACATTGCCACCATAAGAGGAGACAGCCACCCTCCTTGTATTGAAGAAGATGGCCCAGAGGACCCTCTACAAATTTTTCCACACAATAGAGATGGAAGACTTTTGAGAGACAGGATTTGTCAAAATTACTTTTATTAAATAGTTTGCACTGGTCTGCTGCGCAGTTCAGTTTATTTCCTGAAAAACAATGAAAGTAAAATGAAATTCAATTCAATTTTATTTGTATAGCCCTTTTAACAATTGACATTGACTCAAAACAGCTTTACACAATCAAAAGAATTATTTAAGTTTGTATGGAATGTGAATGTGTATGAATCAAAATGTTCAGATAGTCCCTGGTGAGCAAGCCGAGGGCGACAGTGGCATGGAAAAACTCCCTGAGATGGTAATAGGAAGAAACCTTGAGAGGAATCAGACTCAACAGGGAACTCATCCTCATCTGGGTGAAACAGATAGCAGGAAATGATCTGCATTTATACAGTGTTAGGTGGCAGGCAGTTCAGCTATAATAGTTGATGTTAATTGATGTTAAAATGGAGTCCAGTAGTTATTGGAGACTTGTAGAAAGTTCCAGTCCTGAACTATCGAATTGTCAAGTCCTCAGAGAAACAGCTGACAACACCAGTCGAGGCCAGAACCATCTTCTAGGTAGATAGAATCATCCCCAGACACCAGACGCATCCCAAAGAGACACACGGGGCATCCATGCGACGAGACCTCCAATCAGAAACGGGGCACCAGGATGGATCAGACAGGTCTGGAGGGCAGAGGGAGTCTGGATTGCTGGCAGCTCAGGAATGACATGTGTAGCTCGACAGAGAGAGAATAAAACAACCCATGGCAATTAGGCGTGGTCACAGTCACAATGTATAATGTGAATGTATATTTACTGTAGAGTGCAAGAAGGGACTCCGGCAGGACTAACTATGACAGCATAACTAAAAGGGAGAGCCAGAAGGAAACACAAACATGAGGGCTCCCTGAGATGTAAAGCAAACAATCACCTCACCATCAACAAACCCGAGTGATCAAATGAAATGCAATCGTTTTTTTTAAATGACATTGCTTTATATACACAACACTTTTAATATGCAACAGATTAATATAAGCACAAGTTCTCACCTTAAGGCGACTCTCCAGTAATTAAATTTCTAGTGTTGCTTTTTTAATGGATAGCCTTTTCTCTTCCATTTAAGGTCCATCTTCATGTCACTTTTTCTTATTTGTTTTTGAATATGGACCTTATACAGCTCCTTTGCTGGCAACTAGGAAGGAAACTGTAAGGGTTAACCCCTAGAGGGCGCCAAAACGCCCGTTTGGGTTGTTTTATTTAGTTTCGTATTTGTTGTGTTTTACTGTATGTTTAAACTTCAGTTCCCAGGATGCACCTCGGTCAGGTGACGTAGAAGTTCACCTGAACCGAGGAAGATAATTATGATTTGTATAAATAGCCTGTTTGAGTTGACTTTTGTTGTCTAGCATTACACGTCGTATGGTTTGTGTTGGTGTAAGTTTATTTAAAGTTCATTATAGAGTTCTAGTTGCTCTCCGCGAAGAGCTATGTTTTGTTTTCTGTTTTGACTTAAAATAAACACTATTATTGAACCGACAGCTCGCCTTCCGCATTCATGCCACAAACATGCCGACACACACCGGCAGCTCATGACAGAATGCTAGACCGTCAAAGTGGCATGGCGGGGGTCCCCACCCAAGAAGATTTTTGGGGAGGCGCCATTACCATCTCAAACGAGCTGGCAGACTGGCTGGAGGACAGCGAGGCTGAGATGTATCAGAGCTGGGAGTACAGCTTGCTCGAAGAGCAGGAGGACTTGCTGGAGTGCAGCGAGGAGCGGAGAGAGAG
Source organism: Channallabes apus (assembly GCA_030522415.1). NCBI lineage: Eukaryota > Metazoa > Chordata > Actinopteri > Siluriformes > Clariidae > Channallabes > Channallabes apus. Next base: position 38,337,734 of record CM060107.1, on the reverse strand, counting down.
AGAAGCACTGCAGAGCTGGGAGGGCTGCAGGCTCGCCATTTGGCGGACGCCATTCCAGGGCGACGCAACAAGGGGTAACAGGGTTCCCTGCACCGGCCGGAAGAGAAGGGCCAGGAAGTTCAAGTACGGCGGTGACGAGAGGGAAGTAAAACCCCAGGCGGAGCAGCAGTGGAGAGAGGAAAGCGATCTCGTCAGATGGCATTCAGACCTGAATCGGGAGCAAGTACGAGACCTGCGGGAGCAGGTGGAAGAGCTCCAACATCTGATCCTCCAGTTCCGGGAAAGCCGCGAAGCAGGCTCACTGCCACGCTGATGCAGGAGAGCATTGTCCTTCCACCGCCTCCCGGCTTTGAGGACGACGTACCGGCGCCGAGCACAGCTCCAGCACTGCCGCTGCCGAGCCTCGCATCAGCGCCGCCGAGCCTCACATCACAGCCGCCGTGACCCATATCCAATCTGCGGCCACCGTGCAACCTGGAGAGCATGGTCCTTCTGCCTCCTCCAGGCTTAGAGGCCAGTGCGCCAGCTCTTCAGCATCCGCCGACCGCCGTCGAGCCCCGTTCCAGCTCCGCCGCCGCCGTCGAGCCCCGTTCCAGCTCCGCCGCCGCCGTCGAGCTCTGTTCCAGCTCCACTGCCGCGGTCGAGCTTCCCTCTGGCTCATCAGCTGCCAAGCTGGTGCCCTCAACCAGGCGCCGAGATCGACGCGCCCACTCCTCAGCCAGGCGCCGAGATCGTCGCGCCTGCTCCTCAGCCAGGAGGATGCTTTATGTATAAAAACATAAAGCATGATCAAAAGCCTTTAAGTGACAGAGATAGTATTTTATTAAGTCATATAATCAAAATAAATCATAGTGGTAAACTTACATTTCTTACATACATACAACTTACATACAGTTATTGTCACTGGTAGCCCTTTAGGGTCAGAGCCGCTCCTCAGATGGGGTGAGGGGAGGTGGTGCTGGGTCCCGTCAGTTAGACGGACTTCAGCCTTCTTTCTATTATCTACTGTACATTTCTGACAGAAAATATATACTAAATCATGTTCAATAAATAGTTCAGTGATCGTGTAATCAAATATTACCTTTTTGCAGAACGTTTTTGTGTTTCATTTTCACTTGGCTTCTGCCTCCAAAAGGATTAAACCTTATTAAATAAGAAACCATAAATTCCTAGTCAGTATACATTGGTATTTTGACCTAAAGAAATTAATGGCAGGAAAAGTAAATGCTTTCATTTAACAGCCAAAAGGATGCGGAAGGGGTGTTTAATTATTTTGCATTATAATAAAAGGGGAGGCGATGTCAAATTTGCAATTTAATTCACTTTACTCTGTCTTTTATTTTTTGCCAAGCCAACTCTCTTTCTTAAGCCGATGCAGCCGTATTGCTTTTTTTTTTCATTATTATTGGCTTAAATTCCTCATATGCGCGCATTAAAACCTGTATGCCGCTCTCTTTTTTTCACTTTGATTTCCCATTTTGACTCGTGAAATCGGCGATCCATTGAAAATGCCTTTATGTACACACCGTGCACGCGCACTAACTCTGGGTAACCAGTAGAGGGTTGATTAAACTTACCAGGTGTTTTGGAACCGACATACGGATTTGGGGTTAATCAACCGAGGTTTAACATCAACAAAATGGTAAGTTAACCAAGCTTTCTGGAATACCCCCCAGCTACCTATTCCCTTCTGGTTTTGATTTAGTAAACTCTAAGCAATCTGTTTAAACTGTATAATCAATAATAATCAACATTCATGGATGCTACAGTATATTCATAGATGATCATACTAAAGCTCATAAAACAAACCTCACTTTGGGTTGGCATTTTGTAATTCTAAAAGTTTTATTATTCTTAACGTACCTGTGTAGTGTGTAGCACACTGCTATAATGAATTTATACTGCAATAGCTCTGCCAGAAATGAGTCATAAATGGCATACAGAAAAATATGGACTAATAACTAAATGTTTTTTTTTTATTGGATGATTATTTAAAGCCTTCAGTTTTAACCCACAAGCAGTGCCCATTGTTAACAGTTTGGAGATTAATGGGACTGGTCTCATCATCTCTTTTTACATAAATACCAGCTGCTCTGCAACTTGACCCAAAAGCATTAGCATGTCATCTCCTTTTTTGTACCTGCATGTAATTTGTTTCACCCATGTCCTGTTCTATTGTCATTCCAATCTGTGTATTTATGCCACAATGGTTTTGTTTCTGCTCCAATTATATGAAGTGTTCCTTGGGTTTCCTTAATCTTCTTTATTTATAAATTATTTAAATTGTGTTTCATCTGTCTTCTGTTTTCTCCTAGCCTCTCAGTTTGTATAGTGATAATGAATTTTTATTTGAAAATGCATGAATAAACAGACTACAAAGGCAAGCATGTTTCACTTAGTATGATTCACTGTAATGTAAAAAGAAATGTGCATTGTGACTGGAGAATAAAATGTATTTCCAGCATAAAATGCTGGGAATGACTACTATTATCTACCATTATCAAATTTCTGATATTTATTATTCAATTTTTATAGTTATTAGCCCAATTAATTAAGTTTAATTCAACCCTTAACTGACTTAAAGAAGTACAGTAAACTCATAAATAATGCAAACCAATAAGTACATATTTGAATAATGAGTTTAATAATGGAATGGTTCGTGAAAAATAAGTCTATATTGGGTCCATGGCAACTCTTTAGGGGTGTCTAGCAACAAAATTTTCTGAGAACCCCTGGATTATACTATATTGGTTGTACATTAGGTTGTCAGTTTAGTAGATGGATTCCTGTGTTTATTCTTCTTCTGCGAATAAACCAAGGTAACATTAAGCTAATACAGTAAATATGTCAGGTAGCAGAGTCAAAGACAGATGTAAGTGCAGATTATCTTTTTATTAAAGGGACACATGTAAACTATTCCAAATCATGAAGCAAATATTGTTAATAGTAGCTGGAAGAAAGTCAAAGATAAATTTTACAAAAAAAACATTATGATAAAACATAGTGTATATAAAAGAAATTAATATCAGGAAAATTCTTTCATAATTTAATTTAAAAAATTAAACTCTCATTCATTCTAGATTCATTACAATATTTAAGCCTTTTTGTTGTTTTCATATTCATTTCAATGAATATGGCTTACAACTCATGAACATCAAAAATCCAGTATCTCAAAATAATATGCCCTGTAACACTGAGCCAGCCCAAAATAATTGGGCGAATGCAATAAGAACTTGTACAGCTTGGCAGGAACGCAGTACAAACCTTTAAAGCTGTGAGTTGTCTTCTTTGACCCTTAAGGTATCAGCCTTAGCTATCAGCCATCATAGCTGGATGCAAATGAAAGGTTTCTCATATTCCTCTTGGCAATACCCCATAGGTTCTCTATGGTATTCAGGTAAACCAGATTGTGGTAGTTTTGGCACTGTGAGCAGTCCTGCTGGAAAAGGAAATCAATATCTCCATAACGCTTGTCGGCAGATGGATGCATGAAGTGCTTTAAAATCTCTTGATAGCCAGCTGCGTTGACTTTCGACTTGATAAAAAATGTGGGCCAAAACCAGCAGATAACTAGGCACCACAAATCATCACCAACTGTGGAAAATTCAGATTGGACTTTAAGCAACTTTAAAGGACATGCGTGCATGGTGTCTCATTATTCAGCCTCACTCCACTGCTTGTGAAGCCCAATTCTTATGAATTGGTTTGCTTGACAATCTTCTTAATGTTGTGGTCATCCCTGGCGATTGTGCACATTTTCCTATAACTATTTTCCCTTTCATGCAACTTTCCATAAATATGCTTCAATACATTACAATACATTATAGTGATCAACTGGATAACATGTGTGTGCTGAAGATACATGGGATTTATACTGTATGAATAATAATTTATTCAAACTTTATTACTCAATATTTTAAAATACTTTTTTTCTTCAATTTTTATGATCATCATGCTCACGATTAAAACAAAAACAAGCTTAAACTTTTTCACTTTACAAGTAGGAATTTATTCTATGTATATGAAGAGAGGTTTTTTTTATTGAATAACAATTAACTTTTACAATCACCTATAATGTCTTTTTCAGTGACAGTAGTAGTAAAAGATATTTGCAGCCTGATCAATTCAATTCAATTCAATTTTGTTTGTATAGCGCTTTTAACAATTGACATTGTCTCAAAGCAGCTTTACACAATCAAAAGAGTTATTTAAGTTTGTATGGAATGTGTATGAATCAAAATGGTCAGATAGTCCTTGGTGAACAAGCCGCGGGCGACAGTGGCAAGGAAAAACTCCCTGAGATGGTAATAGGAAGAAACCTTGAGAGGAACCAGACTCAACAGGGAACCCATCCTCATTTGGGTGAAACAGATAGCAGGAAATGATCTGCATTTATACAGTGTGTTAGGTGGCAGGCAGTTCAGCTACACTGTTATCCCTAAAATTGTATTAATTCAAAAAACCTAGGTTCAATAAACATAAATACCAAAAGGTTTTGCCCAATTACTCCATTTGTTTAGTTTGTTGTACAATTTACGTGATGTTTTTCATTCTATTGGAATGTTTAAATTGAATGTACTTAACAGAGCTTATTCTAGTCTGTTGTTAAAGAAACGGTGTGCAAGGAAAAATGTGATTGGCTCTTTGAACTGACGTCACGGATGGATACAGCGCGCATTTTCTAACGTCTGCTGGTGACTGTGAGTAAGACTTCATACTTTTGTCTCAAACAGCTCATATGTTGTTTTTCCTTTATTAAACAAAATATGTAACCGTTAGCAAGAAAACTACATGTAAGATTACGCTGTGTCTAACGTTAAGTTCATGTTTATTTTTGCCACGTTATAGTTCCGGTCAATTGCCACCGCCACGTTTATATAGCCTACAGTTCTATGCAAAGCTTTAACGGTTGTGTAAGACGATTATTTTTTCGGTGGTGGTTATGAATCGTCAGAAATGTTCAACATTAACGCATTAGTAACGCAGATACAGCGCACCTTTTCACTGACCTATTCGAGCTTTTTTACATTTCTTTGTGAGTGAAGTATTAAACAGACTAGCATACATTGAAATTTGACCCTTTTTTCGCATGTGAGAAATACTAATCCACGTTGATTAGCAGTTTTCAAAGACATGCAACCTCGTGCTCATCAGCATGGTGTTAGCACGTGCATTTTCAGTTAATTAGAATGATAAGCTAGATAAATAAATAGCTGTAGCCCTCTAATTCTTTTGGTTAGCTGTTTGTGGGAAATTTGCACATAACAGATCAAAAGGTGTAAATGTGTTTTGTCAGCTAGTAATCTAATGTGTATTTTTAACTCTGCAGATTCCAGGGAGATCAAAGCAAGGCCAATCAGGATGAGCTGGAAATGCAAGTATTGCATATTTGCTTGTGACAAAAGAAGGAACTTGTTAAAACATTACAGAATTAAACATGGGAGCTATGCAAAAATCACTGTCCACAGCTGATTCAGATTTTCAGGTCAAAGAGAGGTCTCGCCGGACAGATTTTAAGCATCTTCTGCAAGATGCCAAGGTTTGTACATGCCATTGACATAAATTGAAGCCATTGTTTGCTGATTTTTGAAACCTGATATAATAACTTTAGAAGACAAAATAATGAGACATGTAAATTGCCTTTCTGTCATACGGACAAATGATACAATGTTGTTTTTCTGCAACTGCAACACCTGAGACTTCTGACCTCACTGACATGCGATGTGTTGCCATTCGAGGACTTCCAGTACTTCTTGGTGATGACACAACCGAGTTCTTCAAAGCATGTTTTGTAAGTATTATTAATAAATTTTTACTGCAATAGTTTTATTGTATTATGTTTCTTAATGTGCATCTATGTTAGCAATAACAATAAATAAATAACACAATGTCATATTGTAGTTAAATGATAAATGGAATCAAGGAGAAATTTGAATTCATGTTATGACATATTTGAAACCCTAAAATGCTATCTAGAATCATATCATATCTTTAGATTTTTTAAATCTAATCATCAGGTCATGCCATATGCAATGACTTGTATACAAAAACAAATTTAATTTAATGTTTTGTAGTATTTTTATATTTTATATATTATTAAATCCTGCATATATTTGGGTATACAATTTGCAAAAAAGTATGCTCGCTTACAACAAAAAAAAACATTCAATAAAATTAATATACTGTATAGTAAAAAAAACAAAAAACTGTACACTGCCAAGATTTTTTTTTTTTTATCTATTTATTGTTGTCAGGCTTCTGATGATGGAGACTCATACCAACATGTGCCAGTTGGAATCCTTAACCGAGAAAATGAAGATGCGGTTCTGCAACCCCTGTCCTTCCGCCTCCACCCATCTTCAGTCAGAATCATCTTGGAGGGGAATGTTGTAATGGACAATATTGAAAACATACCCCAGGCCATGTGTCTTCTTTTTGGTTTAACCTATGCGCACCTAGACTACCCAAAGTGCATGGGCAATACCTTTCTTTTCATTCAACAAGTTCTGCTGGGTTTGGGTAAGAAGGAGTTGACGGGTAAGATTCTGGCTGTTAAAAATCAGCTTGCCATGTAAACAGGTACAGTAAATGCATGTTTTAACTGTTTTAAAATAATACCAGATGTTCTTAGAACTATGCCTTAGTGTTTCGCAAAATATTCATATTCCATAATGGAACAGTATAATAACATTCTGGTTGTTTGATATATGAACAGGTTTGTAAACACTGATTAAAAATAATTGTTAATTATTAATTGTTATAAATTGCATTGAGTAATTGTTATACTCAAGACAATTTTTTGTTTTGTCACAAAGTGATATTGCCAAGTGATTTCAAATAAATTGTAAAGTAAATCTTTATTCTTTGTCCTTGTTTGTAATTTCATCATTTATAGTGAATAGCTACAGTAAATTTTTATTAAGTTCTGTCACAACATTCAGATTAAGATTTTATGTTTTAAGCCTATACATGTTGATTGAACTTAAAAACATTATGGAAACACATTGCCCTAAAAAAGCTAATTTTGATTTGTTGAAAAAACAACACCTTTTAGGTTTAATGTACCTAAGATTCCAATAGCGTTGCACTAAAAACTTTTATTTCAGTCAACTAAATGTTTAATTAAATGCATTCGAAATTGTAACTACAATGAACTTAAAAAGTATAGTTTTTTAAACAAGACGAAATTAGCTTTTTTAGGGCAACGAGTTTCCATAAATTTTTTAAGTTCAATCAACCTGTATAGGCTTACAGTGTATAATAATCATAATAGCTATAATAGTTGTTAATTGATGTTAAAATTGAGTTCAGGTAGTTATTGGAGACTCAGGTAGACTTGTAGGAAGTTCCAGTCCTGAACTATCGAATTGTTAAGTCTTCAGAGAAACAGCTGCCAACACCAGTTGAGGCCAGAACTTCTAGGTAGAGAGAATCATCCCCAGACACCAGACGCATCCCAAAGAGACACACATCCATGTGATGAGATCTCCAACCAGAAGCGGGGCACCAGGATGGGTCAGACAGGTCCGGAGGGCAGAGGGAGTCTGGATCACTGGCAGCTCAGGAATGACATGTGTAGCTCGACAGAGAGAGAGAGAAAGAGTGAAAGGGGGAGACAGGGGGAGAGAGGAAAGAGAAAGAGGGGGAGAAAGAGAAGAAGAGCAGAGATGGCAGTTAGGTATGGTCACAGTCACATAATGTATAATGTGAATGTATATTTACTGTAGAGTGCAAGAAGGGACTCTGGCAGGACTAACTATGACAGCATAACTAAAAGGGAGAGCCAGAAGGAAACACAAACATGAGGGCTCCCTGAGATATAAAGCAAACAATCACCTCACCGTCAACAAACCTGAGTGATCAAATGAGAGTGAGGAAGACAGCATCTAAACATACCAGTTCACCATAATACTCTATGTCCATGAGTCCCCCAGATCTGCTCCTTTACCTAAGGCAAATCTATTTATAAAAATTCTTGGCTAAATAAATAGGTTTTTAGCCTAGACTTAAACACTGAGACTGTGTTCGAGTCCTGAACACTGTTTGGAAGACATTTCGATAATTTTGGGGCTTTGTAAGAAAAAGCTCTGCCCCCAGCTGTAGTTCCCTAGCAAGGCTACACTCGATGCTGCGTGAAAACGCTATGGGAACCAGTTTGTCGCGTTGCCGGTTGTTGAAGCATGCTGTGAAAACACGCCAAAGTTTTTGGCTATATATAACCTCGACAGGTGACGTCATCTGATTAGATGTAGGTGGCGGTTATAAAAACAGGTGAGCCGGCAACGACCTCAGATCATTTGTCTTCAGCCTTGTTGTGAAGCGTGCTTGTGATAAACCAGCAAAATAAGAAGGTGTTTAACTCACCGATTTGACGAGTTTAAATCCCTCCGTGTGTGATAATCCATATCGGAGTGCGATCTCAACACTGCTTCGACTAGTGGTGCGCGCGCCGCGCATTCCGTGAGAAGCTGCGAGCCGCCGCGCGTTCCTGGCTTAAAACTCGTGCATCTGACAGAGTTGCGGCAGACGGAGGTAAGAAAACTCCTTTCTTCCGCGTTGTCATCACGAGGATTCCTCTCTTTTTTACCGGAGATGAAAATAGCCTTAAGCACTAAAACAAGCAGTAGACGGCAGCTTCTGTCAGGTGGCCGGGGGGCGGAGCCTCAATGACGCGCTCTCCCCCCCCCCACCCCCTCTCAGCTCTCTTCATATGAGTTAACCCTTTCATGGAGTAGGCTGTATTCATGCTGTGTTTTTCATGCCATCGACTTATTTGTTTATTTAAATATAGTCGATATGGAAACGCGGGATTGTATGATGACGCCCAGATAGCAGAGACGCTTCACAGGCTATCTCTCTCCTGGGACATCATCCTCCCTGGTAAGCTTATACTTCCTTTCTAGCTGTGTAGACTTTTATCTGCCCTAGAGGGAAAAGCTTTTCAGGCAGTGGGTCAGCTTGGTGCTGCACTGCACACAGGAGGTCAGACTGATTTAAAAAATATATATATATATACATATGTGTGTATAAAATAAAATAAATGGGGGTGGCCCCCCCAATAGGGAAAGGCACCCAGAATTCCTTTTTAACGAATATGTGTTCTCCCTGGCACCCCCAGGAGGTCGGTGTTTTGCTCCGCCACCACTGGTGTTCGGGCAACACCAGTCTCCAATAGGCTGTTAGTTCTTCGGTTTTTCCTGCCATGCTTCAGGATGCCGAACATCTAACATCCTCCCCCCCGTTTAACCAAGCTGCCGAAACTTTTGCCCTTTTAGGAGAAACTGGCAGCGTGGAAGCTACTGCCAAGTATATCTCCTTGGGTACTAAGCACTGGAGAGAGGAACTACAGGATTCAGTTCTCACTTCACCTTCTGTGTTTTCAATGGCGTGGCCTCCACTTCCATGAAACCAGAAAGTGCGCATCTGCTGACAGGCTGCCGGGGAAGGGGGCCATGGAACATGTTCCCCCACCAGACAGTGAGTCAGGCTACTACAGTCGGTATTCTTGGTTCCCAAGAGGAACGGGGGCTGCGTCCAATATTTCAGATTCTGCGGGCTCTCCCGCTACCTGAAAATCAATGAATACAGTTCAGTTCTTGACTGTAAAGGTGATTGCTCTCAACCCTACCAAGCGATTGTTTCTGACAATCGATTTAAGGACGCTTACTTTCATACAGAAACATTGCCACAACACAGGGAGATCCTGAGGTTCGCTTTCGGGGGCGAAGCTTACCAGTATCGGGTCCTTCCATTGGTCTAGCTCACCCGCACACACACAAAATGCACGGATTTAGCCCTGGCTCTTACGGGAGTCCCAGGGCATCCGGTGGCTAGTGCTTCGACATCAGCATGTCGTCCTAGCTCATCTCTGTCCCCAGGACTGGGACCCAACGCCACGAAAGCGTGCTCTTTCCTGTGCAGAGGACAACACATAGAGGGTGCTATATGGGATTCCGTCGTAAGCAGGCACAGCTGTCTCCCGCTCGTATCGAACCCATTCTCAACACCCTCAAGGAAAACAAGCTAGACCAGAAAGTGACCATCACTTTCAGACATCCTAGCTCTCATGGCAGCTGTATCCACGGTGACACCTTTGGACCTTCTGCACATGAGAGCATTCTAAGTTGTGGCTAAGAACCAGGGGATATCACTAGGGCCAATCCCCAATATGGGTTACGCGCCAGGTGCTTCGTACCGTTTCTACGTGGTTCAGACCCCGGTCTCTACTCTGGGTCCCACTCTAAGTTTATCTTGTCGTCGCTGAGGCTAACGACAGATGCTTCCCTCATAGGCTGGGGTGCGGTCTCTGATGACTGTCCAGCCCAAGGGAGCTGGAAAGGCTATCTTCTCGCATGGCACAGCAATTGCCTCGAAATGATGGCTCTATTTCTGGCCCTAAAGCACTTCCTCCAGCAGTTGAGAGGCTGCCATGTCCTAGTGCGGGGGACAACACTATGGCAGTCTCATATATTATCGCCAGGGCGGGCTGTGCTCGCGCCGCTACAGCTAGCGCACCAGGTTCCTGTCCCTCAGAGCGATTTACATTCCAGCATGGATGCGGGAGCAGTAGTACTGTCCAGTCTATCTCTGACACACGGGGAATGGTAACCCCACTCCGAAGTAGTCAGGGAGAGATTTTCATGTAGCAAGGCGGACCTCTTGCCTTCTAAGATATGCTTTGCCTTTTACTGCTCTTCAGATTTACGTCCACCGCATCAGCTAGTGGCGTAGGTCAGAGCAGCTTCTACATGTTTTGGATGAGAGATGCTATTGCCCTCTCCTATGAGGCGTGTGGGTTCACTTCGCCTCTGGGAATCTTTTCAGTGCTGGAGTTTCCCTCCTCGGGTCTGTGCCCTAGTACTCTCAGGACGTACGTGACTGCATCCTCTCTCAACTATCTTCAGAAAGCTCCATAAACCCAACAGGCACCCTATTGCTCTTGAAGCCTTCTGTCCTCCGCGCTTACAGCTTCGGAGCAGGAGAGACTTCACTTGCTGTGTCCAGCTTGTGCTCTTCAGATCTACGTCCACCGCATCAGCTAGTGGCGTAGGTCAGGGCAGTTTCTACATGTGCTGGATGAGACATGCTATTGCCCTCTCCTATGAGGCGCGTGGCCTCACTTCGCCTCTAGGAATCAGGGCTCTTTCAGCCAAAGGGATTGCCTCATCTATTGCACTAGCAAGAGGTATTCCCCTGCAGCAAGTGTCTGCTAAGCAGGTAAACCCAGTCCACTGCCGAATTGTTTCAGTGCTGGAGTTTCCGTCCTCGGGTCTATGCCCTAGCACTTTCAGGACGTGCGTAACTGCATCCTCTTTCAACTATCTTCCAAAAACTAAACTATAAACCCAACAGGCACCCTGTTGTTTTTGAAGCCTTCTGTCCTCCGCGCTTACAGCTTCGGAGCAGGAGAGACTTCACTTGCTGTGTCCAGCTTGTGCTCTTCAGATCTACGTCCACCGCATCAGCTAGTGGCGTAGGTCAGAGCAACTTCTTCATGCTCTGGATGAGAGATGCTATTGCCCTCTCCTATGAGGCGCGTGGGCTCACTTCGCCTCTAGGAATCAGGGCTCATTCAACCAGGGGATCGCCTCAGCTATTGGATTAGAAAGAGGTATTCCCCTGCAACAAGTGTGTGCCAAGCAGGTAGACCCAGTCCACTGCCAAAATGTTTCAGTGCTGGAGCTTCTGCAGTAAAAGCTTGTCCTTGGGCTTGTGCCCTAGTACCCTCAGGATTTTCTTAGCTGCATTGTTTGAAGCCTTCTGTCCTCCGCCTTTTACAGCTTTGGAGCAGGAGAAACTTCACTTACTATCCAGTATGTGCTTTTCAGATTCACGTCCACCGCATCAGCTAGTGGCGTAAGTCAGAGCGCCACTATACTGGGTGAGCGACGCATATTGCCCTCTCCTATGAGGCGCGTGGGTTCACTTCGCCTCTGGGAAGCAGGGCTCACCCAACCAGGGTGATCATCCCAGTCTCACCAGCAGGAGGTATCCCCTGCAGTAATTGTGTGGCGCGAAGGGTTGGTTCCTCCCCGCACACATTTCTTACATTTATAAATCTGGATGTTCATGCTACTCCGGGCTCACTGCCCCCGAGTTAGCTGCCCAGGCATAGCTCTGAGACCTTCTTGGCTTTGTGCGCACACGCTACACAACCTTGGGGTCCAGACACCTGTAGTGCGGCGGCGTTGGTATTCTCGTTCCCATAGCGTTTTCACGCAGCATCGAGTGTAGCCTTGCTAGGGAACGTCTCGGGTTACATTTCTGTAACCCTGTTCCCTGAAAGGCGGGAACGAGATGCTGCGTCGCAATGCCGCACTACCACGTGACCGGACGGCTGTTCAGACAAATTAATCTGAGGTCGTTGCCGGCTCACCTGTTTTTATAACCTCCACCTACATCTAATCAGATGACGTCACCTGTCGAGGTTATATATAGCCAAAAACTTTGGCGTGTTTTCACAGCATGCTTCAACGACCGGCAACGCGACAAACTGGTTCCCATAGCGTTTTCACGCAGCATCTCGTTCCCGCCTTTCAGGGAACAGGGTTACAGAAATGTAACCCGAGACGTTTTCATAATACGCGGTACTGATAAGCAGCCTGCATCCTTTGATCGAAGTAGGCATGGAGGATCGTAAGACACTAGCAGTTCATTCAGATACTGCGGCACGAGACCATGTAATGCTTTATATGTCAAGAATAGTATTTTAAAATCAATGCGAAATTTCACAGGGAGCCAATGCAGTGAAGATAAGATAGATGTGATGTGCTCATATCTTCTGGTTCTAGTGAGGACTCTCTCTGCTGCATTCTGGACTAACTGATGCTTGTTTATGCACCTAGCTGAACAACCAGACAGTAAGGCATTACAATAGTCCAACATAGAGGTGATAAAAGCATGAACTAGTTTTTCTGCATCGTTCAGCGACAATATATTTCTTATCTTGGCAATTTTTCTGAGGTGAAAGAATGCTATCCTGGTAATATTATCTACTGTACATGAGCTTCAAATGAAAGGCTGAAATCTGTAATCACACCGAGGTCTTTTACTGTTGCACTTGATGGAATAGAAAGGCCATCTAAATTTATCAATTATCTAGAATATTCTTAAATGACTTATTTTGTTCATACAGTAGGCAGGCACCAGCCACTCTGCATGGAGCATTTTTTCTCCTGCTCATGCATGCAGTTAACCAACCAGCCTGCTATTAGTCTCTCCTCAGTTAAAAGACTCTGAGGCGTATGTAATGAAGCATTGTTTTTTTGTATTGATAACATGCAAATAAATTATATACTGTATCTACAAATCGTTTTTATTATTATTATTATTATTATTATTATTATTATTATTACCATGTTATAAAACATATGTACACTGCCTGGCCAAAAAAGAAAGTCGCATAATCTTAAATTACTTTCAGTCAAATTTAGCTTTGCTTACAGCACAAAATGCAGGCTGGTTGGTTAATTGCATGCATAAGCAGGGGTAAAAACATGAGCTTATTGCTTCAGTATTAAGAAGAAGATGAAATGAAAGGTAGGACAAGTTTTAGGCCTTTTTTATTAGCTGATTAGCCTTACTAATAATTGTTTTCCTTATAATACACGCAGCTGTTTAGTCCCAATCCTTTGAGTTCTCATCACACTATGTACATAAAGAAATGCTCTTACTTTCACTATTAAACATAGCTAAGGTTTTTATTGTTGATTTTTAATTTTTTTTTTACCATAAAACTTCACCAAGTTTTTAAATGATCTCCACACATTCGAAGGATTATATTCCAAACAATATATTGGGTTCATTTGAGCTGATTTTGAAGAAGAGCAGATTCAGAGATTTGGCTAGATACTGTATATTTTTTTAAACACTATAAGGAAAGATTATAAAGGCATTCATTAAATATATTTCAATTATTTTGACAGTTTATTAATATAATAATAATAGATAATAGACAAAGATAATAGTTGATGGATGATAGATTATTGTTTTTTTTTTTAACTAAGTGCCATTTGAAACTGGATAGTCAAAATTCAGGTGCTTCAAATCTAGCAATAATGCTCATAACATGAATGGCCAAAGTTATACATGTAATACAGAAAATGTATGTGTCAAAGAAGCTATTTTTGCAGTAATACACCTTTTCGGGTTTATGTCTTTTCATATAAAATCTAAATTGACCAAGTTTCATCTGAATGACAAGATAATTCAAAGGTCTAAATTCAAAAAAGTTACAGACACTACACATACAGGTAGGTGAGACATTTTAGCACCAATAACATGTTTTGTTCAAAATCAATTTAGTAGAAAACACAAAGTCCACAGCAAGCTGTGAACTCTTGATCTTTACATTAGCTTAATGTTAGGGTAATATCTTACAATTTTATTTACAATAAAAGAATTTGAATGATTGTGTATACAGTATATACACACACATAACTATACAGTATAAATCTAAACCTTGCCTACACTTTGCACACTTTGCATCAGTGTGTTGACCAAACTAAATGAACACAGATTTCAAATGGTTAACTGTTGTGGTCTGATGTTGAATCAGTGATAAAAAAAAAATTATTAAAGATTGGGAGACAGTTGAATGGTCATTTTGTTTTTTTAGCCAACAGCATTCATCTGATTATATTTATGACTCATTATAAAGTATATGACTTTATAATTTATGACTCATTATAAAGAAAAATGTGCAAAAATTCTGAATGCTCTCAGGCTCTCAACCACAGCTCTGAAAAACCCATCATCCTGTACATTTTAGTTGGCTAATCTACAGTACCTTATTCAACTAATCATCTAATAAATCCAGCTACTCTGAATTGAGTTTAAGCATTACAGCAGGAAAAACACTACAGAACAGGGGTACTCCAGAATCACATTTGGGACCTAATAAAATCTTTAATGATCAATCATAAATATAAACAGGAAATTCCATTAAATCTCCTCTTTCCACAGAAGTCCTGTGCAGTATGTCTAGCATAGTAATGTCACTCCTTCTGCTCCTATTCTTTAGTCAGAGACCTTGATGCGGATGACCCTTTCTCAAAGCCCCTCGATGAAAATTAAATGCATCGTGCTGAGTATGTGAAACAAAGAATCTGGACTATTGGGTTCAGGCAGCTGTTCTGCATGTGAAGGGCCATATGGAGTGGGAGCTTCTTATGGTTCATGCCTTGTCATTTTGAGTGTGTGTGGTTTGAGAGGTGTGTGAGGCCAAGCCTCTTATTTCCTTCCCTTCAGAACAGAAACCTGGAATGTAGCCTGTAGTCATAGCAACAAAACAAGGTTCAATGGAGCTGAACCAGAGACTGAGCATGTCTAAAAATGTGAGCTTTGCTTCAGTCTCAAGAGGTAGAAGAAATTAAAGGTACTACAAGTCTCACAAAATGCTGGACTAGAATTTGTTAAAGAACAACTGGCATTCTGATGGGAAAAAAAATACAGTCAAACATTGATATGGTTTTGCAGTGTAAAGAACTACATATGAGCATGTCTAGATACGAATTGATTAGTCTGTAGAGTATAAGCAGTGCTACACTTTGGATACTCTTATTACTCAGTAAGTAATGCATCTACCTTTTAATGGACTAGTTAGACATTGTTATGAAGTTGCTGTTTATTTTTCTGCTTGTCGGAAAGATCTTGCTAAAGAAACTTCTGAAAAGATGATTTATGTAGTGCATATGTGTGTTTTTGTGTGTGTTTATGAGAAAAGGAGAGATTTGGGGTTGTTTTGCAGTTTAAAAAACTGATTTAAGAATTATTAGTGTTCAGTGTTTTTTTTTTTTTTTTTTTATGCTGTAAAAGAGTGCAATAAGAAAAGCTGTACTCAACTGATCATGCATTATATTTACCATTTATCTTTTCCTAGACACAGACACTCACAGTATATTTGGTACCAATCTCCAGCTACTAACTTTGTTACATAGGATTAAATTAAAGTAGTGGAGCCAGAAGAGCGACGTTACTGGTCAATATTGAATTAGACCCACTGCAGGAGTGAGGATAGGAGAGGAGACCATTTCAAGACTGAAGCTGCTGATATACTTAAGTACTTAAAACATATGTATAAAACACAAATGCTATCTAAGGGTTTTTCTTTGCTATCATCTGGAGAAGTGTTTTATTTATAATTAGTGGATAATTTAGTTTTAAAGAGCTACAATTATATTTAATTTAGAATGTTGATAATACTTGATATAATGGCTGGAAAAATAATTAATTTGTCCTTCAAAATTGGTCTATAGTATCAATATATACTTACTAGAAATTATGTTTAGTGTATATTTGGATACTAGCACTATACACAAGGGAACTAATTACATACCTGGTGTTCTAACCTAGCTAGGTCTATGTGTTTTAACATAGACCTTAACATATAATTAACATATAATAATGTTCATATATTTAACATATTTCTTGTGCATTTGTAAACTCATGTCTACATCTTACCAGGAAGAAGCATTGCAGTAATGCTTTCAATTGTAACTGTATTCTTCAAAATTTCCCAATGGTCAATAGCTCGTACTGACTCAAAGGATGCTTGAATATGGCCAACACACTCCCAGAAGTGGGAGAGGAGATGTTAAACATGTAGAACCTGGAAAACATGAGAAGATTCAGATATAATGAATGTAGACAGTAGAGACAGGTTGGCTCCAACCTCACTCTGCTGCTAATAATTTGAGTAACAAAATAGGTTGGCTATTAGTTGTGTAGGAACAGCACCATTGATCGGAAAACTGTGAGACTTTCAAGCTGAGCTATAATAGTGAGGGATGTCCCACTTGCTCAGGGCCGGGAAAGTAAAGGGAAACCCACTTTGTCCCACATGACTTCACATGATCAGCATTGTGGGCACTGTATGATGAGGGAGAACCACTTGACTATATTAATAACAAATATCACATGAAGAAATACTCTGTAAAAAGAAAATGTATTACAAGGCACAATTAATGCTAAAATCAGATAGGCCAACCTAAACAAATGACTTTAAAAAGGAATATAAATGAAATAATGGACTCTAGGTAATTGATACAGTATGAAGGAAAAAGAGCTCCACAGTGTTGGAACAGTGCTGAAAGATCGAGACTATGATACTGAAACAAGAAGGTGGAACAGACAGTAGATCAGAAGAGGATGATCTCTTTGGGGAGCAAACTTTAAGTAAGTTAGAATTGTAGCTGTAGGTGAGGTTGTGAAAGCGCCCAGCGGGAATATGAAATTGATTTGGCATTGGACAAGTAGCCAGTGGAGCTGAATGCGTACAGGATGATGCGATAAAATGTTGTGGATGCGGTTTGTAAATAGGGTTAGGGTTAGACTAAGATTTATCATAGGGTTTACATTTACAGTGTTTGTCAGGATCCAAAAACCTTTTAAGTCTCTACCAATAAAAATAGACTTGCATGCCAGGATGACAGAACAAAAAAAATGTTGGGACCAGTCAAAAAGTGTTGGGGGAACAGAGGGAATGTGGTGCAGTGCGAGGTGTGATAAGTGTTTGGTAAGTGGGTGCTGGACCATTTTTGGCTTTGCAGGCAAGCAACAGTGTTCTGAATCTGTTGAATCAGGAAGGCAGTGGATGTTGCAGAATAGTGGGTGGGGTGAGAGAATTTAGGAAGGTTGAAAAGAAGTCGTTCATCTACATTCTGGTCGAATGGCACAAAGAGGCAGATTTGCCAGGAGTGAGGTGCTGTCACATGCCAGCCAGATCAACCCAGCACCTCCAGATCCTAGAATTCCACTCCAGGTTTTTTCCCCAGCAAACTCACCTGCCGCTCTAGCACACCTGTAATCGATCATGCAATCACCTCTAGGCTTTTTAAGCACGCTGAGAAAACCATTCAGTGCCGCAGTATCTTACTCGTGTGCCTTGCGTTTTTTCAAAGTGATTTTCAAGTCTACCTAGCCTGTTGTCTACCCTGCCTGTTTCTCGGATTTTTCTCTTGCTTACGCCCCTCCTGGTACCTCTGCTGTTGTCGGACTGATTAATGTGTATGACCTCGCATGTTTTCAAGACTTCAGATTTGCACTCACGATTTGGATTCATTCGCTCTCGATGCTGGATTTCCGGGTATATTGACCCTTGCCTGGACATAGATGATTCTTCTAGCCACCACTTCGCCTCCTTCATCAGTCGGCTTCCTCCTCCGACGCGATCACCCCCGCCTTCGAGCACTCTCGTGCTCGCGGAGAAAAGACATCCACGGTGAGCGCTTTATCTTCACATCCGCCGAAGAGAATAATCCGTTGCACTCCATCCTACGTGCTAAGCAGACAGATAATAAAGAACCACTCGCAAGAACACGAGAAGATTCCCCGTGTTCGGCTTCCGGGATTGTGGAGATTCCCCCGCGTCATAGCCCCGCCTCCTCTCTCATCACTAAAGGCTTGCCCAGTCACCAAGCACACACAGCCACTGCTTCTCTCCCCTGCTCCTGCTGCAGTGGCTTACGCAAGTTCTGGTATATATATAAATTAAAGGATTAAATACCATTTTCTATCATTTAATCCCTGTTTGTCTGCTATTGGGTTCATTGTCATTCAATCATCTGTGAATCGCCCGTGACAGTATACTGCGGCCATGACGGACCCAGCGGACATTCCTCGCCCCGGACCTAGCCTTCAAACCAGACATCAGCTCAGATCTAATGCATGTTCTGATGCCCGATTGCGTCAGACTGTCGCTCAGCAAGGAGCTTTGATCAACTCTCAACAGCAACGTCTCCAGCAGATCTCCCAGGCCTTGTCTCAGCTGTCGACTCAGTTCCAACAGATATGCACTGCTCTCCCTTGTACCTCGGCACCCCCGGCTCGACACGAACCGTCCCTACCATGACATGAACCTCGCCTACCCAATCCTCAACCATACAATGGCGATCCCGGAACATGTCGCTCCTTCTTGTCTCAGTGTTCTCTGTCACTGGAACTCCAACCCTCTACCTTCCCTACCAAACGCTCTAAAGTGGCGTACATCATCACCCTCCTCACAGATAAAGCCCATGAGTGGGGGACTGCCGTCTGGGATGCTAACGACCCTTGTTGCGTCACTTTCAATACCTTCCCTGAGGAGATGAAGAGGGTCTTTGATCATTCCTACGCAGGAAGAGAGGCCGCGAGGCAACTGCTGGAGCTTCGTCAGGGCTCTAGGTCTGCTTATGACTATGCCATCGAGTTTCGATCCTTGGCGGCGGCTACTGAGTGGGACACCCAGGCCTGTACGACACCTTCATGAACGGACTTTCAGGGCCAGTCAAGGATCAGTTAGTCTCCCAGAAGCTCCCTGAACAATTGAATGGTCTAATGAATTTAGCAGGACGAGTGGATGCATGTCTCAGCCCCTTGTCAACTCCAACCCTCGACCAACAGTTCTCCGGCACCAATCACCTATGCCGGCTCTCCGGCCGAACCCATGCAGATCGGACGAACCCGGATCTCACCAGATGAGCGACAATATCGGGTTCAGACAGGGGCGTGCCTTTATTGTGGGCAACTCGGACACCTACATCTCCAGTGCCCATTAAAAGCAAGGCCCCCCCAGTGAACATAGGCACACTGGAGGGGGCATGCCAAAACCAATCGCCTAGGAACCGTTCACTTCTCCCTGTGAGGCTACTTTGGGATAATCGCTCCCACGTGCTTCACGCTCTCGTCGACTCCGGCTCGGACCAGAATTTGATCAGTGCTTCAAAAGTCGAGGAACTGCATTTGCCAACCGTTCTCCTGGAACTGCCATTGTCAGTCCGAGCTCTCGATGGAACACTCCTTCCCCCTATTACTCGGCGGACCGCTCCGGTAATACTGCGGACATCTGGGAACCACTCAGAGGAGATATCGTTCCTAGTCATGCCAAAGGCTCAAGCCCAGCTCATTCTTGGATGACCCTGGCTCATCCGCCACAACCCACAAATAGACTGGCAGGACAATAACGTCCTTGGATGGTGCCCCCTCTGCCTATCATCATGTCTTAAGTCGGCGCTTATTCCCTCTCCAGTAATAACCTCCCCTTAGGAGTTTCCTGACCTCTCCTCGGTCTGATCTCAGAACGGTCTTCAGCAAGTCCCGGGCGACTTCTCTACCACCACAGCGACCCTATGACTGTGCCATTGACCTCCTCTCTGGCACGACTCCACCACGGGGGCGTCTCTACTCACTCTCCCAACACGAAAGAGGAGCCATGGATAAGTACGTCTCAGAATCATTAGCCGCCGGCATCATCCAACCGTCATCATCATCCGCCGGGGCAGGCTTCTTCTTCGTGTCCAAAAAAGACAGGTCCCTGCGCCCCTGTATTGACTACAGAGGGCTTAACGACATCACCGTTAAAAACCGGTATCCCCTACCCCTGATGTCAACAGCCTTTGACCTCCTGCAGGGGGCCCAGATCTTCACCAAGTTGGATCTCCGTAGTGCCTATCACCTCGTTAGAATCAGAGAGGGAGACAAGTGGAAGACCGCCTTTAACACCTCATCAGGCCATTATGAATACCTCGTAATGCCTTTCGGCCTGGCCAACGCTCCGGCAGTCTTCCAAGCCTTGGTCAACGATGTCCTTAGAGACTTCATCAACGTATTCGCCTTTGTCTATCTGGATGACATTCTCATCTTCTCCCGCTCCATAGAAGAACACACAAGACACGTTCGCCAGGTGCTTCAAAGGCTTCTTGAGAACCAGCTCTTCGTCAAGGCTGAGAAATGTGAGTTTCATCGCACCACTGTTTCCTTTCTGGGCTTCATCAGTGCTCCCTCCAAGATCCAGATGGACCCCGCCAAGCTGCGAGCCGTTACTGACTGGCCGATTCCAACCATCCATAAGGACCTCCAGCGCTTTTTGGGCTTCGCCAATTTTTACAGGCGATTTATCCGTGGTTATAGTTCAGTAGCCATGCCACTCACCTCCTTGACCTCAGGAAAGGGCCCATTTACCTGGACTAAACAAGCAGCCGGGGCATTTCAAGAACTGAAGAGACTCTTCACGTCAGCTCCAATTCTCCAACAGCCTAATCCTTCCCTTCAGTTCATGGTCGAGGTGGACGCCTCAGATTCTGGGGTAGGGGCGGTGCTATCACAATGATCCCCGAAGGACAACAAGCTGCACCCCTGCTGTTTTTTCTCCCGCAGACTCTCACCCACTGAGAGAAACTATGGCATTGGGGATCGAGAACTACTGGGTGTAAAACTGGCATTAGATGAGTGGAGACACTGGCTGGAAGGAACCGAGGTTCCGTTCCTGGTCTGGATGGACCACAAGAATCTGGAATATCTAAGAACCGCCAAACGTCTCAACTCCCGACAAGCTAGGTGGTCCCTATTCTTTTTCACGTTTCAATTTCTCCCTGTCCTACCGCCCGGGCGATAAGAACACCAAACCGGATGCGCTCTCCAGTCAGTTTTCACCAGTCCAGAGTCACAGCCGACGCCACCATTTTGTCTCCCCAATGTCTGGTAGGGGCGACACTACTAGACGTTGAGTCACGAGTCAGAACAGCGCTCAACCAGGGATCCGGCCCCCCAGAGACACCAACAGGCAAACTCTTTGTCCCGAGGGCAGAACGGCATTGTGTCCTGGAATGGGGACATGGCTCAAGGCTGGCGTGTCACCCAGGGGCGGCACGTACACTAGCCCTAGGCCAGCAACACTTCTGGTGGCCCACCATGAGAAACGACATCCGTCGCTTCGTAAGTGCCTGCGACGTCTGCGCAAGGAACAAGACCAGCAACAAACCACCTGCTGGTCACCTTAGGCCTCTTCCAATCCCGCACAGACCCTGGTCCCACATAGCCCTCGGACCATTTGTCACCGGGCTCCCCGAGTCCAAAGGTCACACCTGTGTTCTCACTGTCGTGGATCGTTTCTCCAAGTCAGCTCACTTCGTTCCCCTCTCTGGACTCCCCACTGCCAAAGAGACGGCGGACCTGCTGATTACTCATGTTTTCCGACTTCATGGACTCCCGATGGACATTGTATCGGACCGGGGACCCCAGTTTGCAGCAAAATTCTGGTCCGCCTTCTGCAAACTAATCGGTGCTACGCCCAGCTTATTTTCGGGGTATCTCCCACAAACCAATGGGCAGATGGAGTGGGCCAACCAGAACCTGGAGACAGCCATCCGGTGTATGACCTCTAAGGAGCCCCGTTCCTGGAGCTGGATGCTCCCATGGATTGAATATGCCCACAACTCCTTGCCTACGACAGCTACCGGCCTCTCACCTTTTCAGTGCTCTCTTGGCTACCAACCTCCCCTGTTTCCCCCTCAGAAGGAGGAGGTTTCGGTCCCTTCGGTTCAAGCCTTCATTCATAGATGCCGGAGAACTTGGCTAAACGCAAGATCAAAGATCCGCCAGACCATCTCGGCCTTCAAACGACAAGCCGATCTACGCCATTCCAGGGCACCGCCCTAACGAGTGGGCCAAAGGGTCATGTTGTCTGCTCGTAATATCCCCCAGGTTTCTTGGCCCATTTACAGTCATTAAACTCATCAACCCCTGCACTGTCAGACTCCGCCTTCCCTCCACTATGCGTTGGATAAACCCCTCATTTCACGTCTCCCAGATCAAACCTCTGGTCTCCTGCCCACTAAATCCATCCTCCCGCCCAGCTCCTACCTCCCCAAGTCATCGATGGTGGTGAAGCATTCACCGTACGAAAACTGCTGAAGGCTCGGCGACAAGGCAGGGGCCTCCAGTACCTAGTAGATTGGGAGGGCTATGGCCCAGAGGAAAGAAGCTGGATTCCGTCAAGACTAATTTTGGATCCATCCCTCATTGAGGATTTCCACCAACAACATCCTAGCGCACCAGCCAGAACGCCAGGCGGCATCCGCAGGAGGGGGGGGGGGTACTGTCACATACCAGCCAGATCAACCCAGCACCTACAGATCCTAGAATTCCACTCCAGGTTTTTTCCCCAGCAAACTCACCTGCCACTCTAGCACACCTGTAATCGATCATGCAATTACCTCTAGTCTTTTTAAGCACACTGAGAAAACCATTCAGTGCCGCAGTATCTTACTCGTGTGCCTCGCGTTTGTTTTTTCAAAGTGATTTTCAAGTCTACCTAGCCTGTTGTCTACCCTGCCTGTTTCTCAGATTTTTCTCTTGCCTACGCCCCTCCTGGTACCTCTGCTGTTGTCGGACTGATTAATGTGTATGACCTCGCATGTTTTCAAGACTTCAGATTTGCACTCACGATTTGGATTCATTCGCTCTCGCTGCTGGATTTCCGGGTATATCGACCCTTGCCTGGACAAAGACGATTCTTCTAGCCACCACTTCGCCTCCTTCATCAGTCGGCTTCCTCCTCCGACGCGATCACCCTCGCCTTCGAGCACTCTCGTGCTCGCGGAGAGAAAAGACATCCACGGTGAGCGCTTTATCTTCACATCCTCCGAAGAGAATAATCCGTTGCACTCCATCCTATGTGCTAAGCGGACAGATAATAAAGAACCACTCGCAAGAACACAAGAAGATTCCCCGTGTTCGGCTTCCGGGATTGTGGAGATTCCCCCGGGTCATAGCCCCGCCTCCTCTCTCATCACTAAATGCTTCCCTAGTCACCAAGCACACACAGCCACTGCTTCTCTCCCCTGCTCCTGCTGCAGTGGCTTACCCAAGTTCTGGTATATATATAAATTAAAAGATTAAATACCATTTTCTATCATTTAATCCCTGTTTGTCTGCTATTGGGTTCATTGTCATTCAATCACCTGTGAATCGCCCGTGACAGGTGCAGTAGTTCGGTCTTCAAATAATAAGTGACTGAACAAGCACCTGGGTGTCCTGTGTGGAAGAAATGGGTGAATCCTTTTAATGTTATGTCCATGTTTTCTTCACAAGTGTGTAAGGTGTGATTTGAGAGTTGCCCAGGGAGATCATAAGATGTGTCTGAGGGATGAAAGGCGAGACTGATTTGATTGTTGGGAGTGTTGAGTGAATGACTTAAGGGACAATAGAAGAGGACCAAGTACCAAGCCGTGTGAGACACCAGTGGAGAGGCTGCATGAAACAGATGTGGATACCCTTCATGTCCCCTCATATGACAGAACTTCTACATGTATGTATGAAGCAATCTAGCAGCATTGAGTTTCTCATTGAGGTTGTCATCTGCTTTGAATCCAGATTTGTAAGGGTCATTAAGGTTGTTTGAGGACTTTTGATTTTGAAATAGCGTGCTGAGGGACACAACCAGCTAGTATGGAAAAGTTGATGATAGTTGTGATGAAGGGGAGAAGGAGCCTGGAGCATTGTGAAACGTTTTGGGCCCAATGGGCAGGTAGTGGAATTGGAGAATGAGATGAAGTGCTGGATCTTTTTGGTTGTCAAGTCTTAAAATTGTGCTTGTGAAGGAGAGGGAAGGTGCTGAAATTGTACTATAGGGGTTGGGTGGGACCAAAGGGCTAGCAGATTTGAAAAGATAGTAAGGGAGGATGGAGCAGGAGGAGCCAGTAGGTTAAGTACTGAGAGAAGTTTCTTGTGGAGTTTGCAAGGATCATGAGAGTTTGAGATGAGGTGTGAACAGGTATGAAGGACTAGGAAACAATAGTCCTGTATCACCTTCTCTGCCAGGATACATCAAACAGGAGTTATGTTTGGTTTAGTTAAAATGAAGAAAGGGATGTCATCCATATAACAGTAGAATGGTAGACCATGGTGGTTGACAATGCTGTATATTGTGAATGCAATCCCATAGGTAAGGAATGAGTTAATTATTGCAATTATAAATGAGAAAATGGGTGGCAGGTATGCTTTAATTAGACATGTGTTAAAAGAGTCAAGCTGGCAGGCAAATAATTTAGGTTTTGCATTATGTACATACATATCTCCCCTTTCCTTCTTGCCAATGAATAATCGATATAAACTAGGAGATTTTTACTTTAGCAAAGGAGTTTTTATAATGAAGCTAGTGCTTAGTGTACACCTGTTTATGGACAGTTTATTGATTAAGTGTCCAGAGGTTTGTAAACTGAAGATCTTCAGGGTTGTACCAAGGGAACCACAAGGCAGGGTGAGATGCAAGCAAGCTCCAAGAAAAAAGTATGATTTCATTGGTCTGTAAACAATTACAACAACAGTTATTTCAGGCTCATTTAGTTAGATGATTAGACACTATTACTGATATGGCTTTAATGTTGTCACAATATATAACTAGATATATAAAATATGTTTATTTCTAATGATCAAATGATACAGTAGGATGAGAGTGGTGAGAAAAAACCCCAAGAGATGGCATGAGGAAGAAACCTGGTACAAAACAGTTCATTATCAATTTACAGAATGATTGCAGGCAGTCACAAATCATTATAGCAGATCTGATTGTATAATTATTTTTGTGGAACTGTACTTCTACTTCCATACTTTTATTTAAATTGGAGAAATCATTGGACTGTTGCCAGACCTCAATAAAACACACACACACACACACACACACACACACACACACACACACACACACACACACACAATCAATCTTTTGTTTTCCGATGAATTTGTGAACCAGCTAAGCCATGTTGGTGAGAGAGCATGCACAATAAACAGATTTAATTTTCTCTGGGAATTTACTTGGCTGATTTGGATAGGTTAGTTGATCAACATACCGGCTAGATGTTTTGGGGGTACATGACTTTCTAGACAAGAAAAAGCAAATGTTTAAAAAAAAAAAAAAAAAACGACAAGATTCGTAGTGGGCATACTATTCAGGGCCCGGTTTCTCGAAAGCTTCTTATCGCTAAGTAGTTCTTAAGTTGTACCTTAACCTCTCTCTTAACTTTATGGCGCATTTCCCGAAACGTTCTTACGCTAAGTATCTCTTAGCTAAGTCACACGTTCGTAAGGTTGGTCTTGACCAACCTTAACTCATACTTAGTGTAGATTCAGCTTAAGACGCCAGTCGCCGCCACTGAGCAGCAGTCTTTATAAATCAGCGGTGTATGGAAGCACATTATGGCACGTTATCAAAGTCGTATTAATGATGGAATATACTGTAGACCTGTTTAAGAATTTTATTTTATTTGATATCAGAACTAATAGAGTGACTTTTAATTAGCCTATTTCATAATGTGACTAACGCATTAAAATTGGCAATCACAATTAATATTAAACAGCTGGCGAACAATTTGACAGCGTGGTGTTGTGTTAAACTGAAGACGGCGCGGTCCGCGGAGCCGTGTGGGTCATGTACATTTTTCCTTTAGACAAAACTTCAGCCCTTTTCATATTTTCCCCGTGGTCGTTATTAAAAAAAAATTTAAATAAAAGTTTTGCCTTCCAAAGCAACAGATTATCGAGCTTCTTGACCTGCTCAGACCTGCGCGTGCCAGACCAACGCGTTGTACTTACACTCCCCTTCCCGATGTCCAGCTGCTCGCTGCTTTTTGTTTAAAATATGTTTCATTGATCATTAGCCATTGATAGGCCACATGTTACATGAAAATATTATATATTATATTATTATATTAATTAATTAATATTAATTTATATATTTGTCTATTATGGCATGTTATTGTTAAGTTAACCCATGTCGAAATAAACGCTATTAAAATAATTTAGTGCAATGTTTAATTTGCAGTAAAGTACCGTCTTTCTTAACGCTGTCATGAAAAAAGAGTGAAAAATCGATTCCTGAGCAACCGATGTCCGCTAATTCAGGACCTTCACTGTAGACAGCGCCTTGTAACGTCGGACGTAAGAGGCAGCGACTTAAGAAGACTCCTAAGAGACAGTTCGAGAAATACTCTTAGAAAAGTTATCACTTAACGTAAGATATATCTTAAGAGTCTACTTAGCGCGCGAATAGTGTGCTTTATCGAGAAACCGGGCCCATATTCATAGTATTCATATTCTTGGTGAATATTATTTGGCCAAACCTGCAATGGCATTATATTCAAATACATATACTTTGATATGGAGTTGGTCCCCCTTTTGCAGCTTCCATGCTTCTTGGAAGGCTGTCCACAAAGTGTTGGTGTGTTTCTGTGGGCATGTGTGGCTATTTATTCATTAACAAGGTCAGGCACTGATGTTGGACGAGAAAGCCTGGCTCACAATCGCTGTTCCAGTTCATCCCAAAGGTCATCAATGTGGTTGCTCATAGTCCTTGCTTTGTGCACTGGGTTAAATTCAATAAAAATACTTTTGTCCAATATTGTGTACTGTATAGTAAGGCTGTTATTAACAAGAGCTGAAAAGCATGCTAAATATAAAAATCACATTAGTCATGCGATCATTAAAATAGCACTAAGTAGGAAGTGGGTTTATATGTAAAGAAGTATTGTGATGTCCTAAGTCAGTTTAGGTGTAACTGCTTTTTAGCAAACGTATGGAATAATGTTAAAATGTATAATAGTCAGGATATGTTGTGTGTACATATAAGTCGCTGTGGAAGATCATTCTAGATTAACCTCTCCATACAAAGAGAGGAGTCAAATTGAAGACACTTAATTCTGTATTCCAGGCAGCACATTTACTAAACAGTTGGGAACAGAACACTAACTCAGGTCTGCATTTTCATTGAGCTTGGATTTATCCTCATACTATGCTCAAAACCTCCTCGGTGATGGATTGAGCTTCCCAGTTGACACAGAACAGCCAAAACATCTAAAAACTATGGTGGCCCTGAAGTGCAAAACAAATTAACAAATCTGAAAACAAAACTGAAAACCAAATTAACAAAATGGAAAACAAAATAACTAATTAAAAAACAAAACATCAAAACCCAAAACAAAATAACAAAGCCCCAAACTAATTTAGTTTTTTTGTTTTGTTTTAGATTTTGTTGTTTTGTTTTTGGTTTTGTTATTTTGTTAATTTGTTTTCCGCTTTATTAATTTGTATTGCACTTCTCGGCCAATCAGATACAAACCGGAAAAGGTAGGTATAGTTTGCGAATGGAATTCTTACCGCTGATTGGACGAGATATCTGTCACTCAAGATATACAGGAAGTACTGTAGTAGCGGTAAATTTGTGTGTGTGTGAATGTGCAAACATTATAGTGGTTTCTAATATGGCGTTCTTACGGTGGTCCTGAAGTCAGGTTTGTTCATTTTAATTTTTTTCGGCCATTATACTTTAACCCTTTCAGGCTCAAATTAAGTTTTGAGGATTTGAGATATTGGATTTGGATCCCCATATTGTTTTAGTTGTTGTTCTGCCACTGAAAAGCACTTTGTTACATTGTTTAGGTAGTTGCAAATCTAGTTGCAAACCTGCAACGCCTGCCTTGAGAGGGTTAAAGTGAAGTAGAACACATAAGAAACAAAGATAGAGAAAAAAATTCCTACGTCTCGTATTTCTTGAGTGACAGATGTCTAGTCCAATCAGCGATAAGAATTTAATTCACAAACTATACCTACCTTTTCTGGCTTGTATCTGACGAGAAGTGCAATACAAATTAAAATGGAAAACAAAATAACAAACTCAATTCAATTCAATTCAATTCAATTCAGTTTTATTTGTATAGCGCTTTTAACAATTGACATTGTCTCAAAACAGCTTTACACAATCAAAAGAATTATTTAAGTTTGTATGGAATGTGAATGTGTATGAATCAAAATATCAAACTCAAAACCAAATTAACAAATATGAAAACAAAACAACAAAATGTCATGAACTGTTGGCTGCTGGTTCGGCATGAACGCAGAAGAAACAGATTTAGAGGTTTTATTTCACTTCATATACAACACAAAAAGCTCTTCGAGGAGAGCACCTTGGAACTTTGATGATTTCACTCTCTCTTTAATCTCAAATACAACCAACACAAAAACCATAATGACAACTAATACTAGACGCCTGACTGAACTTCAGTCAGGCTATTTATAGTCATTAACTCAAATTGCTTGCCTCGTTTCAGGTGTACGCTCTCGTCACCTGACCGAGGCGTACTATGGGAAATGAAGTCCAAGCATAACTAAAACAAACATAACCAATGGGCGTTTTGGCGCCCTCTAGGGGTTGACAGTACCCCCCCCCCCCTTTAAAAACGGAGGTCCCGGGCTCCCTCTCCAATGCTCCTTGTCCTGTCTCCTAACTCTGAGGCGGTTGACCTTGTTCTTTGGGCTGGGTTGCGAGACCAGCCGGACAGGATCTCCCAAGCCTACTGATGACCGATCTGGCCATGGGTTGATATCCCAGACACTGGGTGACGTAACTGGCATTGTGGTTTTTGTGCCACTCAATCCAGATGGACGGGAAGTGCTCTGAAGTGACGCTCCCGGCGCTCGGTGGCTGAGCTGCTGACGCGTCGTTCGTGGCGCGGCCGGTTCCGGCACTGAAGCGACATTCTCGACGCTCTATGGCTGCCGGGCGGAATCGACGCTTGCTGTGAGGGCTGCTTGATGGCAGAGGGGCTGGCACGACGTCCGTGGAGCGTGGCGGCTCCAGAGCTGAAACGGCATCCGTGGCGCTTGGAGGCTGTCCAGCTGGTTTGATGTCAGCAAATTCATGAGGAGGGGGTAATATAATGTTCCCCCATTCGCTCCACTCTTCCTCGTCTTTGCTGTCAAGCAGTGGTGCCGGAAGCACATGATACTCCGTGTCGTAGAGCTGAGGGCGCTGAGGAGAGCATACCTCGTTTTTGCTGTCCAACGAGGGTCCATAAAGCGCAGTATCCTCTGCGTAGAAGATCGAAGGAGACGGATGAGGGAATGTGTCGTCCTCGTTGTCCGACGACGACTCCGGAAGCACAGTATCCTCTGCGCAGAAGATCGGAGGAGGCAGAGGAGGGAATGCGTCATCCTCGTTGTCCGATGACGACTCTGGAAGTGCAGTATACTCTGCGTAGAAGATTGGAGGAGGTGGAGGAGGAAATGCGTCGTCCTCACTGTCCAACGACGACTCCGGAAGCAGAGTATCCTCCGCGTTGAAGATCGGAGGAGGTGGAGGAGAGAGCTCAGAGTCCTCAGCGGGGCTCTCTCGAAGCTCAGCACCCACATCGTGGTTCTCCCAAAGACAAAGTTGCGCGAATCGCCCCTGAAGCTCCTCCACTTGCCTCAGCATGCTATTTATGCATTTGATACTTTCTTCAGCTCGCCGCACATAATCGTTCTCCATCCACTCATCCTCCAAGGTCTGCCGCATCCCTCGCTTGTTTTCCTCCCAGAGCCTCCTGCGTGCCCTTAGGAATGTGTGCTGGGTGGCCAGCAGGCCGCGCCCCGTGTCTGCTTGCCCAGGCGAAGTTATTCTCTATGCTCCTCCCAAAAAAATCATCTAGGGGGGACACCTGCGCTATGCCGTTGTGAAGGTGTAGTATTCAGTCATGAACTGTTGGCTGCTGGTTCGGCATAAACGCAGAGGAAGCAGATTTAGAGGTCATCTTTTATTTCACTTCGTATACTGTACAACACAAAAAGCTCTTCGAGGAGAGCACCTACTAACTTTGATGATTTCACTCTCTCTTTAATCTCAAATACAACCAACACAAAAACCATAATGACAACTTATACTAGACGTTAATTTATAGTCATTAACTCAAATTGCTTGCCTCGTTTCAGGTGTACGCTCTCATCACCTGACTGAGACATACTATGGGAAATGAAGTCCAATCATAACTAAAACAAACATAACCAATGGGCGTTTTGGCGCCCTCGAGGGGTTGACGCTTACACAAAACAACAAAACCCAAAACAAAAAACAAATTAGTTTTGGGTTTTGTTATTTTGTTTTGGGTTTTGATATTTTGTTTTTGAATTAGTTATTTTGTTTTCCATTTTGTTATTTTGATTTTGTATTTGCTATTTTGTTTTCCATTTTGTTGTTTTGTTTTTGGTTTTGTTATTTCGTATTTTTATTTATTTTGTTTTCAGTTTTGTTAATTTGTTTTGCACTTCATGGCCACCGTAAAAAACATTCCTCTTAGGACACTTCCACAAAGGAAGCAATCAAATTTTGCTTGTATTAAATAACTGAGTTTCTTTCTTTTTTTTCTTCTTTTTTTTTATCTTTGCAGCTTTTATTTATTTATTTATTTATTTATTGATTGATGAAGAACAAGATCGCGAATACAGGCGGCAGGGTGTCTGGGCTCTCCCTTAGAGCTAGGGTGAGAAGCTCAGTCATCCGGGAGGGGCTCAGAGTAGAGCCGCTGCTCCTCCGTATCGAGAGGAGTCAGATAAGGTGGCTTGGACATCTATTAATGATAATAACGCCTGGACGCCTCCCTTGTGAGGTGTTCCGGACACGACCCCACCGGAAAGAGACCCAGGGGAAGACCCAGGACATGCTGGAGGGACTATGTCTCTCGGCTGGCCTGGGAACCCCTTGGGATCCCCCCGGAAGAGCTGGAAGAAGTGGCCAGGGAGAGGGAAGTCTGGGTATCCCTGCTGAAGCTGCTGCCCCCGCGACCCGACCTCGGATAAGCGGAAGAAAATAGATGGATGGATGGATGGTTGATTGATTGATTGATTGATTGTTTGCTAATTATGATTCTACTGAATATCCTGAAAAGAAGCATGTGTTAGTCTTTAAACTAAACTGGTAGCTGAATCACAGTTAATATCTGGACAAAGTAACTAAATAAAAAAGCAAAGAAGTGTAGCAACTGATCAACATGTGACTGTCCTTGTCTGAATAATGAGCAGCACTCTAAGGCCTTATCTGTTCTCTGAAAATCCTGCAAACACACAAACAAAGTAAAACACAGATAAACTACACTGCCTGTTTTTGCTGCAGGGTGCCCTGGAGTTTGAGTACTTTTCCAAGCACAAACTGAGATAATTGGAAAATAATGCAGTGGGCCTGAAAATATAGCGTGGTGGAACTTCTGGGAATTGGTGGCAATTTTCACCTAGATCTGTAAGCATGGTACAAACTATGCACTCATAATGAGTACACACTACTGTATAAACAAAATTATTTTGTGTTACTGTCTGATGCAGGTGGTTAATCAGGATGGTATTTCAATTATTTAGTTTTTGTTATCTAGTAATATTTTGTATAATATTTTAACACACATCTTCATACAGAAATAAGAAGCAAAACATCCTTTTTGTTAAATGGTCATCAATATATCTCGAACAGTCAAATCCATAGGCCATTGTCCTGCTCGTATGAGAAGATTCTGCAGTTGTATGATGTAATGTTAAATGTCATTAGATGCCATTTGATAAAAATTTTTTTTATCCTAGATAGGATAATTATATCAACAGGAACTAATCCAAAAAAATGTCACCTATCAAATGGAACAAATAATATTTTTGCAATGGAATGTATACACTGTAAAAAAAAAATTCTTAATTTTAACAGTAAAATACTGTACAAATACTACAGAATAAAACTGTATTTCACAAAACTTGGGATAACTGTATAATTAACAGTGAAAAACTGTAATTAGTTTCACAGAGTAAGACTTTAAATTTAAGAGTTAAAAACATATGAAAATATGGTTTATTGCAGTAAAATTTATGATATACTGTATTTATAAAAAAGCAAACTCTCAGAGAAGGTATTTGTTACTAATATCATGAAGCATCAGTTTATATTTTACTAAACCTTTGTTGATAGAGTTTAAAAATCAGAAAAATATCTGCTCTGTAAAAAAAAACTTTTAAATTTTATGGTAAAAAACTGGCAGCTGTGGTTGCCAGAAATTTACTGTAAAAAATACGGTAGCAACACTATTGTTTGTACGGGATTGCACTCATTATACTGTATATTTTACGGATATTAATAGTTTTTTCTACGGTTTATAGCCATCTAATTAACATTAACCAAGGGCTTCAAATTTGTGAATGGTATTCTGCCCCTTTGATGACTGTGTAAAGGACAGTCGCTAGCACACGCCACTTTGCCCGCCCACACCGCAATACTTAGATTGTCTGCCCAAAAAAAATGTCCACCCTGCATTGTATATTTGATTTTGAGATGCTTATGTCCGAGTCTTGAATAACTTTTGATGGGTTTTGATGATTTGATTTTTGGTTTGTATTCATCAATTAGTATAAAAGTACTCTTAATAGTTTCTTAACAGTAAAATCCGAATGCTTAGCAATGTAACTTCTATCTCTTTTATCTCCCAGCTAGTGTGATAAAATGATGCTCTCACAGAATTGCTGAATGAATTCACTGTGGTTATTCATAATAAAACAAATAGTCCAACAATGACAGCAATTGTGTAGCAAGCATGGTAGTGTAGTGGTTAGTACTGTCGCCTTCCACCGTCCGGGTTCGATTCCCGGCCAGGCTCGATTCCTGTCTCTGTGTGCATGGAGTTTGTATGTTCTCTCTGTGCTTGGTGGGTTTCCTCCAGGTACTAGTCACCCCCACTCTCTATTTAAAGGATAAAGTTGTATCAGTGTGAGTAGTGAGCTGTGATAAAGATGGAAAAAAAACATTATTATTACAACATAAATCTTTAAATTATACAGTTCCGTGCTGTAAAAAACATGGTTATGATCCGTATTTGTTACAATGTAAACCCTGGAATTTGACGGGAATAAACTGTTTTTATAACAATATAAACATGTTAATTAGACAGTTATAAACCGTAAAAATAAATAAAATAATAAAATCTGTAAAAAAAATTACGGTAAACTTTTTTTTTTTTCACAGTGCAATAACGGTGCTACCGTATTTTTTACGGTAGAATTCTGGCAACCACAGCTGCTGGTTTTTTACCGCAAAATGAACTATTTATTTTTTACAGTGTACTGTATTTCTTGTTTAACATGTCTTTTAAAATAACTCAATATAAAATGCTGGATAGCATAAAGGTTTTCATGTACTGATCAGCCATAAAATGTAAACAACTGATAATTAAAGTTAATATAATTTTCTAGGTTGTGACAGTGTCAACTGTAAAGAGGTGGGATTTATTAGGTGGACTTAGCCAGACTTGATTTGTTGATTTGTTGAAGGCAAGAAAAATGGGCAATTATAAGTATCCGTCCTTTGAAAAGTAATTCAATACTTTGAAAAGGGTTAAATTGCGATGGTTAAATGACTTGAGTCAGGTTAACTCCAAAACACTAGATTTTGTGGCGTGTTCCCAGTGTGCACAAGATACGCGGTGCGTGCGGTCAGATCATGCAATGGGGGGGGGCCGGGTTTGGGGGGGGGGGGTGCGCATGGTCAGATCATGCAACAGGGGGTTTGCGCGTGCTGTCCCTTTTTAGGCGGATTTTTCCGCTAACGCAGATCGTTTTATCAACTTGTTATGAATTAATTTTATGAGTATATTAACATGTGCTTTCTCAACATTTCTAATTTTTTATTTGAGGGGGTGCTGCCCCCTCTTGCCCCCCGTAGAACCTGCCCTGTTTGAGCATCACATATTATTTGCTCATACTGTCATGCACACTCAATCTGCGCCCGGCACTAGGACCCGGAAGTAAGGCAGGCGCCAAACCAGGAAGTATAAAAGAGGTAAACAAACGATGGCTTACCGCTCAGTCATTGAGTTCGGCCCATGTCAGTTCTGGTTGTCGTTTCAGCGAATCGTGAGTACTCACCATTTTGGGTTATATGCTTCTGCTATTGTGTGTGTATTTATAGGACGCGGGTTAAATTTGTGTTTTTCCCTTGCTCCCTTTTCGCGAGAGTCCTTAGATTAAAGTCGTGTGGTTATCCTGCCTATTCGCTTCTTATCCGCGTTTGGGTTTACCATCCATGCTACATTGGGCTAACCGCTAAAGCTAGTCTTCTGGTCCCCGAGGTTAGTTCAATCCTGACACATTTATTGAATGGAAATGTTTCCGATTCACGTATGCAAATTCGTCTTCAGATGGCGCCTTTATAGCAATGTGCGTGCAGTCGATCGCTCCGATTACATTAGGAAAACTGGCGATCGCTGCAAATTGCGCTTTAATGTTTGGCTGGTCAACTGCATGGTATGGAAACCTTATATACTGTACCTGCTAGACATGCGGGTGATCTCGTCCCATACAGCTGGCATTGCATGGCTCAAGGACGACTGGCTTAACCCCGAGCGGTCTGCCAGTTCGCTTTGGAAAGAACAAGTTGCCAGGAAACCAAGCATTGTCAGCACCTGTAAGGGAACGGGTAATGCGTGGCTCCTCGCTGTCTCTCTTTCCAAATTTGGACCTAACTCAGGACAGAGCTCCAAGAGGATAGCTCTTGGAAATCTGAAACGGATAATAAGCCAGTCATCATCATGGGCCAGAAAACACTGTGATCCCTAAGAACGCGTTCCCTTCGGATTCGGCCATTGACAATGTCCTCTAATAAAGCCAACACTGCCATCGCCATAGACTAAGGGTTGTATACATTTGCAAATGCTTTTATATGTTCTAAATCACATAATTGGTAGAAAAATATTGTGTCAATTAACCCATTTTATCAATTATAAATGAATAGCAATGTTTTTCACATGTGTTGGTGCGATACTTTGTAGTGTGCAATTTAACATAATTGCCTCTAGGAGTCGCCAAAGGAAATAAAACAAACACACAAAAAATACACGTACGCCAGACATGAAGTTGGCGTGGAAGAACACACATTCTCACGTTAATTTCACTGTTAGTAAATCCGACTGTGAGCGTGAAAACTGGCATAAGCAAAGTTTTTGTGCGTACGTAGCGTTGATACATGAGGCCCCAGGTATGGATTGAT
This sequence comes from Channallabes apus, assembly GCA_030522415.1. NCBI lineage: Eukaryota > Metazoa > Chordata > Actinopteri > Siluriformes > Clariidae > Channallabes > Channallabes apus. The sequence continues at coordinate 38,302,165 of CM060107.1, read as the reverse complement.
ATTCTCTACATGCAAAAATTGTTGAGGAATAGTTTGAGGAATGAGCAAAAGAGGTCAGGGTGTTGCCTTGCCCTCCATATTTCCAAGATCTCGATTTAGGAATCTAAAGTTCTAAAGATCTAAAGTTATTTTCCACTGACTTTTACTAGACTTTAATAATCATGTCTCTATATACTGTAGTATATAACCAAGTTCTTGTATAGGCTTTTTTTTTTTTTTTTTTTTTTGGAAAAATCTGTTTACTATTGGGGTCATTATAATATCAGAATATAAATTTTGTTTATTTAAAACCTATATGGTGTATATACTTGAATAAATGTAGTGATAAATGCAGTAAACATTGCAACATTCGTGCAGACAAATGTTTCAATGGGAACAATATGCACCTTTGAAACCTCGATTACTGCTGAAGGTCCACATTATTAAAGAAACCAAGTACAACCAAACCACTTTATCTTAATTGAGGCTTTATGAGCTATACCCATTCTCAGAGTGAGGTTTATGCTTGTTCTGTTATGGTAAAATATATCCTATCACTGTCTGTGGCTACTATAGCATTAATACATTGTAAAAGTGCATACAGTAGCTTTTGTGTGTGTGTGTGTGTGTGTGTGTGTGTGTGTGTGTGTGTGTGTGTGTGTGTGTGTGTGTGTGTGTGTGTGTGTGTTTCCATGTATTGAGTAGTGTTTACTCGTGTGTGCTGACCCTTTCAAATGTCAGCTGCTGATGAGTGAGCATGACTGATTGAGCTACTCCTGTACTCTCCATTTCGCCCTCAATACTTGTGGGATTTGGTGAGTTTAAATTAATTTGCACATTGCGTTTCTTACTGGAGACTTTTCAAGCCGTAACCCAGATTAGGCAAAAAAAAAACTTACATTATATTTACAGTATGTGCTTAAAAACTGAGTAGTGAGGTATGAAGCTTGTGAGACAAAGATATGTTAAAGAAGTTTTACTTTATGGAAACAAAATACTAAGCTATTCCTTTTTATTGTCTTTTAGCAAACTGCTTGAAATTGTCATGATGATTTTCCAGTAACAGGAACACATGAACCTGGCAGATCTGCCAAAAGCTTTTATACCCGTTGTTATTTTGCAGTAAAAAGCACAAGAAAATTGATCACTTGGGCTAAGTTACTGGTTAACTTGTTTGGTTAACAAATCAGATACCTCAGCTTTGCAGAGTATTAATTCCTTCATGCATTTGTTAAACAAAACAATACCATATAATTAGAATGATGACCTGTTTGTCTATATTTTATGGGACTATGCCAAAAATGCAGCATACACTAATAATACAACTTTCTACAGGTTACTGATCACAGAGGTTAATTATGTTCTATTTAAAATTGTAAATTTAAATAAAATATAATACATCATTCCTACAGTAGGCAAATGTTACACTATTACCTGTTTAATTACATAAAAAATGTTTTGAAAAATGTTTTGACACGTCTGTGGGCTTCTGGCATAAGCAAGGCAATGGATGCTGGCCTGTCGACCATTGGCCTAAGCTTGGCATGCAGATTCTTTCCTTCACCCACCCTCCCAAGCATTTCAAATAATATTGGCACTGTGGTAGAATTCTATCAGAAAGAGAACTTAAAACATCATGGCTAGCTTAGTGAAATTTGTTTAAGTTTCAGCTTGCCAGCTGCCATGTGATCCTGGTGTTCTGACACTCCAGTTTAATTGCTGAATCCATGAGTGGGCCAGGTATTCTGTCAGATATGCAGGGAAGGATTCTAGTGAGGGTCAACAGTGTTTGAGTTTAGTTTAGTTTGACTCTTCAGCTCATATTGGGAAACCTGGCTTGAAAGGTCAGCCCATCTGCCTCAGGACTGAGCTTGGATTGGCAAACTTTTAGAAGCTCAGCAGAAGCTAGAAGCTCAGCAGGCTCCAGTGTGAGCATGAATTGGAAGACCATCCCTTAGGCCTCAGGCAAGAGCATGGATTTCAAAGCCACTTTGTTGGTATCTATTATGAGCTTGAATTGATCTGATCATCTGTCTTCATCATGAGCATATACAGTGGTGTGAAAAACTATTTGCCCCCCTCCTGATTTCTTATTCTTTTGCATGTTTGTCACACAAAATGTTTCTGATCATCAAACACATTTAACTATTAGTCAAAGATAACACAAGTAAACACAAAATGCAGTTTTTAAATGAGGGGTTTTATTATTTAGGGAGAAAAAAAAATCCAAACCTACATGGCCCTGTGTGAAAAAGTAATTGCCCCGTGAACCTAATAACTGGTTGGGCCACCCTTAGCAGCAATAACTGCAATCAAGCGTTTGCAATAACTTGCAACGAGTCTTTTACAGCGCTCTGGAGGAATTTTGGCCCACTCATCTTTGCAGAATTGTTGTAATTCAGCTTTATTTGAGGGTTTTCTAGCATGGACCGCCTTTTTAAGGTCATGCCACAACATCTCAATAGGATTCAGGTCAGGACTTTGACTAGGCCACTCCAAAGTCTTCATTTTGTTTTTCTTCAGCCATTCAGAGGTGGATTTGCTGGTGTGTTTTGGGTCATTGTCCTGCTGCAGCACCCAAGATCGCTTCAGCTTGAGTTGACGAACAGATGGCCGGACATTCTCCTTCAGGATTTTTTGGTAGACAGTAGAATTCATGGTTCCATCTATCACAGCAAGCCTTCCAGGTCCTGAAGCAGCAAAACAACCCCAGACCATCACACTACCACCACCATATTTTACTGTTGGTATGATGTTCTTTTTCTGAAATGCTGTGTTAATTTACGCCAGATGTAACGGGACACGCACCTTCCAAAAAGTTAAACTTTTGTCTCGTCGGTCCACAAGGTATTTTCCCAAAAGTCTTGGCAATCATTGAGATGTTTTTTAGCAAAATTGAGACGAGCCTTAATGTTCTTTTTGCTTAAAAGTGGTTTGCGCCTTGGAAATCTGCCATGCAGGCCGTTTTTGCCCAGTCTCTTTCTTATGGTGGAGTCGTGAACACTGACCTTAATTGAGGCAAGTGAGGCCTGCAGTTCTTTAGATGTTGTCCTGGGGTCTTTTGTGGCCTCTCGGATGAGTTGTCTCTGCGCTCTTGGGGTAATTTTGGTCGGCCGGCCACTCCTGGGAAGGTTCACCACTGTTCCATGTTTTTGCCATTTGTGGATAATGGCTCTCACTGTGGTTCGCTGGAGTCCCAAAGCTTTAGAAATGGCTTTATAACCTTTACCAGACTGATAGATCTCAATTACTTTTGTTCTCATTTGTTCCTGAATTTCTTTGGATCTTGGCATGATGTCTAGCTTTTGAGGTGCTTTTGGTCTACTTCTCTGTGTCAGGTAGCTCCTATTTAAGTGATTTCTTGATTGAAACAGGTGTGGCAGTAATCAGGCCTGGGGGTGACTACAGAAATTGAACTCAGGTGTGATAAACCACAGTTAAGTTATTTTTTAACAAGGGGGGCAATCACTTTTTCACACAGGGCCATGTAGATTTGTAGTTTTTTTTTCTCCCTTAATAACGTAAACCTTCATTTAAAAACTGCATTTTGTGTTCAATTATGTTATCTTTGACTAATAGTTAACGGTTTTTGATGAGCAGGAACATTTAAGTGTGACAAACATGCAAAAGAATAAGAAATCAGGAAGGGGGCAAATAGTTTTTCACACCACTGTAATAGAAATGCACACTGTAGGCCACAGGCTTGAGCAAGGCATAGGAGGACAGTCTGTGGGCTTCTGGCATACGCAAGGCAATGGATGCTGGCCTGTCAACCATTGGCCTAAGCTTGGTATGCAGATTCTTTCCCTCACCCACCTTCCCAAGCTTTTCAAATAATATCAGAAAGAGAACTTAAAACATCATGGTTAGCTGTGGTGTCAAAAAGAAGAGCTTAGTTAAATTTGTTTAAGTTTCATCTTGCCAGCTGCCATGTGGTCCTGGTGTTCTGACATTCCAGTTTAATTGCTGAATCCATGAGTGGGCCAGGTGGCCAGGCATTCTGTCAGATATGCAGGGAAGGATTCTAATGAGGGTAAACAGTGTTTTATTTAACAATAAGTATTATTCAGAATTGGGTCAGGATACAGGTTTAAAAAATTAGGTAATTATTGCTTTGTAATAAAATTTAACATTTTAAAAATGTAGTATTATTATTACTACTATTATTATTACTATACAAAGTTTGTAGTTGGCTCTAGCCATGTTGATCAGTAAGCATTGCATTATAAGAACAAGTTTAATTAATTTATAGAAATATTCAAAAGTTGTTAGAGTTGGTTATGTAGTCACAAGTTTTAATTAAAAAAAATCTTGACACCATATTAAACTATTAAAGTTACAATATAACTATTTTGACAGGACCTTTTTTAATTGTTTTTTTAATTGTTTACAGGCATCTCAGTATTGTATCAAAAGAATTAGCTTACATCTCACTGTCAACCACAAGCAAAGACAGGAAGTGAAACTCAAGCCAAATGGCCATACTGACTGATGAGATGGCCCTACTACAGAAACAGATAAACAAATTCCTTTTAAAATATTTTCTGATTTAAAAAAAAAGAGAGAAAATAAGTGTGCAATTCTCTGCATTCTTTGTCTAAAAAGCATAAATGTCTTTCATTCTGTCCATGATTCATTTCAGGTATAATGGAAATGTTTGGATTATATATTGAAAGGATTGTTTTGAAAGATGAATTTTCACAATGCTGTAGAATAATTGATTGAAAAGATAGATGCCTTCCAGCAAGGCTGAGAGAAAAAGAAACGTAGAAAATTAATGTTGATACTGTATCAACATAACATCTTGAAATGAACACTATGTAGTTGGCAACATATTTAGAAACACACACAGGAATATTCATATTATTGCCTTGTAGTGTGGACTAACAACAACCAAGCTAGGATACAGTATGTACTGTACTGTATATAGCCCTTGAGAGCAGAGCTAGCATAGTGGCATGGTCACAAAGGGTAAGACTCTATCTACAGTAAATGCAGGTTGTGGCATGCAAGAAGAAAGGGTTATTTTTGTTTTTATACAATTTAACACTGCCTATGGTCCTTTGCTATAAATAAATTCTTTTACTGATAAGAATTCGTCCAGCCCTTTGTTCAGAAAAGTCACTCAAATGCTATGTGAAGGTGACTGCCAACTAGTGTGTTACTGACTAATTGTTTATATGCTTTCCATAATAGCACCACAACAGGGCTGCATTGTCTAAAGACAGGGTAGCCCATTGCATAGAGGAACTGACTGAGTAAGCATACTTGACCGCAGGTCAAAAGCATTTCTTCCATTAAAAGCAATTTGACATGCATCATGTTTACCTCCTTGGAGCCCTCTAAGAAGAGTGTAATTTGCAGACATTTGTGAAGCAATGCCGTAGATGTTCACCTGTGTTTACCTTTGCTAGATTTTAGAAAATTAAATTTTCTTTGTCACAACTCAGGTGCTCTCTGATGATTCAGGGGAATTCTAACCATCCAAAATACAGTTAGCAGTGAGTAATTATATGGTGTCAACACTATTTGAGTGCTGTCTTTTATTGTCTGGTGAGGTGTGTCTTCAGGATATGTTATAACCCCCTGTGGCAACTTATACTGTACCAGCCATACTGGGCCCTCAGGGCATGGAGACCAAGACCACTGGCGGTGGCATTGGATGTTGTGCTTTAAATGTGGAGCCTCCATGGTTCTGACTCGTTTGTCTGGTATATTCCATGGGTACTCAATTGGATTTGGATCTGAAGAGTTTGGAGGCTGGGTTGACGGCCTTGGGCTCTTTGCCTGCCAGGCAGCAGACTTGGCTTGCTGCCTGGGTTGGTTTCCATAATCCTGTCAGCAGTTTACAGATATATAATTGATAGTTAATGTGAAAATGTTATGTGGTTTATAATGTAATAAATGATGTGAGTACATTACATATAGTAGCTGTAAATTAATTAGCCTCTATTCCAAAATGAAATGAAGTATGAAACATATTTTACCATAGTTCTACCACATGGAAGTACTGTACCTCGCCACTACTGTAGTCCTGAAGTTATTAACTAGGTGTTTCTACTCAGACAATGGATATATTATGCAACCTTTTATTTTGTGTCATATATAAAGAAAAAAATAATTATACATTCTTGAGTGTGTGTTGCCCAGGAAGGTTTCACTTCACAGGCGATTAAAGTAATACTAAAGAGCAGCTGGGTAAACACACACACACACAAACAAGACTACCAACATTCACACATTCACAAAGGTTTCTTTTACCAGAAACACACTCCCACTACACAGAGGATTTATTGTGCAGTTATACATTGAAGAGTTTTAGTGAACTGGATTTGAGGTTTAATTAATTCATTTGCATTATACTAACAAATAAGGCAGCTTTGTCACTGTGCTTCTTTACTGTGAAACAGGAGGATGTTTAAGGAATCTTATGTGGTCTGTATAGCACATACAATCATGAGTAATTAAGCCAAAAATTCACATAATAGAGGGAAAAAGATAAATGATGCATTGTGCAAAATGTAACTGTGCTTTCTGCGATATCATTGCCCCGGGGCATAAACAGAGTGTTCTGAGATGCTACGAATTGGAATCAAGTTGCACTGCCTTCTGACAGTGCTGCAATGTGCTGTTTGTGCTGCAGTGAAAGCTATGTCATTTGCACTTGACTTCTATACAGAATGATAGGGGGCTGGGTGACAAGCATTTACCAGACAAGCCCCAGTTACGTAAATCTCCAGCTGTCAGTTTTGGCCTGTTCTGAACACCTTGTCTAAAGTGGATATTGTCTTCTTTGGCAAGTTAAGTAAAAATCTAATGGGAGTTTTATGATTTCCATTATGAAGTAGCCTAGAGACTAGCTCATTATTTCTAAATTGACAAAGTTAAGTAAAGAATCATACCCATAGGGTGGTAACAGCTTGTTGCTATTATGTTTTTGGGGGGAGTTGTGTATAAGGGTTTCAATAAATTTTGACCATACTTATTAAAAGCAAAAGCAACAGAAAACTATTTTACTTTTAGAATATTACCCCCTGTACAAGGGTACAAAATGCAAAATTTGATATTTTGGTTCATGCACTTCATGAATACAGTTATAAAAACACCATGGGAAGTGAAAATGAAATATCTTCAAGTAAATCTTCTTAAGCATAGTACTACATACCAGGGTTTGACATTTACTTTTTTGCTCACTGGCCAATGTGGCTAGTGGATTTCCCGGAGTCACTAGCCATTCAGCCTTTTTACTAGCCACAATTTTGTTACCAGAAAATCGCAGTTTTTCCTTCACCATGACACGTTAATGTTTGTTATATCTAGATTTACTTATACTGTAAATGACAGCATACACTGTATCACTATAGTAGTAGTCAAGTATTCAGTACTGTTAAGATAGCTCCCAATATAAAAACATGCAAACATGAACAGTATATTCTGCTTATTGAACTTAAATTCAAGCCTCTTACCACATGAAATTGAAAAATAACAGATTCAGTACAACTGAACTCATTCTGATCTTAAAAATACAGCAACTCAGAACATTTATCATTTTAGTGTGTTGTGTACTATTATCAGGAATTATTCATTATGTATTATTATATCAGAATTCTGAGTTAGGACAATGGACTCTGGTCTATCTTGTTGTGTTGACTCTTTATAATGTGAGGTAATCAATCAATTGATGAATTTTCTATCATTCAACATGAAATCTAAATAGATTTTAATAGTGATTACTTTTTTATATATAATCAGTAAATAACCTATGCGAAAGGGGCAAACATTCTCATCCTGTTGAGAAGCAATAGCCCTTTAAGGAAATGATACACACACATCAAACAGGAAGTAAAAGTGTGTGTGTGTGTGTGTGTGTGTGTGTGTGTGTGTGTGTGTGTGTGTGTGTGTGTGAGACTTAGTGATGGGAAGTTCGAATAATTTTATTGACTCGGTTCTTTGAATCTCGTTCATCAAAATGAACGTATCTTTTTTTGAGTCATTTCGTTCATTTGATCAGAAATAAATTAAAATGTTGCGTTTTCAATAAAAATACCCACAATACGTTGCAACTGTCCTTAGTTGCAACGTATTGGGGGTATGTTTTATTATATTATATATTATATATTATATATTATTATTATATATTATAATAAACAGAATGAGTAACTCACCATCATATCTTCCAGTCGTTCGTTATTTTGAATCTATTGCACCCAGAGGTGTCAAGTAACAAAGTACAAATACTTCGTTACATTACTTAAGTAGAAATTTTGAAATTATACTGTACTTTACTGGAGTAATTATTTTTCAGCCGACTTTTTTCTTCTACTCGTTACATTTTCACGCAAGTATCTGTACTTTCTACTTCTTACATTTTAAAAATAGCCTCGTTACTCCTATTTTATTTCAGCTTGTCATTCAAAAAACAAACAAACAAACAAAAACATCCGGATAAATCGCGCCATCCGGATGGAGCGAATTTGATTGTGGTTGGATGATGTAATGTTTGCATGTAGTTCTGTTCCAAGTTTTTTGTTCAGCATCCTGACTCTGATGTAAGCACGTAAGCACATCGAGTGGGACGAGGTAACTAAGTGTGTGTAATCTGTCACTGGGTATGCGCATGGGAGAACAAAAAAGTAAATGGAACATTCGCTAACAACTCCTTTGTCTATGTGATCTTTATTTTCTTCTATATCGAAGGACGTTACAGATGAGAAGTATAAACACACCATTCCGACACCCTGTTGGTTCTTACGCGATCCATCGCACCTGCACATGACGTTATGTCACACACTCCAGCAAGGACGTTTGAATAAATTAGCATTTTCGGTTGATAAGGTTGTGATAAGTAGACGAAGATGTCCGTGATAGAGACTCAAGATTCGAGCAAAATGTCACAACCAAGCACCAGCGAGGAAGGCAACAGCACCAGGAAGGTAACAGGAATGATATATACTGTATATATACACACACACACATACTGTACATATTTATTTATTTTATTTAAAAAAAAAAATTTTGGATTAACCACTTGGATGAATAATTCATTCTGACAGCACTAATGTTTATTGTAGACAACCATACAAGGATAATTGTTACTAAGCCTGCCCTGGGTACACAAATTTTCTTGTATGTTGCCCTCACAGATTCCTGCAGCTAAGCTTGGATGTACATTTATATTCCAATAAAGGTTACTGATGACATGCCTCTGAAGTTTGACTTTTTGCACTATTAAAATACTTATAGGCAACTAGTTATCATATCTTCTTCTCCATAAAACATGTTAATGCTCAGTAGTACACATATATGGTTCTTTAATGTATTTTGCATTGTACTAAAATGAATTATTTTTCAATTGCCATATACAGTATCCCAAATCACTATGGCCATTAAAAAATACAACAAAAAAAAAAAAAAACACATTTTTCTTTTTTTTTTTGAGGTGTTAGTGTACAGTAGTATATAGGCCCGTGGCACAGCCTAAGCTTTTATCCGTAATGCTTTTTTCCCCCCTCACGTTACTTTTACTTTTATACTTTAAGTAGTTTTGAAACCAGTACTTTTACAGTTTTACTTGAGTAAAAAGCTTGAGTTGATACTTCAACTTCTAAAGAAGTCTTTTTAAACCCTAGTATCTATACTTCTACTCAAGTAATGAATGTGAATACTTTTGACACCACTGATTGCACCGCATAGCGTCTATGGGAGTCACGTGACAAAAGAACGAACGACTCGAGGTTTTGCGATGTTTTGCGCATGAACGAATCACTCTCCGAGATACTCGGTCATCTGAGTCATGTTAAAGAGTCGTTCAAAAATAACAAATCATTCATGAACGACTCGTGTGTGCAATGCATGTGTAGAGAGAGGCATTAAATGTCCTCATTACATTCATGCCCGTTTTATGTGCGTAATATTACGTTGCAATACGTTTATTATATCAGATGCTTTTAGAGAAAACTACAACAAAAATATATTGTCATACCAAAGAATAAACTACCCGCCAATGTGGCTAGTGAGACTAAAGTTATTACCCGCCACAGCTGAATTTTACCCGCATTTGGCGGGTGGGCGGGTGCTAATGTCAATCGTACATACTACATACGTATAGGCCAAAATACATCACAAAAGTACAAATAAAAATCATCACATTATTAGACAAGCTCCTACTATAATTTATTGCATTTATTATTTAAACTGCCACACTGCTTGTGGCTTGTGACTATTTGCAAATGTGATATGGCTCTTACACTGCTATCTTATCAACTTGTTCCATCATGCTCCGCCAGGAACATGAAGGATGCACACACACACACCTATACGGGTTTATATGGTTTAGACGGACAATTTCGCGAAACCAGCCCGAAGGTGGTTTAGATGGACTACCCTTTCCCGAGGTCCTAGAGCTATGGGAGTAAGCTTAAAATACTCTAAAAATTCTGGAAAAAAAATTGGGTCACTTCAGAGTTCAGATACACACAACAGAACTTCATACACATGACCCTGCTCCAATTGTGGTTTAAGCAGACATTTCACTTTTTGACAAATGTGTGGTATAGGAGGACAGGAAAAAGCATTGTCCAGACAATGACGTCATTTTTTAAATTAACATAAATTAACATATTAACATAAATACACATACCAGACAACACAGCATTAACAGGACAGGTCTTTTTATTTTGAACAATGTTTACTCAGGATTAAGTGTATTGCACAAAAAAAAAATCCCACATTTGCCTGTGGATTTACTGCATTTTAGCATTTCCTTTGTTTTACACACTAGTCATGTTTGCTTGCCATTTAAAAGTTGCAGCAGTGTACTGTCACATAACACAAGAACATTAGCTTCAACAGAAGAACTTACATTAGTCTTTTTGCTAAAATATCTGTTAACTACGATGGAGTATTAGGGCCACACATGAGGAAAAAGATGTTTTTTTTTCCATGACGACATTAAATGGCAATACAAGTAATTTTTTTATGGTCATAGTCAATTGTCTTGAGTCGTGATTGAGAAACTGTGCTTCATTCTTTGGCTTCTGCTTCGATGCACCTTTGGTACAAGTACCCAAATGTGATGTTTTATCAGCATTGGGAATTACATGGTCTTCAGGCGGTGGTGGAACCTTGGATGTGCCAAGCCAAACTTGGACGTCTGCATCTGATCCATAAGACGTTCTTTCATCAGGCATCGACTTACTAGACATAAAGGGTATGCTAGAATTGTGACTGAATCTGGGAAGTAATCATCAGACAGGCTGTCAACATCTGATATTTGACCTAGTTCTGAATGTAGTACACTGTCCTGACCCGATACCAGTTCGTCCCCAGAATATTTAGGAGACTGTCATTCCTGAAAAAAAGAGAAAACAAATTAAATAATTGGATAGTGCAGGAGATGTTAGATATTCAAGAAACCTTAAGTAGGTACTCACCTGTGAATAGCGGTGGTAGTCGCCAGACCCCCAAACAAGCTGTAACACATTTTAAATATTTTAATTTTATGGGTCAATTAAAACGTTTGTGTCATAGCAATGATTTACAACACAGAACAACACGAATTCAAAGATAGATTCAGGGAAACCTTTAGCAGAATACCCTCAAAGATCCTGTCTGCACCCAGTGAGGCAAAACTGAAGTAAGCAGCGCACGTATTCTGCTTGATATGACTTGCACACTACAATCAAGTTCCCACAGCCAAAGTTATAGTGTACAACACCTACTTTATCATAAGACTCTAAAATATTTTTGGTTTAATAAAAGAGGACAAGTTTTTCGTTATGGTTTCTTTGTAAAGCAGTTGTACATACAGTATCTCACAAAAGTGAGTACACCCCTTAGTCGAGCAGCTAAGTGGAATTTTTTTTTAACAATTGTGCATTTTGTGATGAAAGCATAACATTTGGTATACTTACAGTATAGATAAAGGCAGTCCCAAAAAAAAAAAAATTGGATATCTGGCCACTTTATTACTATTGAATTTTCAATACGGTGGCCCTAGAAGCTTTTTCAAAATGGCCACCTAGTTTTTCAAAATGGCCACCTCTGACAACAGAGCAAGTTTCCTATTAGCATGTAATATAATATATTAGTAATATAGTGAATAAAATGCATCTCCCATACATAGCTTTTAGAAATTGTCACATGGATAGTACATGAAGTCATTTAAAATCCAAGATGGTGGCCAAGAGTAGCATGAAAATTTTACAAATTGGTCTGATATGGATGATGTCCACATCAAAAGCATACATTTCTTATGAAAAAGATCTAATTCTGGACTTGAAAATAGTCCTGATGTTACCATTTTTCCCCCTCACAATTCAAGATAACCATTTATCTTACTTCAAGATATCAGGTGCAAATTAGCTTCAGGTAGAAGACAGTACAGATAGATTTGACAGAAAATAAGTGGCGTAAATGCCAAAAGTGGTTAATTTCACATATAGTCACTACCAAAGGTTCAGGTTAATTATCCTAAAACAAAGATCAAATTCAGGTTGTCCAAGAACTCCTAAAAACCAAAATGATGCCATCATCAACCCCAGCTGGAGGATGAACCCTCCTACCTGTATGGTCCTACTAAGACATACTTGGGTGGTTTACTGCTTAATTCACACAAACATTCAGACTACTAACTTTCAGTTTGAAAATCACTTTATGAGAGAGTCCTCACAAAACACGGTCCATATAAACCATCTCACATCCAAGCGAACATACACATACACTCAGATCTTATACTGACCTACACTTTGAAAATCACTTAGAGAAAGACTACACAGTGTATTAGAATACACTGTCTATATAAACCATATCATATCTAAGGGAGTACAGATACACACATTTACATTTAGGCATTTGGCAGACGCTCTTATCCAGAGCAACTTACATTACACACACAATGCCTACATCACATCTTTTTGAAATTAACCCTTTGCCACATGCATTGTAATGAAGGCCTACATTCATTTACCTTTTCCTTCTGGACTTGTCAAACTCTGGTTGCCTTCATCCATTTTAGTCTGGCTGCTCTTAGCCATCATCTGTAACAAATACATCATGGAGGAAATAAATGAATATGCGTCTGCTAAAAATGTACAAATTGAACAATCTTACTTCTCACAAAGAGCACAAGAAGAAAACTTTATTTTGAATGTCACTAGGTGATTATGTAAGGCAAACAGATCAAATACAAGTTGTCCAAATATTCTTAAAGACCACAGCAGTGCCATATCATATCAAGTCCCTTACCTGTATGGTCCTAAGACATTTGGGTTATTTACTGCTTAATTCACAAACATTCAGACCTGGCCGTCACTTTGAAAAGCATTTCATGGAAGATTACTTACAAAACAGTGCTCATATAAACCATATTGCATTCAGGTTAAAACATACACAGATTTTACACCGAGCTACACTTCGAAATTCACTTAAATGAGAGGGTGCTTACAAAACACTGTCCATATAAACAATCAGATCTAAGTGACGCACACAAAGCCTATGTCACATGTTGGTGGACTTTAAAACTTTACCACACGGAATGTAATGAACGGCTACATTTCATTTACCTTTTCAGGCTTGCTGAGTGGATCAAGCACTGGTCAAACTCTGGTTGCCCTCTAGCCGTCTCCACCTGGTTGCCCTCTAGCTATCTCCGCCTGGTTGCCCTCTAGCCGTCTCCACCTGGTTGGTTTTAGCCACAAACTGTAGTAGATGCAGCATGGACAAACAAAATACATTAATAACCACTGGGAAAGAACCATTAAAGAGAATATTTGAGGTTTAAATAAATAGAACAATCCTACTTCAACAAAAACCTTGCTGTAAACCCCACTGGCTGATTTTGCAAGGTATAGAATGTAAGATATCAATGATAATCTCTCTTTGATTATTCAAATTCCATAGCTGGGGAAGGAGAATTTCATGATGACAGCCTAATTGAAAATTCGATACGTTTGTGGTGGCATCAGTAACAAAGAGTTAAACCTAGAGCTTGCTGTGAGGATTACAGTGCTAACCACTGCTCCACCATGCTGCCCCCATTCACTATATGTAATTAAACACTTCAGTTTTGCTATGTCCCCAATGCACCTATGGGGGAGCGAAATCCAGTGTTTTCTTGTTCAAGTCCCAAGTTTGGATAAATGAAAAGGGTTGTGTCAGGAAGGGCATCAGACGTAAAACATTTGCCAAGTCAATGAAGCAAATCACAAATATAATTCCCATGCCGGATCAGTCGTGGCCCGGGTTAACAACGACCGCCACTGGTGCTGTTGTCCAGGGTGCTGGTGGAAATTGGGCTACTGTTGGTCGAAGAAGGAGAGGAGGAAGGCGTGTTCGAAAGCAGAGAGAGAAGAGGAAAGGCAAGAGTTTAGGAGTGAAAGTAGGGACCTTGAATGTTGGGACCATGACAGGGAAGGGAAGAGAGTTGGTGGATATACTGTGTGTCCAGGAGACCAGGTGGAAAGGTAGCAAAGCTAGAAGCTTAGGATCAGGGTTCAAATTGTTTTACCATGGTGTGGATAGGAAAAGAAATGGAGTAGGAGTTATCCTGAAAGAGGAGTTTGTAAGGAATGTTCTAGATGTGAATAGAGTATCAGATAGGGTGATGAGTCTGAAGCTGGAACTTGAAGGGATAATGTTCAATGTTTTTAGTGGTTATGCTCCAGAGGTAGGATGTGTGTTAGAAGAGAAGGAGAAATTCTAGAGTGAGTTAGATGAAGTGATGCAGAGCATCCCCAGAGGTGAGAGAGTGGTGATTGGTGCAGACTTCAATGAACATGTTGGGGAAGGGAACAGATGGGAATGTGATGGGCAGGTTTGGTCTTCATGACAGGAATGTAGAAGGACAGATGGTGGTGGACTTTGCAAAGAGGATGGAAATGGCAGTAGTAAATACTTTCTTCCAGAAGAGGCAGGAACATAGGGTGACATATGAGAGCGGAGGCAGAAGCACTCAGGTGGACTACATCTTGTGTCGATGTTGTAATCTGAAAGAGATCAGTGACTGCAAAGTGTTGGTAGGGGAGAGTGTAGCCAGACAACACAGAATGGTGGTGTGTAAAATAACCCTGGTGGTGAGGAAGGTGAAGAGGACAAAGACAGAGCAGAGGACAAAGTGGTGGAAGCTGAGAAAGGAAGAATGTTGTGTAGTATTTAGGGAGGAGCTGAGACAAGCTATGGGTGGTCAGGAGGTGCTTTCAGTTGACTGGACAACTACAGCCAATGTGGTCAGGGAGACAGGTAAGAGGGTACTTGGTGTATCATCAGGTAAGGGAAAAGTGGACAAGGAGACTTGGTGGTGGAACGAGGAAGTCCAGGAGTGTATACAAGGAAAGAGGCTAGCTAAGAAGAAGTGGAACACAGAGGACTGAAGAGAGTAAACAGGAGTACAGGGAGATGCAGCATAAGGTGAAGGAGGAATTGTATGCTAGGCTGGACAGTAAGGAGTGAGAGGTGGATCTGTACAGGTTGGCGAGGCAGAGAGATAGAGATGGGAAGGATGTGCAGCAGGTTAGAGTGATTAAAGATAGAGATGGAAATGTACTGACAGATGCCAGGAGGGTGATGGGAAGATGGAAGGAGTACTTTGAGAAGGTGATGAATGAGGAAAAGGAAAGAGAACAAAAGAGTAGAAGAGGTGACTGTTGTGGAGCAGGAAATAGCAAATATTAGTAAAAGTGAGGTGAGAAGGGCGTTGAAGAGGATGAAGAGTGGAAAGGCTGTTGGTCCTGATGACATACCTGTGGAGGTATGGAAGTGCTTAGGAGAGGTGGCAGTAGAGTTTCTGACTACTTTGTTTAACGAGATCTTGTACAGTGAGAGGACTCCAGAGGAATGGAGGAGAAGTGCATTGGTGCTGATTTTTAAAAACAAGGGGAGATGTGCAAAGCTGTTGCAATTACAAAAGTTATAAAGCTAATGAGCCATACAATGAAGCTATGGGAAAGAGTAGTGGAAGCTAGGTTAAGGGCAGAGTTGAGAATTTGTGAGCAGCAATATGGTTTTATGCCTAGAAAGAATACATCAGATGCAGTATTTGGTTTGAGCATGCTGGTGGAGAAGTACAGAGAAAGTAATAAAGAGTTGCATTGTGTCTTTGTAGATTTAGAGAAAGCGTACGACAGGGTGCCGAGAGAGGAACTGTGGTGTTGTATGAGGAAGTCTGGAGTGGCGAAGAAGTATGTTAGAGTGGTGCAGGACATGTATGAGAGCGCTAAGACAGTGGTAAGATGTGCTGTAGGCACTCTTTCTGACAAAAGAGTTCAAGATGGAGGTGGGTCTGCATCAAGAATCGGCTCTAAGACCCTTTTTGTTTGCTCTGGTGATGGACAGGATGACAGATGAAGTTAGACAGGAGTCTCCAAGAACTATGATGTTTGCAGATGACATTGTGACATGTGTGCTTTGTAGTGAGAGCAGGGAACAGGTGGAGGAAAATCTAGAGAGATGGAGGTACGCTCTGGAAAGCAGAGGAATGAAGGTTAGCCGCAGCAAGACGGAATACATGTGTGTGAATGAAGGAACCCAAGAGGAACGGTGAGGCTACAGGGAGGTAAAGAAGGTGCAGGATTTTAAGTACTTAGGGTCAACGGTCCAGAGCAACGGAGAGTGTTCAAAGGAGATGAAGAGACGAGTACAGGCAGTTTGGAATGGTTGGAGAAAAGTGTCAGGTGTGTTGTGTGATGAAAGAGTATCAGCGAGAATGAAAGGAAAGGTGTACAGGACAGTGGTGAGACCAGCGATGCTCTACGGCTTAGAGACAGTGGCACTGAAGAAAAGACAGGAGGCAGAGCTAGTGGTAGCAGAGCTGAAGATGTTGAGGTTCTCTTTGGGAGTGACAATGATGGATAGGATCAAGAATGAGTTCAGAGGGACAACACATGTGAGATGTTTTGGAGATAAAGTCAGAGAGGCCAGATTGAGGTGGTTTGGACATGTTCAGAGGAGAGATAGTGAATATATCGGTAGAAGGATGCTGAGGTTGGAACTGCCAGGCAGGAGGTCTAGAGGAAGACCAAAGAGGAGATTTATGGATGCAGTGAGAGAGGACATGAAGTTAGTTGGTGTGAGAGAAGAGGATGCAGAGGACAGGGTTAGATGGAGGCAGATGATTCGCTGTGGCGACCCCTGAAAGGGAACAGCCGAAAGAAAAAGAAGTTTTGCCATGTACCTATGGTCGTGCAACAGTATTTTTCCATTTTACCTTAAAGCTTCTGAGAGGACCAGCTGATGTAGCTTCAGACCTTTTTTTCCACCGACTTGTAGAAGGCTCTGATGTAGACAACACACCATGCTGCTCCTCCGTCGACCTTTCTTCAGATTCCTTATGATTTTAAAAACAGACAATTAGCAACATATCCAGTTAATAATATTCCATGTGCTATGTATTTTAATAAATTAATGTCTAACATACATTAATGTGATAAAAAGCATGTTAAAACAAAAGCTACAATGACAATATACATTGTTCACTTAAATTAAAGTGTGCATGGTTAGACCATAACCCCTCTAAGGACAATCAGTTTAATAAAAGGTTTTTACCACTTTCGAGCTCCATGGCCAGTCTGAGTTGCCATAATTATAGGTGACCTCTTCTCCTGGACTTATGTCTCGTGTTGCAAACAAACACAAGCGTGGCTTGCCTTGCTGGGTGAAGTACATCATCTTGGCATTGGGGTTTATATGGTTGTCATTCATTAGTCTTCCAAATGACCCATCCTCTTTGGCCGCATCCACACTACCAAAGCAAAAGGAGCACTTCATAAAAATCATTTATACTTAATTTATATTATGCCAATTTAAATTTGCTTAACATTTTAATACTTTGTTATTCAAGTTCACAAAACTATATCTTTTAGTTAAATCACATCATCTGACACTATACTGTACATGTATACCTTCATTCCAGAGTCTAAGATCCTTCATTCAACAATATTTGTGTTGACTAAACCAAAAGCAATGTCACTTTAATGACAAAGTGAATTGTAATGACTACAGTGATATGACAGTACATTAGTCCATCTCTCATTGTTAGTTTATTGTTATTCATAAAAAACAACAATTACTAAAAGATCTCAGCCAGACCTAGACTTAAAAAAACATAAGCGCCTCTACTGTAACTCTACAGTGCAGTTGTTGATACTTTTATTGTTTTGTTGATGGATATTTTAATATAAAATAAAACTACAGTGCTATTGACCACTTTAATTATTAGTATTTACAGTAGCCACAGGTGGACATAAACATGCATAAACATACAAGATGAAACCCTGGACTGTCAGTTAGTGTATCTGACCTCCTGTCTGTCAGCATGAAGCTCTGGCTGAGTTTAAATGTCCCCCCCTGAGCTCGAGCTCTCTCTCTCTATCTCTCTCTCTCTCCACACTGACTACCTACCTAAGGCCGGTTAGTGAGCGGGTCTGCACGGCTGTGAGTGCCTCACCTTGCTGTGTGCATGACTGGGGCAGCAGGACCTGTCACTCATCACTCTATTAACAACACTAAAGTCAGGCTGCAGCCGCGCTTCTGTTTATGGGGAACTTTAGCTTGTTTACATCATCAATAAACACCGGGAGGCGGAGGGTCACGTGCTTATTTTATATATGATCTCTCTCTCTCTCTATATATATATATATATATATATATATATATATATATATATATATATATATAATTAAGAGGCATTTTTGTTAGGTATGAAAAAGCAGAGCACAACACGTTAACTACAGCTGATATTTAGTGCATGAAGAGAGTGAATGTTTAATGATCTTCATCATACTGAGTCTCCTCCTCCTCCTCCTCTTCCTCCTCCAGTCTACACCGGGCCTGCAGCTTCTGTAGCTCTCCTAACTGCATTAAACTACTCAGTTCTAATTAGCTGCATCGTGCTCGCACTAGTTACTAAGTCATGTAATACAAGCAGAAAAAAAACATCTGCACAAGTAAAACGCTGCTATATTAGTAAATGTGTCTGCTTACCTGTGTGTTTTGATGCTCCGTCCTCGCCACGCTGTTGCTCCAGTTAAACTGCGCATGTGCTCCAGACGGCATTTAACTGTTAAACTGCGCATGTGCGCCAGACGGCATTTAACAGTTAAACTGCGCATGTGCGCCAGACGGCATTTAACTGTTAAACTGCGCATGTGCAGACTGAGCTCTGAGCCGGTTAGAGCCCCCGCCCCGCTCCGAGCCCGTCAGAAGCCCCGCCCCACTCGGTTCCGAAGCCCCGCCCCGCTCGGCTCCGAAGCCCCGCCCCTCTCGGCTCCGAAGCCCCGCCCCGCGTCTCGCCCCTCAAAAACAGCCAATCAGAAGGATTCCCGGCAAAATGTATGTTCGAGTGTATGAAATTGCAATACTGGTCCGATATCTGGAGGGCGCTGTTCCGATACACTGGAATACACTCAGAAATCAGGTTACGGGTTAAAATGGACTTTCAAAGAAAATGCAAATTTATGCTATTTAGACACTGACAAATGCCAATACACTCTCGGAATTACGCGGACTTCGGCATAGTCCGGCTAATCCTATGAGGTCCGGATAGCCCAGGTAAGGAGTCAGGTGTAATGTCCGGGTATACCATAAAAACCAACACACACACACACACACACACACACAGAGTTCAGTTAAATGTTGAAGGTGACCCATTATACACTTTTTCCAGTAGTGCAGAATATATAAGTATTATATAAAATATAAGTATTAAAAACAAGGTGGGAACAAGTCTGGTTGTGATATCAAAGCATTATTCAGATACTGCAACTTGATGAATGTTTTTTTTATCTATATTAAAATAATCACTACCAATAATGTAAACTCAGCATCATATATTTATCAACATTGTTTATAAAATTACATTTAAAAAGACATAATCTCTCTAGCACTATGGCCTTGCAAAATTACGCTTGCAGTGTATTTATATTTTCCCTGTGTGTGACAGAAATAAGGCTATACCAATGCATAAGTGAGGGGATGCCAGAGAGAGAGATAGAGAGAAATAATGATGATAAAGGATATGTGGTAATAATGATCCTTCAGCCCTGTCCAGAGAGGTATCTCTCTTGTATCCACTCTGGCACTGACATCTTTACTGTCCTGAACTTAATTGAAGCTGTACGGTTAGACAGTTTCTGACTAATAATATGCTGTCATAGGTCATAGCCACTGGCTCTCATCATCTCACACATTGACCCCAATACTGTAATAAATAATTATCAACTGTATAAAATTGACAGACTGTGACTGAAATTATGTTAAAGGCAATTAATGTATGTTCATAAGCAGTTTAGGATTGTATCTTTCAAAAAGTTACACTATATATTGTATTCGTATATTCGTACTGTCCATGTGCCAGACTCATTACAATATATTGTATACACACACACACACGCACACACACACACACACACACACACACATATATATATATATACACACACACACTGCTAGTCAAAAGTTTGGAAACACTTTTAAATCTTCTCCTTCAATGGTTTTTCTTTATTTTTTAGTTTTCAGCATTGTACATTAATACTAAAGACTTTCAAACTATGAAGGACAACTAGTAAATAAGAAATTGTTAAACTTTTTAACAAGAAGTTGTTATATTTTAGACTGTCCAAAAATACTTTTAGCTTTGATCACAGCTTGGCACACTCATAGCATTCTCTCATCAGATTTACAGCGTTGTCATCTGGAATGCTTCCTGTTATGTAGTTTCATGGTTTCTAGCACCATAAGCATTTCTTCAATTGTTTGCCATAGGTTTTGTAACGATGCGGCTCGCCCGAGGGGCGGAGCCACGCTTGGGCTGTTCAGAACAGGCAGATCCGCAGATTTGTTCCCACGCGGAGTTCTGAACAGGCAAAGGCGCGTCAGGCAATCGGCCTAAATGAGCCACACCTGGCAGCACGTCTATATAAGGGTCCTGATACCTCCGCACTTCGTGCGATCATTTAGGTAGCACCGGTAAGGTATTAGGGCCAAGACAAGACAAGACAAGAAAAGACAAGTGCGCTGAAAGTAAAACACAGAGGCAATGCCCCAGCCTCTGTCTGCTTAAGATGCCGGCGAGCGAGTGAGAGAGAGATAGAGAGTGTCATGCAGCCGGGTAGCGTGCGCTCTCAGGTGGAGTATAGAGTTTGCACAAAAACACAACCATCTCTCTCTAAATAAATCCTCGGTAAGGGCTTGACCCCGAGTGGATATAGTTTTTATTTTGTCTTTCAGAGCCCCGTCCGTTCTTAGGTAGAAGGCGGAGCTCTGTTCATTTTGTGTTATAAGTTTTTATTTGTTTCCTTTTAAGTTTCCTTAATTAATAATCCCACACTATCTCCCAATGGGAAGGTCTTCCCGTGCGTATCACAAGCACTCTCACAGCCTCCTATTTCACTGATCCCCTCTAAAGCCCTGCATCAGGGCTCTTATCATTAAAAACATCTCGTGGTGCGGCTCTCCATACCGCGCCACGTAACAGGTTTCTCATTTGTACTTCTATTTACAATCATAGTCCTTTTTTTTCAGTAATCATATCAACAAATCAACAGTTTCTTTTTATTTTTATTGCCTATTTCTTGCATATTTTGTGCTTTTTTGATTGAGCATACCTCTTCTGCATTACACATATTCAAGAGGTTTGCTATTTACAGCAAAGCCTGAAAGAGCTCTAAAATTAGCTAGACCATTATGGGCACCAGCAGCACTTCTTGGGTGTACCCCAGGAGCCAGGGTATAGAAGGTAATCTCAGGACCTTAGGTCAGCATAGGTTTTTCAAGTTACAATAGTAGTACAGGATAGAGCTTATGATATATGCTTTTGTCAGGAGTTTAGAAAGAACCCAGAACTCAATCGGGCAATAGAGTCTATACTCTACTTGTTTCCTTGTGTGACCTTAACAAAGATCACTCAGAAACGACGATAGATAAGATAAGATAAAGCATTGTTGTCATTCTAACATGTTACCTGTACAACATAAATTTTAAAGTGTCAATAGTCAAGGTGCAGCAATCATCGTTGCATTCAACATTCAGCAATAAAAACAAAACTACCTTAAAAAAATACATTCAAACAACCTATTTCAAAACACATTCATTCAATCACATACAGTATTCCCACTTATTACACATTTCCAAAAAATAGTCTTCTTTTTGTCCGTGATCTGATTTATTTGTATCGCATAACGGGAACAGTTCAAACAGATAATGTCTGGGGTGTCCTTAAGGATGTTTTGACCTTTTTTGATGGGGCTGATGATTTTTGATTTAGGCCATGTTTATCACCCTTTGGAGCACTTTTCTCTAAGTCACTATTCAGCCAGTGAACCATACACTGTTGCAATGTGTTAGAATGCTCTCTATCAAGCACTGGTAGAAGGTCACCAGCAGTCTCTTAGGGATGTTGTTCTTCCTCAGTGCCCTGAGGAAGTAGAGTCTGTACTGGGACTTTTTCAGCAGCTCAGACTTATTCACGCTCCAAGTCAGGCCCTCCTCTATCTGAACTCCCAGGAACCAGAAGTCAGCAACTATTTCAGCACAGTCCCCGTTAATGAAAAGTTTCTTCCTCCTGTAGTTGATAATTAGCTCCTTGGTCTTCCAAGGAGCAAATTATTATTTTTACACCAACCCAATAGTCGCACCACCTCATCCCTATAAGCCGCTTCATCAATGGTGTTGCTCTAATGTGCGGGATATGCATTTGCGGGTGTAGAAAGAATAGAGCAAAGGGCTCAGCACACAGCCCTGTGGGACGCCGGTGCTGAGACTGAGGGCTGTAGATGTACAGTATATTTTCCCACTCTAACCCGCTGATTGCTGTTTGAGTGGTAGCTGTTAATCCACATACAGCTGGAGCATGGAAACGCCAAGTCCTCCAGTTTCTCCGTCAATTTGCAGGGGAGAATGATGTTGAATGTGAGCTGTAGTCCACAAAGAGCATCCGGACATAGCTTCCTTGTAACGCCAGGCGCATCATGTACAGCTGTGTAGGCAAACTGGTGAGAGTCAAAACTTGGGGCAGCAGTGATGTGATGTGATGTCACTCTCAGGTGACTCCATCTCAAAATGGACAAAGAAGAGGTTGAGTTATGCCAGTTTAGTGTCACCTTCAGCAGCCCCGGGGCTGGTCCTCAAATTGATGAGATCCTGGATTCCCTGCCACACCTGCCTAATGTTGATGTTGTCCTAGTGGCCCTCGCTCCTCATCCTGTAGTCTCGTCTGGCCTTCCTGATGCCTCTCTTCAGGTTAGATTGGGCCACATGGTAGTGAACCAGATTTTCAGATCTGAAAGCTGTGTTTCTCTTCCTAAGTAACCGCTGGACCTCCCGAGTCATCTAGGGTATCTGGTTGGGATAGACCCAGATGCATTTGCCCACTGTGACAGTGTCTATACAGTTCTTTATGGAGCAAAGCACACTGCTTGTAAACTAAATAAGATATATTAGAAGATGAATGGGCCTGCTTTCAACTGTCATATACTCCAAGTCCGTGGAACATTGTCTGTCTACATGCACTGTGTTTGTACACCAACTGTTATTTTTATGCACACAAAGTTCACCATAGTTCTGTCCTATGCCGTGTAGCCTGTTAACTCGATAGCTGAGTCCAGAATGGATGAATGAAGCCAGGACTCTATGATTATCTGTACACAACTGTTCTCTACCACGTTGTTGACAACAATCTGTAGCCTCAATTCATCCATCTTTCCAGCAAGGGACTTGGCATGAGAAAGAGACTGGGGAGTGTTTTTTTTTTTAGCCTAGCAAGCATGCCCTGCTTCTGTTTCCTATCCCTGAGCCTGGATTGTGGATCTGCACCACCTCACCGCTGGGAGCCAGGGGTTCTCGCTATGTCCACCGGGATCTTATGTGAGCGGATAAACTCCGCTATAACACTGCCCTCAGAGCAAAAACCACTCTTCAGTCAGTCACTTTGGCTGAAGATATTATTCAATGAACAGAGTTCTGATTAAACACTCACACACAAACAAAAACAAAGCACCGACTCAGAGAGCACTGAACCACAGCAACTGTGTGCGCTGCCATATTCTAGAACATAAATGAAGTCTAAATTAGTAGTATTTCAAACAGCATTAAAGGAGAGCATGTTGAACCATAAGAAAGTGTTGCTAGATCAATGTATCTCTTTGCGTTTATAGAAAATAACAAAAATAATACAAGATACATCCATGTAACAACATTAACTAGGCCTAAGGCCACCACATGCACACAAGTGTAATGGAGTAATGTAGTCTAATAGTTTTTTTAAATCAACCAAAAAAATCTGCCTTTAAAATCAGTTTATTTCATTACCACTTTGATGCAGGTGATAATCTGTCCAGTAAGCTGTCCAACTATAGGCCAATAACAATATCAGATAGTCCCTGATGAGCAAGCCGAGGGTGACAATGGCAAAGAAAATTTTCCTGAGATAGCAATAGGAAGACACCTTGAGAGGAACCGGATTTAACAGGGAACCCATCCTCATGTGGGTGACAGAGAGCAGGAATTGATCTGCATTCATACTGTGTTAGTTGACAGATTGTTCAGCTATAACAGTTCATGTTATATGATGTTAATATGGAGTTCAGGTAGTTATTGGAGGCTCAGGTAGACTTGTAGGAAATTCCAGTCCTGAACTATCGAGCAACTGCAGTCAAGTCAAGTCCTCAGAGAAACATCAGTCGAGGCCAGAACCATCCTCATGGTAGTTTGAAACCGTCCCCAGACACCGGACGCATCCCAAAGAGACACACGGGGAATCCATGTGATGAGATCTCCAATCAGAGGCGGGGCATCAGGATGAGTCAGACAGGTCCAGATGGCAGAGGTCTGGATCACTGGCAGCTCAGGAACGACAGAGAGAGGGAAAGAGGGAACAGAGAAGGGCAGAGAGAACAGGAGAGGGGAGAGCAGAAGAGGAGAGATAACAGTTTCTATGGTCACAGTCACATAATGTATAATGTGAGTGTATATTTAGTGTACAGTGCAAGCAGAGACTCTGGAATAACTATA
The DNA here is from genome assembly GCA_030522415.1 of Channallabes apus. Lineage (NCBI taxonomy): Eukaryota > Metazoa > Chordata > Actinopteri > Siluriformes > Clariidae > Channallabes > Channallabes apus. Next base: position 38,277,187 of record CM060107.1, on the reverse strand, counting down.
ACAGCATAACTAAAAGGGAGAGCCAGAAGGAAACACAAACATGAGGGCTCCCTGAGATGTAAAGCAACCAATCACCTCACCATCAACAAACCTGAGTGATCAATGAGAGTGGGGAAGACAGCATCTAAACATACCAGTTCACTCTACGTCCATGAGTCCCCCAGGTCTGCTCATTTACCTAAGGCAAATCTATTTATAAAAATGCTTGATTAAATAAATATATTTTTAGGCTGGACTTAAACACATTGACTATGTCTGAGTCCCGAACACTATTTGGAATTCTATTTCATAACTTTTGGGCTTTGTAAGAAAAGGCTCTGCCACCAGCTGTAGTTTTCATAATACGGGGTACTGACAAGCTGCCTGCATCATTTGATCGAAGTAAGCGTGGCGGATCATAAGACACTAGCAGTTCGCTCAGATACTGCGGCATTAGACCATTTAATGCTTTATATGTCAAAATTTGTATTTTAAAATCAATGCGGAGTTTCACAGGGAGCCAACAAATTGAAGATAAGATAGGGGTGACGTATCTTCTGGTTCTAGTGAGGACTCTCAGTGCTGCATTCTGGACTAGCTGAAGCTTGTTTATGCATCTAGCTGACAGTAAGGAGTTATAATAGTCCAACCTAGAGGTGAAAAAAGCATGAACTAGTTTTTCTGCATTGTGTAGCAACAATATATTCCTTAATGTTTCTGAGGTGAAAGAATGCTATCCTGGTAATATTATCTACATGAGTTTCAAATGAAAGACTAGAATCTATAATCACACCGAGGTCTCTTACTGTTGCACTAGATAGAACAGAAAGGCCATCTAAAGTTACAATGTGATCTAAAATCTTGCTTCTAGCTGCATAGTCCTATGCAGGGCTGCAACTAACGATTATTTTGATAATCGATTAGTTGGGCGATTATTTTTTCGATTAATCGGATAAAAGCTAAACGCTTCTTTAATTTGATGTTTTACTTATAATTATATATAAAACCATACCAACATTTGTTTTGTTTTTAACAATAATTGCAGATGGCAAGTTGACAGTGTTTATATTGTAGAGTATTCTAGAAGGATCTTGGAGAGACAAGTGAGCTTAATTGCTGCCCAATGCACTGTATAGCATGGGAAACACATTTACTTCAAGAACCACACAATTCAGCATTTAGCATGAACTGAGAACGGTTAACATGAAGTAGCATAACCTTTAACACACAAACATGGCCGAAGTCACCAACCTAACTAAACTTCCCCATCAGTCCTTCTGCCGATCGCTAGTAAGCATTGCGAGTTGTGTAGTGAGAGTCCGATTAAACTGTTCCACAAGGCCATCAGTGTGAGGATGAAGGAGCGTGGTGCGGGTCTTTTTCACCCCGAGGCGCACACACACTGCCGCAAACACTACTGCCTCGAAATTTCGCCCCTGATCGCTGTGTATCTGCTCCGGGGCGCCAAATCGGCTGAACACCTCATCCACCAGCACTCGAGCCGTGGTGGAAGTGCTCTGGTCAGGCACAGCAAAAGCCTCCAGCCATTTTGTGAAATAGTCCATGACTACCAGCACATAACGGTTACCGCGATCGGAAACAGGAAAGGGGCCGAGAGTGTCCATGGCCATACGTTCCCATAGGTGCCCACGAGCGCTGGGTAGGGCCCTTCTTTGCCATGCAGAGGTCGCTTCAGTATGACAGCCCGGCCAGTAGAAGCGAGAGCGCAAACGCTGCAGAGTCTTAGTTACCCCGAAGTGCCCCGAACCGGAATGTCCATGACCCAAACCCGCAAAGCCCTTGGTACCAGCAGCTGAGAGCATTCGCCAGCGCCGCACAGCCGTTCCCAGCGGCGGTAGACTAAACCTTCGTGCAACGCTAGGCGGTTAAACTGAGAGTGGAGAGCTTTTACCTCTAGACCCAGATGAGCGACTGCGGTATAATCCGGTCTCAACGCGCAGCTGAAATAGGCGATAACGCGATCTTGGTTAACGGAAACCTGAGACAGTACAGCCTCCAGCCCTTCATCGCTTGCGTCCGTGTCAAGGATGAACGTGTGCAATGTGTCCGGATAATCGAGGACAGGAGACGTGACCAAAGCTTCACGCAACTGAGCGAAAGCACGCGCATGCACAATGTCCCAGTGAAACGGTTGGTTCTTTTTCGTTAGCCCGTGCAGCGAGCTTGCGACCATTGCCAAGTCTCTCATGAACCGGCGGTAGTAAGAGGCTAGACCGAGGAAGGTCCGTAGCTGTGACAAATTTCCTGTTCGGGCCAATTCTTTACCGCAGTAATTTTGGCTAGATCGGTAGAAATCCCTTTTGAACTAATCACGTGACTAAGAAAACCATCTTTTGCCGCAACAGCTGGCACTTTTTAGGGTTAAGCTGCAGATTCGCCCGTCGGATAGCCAGAAAGACTTGCTTTAAGTTAGCTAGTGCGCGCTCAAGCTTTTTTCCGTGCACCAGTAAATCGTCGAGGTAAACTATGCAATGGTTGCGAGAAATATCGGCAAGTACTTTCTCCATCAACCGTTCAAACGTGGCTGGAGCGTTACATAGGCCGAAAGGCATACGCCCGAAATTGCCATAAACCCTGGCCGATCGAGAACGCGGTTTTAGGTCGTGCTTCCAGGGCGAGTTATTTTCATATTGCTTATTTTATTGTCTCATGTAATTTGTAAACCATTAACCTATGAATTTATGTTCTAATACAATATTTGACAGCGATTGTGTTGGGGGGGGGGCAATCCATGGCAGGGGGGAATTTCAGTGCATAACACCGGTCCCAAGCCCGGATAAAATGGGAGGGTTGCATCGGAAAGGGCATCCTGCGTAAAAACCTGTGCCAAGTTGTTGTGCGGACTGGATATTCCGCTGTGGCGACCCCTTGTCGGGAGCAGCTGAAAGACCAACAACAACATGCGCTTTAAATAGACACTAAACAATACACACTGCCTTGTGCAAAGTGAAAGTGAGTTGCGCGTGCAGCTTTTTGATCAAAAGGCTGATAAAGAACTATAGATTTGAGAGTCCAAAGAAAGGTTAAAATACACGAAAGGATTGAAATTAAGTATAAACTGTGAAAAGATGTAGCAAGAGACACTTCAATAAAAAAATATCATAATTGTGACGGTTGACCCCTAGAGGGCGCCTAACGCCCGTTTTGACTTTTGTGTTGTAGTTCGTTTTAAGTTTCGTTTTTTGGACTTCTTTTCCCAGTTTGCACCTCGGTCAGGTGACGTAGAAGCTCACCTGAACCGAGGGAAGTTAATTTGATAATTATGTTTAGGTTTGCTATAAATAGCCTGGCTGAACTCCAGCCAGGCGTCTAGCATTAGTCGTCTTAAGTTTAGTTTGTGTTGGAGGGATTTTGCTTGTTTTATGCTTTTGTTTGAAAATCTAAATAAAGTACTCTGTTCAACCGTCAGCTCGCCTCCGCGATCATGCCTCGCACTCACCTCCGACGCAGACACCGTAAGAAACGTGACAGAATGCTAGACCTACCCAGAGGCATGGCGGAGGATCTCCTCCTAGGGAATTACTCGGGAGGAGAAATTATCATCTCCAACGAGCTGGCGGAACTGCTGGAGGCCGGCGAGGAGCACGGCGAAATGGAAGTGGAGCAGGGATGGAGAAGCGGTGAGCACATCGAGCCGCCGAGCTCGTGGGAGGACAGCATGACAGCCAGAGAGAGACAGGCGAGGCGAAGCTGGGAAGGCTGCGGACCCGTCATCCGGCGCACACCGCCGAGAGGTGTAGCGGCCGAGGGAGAGACGGGAGGATTCTGCAGGCAGTGGGCGGAACGCAACGAGGAGTGCATTCATGACCTGCGCGAGCAGGTGCTGCAGCTCCAACTGCAGTTCGTCCAGGTTCGGGAGAACCAAGCTGTAGTCCCGGAAGCGATCCCTCTCTCGGATCTGGACGATGCACTCCTCCCACGGCCACTGCCTGAAGGTGGCGCGGACAGCACACCGGAGCTGAGCACGGAGGACTGGACGCCGCTTCAGCACAGCGACGAGGTAGGCTTCTACAGGCAGTGGGCGGAGTTCAACCAGGAGCGCATTCGTGACCTGCGCGAGCAGGTGCTGCAGCTCCAACTGCAGTTCGTCCAGGTTCGGGAGAACCAGTCTATAGCCCCGGAAGTGATCCCTCTCTCGGGTCTGGACGATGCGCTCATCCCCCGACCACTGCCTGAGCCTGTCGCGGAGGAAGACTGCGCGCCGTGTCTGCGCGAAGAACAAAACGGCGCGTCCATCATCCAGTCTCCGTGCAAGCTAGCGAGCGCCGTGCATGCTCCAACGCTGCAGTCGAGGGCCGTGCACGCTCCAACGCTGCAGGAGAGCGCCGTGCACGCTCCAACGCTGCAGGAGAGCGCCGTGCACGCTCCAACGCTGCAGGAGAGCGCCGTGCACGCTCCAACGCTGCAGGAGAGCGCCGTGCACGCTCCAACGCTGCAGGAGAGCGCCGTGCACGCTCCAACGCTGCAGGAGAGCGCCGTGCACGCTCCAACGCTGCAGGAGAGCGCCGTGCACGCTCCAACGCTGCAGGAGAGCGCCGTGCACGCTCCAACGCTGCAGGAGAGCGCCGTGCACGCTCCAACGCTGCAGGAGAGCGCCGTGCACGCTCCAACGCTGCAGGAGAGCGCCGTGCACGCTCCAACGCTGCAGGACAGCGCCGTGCACGCTCCAACGCTGCAGGAGAGCGCCGTGCACGCTCCAACGACCAAGACACCTGTTCTGCCGCCGCCTCCCGGCTTCGAGGATAGCGAGCTAGCACGCCAGCAGCCGCTGTCCCATGCACCTGTTCTGCCACCGCCTCCCGGCTTCGAGGATAGCGAGCTAGCACGCCAGCAGCCGCTGTCCCATGCACCTGTTCTGCCGCCGCCTCCCGGCTTCGAGGATAGCGAGCTAGCACGCCAGCAGCCGCTGTCCCATGCACCTGTTCTGCCGCCGCCTCCCGGCTTCGAGGATAGCGAGCTAGCACGCCAGCAGCCGCTGTCCCATGCACCTGTTCTGCCGCCGCCTCCCGGCTTCGAGGATAGCGAGCTAGCACGCCAGCAGCCGCTGTCCCATGCACCTGTTCTGCCGCCGCCTCCCGGCTTTGAGGACGACGTGGAACTGGCGAACGCACGGCATGCTCCAACGCCGCTGTCGAGCGCCGAGTACGCTCCAACGCCGCTGTCGAGCGCCGAGTACGCTCCAACGCCGCTGTCGAGCGCCGAGTACGCTCCAACGCCGCTGTCGAGCGCCGAGTGCGCTCCAACGCCGCTGTCGAGCGCCGAGTGCGCTCCAACGCCGCTGTCGAGCGCCGAGTGCGCTCCAACGCCGCTGTCGAGCGCCGAGTGCGCTCCAACGCCGCTGTCGAGCGCCGAGTGCGCTCCAACGCCGCTGTCGAGCGCCGAGTGCGCTCCAACGCCGCTGTCGAGCGCACTGCACGCTCCAACGCCGCTGTCGAGCGCACTGCACGCTCCAACGCCGCTGTCGAGCGCACTGCACGCTCCCTCGCCGCTGTCGAGCGCACTGCACGCCCCCTCGCCGCTGTCGAGCGCACTGCACGCTCCCTCGCCGCTGTCGAGCGCACTGCACGCCCCCTCGCCGCTGTCGAGCGCACTGCACGCCCCCTCGCCGCTGTCGAGCGCACTGCACGCCCCCTCGTCGCTGTCGAGCGCACTGCACGCCCCCACGCCGCTGTCGAGCGCACTGCACGCCCCCACGCCGCTGTCGAGCGCACGGCACGCCCCCACGCCGCTGTCGAGCGCACGGCACGCCCCCACGCCGCTGTCGAGCGCACGGCACGCCCCCACGCCGCTGTCGAGCGCACTGCACGCTCCCACGCCGCTGTCGAGCGCACTGCACGCTCCCACGCCGCTGTCGAGCGCACTGCACGCTCCCACGCCGCTGTCGAGCGCACTGCACGCTCCCACGCCGCTGTCGAGCGCACTGCACGCTCCCACGCCGCTGTCGAGCGCACTGCACGCTCCCACGCCGCAGGCGAGCGCACTGCACGCTCCCACGCCGCAGTCGAGCGCACTGCACGCTCCCACGCCGCAGTCGAGCGCACTGCACGCTCCCACGCCGCAGTCGAGCGCAGTGACCGCTCCACCGCCGTCGTCGAGCGCAGTTACCGCTCCACCGCCGTCGTCGAGCGCAGTGACCGCTCCACCGCCGTCGTCGAGCGCAGTGACCGCTCCACCGCCGTCGTCGAGCGCAGTGACCGCTCCACCGCCGTCGTCGAGCGCAGTGACCGCTCCACCGCCGTCGTCGAGCGCAGTGACCGCTCCAACGTCGTCGTCGAGCGCAGTGCACGCTCCAACGCCGCGGTTGAGCTCTGCAAAAGCTCCAACGTCGTCGTCGAGCGCAGTGCACGCTCCAACGCCGCTGTTGAGCTCTGCAAAAGCTCCAACGTCGTCGTCGGGCGCAGTGCACGCTCCAACGCCGCTGTTGAGCTTTGCAAAAGCTCCAACGCAGTCGTCGAGCTCTGCACAAGCTCCAACGCAATCGTCGGGCTCTGCACAAGCTCCAACGCAGTCGTCGAGCTCGGCACAGGCTCCAACGCAATCGTCGAGCTCTGCACAAGCTCCAACGCAGTCGTCGAGCTCTGCACAGGCTCCAACGCAGTCGTCGAGCTCTGCACAGGCTCTAACGCCGTCGTCGAGCGCCGTGCACGCTCCAACGCCGTCGTCGAGCGCAGTGACCGCTCTAACGCCGTCGTCGAGCGCCGTGCACGCTCCAACGCCGTCGTCGAGCACGTCCCCAGCCCTGCCACGGCCGAGCACGTCACCAGCCCTGCCACGGCCGAGCACGTCACCAGCCCTGCCACGGCCGAGCACGTCACCAGCCCTGCCACGGCCGAGCACGTCACCAGCACTGCCACGGCCGAGCACGTCACCAGCCCTGCCACGGCCGAGCACGTCACCAGCCCTGCCACGGCCGAGCACGTCACCAGCCCTGCCACGGCCGAGCACGTCACCAGCCCTGCCACGGCCGAGCACGTCACCAGCCCTGCCACGGCCGAGCACGCATCCAGCGCTGCCACGGCCGAGCATGCATCCAGCGCTGCCACGGCCGAGCACGTCTCCAGCGCTGCCACGGCCGAGCACGTCTCCAGCTCTGCCGCCGCCGAGCACGTCTCCAGCCCCGTCACCCAGCCTCCTGGTCACGAGGTGGAAGGTGGGGCATTGGGGTGGGTGACCGGGGCCTCCGATGATGCTCCGGAGGAGCATTTTTTTTGGGGGGGGTACTGTGACGGTTGACCCCTAGAGGGCGCCTAATGCCCGTTTTGACTTTTGTGTTGTAGTTCGTTTTAAGTTTCGTTTTTTGGACTTCTTTTCCCAGTTTGCACCTCGGTCAGGTGACGTAGAAGCTCACCTGAACCGAGGGAAGTTAATTTGATAATTATGTTTAGGTTTGCTATAAATAGCCTGGCTGAACTCCAGCCAGGCGTCAAGCATTAGTCGTCTTAAGTTTAGTTTGTGTTGGAGGGATTTTGCTTGTTTTATGCTTTTGTTTGAAAATCTAAATAAAGTACTCTGTTCAACCGTCAGCTCGCCTCCGCGATCATGCCTCGCACTCACCTCCGACGCAGACACCGTAAGAAACGTGACAATAATACTCTAGAAGAATATTATTCTTATTAAATTTAATTAATTTAAGAGAGTTTAAAATTTAGGTCATTTCTAGAAGGAAAAGATGGAAATACAATTGTTCCTTTTTAATTCTCTGTTTATGTATAAAGTATTTTGCATGTAAAATAAAATAAACAACAACAAATCCAAGCGGTTTATTTTCCACATTCTCATAATAAAAGATTATATCTTTAATAGTAACGGAGTGAGATACATAAAGGTGGTTCAAGAGGTGGTCTTTTAAAAGAGTTTAAAAGAGAATTTTTTTGTTTTCTCACACTCAACAAACAAATGAATCAGAGATTCATTTAACGTATCACAAAAAGAGCATTTATCCTCTATCTCCAAGTATTTAGATAAAACTGAGTTTACGGGGTAAATTTTGTGGAGAAGCTTAAAATTAACATATTTTATTTTGTTAGAGATGCAGTATTTATTAGGCAACAGCCAGGCTTTATGCCATTTAATATCCGAGAGGGAAATTGTATTGGAGATCCTACATTCCAGAGTTGGTTGTTTGGAAGCACATTTGAAGGAGAAGATAACATCACAAATAAAAATGAATATTTAGGCCTAAAAAGATGCTTTAAAATTCATCTAAAATTAATTAATCTGCGTGTATAAACCGACAGCCGTCATGATCGCGACTGCAGAAGACAAGATGCAGGTTGAAATAACAGCCTCGTTTTATTGAAGATAATGATAACAAACAAAAACTCGATGCCCTTTAAAAGCTCAACTCAAAACATAAACACTCTTTCCTCGGGCCGGGTCTGCAGGAGGGATTTCTCAGGTAAACTCGAATAGGCAACAGAAAACCAAGGAACTAAATGAACTGGGTAAATCACGACCCACTATCCGCTTTCGGTTTAGGACACTGAATAACTCTCCGCCTTGAACTTGAAAGGACTGTCACTCGGCGCGCGCTGGCCCGGTCCCTGCAGACACTGCTTAGTCCTGAGAGGCAAAGATTTAGGGCATAAAAGAACATTTAGTGACACGCGAGACAAACACACCAAAGAAAACACAACAGTGAACGGACAGGGACCTACGGGTTCGGCTGGTTTAAATAGTGACACACAGGGGAGAGACAGGTGAAACTAATTTGACATTACTGGGGGACATACCACGTAAACACACTAGGGGGAGACAAGGTAATAGTAATCCAGAGAACCAGATCTTATTCCCCGGGACCGTGGTGGCACAGATGTGACAGTACCCCTCCTCCCAGGACCGGTCTCCAGAGGGAGGCGAGGAAGCCCTGTTCGCCCAGGCAGAATGAGTCGGGCGGGGTGTGGGAGATAATTCTTCCACCTTGTTGAAGGTGCCTGAATTTAAAATATAACAACTTACTTACAAAGACAATTTAAAGTATAATCAAATAAGATTTCAGAAACCACTCAGAGCTGGATGAAGTAAGTCAGGTTTATTATTGCAGCAATAAGAACCCAAGTGAGCCAGGCTTAGCAATGCTCTAGATCAAATCACAAGCAGTGCCAAAGTCAGACTGAATTTTACAGCGAAAACCACGCTTCTTTTATACAATTCTGGAGAGGAGGGGACGTCCCGGGGAACTTCCCAAACTCCTCCCTTTCGCTCTTTTCATCTGATGACCAAAGCAAAATTTTATTCCATTATAATCCAGTTTCTATTAATTAATTTTCCCATTATAATTACACCTTTGTCATTTAACCCCTTCCTGCGCGTATCTGACTCCTCCTTGCGCTCATCTGACTCCTCCTATGCTTATTAATCTTTCCCATTAAACTTAATTTTCATTAATAATTATTTTCCATTATCTTTACACTTTTCGTACCTTTTTTATAAAAAAAAATATAGGGGTGGCGTTTGTTTTCAAGACTTTTCCTTGTTTGTTTTTGGTTTATTCCTCATTTCTCAAAAGACCAGCCATGGGTAAGCATCTCCCTTTAGTTATATTTATTCACATTAAATATTTTACCCATTTCAATGTTTTTAAACACTTTATTCTATTTTATAGCCAACTGCGACTTCTCCATTGATGACTTCATCCCTGTGGATGATTCGGACAGCCAGGACAGTTCAGATCGTGTTCCTTCTGAGGACTACAACCCGACTGAGCCTGTTTTGGATCCGACCTCCGTGAGTCCTGTCCGATCTGATTCCGAGTTGTCGGGATCTTTGATGCAGTATCTACGAAATAAAGGGCTTACTTATTTTAGAAAGGATGAGTCTAAGGCTGAATCCCATTTCTACCCCTTACCCCTTCACATAGCCCTACCCCTCCGTTTGGCGCGTTCACGTGAAGGGGTAGGGGTGTCTCATTTCTCTTTTGGTTGGAGGGGGAGGGGGAAGGGGAAGGGCCAGATAGCCCTCCAAACGAAGATTTTTCAGGACCTCACTTCAAACGAAGGGCTAAGCGAAATTTTCAACATGGCTGCTCACTCGAGCAAACAGACCCATAAATGTAAATTTTTGCCATAAATAAAGATTTTTATGACAAGTTTTCATTATATGTATATTACCTCTAGTCTTGTGTTTGTGTTTATGGTGATGTTCTGTAAAGAAATGTTTGCAAAAAAATCGCTAAAGTTTGCTAGCGGCTAGCACCGATTGCACGATATTACAAATATATATTTTATTTTTATATATTTTTATAATTTATATTATGTATAGGGATGAAATACGGCGCGAAAATACTTTGGGAGTGAGTAATCTCTCTCTTATTGCAATGTGTGATAAACATCGGCGCATGTCCTTTAACGTAACATTAGGAACTAGTGACAACGTATGATGACGTATAACAGTGTTGTAGTGGTGTCCCATTTCTTAGGGGAAAAATTTAAACCCTTCCCCTTTCCACTTCGTTTCAAGGGACAAGGGGAAGGGGAAGGGGTAGGGGAAGGGGAAGGGGTAGAAAATAGAAATGGGATTCAGCCTAAGCCTGCTCCTTCTAAGAGACGACGCTTGGATTTTGAGAGCCCTCACTGTTCTTTTCAGCCAGTGAGGGCCACATCCAACAGACGGCCTAGATTTAAAGTATGTGTGAGTACACAGACTGATTCAACCGTGTCTGTTAGTACACAGACCAATGAAACTAATTCCATTGGTGTTCAAACAGATTTTCCTCAGGCCTCTGTGTCTATGTTAAACCGTGGGGTCTCTGTGTTCATTCCCCTTACTGACCTTCCTCTAGGAGTCGTCCTGGGCCAGAGAAGGCTTGATATGTAATTTACTTTCTCTAGATGCTTACCCATGGCCCCCTATCTTGTATGTTTTTTTCCATTGGGCCTTTATACTGTTTGTAAGTATTTTATGTTATTACCATGTAGATACGCATTTTTATTCTGTGTCTACTCTTATTAAACTATGTTATTCATAGGCCTGTTTCTGCGTCTTTTTTCTGTGTCTTTTTTCTGTGTCTCTTGTTATCAGCTCGTACCAGTCTGCGCTCACACATGTACACTGTCCTGCCTGGAAATTCCCCTTGTCATGTAGGTTTCGGTCAACTAAATTATTACTTTGTTCTTCTCGCGATCCGCCTGTCATGTACGGTTTCGATAGCTGAATTATTACTTTGTTTTTTTCGTACCTCCGAGTTTTTATGGCCGGAACATCCGCTCTTCTCCTCATTAATTTTCAGGTTTATCCAATTATTTTTGATTTCTGGTCTTATGTCTCCCTTATCTTATCTGGTCATTTGTTGGTTCCGGCTATGTCCAGTTTCTGGTCCTTCCATATTTTCATTACCTCATCTAGTTATCCTTTTATGTACTTCCGATCTTCCCCTCAACTCTTCATTAAGTGTGTGTGTGCTCAGTTTCTTCGCTACGTCCGGCACCTTAAGTGTGTGTGCTCAGTTTCGGCTAGTCCGGCACCTGGCGCCTTATCTTGTCTATGTTTTACGACCTGTCACGCTCCTTGGGCTAGTGGGTTTCGGATACCCCTGTTTTTCTGCTTTTCCTGACTTTCCCCTGTCTGTTTCTTTAATGCTATAATGGTGATTCTTATTTCTCATTTATATTTCTATCTACTTAAATATATATTGATATTAAATATGCTTACATATTTCCCCCTCTGCGACTTTTAAGTCGCATAATGGACAATACATAAGTAAAGGAAAATACATCAAAGAAAAATAAACTTTAGGTGGTTATGGTTCTATTATAGGATTATCATAGTTATTAGATAGTAGTTCCACTAGATATTAGGTAATATAGGTATTAGATTAGATAATAGTCCCACTTACATATTACCCCCTCAGCCAAGGGAACACCCCCACACAACAAATCCAGTGGCTGAGGAGAACACATTGGGCACAAACGGTGAGTAAATAAGAAAGAGTAATCAACGATTAAATAAGCCAATAAATGTTGGTTACGAATATGAGTAAATAGCTGGTAAATATCGAGTAAATAACGGGCATAGATATGAGTTCAGAGGTGGGCGAAAAACCCTCAAATTTAGCCAATCCAGAGGGAAAATTCCACACCTTGCCAGCATTATATGCTGTATCACCTGAACTCGCCCCTTACATATATATAGTCACGCTTATACATAGATCGATGGTAACCTTTAAGACTAGTCAAACAGTGAGTTAGGGTCCCTGTAGAATAAAGACAAACAATCCAGATGATCACTTCCTCCGTCCACCATTAGTTTGCGGTCCTCCTCAGTGTAGTCAAGGATGTATAAGCCTGCACAGTTCAAGATGGATGATAACGGCCTCACAAAAGGTTTGTCCGTGTTCTGACAAAGAGGATCTAACCAGTGTCCTGGTGCGTGCAGGGCATCCACTGCTCGTTGTGTAGTGATGGGAGTATCAGTCCACAAGACATCCTCTCCCAAACATACCTTCGTAACGACTTTCGTTGCTCTTAGATAGACATGTTCAAATACAAGCGTTCCACAGATGCCATTCCGTTCCTCATGTTCCTCAGCATTGGCGGTCGTATAGAGGCCGAGCTCAAGGTATCTTCCTAGTTGGTAGGTTGTTGTTTCTAGAAGAAGTCCTCGATTCTCGTCAAGGAAAACTGTGTCCTGTTCTCTTGATGTGACCCATTTGATGTCCTGAGTCACTACGTCTGCCATGGTGATGAATTTCTTAGGCCACGTTGGATAGTGTGGATACCAGTCGACCAGGTCGTGTCGTATTTCGTCCCATCTTTTTCTGGGGGCCTGTGCCGTAGTCTGCTTCCAGATCAGGGTGCAGATTGTACAGGTGATTTTCCACCGCAGATACGGCCTTACTTCCCCCTCCGGCACAGGTTCTACAGGGTCCATTCTGTAACACATATATGTATAGCAGAACAACAATACACTTCTACTGACACTAGTTCTATTTTCTACTGTTATATAATCACTTGGTATAGGTTAATTGATTAGATGATTGATTTTAGGGTATATAGGTAAAGTGTTGTCAAATTTTTAATATACATGTGATCATTAAGGATATAGTTCGTGGTCCAATGCACAGATGGTTGGTTATTGTCCATCCATTTGCATGTAGATTGATTCATCCCCGTCGTCCTCATCATAGGTCCTGTGACACTCCATGACAACAGAATACTGTCCTACCATTTGTCTGATGCTTGCTCTTGCCATTGGGATGACACAGCATGATAGGATGAGCAAGGTACCTAGCACAATCAGGACAACTGTTCCCATTTTTACTAGTAGTCCATACCAGTTAGAAGGGTTGAGCCAGTCAAGCCAGGAAGTCCATGCTGTTGTCTCCTGAGCTTCCTGGGTGACTCTGACATGTTCATCTCTCAACTGCCGCATAGCTTTTAAAATTTTGGTTATGTTACCCTCCGGTCCGGTGTGTCTTGGAATGTACGTGCAGCATTCTTCTCCAATCAGGGCACATACTCCTCGTTGAGGTGCTAGCATCGTGTCCAGGACGAATCTGTTCTGCATAGTCATTAGTGTTGTCTTATCTAATTGTTCTTGTACCAATCCTAGAACACTTAGTGTGTGATTCCAAAATCTCTGTTGATTGTACCATAACAGATTTATCCATCTTGCGTTCTTAGCGATCTGTCCCCATGGGAGGAAGAAAGTCATGAATGCTCCTGCTACCCTGTTTATGACCTCGTGTTCGGTAGGTACGCCTATCGGAATGCCATCCCATGTTACTGATATTCCTCCCTCCCTGTCAAATTCCTCCCACACCCTCAATTCTTCTTTACCAATTCTCTCCGTGAACTTTGTGTCGCGTGGGTTTTGGCATTCGTTCTCATGTCGCAAGCCTACCACGACTAAGTCTCCTCCTAGTAATACGGGAGCACAGCATCCTCCCCAATTCTTTGGTAACGTTTGTCTAACAGTGGTCCCATCGCAGTACCAGAATATGTCTGCCAAGGGTGTGGTTCCTGTGGTTCCGGGTTGCTGTATTTTTACCATCTCACTGCATGATATGTTGTCGGTTTTACCGTCGCATACATGTCGCATCTCTATAAAGAAACCTGTTGCTGGTTGTGTTTCATTGCAGCTTGGAGATAGATCTCCTATTTCTTCAGTCCCATTTGAACAGATGCATAGAGGATAGGTTTCTGGACTAGCGTTACTTCTCACTGGACGGCGTCAATTGTGGTCACAGGGCGATATGTACATTTGCTTGTATTCTGCATCCATTCAGGGCCATAATGTACTGCAGCTGAGTGCAAAAGACAGCTGATAGGGCATAATTCTGATGTACTGTATGTTGGGTTGTCTATGCACTCCTTCGTGCCCTGAGTGGGAATTGTATGTAGGGGTTTATTACTTCTATCATGACACATGATGCAATCTCTTGAGGTCAATGAGTCCGCTGTAAATTTCAACCATTGGAAGAACATGTCATTTTTCCATGTTATATCAGTTTCCGTTAGGTTCTCGGGTGATGCCTTCGTCATCTGAGGGATGATTGTTACATATGATGTTGAATCTTCATCTGAGATTCTGATCTGTTTGTCTGCTCTTGCGTAACATCCCTGCCAATCTGTCATAATTAAACATGCGCCGCGTATTCTCCCTTATGCTGATTTATTGAACGCACACCAATTGTTGGGTAATGGTTTTGCTTCAATTACCCCATCTGTCTTAGACATCTGATTCAATTCGTTTTTTTCATCTAGTTCTATATGAATGCGCACTTGTTTGTCCAGCGTTTGTGTCTTGCCCACCTTTATTTGAAACATTGCTGTCCAATCTCCAGATCTGTCTACCATGGACATTCTAGCCGTTCTCCTTGCCCTAGTTATTGAGGCTAATGCGCAGCGTATTTGTCTTTCCTTAGGGTCCCAGCCTGTGCTGGTGTTATCACTCAAAGTGGCTCTGCCATCAATTAGATCTGGCAGTATAATAGTTATTATAATTATAAGCATAATTTTCGGATTATTTCGTGGGTAGTAACGGGGTGGTTTCTTCATTTGGATCACAAAGTCGGCACGTAGGGCTATGGCCTAATAATCTACACAATATATGTCTTGGTGTGTTTTTTGTTGGGTGTGGCTTTACTATTGAGGTCGCTCTAACTATTTTAATCACTATCTGATCCAGTGTCGGGTTCTAGCTGTTGCCGTATTTCTTCGAATCTTGCGCGTTTTTCCAGTCGTTGTTTGCCTCGGGCTCTTGTTCTCTGGGCTGGTCCGGCTTGTTCTGCTGCAGCCTCTTCCTCAATGAGTTCCGCTTCAATTCAATTCAATTCAATTCAATTCAATTTTATTTATATAGCGCTTTTAACAATGGTCATTCTCTCAAAGCAGCTTCACAAAAATTAAAGAAATTTAACAAAAAAAAAAAAAAATAATAATAATAATAAAAAAAAAATAATAATAATAATATTATTATTATTATTATTATTATTATTATTATTAATTATAGAAAAGAAAATAATTGGAAGTGTGGATGTGTGAGAAAAATGTGCAGATAATAATAATGAGACGAATGAATGAAATTTCTCTGATGAGCAAGCCAAGGGTGGCGGCGACGGTGGCAAGGAAAAACTCCCTGAGATGGCATTAGGAAGAAACCTTGAGAGGAACCAGACTCAACAGGGAACCCATCCTCATTTGGGCGATAACAGATAGAAATGATATAACATCTTGTGTGTTGTGCAGGTGAAAATTCAATATGACAGAAATTATTTAAATTGACATGAAGACCAGTTCAGCATAGGGACGAGTCAGTAGGTGCAGAGGGCAGATGAGGTCTGGATCACTGGAAGCACAGGAGCAGCATGTGTAGCTCCAACCATCATAAAGCTGAATCCAGCTGGAGCTGGTCCTTCTCTGGATGCCTCAGGAACCTCGCAGGGTCGGCCTTTGTCTACTGAAGCTGGCAAAATCTCCCGATACCTCGGGATGGGTAGAGAAATACAGAACAGATGGGGAGAATTAGCGTAGTTGCCATTCGGTATAGGTGTACTGGAGTATGAGATTATGGGATGAGTTATGTGTATGCCAGATTAAAAAGATGCGTCTTGAGTCTACTTTTGAACTGAGAAACCGTGTCTGCTCCCCGAACACTGTCTGGAAGGCTATTCCAAAGCTTTGGAGCTAAATATGAAAAAGCCCTACCCCCTTTTGTAGATTTTGAAATTCTGGGAACTACCAGAAGTCCGGAGCTTTGTGATCTTAAGGCGCGTGATGGATTGTAGCGTATCAGAAGACTGGGAAGTATTACTGTAAGTAATACTATTTTGTAATTTATTCTAAACTGAACAGGTAGCCAGTGCAGGGATGATAATATTGGGGTTATATGATCATATTTTCTGGATCTAGTGAGAACCCTGGCAGCTGCATTTTGGATTAACTGAAGCTTGTTTATTGAGGATGCAGGACAACCACCTAGTAATTAATGCATTACAATAGTCCAGTCTGGAGGTCATGAATGCATGAACTAGCTTTTCTGTATCAGATACGGATAAGATGTTCCTAAGTTTAGCAATATTTCGAAGATGGAAAAAGGCTGTTTTTGTGATATTTGAAATGTGATTTTCAAAAGACAAGTTACTGTCTAATATTACGCCCAGGTCTTTTACTGCTGAGCTGGTAGTAACAGTGCATCCTTCTAAGCGCAGGCTGAATTGTGAAAGCTGTTGTGTGCTGGTTTTTGGGCCAATAAGTAATATCTCTGTCTCATCTGAATTTAATAAAAGAAAGTTATTGGTCATCCAATCTTTTATGTCCTGGACACACTCAGTTAATCTAGACAACTTAGGTATTTCGTCTGGTTTAGTTGAGATATATAATTGGGTATCATCAGCATAACAATGGAAACTAATCCCATGTCTTCTTATGATGTTACCCAAGGGAAGCATGTATATTGAGAACAACAGAGGTCCTAAAACTGACCCTTGTGGGACCCCATATTTCACTGGCATTACACCAGACGGTTCTCCATTTAGATCTACAAAATGGTAGCGATCAGACAGGTAAGATCTAAACCATTTTAATGCCTGTCCCTGAATACCTATATAATTTTGTAAGCGATCTATGAGAATATTATGATCTATAGTGTCGAATGCAGCACTAAGATCGAGCAGTACTAGCAATGAGATGCAGCCTTGGTCTGAAGCTAAAAACAAGTCGTTTGTAATCTTAACTAGTGCAGTTTCTGTGCTATGATGGGGCCTGAAACCTGACTGAAATTCTTCAAGGATGTTGTTATCCTGCAAGAATGTGCAAATTTGAGCTGATACTACTTTTTCTAGTATTTTTGATATGAACGGAAGGTTTGAAATCGGTCTGTAATTTATTTCATTCGCGTCCAAATTAGATTTTTTAAGAAGCGGCTTAATAACTGCTAACTTGAAAGGTTTAGGGACGTGACCTAGATGTAATGAAGAATTAATAATGTTTAGAAGTGGTTCTCCAACCGTAAGCATCACTTCTTTTAAAAATATGGTTGGGATTGGGGCACGTTGTTGATTTAGCCGAGGTGATGAGTTTATACAGCTCTTCCTGTCCTATACCTGTAAAGCACTGAAAATATAAATGTGAAGCTATAGGCTGAACTGGATCGTGAGATATTATTAGAGGCTGAACCTCCATTATTTTCTTCCTGATATTATTGATTTTTTCATTAAAGAAGTCCATAAAGTCTTCACTTCTAAACTGTGATGGGATACTCTCTGCGGGCATCTTAGGTTTTGTTAGGCGAGCCACTGTACTAAATAAGAACCTGGGATTGTTTTGGTTTCTTGCTATCAGTTGGCTAAGATGCTCAGTCCTAGCAGTTTTTAGAGCCTGTCTATAGTTGCACATACTGTCTTTATACGCAATTCGAAAAACTTCTAATTTAGTTTTCCTCCATTTTCGCTCGAGGTTACGGGTTGCTCTCTTTAGGGCGCGAGTATGACTGTTGTACCACGGTGCAAATGTTTTATCTCTGATTTTTTCAATCTGATGGGAGCAACAGTGTCTAATGTACTGGTAAGAATAGTGCCCATGCTGCTAGTCACTTCATCTAGATCATCTGCATTTAGGGGTCTAATAAGAAATTGGGACAGATCCGGCAGATTACTTGTGAATCTGTCTTCCCAGTCCCCTATGTCATCTTGGGGCCACTCTGGCCAGTAACCTTGTTCTTCTTGTTCTTGTTCCTCTAGTTCGATCCACGGCACCCCTTCAGTATGTTCATATGGGTCTGGTGCTTGTCTTCTGGGTCTCTCTGCTTGTAGTCCTGATGGCCCTGCTCTTGGAGATTCTTCAGGGACCTCTGGGGGAAACCTGTCTCTTACCTGGTCTGGGTTGGGTGCTTTGCAGCAGTGGTTCAGATGATACCACACGTCTTTTCCTTGTACTTTACAGCTGTTGGAGTTGCCAACACTACTTTGTATGGGCCTTCCCTCCTAGCTTGGTTCCACCTTCTTCTAAACACTCGAATAAATACCCAGTCACCAGGCAATACTGTTCTGCTGTCCGCTTCTTCCTCGTCTTCGTTAGCTGGTCGCTGCCTGTTGTCATCGAGTATTGTCGCTCCCTAAACCTGTTGGAAAATAACTCTGTGTATTTCAGATAAGTGTTTCACATAATGGTCAAGTTCACTTTGTAATTGTTCGAGAGTCGGACCTTTATAGGGTCCTCGAACAAAGGAAGTCAACATTGGTCTGCCAGTAAGCATTTCATGCGGTGTTAAATGCGTGTTTCGGTTAGTTTGCGATCTCATGCACATTAAAGCTAGCGGTAAAGCTTCTAACCAGTTCATGTTTGTGTCTGCACAGATTTTGGCTAGTTTCATCTTAAGTACTCCATTCGCCCTTTCCACCATCCCTTGGGACTGGGGGTGGTAGACACATCCAAATCTATGCTTGATGTTTAACCACTGAGTTACTTTCTGTATTACCTTGTTTGCAAAGTGCTTTCCATTGTCTGAGCTAAGGGTGTCCGGGATTCCAAATCTTGGTATGATCTCTCTACACAAGAATTTTGCTACAGCAGTTGCATCTTCCTTAGCTGTTGCCACAGCTTCTACCCACCTGCTGAATCTATCAACAACTACTAGGATGTATCGTTTCCTTGGAACCTAGGCTCTCCCATGTCTACAAAATCACACATTATGTGTCTAAACAGTCCCTCTGGTTCTGGGATGTGTCCTATGGGTGAGGTGAAATGCTTTCTATTGTTGGATCTGGCACATATATCACAAAATTGAGACAAGGTCCGATGAACCATAGGGCCTAAATAGGGTGACCACCATGCCCTTTGAATCCTCCTTATCACCTCTCCTTTTGCTACATGGTCGTCACCATGAGCTTGTTTTATCAACGTTATGAGAAAGCTTTGCGGTGCTACCAGCCGCCCATCCGTACTGCGCCAAACATTGGTGTCGTTGTCGTTCTTTGCTCCCATAGTTACCCATTTTCTAATTTCTTCACCTGAGGCTGTCGCCTGCATGTCTGCTAAGTGAGTTAAATCTGGTGGGGGCAGTGTATAGTCTTCAGGTCTGAGTATTATTCTCCTTTCCACATCTGGGTCTACATTGGGTGTAGCGGGGCTCGCGACTGGGGAGCCTGAGCTCGAACTTGAGCTAGAGCTCGAACTGGAGCTGGAGCTAGAGCCTGAACTAAAGCCAACGCCGGAGCTTGACCCTCCGTCTCCCTGCGGCTCAGGTTCTGCCTGTGGATCGAGTTCTGCTTGTGGATCAGGCTCTATCTGTGGACTAGGTTCCACTTGTGCAGCTGATTCAGGCATCATGTTTATCTGCCTTACTGCTGCTTTCTTGGCTGCATCGTCAGCTGCTTCATTTCCATTACTAACGAATGTACCATCCTTTTTGTGTGCTGCGCACTTGACTATGGCTATCTTTAACGGTAATTTGATGGCTCTTAGTAGCTCGGCTATTGCTTCTCCATGCACTACTGATGTTCCATCTGCTCTTTTATACCCTCTTTGTGCCCATATGGGGCCATACAGATGGCATATTCCATATGCATAAGCTGAGTCAGTATATATGGTACACACCTTTCCTTTTGCTAGTTTACAGGCGCCTATCAGAGCAAGTAACTCAGCTAATTGGGCGGAGCAGGGCTGTGGCACATGTTCTGCTTGAGCAATCTTAAAAGCCTCTCCATCCGGAGTCGGTGTCACTACAGCATAGCCTGCTTTATTGCTATCCCCGTCTCTGAAACATGACCCATCTACAAAGAATATACAGTCTGACTGTGACAGAGGCTGATTTTCTAGGTCTTGTCGCGTCTTTAAGTGTTCTGCTGACACTAGATGGCAGTCATGTGGTTCTCCTTCTGCTAGAGTCATTACACGATCTGCGGGGTTAACTGTCTGACACCTACGTACGGTCAACTCAGGTACAGAGCGTATTCCATCATATCCTGTTCTTCTTGTATTTGTAATTACAAACGATGGACTGGTCAGTAGTGCGTGCAGCGCATGGGTGGTGTACAGCGTAACTGGGTGTCCCATAGTAATTTTGGCTGCTTTTTGATAAGCAAACGCCGCTGCTGCCACTCCTCGATAACAGGGTGGCATGCCTTTTTCAATATTATCAAGCGCTGTACTGTAGTAGGCTATTGGTTGTTTACTGGGCCCTTGCTGTTGAGTCAGAACACCTGTGGCAAAGCCGCCACGCTCTGAGACGTACAGGTGGAACGGCTTGTTATACTCTGGACTAGCCAATGCTGGTGCCGTGCAGAGTTCTTTTTTTAATTGTTCAAAGGCTTCAACTGCTTCGGGCGTCCACTCTAGTAGTGCACTATTTTTGGTCTGTCCTACTGCCTTGATTAGCGCCCTCAGGGGTGCTGTTTTTAATGCAAAATCACAAATCCAATCTCTACTAAAGCCCACCATGCCTAAGAACGATAACATCTCTTTTATAGAACGTGGTTTGGGGGCTTTCAATATTGCTTCCACGTGTTCGGGAGATATGTGCTTAGATGTTCCTTTCAGAACTCTGCCCAAGTACTCTACCTCCTGTTTGCAAAATTGCAATTTCTCTCTACTTACTTTGTGGCCATTTTCAGCTAATACGGTCAGCACCCGTAGCAAGTCTGCTTCACATTGTTCTCTGGTTGGGCTGCAAATTAGAAGATCATCACAATATTGAACTAAAGTGCTCTTAATGTTTATCGCAGCTAGATCTTGCGTTAGCACTCGATTAAATATAGATGGGGACTCACAGTAGCCTTGTGGTACGCGGTTGTACGTATATTGTTGTCCCTCGTAGGTGAAAGCAAACAAGTGTTGTGATGCTGGATGCAGTGGAATACTAAAGAAAGCTGAACATAAGTCTATGACTGTATACCACTGCGTGTCTTCTGGTATATTGGACAACAGAGTGTGAGGATCAGGCACAACGGGCAACTCTGCCTCTACAATTTGATTTATGGCTCGTAAATCATGTACAAGTCTCCACTTGTCTGAGTTGGGCTTCCTGATAGGAGTGTTGCAAGGGCTCTTAGTGGTTTTCAATACTCCAGCTTCTAATAAGCCTTCTATAGTGGGTTTTATTCCAGCTATGGCTTGGGGTGTTAGTGGGTACTGTCTTTGATAAGGTAATTTTGCATTTGGTCTTATTTTTATCAAGGCTTGTCCTCCAGACTTAACTACTCCTACATCAGTAGAGTGTCTTGTCCATAGCTTATCTGGGATTATTTTCAGCAGTTCTTCATCCAACATTCCTTTTCCCTCATCTACCTGTCCTAACATCCTTACTGTCATTTGTGTGTGCGATGATAACGAGGTGTTACACATCCCCCTCTGAGGGTGTGTTGACAACGGCATGTTCCCATCTATCTCTGTATGCGTTGCCCTCATTCTGTTTGTTCCTGAAAAGGTTAGTTTTAAAAATTTCTGATCGTGTGAAATATGTACGGAGGGGTTAGAGGTCTGTACCCATTCAGTTACTTCGGCTGCTTGTTTAACCATCAGTCCTAGTTCTTTGGATTGTGTTCCTTTTCCCACTAACAGTGAGATGTGGGGTGCTGTATTTGGCACTTGATGCCAGTGTTCCATTTGCTCAGTCAAGTGTACAGTGATGGCTGCTCCTGCAGCTTCCACGATTATGTCTCCTAACGTCACATACGTGATTGTATCTTCCATGACGTCTGTCCACAACTGTGCGTATTCTTCATCTTGACTCTCTGTGTCGTAATACATGGTACAGTGTAATGGCAAGGTCACTCTTTTGCAGTCTGGTTGTCGTTGAATGATCCAGTCTTCCCATGTTTCTTGAGCATGTTGAGCTCCTCTGCCTGTGCATAGCATCCAGTAAACTATGTCCATGTTGTGTTGTTTCTCGACAGTCTGCAGGAACTGTCCTATTGTTACACATAATCCTTTAGTGTTACATTGAATCTTCGCTTTAAGTTTACACAACAGATCTCTTCCAAGTAAATTAACTGGGGTAGTTGGTGAGAAGAGTAAGGGTGCTATTATAGTGGTGTCTTCTATTGTTATTAATTGGGGCTCTGTGAAGTGCAATACTTGGGATAGCCCTGAGAAGCCTGTAGTTTTTATCGTACTGCTTGAGAGGGGGAGCTTCGAGCATTCGCGTCCTACACATGAGTAGGTTGCACCTGTGTCGATCATAAATGGAATTGGTTGTGAATTATTTATAGACACCATGACAGTTGGTTCTTGTTGTGGATGCAGTGTTGAGACGTACTGCATCTGCTCCCCCTCTGGCTTCTCTGGGCCCCGTCAATTCCAGTTTTGAGGTCCCATCCAGGGGCCTGTCCACTGGTTCTGGGGTTGTCCCCGTGCCCATGTTCCAGGGGGTCCCATGTTTCCAGCAGGTGCTTGCGCTGCTCCGTATGGTCCTCAGGTTTGGGATCCCATCGGCATCCCTCCTGTCATTTGTGGGCAGTTTCGTCTGATATGTCCTGTTCCTCCACATAGCCAGCACTGCATGTCTTGAACTCTTGGGCCCATTGGTCCTGGGGCATTCATTTGCTGTCTCCTGAATTGCGGTTGATACGGTCCTCTCTGACCTCGGCCTCCATAGGGCCTGGGGCCCTGCCCTTGCCACCTCATGGGTGGAGCTGGTCCTTGTTGGTTTCCAGGGTAGGCATAGGTTGGAGGGGCTGCTGGTTGTTGTACTTGCTGCACTTGTGGTGTTGGCCCAGCAGGGGGTGTTGTTGTCTGATTTTCTGGCACCATCACAGCAGCTTGGACTTTTCCTTTTTCTTTTTTCTTTGCGGCTGAGAGTTCCCCAGCTGTATTTTGTGCAGTTGGGTTGTGATCGATTCAGCTGCTTCTTTGTTCTCCCTCTTTTTCTTCCGATATTGATCCACATGATGTATGATGTGAGCTTGGAATGTGTCCCATGGCAATGTGTTCAGACCCACCACTCCCTCTAGGGCTGTCTGGACCTCTAGAGGCATGCATTTCTTCAGCATCATTCGGAACAGGCTCTTGCTTGTATCTGTTTGGTCCCATGACCCTCCTGTTTCTTCTCTCCACTTGGTTTGGAAGTTATTGATGAACTTTACTGTGTTCTCGTCTTCTCCCAGTGTCATTGATTCCAGTTTTCCTGGGTCCATTTTGGTGGGATAGGCTCTTCGTAGGGCATTCCATATTACAGTTCTGTACGCCCCGAACGCAAATGCATCTCCTGCATTCTGACTTGTCAGTGCCTTCAGACCAGCATCGTCCAGTATTTCCATAGTTTTCACTTTTCCAATTGTTTGGGCTAGCATAGCTTTTACATCTCCAATTGCCAGCAAATATCCTGTAGTTTTTTCTTCAAACTTAGTTATCCACTTTTGTGCTCCGTTGTACAACTCAGGTAGTTGGCCGGCCAGGCCTGTCATGTCCATGAATGACCATGGCACATACTGGCGTTGGGCTCCCTTTATCACGAGAGGACATTGGTTAGCGTTGTAATCTTCTGTGTCCGACATACTTCTTACACACAGTTCATCCCCTGTTGTCTGGGTTTTCTCTCATATGTGGGTTTGTGCCAATCTGGGCTGCCATACCAACTTGATGATCGTTTTGGGCGTGCTGATCTCCTTATCACACTGGGATCTGTCAGGGCTCTCTCGGCCTTTTCCAGGGCACTTTTCGTGTATTGGGTTATTTGGTCTTCACACATGACTAATCTTTCTTCTGCCTGTTTAAGTGCCTTTTTAATAGACCTCTTATCAATAACTCATGTGTCAGTTACACGGGGAGCCTCATGTCGACTTCTACTCCTGTATGTCTGTTTTCCATTTCCTGTGTATCTTTGATCACTGTGTCTTAGGGTGTTCAGCCGGCCTTTCCTTCCTGCCCTCTTCACTGCATCCTCTGTGGGTTCAATGAACATCAATGAACCCCTGTACTTTTCTTTTTACTGCTTTTTCTTGAGTCCCTTCATCTGTTTCGTCTTCTTCCTCGGATTCTGCTCTGTCTTCATCCGTATCAGACCCCCAAGGTGATGAAGGCGATGGACTGGGTGTCTCGGGTATGTCTTCCTTTTCTCTCTGTTCCTCTTCCTCTTCTTCCTGTTCCATCGTTCTCTTGTCCGGCGTGTAATGCCGTTTGGGTGTGAGCATCTGGGTTTTCTTCAAAAATAGCTCACTTTGTACCTTCATTCGTTCTAGCTCTTCTTTTCCTGCTGGCTCATATGGCTCCTTTTTCTTTTCTTCCCTCTGCCCTTCAGTGCAGTATCTGGGGCCTGCTTCTTCTTGTTGTTCAGTATGTTGTTTTTCCCATTCAGGGTTGTATGGCATCCATTCAGGGGTGCATGTTGTCAACTCAGGGTTGCATGGTGTCATTTGGATCTGTCCCATCACTTGTCCCTTAAAGTCCCATGTTCCTTCCTTTTTTTCTGTTAGCATTGGGTACATTCCCCTAGCCCTCCGTTGCATGTGTTCCTCAGTGTTTGGTGGTGGTCTTTCTATGTCTACTCTCATCTCATCTTTCTTTTCCTCATGTGCTCCTTCCTCTCTACCTGCTTTTACTTCCTGTTCTTTTTCTTCAGTTGATTTTTTCTTCTCTTTTCTTTTTCCTTCTTTCATAAACCATTCAATAATATCCAACTTACGTTCTAGTTTCATTCTTTCCTTACTGCTTTTTCCTTTAGTAGTATGTCTAAGCATTTCTTTAACTTCATTGCAATGATCTTCACTGAAGGTTCCTTCTTTGGGCCATTGCAGCTCTCCTGTTGTCCCGTCATGCCATTTTGTCATGCATTTTCTGATGTATTTTTCCTCTTCTTTATGTTTAGCTATAATTATGTCTGCAGGTGTCACTGGCTTTGGCCAGGTGCTCTTCCCGCGATGTAGCATCTTCTCCATCACACTCCTTTGTTCCTGTTTATATGTTAGATGTCGGTGTCTCTTTTCTCTTTTATTTACTGTTGTTCGTCTGTTGTGTACCTTATGCTCGTTGCTGTAGCTCTTCACTATCTGTTTTTCTTTTGTATATTCTCTGAACATTAATTGCCCACTGCTGTCATAATCAGAGGCACAACAACTTTGTCAAGGGTCTGAAAAATTATTTGTCCGTCAGGGCTCACTGGTATCAGAGTAAAATCACTAGTATTATTGTTCAGCCTCCACTTGCGACACAGCACTAGCGGACCAGCTTCTGCTTCTATTAATCTGTACCTTTTCACTGTTCGTCCATTTGGATTCTCGTCTAGGCGTAACACGTCCCAACTTGGGTATGTGCGTAGCAGTGAAATGAGTGGAGTGAGACTGGGGGGTCCGCCTATTTCTCCTAATTCTAATGTATGGTTTATTACCTTTAAACAAATTTCTTTAGGCACTAATCCGATGAAAAAGGACATGTCCTCATTGTAAATACGTTGTAAGTATTACAGTGTGTGTATTATTGCTTCTTCTCAGCACGTCAGGTATTAGAGATAGCCTAAGCGTCCACTCTCCCTCGCTGTCCTCTATTCTATAAAGTAAATCTTTTCCCGAATTATTCAGCAACCACCCATATGCTTTATTCCGATGCAATTCTGTTATCCTGAATATATGCACCCACTTGACTACTATTCCCTCTTCACTTATCTGTTTGTCCCAGTATATCTCTTTACACTCAGATATCATGCGTTTTACCTGTTTCTTGTATAATCTATTGCAGATGTGTTACATCCACTTATATTGAGTTATTATCTATAATTTTTTCTCTTTATTACTTTATTTATTTATATATATCTTATTCATGTACACAGACTCTATACCTAGGTTTTGATGCACACATATAACACGTACATAGTTAACAGAAAACGTACAATCCAACAGTACACACAATACAAGCGCTTTTGACAAGTTTTACAAGTTTGAGTACTCCAAAATGCAATACTAACAGTTCATCACACAACTGGGCTCAGAACACAAATACCACCTGTAGGAATTTTCAAACAGCAATCTCCCTTCGTACCCCAGCGATACCTTACATATACATATATATATATATGGGTTCTAGCCCTAGGACACGTGATTGCAGTACTGTTCCTAGCGATACCTCACACACGTGGGTTCTAGCCCTAGGACTCAAGGCCTTGAGAACACAGCACAACCACCTACAGGACTTTTTCCACCTGCTCAGCTCCGTGTCTTAGAAACACCTCACTTTTCAATGAGTTCTATACTTAGTGGCTTATTACAGGACTTTTCCACCTGCCCACGTCTGAGGATTTGCTTTCGTCCTCTACCTAGTGATTCGGCAGGACTTTCATCTGGGTCCGGCCCCACTGGTTGGCGATTCCTCGTGTACGGGCTCTGGCCCCAACTTAGTGGCGTTACCTCAGATCATACAAAACCATCTGGGTCCAGCCCCACCTGTTGGCGATTCCTCGTAAATGGGCTCTAGCCCCAACAGTGGCGTTACCTCAGATACAACCGTGCGTGCACCACATATATTAAATAACCTTTGGAGATCTCTTATTGTTTTGTTACTTCATCCAGTCTTTTATATCCAACACAAATATAGTGCTTATCTTATTAATATAGCAACATTCAACAAAATGTGTTCAATATACCTAAGGAGTTATTCCCTCCAGCTGGAAACATGTACACTAACAGACCATGAACCTCTAATGCAGAAATTTGATAAAACAGGTGTTCTGCTTACCTTCTCTAAGTTGATGGTCTGTCAGCCCACGGTGGTCCCAGGTCCCCAGAGGGGCCACCCCTTGACGGTAATCGCAGTCGGGGTCACCAATAAATGTGGGAGATAATTCTTCCACCTTGTTGAAGTTGCCTGAATTTAAAATATCAAACAGTTAACAACTTACTTACAAAGACAATTTAAAGTATAATCAAAGAAGATTTCAGAAACCACTCAGAGCTGGATGAAGTAAGTCAGGCTTATTATTGCAGCAATACGAACCCAAGTGAGCCAGGCTTAGCAATGCTCTAGATCAAATCACAAGCAGTGCCAAAGTCAGACTGAATTTTACAGCAAAAACCACGCTTCTTTTATACAATTCTGGAGAGGAGGGGACGTCCCGGGGAACTTCCCAAACTCCTCCCTTTGTACATTTCATCTGATGACCAAAGCAAAAATTTTATTGCATTATAATCCAGTTTCTATTAATTAATTTTCCCATTATAATTACACCTTTGTCATTTAACCCCTTCCTGCACGTATCTGACTCCTCCTTGCGCTCATCTGACTCCTCCTATGCTTATTAATCTTTCCCATTAAACTTAATTTTCATTAATAATTATTTTCCATTATCTTTACACTTTTCGTACCTTTTTTATAAAAAAAATATAGGGGTGGCGTTTGTTTTCAAGACTTTTCCTTGTTTGTTTTTGGTTTATTCCTCATTTCTCAAAAGACCAGCCATGGGTAAGCATCTCCCTTTAGTTATATTTATTCACATTAAATATTTTACCCATTTCAATGTTTTTAAACACTTTATTCTATTTTATAGCCAACTGCGACTTCTCCATTGATGACTTCATCCCTGTGGATGATTCGGACAGCCAGGACAGTTCAGATCGTGTTCCTTCTGAGGACTACAACCCGACTGAGCCTGTTTTGGATCCGACCTCCGTGAGTCCTGTCCGATCTGATTCCGAGTTGTCGGGATCTTTGATGCAGTATCTACGAAATAAAGGGCTTACTTATTTTAGAAAGGATGAGTCTAAGCCTGCTCCTTCTAAGAGACGACGCTTGGATTTTGAGAGCCCTCACTGTTCTTTTCAGCCAGTGAGGGCCACATCCAACAGACGGCCTAGATTTAAAGTAAGTGTGAGTACTCAGACTGATTCAACCGTGTCTGTTAGTACACAGACCAATGAAACTAATTCCATTGGTGTTCAAACAGATTTTCCTCAGGCCTCTGTGTCTATGTTAAACCGTGGGGTCTCTGTGTTCATTCCCCTTACTGACCTTCCTCTAGGAGTTGTCCTGGGCCAGAGAAGGCTTGATATGTAATTTACTTTCTCTAGATGCTTACCCATGGCCCCCTATCTTGTATGTTTTTTTCCATTGGGCCTTTATACTGTTTGTAAGTACTTTATGTTATTACCATGTAGATACGCATTTTTATTCTGTGTCTACTCTTATTAAACTATGTTATTCATAAGCCTGTTTCTGCGTCTTTTTTCTGTGTCTTTTTTCTGTGTCTCTTGTTATCAGCTCGTACCAGTCTGCGCTCACACATGTACACTGTCCTGCCTGGAAATTCCCCTTGTCATGTAGGTTTCGGTCAACTAAATTATTACTTTGTTTTTCTCGCGATCCGCCTGTCATGTACGTTTCGATAGCTGAATTATTACTTTGTTTTTTTTTCGTACCTCCGAGTTTTTATGGCCGGAACATCAGCTCTTCTCCTCATTAATTTTCAGGTTTATCCAATTATTTCTGATTTCTGGTCTTATGTCTCCCTTATCTTATCTGGTCATTTGTTGGTTCCGGCTATGTCCGGTTTCTGATCCTTCCATATTTTCATTACCTCATCTAGTTGTCCTTTTATGTACTTCCGATCTTCCCCTCAACTCTTCATTAAGTGTGTGTGTGCTCAGTTTCTTCGCTACGTCCGGCACCTTAAGTGTGTGTGCTCAGTTTCGGCTAGTCCGGCACCTGGCGCCTTATCTTGTCTATGTTTTACGACCTGTCACGCTCCTTGGGCTAGTGGGTTTCGGATACCCCTGTTTTTCTGCTTTTCCTGACTTTCCCCTGTCTGTTTCTTTAATGCTATAATGGTGATGCTTAATTCTCATTTATATTTCTATCTACTTAAATATATATTGATTAAATATGCTTACAGGGGCGGCCCGAGGGTCGAGGAGCTGGGCGATCGGGCCGTGCAAGGTGGAATGCTGTAATGAGCTCAGGGCTCAAGATGTCTTTGGCTGGCACCCAACTACCCTCCCAATCTACGAGGTATTGAACGGCCCCCCCTCTCCTTCGTCAGTCTATTAGTCTCGTTACCCTGAACTCTGGGGCGCCCCCGATCTCCACAGCCCCAGGGAGCGAGGGCTCTGATATGCCCTCGTCTAGCGGTCCCCGAATCACTGGCCTGTGAAGGGAGATATTAGTTATGACAGACAGGGTTAATGTGCATATGACTAGGAAGCTGTAATTTAAAGGAGACTGGATTAATTTGAGAGAGAATAGGGAAAGGACCAATGTATTTGGGGGATAGCTTACGACAGGGGAGGTGGAGGTGAAGGTCCCGTGTCGATCGCCTACCTGGAGCGGAGGGCTTTCCCTTCATCGTCTGTCTGCAAATTTTTTTAATCGAACTACAGCTTGGGAGATTTTTGTGTGTGTATCCCCGCCAGACTGTTTCCGCTCGCTTAAACCACTCATCCACCATGGGCACATCGGTGGGAGTGGCATCCCATGGACAGAGCGGCGGCTGATGCCCAAGCACACACTGAAACAGCGTTAAGATGGTAGCAGAGTGACATAATTAATTTGGGGCGTATTCCGCCCAGATTAAACAGTCTGCCCATTCGTGTTGTTGACTGCTACAATATGCACGGAGGTACCTCCCGAGTTCTTGGACAGTCCGCTCTGCCTGTCCATTCGACTCGGGGTGATAGCCCGACGTTAGGCTAACTGTGGTCCCCAATTTCTGGAAGAAAGCTTTCCAGACCTTGGCGATAAATTGGGGACCACGATCGGAAACAATGTCCTCCGGGATGCCATAGCAGCGAAACACCGTCTCGAATAGGGTTTCTGCCACCCGGAGTGCTAACGGGAGAGAGCCAAATGGGATGAAACGGCATCCCTTGGAAAACCGATCGATCACCACCAATATTGTTGTGTACCCTTTCGACACCGGCAGATCCGTCACAAAATCTACAGCAATGTGTAACCACAGTCTATTTGGTGTAGGTAGGGGCATTAATTTACCAACTGGCAACCCACGAGGATGCTTCGTGGTTGCGCAGACCATACAAGATAAAATGACTGTTCTCACGGTTTCCTTCATTTTAGGCCACCAGTATTTTTGATCTAGGAGTTTCAATGTGCGAGCAATACCCTGATGTCCCGAGGATGGGCTAGTGTGGGCCTCCATGGTAACGCGATTGCGTAGTGTGTCTGGGACAAATGTTCGAGTAGGAGGGCAGTCGGCCTCAGTCAGAAAGACCCTCGAGTGAGCTCCTCATCGATTTCCCATTTCATGGGCGACTACCATTGAGGCGGGCAAAATGGGTTTAGGTTTAGGTTTGATTGTGGTGTCGGATAGTACCGTGATAAGGCGTCTGCCTTCTTATTTTTTGGCCCGGGTCGATAGGTGATGTGGAAGCGAAAGCGCGTGAAATACAGCGCCCACTGGGCTTGACGAGTGTTTAATCTTTTGGCCCGTTGGATGTACTCTAAATTTCGATGATCGGTTAATACAATGAAAGGGTGTCTGGCTCCCTCTAACACCGCCTTTACTGCTAGTAGTTCTCTATTCCCAATGTCATAGTTTCGCTCAGCAGGTGTCAGTTTGCGAGAAAAAAATGCACAAGGTGTCACAGTACGTCAGATTCCGGCCACAACATAGCTCCTCCGTGAGTAATCAGAGTCACTCCGGTTCCAGTTCCGCGCCGCCTCTTGTTTTTTGCCGCCTCAGTCACAGCGCGAGCTCACCTGTTGCCGATTTGGATTAATCAAATCCGCTTATTTAAGACACTGCAAGACACGCACCCGCTGCCAGATTATTGCGCCGTTCAAGCCAATATTCCCGCGTTTGTTTTGTCTTTTGCTCATCGTGTTACTGACCCTATTTTGTTATCGACCTCGTCCCTGCCTAGCGTTTTGGAATTACTGCATGATTGGATTTACCGGCTTTTTGACTTCCGCATTGCACACTGACCACGAGACTGCCTAGCGTTTTTGGAATCACTGCATGATTGGATTTACCGGCTTTTTGACTTCCGCTTTGCACACTGACCACGAGATTGCCTGCCGATTTGGATTTCCTGCATGTGTGGAGCTATTGCACGTCTGGGTCACAGACATCACTTCCAGAAGCACCTGAAGCTCCTCAGCGCGTTCACAGAGACCGTAAGTGCACACTACCTATTGTTTTCTGCTCTTGGATCCTTCTCTGATTTTTGCTGCTACACTCGGAACCGTGACAGTATAATCTGGCCAGTTATGGATCCAGCAGAATTTTCCCACTTGAGATCTGCACTGGAAAGCCAGGGAGCTCTCCTCGGCGCGCATCAGCAAGACATTCAGCAGGTCACTAATAGTCTCAGAACCGTAACTGACTCCCTTGCCTCCCTAACTGCTCAGATTCAGCAGATGCAAGCTTCACGGGCCTCAATTCCGCCCGCCCCTGCTCCTGCTGCTACACTTCCCTCACCTCATGAGCCACGTCTCCCCGCTCCACCCACTTATGATGGCGACCCTAATACCTGCCGCTCCTTTTTATCTCAATGCTCGCTGGTCCTTGAATTACAAGCCTCATCCTTTCCTACAGAACGATCTAGAGTTGCATACATAATAACTCTCCTTTCGGGAAAGGCGAGAGAATGGGGAACAGCAGTATGGGACGCACAAGATGCCTGCTGCGCCAATTTCAGGACATTCACTAATGAAATGAAGAAGGTATTTGATCGCTCTTCTTCTGGACACCAGGCAGCAGGTCAGATTCTAAATTTACACCAGGGAACTCGCTCCGTCTTTGATTACGCTATTGAGTTTCGCACCCTGGCAGCCTCTTGTGGCTGGGATGACCAAGCCTTGTTTGACGCCTTTTTTCATGGACTTTCTGACCTAATAAAGGATGAGCTATCTGCACGGGAGTTACCCTCCAGCCTTCAGGACCTCATTGACCTTGCTGGACGCATCGATGCTCGCAAACGCCTCAGACAACGAGAGCGAGGGCTGGACACAAGGTCATGGCAACTACCTACCCCTCCTTGCCCTTCAGAACCTCCTGCTGAACCCATGTTGGTGGACCGTACCCGAATTTCTCCAAGGGAACGCCAGCGACGACGGGATGAAGGAGCATGCTTCTACTGCGGTCAGTCCGGTCATCTACTGCGGACCTGTCCGTTAAAAGGCAAGGCCCCTCGTTGATGCTGGGAGCAAAGGGGGGCCCAAACCATGTCAGTTTCCCAGATCACCGTTCTTGTTTTCCGGTGTCACTAATGTATGAGAAGAAGCCTCATGCCACCCATGCCCTTGTAGACTCCGGCGCTGATCAAAATCTGATCTGTTTATCCATGGTGAACCTCCTTAAAATTCCCTCTCTATCTTTGGACCGCCCATTTTCCGTCCAAGCCCTGGATGGAAGCTACCTAGCCCCAATCACGCACCAAACCGCTCCAGTCATTCTTCAGTTCTCTGGGAACCACTCCGAAATCATCTCCTTCTTTATTGTCAAAGATTCTCATGCCCCAATCGTCTTGGGTCTCCCCTGGCTAGCCCTACATAATCCACATATTGATTGGGCCAGGAAAAGAGTATTGGACTGGAGCACATCCTGCCTGTCGTCTTGTCTCCATGCTGCTCCTGTTAAGACCCCGACTTCTCGCCCTAAGGAAGAGTTCCCCAACCTGTCTAGTGTCCCCACTGAGTACCATGACCTCAAGCTAGTTTTTAGCAAGTCACGCGCCACCTCGCTTCCTCCACACCGACCATATGACTGCGCAATCGATCTTGTTCCTGGCTCAACCCCACCCAAGGGACGACTTTACTCTCTTTCTCGCCCTGAGAGAGAAGCCATGAATCATTATATCTCTGAGTCCCTCTCTGCTGGAATAATCCGTCCTTCCTCCTCGCCTGCAGGTGCCGGTTTCTTCTTCGTGGAGAAGAAGGACAAGTCCCTCAGACCCTGCATAGATTACAGGGGACTCAACGAAATAACGATCAAGAACCGCTATCCCTTACCTCTTATGACTTCGGCCTTCGAACTTCTGCAAGATGCCCGATTCTTCACAAAGTTGGACCTAAGGAATGCCTATCACTTGGTCAGGATCAGGGAGGGTGATGAGTGGAAGACCGCCTTTAACACACCAACTGGTCATTACGAATACCTCGTGGTTCCTTTTGGACTAACCAATGCGCCGGCCGTTTTCCAAACTCTGGTCAACGATATCCTAAGAGACTTTCTGAACGCCTTTGTTTTTGTTTATCTTGACGATATTCTCATCTTCTCTCGCTCCCTCGGAGAACACAAGCATCATGTACGTCAGGTACTCCAAAGACTCTTGGAGAATAAACTTTATGTCAAAGCAGAGAAGTGTGAGTTTCACCGCGATTCCACTTCCTTCCTGGGGTTTGTAATCTCTCCCTCAGGTATCCAAATGGACCCATCCAAACTCAAGGCAGTCCTAGAATGGCCACAGCCCACTTCGAGACAGGGACTCCAACGATTCCTGGGGTTCGCCAATTTCTACCGGCGATTCATCAGAAACTATAGCATGGTGGCAGCCCCCCTCACGGCCCTCACCTCCACAAAACTCTCCTTCCAGTGGAACCTTCCGGCTGACAAAGCCTTTTCGGATCTCAAACACCGCTTCACCTCCGCCCCCATTCTCACGTTCCCGGACCCCTCCCTTCAGTTTGTAGTAGAAGTAGATGCATCAGAATCTGGAGTAGGGGCGGTCCTCTCTCAAAGGTCCCACAAGGACAATAAACTCCATCCTTGCTCCTTCTTCTCTCGTCGCCTCTCTCCGACTGAACGCAACTACGGCATTGGAGACCAAGAACTACTGGCTGTTAAGCTGGCCCTGGAGGAGTGGCGGCACTGGCTGGAGGGAGCGGAACACCCCTTTCTGGTCTGGACAGATCATAGGAACCTCGAGTACCTGAGGTCAGCCAAAAGACTCAATTCACGTCAGGCCCGTTGGTCACTTTTTTTTTCGAGATTTAACT
This sequence comes from Channallabes apus, assembly GCA_030522415.1. Lineage (NCBI taxonomy): Eukaryota > Metazoa > Chordata > Actinopteri > Siluriformes > Clariidae > Channallabes > Channallabes apus. The sequence goes on along the minus strand of CM060107.1, from coordinate 38,242,880 downwards.
TTACGCTTTCTTATCGTCCGGGGGCCAAGAATGCCAAGCCTGACGCCCTCTCCCGTCAGTTTTCCCCCTCCCCAAACCCTTCATCCCCAGAAACTATCCTTCCACACCACTGTCTTGTGGCTACAGCTCGTCTTGAGGTTGAGAACCAGGTACTACGAGCCCTCGAGCAAGAACCTGGCCCCAGCAATGTTCCTCAAGACAGACTCTTCGTTCCTGCCTCCACACACTCCTTGGTGCTAGAATGGGGCCACAGCTCCAAACTTGCATGTCACCCAGGGGCCACTCGAACCTCATCCCTCATACACCAACGCTTCTGGTGGCCGACCATCAAAGATGATGTGAGAAAGTTTGTAGCATCTTGCGACACATGTACCAGGAATAAAACTACCAACCGCCCCCCCGAGGGACTTTTGAGGCCCCTCCCAACTCCACACCGACCATGGTCACACATTTCTCTCGACTTTGTCACCGGACTTCCCCCTTCGGAAGGAAATACCTGCATCTTGACAGTGGTCGATCGTTTCTCGAAGTCTGCACATTTTGTCCCCCTATCCAAACTCCCGTCTGCCAAGGAAACAGCAGAACTTCTGATACTCCATGTCTTTCGACTTCATGGCCTCCCGGTGGACATAGTGTCTGATCATGGCCCTCAGTTCTCTGCACAGTTCTGGAGAGCCTTTTGTGGACTCATCGGCGCCACACCAAGTCTTTCTTCCGGTTTCCACCCTCAAAGCAATGGGCAGTCCGAACGTCTTAATCAGGAACTCGAGAAATACCTTAGGTGTATGACATCACATGATCCCTCTTCATGGAGCAGAATGCTACCCTGGGTGGAATATGCCCACAACTCCCTTCCCACCTCCTCCACTGGCATGTCCCCCTTCCAGTGCTGTCTAGGATATCAACCACCATTGTTCCCGACTCAAGAGGAGAAAGCCTCAGTTCCAGCCGCACAAGCCTTCGTCCACCGATGCAAGAGAACCTGGCAGCGTGCACGCTCCCAGCTGCTGCGCGCAGTGAGCACCTTCCAACGAAAAGCCAATCGCCATCGCTCTGCAGCTCCCAGGTACCGTGTTGGCCAGAGGGTAATGCTTTCCACTCGTGACATACCCATCAAGACCACCTCTCGGAAACTATCCCCTAGGTACATCGGCCCATTCACCATCGCCCGAGTCATCAACCCGTGTGCCGTAAGACTGTCTCTACCCGTATCTATGCGCCGTATCAACCCCACATTTCACGTCTCTCAGATCCGACGGCTGGTTGCTTGTCCCCTGTCCCCTACCCCCCGCCCTCCACCACCCCCTCGACTCATCGATGGGGGAGAAGCCTTTACAGTCCGCAGACTCCTTAAATCCCGCCGTCAAGGCCGAGGCCTGCAATATCTCGTAGACTGGGAGGGTTACGGCCCCGAAGAGAGAAGTTGGATACCTGCCAGATTTATCCTGGACTCATCCTTGATAAAGGAATTTCACAAACTCCACCCCGAAGCACCGTCTAGAACGCCCGGTGGCGTCCGTAGAAGAGGGGGTACTGTCACAGTACGTCAGATTCCGGCCACAACATAGCTCCTCCGTGAGTAATCAGAGTCACTCCGGTTCCAGTTCCGCGCCGCCTCTTGTTTTTTGCCGCCTCAGTCACAGCGCGAGCTCACCTGTTGCCGATTTGGATTAATCAAATCCGCTTATTTAAGACACTGCAAGACACGCACCCGCTGCCAGATTATTGCGCCGTTCAAGCCAATATTCCCGCGTTTGTTTTGTCTTTTGCTCATCGTGTTACTGACCCTATTTTGTTATCGACCTCGTCCCTGCCTAGCGTTTTGGAATTACTGCATGATTGGATTTACCGGCTTTTTGACTTCCGCATTGCACACTGACCACGAGACTGCCTAGCGTTTTTGGAATCACTGCATGATTGGATTTACCGGCTTTTTGACTTCCGCTTTGCACACTGACCACGAGATTGCCTGCCGATTTGGATTTCCTGCATGTGTGGAGCTATTGCACGTCTGGGTCACAGACATCACTTCCAGAAGCACCTGAAGCTCCTCAGCGCGTTCACAGAGACCGTAAGTGCACACTACCTATTGTTTTCTGCTCTTGGATCCTTCTCTGATTTTTGCTGCTACACTCGGAACCGTGACACAAGGGTGGAGTCCCTCGGGTTGGCCATGGCGTTGGGACAGCACCGCTCCTATTCCTACTTCCGATGCATCGACTTCTACGACAAAAGGTTTATCGTGGTCGGGTAGCCGTAGCACAGGTGCTGTAGTGAACGCGATTTTAAGTTTTTGGAAGGCTGTTTTGGCTTCCGCTGGAAACGCGCCTAATCGCTGTGGCTTTCCCTTTAATAGAGTAGTGAGTGGTGCAGCTATAGTCCTGAAATTTCGAATGAAGCGCCGGTAAAAGTTGGCGAACCCGAGAAAACTCTGTAGCGCCTTTACTTCACTATGGTTCGGGCCATTGTGTTCCCGCCTCCACCTTGGACGTCTTCATCTCGACCCCCAGTGGCCCTATGTGATAGCCAAGAAATGCAATCTCTTTTTTGTGGAATTCACATTTCTCAGCCTTCGCATAGAGCCCGTGCTCGCGCAGATGGTGAAGGACGGCAGTTACATGGCGGACGTGTTCAGAATATGACCGCGAGTATATTAGAATATCATTTATATACACTATCACAAAACGGTTAAACATATCCCTAAACACGTCATTCATGAACCCCTGAAAACTGCAGGTGCGTTTACCAATCCATAAGACATCACATTATACTGATAATGCCCAGATGTAGTGCTAAACGCAGTCTTCCACTCGTCGCCCTTACGCACACGAACGAGGTTATAAGCGCTGTGGAGATCGAGTTTTGTAAAGATTGATGCGCCTTGGAGTTGGTCGATAGCGGCCGCTACCAGCGGCAGTGGGTGCTTGTATTTTACTGTTATGCATTGAGACCTCTATAATCAATGCAGGGTCTGAGGCCCACGCCTTTTTTTTTCAATAAAAAAGAAACCTGCCGAAGTGAGGGATGTGGAACTGCTGATGAGACCCTGCCGAAGAGCCTCCTCCATGTATTCCTCCATCGCCCTGGTCTCCTCCAGGGATAATGGGTAAATACGCGAGCAAGGCGTTTTTTTCCCCGGCAGGAGCTCGATCGCGCAGTCCCACGGACGACGAGGGGGAAGTCGCGCTGCTGCCCTAACACTAAACACATCCTGAAACTGCGCATACTCTGATGGCACATTAGTTGACACTTAGGCACGCAGGCTTTCAATACTGGTTGTTTGGACCGTCAATGGTAACGGTTTACAAAATTTTGTGCATCTAGGGGACCAAGACGTGATGCGAGAATTTGCCCAATAGAAATTAGGATTGTGAAAACTGAGCCACGGAAGTCCCAGTACGACGGACTGATCAAATCGAGGAAGCACATAAAAATTTTATTTCCTCGGTGTGACCAGGGAAAGTTAACCGAAGGGGCACAGAAATTACTGTAACTGTCGATTGTTTTAGGTGTTGTCCATCTAGAGCTTTAATAGATATCGGGTATGGAAGCTTCGACACTGGAGCTCCCGGCTAGGAAAGTAGAGTAGATGAAATGAAATTCCCAGCCGACCCAGATTCTATTAAGGGAAAAACAGACAAGGTATAGTTATTATGGGACAATTTAGCTCGTAAACAAAAAGGCAGGTGAGTGTGTGATGGAGTGTAGTGGGTAGGGTTGGGTACCGAACTCCGGTGCCAATACGGCACCGGTACCTATAGAACCGGTATGTACCGGACCGAAACAGAATGCGAATTTCGGTGCCTCATTTCGGTGCCACTTAAATGCCTGAACTGTCGATTGAAATATTTGTTCTCTAGATTCATATATTTTTGTAGATTAATCGTTTATTAGATTAAATTAAAGAAATTAAAAGCACAAATCATCCGGAAATGAGAGACCATCCGACATGCGCGTGAATGCAGTAACTAACGTTACACTCGCTCTGACGGCAGCAGGCAGTCTACCGATAGCTTAGCATGCTAAAGTAAACAACTCTCGTTAAAATGCCTAAAACTAAACAGTCGAAAGTGTGGCTGTATTTCACAAGAAAGGATTCCGACATCGCGACGTGCAGCAAATGTTTCACAGCAGTTGCGTGTAAAGGCGGAAACACGTCAAATCTAATGAAACATTCGAGGGCAGATGGAATAAAGTTAAAAGCAGACGGAGGCATCGTGTTTAACAGCTTGTGGACAACAGCTGGCGCTATCGGTGTGGACGACCCTCAGCCCCAGTCACACCAACTGTAGCAAAAAGGAGTCACTGATTATGATGACGTCAGCAGCCTTTCCGCGGGTCAGTAGTAGGATAATGTAATGTTAATAGCAAAATGCAAATCTTGCATTCATGCTAACAAATAGTCAAACGATTTGTAAAAAACTAATGTAACATGGATTCTGTTTATAATTATGGCTTTCCAGCTAGTACTAGTAGCACTACAACACTCACCCCATTTACCATTGCAAAGAAGGCTATGCATGTCCTGTGCAGGGCAATAAGTCAGGAAAGGAGTCGTATTTTGCCAGAAAAGGCAAATATGGTGACATTTCTGCAAAAGAATTGCTAAAATTTGAAGCTTACATATTCATATATACTTTAAACTTTTAATATATTGTTCAATTTTAAGCATAACATTTTCTTGTTCAATAAAAATTTATTCTTGAGTCATCCACTATAATTTTGTGGCTTAAAAGTATCGGTTCAGGCACCGTTTTGGCACCGGTACCGTTTTCAAAGTATCGATTTGGCACCGGTATCGAAAAAAACCCAAACGATACCCAACCCTAGTAGTGGGTTACTTTTAGTAACGGGCAGGAGCGCACTTGATGCTGTTCCCCCCCCCCCCCCACAGTACAGGCAGAGTCCTGCAGACATGCGTCGTGCTCTCTATGTTGCTGACAAACGAGAGGAGCCGACGTCCATTCCAGGGTCCTTGTTTAAAGTCCCTGAGGCACGTCACATCGCTCCACTCACATGCCAGTCTCCTATTCTCCCCCACATCACGTACTTCCCGGACCTCGGACTAAACTCCGCGCCTTGCTTTTATAATGTGGAGCAAGCCTGAGATCATATTAACGTTAATTATCGCCAGCCGGAATGAATAGGCGGCTCCGTCCCTTGGCGCACGCTGTGACAGATCATTATAATTTTCTTTAATAGTAAATAATGACCCCCATTGCGCTGTACTACCGGTGGCAAAACCTTATGAAATACAAGTTAAACATTAAAAGAATTGACAAAACTTTGTGTGTGCGATTAAGCGCTGATTCTACTCAGGAAAGTAAAGAGGAGGATCACGATGCTCAACATTCCAGAGTCCAAACCCCATTTAAATTAAATGAACAAATATTGCAAACATTAAATAAGAATAGCCCACGTTTAGAAAAGCATTTTTATTTAGATTATAAAAAATAATCCTGCATCTGTTTTAGGTGTTCCAGCTGCCACTGTTCTTATGGCTCTGTCAGAGTAAATCATTCAGTACCAAGCTTGTAAATTTCCATGTAAAACAGGTACATCTGTGTGAATAACTTGATATGATGAGCTATTGATCAGTGACTTATGCAAATGACTCAGTTCAGATGTAAGTAAATGAAAAGAAAGTAAATGGCTGCCCTGTTTGGGGGAGGGGCGTGCTAATGACGATTCAGTTTGCTGTGTGTGTGTGTGAGTGTGTGTGAGAGAGAGAGAGAGGGGTGTCAAAAGGCCCTACATACTCATGAAAAGTTGTGGATTATTCAGTGAAAGGAGGCTCAGCTGAAAAATGTTAGGCACATGAGTCAGTTAACCCCAAATAAAAGGTCTTTCTGAGTGTTATTTTACAATGATATAGTTGTAAAATAACAGATGTACGGTAAACCAGGCACAAGGATTAGCCCCAAGATAGCCCCATACCCGTTTTTTTTATTTTTTATAAAAATACCAAAGAATATTATTGTGTAAAGACTGATTAAAAACAATGCAATTTGTGCTATCATAAGGAAAATCTAAATTTCTCCCAATCAAGGATTAAAAACGGTAACAATGCAAACTTTAGAATCTAGAATCCAGAAGATTAAATTTACACAAATTTAAAAAGAGGACTTTTAGTCTTCAGAAGAGGACTGAAAAGTCTTCAGAAGAGCCTCAGATTCAAGAAGTTTTTTAAAGTGTGGAGAGGTGCATTTCAGTTCCCTTTCAAGGCTACACTCGATGCTGCGTAAAACGCTATGGGAACCATTTTGTCGCATTGCTGGATGTGAAGCATGTGTGGAAACACGCCAGAATTTTGGCTATATATAACCTCGGTCAAGTGACGTCATCTGATTAGATGCAAGTGGAGGTTATAAATACCGGAGAGCCGGCAACAAAACCTCAGATCATTTGTCCTCATACTGACTTTTGATCGCGTGTGTGCAGTATTTAAAAAAAGAAAAAAAAGAAAAAGCCATTCTAAACAGAGAGAAAAAGAAAAAAACAATAAAACTCACCAGATATAATGGCCGAGTTTAGTGTTTCATGCCCGTGCGGTAACCGTCTTTCTCAAGACGATAGTCATGACCTCTGTTTTGAATGTTTGGATGAAAGCCACGCTCTCCTTGGACTTGAAGGAGAGTGTAAGTACTGTGATAATCTCCAGATGAAGGTGCTACGAGCGCGTCTCGCGTTCGTTAGAGAGCCACGAGCCGCTCTGCACTCCTGGGGCTCACAGGTTGATTTGGCCGAGGCACGAGAGACGGAGCCCCTCCTTTCTCTCGCCTCCTCCCCGGATCACGCTCTCACTCCCTCCACTTCGCGAGCGCACTTCGGTGCTTCTCGGGAGGTTTTGGGAGAGACTCACTCTCTTGCTTCTGTAGATATGGATGTAGCTACCTCAGAACGATGCTCTAGAGATGATAAAGAGTATGATGAGTTAATTGAGGTTATAACACGCGCAGTCGAACATTTACACATTGACTGGCCACCGGAGCAAGCTCACCCAAAACGGTCGAAACTAGATGACAGATTTCTGTTGGGTGGCCAGGAGATGGCGCCACAACGCTGCTCTCTCCCTTTTTTTGATGATCTCCACAACGAGTTATCTCGTTCATGGAGACGTACTTTTTCTTCCCGTATCTTTGTACCTTCGACTTCGTTTTATTCGAACATCGTTGATGCAAAGGCACGAGGTTATGTGATGATGTCCTAGATTGAGGAGACGCTCACGAGATATCTTGCTCCTGGAACATCATCCTCACTAAAAAAGTCGACCCTTCCCTCCAAGGCATGTAGAACTTCTTCTACCCTGGTAGGGAAAGCGTTCCAAGCAGCAGGTCAGGCTGGCACTTCCTTGCACACCATGGCGGTTTTGCAGGCGTATCAGGCTGACCTGCTGAATGATCTGAGCACGAGCGGCAATATGAATCAAGAAGCATTCATAGAATTACGCCGGGCTACTGATCTGTCCCTGCGTGCGACAAAACAGACAGCCCGTGCAATTGGCCGTTCTATGGCCTCCCTGGTGTCTGCAGAGAGGCACCTCTGGCTAAATCTGACTGGCAATAAGGACAAAGATCGGGCATTCCTTCTCGATGCTCCCATCTCACCCTCAGGCCTATTTGGCGAAGCAGTTAATACCGTCGCCACCAGATTTAGAGAGGCCAGTCTTTATGAACAAGCTTTTGGGAAATTTCTCCCACGCCGTGCCCAGGTGTCGAGGCCATCGGCCACCCAACCTCGACCTGATCTGAATCTCGCTAGACGAGAGGCACAGAAGGAAAGGTGTACGGCTCGGCGCCCCCCTCAGGCCGCCCCCAAGAGAATAGATCGCTCTGTCTTCTTTGCAAAGAAGCGTTCCTGAGAGCAGAGCTCAGGACCGTGGGGGTGACCCCCATGGGGACGGGCATATAGGAGCATGCCCCCCCGGGCACCCCCAGGAGATCGATGTTCAGTTTCCGCCACCTTTGGTGTTTCGGACGACACCGGTCTCCAACGACACGTTAGTCCTTCGGTCACATCCTGCCATATTCCAGGACATCGAACCACTAACAGCCCCCAGCCCAGTAGAAGTACTTGCACCCCTTTCGGAGAAGCTGGCAGCGTGGAAGCTACTGCCAGGCATATCCTCCTGGGTTTTAAAGACTGTAGAGAAAGGATACAGGATACAGTTTGCATATCGCCCTCCGCGTTTCAACGGCGTGGTCTCCACTTCCGTGATACCGGAAAGGCCGCATTTTCTGAGTTCCGAACTCCAGAAACTACTGCAGAAGGGAGCCATAGAACAGGTTCCTGCTCCAGATATGGAGTCAGGTTACTACAGTCGGTACTTCCTGGTCCCCAAGAAGGACGGGGGTCTGCGTCCAGTTCTGGATCTTCGCGGTTTGAACCGCTATCTCAAAAAATGCAACTTCAAAATGTTGACCATAAAAACTATTGTTTCACAAATCCAACCACAGGATTGATTTAAAGATTTCAAGGACGCATATTTCCACATAGAAATTTTGCCACAGCACAGGAAGTTCCTGAGGTTCGCTTTTGGGGGAAAAGCCTACCAATTTTGGGTTCTTCCATTCGGTCTAGCCCTATCACCCCGCACATACACAAAATGCATGGATGCAGTTCTGGCTCCCTTGAGACTCCAGGGCATCCGCATTCTGAATTACATAGACGACTGGCTAATCCTGGCCCAGTCTCAGCAGCTAGCACTTCGACACTGGGATGTCGTCCTAGCTCATCTTCATTCGCTGGGATTGAGACTCAACGCCACGAAAAGCGTTTTCTTTCCGGCGCAGGTGACAACCTACTTGGGCGTCAGGTGGAATTCGATCGCTATGCAGGCACATCTGTCTCCTGCTCACGTCGAATCCATAAACAACGCTCTGAAGGAAATCAGGCTGGACCAAGAAGTGACTATACATCACTTACAAAAATGTTTAGGCCTCATGGCAGCTGCATCCACGGTGATATCTTTGGGTCTCCTTCACATGAGAGCTTTTCAGCTGTGGTTAAGAGCCAGGGGAGTTCACACGAGAACAAATCCCCGAAGGCGAATAAGGGTTATGTGGTTCAGACCCCGGTTTCTCACCTTGGGTCCCACTCTAGGTCCATCTTGTCGTCGCAAAATGCTAACGAAAGATGCTTCCCTTACCGGCTGGGGCACGGTCTTGGATGGCCATCCAGCCCAAGGGATCTGGAGAGGCCACCTTTTCGCATGGCACATCAATTGCCTCGAAATTATGGCTCTATTTTTAGCTCTACAGCATTTCCTCCAGCAGCTGAGAGGCTACCATGTCCTAGTGCGGGTGGACAGCACATTGGTAGTCTCCTACATAAATCGCCAGGGCGGCCTGCGTTCGCAACGCTTGAACCAGCTAGCACATCAGGTTCTGCTTTGGGCTCAGGACAAGTTCCTGTCCCTCAGGGTGATTCACATTCCAGGATACAGGAATGTGGGAGCAGACTTTCTGTCCAGACAAGCTGTGAATCACGGGGAATGTAAACTCCACCCCAGAAGTAGTCACTCAAATCTGGGAGAGATTCTCTACAGCAGTGGTGGACCTCTTTGCCTCACAGGAGACTGCACAATGTCCCCTCTACTACTCTCTGACTCATCCAGCTCCCCTGGGTCTGGACGCGATGGCCCATACGTGGCCCAATTTACGCCTCTATGTGTACCCTCCGGTAGCTCTGCTCCCGGGAGTCCTGGCGAGGGTCCGTCAACACGATTTGTGCCTCTTATTGATAGCGCCCCGTTGGCCGGCCCGAGTATGATTCTCAGAGATAATATCGCTCCTCGACGGCTCACCTTGGATGATTCCTGTGAGGAGGGATCTTCTATCTCAGGTGCAGGGGACAATATTTCATCCCCGGCCCGAGCTCTGGAACCTTCACGTTTGGTCCCTGAACGGGACCAATTGAGTCAAGCCGGCCTTTCAGCCGGCGTAATTGACACCATCCTAAGTGCTATGTCTCCCTCCACTAGAAGGATTTATGCCTTCAAATGGAAGGTATTCGAGAGCTGGTACATGGCAAAGCAGGTGGACCCAGTCCACTGCCAAATCGTTTCAGTGCTGGAATTTCTGCAAGAGAAATTGTCCTCGGGCTTGTGCCCTAGTGCCCTCAGAACGTACGTGGCCGCTATTTCAGCCTGCCACGTTCTGACTGAAGGTGTTACTGTGGGAAATCACCCTTTAGTTGCCCGTTTCATTCGTGGAGCTAAACGGTTGAGGCCACCCACTAGAGCGGCTCCTTCATGGGATTTATCTATCGTGCTCGAAGGTCTAATTGACACTCCTTTTGAACCGCTAGAGTCAGCGCCCGACAAGCTTCTGACTCTCAAGATGGTTCTTCTTATGGCCATTACCTCTCTAAAGAGGATCGGAGACCTGCGTGCATTATCAGTCTCCCCATCTTGCCTGGACTTTGCCCCTGGGCTAGTCAAGGCCATTCTGCATCCTCACCCAAACTATCTACCGAAAGTTCCTTTCTCAACCATGCACCCTGTCGTCCTGGAAGCCTTCTGTCCTCCGCCTTTTGCGGATTCGGAGCAGGAGAAACTTCACCTACTGTGCCCAGTAAGTGCTCTTCAGGCTTATGTCCACCGCACCAGCCAGTGGCATGAGTCAGAGCAACTTTTTATATGTTATGGAGGCCGCAAACGGGGGGCGGCCGCCACCACACATACTCTGTCACCCTGGGTGAGAGATACTATTGCCCTCTCCTACGAGGCGCGTGGACTCACTTCGCCTCTAGGAGTCAGGGCTCATTCAACCAGAGGGGTCACCTCATCTATTGCTCTTGCAAGAGGTACTCCCCTGCAACAAGTGTGTGATGCGGCGGGTTGGTCCTCTCTTTGTAAGATTTTATAGTCTGGATGTCCATGCCACTCCGGGCTCACGAGTCCTCGAGTCAGCTTCCAAGACATGAATCTGAGACTTTCTCGGTCTTGTGCGCACACGCTACACAACCTTGGGGTCCAGACACCTGTAGTGCGGCGGTGTTGGTATTCTCGTTCCCATAGCGTTTTACGCAGCATCGAGTGTAGCCTTGAAAGGGAACGTCTCGGGTTACTTTGCTGTAACCCTGTTCCGTGAAAGGCGGGAACGAGATGCTGCGTCCGAATGCCGCACTACCACGTGACCGGACGTCCATTCAGACAAATTAATCTGAGGTTTTGTTGCCGGCTCTCTGGTATTTATAACCTCCACCTGCATCTAATCAGATGACGTCACCTGACCGAGGTTATATGTAGCCAAAATTCTGGCGTGTTTCCACAGCCGGCAATGCGACAAAATGGTTCCCATAGCGTTTTACGCAGCATCTCGTTCCCGCCTTTCAGGGAACAGGGTTACAGCAAAGTAACCCGAGATGTTTCTCTGAATGTATAGGTGAGAACAGCTGATTCACACCTGCGGAGAGTGAATAATTTGCATTTGAATGTTGTCTGGCATTGAAAAGCACACACAGTGACACTAAAAGAACAACAACCTACACTGAAAAAAAAAGAACTTGTAAGATTTACTTGATAAAATCCTCGTAACAATTTGCACACTTAGATTTTAAGTAAATTTTATTGCTCCAATATTAAGTAAAACTCACCCGTAATTGTCAGTTAAAATCTACTTAACAATTAAATTAACAATCAAAGAAAACAAGTCAAACTTACATAATTATATTTAATGCACAAGTTAGATTTATTTAAAATAATCAAGTAAAGTTAATTTATTCTTGTATCAGCAGGAACCTTGATTTTATGAAATTATTAAGTAAATCTTACTATCATTTTGTTTTGTGAGATTTTCCCTTACTTGATTTTATCAATTTATATTACTCCCTATAATAATGTAAGCATTGATAATTTATGTTTTGGATAGAAACTTAAGTAATTATTTCATCTATATCTTTCATAAATCAACACAACTAATATATAATTAAACAGTTTATTCACCAACATTACCAAATATTTTTGACATTCACAGTCTAGATACAGGTTGTCTTTTTAATAAAAATGCATTCAACTAAATTTTGCATCCATAGGAACAACTGCACGGCACCAGAGCATGAAATTCTTGTTGTAAACAAAATTGTGTAAAATAAGAATAAGAATAAGAATAAATAAATAAAATACAGCATTCCTTTAGAAATAAAATACAGCAGATAATACATTTAACAAACTGTAGAATAAACTTTAAAACCTAATAGCCCTCTGAAGCAGTGAAGTTGCAACATTCAAATCAGCACTCTGGACTAGTGCACTTAAAAGTATGCCATTGAAACCTTAACGCATTAAGACATTTTAAGCCAAACATGTAAACACTGAACCTGTAAAGACTTGTAGTCAAGCCATATCAAATGTTTTAAGATGATAACTTCATCTTTAAAGCTTGCACATTTGGTGATAGCTAAATCCCATAAAGTTCTAGAAGTAACTAGTAACTAGTGAGCGAGGAGCGATATTGATTTGTGCGCACGCTGTGACAGGCTGAAAAAACTATTGTCCTCAAAAATGTAACAGATGAGGACTCAGATTAATGTGCAAAAACAGGTACATCTGTATGAATAAATTGATATGATGAGCTATTGATCAGTGACTTATGTAAATGTCTCAGTTCAGATGTAAGTAAATGGAAAGAAAGTAAATGGTTGCGCTATTTGGGGGAGGGACATGCTAATGACGATTTGGTCTGCTGTGTGTGTGTGTGAGAGAGAGTTTTTGCACAAATTAATGTGCAAAAACGATATAATAAAACTATATAAGACTACATAGCCTTTATAAGACTCAACTTTTATTTAAGCGCACTCACAAACGTTATGATTTTGTAAATGTTTGAAAGCAAATAAGGTGCGCTGTTCTGTATTGTTTTTGGTGAACTTGAGCACGTCAGAAAATTAACGCAAATGTTTTTTTAAATGGTCAGAGTCAGTCTGCTTGCTGTTTTCCCGACGCATTCATACTTCTGCCAGTGCGCTGTGGAAAACTTTATTCGTGCGGATGAGCGCTGATTAAAACTATGTACAAACCGGATTCCAAAAAAGTTGGGACACTAAACAAATTGTGAATAAATACTGAATGCAATGATGTGGAGATGGCAAATGTCAATATTTTATTCATAATAGAACATAGATGACAGATCAAAAGTTTAATCCGAGAAAATGTATAATTTTAAAGGAAAAATATGTTGATTCCAAATTTCACGGTGTCAACAAATCCCAAAAAAGTTGGGACAAGGCCATTTTCACCACTGTGTAGCATCTCCCCTTCTTCTTACAACACTCAACAGACGTCTGGGGACCGAGGAGACCAGTTTCTCAAGTTTAGAAATAGGAATGCTCTCCCATTCTTGCCTAATACAAGCCTCTAACTGTTCAATCGTCTCGGGCCTTCTTTGTCGCACCTTCCTCTTTATGATGCGCCAAATGTTCTCTATAGGGGAAAGATCTGGACTGCAGACTGGCCATTTCAGTACCCGGATCCTTCTCCTACGCAGCCATGATGTTGTGATTGATGCAGAATGTGGTCTGGCATTATCTTGTTGAAAAATGCAGGGTCTTCCCTGAAAGAGATGACGTCTGGATGGGAGCATATGTTGTTCTAGAACCTGAATATATTTTTCTGCATTGATGGTGCCTTTCCAGACATGCAAGCTGCCCATGCCACACACATTCATGCAACCCCATACCATCAGAGATGCAGGCTTCTGAACTGAGCGTTGATAACAACTTGGGTTGTCCTTGTCCTCTTTGGTCCGGATGACATGGCATCCCACATTTCCAACAAGAACTTCGAATCGTGACTCGTCTGACCACAGAACAGTCTTCCATTTTGCCACACTCCATTTTAAATGATCCCTGGCCCAATGAAAACGCCTGTGCTTGTGGATCTTGCTTAGAAATGGCTTCTTCTTTGCACTGTAGAGTTTCAGCTGGCAACGGCGGATGGCACGGTGGATTGTGTTCACTGACAATGGTTTCTGGAAGTATTCCTGAGCCCATTCTGTGATTTCCTTTACAGTAGCATTCCTGTTGGTGGTGCAGTGTTGTTTAAGGGCCCGGAGATCACGGGCATCCAGTATGGTTTTACGCCCTTGACCCTTACGCACAGAGATTGTTCCAGATTCTCTGAATCTTCGGATGATATTATGCACAGTTGATGATGATAACTGCAAAGTCTTTGCAATTTTTCGCTGGGTAACACCTTTCTGATATTGCTCCACTATCTTTCTGCCCAACATTGTGGGAATTGGTGATCCTCTACCCATCTTGGCTTCTGAGAGACACTGCCACTCTGAGAAGCTCTTTTTATACCCAATCATGTTGCCAATTAACCTAATTACTGTTAATTGGTCTTCCAGCTCTTCGTTATGCTCAAATTTACTTTTTCCAGCCACTTATTGCTACTTGTCCCAACTTTTTTGGGATTTGTTGACACAGTGAAATTTGGAATCAACATATTTTTCCTTTAAAATTATACATTTTCTCGGATTAAACTTTTGATCTGTCATCTATGTTCTATTATGAATAAAATATTGACATTTGCCATCTCCACATCATTGCATTCAATTTTTATTCACAATTTGTTTAGTGTCCCAACTTTTTTGGAATCCGGTTTGTAGTAAATTAAAGAGGATTACGATGCCGAATCAAAGTCCTGAGCCCAAACCTCGTGTAAGCCATATTATACTTTATGAATTTGTTGTAGTGTTTATTTTATTTCATTTATTTTATTTCATTTTATTGTATTTTGTCGGTTGTGCACTAAGCACCAAGTTTATCAGTTACTCATTTAGCATTAAGCTATTAGTTAAGCATCCATTTATGACAAGTATTGTGCATAATGTCTGTGATGTCATCCCAGTGTTACACGTAGTTGCATGACTATGTCACTGTAATAAAGGGCAGTTTAGATGCGGAACTTGTGGAGAACACAAGCTTTTTGACCATAAGAAAAGGTGATCCAACGTAAGAAAATGTAAGCTAAAAGATACAGCAATCATACTGTTGTAAACGTGATTTAAGATTCTGACCTACAGATACAGCGATTGGGTTGTTGTAACTACAGTGGATTTACACAAGACAACTGTACGAAAGGTTGAATCGTTGATGCTGGAAAAATAAAACGAGAGACAAAGATCATTGGACTTCTGTGTTGTGAGTAAATAATCAAACAAAGATACATGTCAAAACTTGTGGAATAATATGACCGCACACCTCATTTAAATAAAATTAACAAATTTTATAAGTAAAAAAAAACAATAGCCCACGTTTAAAGAACGTTTGTAAATTCTTTCCGACATGAGTTGGCCCGGTGTTATGTGCCGGGAGATTTCCTGAAGCTCAGAAATCGCTGGGGCATTTTTTCTAAATAGACACTATCTTTTATAACTGATGTAGATTTTGAGCTGTATAGACACGCATTTGTGAGGGGTTTAAAACGAATGAATAAGTTCGAGCAGTGAACTGCTCGAAAGTACTTGACAAAAGATGAACAGCTTTATTTCAGTCATAAATTCACAATCACATCACATTCCAGCTATTATTTCCAGCCATGGTTAAATAATGGATGAAATAATTATTCAATGCTGGACACAAACAGCAAATATGATGATTATTATAAAATACCCGAAGAACTTCATGTTCATAATATAATATTTACTTATATATATATTGTTCATTCATGTCTTCTGATGATGTCAACACATTTTTACGTTTTAAATAAGACATGTTGGCATTTTCACGAATCAGGACATTCGATAGTTAACACTATCAGATAAATTAATTTCAAGACCATTTAAACCGAGGAATTGCCATGTCTTTCACAGTTTTGTCCCTGTTAAGACATTACAAAAACTATATAAGAAACTTATATAAGGAACTATAGGAATTTGAAAGCACAAATTTGGTCATCTCATTTCATGTTTATGAAAATAGTATGAAGCACATATACACACATTCATCATCAAAGATCTTTTGTAAAACAAAATAAAATTCATGTTTGCTTCAGCATTGGAAACAATATTGTTTTAGGCTAACTAATTAAACACAATTCTTCATTGTACTTTGTCCGGCTTTTAGATAAAGTCCTTCCATGCGCCATCTGGCGGATATTCAGTGAAGCACAACACATTTATTTAAATTCCCGAATGTTGCTTACGGCAAGTCGCGGCACGCCATGCGCTAAATTACGACATCTCACGGTAAAACACACGCAGACTTAACGGCCAGGGCCCGGTTTCTCGAAAGCTTCTTATCGCTAAGTAGTTCTTAAGTTGTACCTTAACCTCTCTCTTAACGTTATGGCGCATTTCCCGAAACGTTCTTACGCTAAGTATCTCTTAGATAAGTCACACGTTCTTAAGGTTGGTCTGGACCAACCTTAACTGATTCTTAGCGGAGTTTCAGCTCAAGACGCTAGTCGCCGCTACTGAGCAGCAGTCTTTATAAACCAGCGGTATATGCAAACACATTATGGCACATTATCAAAGTCGTATTAATGATGGAATATACTGTAGACATGTTTAAGAATGTTATTTTATTTGATATCAGAACTAATAGAGTGACTTTTAATTAGCCTATTTCATAATGTGACTAATGCATTAAAATTGGCAAAGGTGGCAAACAATTTGGGACCGATACAGAGTGGTGTTGTGTTAAACTGAAGACGGCGCCATCCGTGGAGCCATGTGGGTCATGTAAATTTTTCCTTTAGACAAAACTTCAGCCCTTTTCATATTTTCCCCGTGGTCGTTATTTAAATTAAAAAAAAAAAAGTTTTGCTTTCCAAAGCAACAGATTATGGAGCTGCTTGACCTGCTCAGACCTGCGCATACCAGGCCAACGCATCGTACTTACTGTACGCTCTACTGTACGTCCCGATGTCCAGCTGCTTGCTGCTTTTTGTTTAAAATATGTTTCATTGATCATTAGCCATTATACATAACTTTATGGGCTTTTCTTTTATTTTTATGAAATTTGATTTAGTTAAGACGGCGCGTGGTGTAGTGGTTAGCACTGTCGCCTTGCACCTCCAGGGTCCGGGTTCGATTCCCGGCCAGGCTCGATTCCCGTCTCTGTGTGCATGGAGTTTGCATGTTCTCCCCGTGCTTGGTGGGTTTCCTCCGGGTACTCCGGTTTCCTCCCACAGTCCAAAGACATGCAGATTAGGCTAATTGGCGTTCTCAAATTGACCTGTGTGTGTGTGTGTGTGTGTGCTCTGCGATGGATTGGCACAGGGTGAAGATGAATGAATGAATGAATGCGGTGTTATACCCCTATCTCACCTGCGCAGTCTCACGCTGTGGCCGTAAGTAGTGTTCATCATGATTCACCCTGAGTTTTTGCGCTGTGATTACGTTTTCATCTTTCCGCGTGAAAAATTAAACGTTTAATTTTTTTGCTGGTCCTTGCAGAAGCTTGCAGACATTGCAGAACTTTGCGGAACGTTAAAGGAACGTCGCAGGCAATCGCGGCAGCTCACGGAGATGAGTCAGGCCACACAGGTGAAATAGGGGTATTAGGCACCTTGATCCGCCTCGAGTGACCACGGTCCAAAAAGATCTGCAAGGTCCGTGAGCTTCCGCATGTTAAACATGTTTAATTTTTTTGCGTGGTAAAATGGAAACGTAACCATGGCACCAAAACTCGCCCTGAATCATGATGAACCGCACTTACGTCCCCTGCACGAAACCGCGTAGGTGAGATAGGAGTATTAAACCACCACTCTGTGATCTCATCCTATTCATTCCAAAAGTGCGCTATATAACCTCAACAACTGACATACTTCACATTGTTTCTGAAGCTGGTGAAGAGTGTTGTCAGCTGTTTGTCCATCAACTATGATTGTATATTCGGTTTGTTTCACCGCCACAGCTTACAGGAAAATATTAGCGACAGTTTGGTGATTTAATTTATATATTTGTCTATTATGGCATGTTATTGGTAAGTTAACCCATGTTGAAATAAACGCTATTAAAAGAATTTTAGTGCAATGTTTAATTAGCATAGAAAGTGCCGTCTTTCTTAACGCTGTCATGCAAAAGGAGTCAAAAATCGATTCCTGAGCAACCGATGTCAGCTAATTCTGGACCTTCACCGTTGACAGCGCCTTTTAACATCGGACGTAAGAGGCAGCAACTTAAGAAGACTCCTAAGAGAGAGTTCGAGAAATACACTTAGAAAAGTTACCACTTAACGTAAGATATATCTTAAGAGTCTTCTTAGCACGCGAATAGTGTGCATTATCGAGAAACCGGCCCCAGATCTGTAGGTGTTACATGACCTGAGTGCAGGTTTTAAAAAAAGGTAAATTATTTGACACCATTGATCATACTGTTCTCTTCAATGGATTAGAAAATGTGTTAGGAGTTAAGGGAATGGCCATCTCCTGGCTCCAGTCATATTTGACTTGATTGTTATCAGTTTGTAGATATAAATAATGATTATATGTGTACTAAAGTGAACCTTGGTGCTCCACAGAGTTCGTTTTTAGGCCCACTGCCATTTTCTCTCTACATGTTTCCTCTGGACAACATAATTCATATGTTTCCACTGTTATGTTGATGACACACAGTTTTGTGTCTCAAAAAAAGTCAGATAAAAACACAAGCTTAATAAAGTTGAGGAATGTGTGAAGAAATGGGATGTTCCTTCTGCTTAATTTCTGATTACACAGTAACTCTGGATGTTACTGTGATGGCATTTTTGTTTCATTCCTAGGTGCATAAGCAAGCCCCAGTTCGTCCAGACAGCTGCTACCTTCACTAGTACCAGAAAATATGAGCACATCGCCCTGATCAATCAAATATACACTAGAGTGAACTGCTAATGATTTGCCATACTTGCTTCAATTAGATGCAGGCCGCTTGTCAGGACTTCGTATTATGAAAATTACCTTGGGGCAATAATTTTTTTTATTATTATTTTTTTTTTACAAAAGCATAAATGTGAGAATGTCCGGAACAGCTGGCAGAAGTTTTCACCGACATCTCTCTGAGCAGTGCCATTGTTCCCATGTGCTTCAATGCCACCACCATCGTCCCCGTGCCCAAGAAGTCTTCTGTGCCCTGTCTCAATGACTACCGTCCCGTTGCACTTACACCCACCATCATGAAGTGCTTCGAGCGGCTCGTCATGAGACACATCAAGACACTTCTCACTGGACCCACTGCAATTTGCATACCCTCCTAACTACACTCCATCTTGCCCTCACACACTTGGACAATAAGGACACATACGTTCGAATGCTGTACATAGATTTCAGTTCAGCATTCAACACTATCATACCCCAACAGCTGATCGGGAAGCTTAGCCTGTTGGGCCTGAACTTCTCCCTCTGCAACTGAATCGTGGACTTTCTGACCGGAAGGCCTCAGTCAGTACGGATCAGGAACTGCACCTCCAGCACCACCACACTGAGTACTGGGGCCCCACAAGGCTGTGTGCTCTGTCCCCTGCTGACTCACGACTGTGTAGCAACACACAGTTCGAATCACATCATCAAGTTCGCTGATGACACAAACGTGGTGGATCTCATTAGCAAGAACGACGAGTCAGCGTACAGAGAGGAAGTGCAGAGTCTAACGGACTGGTGTAAAGACAACAACCTGTCTCTGAATGTTGACAAGACAAAAGAGATGGTTGTTGACTTTCTCCACTGAGCATCAACAAGTCGTTGAAAGCACCAAATTCCTGGGTGTCCACCTGGAGAAGGACCTTAGCTGGTCCCTCAACACCAGCTCCCTGCACAAGAAAGCCCAACAGCGTCTCTTCTTTCTGAGAAGACTAAGGAAGGCCCAGCGTCCACTACCGATCCTGACCACCTTCTATAGAGGAACCATCGAGAGCATTCTGAGCGGCTGCATCACTGTCTGGTTTGGGAATTGTGCCATATCGGACAGCGGATAGTGAGGACAGCAGAGAAGATTGTCGTGGTCTCTCTCCCCTCTATTGAAGATATCCACAACACACACTGCATCCGCAAAGCCACCTGCATTGTGGCTGATCGGACACACTCCTCTCACACACACTTCACACTCCTGCCATCTGGAAAAAGGTACCAAAGCATTCGGGCACACACATCCAGACTGTGCCACAGCTTTTTTCCATAAGCCATCCGTCTTCTCAACAAAAAGGACCTGGACTGATAACGTGTGTGTGTGTGTGTCTTTATCACTCAGCTTAACTCAGCTACCTCAAAACATTGAGACTGGAATGACTAATCAACACATGCGCAAACACACTGACCTACACTACCTGCCTGACACACCAACCTGTAAATGCTCTTTTACACAATATTCTTTACTGGATTACCTACGTTAAGGAACGTTTACTGTCACTTTGTTGTTCTTGTTTGCACATTTGCACGTGCAATTTATGTGGTCTGTAAAAAAAAAAAAAAAACGCAGATAGTCTTCCTCTCTCGGTTACCTAGGTAGCTTTTGTTAATTTAAATTGTTAATTTATGTTGTCAGGTCAATTTGTCTTGTCTCCGCTAGCCAGCTAACTAGTTAGTTAGTTTAGTTTTTCTGTTAATTAATGTTGTAAATTTATGTTGCATGTAGCACCTTGGTCCTGGAGGAACATTGTTTCGTTTCACTGTGTACTAACTGTATATGGTTGAAGTGAAAATAAATCCTACTTGAACTTGAACTCAATGTTCAATTAATGTTCGTTTTTAAAGTGTTTAAGGCTAGGCTAAAAGCCTATTTATTTAACCAAGCTTTGGTTAAATATATTTTTGAGTCTTCTGGATTCATCTGACATAATCTTCCCCACTTTCATTGATCACTCAGGTTTGTTGACAGTGGAGTGAGTGGCTGCTTTTACATCCCAGGGAGACCTCATGTCTGTGTGTCCCTCTGGCTCTCCCTTTTAGTTATACTGGAATAGTTGGTCCCTGCTTGCACTCACAAAATATACAATTACCTTATACATTGTGTGTGACTGTGACCATACCTACAGCAACTGCTGTCTTTCTCTCTCTGTCTTTCTTTTTGGTTAAAAAGTTATATGTTGGTATTTGTTTGGAGGTTGTATTTACATAATAGTGGCACCCACTATGGCCAGATGATTTTTATTGTTATGTTTTATTTTTTTTACACAAAAGCACATAAAATTAACTGTGTAATTTATATATAATATATATGCACAGTATACTGTACATACAGTACAAAGTCATTTTCAAATGTATTACTCCCATATTTTAAGCCCTTCATCTCTTTCCAATTAAATAACAGCGTTAGTGTCATCTTCCGTCTTCGCAGCAAAAGATGAACTAATTTTAATTCTAAGGTGTGTGATGTTAATGACAGACCTGTCAAGGGGAAAAGCTTCTATGGTAACTGTCATCCAGGAGACAGATGATTAGATATTTATTCCACTTCACTGGTGACCCAACAGAGAATATAATTTTAGTGAATTAAGAGTGGTCTTAGTTATTGCAGAAAGAAAAAAATAGTCAGGTTATCATCAATCATTGATTCTGTTACTGATTTTTTAAAGAAGTGCAAGTTAGCCTAGAAGAGTGTTTTTTTCCCCCCTAGGTAGGGTTCATGTTTAGATTCACTGATAAATTACAGTTTAATCACTGATAATTACAAGTGTGTTTATATGCACAGTTTGAACATGCCCTCTGTGTTAAAGAATTTACCTTTAACAATAATAATAATGATAATAATAATAATAATTTGTTAGTTAAGTAACCATTACTGCAAGTGTAAAAAAAAATACTAACTAATTACAGATTCACAAATGATACGAAAAGAAGGTTCTCCTTTCTCCACAGCAGACCTCTTGTCATGCACACTCAATCTGCGCCCGGCACTAGGACCCGGAAGTAAGGCGGGCGCCAAACCAGGAAGTATAAAAGAGGTAAACAAACGATGACTCACCGCTCAGTCATTGAGTTCGGCCCATGTCGGTTCTGGTTGTCGTTTCGTCAAACCGTGAGTACTCACCATCTTGGGTTATATGCTTCTGCTATTTGTGTGTGTATTTATAGGACGCGGGTTAAATTTGTGTTTTTCCCTTGCTCCCTTTTCGCGAGAGTCCTTAGATTAAAGTCGCGTGGTTGTCCTGCCTATTCGCTTCTTATCCGCGTTTGGGTTTACCATCCACGCTACATTGGGCTAACCGCTAAAGCTAGTCTTCTGGTCCCCGAGGTTAGTTCAATCCTGACAGAATGACTGAGCCGTCCGCGGTAAACCCAGCGGATCATGCGCACCTCTGCGACGTGGTAGATCGGCATGCCGCGCTGATCGACAAGCTAACCGGAGAGATCGCTAATCTGCGCCGGGGCCTCCAAGACGTTGCGGCCTTGCGCCGCGAGGTCGCGGAGCTCAGGCGGGAGAACGCGGATCTCCGTGCGGCTGTTGCTAGCGCGGCTAGCAGGCCTCCCGCCGCGGCGGCCGCAGCGCCGCATCCCCCCCCCCCCACTGATGTTTTCTTATCTTTACCAGAGAAGTGGAACGGCACGGACGGGAGGTGCAGTGTGTTTTTGACAGCGCTCGATCTGGTGTTCGAGTTCAATTCCACCAAGTACTCCACCGATCGGCTACGCATTGCTCTCCTTGTCTCGTTGCTAACAGGGCAGGCAGCTGAGTGGGCCACGGCAGTTATCAAAGCAGACACGGACACCGCCCACTCATACAATGAGTTCACCCGTCAACTAAGACTTACTTTCGAACACCCAGCGGGCGAGGTGGAGACCGACACCAAACTCTACCATCTGCGGCAGGGAGGATCATCCGTGAGCCGGTACACCGCCGAATTCCGCACCCTCGCCGTACAAACCACCTGGGGGGACGCCGCGCTCCGGACATCGTTCTACGAGGGGCTGGCTTCCAGAATAAAAGACGAGCTCGTCGGACGAGAGCTCCCCGCCACGCTGGAAGGGCTGATCCAGCTCACCCTCCGCATTGATCAGTGCCTCCTCTCTCGTCCGAAGCCGGTCCCGAGGACCCTGCCGCCTGCACCCACCTTCCACCACTCCACTCCAAGACCACCTGTAACCTTCATTACCGCCACTACGGAATCTGTCGGTTCTCCACCTCCTGCCGTGGTTGACACCGGAGCCGGGGAACCCATGCAACTAGGGCGCGCCTCCCTGACCGTGGCTGAACGCGCACGCCGGTATAGAGAGGGTCTGTGCGCCTACTGTGGGTCAGCAGAACACCACCGGGCGATCTGTCCACTGCGCCCGGGAAACGCCCAGCCCCGGTGAGTGGAGGGAGAGACTCACCGGGCCATCTTCGGATCTCCACCACTACCGGCACCACCATCTCTCGCCTTACGGTTCAGGTATCCCTCCAAATTGGCCACAAACGGGTCAGAAGTACTGCGTTCATCGACTCCGGGGCAGCAGGTAACTTCATTGACTCCTCTTATGCCAAAGAATTGGGGGTAAAAATCGAGGCGTTATCCCAGCCGGTTAGAATCACCTCCGTTGACGGTCGGCCCCTTTCATCCAGCCCCATCACCATGCAAACTCAACCTATCACCTTATGCATCGACCAACACCAAGAACAGCTCCGATTCCACCTCACCACTGTTTCATCGCCACCCATCATCCTAGGATATCCATGGCTAATCCAACACGACCCCCTCATCTCATGGACCCAGAACAGGATCCTACAATGGGGTGCGACCTGTACTGAGCTCTGCCTGAGGGCCTCGGCTGGGACGTGCTCTAGGGAGTCCGAGGCCCCCGACGTCGACACCAACGCCATCCCCACCGTCTACCGGGACCTAGCGGAGGTGTTCTGCAAAAGACGGGCAACACACCTCCCTCGTCACCGCCCCTACGACCTAGCGATTGACCTCCAGCCAGGCTCGATTCCACCCCGCGGCCACCTCTACTCCTTATCAGCGACGGAGACGCAGGCGATGGAGGAGTATGTAACCAACGCTCTCCGGCAGGGGACCATCCGACCCTCCTCCTCACCCGCCGCCGCGGGGTTTTTCTTCGTAAAGAAGAGAGGTGGTGAACTTCGCCCATGTTTCGACTATCGGGGGCTCAACAATATCACGATAAAAAACCGACATCCACTGCCGCTTACCAACTCAGCCCTGGACGCCCTCTCTGGTGCCACCATTTTCACGAAGTTGGACCTGCGGAGCGCCTACAACTTGGTGCGCATCAGAGAGGGCGATGAGTGGAAGACGGCTTTCATCACACCCACAGGACACTATGAAAGTTTAGTGATCCCATTTGGACTGTGCAACGCCCCCGCCGCTTTTCAACATTTCATAAACGATGTCCTCCGGGACATGCTCGGCCGGTGGGCATTCGTTTACCTGGATGACATCCTAATTTACTCCCGCAACGCTGATGAACATGTCCAGCATGTCAGAGCGGTTCTAAAGAGATTACTCGCCCACCAACTGTACTGTAAGTTGGAAAAGTGCGCTTTTCACGAGCGCTCCACCACGTTCCTGGGTTTTGTCATCTCGCCCCAGGGTGTGGCCATGGACCCGCAGAAACTAGAGGTTGTGCGTGATTGGCCCCTACCCAAGAACCTAAAGCAACTTCAACGGTTTCTCGGGTTTGCGAATTTTTATCGTCGCTTTATCCGGGACTACAGCACAGTTGCCGCCCCCCTAACCGCTCTGACCCGTCCCTCATCTCTTCCCTTCAGACTCAACTCCATTGCCACCTCCGCATTCAAAGAACTCTGCAATCGTTTCACCACAGCTCCAATTCTCCTACATCCAGATGCCAACAAACCATTCGTTGTGGAGGTGGACGCCTCAGATGTGGGCGCTGGAGCTGTCCTCTCCCAACGAGGTCCAGATCAAAAACTACACCCATGTAGTTTTTTCTCCAAAAAATTTGACACCACTCAGCAGCGATACGGGGTAGGGGACCGCGAACTGCTGGCCATAAAGTGGGCTTTGGAGGAATGGCGTCACTGGCTCCAGGGCGCCAGGGAGCCATTCATCATCTGGACCGATCACCAAAATCTAATCACAATCCGAAGTCTAAAACAGCTGAATCCAAGACAGGCGCGGTGGGCATTGTTTTTCGAACACTATAATTTCCATCTCTCATACCGCCCGGGATCAAAAAACGCAAAAGCTGATGCCCTCTCCCGCCAGCATGAGATGGACATCCCCCGGGCGGACCCCGCGCCTGTCCTTCCCCCCTCAAAGATCATCGCACCACTTCAGCTGGACCTGGAAACAAGGGTCCGCCAGGCGCAGGCCACAGAGACCGAGCCGGCAGGTGTGCCCCCTGGACGACTCTATGTGCCCGCCACAATGAGACCCGAAGTCCTCCAGTGGGGACACTCATCGCCCATCTCCGGACACCCGGGCACACGACGGACCCTCCAGTTCCTCGAACGCGACTTCTGGTGGCCATCCATCCCGAGGGACGTCAAAGAGTTCGTCCAGGCATGCCCAGTGTGCGCCAGGGCGAAGAACCCAAACCAACCAACACCAGGGGAACTACAACCACTTCCAGTCCCGCGACGACCCTGGACGCACATTGCCGTCGATTTCATCACGGGCCTGCCGGCCTCTGAGGGAAAGGACACCATCTTAACCATCATCGACCGGTTCTCTAAAGCCGTGCACCTGGTGGCCCTCGCCGGACTCCCGTCAGCCAAAAAAACAGCCGAGTTGATATTAGAGCACGTAGTCCGTCTGCATGGGTTCCCCAAGGACATCGTCTCGGACAGAGGGCCCCAGTTCACTGCCAGGTTCTGGAAAGCCTTCTGCCGTCTGATCGACTCCACCTGTAGCTTATCATCTGGATACCACCCACAGACCAACGGTCAGACGGAGCGGGCCAACCAACAACTGGAGCGCTATCTGAGATGTTTCATAGCAGATCGTCAGCGCTCCTGGGCTCGCTACCTCATTTGGGCAGAACTGTCACATAACCTCCACACCTCCTCTGCCACCGGCCTAAGCCCATTTGAGGTATGCCACGGTTTCCAACCTTCAGTGTTCAACCACCAAGAACCGGAGGTTGATGTACCGTCCGCCCAACAGTTGGTCCGCAGTTGTCGGCGGCTATGGAACCAAACAAATCAGGCCATCCAACGAGCCAACGCCCGCTACACGACCCAACACCGCCGCCGGCACCCCCCGGGACGTTTGTACCACGTAGGTGACAAGGTATGGCTTTCAACACGAAATCTCCACCTTCACACAGAATCAAAAAAACTTTCACCTAGATTCATCGGACCATACCGCATCACCCACCGAATTAACCCTGTCACCTACCGGCTCCAGCTGCCTGCGGCGCTCCGAATCCACCCAGTATTCCACCTCTCACAATTCAAACCCTTCACCACCTCACCCATGATTCCACCCACCCCCCCAGCTCCTCCTCCCCGGATCATCGACGGCGGTCTTGCCTACACCGTACGCCGAATCCTCGACTCGCGCCCTCGGGGCAGAGGTACTCAGTACCTGGTTGACTGGGAGGGCTACGGCCCCGAGGAGCGGTCTTGGATCCCGGCCCGGTTCATTCTCGACCCCGAGCTAATTCGAGACTACCGTCACCGGGTATCCTCCACCTCAGGACCGTCAGGAGCCGGTCCTGGACAGGGGGGTACTGTCATGCACACTCAATCTGCGCCCGGCACTAGGACCCGGAAGTAAGGCGGGCGCCAAACCAGGAAGTATAAAAGAGGTAAACAAACGATGACTCACCGCTCAGTCATTGAGTTCGGCCCATGTCGGTTCTGGTTGTCGTTTCGTCAAACCGTGAGTACTCACCATCTTGGGTTATATGCTTCTGCTATTTGTGTGTGTATTTATAGGACGCGGGTTAAATTTGTGTTTTTCCCTTGCTCCCTTTTCGCGAGAGTCCTTAGATTAAAGTCGCGTGGTTGTCCTGCCTATTCGCTTCTTATCCGCGTTTGGGTTTACCATCCACGCTACATTGGGCTAACCGCTAAAGCTAGTCTTCTGGTCCCCGAGGTTAGTTCAATCCTGACACCTCTGGAGCTCTGACAGAGTGACCATCGGGTTTTTGGTCACCTCCCTGACTAAGGCCCTTCTCCCCCCGATTGCTCAGTTTAGATGGCCTGCCAGCTTTAGGAAGAGTTCTGGTGGTTTCGAACTTCATCCACATAAGAATGATGGAGGCCACTGTGCTCATTGGGACCTTCAAAGCAGCAGAAATTTTTCTGTAACCTTCTCCAGATTTGTGCCTCGAGACAATCCTGTCTTGGAGGTCTACAGACAATTCCTTTGACTTCATGCTTGGTTAGTGCTCTGACATGAACTGCCAACTATGGGACCTTATATACTGTAGACAGGTGTGCGTTTCCAAATCATGTTCAATCAACTGAATTTACCACAGGTGGACTCCAATTGGCTCCAACAAGCTGCAGAAACATCTCAAGGATGATCAGGGGAAACAGGATGCGCCTGAGCTCAATTTTGAGGCTGTGAATACTTATGTACATAAGTTTTTTTTTTTTTTTTTTAAATTTGCAAAAATCTCAATTAAACTTTCTTCATGTTGTCATTATGGGGTGTTGTGTGTAGAATTCTGAGGAAAAAAATATTTAATACATTTAATAATAAGGCTGTGACATAACAAAATGTGGAAAAAAGTGATGCGCTGTGAATACTTTTCAGATGCACTGTAAATTTGTTAGAAGCTCTCAAAATAATCTAATCATCATAAAACCATAAAAAGACCAAATAAGCAATCAAAAAGTTTTTCCAAAGTTTGGGCTTCTCAACATTAGATCCCTTGCACACCTGAAGCACTTATTGTTAATGAAATTATCTCAGATAATAGTCTTGATGCACTCTGCCTTACCGAAAATTGTCTTAGACGAAATGAATATATTGGTCTGAATGAGTCTTCTCTGTCAGCATATTTCTATAAGCATGAGCCCCATCAGACTGGTCGTGGCTGTGGTGTTGCAATTATCTATAACAATTTTCTTACTGTTATTTCGGGAAAAAAAAGGATCCAGGTTTAAACTATTTGAAGTGCTTATCCTTTATCCTAGATCCCTGCTATATCTTGCTCTGGCCAACAAGTATAGACCCCCGGAGGCCTACGTTGATTTTCATAAAGAGTTTGCCCATTTGCTGTAAGACATTGATTGATTTCACTTCTTACATGAAAACAATGTCTTCAAAGAATTTCAACCTGGCCTCAGGCCCCAGAAACTGCGCTAGTTAAATCATGAAGGACTTGTTTTAAGCTTCTTCATCTCAGTATTAGTCTTACTCTAATATTAGTCTTGACACTATAGATCCGGGGTACTCAATAGGCGGACTCAGGTCCGCATCCGGACCCAAATACGGTTAAATCTGGACCGACCCCAAAACAAACATACTAATTTAATCATAATCTAAATGAGTTCTCAATGAAGTGCGCAACTGTGTTTCCATGTGATATATCTTTGAGTCGTCTAGTGATGGGTCGTTCATGACCGATTCGTTCTTTTTGAACGAATCTTTAACATGACTTTAACATGACTCAGAAGAACGAGTCACCTCCGAGAGTGATTCATTCATTTTCTACTGGGCGCGCATGCACAAATCATCGCAGAACCTCCGTAGGCTATGTATTGAACGGTTCTCAGCGAATCAAGTGCCGAGTTGTTCGGTCCTTTGTCACGTGACTCCCATACCTCATTCCACTACACTGGTGCTCGGCTGGTGCTGAACTGGGAACCACCGAGAACCGGCCCGCGTTTACACTAGACAGGAGCTCAGCGGGAGCTGCATGAGAATACGTCACAGGCCACGCCCACTAAACAGAAACGAACTTGAAACTATGAAAATGTATTTCAGTATCCAAAGGCAGCTTATTCGACGTGTTATAACCGCTGAAAGAGATCGGCATAGACTACTAGCTTATTCACTATTTGGTCGGTTGTTCGTGTGAAGCCTGCGACTATTAGTTCTTCTCTTATTTCCTCATACACCTTTAATACATTCTTAAAACACTTTCCAATTTCTGCTGAATCTCGGCTGATGTCCAAATTGTTAATAGCGCTTTTGTTTCGTCCGCGCTCCACATTAATGGACTTTGCGTCTCCGCCATTTTTTTTTACGCTCCCTATAACTCCGCCCACCGCTCGTGACGTCACAGCTTCTCGCACCAACTTTTTTCTGTGGAAAAGCGCGGCACCAGTTGCAAAATTGGGAACCGGCACGGGAACCAGTGCAGTGGAAAAGGGGTGCCATAGGCGCTATGCGGTGCAGTAGATTCAAAAAGAATGAACGACTTACAGGTACACCCTGGACAGCGTGCCAATCCATCGCCGAGCACGCACGCACACACACACACACACACACACTCATTCACATACTATGGTCAAATTGGGAATGCCAATTAGCCTAATCTGCATGTCTTTGGACTGTGGGAGGAAACCGGAGTACCCGGAGGAAACCCACCAAGCACGGGGAGAACATGCAAACTCCATGCACCCAGAGACAGGAATCGAGCCTGGCCGGGAATCGAACCCGGATCCTGGAGGTGCAAAGCGACAATGCTAACCACTACACCTCCGAGATAGCAACTTATCCTCTGAAAATCATATTTCCAATATTACAAAAACAGCCTTTTTCCACCTTAGAAATATTGCCAAGCTTAGGAACATTTTATCTGCATCTGATGCAGAAAAGCTAGTTCATGCATTCATGACCTCCAGACTGGACTATTGTACAGAATATTAAAGTCTACAAAAGGGGGTAAAGCATTTTCATATTTTGCTCCTAAGCCTTGGAATAGCTTTCCTGACAGTGTCTTTCCTCAGACACAGTCTCCCAGTTTAAAAGAAGACTAAAGACATATCTCTTTAACCTGGCATACACATAATTAATCCCATAACCTCATACTTCAGTATATCTAAATACACATTATCATCTAGTGTTTGTTTAATAGGCAAAGTAAGAGAATTTTGCATACACACACAATGTGATGAGAACAGGATTGGGACTAAACAGCTGAGGATATATGAAAACCAGTTGTTTGTAATGCTCATTACAAGAAAAAAAAAAGCTTGAATTTGATAGAATTTGCATGTCCATGTGGGCTAATGAGTTTTTATTGACCCTATTCCAGTGAAGCAGCTGTCATGCATAGTGGCCACTGTAGAAGCCTCTGGAAGGTGTTATGATCTAAGGTCGCTTCAGTTGGTCAGGTCTAGTCTCGGGAAAATTATTTGGCAATAAAATGAAGTCAGCTGATGGCCTTAATGTACTGAATGAGCAGGTTATCACCTATGGAGTTTTTCTTCCCTGATAGCAAAGCATATTCCATGACTCAAATTGTGAAAGAGTGGTTCTGGGAGAATGATCAATCATTTTCAGACATGAACTGGCCATCACACTGTGTACTGTAATTAAAGCCAAGGTGATTGAATGAAATCTTTGAGTGTGTGACTTTTTTGACCAGGCAGTGTAAATAATAATTATTCCCTACTTTATGATAATATAGTACATCTCATAAATACTGTATGCTTTCACTCAAATTACTATTTTTATCAACCAAACAAAATTGAGACATTTTAAAAATCGAATTACAAACTAAAAATAATTCCTGGTGAAATTGTAAAGTAGGGGATGCATGGAGGCCTGGCAAAATTCATGTAAAAATACATTTTTTATCAATTCTAAAACAACCCATGATAGCTCCCAAAAAGTTTGAACAATCTTTTCAGTTTAAAGTTGAAACATGGCCGGAGACCTGGCTTTCCGTTTTGATATATGATTTGTCGGTGTGTGTGTTCAAGGTGGAAAAGTAGTTTTTTTGATGAGTCAGTGGGTAAAATCTCCATTATCATCCGTGGAGTGATTTTTGCAGTAAATTCAGGGCTGTTGTAAAAGGGTTAATTAGATTAGGTAGGTGAAATACTTGAAAATTAAGATTATATTCATTAAGTAATTATATATACAGTGGTGTGAAAAAGTGTTTGTCCCCTTATTCATTTCTTTTTTTTTTTTGAATGTTTGATGTTTGTCACACTTTAAATGTTTAGATAATTAAACAAATTTAAATATTAATCAAAGATAACACAAGTAAACACATCGTGCAGTTTTTAAATTAAGGTTTTTATTATTAAGGGAAAACAAAATTCAAAACTACATAGCCCTGTGTGAAAAAAGTGTTAAAACATAACTTAACTCTGGTTTACCACAGTGAGAGCCATTATCTACAAATGGCAAAAACATGAAACAGTAGAGAACCTTCCTGTAACATCTGGACCACCACGGCCTCAGAGAAGATCCGGTTCCCCGGACTACTGAGCCGCAGCCTTTGTCTCCCCCTAGTGTGTCTGTGTGTATATGTCAGTCCTGATTACCAGTAGTTAGTATCACCTGTGTCTCCCCTTTGTGTGCACCTATATAAACCAGCCGACCCCGGAGCCACCCGTTCGTCCACCGTTGTGATGAGTAAAAGTCTGTGTGTCTGTATTGAACCTAGAATCGCTGACAACGCCTGCTTCTCCGTTCCAGGACTGAAACATACGGCAGGAGAGGGGTCATAACCCCGGGACTCAGCATCCTCGTCTTTACGCGAGATACGACACAGTGAGGGGAGTTATTTTTGGGGAATTTCAGTTCGTGGGGATTTATTTGTGTTATTAAAGACTCAATCATTTTCACCTGCACTTGCGTCCGCCTCTTATGAGCAGAAATCATGACAGATGGACGAACCTATCAGGACGCAGCAGGTGTCCCCCTGCCGGATGATGAGAACCCGATGCGCTACATAGAAAAACAACAGGTCCAGATCGAGGGGCTCGCACGAGCGGTGAGCGACCTAGCCCATAGTGTAAAACACCTGGCCTTCCCTGACCCCTCCGCACCGGCTGGGACATCGCGAAGCTCCACCCCCTCACCACCGCGCGCCACCCCCCCGGAAAGATATGCCGGCGATCCGGAGGGGTGTAAGCGATTTTTTCTGGCCTGTGAACTGTACCTATCAGATTACCCCGACATGACGGACACCCAGCGAATCCGTTTCGTTATTCAGCAGCTCACAGGTCCGGCCATGGATTGGGCCGCAGCCATCTGGAGCGAAGGGGGAGAGCTCACCTCCCGGTATCGTAGGTTTATGGAGGCTATGAAGGCGGTCTTTGACCATCCGGACCAGGGGCGTTCCGGGGAACAGCGTCTCATGCGGCTGAGGCAAGGGAGTATGCCGGTGGCGGACTACGCCATCAAATTTCGAGTCATGGCGGCGGAGAGCGGCTGGTGCGAGCGGAGCCTGCTCGCGCGGTTCCGTGATGGACTCCAGCCAGAAATCCAGCTCGAGCTGGCGTGCCGGGACGCCAACCTCTCGCTGGACGAAACCATCGGCCTGGCGATTAAGCTCGACCAGCATCTTCGCAGCCAGCGCCAGCGACCACCCACCAGGTCAGCACCACCCCGCCTCTACGACACACCGCGAAGACCTCCTCGCGATACGGGAGATACAGCTCGACCCGAGCCCATGGACGTGAGCAGTTCCCGCCTCACGATCGCGGAGAGAAGAAGGCGCGTCACAGCGGGCCTGTGTCTATACTGTGGGGGGGACGGGCACCGGATCAAGGACTGCCCGTTACTCAAAGTAACGTCACGCACACCGCCCCGCACGCATCATCCTTTTTGTTTAAAAGCACAATTGTCTTTTTGTAACGCTGTTGTGTCTGTCTTCCCTTTAGTAGATTCCGGGGCGGCTGGGAACTTCATCTCCTCTGCTTTGATTTCCACGCTGCGAGCTCCCGTGTCGAAGCTTCCGCAACCGATACCAGTTAAAGCTCTAGATGGCCGTGAGTTAGACCAGTCGCCTATTAAATTAATCACAGCGCCACTGCGGTTAACTTTCCCCAATCACACGGAGGAGCTAAAATTCTTCGTACTTCCTCAGTCTGATCATTCCGTCGTGCTAGGTCTCCCCTGGCTTAGCGCCCATAACCCTAATTTCAATTGGGCTCAATCAAGTATCGTTTCATGGTCCCCTAGATGCGCCAAATCATGTACACCGCCCATAGTGACGGTCCAAACCACCACCATAGAGAGTCCGAATGCCCCACACCAAATTAACGTGCCATCAGAGTATGCGAGGTTTGAACAGGTGTTTAGTGCTAGGGCTGCTGCACGACTTCCCCCTCATCGCCCATGGGACTGCGCGATCGAGCTGCTGCCGGGGAAAGCACCTCCTTGCTCGCGCATTTATCCATTGTCAGTGACAGAAACCAGGGCCATGGAGGAATACGTGAGCGAGGCACTCCAGCAGGGGCTCATCAGCAGGTCCACGTCTCCCGCCTCGGCAGGTTTTTTTTTCATAGAGAAGAAAGGGGGGGGGCCTTCGGCCATGTATAGATTATCGGGGACTCAATGCAGTAACCATAAAATATAAGCACCCACTGCCCCTGGTTCCGGCCGCAATAGACCAGCTCCGAGGCGCCTCCATTTTCACCAAACTCGACCTCCGCAGCGCATATAACCTCGTCCGTGTGCGTAAGGGTGATGAATGGAAGACTGCGTTTAGCACTACATCTGGGCATTACCAATATAACGTAATGGCATATGGACTGGTGAACGCACCTGCGGTGTTTCAGGGGTTCATGAATGACTTGTTTAGGGATATGTACAACCGTTTTGTCATAATATACTTAGATGACATCCTAGTATATTCGCGGTCATATTCCGAGCACGTCAGTCATGTACAGATGTCGCCATTAAAAACCTGCGTTTCGAGAAAAGGGATCCCGTGACTTGCCGCGGCTTTGCGCGGCTGCGTGCGGGAAGCTGTGAACATGCCCTTCATTACCTGTAGGGGGCAGTCGTGTTTCAGTCTGAAGTATTGTGTGTCTACTGAAGCCGAAAATGTGTGCAAATTAAACTGCGCATGCGTGTTTGGAGTCGCGGTGTATCAGTCGGTTGGGAATCATCACGGAGGTACAACACGGCGTGGCTGGAGCTGGAGTTTGTCGTGTTCGAGGTAAGTTTAGCTTTCTTTTTTGGATGTGATTCTCGCTTTCATGACTCCCAATTAATGTTCATCTTAATCTCAGGACGTACAATTAGCAATTTCAGTTTTTAATAGTGTGGAGATTCACAAAACACCGTTTTCGTGTAAAAACCTGAACCTACGGAGCCCCCATGGGTCCTGTGGTAAATAAATAAATAAATAAAATAATAACGAACCGAGCGCGCGGATTAATACACCGAGATGTGTGTTTCTTACCCCCAACCCGAGTGAAAACGGCGTCTTCAGACAAAGCCTCGCCAGTTAGATGCCATTTCTGAACAAACTGAGTCGTGTGTGTTAAAGCATTAAATGGTAAAAGAGCACTAGCAATAAACGTTTTTTTTTCTGAAGCCGAACTTTATTAATGAGTTACGAGTAAAGAACCTGTACATATGTTCATACAGTATTGACAGCAGCTCTAATTTACTGCGGTAAAGCCAGCCGCGGTTCAGAAAAACACGGTCAAGCCAGCCGCGATTGATTTTAGTGCGCGCGCATATTACAGCGATTACGGTAGTTTCATGAACAACACAGAGAGAATGCCCCATATCTGAAAAATGCTGCAGTAAAATAGTTTCATATGTGGTGTGTATATAGTATGGGACGTCCTGAATAAGAACTGATCATTGTTTTTTTTCTGTTTCAGTCTGAAGTATTGTGTGTCTACTGAAGCCGAAAATGTGTGCACATTAAACTGCGCATGCGTGTTTGGAGTCGCTGTGTGTGCCCGCGCTGTGTACAGTATCAGTCGGTTGGGAATCATCACGGAGGATCTCTTTGATGATTGCCTGGTAAAGCATTGTTTTCTTATTAATTATACAATTTATTAATACCTTGAAAATAGTGTTTGTTGTATTGGACAGAAGCATATAAATGCAAATGAATATATAAATATGAGTAATTATTGAACGAATTTTCATGTTTGGACTAACCCTTTTAAATACAAACTCAGCATTCATCATAGGATTTCCTGACACTGTAAAGCCATCTCATGCCATGTTTTACTGATGCAAGATAAAGCAATTTAACCCAAGTTTAACAATATGAAGTATATGAAGTGATGGTCATTTTTTTATTATCATTTATTTTTATTATTATTTTTTTCTCAATGAAGTCAGCACAGGTTGAAGCAATTCAGATTTTTTTTGCTTCTCAAAATAAATGATTTATTTTCTTGTACATTTTATGCAGGGGGACAGACGAAGTGACACCTTCTTAAAATCCTTGTCCGTGCTGTTGAAGGGGAAGAACCGGTTGGTGTATCCATAATCCTTGAAGGAGAGGCTATTGTGTGTGTGTGTATGTATATATATGGAAATATAATTAATATTTTCGTGTTTAATTACAAAAAAAAAAAAACATTTTAATGGTTAGTGATTGTTGCAGACATTTACACTATTTTTGAGAACTATTAAGTTCTCCTTCAACGTGTCATAGCCGATAACTGCCCCTTTGAAGCCTTTGAATGGTGTTAAAAATACTTGCAAAACAAGTATTGCAGCCATACATTGGAGGGAACTTCTGAGGTGGTCAGTGATTGATGGCACGGTCGGTCGGAGGGGGTTGTGATCACACCTATAGATCTTTTGTTCTAGGCTATCGGTCAAATATCTCTCCACTTGGAAGCAAAAACATGCAAGGGATTTCAGCATCTCGACGCACATACTAAGCTGTTTATAAAGTAGACACTGTTTGTTTTTTCATTTTGTAATCTTTCCCGTGTTTACCGTGTACTGTACAATGTATATTAATTTTTTAATGAATTACTGTAAATAAACTACACATTCCGTTGATTTACCAGAAATGACTTTTCTGTTTTTTTGTGTGTGCTAAACTAAACTTCAGGGTCAAAGTAATAGCGATTTTATTTGAAAAGTATTATATATTTACAATGCTGATAAGTTCAAGCTTAGATTCATATATAAACTGCTTCAAAGTCTTTCCGTGACC
Source organism: Channallabes apus (assembly GCA_030522415.1). Classification (NCBI taxonomy): domain Eukaryota; kingdom Metazoa; phylum Chordata; class Actinopteri; order Siluriformes; family Clariidae; genus Channallabes; species Channallabes apus. The sequence goes on along the minus strand of CM060107.1, from coordinate 38,206,990 downwards.
GCTGAAATCCGACAGACGCAGGGCTCAAGGGAGGTGTGTCTGTGTGTGTGTGTGTGTGTGTGTGCGCGCGCGTGTGTATGTGTGTGTGTGCGGGTTAAGGGTGCGCTGCCCTCTCTTGCCCCTGCGTAGAGCCTACACACACATCTATCTATCTATCTATCTATCTATCTATCTATCTATCTATCTATCTATCTATTATATAAATACACATTTGGAATCTGCATCTACATTTTCTGTTACAAGTATAGAATTAGGTTCAGCTGAGACTCATGATCAATGGTGTTAGGGTACTTATGTAGTGATAATTAGTTTCAGCCAGATCATTAAAACTAACAATGGACTATGACACTCTTGAGAGGGGATATGAAGGTGTTATTCATTTATTTATTCTCTACAAGGGTGCGAACAACAGTACAGACCAAACTATAACTCTCTCTTACTACTATAACAATTCTAGATATAAACAAACAAAATACAGCTTTTTTTCCTCAGAGGTAAACGGAAAAGTGAAGTTGTTCAGCTGTCACTGCAGCTTCTTCAAAGTCTTCCCACTCCGTGACCACTGAAATCCGACACGACACCACGTTAGGCTACGTCTTGACTCATTTGTATACCGACGGTGATTGGATGTTTCCCGAGGGCTCAGGGGAGTGTGTGTGTCTGTGTGTGTGTGTCTGTGTGTGCGTACTTGTTCTACTGTTATAAAAACTCTAAATATAAACAAACAAAATACAGCTTTTTTTTCAGAGGTAAACGGAAAAGTGAAGATGTTCAGTGTCACTATGCAGATGTTACACTCAGTGGAGTTACCGAAATCATTGGTTTAGTCCTCATTGAGCTTTTGTTCCTCTTATGTGAGCATAAACAGTGAAACATTCCACAGGTTTATAATACACCGCGGCCAAGTGAACCACGTTCCCGTCGAACGAAACGAGGCATAATCGTGGTGTTTGCTTCGGTTATGACACACCATAGTTTATTACCTGCTGTGGTAGATCTGAATATTTATTCAAACACAATAATAAAGCTTTATATCCTCAGGAGGGCTCAGTACATTGTTTTAGCGATAGTTTCACGGAAGCGAGTTCAGAACTAATCTAACCAAACCAAAAAAAAAATAGCTGGATAGTTTTGTTCTTCAGAAAAGATATCTGAAGTCACAGAGAGATCCTGCTCTGTAGAAGCTGCCTCAGTCTATTTGTGCAATTACTCCATCCCGGCCTTATCAATGATAGTATAGTAATGATGTCGCTGTTGATTATCTGTTCTTGTGCTTTTGAAAAATAAATATTTTTTTCTAAGAACATGTAATAGGATGGTGTTTATTGCATATATGTATGTTTTTTTGTAATAGGCAAGTATATCAAAATAATTTAACTGTTTAATAGACATGGCTGTTTTTTTTACAGATTCACTGTAAAACATGAAAATAATAATAACCTATTTGTGAGGTAGAATTAACCCAACATTCCAGTTAAAATGAACCAACAAACCCCAAACATATGGGTAGAACATTTGAACCATTTATGTGGTAGAATTAACCCAGCATTATAGTTAAATATGACCTAGCATTTGGATTGAATATTTAACCCATCTTGCTGGGTTAAATTAACCCAGCATTTAGTTAGTCCTATATATATATATATATATATATATATACAGTGGTGTGAAAAACTATTTGCCCCCTTCCTGATTTCTTATTCTTTTGCATGTTTGTCACACTTAAATGTTTCTGCTCATCAAAAACCGTTAACTATTAGTCAAAGATAACATAATTGAACACAAAATGCAGTTTTTAAATGAAGGTTTACGTTATTAAGGGAGAAAAAAAACTCCAAATCTACATGGCCCTGTGTGAAAAAGTGATTGCCCCCCTTGTTAAAAAATAACTTAACTGTGGTTTATCACACCTGAGTTCAATTTCTGTAGTCACCCCCAGGCCTGATTACTGCCACACCTGTTTCAATCAAGAAATCACTTAAATAGGAGCTACCTGACACAGAGAAGTAGACCAAAAGCACCTCAAAAGCTAGACATTATGCCAAGATCCAAAGAAATTCAGGAACAAATGAGAACAAAAGTAATTGAGATCTATCAGTCTGGTAAAGGTTATAAAGCCATTTCTAAAGCTTTGGGACTCCAGCGAACCACAGTGAGAGCCATTATCCACAAATGGCAAAAACATGGAACAGTGGTGAACCTTCCCAGGAGTGGCCGGCCGACCAAAATTACCCCAAGAGCGCAGAGACGACTCATCCGAGAGGCCACAAAAGACCCCAGGACAACATCTAAAGAACTGCAGGCCTCACTTGCCTCAATTAAGGTCAGTGTTCACGACTCCACCATAAGAAAGAGACTGGGCAAAAACGGCCTGCATGGCAGATTTCCAAGGCGCAAACCACTTTTAAGCAAAAAGAACATTAAGGCTCGTCTCAATTTTGCTAAAAAAACATCTCAATGATTGCCAAGACTTTTGGGAAAATACCTTGTGGACCAACGAGACAAAAGTTGAACTTTTTGGAAGGTGCGTGTCCCGTTACATCTGGCGTAAAAGTAACACAGCATTTCAGAAAAAGAACATCATACCAACAGTAAAATATGGTGGTGGTAGTGTGATGGTCTGGGGTTGTTTAGCTGCTTCAGGACCTGGAAGGCTTGCTGTGATAGATGGAACCATGAATTCTACTGTCTACCAAAAAATCCTGAAGGAGAATGTCCGGCCATCTGTTCGTCAACTCAAGCTGAAGCGATCTTGGGTGCTGCAGAAGGACAATGACCCAAAACACACCAGCAAATCCACCTCTGAATGGCTGAAGAAAAACAAAATGAAGACTTTGGAGTGGCCTAGTCAAAGTCCTGACCTGAATCCTATTGAGATGTTGTGGCATGACCTTAAAAAGACGGTTCATGCTAGAAAACCCTCAAATAAAGCTGAATTACAACAATTCTGCAAAGATGAGTGGGCCAAAATTCCTCCAGAGCGCTGTAAAAGACTCGTTGCAAGTTATCGCAAATGCTTGATTGCAGTTATTGCTGCTAAGGGTGGCCCAACCAGTTATTAGGTTCAGGGGGCAATTACTTTTTCACACAGGGCCATGTAGGTTTGGATTTTTTTTCTCCCTAAATAATAAAACCCCTGATTTAAAAACTGCATTTTGTGTTTACTTGTGTTATCTTTGACTAATAGTTAAATGTGTTTGATGATCAGAAACATTTTGTGTGACAAACATGCAAAAGAATAAGAAATCAGGAGGGGGGCAAATAGTTTTTCACACCACTGTATATATATATATATATATATATATATATATACACACACACAGACATGCGTGTGTCATTTTAATTCAAATGAACATTTTAATCTGTGCATGGGCGTCAACTCGCACGTTCTGTAATGTTCCATTGTCTTTTAGAGCCCATTACTAAAGCAGGTTACTAAAACCTGGCTTACTACCTATAAAAAATATTTCAATTTAACTCATGGGTCTCAATCACAGATGACACGACAAATTATATACTCTGAAACGTTCATTTGAACATTTAAAATGTTAATACAAAAATACAAAAACATGAATACTAATGTTATCATGGTGTAAATTATTAACATTAGGTTAGGTCCTGCCCTTAATTAATTCATATTATAATTACTTTTACATAGTATAGTTACTGGACTGACATTACCAAAACTAGCTATTTGATTTAGCCTTTCTAAAATCAACCCATATATCATTTATAATCAGAAAACATAAAACATATTATGATCTGTTCAACAGCCCATCTGTTTTAATTTAGTTTGTATTTTTTATTATTCATAAGACAACCTTTCAGTTTTGTAAATATTTTAGTTATAGTGTGTTAAGTCTTACTTTAGGTTAAACGTTTTTGAGAATTTGACCATCCAGCTTAGATAAATGTTATGTCATTGATAAAATCTGGATTAAGGATATTTTATTATATAATTATATATATATATATATTTATTTTTTAGTTTCCCCCTGAGGGATTGCCACCTTATTGTGGTCAGGGGGTTTGCGTGCCTCAACACAATTCAGCAAATACAATACTGTTACTATACAGTAAGGCCAGGTAAAAACAGTGCTCGAACATGATGCCCCCCTCCCCCCACCCCGTGTTGTCTGGTCTAGAACGGCGCTGCCTCTGACCGTCTTTTGTCTTGTAAATGAGTATTCTCACTCACCTTCCAATCCCCCCAGCGCACACACTCTGTTTGTACTGTAAACTGTACTGTAACTGTGTTTGCTAGGGCACTTGGTTATACACAGTACTTTAATGTATGGAACACTTACTTAACTTACTGGTTTGGTTTAAATATCGCTTATTACCTTATTCAACAAAATAAATTCATTATTAACGTATTGAAGTATTTTAGTTAAGGACAAAAACTGTCACTTTCCTATTAATTTTTACATCGTTAACCAACGGTACTTAAATATAATTATTTTCTTCGGCGCCGCTGACTTACTGTATAAACTCCGGTGTTTTTGAAAATCACCACGTTAGTTAGCTAATGCTAATGCAGGTAATATAGGTGGTTTTAGCTACAGTAGCAAACACGGACACAAAACTCAATCTACAAAGTAGTTGTTCCTGACATAAATCATGAATTTGCTCATAGAAGAGATACATTTAACATAGAAATGACATGAGTTTGCTTTCTTACCTGGTTTAAAGGAGTTTTCTTTGAGAATCTCCACCCGATTCAGTCTGTGAAAATGCTGCGTCATGAGGTCATGAGACACGGTTTGAAGCAGAAATGTCCTTTGTGAATGGATTAGATTTAAGTTTAATCAGGGGCTTTAACTAACAGTAACTGAAATACAGGTTCTGATATCCTTCCTTACTTGTTTCAACGTCATGCTCCGGTTTGAGGCGGAAATAAAATTATACCGGCAAAACTATGGTCTAAAGACTGCGCATGCGCAAATCACACTCAACCTAATAAGAGTACCTTGATCAAAATGAAATATTTCACTTTGGTTTCCTGCTGTAAACAGCATTATACTAAAAAAAAAAAAAAAAAAAAAGATTCACCCATAAGCATAAATTAGACACTTCAGTTAAAAAGAGCAAATTATTTTTTTTACTAATGGAATGAGAAAAAAAAACACATTAAACTAGGTTTACTTTTTTCAGTGGATCCCTCAATAATTTCTGTCTCCTTTGCCTGTGTTTGATAATGTGAAGCACATATACACTCATTCATCATGAAAGATCTATTATAAAACAAAATAAAATTCATGTTCGCTTCAGCACTGTTCATCCGCGTCCTTACATTCATTGTTGTACTTGGTCCGGCTTTTAGATAAAGTCCTTCCATGCGCCATCTGGCGGATATTCAGTGAAGCGCAACACATTTATTTAAAATTCCCGAATGTTGCCTCCGGCAAGACGCGGCACGCCGCGCGCTAAATTGCGGCATCCCGCGGGAAAACACGCAGGGTTTTAAGGGCGACATCTGTAACTGCCGTCCTTCATCGCCTGCGCAAACACGGGCTCTATGTGAAGGCAGAGAAATGCTCATTTCATCAGCGGGAGGTGGCATTTCTCGGCTATCACATAGGGCCACTGGGGGTCGAAATGGAGTCAGCCAAAGTCGCAGCCGTGCAACAATGGCTGGAACCCACGACAGTGAAGGAGCTACAAAGATTCCTGGGGTTTGCCAATTTTTACAGGCGCTTTATCCGAGGCTTCAGCATGGTGGCAGCACCACTCACGTCACTGTTGGCAGGTAAGCCGAAACGCCTCCGTGAGTTCCCAAGGGAAGCGCGGGAGGCATTTACACGACTCAAAACAGCATTTACTACGGCGCCTATATTAAAACTACCGAACCCAGAGAAGCCTTTTATAGTAGAGGTCGACGCGTCCGAGGTAGGGATAGGAGCAGTGCTGTCACAGCGTCACGGCCACCCCGAGAAACTTTACCCTTGCGCTTTCTTCTCTAGGAAATTAACACCTGCTGAGCGGAATTATGATATCGGTAACAGGGAACTATTAGCAGTAAAAGCGGCGTTAGGGGAGTGGCGACACTGGCTGGAGGGGGCGAAACACTCATTCACGGTACTCACAGATCACCGTAACCTCGAGTACCTCCAACAGGCAAAAAGACTGAACTCACGTCAAGCCCGCTGGGCGCTCTTTTTCACGCGTTTCAGATTTGTGATAACTTACCGCCCCGGTTCAAAAAACATCAAAGCGGACACGCTCTCCCGCTATTATCCGTCGCCGGAGCCAATTACCAATCCGGAACCAAGTCTCCCCGCGTCGCTCGTGGTGGCTCCGGTTATGTGGAATATCGAGTCGGAGATAGCCCAGTGGGCACGGTCCAACCCCGTGCCTAGGGACTGCCCTCCGAATCGACTCTACGTACCGGAGTCACTTCGTGAACGAGTGACGACCGAGGCTCATACGAGTCTAGCATCAGGACATCCCGGCGTCACCCGCACCACCCACCTGTTGGAACCAAAGTTCTGGTGGCCTAAAATGAGTGAAACCGTGAAAAAGGTTGTTCTGTCTTGCGCCATCTGTGCGACTACAAAAAACCCCCGTTGCCTACCAGTTGGTAAACTAACGCCCCTCCCGGTGCCGAACAGACCGTGGTCCCATATTGCAGTGGACTTTGTCACGGACCTGCCGGTATCGAACGGGTACACCACGGTGCTCGTGGTAATAGACAGGTTCTCCAAGGGATGTAGATTTATCCCGTTTCGTTCCCTTCCGTCAGCCCTCCAGGTGGCAGAAACCCTATTCACTTCAGTGTTTCGTTGCTACGGCATTCCCGAAGATATTGTATCAGATCGTGGTCCCCAATTTATCGCCAGGGTCTGGAAAGCATTCTTTCAGAAATTGGGGACCACTGTTAGCCTAACGTCGGGCTATCACCCCGAGTCTAATGGGCAGGCAGAGCGGACTGTTCAAGAACTCGGCAGATATCTTCGAGCATATTGTAGCAGCAGACAACATGAATGGGCGGACTGCCTACTCTGGGCGGAATATGCACAAAATTCGCTACGCCACTCCTCTACCGGCCTAACGCCGTTTCAGTGCATATTAGGCTATCAACCTCCGCTGTGTCCATGGGACGCCACTCCCACCGAAGTACCTGTGGTGGACGAGTGGTTTAGTAAAGCGGAGAAGGTGTGGGAAGACGCACACACAAAAATTTCCCGCGCAGTGCAGCGCTTTAAAAAGTATGCCAATAGGCGACGACGGGAAAGTCCTCCGCTCCAGGTAGGCGATCGGGTGTGGCTCTCGACACGGGACCTTCACCTCAACCTCCCCTGCAAGAAACTCTCCCCCAGGTTCATCGGTCCATTTCCCATATCAGCGCAAATAAACCCCGTCTCCTATAGACTCTCTGTCCCTACACATCTTCGCATTAACCCCGTTTTTCATATTTCTCTTCTCAGGCCGGTGGTCCGGGGCCCACTGGATGAAGGAACAGTGGAACCTTCACTCCCTGGGGCCGTGGACATCGGGGGCGCCTCCGCGTTCCGGGTAAAAGAACTACTGGACTCTGGACTCTGGACTCAGTACTGGACTACTGGAGCAGGTGCCTTGCAATACTTAGTCGAGTGGGAGGGGTACGGCCCGGAGGAGCGGAGTTGGGTCCCGGCCCGGGACATACTGAGTCAAGAACTCATTACAGATTTCCACAGGGCACGGCCAGATCGCCCGGCTCCGCGACCACCGGGTCGTCCTGCCCGCCGGCATCTCCATCAAGCAGGTGCATCCTCACTCCCTTCAACGGCGCGTAGGGGGCGCCCTCGCCTCCCTCAGGAGGCCGGTTCTGGGAGAGGGGGTACTGTAACATCTGGACCACCACGGCCTCAGAGAAGATCCGGTTCCCCGGACTACTGAGCCGCAGCCTTTGTCTCCCCCTAGTGTGTCTGTGTGTATATGTCAGTCCTGATTACCAGTAGTTAGTATCACCTGTGTCTCCCCTTTGTGTGCACCTATATAAACCAGCCGACCCCGGAGCCACCCGTTCGTCCACCGTTGTGATGAGTAAAAGTCTGTGTGTCTGTATTGAACCTAGAATCGCTGACAACGCCTGCTTCTCCGTTCCAGGACTGAAACATACGGCAGGAGAGGGGTCATAACCCCGGGACTCAGCATCCTCGTCTTTACGCGAGATACGACACAGTGAGGGGAGTTATTTTTGGGGAATTTCAGTTCGTGGGGATTTATTTGTGTTATTAAAGACTCAATCATTTTCACCTGCACTTGCGTCCGCCTCTTATGAGCAGAAATCATGACACTTCCCAGGAGTGGCCGGACTACTAAAATCACCTCAAGAGCGCAGCGACAAATCCAAGAGGTCATAAACGACGCTACAACAACATCCAAAAAACTGCATGACTCATGCAGTTTGCCTCAGTTAAGGTGAGTGTTCATGACTCCACCATAAGAAAGAGACGAGGCAGAAATGATTCAAAGATGAAAACCACTACTGAGTAAAAAGAACATAAATGCTTGATGATCCCCAAGACGTTTGGGAAAATACTCTGTGGACTGATGAGACAAAAGTTTAACTTTTTGGAAGGTGTGTGTCCCATTATGTTTAGCGTAAAAGTAACACCGCATACAAACATGTGGTGGTGGTAGTGTGATGGAAGATTTGCTGTGATAAATGGAACCATGAATTCTGCTATGTACCAAAATATCCTGAGGGAGAATCCCTGGCCATTTGTTTGTGACCTCAAGCTGAAGCGAACTGAAGCGAACTTTTGCAGCAGAACAATGATCCAAAGCACACAAGCAAGTCCACTTCTGAATGGCTCAAGAAAAACAACTGTACTGTAAACTGTAAGACTTTGAAGTGGCCTAGTCAAAGTCCTGACCAGAATCCAATAGAGATGCTGTGGCATGACCTTAAAATGGCGGTTCATGCTCGAAAACCCTCCAATGTGGCTGAATTAAACAATTTTGCAAAGATAAGTGGGTCAAAATTCCTCCACAGCGCTGTAACAGACTCATTTCAAGGTATCAAAAATGCTTGATTACAGTTGTTGCTGCTAAGTGTGGCCCAACCAGTTATTAGATTTAGGGGCAAACACTTCACACTATGTAGTTTTGGAGTTTGTTTTCTCTTAATAATTAAGAAACTGCATGATGTTTACTTGTGTTGTCTTTGACTAAAATTTCAATTTGTTCGATTATCTGAAACATTAAAGTATGACAAACATGCAAAAAAAAGAAATCAGTCAGGGGTAAAACACTTTTTCACACTTTTGTGTGAATATATACTGTATATACTGTATAAACATGTGTGGGACAATGTACGTATGGACATTTGGACTAACTTTGTACAATAAATGTATCCACAGTTTAAAAAAAGAACCAATTTTCCCCACAAATAATCAGATAATTAAACCTATCCCTGTCACCATATGAGCTGAAGTCCATGAAGACTGCTCATACAGTAGATGACTTCAGTCCTGCAATCCACCTCCATGCTCTCATCTGATAAGGGCTGAGAAGTATGACAGGTTCTGAGTAACTCTCTCAGCTATTAAACCCATAGCGGTGTCTGCCGCCAAATCATTCATCCTGAGCAGGGGTGTCTCAAACCAGCACATTTGTTTAAAATTGATCCTGAAATCCATCCTGCAAAAGACAAAGCTTATTGTTTTAAATTTTCTGCAATTTTATGTTTGATTTTAATTGTATCAAACTGTTTATTTTTGATGCAAAATATAAAACTTTGTCTTTACATACACTGTAAAAAAAAAAAGCGTAAAAAAAACGGTCAAATGACTGGCAGAAATAGCTGCCAAACAAAAACCGTAAAATTAAGGTCAAATACTCTAGTTCATATTATGCTCAAAAACATTAAATTTACAGAAATTGTTATTTTATCTTTTACAGAGAAACACCGTTATTTTACAGATTTTTCCTACATTTATACAATTAAACACCTTCATTAAACGAACAGCACTAGAAGTTTAGCATGAAACACCGTTATTTTACAGATTTTTCCTAAATTTATACGATTGAAGACCTTCATTAAACGATCAGCAGTAGAAGTTTAGCAGTGAAACACCATTATTTTACAGATTTTTGCTAAATTTATATGATTGAAAACCTTCAATAAAGCAACAGCACTATATGTTTAGCAGTGAAACACCATTATTTTACAGATTTTTCTCAAAATGTATACGATTTAACATTCATTAAACAGCACTAGAAGTTTAGCATGAAACACCGTTATTTTACAGATTTTCCCTAAATTTATACGATTGAAGACCTTCATTAAACGATCAGCAGTAGAAGTTTAGCAGTGAAACACCATTATTTTACAGATTTTTGCTAAATTTATATGATTGAAAACCTTCAATAAAGCAACAGCACTATATGTTTAGCAGTGAAACACCATTATTTTACAGATTTTTCTCAAAATGTATACGATTTAACATTCATTAAACAGCACTAGACGTGTAGCAGCAAAATGTTTTTATTTTACAGTTTTTTCCAAAATTATTACAAACACCTTCAATAAAGCAAAAGCATTAGGCATTTAGCAGGGAAACACTGTTATTTACAGATCTTTCATAAATTGAAGATCAAACACCTTCAAACAAAGCAATAACACAAAACCCCTGATATTTAACTTTTTTTTCCATAAATTCCTATGAATACACATGTTCAATAAAGTGGTAACACAAACTCAAGATTACAATAATTGTAAAAAATCAAAAAAATTGTCTGACACAGTATAGTACAGGTCTGATGCAAATGAAAAACAATGAAATATTTAGACTATTGTGCTATAACAGTGAAACATTCTCTCTCACAAACTTAAACATTGCTGTGAAATATCCTTAACTAACAACCTATGAAGAAATGAACAATTTCAAACAATATTCTCAATGTTCCAATTAAAGTTGGATTGGAAACTTTATTACAAATACAGTACAATGTGGTCCCCTTTTTAACTCTATTGTTCTTATATAATGTATGTGTACAAATAACTTAAACTTTTAGTTCAGAATCCTAATGTCTTAGTGCAATTAAGTCAAATCTAAAACATACCAAAATGGCAAAATAGACGGTCCAGTGTATCCAAGAAAGATCTTCTTCCAAACAGGCAGTAAAGAACTTGGTGCATTAGGGTGGATTGGAAGAGGGAAGAAAAGAACACATTAAGATCTTAGATTTAAAAGAAAAACGTGGCAGTATTAATAAATGAGCTTTGTTTACAGCAACAACAATAAGAATTAAAATAAGAATAAAAAATATCTTACCGTCATTGTCTCTTGAGCTTGCAGGTATTTTACATTTCAGAGTCTTCTCCTCTGTCCCTCAGAGACTGCTTTCCTCCCCACCTGTAGCTCAGCAGCGTGTCTTCACTCCTCTGAATTTACACACACCCGTTTACTGGCTGCTGAGTCACACCACCCCTGCGCGCGCTAAACATTTGAAGGATGCCTGTTTCCCATTGGCTGGTTCATATCACGTTACGTCTGTACCTGAGCAATAAGCGTAGGCGTTTTCCGCATCAGGTCCCGCACTCACTCGCGCGCTTATTTAAATGCGCCAGTAATGAAGAGGTAATTAGAATATCTCCGCCTCCGGCTGCTGATCAGCCAATCAGAAATAATATTAGAATGTTCCCGCCTCCAGCTTCTGATTGGCGGTGGCAGTTAAGCGGAGAGTCCGTGGAGTTTTCTCTAACGTTTTTGGTACAAAAATGACACCATAGTTCCCCTCATACAAGCTAAATATCAAAATGTAACTTAAAGCGATGCTTTAAAACAGCTACACAGTAAATACATTATCCTTGTGTCAGAATATGCAGGAATGCATTAACAAAGCTGATGGTTAGATTGCCATGTTGATATTTCAGAACAACTGTAATACAAAAATATATATATTTTTGATAAGTATCAGTCTCCTGAATTCTCTTCACATTCTTAGAAGGCATGAAGCAGATACTATAGACTACATGTAAGTGATAATGTAAGAATAATCTTTTAAAAAGTCATAAAAAATGCTAAACTTGCATCTTAGAACTTAAATATCAAAGTATTATAAAACTAATATGATTTACCTCAAAATTACAAAGAAAAACAATAAACTTTTTGTATGGACATTAACCTTTATCTAATGAGTTTTGTATTTAATTACAATTTATTATTGTAATTTTACATAAAGTTACACGTAATTTACAAAAACAGAAAAAACACAGTAAAACTAATATGGTATTTTTACTGTTAAAAAATGTGGAAAAAAAGTTAATTTTTCAATATTTAAATAATACTTAAAAAAACAGTCGACTTCGTAATTTACAGATAATGTCTGTAATTTTACAGAGATTTGTATGTAGTTTAAAAAAAAGGAAAACTACTATAAAATTTGAAAGTTATTTTCCGTAAATTTAGGACTTTTTTTTTTACAGTGTATCATCTATAGGCTAAAACCACACTGTTAATCTATCCTAAGTTCAACTCACAGCCTGTTCACACAATGTTATATTATCGTGCTATTGCAAACTTTGTTTTCAAGACACAAGACAAGAAAGGTGAATAAATTATTACTTTTTATGCAGTTTAATGCACCCATAATTTTTCTAATATGCAATGAAAAAGTATCAGGCTTTAAGGAACATGTATCATTACTCCACAAAGCCTGCAGTTCAGTATACGTACAAGCAAAAGGAAAGAAAATAAATACAAGTGCTACTTCAAAGAAGTCCATGTATGTGGCAAATGTTTTCAGCAAGCTAAAAATTTATTTGATGCAGCAATAAAAGCTTCAGTGTTTTGTGAAAGCAGGGAAGCCTTTTATAAAGTATAGTTTCTGAAAGATTATATGCTGCAGTAAACTAATTTCCTCTTTTTTCAGAAAAAGCAACCTTAGTCGTTAATTACATAAGATCAATAACCTTTTTCCATAAAAATGAGATTATGAGAAGCAGAGTTCCCTGAGAAAAATATCACCCAGTGCCCAAAATTTATGTAAGAACTTTTTGTTTTCAGTAGCGGTCTGTACAGTATATTGCTGCCATTGAAATCTTCAACAAGACTTGTGAGTTTTCTGCTTTTAAAGGCTTGGTGAAATTTTCCAGATTTCCTCAAATTCCTACTCCTTTTATGTGAACAGTGGTCCAACAGTGCATCAAATGGACTTTACAGAAATGCGCTGCTTCCCAGAACTGTACAAACTGTTCAAGCAGGTCATGTGTCTCTTTGCAAGTGCATATCCTTTTGTGAAACTGTTCTAAAGTATAAACTTCAATAAGTCATACCACTGAACCAAACTGAGGATGTCCACTGTCAGTTCCATTAAAGCCAGTACATTGACTGAATTCAGGGCAGGATTTCTACTGATGTAAAATATGTTGTCAGTTGAAACAATAAATAATGGAAGAATTGTTATTTTACATGTTAAACCCATTAAAATAAATGTAAGTACATTTACATATTTAATAAATTTTAGTAGAATTGGCATACTAATAATATGTTAAATATATACAAGGCCAATTTCTTTCTATTTTTAAGTGCAGGACAAGATATGGCAAGCACTGGACACGTATTACAAACAAAAATATGTAAATAAAGTTAAACAATTTTTTGTTGTTACCCTAAAATTGTTGTTATGCCTGAAAATTAGGTTCGGGTGTTTAGTACCAGGCAAACTGTTTAGACTAAGTTTCCTTTGCCAGATTCATCACTCAACCAAAATCCGAATGAGCAATATGCTGGCAGCACTTACTGTACTTCGACACCTACTTTGATTAAGTAGAGCATGACAAGTGTGATGTGTTTTATCAAATAATTTAATGGATAGTTTATGGCATTATATGATAATACTGATGAATTGATTTATCAGCTCTGCCATTTTCTACTGTACATACTTTCCCCATATACTTTAAAATACTATTCGTGTTCTTTCTGAACAATTGTTGTATATTAGGCATTAACAAAAAAAAATTAATGTGACTAATCAGAATCAATATTTCATGAAGTGATTAATTATTGAAACTATCCTGCTAGCCTTTTTTTTCTCTTTCATGTGGGCTGTTGATAAACACAGGCCTACATTTGTTTGAGGGCTCCAACAGGGCCCTAAAAAGCTGCACATTTTACTTATTCGATAGTGTCACCCTAAGGTGTTCTTAGCTGTCCCAGTGCCTTGCAACCAATCCAGAATTTCCTACCACCCCGTATTCATAGTCAGAAGACTTAGATTGACTGTGTGCATGCTTAATGGGTTCCAGCTGAGGAGATCAATGAGCTGCTAGAGGCAGAGAAAAAGGAAAAAGGCAGCAAGCCAGGCACCCATATATTGTCTGAGGAGGGAATGAGGCTAAAAATGGAGGAGGTTATTGAGACTTATGTCAAAAGGTGCACAAATCTCATTTAAATGAAGAGTAGTGTTCTCAAATTCACTTATTGGAGCACAGCACTTTGTCATGACATTTGTCTTTGCCATCAATCATCGCTCTCTGGATGACAGATGACATGTCTGCTGAAAAGTCCAATTGGTACCTCTGGTACAGTCTGGCAACCAATTCCCTGAATAGTATATTATGGGATAGATAAAACGGAAATTTTCTGTATCTGTGACCATCCTCAAGTTACATGCTGCCACCACCCATACAAGATTTTACTATGGTATGTACTAAAGTTTACTTTAGCCACTTTATGTCAGATGGTACTGTATGTACTGACCCACTGTGTCCAACATTTACACCTGTATCTTTTATTGTACCATGATGAAATGTAATACATAACATTATGTGTAACATTGATAATTCCTGAATACATTATGGTATTTAATTAACATTAAATACATATGATACTGCATACGTAAGTAATACCATTATCATATATAAACATGTATAGCATATTTCTGACAGTACCATTATTCATGTTCCATAGAACCATACTACGCTAGAACACTGTACCATAGTGTGATACATGTGTGGCGCATGATAATACTGAATGTACTGAATAATACTGTACTGTTTCATCAAATATGTACTTGGTACTAGTACTGTTAAAAATACCCTAGTAAAATAATTGGGGGTAAAACGATCTCATAAATTTCAAATATGGCCTATGATAAAATTCTCTGACATTATATGAAAACCCTAATTTCTAAGTGTAGGTGCCAAAACATAAATACATTCTTATTTACTGTATACATATACACTAAGACTTTAAGAGATGTTTATGCTTGTAGCTATCAAATGTCATTTTGTAAACCATTCCCCTCTTAATGGTTTAATAATTAGTTAGCTATCAGCTCAGTAACACATGGAGAGATAAAAAGAGGCAACATTTGACTGGAGAAAAAACCCACAACGTTTTGTAACCTTATTTTGCATCATTAGCAACATACAATCTCTGATGTGTGGGAATGTGCGCTATAGTACTGCTATGCCTGCTGAGAATAAATGATGAATGGGTTGTATGCACCATGGCTACAGGCATAAACCAAGTTTGAGTTTTATTTATTCACAACAGTTAGTCCAGGAAAGAGGAGGAGGAATGAGAAGCCAATTAATATAGGCAGTGGAGACTGAGAGGACCAAGACCCCCAGGCTGAACACAAGCTCCTGTCAAAACACACTGAATTATAAAGCCATTCATTATGCTGGTGCAAAGAGTGGTCACAGATTTAGAAGATATAGACTGTATGGCCAAAAGTATGTGAACATCTAAACATCACACCTGTGTCCTTGTGCTTGTTGCACATCCCATTTTAGATTTGATCAGGATTTTTGCCTATATGATTACCTTCACTCTTCTGGAAAGGATTGACACTAGATTTTGGGTGTCACTGTGAGCCTTTTTGTTCATTCATCTGCCAGAGCATTAGTGAGACCAGGGAAAAATGCTTGGTGAGGAGGTTTGGAAGGCAATCACTGTTTCAGTTCATCCCAAAGGTGTTTAGTGGGGTGAGGTTCTCACGGATGAATCTTGAGAGTTTTCGAGATTCTGTGTGTAGGTGGAGGTTTTTTGTTGAGAGCCATACCTTGTTACCTACTTAATACAATCGTCCCGGAGGGTGTCGACGGCGGTGTTGAGTGATGTAGTTGGCGTTGGCACGTTGGATGGCACGGTTGGCTTGGCTCCATAGCCGTCGACACCTATGAACCAACTGTTGGGCCGATGGTACGTCAACCTCCGATTCTAGATGGTCGAACATCGGAGGTTGGAAACCATAGCATATGGGCTCAGGTTGGTAGCTGAGGAGACGTGGAGGTTGTGAGATAGTTCTGCCCATGTGAGGTAGCGGGCCCAGGAGCGCTGGCGATCAGAAACAAAACACCTCAGGTAGTGCTACAGCTGTTGGTTGGTTCGTTCCGTCTGACCGTTAGTCTGGGGGTGGTAGCCGGAGGACAGACTAGTGGTGGAATTGATCAGACGGCAGAAGGCCTTCCAGAATTGGGCGGTGAACTGGGGCCCTCTGTCCAAGATGATGTCTTTGGGGAACCCATGCAGACGGACTACGTGTTCCAATATCAGCTCGGCAGTGTCCTTGGCTGATGGGAGTCCGGTGAGGGCCACCAGGTGGGCTGCTTTAGAGAACCGGTCAACAATAGTGAGAATGGTGTTCTTTCCTTTCGGAAACCGGCAGGCCCATGATGAAGTCCAAGGCGATGTGCGTCCAGGGCCGCTGAGGAATGGGAAGAGGTTGAAGCTCTCCGGGGGTGGGTCGATTCGTGTCCTTGGCCCTGGCGCACACCGGGCATGCCTGAACGAACCCCTCGATGTCCTACTTCATGGAGGGCCACCAGAACGCCCGCTTTATGAACAGTAATGTCCGTCGGTTTCCGGGGTGTCCGGCGATGGGCGAGGAGTGACCCCATTTGAGGACCTCGGATCTTAAACCTTGGGGAACATAGAGTCATCCAGGCGGCGCACCTGCCGTCCCGGCCTCCTCAGCCTGAGCCTGGCGAACCCTCGTCTCTAAATCCCACTGGAGGGGTGCGATGATCCGTGAGGTTGGTATGACAGGCACGGCGTCCGCCCGGGTGGTGTCCTCCTCCCGTTGCTGGGATAGGGCATCGGCTTTGGTGTTTTTGGATCCCGGGCAGTATGACAGGGGAAAGTCAAACTGTTCAAAAAATAATGCCCACCGTGCCTGTCGTGGATTAAGTTGTTTAAGGTTTCGGATGGTGAGGAGGTTCTGGTGATCCGTCCAGACAATGAACGGCTCAATGGCGCCCTGGAGCCAGTGACGCCATTCCTCCAAGGCCCACTTTATGCCCACCAGCTTGCGGTCCCCTACTCCGTATCGCTGCTGAGTGGGGTAAAATTTTTTGGAGAAGAAGCCACATGGGTGTAGCTTCTGGTCTGGACCTCGTTGGGATAGGACGGCATCGGCGCCCACATCCGATGCGTCCACCTCCACAACGAATTGTTGGTTGGCATCGGGATGAAGAAGAATAGGGGTGGTGGTGAAACAGTGACAGAGCTCTTGGAATGCAGAGATGGCGGCTGGAGTGAGTTGGAAGGGGTGAGATGAAGGCCTGGTTAGACTGGTCAGTGGTGCTGCAACTGTACTGTAGCCCCGGATAAAGCGACGATAGAAGGTCGCAAACCCGAGAAACCATTGAAGCTGTTTGAGAGTCCTGGGTAGGGGCCAATGACGAACAGCCTCTAATTTCTGCGGGTCCATGGCCACACCCTGGGGCGAGATGACAAAACCCAGGAACGTGGTGGAGTGCTTGTGAAAAGCACATTTTTCCAACTTACAGTACAGTTGGTGAGCGAGCAATCTCTTGAGAACGGACCGGACGTGCTGAATATGTTCTTAGTTGGTGCGTGAGTAAATGAGAATATCGTCTAAGTAGACGAACACCCATCGACCTAGCATGTCCCTCAAGACGTCGTTAATGAATTGTTGAAAGGCTGAGGGTGCATTACAGAGTCCGAAGGGGATGACCAGGCTCTCATAATGTCCGGTGGGAGTGATGAAGGCCGTTTTCCACTCATCACCCTCTCTGATGCTCACCAAGTTGTAGGCGCTCCGGAGGTCCAACTTTGTGAATATGGTGGCACCAGAGAGGGCGTCCAGGGCTGAGTTGGTTAGCGGCAATGGGTGTCGATTCTTGATGGTGATCTTATTCAGCCCCCGATAGTCGACACATGGGCGAAGTTCGCCCCCTTTCTTCTTCACAAAGAAAAACCCCGCGGCCGCTGGCGACGAGGATGGCCGGATGGTTCCGTTGCAAAGTGCGTTGGTGACATATTCCTCCATCGCCTGCATCTCGGTGGTAGACAGTGAGTAAAGGTGGAAGATGGGTAGCTCTTCTTCTACAAAAGGCTCCAACCAGGTCACGATAGGCGGGAGGGATGGAGTTGGTGTCAACGTCGGGGGCCTCGGACTCCATGGAACACGTCCCAGCCTGGGCCCGTAGGCAGAGTTCAGTGCAGGTCGGACCCCACTGGAGAATTCGGCTTTGATTCCATGATATGAGTGGATCGTGCTGCAGTAGCCAGGGGTATCCGAGGATGACAGGAGGTTCTTGGTGTTGGTCTATGGTGAGCGTGATGAGTCGGGTCTGGTGGGTGATAGGGCTGGATGAAAGGGGCCGACCATCAACAGAAGTGATTTGGCTGGGATAACGCCTCTATTTCTACCTCCAATTTTTTGGCATAAGCAGAGTCAATGAAGTTACCAGCGGCACCGGAGTCGATGAATGCGGTACTTCGAACCCGTTTGTGGCCAAATTGGAGGGTTACCTGGACCGTGAGGCGTGAGATGGTGGCGTTGGTCGTGGAGGAGATGTGGAGGGGGCCTAGCGAGTCTCTCCTGACACTCACCGGGGCTGCACATTTCCCGGGCGAATTGGGCAGATCGCCCGGTGGTGCGCTGCTGACCCACAGTAGGCGCACAAGCCCTCTCGATACCGTCGTTCGCGTTCTGCCACGGTCAGGGAGGCGCGTCCTAGTTGCATGGGTTCCCCGGCTCTGGTGTCAGCCATGGCAGGAGGTGGAGATCCGACTGATCCAGTCGTGGTGGTGGGGAGGTGTGGAAGAAGGTACGTGTAGGCGGCAGGGTCCTCAGGGCTGGCTTTGGGCGAGAGAGAAGACGCTGATCAATACAAAGGGCAAGCTGGATCAGCCCTTCTAGTGTGGCGGGAAGTTCTCGCCCGGCGAGCTCGTCCTTGATTCGTTGAGGCCAGTCCCTTGTAGAAGGACGTCCGGAGCGTGGCATCTCCCCAGTTGGGCTGTACAGCGAGAGTCCGGAATTCGGCTGTATACCGGCTCACGGGCAATCCCCCCTGCTCATTGTAGGAATGGGCGGTGTCATAATCCGATCGAAGAACTGCCGCGGCCCACTCAGCTGCCTGCCCTGATAGCAACGAAACGAGTAGCGCGATGCGCAGCCGATCGGTGGAGTACTTGGTGGGGTTGAACTCAAACACCAGACCTAAAGCTGTCAAAAATACACTGCACTTCCCGTCCGTGCCATCCCATTTGTCTGGTAGAGAGAGGAAAACATCAGGAGGAGAGGGGGAGGGGGTTGCGGGGCCGCGGCCGCCGCGACGGGAGGCCTGCTAGCTTATCGATGAGCGCGGCGTGCTGATCTACCACATCGCAGAGGTGCGCGTGATTTTTTTTTTTTACTGCGCATGCGCGAGCGTGCAGCAGCTTGGTGCGGTTGCTCTCGAAATTCTCATGTGTTTTTACTTTTTATTATACTTTCCTTCTATTATTATAACTTTATTCTGTATTTAACAAGTAAGGTCGCCCTTTCAAACCATGCGTTTTGAAAGTGTTCTTGTTCTTAGTTACGCAATTTTAATTACATTTTCGGCACTCCGGGTGATCAGCGCGCAACAGCAAGGAGGCGGCTCCTTTGTTTACACCAGGGAACAGCTGATCGCACTGAAGCCGGCCGGCATCAGAGATCTGATTCTGTATAGGAGTCAAACATTCCGGATGAGATATGGAGGAGGACGATAAGGGGATGCAGAGGTGGAAGGAAGTGGCGCAGAGGAGCCAAAGAGGAAGAGAAACGCACGGCGCATAAGGAAAGGATGAGAAAGTACAAGCCATATGTCCCGTCTCTTATCATGGGCAACGTGAGATCTCTGGACAATAAGATGGACGAGTTGACAGCTTTGTTAAGGACTGAAAACATCTTCCGTGAGTGCAGTCTGATGTGTTTTACAGAGACTTGGTTACATAGTGATGTGCCTGACTCTAATATTACACTGGACGGCTTCAGCGTGATACGGAGCGACAGGACGAGGAGAGAGAGCGGTAAGAGGAAAGGAGGGGGACTGGCTGTTTACATCAACAACATGTGGTGTAACCCCGGTCATGTGACTGTTAAGGAGCATGTTTGTAGTCCAGATATTGAACTGTTGGCTGTCGGACTTCGCCCATATTATCTACCAAGAGAATTCTCTCAAGTGATAATAACTGCTGTGTACATTCCTCCATCCGCGAATGCCGCTGCCGCGTGTGACGTCATTCACTCTGTAACTGCCAAACTCCAGACTCGACACCCTGATGCCTTTCTCCTGATCTCCGGTGATTTCAACCACACATCGCTGAACAAGACTATTCCCACTTTCACTCAGTATGTGGATTGTCACACTAGGGGGGAGAAGACACTAGACATGCTGTATGCTAATGTTAAAGGTGCTTACAGTGCTGCAGCACTTCCCCCCTGGGGAGGTCAGATCACAACCTAGTCCACCTCATGCCAATATACAAACCCCTGGTTCAGAGACAGCCTGCTATAGTGAGGAGTGTAAGAAGATGGTCAGAAGGTGCCACTGCTACTTTACAGGATTGTTTTGAGGCTACAGACTGGGAGGTTCTCAGTGCATCATATGGAGAGGACATTGATGGAATGACGGACTGCATCACGGAGTACATTAACTTCTGTGTTGACACCTGTGTACCGATGAGAGATATTCGCTGTTTCCCCAACAACAAACCCCAAACATTAAAGCGTGTTTAAATGCAAAAAAAGTGCTTTTAGGTCTGGTGATAAGGAAGCAGTGAAGAAGGCTCAAAAATGCTAACCAGGAAAATCAAGGAGGGGAATGAGGCATACAGGAGAAAACTAGAACAAAGGCTGAAGCAAAACAACACGAGAGAGGTGTGGAGGGGCATGAGGAGCATCACTGGCTATAAGACAAGCAGCCAGGCTATTGAGGGGAATGGGGAACGTGCAAACGACCTCAACACTTTCTTCAATAGATTTGATGTCCCTACAGTGGGAGCCACGTCAAACAGCCGCCTGGAGCATGACGGCTCCATGGCAGGTTCATGAAGGGTTAATGGATGCTTCGTTCATGGAATGTGATCCCCCGCGATGACGCAGTTAACAATGCCCCGCCCCATAAACGCCCCCATGCGCTTTCTAAAAAGATGGTTGCAATGCCGTATAATTCCGCCAGATGGAGCATTGACTGGCACAG
Organism: Channallabes apus; assembly: GCA_030522415.1. NCBI lineage: Eukaryota > Metazoa > Chordata > Actinopteri > Siluriformes > Clariidae > Channallabes > Channallabes apus. The sequence continues at coordinate 38,185,572 of CM060107.1, read as the reverse complement.
TTAACTGCAGTGTCCAGGAAGCCCAATACCGTATCTTTAATATACAGACAGTTCTTGTATTGTCAACATAGTTTCATAAATAGATGACGTGGTAAAAAAACAACAAACCGATTAATAAAACAGATTTGTTAAATCACTCAGTACACAACCCATGATGATTATGCTATTTATTATTTAATAATGACTTAATAAAATTAGTTAGTGAAATATTTTTTAAGACATTCTGAAATGATCCTTAAAGACACGGTAGCGTCTGTAATTTGTCTATACCGATCATTGTAGGTACGGAATAAACACGCGGGCTATGTACAGTATTTTACATTACTGTGTATTTTACCTAGTTCCATTTAATATACTGATAGATAATATTTTGCTGCAAAATAAAGCTCAAAATGTAATGTCTGCTTGGGATTGTTTTCGTTATATTTTTGATGTTTTCGCTGATTTTTTTTTTCACTGATAGTCAACAAGTCGCATAAGAAAGCAAATTAATGGCGCATGCAACCTGGAATAAATATCTGCCCATATGGATCAGTATTTCTTTAGTCATTTAATCATGCATAATGCTCCCCCGTCAAAAGATCTGATGGGGCATTAATCACTTATCACAACTGTGAATGGATGCGGCAGCAGAGACACATTAAATCCCCATAAACACTTGGAAACAATAGTAAAAAAGTTCCAGAGGGTTAGCGCCTGTTATACTAATGTATTTTTACTCCTTTTTTTTTATTGCTTATATTTCGTTTGGTTTTACGCAATTTCATGTGTGTGTGTGCGTGCGAGAGAGAGAGGATACTCTGACAAGCGCAACTTCCGTGTGGCTCCCGTGGCGCAATCGGTTAGCGCGTGATGCTTATAAAGTGGTCCAGGTGAAGCAGTGCCGAGTTCGAGTCTCACCTAAAGCACCCAAAGTATTTTACTGTATATCGCACTGTGTATGTGACAAATAAAATTTTTATTTGAAAGTAAAGCTTAAAATTTAACTTCTACTTGGGGTTGTTTTCGGTATATTTTTGATGTTTTCGCTGATAGTCAAATTGGCACAACAAATTGATTAATGGCGCATAATATCTGGAACAAATATCTGTCCATACGGATCAGTATTTCTTTAGTCATTTAACCAGCATAATGTCCCACATCAAAGATCTGATGGGGTATAAATCACTTATCACAACGGTGAATAGATGCGGCAGCAGAGACAGATTTAATCTCCATAAACATTTACACTTGAAAACAAAACTAACAGAAGTAAACAGTTCTAGAGTGTTAGTGCCTGTTATCACAGGACAGGAATCACATACAGGATACTACTGTATTTTTACTGCTCATATTTTTTACCCTAGTTTCATTTGGTTTTACGTGATTTCATGTGTTATTTTTGTGTTTCTGTGTGTGTATAGTGTGTGTGTGTGTGTCGTGTGAGTGCGAGAGATAGCGTGAGAGCGCGTGCGCGAGAGAGGGCTTACATGGCGATTTGTCCAAGGTTACTAAAACCTGGCTTACTACCCATAAAAATTATTTCAATTTAACTCATGGGTCTCAATCACAGATGACACGACAAATTATATACTCTGAAACGTTCATTTGAACATTTAAAAATATATACAAAAACATAAATACTAATGTTATCATGGTGTAAATTATTAACATTAGGTTAGGTCCTGCCCTTAATTAATTCATATTATAATTACTTTTACATAGTATAGTTACTGGACTGACATTACCAAAAACTAGCTATTTCATTTAGCCTTTCTAAAATCAACCCATCTATCATTTATAATCAGGAAACATAAAACATATTATGATCTGTTCAATAGCCCATCTGTTTTAATGTATTTTTTATTATTCATAAGACAACCTTTCAGTTTTGTAAATATTTTAGTTATAGTGTGTTAAGTCTTACTTTAGGTTAAACGTTTTTGAGAATTTGACCATCCAGCTTAGATAAATGTTATGTCATTGTTTGGTAAAATCTGGATTAAGGATATTTTATTTTATTTCTTTAATTTTTTAGTTTCCCCCTGAGGGATTGCCACCTTATTGTGGTCAGGGGGTTTGCGTGCCTCAACACAATTCAGCAAATACAATACTGTTACTATACAGTAAGGCCCAGGGAAAAACAGTGCTCGAACATGATGCCCTCTTCACATTTCTGACTGCACCCCCCTCCCCCATATGGTCTGGTCTAGAACGTCCCTGCCTCTGACCGTCTTTTGCCTTGTAAATGAGTATTCTCACTCACCTTCCAATCCCCCCAGCGCACACACACTTTGTTTGTCCTGTAAACTGTAACTGTGTTTGCTAGGACACTTGGTTATACACAGTACTTTAATGTATGGAACACTTACTTAACTTACTGGTTTGGTTTAAATATCGCTTATTACCTTATTCAGCAAAATAAATTAATTATTAACGTATTGAAGTATTTTAGTTAAGGACAAAAACAGACCCTGCGCTTGTGTTTAGAACTGCTGAACAGCCGTGTTCATACAGTAGGTTTCATCAATGATGGATGAATGGAGAGATGTTTGTGTGTATATACGCGCGCGCTCTGCAGCATTTCTCCGTTGGCTTTAACACGCACACACATCCCCCCCCGCCAAAAACACACACACACCCATCCCCCCGCCAAAAACACACACAGAGCAATTAACACCATGTCATACTCAGGAGTGGAAGGTAATGGAGAATACCAAGTTTGTCGTTGCTCTTTTGGAGTTCTTAAAACCCAAAACATTTATTTATACTGAGAAAAAATTATTATGGGTCACATAATCACAAACACAAATACATATGATCAAGTGTTTAACTGGTTTCATTTGTTTCTATGACCAATAATTATTATTATGATTTTCAGCCCAACTCTTTGGCTATTTAAAACAAAGTTTTGTCCCATTTTTTGCCCATTGAAGTTGTTGGTTCAACTAAACGTTTTTTAAATACGCAAACAATCCCCCAACAATTAAAACACGCAAACATGACTTTACCAATTCAATTTATTCTTCCAAAACTAGTCAAAGTTAAAACTGTAATTTATATAAAACAGGTGAATACATGTTGTCTTTTTGCTTAAAGTTCATTAAACTACCCGGATACACCAGCTGCTTATAAGTCTCCATCTATAGTCCTTTTATATTAAAATATTAATTTTTTCAAATATCAAAACTATTAAACATGGAACAGTTTAAGTCCTTGTTTCCCCCAAAGTACTGTATCGGACATTTAGCAGTTCTATGTTCAGAATATACAGTAGACCTGATCAAACATCATTCTAAAGCTGTCAGACTGTGACGTCATCCCTCCTACAGCTCTCTCAACAGCTTGTTCAGGCTCCTCCAGTCCTGTAGCTCCAAAATTCCAGCCGTCAGCCGTCTGACCCCCCAATCCTCCACAGCGGAGCTCTGCTTAAAGACAACAGGAGAATTTAGTCAAGACAAAGATAAATAAACTTCACAGAACATATATTCATTCATTCATTCATTTTCTATACCGCTTAATCCTGTATTTAGGGTCGCGGGGGACCTGGAGCCTATCCCAGGAGACTTCGGGCACTAGGCGGGGTACACCCTGGACAGGGTGCCAATCCATCGCAGGGCACACACACATACACACACACCCAATCACACACTACGGGCAATTTAGGAACGCCAATTAGCCTAACCTGCATATCTTTTGACTGTGGGAGGAAACCGGAGTACCCGGAGGAAATCCACCAAGCACGGGGAGAACATGCAAACTCCATGCACACAGAGACGGGAATCGAGCCTGGCCGGGGAATCGAACCCAGACCCTGGAGGTGCAAGGCGACAGTGCTAACCACTACACCACCGTGCCGCCCACAGAACATATAGTTCTAATAAAAATACAATATATTAATAAACCTATTTACCACAGAGTGTGTAAAATACTGTTTTGGGAATTCTGTAATGTAAATAAACTGCCTGTGCTAATGTTAACCAGTGAACAGTGTTAGTGTTAACCAGTGAACAGTGTTAGTGTTAACCGCTGACTGTCTGTATTATCGTCTGAATTAAATTAACCGAGAATTTACTTAATGCGCTTCTCATACAAATAAGTTAAGCGATATAACACTCGTATATGAGCATTAGTTCATCCCTGAGGCCAAACTATAACTTACTGAAGCCCCTCACACGCACACACACACACACCTCCCACCCCCCCCCCCCCCACACGCACACACACACACACACACACGCACACACACCTCTCCCCACCTCCTCCTTAACTGATAAACACTTTAGTGTTGTTATTCAGCTCGTTAACTAAGCGCTCGCGCTACCGCGGAAAGTCCCGGACAAAGTGTATAAAATATAAACCGGGTTATGAGCGTTACTAGCTCCTGTACAGCTACCCTCAGTCTGTGTCCCTCATCAACTGCATCACATTATATTACAGTCACAGAAATAACCTGCAGATTAACTCTTAATCAAAGAATAAATAAGCGCGGAATTTATCCGGACAACACGCGGTGAGATTCTCTCAGTATTTACAGAGAACACAAACACACTTCATCGGGTAGTGCAGCTCTTGTAATAGGGACATTAATAGTATTGTCGAAGCTTGAGCATGTTTTTGAGTTAAAGTGGAGTGACATTGTGAGTGTGTGACACTGACAGTAAGCTGTAATATTAACTCCAGACTTGGTAAACAGAACATTAAGTTCTCTAAAGTCACATCTGACCGCTGCTGGTGCTGCTAGTGATATTTAAAACGGCCAATAAAAAACTAAACTGGGAAATAAACTGTAAACTACCCCAAACACATTTTATAAACTAAAACATCACTTACCACGAATAGTCCGTTAAGCCGCCATCTTCATCTGTGTAGTTTGGCAGCGTCAGTTCGGCAGGGGTGGAGGCGGGTTGTTAAAATCACGTGATTGCAACTCAGCGCAGCTGGCTTGTTTTAACGTGTTATTGAGAACGAACCGCCATCTAGTGGTGGCACCAGGTAAATGAATAAATCGGGCTTGAATGGGCGTGTTTACTGTGAAATCTTGACATGCCTTTCTGGCAGAAAAGGGAGGGGGGATTACGGCGTGCAAAGGCCATTCACACGCCATTCACACTTCAGCCACACGGTCGCGGCTATTTGGCGTGGCTCCCACTATATGTCTCACACTTCCCCCGACTTCAACCCAAATCCACACTTTCCTGCTCCTATGTCCTCCCCTACACAGAGAACAGTCACAGTCACTACTCCTGCACTCCCAGCAATCAACATCTCAGTGGATCAGGTTAAACATGGCCTGAGTAAGATCAGCCCTACAAAAGCTGTAGGTCCGGATAAGATTTCAATTCAATTCAATTTTATTTATGTAGCGCTTTTAACAATGGTAATTGTCTCAAAGCAGCTTCAGAAAAATGAAAGAAATTTAGCAAAAAATAAATAAATAAATAAATAAATAAATAAATAATAATTATAGAAAAGAAAATAATTGGAAGTGTGTATGTGTGAGAAAAATGTGCAGATAATAATAATGAGACGAATGAATGAAATTTCTCTGATGAGCAAGCCAAGGGTGACGGCGACGGTGGCAAGGAAAAACTCCCTGAGATGGCATTAGGAAGAAACCTTGAGAGGAACCAGACTCAACAGGGAACCCATCCTCATTTGGGCGATAACAGATAGAAATGATATAACATCTTGTGTGTTGTGCAGGTGAAAATTCAATATGACAGAAATTATTTAAATTGACATGAAGATCAGCAGTTCAGCATAGGGATGAGTCGGTAGGTGCAGAGGGCAGATGAGGTCTGGATCACTGGAAGCACATAAGCAGCATGTGTAGCTCCAACCATCATAAAGCTGAATCCAGCTGGAGCTGGTCCTTCTCTGGATGCCTCAGGAACCTCGCAGGGTCGGCCTTTGTCTACTGAAGCTGGCAAAATCTCCCGATGCCTCGGGATGGGTAGAGAAATGCAGAACAGATGGGGAGAATTAGCGTAGTTGCCATTCGGTGTACTGGAGTATGAAATTATGGGATGAGTTATGTGTATGCCAGATTAAAAAGATGCGTCTTGAGTCTACTTTTGAACTGAGAAACCGTGTCTGCTCCCCGAAGACTGTCTGGAAGGCTATTCCAAAGCTTTGGAGCTAAATATGAAAAAGCCCTACCCCTTTTTGTAGATTTTGAAATTCTGGGAACTACCAGAACTCCGGAGTTTTGTGATCTTAAGGCGCGTGGTAGATTGTAGCATATCAGAAGACTGGTTAGGTATGTGGGAGCTAAACCATTTAAGGCCTTGTATGTAAGTAATACTATTTTGTAATTTATTCTAAACTGAACAGGTAGCCAGTGCAGGGATGATAATATTGGGGTTATATGATCATATTTTCTGGATCTAGTGAGAACCCTGGCAGCTGCATTTTGGATTAACTGAAGCTTGTTTATTGAGGATGCAGGACAACCACCTAGTAATGCATTACAATAGTCCAGTCTGGAGGTCATGAATGCATGAACTAGTTTTTCTGCATCAGATACGGATAAGATGTTCCTAAGTTTAGCAATATTTCGAAGATGGAAAAAGGCTGTTTTTGTGATATTTGAAATGTGATTTTCAAAAGACAAGTTACTGTCTAATATTACGCCCAGGTCTTTTACCGCTGAGCTGGTAGTAACAGTACATTCTTCTGAGCGCAGGCTGAATTTTGAAAGCTGTTGTGTGCTGGTTTTTGGGCCAATAAGTAATATCTCTGTCTTATCTGAATTTAATAAAAGAAAGTTATTGGTCATCAGTCTTTTATGTCCTGGACACACTCAGTTAATCTAATTTAGTTGAGATATATAATTGGGTATCATCAGCATAACAATGGAAACTAATCCCATGTCTTCTAATGATGTTACCCAAGGGAAGCATGTATATTGAGAACAACAGAGGTCCTAAAACTGACCCTTGTGGGACCCCATATTTCACTGGCATTACACCAGACGGTTCCCCATTTAGATCTACAAAATGGTAGCGATCAGACAGGTAAGATCTAAACCATTTTAATGCCTATCCCTGAATACCTATGTAATTTTGTAAGCGATCTACAGTATGAGAATATTATGATCTATAGTGTCGAATGCAGCACTAAGATCGAGCAGGACTAGCAATGAGATGCAGCCTTGGTCTGAAGCTAAAAACAAGTCGTTTGTAATCTTAACTAGTGCAGTTTCTGTGCTATGATGGGGCTTGAAACCTGACTGAAATTCTTCAAGGATGTTGTTATCCTGCAAGAATGTGCAAATTTGAGCTGATACTACTTTTTCTAGTATTTTTGATATGAACGGAAGGTTTGAAATCGGTCTGTAATTTGTTATTTCATTCGCGTCCAAATTAGATTTTTTTAAGAAGCGGCTTAATAACTGCTAACTTGAAAAGTTTAGGGATGTGACCTAGATGTAATGAAGAATTAATAATGTTTAGAAGTGGCTCTCCAACCGTAAGCATCACTTCTTTTAAAAATCTGGTTGGGATTGGGTCTAACAGGCACGTTGTTGATTTAGCCGAGGTGATAAGTTTATACAGCTCTTCTATACCTGTAAAGCAGTGAAAATCTAAATGTGAAGCTATAGACTGAACTGGATCGTGAGATACTATTAGAGGTTGAACCTCCATTATTTTCTTCCTGATATTATTGATTTTTTTATTAAAGAAGTCCATAAAGTCTTCACTTCTAAACTGTGATGGGATACTCTCTGCGGGCATCTTAGGTTTTGTTAGGCGAACCACTGTACTAAATAAGAACCTGGGATTGTTTTGGTTTCTTGCTATCGGTTGGCTAAGATGCTCAGTCCTAGCAGTTTTTAGAGCCTGTCTATAGCTACACATACTGTCTTTATACGCAATTCGAAAAACTTCTAATTTAGTTTTCCTCCATTTTCGCTCGAGGTTACGGGTTGCTCTCTTTAGGGCGCGAGTATGACTGTTGTACCACGGTGCAAGTGTTTTATCTCTGACTCTGAAGATCTATCCGAGAGTCCTGAAATCTTGTGCTCCCCATCTATGTGGAGTCCTCCAGTACCTCTTTAGCCTGAGTCTGTCTTTTCAGAAAGTCCCTGCACTGTGGAAAACATCAATCATTGTGCCGGTACCCAAAACGCCACGTCCTTGTGCCCAGAACGACTACAGGCCTGTTGCTTTAACATTGCACATTATGAAGGTGTTTGAGTGACTGATCCTGGATACACTTCGTCCCCTGGTGAAGTCCTCTCTGGACCCTCTTCAGTTTGCCTATCAGCCGTTCATGGGAGTTGATGATGCCATAATACACCTGCTACATCGCACCTACTCTCACCTTGACAAGCCTAGGACCACCGAAAGGATGATGTTCTTTGACTTCTCCAGTGCCTTCAACACCATCCAACCGGCAGTACTGGGGGAGAAATTAAGGAACATAAACATTGACACCCGCTTGGTTTCCTGGATCATGGACTACCTGACCTGCCGTCCCCAGTATGTCCGACTACAGAACTGTGTGTCAGACACTTTGATCTGCAGCACTGGAGCTGCCCAGGGGACTGTACTGTCTCTGTTTCTTTTCACCCTCTATACATCCGACTTTAGATATAACTCAGAGTCATGCCACCTGCAGAAGTTCTCTGATGACTCTGTGGTTGTTGGGTGTATAAAGGAGGGTGACACCTCTGAGTACCAATCTGTTGTGGATGACTTCGTTTACTGGTGTGAGCGTAATCACCTACAACTCAACATCAGGAAAACAAAGGAGATGGTGGTAGACTTTAGGAGAAGCAAGACCCTTGTGACTCCTATATCTGTCAAGGGGGAGATAGTGGACATTGTCTCTGATTACAAATATCTGGGAGTTCATCTGGACAACAAACTTGACTGGTCACTCAACACAACGGCACTCTACAAGAAAGGTCAGAGTCGATTGTACTTTCTTCGAAGGCTCAGGTATTTTAACGTCTGTAACACCATTCTACGGATGTTCTATGAAACCATTGTGGCGCGTGTCATTTTTTACGCTGTGGTCTGTTGGGGTGGTAACATTAAGGTGTCTGATAAGAACAAACTGGACAAGTCAATTAAAAAGGCCAGATCTGTGCTAGGGATGGAGCTTGACTCAGTGGATGTAGTAGCAAAGAGGAGGATTCTATCCAAAGTACAATCCATTGTGAACAATCCTTCTCACCCGCTATACAGTGTCTTCGCTGAACAGAGGAGCAGCTTCAGCCAGAGACTGATTACTATCAAGTGTTCCACAGAGCGTCACAGGAGATCATTTCTCCCTACGGCCATAAAAGTTTACAACTCTTCTCTGTAACTCATACACACATGTATGTGGATTTTTTCACTGACTGGTATACAACAGGACATTAATACTTACCCATATTAATAATATGATAACTGCAATACTACCTCCCAATAGAATATGTAATACAAGATTGCATATAATAATACAATATTACACACATACTAGATTACTGTGCAATACTTACAAGTGGCCTTGAGTCATATTTTGTTGGTACTTAATGTTTTAGGAATTTTTTTTTTTTATATTATTATTATTATTTATTACCTTTATTACCTTTCCTTAGTTAACAACTGTGAGCACCTGTAACCGAGCATAAGCAATTTCCCTTTGGGATTAATAAAGTTCTTTGAATCTTGAATCTTGAATTCAATGATCCGCTGGGTTTACTGTGGAAGGCTCAGTCATTCTTGTCACGGTCCGTGCAGGCGCGGTGGATCCAAGCGCAGAGCGCGTGTGGAAAACAGCGCCGGTTATCCTGTGGTGAACTATGCGCTGATAGTTTTATGAATGAAAGGAGGCGTGGCGCGAGCTTAGAGCAGAGCGTGCGGGAGGGAAGAGCCGGCGTACACTGAATGCAAGCCTGATCCGTGCAGAGTAATCGAGAGCATGAGCGTGCGTGGTTCAAAGCCGAGAATTCAAATACAGTCCGTGATCCTGAATCGTGGTCATGAAACGTGAGCGAGAGTCGATAACCGGAAATCCGAAAAGGCAGTAGTCCAAAACGTGAGACGTGAGCAAGGTCCGTGAAACAGAGCATGGGTCGAGATCCAAATGTCAAGGCAGAGAAGAACGCTGGAAAATTGGGCATGAAGGCACACAATAATCTGGCGAGGGGTGGTGGTTTTAGAAAGAGTTATATAGAACCAGGTAATGAATGAAATGAAGAACAGGTGTGTTGAGCCGGTGAATGAGGCGGCAAAATGAAAGCAGTGGGCTGGAGTGTGGAACGGAGTCGCAGGTAATCATGGCTTGGCTTGAGGCGTGACCTGGCGTATTGTGACAATTCTGTCACGAACTAACCTGAGATGACCAGAAGACGTAGCTTAGCGGTTAGCCCTTTGTTGCGTGAATGGTAAACCCAAATGCGGAAGAACCCGAATAGGCAGGATAATCACGCTATTTGGTCTAAGGACTCTCATGAAAGGAGAGCAAGGGAAAGACACAATCTAACCCGCGTCCTATAAACACACACTCAATCAGAAAGCAATACCAAGATAGTGAGTACTCATGGTTTGGTGAACGATTCCGAAACGACATCAGGCGAACTCAATGACTGAGCGATATGCTATGGTTTGTTTACTCCTTTTATACTTCCTGGTTCACGACCGCTTTACTTCCGGGTCCTAGTGCTGGTCGTGGACTGAGTGTGCATGACAGAGGTTAGGGCTCTGCTCAAGACAAGTTATGCATTATATAATAATTTAAAAGATAAATCCATGGTGCTCTGCAAGTGTGTCTAAATAGTTTGTTTTTGATAATAATAATAATAATAATAATAATAATAAATGTTTTTATGAATTATTATGAATGACACCATTCGTTATGTAAATTGTAGTATATAAATATTGTTACTTTGTACTTACTGTATGTGTACTAGTGTAAGTGTTCAGGCACAACTGCAAAAGAAAAAGCAGGAGTGTTTCCTGATTTTTCCTTATAGCCTGAAGGTTTCTTTCAATCAAAGTTTAATAAAGCTGATGCTGAACAGAGTACAATGTGTGCAACTCTCTTGGTTATTTTTTTACATTACATATTTTATATGCTGAATACACCTGCAATGCTTTAAACAATACATTTTCACAACTTTTCTTTTCAGTATAAAGTCAATAAGTAAAATCTGCTGTGGAATGGAGCTGGGTGTTATTCATTAGAAATGCAGTCACAACAATAAGGAAATGCCTGATAGCGGTTAACATTTGCTATTAATTTTTATTTCTGTGCCCACATGAACTGTTCTACAAGCTAAAAGAACAGTGTTTTCTTTCTGTGAAGTAAGCAGAAAAGGGTAGATGTACAGTATAGGCTGAGGGAAGATTTTGTGCTTCGAGTCATTATTTTATTGTAGAACATAACGAGCATGTTGTAGACATCCTGTCCTGTTGTCTCTACCAGGTTTTATGAGTATTTAACTTGCGTTATTAGCAGCTCTCAAATGCAAATCTGTTTCCATATGATCATTAAGTTGTAACAACCAAGTAGATAATTTGCACTGAGTTTGAAAACTGGGGTGACCTAAGACAGATAAGTTATATATAAACATTACATAACACATTTGGTATCATAAATTAACCCTGGTGCTTGAAATTATTTTATTAATAATTTTCTTTAAATAATTCTACATTATTCTTCTACGTAATTATGGTTATATTACAGTAAATAGTAATACAATCTGAAATTGATTACCTCCAAAATGAATGGTAAAAAAAAAAAAGAAATAAATATTTCAGTCAATAGGTATGCTGCAGATCTTGTAAGCAGTTGTTAGGTGATCAGGCAGATGATCTTGTTCATTGTAGTTATTGCTTTTTGTTCAGTTGTGGAACAAGATATTGACAAATAAGCTTGAAGTGGTAAAGTATTATCGGAGAGCGAATAAATTACAGTTTTAAGATCTGTGAGTAGACAAAGCACATATTTAATGTTATTGAATATCTTCTAAAGATAAGGCTAGGATGATAACTGATAGCCCTCAACAGATGCATACAGTATGGTTACAAAGTGACAGGAAATACATGTGTCATGACAGGGAGAGGGCCAGGTTTTTATTTTGTTTTCATACCAGCCGATTTTTGAATTGTGTGTTTGTAGCCATAGCAACACCAGTACAATGCGCTTGTCTGCAAAATCCATGATGAGGAGGGAGCTCAATTCATTATACATGTCTGTTCTTTGACTAGGTCAAATGAGATCAATGGAAAGTGCCACCTCTCAGAGTGAAAACAAAGATCTTTCTATAGTTTTAACTATGTTTTGTGGCTGATCCACATGGGTTCTGGAGAGGTAATTGTTTCTTTTTTTATATAATTTTCTATGACTTTTGTGTGAGGTAAGAATGTCTCTTATATAAGAATGTAGCTTATAAAGGCAAAGAGTCAGTCCCAAAGTACGTCTGCTATTGATATTAGTTCTGTATTTACTCATTTACTGTATGTATAACTGCATCAATTTTAATTAAATTAAGATAATCAGTGCTTAATTATTCTTATTCTAGCCAATTCCTGAATTGTTATGCAACATCGGTGTGTCATACGAAACAGTCCAGACAAACCACACGTTATTAGAACATGTGCTATTGTTGCTGCCAAGTTCATTACCAGGCTGCTGACTCAGGAGCAGAAGGAACATCTTGACAAGGTCTGTCAAGAACATGTCATGGATGACCTGTCCTTCATGTAGAAGATCAATGGTGACAAAACTTGGGACTTCAAAGTGAAAGGCGTTGGCATAATTATTTAATCATGTGTCTCACTTCAAGCTGCTGTGGATGATATTTCTAGGAAAGCCTTTTAATAACAGATATATTGTTAAGATATAAATATGATTGAGTAAATAAAGCAGAAAAAAAGTTATTTTGTTACTTCTAATTTGGACTATTGTACTGTCTTGCTGGATATTCCAGTGGATGCATAAACAAACTCCAGTTTATGATCCAGCAGCCAGAGTCTTTACTAGAACCAGAAGACATAACCACATCACCTGTACCTTATCCACACTGCACTGGCTTCCAGGAAAATTTCACACTAATAATAAAATAATGGCGCAGACTCTTGGGTGGTTCTTGAATATTAAAGTCTACAGCAGGGGACAGAGGTTTCTCTTAAAAATTGCCACAGTTATGGGACAACTTTCCAAATCATCTAATTAAATACACATACAGTAGATGCACTCAATGTTATGCACATAGATAGTAGTGATAAACTACAGTATGTACATCGTATTGTATATTGTATATGGTTATGTCAGATACATTTTAAATGTACACACACTCACACACACACACTCATTATTATTATGAATACCTTTAATGTTCAGAACTATTTAGCAAATTAAAAACCCCTACCAACCTTAATACAGTGGTGTGAAAAACTATTTGCCCCCTTTCTGATTTCTTATTCTTTTGCATGTTTGTCACACTTAAATGTTTCTGCTCATCAAAAACCGTTAACTATTAGTCAAAGATAACATAATTGAACGCAAAATGCAGTTTTTAAATGAAGGTTTACATTATTAAGGGAGAAAAAAAACTCCAAATCTACATGACCCTGTGTGAAAAAGTGATTGCCCCCCTTGTTAAAAAATAACTTAACTGTGGTTTATCACACCTGAGTTCAATTTCTGTAGACCCCAGGACAACATCTAAAGAACTGCAGGCCTCACTTGCCTCAATTAAGGTCACTGTTCACGACTCCACCATAAGAAAGAGACTGGGCAAAAACGGCCTGCATGGCAGATTTCCAAGGCGCAAACCACTTTTAAGCAAAAAGAACATTAAGGCTCGTCTCAATTTTGCTAAAAAACATCTCAATGATTGTCAAGACTTTTGGGAAAATACCTTGTGGACCGACGAGTCAAAAGTTGAACTTTTTGGAAGGTGCGTGTCCCGTTACATCTGGCGTAAAAGTAACACAGCATTTCAGAAAAAGAACATCATACCAACTGTAAAATATGGTGGTGGTAGTGTGATGGTCTGGGGTTGTTTTGCTGCTTCAGGACCTGGAAGGCTTGCTGTGATAGATGGAACCATGAATTCTACTGTCTACCAAAAAATCCTGAAGGAGAATGTCTGGCCATCTGTTTGTCAACTCAAGCTGAAGCGATCTTTACTGCTGCAGCAGGACAATGACCCAAAACACACCAGCAAATCCACCTCTGAATGGCTGAAGAAAAACAAACTGAAGACTTTGGAGTGGCCTAGTCAAAGTCCTGACCTGAATCCTATTGAGATGTTGTGGCATGACCTTAAAAAGGCGGTTCATGCTAGAAAACCCTCAAATAAAGCTGAATTACAACAATTCTGCAAAGATGAGTGGGCCAAAATTCCTCCAGAGCGCTGTAAAAGACTCATTGCAAGTTATCGCAAATGCTTGATTGCAGTTATTGCTGCTAAGGGTGGCCCAACCAGTTATTAGGTTCAGGGGGCAATTACTTTTTCACACAGGGCCATGTAGGTTTGGATTTTTTTTCTCCCTAAATAATAAAACCCCTCATTTAAAAACTGCATTTTGTGTTTACTTGTTTTATCTTTGACTAATAGTTAAATGTGTTTGATGATCAGAAACATTTTGTGTGAAAAACATGCAAAAGAATAAGAAATCAGGAGGGGGGCAAATAGTTTTTCACACCACTGTATGTTTCATTGGCTAAATATGTGAAAATCCAAAGACATATAATGGGTGTCCATGGATGAAAAAAAAAAGGTGAAATATGGGCATACACTGTTTTCACCTAGACAGTAGAATTCATGGTTCCATCTATCACAGCAAGCCTTCCAGGTCCTGAAGCAGCAAAACAACCCCAGACCATCACACTACCACCACCATATTTTACAGTTGGTATGATGTTCTTTTTCTGAAATGCTGTGTTACTTTTACGCCAGATGTAACGGGACACGCACCTTCCAAAAAGTTCAACTTTTGACTCGTCGGTCCACAAGGTATTTTCCCAAAAGTCTTGGCAATCATTGAGATGTTTTTTAGCAAAATTGAGATGAGCCTTAATGTTCTTTTTGCTTAAAAGTGGTTTGCGCCTTGGAAATCTGCCATGCAGGCCGTTTTTGCCCAGTCTCTTTCTTATGGTGGAGTCGTGAACAGTGACCTTAATTGAGGCAAGTGAGGCCTGCAGTTCTTTAGATGTTGTCCTGGGGTCTTTCGTGGCCTCTCGGATGAGTCGTCTCTGCGCTCTTGGGGTAATTTTGGTGGGCCGGCCACTCCTGGGAAGGTTCACCACTGTTCCATGTTTTTGCCATTTGTGGATAATGGCTCTCACTGTGGTTCGCTGGAGTCCCAAAGCTTTAGAAATGGCTTTATAACCTTTACCAGACTGATAGATCTCAATTACTTTTGTTCTCATTTGTTCCTGAATTTCTTTGGATCTTGGCATGCTGTCTAGCTTTTGAGGTGCTTTTGGTCTACTTCTCTGTGTCAGGTAGCTCCTATTTAAGTGATTTCTTGATTGAAACAGGTGTGGCAGTAATCAGGCCTGGGGGTGACTACAGAAATTGAACTCAGGTGTGATAAACCACAGTTAAGTTATTTTTTAACAAGGGGGGCAATCACTTTTTCACACAGGGCCATGTAGATTTGGAGTTTTTTTTCTCCCTTAATAACGTAAACCTTTATTTAAAAACTGCATTTTGTGCTCAATTATGTTATCTTTGACTAATAGTTAACGGTTTTTGATGAGCAGAAACATTTAAGTGTGACAAACATGCAAAAGAATAAGAAATCAGGAAGGGGGCAAATAGTTTTTCACACCACTGTACTTGAGAACAAAATTTTATTACTCTTTCCACCTCTGTGTAAATCCTCTTAATTCACTATATAATGAAAGCTTACCTAATAATTTATTCTCACTTACCCGATATCTCTCTTTTTCCATATCTTTTGAAATCCCACCTTCTCTCTGTGCAGCTACACAAGTATTTCTGGTACTTGAGGAGGTGCCAGTACCTGACCTTATTTTGTGGGGGCCTCTGGACCTGCTTGCCTATCCTTAGTCTTTATTTTGCATGAAGCTTCTTATAGGTGAAAATCACTTCCTACTGCTGAGAATGGCCCCACATCAAAGACCTAGAACTGCATTGAGATTACAGTGGTAATATCATAAACCAAACAAGACTCAAAGATATATGAGGCTCACGCTATATAGAGTTTAACATTTAGTAACAAAATAAAATAAAATAATAATAATAATTTAAAAAATTAATTAAAGTATATGGTATTTATTGATTTTTGAATACTCTACTAATTTTCTATTGTCTTTTGCCATATGACATTTTTGTTCATCCACTACTTCTGCAACCTACAGTACAGTGAATTCCATCAGCCTTGAAGCGTTTAAAAATGGTGCAATTTGACCAGTGTATCCACAAAATAAGACTTTTATTAAAAGAGAATTTTGTTTCTTCCCTTAGAGGTTATGACCACCAAAAAAACTAACCCTGACTTATATGATGGATGGATGGATAGATAGATAGATAGATAGATAGATAGATAGATAGATAGATAGATAGATAGATAGATAGATAGATAGATTGATTATAGACACATTTTCACTTCCGCCAGTGTGTTTTTAGAGAGATAATGTTTAAAGCTTAATAGGATAAATATCATTTGAGAGATACCTGAATCCCCAGTGACAACCATGCTCCCACTCAACCATGTTGATGTAAATCTCCTGTGTATTAATTACCTAAAAGTTTTTATTAAACTGTCATGCGACAGTCATAATAGAGTGAAAATGCAATACATTGGCTGTAAAGTATCCATAAAAACAGCTTGCTCCTTTATTGAGCTTGTTTTGCACATAGTGACCTGTCTAAAATGGGACATGAGATGGTGGAACAGTGAATAACCAAAATGTTTGTGCTTATTCTGTATTTGTGTGTGTGTGTGTGCGTGTGCGTGTGTAATATATATAATATATATATATGTCATGCACACTCAATCTGCAGCCGGCACTAGGACCCGGAAGTAATGCGGTTGTCAACCAGGAAGTATAAGAGGAGTAAACAAGCCACAGTACAACGCTCAGTCATTGAGTTTTTGGTCCATGTCGGTTCAGATCACCTGTCTACCATTTCGTGAGTACTCACTTTCTTGGGTCTACTTTCTGATTAGAGTGTGTGTTTATAGGACGCGGGTTAAATTTGTGTGTTTCCCTTGCTCCGCTTTTGTGAGAGTCCTTAGACCAGATTGCGTGGTTATCCTGTCTACTCGCTTGCTTCCGCGTTTGGGTTTACCATCCACGCTACGCAAAGTGTGCTAACTCTTCTGATCATTCCGGTTAGTACGTGACAGAATGACTGAGCCACAAGCGGTAAACCCAGCGGATTATGCGCATCTATGCGACGTGGTAGATCGGCACGCTGAGCTAATCAACCGGGTACACGGAGAGCTCGCTACTCTTCGCCAGGGCGCCCAAGACGTCGCGGCCTTGCGCCATGAGGTGGTGCAGCTTCGGCGGGAGAACGCGGATCTTTGCGAGGCCGTTGCTAGCACGGCTAACCGGCCTCCCGTCGCGGCGGTCGCACTTCCGTCCCCTCCCCCTCCATCCTCTGATGTTTTTCTTGCTTTGCCAGATAAATGGGATGGCACGGACGGGAGATGCAGTGTTTTTCTAACGGCTTTAGGTCTGGTGTTTGAGTTTAATGCCATCAAATACTCGATTGCGCATTGCTCTCCTCGTATCGTTGCTATCAGGGCAGGCAGCTGAGTGGGCCACGGCAATCCTACATTCCGATTCTGATACCGCCCACTCCTACAACGAATTCACCCGCCAATTATGACTCACCTTTGAACATCCGGCGGGCGAGGTGGAGACCGACTCAAAACTATCACCTGCGGCAGGGTGGATTGTCCATGAGCCGCTACACCGCTGACTTCCGTACCCTCGCAGTTCAGACCTCCTGGGGAGATGCCTCGCTCCGGACTTCATACTACGAGGGGCTGGCTTCTCGGATCAAAGACGAACTAGCCGGGCGAGAGCTCCCCGCCACACTGGAGGGTCTAATCCAATTCACCCTTCCTATCGACCAGCGCCTCCTCTCTCGCCCGAAGCCAGCTCCGAGAACCCTGCCACCAACACCCGCTTTCACCTACACCAATCTACACCCATCGACCACGTTCACTTCCACCACCCAAAGGCATGTCGGATCTCCACCTCCTGCCGGGGCTGGGGAACCCATGCAAATAGGACGCGCCTTCCTAACTGTGGCCGAGTGTGAACACCGCTTCCGTGAGGGGCTGTGCGCATACTGTGGGTCCGCGGCGCACCACCGAGTGATTTGTCCCATTCGTCCGGGAAACGCCCAGGTCCGGTGAGAAGGAGGAGAGACTCACCGGGCCATCTCCAACTCTCCACTACAATCGCCAATGATATCCCTCGTCTCACGGTTAAGGTGACCCTCCAATTTGGCCACAAACGGTTCCGAAGTACCGCATTCATCGATTCCGGTGCCGCAGGTAACTTCATTGACTCTACCTATGCCAAAGAATTGGGGGTAAAAATCGAGGCATTATCCCAGCCCGTTCGTATTACATCTGTCGACGGTCGCCCCCTCTCCTCCAGTCCCATCACCACTCAAACCCAACCCATCACTCTCATCATCAACCAACATCAAGAACAAGTCCGGTTTCACCTCACCTCCATTTCATCTCCTCCCATCATCCTCGGGCACCCTTGGTTACTTCAGCATGACCCCCTCATATCCTGGACACAGAACCGGATCTTACAGTGGGGACCGACCTGCAACGAATGCCTATGGGCATTGGCTGGGACGTGTTCTAGGGAGTCCGAGGCCCCCGATGTCGACACCAACGCCATCCCCGCCGCCTATCGGGACCTGGCTGAAGTATTCTGTAAGAAGCGCGCCTCACACCTGCCTCCTCACCGCTCCTACGATCTGGCTATAGATCTTCAGCCGGGTGCCATTCTCCCCTGCAGCCACCTGTACTCCTTATCCACCACAGAGACGCAGGCGATGGAGAATTATGTAGCCAATGCCCTTCGACAAGGTACCATCGGGCCTTCCTCCTCGCCCGCCGCCACGGCGACCTTCGCCCCTGTGCCGATTATTGGGGGCTCAACAACATCACCATAAAGAACCGACACCCCTTGCCTCTTACTAACTCAGCCCTGGACGCCCTCTCTGGTGCCACCATTTTTACTAAGTTGGAGCTTCGGAGCGCCTACAACTTGGTGCGCATCAGAGAGGGTGATGAGTGGAAGACAACTTTCATCACCCCTAAAGGACACTATGAGAGCTTAGTCAACAATTACAACAATTCTGCAAAGATGAGTGGGCCAAAATTCCTCCAGAGCGCTGTAAAAGACTCGTTGCAAGTTATCGCAAACGCTTGATTGCAGTTATTGCTGCTAAGGGTGGCCCAACCAGTTATTAGGTTCAGGGGGCAATTACTTTTTCACACAGGGCCATGTAGGTTTGGATTTTTTTTCTCCCTAAATATTAAAATTATTTGTGGCCAAAATATAATTTTATGTTATAATTTAAAATAAAGTACACAACATATTGTGCCAGGGATCAGGGATGAACATATTTTAATCATCTGACTGCCCTACTGTTTTCTGGGTCAGCTCTATGTTCCTCTAGTTCCTCTACTTCCTCCATTCTCCCTGTAACACTACAGATACCTTTCCATATCCAGCAGCTCCCAGATCCTCTACAGCAGAAAAAGGCCCGCTATGACAAATTTTAGGTGTTGCTTTCTGTCATGGAAGAGGAACAACAAATATAGGTGAAGATCATTCTTTAATAATCATAGTGAATACACTTCACAGAAGAAACAGACTATAACATGAACTAAGAGCAGGGACAAAGAGAAAAACTGAAAGCAAGCATCTAAAAAAATAACAAACTATTAGCATACATAAGTCAGGTGCAGACATAATCAGGGGCATGTAATCACTGGTGGCTTATGGGAGCTGTAGCTCCCTGAAATTAGGTAATTTTTCTGTAAATAGTGCTTTTTTTTTTTTTTTTTTTTAAATCATCATCATTCGCAAATTAACAGAGTCTATTTCAGATACTTAGCAAACTTGGACACATGTTGATCTGATGATATTGCCTAATGAATTTTAATTAATCATATCATAGCAAATTCATTAAATTAATTTTATTATTTTATCATATTATTAGGCAGATTCAATGGTATTGTTAAATAACACATCACTGCCTGAAGAATCTAAATTATTTTATATGAAAGGCTGAGATTTACACACCAGACACCTATAGTTTGTGTG
This sequence comes from Channallabes apus, assembly GCA_030522415.1. NCBI lineage: Eukaryota > Metazoa > Chordata > Actinopteri > Siluriformes > Clariidae > Channallabes > Channallabes apus. The sequence continues at coordinate 38,165,304 of CM060107.1, read as the reverse complement.
ATGGTGTTAAAAGCTTTCTTTGTTTCACGGAAACGTTTGATATAATTAATGACAAGGTCCTGGAAGATCTCTGACGTTGTCATTTTGGTGTTCAGAAATCCAGTCTTCAGTTTATCAGTGTTAAACCATTATCTAAATGAAATATGCAGAAACCATTAGAGAACAATGTTCACATTATCTGTCATACAAGCCACTGTGTTATGTGCCTATTACACAACCATGTAGAATAATTACCAGCCTTAATAACTCTGGCATCATGACTTCCAACATCATTATAGACCAACTGCCATGTTTCACAGCTGACAATGGACATTCTGGATTGAAGACATAATTTTGATTTCCGAATCTACATAGGGGAAAGATATCCCATCGTAATAGTTTCCATTATTGCTTCAACGTGTGTGCTTTCTGTACCTGATTACTGCTTTTTGCCCTTTGGATTAACACACAAGCAAATTTTACAATCAGCCCAAATTTACAGCTGTTTGAGTACCACAATATATAGACATTTCTAAGATTTAGAGATGTTTATTTAAACCTGTCGTCATTTTTGGCCAGAATTTTATAGTGCTTATTGATTTCTAAGCACTCTGCTGATTACCTGTCGCTACTGTATACAGCATTTATTTTGTTTATACTCTATATGCTGCTGGCACCCATATTCAATTCCATTAGACCTGACCACTTCAAAAAACAGCTTTCTTGATAATATATAATAACCTGCCTAGTCAACTCATGAAATCCAGTGACTGTAAGAAAAATAAATAAATAAATAAATACATAAATCTGCATAATACTTAAAATACTGGGGTTTTGTAATAGTATCAATCACCAACAAACAAAATTTTGGTTAACCCTCTCAAGGCAGGCGTTGCAGATTTGCAACTAGATTTGCAACTACCTAAACAATGTAACAAAGTGCTTTTCAGTGGCAGAAGAACAACAAAAACAATATGGGATCCAATTTCAATATCTCAAATCCTCAAAACTTAATTTGAGCCTGAAAGGGTTAAAAAAATACATATTTTAGCAGAGGAAAAAGGAAAAGAAAAAACTTAAACAATAAACTAATACTCATTTTCAACCTTCCCAGGTTCTCCGACACCACCCCAATTCTCCACTCCCTGCACTGGCTTCCTGTAGCAGCCTGCATCAAATTTAAAACCCTGATGCTCGCCTACAAAGCTAAAAATGGCCCAGCGTCCACATATCTCTCTAATCACACCACATTCCCACCGATCCTCCAGCACTGCTCGCCTGGTCCCACCATCTCTCAGGTATCAAGGAAAACATTCATCCAAACTCTTTTCTATTCTGGCACCGCAGTAGAATGAACTTCCTCTAGAAGTTGAGTTTTTGGCAATCTTTAAACGATGACTTAAGACATATCTGTTTCTTCAGTACTTGGATTAATCTCTCCCACCACTCCCCCCAGTGTTTTACTGATGGTACTTAGTTAGTAACATAGTAACTCAGTGTAAAGATCTATCTAATGATGGGAATCTTAAGCACTTTTGTAAGTCACTCTGGATAAGAGCATCTGCCAAATACCTAAATGTATGGTAATGTATTGTGTCCATGCTTATGCACCCAGGTTATTGTAATTTGTTATTTTTTCTATTTGTTAGAAGCTGGAGTGCTTTTGTATTGCATATTTATCTATCACCGTTAACATTAACTAAGCTTCCCCATGACATGTATTCATATCCATGCTTGTTTCATTTCTTGTAGATTTGCAGAAATTGTCCTAATCATTGCTGTAGTGTATTTAATTAGAGCTTGTAGACTTGACCATTATCTACATATTTAAGTTTATTCTTTCTGAAGTGTGTCATGTAAGTTTACTCACATCATTGAAAGCTATTTGAGAACTACTGTAAGTGAATTCTGTATCTAGTGAATACAGATGACACCATGCCTATTGATGTACTGTAACCCACAATGAAACCCACAATATATTCAAAATCGCATTGCATGTGAATATAGGTCATTTCAATACCTGAACCAAGGGCAAGCAGGATTAGTAAAGCTTTCAAACTAGTGAGTATGCTGAACTGATTTGATTGTACTGTGCATTATCCACCCACAATGCAGCCCCCCCCCCTCCCTCCCCTCTCTCTCTCTCTCTCTCTCTCTCTCTCTTTCTCTCTGGTTCTCTCTGGCTCTTGCTCACTTGTGCTTCCTCTTCTTTGCAAGACAGCAATACAAGAGAAGTTTTTTTGGTTAAATTTGTTTTTATGAAAATATTACAAATGAAATTTATACATTACTATGAAAAATTTTGTGTGGCTGAAAATTATGGCTGAAAATTATGTGGCTGTCAATTATCCAAAGTATGTGCTGTGAATCTGTCTGTTGTCCATTGCACTGACCACAAATAACTTTCACAAATTTTTTTATTTTTATTCAGTGACATCATATAAAATTGGACGGCAGGCAAATTTTATCTTTGTATTAGTCGTCTGTAGAATAGGTAATGAAAAATCCTGTCATGCCTTCTCCTCATTTCCTGCAGTGCACTCAAATGGAACATAAAGCACACACACACATCTTAGCCATGGTGAGTAATTTTCCTGTTTACCCACTGCTTGCATTACTAACATTCCTCTGTGACACTTTGGGTCTGCTTAAATAACTGCAGTATGAAGCCGCCATACTGCAAGAGATCTACAGCGTGAAGCTCATTTACCAGATTTTTGTTTGTGGGGTGGCTGTGCGTGTCATCATTATAATGCTGGGTGGGAGTCGCGCTATCTCTCCTTCTGCTCAAACTGTGTACAGTCGTACTGTAGTTGCAACAAAAAAAAATTATATATAAAAAAAAAAAAAACTGCAGATGCGAGTTAAGCCAAGACTTCCCCAAGTTTGTGGAGACACTATGTGAACCAGCACATGAGTTTCTTCTCTTTCCAGGAGATTGTGGGTCATGAGTCTGCCTTCACAGAACTTCAAATACCACAAGAATCCTGGTTTAAACCTGGAATCAAGATGTTTTTTTTTGTTTGTTTTTTTGCAGTGTGCTGTTTGTTAAGAAGTGTGATGGGCTTTATGCAGGGGGCGACCCCTCTCATAAGGGCCTCCATTCAGGGCTGTGTGTTGCAGTCACAGTTGGAGTGCAATGATGCTGTCAATTGAATATCCTGCTGTGTAATAGAAAAGATGTTCCCTACATGCTTGATCTGAATTGAAAGCAGACCATTTGGGTAAGATATGTACAGATTTTGACTAATCATGTTGGATTGAGGCATTAAAGTTGCACAGTTAAGTGTGGGCTGTAATACTGTGTGGGCTGCAGATTCTCATACATTGAACTGTGCCATTGAACATTGAAACATAGTCAGTCACAGCACCACCACTGATACTCCACATAATTTATTTTGATTTGACCTACTGTAACTGCATGGGCTCAGAAAATGATGCTTCAGGAGTTGGTGGGAGACTGGTTAATGCAAGCTTTCTGCCCTTAAGCAGAGTATCTAGGTGCAGGAACATGTCAATTAGAGCATTTAAAGACAACTTATTATTGTCTTATTATTCATTGGGGGCAGTGGTAGCTCAGAGGGCTAAGGCACTGAGTTACTGATCGGAAGATCGGCGGTTCAATCCCCAGCTCCACCAGGTTGGGCCCTTGAGCAAGGCCTTTAACCCTAACTGCTCCAGGGGCCGCTGTATCATGGCTGATCCTGCGCTCTGACCCCAGGTATGCTGGGATATCCGAAGATGGAATTTCACTGTGCTGTAATGTACTGTATATGTGACAAATAAAGGTTTAATTTTTTTTTTACTTAAAATACTAGCTCGAATGAAGTTTTTCCAGGGTGGGGCCCTGAAATATTTGTTTATAGAGTCTAGACTTTATAGACGTGAAAGTCCTTTTATGCAGTCATTGAGGGTGGCTATAATCAAGGTCAAGAGTGGTCACTGTATACCTGAGCTTGTGTTACTGTCTTTTCTTTGTTTTACCAACTGTTTGCATGTTTGTTTCTTCATGTTGATATAAAAATGCTTCAGTTTTCATATGAGTGCACTCTTCCATTCAGATTGGTAAGTTCAGATGCGCGAGCAGATGAAAATCATTGAGCACAACAATTGTTTTTCCTTTAAAATAGTTTATGTTGACTATAAATAATAACAGCATTTTACCAGTATATTTACAGTCTCATTACTTCAGCTGCTTATGCTAAAATTCCTCTGTTTAAATGTTGAATAATTTCAGCTAGTAATCATGACTCAAAATCCTTAAAAGGTTTTCCTTAAAACAGTATAAAACAACATACTTCATTAAGGATTTAGTATTCCACATGTTAATCAATTAATACGCAGTACCTAATACATTTGCACCATTGATAATAGTTCAGAAAAAATTCTCCATGTATCCACTACTAGCATAAAGCAGTACCAAAATGGGCAGGCAAGAGGTGAAGCCACTTTCTGACTGACCGAAACTACTGCACATGGTTTTCTACTGCTCTATTTTTAACCTACCATTATAACTTACATTTCATTCATATTAGTTTAAGGAATTATATATCATATTACGGGAGACTAAATGGTACTAATTTTACTTCTCATATACATTTACATTTATTGAATTTGTTTACAAAACCGATGTTATCTGAGCAATGTTATGCTAACTCCATCTACTGTACAGAGCAGTTTTTCCAAATGCTACTGGACGAAACTTTTAGCCATCTGGTTATTGTAAACCATTTACAACAAGCTAACATTAAGGTAATGAAAAAGGGCTAATAAGAAATGCACCCTAATAGCTAGAAAATACAGTAGAGTAACTTATTGTACTGTAGGTTTGCCATTATACAGTAAAATGTCTGTAACACAAATTTCTATGCTTAACTAATCCAATGGATCCGAGTAGTCCAGGTCTAACATGTTTATGATATTTTGAAATTCAGAAATTACAGGACAATAAATCACAACTTTGATTTATGATACATTTGTTCCTGTAAATCATATCTTTGTCTCTCTCATTCAGGTAAAATAGAATTTAAGGACAAAACTTTACAAGAACAAAAGGGGACAACAGTACTTACAAACAGCCAAACCAAACAAAGCACAATGATCACATGTTAACATACAAAAATACCACACTGGTGATCGATTTATGAATCTCACATAGACCATTTCTAGTGTAGTTAAAATAAAAGCCAAAATACTGTAATATTATTTTTATATTCAAATATTATACATGTTTCTATCCAGTTCTGCTCATAAGTTCTCATATCCTTGCAGAATGTTATGCTGTGTACCATACTTAAAAGAAAACAACTGGTATCAAGCCAAACACATTTCGTCTGTTTTTAATTGGATTCAAATTCACATATAATTGTCACATCAGTGAACAAAACATGACAAAGAAAAATTATTAAATGGTCCCTGCCAAAAATTGCATACCCTTAAATCTTACTGCTGTATATTGCTCTGTTTAGCATCAACAATGGTTTGCAGTCTTTTGTTATGGTTGTGGGCAGGACCCTGTATTTCTCAGGTTCTAAAGCTGCCCATCTTGGTAAAAAGTCTCCAAGTCTCGTAAATTTTTAGGCTGTCTTGCATGAACTGCACGTTTGTGACTCCCCAAAGTGTCTCAGTGATATTGAGGTCAGCAGACTGTGATCTCTAAGTGAGAACTTTTCTTTGTTTTCTTTTGTAGCCAGTCAAGGTCGTCTTGGCCTTGTGCTTTGGATTGTTGCAGTGTTGGACAGTCGAAGAGCATCCTATGTGCAGCTTCTGGGCTGATGAATGCAAATTGGCTTATAATATTTTATGATATCAGGAGTGTATTCAACTTGCCATCAATTTTGACAAAATTTGCCATGCCAGTACAGCTAAAGCACCTCCAGAACATCAGAGATCCACCTCCATGCTTGACAGTAGGGACAGTGTGCCTCTCATCATATGATTTGTTTACTCATTTTTAAACATACAATTTATGGTTGTGGCCAAAAAGTTCAAATGTTTACTCATCACTTCATAATGACTTTATTTAAATGAGGAGTTTTTAGGTTTGTCTAGTTGCTGTTTGGCATAATGTAAGCAGGCTATGTTGTGGTATTGGCACAGTAGCTGCTTTTTTTTCTGGCAACTCAATCTTGCCTATGTTTAAAAATGTTATTATCGTGCATCACAGCCACACCACTTCACTAAAATTCCCTATCCTTTTAAATTAAAAGAAAATATTCTGAACAATCAATCATGTATTTTTTGAAATGCCAAACTTTCACGAATTCTGCCAGGGTATGTATACGATGTGCAGATACGATCAGGAATAACTGTCAAACAAGTACTGTACAGTAGGTACTTGAACACTTATAAACATTTGTGTTGCTCAGCAGCTTCTTGGAACTTTGAGTAACAACCTCATACCATGATTATAAGCCACAGTAGGTCTCTGTAAGCTACTTCTTATGTTTCTGCACCACAGCTGGGCAGGGCTGTAAAAAGTTTTAAATAAACTCTCACCAACTCTCAAGCGCTCCGGCGCTTCTTGTGAAGGGTCAAAGATTTAAAAAAAAAAAAACATTCTCTCTCGCTTCCGCGGAGATGGAAACTATCACTTCAGAGCACTCCTCAAGTGATGAGCGAGCGTATTAGTTGTTATTACACTGCGTTCCAAATAATTACGTAAATTATATCTTTCTCTGATTTTTATAATTAGTAAATGCAAATGACAGTCAGAATAATTTTCTAGGCATCAACTATTAGGGTATAATTAGAATTTTATTGAACAAACCTCCTAATGATAACAATATTTATTAAAAAAATCAAAAACTGAAAACACACTGTTCCAAATTATTATGCACAACAGGGTTAAAACATTTTATAGGTTGTAAAGAACTGAAAATAGGGTTTTGTTGAATCTGCAGCATTAGGAGGTCATATTTACTGAAATCAAAAACATCCTAACAGGGCATATTACATTTTAACATTGGACCGCTTCTTTGATATCGCCTTCACAATTCTTGCATCCATTGAACTTGTGAGTTTCTGCTTGAATTTCTTTGCAGGATGTCAGAATAGTCTCCCAGAGCTGCTGTTTTGAATCAAACTGCCTACCACCCTCATAGATCTTTTGAGGATTCTCCAAAGGTTCTCAATGGGGTTGAGGTAAGTGGAGGATGGTGGCCACACCTTTTATGCCCATAGCAGCCAATGACACAGAGGTATTCTTTGCAGCTTGAGATGGTGCATTGTCGTGCATGAAGATGATTTTGCTACGGAAGGCACGGTTCTTCTTTTTGTACCATGGAAGAAAGTGGTCAGTCAACATCTACTTTGCAGAAGTCATTTTCACAACTTCAGGTACCCTGACCTGACCTGAATCCTATTGAGATGTTGTGGCATTACCTTAAAAAGGCGGTTCATGCAAGAAAACCCTCAAATAAAGCTGAATTACAACAATTCTGCAAAGATGAGTTGGCCAAAATTCCTCCAGAGCGCTGTAAAAGACTCGTTGCAAGTTATCGCAAATGCTTGATTGCAGTTATTGCTGCTAAGGGTGGCCCAACCAGTTATTAGGTTCAGGGGGCAATCACTTTTTCACACAGGGCCATGTAGATTTGGAGTTTTTTTTCTCCCTTAATAACGTAAACCTTCATTTAAAAACTGCATTTTGTATTCAGTTCTGTTATATTTGACTAATAGTTAACGGTTTTTGATGAGCAGAAACATTTAAGTGTGACAAACATGCAAAAGAGTAAGAAATCAGGAAGGGGCAAATAGTTTTTCACACCACTGTATGGTGTTTGGAAATCCCACCCCAAAGTAGTCAGGCGATGGCCCATACATGGCCCAGACTGCGTCTTATGTATTTCCTCCCGTAGCTCTGCTCTCGGGAATCCTGGCGAAGCTCCATGAACAAGGCTTGTGCCTCGTATTGATAGCGCCCCATTGGCCAACCAGTGTGTGGTGTTTAGATCTAATATCTCTCCTTTGAGGAGGGAGCTTCTGTCTCAGGTGTAGGGGATGACATTGCACCCCCGGCCCGAGCTCTTCCACCTTCACCTCTGGCCCCTGAGGGGGACCAGTGAAGAGATGCTGGTCTTCCAACCAGTATAATTGAAACTATACTAAGTGCTAGGACTCCCTCCACTAGAAGAACGTATGCCCTCAAATGGAATGTATTGAAAATTGGTGCATAGTAAATCATGTAGACCCAGTCGACTGCCAAATTGTTTCAGTGCTGGAGTTGCTACAAGAAAATTTACCTCAGGCTTATGCCCTAGTATTCTCAGAACGTACGTAGGGGCTATTTCGGCTTGTCATGTCTTTGCCCCTGGGCTGGTCAAAGCTTTTCTGCATCCTCACCCCAACCATTTTCCGAAGGTTCCATTCTCGACTATGCACCCAATTGTTCTCAAAGCCTCAGTCCTCCACCTTTTACAGCTCCAGAGCAGGAAAGACTTCACTTACTGTCTTCAGTTCGTGCTCTTCAGATTTACAGTACATCCACCACACTAGCCAGTGACGTACAGTGGGAGCAATGGTGTGTGAATGCCCTTTGCACGCCGTAATCCCCCCTCCCTTTTCTGCCAGAAAGGCGTGTCAAGATTTCACAGTAAACACGCTCATTCAAGCCCTATTTATTCATTGACCTGGTGCCACCACTAGATGGCGCTTCGTTCTCAAGAACACGTTAAAACAAGCCAGCTGCGCTGAGTTGCAATCACGTGATTTTAACAACCCGCCCCCACCCCCGCCGTACTGACGCTGCCAAACTACACAGATGAAGATGGCGGCTTAACGGACTATTCGTGGTAAGTGATGTTTTATTTTATGAAATTTGTTTGGGGTAGTTTACAGTTTATTTCCCAGTTTAGTTTTTTTGGCTGTTTGACTGGCAGCACCAGCAGCAGTCAGATGTGACTTTAGAGAACTTAGTGATCTGTTTACCAAGTCTGGAGTTAATATTACAGCTTACTGTCAGTGTCACACACTCACAATGTCACTCCACTTTAACTCAAAAACATGCTCAAGCTTCGACAATACTATTAATGTCCCTATTACAAGAGCTGCACTACCCGATGAAGAGTTTTTGTGTTCTCTGTAAATACTGAGAGAATCTCACCGCGTGTTGTCTGGATAAATTCAGCGGTTATTTATTCTTTGGTTAAGAGTTAATCTGCAGGTTATTTCTGTGACTGGAATATAATGTGATGCAGTTGATGAGGGACACAGACTGAGGGTAGCTGTACAGGAGCTAGTAACGCTCATAACCCGGTTTATATTTTACACACTTTGGCCGTGACTTTCCGCGGTAGCGCGAGCGCTTAGTTAACGAGGTGGATAACAACACTGAAGTGTTTATCAGTTAAGGAGGAGGAGGAGGGGGAGGTGTGTGTGTGGGGGGGGGGGTATGAGGGGCTTCAGTAAGTTATAGTTTGGCTTCAGGGATGAACTAATGCTCATATACGAGTGTTATATCGCTTAACTTATTTGTATGAGAAGCGCATTAAGTAAATTCTCGGTTAATTTAATTCAGACGATAATTCAGACAGTCAGTGTTTAACACCAACACTGTTCACTGGTTAACATTAGCACAGGCAGATTATTTACATTCCAGAATTCCCAAAACAGTATTTTACACCCTCTGTGGTAAATAGGTTTATTAATATATTGTATTTTTATTAGAACTAGATGTTCTGTAAAGTTTATTTATCTTTGTCTTCACTAAATTTTCCTGTTGTCTTTAAGCAGAGCTCCGCTGTGGAGGATTGGGGGGTCAGACGGCTGACGGCTGGACTTTTGGAGCTACAGGACTGGAGGAGCCTGAACAAGCTGTTGAGGGAGCTGTAGGAGGGATGACGTCACAGTCCGACAGCTTTATAATGATGTTTGGTCAGGTCTACTGTATACTCTGAACACAGAACTGCAAAATGTCTGATACAGTACTTTGGGGGAAACAAAGACTTAAACTGTTCCATGTTTAATAGTTTTGACATTTGAAAAATTTATATTTTAATATAAAAGAACTATAGATAGAGACTTATAAGCAGCTGGTGTATCCGGGTTGTTTAACCCTCTGAATTCCGAGGTGATTTTGGGGCCCTTGAGATGTTTGGACATGCTCTGATATTTGTGCTTTTTTCAGTTACTTATAATATATTATTGACCAACCTGTATTTTTCTTGTAATCAGTACAAACTGTTCTACAATAATACGTGACCAAAATGAATGTATGTGTTTGCATTTTTTAGGAAAAAAATATTATGCGTGGTTAGTAAGTTTTGTGAAAATATAAGTAGCTGAAATAAGGCCATGAAACTCATACAGACAATTTGTTCACAAGACATTGTTTCACAAGGGCTGGTGGACTAGTGTTATTGCTTCGAAATGATGTGAAAATGATCTTGTTTACTTGCTCACAGAAAACAATATAGTGATTAACACTTTTTAAGTCACTTTTTGAGTGTAAAGGGTCTATGCGAGAAGGCGTGATCTATCATTACTAATGCAGTGATTCACACCTGAGAAGACAAAGGCCTGCATACTGATCTGCATAATGAGCCATCAGACAGGTATGTGACTGAGACAGGAGAGTTACAAGAAAGAATCTGAGGATAAAATAAGTTTATATATTTTCAGTGTTTAGGTTATTTGAGAATGTATTTGACATACACAAAAAAAATCTTGAGATTCATTTGTGAGTTCAGTTAAACAGTTTATTAGGAACAATCAAAGTTGACTTTTTAGCAGCATTACTGCAATCACTACAACAGAAAATATAGCTAACAAGAATATATAAAAGTATATATATATATATATATATATATATATATATATATATATATATATATATATATATATATATATATATAAAATATAGAAAACAACAGCTTTTTGTAATTACCAGAACAAATGACTTTACCAATACTGTACTACATTTTTCTACAATACACTACAGTTTACTATGATGAATATATTGTATTATATATTTATATAATATAGTTATATGTAACTAACATCTATGATATACTGAATGTGCACTTACTCGTGGTTCTCCAGTGAACTCGAAACTGAACGACACTCACGTGACGTGTCTTGTGCACGGCGCCGGTGATGCAGCCACAGTCCTAAACAAAAAACAAAAATTGAAACTTGAAGAATGGACACGCATACAATCATTCACAAACAACAGCTGGTGAACAATTTGACCTTCTGAAACACGGTCTAAACAATACAAAACACGTGTATATATATATATATATATATATATATATATATATATATATATATATATATATATATATAAATAAATAAATAATACTTTAGACAGATCGTAATCAGATTTTATTGCGGGCTTGTAAGCGTGCATATTTCATATTTTAACCAATTTTACTCTCGCTGGTATTTAGTATTTTCCAAATGTACATATAAAATATACAGCACTGATGGTGAGAATAAAAGACTTACTCGTCAGGAATTACATCCTCCGTTGAGTCCAGACGTTGTTCTAAATAAAGCCGTTCCTCGACTGAGGCTTGCTCTTCCTCTGATGAGAAAGTAAATTCTTCATCGCTGTCCAGAGCCATCTGAAGTGCTTCTTCACCCGTGTAGCGTGACATCATTCAAACGTGCAGAAACAGTAAGTAAGTGTATACGGTGGCCCAGAAGGGCAAATCATCTTTCCCATATATGTGTGTTTTTTCCCTTGTAAAAGTTTTTTTTCCCTTGAAAGAAAATTTTTTTTTCTTGAAAAAAAAATGTTTCCCTTGAAAATGTGTGCTTTTTCTCTTGAAAATGTGTGCTTTTTCTCTTGAAAATGTGTGCTTTTTCTCTTGAAAATGTTTTTTTTTTTCTTGAAAAACATTTTTTTTTTCTTGAAACTGTTTTTTTTTCCTTGAAAAAAAATTTTTTTTCTTGAAAATGTGTTTTTTCCTTGGAAATAAAAAGTATTTTTTTATTGAAAATGTTTTTTTTTTCCTTGAAAAAAAGTTTTTTTTTCCTTGAAAAAAAGTTTTTTTTCCTTGAAAAAAAATGTATTTTCCTTGAAAAAAAACATTTTTTTCCTTGAAAAAAAACATTTTTTTTCTTGAAAATGTGTGCGTTTTCCCGTTTGTGCGCAACCGCTTTTCCCCGTGTGAAAAACTCTCTTTCTCCCGTATTTTGCAAGCTAAATGCTAAAGCTAACGCGCAAAGGACTATGGGAGTTGAAGTCAAAACGCAACTAAACACGGAAGCTTTCCGGATATCAGGTCCACAACACCACCATGGTGTATACAGTGAATTATAGCGCGATAACGTTATAATTTTCCCTAATTTTTCAACTGGACACATTTACCAGGTAATGTTTAATATATAAAATTAATTAGATGTTACTGTTTTAGGCACTAATGATAACTTTGTAGCAGTGTTAATACTTTTGGAGTGTTTGGGGGAAATGCCGAGCCGAGTGTAAATGTCAGTGATTAAAAGGAAGATAATCCCATTTAGACCATTAAACACTGATATAAACCATCAGCTCCATGCCATCTCTGTAATATACATCCACATATGGATTTATAAGCAAGCTAATATCACTATGCTAAACGCTAGCGCTTAGCATGGGGAAACTAGCATGTTCATTAACATATATAAATTTAATGTTGTATTTGGACACATATACGTGATGTAAACAGTTAGCTCCATTGTTTATGTAAAACACCTGTCCAAATATGGATCTATAAGCAAGTTAATATCATTATGCTAAGCGCTAGTTTACTAAAAGACCTAAGATAGCAGAATGTCCACTGTTGTCTATCAACTATTGCTAATTATCCCTGAGCTAATTCTTAGCTGCTCCTGTTATGGGTTAAATGTTACAGATGGTTAATGAATTGTTGTATGCAGTTTATTGGAGCTCATGAGTTCCATATAGTGTATAATACTGCAGTGTAATGTAGTGGTATTATCATAGCTAGAGCTCTTCTGAGTAGTTAGCTATGTGGTTACACAATGTACAGTATATAACAGTCAAGAAAAGGGGCTTTTGTTCAGGTTCTATCTATTCTATTATAAAGTCATTAAATATGTGTTTATACTCCTTATAACATGTATGCTTGTGTGTTTTTCTTTTCACAGTGAACTGTATGTAAATCATCAACTGCCTGTGTATCAGCTGATTTCTACACCAGGTGTACATCCTGAGCAGAAGGTGAGTGTTCAGAAGTATTCACCTCTCTTTTCAAGAACACCACTGAGCACATCTTAATCTGGGGACGGGGCAAATTTCTCTTCATGATGTGTGTTAACGAATGGTGTAGATGGGGCCAAATTCTGCAGCAATCCTTAATAACAAAACCCAATAATTGTACTCAGCATTACTAAAAGCTTGCGTTCTATGAAATATATAAAATGTTGTGTGCGTGCCTGCCTGCATGCGTGTGTGTCAACCTGCATAGTAACATCATGAAGTCTTTTTACTAGACACTTACTGTACATTAACATGTCTTTATTTCTCCCCTGTTGTAGATTGTCGTGGAGAAGACAAACCCTTGATGATCTGCCTTCTTGCACCACCAATACATGCATGTATTTAATTAATTTGTAAATAAAGTGTTTAATGTAATTTATAGTTGAGTATTTATTTCCAGTTTGCTTATTCTTTAGCAAAACAGTTAAAGTGCATGTAAAGCATTGCTGCAAATGACATTGAATAGAATCAGATGTTACTCCACTCTGTGTAAGGGTACAGGCTTATATAAAGTATGTGATTTTAGCATCATTAATGTTGTTCTGCTAACTTGTACATGCTGCCTTGGAGATATTAGTTACATCTCTGTTTCAGTTCGAACAACATATTCCATAATATTTATGAATAAATTAATCCCATATGTTAAGCAGTTAAAACAGAGGTTCTTTGCATTTCCAAAAATTCTTTTCTATGTTAGCTTGCAAAATACGGGAGAAAGATAGTTTTTCACACGGGGGAAAAGCGGTTGCGCACAAACGGGAAAACGCACACATTTCAAGAGAAAAAAATTTCAAGAGAAAAAATTTCAAGAGAAAAAGCACACATTTTCAAGAAAAAAAATTTTTTTTTTCAAGGAAAAAAAACCTTTTTTTTCAAGGAAAAAAACCTTTTTTTTCAAGGAAAAAAAATTTTTTTCAAGGAAAAAAAAACCTTTTTTTCAAGAAAAAAATACTTTTTATTTCCAAGGAAAAAACACACATTTTCAAGAAAAATTTTTTTTTCAAGGAAAAAAAACTTTTTTTTCAAGGAAAAAAAACTTTTTTTCAAGGAAAAAAAACTTTTTATTTCCAAGGAAAAAACACATTTTCAAGAAAAAATATTTTTTTCAAGAAAAAAAAACATTTTCAAGAAAAAAAAAATGTTTTTTCAAGGAAAAAAAAAACATTTTCAAGAGAAAAAGCACACATTTTCAAGAGAAAAAGCACACATTTTCAAGGGAAACATTTTTTTTTCAAGGAAAAAAAATGTTTTTTCAAGGAAACAAAATGTTTTTTCAAGGAAAAAAAAATTTTCAAGAGAAAAAGCACACATTTTCAAGAGAAAAAGCACACATTTTCAAGGGAAACATTTTTTTTTCAAGGAAAAAAAATGTTTTTTCAAGGAAACAAAATGTTTTTTCAAGGGAAAAAAAAAATTTTCAAGAGAAAAAGCACACATTTTCAAGAGAAAAAGCACACATTTTCAAGGGAAACATTTTTTTTTCAAGGAAAAAAAAATTTCTTTCAAGGGAAAAAAAACTTTTACACGGGAAAAAACACACATATATTGGAAAGATGATTTGCCCTTGTTGTTTTATGCCATGGGGGTGTGTAGATGATCACCTGCCTCACCTCAGTTCATTTCCATATGAACAGCGCACGCGCAGGGAGGCGGGAGCGCATTAGCTGTAATGAGCTGATACAGGAGAATCTGTACCACTCCTTACTTTCATATGGATTACATAAAAACAGATTATTTGTTTTCACAGTGACTTGCATCATTTAAAAGTAGACCCTTTAAGCTTTCTATAGATATATTTCTCATGTCTGTGTGTGCAGTATTCGCGGAGTTTCAGTTCATTTTAGTGACGTGTTTCAAAAAGATTTTCGCGGAGACTGAGACGGCTGAAAGCACACCCGGTTTATTTTATGTATTTTATTAATTCACAAAGTTTTATTTTTATCATGTGTGCATACAAAAAAAAGTAGACACTTTACAGATTCGATTAATATATAGATCTTGTCTGTACGATCAAAACTGAAAGTGTAATTTAAGTTCTTATTGGCGTGATCAGGGGAAAACACCACAAAACGCATATATGCGTTCGCGGACCCCAGAGGGTTAATGAACTTTAAGCAAAAAGACAACATGTATTCACCTGTTTTATATAAATTACTGTTTTAACTTTGACTAGATTTGGAAGAATAAATTGAATTGTTAAAGTCATGTTTGCATGTTTTAATTTTGGGGGATTGTTTGGGTATTTAAAAAACGTTTAGTTGAACCAACAACTTCAATGGGCAAAAAATGGGACACAACTTTGTTTTAAATAGTCAAAGAGTTGGGCTGAAAATAATAATAATTATTATTGGTCATAGAAACAAATGAAAACAGTTAAACACTTGATCATATGTATTTGTGTTTGTGATTATGTGACCCATAATAATTTTTTCTCAGTATAAATAAATGTTTTGGGTTTTAAGAACTCCAAAAGAGCAACGACAAACTTAGGAGTGGAAGGTGAGAAACCTCAATGGAGAATACTGAATATGACATGTTGTTAATTGCTCCGTGTGTGTGTTTTTGGCGGGGGGATGGGTGTGCGTGTTAAAGCCAACGGAGAAATTCAGGAGAGCGCGCGCGCGTATATACACACACACCTCTCCATTCATCCATCATTGATTAAACCTATGAACACGGCTGTTCAGCAGTTCTAAACACAAGCGCAGGGTCTGTTTTTGTCCTTAACTAAAATACTTCAATACGTTAATAATTAATTTATTTTGCTGAATGAGGTAATAAGCGATATTTAAACCAAACCAGTAAGTTAAGTAAGTGTTCCATACATTAAAGTACTGTGTATGACCAAGTGCCCTAGCAAACACAGTTACAGTTTACAGGACAAACAAACAGAGTGTGTGCGCTGGGGGGATTGGAAGGTGACTGAGAATACTCATTTACAAGACAAAAGACGGTCAGAGGCAGGGCCGTTCTAGACCAGGGGGGAGGGGCGCAGTCAGAAATGTGAAGGGGGCATCATGTTCGAGCACATTTATCTAAGCTGGATGGTCAAATTCTCAAAAACGTTTAACCTAAAGTAAGACTTAACACACTATAACTAAAATATTTACAAAACTGAAAGGTTGTCTTATGAATAATAAAAAATACAAACTAAATTAAATCAGATGGGCTACTGAACAGATCATAATATGTTTTATGTTTTCTGATTATAAATGGTAGATGGGTTGATTTTAGAAAGGCTAAATGAAATAGCTAGTTTTGGTCATGTCAGTCCAGTAACTATACTATGTAAAAGTAATTATAATATGGATTAATTAAGGGCAGGACCTAACCTAATGTTAATAATTTACACCATGATAACATTAGTATTTATGTTTTTGTATATATTTTTAAATGTTCAAATGAACATTTCAGAGTATATAATTTGTCGTGTCATCTGTGATTGAGACCCATGAGTTAAATTGAAATAATTTTTATAGGTAGTAAGCCAGGTTTTAGTAACCTTGGATAAATCACCATGTAAGCCCTCTCTCGCGCTCACACACACACACACACACACACTGTACACACACAGACACACACAAATAACACATGAAATCGTGTAAAACCAAATGAAACTAGGGTAAAATATATGAGCAGTAAAAATACAGTAGTATCCTGTAGGTGATTCCTGCCCTGTGATAACAGGCACTAACACTCTAGAACTGTTTAGTTCTGTTAGTTTTGTTTTCAAGTGTGAATGTTTATGGGGATTAAATCTGTCTCTGCTGCTGCATCTATTCACCGTTGTGATAAGTGATTTATGCCCCATCAGATCTTTGATGTTGGACATTATGCTGGTTAAATGACTAAAGAAATACTGATCCGTATGGACAGATATTTGTTCCAGATATTATGCGCCATTAATCAATTTGTTATGCCAATTTGACTATCAGCGAAAACATCAAAAATATAACGAAAACAAACCAAAGCAGAAGTTACATTTTAAGCTTTACTTTCAAATAAAAATTTTATTTGTCACATACACAGCACGATATGCAGTAAAATGCTTATAAATCTGTGCTTTAGGTGAGGCTCGAACTCGACACTGCTTCACCTGGACCGCTTTATAAGTATCACACGCTAACCGATTGCGCCACTGGAGCCACACAGAAGTTCTTGTCAGAGTATCCTCTCGCTCATACACACACAAACACACACACACACACACACACAACACATGAAATTGCGTAAAACCAAACGAAATATAAGCAGTAAAAAATCCGTAAAAATACATTAGTATAACAGGCGCTAACCCTCTGGAACTTTTTTACTATTGTTTCCAAGTGTTTATGGGGATTTAATCTGTCTCTGCTGCCGCATCCATTCACAGTTGTGATAAGTGATTAATGCCCCATCAGATTTTTTGACGGGGGAGCATTATGCATGATTAAATGACAAAAGAAATACTGATCCATATGGGCAGATATTTGTTCCAGGTTGCCTTTCTTATGCCACTTGTTGACTATCAGTGAAAAAAAAAATCAGCGAAAACATAATCAAAAATATAACGAAAACAATCCCAAGCAGGCGTTACATTTTGAGCTTTACTTTGCAGCAAAATATTATCTATCAGTATATTAAATGGAACTAGGTAAAATACACCTTAATGTAAAATACTGTACATAGCCCGCGTGTGTATTCCGTACCTACAATGATCGGTATAGACATATTACAGACGCTACCGTGTCTTTAAGGATCATTTCAGGATGTCTTAAAAAATATTTCACTAACTAGTTTTATTAATTCATTATTAAATAATAAATAGCATAATCATCATGGGTTGTGTATTGAGTGATTTAACAAATCTGTTTTATTAATCGGTTTGTTGTTGTTGTTTTTTACCACGTCATCTATTTATGAAACTACATTGACAATACAAGAACTGTCTGTATATTAAAGATACGGTATTGGGTTTCCTGGACACTGCAGTTAACTGTGCCAGTCAATGCTCCATCTGGCGGAATTATTCAGCATTGCAACCATCTTTTTAGAAAGCACATGGGGGCGTTTATGGGGCGGGGCATTGTTAACTGCGTCATCGCGGGGGATCACACTCCGTGCACGAAGCCTGCATTAACCCTTCATGATCCTGCCATGAATCCATCATGCTCCAGGCGGCTGTTTGACGTGGCTCCCACTGTAATTCAGAGCAGGTTTTTATATGTCATGGGGGCCGCAGCCAAAGGGCGGCCGCCACTGGACAAATGTCGTCACATTGGGTGAGAGATGCTAATGCCCTAGAAGAAGCTTCAATATCTGTTGCCTTGGAAGGCGAAACTTTTTTAAAATAGCCACCTCAGGCAAAATATGAAAAGGGCTGAAGTTCTGCCTAAAGGAAAAATTTACATGAACCATACGGCTCCGAAGACGACGCCGTCCTTGGTTTAGCACCACAACACCGCTGCCAAATTGTTTGCCACCTGTTGTATATTAAGAGTCATTGCCAATTTTAATACATTAGTTACATTATGAAATAGGCTAATTAAAAGTCACTCTATTAGATATCAAATAAAATAAAATTCTTAAACAGGCCTACAGTATATTCCATCATTAATACGACTTTGATACCGTGCCATAATGTACTTGCATACATCGCTGATTTATAAAGACTGCTGCTTAGTGGCGGACGACTAGCGCCTTGAGCTGAAACTACGCTAAGAGTGAGTATAGGTTGGTCCACACCAACCTTACGAACGTGTGACTTACCTAAGAGATACTTAGAGTACAAACGTTTCGGGAAATGTGCCATAACGTTAAGAGAGAGGTTAAGGTACAACCTAAGAACTACTTAGCAATAAGAAGCTTTCTGGAAACCGGGCTTTGCTTAGTTAAATCTAGGTGGTGACTTTTTTTTTTGGCCGGGCAGTTTATGCATGTATTTGGAAATTAATGTGTATTTCATATTAAATATGAATTTTATATGGAGAGGAAGTATGGTTGTTAGTTAATGTACACTTTTATATAATTAATACAAATGTTGCCGCCCACCTCATGCCCTACTGTAATTATCCTGAGATAGGCTCCAGTCCCCTCCGCGACCCTGAATACAGGATTAAGCGGTAATGACGATGAGTGAGTAATACAAGTGTGTGTGTGTATATATATATATATATTTATATATATATATATATATATATATATATATACATACACAGTTGTTACCCAATTGGAATGGTTATTACCGTCGTGCTCACCGCCGTGTAAAAACGACAGCGGCCTAAATAAATCAGTTGCATTTCAAAGTCATTCGTAAAAAATGGCCGCCAGGTGGCGCAAAGTGACATTTTCACTCGTCCCAGTAAATACAATAGTGATGATAAATTCCACATGAGTACTTTACACAACAAACATGAAAAATCTGAACCAGAGCTATTGATATGTACTGTACACTAATGAGTAAAAAAAAACATTGGTTAAATGTTGTTTAGATTAAGTTCACTAGCTGACAATTTGATTTGTACAAAGTATAAACTGTTATATAGCGTATGTCTGTATCTGTTTATTGTTATTTAAGTTCTGGGTTATTTCAGGTACTTTAAACACATTGTTGGGTTGCTAATGTTGGGTCATATGAGATGTAGTTTACAAATGAACACCTGGTTGGGTGATTTTGACCCAACAACTGGTTTATTCATTATTCTTTCATTTCTCCAATTGGCAGCCTGCAAAATGTTCGAAAAACCTCCATCAGTTATTAAAGATAGCGTCTATTTAGAAAAAATGCCATAGGGATTTCGGAGTTTCAGGAAATCTCCCGGAACTCTGTGCATAACACCGGGCCAACTCATGTCGGAAAGAATTTATAAACGTTTTCGAAACGTTGGCTATTGTTTTTTTACTTCTAATATTTGTTAATTTAATTTAAATGAGGTTTGGGCTCAGGACTTCGATTCTGCATCGTAATCCTCCTCTTTAATTTCCTACCCAGTCTAATCAGCGCTCAACCACACGCAAAAAGTTTTCCAGAGCACACCGGCAGAAGTAGACTAATGACTATGAATGCCTCGGGAAAACAGCAAGCAGACTGACTTTAACCATTTTAAAAAATGTTTGCGTTCATTTTCTGACGCACTCAATTTCACCAAAAACTGTTACAGAAGAGGACACCTTATTTGCTTTTTACAAAATCATAAAGTTTTTTTGTTATTGTTAGTGCGCTTAAATAAAAGTCGAGTCTTATAAAGGCCATGTAGTCTTATATAGTTTTATAATAAAATACTTGGGGTTGGTTGGGTTACAGTGGATTTTACTATGCGGTGTGAGTGCGACGCGTGCGCAACAAGATGGAAGTGTGGCATGCAACCGGAGCAAATGGAACTAGCCCCGGGGACTTCAAAGAAGCGAGAGATGATATGGGCCGGTCCGGCCATCCGCAGAAAGCAGAGTCAACGGGAGCCTAGCCCGTGCTCGCATGCCAACCAAACCTGCACGTGCACATTCCTTCCTTTCCATCCTCACTCCTTTAACCCTTTCCTTCCATTTTTTTCCCGTAAGACCTCGCCTCGAGTGCGTGCTTCATGGTGCCTTGTTGGATTGTTTAAATGTTATTTTTAAGTAAATGAAACAGTAATAGCTAAAATAGTAAAATGAATAGTTAAAATATTAACAAGGGTAATGTTAATAAGATTTGTATTGAAAACTTCTAGCTAAAAAGTAACAGCTGGCACGCCTAACAATAGACACAGGTTAATTTTTTTATAGTCTAAATAAAAATTCTCCACTTTAATTTCCTATGTAGTAACCGCACGCAAAAAGTTTTCCAAAAAGCGTGGAGGGATTTTGTTGTGCTAAATAATTGTGCAGTATAATCAGAGCCTCTTATTCCTATTTATCCTGGGTTGTTGTTCTTTTAGTGTCACTGTGTGTGCTTTACAATGCCAGACAACATTCAAATGCAAATTATTCACTCTCCCCACGTGTGAATCAGCTGTTCTCACCTATACATTCAGAGAAACTGAAATGCACTTCTCCACACTTTAAAAACCTCTTGAATCTGAGGCTCTCCTGAAGACTTTCAGTGATTAAGGCCGCTTTTTAAATGTGTGTAAATTTAATCTTCTGTACTCTAGATTCTAAAGCTGACATTGTTACCATTTTTAATCCTTGGAATTGAAGAAATTGAGATTTTCCTTATGATAGCATAAATTGCA
Source organism: Channallabes apus (assembly GCA_030522415.1). Lineage (NCBI taxonomy): Eukaryota > Metazoa > Chordata > Actinopteri > Siluriformes > Clariidae > Channallabes > Channallabes apus. Next base: position 38,143,926 of record CM060107.1, on the reverse strand, counting down.
TTGTTTTTAATCAGTCTATACACAATAATATTCTTTGGTATTTTTATTTAAAAAATGTGTATGGGGCTATTTTGGTTTATTAATCCTCGTGCCTGTTTTAGGTTTAGTATTCAGTGTGCACCGTTTGTACATCTGTTATTTTACAACTATATCATAACACTCAAAGTCCTTTTATTTGGGGTTAAGTGACTGATGTGCCTAACATTTTTCAGCTAAGCCTCTGTTTCACTGAATAATCCACGACTTTTCATGAGTATGTAAGACCTCTTGACACCCCTCACACACACACACACACACACACACACACACACACACACATAGCAGACCAAATCGTCATTAGCACGTCCCTCCCCCGAACAGTGCAGCTCCATTTAGATGTAGTTCCATTTACTACATCTGAACTGAGCCATTTACATAAGTCACTGATCAATAGCTCATCATATCAATTTAATGATTTACTCTGAATGATTTACTCTGACAGAGCCATAAGAACAGTGGCAGCTGGAACACCTAAAACAGATGCAGGATTATTTTTTATAATCTAAATAAAAATGCTTTTCTAAACGTGGGCTATTGTTTTTTACTTACAATATTTGTTAATTTAATTTAAATGGGGTTTGGGCTCCGGAATGTTGAGCATCGGTGATCCTCCTCTTTACTTTCCTACATAGAATCAGTGCTTAATCGCACGCATAAAGTTTTGTAAATTCGTTTTATGTTTAACTTGTATTTCATAAGGTTTTGCCAGCAGTGGTACAGTGGGGGTCATTATTTACTATTAAAGAAAATTATGATGATCTGTCACGGCATGCGCCTGTGATGGGTGTGCGATCAAATCTACTATCGCTACTCACTCACTCCGTAGGCTCCCTGAATAGGTGGCAAAGGGACGGAGCCACCTATTCGTTCCGGCTGGCGCTAATTAACGTTAATATGATCTCGGGCTTGCTCCGCATTATACAAGCAAGGCACAGAGTTCAGTCCGAGGTCCGGGAAGTACGTGATGTGGTGGAGAATAGGAGAGTGGCATGTGAGTGGGCCGATGTGACGCGCCCCAGGGACTTTAAACAAGGACACTGGAATTCCGCCCTTTGACCCCGCATTGAGGACAGCGCGAGAAAGAGCTGCGCGAGCTCCTGCGGCATCTTCACTCCCGCACCGTGCCCGCCTTAGGCCTGCGAGGATGTTTGCGTTAAGTTTTTGTGTCAGCGAGGACTCCCAACGGGCATCGACAGCGGGAGAAGCGCCGTCACGAGGGAGAAAATTCTACATTTGTACTGTAATTTTAGTACTGTTATTATGAATTTGTTTATCTACAATGTTTCACTTGATTTTAACCACTACTATGTGCAGTTCTAAAGGAGCGTGGCTCATTAATCCTGCAGAGAATGAACTAAGGCATGAGGCGTCAGTCTGTACTTATATAGCGGTACTTATACTCAGCGGTAAAAGCCAGCAAACGCACAAACCCAAATGCTGCTGCCAAGCGCCACGATGGTAAAACCAACATTCCGATTAGGTAACCACTGTATATATATATTGCCAAAAGTATTCATTCACCTATCCAAATCATTGAATTCAGGTGTCCCAATCACTTATAAAATCAAGCACCTTGGCATACCGAACGCTTCTACAAACATTTGTGAAGAAATGGTCGCACTCAGAAGCTCAGTGAAGTCCAGAGTGGTACTGTGATAGGATGCCACCTGTGCAATAAGTCCAGCCATGAAATTTCCTCGCTACTAAATATTCCACAGACAACTGTTAGTGGAAGCAATTGGGAACAACAGCAACTCAGCCAACTGAGCGGATGCTGAGATGCATTGCACAGATTTTGCCAAATTTCTGGATTTCATGTGGCCTTCAGAAAAGTTAGAGTTAAGAACATACAGTAGAGAGCTTCATGGAATGGGTTTCCACAGCCGATCAGTTGCATCACCAAAAGTAATGCAAATCATCAGATGCAGTGGTGTAAAGCACGCCACCACTGGACTCCAAAGCAGTGGAGATGTATTCACTGGAGTGATGAATCACGCTTCTCTTCTCTGTCTGTTTCACTGGCAATCCGATGGATGAGTCTGGGTTTGGCGGTTTTTAGGAGGACAATACTTCTCTTGGCATTGGCCAAGTGTAAAGTTTGACAGCCGGAGAAGGAATGGGGGATTATGATGGTGGGTTGTTTTTCAGGAGTTGGTCTCAGCCCTTGAGTTCTAGCAAAAAAGAAAATTATATTTTTATTCACTTAATGAGCTCATTTCAAAATTTGATCTCAAAAAAGATTTAGGTTTAAAAAAAAAGATCTTTGTTGGATGCTCGTGCTCTTCAGGCCCTCAGACGACATCACTCATTGGCATTATTGTGTTATTGACATTACTAGGAGTACTTCCAGAAGCCACTGTTGGTAAACACAACCCACCATACCATCTGCAGATGGACTGTTTCAAAGTGGAAATGTTTTCTATGGTCAGACAAGTCCAAATTTGACATTCTTGTTGGAAATTACGGACACTGTGTCCTCCAGGCTAAAGAGAAGGGAGACCTTCCAGCGTGTTATCAGTATTCAGTTCAAAAGCCGACATCGCTGGTGGTATGTGGGTGCATGAGTGCATACGGAATGGGCAGCTTTCAAGTTTTGGAAGGCACTATGAATGCTGAAAGGTATATAAAGGTTGTAGACAATGTCTATTCCAGGGAAGGACTTGTGTATTTCAGCAGGACAATACAAAACCACATACTGCAGCTATTACAACAGGATGGCTTTGCAGTAGAAGAGTCCAAATGCTGAATTGACCTACCTGCAATCCAGATCTTTCATCTATAGAGAACATTTGGTGCATCAATAAATGAAAGGAATACGTTAAAGACAATCACAAACTCTTCATCAGCTGGAAACCTATTCAGGCAAGAATGGGACCAAATTACAACACCAAAACAACAGAAATTCATAACATCTTCAAACTCTTTTGAAATGAAGAGGAGATACTAAGATAAAGGTGCCCCTGTCCCAACTCTTTTGAGACCTCAAATTTGAAATTAGCTCATTTTGTCCATAAAATTGTACAATTTCTCAGTTTAAACATTTGTTTTGTTATCTAAGTTCTATTGTGAATAAAATATTGATTCGTGATTTGAAAGTCTTTTAGTTTTTGTTTTATTCAAATAAAAAACAATTGCCAACTTTTACGGAATTTGGGTTTTACTTAAGTTATATGCTTGTGAAGGCAGACAAACAAATACATTTGGCAATATAGTGTTTTTATTATTATTTTTAAACCTAGTATTATATATTTAAAATTTGCATAAATTACCATCATTACCCCAACCAATGAGCTATGTACATATACTGTATGTTTGAATTTTAGCTGAAGAGATGAGGGGAAAGTGAGGTTCCCTTTCAAAGGCTTTCTCTCGATGCTGCGTGAGAACGCTATGGGAACAATTTTGTGTGTGAAGCATGTGTGCAAACACGCCAAATTTTTTGGTTATATATAACCTCGGTCAGGTGATGTCATCTGATTAGATGCAGCTGCAGGTTATAAATACTAGTGAGCCGGCGACACACCTCAGATCATTTGTTCTCTCAAACAGAGAGAAAAAAAAACAAGAAACAATAAAACTCACCAGATAAAATGACGGAGTTTAGTGTCTCATGCCTGTGCGGTAACCGCCTTTCTGAAGACAATACTCATAATCTCTCTTTTGAATGTTTGGGTGAAAGCCACGCGCTCCTTGGACTTGAAGGAGAGTGTGCGCAGTGTGATAATCTCCAAATGAAGGTGCTACGAGCGCGCCTCGCATTCTTTAGGGAGCCACGAGCCGCTCTGCACTCCTGGGGCTCACAGGTTGATTTGACCGAGGCACGAGAGACGGAGTCACTCCTTTCTCTCGCCCCCTCCCCGGATCACGCGCTCTCTCCCTCCACTTCTCGAGCGCACTTCGGTGCTTCTCGTGAGTGTTTGGGAGAGACTCACTCTCTTGCTTCTGTAGATATGGATGTAGATACCTCTAGAGATGATAAAGAGTATGAGGAGTTACTTGGAGTTATATCACGCGCAGTCGAACGATTAAACATTGACTGGCCACAGGAGCAAGCTCACCCAAACGGTCAAAATTAGATGACAGATTTCTGTCGGGTGGCCAGGAGATGGCGCCACAACGTCGCTCTCTCCCCTTTTTTGATGATCTTCACAACGAGTTGTCTCGTTCATGGAGACATCCTTTTTCTTCCCGTATCTTTGTACCTTTGACTTGGCACGAGGTTATGTGATGATGCCCCACATTGAGGAGACGCTCGCGGGCTATCTCGCTCCTGGAACATCATCCTCGCTAAAGAAGCCGACCCTTCCCTCCAAGGCGTGTAGAACTTCTTCTACCCTGGTAGGGAAGGCATTCCAAGCAGCAGGTCAGGCCGGCGCTTCCTTGCACACCATGGCGCTTTTGCAGGCGTACCAGGCTGACCTGCTGAATGATCTGAGCACGAGCGGCAATATGAATCAGGAAGCGTTCATAGAATTATGCCGGGCTACTGATCTATTATACTATCTATTATACTGGTCTTACGATCCGCCACGCCTACTTCGGTCAAAGGATGCAGGCTGCTTATCAGTACCGCGTATTATGAAAACTACAGCTGGAGGCAGAGCTTTTTCTTACAAAGTCTTCCAAATAGTGTTCTGGACTCAGACACAGTCTCAGTGTTTAAGTCTAGGCTCAAAACCTATTTATTTAGCCAAGCATTTTTATAAATAGATTTGCCATAAGTTAAAGGAGCAGATCTGGGGGACTCATGGACGTAGAGTCTTATGGTGAACTGGTATGTTTAGATGCTGTCTTCCTCAGTCTCATTTGATCACTCAGGTTTGTTGACGGTGAGGTGATTGTTAGCTTTACATCTCAGGGAGCCCTCATGTTTGTGTTTCCTTCTGGCTCTCCCTTTTAGTTATGCTGTCATAGTTAGTCCTGCCGGAGTCCCTGCTTGCACTCTACAGTAAATATACATTCACATTAGACATTGTGACTGTGACCATACCTAATTGCAATCTCTCCTCCTCTTCTCTTCCTCCCCCTCTTTCTCTTTCCTCTCTCCCCCTGTCTCCCCCTTTCACTCTTTCTCTCTCTCTCTGTCGAGCTACACATGTGGTTCCTGAGCCTCCAGTGATCCAGACTCCCTCTGCCCTCCGGACCTGTCTGATCCATCCTGGTGCCCGGTTTCTGGTTGGAGGTCTCATCGCATGGATGCCCCGTGTGTCTCTTTAGGATGCGCCTGGTGTCTGGGGATGATTCTATCTACTTAGAAGATGGTTCTGGCCTCGACTGGTGTTGTCAGCTGTTTCTCTGAGGACTTGACAATTCGATAGTTTAGGACTGGAACTTTCTACAAGTCTATCTGAATCTCGAATAACTACTGGACTCCATTTTACATCAACTATTATAACATCAATTAACATCAACTATTATAGCTAACCTAACACTGTATGAATGCAGATCATTTCCTGCTATCTGTTTCACCCAGATGAGGATGGGTTCCCTGTCGAGTCTGGTTCCTCTCAAGGTTTCTTCCTATTACCATCTCAGGGAGTTTTTCCTTGCCACTGTCGCCCTCGGGCTTGCTCACCAGGGACTATCTGAACATTTTGATTCATACACATTCACATTCCATACAAACTAAAATAATTCTTTTGATTGTGTAAAGCTGTTTTGAGACAGTCAATTGTTAAAAGCGCTATACAAATAAAACTGAATTGAATTGAATTGATCTGTCCCTGCGTGCGACGAAACAGACAGCCCGTGCTATTGGTCGTTCTATGGCCTCCCTGGTGTCTGCAGAGAGGCACCTCTTGCTAAATCTAACTGGCATTAAGGACAAAGATCGAGCATTCCTTCTCGATGCTCCCATCTCACCCTCAGGCCTATTTGGCGAAGCGGTTAATACCGTCGCCACCAGATTTAGAGAGGCTAGGCTTTATGAACAGGCTTTTGGGAAATTTCTCCCACGCCATGCTCAGGTGTCGAGGCCATCGGCCACCCAACCTCGACCTGATCTGAATCTCGCTAGGCAAGAAGCGCAGAAGGAAAGCGTCAGTAGCTGCGCACCGCCCCGTAAGGACTGGGGTACGGCTCGGCGCCCCCATCAGGCCGCCCCCAAGAGAATAGATCGCTCTGTCTTCCTTACGAAGAAGCGTTCCTGAGAGCAGAGCTCAGGACCGTGGGGGTGCCCCCCCCCCCCCGGGGAGGGGCATATTGGAGCATGCCCCCCCGCGCACCCCAGGGAGATTGGTGATCAGTTTCCGCCACCTTTGGTGTTTCAGACAACACCGTTCTCCAACGACACGTTAGTCCTTCGGTCGCATCCTGCCATATTCCAGGACACCAAACCACTAACACCCCCCAGCCCAGTAGAAGTACTTGTACCCCTTTCGGAGAAGCTGGCAGCGTGGAAGCTAATGCCAGGCATATCCCCCTGGGTTTTAAAGACTGTAGAGAAAGGATACAGGATACAGTTTACATTTCGCCCTCCGCATTTCAACGGCGTAGTCTCCACTTCCGTGATACCGGAAAAGGCACATTTTCTGAGTTCCGAACTCCAGAAACTACTGCAGAAGGGAGCCATAGAACAGGTTCCTCCTCCAGATATGGAGTCAGGCTACTACAGTCGGTACTTCCTGGTCCCCAAGAAGGACGGGGGTCTGCGTCCAATTCTGGATCTTCGCGGTTTGAACCGCTATCTCAAAAACTGCAACTTCAAAATGTTGACTATAAAAAATATTGTCTCACAAATCCAACCACAGGATTGGTTTGTGACAATAGATTTAAAGGACGCATACTTCCACATTTTGCCACAGCACAGGAAGTTCCTGAGGTTCGCTTTTGGGGGAAAAGCCTACCAATTTCGGGTTCTTCCATTCGGTCTAGCCCTATCACCCCGCACATACACGAAATGCATGGATGCAGTTCTGGCTCCCTTGAGACTCCAGGGCATCCGCATTCTGAATTACATAGACGACTGGCTAATCCTGGCCCAGTCTCAGCAGCTAGCACTTCGACACCGGGATGTTGTCCTAGCTCATCTTCATTTGCTGGGATTGAGACTCAACACCACGTCGCAAAATGCTAACGACAGACGCTTCCCTTACCGGCTGGGGCGCGATCTTGGATGGCCGTCCAGCCCAAGGGAGCTGGAGAGGCCACCTTTTCGCATGGCACATCAATTGCCTCGAAATGATGCCTCTATTTTTAGCTCTACAGCATTTCCTCCAGCAGCTGAGAGGCTACCATGTCCTAGTGTGGGTGGACAGCACATCGGTAGTCTCCTACATAAATCGCCAGGGCGGTCTGCATTCACGCCGCTTAAACCAGCTACTGTAGCGCATCAGGTTCTGCTCTGGGCTCAGGACAAGTTCCTGTCCCTCAGGGCGATTCACATTCCAGGATACAGGAACGTGGGAGCAGACTTACTGTTCAGACAAGCTGTGAATCACGGGGAATGGAAACTCCACCCCGAAGTAGTCACTCGAATCTGGGAGAGATTCTTTACAGCAGAGGTGGACCTCTTTGCCTCCCAGAAGACTGCACAATGTCCCCTCTACTACTCTCTGACTCATCCAGCTCCCCTGGGTCTGGACGCGATGGCCCATACGTGGCCCAATTTACGCCTCTATGCGTACCCTCCAGTAGCTCTGCTCCCGGGAGTCCTGGCGAGGGTCAACACGGTTTGCGCCTCTTATTGATAGCGCCCTGTTGGCCGGCCCGAGTATGGTTCTCAGAACTAATATCTCTTCTCGACGGCTCACCTTGGATGATTCCAGTGAGGAGGGATCTTCTATCTCAGGCGCAGGGGACAATATTTCATCCCCGGCCTGAGCTCTGGAACCTTCACGTTTGGCCCCTGAACGGGACCAATTAAGTCAAGCTGGCCTTTCAGCCGACGTAATTGACACCATCCTAAGTGCTAGGGCTCCCTCCACTAGGAGAATTTATGCCTTCAAATGGAAGGTATTCGAAAGTTGGTGCATGGCAAAGCAGGTGAACCCAGTCCACTGCCAAATCGTTTCAGTGCTGGAATTCCTGCAAGAGAAATTATCCTCAGGCTAGTGCCCTAGTACCCCTGAATGTACGTGGCCGCTATTTCAGCCTGCCACGTCCTGACTGAAGGGGTTACTGTGGGAAATCACCCTTTAGTTGCCCATTTCATTCGTGGAGCTAAACGGTTGAGGCCACCCACTAGAGCTACAGTCCCTTCGTGGGATTTATCTATCGTGCTTGAAGGTCTAATCGACACTCCTTTTGAACCACTGGAGTCAGCGCCCGACAAGCTTCTGACTCTCAAGATGGTTCTTCTTATGGCCATTTCCTCTCTCAAGAGGATCGGAGATTTGCGTGCATTATCAGTCTCCCCATCTTGCCTGGACTTTGCCCCTGGGCTAGTCAAGGCCATTCTGCATCCTCACCCGAACTATCTACCGAAATTTCCTTTCTCAACCATGCACCCTGTCATCCTGGAAGCCTTCTGTCCTCCTTTTGTAGATTCGGAGCAGGAGAAACTTCACGTACTGTGCCCAGTATGTGCTCTTCAGGCCTATGTCCACCGTACCAGCCAGTGGCGTAAGTCGCAGCAATTCTTTATATGTTATGGAGGCCGCAACCGGGGGGCGGCCACCACACAAACTTTGTCAAACTGGGTGAGAGATGCTATTGCCCTCTCCTACGAGGCGCGTGGGCTCACTTCGCCTCTAGGAGTCAGGGCTCATTCGACCAGAGGGGTCGCCTCATCCATTGCTCTTGCAAGAGGTACTCCCCTGCAACAAGTGTGTGACGCGGCGGGTTGGTCCTCTCCGCACACATTTGTGAGATTTTATAGTCTGGATGTCCATGCCACTCCGGGCTCACGAGTCCTCGAGTCAGCTTCCCAGACATAGATCTGAGACTTCCTGGCCTTGTGCGCACACACTACACAACCTGGGGGTCCAGACACTTGTAGTGTGGTGGCGTTGGTCTTCTCGTTCCCATAGTGTTCTCACGCAGCATCGAGAGAAAGCCTTTGAAAGGGAATGTCTCGGGTTACTTTGCTGTAACCCTGTTCCCTGAAAAGGTGGGAACGAGATGCTGCGTCCCAATGCCGCACTACCACGTGACCGGACGTCCGTTCAGACATATTAATCTGAGGTGTGTCGCCGACTCACTAGTATTTATAACCTGCAGCTGCGTCTAATCAGACTGAAGTTATATATAGCCAAAAAATTTGGCGTGTTTGCACACATGCTTCACAACTGGCACTCAAAATGGTTCCCATAGCGTTCTCACGCAGCATCTCGTTCCCGCCTTTTCAGGGAACAGGGTTACAGCAAAGTAACCCAAGACGTTTTTTCTATGTTTGTTGAAATGTGGAAGAGTGAACTGTTGAAAAGCAGTGTTGTCACTTTGCCTGTCTTCTACGGGTTTATACAATATATTTATTATTGTCAAAAACAATTCATTAAAAAAATCCACACTAAAAAGGTTTTACATATACATTAAATATATTTTAAAATCTGATGTGTTCTCATCTGCATATATAGGCAAGAACAAAATTTGTGCTTAAACATTTTTCATACTGTAGGTGATGGCTCTCCACACTCCACTGTACATTCTGGGGCTAAAGGAGTAGTGCTGTGATAACCTCATGGTACAGCTGAAAAAGTGGTTGCCAAGTTCTTAAAAAATGCTAGGCAGGCAGAAGAGCTGAGGCTTTGGCACCTCTCCTGTACACCTGAGCTCAGTGGCACAGCTGCTAATTACTGCAGGGTGCCACATGGCTGCATAGAGCCCTCTAATCCCTCTCCCACTTTTAATCAGCAATCAAACCCTCCAAATGCCTCTCCTCTTCATCAGGTACTTTCAGCTGTTCGGACCAATTTGCTGGATGTGGACATTATCTCTGATTGCAGCAGAAGTACATGTTTGCTGTATTTTTTTTTCTTTCATGTCGAATTGGCACAGAAGGCTGCTACATAGACATGCAATAAGTAAATAGACATCCACAATTTTATGACAAATTGTATGCAGCACAATTCAGTGCCATTATTTTAAATATTATTTCCTTTTTTTTTTTTTTTAGATTTGCAATAGACCCCTCATAAATGACAAAGACATTTCTGACTTTACAAGACGCCAGTTTGGCCAGACTAAGGGTGGATCGCGCCAGAGAAAAACAGCTGGGAATGTTTAATTAATTATTTTATATATTTATTTTTATTTTTTAATTTTAAAAAAAGATAAAACGCCAATTTTGACAGATGTGTTTGTGCTGTTTGAAGATCTGTTAAAAATAATACCTTCATTCTATGTCTATGCGAGTTGTTGCTCTTAAGGTTGCTTAAGGACAGTCAACAAAGTATTAATTCATATCTAAACCATACTTGGTGAAAAATGAAACATATATTTGGTTCATATATTTTATAAAACTGTGTTCTTATATTTACTCCTAGCATGTCTGTGTAGCTGTGTGGTCATTGTGAGCAGCTGGTCGTTTTTTTATCCCTCTCCTCAGTTCTTTCATCGTCCTCGCTGCCTCACAGACACCTCAATTACACAGCCATCTTACCATGTGCTTGCCAAGTCAAATGGTGGCATTACAGTTTGCACCAAAAGACCTGACTCAGCATTATGGACAGAAATTATGCCCTCTCCACAGTATTTTATGACCTGCAATGCAGTATTTGGCAGGGTCATTCAGCCCAAGACTTGTCTGTTTCTTTCAGGGCGTGCAGACTCCATTTTCTACCCTACAGATTCTGCTTCAGGCCAACCAGAAGAGATTACATGCAATTCAATCATCCTTAGACCAGCAGTTGTCCTTTTTTTACAATCTGTTATCATACCTCCTCTCTTCCATCTGCCTGGGCTGCGAGGGAGGGAGGAGTATTTCTCAGATCTGCTCTCCGATTCAGACAGTAACATGTTATATATGAGTAGGAATGGAGACAGATGTCTGTGAAAGATCATTCCCTGGGCAAAATATGATTTGTGTGGGGTTTTTCTGTCACTTTTTTAAAGCCTAAGGATCTACTGTAATGTACAATGCAGCTATTATTACTGTATATTGTATGTTAATGAAGATAATGAAAATAGGAAAAGAAAAAATATCTGCCGAAAAAATATAGCTTGAAATTAGTAAATGTGTATAGTGCATGAACAGATTAATAATATTATATTTGGTTTAATGTTGCCTTATAATAGGAAATGTAAGATATAAAATACACATACAAAGTTTTCATTTGATAAAATGACATGGAACTCAATTCTGCCAATATTACAAACTTATAGAGACTATTTTGTGCATGTTTTCTTTGAGTCCCATGGTGTTAAAAACCTTTGCCAAAATTGTTGTGGTCTTTTGCATGGTGGTGCAAAATACTAAAAATCACAAAACCCATATTTTTAAAATAAACTGATAAATCATTGTGTTTAATTTAATATGATTTATTTAGTATGATGTGATTTAGTATGATTTATATGTGGATTTTGATTAAAATAATCTAGCAAACTTACAGTATTCTTTGATTGTGTCAATGACAGCAAATTGGATGGATGATCTCCACCCATATAAGAGTTTCTGTAGACATGCCCAAAACTGGGAGTTGTTTTTTTTTCTCCCAAACTGACTATTTCACATTAATTTTATAAAGAAGAGTCATATTAAGGCAGCATGCTGTGTACAGTATATACATGAAAAACTATTTGCCCCCCTCCTGATTTCTTATTCTTTTGCATGTTTGTCACACAAAATGTTTCTGATCATCAAACACATTTAACTATTAGTCAAAGATAACACAAGTAAACACAAAATGCAGTTTTTAAATGAGGGGTTTTATTATTTAGGGAGGAAAAATCCAAACCTACATGGCCCTGTGTAAAAAAGTAATTGCCTCCTGAACCTAATAACTGGTTGGGCCACCCTTAGCAGCAATAACTGCAATCAAGCGTTTGCGATAACTTGCAACGAGTCTTTTACAGCGCTCTGGAGGATTTTTGGCCCACTCATCTATGCAGAATTGTTGTAATTCAGCTTTATTTGAGGGTTTTCTAGCATGAACCGCCTTTTTAAGGTCATGCCACAACATCTCAATAGGATTCAGGTCAGGACTTTGACTAGGCCACTCCAAAGTCTTCATTTTGTTTTTCTTCAGCCATTCAGAGGTGGATTTGCTGGTGTGTTTTTGGGTCATTGTCCTGCTGCAGCACCCAAGATCGCTTCAGCTTGAGTTGACGAACTGATGGCCGGACATTCTCCTTCAGGATTTTTTGGTAGACAGTAGCATTCATGGTTCCATCTATCACAGCAAGCCTTCCAGGTCCTGAAGCAGCAAAACAACCCCAGACCATCACACTACCACCACCATATTTTACTGTTAGTATGGTGTTCTTTTTCTGAAATGCTGTGTTACTTTTACGCCAGATGTAACGGGACACGCACCTTCCAAAAAGTTCAACTTTTGTTTCGTCGGTCCACAAGGTATGTTCCCAAAAGTCTTGGCAATCATTGAGATGTTTTTTAGCAAAATTGAGACGAACCTTAATGTTCTTTTTGCTTACAAGTGGTTTGCGCCTTGGAAATCTGCCATGCAGGCCATTTTTGGCCAGTCTCTTTCTTATGGTGGAGTCGTGAAAACTGACCTTAATTGAGGCAAGTGAGGCCTGCAGTTCTTTAGATGTTGTCCTGGGGTCTTTTGTGGCCTCTCGGATGAGTTGTCTCTGCGCTCTTGGGGTAATTTTGGTCGGCCGGCCACTCCTGGGAAGGTACACCACTGTTCCATGTTTTTGCCATTTGTGGATAATGGCTCTCACTGTGGTTCGCTGGAGTCCCAAAGCTTTAGAAATGGCTTTATAACCTTTACCAGACTGATAGATCTCAATTACTTTTGTTCTCATTTGTTCCTGAATTTCTTTGGATCTTGGCATGATGTCTAGCTTTTGGTCTACTTCTCTGTGTCAGGTAGCTCCTATTTAAGTGATTTCTTGATTGAAACAGGTGTGGCAGTAATCAGGCCTGGGGGTGACTACGGAAATTGAATTCAGGTGTGATAAACCACAGTTAAGTTATTTTTTAACAAGGGGGGCAATCACTTTTTCACACAGGGCTATGTAGATTTGGAGTTTTTTTTTCTCCCTTAATAACGTAAACCTTCATTTAAAAACTGCATTTTGTGTTCAATTATGTTATCTTTGACTAATAGTTAACGGTTTTTGATGAGCAGAAACATTTAAGTGTGACAAACATGCAAAAGAGTAAGAAATCAGGAAGGGGGCAAATAGTTTTTCACACCACTGTGTGTATATATATATATATATATATATATATATATATATATATGAGGCGGCACGGTGGTGTGGTGGTTAGCACAGTCGCCTTGCACATCCAGGGTCTGGGTTCGATTCCCCGGCCAGGCTCGATTCCCGTCTCTGCATGGAGTTTGCATGTTCTCCCCGTGCTTGGTGGGTTTCCTCCGGGTACTCCGGTTTCCTCCCACAGTCCAAAGATATGCAGGTTAGGCTAATTGGCGTTCCTAAATTGCCCGTAGTGTGTGATTGGGTGTGAGAGTGTGTGTATGTGTGTGTGCCCTGCGATGGATTGGCACCCTGTCCAGGGTGTACCCCGCCTAGTGCCCGAAGTCTCCTGGGATAGGCTCCAGGTCCCCCGCGACCCTGAACACAGGATTAAGCGGTATAGAAAATGAATGAATGATATACAAGCATTTCACTGCATATCGTACTGTGTATGACTGTGTATGTGACAAATAAAATTTGAATTTGAATTCGATATACAGTATATATATATATATATATACGTACAATATTGTTATTATTACAGTTAGCAATTTTAATGCATCATTATAGTGGGATGTTTGAACTGTCTAGTTTTGATTATTGGGGGAATTACAACCCCCATCCCTCCATAAATTATGCCTATGTTTAGAATGCATTGTCAGCATTGTCTTCATCAGCAATGCAGTATCAGCACCTCTACCACTTTTTTACTTGACAACAGCACCTTATGACTGCTGGGGAAACAACAGTGGCAGTAACAGTCTATTCATCGAATAGGACTTTCGTTGTAAAATGTGTTCAGAGCTTCTGGAAGCTTAATATACATAAACTCTTGTTTTTATTTAACCAGGCTTTCATATACAACATGGTGAATTTCAATAAAGTAGAACATCATCGAAAAGTTTATTTAAATTATTTACGTAAATTTAAATTAAATTTAAAAAGTCAAAATCATATTATATAGACACACATTACACACAGACTGATTGATCATTATAGCTTACAGCTAATGAAAACCCAAAATTCAGTATCTCAGAAAATTCAATAAAATAAATAAATAAAAATAGAAAGATTTTTAACACAGAAATGTTGGACTACTGCAAAGTATGAACATGTACAGCACTCAGTAGTTGGTCAGGGCTCACTTGGCATAAATTACTGCAGCAATGCGGCATGGCATGGAGGCGATCAGTCTGTGGCACTGCAGAGGTGTTATGGAAGCCCAGGTTGCTCTGATAGTGGTCCTCAGCTTCACTGCGTTGTGGGTCTGGTATCTCGCATCTTCCTCTTTTTAAACCAGGTATTAGTACTTTTGGCAGTGTTAGCAGGTGCCACGTCCTGCTGGAAAATGAAATCATGTCCAGCAGTCAGCAGTGGGAAGTATGAAGTACTCTAAAACATCCTGGGCTAACGATGAAACTGATAAAACACAGTGGACCAACACCAGCAGCTGACATGGCTCCCCAAACCACCACAGACTGTGAAATGCTAAAATCCTTTTTTTTTTTCCTTAGCTCAGGTAATTCATGCAAAGGGCAGCGCCGACTAAGTACTGAGTGCTGTACATGTTCATACTTTTCAGTAGTATAAAAATCTTTTTTATATATTGGTCTCACCTAATATTCTAATTTTCTGAGATACTGAATTTTGGGTTTTCATTAGTAATAAGCCATAATCCTCTATATTAAAAGAAAGAATCACTTGAAATATGTCAGTCTGTGTGTAATGAATTTTACTTTTTGAATTGAACAGAACAAAACACCCATTGTTCACACTTTGTTTTTTTCCCTCTCCTTCTGCATTGAGCAACTTTAAGCATAAAAAATTGAAATGCTCTGCCTCGGAGTGTGACAGTTGTTGGCAGGTCTCCACCAAGTTTGTCTCTGTGAGGCAGGTTAGACACAGCAGTGAGTAACCACAGTGTGGTTGAATGAGGGAGTGCATGATCACCATTTTAAAACACCATGTAGTTAATTAACTTTTATCGTAAAAATAAACAAGAAATCTCTCTAATTGAGCATCACACTAACGGAATCATGGCTGTAAAGTATAAATAAAACAAATTAACCTGGGCCCGGTTTCTCGATAACACACACTATTCGCACGCTAAGAAGACTCTTAAGATATATCTTATGTTAAGTGATAACTTTTCTAAGTGTATTTCTCGAACTGTCTCTTAGGACTCTTCTTAAGTTGCTGCCTCTTACGTCCGACGTTACAAGGCGCTGTCTACAGTGAAGGTCCTGAATTAGCGGACATCGGTTGTTCAGGAAGCGATTTTTCACTCCTTTGCATGACAGTGTCATTGCACTAAATTCTTTTAATAGTGTTTATTTCGACATGGGTTAACTTATCAATAACATGCCATAATTGTCACGAGGCAGAGCGGAACGAGGTGAATCCAAGTGCAGATGACGTGCAACAATGTCAGACGACAGCGCGGTCGGAATGTGGAAGTTAATACCGGGAGATCCGTCAGTGCAGCGTCTAAGCCAAATCGTAAAGTGAGAGCCGTAGTCAAAAAGGGAAGCGTTAAATCGGTAACCGGGAAAGCTAGCAGCGAGGTGACAATCCAAAAAACGAAAAACAAAAGCCGTGGTCAAAACAAGGAAGTGCGAGGTCAAAACCGGGAGATCAAAGAACGAGGCAAACAAATCTGAGACGAGAAACTGAGAGCGAAAACGAGAAACAAAACGAGCTTGGCAACGTGAAATCAAGAGAAAAGAAACGCGAGAAAATCGAGGCATGAAACACACAAGATAATCCAGCGATTTAAGCAGCGCACGGGGCGTGCTTAAATGGTGGAGTAATCAGAAGGGAATTAGAGACAGGTGTGCAGACGGGGCGGAAACGGGGGCGTGGGAAAAGGATACAGACAAACTAGGGTAAACTTGAGCACATGGAGCAAGTGACAGCGTGGGGAAAAAAAGAGCGAGCACGAGGCGGACAGTGGATAAATCATGACAATAATAGACAAATATATAAATTAAATCACCAATCTGTCGCTAATATTTTCATGTAACCTGTAGTGACGGTGAAACGAACCGGGTATACAATCATAGTTGATGGAAAAACAGCTGATAACACTCTTCACCAGTTTCAGAAACAACGTGAAGTGTCAGTTGTTGGGGTTGTATTAGCACACTTATGGAATGAATACGATGAGATGACAGAGTGGAGGTTTAATACCCCTATCTCACCTACTCGGTTTCGCGCAGGGGCCATAAGTGCGGTTCATCATGATTCAGCGCGAGTTTTGGTGCCATGGTTACGTTTTCATTTTACCACGCAAAAAAAGATAAAAATGTTTACCATGGGGAAGCTTGCGGGCCTTGCAGATCTTTGCGGACTGTCGGGTGCCGGTCACTCGAGGCGGATCACGGTGCCTAATACCCCTCTCTCACCTGTGTGGCCTGACTCATCTCCGTGAGCTGCCTTTAACATTCCGCGAAGTTCTTCAAGGTCTGCAAGCTTCCACGAGGACCGGCAAAATAATTAAACGTTTAATTTTTCACGCGGAAAGATGGAAACAGAATCACAGCACAAAAACTCGGGGTGAATCATGATGAACCCTACTTATGGCCACAGTGCGAGACCGCGCATGCAGGTGAGATAGGGGTATAACACCGCATCTCACAGCGAGTCAAACCGCATAAGTGAATAGGGGTATTAAAACATTACAATCACACAGAAAAATGAATGGATGCGGGGTTTGAAACTCCCAAGGTTATTTTCTTCATTTTCTTATTTGCCATAAAGGAAAAATGTAAATGACCCATACGGCTCCGCGGATGGCGCGTCTTCAGTTTAACACAACATCACGCTGTATCGCTGCCAAATTGTTTCCCAGCTGTTTAATATTAAAAGTTATTGCCAATTTTAATGCATTAGTCACATTATGAAATAAGCTAATTAAAAGTCACTCTATTAGTACTGATATCAAATAAAATAAAATTCTTAAACAGACCTACAGTATATTCCATCATTAATACGACTTTGATAATGTGCCATAATGTGTTTGCATACACCGCTGATTTATAAAGACTGCTGCTCACTGGCGGCGACTAGCGTCTTGAGCTGAAACTACGCTAAGAATGAGTTAAGGTTGGTCTGGACTTAGCTAAGAGATACTTAGCGCAAGAACGTTTTGGGAAATGCGCCATAACGTTAAGAGAGAGGTTAAGGTACAACTTAAGAAGCTTTCGAGAAACCAGGCCCTGCACTTTACCTTTGAAAATAATCACGACAGAGCACGTCTTTTTTGCTCACTGGCCAATGTGGCTAGTGGATTTCCGGAGTCACTAGCCATTCAGCCATTTTACTAGCCACAATTTTCTCACCAGAAAATCGCAGTTTTTCCTTCACCATGATACGCTAATGTTTGTTATATCTAGATTTACTTATAAATGACAGCATACACTGTATCACTATACAGTAGTAGTAGTCAAGTATTCAGTACTGTTAAGATAGCTCTCAATATAAAAACATGCAAACATGAACAGTATATTCTGCTTATTGAACTTAAATTCAAGCCTTTTACCACATGAAATAAAAAAAAATAACAGATTCTTATAACAGAAAAATAACAGAACACATTCTGATATTAAAAATACAGCAACTCAGAACATTTATCATTTTAGTGTGTTGTGTACTATTATCAGGTATTATTATTCATTATGTATTATTATATCAGAATTCTGAGTTAGGACAATGGACTCTGGTCTATCTTGTTATTGTGGCGGAGCGCTAGGGCTCGACAAAGTTTATTAAATTTAGAATTCCGATTACGCCACCCTGGATAAGGGCCAGGGACCCCGATTAAGTAAATCTCGTCTAAAAGCACACAGGTCAGTTCACAATATAAGGCAGGAAGCAAGAGACTAGGACATCCAGAAAATATAAAAAGATTTTATTACAAATATTATTTTTTTTTAATTACTGGGACCAGTAGTTCACATGGCATACACTGGTGGACAACCTAGGCATCCAGGACTCCAAATACAGGAACCGAGGCCGGGCGGCGGGGCCTAAGGGCGCAATCGGCCTACACAGCACAGCAGCCTGCAATCACACTGGTGACTCACACACACACGTGCTCGTATTCCACACACTTAGAGACAAAACTAGAATTCCACCGCTGCCATAAGCACCCGACTCCTGTAACAAAAAGAATCTGATTACAGTACAGTCCCACTTCAATGGACAAGGTTGCCCACCCTCACAATTAGCCAAGAAATAGAACACAATAACAAAAAAAGAAAATAAACTGACAAGAAAGGAAAACCAAGAGGAGAAAGCCAGCAGAAGGCCAATAAGATCTCTCCCACGTTTTTATTCTACGTGCGTTCTCCCGCTTTACATGCACCTCAACATATAACAACCCAGTACACACTCACATTCATTCACAAACAGGGGGGGGGGTGTTGCGCGCGCATGCGCCAACACAGTGGTTTACAACCCAAAGGCTGTAAACCCCGGCACAGAGAGGTAACAACAACAATTGAGCTTCAAGGCATAGCCTAAAAGCAAACAGACAGTAAGAAGAAGAGCACGCACGAGAAAAGAAAAAGACAAATACGATCGACAATGTAAATAGAACAAACTTAAACCAAGAAGATAAAACCCAGCAAGACAAAACAGCAGCGCCTGCCGATAATGCTCTTTGCATCGTACCACCACACGTCGCACCACCACAGGAAGCTAGCACACGTCGCGCCGCCCCCAGTCTGTTACATTAAAAATAACAATTAAAACCATTATCGGCAAAGCATAACTACATAAACACAAGCAACTTAGTTACGTACGTGCAATTTGATAAGTCTCACCAGAAGGGCATTTAAGCCGTGATCCGGGAAGCTGAGAGCCCAGTCAGTTCTACAGGAAGACGACCAGTTGGTTGGGAGGAACAATCACATCCACAACACCAGGTGAATGCCCGTGTTCGCTGACTTAAATCAGGCTTTCTGTACTGTGTAAATATTACCAACAACACACTGATATAATATATAAAACCCACTTAAAACACATACACCGCGCCTGACATCCTTACCTGCAAAAAGATCCTCAGCACTTC
Source organism: Channallabes apus (assembly GCA_030522415.1). Classification (NCBI taxonomy): domain Eukaryota; kingdom Metazoa; phylum Chordata; class Actinopteri; order Siluriformes; family Clariidae; genus Channallabes; species Channallabes apus. The sequence continues at coordinate 38,124,551 of CM060107.1, read as the reverse complement.
CCGGTTCCGTTCTGGGTGTGACTACACAACGACGGAAGTAAAGGGGCGGGACCCGTACCCAAGCCACCTTACCGACCAGCTTAAATAGTCTTACCTAACCCATGATAGGACAATCAATTAAAGCACGGCCAACCAAAGACAGGTAGGAAGAACTTTACTTATCCTGCCACATTATGTTGACTCTTTATAGTGTAAAAGGTAATTAAATCAGTTGATGAATTTTCTTTCATTCAACATGAAATCTAAATAGATTTTAATAGTGATTACTTTTTTTTTATATATATAATCAGTAAATAAATGCGAAAGGGGCAAACATTCTCATCCTGTTGAGAAGCAATAGCCCTTTAAGGAAATGATACACACACACACCAAACAGGAAATAAAAGTGTGCGCGCGTGCGTGAACATGTGTAGAGAGAGATATTAAATGTCTCCATTACATTCACGCAGTGGTGTCAAAAGTATTCACATTCATTACTTGAGTAGAAGTATAGATACTAGGGTTCAAAAATACTTCTTTAGAAGTTGAAGTATCAACCCAAGCTTTTTACTTAAGTAAAAGTTTAAAAGTACTGGTTTCAAAACTACTTAAATTATAAAAGTAAATGTACCATGAGGGGCGACAAAAGCATTGAGGTCTCGCTTTCTGAACATGCGCCGGGGGGGGAGGGGGGGCGATGGGGTGCGTTGTGCGCGTTCTTATCATGCGACCGGCGGGCGTTGTGCGCGATCATGCGACCGCGGGGGGGGGACGTTGGGGGGTGGTGAGTGGGGCAGTTGTTGTGCGCGTTCTTATCATGCGACCGGGGGGGGTTGTGCGTTCTGAACATTAAAATAGAGTAACAAGGCTATTTTTAAAATGTAAGGAGTAGAAAGTACAGATAATTGCTTAAAAATGTAAGGAGTAGAGGTAAAAAGTCAGCTGAAAAATAATTACTCCAGTAAAGTATAGATACCCAAAATTTCTACTTAAGTAAGGTAACGAAGTATTTGTACTTCGTTACTTGACACCTCTGCATTCACGCACATTTTATGCGCGTAATATTACACTGCAATGTAAACGTTTATTATATCGGATGACTTTAGAGAAAACTACAACAAAAATATATTGTCATACCTGTAGTGTTTGCGTGTAGTTCTATTCCAAGTTTTCTGTTCAGCATCCTGACTCTGATGTAAGCACGTCGAGCGGGACGAGGTAACTAAGCGTGTGTAATCTGTCACTGGGCATGCGCATGACGGAAAAAAAAAGTAAACTTCACATTCGCTAACAACTCCGTTTGTCTATGTGATCTTTTTTTTATTCTATACAGAAGGACGTTACAGTACCAAAGAATAAACTACCCTCCAAAGTGGCTAGAGAGACTAAAGTTATTACCCGCCACAGCCGAATTTTACCCGCATTTGGCGGGTGGACGGGTGCCAATGTCAAGCCCTGGTGTGTGTGTGTGTGTGTGTGTGTGTGTGTTTGACAGAGTGTCCAATGATGCGTGCTCACACAGACACACAGAGCAGGCAAAGAGCAGGCTGAACCTTGAGCAAAATGTTGAAAATGGAGAGAAAATGGATTTTTAACCTCTCTAATGATACTTGCTTTTGCTTTCCATGCGCGCTGTCACACACACATACAGACACAAAATAAAATATGTTTTACGTGCACACACGTGGTAACAGTGGCATAGTAAACAGTGCACGTGTGCACGGATGTTGATTATACCAGTAAGAGACAACACTAAGACTGAGCAGGAGAGATGATTACCTGCAATTCCGCAATGCAAGAGAGAGAAAAATCGTTGGTTCTGCACCAGCATCAAACCAAGAAGCGCATGCATGATACATGAATACTCCAAGACTTGTTCATTTTACAAATCAAAATTTATAAAAAATCTGAACGGATCCTGAAACTGGTTAATTAGTTTATTAGATAGATCTGGTCTCTGCGCTAGCTTGTGCCCCTGTGCTTCAAGAGAAAGAGTAGAAAGGGGTGGACCATGTGTATCCGGCTTGGACGTACTCCACCACAGAACTGAACAGGGAGGGCTGTTCCTCCCAGGTTTCCTTTGCTACATTGAGCAGACTGTGCTGCTTCCTTCCAAACAGCAGCTCAAAAGGAATGCTGGTAGATGCCTGAGAAGTTTCCCTGAAGGTGAAGAGGATGTATGGGAGCAGCTGATCCTAGTTCTGGCCACTTTCATTCACCACTTAACAAAGAATCCTTTTGAGCGTCTTATTAAATCACTCTACTAGGCTGTCAGTTTGGGGATGGTACACTGAGATGCAGATCTATTTCACTTGTAACAGCCCGCAAATATCTACCATTCATTTTGACATAAATGAGGTATCATTTTCAGTGAGCATATCCTTTAGTAGACCCATGTGGCTGAAAAGTAGCACCAGCTTTCCATAGCGGAGGGACTACCATGAACAAGATGTACTCGCGGCCACTCGCTGCCTTTCGGAGCGAGCCCATCAGGTCCATGCTGATGCCTTCTAGTACTTGGGACACCACTGGTTCACCATTAAGTCCTGACCAGCAAAAGCAGTCTCGGATCCTTACCATGGTGTTTTTCACACTGAGGTGACCACTGAGTGTGTGTGTATCAGGTGCATCACAACATCAACTTTCCTTGGGGCACTACCAGTAGATTGCATGGTTATCCTTTTCTCTCTGTGTGAAACTGCAACAACCCTCTGCAAATAAGAAAGTAAAATATGGCTTATATTGACCACCAAGCTGATACCTTGCATAACCTTTTGAAACAAGGAGAGAAGTACATTACTAGAGATGTTCCTGTTCCCTGAAAAAGCTACAATCGATGCTGCGTTGAAAGCGCTATGGGAAACGATTTCTCATGACCGGTTGTGAAACACGTGTGTGTCAAACACGCCAAATATTTTGGCATGTATAACCTCAGGCAGGTGACACCTGGAGGTTATAAATAGGCATGAACCGGAAACACCCTCAGATAATTTTCTTTTCAGGATCCGTCTTGTGGTGTGTGCGGTGTGCAAGCAGACTTCTCAGGGAAGTAATAATTTATTTATTTACTCACCATGGCTGATTATAGCAGGAAATGTGTTTATCCGTGTGAGAGGAGTCTCCCGGACGATGATTTCCACATTTATTGTGTCGAGTGTTTAGGGGAAGAGCACGCTATCCTCGGGCTTGAGGGAGCAGGTAAGTATTGTGGTTTTCTCCCTATTAAAGTCCCTCGTGCTCGGGTTCGCAATCTTAAAGCGAAACCCCGACCCGCAGCGCATTTCTCGCAAATCTGGCGGAAGCGCACAAGACAGAATTTTCCTCTTCTCTCGCTCTCTCGCCGGATCATGAGTCTTTTACCTTCCACTTCTCAAGCGCGCGTCAGCGCTTCTGGTGAAGGGGGGGATGAACTTTCTCTCTCGTTAGAGGTGGCAACGCGCGGTCTAACGCGTACACCTCGATTTGCCGTCAAAATAAATGAATTAAATAAATTGCCTGTCGGGTGGCCGGAGGAGGGGCCTCAATGATAGCCCCTCCCCCTCCTGGCGACCTCCATGAGTTAACTCTTCATGGAATAAGCCATATTTATCCCGTGTTTTTGTGGTATTGACATTTGATTTTTTCCAATGTCATGGATGAAAGTGCAGTCCTTTATGATGATGTCCCAGATCAGAGAGACGATCGTGGGCTCCTCGGTCTCTCTCCTGGGAGCTCATCCTCCTGGGAAAAATCCACACTCCCCACCAAGCGTGTAGACCATCATCTTCATTGGTGGGAGAAGATTTTTCAGGCAGCGGGTCAGGCTGGTGCTGTCCTGCACACAATGGCTTTGCAGCCATATCAGACTGACCTACTGAGAGCTGAACACTGACAGGAGGCCGTGGTTCAATCTCCACCACCACTGGTGTTTCTGAAAGCAGCGGTCTCCAGTGAAACGTTAGGTGTTCGGTCCCTTCCTCCTATGTTCAGGATGCCGAACACCTAACACACCCATCTAGCCGAGGTATCAAAGCTCATGCACCTTTAGAGAGGCTGGCAGCGGGGAACCTACCGCCAGCTATGTCTCCTTAAGCACGAAGCACTGTGGAAAACCAGCACCCTCAGGAGACCGGTGCTCAATTCACGCCGCCACTGGTGTTTCGGGCGACAGCGGTCTCCGACAAAGTGTTGAGTGCTCGGGTTCCTCTTGCCGTGTTTCAGGACACCGAACACCTAACAGCCACAACCATCACCACCACCCCTCCACCTAGCTAAGCAACAAAGCTATAACCCCTTCAGAGAAGTTGACAGTGTTTAAGCTACTGTCAAGCATGTCTCCCGGGCTACAGGATTCTATCATTGTGTTTCAACGGCGTGGGTTTTCCACCTCCATGAAACTTCAGTGAACACCTCTGTTAATCCAAAATCACAGGTTTGCTGGCAATAGGGGCCATACCGCATGTTCCCCTCCCAGACAGACCCGTTCGGCATCAACACGTTGCCCTAGCTCACCTAATTTCTTAGGGTGGAGTCCTAACACCACAAAAGCGTTCTCCTTCCTACACAAGCTATGAAGCTGAGTTTTATGCGGAATCCGAGCACAGCTGTCTCCTGCGTGCGCCAAATTCATTATAGCACTCTAAAGGAGTATAAGCTAGGCCAGGTGGTAACGTCACCGCTCCCAGAGTGATTTCAGTGGTGGCTAAGTGCTTGGTAATTTCATCCAAGGGCAAATCCCCAGAGGCAATAAGGGTTACGTGCCGGGAGCTTCGTACCCTTTCTATGTGGTTCAGACCCTCGTCCTTGACTCTGGGTCCCACTCTAGGTCTGTGCTGTCATCGCAAGTTGCTAACGGCAGACGTTTTCCCTTAGGGGCCAGAGCGCGGCCTGACCACTGCCGAACCGTTTCAGTGCTGGAGCTTCTGCAAGAAAGTTGACCTCGGGCTTATGCCCTTGTACACTCAGAACATAAGTAGCCGCTTCTGGCCTACATCCTGACTGATGGTGTTTGGGGAAAGCCCCCTTCGTTGCCGGCTTCATCAGCCTTTCTATTGTGCTTAGGCTTTGCCATTTGGTTAGCTAGAGCTATTCTGCATCACTATGCATAACTATCTTTCGCAGTTGTTCTCGAAGCCTCTGTTCTCCGTACAGTACACCACCGCACTGGCCAGTGTAGTAAATCAGAGCAGATTTCATATGTCATGGGGCCGCGGCCGAAGGGCAGCCGCCGTTAGACGAGTCGGGTCAGAGATGCTAGCCTAAGAGGACAGGAGAAATTCTGTCCCTCAGGATATTTTACATTACAGGACATAAAACATGTAGACCCAGTCCACTGCCAAACTGTTTCAGTGCTGGAAGTTTCTGCAAAAAAAAAAAAAAAGGCAGTTCTGCTTTCTTACCCAACTATCGTCCGCAGCCGAAGCCTTCTGTCCTCTGCGGTTAGCTCTGGAGCAGTAAGTCTTCATTCGCTGTGTCCAGCTTATACCCTTTGATTTACAGCGCACCTCTGCATTAAGCCAGGGCCGTAAATTAGAGCAGGGTTTCATATGTATGGGGCCGCGGCCGAAGGTCAGCCGCCATTAGACAAGTCGGGTTGGAGATGCTAGTGCCCTAGCCTATGAGGCGCGTGGCACACTTCGCCTCTAGTGACTAGGGCCCATTCGACCAAGAAGCTTACCTCATCAATTGCTCTCGCAAGAGGGGTTTCAAAGTATGTCATGCGGCAGGCTGCCTGTCCGCAAGACATCTGTCAGGCTTCATAGTCGGATGCCAGGCTCGCGGGTCCTCAAGTCAGCATCCCAGAATTATGTCTGGACTCCTTAGGGGTACTGTGTGCACACTACACAACCCTGGGGGTCCAGGCACTTGCAGTGCAGTGGAGTGGGTATTCTCATTCCCATAGCGCTTTCAGCGCAGCATCGAGTGTAGCTTTGAAAGGGAACGTCTCGGGTTACTTTGCTGTAACCCTGTTCCCTGAAAAAGCGGGAACGAGATGTTGCGCTCCAATGCCGCAATGCATGCGTGACTGGACATCCTTCAGACAAAATTGACCTGAAGGTGCTTCCGGTTCATGCCTATTTATAACCTCCAGGTGCACCTCATCGGTTGATGTCACCTGCCTGAGGTTATACATGCCAAAATATTTGGCGTGTTTGACAGACGCATGCTTCACAACCGGTCACGAGAAATCGTTTCCCATAGCGCTTTCAGCGCAGCATCTCGTTCCCGCTTTTTCAGGGAACAGGGTTACAGCAAAGTAACCCTAGACGATCTTCAGTCTAGTTGTCTGCACTTTTGTCATGGGCCCGGGCCATCCATGCTGGGTGTGGTGGGGCAGATTTCTCTTTGTCGCTCCTTGTGGTGAGTACACATTTTCTTCTTCTTCCAGGTCCCTTTCAGTCCTCGATGATAATGCAAGTCACTGCAACCTCCTGGCAATCTCCATGCATGCAATGCAGTAGTCAAGCTATTTTGACTACTACACTTGCGGTATCCAGGAGAGCTGGGCGTGGAGCTGCTTTGACACAGATCCATCTAGTGGGGACTGGGATGCCGTGGCTTGCCCAGCAAGGAGGCCCAGATGTTGCATGCACTGAATGGCTGTTTTTCTCCAGGGAGGTATGTAGTGCAGTCGGCTTTCCTCTGTAGAGGAACAGCTTGATTCCGTGAGGTGGGAGCCCTCATGCCTTTGTTTCTTCTCACGGGAGGGAGCTGAAAACCCAATCAATCATAATCCTCTCCATGACTTGAGCTTCGTCAGCTGAAGCCATTGGCAAATGATCCTATACAGTTGATCCAGCTGAGCCTGAGGTGAAACCTGTGAATCATATGTTCACCAGTGGAACTCAGTGGCCACCTGACAGTTAGAGAGACCACAACAAACTTGTAGGTTTCTAATATGTACAAAGCTCATAAGAATGAATTAGGTTTGCACAGAGGGGTGAGGTTAGTGGTGGGTATTTTCTCTTCCACGCTGTTTCAGCTGGGAGAGCTCTGACATTGTAGTGAAGTGAAAATTAGATGATTTCGTCCAAAGAATGCGATCCTTGGACCTTCAGCTTTAGCAGTGTGTACTTGAGGTATCGATGGGCTCAGCTGGCAGAGTATGAATATGAGGAACCCCCCTCAGTGGTTGAGCTTCGGCAAGAGCTCTTTCTCAGCTGATTTGTCCAGTGTTGTTGAGTCTCTGGAATATTTTGGGCGTACAATGAGAGAGCAGTGAGAACAGATCCATGAGTCATGCACCCAGAATGTATTACTTACTGGACTAGACTTTGGAGGGGGCCTTTTGAAGGGTGCTGAAGATACCAGGATGGTTTATAACAGTTCACTGCCAGCCACGGTAATTCAAGGCCCCCTGCCCATCTTGTGCATGCAGCAGAGGTGCTGAATGCACAGCTCATCTGTTTTTCTTGGTCAAGCGAGAGGCTGTCATATTGTAAGAGGCACTGGCTGTAGGCCCAGGGTTGCAACGTTTCTGAGCATCAATCCAGGTTCAGATCCCATTACATACTGTATGTCTATACTGTATATATCTATATCTATCTCTCTCTCTCTCTATATATATATATATATATATATATATATATATATATATATATATATATATATATATATATATAAAATTTAGTACCAGGCCACACAGGAAGAATTAAAAGTCTATTATTATTATATGAAAGGATCATATCATCACAAATTTGCTTCCATTGATTTACATGGTCCAAGCACACTCTGTGACTTTATATGTGACTTTAAATGTGTATTTGAAGCAACTTCAACTCTGCTGGCGTTCTGGATTTAAATCAAGGGTGGGATATCCTAAAATTGCCACAAAAGAAATAAAAATCCTCTCTCCATTTCCAACAACCTATCTTTGAGAGACAGAGTTGTCTGCAGTGACAGCACTGAAAATGAAATAACGGAGCAGACTGGACTTTGGGTATCACTGTCCCCCATCACTCCTACATGGGAACATCTTGTCACAAGGAAACTAGTTCAGAGCTTACACGGATTCTGGGTTATGGTATGTGTATATATTATGCACTTTATTATGCTTTGTTATGAGCACATGATGGCCTGTCTTGGAAGACTGGTATGTGGTACAATAAAGATTGGAGACCACTGGTCTAGACGATGATGACTAACTACACAAAATTTTTCAACTGAATAAATAGAGAGAGAGAGAGAGAGAGAGAGAGAGAGAGAGTGTGTGTACGTGTATGTGTGTTCATGTGTGCATGTTCAAGTTTGCACAAGCTTTCTGGGATCACGTTAGACAGATGAGCCATGCTCGAGTTCATGAGTCTTACATATCTATTATTAATCAGGCAGCAGAGACAGGCAGCAAAACAAAGGACCATCTTCTGGGTGCTGTGCTCAAATGACACACACACTCTGCAAAAAGAGATGTCCAGCTCCTGTGTCAGTCTGTGTGCTCACTTTGAGGACTGCTCCCAGTGACAGCAAAGAAACCCCTCCTAAGCACTTTGATCATTCAAAAATCTAAAGCCATTTGCAGAAACTGTAATCATGGTATGTTTTTACTTCCAGGGAAAGGCTGCAGTCATAAAAATGAGAATATTCTGTCTCCCAAGCATGGGTAAGTCATGAGCTCCAAGAGGCTATGAGATCAGATATCTGCAGACCTACATTTGAAACATTATATCAATATATAAATAGCTATTCTCCCTGCTATGGTAATTCCGAAGCCATCTTCCCTCTCCCTCTCTCTAGAGAGTATTTTCAGGGTGTATGATCTGGTATATTTTCCCACCTGCAGTGTGTGCTGTCAGCTTTGTAGAATACAATAAGTCTATGTAATTCAGGTAGCTCATCACTCAGCAAACGCCCAAGTGAGGGTGCATACTCAGAAAAAAAGCAGGCAGCCATTGCTTTTGCATATTCTTTTTGTTAATGTGCAAAACTGTTACCTAATTTTTACATTATGTTTGAGGGGCATTGTATACCTACAATGTAATAGTGGTAGTGGCCATCCAGTCTTTTATACCTTACTTTACATTTTAAATATAATAGGACATCCCAATTTGTATTTCTGTAAAAATCCATTGGAATGGTCAATGATACAGTAATTGTGGATGCAAAATTTGTAACTAGTGCATAATCACTATAATCATGTGCTGATCCTAGAATCTGCTGTCAGAATTGGGTGAAAAGTAGACAGATGATAAGAATAATGAATCAAATAGTATTTAGGTATACTATTCAATATCAACTCACTTTAGTTTTATTATTATTGTTAGTAGTAGTAGTACTAGAGGTAGTATCTTGATGAGCAAGTTGAGCATGACTGTGGCAAGAAAAAAACTCCCTGAGATGGCAAGAGAGGAACCAGACTCAACAGGGAACCTATTCTCATCTGGGTGATATCAGATCAGTCTGTTGGGAGTCTGAAATTTTAGTATAGCGGGAGAGGTGTTTAAGTTAATATGGAGTCCACTTTCATTGTTGGAGGCTTAGGTACAAAACAGGGCCTTCATGCAACAAGATATCCAACCAGAAGCAGGGCACCAGGATGAGTCAGAGAGGTCCGTAGGGCAGAGAGCCTCCGGATCACTGGCAACTCAGGATCTCAACAGAGGGAGACAAACATTCACAAATTTAATTTCTTTAACAAGTTGACTCACTTCTACGTTAGGCTTTATGTTGCATAGACAACAAAACATGACATTTCAGTGTTGATGTAAGTGAGCTATTGCAGTGCCATGGGCCTCCAGAAAACAGCAGGGGCTCTTCTTGTATGAGGTCACATTAGAGAGAAAAGCTCTCCAAACCTTGTCCAAACCTTGGGGGAAAAAATGCACAAGTATAAGCGTTTTTATTTTATTTTTTTGTTGTTGTTTGTTTGTTCATTTTTTGTTGTTTTTTGTTTGTATTATTTTTTCCACAGTCTCTATTGTTATATTTGTCTCTATTGTTTTACACTGGTGACATATGTTAATGTCTAAAAATAAAGTAAATTTTGCATAATAGCTCCCAATATTGTAGTAACATATTATTGTAACTCAAGCAAAGTTTTCTGCATGTTCATAATATCCATTACAAAAAGGAAGTAAAAATTAATGTAGAAATGTAATAAAAATATAAAATCTGCTTTGAAGAGGGATGCAAAGTGGCCCTGTGAATATGAAAAAAAAAATCTTCACTAAAGGTAAGAAAGGTTAAGATGTGACCCCAGTGTGGCTTTCAGCGCACAAAGGTTTAATAATTAATGCCCTTTTACTGAGACATTGTGATAATGTCTGCAGTCGAATATTAAAGAGTAATACTGCATCCTCAACCGCCAAGGCAGTAGCTTGCACTCTTTTATACAGTATGTGTTTGCCTCATCCTTTTATTTTTGCTTCTTCTTTTCTCAATTTGTGGGCAGATGGTAGGAAATGTCTGCAGTAGGTGAAAGATAGAGGAAAAGAGAAGGTTAGAGATCTCACTACTGATCCTGATTTGCATATTTGTTTTCTATTTATTGCATGTGGATATCTAGAATGAGTACTCAGTCTCTGTAACTCTCAGCTGTTGTAAGTTCCCTAACCATAATGTATGGCCATTTTAAATATGGCAGCCTTTGTCATTTAATATTTACTTGTTATTCTTCATAAATGTTGTCATGGTAAGCACTTAAACAATATGGGAATTGACTTTGGAGGAAATTATTTTATTAAATTAAATTATATTTCCTCTTGCATAAGCATTTGAACATTTGTTTAATCAGTGGTGCCTACAGTAGGAAGCTTCAATATTTTATGAATATATGATGGGGCAGGCTGTGTATAGGGCTTTAGCTGTATTCTTTTTTCATGAATTTAGGAAGTCAAGGGTGACAATGCACCACAGGAGTCACATTTAAGGTAAAATATTTGAGAAATAGTGACAGACTGGTATCAGGCTGCAGAAACGAGTACTTCGCTTCATTTAACATCTGATTAGCACTTTGTAGCTAATTACCAAGATTTGAGGGCTAAATAGGAGGTGGAGGACTGAAGGCTAACACCCTTGTATAAGACTATTATCACTTGTGAAATGAAAAACATGGTCTTCTACTGTGATTAATAAGCAGGGTTTATCAGAGTATTATTTAAATGTATAAATAATCTCATGGCACAATATGAGTCCCTTCAAATATACAGTAGTAATCAGCCAAAAGATTAAAAGGCAAAACATTAAGACCAATTTTCTTTGGGTTCCCCTTGTGCCATTGGGGCAACTTTGGCTCCAAGGGGTATGACCTCTGGAGGTGTGCTTGTGTCAGGCACCTGACCGTTAGCAGGGGATGGTCTGTGTGCTGTGGATTGTGTGGTGGTGCCTCTATGCAGACCTGATGTATGGTTAAACATATTGAGTTCTGGGGAATTTGGAGGCCTTTTCAACAACCTTAAAATGGCTGCTACGTAGGCCCCATACACAGCAAGGGTGTTCTAATACCTTTCCATCATAGCCAGCCTTGAACTTTATGCCTGCTAAGCCCAAGGTACAACACAGCAAGTTGTAATGCACTGGGTGCTATGTATAATACCTTCCTATCATGGCTATCAAAGTTTTTCAGTAATTTGTGCTGCATTGGTTTTCTGCGTAATCGGACACAAACAGTTCATCTCCACTCAGCGTTCAAGGACAGACAAAGCAAACTTTCCTGTGAGTAAACTTGCCATGATCACACACAAGTGAGAATCATGCATGACTATGCCTCCAATACAAAACACACATTTTTATACAATGCAGTATGTTTTGTTTTTATCTCTCAACAATTTTAAGACTCAGCAAAACAGATTTAAGTTTTTATGTCATACATTGTCTTTGGATGAATGAACTCTTGCCTGAAGCTGCCATCTTCAGACAACAAATAAAGCATTTTGAAGAAATATACACATGCCAGTTTTTGGTCTAAAACCCAGTGGAATGGAACAAAGTATGTGGGACTTACAATCCTAATCATGAGTTTTTGCATTAATATGATTTCCATATTTCTGTTTCAGTCAGCATGTATGTCAGAATCAATGTAGCAAAAAAGGGTTTCTCCCTCTCTCTTCATCTATCTCATTTCCCCCCTCCTCTCTTTTTTTTTCTTCTCTAGATATCCATGTTAAGGATATTGTGCACGGGAAGCTGTTGCATATGGTACACATGGTTATGTCTGCTACAACTTATCCTAGAGTGGGGAAATAGGGGCAGTTTATTTGTAGTGTTTTGCAAATTCATCAAAAATAAATTAATACTGACATAACCTGAATCAGATGGATGAATGTGTGTGTGTGTGTGTGTGTGTGTGCCCTGAGATGGATTGGCACCCTGTCCAGGGTGTACCCCGCCTAGTGCCCGAAGTCTCCTGGGATAGGCTCCAGGTCCCCCGCGACCCTGAACACAGGATTAAGCGGTATAGAAGATGAATGAATGAATGAATGAATAACCTGTATCATCCCTGTGCTGAACTGGACTCCATGTAACTTCGACAACTTTTGTTATACTGAAGTTCCAGCAGCCTAACACACATGATGTTATATAATTTATTTTACTGTATCCGTTATCACCCAAATGAGGATGGATTCCATGTTGAGTCTGGTTCCTCTCAAGGTTTCTTCCTATTGCCACTGTAGCTGACACCATTGGCTTGCTCATCAGGGACAATCTCATTATTATCTAAACACAATTTTTCATACTTCCACAAATTTTCTTTTCATTTTGTGAAGCTGCTTTGAGACAATGACCATTGTTTAAAGCTCTATATAAATAAAATTGAATTGAATTGAATTGAATTGAATAGCCAAAACATTTTTAATAAAAGATTTGGCGTTTGTGCTTCGCCATTCATGCTTTAACATTTGAGCTTTATCAACCCTGCGACTCAAAGAAATGTGAGGCCAGACTCATTCCATCTGAACCATGGAAGTTAAAATATATCTGCCGCTGAAACTCTGAAAAGCAGTTATGTGGGCTCTAATCTAAGGTGCTGTAAATCAGAATGTTCTGATGCTGGTCATTCTAATAAACGTATCCTCTGCAGCTCTCGGTCTTCCTTTCCTGGGACAGTTCTCATGAGAGAGTTTTATCATAGCATTTAATGATTTTGGCAACTGCATTAGGGAATACATTCAAAGTTTTAGAGATTTTTCAGAATGACTGACCCTAATAAAATAGACTTGTACAGTCAATAAAAGTCACAAATTAACTCTTTACAAGGCACACCTGTGAATTGAAAACCATTCCAGGTGTCTACCTCAAAAATCTGATGAAAGAATGCCATGCATGTACCAAGCTGACAATCTAAAACATAAAACATATTCTGTTTAACAGTTTGATGTTTATTAATAATAATAACAATAATAATAAATATAATTTATAATTCCATACGTGTTCTTTCATATATATATAAAGTCCAGTCATTCCAGTCATTGATGTAACCTGGTATATCTAGTGCACTACATGTACAGTAACTACCACCAATTAACTCAGAGGCGAAAAAAGACTGCCTAAAAATATAGATGTTTTTCTTTTAGCTTGAGAAACATTACCAAGGCATTCATTTATGCAGTGTGCTCCAATATAAAGAAGAAGTGCTCTACTGCACAGACAGTTTGAAGGGTAAGCTGACCAAGCATTCATCAGGCATGTTTACAACTCTTTTTTTTCCCTGTTGGTCCAAATTTTATGCATTAAAAATACCAGACCTTGTCTCAGATGGAAATGCTTTCCCCTTTGTGCAGAATGTGGAAATTAAAGGTGGTAAGTCTTCTGTTACATTTGAGGTCTGAGATAATGATTTCTGTCCAACATCCATCTGATGAGTGCATGTGTGCTATGTTCAGTTAAGTAGAACTAAGAAGTATTTCAGTTTTGTGCAACTTTCATCATGAATCCAGAATGAGTAATATCTCCAATGAATGATCTGTGGTTGAGTTAAATATTAGGCTATTCATGCACTGTACAGAACATGAAAAGTGCTGGCATTTAATAGCGTGAGTCACACTGACTCACTGTTTGTTTACCATGTCAACACTCTATAAATTACTACCGATCCACGCTTCTACAGAGCATTTCAATTAATGTGTTTAAGATGTAATCTGTAGAAGGCTGCACCGTGTTAATTACACGATTTGCATAAGGTGATTAAGACAGCAGTCACAGAGGAGATGTCCTCAGGAGCAGACTGATGGGACTGGGCTTCCCACACTTCATTTCAGTCGCCTATGATTAAGTTAGAAAGTAGGTATAATAATGAACAGTTTCAGCACTAGAGAGGGGAATGCGTGGACAGACACAAACTAAGACAGTAACTTTTCTTAATAAGTCATTCACAGCTTACAGTATGCCTGTTTTATTACTTGTTACTATATAATTAGTACAGTCCTGAAAAAAGGGCCTTGCATGATGTGTGTGACCTATGTAAATGTGTTGCAAAATAATAATTTAAATGGAAGAGTGTAATTGAGACGTTCATATGAGAAATTACACATCAAGTACTGTATATGATGCAGTTATAAAAACAAGAGGAAATTAAGCAAAATCAAGTGAACAACAAAAAGAATGGAAGAAGATTTCATTTTCATATGGTTTTAAGGTCTTCTCTTTAAATGGTGTTAACTGCCTTTAATGTGAATTAATTGCAGTCACTTTTTAGTCAGAATAGTTTTTAATGAACTTCAATATTCTGTCTGTAATATTGAGCAATAATGATAATAACAATAATTATTATTATCCATCACACCGTTCGTTTAAGTCAACCTTTGGTGCCAAAACAAGGTATAAAGAAAAACAGCTCGCTGCTCATTTTACCCAAAGAGAGAGAGAAAGAGATGGTTATGTAACTGTTATTCCTTATCCCATACTCTTGTTCCTAAATCCCTCCTCCTGATACAAAATTGCACGAAACCATGTCTAACCAGCTATTGTATATAAGTTGGTGAAAGGATCATAGGCACCCACGGCTCAAATATGCTTTCAGTGGAGTTATCCCCTGAGGGACCATAGCTGCCCTGGCAGCACAAGGTGAAAAGGCACAATACTAGGCATAATATTTTGTGTTGCATATGTCACGGCTGAACGGTATATAATTAAACCTGTCCTGTGTACATTTTAACTTCAGTTTTATTCCAACTGGCAAAAACATGCTGGCAGGTGTATTGGCTGCACTAAATTTCTCATTAATGTACATGAGTGCATGATTGTGTTTAAGTGGTGTCCTGCAATGGACCAGCATGGCACTCTGTGTATATTTCTATCATGAAAATAATATTCCCAGGATAGAACCCTGAACAACCATGACCATGACCACAATAAAGTATTTTTCAGATTTACTAAAGCATGTACTATTCATTCAAGATTCAAAGAACTTTATTAATCCCAGAGGGAAATTGCTCAAAAGTTCACGTAAATAGGTCTTTCTATGCATATAAACTGTTTTAGGACACTGAAAATACTCCTATTTGTAAGGAATCGCCACTAGAGTGTACTGTTTCGTCTTTTTGTAGTTTTTGTTTTGCAGACTCAGTTTCCCAGAAAGCACCTCGGTCAGGGTGATGCGGGAGCTCACCTGAACCGAGGCAGGTCATTAAATCTTTTATAAATAGCTGGTTAGTCTGGGAAACTGGCATTGAATGTTTGTATGTACTGGCATTTATGTGGGCACTTTGTTTTATATGTTGTTGTTTTTTGTTTTTTTTTCGTTCATATTGTCCTATAACCACTAAGCATGTCCCAAGGCTAAGTGTGATTGTATGTAAGTCTTTGGTGTTCAAGTGTGTGTGGAGCTGATTCGGTCATGTGTAGTCTTGTCAGTAATTGCAGGTTTTGTAAGTACTCTAGCCACTGTGCTTCTGTGGCCCAAGTCTCTGTGTCTCTCTAGTGTTGCTGTAGTCCCTTGGATGTTTAGCTTTAGTATGTTTAGCTTCCTCCATGTTTAGGACACTGTGGGGTGGTTTCCCGGACCAAGATTAAGCCTAGTCCTAGACTAAAATGGCCATTTAAATCAGACTAACAGAAACGTACTTTCTCTGTCATGGTTTTAAAAAGTCTAAGACGTAGTCTAGTCCAGAATTTAATAGGCTAATTTCCTGGAGGAAGACTAGAGCAACTTCAGGACTAAATTGAGGCTTAAATTAAACCTACCAGGAGGCAGGTTTAACTTCAGATTAATTTCATTTGGAGGACACATGGATTACTTGGACTATGTCAATGATGATCAGCGCTTTCCTCCAGCCAGGCAAGTTCTTGCAGACAGAAGTGACCCATTGCAACGTTTTGATGAAATAAGTTTTCGAGATCGTTTCCGCATGCATAAAGTAAATGCAGTGGAGATAATTTCACTCTTAGAACCCAGGCTTTCATCTGTGACCCAAAGAGGACAGCCTATTCCAGTTTGTCTCCAGGTGCTCATAACTTTAAGGTTCTTGGCCTGTGGCACCTTTCATCGAGAAACTGGGGATTTATGTGGTGTCAGTGAACCAACAGTATGTAAAGTCATTCACAGAGTGTGCAGGGCCATTTGTGAATTAAAAGCACATTACATAAACTTCCCTGATGCGAGAACCCAGGCTAACTACAAGGTACTATTCTATGAATATGGAAATTTCCCAGGAGTCATAGGTTGCATAGATGGAACCCATATTCCCATTAAGCGTCCCTCTACTCCAGATGCTGAGGAATACAGGAACCGAAAGAACTGGTTTTCCATAAATGTCCAAGGTGTATGCACGCCTCAGTTAGAGTTTTCAAACATTGTTGCACGGTGGAAAGGTGCAACTCATGATTCCCGAATTTTCCTCAACTCATCTCTGTATACTCAATTTGAAAGAAGAGATCATAATGGAATTTTGCTTGGTGACAGTGGGTATGCTCAGAAGGATTTCTTGTTTACGCCATACTTGCACCCAACAACAGCTGAACAACTTCGCTACAACCAGGCTCATATGCGCACAAGGGGTTTAGTCGAGCGCATGTTTGGTGTTTGGAAGAGTCGTTTTCAATGCCTTAGGAAAACACTCAGATTTCAACCAAGTAGATGCTGCACTGTCATCATTGCAACAGCTGTTCTTCACAACTACCTAAAAAAGCAGGGATGCCCAGATCCCCCAATAGAAGAGGATGACAATCCAGATGTGCCACCATTTACAACAAACCACAGAGAAGGACTTGCATACAGGGATGCCTTTGCATTATGCCACTTTAAATAGATCTGTTTACATTATTTAACTTTCAATCCTCTGTTCAGATCTGATACATGTAATAATAAAACCAAATATTTGTTAAAAGTGTATAACTTTTTGGTCTGGTATGTTACTGAAACCACCACAACATCCATCTTTTCTTAATAAAACAATATTTATTTCACAGATTCATGTACTGATGTGACATTTGAGCCTGTTGCATCTCTCTCTCCTTCATCTTTATCTCCAGTTCTACTTGTAGTATCTTCATCTTCATTTCATGCTCCTCCTTAAGATACTTCAATTTATGTTCATGAAAATCATTGGCCAACTTTTCATGAACAGTGAGTCTTTTCCTCTGGTTACCAGTACTGGCAGACATTGCCACCCTTGCTTCTGCGGATGTGGAGGGTAAGCTGCTTTCCAATTCTTCAGTTCTGTTTTGACCTTCTCCTTGAAACATAAAAAACAGTTCATATATGGTCAAATAAATACAGATTAAATCGGAAAATGTTTCACATCATATGACAGAAGCAAATAGAAGTTTGAGAGGAGAGAAACAAAAGTCAAAATCAAATTCAAATACTTAATATAGGTGCATGTGATCCATCATCTGAACTGTCCAGATGGTCATCATCTGGTATGTTCTCCAAAGGTTGCTGATCCAGTATTCCTGTCAGTAACTCATCCAACACATCACAGTCTTTATTTGCAGGTCCTCCGCCAGTCTTAAACCTCTCTCTTCGAGCTTCAGCAACAGTTTTTTTTATATTTTTCCACAACACCTATATTATCAATCAATCAATCAACATTTATTTATATAGCACTTTACAGCAACCAAAGTTGAACCAAATATATTAAATAACTATTATAAATACAACAGTGATTTTAAAAAGCCATAATAAAACTAATGATTCTTACCTGAAGTTGTTGTATTGTTCTTGTAGATGTGTGTTCATTTGCATTAAATTCATTACAAATAGATGTCCAGGCATTCCTTTTCTTTGATTCAACAGCTGATGTGTGCAGTTTATCTTCGATAACAGGATGTCTCGAAACTATTTGCTTTAAAAGACTTTTCTCATGTTCAGAAAAGTTCTTTGATCGTACTCTCTTTTCAACTTCCATTGCCATTTGCTTCTCAGTTGCATACAATTTGAACCTTTTCTTGGTTCATTCCATGTTTTATAGGCAACCTCAATCCAGCTAATCCTGATTTGCACAGGTGGTATTAAATTAATTGAGTGTATTTTAGTTGAGGACTCCATAGTCCAGGTGTTAGTAATCTGTACTTAATCTGTGTTTCAGAAAGCCATTTTTAAAAACATGATTAACTATTCTAGATTAAGGCCTACTCCTGTCTTAATTTAATCTTGGTCCGGGAAACCACCCCTGTATGTTTAAGACATAGTTTGTTTAGCTAGTTGTATGTTTAGCTAGCTGATTGCCATGTCTTTAGCCCTAGTCCTGTCTCTAGTCTTCTCTCGTCCCCCCCATGTCTCTAACCCTAGTCTTGTCTCTAGTCCCGTCTATCATCCTCCCGTGTCTCTAGTCCCGTGTCTCTAGCTCTAGTCTTGTCTGTTGTCCTCCCGTGTCTTTAGTCCAGTATCTCGTCTCTCCATGTCGCTCGTCTCAAGTCTCTAGTCTTGTCCTGTCCCCGTTTCAGCTCCATGCTTAGCTGTTTTGTCTGTTTTGTCCTTAATCCTATGTTTCAACATAATGCTTATATTGTGTTTAACAGGTATTAGAGCCTGTGTTTTGCTACTGTATAGTGCTTATATTGTGTGTAACTGGTATTAAAGCCTGTGTTTCATTCTTAAGCCTGTGTTTTGCCATACAGTAGTGCTTATATTGTGTGTAACAGGTATTAGAACCTGTGTTTAGCATGTTTAGCAGTTAAGCATGTGTTTCATCATAATGCTTGTCTTGTCATAGAGCCTGGGTATTGTTCAGTAATGGGTATAATTTGAGTATTCATTTCTTTGTTTTTGTTTCTTCGTGATTCCTGTTTTATGTTATGTCCTGATTAAAGACTATTGTGTTTAAAAACACCCCTCTGCACTAGTGATGGGTGGGTCAGGTATTTTTCCAACCCGCAGGTCCCGCTTTTATGAAATTATTTGGCCCAGCCCGCCCCACACCACTGTATCTATTTTTACAACCCGCCCCGCTCCGCACCCGTGACCATTAAATGATGTAAATTCCCGACCTCAATTTCTCCCGCACCGCGTCTTCCATCATCACTTTTATTTCTGTTTTTGTTGTGACTGGCGGCGGTAGCTGCTTGGCGCTTTCGTGACTTGTCACGTGACGTAACTTAATCAAAGAACTTAATAAAATATGAAAATAGATATTCCCAAATATTTAATATAGGCTATAGGGAATTGCACGCAACATACATGGATTTTTTTTTTATTTAATTTTGTTTCTAATGACCCGCCCCAACCCGCCCTGCAAATAAAGTGACAATTTCTTTACCCGCCCCAGCCCGACTCTGCGCCTATGCCTGCTCTCTTTCTGCCCATTACCACCGACTCATGACACTTTTAGGGTGAAAACTTTTTAGAAACTCTTTTCAGTTTTGACATGTAGACAGGAAAACCTGCACTTTTGGCTTGTAAGAATGTGTGCCATACCTCCTGTTTGATGTCATAGTGTGACATATTTGGTAAAAGAACAAAAAAGTCAGGCTGCTGATAGGGCAACATGGCTTTACAATTACAGTAGGGTTATATCACACCTTTATTTGGCGTGCTCTTGACCACATGTTTTGCTTTAAATGTACATGTACATAAAATCATACTGCAGGTGCAAAACAAACTTGATTTGTGTCATTGATGCCACAATTTATTTCCTAAATTTGCTCATTTTGATACTTTTGATACAAATCAGCTTTCGCAGGTGATAGCTGCATTATCTTTATTGTTTAGTGATATTAATTTGTCAGTGATCTTATACAAATTCATGGCTGACATGTATCTCCAAGCAGCACTAGGAAGTCTACAGGATATTAAATGACCTTCATTAAAGAGGGCCTTGTCATCGTTTGAGGGGTCCCCTTTAAAACAGCCTGGAGTGCTATTTATCCTCCCCTCTTTCTACTGTACATTACTTTGCTCAACAGCATAAAAAACGTGAGTGTGAAATTACAGGGACAAAAGTGAAAGTCAATTATTTTAATGACATTATTATTATTGTTGTTCACATTATGCAATGAAATAGCTATAAATCAATCAATATTTAGTATGAGGTCTTTATTCTTCAGAACCTGCTGGATCCTGCACGGCATAGAGTCAAGACGACATACAGTACGCAGTACTCTGGTGTCACTTGCTCAATCCATGACTGTTGTTTCCTTCTTGAAGATCATGTACAGAATTCAGTTTAACTGCTACAGCCTTCTTCACCAATGTCCAACAGTTTTACAGCAGGTGTAGGTCTGAAGATGATCCAGGCCATGGCTCCAGAAGCTGAATGTCATCACATACCCAGTTTTCTATAGTTTAAGTTACAGTTTTTCTCGATTGCTTAAACACATTTGCCCCCTCTGACATCACATTCTCAGAACAGTTAACACACAGGATAAAACTGAAGCTCAATGGCCAAAATGACTCATTTTATTAGCAAAATGCTCTAACACAAAACATTAAAAACATATTTCCAACACAACAACTTGTGGTCAAATTAATTTATTCTTTCAATCATTACACGATGGATAACACAATACAGCAGTCAATATGCAATATAATACTTTACAAACTCAAATGGATACTGAGGAAAAAACTAAACTACCAAAGGAAAATTATGGGTGGAAATTGTTTTTTAAAAAGAAAAATATATATTTTTTATCTTTCACATTTAGTCCATTCGTTCTTGCCGATTATGCCACAGGATCTCATCAACATCGTATTGAATGTTTTCCCTTGCAATGCACTGAGGGGAAATGCCTCCTTGCATGGGGTATCCATCCCTGGGAGTCCTCTGCGCCTATTGCCAGGCAACCAGTATTCATTGACTCCAGGAGGGGCATCTACTCATATGGCCGGTGATCATACACCTTCCACCTCCAAGCAGAGAAGAACTCCTCGCTTGGGTTCAGAAAAGGCGAGTATGCAGGGAGGAATTGCATCATAATACAAGGCTGTGCTGCAAACCATTCATTCACAAGGCGAGAGTGGTGGAAAGCCACATTGTCCCAAATTATGACATACAGAGTCATGCCAGGCCTAAACAGGCCTCTCTCTTCAGGTGGAATCAGCATTTCTTTTAATGCATCAAGAAATGTGATGAGGCGTTCTGTATTGTATGGGCCAATAGTTGGTATGTGGCAAAGGACCCCATCATTGGAGATGGCAGCACACATGGTGATATTAGCAACCCTCTGACCTGGCACTGTGACAGTGGCCCTCTGCCCAATGATGTTCCTCCCGGGTCTCCTCACTTTACAGATGTTGAAGCCGGCTTCATCCACAAACATGAATTTGTGATGTGCCCCTTCTGCTTCAAAATCCATTATACTCTAAGAAAAAGAGCAAATTCATGAAGCATATTATTCCAGTCGCATGTACAGAAAATAAAAAAAATCTGTACCTGCATATACTGGAATCATGCCTCCTTTACTATGTCAGAGTTTCTTTGAAATGGAACTCTGTATAACTGCTTCATTCTGACATGGTTGCGTTTAAGGACTTGATCTATAGTTGCCAAACTCACACTGTTTATATTTCTAAATACTCCCTGATCTGCAATTACTGCTGCCTGGATTTCACGCAGTCTGATTGCATTGTTTGCCACTACCATATTTACAATGGCAGACTCCAGTTCAATACCAAATATCTTTCCTCTGCCACCAGTGTGTGGTAATGTGCGGATTCTATAAAGTAAAAGCAAAAAGCATGTCAATATTCACATTTCTGTATGACAGTCACAAATAGGATTGATAAAATATCTGCATTACTGTAGACACAGTTTGTTCTGCTAACAGGGCAATGCAGTAAAGCTGAAATACACAGTGGTATAAATTACAGTAACACTGTGAATTACCTGTTCTCATTCCGAAAAAGCCTGGCTATAGATGCCACAGTGCTCCGACTCAGAATGGGCTGGACCCTTTGTCCAGCCTCTCTAAAGGACAAGCCATGATTGATGACATGGTCAATAATTGTTGCCCGATTTTCCTTTGGAACTTGAGCTTGATTTTGTCCTCTTGCTGCTGCAGCTCCTCCACCACGCATACGAACTCCTCTTCCTTGGGCCCCTCTGCCATGGCCTTTTACTCTCCTTACGTGCCTATGGCCTCGTTGATCCATGCTTGCAAATAGCAATACAGAGATGGCATCTTTTGTAGAGGGATGAGGATTGATTGCTGATTGAAGAGTTGTGCAAACAAGTTTCACACAGGTGCATTGGATATTCATAATTATGCAAGTACTTTCTATCAGAGGTTGATAGATGTTTTCCTTTTGTTCAACACAGTGGAGTTTGGGATCTTTCAATGAGATTTGTGGTGACTGTTTTGACAAAGGGTGTGAAAAATATGTGAAACAAATGAAAACGTGCTAAGGCATTTGAAAGAGAAGACCAAGTGAATCAAGTGAATCCCAGTTTCACTGAGCGTGTCTTAGCTAATGAGAAAATCTCTTCAGCTTGATAGGCTAGAACTATTTAGAGAAATCACCTGTTTTGTGCACAGGGAGAACTAATACATGGCACATATTATATTAATACTATTGACCACAATTTCATGTACAGTACACTGAGGTTTTGAGTGTGTGTGTGTGTGTGTGTGTGTGTGTGTGTGTGTGTGTGTGTGTGTGTGTGTGTGTGTGTGTGTGGGGAAAGTGAGAGAGAGAGAAAGAGAGAGAGAGAGAGATTAAAAGTCTGTATAGGCCCTGTAGCTTTTGTTTGGATAGTGCAGTAATTGAAACCTTCTCACTGACCCATGAGCCTTAGTCTTACTACCTCTGAAGTGACTTTCCTTAAAGTGAAGCCTGGCCCTCTTGTTCCAGCCTAATTACACTGACCACTACACAAACTCTAACCTTAATATCGATCTGATTCACACAGTACTCTCGTCAGCATTTTTATTAAATTAAATAAATGTATTGTATTTTATTTTATTAAATTAAATTAAATACAGTTTATTTAATACAGCTTATTTTGTTTCATAGAAAAAGTTCTTGTTTTCTGGTATGTTTATCAATCACGCATGCACATTCTTAACAAGTTCACATTCATCTTAAATGATAACTGTATTAAAAGAATAAGTTTAATGTTGAGAATTCTTGTGTAGAACAAAAAGAGGTCTGCATACCTCTGCAGGTCTTGAGCCTCTACAGTAATGTATAATGGATTGTTGGATAATAATAAATCATTATTATTGTTGTTGTTATTGTTCTTTTTATTATTTATGTCTTGCTCAAAGTGGCCATCATAATTTTACAAATACATTGCACTTAACAGTAAGATGTAAAGCTATGCAATGAAAAGCCAATAATATGATCACAGCAACATTGCACAAAGCCATATGCAGCAGCATCATTATACAGTAGGCACCAGCAACAGGAGCATCAACATTTGTAAACCATGGATTCTGTTAAACTGATCTTTCACTATATTCATGTATAGACATGTTCAAAAAGCACATTTTTATTTTCAAATTACTTTAAGCTGTGTTAAATATGCTATTTTCAGTGCTGATCAATTCCACTTATCTGTTTAAGGTGTTTGGATTTTATCATGCTCTGGAATCTAGACTAGACAGATTAATGATCTGTGGTGGTCTGCATTATAAAGTCATTCCTACTCTCTGAGGTGGTAAGCATATTGACTCTGGAGTTTATTCACACATGTAACTGACAGTTCGGCGTAAACCGAAGTGAAAACCCTAGAAGGTGCAGAGTTTTACATGAATCTGTAATGACTCATTGGCACCTAATGCCTAAACCAGCATTTATTAGCCACTATAATTAGACTTAATGAACTTGAGGCATATTAATTAGTCCCATAGTTTTATTTGTACTTTTTAAAATCAAGATCTTGGTATGCTATGCAAATCCTTTTTTTTATTGCATTACAAACAAATGCAAATCATGAGACAGAAGTCGGAAGTCAGGAAATGTGGTTTTAGGTACAAGACACTGATTGTATATTTGGATGGAAGGGAATCTGAACACTGAAACTCTCTCTCACGAAGCCATCCAGTGCAGTGCTGAAACCCCACCCATTCAAAAAATAAAAATAAGGAAAAATACTATCTGTACTAAACTTATAATCTAGCCAAATTTTATATGCACATTCTCACTCACTCTCACTCATTCAACACTTATCCTGTATAGGGTTGTGGGAGGCCTGGAGCCTATCCCAGAAGACTCTGGGCTTAATATGTGGTGCTAGTCCATCGTAGGGCACACACACACACACACACACACTATGATTTGCAAAGCCAATTAAACTACTCTGTTTGTCTTTAAATTTTAAATATTGTGAATGTTGTTTTTATTGAATACTAATTTACATTTTATTTGTTACATACACAGTCGTACACAGTACTGTATATTATGAAATGAAATGCTTAAGCGGGTGCTGATGACCTAAAAATTAAACAATGTAATGTCTTGAGTTGCCTCGCTGTTCATTTTAGTTTAAAATAATTGATATGATGGTTTGCTAGTGATGTCAGCAGCATAATCTGTATCATTCTTAACAACAATGCCACAAAACATGTAGTAATTAGTAAACTTGCAGTAAATCTATCTATCTATCTATCTATCTATCTATCTATCTATCTATCTATCTATCTATCTATCTATTTTACAAGAAGTACTTTCTTACATTTACTTAAGCAGAAAGGTCATTGGGGTATTTTAACTTTTACTTTAATTTTCATGGTAAATCTTTGCCCGTTTATTTGAAATCTTACTTAAGTAAAGTATTTTAGTATTTCCTCCACCTCGGGTAAACCAAACATTTAGGCAAACATTTACATGGTTCAGCCCTGACAGCTCAAAATAACTTGCATTTAATTTTAGTTGATAACGAATCACTTCAACAGAACCTCTGACAGATCACTCCATAATCACTCTTGATGCTTCGGAAAACTAATCCAAAATAAAATGTATTGAAAATTCAATTCAAATCTGTTGAATGCTAATATTTTTTGCTAATGTATAACTGAAGAAATAAATAGAATATTGTCCTTATATCACACCAAAGGAAATGGGAACACTTTATATTTAGAGCTACAGAAACGAGAGGGGACTCAGCATAATTAAGTTAGCAAGAGGGTGTAAAAAGGTAAGAGAAAAAGAGTATTAAACGCTAATCATGTAGGGGAATACAGTACTGTACTGATAGAGAAGCAAATCTCTAGTGGATTTTCACATCTATTTTTTATTCCATAAAGAACCCAATCAAATAATTTGTTTTAAAAAATGTATTTGACACACAATTAAGCATAGAATTATAACATTTACGAACACATTGGGAAACTTATAACTGGCATCCTAGAACAAAGCTTGGCAAACTTTCTTAACCCACATTAATGCTAACACACTTAAAATCTAGCTACAGTACCTGTAGCTAGCTAGCTAGCTATAATCTCAAATACACGGTCAGGGTTCATAAAAGGAAGATCCCCCAAAATAGGATATTTGGTGCTGGTTAATTAACAAAAAAATGTATTTGCTATTTATTTGTCCCCAAGCACACCTAAGATGGACATATGTTCAGTTATCGCAGTACTCAGGATTCATGATTTAAGTGCTGATACTTTAGCTGTTTAAAAAAGTTAAATAATGTTTTACTGATATTTTTTATTATTAGGTAATAATAGCTAGCAACACATTATCTGTGCAGCTGAAAGGCTAATGGCAACTTTTAAAGTACAATGTTTTTGCATGTTATCTACTGCAGGAATTGATGTTAGTCAAACAACATCTACAGTACATCTAATTATACTATTCTATGTGTTATTTATTGGATCTCTTGGATGACGTTCAGTCAAATATTAGATCTGAATAAAAAATTTTCTGATAATAGCGAGTCTTAGTATTAGGTAAATACAACCTCAGACAAACAACAACTTATAACTTTTTTTTTCATTGTGTCATTATTTATTTAACAATAATTAATAATAAATAAAAAAAACAGGTGGGCAATAATTAGTACTACCCATTATTCCATAGCTTGTAGATCCACCCTTAGCAGCAATAATGTGAAGTAATTGCTTCCTGTATGACTTTATCAGTCTCTCACATCTGCTTTGCAACATTGTTTAAGTTCATTGAGATTTTTGGGAATTCACATATGCACAGCACTCTTAAGGTACAGAGCATTTCATCTGGGTTGAGGGCCTGAATTTGACTACGCCATTTTCAAAGCTTGATTGTATGAAGAAGTCTGGAGGGGCAAAGAAGTATGTTAGAGTGGTGCAGGAATGAGAACTGTAAGATAGTGGTGAGATGTGCTGTAGGTGTGACCTTAAGGTTGGAGGTCGGTCTGCATCAAGGATCAGTTCTGAGACCCTTCTTGTTTGCTCTGGTGATGGACAGGATGAGAGATGAGCTTAGACAGGACTATGATGTTTGCAGATGACATTGTGCTTTGTAGCGAGAGCCAGGAACAGGTGGAGGAAAATCTAAAGAGGTGGAGGTATGCTCCGGAAAGCAGAGGAATGAAGGTTGGCTGCAGCAAGAGATAATAAATGTGTGGGAATGAGAGGGACCCAAGTGGAACAGTGAGGCTACAGAGAGCAGATCTGAAGAAGGTGCAGGACTTTAAGGACTTAGAGTAAACAGTTCAGAGCAACAGAGAGTGTGGTAAGGAGGTGAAGAGACATGTACAGGCAGGGTGGAATGGGTAGAGAAAAGTGTCAGGTGTGTTGTGTGATAAAAGAGTATCAACAAGAATGCCAGGAAAAGTGTACAAGACACTGGTGAGACCAGCGATGCTCTATGGCTTAGAGATAGTGGGCCTGAAGAAAAGACAGGAGGCAGAGTTGGAGGTAGCAGAGATGAAGATGTTGAGGTTCTCTTTGGGAGTGGCAAGGATGGATAGGATCAGGAATGAGTCCATCAGAAGGACAACCCATGTTAGATATTTTGGAGATAAAGTCAGAGAGGCCAGACTGGGGTGGTTTGGACATGTTCAGAGGAGAGATTGTGAAGATATCGGTAGAAGGATGCTGAGGTTAGAACTGCCAGGTGGGAATCTAGAGGAAGGCCAAAGAGGAGATATATGGATGCAGTGAAAGAGGACGTGAAGTTAGTTGGTGTGAGAGGAGAGAAGAGGGTTAACTAGAGGCAGAAGATTTGTTGTGGCGGCCCCTGAAAGGGACAGTCGAAAGACAATGAAGAAGATTTTAAATCCTTAATTCTTTTACTAAGACCCACAATGAAACGATAACTTGCATTATGTGTTCATACAAAAATACACAGAATTAAAAGAGGAGACTGTACAGTCTGTACAGTACAGTACACTGTACAGTACACTGATCATGATACACTGAGGCAGTGATTGAATCTTCAACTGCTTACAAAATCTATGTGTTGTACTGTATGTTGTGTCATACAGAAAGAAAGAGGAGAATGTGGTATTCCATTGCATTTCTATAGTGCTACACATACAGTACCTTTTTGATGAAGCTCATTGAAAGACGAAGTCTGAAAGACATCGTTCGCTACTGCTCTCCACAGTACTGTATGTCTACATGTAGATATGAGGATTTGAAAACAAATCACACTACTTAGAGAAATTGATTGGAGAAGGAATCTGGTTTATATTACTTCTTCTAGATGTCTGAGATTTTTTTTTTATCAGGAGTTAACTCCTGACCTTAAGCTTTCGTTTGATGGTTAAGACATCAGGGACCATAAAATTTCACATTTCTTTATCTGTGAAGACTGTATTAATGCTTTATATTCTAACATATCATGCTGAAATGGCATAACTCAAATTTATTTTTAAAGTAAAAGATTTAACTAATTTCCCCAAAATCAAAGGAAACACGCTTTTTAAACTAAGAATTTCAGTTTGCATGTTGGTCGAGGGCGGCACGGTGGTGTAGTGGTTAGCACTGTCGCCTTGCACCTCCAGGGTCCGGGTTCGATTCCCGGCCAGGCTCGATTCCGGTCTCTGTGTGCATGGAGTTTGCATGTTCTCCCCGTGCTTGGTGGGTTTCCTCCGGGTATTCCGGTTTCCTCCCACAGTCCAAAGACATGCAGATTAGGCTAATTGGCGTTCCCAAATTGACCATAGTGTGTGAATAAGTGTGTCTGTGCTCTGCGATGGATTGGCACGCTGACTAGGGTGTGCCCTGAGTCTCCTGGGATAGGCTCCAGGTCCAAGCGACCCTAAATACAGGATAAAGCGGTATAGAAGATGAATGAATGAATGTTGGTCGAGATTTTCACACGAGTCCCTTTTGTAAGGAAGATTTAGAAACACAAGATAATTTATTCTTTGATTTTAAACATATTAATACTTTTTCAGAAAGCAGTCATTAATGGTTAGTTCTAAAGGTTATTGATCTACCAGAACAGAATTTTTCTGAACATGAAACTGGTACAAACACGAGTAATAAATTCAAGCCATCCTTCTTTCACAACAATTTTTGCAGTTACTGTACTTCTTGGCTTCCTCCTCCCATGTCCTTTTATACTATAGGATTAGTAGTCCCATGCTTATAGTAAATATGATAGATCTACTTTTACATCTGACATTTTTTTTTTGCATGCAAAAATTTTTCTTTGAAAATTTTCTTTGTTATCAAGCAGTTTAATAATGAGTGGTCAATTGGCTTTTCCTACCAGCAAACTTTTCAGTTGGAGCTTTTCTACAAATCCTTGGCAGTACTCGCTAAAATCTAAATTCTTTTCAGAAATGTTAATTGCAGAATGAACCTGTTTCACTCAGCAGGTCATAAGCCAAGTCACAAACATATCACAAATAAAAAATAAATAAATAAATAAATAAAAAAAAAAAAAAAAATATATATATATATAGATAGATATATATATATATATATTACACCAAATGGAATTGGAAACAATTTAAATGATTATTCATAAATGTCAATTGGCAAAACATAATATTTAGAGAATCATTGCAATGCACAGAGAGTTTCACAAAGCTCTGGTTAAATAAGTATTTTTTAGCAAAATGTTTTTTTGTTTGTTAATCATCAACAGATTTTTTAAAGCCTAGATTATGTGGAGGGTCACGGCAGATCCTTGTGAATAAGTTGCTGACAAAGGTTTTGCTGATATAGGTTTATATCAACAAGGACATTGATATAAACCTAACATTTGTTTTATAACGAGAAGCACTCTTCGGGTCGTACTGTTATACAAAAATACCTCAAGGTCTTGAATGATATCGGAATAGCCTTCATTTAACCTTCTCCTTTCATTTCTTTTTTCGCCAACACTGTTGTAATGGAACTAGGAACTGGCTCATTCAAGCATTTAATTACTTACTTTCCCCTGGTCATGAAAATAGCATCTTACTGACTTTAGCACTGATAAATAAACAGGTGAAAAGATAAAGTTCCACATAAAGAACCCTTTTCAGAAATATTGCTTGGCTGTTTTATCAAGTTTTAACAGTATACTGTACCTACCTTTTTTAATAAGAAGCATGTATAACTGGTTTATTTCTTTTGACATCACTACAACTAACATTTTTAAGGAGGCTGTAAACCATTTATGTAAGTTCATGTACTGTACATAAATTTGCTTGTCAATGTAAGTGTAATGAATTGGATGTCTGTATTAAACTATTTATCCATAATTAAGATTAGGTTTCTGGTTGTCAAAAGTAATTTAATTCGTCTATTAATGGTGCTGTGAATGACAACTTTATGTAATAGTGATATTATTATTATTATTAGTAGTAGTAGTAGTAGTAGTAGTATTAGTATTATTATTATTAGTAGTAGTAGTAGTAGTAGTAGTATTATTATTATTAGTAGTAGTAGTAGTATTTAAATTGTGATAATACTGTTTAATTATTAGCTTTATTTCAATATGGTAGAAAAAAAAAAACACCCCCGTTAAGACATATGGTACAGCACAGGTGGTTAAGTAAAGAAAATTAAGTGACTAACACAAGCCTTCTGGTAGGACTATGAAATATCAAAATGATAAATGGACTGGGCATCACGGTAGCATAGTACTTAATACATCGCCATAGCAGTGTCACCTTGCACCTTCAGGGTCCGGGTTCAATTCCTGCATGGACTTTGCAAGTTCTCCCAGTTCAGGGTGTACACTGCCTTGTGCCTTAAGTCTCCTGAGAGCTTCAGGCCCCGAGACCCGGTATACAGGACAAAGTGGTATAGACAAAGAGTTAGTGAGTGAGACAAATGAACTGAATGTTTATTCTGACCTAATTTAATAAAGTCCCATTGCCGACACTTTTCTGTCCCATGTTATGCTTAATAACTTGGTTAAAGCACTGCTGAGTAGAAAAGGTAAAAGATGATTGCAATGACCTTTGTGGCCAAGCATGGCTTTTAATGTGTGTATGTGTTTCTTTCTTGTACCCTTGGAGACACACAGCAGGCTTCTTGAAGAACACTGCCAATCGCCTTCTCTAATCAGAACTGCTTAACACCTTTTAGGTACCAGGCTAAAAGTAACTATGCAAAATTCTTTAATCACCATAGCCTTTCATTAAGGTAAGGCTAGGTTTCATATCATGCATATCATCTGCTTGTCCAAGAGCTGCTTTAATTATGACCGTTGCCTGCAACTGTGAACAGCGTATCACACTACTTTTTAATTAAGAAAGGAGATACATAATTACACATGCACCAAATCAGCCCACTGACTTACTCATTATTATTTTGCAGAAAGACAAAGAGGGTTAGAAAA
Source organism: Channallabes apus (assembly GCA_030522415.1). NCBI lineage: Eukaryota > Metazoa > Chordata > Actinopteri > Siluriformes > Clariidae > Channallabes > Channallabes apus. The sequence continues at coordinate 38,093,566 of CM060107.1, read as the reverse complement.
GGGATAGGAAATTGACTTGCTTTCTTAAATCCTTAGTGCTGTCCCTCTCCAAAAGGCAATCAAGAAAAAAATTGCAATGTTTGCCATCTTATATGATGAAAGGCTGTTGCTTACAAAATCCCCAAAGTCACTCTCTGATGTGGGCAGGAGAACAAGATGCCACTAAACTCGCCATGTTTTCATCTGGGAAATAAAGCAGCCTGTCTGAGGATTAAACGGCGCAGATTAGACGCTACATCAACAAGCATCACAATTAAAAAGGATAATTAGAGTGAAATTTCATTCATAGAGGTCAATGAATACACACTAATGATGTTGGAGAGGTAACATGCCCTTCAGTAAGTGACTTGGGCTAAAAAGAGGTCACTGCAACACAGGATAAGCATGTTATCTGTTAATTAAAGAACATGTTGCTACTGTTAGAGTAATTATTTAAAGCTGTACATTTTGAATTGTTTAAAGGACACTGAAGATTGTGTTGATCCTGAAGCCTGAGCATCAAAAAGGAGCCAAGAGGGATTGGTTTCATTTTATTGATCTCTGACTGGGTCTTAAGCTCATTATCCTGAGTGCTTCTTTCATTCCTACAGCACACTCATCGCACTAACGTAAATTTATTTATGTAAGCGCAAGATAAAACTGTGACTTCCAAATTTCTGTTAGTGTAATGAGTCTTTATTTTGATTATTGTGTCTATAAATGAAGCAAAGCCCCATTCAGATTGGATTAAAATAGTTTATCAATTTTATTAGACTTATAGATTGTTTAGATTTTAATGTATGTTCATTTGTTTATTAATATCTCCTCCATGATTAAACTCACATGCAGAGCAATAAAATGATCCCTGGAGAAATAAGTTTCTAGCAGGTTTTCTTTCATACAAACCAGTATGCTTGCATCATCACGATCCTCAACATGCATCCAAACAGTCGAAGAGGCTCTGGAGTAGAAAAGAGATGCTGCTTCTAATTTCACTTTAGGACAAACCTGAGTTCCTGAATTATAAATGTAAGTTATAAAAATGTATTAAAGGAAGTGTTTAATATTTGGTGAAGGGTCACTGATACACATGCCTAAGTTCCTGCAAAGCATCTTTTTTCCAATACAAGGTGACATCTGCCTAAAAAAACCCATGGACATTTGTACCCAGATGGGTCTAAAATAATCAGATGACCTCTAATCATTTCTCAAAGGAGACCTGAGAAAAACATCAATGTGATTAATCCAGACGGAAATAAAATCAGAAAGTAGACCGCAAAGTAGGAAATTACTGCATTATCCCATGTAAATTGAACCCTGCCCAGATAGGGCTTAATACATACCGTGCTGTATAACTGAGAAATTATCAACAACTTCTACAATTAATAACCCGTAAAAAAAATATAATTAAAAAAATATTTTAAAAAACAGGCTTTATGTCCTGCACAAAAGAAATTAAAAACAGGAATCTAGGCCATGGTCGCAAGGGATCAAGTTTGAGGACAAAATCCAATGCAACAATTAAATAGCTAAAGATATATTGAACCTGTTAGATGAGAAATGGGAGGAAAAAATACAGAAAGGAGATTTGATATGAAGAAAGAAGAAGATATCTTAGGGGAATGGAAGGAAAAAAAGGAAATGCTCATTTACGATGCACTCCAACTACCATAGCGACCATATAGACCTTTTAAATAGCCTTGCTTTATGTTCAAGATCAAATCATTTTCTATTACTTTATGCCCAGCGACCCATGCCATTATCACTGTACCATTAAATCTTTATCCATAATGAAAATTGAGGACAGGTTGGGAAAATTTGGAGTGTCGAAATATCAGGAAAACAGGAATGTAGTTCAGGTAAAAAGCTTTAATGTATATACTGTGTATATAGCAAAGTCCTTCACACATCCCAACACTGTGTGAACACCTTGAGATCAGTTCTGCTTCACGTCTGCTGCAGCTAGGTGGGCTTTACAGCATGATGCTCTCCACACTACACACTCATGCTTGCTTTGCTAAACCAGGATGGCTTAAGTCAGCAAGAAAAGTAACTTGGCTTGCATAATTTGCCAAAGAAACTGCAGAGACAGAATAGTGTCAAAAGAGCTTTTTATACTTATGGACATGACATAAATCTTTGTGCACCCTGACACAAATAACTCTGTCTCAGATATCCAATAGATGTACACATGTATTTATTTGAATGGATAAATAGCCATGGCTATGATCACTCTACTTTAAACAATACTTAGCTTTGGATATGATTTTTTTATGATATCACTGTCACACACACTCGCATTGCGACCAGCACAAGGACCCGGAAGTAGCCAGGTTGCTAAAGCAGGAAGCATAAAAGGAGACAAGATGGCGTTTCACCTCACTCAGTCATTGAGTTTCGCCCATGTCGGATCAGCTCGTATCACTTCCAATTTGTGAGTACTCACTATCTTGGGTTATCTTTCTGTCTAAAGTGTGTGTTTATAGGACGCGTGTTAAATTTGTGTTTTTCCCTTGCTCCATTGTTGTGAGAGTCCTTAGATTAAATCGTGTGGTTATCCTGTCTTTTAGCTTGCTTCCGCGTTTGGGTTTACCATCCACGCTACAAAGGGCTAACCGCTAAAGCTAAGTCTTCTGGTCAACTCTGGGTTAGTTCACTGACAGAATGACTGAGTCTCGCGCGGTGAACCCAGCGTGATCATGCACGCCTGTGTGACGTGGTGGACCAGCATGCTGTGCTAATCGATAAGCTAAGTGCGGAGATCGCTACTCTACGCCAAAGCAGCCAAGACGTTGCGGCCTTGCGCCGCGAGGTCGCGGAGCTGAAGCGGAAGAACGCGGAGCTCCGCGCAGCTACCCGGGCGCCCGTCATCATGGCTGCGGCGCCGCACCAACCCTCCCCCCCCTTCTGAAGTATTCATCTCATTACCAGAGAAGTGGAATGGCACGGATGGAAAGTGTGATGTGTTTTTAACAGCGCTTGATTTGGTGTTTGAGTTTAATTCCACCAGGTACTCCACCAATCGGCTACGCATTGCACTTCTCGTTTCGTTGCTAACCGGGCAGGCACCTGAGTGGTGCCTCCCGTTACCACCACCATCTCCCGTCTCTACAAGTACACCTCCAGTTTGGCCACAGACGAGTCGGAAGTACTGCGTTCATCGATTCCGGTGCCACAGGAAATTTCATTGACTCCAATTATGCCAAGCGACTGGGGATGAAACTTGAGGCGTTATCCCAGCCAGTTCGGATCACCTCAGTCGACGGTCGCCGCCTATCATCCAGTCTCATCACCACACAAACCCAACCTGTCACCCTGATCATAAATGAACACCAAGAGCAGATCCATTTCCACCTCACCACCATCTCATCACCACCCATCATCCTCGGACACCCCTGGTTACTTCAACATGACCCACTCATATCCTGGACCTAAAATCATATCCTCCAGTGGGGGCCGACCTGTTCCGAACTTTGTTTCCAAGCACCGGCTGGGACGTGTTCTAGGGAGTTCAAGGCCCCCGATGGCGACACCAACGCCATTCCCACCGTATATCGGGAACTGGCTGAAGAGACGCGCCACCCACCTTCCACCACATCGCCCTTACGATCTGGCGATTGACCTTCAGCCAGGCTCCGTGCCTCCCCGAGGCCATCTCTACTCCCTCTCTGCCACCGAGACGCAGGCTATGGAGGAATATGTGACCAACGCTCTTCGCCATGGTACTTTATCAATGACGTTCTCCGGGACATGCTAGGGCGGTGGGCATTTGCATACCTAGATGGGCTTTGGAGGAACTGGATCCACTGGCTCCAGGGCACCAGAGAACCATTCATCATCTGGACCACCATCAAAATCTCATTACCATCCGCGAGACAGGCGTGGTGGGCGTTGTTCTTCGAGCACTATAATTTCCACCTGTCCTACCATCCGGGGTCCAAAAATACCACGGCAGACGCTCTCTCCCGACAGCACGAGGAAGATGTCCCCCGGACGGAACCTGCGCCTGTTCTCCCACCATCCAAGATCATCGCACCTCTCCATTGGGATCTGGAGACGAGGGTCCGCCAGGCACAGGCAGTGGAAAACGAACTGGCAGTTGCGCCGCCTGGACGTCTCTACTGTATGTGCCCCCCACTATGAGAAGTGAGGTTATGCAGTGGGGCCACACCTCACCTATCACCGGACACCCAGGCAGTCAACGCTCTATCCGGTTCATCCGACGTGCCTTCCGGTGGCCATCCATGGCCCGGGACATCAATGATTTCGTTCAGGCGTGCCCAGTGTGCACCAGGGCTAAAACTACCAACCAACCACCTTCGGCGGAACTCCATCCTCTCCCCGTCCCTCGTCGGCCCTGGTCGCACATTGCCGTTGATTTCATCACGTGCCTGCCAGATTCCGAAGGAAAAACCACCATCATGACCATCATCGACCATTTCTCCAAAGCCGTGCACCTGGTGGCCCTGACCGGACTCCCGTCAGCCAAAAACATTGCGGAACTGTTCATGGCCAGGTTCTGGAAGGCCTTCTGCCGTCTGATCAATTCCACATGTAGTCTGTCTTTTGGTTATCATCCACAGACTAATGGTCAGACGGAGCGGGCCAACCAACAACCGGAGCGCTCCCTGAAATGTTTCGTCGCCGATCGCCAGCGCTCCTGGGCTCGCTACCTCCTATGGGCCGAACTATTGCACAACCTCCACGTCACCTCGTCCACCAATTTCAGCCCATTTAATGCCACAGTTTCCAACCTCCGATGTTCGAACACCAAGAACCGGAGGTTGACGTACCGTCAGCCCAACAGTTGGTCCGCAGGTGTCGGCGGCTCTGGGATCAAGCCAACCAAGCCATTCATCGAGCCAACACCCGTTACGCCATGCTGGGTGGCGTAACGGGTGTTGGCTCGATGAATGGCTTGGTTGGCTTGATCCAAGAGCCGCCGTCGACACCCTCCGGGATGGTTGTATAACATAGGTGACAAGGTGTGGCTTTCAACTAAAAACCTTCACCTCCACACAGAATCGAAAAAACTATCACCCCGGTTCATTGGCCCATACCGTATTCACCTCCGGATCAACCCTGTCACCTACCGGCTCCAGCTGCCTGCGGCGCTCCAAATTCACCCGGTATTCCACACCTCACAACTCAAACCCTTCACCACCTCTCCAATGATTCCACCCTCCCCCCCTGCTCCTCCTCCCCGAATCATAGACGGTGCCCCTGCCTACACCGTTCGGCGGATCCTCGACTCGCGACCTAGGGGTCGAGGCACCCAATACTTGGTCGATTGGGAAGGCTACGGCCCCGAGGAGCAGTCGTGGGTTCCGGCCCGGTTTGTTCTCGACCCCGACCTTATCAGGGATTACCATCGACGGGTATCCTCCACCCCAGGACCGTCGGGAGTCGGTCCTGGACAGGGGGGTACTGTCACACACACTCGCGTTGTGACCAACACAAGGACCCGGAAGTAGCCAGGTCGCTAAAGCAGGAAGCATAAAAGGAGTCAAATCCGGGTTAGTTCACTTGTAAATTTTTATTTTAAAAATCCAGTATATTTTATACCATTTAGCAGTGTGCACAATACACTATATTTAACACAGTAAGACTATACAGTACAATATTTAAAAGGCTCCTGTTTTTTCCCTTCTCTAACACATTTACAGTATAAGGTTTTATAATGGGACATTTGGCAGTGGAAGCATCATGCTGACCCAACAATACAGATCAGCTGAAGGCTGCTATTAAAGCAACCTGCTCTGCAATAATATCTCAGCAGTATCTATACAGTTCCAGTTAAAAGTGTGGACACACTTTCTCATTCAGTGGTTTATCTTTATTTTATTATATTTAACATTGTACATTAATACTGAAGACATAGTAAAAAGCCCAGGATATGTTTTATATGTGGCGGCATGGTGGTGTAGTGGTTAGTACTGTGACCTCGCACCTCTATGGTGGAGGGTTCGATGCCCGACCTGGGTCTGTGCATCTCCTTATGGTTGGTTTGTTTCTTCTGGGTACTCCAGTTTCCTCCCACAATTCAAGGCATTGCAGATTAGGTATACATTTAGTTACATTTAGCTCCAATGACAGCTTGGCACACTCATAGCATTCTCTCATCAAATTCATGAGGTAACCCCTGGAATGGTTTTAAAATCACATATGTGCTTTGTCAAGAATTAATCTGATATTTCTTGATGTACTTTAGACCATCAATTGTCTTGTGCAGAGGAAGAGTAGGTACAGAATCAATAGCCCTATTAGTGCTAGTACAACTACTTTTTAAATCCATATTATGGCAAGAAGCACTCAGTTAAGTAAAGAGAAAAGACAGTTCATCGTTACTTTAAGAAATGAACTTTGAATGTATCCAAGTGCAGTCACTAAAACCAAAAAGAATGGAAGACCAAAGATACCTCAGCTGCAGAGAATACATCAGAAACCACAGATTTACAGCACCTCTTATAAGAGCCCACATACCCACATGTTCAAGTGACAGACATTTCAAAATCTACTGGTCAGAGGACCTTTAATGAGTCACTCATTTACGGTCGAATTGTGGCAAAGAAACCATTATTTTGGAAGAACAATAAACAGAAGTTGGGCCAAGAAACACAAGAAATAAACATAAGATCAGTGGAAAACTGTACTTTGGTCTGATGAGTATAGATGTGAGATTTTGGTTCTTTGTTAGACATACAAGCTGTTCCTAAAACTGTGTTTCCCACTGTAAAACATAGAGGAGTAGGTGTGATGGTGTGGGGTGCTTTGCTGTTGACACTGTTGGTGATTTAGTCTAAATTGAGGGCACACTTATGTAACCAGCATGTCTATGACAGCATTTTACAGCAACATGCTGACATGGTTTGCACTTAGTCGGACCATCATTTGTTTTCCTAAAGGGCAATGACCCCAAACACAACACTAGGTTATGCAAGCGCTATTTGTCCAAGAAGGAGAGTGAGTGATGCATTAAAATACCTGAATTCCACAATCGCCTGATCTAAATCCAGTTGAGATGGTTTATGATGAGGACTGAAAAGTGAAGGAAAAGCAGCCAACAAGTTCTCAACATCTCTGGGATCTCAGTCAAGATTGGTGGAAAACCATTCAGTCACCTGAACTGCCTTATGAGGTTGACTGAGAGAATGCCAAGAGAGTGCAAAGCTGTCATCAAAGCAAAATATAAATTATATTCTAGGTTATATAACACACTTTTTGTTAACTACAGAGGGGCAAAAATGTATTTAGTCAGCCACCAGTTGTGCAAGTTCTCCCACTTAAAAAATGAGAATCCTATTGAAGATTTAAGAGGCTCCTCTCATTACCTGTATTAATGGCATCTGTTATCACTATATATAATTTCATATTTGTTCTGCCATAATTTCAATATCTTGAATCTTAATACACAATGTTGAAAACAAAAAAGATAAACCATTAAATAAAAAGGTGTGTCCAAACTTTTGACTTTTACTGTACCATACGTATATCCCTTCAATCCTGACTACAGAATAAGCTTTCGCTTCATGAATGTTATTGTGGCAATGGGATGGTAGGAGATCAAACAAATCAAATTGGTGTTACTTTTAAACAAGTACTTAGAGATGCAAGTTGTTGTTGTTGTTGTTTTTCCACATACATCTCAATTGCAAATATCTGAGAGGCTTAGTAAAATTTAGTGTTTGTTAAGCATTTTAGCAATGACAACATAAGACAATGGTAGTGAATGAAATCTGTATTCCGTATCCACTCTTGCAATCTAACAAAAAGTTGTGTGTAAAGAAGCATAAGCACTTTGTATTTGTGTCCCTAGGCCCTCTATCTATTCCCTTAAACCTATCAGGTCTCCACAGGGGAGGAGTTTCATGCTTAGTATCCATCAAGAAGTGCTGCAGTGGGAGACTCCACTGGAAACAAAGCAAGACGCTAGAGGGTCAAAAGTAGAGTAAACACCATAATGCATTTTCACACTGCATCAGTCAATGATGCTTCCAGCTCATAGATCCTGGCAGTATGTAAGCTCCTAGGACATATTTACCTCCTGTAAATGAGATTAATTAGCCATTTCAATGCTAATATTTCTACCATTATACATTATCACCAGTGGTGAGCATTTTAAGCTGTACTGTATTATATACAAATATTTAATATCAACAATTCATGACTTTATTTTGTCTATTACTATTAGATAGTAAAATGAAGAAATTGATTAGTGCATGATTTTTTTTAACAAGCCGGGGTGCATGGCACATCCTAATACAGACTGCTTGGTTGGTGACTGTTCACACTTTATGATCTTCGGTGCTGATAGCAGCTCTGTGTATAAAAATAATAAGATGGGGTCTCTTTCTTCATAAAATAATTATCACCAAGGAAGGTTTTTTATTTTATTTATATTATATTCTTATAACCAGGGAAAGTTTATTTTTAATTATTATTATTATTTAATAGTAATGGCGGCGCGGTGGTGTAGTGGTTAGCACTGTCGCCTTGCACCTCCAGGGTCTGGGTTCGATTCCCCGGCCAGGCTCGATTCCCATCTCTGTGTGCATGGAGTTTGCATGTTCTCCCCGTGCTTGGTGGGTTTCCTCCGGGTACTCCGGTTTCCTCCCACAGTCCAAAGATATGCAGGTTAGGCTAATTGGCGTTCCTAAATTGCCCGTAGTGTGTGATTGGGTGTGTGAGTGTGTGTATGTGTGTGTGCCCTGCGATGGATTGGCACCCTGTCCAGGGTGTACCCCGCCTAGTGCCCGAAGTCTCCTGGGATAGGCTCCAGGTCCCCCGCGACCCTGAACACAGGATTAAGCGGTATAGAAAATGAATGAATGAATGAATGAATTTAATAATAATGAAGTTCCTGCTGTGGATGTGTTGCATGACTGCACACATTCACCGATGTACAGCTAGCATGCCTCAAATAAAAAACACAGCCAGAAGATTCACATCTGCTTCCCTGCAGTAGATTCAAGTCACATTCTTCTCTTACCACTCTGCTCTCTTTCTCCACCTTAGAGCTATCTGCCTTCCCTAACATGATTTCTCATTATATCGCCAATAACAAACATATCAGTTGCTGTAATCCAGGACATTACACTTGATTTACCTGCATTTGGAGTCAGATGACTGTTTTTGTTAAAGCTTCAAACAGAGTGAAGTTGTGCAATAGAGTGAGCAGTTTCACAGCAGCCACACACAGTTTGTTGTTTCTGCTGAGCTAGTCAAGCTCAGATCACCAAGAGTCCTCCTAGTATGTCAGCAGGGTGCGGAAGAACGAAAAATGCTCAGCATCCCTGCATTTTTTGCCTCAGGTTCTTCATCTGTCAGAATAGAAGACAAGAGAAGACAAGAGAAGACAAGAGAGATAAACAAATGATTAAATAAGCATCACTGATACCTTTCCCTGTAAGTAAAACAGACTTTTATATGAATTTGGTCTTTTTCTCAGTTGTGTTTCTTTTGGGAGGAAGCGGAGAATCGGCTAAAAGGTGATCAAAAGGTGATCTGTCTGAAACCCCCCAGAGGACTCAAATTCATTCACTAAAACTCTCGGTGCTTCTAAAATGACCCGTTTCTTTAGATAAATCCATGAGGCTTTCCGAGGCTTCCAATGACAAGACCACATTCATTGATTTCTTCCAACCACCGTCTTCAACCCTTGCAACTGCTGAATGTCTTTGTCTACATATGAAAGAAAATCCCAGGTAAATCATTAAAGCAAAGAGATCAGAGAAGACAAAGTGTCATACATGTATGACAGCTAGACATGAGTTTCACAATACCACAGCATGCAAAGAGCCACTATTATTGATTATTCTTTTCCATATTTCCCTTTACCATGTTGGACGATTGTTGTTCAATCAAAAAAATCTGAAATAAAGAAAAGAGGACAGCAATGAGTAAATATTTGTCGAGGCAAAGCATGTCATCTGGAAGGCTGCTGCGACTCACTGGAAGAAAAGGCAAAGGGAGGGAAAAAAGCCAGAAAGTGAGAACAGTTGTAAGTCAGGTGATATTTCACCACGGAGTGAGAAGTTGCAAATATCAGTTATTCCTGGCAAGAAGTTGAGCTGATTCAGAGATCTACTGTGTATGAGAAACTGCAGCTGCCAAACGCTGTGCTTCCTCCTCAGAGAGGCGCTACATCAATTTATTATTTATATTCAGCACTTGCAGAAATGTGAGAGTGCACAATTCTGTAAGCACCATATTTCATGCTTATAGATACACAGTCATTCTCTAAGGAAAACTCCACTCAGTCCACTGACCAGAAGTCCATTTATGTCTATTAGAACAGATAGAATTTCACTGGTCAAACATTTCACGCACTCTGTTGGTGCAGTATAAGCTCATGTTAATGTAAGTTAGAGCCTTAAGGGGTCATTTTCAAGTCGCTATAACGTCATTTTCATGCCAGGAAGTTTGAAAAACATTGGAAGTGAAACAAACAAACAAAAAAACACTTTTACAGTCGCAGGCCTGATTATTGATTATTTGTGATTAGTGATTATTTGTTCGTTTCTTCTACAGTGAACATGCAATTGAAGCTGAAGCAGAGCAACAACACCAAACCATGAGTAGCTTAGCAGCAAGCTAGCCAGCTGCTGTTAATAATAGCTTTAATGTTCATGATTACCTTTTAAAAGACAGTGATTAGTAGGGTTGTTGTTATAGATTTAACTACATTCTGTGTGTCTTTTTGAGCCAGTACCTAATGTTTAAGGCTGTAGTTAATTCCATTGTGTTTATTAATTTGCTACATGTTTCTGTAATTTTTTATTATGTTGTGGAATCCATATCATGTGTTTTAATTTTAACTGTGAGTTTGTTTACTGTTGCTATTTAGCTGCCATTTTTTTGACCAGGTCTCCCTGGTGAAACAGATCCATAGTTTTTGACAGGATTTGTTTAACCTGAATAAATAATAATTAAATAAAGTAAAAAAAAAATTATAAAAATACTGCTATAATCTAATGCAAAATTAGTGATGTGAACAGCCACGTTGACTCTGATAGGAAAGTAAATGATGGAGTTTAATAAAAATTTTAGCAATTATATTTTTATGTGTGTATATATAATTTTAATATATATAAAATTTGGAATTTCAGTGCTGTGTCTCCCCTCTGGTCACAAAGGTCTCCTATTGCTGAGCAGGTTTCTGGGTACTCCAGTTCCTCTCAAAGTCCAAAGGCATGTGCTGTAGACAAACGTTTCTGTCCACATTGCCCATAGTAGGTGTGTATGAATGTGTTTTTGCACTGAGATGAGATGGCATACAATACCATCTACACAGTATCCTATTTTAAGTTTCCTGGGACAGGCTCCAGGCCCCCCACAATTGATGGCTGGTTAGTGTGCTTCAGGGTGACCTACTAAAAATTGTTATGAAAAATATGCCAATTACATTTCTGTTTCTGAGAAGATTCATAAGGACATAAAATCATATAAATCATCTAAAAGCCTCTAATCCCTTCTCTTTCCTCATGATGCTAGGCCTAACTCTAAATATCAGTTCTTCTGCTGACCATGTTAGCACTACTTCTAAACTACGTAATTCAATGCAGACAAATAATTTGTCATCATGTTCCACCTGCAGCATAAAAACAGCTATGAGAGGTTGCAAGTGGCACAAGACGGAAATGCATCATCCAAACAACAGATGTTCAGGACCAGCTTATTAGTTTTCTAACATTTTCATCTAATTAAGTAATAAAATGTTGGCTGTTTTAGAGGCTAATCAGTGGAGGCCAAATATTTATGCAGTGTGTCAGCTGTGACTTTTATTCAGCAGATATTGACATGGATGCTCATTGTCCTTCAACCCAGTTTGCTTCTCAGTTCTGTGAATGAAGGCCAGGCATCACCTTGAATATTAAGTAATCTGTATGATTTTCTGACTTCAGCGTTGCACCAAAGAAAGAGAAAGAGCATGCTTATACATCAATACATATTCATCAAAACACACTAGTACCAACACACACAGCTGATTCCAGGTAGGAGGACTGTGACTGCAAATAATATTTTAGATTTTTTATTATATTTTTTATTATATTTATGATATTTTACTACACCGCCATATATATAAGGCGGAACGGTGGTGTAGTGGTTAGCACTGTCGCCTTGCACCTCCAGGGTTCGATTCCCGGCCAGGTTCGATTCCCGTCTCTGTTTGCATGTTCTCCCCATGCTTGGTGGGTTTCCTCCGTGTACTCCGGTTTCTTCGCACAGTCCAAAGACATGCAGATTAGGCTAATTGGCGTTCCTAAATTGCCCATAGTGTGTGTGTGTGTGTGTGTGTGTGTGTGTGTGTGTGTGTGTGTGTGTGTGTGTGTGTGTGTGTGTGTGTGTGCGCTCTGCGATGGATTGGCACGCTGTCCAGGGTGTACCCTGCCTCGTGCCCGGAGTCTCCTGGGATAGGCTCCAGGTCCCAGCGACCCTAAATACAGGATAAAGCGGTATAGAAAATGAATGAATGAATGAATGAATGAATATATATATAAAATGTCAATAAGTCACATGACCCTAAGTTCCCTGCGAAGTGTACAGGATTATATGTCAGATATGTTAAGTGCAATCCCAAACCAGGGTAACACATGGAGGGAGGTGGTAAGGTTGCAAAAAAAGAGATCCCTTAAGCAGGAGTAGGGAGAAGGGAGTAGGGAGTATACTTTGAAGTACACTGTGGAATGGAATGCAGCCGTATTTGTATCAGTTTTTAGTTTATTGGCTTCATTAGTTGAAAATGATCGTTATAATATTATTTTACATTGTGCCTATAGTTGATTCAAGATTCAAGATTCAAAGAGCTTTATTAATCCCAGAGGGGAATTGCTTAAATTGCAATTCTTTGCATTTAATCCTTGAAGTCAACAATTGAATTATTGTATGGTCAAAAGTATACGGACATATCTCTCTTCAAAATGTTACCACAATTTAGTAAACATACAATCATGTAAAATCTCTTTGCATACTGTCGCATTACAATTTTGAGTTGAACTTACTGGAATGTTCACTACCTGCCAAGCCTCTTCCTTGTTTGATACCAGTGCCTGACCTGATTAAAGCTGTTGTGGCCGAATAACCACAAACTCCACATCCACACTCCAAAATCTTGTAAAAAGCCTTTCCAGAACAGTTGAGCTTCTTGACTTAAGAAGTATTTTCAGTCCTTCAAAAATGAATCTGTAGACTTCTGGGTAAATTCACTGACTTGGTAAAAAGAGATTCCACTTTTTGTCCATGAGGTCACAAATTCATATTGATTATTATATTTCTGATGATTGTCCTGCTTCAAAGAGATTTACCAAAGTGATACAGTACATGTAGAATGGTGTGGATATACAGTACATGTACATGTAATTCAAGTCCAAAACCATAAAACTGTCAAGCAGAAATTAAATACAGGATATTGACAAGGCTCAATAATGCATGCAGTTGCAAATGGCAAGTTTACTTGGCTGAGCTGGACACAGCTGTGAGTGATAATGAGCTGGATGATTCTCGGGTTCAAAACTGTAGAGAAGTGACAGTTGTCCGCTGAGCTCCCAGGCATTTGAACATTTATGATCACTTGCAATGTCTCTATGTATCTCAGAAAACAAGCTGCTGTTGCCAGCTCACCAGTGTGCTTTTCCTTCTGGAGTCCTAAACAGTGAATATTGAGACGTTTAACTTACAGTAGCATCTACAATTCTGATTTTACTGCCCCATGATAATCTGCACTACTGTGACTGAAACTAAAGTCGGACACACCTGAAATTCTGAAAATTAGAACACACACACACACACGCGCACACACACACACACACACGTGTATGTGTTCTGGCGGCACCTTTCTATCAGACCCAGCAAGAACTTCCAACAATTTATGCCACAGTAGCTTTGCAGTGGGATTGGACCAGACAGGCTAACCTTTGATTCTCACATTTATAAATGAGCTTTGATCACACCACAAGACCTGCCACTTTAGAGATGCCCTGACAGTCATCAAGCCATCAAAATTCTTGCATGAAATTTTTACATGCTGCATAGTATATCTCACACCTTGACTATAATGTTTTTCCCTTAACTCATATGAATGATCTGGGAATAAATATATGGATGTCTTGGATTTAATTTTTACTTCATAGAGTTTTTATTAATATGTAAACTAGACAGTGTCCTTGTTTGCATATTCTATATAGTAGTCAATGAATTATCTGTAAATATGTGTATGTACTTTATGGCATATTATTATTCTCTGCATTAGGACAGAGAGAGAAACAGAAAGGGGTGAGGTGGGCTGCAGGCATCCAGTTTGTAATTACCCTGCCTGGAAAATAGTATCTCAAATTGAATTATGTTTGAATATTCTGCCTAGAATATCCACAATGGTTTTGGGTTCATGGGCTCTTAGTTGCTTGGCCAAAGCTTACATACATGAATAGGAATTCGAGCAGCATGCCAAGCTCAACATAATAAGCATAGAACATGTAATCGCTCTAATGGGGCACTGGTGGCTCAGTGGTAGGTGTTTCGCCTGCCATGCGGAAGGCCCGGGTTCGATTCCAGCCAGTGCCCACACCCCAGCCACTGGATACAGTGCCGGTCCCAAGCCCGGATAAAATGGGAGGGTTTCGTCAGGAAGGGCATCCGGCGTAAAACCTGTGCCAAGTTGTAGTGCGGACTGGATATTCCGCTGTGGCGACCCCTTGTCGGGAGCAGCCGAAAGACCAACAACAACAACATGTACTCGCTCTAATGCTGCTTTAATCCTGAATTACTTACAGATTCTTAACACCTTTGCATTTATAACATTCTAATTAACAAAGAATTTTAATTATATGTGTGATAGAGCAGAGAAAACTCATTTTATAGTGCAGTAATATTAAAGAATTGGGAAATGCTCTTTAGAGCAAGACAAACCGATAAAATTTTCAAGTACACTGAGTAATTGTAGAAAGAGTGAAACAAGCGTGTGTGTGTGTGTGTGTGTGTGTGCATGCCCCAATGTGTGCATGCATCTTTATCTTCACACTGGTTGAGGTTTGATTAAGTTACAGCTGCATAATAAATAGAATCAATTTCAGCTGAAGCATTAAATTAGCTGTAATTAGGCTATTGATTGGCTGTTCTGATCTACTTAATTGATTTTATTGTTCATTAATTTAAAAGCAAATCTTCTTTAGGAATAGAAGGATGAGCTGCCATGCTGGAAAAGCGACCATTCTTCAAGTAACTGATATGCAAATGCAATTGTTTGTGGATGCATGCTCCTTTTGGCAAAGCTTTCTAAACAGCAACAACTTCTCACAGACTCTTTGATAATTTTGTTCTTTCTATAAGCTTAATTCAAACACACACCTTTAGTAGTTTTTTATACTGAAAATGGAAAAGAATGTACTGTATGCATGGGAATGCTACACTAAAGCAATATTGTATGGGAGAGAGTGTGTTTTAATTGAATATTGGTATGGCCATGCTAATTTTCAGTATGCTTGCTCATAAAATCTAGCGTATATACAGGATGGGTGAAAATTAACTAGGCAATATTTAATGGCTATAGAAATTGATGGCTATAGAACCCCATGGTGCACCACCCCATTTTGCTCTTACTGTGTGTGCGTGGTTAGACCAGCATTTTCCAGGACGTTGGCTGGGATGACAAGGAGGAGGTGTACAGAACAAAGCCTCGCTCACTGGAGGACTTGGAGGTACTGATTCAGGAGGTTCTCAGCAATACCCAAACGACTTCCTTCAGAAGACTGTGCATTCCATTCCATGGGGAAATTGGCTGACTACATTGAAATTTAAAGGTTTGCTTTTACATGTATTCTCTTATGCAATAAAGTACATATACAATTTGTTTCAATAAATTTGTATTAGAAATATGGACAAAAAATGTTTAATGTCTAGTTACTTTTCACCCACCCAGTATATAGATAAATTTATTTAGATATGTTTATTTAAGTTCCATAAACATGAAATTAGGTAGCATCCATCGAATTAGTGACATTTAGGGAACTGTGTAATCGAATAATCAGTTTAATTTTGCTAGCGGAAATAGATCTTAAAGAAGCCACACTCACTTTATATTATGTCACTAAGTTACTTACCTAGCTCAAAAGTATTCATATACTAGCTGAAGTACCCGTGGTTGGCGGGTAAATAGTTATTGGAAATAGTTAAAAGGTTAAAGTTGAAAATAACCTGGTCAGTTTTAATATAGATTCAAGATTCAAAGAACTTTATTAATCCCAAAGGGAAATTGCTTTCTCTTGCTTTGTCTTGCTTTGTATAATAACAGTAATAAATATGACTGCTCTTCAGTGAACTGATTTTGGTATTAAAAAAAGAGGGGAAAAACAATCCACATACAGTAATCTGTGCATCTCTACCAGACTATGCAGTAAGCAGAGTAAGACAGGGCAGTAATGAGCACACATGACCTTAAGTTCACTTCATGCTACATTAGTTCCAAGGACTAACATAACATCCACAGCAACTAAGAGCTCATTCATTGGCATTCTAACAGAAGAGCTACAGTTTTAAAGTGCCTAATCCTTCAAACCTGGCGATAGAAATCGATGTAATTAGATCTCAATGGCACGGGATACAAAAGCATTCATGCTCTTCCCAGAGACAACAACGAACACCTCATTTTTCTTTGATGGATTTTGCCACAGGACATTAAGAAGGTGTGCACCATAGACTCATTATATAATGCACTTTCCACAATATTACCCAGACTATGAGCACATAAATATTTAAGACTGTATTAGTAGATATCCAGCAGTGAGTTATAAATATCTAACACCACAGCATCTTCTTGACCTAGTCTAATTAGAGCAATCTCCAGCAATGAGTCAAGTGTCACCAGTCTGAATTCATGATCAAACAGCTCAGTCTGGGACCTTAGAAAATAGACACAAGACTTCAAAGATTAAATTTTATGGATGGTTAAACTGCAGGCTCCGTCACAGTCCCTCTTCATCCGCTCAGTCTCCTATGGTACGGTCACTCTCTATCTCTATCCATCTCCATCTTAAGAGAGGCATTAAAGTCGTTTTGTTCCCAGACTCCTTTTATCAACTGAGCAGATGTTCAGTCTAATCAATTTAAAATTAATAAATGAAACAGACTTGCATCTGGCTAAGAGGGTTAGAATGACCCTTTTTTTAAAATCAAATTGTTTAGGATTTTGGTTTTGAAATCATTACAACCTGTTTAGCTGTTTCACCCAAGGTTTTATGGGTTTTTGTTTGTTTATTTGGTTGTTTGTTTTTACAGCACAGTATATTGTCATGGATGCATCAGTAACGTGTGTGTGCCTAAATCTTTTTTTGCTCTTCGCTCACTCCTAAGAGCTCACTTGGCATGCGGCCTCCCCTTTAGCAGGTGTGTAAAGGGGCAGGTCATTAAATCTGGCACGGCTGGCAGGAGATGATCCTTAATGATGATCGTCAGACGTTCAGAAGGAATGAGAAGTAAGGTACCTCTGAACATGCACATCCTCACTTCTTTCGTCTTTCCCAATTTTTCCGAACAAAACTTCCCTTTTTCCATAATTACATTCCATTAATTTCCATTTCATGGTGTAGTGGTTAGCACTCTCGTATTGCACCTACATCCCGGGGTTGAATCCCACCTCGGGTCTGTGTGCATGGAGATTGTATGTTCTCCCCATGCTTGTTGGGTTTCCTCTCCTGCTCCGGCTTCCTCCCACAGGTCAAAGACATCAGGTTAGGCCAAAGTAATGTCTGTAGTGTGAGAATGAGCGTGGGAGTCTCTGTATGTGTGTGCCCTGCAATGGATTGGTACCCCATCCAGAGTGTAGCAAGCCTCATGCTCTAAGTCTCCTGGAACAGGCTCCTGGCCCCCCGCATATAGGATAAAGCAGTAAAGACAAAGAGTGAGTGAGTGAGTGAATGAGTGAGTGAGTGAGGTCATTAGCTATCAGGAAGTTTGGGATTTTTCCCATGGTCGACAGCTCTATTTTTCTTCTATCCCTTTATTCTTTACTACCTTCTCTCTCTCTGACAGGTCTCTCTCACACCCACTCACACCATGAGTACACACCATACAGTACACACCAGTAGCCAGCCATTAGTTTGTGTTCTGCTAGCATAAAGCAATAATATAGTAATCTTATCATGGTACACGACACAAATCCCCATACCCATAATAAAATTCGCAGTAACACACTCTCCAGTTGCTCAATCCTTTAAGAAAACACTATAAACAATTCCTTTGCTGTGCAATATAGTCTGTTAACACTGAGCTTTGGTTACTAAGCAACTAAGCAGGCAAAAATTAGAGCATTCTATAGACAGAACAACACATTTATTGCAACTGGTTTATAAATGTAACACCTAGTGCATAAAGAAATAATCCAATTATTCAGTCAATGAGATATATTATGATAACTTTGAAATATACATTTTAAATCAGATTTTAGAGCCATTTAATAAACCAAAAAAATGTGAGTTGTGCATCATGGACATCAGCATTATATTTTATTTGTTCTGTTTATACTACTGTTTACACAATACTATTTTGTGTAACCCATAATTAAAACATACATGAAATGTATGTTACTCACATTAATTGCAATCCTTCAAGCACAGTCTGTGAGTACCTGAAATCATCTTGTGAAGGGACTAATAAATTATACACAATAGGGCATTCAAGTTTTAACTGGGACTTTTGATTGCACAGAATAAAAGACCATAGTAACGAGAGGAAAAACTATCTTTATTTCTCTATATACAGTACATCCTCTGCTTTACTACATTAATTTACTTATTCCAGCACTTCACTAGCACTTGCATACCATCAAGTCAGAAAGTTTACTCTGGTAGAAAGTAGTCTGGAGCCATGATCAGACTGCCTGCTTCATATCTGAAATGCTGGCCTCCCAAGAACTCCTTTATACTTAATCAAATTTTGAATGGAGTATATTGTTTAAAAAAAAAAAAAAAAAGTTGGCTAGTTGGGCTACACCTTACTTGAATTGCTTCACTTCATGGTAGATATTTTACAAAAAGCATACTGTACACTATGTCTTGTGTACCAGCTTTTGATGTTAGAGAGATTAGATTTTAATTTGGAGCCTTGTGCAGTATTTGAAGTAATACTATAATAATTCTGAACAGTCAGGTCAAAGATTTTCAAAATGAACAATTAGCAAATAAAATGTTTTTTTCCCTTTGCATATTGACTATGTTATTGCTGTTGCCTCTCCAAAGGTGATTCAAAGTTTAACATTGTAAAAGTATACAAACCATAACATCATTTGGGTTACAATAAATATAAACTGTCATTCCAACATCTATCTACAGTCTCTTTTACCCGAGCTTGTCATGTTACCAAGAACCATGGCAATTCATATCATCATTGGCATTTGCAAAACTTCTGGACACTAACTACTAGCTACTGACAAGAAACTCCACTATATTGACAATTGTACTCATTTTATTAATCTGTTTATGTGAAATGTCTCCACTACAAGTTCCTGTGTGAGTTGTTAGAATATATATAATACTGTATTGGAAGAAATGCATTGGTGAAAACCTGGGCTTTGTCTTGCAGCTAGAACTATTCTCAAAGCATGCTGGTAAACAACATTAATCAATACCTTCTGACCAAACATTATAAAAAATTCAGCTTTTCAAGCATAATTGTCAACACACAGTTGTTCGGGATTGACGCTAGAAAAATTCCTTAATTTTTTGGAATTGACTTCTCAAATGATATCGATAATATCCATATTTTCCTATTTATGTGGAATTATATCTTGAATTAAAAAACCCTCTATTATAAGTGGTATGTCATTTTCATTTATTCTTGACTTTTTTGGGGGAGGCAAGCACTTTAAATAAAATACCCTGGATGATTTCTGTCCAAGTCTGTTCCTGTTTAATCTCAGCTTGGGTTAATAATACCTACAGTGGAGAAAGAGCACATCACAACCCACATTACACAATGTCCTTCTTTAGGAAGAAACTAAAATCCTACCCATCCTGTGGCCTTAAAATCACTTAATTCCATTTATATAACCAAATACAAAAGCCTGATTGTAATCCATGGGGTGGAATAATGTCTATTTGTTTTCTTCTACTCATGAGTAAATCTCATGTGAGATTTCATAATTTATTTATTAAGGTTTTCATGTTTGAAATACAGTTAGAGCATCACCTTTGGCCAACTTAGATAATCCAGAAAGAGCTTAAAATTTTAAGGGTAGAGGAAACAAGTGGATTTATCACAACTTTGCTTATCCACATTTTGCATTTAATCAAACAGATGAGTAGGTCATGCAGAAGGAAAGGAGCTTTCACTGTGAAAACCTACAGAGTAATCTTGTAACAAAAAAGATTTTGTGAGACTTTTGGAAATAAGTAATACAGGTCCTTCTCAAAAAATTAGCATATTGTGATAAAGTTCATTATTTTCTGTAATGTACTGATAAACATTAGACTTTCATGTATTTTAGATTGATTACACACAACTGAAGTAGTTCAAGCCTTTTATTGTTTTAATATTGATGATTGTGGCATACAGCTCATGAAAACCCAAAATCCCTATCTCAAAAAATTAGCATATCATGAAAAGGTTCTCTAAACGAGCTATTAACCTAATCATCTGAATCATCTGAGTACATTTACTGTAGTAAAGAGTCTCATCACGGTATTATGAGTCGGTTTTTATGCTTTTAAAAGTCCTGGTTTGACTTCAACACCCCTTGTACTGTATTTATGCACAAGAATGTGCAAGTCTAAACACAGCAAAAAATGCATCCAAATGTATTTTTCCTTGTATTTCCTACTATAAACATTATACTAAACTAAACATTTTTGCTCCTTTCTAGAAAAAAAAAGGATATTTTAAGCTTGACATAGTAAAAACATTATAGGAAAGGTTCCATGAATATATACTATGGACATTTTCTTATTTTTAAAAACCACTTTGCTAACATATTCCTGTTTGTTTGTTGTTGCAGTGCAAGCTTAACATTCAGACTTAGTGAATTTCTCCCAATGTGGTCTGACACTATAAATGATTTGGAAGGTAATTGCTTCTACAATTCTAGGACTACATTACAATATGACACTGTATCATTTCATTTCATTTCAATCTTCCATTAACTGCTACTTAGCAAGCTTGCTTATTTTAATATATTCAATATTTAAGTTACATCAGCCTGTCAAACATACAAACAACAGATAATTAAGAACAAATTGAGTTTGATAATTGCTTTTCATGGTGTTTTTTCTCTAGTCTTCTTCATTCTACTTATTCTAAGTTTCCCGACTTCAGATCACATAATCACATTTAAAATTAAAAGAGCAGCAAGTTATTCTGAGGCTTTGCTACAGTATGATTCAGATAAAGCCCACTACCTACCTTAGTCCACCATGCTGGCTACAAACGTTACAGCTGCGAACACATAATGGCATACGAATCTCAATGTGTTAATGTGCATACATGTCATGCAAGTAGGGCGTTCTCTCAAACTAAATTTAGGGTACTGGAAAAGACCAGTCAAGCCCCAGCACCACCAAGCTACCAATGGTAGGCCCTGGAGCAAGGTCCTTAAACCTTCCTGCTTCAATTGTGACGTCTCATGGCTGACTATGTGCTCTGCCCTCAGTTTCCTAACAAGCTTAGATATATGAATAAAAGATTTTCCCTAAGCTGTAATGTATACTGTAAGTGACAAATAAAATGCTTTTTTTTTTCATCTTTACTTGGAACCAGATGCTGGCTGTCAGTCTGATAATGTTGACAAGCATATATTATTTGCCCATACTTCAACCTCTGGATTTAAACAGATTTATTTAAATAAAAAAAAAGTGGCAATGCATTTCATAAACTTGATGTATTCATTTCATTTTTATCTTCCTCTGTTGAATACTGATCATCTGTGGCTTAATTCAGTCGGTGGAAACAATGAACCTCAAAGTAGGCAACTACTGCTCAAAATAGTCTTCCTGACTTCCTGTGTGTGTGTGCGCGTGAGTGTGCGTGTGTGTGCGTGTGTGTGTGTGCATGTGTGTGTTATTTGTAATGTCACATTAAAACAAAAGGGTGTAAGATTTTGGAATTCTCGTGTAGGAAAATCTTGTAGTAGTATTAACAGTTTGTAAAGTGTGTTGGGATGCACTGTTTAATAATACATAGATGACTTTCATGGTACACATTTGGATAAAAAAAATATATCACATAATTCAGGAAATGCAGGATGTTTTCATATACAGTATGGTCTAAAAGATCTTAGCATGTCAACACGAATGAACAAACACAAATGAACTTATTCAGTAAATGTACTCAGACCATGTGCAGAGTGATTCAATTGTGATCCATTAGATTAGTGAATTGTGAAAAAAAAACTCAAATCACTTCATCTCTTTGACCTTGAAAGGTGTTAACAGAAAAACACCACAAGTTGGATTTCTAGGGGATTGTGTATTCCCACAATAAGGTCAGCATGTTCAGGAGCAGCATGGCTAGATAAGCTAAAAGACCAACTGCAGCACCAGTGATTATTCTTTAGAGCTTAACTTACTAGGCAGCGGTAATGGTTTTGTGAACTAATAGTTATTGTATAGTAATACTACTTTAAGCCATCATAATCACCTCATGCTTCACCCCATAGAGCTACTGACTGTTATACTTGTTGATGTTGTAAACCAAATAATTGCATATACTGTAGTACACTACATGCAGTATATACACTATACATACAGTTTACTAAAACAACATATTTTAAAATTGTTTTGCCTGCTTTGTTTTTCAGTCAAACATAGCATTTCAGTAACTGATAGCATCATGCATATCAAGCACTGAGCCCATTTGCATGTAGTTCCTATAGCAGCTGTACACACACACACACACACACACACACACACACACACACACACAAACTGTATATATCCTGTAGAACGGTAAGTCATCACATTACAATGTGAAATATTATGGCCAGTATTGTGTACAATAGGTGCCTCCCGATCATTGGGCCTCCTGGGCAGCTCTGTTTCCACAGGACATGACTCCACAAGACCTCTGGGTGTGTGCTGCAACATCTGGCACCAGGAAATTAGCACCTTGGAATGGATTCAGTTTGCTCCCTACTGTAGCAAATTGAAGCCATTTTTCAGATTATTTTTGCTGATAAATGGTTGTCCCTAGGATACAGAGCTGTTTATTCCCAATCACTTAAATGTTCTTAAACTTGTTCTTTTTTAAACAGAAGAGGCGAGACTTTCTCCTGGCAACCCTTCCAAACAATAGTTCAGTTTTCTTCTAATGTCATGGACCTTAATAATTAAATAAACCAAGGACCTGTCATAGACCTTAACAATTGAATAAACCAAGATGGCTGCATGTGCTTAATGCAAAGCTCTTTTCAGATTTTGCCATTTAGTAGTTATTACTCTACCTTACTTTGCAAGCTTATGCACTCTTATAGCTGACAGGTGCTTTTAGAAATCAGCTACAGTTGCACAGATGGTGTAATAAGCAACTTTCAAGTATCTCTGAAAATCAGTATTATACCGTGGGCAGCTCTTCTGTCGGATAGAACCCGACATCGGCACTGAAACGGTAAACGATGCTAAACCAACTAACAGTGCCTTTCTCCCTGATGAGTAATTTCTACACTTGCTTTGACCTAGGATGCAGGCAGCATGCCAAAAATGATGATGTTTCTGTGTTGACATCTCCTCTCCCTTTCTACAATAGATGTGCACTCAGCATCAAACAGAATAGCTGCTTGCCCTGATGGAATACCAGGGTGTGGATTTAGGTAGGGCTGCACAATATATCGAAAAATTATCGTTATCGCAATAATGGTATATGCAATATCTGTATCGCAAAGAATTGCAATAAATGAAATTGATGAGTGTATGGTTACACTTAAAATAAAAAGCAATTTTTGAAAGTAATTCATATTGTGTTGGCAGGTCTATAGTAACAGCAAACCAGAAGTCAGAATATCTGCTGAGGGTTTTAAGTCATTCATAGTGTTTTGAAGTCTAAATATTTGCAACTTCCTTGACATATAGTTTCTTTTTAGCCCGAATTAGATTTAATTACATTAGATGAATATCTATTACCTGTTTATTCTAGTATGATCATTACATATATAAATTGTTTTTTTAAAATAGCCAATAATAATAATAAAAAAATGCATTTCTCTAGGGAAATGTTATATTGCAAGAAATATTGTTATCGCAATATTCAACAACAATATTGCATATCGCATATTTTCCTAATATCGTGCAGCCCTAGATTTAAGGCATGTGCAGGGCTACTGACACAAGTTTTCACAAATATCTTCAAACCTGTCACTGGCCGAGGATACTGTTTCCACATGCCTGAATATATCTACAGTAATACAGATGCCTGAGCATTCTACTGCATTGTGCTTGAACGTCTTCTGCCTGTTTGTACTTACCCCTCTTTATAACAAAATGCTTTGAGAAACGCCACCAGTTTGCCTACTGGCTACAATTTCTTCTGAACTTCATTCAGCCCTCTCCCATCTGAACAACAACAAATAACGAATAAACTCTTTTGGCTGGTCCTTGAAAGAACCCAGGCTGATCTGTGACGGGTCTCTGTCTGATCTGTTCACGGAACATGACCCCCCACAATGATGCAGTGAACAAAGCCCTGCCTCATTAACACCTTCGCTGTTCTAATAAGCTGATTGCAATGTTGTATAGTCCTGCCAGGATCAATGTCAGGAGCAGCCTTGCATTGTCAACTTATTTTTACAATTAAATCTGTAAAGCTGTGAGAATGTTGTTCATTGATTTTAGATCTGCTTTTAATATAGTCATACCCAATACACTGATCACCAAGCTCCAGGGCCAGGGTGTCAGCCGGATTCTGGACTTTCTATCTGACAGGCCTCAGTTTTGTGTGGTTGAGCAATCACTTAGACGTGGAGATTGTGAACAGAATTTAGTGGGACAATTATTTGTTTCCAACAGGACAATGACCCCAAACACACCTGTCGGTTATGTTAGGTTATTTGTCTAAGAAGGAGGGTGATGGAGTACTGCATCAGATGATCTGGGCCCGGTTTCTCGAAAGCTTCTTATAGCTAAGAAGTTCTTAAGTTGTACCTTAACCTCTCTCTTAACATTATGGCGCATTTCCCGAAACATTCTTACGCTAAGTATCTCTTAGCTAATTCACACGTTCGTAAGGTTGGTCTGGACCAACTTTAACTCATTCTTAGCGTAGTTTCAGCTCAAGACTCTAGTCGCCGCCACTGAGCAGCAGTCTTTATAAATCAGCGGTGTATGTAAGCATATTATGGCACGTTATCAAGTCGTATTAATGATGGAATATACTGTAGGCGTGTTTAAGAATATTATTTTATTTGATATCAGAACTAATAGAGTGACTTTTAATTTTAATGACTTTTAATTTCATAATGTGACTAATGCATTAAAATTGGCAATCACTTTTAATATTAAACAGGTGGCAAACAATTTGGGAGCAATACAGCGTGGTGTTGTGTTAAACTGAAGACGGCGCCGTCCGTGGAGCTGTGTGGTTCATGTACATTTTTCCTTTAGACAAAACTTCAGCCCTTTTCATATTTTCCCTGAGATCGCTATTTAAAAATAAAAAATAAAAAAAGGCAACAGATTATTGAGCTTCTTGACCTGCTCAGACCTGCGCTTGCCAGGCCAACGCGTCGTACTTACACTCTACGTCCCGATGTCCAGCTGCTTGCTGCTTTTTGTTTAAAATATGTTTCATTGATCATTAGCCATTATCCATAACTTTATGGGCTTTTCTTTTGACACGTTTTATTTTTATGAAATTGTTTTAGTTAGAAGGCGAAAATAACCTTGGGAGTTTCCATTAATTTTCTGAGTGATTGTAATGCATAATACCCCTGTCTCACCTATGAGGTTTGACTCACTGTGAGATGCGGTGTTGTACCCCTATCTCACCTGCGCGGTCTCACGCAATGGCCGTAAGTAAGGTTCATCATGATTCACCCCGAGTTTTTGGCACTGTGAGCCGCCTCGAGTGACCGCCCAATGCTCCGGGAAGATGTGCAAGGTCCGCGAGCTTCCGCATGTTAAACATGTTTAACTTTTTTGCATGGTAAAATGGAAACATAATCACGGCACCAAAACTCGCGCTGAATCACGATAAACCGCACTTACGGCCCCTGCGCGAAACCGCGTAGGTGAGATAGGGGTATTAAACTTCTACTCTGGTATCTCATCGTATTCATTCCATAAGTGCGCTATACTGTACAACCCCAACAACTGACATACTTCACAATGTTTGATGGTGAAGAGTGTTATCAGCTGTTTGTCCATCAACAATGATTGTATACCAGGTTCGTTTCACCGTCACTACAGGTTACATGAAAATATTAGCGACAGTTTGGTGATTTTATCTATATATTTGTAGATTATGGCATGGTATTGATAAGTTAACCCATGTCGAAATAAACGCTATTAAAAGAATTTAGTGCATTGTTTAATTTGCATAGAAAGTGCCGTCTTTCTTAATGCTGTCATGCAAAAGGACTCAAAAATCGATTCCTGAGCAATCGATGTCAGCTACTGTAATTCAGCACCTTCACAGTAGACAGCGCCTTGTAACGTCAGATGTAAGAGGCAGCGACTTAAGAAGACTCCTAAGAGACAGTTCGAGAAATACACTTAGAAAAGTTATCACTTAACGCAAGATATATCTTAAGAGTCTTCTTAGCACGCGAATAGTGGTCTTTTTCTGCCTAAGCTTTATGGATCTTGCCCTTGCTCCAGATTCTGTGATCTTGGGTTATACGCCATTGAGGTTTCTCACCTTCCACTACTTCTAAGTTTGTCTTTGCTCTTTTGATTTAGTTCTTAAAACACAAAACATTTATTTATACTAAGAAAAATTATGGGTTCACATAATCACAAACACAAACTAGCACAGATACATATGATCACGTGTTTAACTGTTTTCATTTGTTTCTATGACCAATAATAATAATAATAATTCTTCTTCTTATTATTATTATTATTATTATTATTATTTTCAGCCCAACTCTTTGACTATTTAAAACAAAGTTGTGTCCCATTTTTTGCCCATTGAAGTTGTTGGTTCAAGTACACGTAAACGTTTTTTAAATACCCAAACAATCCACCAACAATTTTAACACGCAAACATGACTTTAACAATTCAATTTATTCTTAAAAAAAATTTGTCAAAGTTACAACAGTCATTTGTATAAAACAGGTTGGACTTGTTGGACATGTTGTATTTTTGCTTAAAGTTCATTAAACTACCCGGATAACACCAGCTGCTTATCAGTCTCTATCTGGTTCTTTTATATTAAAATATAATTTTTCAAAAACTATCAAAAATCGTTCAGAATATAGACCTGACCAAACATCATTCTAAAGCTGTTGGACTGTGACGTTATCCATCCTACAGCTCCCTCAACAGCTTGTTCAGGCTCCTCCAATGGGTCCAAAAGGCCAACTATCACCCGTCTGACCCAATCCTCCACAGTGGAGCTCTGCTTAAAGACAACACGAGAATTTAGTGAAGACAAAGATAAATAAACTTTACAAAATATCTAGTTGTAAGAAATATAATAGATATTAATAAACCTATTTACCACATAGTGTGTAAAATACTTTTTTTGGAATTCTGGAATGTAAATAAACTGCCTGTGCTAATGTGCAACTTGCCTGCCCACGTTCTACGTCGCCAACAACTTGCCCGCCATCTTACCATTAACGTTACCACACTAATGTTAATGTGACCGAGCATTCATGCCGGGTTTGCTTAAATACTTTGTAATATAAAAAAACTATTAAAAAAACACTCGCGAAGTGGCAAGACACATGCGCACTTCGCGTATGTGGATGCATTTTTTCCCTCGAGGCTTACCGTAGAAGCTATGACTTGCCCTTTCCCTGCCCTGCCTTCAAAGGAACAGCCGGGAAAGGGGGAGGTAGGTGGGTGGGGGTGCGAGGAGTAGTAATGGTGGCCCAGCCGTTATTTGTTTGGACGAGAGAAGGAGAGATTGCTGTACTTTAGTACTAGTTATTTCCAAATGCAAATTTACTTATTGAAAAGAGGACTTTGGACCACTGAGCAGTAGTCCAGTGCTTTTTCTCCCCAGGTAAGATGCTTCTGACATGGTCTGGTTCAGAAGGGAATTAATACACGGAATGCAACATATATGTCTAGGTTGCTGGACAAATTTCACTACAAATATTTTCTCTAAAGCAAATAGCAAACCTAGTAAGGAACAGACAATATTATCTGGCTCTTGTTGCTCTGACTCACCCACTCCTATTGAAGCTCTCCCAAGTTCTTGAATCAGCTTTGCTTGACAATCTTCTTAAGGTTAAGGTCATCCCTGTTGCTTGTGTAGTTTTCCCTAACACACTTGTTCCTTACAGTCAACTTCATTAATATGGTTTAATACAGCACTTTTCATGGCTTACTTACCCTTTGTTCTTCTGGACAACTGTCAAGTCAGCAGTCTTTCCCCATACATTACCAAACTAGACTGAGATACAGGGTATTATATTGTGGCGTGGGCGGGGCGGTGGCTGACGACCATCATGCCTTGCGGGGGGATTTCTGTGTTCACCCTGTTGGGGAAGTTTAATTAGATTGGTGGTGAATGTGTTTCCCATGCTATACAGTGACTGTGTGGTGAAATAAAATTCTCCCAGCCATTTGCATTGGGCAGCAATCAAGCTCACTTGTGTCTCCAAGCTCTTTTTCGGCGGTAAAAACGCTACAATATTTATACTGTCTGAATAATAATTAATTAAAATTTTTGGAGATGCTAGATTTTTATAAGCGGTATAGAAGATGAATGAATGAATGACATTCAGATGGTATGGTCAGGTTTTGGCATAAACAACTTGAAAGGCTCATATCAGCAGTTTAGGCTGGTGGTGGTTATGTAATGATGTGGGGGATATTTCTTTGGCACACTTCGAGCCCCTACTTATTGAACCAATTGAACATAATTTAAAAGCCACAGTCTTCCTGAGTATTGTTGATGACCATGCCTGTCAGGATAACAGATACCAGATGTCACAAATCTAAAATAACCTTAAACGAGTTTCTTGAACATGAATTGTCATTGTCATTAGATCTCAATCCAACAGAGTACTTTTGGGACGTGAAGGAACGACAGATTCGCATCAAGGATGTACAGCCGACAATTCTGCAGCAATTGCTTGATGTTATAAAACAAAAATATAGATTTTTATAGTCAAAACCTCTAAGGAATATCTCGACCACCTTGTTGAATCTACAGTATGCCACAAAGAAATGAAGGCAGTTCTGAAAGCAAGAAAGCAAGGTCCAACCAAGTACTAGCACCTAATGTACCTAATAAAGTGGTGTGTGTGTGTGTGTGTGTGTGTATATATATATATATATATATATATATATATATATATATATATATATATATATATATATATAGGTTGCTGGGCAAATTTCGCTACAAATATTTTCTCTAAAGCAAATGGCAAACCTGATATATTCAGAGTAAGGAATGAACATTATTATCTGCAGGGTGACTCAGCACTCTTAACAGCAAAGAACATGATGCTCTTGAGAGAGAGAGAGAGAGAGAGAGAGAGAGAGAGAGCACAAGTACGATACGTGCATGTTTCGCTGAGCTGTAAGTGTTGACAGATTAGAGTTGTGCTCACATCTCTGTGATTCCCTCCCGCCTGTCATTTTTCTGACAAAAAGCGACACACTAATGTGAGATTTTTTGGCGCAGCTTCCACCAAACACTGCACAACTACACGCTGCTCACGTCTGAAAAGCAGGAACTGACATGAAAAATATAGCTCACACGCTGCAAAATGAGTTTCAGGGACTTGCACTGCATCATGAGCTAGCACAATTTAAGTAATGGTAATTCCTTGCAGATACCCACATTACAAGTTGTGAGCAAAAGGAAACTTTTTCCACTTTGGACTATGTTTAAATAGTTTTGCTGAATTTTAAGCAAGTTTAATAATTTAATCAAATGTGCAGAGTGCTTTGGCAGGAAACCAGATGTTGCCTTGATTTTAAAGATGGAACTGGAGTGCCATTTTCCCTAAATGTCAGGTCAGAGAGAACTCTTCTTTTTTGACTTGACTTGTATAAAACAACCTACTGTATACTCAGTCATGCCATATCTATTTGGACACAATCCAACATGTACAGTAAGTCACAAATTTTAGATTTTGTGTGTAGAGTCATGTTCAAAAACTTGGACCCCCTCTTTTAATTCTATGTCATTTTATTTCAAAATATAATAAGAATCATCTGATTATTATGGGTCTTATTGTTAGGAAAATAGAACCTTAGATGAAGTGCAACATGTACATTTTCCTCACCATGCAATTCTTTAACAAAAAGGAAGTGCGAAATACTACTGTAAGTACTGCTTCCACAGAATTTAAGAGAGTACAGTAGGTTGTAAGGTGTGCAGACCTTGCTGGTATGGAGCTCACATACAGGCGTGTTAACATACTGTAATACCAAGAGAGAGATACATAAGCAACTTTAATATGTGTAACTTTTAAACATGGCTAATGTATATACAGGTACAACAATACAAAACAACAAATATTGTAAATCAATGTACAGTACATGCTATCTGATCTCTCTACAACTTTATAGACTATGCATACTATAAGCTATAGTCTAAAATTACCAGCATCCAAAATGCTAATAAAAAATTTCATTTATTGTATTATGTATTTCAAATCATTATTTGCTTGCATAGCATTCCATTAAATTCAATTTTATTTGTATAGTGCTTTTAACAATTGTTCATTGTCGCAAAGCAGCTTTGAGCTGATGAGCATGTCCGAGGGTAACGGTGGCAATGAAAAACTCCCTGAGATGGCAATAGGAAAAAACCTTGAGAGGAACCAGACTCAACAGGGAACCCATCCTCATTTGGGTGATAACAAATAGCCGGACTTGATCTGCTGTCATAATGTGTGTCATACAAGTAGAACATAATAAACTGTGTAGGAAATGTACACAGGTTTACTGGTGTGAAGGATAAAAGTGCACACACTTAGCAATGTATAAGTTTAAATTTCATATCCATAATGGTGGAATTTATCCACGAATAAAATTGTTCAAGATGTAACCCTGCTTTACAATAGAGCTGTCTGAGAGTCTAAGGAAGCCTTATTCTGTTTATAATTGCCACAAGATTGAAACTAATACACATATTCATAACACCATAGAGAGGTCTGGGTAAGCCATCCAACAATATTTTAAATAAATAATTTGTTCTGTGAATCAAGAAGGAATATAATATAGGACAGTTTAACAATATTAACACTCTCTTGACAATCCAAAGGATAAACAAAACAAAGACTTGTACCTTTTGATTATATTTTCAATCTGCTGTAGTAATTTATGATGCTTGCTAGATTAAATGTGATTTATCATGTGGTTTGAGTCAATTTGCTAAAATTACATATTAAATTTCAGCTTAGTGTTTTTGTCAAATTTGCCAGAAATGATGAAGTCTCAGCTACAGTGGGCACCTTCCATCCATCTAGCAACCTCTGTAATCCAACTAGGGACAGCGGAGCCGTGGAGGCCAATGGTCTTCATTGTATTTTTTCCCATTTTTACAACCATGGCAGAACATTCACATGTGCATTCACACACTACGGGCAATTTGGGAACACCAATTAACCTAATCTGCATGACTTTGTACTGTGGGAGGAAACCAGAGTACTAGGAGGAAAGTCCTCACCACAGAAGGCACAGGATCTCCTAAACTAACCAGTTGAAGATTAGAACAAGATCAAGCTTTTTTTTTCATCAATCCTGTTCCTGCTGTAGCCTCTACTTCATGTTTGTTGGCTAACAGGAAAGGAACCTGAGGTTTGATCTGCTCTTGTAGCACATCCATATCAAGGTTTGATATGTTGTGTGTTTTGACATGCTTTTCTCCTCATCACAATTGTAAATAGTGCTTATTTGGTTTGCTGTATCCATCAATCCCTGAGATCACATTTTCTTCATGTTTCTGTGACAATTAACTGAAACTCTTGCAAACTGTACTACAATGGATGTCACATGGGTAGGTGAGCATGTGTTCCTATTAAAGTGGCAGGTGTCTGATACTGTAGATAGATAGATAGATAGATAGATAGATAGATAGATAGATAGATAGATAGATAGATAGATAGATAGATGTGTTTGTTTGTGTGTGTGTGTGTGTGTGTGTGTGTGTGTGTGTGTGTGTGTTCATTTATGCAAAATAGGACACTAACAATGAGCAGCGATCACTGTTTAAGAATCTTATAATAATTTAATGCAGTCTTAGCCTACTGTATATGCTTTTTTATTCCATGGCAGCATGTGAAAAAGTGAGAAATGCAGGGATCAGGATGAAGAGAGTAACCGGTCCATATGGAACCCAGATAGGCTATGAAGCATTTACTCTATTTTGAGTAAATCACAGACAGCAAAGAAAATTTATCTGAGGCTGTCACTATGGTTACATGTATTTTGAGCTAGTCTGAGATGAGAGCTGATTACGACACTGTCCCAAATAGTGTCCTAAACCCTGCGGTCCTTCCCAAGGCTGCACTTTGGTGATGAAGGCGAGGTGAAAATATCTTGAATTTGAAAAATGACCATTTATGACACAGCATTCTTTAGCTAACATCACACTTTCAGACACTCTTGTTAATAAAGTAAAGATATCATTCTGATGTACCGACTGTTTGAACATTCATGAACTTGACTAACAATGCTATGCTATGCTATGCTAAGTTCTCCAAAACCAAACTGAGCCCACCTTTCACAGACAATCTTTACATTCACACATGAGCCTAAGGGCTGACACACAAGGACAAGCACTAGTAAAATAAATCTGCATGTTCTGCCACAGTAGATGTGGGCGACAATTTATTTCCCACATTTCTTCTGTGTGAAAACAAAAATTACATAATGGAAGATGCAGCGCCTCCAGAAAATATTCACCCCTTCCCCCAGTGATTAATTCTGTTTTTACCATATTGCAGGAACAATTTTAAATGCAGCAGAAAATGATTTTTTTCCCTTTCGTTTGATGTGACAGTCTAAAGGAGTAAAATTAAATGAACTTTTCAGATATCCTTAGAATAACTTAAAAAATATGATTAGTATACACTACATTTGCAGAAAATACAGATTTGAGTTAACTCTGAGATTTGGATATTTTTATTATTTTTAAGTTTCTCAAGTTTCTGTAGATACAAAATGCTTGCAGACTGCAATTTCCAGGTCATGTCACATACTCAGCTAGTTTTTGAACTGTGCTTTTACTCATGCCTTGTTGAAATATATGCAGTATTTTCGTTTTAAATACAGACGTCTGGTTCAGGCAAAAAAGCTCTCCTTAAACCAGTGTGTTACTTTTATTAATTTCACTTTTGGAAGCTTTGAGGCTCCTGAAGATAAAATGCCATCTGCTGATGCAACCACCACCATACTTGATCACAGGTATAGAGTTACTTGGTGTTGTGCTGCTGTTGTTTGCTTAAATCATTATATAGGTTTAGACCAAATAGCACAACTTTAGTCTTGTCAGACTGGAAAGTCTTTTTGCCACACTCTCAAACTTTCACAGAAGTCGTTCCTCCTGGGCACCCTCTTGTAGAAACCAAATTCCTGAAGAGCTCATGATAATGTTGAAGTTGCCACAGGTTCTTTAATTTCAGACAGTGAGCTCTATAACTCTTTCTCTGTAATTCCTTCTCAGACAATTGCCTTTCTTGCCCATTCAATTTGGCCTGATCTTGGTAGTGTCTGTTTTTGTCCGACTCTGTTATAATGGATTTCATCGTGCTCCGTGGAGGGTTCAAAGCTTTGCCTATGCTTTAATCATCTTCTCCATCTTTTTTGCTGTTAAAAGTCTCATCTTAAAGAATCGGGGGCGGATGCTTGGTCTTCATGACAGCAGGAATGATCTGATTTGACATTTTATCTGCGAGAATTAAAGTCAGAGATATTTATTGTCCAAGCATACATTTGGACATAAGTGGATTTAAAGTTAAAACATGTGCCCTGTTTTACATATTTAATGTCAGGGCTTGGAATTTAAAATGCTAGTCTTTTTTATTAATATAAATACAACTTATGCAGTTTCTTATTCAGACTTTTTTATTTTTAGATTTTTTTTTCCTATAGAGAGTTTACTCTAAAGGAACAGAAAATTCCATTCTAATATACTTTTAAATAATCAGTGTGGCGGGGGAAAACTACATTTACATACTCATATGTAGTCACCGGATGGCATTTTAAACATAAATTTAGTGCTAGAGAGAAATTCTATATTAAAATTATATTAAGAAAGCACCCAACAGGCACCTGACATGAGCTTAAAGCTCATGCCTGTTCGACATTATATAAACATAATATCTACAGATGCTACAGTATGTGGCTGTCAAAATAAACCAATCAGCTATAAACACTGATTATCAGTTATATACCAATTAACTTGTGATGGGATCATGCCTCATTTATGCCTATGTGGACCAAAGTGTAGACCTCCAGGTCTGATCCTACAAAAAAAAGCCAATGTGGCATAAATTACTGAAAAAATGTTATTGCTAGTTATGATAGAAAGGTATCAGAATACCCAGAGCATCATAGCCTGCTGTGTATGGAGTTTAGCAGACAAAGGTTGTTTATCCAGCCTCCAAATTCCCCAGATCTCAATCCAATTGAGCATCCATTTGCCCTGGGCAAACATGTCTGATCCATGGATGCCCCAAATACAGCACTTAACGGATCTACTGCTAACATCCTGGTGCCAGATACCACAGTACACCCCCAGAGGTGTTGTGGAGCCATGACCCAAGGGTTTAAAGCTGTTTGGTGGCACAAGGAGTACCTACATAGTATTGGTCTTAATGATTTTAATGTTATGGATGATTCTTGTTATTTGGGTTTAAAGCCCGGTGCACTGACCATGCATGATCACTTTCACCTCATCCGGTAGTCTGGTTTGTATTGTCCTAACTGTGGTTAAGGTGGTGAAAGCTTATCATTAGCTGAGGAAAATCTTGCCAAAATACCACACAGGGAGATGATGCTTTAAAGCTTTTATCAACCTGTCTAAGTGCCCTACGATTTCATTAGAAAATGTTATTTGATGGCCAATTATAGACACTTTACTTACAGTTTTGGTAATAGCTAACATAGGGGTTTGTTTTGAAATGACCTTGGGTTGGCAGCTCCACTTAGGACAAAATGTGATGACACACGTTGAGTGAAGAGGCATTCAAGACACGAAGATGCCAGATGTAAGCAGGGGTGAACAACCTTGGCTAATACCCTTGTGATCTGATACCCTAGGACAGATGTTAGTACCAACTGAACTTTAAGTCTGAACTGAGTCGTAATGTAGCTTCTTTAGGTCTAACCTCTTAAGATCAAAATATCTCATACGAGGACATGACATTTTCTCCCATCTACATTGTTTATATATTATTGTAAGATCCTCATATGAGGACTGTTGGGTATTATTATTTCAATAACGTTTTCTAACATTGATTAAATTCATAGTTATCAGGTTCTAATAAACAGAAACAGTGAGGAGAAATTGCGAGGTACGGTACAGTCTCAGAAAGTTCAAGCTTTGAATGTGCGAAAAAAGTTGACAAGGTTTACATGTTAATGCTATTTCAAGCCCTAAATAGAAAAAAAATATTATGTCATTTTGAAATATATATTTTTTTATTACCAAACATTATTTTATAATGAAGATGGAGGTGCGCATTTAGAACATGTGCAAGAATGAACAAAGGACTAAAAAACTCCTGTGCATATTAATATTGCTTTCATTTTAATTATCAGGAAAATGGTGAATGTGTTGGTATATTTGATTGAATATACTGCTGCATGTTCTTTTGTTTATAATAATAAACCCGACAAAAACAGGACATCTGTCTGAGGTAAATGCTATTATCACTGCTTTGGGCACTAGAGAGTGGCTGGCAGTAACTATCCAGAGGAGGCTTGGAAGGAGAAGCAGTGCCAACACTGCCATCTTCAGAAGCTAAAAGCTTTAACTTCAAACTGGCTGATTGGAAATGAGCTAAGGTGCCTCAGTCTGCCCAAACACCAGGAAAGCAGACAGTGGTTGCCAAGCAGCTCGCTCATATGCCATCTCCCTGCATTTCCTTCAACTTCCAACCCCCCACCCCGCCCTGTATACAGAGAGGCAACAGCTCCCCTCACAGGACCTGAAGAGTATTTTTTCCCACCTCACCACCTTACCACCTCAAAGATCCTGTTCTAATGACTAGCATTTGTGATTTCTAAATTCTACTTAAATCTAAAAGGACTGGCAAATTCTAAAAATGCATCGCCAAGTCCTCTCTGAGAATCTGAGTAAGTACAGACAATCAAGCACAGAATAATTTAATAGAATACATTGATGTGCTCATATTTATCCATAAAGAATCTCATTCAATCGTTTTATTAACCGATTAAATTATATGGCTGAAGGTCTGTGGACAAGTGACCACTCTACCACACATACAGTATTAAACCATGTGCATTAATCTAGTGTTGCTAAGTCCTTTGCTTTCCCTTTATAACAGCTTGAGAAGGCTTTAACCTAGATTTTGGAGCTGGGGAGATTTGATCATACAAATGCAAAAGCATTAGTGAGATCAGGCACTGATGTTTAGTGAGGAGGTCTGGGGTGCAGGTGTGGTTCAAATTTGTCCCAGAGATTTTTATTTGGATTTAGGTCAGGGCTCTGTGTATGTCACCTAACCTCTTCTACATCAACCTTGGAAAATAATTTCTTTTTGGATCTAGCTTTGTGTCATGCTAGAATATGTTTAGGCCAGAAACCTTAGCTCGGATGAAGTGAACTCTTCAGTATACAAAGACAATGTAGATAACTGTGTCCTTCCAAATTCGTGCCAACAGTTTGCAGAAAAACTAGATACTAGATACAGCAAGATAAAGTATTATGGTGAGGTACCATGCTTTATCATTTTGGCCATACTGTGTAATGTACAGTATTCTGTGAGTTTTATGTAATTGTTGGGGTAAGTGTTACAGTTCAAACCTGAGCTCATGGTCTATATAAAGCTTTTTGCCCTGTGTTCTCCTTGTGCCTCATAAAGTTCCTCTGGGTTCTCCCATGCCTCATAGACATAGGATTACAGTAGGATTGTATGTGCTAAATTGTGTCTAAATGGGTGTGGGAATGATGCCTTGTGATCCACCGTTCATGGAGTATTCCCACCTCACAGCCAATTATCCTTGAATAGTATCTGGGTTCACACCAATCCTGACCCTGAATTTTAATGAATGAGCGAATGAATATTCAGTTGGGTTACTGAATTATTTTTAAGATCATTCTGCAAAGCTTTTAAATTAGTGACAGTAATGAGATCCCAAAATGTTTCCTTTGGATACATCAGTTGATAAATTACTGAGAATAAGTCACTGAGAGAAAAGAAATATGCATTTCATAAGTGCAGCAAATTCATTTAGCAGCCTCTCCATTTCCCACTGGCATCAGTCTGCCAAAGCAAAGCGTCTGTCAGTGCAGAAGCTCAATCTCGGCATTTCTACTGTTCATAACCTCAAACTGTTTAGTATTCAGAGCAGCCTGCGTTCATGATTCAACTGTTTTACCTTCAATCAAAAAGTGAAATGTGTTCTCTCTGACCCCTGTTTCAATATCCATTCATAAGGGTCTTGCTCCCTGGCAGTGTGAATATTAGCCACTTATACCCGAAGCTAGAGGCTAGCAAAACAGGCCAGTGCTATCTCTCAGAGCTATGTGTGTGACTACTGTGTGCAATCTCTATAAAGAGAGTCTCAGCCACAGCCCCTTAGCTCACGCTGCTGGCTTCAGACTGCTAGTTGTAGCATCTCTGCAGGGGGATTTTATTGACACACGGTTTGGTAGTTATATAATTCTGGTGTGCTTAGAGTTTCTGAACAGATGCAAAAATGAGCATGGTCGTCCCACTGCTGTTTATTTGTCATATTGCAGACTTGTGCACCCAACCAGAATGCATTTTCCTTTCAGTCTTGATTATTTATTACACCTTTTCCCTTCATAAGCACAGCTGCTACATAACAGAGAGTATGTACTGTATTGTCGCATACTGCAGCACAGTTAAATTGCTGCTAACAGCTAAACCTCTTTCCAATTTCTTGTGTTTTGTATTTTTGGAAAGTAGAAAGTGTGAGGTTTACTTTTAAGCATCGCTAAAAGTGAATAATCGGCCATCCTTCATTTGAATATTTTATAAGCTTGCTAAAAAAAATGTGTGCCTAATACATTACTTTTTTCTCTCTCTGTGTCTTTTGCCAGCCAAACATCAGGGAAGCAGGGAATGAATATCCTCTCTGAAGAAAGACAACAGTAGAACTCTGAAGAATTCAAATGGGTATGGGATGGGAGAGAGAGAGAGAGAGAGAGAGAGAGAGAGAGAGATGGAAAGCCTGGGAATGCATCCTCACTCATGTTCAGGAGGAAAACTTTAAGATCTGTCTCCAGCTCCCCTCCCACTCTTCAACTTCTTTCAAGTTGATCTCTCCTGGGTTTGCCAAGCACAAAAGGGCTGTGGTGTAATTATTGACTCGTATTTCTTGACACTTTATTTTTCCCACTTGTGGAGTGTCTTACTTTTTTCCAAAGTTTCACGAAGATCACCACCTTATACAAATAAACAGTGTGTTTTTGTTATTTTGCCACTATGTTCTATCGACCCCATCTGACTCAACAGTGCATCATTTCGCTGCATGTTGCTGTTCTCTGACTGTTGCTGTAGGCATGTTTGTCTTTGAGGTGTTTCCATTCCATTTTCAAAATCCGCTCAGTCCAATGTTCACTCTTGAGTTTTGGTACAAGATGTTTGCAACACACTTAAAACTGATCATTAAATATTGAATTACAGTACTTACTCAGCTTACTCTATACCACTTATTTTGTACAGTCACTATCGCAGAAAACTCGGGGTACTGGGTAGGGTACAGTCTGAACAGGGTGCCAGTCCATCTCAGGGCACAAACATGCACACACATTTATGGGGAGATCATGCAAACTGCATGAACATACAATCATACAGTAGGTGGGAATCGACCTATAGTACCATAAACATAATCTTGGATGCATCTTCCCAAAGGTGCTTTAAACAGGCTCTTTTGTTTTCTTCTTAAATGGCTTGGCAATCAGATCCAACAATGGTCTTGAAATTATAGCAAACGTTTTCAGTTTCAAATCCTGCAGTCATGTTTCTGCAAGCAATTAGGTTTTGGTCAGGGTTTTTGTTATCTTGTCAATCAAAGAACTCTTGGGTATTTCTTAAATTATTCACTCCGTTTAGATCTGAACCCTTACATGCTGATATCAGGTATGCATATGCACAGTGTTCACTTTTGCTACCTCATGTATATGTATTGTTAATTCTCTGTAAATTCGTTGGTCACATAAGTACACATAGTTCATGTTACATGTTGTTAATATTAAAGTAGTTCTGTAGATAGGGTTTGTATTTAGACATAAGACCAAGTCTACAAAAATGGCAGTGCACTGTACTTATTACTTAAACTTATTAGCAAGTGGGCATATATAGAAAATAGACAGCTGTATCTAGTATTTCCTATAATATGATTATATTTGGCCAAATATGAAAAAACTACCATTTCTAAATATTTTTCAAATTTTAATCAACTGTTTCTAAAAAGAAACTCTGCCAACAGAATAAAAATTAAAGCAATTATTTATTTTTTTAAAGCAATTATATTTTTTCAATTATTTATTTTTAATAGGGATGGTAATCTTATACAGTACTGTTCAAATGTCTTGAGCCACCCTTCATTTCTTCATATTAAATTATGTAGATTTAACTAAAGAAATTGGAACAAATGTTTTTTTCTGTGACAGGCTGCAAAGTGCCTAAAGATACAATTAAAAAAGTGGTTATTTATGTAACAAGCTCAGCAGCAATATTATTTCGCCTTTCATCTGTTCCAACCACTCAACATTCAGCATCACCAGTATACTAATCACCAGCCTGATCATCTGTCATCATCTGCACCTGTTTCTCACTTGATCACGCCTTAAGTTAGATTGTTTTTATGCCTGAATGATTCATAGGTCACTGTGTGGCTTATCAAACAAAACCATTCAACTGAAACTAGTCAGGTAGAGTGACCGTATTAGAGGAATAAAATGCATTCTCATTTCAATCAAACTACACCCTTAAATCTTCATGTATTCTGTGTATATATATATATATATATAGGCAATATCTCTAATTAATATATATATATATATATATATATATATATATATATTACAACCTCCACCACATGTGTTTGGACTGTGGAAGGAAACCCACAAAGCACTGGGAGAATTTGCTAACTCCACATACTGTTTGAGATTGGAACCCCTAACTCTGGAGATGTGTAGCAATAATGTTTACTGCTAAACCACAAATACATATATTTTATTCACTTCTTCCTAATTTTTCCAGAATCTGACTTGCAGTTTACAGTACAATGTCCATGTTCTTTGTATCATATGCATCACACTCAACCTAATGACAACCTACCTAACATTGTTTTGTGAGAGGTTACACTTTTTCAGGTTCTTAAAATCAAATGTTTACAATACATGAAAGTTTGAACTTCATTCATTTTTTCAAGTACAGGTTGTTGCTAAATGTACTAGCACAGAAAACATTGTTAACAGCATGACTGATAATAGTATTAGTGCTATTTGAGTCATCAACCTTCAGACATATATGTACTGTAAATGACTAAAAAGCAATGAGCAAATTCTCTCCTTTTTTCCTTACTCTCCCTCTTTTTTTAGCTAATTCGATCAGGCCCTTAAAGATATCTGACTCCAGTAATGAGAGATCATCGAGCCTTTGATTGCAGTAATAGTGAGCCCCCACCACCATCTGGAACATCATGCACACACACGGGCAGCTATTTCTGCACACACATACACACACACACTTATGCATACATACACTACCAGCCTCACCTTCAGTCTTCTAATGGTTCCCTTAAAGTCTTGTGCATGCCATTTAAGAACTGTGTAGCAGTCTTCAACAGCTGGCAGAATTCAGACAGTGCTGGGTAGGGCATGTGCTCTTTCAGTTTTTCTGTCCTCTTGAGGGAATTCTGGTGGCACGTAGACAGTTGGGAAGTCATTAGGGCACAGGGAAGGTCATTACAACAAGATGTTGCTGGAATGTTGTAAGTGCACACTCAATAGACCAAAACAGCTGGGAGGAACAGATACTGAGAAGGGAAGAGGAGAGGTATTTTCTAACACATTTTCTAACACCACTTGAGGGGCATGGGCTGATTGAGTGGCTTGAAGACAGGAAATGTTTGTTTATAAAATTAAAGTTGTGCTATGGTAAAGCCCCTCTCCTGGGCTGCTTGATGTTAAAGGGATACGTCTGGGCGGTGTCACTGAGCTTGTCTAGGGTGTGCTGCAGCATTGGAGTAATATATTATATAGACCCACACCCTCCAGTTTAGTGTAAACACCATTTCTCATACATGAGTGTACGTGTGTGTATATATGTGTGTGCATGCAAGCAGAGCCGGCCATCAGGGATGTCACAGGTGAAATAGTGTCAGGGTAATGACGGTCCGTGATGATGGCAGTTTTACTGTGGCCTGTAAGGCTGAGTCATGCTCTAAGAATGATGAGGACTGTGGACCCTCTCATTAAAAAGTCACAGGATTCTATTATATACAGTATCAGGTTTTGTCCGAACTGCATCATTATAAAACATGTAACGCAACAGTGTCATATACAGTATGAAGCAACGTTAACACAGCTTGATTTTTAATCTCATGTGTGTCTCTTTCTTCCCCATGACCTATAATTAGATTGCCCTCTCTCAGGGGTATAGTACATTCCTATCGTCTACACTTTACCACTTCCTACCACGCTTTTCCCATGCTCTAGCTGAGAAAAAGAGGAATAAGCAACCATAAAAAAATACAAATAATTAGATTATATTCTGTTTGATTTAACTGATGATATTTCACATAGAGAACATGTACAGTACAGTGGTGGGAAGTTTTGAGTATACTGTACGAGGAATTCTAAACCACCTAAAAATACTATTCTGACCCTCAACTATGTTAAATTATATACTGTATTCATTCTTCTTCTTCTTTGTCTTTCGGCTGTTCCCTTTCAGGGGTCGCCACAGCGAATCATCTGCCTCCATCTAACCCTATCCTCTGCATCCTCTTCTCTCACACCAACTAACTTCATGTCCTCTCTCACTGCATCCATAAATCTCCTCTTTGGTCTTCCTCTAGACCTCCTGCCTGGCAGTTCCAACCTCAGCATCCTTCTACCGATATATTCACAATCTCTCCTCTGAACATGTCCAAACCACCTCAATCTGGCCTCTCTGACTTTATCTCCAAAACATCTCACATGGGTTGTCCCTGAATATACTGTATTCATTACATACTATATTTAGGTATACTACTGGAATTTTTTTGGCTGTGGGCACCTGGAATTACAAATGCCTCTGAACGTTTCATCCACCAGAGGGAGGTATTCTCAAAACTACCCTCTGTGGCCTGTGAAGTGATAGCGTTTTCTACATAAGCTATCAGAAGTTTCTTCCGTTCCACAAGTGGTAATGCCATAAAACAGTTTTTCTACTTTTGCCTGATGTTTTTGTAAATGATACAAGTGATCATTTGTTGTCCTCAGGTTACATTTACAATTTGCAGTGTCAGCATTATACCGCAAAACATATCAGCTATGGACTGAGAGAGCCAGTGCTTGTTTAAGCTGCTCTAATGTTGATTTCGCTCAGGACCCCACATGTGTGTAGGTGTGCTCAGTCTCCCAGCGTGCGTTGCGTATGCCTCAGTCCTTATGCATGAGAGTGTGTGTTTGGATGACTCATCTTAAAGTGTGACTAATATGGCTTTCTTAAATATGAAACAATGTTTAGTTGATTGTGATAGTTGTCTTTCTCTTAAAGGTTCCCTTTTAAAACTCTAAGTCATCTTTTTTGCAGTAACAGCATAGAATCTGTACCATCAGCTTTTGTGCCAGTGGTCTGAATCGTTTTGTTGTTGTTGTTGTTGTTGTTGTTTTTAATTCATGCATGTATGTACACGTTGTTTGTTTTAAATAACACCATGTGCAGCCAGATAGAAGCAAATTGTAGGTAGGATGTTCACATTCTGTTGGATGCATTAGTGCCATTTTCTGTTTATTTCAAGTGGGAGTGAAAAACCACACAGACATACACACACACACACATACACACACACAAAT
Source organism: Channallabes apus (assembly GCA_030522415.1). Lineage (NCBI taxonomy): Eukaryota > Metazoa > Chordata > Actinopteri > Siluriformes > Clariidae > Channallabes > Channallabes apus. The sequence continues at coordinate 38,050,257 of CM060107.1, read as the reverse complement.
CCAATATGTCGATTTTCCCCTTCCTACACCCTTCCTTTGCTCACTGGATAAGGCTGTAATACCTGCAGAGGGATTCTGATCACTCGCCCTGCACTTTACAGGCAACCAGCTTTCATCTGAAAATTGCAGTATTTTCCACAAAGAAGACAGCGAGAGAACAGGAGAAAGAGAAGAGGGATCATTCCTGCTGAGTATAAAGAGGATTAGGATTTATTCAAGGTGTCTCAGACTCTGGAGGGGAAGCTGAGATTAACCACTTCAAAATTTGATGAATAAAGCAAATATAGACATTTCATGTGTTTTTTTCCCCCCCGAGTCATTCAGTGAAAATGGTCCTTTGCTGTTTGATAAGAATTAACAAGGTAATTTCCTTTAATCAGCAACACAGAGTACAAGAACAGGGCATAAACTATAAATATTTAAACCTTTATACCAGACTCTAGAATATCAAGTTCCTGAGCATTTCAACCCAAACAAGGTCAACCAACAAATCTACATTGTCGAATGCCTGGATTAATGCTGGAACACATAATGAAGTACTTAAACCATTTAATTTCAGCTTTAACGTGCTGGCCGAAATGTTGCATCTGTGTATCTCTGCATGTATGTTTGAACATGGAATTACTGATGAGATGACATCTTTGCTCGAATGGATAAACCAGCTGCCTGACCCTCGTGACCACAAACGCTTCCTCAAACTCGGGTACTGTGTCTCTGACATCCTCACTGAGTCAGTTCTCTCAGATAAAAGTGACACAGTTCACAGGCACACTGGGCTCTAACAACCCAAGAAAAGTAGAGCCTAAGCAAATTCATAGCAAAAAACAACCTGATCTCAAATGATTCACTGGAGTAAGATCTAAGACACAAGTTACAGGAATGTGGAGAATTGAAAAGCTCACTTTGATATAGTTTTAACTTTTCATATGAATTATTGCTGTCACTGTTGTAGCTAGCATTCCTCTATATACTGTACAGTACAGTACTGAGCCACCCCTTATTTCTTTATAATAAATTACATGAAATCATTTAGATGGAATTAAAGAACTGAGAACTATTTTTTACTCTGACAGTGAGAAACATGTGCATGGCTTAAGTTTAAAAAAAACTGGCTATTTGAAAGCACAGTGTGAAGAAATGACGGGTGGCTCAAGACTTTTGCACAATATTGTAATGTTAGAGCAAAGTTATAAAGCTACATTATATTACAATTTATATTACAGTACATGCTTTTTGTAAATTGTATAAAAAGCAACCAGATTTTGTCATATTTCATAATGCAGTCAAAGAAGCATTGCATATCTAGTATTTCTAGATCTAGATAATCTAGATTCCTGATGAAACAAGAGGACTGAAATGCATTCTAACAGCCCTCTTGTTTATAATGTTAGTCTATATATATCCTATACTTTATGATGTTATCAGCCTCTCTTTAGGAGTAAAAGTATTCTTGAGAGGTAAGCAAGGAGCCCTGTTGCCTCTGTTAGCCTGAGGCATAAGGATACTGCAGTATTTGGATAGTTGGATCTAATGTTCCCTTGACCAAGGAGCATGCCATACACAACACCTTACTACCTTACTGACACATATTGCAGTGCTTCCTCTGCCAGTGTTTGAACTGCTTTACATTTATCAAGAATGTTAATGTGTTATTTGGAAGTGTGGGTGGAAACATATATCAGAGTAAGCAGACACCAGATATCTATGAAAAAGAGGAGATTACTCTTGGAGTTTTATTCAATAATCTGAAATTTTGTTCAGCTTTCTATTCAACATTGTCTATTTTCATTCCATTTTCATACAAACAATTGAACAAAAAGTGAATATAAGCTATTTTTCAGTTATTTACCATCGATTGTCCTTGCAGTGTCCCATGTGTGTTTATTGTAATCCCTAGTCCTCACCCTATGCTACTATTTGCACCACATGATGGTGATTCAATCATCAGATCATTATACTCTACATGAGCAAATGCAGGACAAGAGGAGGTCCATGACAGGCTATTCTATGAAGAATGTGTTATCCTTCAGTTAAAGTAATGTGATGCATCGTACCTTAAGGCACATGTTGTCCAGGTGATATAACAGTTAAGAGGGTTAAAAAGAAGACTATTTACCTACAATATTTCAATGGTATTTATAATAATTAATATGTCACAATTTTTATCAAATTGATTAGATTAGATGTTAGATTTTGGAATTGAACCAAGCAATGTCACGGTTAAAGTTTTATATCAGTCCATCTGGGAGTCATACATTTTTGTTAGTGCAATATGCATAAAAATAGGGACAGTATGGAGTTAGCGTCACCAGATAAACTGACATGTTTGTATTGATCCAAATATGGTCAAGGTACACAACACTATATGGGTAAACGTTTGTGTCCACCTTACATTACAATTAAGACATTTGGCCAAGGCCCTGATCCAGAGTGACTTACAGTATGTTTATCTAATTTATACATCTGAGCAGTTGAGTTCAATGGTCCAGCAGGGGGAGCTTGGCAGTGATGGAATTTATACTCACAACCTTCTCATCAGTAGTTTAACAGCTATAACCACTAAGCTACCACTGCAATCGCACCTAATCTTCAAACCCATTTATGGGCCTTTCATATGGGGCAAACTAAACTGTAGCATTAAGATTTCCCTTGGTACTGGAACTGACCCATGGCCCAAAGCATGTTCACATCCCAGTGCCTTTGTGCACAAAGCTATAACTAAATGAAGACATGTTCATCAAGTTTGGAGTACCTTTGAAATGAACTGGAACTCAAGGCCTCTTCACTCAACATCAGTACCTGAGCTCACTGATACATAAATCAGAACATAAATCCCCACAGCCATTCCACAAAGTCTTCCCTGAAGTGTGGGAATGCATCTGGAATGATATGTTCACTATTCACAATTTGGAGTAATGGGCAAGTTGTGTCAAGTGTTTGTTTTTGAAGTTTTTTCAAAAACATAATTCATTCATTCATTTTCTATACCGCTTAATCCTGTGTTCAGGGTCGCGGGGGACCTGGAGCCTATCCCAGGAGACTTCGGGCATAAGGGTACTCCCTGGACAGGGTGCCAATCCATCGCAGGGCACACACACATACACACACTCACACACCCAATCACACACTACGGGCAATTTAGGAACGCCAATTAGCCTAACCTGCATATCTTTGGACTGTGGGAGGAAACCGGAGTACCCGGAGGAAACCCACCAAGCACGGGGAGAACATGCAAACTCCATGCACACAGAGACGGGAATCGAGCCTGGCCGGGGATTCGAACCCAGACCCTGGAGGTGCAAGGCGACAGTGCTAACCACTACACCACCGCGCCGCCCAAAGACATAATGATGGTACAAAATAAAATTGTATTTTAATGAACCTTCTTGTGATCGAAGGCATAATACCAACCAACCAATATGGTAACAAGACTCTTAGCTGCAGCAAAATATTAATATAAACATTTTAAGAAGGCGGTACTTCTATAAGTGATGATACCATGTAAGGTGGCTTGGAGTATACTGCAATAATTTCTACGAACATTTAGAGAGTATAAAGTCTGATCCTTAAATGCCTCTGTCTGTGGGAACTGTACAGTACACACAATCATTCACAATTACCACTTGCACAGTACAGGAACTCGGCTGAGGGTTATTTTCACATCCTCTGTACAGTCCTGACAAGCCATTTCCACATTTGTGTGTAGCAGGGGATTATACAGGTCCTTCTCAAACAATTAGCATATTGTGATAAAGTTCATTATTTTCTGTAATGTACTGATAAACATTAGGCAAATTTTTTGAGATAGGGATTTTGGGTTTTCATGAGCTGTATGCCACAATCATCAATATTAAAACAATAAAAGGCTTGAACTACTTCAGTTGTGTGTAATGAATCTAAAATATATGAAAGTCTAATGTTTATCAGTACATTACAGAAAATAATGAACTTTATCACAATATGCTAATTTTTTGAGAAGGACCTGTATAGATGTAGTATTTATTCTCAAAACTGTGATCTGTTATTCTGCACAATCAAAAGTCCGAGTTTGATTTGAACTACACTCTCATGGGTTTTTTTTTCTCCCTATGATATTACTTGAATGTTTTTTATCCATCCTATGAAGGACCTTGTAAGGAAATTAAATTTAGTCAATGAATATGCGCGTAGCATGACCTTTTCTCATTTTTCAGAAATGGCCATATGGAATTTACAATGATTTCAGTCTGCAGGACTGGCTGTACAAAGCTTAATATCACTGCTGAAATGAAATGAGCCTTTGTAAGCATCTGGAAGCAGTTATAGATTCTTCTTTTCCCCTTGAGGGATGAAAAAAGATTAGGAGAACCCTAAGGGACACACACACAGAGAGAGAGAAAGAGAGAGAGAGAGAGAGAGAGAGAGAGAGAGAGAGAGAGAGTGCTCTGGTTAATCAGAACTGAAGGTGTGATGATACACCAGTATGGTATATCGGATCAGCAAAAGAGTAAAGAAAACCAACAATCTGTTATGGTACAAAACATTGCTTTGTTAGGACCTGGAAACCAAATTTTAATTCCTGAACATCATGAGGATTTATGTTGCCCACGGAAAACTACTAAAAAAGGGAGCCCAGTGAGTAACAGCCACTATGAGTAAGCAGTTAAAACTACAGTGGAAAGGATAGAGAGCTGTCTAAATTCATCTTTACTTTATTTATAGGCGATTTGCTCAGACCTAGCATTTAGCAAAGGGTAGAGTCTCAACATCATTCAATTTTAAGACTGACCAGGTTGTGTAATTTGAGAGAAGAAGTAGGAAACCAGCATATAAAGGGCAGCAAGGGGGGCATGTGTGTGTGTGTGTGTGTGTGTGTGTGTGTGTGTGTGTGTGTGTGTGTTGGTTTTTATGGTATACCCGGACATTACACCTGACTCCTTACCTGGGCTATCCGGACCTCATAGGATTAGCCGGACTATGCCGAAGTCCGCGTAATTCCGAGAGTGTATTGGCATTTGTCAGTGTCTAAATAGCATAAATTTGCATTTTCTTTGAAAGTCCATTTTAACCCGTAACCTGATTTCTGAGTGTATTCCAGTGTATCGGAGCAGCGCCCTCCAGATATCGGACCAGTATTGCAATTTCATACACTCGAACATACATTTTGCCGGGAATCCTTCTGATTGGCTGTTTTTGAGGGGCGAGACGCGGGGCGGGGCTTCGGAGCCGAGAGGGGCGGGGCTTCGGAGCCGAGCGGGGCGGGGCTTCTGACGGGCTCGGAGCGGGGCGGGGGCTCTAACCGGCTCAGAGCTCAGTCTGCACATGCGCAGTTTAACAGTTAAATGCCGTCTGGCGCACATGCGCAGTTTAACAGTTAAATGCCGTCTGGAGCACATGCGCAGTTTAACAGTTAAATGCCGTCTGGAGCACATGCGCAGTTTAACTCTGGAGCAACAGCGTGGCGAGGACGGAGCATCAAAACACACAGGTAAGCAGACACATTTACTAATATAGCAGAGTTTTACTTGTGCAGATGTTTTTTTTTTTCTTTTCTGCTTGTATTACATGACTTAGTAACTAGTGCGAGCACGATGCAGCTAATTAGAACTGAGTAGTTTAATGCAGTTAGGAGAGCTACAGTAGCTACAGGCCCGGTTTAGACTGGAGGAGGAGGAGGAAGAGGAGACTCAGCATGATGAAGATCATTAAACATTCACTCTCTTCATGCACTAAATATCAGCTGTAGTTAACGTGTTGTGCTCTGCTTTTTCATATATATATATATATATATATATATATATATATATATATATATATATAAAATAAGCACGTGACCCTCCGCATCCCGGTGTTTATTGCTGATGTAAACAAGCTAAAGTTCCCCATAAACAGAAGCGCGGCTGCAGCCTGACTGTAGTGTTGTTAATAGAGTGATGAGTGACAGGTCCTGCTGCCCCAGTCATGCACACAGCAAGGTGAGGAGGCACTCACAGCCGTGCAGACCCGCTCACTAACCGGCCTTAGGTAGGTAGTCAGTGTGGAGAGAGAGAGAGAGAGAGAGAGAGAGAGCTCAGGGGGGGACATTTAAACTCAGCCAGAGCTTCATGCTGACAGACAGGAGGACAGATACACTAACTGACAGTCCAGGGTTTCATCTTGTATGTTTATGCATGTTTATGTCCACCTGTGGCTACTGTAAGTACTAATAATTAAAGTGGTCAATAGCACTGTAGTTTTATTTTACATTAAAATATCCATCAACAAAACAATAAAAGTATCACCAACTGCACTGTAGAGTTACAGTAGAGGCGCATATGTTTTTTTAAGTCTAGGTCTGGCTGAGATCTTTTAGTAATTGTTGTTTTTTATGAATAACAATAAACAATGAGAGATGGACTAATGTACAGTCATATCACTGTAGTCATTACAATTCACTTTGTCATTAAAGTGACATTGCTTTTGGTTTAGTCAACACAAATATTGTTGAATGAAGGATCTTAGACTCTGGAATGAAGGTATAAATTTACAGTATAGTGTCAGATGATGTGATTTAACTAAAAGATATAGTTTTGTGAACTTGAATAACAAAGTATTAAAATGTTAAGCAAATTTAAATTGGCATAATCTAAATTAAGTATAAATGATTTTTATGAAGTGCTCCTTTTGCTTTGGTAGTGTGGATGCGGCCAAAGAGGATGGGTCATTTGGAAGATTAATAAATGACAACCATATAAACCCCAATGCCATAATGATGTACTTCACCCTGCAAGGCAAGCCACGCTTGTTTGTTTGCAACACGAGACATAAGTCCAGGAGAAGAGGTCACCTATAATTATGGCAACTCCGACTGGCCATGGAGATCGAAAGTGGTAAAAACCTTTTATGAAACTGGTTGTCCTTAGCGGGGTTATGGTCTAATCATGCACACTTTAATTTAAGTGAACAATGTATATTGTCATTGTAGCTTTTGTTTTAACATGCTTTTTATCACATTAATGTATGTTAGACATTTAATTTATTAAAATACATAGCACATGGAATATTATTAACTGGATATGTTGCTAATTGTCTGTTTTTAAAATCATAAGGAATCTGAAGAAAGGTCGACGGAGGAGCAGCATGGTGTGTTGTCTACATCAGAGCCTTCTACAAGTCGGTGGCAAAAAAGGTCTGAAGCTACATCAGCTGGTCCTCTCAGAAGCTTTAAGGTAAAATGGAAAAATACTGTTGCACGACCATAGGTACATGGCAAAACTTCTTTTTCTTTTGGCTGTTCCCTTTCAGGGGTCGCCACAGCGAATCATCTGCCTCCATCTAACCCAATCCTCTGCATCATCTTCTCTCACACCAACTAACTTCATGTCCTCTCTCACTGCATCCATAAATCTCCTCTTTGGTCTTCCTCTAGACCTCCTGCCTGGCAGTTCCAACCTCAGCATCCTTCTACCAATATATTCACACTCTCACCTCTGAACATGTCCAAACCACCTCAATCTGGCCTCTCTGACTTTATCTCCAAAACATCTCACATGTGTTGTCCCTCTGAACTCATTCTTGATCCTATCCATCCTTGTCACTCCCAAAGAGAACCTCAACATCTTCAGCTCTGCTACCTCTAGCTCTGCCTCCTGTCTTTTCTTCAGTGCCACTGTCTCTAAGCCGTAGAGCATCGCTGGTCTCACCACTGTCCTGTACACCTTTCCTTTCATTCTCGCTGATACTCTTTTATCGCACAACATACATGAAACTTTTCTCCACCCATTCCAACCTGCCTGTACGTGCCACTTCACCTCCTTTCCACACTCTCCGTTGCTCTGGACCGTTGACCCTAAGTACTTAAAATCCTGCACCTTCTTTACCTCTGCTCACTGTAGCTTCACCGTTCCTCTCATTCACACACATGTATTCCGTCTTGCTGCGGCTAACCTTCATTCCTCTACTTTCCAGAGCGTACCTCCACCTCTCCAAATTTTCCTCCACCTGTTCCCTGCTCTCGCTACAAAGCACAATGTCATCTGCAAACATCATAGTCCATGGAGACTCCTGTCTAACCTCATCTGTCATCCTGTCCATCACCAGAGCAAACAAAAAGGGGCTTAGAGCCGATTCTTGATGCAGACGCACCTCCACCTTGAACTCTTTTGTCACACCTACAGCACATCTTACCACTGTCTTAGCGCTCTCATACATGTCCTGCACCACTCTAACATACTACTTCGCCACTCCAGACTTCCTCATACAACACCACAGTTCCTCTCTCGGCACCCTGTCGTACGCTTTCTCTAAATCTACAAAGACACAATGCAACTCTTTATTACTTTCTCTGTACTTCTCCACCAGCATCCTCAAAGCAAATACTGCACTACACTTTCTAGGCATAAACCATATTGCTGCTCACAAATGCTCACCTCTGCCCTTAACCTAGCTTCCACTACTCTTTCCCACAGCTTCATTGTATGGCTCATTTAGCTTTATAACTTTTGTAACAGCTTTGCACATCTCCCCTTGTTTTTAAAAAATCAGCACCAATGCACTTCTCCTCCATTCCTCTGGAGTCCTCTCACTGTACAAGATCTCGTTAAACAAACTAGTCAGAAACTCTACTGCCACCTCTCCTAAGCACTTCCATACCTCTTCAACACCCTACTCACCTCACTTTTACTAACATTTGCTACTTCCTGCTCCACAACAGTCACCTCTTCTACTCTTTTGTTCTCTTTCCTTTTCCTCATTCATCAACTTCTCAAAGTACTCCTTCCATCTTCCCATCACCCTCCTGGCATCTGTCAGTACATTTCCATCTCTATCTTTAATCACTCTAACCTGCTGCACATCCTTCCCATCTCTATCTCTCTGCCTAGCCCAACCTGTACAGATCCACCTCTCCCTCCTTACTGTCCAGCCTAGCATACAAGTCCTCCTTCACCTTATGCTGCATCTCCCTGTACTCCTGTTTACTCTCTTCAGTCCTCTCAGTGTTCCACTTCTCCTTAGCTAGCCTCTTTCCCTGTATACACTCCTGGACTTCCTCGTTCCACCACCAAGTCTCCTTGTCCACTTTTCCCTTACCTGATGATACACCAAGTACCCTCCTACCTGTCTCCCTGATCACATTGGCTGTAGTTGTCCAGTCAACTGAAAGCACCTCCTGACCACCCATAGCCTGTCTCAACTCCTTCCTGAAGACTACACAACATTCTTCCTTTCTTCACAACATTCTTCCACCACTTTGTCCTCTGCTCTGCCTTTGTCCTCTTCACCTTCCTCACCACCAGGGTTATTTTACACACCACCATTCTGTGTTGTCTGGCTACACTCTCCCCTACCAACACTTTGCAGTCACTGATCTCTTTCAGATTACAACGTCGACACAAGATGTAGTCCACCTGAGTGCTTCTGCCTCCGCTCTTATATGTCACCCTATGTTCCTGCCTCTTCTGGAAGAAAGTATTTACTACTGCCATTTCCATCCTCTTTGCAAAGTCCACCACCATCTGTCCTTCTACATTCCTGTCCTGAAGACCAAACCTGCCCATCACATTCCCATCTGTTCCCTTACCCAACATGTCCATTGAAGTCTGCACCAATCACACTCTCACCTCTGGAGATCCTCTGCATCACTTCATCTAACTCACTCTAGAATTTCTCCTTCTCTTCTAACACACATCCTACCTGTGGAGCATAACCACTAACAACATTGAACATTATCCCTTCAAGTTCCAGCTTCAGACTCATCACCCTATCTGATACTCTATTCACCTCTAGAACATTCCTTACAATCTCCTCTTTCAGGATAACTCCTACTCCATTTCGTTTCCTATCCACACCATGGTAAAACAATTTGAACCCTGATCCTAAGCTTCCAGCTTTGCTACCTTTCCACCTGGTCTCCTGGACACACAGTATATCCACCAACTCTCTTCCCTTCCCTGTCATGGTCCCAACATTCAAGGTCCTTACTTTCACTCCTAAACTCTTGCCTTTCCTCTTCTCTCTCTGCTTTCGAACACGCCTTCCTCCTCTCCTTCTTCGACCAACAGTAGCCCAATTTCCACCGGCACCCTGGACAACAGCACCAGTGGCGGTCGTTGTTAACCCGGGCCATGACTGATCCGGCATGGGAATTATATTTGTGATTTGCTTCATTGACTTGGCAAATGTTTTACGTCGGATGCCCTTCCTGACACAACACTCATTTATCCAAACTTGGGACTTGCACAAGAAAACACTGGATTTCGCTCCCCCATAGGTGCATTGGGGACATAGCAAAACTGAAGTGTTTAATTACATATAGTGAATGGGGGCAGCATGGTGGAGCAGTGGTTAGCACTGTAACCCTCACAGCAAGCTCTAGGTTTAACTCTGTTACTGATGCCACCACAAACGTATCGAATTTTCGATTAGGCTGTCATCATGAAATTCTCCTTCCCCAGCTATGGAATTTGAATAATCAAAGAGAGATTATCATTGATATCTTACATTCTATACCTTGCAAAATCAGCCAGTGGGGTTTACAGCAAGGTTTTTGTTGAAGTAGGATTGTTCTATTTATTTAAACCTCAAATATTCTCTTTAATGGTTCTTTCCCAGTGGTTATTAATGTATCTTGTTTGTCCATGCTGCATCTACTACAGTTTGTGGCTAAAACCAACGAGGTGGAGACGGCTAGAGGGCAACCAGGCGGAGATAGCTAGAGGGCAACCAGAGTTTGACAAGTCCAGTGCTTGATCCACTCAGCAAGCCTGAAAAGGTAAATGAAATGTAGCCGTTCATTACATTCTGTGTGGCAAAGTTTTAAAGTCCACCAACATGTGACATAGGCTTTGTGTGCGTCACTTAGATCTGATTGTTTATATGGACAGTGTTTTGTAAGCACCCTCTCATTTAAGTGAATTTCGAAGTGTAGCTCGGTGTAAAATCTGTGTATGTTTTAACCTGAATGCAATATGGTTTATATGAGCAGTGTTTTGTAAGTAATCTTCCATGAAATGCTTTTCAAAGTGATGGCCAGGTCTGAATTTTTGTGAATTAAGCAGTAAATAACCCAAATGTGTTAGGACCATACAGGTAAGGGACTTGATATGATATGGCACTGCTGTGGTCTTTAAGAATATTTGGACAACTTGTATTTGATCTGTTTGCCTTACATAATCACCTAGTGACATTCAAAATAAAGTTTTCTTCTTGTGCTCTTTGTGAGAAGTAAGATTGTTCAATTTGTACATTTTTAGCAGACGCATATTCATTTATTTCCTCCATGATGTATTTGTTACAGATGATGGCTAAGAGCAGCCAGACTAAAATGGATGAAGGCAACCAGAGTTTGACAAGTCCAGAAGGAAAAGGTAAATGAATGTAGCCCTTCATTACAATGCATGTGGCAAAGTGTTAATTTCAAAAAGATGTGATGTAGGCATTGTGTGTGTCTGTACTCCCTTAGATATGATATGGTTTATATAGACAGTGTATTCTAAGTAGTCTCTCACTAAGTGATTTTCAAAGTGTAGGTCAGTATAAGATCTGAGTGTATGTGTATGTTCACCTGGATGTGAGATGGTTTATATGGACCGTGTTTTGTGAGGACTCTTTCACAAAGTGTAGGTCAGTATAAGATCTGAGTGTATGTGTATGTTCACCTGGATGTGAGATGGTTTATATGGACCGTGTTTTGTGAGGACTCTTTCACAAAGTGATTTTCAAAGTGTAGGTCAGTATAAGATCTGAGTGTATGTGTATGTTCGCTTGGATGTGAGATGGTTTATATGGACCATGTTTTGTGAGGACTCTCTCATAAAGTGATTTTCAAACTGAAAGTTAGTAGTCTGAATGTTTGTGTGAATTAAGCAGTAAACCACCCAAGTATGTCTTAGTAGGACCATACAGGTAAGAGGGTTCATCCTCCAGCTGGGGTTGATGATGGCATCATTTTGGTTTTTAGGAGTTCTTGGACAACCTGAATTTGATCTTTGTTTTAGGATAATTAACCTGAACCTTTGGTAGTGACTATATGTGAAATTAACCACTTTTGGCATTTACGCCACTTATTTTCTGTCAAATCTATCTGTACTGTCTTCTACCTGAAGCTAATTTGCACCTGATATCTTGAAGTAAGATAAATGGTTATCTTGAATTGTGAGGGGGAAAAATGGAAACATCAGGACTATTTTCAAGTCCAGATTTAGATCTTTTTCATAAGAAATGTATGCTTTTGATGTGGACATCATCCATATCAGACCAATTTGTAAAATTTTCATGCTAATCTTGGCCACCATCTTGGATTTTAAATGACTTCATGTACTATCCATGTGACAATTTCTAAAAAGCTATGTATGGGAGATGCATTTTATTCACTATATTACTAATATATTATATTGCATGCTAATAGGAAACTTGCTCTGTTGTCAGAGGTGGCCATTTTGAAAAACTAGGTGGCCATTTTGAAAAAGCTTCTAGGGCCACCGTATTGAAAATTCAATAGTAATAAAGTGGCCAGATATCCTTTTTTTTTTTTTTTTTTTTTTTTTGGACTGCCTTTATCTATACTGTAAGTATACCAAATGTTATGCTTTCATCACAAAATGCACAATTGTTAAAAAAAAAAAATTCCACTTAGCTGCTCGACTAAGGGGTGTACTCACTTTTGTGAGATACTGTATGTACAGTACAACTGCTTTACAAAGAAACCATAACGAAAAACTTGTCCTCTTTTATTAAACCAAAAATATTTTAGAGTCTTATGATAAAGTAGGTGTTGTACACTATAACTTTGGCTGTGGGAACTTGATTGTAGTGTGCAAGTCATATCAAGCAGAATATGTGCGCTGCGTACTTCAGTTTTGCCTCACTGGGTGCAGACAGGATCTTTGAGGGTATTCTGCTAAAGGTTTCCCTGAATCTATCTTTGAATTCGTGTTGTTCTGTGTTGTAAATCATTGCTATGACACAAACGTTTTAATTGACCCATAAAATTAAAATATTTAAAATGTGTTACAGCTTGTTTGGGGGTCTGGCGACTACCACCGCTATTCACAGGTGAGTACCTACTTAAGGTTTCTTGAATATCTAACATCTCCTGCACTATCCAATTATTTAATTTGTTTTCTCTTTTTTTCAGGAATGACAGTCTTCTAAATATTCTGGGGACGAACTGGTATCGGGTCAGGACAGTGTTCTACATTCAGAACTAGGTCAAATATCAGATGTTGACAGCCTGTCTGATGATTACTTCCCAGATTCAGTCACAATTCTAGCATACCCTTTATGTCTAGTAAGTCGATGCCTGATGAAAGAACGTCTTATGGATCAGATGCAGACGTCCAAGTTTGGCTTGGCACATCCAAGGTTCCACCACCGCCTGAAGACCATGTAATTCCCAATGCTGATAAAACATCACATTTGGGTACTTGTACCAAAGGTGCATCGAAGCAGAAGCCAAAGAATGAAGCACAGTTTCTCAATCACGACTCAAGACAATTGACTATGACCATAAAAAAATTACTTGTATTGCCATTTAATGTCGTCATGGCAAAAAAAAAATGTTTTTCTTCATGTGTGGCCCTAATACTCCATCGTAGTTAACAGATATTTTAGCAAAAAGACTAATGTAAGTTCTTCTGTTGAAGCTAATGTTCTTGTGTTATGTGACAGTACACTGCTGCGACTTTTAAATGGCAAGCAAACATGACTAGTGTGTAAAACAAAGGAAATGCTAAAATGCAGTAAATCCACAGGCAAATGTGGGATTTTTTTTGTGTGCAATACACTTAATCCTGAGTAAACATTGTTCAAAATAAAAAGACCTGTCCTGTTAATGCTGTGTTGTCAGGTATGTGTATTTATGTTAATATGTTAATTTATGTTAATTTAAAAAATGACGTCATTGTCTGGGCAATGCTTTTTCCTGTCCTCCTATACCACACATTTGTCAAGAAGTGAAATGTCTGCTTAAACCACAATTGGAGCAGGGTCATGTGTATGAAGTTCTGTTGTGTGTATCTGAACTCTGAAGTGACCCAATTTTTTTTCAGAATTTTTAGAGTATTTTAAGCTTACTCCCATAGCTCTAAGACCTCGGGAAAGGGTAGTCCATCTAAACCACCTTCGGGCTGGTTTCGCGAAATTGTCCGTCTAAACCATATAAACCCGTATAGGTGTGTGTGTGTGTGTGTGTGTGTGTGTGTGTGTGTGTGTTCGGGGGTGTGTGTGTGGGGGGGGGGGGTGAATGGAAATAGCTGTGAGTTTGCTTAGTAAAAATGTCATATTGGAAATTGTTCACGATTGAACTGGAGTACTGTAGGGTGAGATCTGTAAAGATGCACCAGTTTCGATCACTTTTTTGTGCCTCAAACTTTATCTTCTTTCAGCATTAGCTACATAACATCAATGACAATAAACCTAAATGCTCTCTGACAGCTTCCAGTGATAACTTAATCAAAGAAAGAATATTGGAACAAAGTTAGCTTTTCACTTCCCTCTGCACAAATCTGACCTGACAGACATATTTTGATTTTTCACACAGAGAGACAGAGATAAAAGTAAAGATGAATAGGACTGAACTGAGAAAGAAGGGGGAAAAGTTAAGTCGTTTCTTTTTAGGCTGGATGTAGGGCTGGGCTTTAGATGCACGGGGTGTGTTTTTCAATACGAGTCAGGAGGTGGATTCTCACAGCATTTCAGGGAGTACAGGGTGTCCCTTTCAGGTCTAGTTGGTCCGCCCCCCTTCATGAGAAAACCCTGCACAGACCTCCGGGTCCCTAAATGCGGGAAAGGCTGTGAATGGAGAACTAGACAAGGAGACTGCAGAACATACAGGCAACATGAGAGTGCTTCATTTAGCCCTGTGTGCTGTACTGACCCTGCTAAGTCTGCCTCAGGCAAGCCATGGAGGTAAGACAGTCCAAGTTCAAAAATAAGCTTTAATCAAAGCCACACCGGGGCTCTGTCTGAAATCATACTTTTCACTTTTCTCTATGCAAACCTCTCTTTCCTTTCCTTCCTGGTTCTTGAGTATGATTTAAATAAGACTGTATAAAGATGCATGTGCTTTATTTTCTGCTTACTGTCAAATGAATTATGTGCAGTATGAATGGACTACAGGCAGCACTGAGTGTCTATATTCGGATTCAGAATTTATTTTAATGCTATATGAAGTGTTCATGTATATTTAAGGAGGTGCTTGGGGATAGCTGGAATATGAGAGTCAACAGAATGAGAGGGATGTAGTGTGAGTGTGACTGGTGTGAGCTTACGTCTAGGAAATTGTACAAATATTACAGCGAAAGGTGAAGTCAAGGTGTCAGAGTTGGCAGGAGGTGCCTTTATATCCTAGTCAAAGGCTTATTCATTCACACAGGTCAAATAGAAGAAAAAAATAGATGAAGAAATACAATCCTGCCATAGCACAAAGTGTAATTCATCTCTCTCTCTCTCTCTCTCTCTCTCTCTCTCCAATTAAGTATGTTTTTCCAACCAGAGGTTTCAGCATCAACTAGAGTATGGGGGTTGACGGTGGAGTGTGAGGGGAATGGGGGGGGGGGTGCTGCTGCAGACATCCGGTAAGGTTCTCAGAGTTGGAACTCCATCATAGCGAAAACGCTTGTGCTTGCACAAGGCTAGGCTGAATGAAGAGAGCCTTTGAGAACTGCCTGAGAAGCACAGATCTCCACTCACTGCATTCTGGCATGAACGGTTCGCAGAAAAGGCTTTGAAAGCCGCATTTCATTTAGAAGGAAATCTAACTTGGTATTGAAGTGAACTTTATGGAGTCAGGCTTCAGATCATTAGGTTGGCAGCAGATCGAAGCTCTAAAAGGAAATCTGTATAGCAGAGTGAATGTTTAAGTCAGTGCCCAATGGCAACTTCATTGCTCAGCAATTGTTCCAAGTGCAACTAAAATCTTTTTCGGGTTAAGAGATCTATTCGGGATTTGTATCTACAGTACGCGTGTGGCTCCGTTCATGAACCATAAGCAGTCTAGTGAACAAATGAACAGTTCATAAAGCACCTGGAATGCTTCAAAATGACCTCGCTTTCTGGAAACTGTTTATATCTTCTTACTACATCGCCACATGAGCACCGTCTAAAAAGCTTTGGAATGAAACATAGAGCTTCTGTGAGGGCGGCGCAGCCATGATGCGTGGAATTAGATCAAACTGACAGCATGGGTGTGGCAATCACATACAGTACTCGGATCCCAGATGTGTGTATGTGTGTGAGACTGTGCTCTAAATTGATGTCTGATTTGTTAGTCTATCATGACTACGTGATGACATTTGGTCTTGCTGGTGATGTCATTGCTGCATAAATTAATATGTCAGGTTATATTGATGATCACAGAATGTAAACCATTTGACACACAACATGAAAGGAAGTTCTTTTCAAATGAACAGTTTTCTATAGAACAGTGTAATTAAATTTTGGATTGATATAACGCTTTAAGCAATGGCTATTGTGACGAAACAGCTTCACAGAATCGAAAGAAAATTAGGAAAATGAGTATGAAATGTGTGAGAGAATATGTGTAAACCAAAATGCCCAGATTGTGCCTGTAGTGAAATGTTATATAACTCAGAGAGAAAGTCCAGTTCTTCTGTTAAACCTTAGTTATTCCTTTGCTATGTCACTGCAGAAACACTCAACACAAACAAAATTTCTGCAGGCAAGTTTTTGAGGCTATACAAGGAGTGTGTGAGGGAAGAAAGAGGCAGCAGTGGAGAAGGAGACAGAGACTGAACTGGGGACTTGGCAGAGTAAAAGTGTTAAAATAACTCTATATAAGCCGATAAACAAAATATCTGCAAGAATTTGAATGTGATTCCGTAATAATTGACAGTTGATTAACCTGCGTCTCTCGATCAAGTTTGTTAATGCACACACATATGCACATCAGACATTGAGGGTAAATATTTACACATGCATTTATCTTTGCCAATTATAATCCGTGCTGCAGGCTTCCTCATATTGCTCATGCATATATGGAAGATGTAGCCTTCTGTCCAATTTATAGACATTTCAGACTGCAGATTGTACCCCATGCTTGAGGCGCCTTTCTGGATATAGATGCAGTGTGACACAAACAGCCTTTCCCAAAGTAGATGCTGAGCTCAGTGTCACAAGATATCAGGTTACGTTTAGATCAACGTTCTCAAATAAGTCAATAACCCCTACATATATAGGTTTAAGATAGGTGTAAGTGTCATTTTGCCAGTGATGCATATAAAATCAAATCACTATTGCAGCTATTGCACTATTGCAGTGGATTTACATGCCACTGTGGTGTGAGTGCATACGGCTTACGAATTAGCCTTAATGAGTAGAGATTCATGACGGAGCATATTACTCACCCATCTGAGTATGATACACTTCAGCCTGTTGCTGTGGAGACCAGTAGAGTGGAGCTATTCAGTGTATTTTCTGATTCATCGTCACGTAGGGTTTGGAATATAGGTGTGGTTTGTGAGCAAACTGTCCACTCATAAAACTGACATAGTAGTCAATGGAACAAAAGACAGCCTGTTCTGTGTTTGTGTGTCGGAATTCTAAAGGCCAACATTTTCCAAATTTATCAATTAGATGCTGTTAAGTTTCAGTCAAAGTACGTACTTCATGTTTATTTGAGACACAGTCCAAGTGATATGTTTTCTGATATTAATTAGTAATTAATAAGTAGGTGGTGGCATGGTGGCTTAGTGGTTAGCACTGTCGCCTTGCACCTCCAGGATCCTGGTTCAGTTCCCACCTTGGGTCTGTGTGCATGGAGTTAGCATGTTCTCCCCTTGCTTTGTGGATTTCCTCTGAGTTTCCTCCCACAGTCCAAAGACATAGAGATTATGCTAATTGCTGTTCCTAAATTACTCATAATGTGCAAATGAGCATATCCGTGAATGTAAATGTGTGTGCTCTGTGATGGATTGTCACCCTGTCCAGTTGTGTACACCGCTTTGTGACATGTGTACACCTCTGGGATTGGCTCCAGGCCCCCCCGCAATCCTGTATACAGAATAAAGTGAATTAGATGATGAGTGAATGGGCTAATAATTAAATGAACTGAGAATATGAAAACATCTAAATACATGAAAGAGAAAATAAGATAAAAAGAAATATTTAAAAGTATAAAAATCTATTTATCCTTTATATTTGGGATTACTTAGATACTCTCAAAGGATGTTGTTGCACCAAGAAAAATCATTTGTTAACCATTTTAATAAAGAAAAAAATACTTAATAAATAAAATAATAAAAATAAATAAATAAATAAATATATATACCGTATAGTCTCTAACCTGTGGAAAATTTGAAGTTTGAATGAAACTGTGCATGAAGTGCATGATTCTTTTTCACAGATATACAGTAGAGCTCCAAATGCCTGCTTTTTGTGGCTTCTTTCTCAGGCACTGTATATTTAAGTAGTGTAATTATATAACATATTAGTCATTGTGACTTAAAATTTACTTTAAAAGTGCGAATGGCACTTATAATGGTTGTGACCTCTATACAGTATACTGTATTTAACTCCATAGGTTGCACAGAAGAAAGCATCAGGTGTGCAATTTAGTATGAGGCAAAATTAATAAAATGCCACACATCTTATTATGAAATATAAATATTTCACATCAATCACATTTTTACACCACAATGAATTGAGTTATTATCCATTAGCTGTAACTCAGACCCAACCCAGAATTTTAGCTATCAAAGGCTATCAGAGGTTTTTCTGCACCAAGGAAAATAACAGCAATTTGTCCTATCACTAAATCAACCTCAAAGAGCAATACAGTTAAACTGTTATGCTTTTTCCACTTAGTGACCATTTTAATAGCTCTTGTTAAAAACAGACGATGAAAATGCAAAACATAGAACTGCGAAAGAGTGGAAAGGAAAGGATTCCTTGCTGAATTGGAAATAATGCAGAACCAGGTGTCGGAAATGTTGCATGTCTAGAGCTCTGTTACTGAAGGAATGCTGTGAGGATGTCTGCAGCTTCAGCCAGAGAGAGAGAAACAGAGAGAGAGAGACAGAGAGAGGCAGATGCTGGGTGTGGCACTCAGAGGCTGTGTTTGTACTACAACTAAATACATCTGTCAGCTCACACTTTAGAGCCTAGCACAGACCCACGTTTCAGACATCATGACTGCAAACATGGTAACAAAAGCTGTATTCACTGCTGGTGATCATCATACAGTACAGTATATACAGTATCAATCCAGGCTCACGGGGGGGGAAAAAATCCTTGAATTTTACCACAAGTACCACTTTTGCTAACCTCGATCCTAACCTTAATCTTCTAAAAGAAGGAAAAATCTTATAAGCTAGCTAGTGTTACTGAAGCAGTATTGCATATGAAGAGTGTGGTTATGCCGAAGTTCAACACAGCTTTGATTCGGCTGCAGGCACAAACCAGAGGTTCAAGTGCTACATGTAACCACAGCCATGCAATATTTAATATAACAACATGAATGTGAGTGTGACATTAGTTTTAACTAGTTTTATGAATATGAATTTTTTGTTTGTTTATTTGTTTCTGTGTTAGTAGAAATAAATCAAGAAGCCCATCATCTAGCTCATTAGCTAGCTCAAATTGATTTGTAAACTTCTGTTAAATGTGCTTCCAGTCTCCCTTTTCATTTCGATCTGATGTGCTTTCATATTTTAAATCAAATTTTATACTTCTGAAGAAAACATATCCTTATGTACACATATCCAACATGTCTGCTGATCATCATTTCAAACCAGGAAGTGGAATTGTATGCAGCAAAAACATTGACAAGCAAAGTGATACAAACAGTGAAATGTCTCGGTATGGTCATTGAAGCACATTTGGAATGGACCTCGACCAATCAGAATAGTGAAATCGAACAAACCGTTGAATGATGTAGATCACTTAAGTGTTGCAGATAAGATTTTTTCAGGCTTTTTTTTTTTTTTTTAGAATAAAGAAATGTTGATCTGATAAGCGAGGATTCTACACGCTATACTCTAAACTCTTGAGAGCTTCCACTTCATCAAACTTAATCATTTTATGTGTATCTCTGACAAATGATCAGCTTTATTAATCTTAAAGCAGCATAGCTAGAGTCCATTGGCTTGTTTGAGGACTTTGAGTCAAATGTAATCTGATCTGTTGTGACAGCAAGCTCAGCATCCATTTTAGGAAAGGCTGTTTCTGCCACACTGCATTTATATCCAGAAAGCTCTCCTTAAGGGTGCTTTGTTTGTTCCTCTGCTAGAACTCTTAAAGTTTGTATGGCGAACTATACAAGGGACTGCATCTCTATGCTGTAAGAAAGGAAAGCTAAGTCTGGAAGGATGGTCTGATAAATGCCATGCTCGTTGATAGCGGATTCCTTCGAAACCTAATAAAGATGGTACTATCCTGTAATTGTGAAGTTAATGTTAATGGTGAATGACCAGCACCTCCAGGGACTGGGTTCGATTCTCGGCCAGCCTCGATTCCCGTCTCTGTGTGCATGGAGTTTGCATGTTTTCCCCGTGCTTGGTGGGTTTCCTCCGGTTACTCCGGTTTTCTCCCACAGTCCAAAGATACAGTATGCAGTTTAGGCTAATTTGCCCGTAGTGTGTGAGGAGATAGCTGTGTAGATACTGTAACAAAACAGCATATCGAGGGAAATTATTTCTCTACCTACTAATAAGGAAACTAGGTCAGCTCCAGACTTGTTCTCATGAGGATTTGTTGCAGAGCAACAGCATCATCACATGGAACAGCCTGAGGCATAGTTATGCTGCTTCCTTGAAAATGATTTAGACAGTAGTTATGGATCTGTTTTCTTTGATGTCATATTGAATCTTAAGCTACTGTAAATCTAACAGCATCACCTACAATGCTGTTCTGACACATATTGTACAATTCCTGTACTGTAAGAAGTTACCTCAGGTTCTGAAAATGTCCTCATATCTCTCTCATACAGAAAGAAATACAGTAAAATTCAAGTTCGATATGCTTCTTAGCCTAGTCTAAATTGTAATCTAAAACCAGGGCCACATGGCTAAATTGTGAACTGGTTTGAAGGAATTGATATCTGCTGGGAGTAAATCACAGCTGTAAACATATTTAACCACAAGCACTTTTTAAAGCACAAATTTGCATTGAAGGATGAGGTGTTTTGGGGCTTTTGCAAATATCTTTTCACACGCTTGCTCCCCAGAGACAGAAAAGAGCTAAGGAAAGGGATGAGCCTCAGACACCTTATATTTTATCAAATAGAGTGCTATGGATAAATATAGTTGAAGCTGAATAGAAAAAAAAAGAAAAAACTCTATGAAGGGTCTCTAGATAGAGTTATATGGAAGCCAGTGCATACACTGACTCCTGTATTCATGGCCAGAGTCATGTCGTCATTGAGAATGTATGAAGGCTTAAAATAAACTAGAGGAAAAGGCAGGCTGCATGCTCAACTCTGAGGAGGACGAGATGCTGAAATGCCTCTGCGTGTCTGCTTCAGGCATTGGTGAAAAAGCAACCTATCCTAGAGAAAGACTGCTACTAGTGCTGTCTTTTTTTATATATCTGTCAAGCACTGATAAGGCCTGATTTTAAATGTGGCTGGTTTTAAATATGGCTGCATGTGGCACAAGCATCATGCATAACATCATGCAGATTTAGGCCAAGTGCTTGGGAATGCTGGGAGATGGGGGAAAATATGACTTTGTTTGTGGCATGGTGTCACACACTCACACGCCACGACCGACACTAGGACCCGGAAGTAGTACGGTCGCAAAAACAGGAAGCATAAAAGGAAACAAGATGGCGCTTCACATCACTCAGTCATTTGAGTTCGCCCATGTTAGTTCAGGTCGTTTCTCTGCCAAACCGTGAGTACTCACTTTCTTGGGTTATCTTTCTGATTCGAGTGTGTGTTTATAGGACGCGGGTTAAATTTGTGTTTTTCCCTTGCTCCCCTTTTGTGAGAGTCCTCAGACTAAATCGCATGGTTATCCTGCCTACTCGCTCACTGGCGGAGCTTCGGTGGGAGAATGCGGATTTTCGCGAGGCTGTTGCTAGCGCGGCTAGCCGGCCTCCCGTCGCGGCGGTCGCTACTCCGTCCGCCCCCCTCTCCCTGATGTTTTTCTGGCTTTACCGGACAAATGGGACGGCACGGATGGGAGATGCAGTGTTTTCTTAACTGCTCTAGGTCTGGTGTTTGAGTTTAATGCCATCAAATACTCCACCGATAGATTGCGCGAAAATTCAACTCCACCTTACATCCATCTCTTCTCCACCCATCATCCTCGGTTACCCCTGGCTCCTACAGCATGACCCGCGTATCTCGTGGTCTCAACACCGGATTATACAGTGGGCCCGACCTGTTCTGAACTTTGCCTACGGGCAACGGCTGGGACGTGCTCTAGGGAGTCAGAGGCCCCCGATGTCGACACCAACGCCATTCCAACTACCTAGAGAGACCTAGCTGAATTGTTCTGTAAGAGGTGTGCCACCCACCTTCCACCACATCGCCCACACGACCTGGCGATTGACCTTCAGCTGGGCTCCGCCCCTCCCCCCCCTACGGCCATCTCTACTCTCTATCGACCACCGAGACCCAGGCTATGGAGGAATACGTCGCCAACGAACTTAGAGAAGGCACCATTTGAGAGACATGTTAGGCCGTTGGGTCTTCGCTTACTTAGACGATATACTCATATACTCCCGTACAGATGAAGAACATGTTCTCCACATCAGAGCGGTCCTTAAGAGATTGCTTGCCCACCAGCTGTACTGTAAGTTGGAAAAGTGCGCTTTTCACGAGCGCTCCACCACTTTCCTGGGTTTTGTCATCTCATCCCAGGGTGTGGCCATGGACCCGCAGAAGCTGGAATTTGTGCGTCATTGGCCCCTACCCAACCTAAAGCAGTTAAATCCCAGACTGCCGTGGTGGGCACTATTTTTCGAACAGTATGATTTCCATCTCTCCCCGCCTGTCCTACCACCCTCAAGAATCATCGCACCACTACATTGGGATTTGGAAACGAGAGTTCGCCAGGCGGCGGCCGAGGAGACTATCCCGGCAGGCATGCCACCTGGGCGACTCTACGTCCGCCCGCCATGAGAACAGAGGTACTTCAGTGGGGCCACGCCTCACCCCTATCAGGACATCCTGGAACTTGGCGTACCCAACAGTTTATCCGCCGTGCCTTTTGGTGGCCATCCATGACTAGGGACATTGGTGAGTTCGTCCAGGCGTGCCCAGTGTGTGCCAGGGCCAAGGAGACCAACCAGCCATCGCCAGGGGACCTCCAGCCACTACCCATTCCCCGCAGACCCTGGACACACATTGCCGTAGATTTTATCATGGGCCTGCCGGTCTCAGAAGGAAAAGACACCATTCTCACCATCGTGGATCGTTTCTCCAAGGCCGTGCACCTGGTGGCTCTCGCCGGACTCCCGTCAGCAAAAATCACAGCCGAGCTGATACTAGAGCATGTAGTCTGCTTGCATGGGTTCCCAAAAGACATCGTCTCGGACAGAGGGCCACAGTTCACCGCCCGGTTCTGGAAGGCCTTCTGCCCTCTGATCATCTGTACGTGTAGTCTCTCCTTAGGATACCATATGTCAAACCATGAGATGACTAACCATGAGGTTTCACTACTGCCATCCAAGAACAGGAAAGGGAACACATGTTCAACAAAATAGACAATGTAAAGATTGGAAATATGTAGCCTGGTCTTGTTGGTCAAGCTCCTACACTACTTGCTGATAGAAGCCATTGCTGTTTTTACAAGCCAATATGCTAGTATGGAGTGTGGACTTGATTAAATTTATATGTTTCTACCTCACTTTATATAATAGCATTTTATAAAGAATATCCTAGTTAGTGTAATCTGTTAAACATGTTTAATTTAGAGACAGCATCATATCAAATGATACAATATGATATCCCATATTGTTACACCTAATATAGGATAGTAAATCACAGTAAGATGTTTATATCCCATGAATCAATGCTGCAACATGTGCAGGTGAGTTAATTAGAAGGCAAGTCAGCTGCAAGCAAGCCCAAGGACCTGCATAGACCTTTTATTTATGTGTCCCTCTCTTCAATTCACCTGTAATGGATTCTGGACCACATGTATGTACGTGAGGAGACACAGTGTAAAACATCGCTCTGGGACCAGGAAATGTGCTCAGTAATGCTCAGTTTGCTAACACTGGAACTCAACAAGCAAGCTGCGCCTGGGATCTGTACTCTGAAATGCACTCGGAGAGAAATTAAATAGCAAGTTAAAAGGTGCCGTGACGTGGAAGAAGCAATCAAGCACAGACATGTCAAAAAGTTCAGGCAAAAGTCTTAGAAACATATAAAGAAATTATTTAAGACAGGAATGCCTTTAAAATAATGAATTTAAACATTTCTACATTAAAACAATCAAATATAAAAAGGAGTAAACAGTAATTAACAAACTCAGTGTTTGGTGTGTTAACCAAGGGGCAACCTGGCGTTCTGAAAATGAGACCAACATGGAAGCACAAAGTATGCAGTTTCTCAAATGACCTGTAGTTATGACCTGCTCCGAAATTCAATGTCAATCCCCCCATCTTACAAAAGAAATCAACATGTTAACAGTCTGGACCAATAAAAGTTTTATATCCCATTGTCATTATTAACAGTCTCAGGTACATTTTGTACAATTAGGTAAAGTTTTATCTCTTTACATTTTACTGAGAATGAATATAGGAAAGATTGCATGTTGTTGTAAGCACATCACATAAAACTCATTATTTAGATTAGATTAGAGTTTCATAAAACTCACACAGGGTTTTTCATGCAGAATGCAGCATAATTACAGCACAAACACCTTTGTGTCTGTGGCCCACAGAGTTAGAATGGATGAGTGGATAAACTAGATATTTAAAATGCAGATCTAAAAGGAAAAAGAAGCACTGCCTTTCATTTTCCTCTTAGATCAGTCACAATTCCATTAAGCTTTTCAGTTAAAAAATAAAAGATATATTTTTTCAATCAAAGTCACTTAAGGTGAACTAATTCAGAGATTGTCTAAAAACAATTGAGCCTGGAGATGGCAAATAATCAAATCTGGATCAGGAAACATCATCATATCATAAGATATAACAAAGGCCTTATGCAAACTCCTCATACAGGCGTACAATATTGTGGATGTATTGTGACCTAAATAGTTATAAATTATAATTTTTATTATGTCCACATAGAAATTCATTTGAATCAACAGTATACCTTAGTCCTGGACTGTATTCATTCTTTGCATGGAGACCACTCACTGCTGCTGCTGCTGATGCCCCCAAGTTTTCTGCTTAAAGATTGATAACTAAGGACATTGATAACTAAGGACATTCATGAAGATGGTTTTGGACAGTTTTCTGTGACAGCTTGTGACTGTAATCAGTTGTATAGTTTTAGGACTGAAACTGCCATCAACAGTTTCACATTAAAGTCTCCATCAATGAACAGTTGAAGTTGAAAACAGTAAAAAATGGGCTTCATGTTAACTGGAATTTCGACCTTATAGAGCAAAGTTACCTCCAGGCATGCTCATTGGAGACAAACCAAAAAATAAAAATTTATTGCAATTTATATCCAGATTTCTTTTCTATAAAGCTGCTTAGCAACAAATACAGCTGATTTAAATTAAATTAAATTACAGTAACCCTGTCCAGGGTGTACCCCGCCTCATGCCTTAAGTTTCCTGTGATAGTCTCCATGCCCCCCACAACCCTGTATGCAGGCTAAAGCATATAGACAATAAGTGAGTGAGTGAGTGAGTGAGTGAGTGAGTGAATGAGTGATTTACAGTATACTACTAATATTTAAAATATACTGTATAGCACATATACTGTAGCCAATTGGAATATAGCTGTTGCCAATTGGCTATATAATAGAATTTTTTTTATGCAATTAAATCATATGTATATATTGTTTATCATTCATTTATTTTATTCATTATATATGTATTTATTTTTTATAAATTCTTTATATAGTTATGGGTTCTTAGGAACTTTAAAGCATTCCCTTTTGATAGTAAAACAGTTGATGGGTTATACAGAGAACTTTTAAGCTTTTGATGTCCACCTAAAAAGACATTCCTCTAAACATAACCCTGGATTTCAACTTCCTTCTAAGAGCAAAACAACAATGTAGTTAGCATATATTGTATGATTATTTTCAGATTAGATGGACCAAACTGACAGCACAGGCTGGTTAGTTGCAATGTTAACTGACACACACTTGTCATTTCACACAAGAGACTGAGATTGACTCTGGGCTACACCCATGATTAAGACAGCTTTTCATTGGTATTCAAACAATATTTTGCCCTCAGCCCAAGCATCATAAGTAGAAGGCATATTCTAATGAATATCTTAGCATACAAGTCAGAGAAAATGAAGGTGAATTGTTAAAAATGTGTTTGTTCACTGGAGAGGAAAATGAGGCTATTAAGCAAGTCTATTTGAGCAATTCTGACTTATATAATAAATTGTAAATATTATGTTTGGACATTAGTGATGTGCATGGCATATAGAACAGCAACGGTAAAGCTTTTTTAAAGCCAGATGGTGCAAATGCTTTTTTGTCATCTGAGATGTTGTTTAAAATAGAAATAAATAAACCTGTTATAAAAAGTGTCATGGGCAGTGAGAGTCACTGTGCTGCAGACAGCCAACGCCCTTAACTGGGAGCCAGACCATCTGGCAGTGCGAGGGGATCCCGCTTCTGGAAACTACTGTTACTCAATTACGTCTGCTACTGACTTTGGCAAACTTCTCTCCTTTTTTGGTAGTTTTGGACGAACATTTCTTTATGCCTTTTCCCTTGGGTAGTTTCCATGTGTGTACTTTTTAGAGCTGCAGCCGTAAGCCAGGACAAAGCCTCTTTCTTGTAGTAGTCTAGTGACAAATAACCTTGCTTTCTTTGCACAGTTTTCCTATTCCACCCTGCTGAACCACCCATTTTCTGTCTGAGGTGGGATCGCCCACTACCTTGTAAAAAAAATCAAAAAAAGAAATGCTCTTTCGTAAAAACCACCTTAAAGTCTGGCAGGATGAGGCAAGTCATCATTTAAATCCTGCACTCATCCCTAGGCCTGTTTGACAGAAAAGACAGAGGTGTGTCCACATGTCTACTTTCTGCTATCAGAGCTTTCTCAGTCTGATGACACAGTTCAGAGCGCATGTTTGCTGCAAGCAAAGAATTTAATGTCTTAATTTACTCTAATGTTCATGTATTAAGGGGAAATTAGTGTGCTTGGAGTGGTGTTTACACTCTCAACTACCACATGGCCCTATGGAGGGACAAAGTAATACATGGACCGACAGACCACCACTGAGGCAAATAAGCAGATCACAGGCTATGATTTTACTTGAGCACATTCACATATATATCTTAATTTAAGAGTTTTTCTAAGTGGAAGTCTGCCTTTTGGAATACAAATTAAAGTTTTCTATAGCTCCTCACACATCTGTATAGGATTCAGGCAGAAACATACATAGGCAGATGCATACATACAAATGCACAATAGCTTCTACATAATAGTACAGTATATTTACCATTACCTGAAGGAAAAGGTTTTAGTTTCAGTAACATTGAGTTTGTACATGCACATGATAATTTGGGCATGTGTATAATTTAATTTCAACACAATGTGAAGAGCTGTGCTGTTTGTGTGGTATATTAAGCTGATTGCAGAACTGCAAGCAGTAGCTGAGTGGAAGGGTGGTGCCATCATTTCTGTGGTCAAACACACATACACACACATTCAGAAATATCTACTTGTCATTATCTTTGATCAATGACACAGTCTATTCTATTCATTTACCCAGACTAAAAGATTCTCTCTTATTATGACAAATCAGCTTGTGAGAAGTTTCTGTGGCTGCCAGATGTTTAGCGGTTTGTAGAATTGCTGAGGAAAGGCTAACAAACTCCAGACAGGCTGAGATGAAATGGAGCAAAATGACCATGAAACTTGGAAACAGTTTTGTAACACACAGTGCTTTATTGACACATTCACAAAGCCATTCAAATGCATTAGTATTTGATGAAATAAGGCTTTTGTGGATTGACTTGTTTCATTTGGGAAAATATAGCATAATAACAAATTATTAATACACTTTCTTTACCCAGAGGTGCTTCACATGGTAGCAGACATCCCACAAAACTCATTATAGAGAGATCCCCCTGGACATCAGCATGCCCCCAACATGTCCAACTATTAAATCTACCATGGGCAATAGAAGAAATCACTGCAAATGGTGCAGTGGGGGAAATATGCTATTATTTTATTATATTCATCAATTTTTTAATGACTCTGGTGCTGAAGGAAACTAAACTGGACTGATGGGGAGAGAGAGAGAGAGAGTGAGGGAGAGAGACTTTGAATGTAAACCCCTAGCCAAGAAAAGTGGTTCACTTAATACGTCAGCATGAAAAATAATTGATAAGCATCAGGATGCTTCTATCAATATGCGGGAGTCTCCCAGAACTTCCGGGTGAGGTGGAATATATCTGTCGTTGTATGCTTGACATTCAGGCATAACAATGTTTAAAATTAAGATAGGGAGATGTCTAGTAACAATATCTCAGTGCTGCTTTTGCCTATAGTTGATGCTAAGATGCGTAAAATGCATCTGTGTTTAATAGCTTGAAACATGTATGAACTAACTTGAGTTAGCTAGCGACCTGAAACCCCAACTAGCCATGTGGCTAGCCGGATAATGTTGGCAGTTTTATATCCTGTTGCTATTATGTGTAGTAATCACTTCAGCATACTTTATTTGAACTTAATGGTTGAAAGATCAAAAATATAGATTAAAAAAATGCAGAACCACAAGGAAGATTGTTTTTGCCCAATTTCTGTTGATTGCAGTAAAATGTAGCCTACAAGTAAGAGAACCCTTAACAGTAGTAATGCAAATATATTTTCACATGATTAAGACATGGAATGGATCAAAAGGATCGCATCACATGTTTACTGCATGTTTCAAATGCACTGATTCAGAATGCAGTATCTACGCCTTTAATATTGCTTACACGAGTTTGAAGAATTTAACTAGTGGAGTGTTTTCTTTCATGAAGAAATGTCACAAAGTGAGGACTGAATTGATAAAATCATGACCTTGTGTTCAGTGAGAGGAAAATTGATGATCTATGATAATCTCACTATTATCTGTCTGTTCCTCCTGGGAGACAGGTTAAGCTCAGATGAAATAAAAGGCGAAGCAACATGTTTAATAAGCAGGCAGCGTGTGCTAGTGGCTGCTGATCCGGTTTCTCCTAATGAATGCTAATAGATCTGCCTGAATGTATGTCCTTCTCCATCTTGTCCCCGCCACTGAAGCAGGCACACCTCAGAGCTTGCTATTAAGTGACCGTGAAATTAGAAATCACAAATTAGAAGCAAGAAGTATTACTGTTCTGAATGTGATGGAATATATCGGAATACAAATTTTAATAATGTTAAAGAGATTCGCAAATTGGTACCTTGCACCATTCATTGGTAAATTATGTCTAATAAATAAGATGTATTTACCTCTTTAAGAAGAAACATGCTGTATAAACATTCACGGAAAGCTGTTAAAAGTCATGTTAGCTATGATGGAATATTGGGTTTGCCAGTAGTTTGCATCTGATTAAAAATGCATTTACTTTTCCACTGTAGAAACCAGCTTGAAATTCTTAGAAAGGTTACAGGAATGTACAGAAATGTGTGCAACAAGATATGTGTGGCATATGGCATAGTATAGTAAATATGATCTGTGCAGAGTCAAATTGTAAAAGCAACACAAAAGCTGCAAAAGAATTAAGGAATGCTGATGATATTGCTTTTATATTCCCTGTGTACACATGTAATGTTCAATAAATGTTTATGCGCAACAATTCTTTATTTGGCTCCTTGCAAACAAAAAATGTGGAAAAAACATTGCTTGCTTTTTGCACTCTTTTATTTTTGTCTTGGTCGGTTTAAACATGTCAATTAGATTTTCACCAATTGTGACTTCATATGAGGAGGCTCTACTGTTCTCTGTTGGGGCGGGGCTCAGTAGTCGCTTATTTGCATACATACACACTAAATCGGGTACATTACCTAATGGGTATTTCATTTGGAGTATAATGAACTTCAGGAACCCTCTGAGACCTGTGTTAAGGAAATATCAAAATATGGGATGTTTACTGTAAAAAAATATATATGTACATATTTGTTATTGCAGATATAATCCTTATACAGTGTGGTAAGTATATTTGCTAGTGCTTCACCCTGCCTATGGGTTTGAAAGATCACAGACCAAGATTTGACCACTAAAAAGCATAACAATGTAGGAGTAACAATGTTTAATGAGAGATTTAATGGGACAAGTCTATAGGAACTACTAATATATATTTTTGTCATGTTTTGGGATGTTAGATTTTTCTCTAAGCAGCAATAATGTAATGATAAAATAAGTAAATCAAGAATAGAGCCTTTAACGCCTAAGCATGTATACATTCTCAAGAAGCTGGTTATTATAGTATCAGACCAATGATGTTATCTTAGAAACAGAAGAACACTAAAAGTGGGAGGGTGGACGGAAGGGTGTGGACTGTCTTATAACAGCTGGTGACAGTACACAACACACAGATACACAGGATTGACTGGGTTGTTTATAGATTTGCTGCGATTCCTCCTAATCATTCAGATTATTCACAGTGAACTCATTCATAAGCAGTGGGTGAAAAGAGCACCACCAACAGGCCCTGACATTTCCAGCAGATTGTGGCCATTTGTTGTCTTCTGCAAATTGTTCTAGGTTATATTTCTATATCTTTTTTATCTCTCCCTTACATGTTATAATAGTCCTAATGTTGTAAATTCAAACAAAGGGTCCAGAGATGTCAATACCATGAGATATATTGTAAGGTATAAGGCATGAAGCTGAATCCCCCAAGACCTATAACAGTACATCTGTGATTTTGTCTACATAATATTCATTGATGTTTTATATACACAGCCTTCTGCAGGTAGTGCAAGCATCAGACTTCTAATGAACATCTTCCACAGAACAGCCACAGTTCCATGTTGGATGCCTGAGAGTTGATGGGCACTTTTTTTTACTTTTCTATATTGCATGTACCCTATTTGTTTGCAAGTGCCTAGCCATGGGAATAATGTGAGACCACTGGTGACAGGCAGAATAGGAAACTGGAAATGGGGATTTGGGAAAGTGGCTGTTACTAGAGTGCTGGGGATCTCAGATCCCTAGCTGAGCACATGTTTAAACCATGAACCTAAATGTCCCTGGGGAGTATGAGTGTGATCCACAGCTGTGGAAAGCTAACAGAGGTTGAAATGTAGCAGGGTGCTCCGTCACCTCATATCACAGCTTGATAAGGCGTTTAACTACGCACACTCAAAAGGGGAATGAGCCATGTACACTTGAGGTAAATTTTCATGGAAGTAACCCACTTGCATAGTATTTAAAGCATAATTTATAAGCGTACCTTAAGAGAAGCAGTTCAATAGCATTAGTAGTTTAATCCTATAAGAAGAGTCAATATATTTAGTACTCAGCAACAATGAAATCCAAACTCAACAGTTGCAAGGTATAAAAGCCTGAAGCTTATCGCTGTGTTTGACTTACCTGGGAAGTAGCTCAGAATTACCTCACTGTGATGACTGATGCCTTGAACTCTGCAGACATTGTTATAAATCCAAGAAGCAAATAAATTATCTGAAGCAAATATTAATACAGACAGCATAACTGTCCAAGTGCTATTGTGTTTACTGTTCATGTTGCGATGTTGATTTTACCTTACCTGCTGAGGAGTTCGTTCTTGAGTATAAATTCCAAGTTGATTGGCATTTTTTATTTGAAGATCAGACAACCCATAGTCAAACACAGCATATGCCAAGAAAGGTCTAACACACCAATCAGCCATAACATTAAAAGCACTAACAGGTGAAGGGAATAACATTATATTCTCATGCATTCTTGTGTTTAGTACCCACCAAAAGCACTCCAAGAAAGGACAACCAGTGAACTGGTTACATACTGTAAAAAAAAAAATCATGTTAAATAACAATAGATTACAGGCAGCACAGTTGCCAGCAATCTACTGTAATTTTACAGTATTCATACTGTTAAATTACGTTACAGTTTATTAACACAGTATAACACAGTATATTTCTGTTTTGTTTTTCAATTTACAGTAGAATACTGGTAGTACAGCTTCACCAGCAATCTACTGTAATTTTACAGTATACATCCAGTATTTATTTTACAGCCATTTTCTGTAAAGATTAAATGCGTAACTTTTATTTTCTCTGTTTATTAAACAAAGGTATAATTGATAATAAAATAACTCGAGGTTTAAAAAAATTGACAATATAAATCTTATTATATTAAAAATTCCAAAAAAACTTAGAAAAGTATTAGTTTGTAAATATATATAAAATATACAATAAACAAAGTTAAACAAATCTTAAAAAGTAAAATCAGTAGCCATAAATAATTCTTAAATTGCATATCAGAGGCATGATCATGGCAATTATTTTTTTTCTTCTGCATTAAATCGCATAATAAAACTTGTTAAAACATTACATGCATTTTAAATTGTAAAAATGTTCAGTAATTATAACAATGCAAGTAATAACAAAACAGTACAGTACAAGTAACTTTTTGGTATTTACTTTCTACGGGTCCTGTAAGGGGACCAGTTCAATAGCATTAGTAGTTTAATCCTATAAGAAGAGTCAATATATTGAGTACTCAGCAACAATGAAATCCAAACTTAACAGTTGCAAGGTATAAAAGCCTGAAGGACCAAGGGGACATCCAGGTTTATTCCAGAGAACCACTGCAAAAAGCAGTAATCTAGAAACTTTCTCTAGAATTGTCAGGCAACAATAACAACTCAGATAGTAAGGTGATATTCACACAGCATTGTCTAACAAAAACATGTCTCAACCCATTCCTAACATTAACAAAGTTTGCTTAACAACTTTTATTAAATTTTAAGGTTAGCCCAAAGAGAAATCAATTATACTGTAATTTAAAATCATTAACTATATGATTAACTCTATAGTACCTGATCAACAGAAATAATAGTAAATAACTATAGATAGTAAATAAGTTTGCAGTATTTGCAGTATTTATTCATTCATTTTCTATACCGCTTAATCCTGTGTTCAGGGTCGAGGGGGACCTGGAGCCTATCCCAGGAGACTTCGGGCACTAGGCGGGGTACACCCTGGACAGAGTGCCAATCCATCGCAGGGCTTGCAGTATTTAATTAATTCTGAAAAAAAAAAAAGTTACATTCAAGGCCATGATAACTTCTGGGATTTTGGGATGACAACATTGTTGTAATTAGCAGTTTTTTATACCACCTGTACAAATCTTTGCATCTAAACTTAAACTTCAAATCATATACCAAGTAAGCCACCAAAATTATCTCAGTTAATAATGATGGTTAACACTTAATATGAAACAATGAACATTATTTAACATTCAAAAGACAATTTAAAACCATGTAATAAGGCTTGGTGAGAGCAAAATCCATGAAAATATAAACGCTTGAGTTACGTACTCACATGTCAGCACTGAAGTAAGTTCTAAACACATTTTCACAAACTTGACAGTTTGATATGAATAAAATACTGTCAAGAAAAAAAAGAAAAAGGTTTACAGTAAATTACCGTTCATTTTGTTGGTGCAGATGCCGATTATTGCAAAGTTGAAGATGAAGGACTTCCTCATGTGTCCTCTTCAGAATAAAAGCTATATAAATAAGTAATGACGTTTGCAACAAGTTCACATATACTTGACTGAAAATTATCTTTTAAATTGCTGCTTCGATAGAACGGTAATGAGATTTGATCCGCTTTCCGCTTATACTGTACATTCCAATCAGTTTACAAAAAAAAATACTGAAATGTACCATTAGCAAATAAGACTAGACCACAATGCATTGCAAAATACAGAAGATAACCGTGTTAAATAAATACAAAAAAAAGTGCAAAATATTTCATAGAATACATTGTTTTCTACAGCACATTACTGACTTAATGGATAACATTACATTACTGTCAGATTGTGGCTGTTTTCTAACAGCAATTTTTACTGAGTACAGTGTAGTACCTAAGCCTCCAATAATGAACTGGACTTTTTATTAACTTTAATACATCATCTCTTACTGTATATTGAACTTTCAGGAGCCTAACCCACAGTATGAGTGCAGAACAATTCCTGCTATACATTATCAACCAAATGAAGGTGGGCTCCTTGTTGAAAAACATTTCCAAGTTCCTTATGGTAAACTTAGATCTTAGATGTTAAATATCCAAAGTTTGTTCGAATTGTAGAAACGTTGTGGTGCGTCTGATTAAAACACTGCTTTTTTTATATTTTATAGGATAATTAAATCTTGAATAGCTCATAGAACATAAAACTCATGGAATCACATTGAAGCAAATTCACAAGATGCAAACGGAAAGTTGATAAGAGATGTACAAGATTAACAGGATGGACAAACATGATGTACAGGATGCTCTTTAGTCACTACAATCAATACAAGAATGAAATCAAACTCATACAATAATTAAGTTCAAGTAGGCTTTTATGGTCATATACTGTACAGTTTAGTACACAGTGAAATGAAACCTTCCTCATCCCCCAGGACCAAGGTGCTACATACAACATACAGTAAATAAACAACATTAACTAGCTAACCAAGAAACCTAGCTGACTAACTGAGACAAGACAGATTGAAAATGTTTTAATTAACAGAAAACTATTTAAGTTCTATACAAAAGAGACACAATAAAGTGCACATGCAAATGTGCAAACAAGAGCGACGAAGTGACAAAGCGACAACATGACACATTTCAATACTTCGTGGTGATAAGGTAATGAAATAATGAGTTGAAGTAGTGGGAGGAGAAACAGTAAACAGTAAATATTCCTTGCTGGTAGCAGCAAAGATAGAAAATTGTTTTGTTCAAATAACAAGTAATAAGCATTATGCAAAAGAGCAGTTACAGGTTGGTGTGAACAATTATTAGATGATTGCTGATCAATGTGTTTGCTTGTGTGCTATTTATCAGTTCAGTCTCCAATATCACCAATCAACATTAGAAATATATAAATATAATATTAAATAAATAATCCAAATAGTTCAAATAAACATACAAATCATACAATTGGCAAAACAACTTTAACACATGCTAAAAGCTGGATTCAAAGGACATGGTTGGGCATCCACTCGACCACCCTCAGAAAGAAAGGATGTGAGGTTTATTTACAGACCTTGACCAAGAGCATATGGGTAATGTAGTACACAATATATGGTAGTGTAGTTTATTAGGAATTGTGGGTGATGTAGTACAAAATAAGAAATAAAAAAAAATTAATTAGTCAAATTCAGAACCGGTTTGGCTTCCTGTCAGTAGTGAAGGTCTGCAGTGATTGGACATACACAATAGAAATTAAAGTGTTTCTATGGTGTTTGCCTTCTTTTCTAATGCTTTTATAACTTAAAATAAAAAATGCATTAAATGCACTAAAAGAACATGAATTGTACAGTATTCTTAGTAATCTTAGTAATCAGTATATCCTCACTCTCTCACATCATCTATACCGCTTAATCCTGTATACAGGGTCGCAGAGGGCCTGGAGCCAATTCCAGGAGACTTAGGGCACGAAGTGGGGTACACCATGGACAGGGTGTCAATCTATCACAGGACACACACATACAATTCAATTAAATAAAATTTTATGTATATAGCGCTTTTAACAATGGTTATTGTCTCAAAGCAGCTTTTGGACTAACTGAAGCTTGTTTATTGAGGATGCAGGACAACCACCTAGTAATGCATTACAATAGACCAGTCTGGAGGTCATGAATGCATGAACTAGCTTTTCTGCATCAGATACAGATAAGATGCTCCTACTGTAAGTTTGGCAATATTTCTAAGATGGAAAAAGGCTGTTTTTGTGATATTTGAAATGTGATTTTCAAAGGACAAGTTACTGTCTAATATTACACCCAGGTCTTTTACTGTTGAGCTGGTAGTAACAGTACATCCTTCTAAGCGTAGGCTGAATTGTGAAAGCTGTTCTGTGCTGGTTTTTGGGCCGATAAGTAATATCTCTGTCTTATCTGAATTTAATAAAAGAAAGTTATTCCTGGACACACTCAGTTAATCTAGACAACTTAGGTATTTCATCTGGTTTTGTTGAGATATATAATTGGGTATCATCAGCATAACAATGGAAATTAATCCCATGTCTTCTAATGATGTTACCCAAGGAAAGCATGTACTGTATATTGAGAACAGCAGAAGTCCTGAAACTGACCCTTGTGGGACCCCATATTTCACTGGCATTACACCAGACGGTTCTCCATTCAGATCTACAAAATAGTATCGATCAGACAGGTATGATCTAAACCATTTTAATGCCTGTCCCTGAATACCTATATGATTTTGTAAACTAATCTATGAGAATATTATGATCTACAGTGTCGAATGCAGCACTAAGATCAAGTAAGACTAATACACATACACACATTCATTCATACACTTCGGGCAATTTGGGAATGCCAATCAACCTAATCTGCATGTCTTTGGACTGTGGGAGGAAACCGGAGTACCCAAAGGAAACCCACCAAGCGCAGGGAGAACATGCAAACTCCATACACTGGAGGTGCAAGGTGCAAGATGGTGCTAACCACTAAGTCACCATGCCGCCTCAATATATCCTTTTATTGATTTAATAACATTATGTGCTCATGATGCATTTTGGATTAAATCAGTAGGTGTGCCATATAAACATATTCTTCAGTAGATGAGATCCGACAATTAACTTGGCCAATATCATGCATTTGCTTATGTTTACATAGGAGCCTAGATTCTTGTATAGTTTGATTAAATTGTTCGATTAAACTTTTACTTTTTATGTGTTAAATATTCAACAATTCAAAAACCTTCCAGTTATTTTCAATTAAAGAAATCCATATTTTTTGTGTGGCTATTCAAGGCATAATTTTTTACAGTTACATCATTGAAGAACACATAGTTTAATGTGTTCAGTATAGCTAGCTTCTGTGAAACAACATGACCTACTGTAATTATCTAAGTTTAGCTTACTAGTCTCTTTAAAGTACATACTAGGCAAGACACATAGGTTTGTGAAGCTATTTACCTGAGAAGACTTCAACAATGGAGCTCCACAAACTGTTTATCCCATTTATGCCTGTAACCAAAACCGTTTTCTGTCTGATCTGATTGTAAAAACAAACATGCACGTGAACACTTTTCCAACAGCACAATATAACCTTTTAGGAAACAAATTATGGCTTGATCCTAAAATCACTATAATCTTCAGCTTTGTTTCTGCAACCAGGAGGCGTGACTGATGGCAAAGTGACGTGTCTCAGTCAGGGTCTATAGCTGACAAAACACAGAGTCATGTTATAGTGTGACATAAGGTGAATTTTTCCATTAGGCTGATGTTTTATTCGAGCGTTTATTTTCAGCATTGTCAGAGAGCCAGGTGGCAGTTCGGTCCTCGTGTTTTTACTAATGACTGGTTGCAAGAATAGGAGAGAACTGGGTGCGGTGGAGAAACAGTAGCTCGGTGGAAACAGTGGCGTAAGCAGCTACTGTTGAAGAAGGAGTTCCCTGAAGGCTTCAGGGAAGGTTTGGGAGCTGGGGCTGCTGCTGGAAAAGTATTTATGAGCCTCCCTAAAGACAGAATTTAAGCAAGGGGCCTGACCAGGGTCATTTAGGCATCTTGTGCCTTCAGCTGCAAATAATTAAATTCACATTTTGATCAAATGTACCAGTGTTTCTGCTCACAGCTTGAGGTAACTTCTCCTAATACAGGAGTTATACACGCATACATACATACATACAGAAAAGTAGGAGAGACAGACTTGTCTGCACAATATAACAGTTTCTGAATAACGACTTTGCCAAAATAAATAAGGAGTAAGGAAATAATTTTAGCAAACAGCAGCAGTGTGAAGACTAAATCTCCTGTGATTTTAACTCATTTGTGAGAGCGCTTGGTTATAAACTTTGGGGTTTTACATGCTGTCAAAAATACTCTAGGGGAAAGTTCAGCACAAAGCTGCCATTGTCCAGTGTTAAGCTCTTCACTGATTGCTTACAGACTGATTATGCAATGCAGCTGCACACAGACACACCATGTTTAGTGCACTTGGCATAGTCGTCATTATTGTCAGCTATAAAAGAAACCTAGCATAAAATCTAATACCAAGCATGCAAATCATGTTTCTACACTCGCTCACTTTGACCTCTCTTCTCTAGTATGTTGCTTGGAAGAGAAAAAAAAATGTGCAGGAATCATGTGGTCCCAGATATTAGGAGTTACAGGGGTCAGAATCCAAGCAGGAAAGTAAAATATGCTGGAATAAACAAGGATGAGTTTCCCGCTTAAAATACATACATACATATATATATATATATATATATATATATATATATATATATATATATATATATATAGCTCAAGTAAACACAGCTGAAGCATCTGCCTCTGGACACTTTCACTTCTGGACCAGATCCCCAGAATGATATTATACTGGAGTTTGAGCTTTACAAGCACCATTTACAGCCACATCAATCCTGGATAATTAAACATGTGTTTCTGCAGCATGTTTGTTAATAGTAAAGATGAATTCACTATGCTCTACCATGCAGATCTGTGTACGGGTGAAACGCTGGGGAGACTCTCAGGAGCACACAGAGCAGCTCTTTGTGCTGAAGAATCAGAAAGCATTGGGCATGGTCTCTTTCGCACAGCCCTACACTTCCGCCTGCTGATTTTCTTACTATGGTGAGATCATGTAGCCAGCAATTGTCATAAATGTCATAAGCGGTGTAGTGGATATTTCTACTGCTTACACAGCATGGAGTTCAGCATAAACACACAGGAGGCAGAATGCAAAAAGTGGGGAACAGAGTATGGCAGTTGTGCAGCGCACGATAGAGCCCACGTGTCTGTTCTTCGCATTTCTGCAAAGTAAACATGAAACCCAGCGCTTGCCATGAGTTCAATGTGAATTCGATTAAGTACTGCGAGGTTTGGATTGTTTTACACAGAACGCGGGGGAAGGGAAGGAGGTTATGGAAAGGTTTTAGGTGATTTTCTCTCCAGATGGAGGACTTCTACAGCTCCCATCACCTTTCACCCTCCAGTCTCGTTCTTCCCCCACTGTTCCACAGTCAGTCATGGAATTTAATCCAGTGATGAAAAAAACGAACCGACATCCCACATATGTACTGTATTGGTGTCACATTTAAAGAATGCATCAATCTTGTAGTGGGTGAAATATCAGCTATATCGTTAAAGTATTTTAATTCATAAATAATAATAATAATTATTATTATTATTATACACTATGCAACTCAGACAGTTACAAAGTTCTCTTCCTGAGAATGTGGGTTAATATATGGATTAAAGTCAGACGCATATTTTTTATTCCACTCATGCCGCGGACTCCTCTGAGGATCTTTGTGAAGTGGAGCGCTAAGGGCTGCTGAGCTGGTTTGCAATTTGATTTAATGTTACTCGGCAAAAGCCGTGTGCAGACTTCAGGTTGGTTGTAAACTAGAGACGCATAGTGATAAGCAAAACAGAGCTCTATGGCGCCATAAAACACCAGAGTAACATTCTTTACAACAAAAAAAAATACACTACAGCTGCTTTAAATAACTTTAACAAACAAACACCACCTGGCTGCGTCTCTAAACGTTTATAATTATTTCTAATAAAGAGGCCAAGTCGATGGTACTCCTCTTCATTATGAATGTTTTATGGGTGGGCATAGCTATGAATCAAGCAGCACACCCATCCTTTCCTTAATTAACTGATTATCTGTTTCATGTCTGAGCTCATTATGGTATGATATAACTATTTTGTCTTTGCCTGAAGCTAATTCACATTAAGCAGAACACTCCTAACCATCTCATAACAACTCTCACTTTGGTGAGTATATACAGTATATCATCCTTATGAATGCTTTTGTATGCATTTGAATGGAGTTTAAAATACCGGGTATCCTCTTCGTTCGTAGACACATAGGAAATATTTTAAATCCTAGCAACAATGTTCAAGTTTGCTTAAATACACGGAAGGATGTCATACACAGTGGCTCCATCTAAGTGGTACTGTCTTATGTGTCACATAATTAAAGCATAGCATCACTGCCAGAACAACAACCAAGGTAACCACTTATAGATTTATAGACTCAGTTCCGTAATTGTGTAGCGTTTACACCATCTTAGCGGTTTGCTTAGAAAGTAAATGATTAGAGAGCGTCGCCATCATGGGCCTTCATAGAAATGTTTTCTTCATGTTATAATTTCTGCATCATGTATTATGTACAGAATTTTGTGTGTGTATGCCTGAAACAGCTCGAAATGGCTGACTGCTTCCTGTAGTTTAAGTGTGGTTGTTTCTCTATTCAGACATGTGAAAGCAGCCGGGGGTTTGGAATTGGGATTAAGTTGAGAAGATTCATTGAAAGTGTATACAGAAAGGCTCGCAGAGTTCCCCATAAGATCTATAAATATAAACTGGGCCATTTATCATTCTTCATAGCTATCAGTTCTGGCCAGAGCCAAAGCGCGCGCACACACACATACACACACACGGTGTAAATAAACTGCTGCATTCTGCACAAAAAACCTTTGTGTATATATATAAATCTAGGAAACAAGTCTACAGGTAGGTGCACAATTTAAACACACTCCCTTACACATATGCCAAAAAATACCATTGTGCAAAAAAGAGTAATGGAAGGTTAATTACGTATTAAACGCTTGCCAATTTGCAGTGGTCACATTTGTGGGTTAATTTAGTCTTCCCATAATCCAGGTGCAAATGAGCTCCATACATGTTTCCCAGAGTTATAGATGTTATTATCGTAGATATTCTCGCGAAGTGTGTGGTTCCTGTTAAGCTGGGTTGCTTTTGTGCTGTCAGCATGATTTTTTTTTTTCATTCTCATGTATGGGAAATGTGCAGTAATTTAAAACTTTTGTAAGACCATTAGGTGAAAGAATGGCATAATACTTTTAATACTGCTTGTCTACTTTTATCACACAGATCTAGTAACAGTGGTCAAAGCAGATCTGTCAGACCCACATTAAACACATTGAAGAATTCCACTACATTAAACTTTTGTGCAATGTCTAATTTTCCACATGTAATAGGTTTAAAGTAATTTCAGTTGATGAGGAAATACTTGGTTAACAAAAAAGACCAAAAAAGAAAATACACAAAAGGTGTTCAAGTCAAACTGGGACCTTCAATTGCGCAATCCCAGCATTTCACTAGTGCTTGGATACCATCAAGGTAGAAAGATTTCTCAGACATCCTTCAGATTAGCATTCTTCTGTGCAGTCCGAAAGCAGAGAGCTCTCTCGGTACCCAACATGAACTCAGCTTTCAGAAATGCAGATGTTTGTGAATGATTGTGTGTACAGTTCCCACGGACAGATGTGTCTCTTCCACAAATTGGCGACAACTTATCTGTCGATTTTCAAGGATCAGGTGTTCCATTTGCTGAATGTTCAAAGGAACAATTGCAGTGGGCTCCGAGCCACCTCAGCCAGAACTGTCATTCTAGGACCTTCTTTAATCCATTCAAATGTTGTACTGTAACTAAGAGTCTCTCACTGCGCTGTGCTTAAAGTCTCGGGGAAGTCAAGGAGAGGCGGCGTGTGTTTAATGGTGAACAACAGCTGGTGCAACCGCGCGAGCGTTGTTCCTCTTACATGCTCCTGCACACCAAACCTGGAACTACTGTCCATCATGTGTTGTCCTTTTTATCTTCCCCGGGAGTTCACATCGGTCATAATCAGCGCCATTTATATCCCACCACAAGCGGACATGGACACTGCCTTATGCGAGCTGCATGAGGCGCTCACACAGCACCAGACACAGCACCGGCTCATTGTGGCGGGGGACTTTAATAGTGCCAACCTCAAACGCTCAGCGCCGAACTTTTATCAGCACATCACCTGCCCCACCAGGGGCGAAAGGACACTGGACCATTGTTATACTACAGTCAAGAGCGGCTACAAGGCACAATCTCGTCCAGCGTTTGGTAAATCCGACCACGCCGCCATCTTCCTCATGCCAAAATACAAACAAAGGCTGAAACAGGAAGTTCTGGTTCAGAGGGAGGTCGCGCGCTGGACGGACCAATCGATGGCCGCGTTACAGGATGCACTCGATGACGCAGACTAGGGCATATTCAGAAACAGCTCCGATGATGACGTCAGCGTGTTTACGGAAGCGGTTGTGGGATTTATTGGGAAGCTAGCGGATGATACCATGGAGAAAAAGACTATCAGAACATTTCCCAACCAGAAGCCGTGGGTGGATAAAATACATATTTATATATCTGGACCATTGCACAAGACACTTTAATAAGTCACTTTTTATGCATATTTCCACTGCCACTTTCAAATATTTCTATATTTTGTAATATTTTTTATCATGACCTTATTTGTACAGTTTATTTTAATAGTTAAATTTATTTTCCAGGCTCGATTCCCGTCTCTGTGTGCATGGAGTTTGCACGTATTCCGGTTTCCTCCCACAGTCCAAAGACATGCAGGTTAGGCTAACTGGCGTTCCTAAATTGCCCGTAGTGTGTGATTGGGTGTGTGAGTGTGTGTATGTGTGTGTGCCCTGCGATGGATTGGCACCCTGTCCAGGGTGTACCCTGCCTAGTGCCCGAAGTCTCCTGGGATAGGCTCCAGGTCCCCTGCGACCCTGAACACAGGATTAAGCGGTATAGAAAATGAATGAATGAATGAAAAATCAGGAACGATCATGGAGTTAGAAAGTGGCTCCAAACTTTTGAACAGTAGTGTAAGTCTGCAGTAAAGGAAGTTTGCAATTTTTCTCTATCAGGATGGGCAAATGCTTCATTGTTTTCTAGGCTCAACTTTTCAACTATAGTTTTAAGTACTACACTTACGCAGATCGGAGAAGAAGACAGATCCGGAGTATACTAAAGTAAAGATAACTTCATTGCTAAGATGCCCTTATTTTTGCAGTTTGTGCTGTGAAGATGACTTCATAATGGATCCCTACTCCCTATATAGCGAACTATACTGTGTGTGGCCTGTAATAATTAATGTTATAATACCATGCATTATGCCTCAAATATGAAGACATTTAAAATTAACCACGGTATTTATCTTTAGACTACTGTATTTATCCAATGATCTGCTGGACCTACATCTGTGCTTTCACATGCGTAAAGAACTTGGAGTCTGTCCAGTCAAACGGCCAACTAAATGTTGTTCTAGCCTTTGCTACTGTATAGGTCCTCTTAATAGTGTCTCTGTTATTATCTTATTCAACTATAAAATATATCCCCTTGCCCAAACCAGGGTCTGTGGAGTTGTTTTTCTAGCTTTCCATCACGGTATCAGTGCTCTGTGCTCAAATATGGCTTCACCTCATATTACATTAACTGTTTATTATTTTATGTATAAAATTTACTGTGGCGGCGCGGTGGTGTAGTGGTTAGCACTGTCGCCTTGCACCTCCAGGGTCTGGGTTCGATTCCCCGGCCAGGCTCGATTCCCGTCTCTGTGTGCATGGAGTTTGCATGTTCTCCCCGTGCTTGGTGGGTTTCCTCCGGTTTCCTCCCACAGTCCAAAGATATGCAGGTTAGGCTAATTGGCGTTCCTAAATTGCCCGTAGTGTGTGATTGGGTGTGTGAGTGTGTGTATGTGTGTGTGCCCTGCGATGGATTGGCACCCTGTCCAGGGTGTACCCCGCCTAGTGCCCGAAGTCCCCTGGGATAGGCTCCAGGTCCCCGCGACCCTGAACACGGGATTAAGCGGTATAGAAAATGAATGAATGAATGAATTTACTGTGGGTGAAAAATAGGGTTGTTCCGATTCCGATACTGGTATCGGAAATGCTACCGATACCACAAAAAAATCTGCCATCGGAATCGGCGAGTATTTGAGTCCACGTACCGATCCGATACCATTTTCCTAAACATAACCTATTTATGCCCGCTAGCTTTGCTAGCTTAGCTTACTTACAGAGTGTCACGGCGTGCGTCTGTGATGGGCGTGCGCCCAAATTGATATCGCTCACTAGTTAGGCGGCCTCCCCCCTTTAGGTATGTGAAGGAGCAGGGCCGCAGAATCAGGCAACGGCCCATGAGCTATTGCCGCTAATGATCCCGGCGCTATAAAACACAAAACTTTTCCCTGCCGCCGAAGTGGAAAAGGCCACACAGAGCCTTTAACCCTTTCCTTACCCATTTTTCTAAATAAATTACCCTTTTTCCTGTAA
Organism: Channallabes apus; assembly: GCA_030522415.1. Taxonomy (NCBI): domain Eukaryota; kingdom Metazoa; phylum Chordata; class Actinopteri; order Siluriformes; family Clariidae; genus Channallabes; species Channallabes apus. Next base: position 38,005,956 of record CM060107.1, on the reverse strand, counting down.
GACCTTGCCTTGTGTCCGTGTTTCATGGTGTCGCCCGTGCACTTAGGGTCGAACCCGTTACACAGGGCTAGTAGCATTTTACTTAAAAAAAGAAATGCTATATATATATATATACTGTACAGATACATACCCAGGTATTGGATCAGTACTCGGTATCGGCCGATACCCTGAGCCCAAGTAACGGAATCGGGATCGGGAGGGGGAAAATGGTATCGGAACATCTCTAGTGAAAAATGCTGTCCATGGATGATACATGCCTTTGCTTTATTTTGTGTCCTACTAAAGGAAAAACAAATCCCAGATGACAGCCGCAGCTTAGCAGCAGTTCACATTTCATATGAATGAACAATCACAATCAGTGATATATTTACAGAGTGGGAACCTTTACAAGAGATCTACAAAAGCTAACTGTTATCATTGTTAAACATGAAATACTGTGTTTATATTTTTTTTGTATTGTGGTTTTCACCAGTTATTATGTTCTTGGAATTTACATCTTCTGAGGCACCTTTTTTGAAAGGTGGAAGGAATTTATTAATCCTGTCTGATTTTTGACTTACATGCATGTAGGCCATCCAACTCTGTGCCCTTTTTGAGAGGACATGGAGGGGATTTCCCCCCGATCATGTAGATGTGACTTCTGGACAGTTGATTGTGTAGGCAGTTGTGAAATAGGCATTCATCTTTATGTCTTGGCTCAGGCCCTGGAAATGCTTGCTTGTAGGACTTAGTGCTGTTGCTTAGTTTAGTTCAAGAGGGACAGTAATGGGAAACAATTCATTTCCTGTGTGTATAATATTGGTGGAAGGAGAAGAGAGTGCTTTTTTCCTGAAGAGATTTGTGCTGAGCAGGTGGCTGAATTTGCACAGAGTCAGACATCGCACAGCCTGGGAAAATCTCTAGCACTACTGGCAGCCAAACATCCTCATGGGGTTATGAATCATCGAAGCATTTTCCACAATCATTCCAATTTTCGTGTGTATGTGCGTGTGTGCGTGTGCATGTGTGTGTGTGTGTGTGTGTAGAGGGCAGCTGTGTAGGATTCTGAATCTGAATACCAGTCAAACATCCAGGACGTATCAGGAAAAAAAGAATTTAACAAACACTATCTGTACCAGGGAAAACTGTGAAGACAGGGAATAATCAACATGGAGGGGGGAGGGTGTGGATAGGGCACCACAGTGTCATTAGAAAGATCAGTAGGTCCCACAAAAATAGCTGAAAGCCAAATACTGATCACTCCCTGCAATGTGGCAAAATGTGGTAAAGCATGGTGTCGGCAGCATTGTGTTAAGGAGCTGTTTCTCTCACCTGGGACTGGTCAAGAGGAAATCATGATTAGCCCCAAACATCAATTTTGGCAGAAAACTCACAGGTCTCTGTTAGATTGCACCTTCCCGCACAATAACAGCCCAGAGTACAAATCCAAGTGAACAAAGCAATAGCTTTAAAAAACAAAAATCAACATTGTTGGAAGTTACTGTCAGGCCATAGATGTAAATCCTATTGAAAGCCTATGAAATGACTTGTAGAGGGCTGTGCACATGAGATCCCCTGGGCTTTGTGCATAGAAAAGTGGAATAGAATTGTCAAATCAAGACATATTAAGTCGGCAGACGCTTACCCAAAATTACTTGTCATGAGTGTTTTATTATGAGAAAAAGGTACTTTAACAGAATATAAATTAAGGGTTTGTCCCAGTTTTATGCCTAAAAGATTTCTATTTTATTTTGATTCAAATGACTTAATGTTAGTTGTTGTACCACACTAAAGATGGAAACAAATCTGATGTTACTTATTTTGTTTTATTTTGTGCATCACACGAACCTCCAATTTTTACTGGGGGGTTTTATGTCAACTGAATAACATGAAACCATTAGTAGCCATATGCATCATGTTAACCCTTTTCTTCTGTTTTTAGTTTCATACTTTGGGGATAGCTACTGCCAGATAGATGCGGTGCAGGATCTGTTAAGTTTTCATCTGTCACTTCAGTTCAAGACAAGCAGGCGCAGCGGACTTCTCCTTCTAGCCGCTGGAAACAGAGACTACCTGTCTCTAGAGCTCGTCAATGGCAGGTTACAGGTAACACATACACACAAACGTGGCCCAACCAGATTGTTACATTAATATACAATAATTTCTTAAAGAATTACTGTTAATAACTTATCAGATTACAAACGTAATACATTGAATTTCTCTTGAAGATTTTTTCAATTAGTATTAAATGTGTGTTCTTTAGTACCACATATTAATTTTGTCTATCCTGTGGCTGATTTATTTAGACTGAGTCTCATAAAGTCTCATGTTTTTTTCATCACATATGGATAACATCTCTTCTGGAATTGGAGTGAGCTGAACATTTGAGTTTATATCTGTCGGCACTTAAAGCAAATATTTAGACTCAAGGCCAAATTACACCAAACATATGGCAGAAATTGTTCTCTTTTTTATGCATCCAAGCCTTGGATGACAACAACATAATAGCAATAATATAATAGAAATAGTACTACTACTACTACTACTACTACTAATAATAATAATAATAATAATAATAATAATAATAATGTATTTGTGGTTGCTTCCACAGACAAGAATGAATATGGGCTCAGGGGAAGTGGTGCTGAGCTCCTCATCTGGTGTGCAGCTTAACAATCTTATAGATCATCATGTTTCCCTTACTCTACAAGAAAATAAACTCACCATGACTGTGGACAGTCTTTTTTCAACATTTGTTAATTTGCAAGCAGAAGAGGAATACCTCAATATTGACATGGGTGTGTTCCTTGGAGGTGTAAGAGACTTGGATGTTGGGTACCTCAGCACAGCTGTTCCCTTTCTCCGTGGCTGTATGAGTGACATAAAGTTCGAGTCTCGTCAGTTTAATATTTTGTCGTCAGCTGCAACTCTGTGCCATGACACTACAGATATCTGTAGTAGTGAGTTCGAAGCTGGAGGTGGGGAAGCCACCAGCTTTATCAGTCCAGACTCCTTTGTATCCTTCCCAACGTGGACCCAAGCCAACACTGGTTCTCGCAATTTAGACTTACTGATGAAAACTACAATCGAAGATGCTATGCTTCTCTTTCATCCAGGTCTGGGTGCTGATTTTATTGCCTTGGGCATGACGGGAGGATTTCTTAAAGGTGTGGCAGATCTGGGCAGAGACATAGTAATTCTAAACAACGAGAACGTAAAGCTGGATGATGATCAGTGGCATAGGATAAGAATGCATGTTGATCGCAACACTTTTGAGATAACAGTGGATAGTCAGTCTGTCTCTGTTCCTCTAGATGGTTCAGAAAAACTGGACCTTGTGGGAAATCTTTACTTAGGAGGTATCCAGGGGAAAATGAAAGATGTATTCCGTGAATTCCTGAATCGTATTGAAAATGAGATTACATCTGAGTCTTTCATTGGCTGCTTAGGAGAAATCAAAGTGAATCAGAAAGACAGAAGTCTACAGGATGCTTTGATAACCAAAGATGTTCATGTCAAATGTGAAGGAGAAGATTATGACTATTCCACCTATTATGATTCGGAAACAACTACAGCTTCACCAACAATTGTGACTATAACGCCAGCTGAAAGACACTGTTTACCAACTGGTGATATGCCGGAGATCTTTAGAAATGTCTCTAAGCTTTTGGAAGTCACACCTCTCCTGGTTCCAGACGGTGGAGAGGCTTCAATTGATATAAGGAACCTGAACCCAACTTTCAATTTAGAGGCTGCAGGAATACGACAGTCACAAATAATTTTCACCCTTCAGAGTGACCCAGGGTTTGGGCTTGTAGACATGAACATATATACTAGGCGCACTAAGAAGTTTACTCTCCTAGATGTGGTGAACAAGAAGATTAAGTATCTTCATGATGGAAATGAAAAGTTTGGTGATCAAATCCAACTAGAAGTGGTTGCACATGGCTCCAACCTCCCAGAGTGTTTGAAAACTCCTCACCTTTACGTGCTCCCAGTGGAAATTCTTCCTGTCAATGACATACCCCAACTTAGTGGTGAAGATATTGCAATCACAGAAAATGGACTCACTCGCTTAAGCCCTAATCTTGTCAAAATTGCTGATTCTGATAAGCGGTGTGACAAGTTGATCATTACTGTTGCCTCAGATCCAAACCCTCATGGTTACTTAGAGAATTCAGAGCATCCTGGAAGGAACCTAAGAGAGTTCACTTGCAGACAGCTCAAGGATGGACTGATTTACTATGCCCACAAAGGAGGCTCAGTGGATGGACTCACCTTAGAAGTTTCAGATGGTAATCAAATCAGCCATTCAGCCACCTTAAGACTCACAGTAACTCAGTCACAGTTGAGCCTCATAACGAACACTGAACTACACCTCATTCAGGGCACCAACTCCACCATAGGGATACAGAACCTGGCTGTGTCTGCCACTCCCCAAAATGGTGAGATTATATTCAATGTCACACAGCCTCTGAGATTTGGAGAACTGCAAATTATCGGGCAAGACGGTGTGCCAAAAAGAGTGTCACAATTTTATCAATCTGATCTGGAGCAGAATAGGCTAATGTACACTACTACAATGTTAGCTGATCTAGAGGACACAGAAACGGAGTATATTCATTTTAATGCTCAACTTGGACAGGCTACTCTTCCAAACAATACATTCATAATTAAGATTATGCCTGCTCCGGATGTGATGGCAAAAATTGTCCCTCTTGAAATTGTAGCAATGGAACCAAGAGTTATAAAAAAGACTGAGTTAGAATCTATGATAAAAGGAAAGAATATTGATTCAGGTTTTATCAAATACATCATCTTGAAGCTTCCAACAATGGGTGCCTTGATGTTGCATGATAGAGATCTGTTGGATAGGGAGAGCTTCACCCAACAGGATATTGAGGCTGGACATATCAGTTACAGACCAACAATCCGCAAGGCTTTTGATGCTGAGGACAATTTTCAATTTAAGGTTTTAGCAGGGGATCAATCCTCTCAGTTATATACTTACCCAATCAGCATCAAAGCTGACTCTAATATCCCGGTTCTAACCAATGAGAGACTTTTGGTATTAGAAGGAAATGAAAGTACCCTTAGTAAAGAACACCTCTGGGTGCAGAGTCCACAGTCCACAGACTTTGTGTACAGGGTCACACAAGACCCTATCAATGGACATCTCATTCGTGATTCCCCTCCCGGTGTGCCCAGGTTCGAGGGTGCAGTTCGAGTCTTCAGTAATGAAGATATACTCTTAAGCAGGCTCATCTATAAACATGATGGCTCAGAGGTCAGTCATGACCAATTCAGCTTTCTTGTCTCTGAAGTAAATACAGGTAGCAGTAATGTCCAGACTGAAGGACAGGAGGTGATCAAAGGAACATTTCACATAGCAATCCAATCCAGAAATGATTATGTTCCTCAGAGGGTCATTAATAAACCCTTCCATGTGGTAAGAAATGGTCAGCGTTTACTGACTACTGATGACATTCTATTCAAAGATGACGACTTTGGCTTTAATGACACCCAACTGGTTTACGTCCGAGTAGGAATTCTGTCAGGAAACATTGTGTCCTCTGGAGACACTTCACAACCCCTATACCGTTTTACACAGGCAGACCTAAGGGATGGGAATGTTCTATTTGTCCATCACGGTGCTGACCGGGATTTGTTCCAGCTTCAAGTTTCCGATGGGTTGCACAAGACCACAGCACTGCTAGAGGTGCAGGCAGGCGAATCATACCTGCATGTAGTCAACAACAGCATGGTTGTTATAGACTATGGAAGTACCAAGACACTGGATACAAGTGTTCTGGGCGCAGAGTCCAACATGGACATTAGGAGTGCTTCAGAAATTATTTATGATATAACCACACTTCCTAGGGATGGCAGGATAATAGTCAGTGGTGTTGAGGCTACTCGCTTCACCCAGGAAGACCTCAAGAAAGGTGTGGTTTCCTATGAGCACAATGATCAAAGCCTCAGGTCTACGGACACGTTCACCTTCACTGTGCATGCAAAAGACATGTCTGAGAAAGGCACTTTCAGAATTAAGATCTTCAAGCAAGGCTATTTGTCTGAGCCTCAAGTAACCTCTAATACAGGGATCATTGCATATGAGGGTGAGCATACTGTCATCGATCAGGATCATCTCAGGGTAAGAGTTTGCTTGAATTAAATAAAAATGCTATGAATTTTTTTAAATAATATATGAAATAATGAGGTATACAATTAATATTTTATGTTACAAAACTATGCACCATCAAATCACTAGGTTTAAAGGCTGGAGCGTCCGTCTAATGTAGTTATAGTAGTTTCAACATTCTATTTTAAAAGTAAACTTTCTGCATGTATGATTTCTTTTCTGAATAAATCTGTTGAAAGAAGGCTGATTTTGTTAACCCCATGTTTATTCTTACCTAAGTGTAGTATACACAGATCAGACATAACACCACAATGCAAAACATTTTATGCCCAATATTGTGTAGGTTTCCCTTGCGCCACTAAGGCAGCTCTGGTCCCTCAGGGTATGACTCCACAAGACCCAGAGTATGTGCTGTGGTGTCTGAGATATTAGAAGCAGACCCTTTGAGTGCTGTGGGTTGTGGGGTGGGACCTCAGTGGATTGGATTTGTTTGTCCGTGACATGATATGGATGCTCAATTGACCTCTTTGTCTGCACAGTCTCATACATGGCAGGCTGTGTTGCACTGGGTTTTCTGGTACCTTTCTTTTGTGGCCATTTACTTTTTTCATGGTTTGTGCTCCATTAGCTTTTCTGTGGAATCAGACTGAGCTGGCCTTTAGCCCATATGGGCATAGATGAACCTTGGGTGCCCATGATCCTGTCAGCAGTTTGTTGCAGTAGTAGCCTTGATGTGGGAGACCCTTAGCGATGGGTGGGGATTGGATACATCTACATCCCGCTTTAATGTAATCAGTGATATTGTTATTTCTGGTTGAAGCCCAAGTATGCGAAAATCTTAATTAATCCCGGTAAAAATATTTAGTTTCGCTTTTATATAAAGATATAACATAAAGATATCATTGAGTTCTGACCAATGTACAGACAAAATATTTTTTTTTATTTATATAGATATTAGCTGTTATTCATTTTTTTCACACATTTTTATTACACATCAATGCAAGTGCAAGATATTAATCTCATGAGATGATGGTTAATTAAGGGCAATAAAGCTTAAGCTTATCATATTTGTGAAATCTGATTCATTTATATGAGGTCAGACATTTGACAACATTTTTTAAAATGTGGTCAAGGGATGATAATTTGAAAAAGTCATTTCAATCTATTATTATTTCTTTCACATCACCTTCCTTAATGTTATTTAGGTTCTTGACATACATAGTAATGTGGAGTAAATAGATCTTGGTTACAATTTCTCTCCTATCTTTCCTGAAAACTCTATCAACATATGCTATGAATCATTTTAAATGGAAAGCATGTCTAAACATACATTTATATTGAATTTCAAGACTATATAGAATCTGAAAAGTCCATGATTTTTATTTATTTTAATGTAATTATACTGTATATGATGATCACAATAGTTATAATGGTCCAAAATATAACTGATTTATTTATTAACACACACAATCCTACTTTCTTCCAGGTGGAGCAGGCTGACATCTCACCTAGTGAGATAGTGTTTACCATTAAAGAACATCCACATTCTGGCTATGTGGTCAAACTGACCAATGAATCTGAGAGCACAGTGTCTCCTGTGCTGGAATATATCCAGACTTTTACTCAAGATGACATAAATATGGGCACAGTCTTATATGTCTCAGGGCAACTACAGGGTCAAGACATGTTCTCACTAGATGTCAGTAATGGCTTCACAACAGTCGAGGATCTAAAGGTACAGGTGGACATCATGCCCCAGCTCATCCCTGTCCATGTGGGGAACCTCACAGTGAGGGAAGGAAATGCCGTGATTCTTTCCGAGGACATTCTCAACATCACTCACCCTTTTTATCGGTTCATTTATATTGAATTCCTTATGGAGGAAGCACCTCAACATGGAGATATTAGATATGTGGACAGGGATGATGACGGGCTTGTGGCATTCACCTGGGATGATGTGAGTACATTTCATTTAAACAATGCAGCACGCCAGGGTGATCTCGATATTGCTTTTACACAGCAGTTTCACTAACTCCATTTATTATCAACAGATTATAATTTGTGTGTTTATTGAACCAGTTATTTTGCTCCACCAACACATATCCTTTTGCACCTGGCAAAAGTAGCAACATGCGACTGGCGGAGGTGGTGACTGACAGTAAGCAATTGACAGTTAGTGTAAATAAAAGGGGTGAAAGTAGTTTTAAATTCTTACTGGTACAGTACTATGTAGTATTATTGTAATATTTGAATATTATAAGAACTCCTAGGACATATAGTAAAACATCCCAGTGTTGTTACGGTACATTATCACCACTTCTGGAAAATCTCTCGTCTAATCAGATTACTCGGTCAGAACTAACTGATGTATCATTTATTTCATTTCTTTAGTCAAACCCATTAGGGCTGTTTTTGATTTCAACATTTTGTTCTACTATGAAAGGTTGCATAATTCCAATCAGAGCAAATGAAGGCAATAGAATGTCTCTATGTTCATTTAAAAGATGAAGAGTGAGACGTATGTTATTCAAGACCAATTCATTTTCTCTCCAGGTTAGGAGTATCTTTGAGGACAGCCAGGCACAAAATAAAATACCATGCTGTAAATCTTAATTATAAGTCATTCACCAAATAATAGTCGTTGAGCCAGACTTTGATCAAGCCAGTTGTTTGTACTGCAGAGCATTCGTGTTCTTTGTGCTCCAACGACAAAAGGAATCACTGTCTCATCTCTTTCTTCCTTTCTCTTACTCACATTTCTCTGTTCAAAGTGATCTTAGCACTCTTTGAATTCTCTCAGAATAGGCTTTGCTGAGGCTGCTAGCTGTGTGATGCTTACTGCAGTGGTCCAAAGGTCTGCTAGTGGAAAGAGTGAGAGTAAAATGACTGGTCTCTGGTGGAAAGCACTAAGTGCTGAGCAGTGCTGAGCCTCAGGGAGTTGGTTAGACACTGTTCCTAATGGTAAAGCATGGGGCTTGGCCTCAGACCCTTCTCTGTTTAAAAACCAGTGGAAACTCTGATGGAGATGTCCTGTTGCCCCAAGCCAAAATAAACTGGCCCATATAATCCTATAATAAAGCATCCACACACAGCTCTCACTGCGTAGCCTGCAAGCCTCTCAAAGACTCCACTGTGATGAGGGACTACGTAGGTCCGGATCAGGAGAATCACAACCTTGAATTTTGTGTTGATTCAGTTTTCCAATAACTGGACCAGAACACACGAAAGTGAATTGGAATAAATAAATGTCCTGAATAAACATCAACATGTACTTTTTAATCAGAGTGTTGTCATCAGGATGCTAATCATAAGCTTTTAATTCTTAAAAAATATATATCTTCCTTAATCTTGATGACTTTTTAACATAAATCGAGATTCAGTGCATTCAGAGATCCAAGTGTGGAAGCCTTTTTGATTACATTACAGCTAAATTCCAGGGTTTCAAAGTGCCTGAAAAATTTCACACCCCCAACACCTTTAAAGCTCATCTAAACATTCTGCAGCATTTAGAGACAATGTAGTCTGTTGCTAAAGTGCATGTTTTTTCATTCTCTATAGCATCCTTTTTGCTCTGTCTTTAGAGAGTGCTTTGTTCCATAATGCCAGGAACCATAGATGACAGAATTCAGCAGCACTCTAAATGAGATCCATGTTGAGAGGGGAAAAATTGCAGACTGGCTCGGCAAACAGCTGAAACCTGAGAATAATGGTCTCTAAATGAGAGAAGCCTGCATCATTCTCATTATCAGGCATCACTAAGAATTTCTCCATTCACTCATGTGGGACCAGTGGCTCTTTTCATGCTACTGTTGACACTGTGTGTGGCTCAGGGAACTAGAAAACCAGGGCAGTTGCAACAGTTTGTGTTACTCAGCAGAGTCCTACTGTTAGGCTTGGCAAGAGACGTAACAGCCACTAGGAGTTGGAATTCATGAGCACAAAACAGACAAAGTCAACTTAATGTGTCAAAATAAGAAGAGTTGCTTTTTCACACACAAAAAAAAAACAAAAAAAAACAGGGTGACAGACAAACACTCGCAATTTGAGAAAATACTACGATTTTCCCATCTCGGGAAATCAATCATCTGGAAGCCATTTAAACTCTGGACACAAAACTGTGTTCAATCTGCTATTGTGGCTATCACTTCTTTGTAGCGGCCCCGGGGCAAGAGCACACCAACACATCAGCATTAAGCCTGTTCAATAAATGTAGGCAATAGAAGCTATTCTTCGGGTTTATATCTGCATGAATGTGCTACAATATGATCATATATTAGTTTTGTAGTCCAGGACAATTGGCTCCCTACAGACTAAAATACTGTGTAGACTGTGATTTTAGTAGTAGTAATTGTAGCAAATAAAGTAGTAGTAGTTTCCCTATCACTAGTGTATAACGAGTGGTACCACTGTGAACCCTGAGAAGTAGAATTTACTCAAAGCACTTGAGGAAATCCATCCATCCATCCTTCTAGGAGCCTCTCTAGTCCAACTAGGGACCGTGGACGCCAGTTGTGACCATTGAAGGCAAATGTGACCATTGTATTTATTTAAATCTTGACTGTGGGAGAACCAGGACGTCCTGGATCCTGGACGTGCACGGCGACAGTACTAACCACTACACCACCATGCAGCTATTTGAGGAAATGTGTTGCCTCAAATCAAGCTAATTGCAATTTTATATTGTGTTCAATGAATGCGCAAATTGAACTATAGTGGACCAAGAGAAATAAATCCTTAAAGCCGATGTTGCTTCCACTATATTTTATGTTACAGTTACTTCTTACAGCATGTTGAAATTCCTTTTTACACATATCTAGGCTTGTTAGAAAGCAGGTTCAGTAATGATACAGCATCCCTGGCGCAGTTAGGTTTAAGGGATTTAGTGGCAGCTTGGTAGTGTTGGAGCTTGAACTCCTGACCATCTCATCAGTATACCATAGCCTTAAACATTGAGCTACCACTGCACTGACCAATTTCCTGTTCTTTTAAGTTTTCACCTCCAAACTTCAGTTACTACATTAACCAATGAGAATTAGTATCAGGGAGATGGCCAATGCAAAAACATATTTAAAAAGGACATTTTAAATTTAACATACAGCTTAAATATCCAGCTTACTTAGAAAACATACTTACAATAATAGAAAAAAAAATTGAAGATTGGTTAACTAATGCAATATAAGGATGCAATAAGACCATTGTTTTAAAATGATCTTGACTTAAGTAGTTTACGTAGAACGAAAAATGAGCCAACAATGTTGTAGTAGTAGTATTCGTAGTTGTAGTAGTAATAGTAATGATGTTACGAATGTATTGTATAATTGCTTCCCTCTGTCATGTTCAGGTGCAGCAGGGAATAGTCTCCTATCTTCATGACAGCTCAGAGACCACAGAGGACAGCTTCACTTTCTTAGCCACTGCTTTTGAGCTAAACCGCCGCAGCCTCCCCATCGTCCTCAACATCACGGTGATCCCTGTTAACGACGAGGCACCGCAGATAAGACACAACACGGGCCTGGAGGTACGACATTAAACATCTAAATTATTTTTATCCATGGTTCCTCACAGCTCCAAAATCTTTTCTAGAATTAAAGGGTGACTCACAAACCTCAAAGGCTATGGAACAGATACTGTATGTGGTCGGAAAATACCAATTGGGAAAATGGAGTGCCTTTTTTTTTTTTTTTTTTTTGCCGTTGTCTGTGGTCTCACATCAACTTGGTAGCTCATATTTTTGGAAAACCATGTCTGTGGCAAGAATCTGGCTTTTAGGAAAGGGAACAAGTCAGCCAATCATCATCCTCTATTACTTTCCCACAGAATGTGAAATGATATGCCGATTTTCCATGCACACACAGTGTATACTCTCTCTCTCTCTCTCTCTCTCTCTCTCTTTCTCTCTCTCCCTCTCTGTCTTTCTCTCTTCGCTGTGTGCTTCTTTCTTCTCTCATGTGTTCATGGCTTCTCCTTCTTGCTAGCTCTGTTGGTGATTTAAAGCAGGAAACTGCACTGCTGTCTGACCTACAGCAGATGATCAGACATGATGAATAACATAGTGGTGACACAGACTCAGGGCCCCAGATCCTACCCAGTCAGGCTCCAGCTGGTATTCATTAGAGAGCCTCCTTCCAAACACACTCTCAGCACCGTCTCAGTCTGCCTTGTGCACTTATTCTCTCAACTAATGCTAAAACTCAATCAAACGCCCATCTCATCTACTTCACATGCACAATCACAACTCTCTCTCTCTCTCTCTCTCTCTACATACACACATACAGTACACACACTGCATGTTCTCATTCCAGCAGCCTGTGGATTCTCTGCATTATCTAAAATCTAGGAGACCCGGTAGTTCAATCAGACACTGATTACTAATTGCTCTAATGACGGCTTGTTGAGTCTCTTTCATGCATGGCCCTTCTCCCACTGTGAGCTTAAATTAAATTTGCCGCACTGCTTCTGAACAACGTTATATACATTATACATTGTGTACGAATACAAATTTCCAGCACAATTTGGAATATCAGCTTTGACACAAGCGTATAGTACCGCTGCCACCAAGTGGTAGAGGAGATGTACTCCAGGCTATGTGGTGGTCTTCCCAAACACTAGAATAGCTAAATTTGGGGAGTTTTAATATGCAGTGATACTAGTGACACTTTCAGTCCAGTTTTGGAAATACAATGTGGGAAAGTGTAAGGATAATATGACTAATGCTGAAAATTATTTAGCAACTCAGAACATTGAGAAAATCGAGACTTTTGTTCTTTTAAAAAGCATTCTTCACAACATTCTAATAGGAACTTTTGTATATATTTCTTTTATAATCTAGTCCTTTGTCAAAGTTATTATGCTTGTAGTTATTAACTAAAATGGACCCCTGACCATCCACATGGCTCAATAGACAAATCCCCAGCAAAGCAGGGAATAAATCTCACTCATCTACCATATTGTTAATCCTGTATACAGGGTCCAGGGGATGCCCTGGAGCCTATTCCAGGAATCTTAGGGCATAAGGCAAGGTACGCTGTGGACATGGTGCCAATCCATCACAGAGGTAAAAAAAAACATTCATACTCATTTACACACTGCGGGCAATTTGGGGAATGCCATTCAGCCTTTGGACTGTGGGAGGAAACCAGAGTATCCGGAGGAAACCCACCAAGCACAGGAAGAACATGTAAACCTCGCTGGAGGTGCTGCAATAAGATGTTCATATATCCAATTATATAAGTGTCTGTATACTTGTATACAGTATGGAACACTTGGAATAGTGAAGAAAGCAAGTTTTTCAACTGGAACTTTTTGACATTTCAGTTAAAAAAAAACTGAATGTTTTTTATTCTGTTTGTATAACCCAAGTGCCCCGTTGTGAAGGGTTAGTGAGAATTATCGCTGTTTATCAAACATTTCCTATCTTTGGTAAGATACAGCAGTTCTTTGCAAATCTATTCATTTTGGCAAAACCAAAAATGTGTGTAGGTAGCAGAATGGTCCACCACTCCATCTTCACTGATCCTGAGCTCAGGTTACTGTCTCAGTGGATTTTCTTCTAATATTCCCCTATATGAGGTTTAAATCATGAGGAAATTTGTGAGTATAGTGTCCTACTATGAACTGGGGTCCCATCCATGCTGTGTTCCTGCTTCACACTTCGATTTCCCAGAATGGGCTTCGGATTCAGCATCATCCTGACCGGAAAACATCTCTGTAATAATCTAAGAACAATCAATCTCTATTAGAGGCTAGCACCATTTTAGGCCCACCTCCTTGCTATGCATCTAACAGAAACTGGTGTAAAGAGTGTTGTATAAATGGTTTAGAACTCTGAGGATAGTGAGGACAGTCAAGTATTTTGTAACAAAACTCGACACTGCACTTTGTCCATGGTGTTGAGGTGTCGTATCCATAGGTGTGTGTTATATGGAAAATCGCTTCCTGAAAAGTAATGGAATTGAAGTGCTTGCTTGTACAGCCCACTGCTTCATGAATTTCTCTGCCAGCCACTTTTTTTCCCCAGCCTCTCTCCCTGTGTCTGGAAAGCAGTAGATGAAGTCAGCCGAGGGGAGAAAGGCTGAATAAATCGATACGAGCCTTTCAGTACACGCCTCTCTGTTCTCCCTACTGACTCCTGCTATTTAAGAATGTCTTTCAGGATCTCTGCTCTCTGCTCAGGCTCTTTCAATTAATGTTCCATTCAGCTCTCCTGCCATTACAGGTCCATTAGAGCTCATCGAGGCCTGAGAGACCAAACCAATTCTGCAATTCACTTTATCTTCAGATAACATACCAAGGAGCTATGTTTCTCAACAAACACTGAAACCCAATTTTAGGGAATCCACAGTTGTTTGAGGGTGTTTTTTTTGTTTGTTTGTTTCCTGTCCTAATCATGTTTTGTGTTCTCCCTCACCCCTGTTCCATTTCTGTGCAGCTTCTTGTTGGGGAAGAAACAGAAATCACAAACAAAGCCTTAAGTGTAGAAGATATGGACACCCCTGCAGACAAGCTGGTTTACAACATCGAGGCAACCAAGAGTGGAATCATTGCTCTGAAAGAGTCACCTGATTACAGCATAGAAAATTTCACCCAAGCTCAGATCGACAACAGCGAGGTCATTTTCATCCATAAAGGTAGCCCATTAGAGATGTCTTTGTGCTTGCTTGGACAAAGACATGGATATGGATACAGAAGTCTTGAGAACATGTCAAATGTAATTTATCATATACAGCTGAACAAGAGTAACATGATTAGGCCTTTCCTTTTAAATCAGATCATTTCAATTTGAGAGATCCTGTTGGTGGTTATTGCTTTTGTTTCAGCAAGGATTATGGTCAGAATAATGCAAAAGCTTAAAACAAAAGCTTAACAGATTTTAACAAATGTTTTACCAAAATATGAAAAATCTGATTTAGAAGTCATTTATTAATCTCAATATGTTTTCAGAAACAAAAAATGACATTTGTACAATACAAGATACTATTTGTATCTTTTAGATAAACTTAGAGTTAGAATATTGTCCAAGAAGGCATGTAAGAATTAGGACACAATGTTAGTTAGTTTGAAATAATAGTTTGATTAATATTTTTTATATCATAGAATGTAAAAAAAAATAATACTATGCAAACTGAGATAGCAAGCACAGGAGCACTGCAGCCTAGAGGTATCAGATCCCAGTGCAGTCAGATATGAAGGTCATAGTACAGTAAGTCTCTCAAGATGTTTTGCATGAGAGAATAATGGGCGGCACTGTGGAACATGCTTATAGTGTTTAGTAACTCCTTGATCCTGGTCAGGATAAAAAAAGATTAATGAGTAATTTTGTTTATATTTTTCAGAAATAGAAACAGCCAAGTTTATCAGGTGCAAAAAATAAAATAAAATAAGAAAAAACACATGAGCAAATGGGATTGATCAGAAACCTACTGTATGTTAAAGTGGGAGGGAGTGGGTTAAAAAAAATTTAAAAGACGAAAGTATGTGCGTGTCTCACGCACACGTCTGCTGCAGCCACAATTCCACATGGAGTCTGTTGCAGAATAGCTCTGGTCCCCCAGCAGTCTGTTCACATCTGGCCCCTCAGCTCCCAGCACCATTTGTTTGTACATGCTTACTGCTCTGCTACACAAACGAAAAATCAGTGAGCTATATACAGTATATATAGCTACAGAAAAAGCGGAGACAACAAATCAAACACAACCAGACTCATCTCTAGCAGACACCATTCCAGGAGGACAGACACATCACTTGGTCAGTTTAGCTGGTCACATTAGCTACATATTGCTGTAACAAATCCATTCAAGTGGCCTACTTACCAGCTTGCCATAGCTCTAGTTGTCTTCTCCCCTTTTTTTCTTGACTACTGGTAATAGCCAGAGGTGTCAAGTAACGAAGTACAAATACTTCGTTACCTTACTTACCTTAAGTAGAAATTTTGGGTATCTATACTTTACTGGAGTAATTATTTTTCAGCCGACTTTTTACTTCTACTCCTAACATTTTTAAGCAATTATCTGTACTTTCTACTCCTTACATTTTTAAAATAGCCTCGTTACTCTATTTTTATGATCAGAACGCGCAACCCCCGCCCCCCATGATAAGAACGTGCACAACGCCCCCCCTACCAAACCCCCCCACCCCCCGCCCCCTCGCATGATCAGAAGGCGAGACCTTAATGCTTTTGTCGCCCCTCACGGTACTTTTACTTTTATACTTTATACTTACGTAAAAAGCTTGGGTTGATACTTCAACTTCTAAAGAAGTATTTTTGAACCCTAGTATCTATACTTCTACTCAAGTAATGAATGTGAATACGTATGACACCACTGGTAATAGCCTGTGTCCACCGTGTGACATTATAATTTAATTTAATCAATACATCAAAACATGGTTTTGAATGTTACATTGAAATTATAAGGGGTGCCCAAGTCAAAGCGGGACGTTTGATTGCGCTGGCCTCCCAGGAACTCCATTAATGCCCCAAACATGTAAAATCACTTGGAGAGAGGTCCGGACAGGGGATATGGTAATAACTTCCTAGCCAAAGTAAGCACATTCCACTCACTGAATGATAACAGGAAAGACTGAAGAGGGCTTCATGCCATCTCGGCTAGGATCATCATCCCTTCTTTGAAACTTCAGCACTGTTCAAATGTTTTACCTGCAGCTAAGAGTCAAAACACCATACTGTGCTTGACTTTACAGTTTCTAACCTTCATTCACAAGAAATTTCATCACAAGATTGTCTTGAACCCCTCATAGGTTATTTAATTATAACGTAGCAGAAATGTGTTAAGTACCATTACCCTACTTTATCTTACATAACTTAATATCTACATTATACTCATTTGTATGGTGTAAATAGGATTAGAGCTGAACTTTCCATTGACAGTAGAAAAAAGAAAAAAATTTATACCTCATCATAAAAAGATTAATTTAAGTTGTGCCAGCTATAAATGAAATAATAGGTTTGTATCAATGTGTTTTGTCTAATACATTATTAAATTATTCCATTCAATTACATTTTATTTATGTAGCACTTTTACCAATGATTATTATTTCAAAGCAGCTTTGCAGAATCAAAAGAAGTATTGAAACAAGTTCGAAAAATATGAGTTGTATATAAATTATGAGTAGAGGCAGAGAGGATTGCTAGCAATTCAGGACTAGAGAGAGAGAGAGAGAGAGAGAGAGAAAAGGTATGGTCAATGGTCTTATAATGGATAAGGTCAATGTATATTATTGCAGAGTGCAAGCAGCATGACTAAAAGTGAGAGCCAGAAGGAAACACAGCAACCAATCATGTCACCGTCAACAAACCTGAGTGATCAAAAATGAGTGATTATCTTTTAGAAACAATCCATAAGATTTATGGAAGCAGTCTCTAGTATCAGCACTTTGTAACTGCCACTGAGCTGTGCATTTTGGCTTATTAATTGTGAGAGAGAGGAAGAAGCTGATGAGGCAGGGATTTTTTAATATATATTCTGTAATATAAATGATAGCATTTCATGGATCTTGCATAACATTACTGTAACTAGTCTGTATAGATAAAATGTTAAGGACACCATGTGCTTGTTGAACATCCCATTCCAAATTTAGTCCCTCTTTGCTGGTATAACAACCAATCTTTCTGGGAGGATTACACACTATATTTTAGAGAATGGCTGTAGATTTTTTTCATTAGTGAGATTAAACACTAATGTTGGGGTGCAGTCAGTGTTCCAGTTCATCCTAAATAATAGAAATAATAGTTCTTTTGCTCATAGCATAGTGAACGATTTTGTCATGGTGGGCACTTTGGGCACAGAGCCATCTGTCAGGCTTACTGTACGCTTAATGGGCTTAAATTAGTTACAGTGATGAAAGCTATAAATGCTACAGCATACAGAAACATCCTATATAAATGTGTTTCAAACTTTGTAGAAAGAGTTTGCAGAAGAACCAAACATGATATGATGATCAGCAATAATTGGCAAATTATTGGGGTATATATAAAGGATGCAACACTTTGGGACGTGCTGTGATAGGAAAACAAATCATGTGATGGTGAGACGTGGTCTTACTGTGTATCATTCCCTACCTACATAGTTCTACTTGAATTAAGACTCTACACAAAGATAAAGCATTATTTTCACAACATATTTTTAAGCATTCCTGTTTGTCTAACAGAAGCTGTTTTCTTCCATCAGGATCAGAATCTGGTGGTTTTAGTTTCACAGTGACAGATGGAGACCACACATCACCTCTCCATCGCTTTGTCGTTGCTGCCCGACATCTGACAATCTCCATGGAAGTACAGGAAGAGCTTTTGGTCTTTCCTGGTATGTTGCCTCTGGGTAATTCTAACTCTATACCCAAACCAACAAGGCATGACAAAGAGTGCACCCCGGGTAAACATACAGTATGCCCTGTATAAACTCTGGGTCTGTTGGCTATAATACAGCAGAAGATGCCAGAACACTGTATGAACAGCCCATTCCCTTTAATGGTCTGTGTAAGTTTTAGACAATCAGGCCTCAAGGCCAAAACAGGAATCTACAAGGTTATTTTGGTGTATAAAGTAAGCAAGAGCCATATAACCTGGCATAGTAATTTCAGACACATGTGCTAAAATGTTTAGAAGAATGTGGCTGTCAGCTCCCTATGGCCACGGCGCACTAAATAACCATAGGGTAGTACCACACAACAAAGAAATGTATATAATGTACAAATAAACAACAGTGTGAGGTACAGTATGTGCAGGACAGTACATACACCGATCACTGTGTACAGAATAATAATCACACAAAGACCATAGAACAGTGTTGTACAGTGTTGTGAAAGCTATTGTAGTAATAAATTGTAAACTATTTTGTAGTGTAGAATGAATAAATATAACACCAAAAAGAGTGACATAGATAATAAAATGCCTGATGCAGAATTAACATCAGCAATAAATGTCTTGTTGGTATGAATCAAATTTCATTGTCTTCCAAAAGGTATACAAACATCAACATTCTTTTAAATTAAGTAAATTAAAGAATTTGTCTTGTTGTTGTCTCAGGCTCCAGACAAGTCATCAATAGTAATATCCTGCGAGCAGTGACCAGTGAGGATGGAGATGAGATCACATATTCTCTAGTGAGGCCTCCACGTCTAGGACGGCTCATTAAGCCCAATCAGAGTGGACAATTTGAGGAAATCAGCCAATTCACACAAACCGAGGTGGGTAAAATTTTTTATTATTTATGTCTGGAATTCAGAGGTTTGTTAAATGTGGCCAGAGTTCAGATGAGGACATAATAATCTCAGAGACCAGACAGTCATTCCAAAATACTCCTGTCCAAAAAAAAAACAACTCTTTAACTATATAATTTCCAGACAAAGCAAAATGTTTAATGTTTATTGTTATTTCTTCACCCAAAGCAACATTTTTATAATGTTAAGAATAAGATGACAATGACAATATCAATTGAACACTTTATTCACTACTATATTTGATTAAATTGCATCAAAATTGTCTATAGTACTGTATACGGTATAACAGGGGATTCAAAGTCTGGTTCTGGGGGACCTCTTGTGCTGCAAACTTCAATGTTTTCCCTGCTCTACCACACCTACATTGAATCAGACAAACCTGTTAATTAACTCATTAGTTAAATAAAAATTAGCTGGAAGCACAAAAATGTGCAGGGTGGGGGTCCTCCAGGACCCGAGTACCACAGTAGAAGATGATGGTCCATCTGCCATCATCTTCTACTGAACTAGCTCAGTCTTGTAGGTTACAACGAAAACTACAATAAAGGCAGTACGGTGGTGACTATGTGATCTGATTTGAAGTTAGAAGTCAGATATATTGCATATATACTTCTTGAAGTAAAGGTGGTACACTGAGTAGTAAAGCCTCACAGCTTTGTCCTATTTATTTGTTACCCATTTGTCAAGTTATTTATTTCCTTCTTCATGTATTCTTTAGTTGGATGCTGGTGCAGTGTATTATGAACACCAGATGCCATCAGAGTCCTTCTGGGTAGTAAAAGATGCTGTAGAACTTGAGCTCTCATCACCACCAGCAGCAAAGCTCCAACACGTTCTCCCTGTTACAGTGTCGTACTATGTCACCCATCGCAATGTGTCTTCACAGCTATGGAAAAACAAAGGTACCATACTACATCAGTTAAATACATTTCTAAACACCTTACCTTCTTGTTTTCTGTTTATTGATGATAGTTTGTTCTGTACTTACACTTCAGGAATGTCAGTGGTGCAGGGACAATCTATGGCATTCAACCTCTCTATTCTGGATGCATCCAACTTACTAGGCACTGTACCACAAGAAAAACGGATAGGCCAGGGCATAGTTTTTGAGGTACAACAGTTCCCTGTTCATGGCCGACTCACACTTGGGGGTGATGATCTTCCTCGAGATGCACCCTATTTCCTGCAAGATGACATCAGTCAAGGAAAGTTGGAGTACTACCACGATGACTCAGGAGCATCTTCAGACAGATTCTCTTTCCGTGTTCGGCTAAACCGCCATGGTCACCCACCTCAGGCAGTACCAGGTGCCGTGGTATTAGAGGAGGTCTTTTTGATCTCAATCAGACGAAGGGACTCCAGCCCCCCCGAGCTGGTCAGCCTCGACCTGCTGCTGGAGGCATTGCAAGGATCTACTACTGTACTGTCCAAGCAGCACATCAACACTATAGACCAAGACAGTACACCAGATGAGGTCAGATTCACAATCATAAAGAGTCCTACTAATGGACACATCATCTATAAAGATACTGGAGACAGGATCAAGCAGTTTACACAAGAGGAGGTAAATATGGGCCAGGTGGCATTTATGAGCGATGGTAGCTTGTCTGATGGTTTTATGGAGTTTACTATCTCTGATGGGAAACACCGGTCAGAACCACACATGATGCATATTGGCATCCTAGCTAAGAAACTAGTGCTTAATAAGGTGGAGGAGATACAAGTCAAGCAGGGAGATGATGAGACTCCTATCACAGAGGCCATGTTGAAAGCATCCACAGGAGGGCCAATAGACGAAGAAGTGCTTTATAAAATTACAAATGTTCCCAAGTATGCGGTAGTGATGGTGGACAGGCAACCCACCTCTGCCTTTACCCAAAAACAGATTAGAGAAGGACGAGTGAGTGTTCGCTTCACCAAGTCCACTTCTTCAAATGACAGTTTTTCATTTGTAGCCCGCAGCAGAGCAGCTAATGTTTCCTCCAGCCTCAACATCACAGTAAAACCCTTAGTAAATGTGGCCAAGGATCCCTTACTTCCACGAGGCACTATAGTTCTGGTGGATAAAAAGCTATTAGATGCTACCCCACTTGCCAACAAGACCAAAACTCCACCAATCTTCATTTTGACCCAGCAGCCAAAAGGAGCACGGTTCATTGGAAGAGGAGGATCAGCAGATGGCCAGCCTGTGAAATCCTTTACCCAGAGAGATCTAGATGAGGGACGAGTGGCTCTTGAGTTCTTGAACTCCACTAGAGATCCAAAGGATAAAGGTCAAGATCAGGATGAGGCTCGCTTCCTCCTCCAGGCACCTGGAGTTCCTCCAGCAGAGTGCACACTTTCCTTCCAGACCGTGCCTTATGACCCTACAGCAATCTATGGTGCTACATTACTTAAGGTCCCCCCATCTGTGTCCATCACTGACACAAATAAAGCAGACCATCCTGGTCCCAGACGAAGTGCAGATGGAAACTGGCCATATGAAGCAGGTCCCACCACAACCTCCCCCAGCTCCCATAAATCCCCTGTCTCTAGACGGAACTCACTATGGGCCATCCTTATCCCCATATTAGTTATCCTCCTTCTACTACTCGTAGCTGGTCTGATAGCATACTATCTAGTGCGTCGCAACAAAACAGGAAAGCACAATGTCCAGAATGCTGCCATCAATCCAAAAAATGGGGAGGTCGCTCAGGAAACCTTCAGAAAAACCGATCCAGCGAATAACATCCCCATGTCCAATATGGAGTCTAAAGATCCTGAATTACTGCAGCACTGTCGGACAACAAACCCAGCCTTGAAAAAGAACCAGTACTGGGTATGAGAGGAAAAAATTTGAACTCCATTCCATGATGCTGTATTGACATTTAGTGTAGGTTGACAGATATTGACACATAGGAAATTAGATTTTTTTTCTTCGTGGACACTTTCTTGAGTCATTCCTAACAGTATCATAAAGATCTCCTCTTATACAAGTGGTTGAAGAAAAAAAAATTTGGCAAATAATTGAACTTTTGTTCCATTTGTTGTCATGTGAGCAGTGCATATAAACACTTCCCACATGAATCTGCTTCCATTTTACACTGATGAAGGACTAAATCTTATGAGGATTGGTTTATGCACCTTTTCACTGCTAGAAACAGACTCTAATAAGATAAATACAGTTCTCATAGAAAGACCCAGTAACTTCAGATTGGGCCCAAACATGTTTACATGTTTGTATATTAGATAGTCGGTTTAAACCTTAAAATTCTTTGGCCAACATTGTACAGTGTACATTACTGCTATGAAAATACTTTGTTTTCAATGATTTTAGTTAGGGAAATTTTTTTTTATAAATGTTCAAACAAAATTCTTTTTTAAATACTTAAATAGACTTTGGACATGAACATTACTTATATGTTTGAAATGTTTTTCTATATTGAAATTGAAAGTAAATAATCTGCAATGATTAATACATATGATAAAGATGCATAAAATATGCACCAATATAAATACTTCTTATACATTGTTTCCACTATAGTGAAATGTTTGTTCTGTAAAAATGATTCCTCAAAATATGTTTAAGTGGATTTTTTTTAAGTGGGGTTTGGATTATAGGAATAATAGTTGAAATTTGTTTATTTTATAACAGAATGTCTTCATTTTTGAATTTGAATTAGGGTTGGATTCTGTGTTTTTGTTGTTGTTATTATTATTATTATTATTATTATTATTATTTAATTCCTCTATCTGTAGCACGCTGTGCCGTAAATCCCTCAGTGCTATTGGTGATGTAGTTGAAACAGCTGAGATTTTATACATACATGCACTGGACTGATTTCAGGCACTGAAGAACAATTTATAAGTTAAAGGTATACGGTATAAGTGTATTACTGAAGGCAGGTGGAAGTGACTCAGCAGTGATAGTATTTTGACAGCTACATCTCTATTGGCTGATACAATGAAAGCTGTGGTCATTATTTTGAACTGGTCTATTGATTTCCATTAATGTAATCAAGCTCATTGCAACATGAATTTTCAGAGAAGCTGTAATTATATGTTTTATCACAGGAAAATGTAGGCTGATAGGTAAGCCTCGTGTATTGTATTTCTAATAATTTTTTGATGTTGTAATATTTCCACGGCCTTGAGTTATTTTCATCTAGACGATTTTGGTGACTTGGCCTATTTTTATTCCTTGCTCGGAGAGTTCAATTTCCTATCTATCTTTTCTAGTATATACCACTTCCATACAGTATATCATTTAGGGTGTTATTAGCTATAAAAGTTAGACATCTATGTTTTGCCCAATGGACCTGTTTTAACATAAAACGTCACAGTAACTTACCCATGAACTCATCCATCGACTCCACATTCCCTAGCAGATTAAGTTTCGTATTTAATAGTGATATATGTTGAAAATAATGAAATAATACAAATATATAAAGAGCTTAACTATTGTCACATTTTAGATCTATCTTGATAAATAATGGTTGAGGAATAAACAAAAGCCTGATCTTTGTTAATTCCTGTCATGTATTTGACTTTTTAAATTGTCCATGCAGACATTTGGACACGGAACACAATGCCATTGAGTTGCATTCATACTTTTTTAAATTGACCTATAAATCAATATTTGGGTCATATTTAGAAGTATTTTGTTTATTAATTTATTTTTGTCTATATTGTTAATCATGCAGTATTTTTATTCTCTGAGAGTAGAAAGTAGTAGCGATTGTCTAAGTACAGGACATCATATAAAAAAAACATTTTATAATTATGATCCATGTGTATTCATCTAGATGATCTTTGAGCAATTTATCCCAGCCCTGGGATAACTTTTATCGATTAAGATATATTAGAAGTCATTTAATTAAAGAATGAGATATAACTCAGGTTTTAGGTTTATACAATTTTTTGCAGGAATATTTTACAAGCAGTGATGAATTTAATTTTCTTAAAGCTATCAACCCAGACTTTTTTTTATGCTTGTCTTCTTTGTAAATATTGGATTTTTTTTTTCAACCTAGCTAAACATGCCGAGTAACTCATAGTTGTTTTTATTTATTTTGTCATCCAGGAATTATACTGTATACTTTGTCAATATTGGTCAACAAATGAAATAAATAAAATGGGGGGGAAATGAACCAAGTATTTGAGATCATTATTATTAGTAGTAGTAGTAGTTGTTGTTGTAGTAGTAATAATAATAATAATAATAATAATAATAAAATTAAAACTTCTACAACTACTACACTACTATTATTATTTCCATCACTATCCTTAAATGATGTACTGATGTATAAGCAGATTTCAGTGCTTTTATTATTCATTCATTCATTTTCTATACCGCTTAATCCTGTGTTCAGGGTCGCGGGGGACCTGGAGTCTATCCCAGGAGACTTTGGGCACTAGACGGGGTACACCCTGGACAGGGTGCCAATACATCGCAGGGTACACACACATACACACACTCACACACCCAATCACACACTACGGGCAATTTAGGAACGCCAATTAGCCTAACCTGCATATCTTTGGACTGTGGGAGGAAACCGGAGTACCCGGAGGAAACCCACCAAGCACGGGGAGAACATGCAAACTCCATGCACACAGAGACAGGAATCGAGCCTGGCCAGGGAATCGAACCCAGACCCTGGAGGTGCAAGGCGACAGTGCTAACCACTACACCACCGCGCCGCCGTGCTTTTATTACAGAAGTACTATTGTTGCACAAGGCATGGTGTGCCATACAAGTAGTGAACAGCAGATGGCGCAGGGATACTTTTCAATCATAAACCCAGTAGTCCTTCCTCAGCTTTTTAACAAGCCTGTGAGCTGCAGTCATTCTTTCCTACAGACGGCATTTTGTCTTGCTGCACATTTCAGCATTTTGACAAATTTTTTTTATTCTGCTAGAGCGATGCCAATATCACCAACGGGCAACTCGAAGCACCGCAGTCTATAGTATTGCTTTTTTTCATTTTTTTTTTCAAATAAACAAATACAATAGAAATATTAAAATTTCACTTCACCTTCTTATTCCTTTAGGCGCTCCTTGTATGATGTTAGGTTTTGAACCTTCTCGCTGTTGACTGAGGCACTGTTATCAGTATTACAGGAGCATGGGCAGCTCAGTGAGTTAGCCTACTGATCAGAAGGTCACATGTTTAAACCCCAGTGCCTCTGTTGGGCCTTTGATCAGGGACCTTTACCCTCACCTCCTAAGACATATAATGAGATAAACATACTGTAAGTCATGCTCGATAAGGGTGTCTGCTAAATGCTCCAAATGTAGATTTTTCCCTTGATCTAAAAGAAATCACTCTTCTAGGATGTACTTTCAGACTCCTTTGTTCTCTATTTGTCTTTTAAATATGCAACTTTTTAAATTCTTTGTTTTAAATGTTACAAATGAGTTTATTCTTCACTTTCATTGCATTCATGCAGAAGTTGGAAGAGAATTGCTTTGAAAATATTGATAGTTTAAGCATGTACATCATCCAAGAGACAAGCTGAGTTAATTTAGTTCAGATAGTTTACCTACAACTGCTTATTACTCTTTTTCCTCTCTCTGCTGTTTCTTTTATGGATTTCATTTGAAATATTGAATGTACATGGCTAATCCGAGCCCAGTGCGCAGTGTGTTTGTCTAAGGATTTACTGCTTCAGACAGTTTTAGCATCTGAAATTATCCCATGCTGTAAAGATTTTAGGTTTCCCGAAAGCACCCAGACATGAAACTGCATCTAGCAGAAGGGAGACTTACAGTATATATGACAAGTGAGTTTTATTGTTTGTGTTGGTTGTATAATTATTTTACAATACGTCATGGTAATGCCAGTAAAATCATGAAATGGTTTTAAAAAATAATAATAATAATAAGTAATTACTAAAATATCCAATTTGAGCAGTTAGCCTTTCTACTAGTACAGGACTATTATAGGATTCCCTCTACACATACAGGTTGTTTGAAAATTAACTAACTATATAATGGCTATAGAACTTGTAGTATCACTGGTGCACCACCCCATTTTGCTCTTACTCTGCGTGCGTGGTCTGTCTTGGCATTTTCCAGGACGTTGGCTGGGACGACACGGACCTCATGAATGGCCACCAAAAACTCCAGATCTGACTCCATGTGATTTTTTTTCCTGTGGGGCTACACAAAGGAGGAGGTGTACAGAACAATGCCTTGCACACTGAAGGAATTGGAGGCATGGAATTAGGAGGTTCTCAGCAATATCCCAATCGACGTCCTTCAGAAGACTGTGCATTCCATCCCTGTTTGAGGAAACCATTTTACACCACTAGTGCCTATGCTGAAATTTAAAGATTTGCTTTTACTTTCCTATGTAATAAATATACACATATACAATTTGTTTGATACATTTGCATTATAAATATGGACTTTATTACCAATTTTTAATGCCTAGTTACTTTTTACCCACCCTGTAGAGGTAGCCTACAGCATGAGAAGATGCTTCA
The DNA here is from genome assembly GCA_030522415.1 of Channallabes apus. Lineage (NCBI taxonomy): Eukaryota > Metazoa > Chordata > Actinopteri > Siluriformes > Clariidae > Channallabes > Channallabes apus. The sequence goes on along the minus strand of CM060107.1, from coordinate 37,979,132 downwards.
GGACAGCTGGCAAGACTTTAGACCGTGGGTTGTTGAGCCCAGCTTTAAACCATGCAGCAGTTGAATCAGGGTACATTAGGGTCAAACACTGGGCCTGTGTTCACTCAGAAAGAAATAAAGACTCATTCTTTTACTTACCACAGCAAACAGCAGACACCCCACAGCCGTTCCAGGGCCTCAAAGATCACACAAAGACTGCCAGTACTGTTATGCTTCAAGCGACAGCATCATCTGCCCTATGACCTGGAAGTTAGACAAATCATTGTTAGTGTGGGCGTGCTGGATACTGTGACACATTGTCCTGGGAAAAGTAAAAATCCCCGATTTTTACCAGTCTAACCATTGACTCAATTGTTTATGATATACTCATTAAGAAATAAAATACAAAGAGCAATTAATGATGATGCATGCATCATTTAATTCGAATTTGTGGTAGAACACAAATATTTTAACCATGAACTGGTCTCTTTCTTTCAGTCAGAACTAGCCAGGGGTTTCGACAGTGGACACTTGTGTTTGTGTAATTTGCAGCACTGTTTTACACATAGTGTATTTCACCTCCTATGGAGAGGCTCACTGAAACCATAAAGTAGGTTAGCTACTACTACAGTACTGACATTTCCCTGTGATAAGCAATAACATCATTAATGTGAACATAGTTTTTGATGCAATGTAAGGTTATAGTGGGTCAAATCATCAATAGGCCAACAGAGGTCAAGCATTCTAGACTAACCTCATTGCTGAGTGTCTATTGGTGTGTAGCTGAAACACCAGAGCAGATCCCATGAGCTTGATGTTATAACCATCTCTGCATGATTGCGGCTGTTTTCTTCCCTGAGTAACATGAAGTGTAGAGATCAACCTATTTGTTTAGGACACCAGTTCTGGAGAGACTATTAAGGCCACAGCATGCTCCAAGCAGAGAAAACATTCGGGTGGCTTCCACAACCAATACGATGTAACTACAGAGCAAACAGACGTCGTGCAAAGGCTTCACTCACCATGTCATGACCGAGCCTGTTATTTGTCATAGTGTGTTACAATATGTCCAAGATGATTCATTTAGACCTTTGTCAAAAGATTACAAAGATGCATAAATGATTGTAAATTGAATGGACCACCTGCACTTTAGTTCTCCTTTTAACACTGATCTTCCTCTTCCTTGTGTCTTGAGTGCAAATTCGACCAAAGTTTAAACATTAAACAATGTGTAACTTGTTAAACATCTCCATCTAGGATGAAACAAATAAAAACATACCTACAACCTGAGGGAATTCCATCTTTTAAGACAATATCCTCAAGATAAGTTTTCAGCTAATCAGCATAGCTCATAGCATAAACAATCCGTTCATTCATTCATTTTCTCCACTGCTTATCCTATATTGAGTATCATGAAACTTTGGGCACAAGGCATGGTACTGTATACCCTGGACAGAGTGGCAATCCATTGCAGGGCACATCAATTAGCCTAATCTGCATGTCTTGGAACTGTGGGAAGAAACCAAAGTAGCCGGGAAAGAACATAAAAACTCCACACATGCTAAGCGCTAAGCAACCATGCTAGCATGAACAGTTCTTACTTTTAAATGAGTTATACTGTATACACAATATGGTCAGATATATACATTGTTGAATCTATAACACTCAATCATTTAAATGAGTATTCATCACTTCCTAGTTACTTACTTCACTATCCCAAGTAGCTAGCTAGCTTGTTGCTAACAAAAGAAACAAACATTTGTTTTGTTGTTGTTATTGTTGTTTTTCTTTCCTATTTTGTAGGTCGGAGAAAACTCTGAACTCTGAAAGTTACTTTAGTAACTTCTATCTAATGTGAAATGGAGCATTATTCATGTGTTTACTTATTGCCAACAACTATTGCATCACCATAGTCCTGAAAGCACAACTTGCAGTGCTGGACCATTCAATAATACACAGTGATCAATACAAAACCACAGAGAGACTGAAAGGTTGTAAAGTTGTGGATGTTGTGGATGCATAACGGAAACAGATGTCATTAGGCAAGCTGATGCCTTTATTCTATTCTCATAAATACAACCAGGTTATTGGACAGTGTACACAATTAGTAATCTCTCTCCCTCTCTCTCTTTCTCAATTTCCTTTCCTATCCTCAAACACTTTGAACCACAGATGAACATAAATACCAAAGAGGGTCTATTGGTCTACATACCAAAAATATACTTTGTCTGCTTCTTTTTCTAAATTTTGTTAGACAAACTTCTATTGAGCACACCTTGTATAATAGGCATATACACTGATCAGCCATAATATTAATACCAGAAAACATTAACATTGACAGGATCATGGGCACCCGAGGCTCACCCATGCCTGTGGGAACCATGGGCCAGCCAGTCTGCTCCAATCCCATAGAAAAGCTAATGTAGCACAACCCACGAAAAAAAAGGCAATGCTGGTGACGATAGAAAGCCACCATAACACCCAGTGCACCACATCCCACCACGCCCATAGCCTGGCAGGCAAAGACACTGACAGGGCCTTCAAACTCCCCAGATCCCAATTAGATTCAGGAAAAAACACTTGAGAGCGGTCAGAAAACTGGTTCCTAAAACTAGAATTAGTAGGAGTAGATTAGATTTTATTTCACACTCTAACTGAGCTATTTCAGCATTTATGAATGCTACATGCATAATATTCTATAATAGATAAAATCTAACAGTTCTTTCATTTTAAGATCTGTGTTCCTGGTTTGTCATATGTTTCCAGGTTCTGGAGCAGATCAAGTCAAGTATATTTAAGTAGATGTATTTATTAACACAGCCTTGTTAAAGGTTAAAAATAACATATTACACTCCTTTTAACAAGTTATAGGTCTCAGATGTCCCCAAAATGTGTATGTAAATTTTCCAGCTGAAATGTACAGTATTCTGCCATGTGACTCCTATTCAATACAAGCTGCTTCAGTGTGAATAGCTTTAAATGCAAATAAGCTACCATCCTACCTCTGTAATGTTTGCATCACACTACTGATACTAGATGACCATGTTACCACCACCCAAAGTACTATGCTGTTGAAATTGACTTAAAATAATTGCATGCACATTTTCTGGTGCATTCTGACTATTCCTTAAAATTACTATTGTGAAGATTTATCCTGCTTTGGCAATGAAATATAATTTCCCATACCCATATCAGCCGCCTAGCCTTACTGGCTTACCTGTTAAGTTTAGCAGACTAACATGGTAAATAAGCAGTAACATAACTTTAAAGTTCTCATATTTTACTATTTCTTTAACAAGTTGACGCAGGTCTTAAGAGTTCCAATAAAGCGTGTGTGTTGATGCTCCAGCTGAAATGGCCTGAATTTCACTCCTCCTCCACTCATGCCATTTAAGTGTCTATGTGTAAATGAGCTATTGCTCAGACAAATGGTTAGAATCTACTATTGAGGTTCAGTCATGAAGGGAGTCCAGCTCTGAACTGTCCCTTTTTCGGAAAGCAGTCCGATGTGAAATGATTGGCACACGAATGAGACATTGGGGACAGCGGTCCATTTCCACAGTAAATAAACAATATCCATTATGTAAATGTAAATGTGCAAAAACCTGTAACATTGATATTTGCAGAATCTGCTGCGGTAAGGAAATCACCAGGCCAGATAACAAAGCAGTGTGTTACAGTAGGTACTCTTAGGCATCAAGCTGGAGGAAGATCTATGCAAATAGCTTATTTTGACTATCACAGCAGGCAGTCTGACTGGCATGCCAAAGCCCAGGTTTCTACATGAACTGAAAAAGAAAACAGGAGGGGATGCTTTTTTTTCTCATTCTTTATGTTGCATGTGTCAACACACACTGGAGACCCATGTGAATGTTCAAAAATGATCAAAAAGTGAATTTTGCATAACAGATGACCTTCAAAATCCAAATTTTGGCCATGACATTGTTGAAATAACTAAGATTATTATAAACAGGAAGGACCCAGTACCCTGCTAATAGATTCCTGATTTTCAGATCAGACTCTCCTCTGTTTTTTTTTTGTTTTTTTCAATTCCCTTAACTCACGCAACTGTCTTAGAGCAGAAAGCATAATAGTACTTTTAGTACTTTTGCATCTCTTTTGCTTGTTTGCCCTGTGCACTTTTCTGAGTCAAGTAGCGATTGTATCCTGTATACACTGGGTGTAAATATTGGCCAGCAAGATCCACAATACAGACTTGGCTTGTAGGAGGCCTGAATTCACTCTGCTGAAAATCTGATCCTGATTTTGATGGGTGTTGGATCTGAATCTGAAGAAAGAGTGAGAGAGGCAAAATAGTGATAGACTGCTCTTTCCCAAAACTGGAATGTTGTTTGTCAAGGTCAGAGAGAATGTGGGGAATGTGGACTTCGTGTTCTAAGGAAGTGACTGTTGTCTCCTCTGGGATCTCAATCTGGCTCCAGATCCATGGGCGGTACCAAGGGAAAGGATCCAAGGAGGAGCTAGAGGAGGAACTATGACTGATGTCAACAATGGGGCATGACACAGGGGGGAAAAATACAGTATTTGGGAATGGTGTCCTAGCATGGAGAACCCACGTGAGCAAAAGTTACCTTTATTTATATTTTTGATATTGTCTCCCCTCTCTTCCATGTTCAGGTCATTTACAGTAAAAAATAAAATAAAATAAATAAATAAATAAAAGAGAAGAAAATGAGGAAGACAAAAAAAAAGATTTAGATTTGTATATGAGGCTTCACTCATGTCACAATCTTATGTTTACTTTTCTTTACTTTGCATAATTTGAAGTAACAGTAAATAAACTGGAGCAGTTCAGGGGTCTATAATTGCACTTCATAACAGAAGCTGAAGATCTGGTACAGTCCAAAGTTATTAATGTCTGGCAAAGCCAAAAACTTACATTACATAATGGTGCCATTGTGAACTTATATTTAATATTTAATTTAAATAAGCTTTTAAGTATTTGTTGGAATAATTCCATATTTATATCTGCTGTTTCTGTTACATCTCAATTCTTTTAAAATGCACAATACATAAATCTTACGATCATCACATAACCAGTTGTACCAGTCCCTGGCTTTATCCTTTGTCTCTTCCCCACAATCCTGACCCACTCACCTTCTGACACGTAGGATCTAGCCTTCATCCAATATCTCCATTCTGGGAGGTACAACCACTCACAGCATGTGTGTCTTTAGCCAAGAGCTTAAAGGTGTGTCTCTTCTCTCATGCTGCTTTCATCGTACTGCCTGACCTGAAATTCTGGTTTTAAGACTCCAAACATGAGGGGGAAAAACACCAAGCAATCACTCTAGATAAAACCAAGAAATATGATCCACATATTTAAAGAAAATGGAAAGAAGTAGCAATTAAAGACAAGACATTTTTGCATAAGGATCCTCCTCTGTGCAGTTCTATCCTTGCCACATGAAAATGTAGTTGCAAAACTTAAGAAAAGAAGATGCAAACATGACCCTTTTCACTTTAAAGGTTTGAAGTAAAGGTAAGGTTGTTTTGCTGTATTACAGCATCAAACATACGTATATTACAAAGTAACTTACATAAAAAAACATCTAACAGTTTATTTGGACATTATGCGAGTTATTAAAAAAAAAAAATCTAAACATTGTTTAACTGGTAAGTATTTATCCCCTCGCTTTTAACAGTCTAAATTAGGACCTGCACAATAAATCTATTTGACTTTACAGTCTGTCCTACAGCTAAAATGGCATCAGATCAGTCCTGTTGTCATGTAGATCAAGGAAGTGCCTGTGAATTTTTGATGTTGAAACCAGGAAAATATTATAAAGTATTTAAAAAGATGAGAAAAGCTTTGGAGCAATGTTAAATCCATTATAGCAAGGTGGAAAAAATAAGGCACAACCCCAGACACTTTCGAGATCATGCCATCTTTCCAAACTGAGCACATGGCCCGGAATGACAATTGTCAGAAAAGTATCCAAGAAGAAACAGATTCATCCCAGTACACTGTGGCAAAGCGTACAAAAGGAAGCCATTTGTGAGAAAGGTGAACATAAAATGCAAGTCTGTTTTTTTTTTTGGGGGGGGGGGGGAAGACTTATACCCATTTGATTTAAAATGCAAGCCCAAATACAGCTCAACCCCCACATGACACGATTTCTGGTGGTGGTAGCATCATCCTCTGGGGTGGTTGTTTTATTTTAGCAGGATGAACTCGGAGTCTGTTGCCATCAAGGGTAACATGCATATCAAATTCTTGAGGAGAACCTGTTCTAGTCAGCCAGTAATATGTCTAATGTGAAAATTTACATCCTAACAGGACAATGAGCCAAAGCACAGAACTACAAAGGAATCGCTTGGAAAGAGAAGGTTTGTGTTTTGAAATGCCCCAGACTGAAATTCAATTGAAAATATGTGGCATGACCTGAAAATTGCGGTCCACCAACATTCTTCATTTAATTTGGGAGAGTTGGAAAAAATTTGTATTGAGCAATGGGGAGAAAATGTGAGTGCGTAATTAAAGTGTGCAAAACTTATTTGAGACAATTCACATCAGCAACTGCTGGAAAATGAGATTGCACCAAGTATTGTCTTGGATGGTGAATTATATCAGTGATGCAGTATTCAGATTTTTTTTAAATTAAATATTAATAAAATCTGGAAATATCTATAGAATGTGTTTGGTTTTATTTCTGTATAGCAGAAAAAAAATCCCAAATAATAATCATAAGGAGGTGAATACTTTCATGCAGGCACTGCAAGGTATACAGTACATACATAGCAATATATACATGAAAGACCGCATAAGAACTGGTAATGTTCTTAATTGACCCTTGAGTCTGATTCAAATGTGAAAACACAGGATACGCAGGAAAGGTTATTCAACTCTGTGTGTCTACACTGATAATTACCAGATGATGGAAGAAGTGTGAGCACTGCATTGGTGGAGAGCAGCAAATTTCAGTCACATTCCCACAGGGTTAAGTAATGCTCACTAAAACCATATTCCATTAGCAGACTTGTGTTGCTAGCTCACTGGCAGAGGACGAGATTCATTACTGAGATTTGGTATAAATATAGAAAACCCAGTGTTAAATGATCTCTTATCATGACATCATTTAATTTTCAATTCCTCTTCATCATAATATTTGCACTTGGCCTTCATATCAAATGTACAGTTATGTTTGGTACTGTAATCAGCTTTACCTTCCAGATTTACATACCTCAATTCATTTGCCCTCTGACCACACAGAATTAGCCTTTTACTTGACACTAGATTATGATGTCTTGTAAACGAGACTAGTAGATTTTTATAATAATAATAATAATAATAATAATAATAATAGATTGGTGTTAAATAATCTTTTCTCTAAAGTAAATGTGTAGAGCTTGGTTTTTAATGTGTGTAGGAAGTTAATGGTAAAGCTTTCTTCCTTATGTCATACTAGCGAGTGTTTTTGTGCCACTGTTCACTTTGGTAGCTTTGTAATTATAATCTATAATTAAAAGCACAAAATACCAATTAATTAAAAAGAAATAATAATTAATGTGCATCCAATAAGACAGCATTAAAGTGCTGGTAAGTTGCCCTGGGAGACTCTATATACCAGCAAAGTGTTAAACATGCCAAACACAGAACTGGACTGATTAGAGAGGCTTTATTCTGTGACGTCTCAGCACACAGTTGGAGAGCATTTATGTTGGTTCAAAACCAAATGTGCTAAGCACCACTCTGCCAATACTCATAAATAACTATGCTTAGAGAAAAAAAAAAATCTGCCCATTAGATTTCATTATATTTCAATCCTTCTCCTTGAGATAGAGGAAAAAAGGAAAGCAAAATGCTGAATCATGCACCAGTTATGTGAGATAGGAGGTTTTCTGCCTAAAAGAAAACAATGTGCAGTTTTTAAATGTATTTTCCATGTGCTCTTCTATGCATGCTGAAAAAAATGCAACCTGAGAGACTAGAATACATCTGCACACTGTACGTAAAGCAATTCAACTATCACACATTCATTCCTCGGTGATGTGGAAAATGAGTGAGCGTCAGGCATTCTCCCTGGGGTGTCTTCATACATGAACTATTCTTGAGGTTCTTGTTGAAACAGAAAATACTCAATTCAAACAGCTGTGTCACCTCATGCTCAACTTCTGGTCTAATTTTCATAGTAGAAATATGAGGTCAGAGGGTTTGGTGTTGCAATTTTCTTTGAGGTAAAAAAATAATACTAGTCAAATATGAACAAACATGAACAAAGAAGAATTTGAGGATTACTTTTTTATTAAGACTCAACATGACTGTAGTAGAAACTAAAAAAAAAAAAAAAAATCAGAATTCACACGTACATTTTTACAAAAACAAACTCGCACATTCTTTCAGAGCTCAAATCGTTCATGTGAAGCTTTTGGTCCCTTGGTGGTCTTACTTAGCAGGGTTTTAGTACAGTCCTTTCATTCTTTTATCATTATCAACCAGTGGCACACTGCCATCATTCCAGCAGACCATCTTCTTCCTCTTTGTTTATTCTGCCTTTTCAGCCATTTCCACAGTTAGATTTGCAGCATTTTCTGAGCTATATCATACCAAAATGGGTCACAAACATACTGCAAGAAGTGGAAAAATAGTCCTTATTTATTTGACTAGAACTACTACAAACAGTGATACTTTGGTCTGATAGCAATTACACAGCTTGCACATAAAGGAGGGACACTTTATTTTCATCATGACTTAAAAATCAGCCCCATCTAAGAATTTGCTTCATAATGGACACAAACATTCCTGACTCACTAACTACCTCCACTCCATAGACGTTTTTTTACCAATCTCCTTTTTTTTTTTAGTTTGGGTAAAATGCCAGGAATAAAATACCTTAATAGATCATACTGCTTTCTTTCAGCTACTGTACCTTTTACTGTGCTGCAAAGCATGCTAAATGGCAGGAAGAGGTGGGAGGAGTTTGACACTCTGGGACCTATTAATCAAATTACAGTGCGCAATATCGTGGCCAAATCATGGATAAAAATGATTCCTCATAATCATTCCTCATAAGAGCCAAACTTTCCCAATTGGAGTCCAGGAATATGCCTACGCCATCAGGCAAGAAAAAGTAAGTTGATGTGATAACCTGGTCATTGGGTAAATACCGGTCATCAGCTGACTTCATTTTTTGTCACATAATGTTGCTGAGCCTAGACCTGACCAGTTGAAGTAACCACAGGTCACAGCACTGCCTCCACAAACGTGTACGGTGATCACTATGGATGAACATCATGTAAATCCTTACCCTGATGTGCACATTACTCTGAAATAGGGTCAATCTGAACTCATGAGAACACATGATCTCATTACTCCAAAGTCCAAAGACCCTAACTTTGTTCTCTCTAGAGTGGGAAACATTCTCTTACTTTCACTAGAAACCTCAGCACTTTCCTCCAGGGTTTAATAATGTGTTTGTGGTTCTTAACAAAATTCTAGAAATTTTATCATTTTCTTTGATCAATGCAGGTCAATGATTTTACCTCTTTTCTAAAACCTTGTTTTTGGTCAGGTAGTGTATGTTTTATATATTTAGGCGGAGGAATCTATTTTGTGAATCATGGAGAATTTGCGGTACCTTAGTAGAATGAGCTGGCTAAGATGTAAAAGAGCGAGCCTGGTTTAAGCACAGTCTGTGTTCAAGACTTGTGTAAATGACCTGAAATGTGCCAAAATTCTCAAATTCACCTACAGTAAAAATCTAAACATAAAAGTATGACATATCAGGTAACCACAACCAATAAACTTCAACATGTAACATGGGAATGAATGTAAGATGCACCTGCACCAAAAGATAATTTCAAACATTTCTTTGATTTAAATTCCTTTTTAGACAATCTATACTCAGAAGCACACCACACCTGAGCAGACGAATCAAAATTTTTAATTAAATTCTAAGCACAAACTTAATAAAGAATAGCTAAAATGAAAACATTTTCTAACCAAAAAAAAAGAAAGAAAAAAAACAAAAACAAAAAAACCCGACTACAAGTGGCAGTCATATCAAATACTTCCTATAAAAGGAGTCACCTTGTCATCTTCCACAACTGAGATCAACACAACTCCAAACTCCTTGATTAATACAGTGTACGTTCATCAGTCCCGCAGTGTAGGGGGCAAATTATTTTAATATTAATTAATTGAAAAACATTGTTTTAGACAATTTGGGTGTTCTGCAATTTATTATTTTTTTATTTCAGATGTAGGAGCAAGTCACTACATCAAAAGCAAAACTGATACTTTTTTTGTAGATTTGAGATTCATAAAATACTGAAATGTTACCAAGATTATCTGTCAGTCTCCAATAATTAGAGTTTGAAATCTAGACAATAAAGACAACCTAGTCTCAAATTCAAACAGAACTGGAATTATGATGAGTGAGATTGATGTTCATATAAAAGAAACCATGTAGAAAGCTACTTCTGCTAAATCCATCCTAGCCATAAATGTATTCAAGTTGGCCATTCCAAGTTTGTTTCAGAAAGTCCTTTTAACGACTGAACACCTCACCCTTCTCTTACAGTAGCATTCTATGAGCTCATGAGCTGAGTGGATTTTAGTTTCCCCTCAATTCGACAACTCTCGTCCAGGGCACCTGCTGAGCCTGCTAGCAGGGTTCGAGACGGCTGGCATTGAGAATTTCCTCATAAAAACTTATTCAGCCCAAGTTTGCGAGGTGGCCAAGATTAATGGAAAAAAAAATAGTGATGTAAGAAAATAAAATTTAATTAAATGGAATATGTAAAATAAGATATTTAAAAAAAGATGTGTTTATCAAGGCAACTGTGCAAGTCCCTGGAATCTTGTGTTTTGGCCATGAAAGAGCCAAGAAAGTGACATTTTAAGTGCATGAGCTAGTATTTGGTCCTAGTGTATATATATATTCAATAGGTCTGATCATCTCCAAAACCATCTCTTTAAGAGCAAGAATCGTTTGGTCAGTTCTCAGCTGTGGGTGTCTGTAAACCAGGAGATAAAGACAGAATAAGCAGCTCTTGTGCAGAAGCAGTATGAGCTCTTGACCCAGGCTTACTAAGTTTCTGCGTTCTAATGTCATCGTCTACAGGCTGTCGTACATGTGCAGGGTCCTCTCGAGCTGCTGCACCACACGCTGATAGAAAGTGATCTGCTGGCGTAAGTAGGCCTGCATCATATCTTTGAAGTCCACCTCCCTGCGCCGGTGGAAATGGTTCATCTCGGCCTGCAGGGCGAAGCCCACTGTCCTGCAGCGCTTCCGGATACCATCCGCCTCATCCTGATCCATTTTCCCCTCGTCACTCATGCGCTGGGATTCCTTTACCTTCGCAAATGCACCTGCAGAGGGAGGAAGAGGCACAGGGTCAACAAAGGTAAAAATGAGAACTAGAATTTTTTTATATTCTTCATACATGGCAAATAGCAAAATTGCATTCTCGTTAAACCAGAATTAACCAAACCTGACACACGCTGTTTCCCTATGCACACCCAAGGCACTGAACAACTCTCTTTTGAAGTTATTGTGTAATGTTTAGTCATAGTGATTCAACCAGTTATTTCTTGTAGAAATAACATAACTAGCTAACCTTATGAGTAAATACTCCCTGTTCCCGCTCTCTCTCTTGCGCTCTTCAAGATTGTGGCTCTAGCCCTATTAATACAACAATTTAGTTAATTATATTATCATAGCCTGTAAAAGAAGCCCATGTCTTAATAAATACACTACCAGCTTCAAAGCATCATTATATTTGCTTAACAAGTTTGTTATTCACTCTCCTGTTGGTTTCATATCCATCTAACCGCTAACTTGCCCTCACGTCCTCAATTTAGTCACAGTTCATTGGCATGTAATTAAACATCCAGCTGTATAATCGCCTACGCTATTTATGGCATGTTGAATGAGACGAAGTGCTGCGGGACAATTGGCCTGCCCACCTCCAGTGCGATTTGCTGATAGAGATGTTTGACTGAATAGGGGCAGGAGCTGATGGGGATAATGACAGCTTGTGACACCCCTTCCTCAGATATTACCCTCAAAGAAAGCGTGGGAGACGAATGCTAAATCAAGGTAATTAACATGTATAAAGAAGTAGAAACTGAAAGGATGTAGTGTTTATCTCCACTACTCCGCCACTGAAGTAGTCTGGCAAATTGGCTATTAAGAGGAATACACTATATACAGTTTACATGGAATCATTGTTTAGGGACTTAAAAAGAATTAAATTAAATAATTCTTAATTAAATAAAAATAAATATTTTAAAGAAAATAATTTATCCTTTCAAACCTTATTAAATTGAATGCTATTGTCCTGAACATCAGCAAGACTGTAATGTGGTCAGAGGCACGAGGCAGCACGACCTCGAGTGTTGAACAACAGTTCAAAATAGAATTTATTATCGACAGGCGATGACGACCAACAGTAAGCAAATAACAGTTAGTGCAATTAACAGGGGTGATGGTAGTTTAAAATTATTACTGGTACTACAGTATGTAGCAAAAAGGTGAGGAGAATAAACTACAGAGGTGGTGAAGAAACCACCTGAGAAACTTATGCTGCTCACTATTTACATTTATTCTGCTTTAGAATATCAGCTAACTTCTGGGTTTTGGGTTTGAATCCCAAATAGCGTTAAATGGAAAGCTAGTGCACTATGTAGGGTGTACAATCCCTTTTTCTACACCTTGATCAGGGATTAGAGAGGGATATGGGATTCGCCTTGTGTTAGGAAATACTTAGCTTTGTAGTGCCTATTAGCTTTAAAAGGAATAACATAGATGGTTCGGAACGACTAAGAAGCAAATTAGTGTTGTTTAACATGACAACGCTATCAGATGTGTTTTCAGGTCTTGTTTCTTGCTGAGGGATTTGTTTTGAACTGATCTTTCAGTCAATTAATAAGACATGACCAAGTTTCAGAACATGCTAATTAAACTATATATTATATTGTATACCATATACAGTTTGATAAAGCGACAGGGCTAACCACTACACCCCCGTGCTGCCAAATACTGACGTTTACCAAACAAAATTTTCATTTAGAATAAATAACCTGGAAAAATCTCTTAAATCAGTTAACTAGTTTCAATATGCTCAATGTCCTAATCAATTAATTAACTTGTATTTGGATGTTGTTTGGTACACTATGTACAGGTGTAAATGTTTGATTAAATATTATTGAAATATTTGAATACAGATCTTTTGGCTTGTTTGCACTTTTTAGGTCAGAGATCTCCAACCAGGGGTTTATAGTGGCATTGCATGGACTTCCTGAAAACAGTGATGGAACGGTCAATGTAAATTTACAATAAAAAATTAACAATATATATTATAAGTATAAATATAGATAATAAACAATTACTACTGTAACACTTAAAAGTAAAATCATAAGCGAAAAAAACTGATTGAAGCTGAATGAATTACTCAAGAGGTCCTTTCATGAAATGATCATTCTTAGCATGTAAAGGTTAAATGTAAATTAGTGTTTAGCTAGCTAAATCATTCTCTATCGCTAAAAGTGTCTGCATCGTTGCAGCTGCTTAAAATCACCTACAACACCAGTAAAACGAGAGAAAAGCGAAAGAGTACATTAATCAACAAAAGCTCCACAGCGGGAAAAAAAACTTCCTGTAAGTACAGAGAGGATTTATGTCCAGGAACTGAGACAAGCCCAAATGCTTGGCCAAGTATGTGGTATGTTTGAAGCTGCTTTTAATATGTGGGAAATATGTGGAAGCAAAATATAAAAACTTGGCCATTAGAACTTTTAAATGATATTGCATTGATTTTATAACACTAAGCTGCCCTCTAACGGTATTTGAGGACAGTTCATTATGTAGAAAGGGTTAAGTGCACACAGAAAAGGTTGAGAGATTCTGATTTATACCATTATTCATTACAAACTGTGACAGGTTTTTAAAAATTCCATCGTGTAATAAATACAGTAAATACTACATCAGGATTAAGAGATTTGGAAAATTTACTCATCATTCAGCTGGAACATGTCAACACTAATGTATAATCGTATTAAAATATCTCAAAATTGTTGGCAGGTCAGAGGGTAAAGGGTTAAGCTTCTGTGCTCATGACTGAAAGGTTATGAGTTCAAATCTTCCATCTTCTACTGAACAAAAAGATTAACCACCACTTACTTTGCTAGATTATATAATTCTTTATGTTCAGGTAAGAGTCTTAAGATCTATCTTAAGAATATCTGGTATTCACCGACCAGACACAGGCCTCAGTGTGTGCGTGCATGTGTGTGTGTGCGTGCGTGCGTGCGTGCGTGTGTGTGCGTGCGTGGCTCGAAACGATTTGACACTGATGTATCTGATGCATCAGAGAGAAAAGTTTCAAATTGTCTTCACATGACAACATGAGGAGACCCATAAGGAAACAGAATGCCCACAGCTTGTTTAACCAGACACACAGGACTTCTGGCTGTATGAGATAATATGTAAGTGACGGCAGATAGCGAAACATAGTGAGTGCCATGAATAGACGGTACCTGCCTTCAGGGCAGCCTCGAAATCTTTCCGTACATGACAGACATGCCACCTCAACATGCACTACTTGCCACTGTACAGTACATGTATGAGAGAGGGATAGCAGGACAAGAGCTCAGTCACAACGGACCTGTTAGGGTTAGGAAGAGGAAAAGTCCATCCCGTCTCAGCCTCAGACACACTTGAACTACACACACTGGCACAAAGGTTAGAAATGTGATAGCTAGCCACACCATGATGCTCATTTCGATAACAACAATCAGCTTTCTTTCTAAGAGAGTGAGTTGAGAACTGAAACATGGTTAGCTTTCTTTAAAACAAATGCAGGAAACTGTGGACAATATCTGGTCTGATGAGATGCCTTCAGCGAAATCATTTACATAAATGCAGATCACTGGATAAGCCACAATAGTATCTGCTACAGCTGCTTAGAGTCGCTGATCTGTGGGAAGTTTCTGCTCATGCTGTAATGCAGTATTAATTCAGGAACTTAGGTGGTTCCACGTGTAAAACGTCATCACAACCAGCCGGAGTTCGATGCATTCATGGCATCTAGCTCATGGTATTCATGGTATTCGTAGTTACTAGACAAAGTCTGAATTTAGTGTCATCATTAGGGTTGTTTATCGTTTGGGTTTTTTTCGATACCGGTGCCAAATCGATACCTTTTAAAACGGTACCGGTGCCAAAACAGTGCCTGAACCGATACTTTACAAAAGCCACAAAATTATGGTGGATGAATGATAGAATACATACTCAAGAATACATTTTTATTGAACAAAAAATTTTATGCTTAAAATTGAACATATTAAAAGTTTAAAGTATATATGAATATATAGACTTCATATGTTAGCAATTCTTTTGCAGAAATTTCACCATATTTGCGTTTTCCTGCGAAATACGACACCTTTCCTGACTTATTGCCCTGCACAGGACATGTATAGCCTTCTTTGCAATGGTAAATGGGATCACTGTTGTAGTACTACTAGTACTAGCTAGAAAGCCATAATTATAAACAGAATCCATGTTACATTTGTATTTTACAAATCGTTTGACCATTTGTTAGCATGAATGCAAGATTTGCATTTTGCTATTAACATTATATTATCCTACTACTAACCACCGGAAAGGCTGCTTGTCGGCATTATAATCGGTGACTCCTTTTTGCTACAGTTGGTATGACTGAGGCTGATGGTCGTCCACACCGATAGTGCCAGCTGTTGTCCACAAGCTGTCAAACACGGTGCCTCACACTGCTTTTAACTTTATTCCGTGTATTTATTCTGCATTTAACTTTATTCCGTCCGCCGTCAAACGTTTTGTTTTGTAGATTTAACGTGTTTCCCCCTTTACACGCAACTGCTGTAAAACATTTGTTGCACGTCGCTGTGCCGGAATCCTTTCTTGTGAAATATAGCCACACTTTCGACCGTTTAGTTTTAGGCATTTTAACGGAATTTGTTTAATTTAGCAAGCTAAGCTAGCGGTAGACCGCCTGCTGCCGTCAGAGCGAGTGTAACGTTAGTTGCTGCATTCACGCGCCGTACTAGCACCGGTTTTCGGTACCCAACCCTAGTCGTCATATAGGTAATGGCTGTCATTCGAGGTTAAAATACAGATTTTTCTGTGGTTTTGGCCTTTCGTCCACACTCAAACGCAGTTTTGGTCATTGAAAACGGAGCTTTTGGAAAACTCCGTCCAAAGTGAAGATTTTCCGAAACTCTGTTTTCAGTGGTGTTGTGCAGACAGGAGAAACAGAGATTTTAGCTTGTTGTAGCGCCACCTTGTTTGCCGCTGAGGTCATTGTCTGTGTGCTAGCCTTTGTCGCTGATTCCGAGCACAGACAGGTTCGTGCAGATAAAGGCAGAATGAGGAAGGTTTCTGCCAGACAAATTCATCGGATCAAGAGAGCAGCTGCTGAAATGCCATTACAAAGCAGCAAACAGGTATTTGAAGATGCTGGTGCCTCTGGAGTCCCGCGAACCTCAAGGTGTACGATCCTTTAGGGGCTTGCAGTTGTGAAAAAGCCTACTATTCTGCCACCCCTAACCAATGCTCACAAGCAGAAACGTTTGCAGTGGGCCCAGGCATACATGAATACATAATTCAAGTAAGTCTTGTTTACTGATGAGTGTCGTGCAACCCTGGATGGTCCAAGATGGATGGAGTAGTGGATGGTTTGTGGATGGCCACCATGTCCCAACAAGGCTGCAACGTCAACAAGGAGGTGCCGGAGTCATGTTTGGGGCCAGAATCATGGGGAGAGAGCTGGTAGACCCCTGTAGGGTCCCTGAAGGTGTGAAAATTACCTCTGCAAAGTATATTGACTGACCACTTTCTTCCATGGTACAAAAAGAAGAACCGTGCATTCCGTAACAAAATCATCTTCATGCACGACAATGCACCATCTCATGCTGCAAAGAATACCTCTGTGTCATTGACTGCTATGGGCATAAAAGATGAGAAACTCATGGTGTGGCCACCATCCTCCCCTGACCTCAACCCCATTGAGATCCTTTGAGGATGGGACGCAGTTCGATTCAAAACAGCAGCTCTGGGAGGCTATTCTGACATCCCGCAAAGAAATTCAAGCAGAAACTGTCCAAAAACTCAAGTTCAATGGATGCAATAAAGGTGATATCAAAGAAGGGGTCCTACAGTATGTTAAGATGTAACATGTCCTGTTAGGATGTTTTTGATTGAAATAGTTTTTTATTTCAGTAAATATGACCTCCTAAAGCTGCGAATTCAACAAAAGCCAATTTTCAGTTCTTTACAACCTATAAAATGTTTTAACTCTGTTGTGCATAATAATTTGGATCAGTGCGTTTTCAGATTTTTATATATTTTTTAAAATATTGTTATCATTAGGAGGTTTGTTCAATAAAATTCTAATTATACCCTAATAGTTGATGACTAGAAAATTATACCGACTGTCATTTGCATTTACTAATTATAAAAATCAGAAAAAGATATCATATGCGTAATAATTTGGAACGCAGTATAAATGAGGCAGCAGTGCCAAGCACAGCACAGTACTGATCTCACGGGTCTCCCCCACCCGCTATCTGATAGAGCAAGTCACCATGTTACCTCCCAGCTGTAACCTATTGTTCTATAATCTAGTTGACGAATGGCACAATGCGAGCTCAGATCTGAGGCAAGCCCACAAAACAAACTTCATAATTCAATTCTTTTATGACTCACTGGGGACAATCCAGTCATGAACACAAAGTATCAGTTTTGAACCGTTTCTCCAAGAATGTAGATGTATATACATCCTATCAACACCTTTAACAGTGAATACATCACACATATGGTGGGGAAATGCTCAAGAATTACAGTCAATACACTTCCGTTCAGGCCTAAATAGAGAAAAGGCTGAGTTAGAGTTGAGCAATCGACAGAGATCATGATTTTTATGGCAAGTTAAGCAGCACAAGAAAAGACCTTTATTGCTCTGTAGCAGCATGAGTGAGGTCGAACACATGATCAACGCTGCAGGACTGAACCTCTATTTTCTCATATAATTAATCTCTAGCTGTTTAAAACTATGCATAGGAAGTATAGCAAACAACTAAACAAACCAGCACTGTTTGACTTACATACTGTTCTAAACAGTTATGAAATCTTCCTGTAGCATTCTGCATGAATGTGAAAAACCACCTCACACACACTCACACACACACACACACACACACACACACACACACACACACACACACACACACACACATATATACATACATACATACATATAACAAAATTAGGACTGGATCTAGAACAGTGCACCCTGAAGAACTACATACAGTAAGTATTAAATAAAATAATACATAAAAATAGTAACATAAAACAAACAGACAGACAAGAAAGATATTGGACTGGTGTACAGAAATCAAATGATACATAGAGAGACACACATTATTACACAAGGCCAAACAGTGTAAAGCAGTAGCTTATTTTAGTTACGCAGAGGGAGATAAGTACAGTCAGTGATGGCTGTAGAGAGAGATTATTTCACCAGCCATGACGTACTGCACTGTAGTGAAAGATTTAGATAGATATACAAAGTTTCAGAACATGCTAATTAGATTTGTACACAGTTTGATAAATGAGGTCCAGTGTCTGATGAGAGGACTAATCTGTTCCATCACCAGACTGGAATATGACTGTGTTTGGATTAGTTTAGAAGCCACTTTTAGAAGCCATTTTTTTACTCCTCACAACCTGAGAAGAAAATACTCTCACTCACTCTATACAGGGTGACTGACTCACATAGTGAGCGAGTCACCCTGTATAGTGAGAGCGAGCGAGTCACCCTGTATAGTGAGAGCGAGCGAGTCACCCTGTATAGTGAGAGCGAGCGAGTCACCCTGTATAGTGAGAGCGAGCGAGTCACCCTGTATAGTGAGAGCGAGCGAGTCACCCTGTATAGTGAGAGCGAGCGAGTCACCCTGTATAGTGAGAGCGAGCGAGTCACCCTGTATAGTGAGAGCGAGCGAGTCACCCTGTATAGTGAGAGCGAGCGAGTCACCCTGTATAGTGAGAGCGAGCGAGTCACCCTGTATAGTGAGAGCGAGCGAGTCACCCTGTATAGTGAGAGCGAGCGAGTCACCCTGTATAGTGAGAGCGAGCGAGTCACCCTGTATAGTGAGAGCGAGCGAGTAACCCTGTATAGTGAGAGCGAGCGAGTCACCCTGTATAGTGAGAGCGAGCGAGTCACCCTGTATAGTGAGAGCGAGCGAGTCACCCTGTATAGTGAGAGCGAGCGAGTCACCCTGTATAGTGAGAGCGATATACAGGGTGACTCGCTCGCTCTCACTATACAGGGTAACTCACTCTCTCACTCACTACAGGGTGACTCACTCGCTCACTTACTCTATACAGGGTGACTCACTCACTCACTCGCTCTCACTCTACAGTAGGGGTGTGCATTGGTACTGCCCTCACGATTCGATTATGATTCACCAGGTAACGATTTAATTCTATGATGCATTGCGATCCATCAAAATTCTACTGCACACGAGGCAAATTTTTTTATCAGTCATGAGGCAATACAAGCAGATATTAAACAACAGATTTTTGTTGAAGCTAACTCAGGATGCCAACGATCAACATGGTTCGTGAAGTTAGTTGTATTGCCAACGTGCTTGATTTAGTGTGGCAGATTTTACACACCGCATAAGACTTGTCTAGTTTCCCCATTCACTTCATAAATTCCGAAATGTGCCCAGATGTCCGCTTTCCAAGCTTTGGGCGCGTTGTTAATAACCCGTCTATCGCGGTCATCTCCCTCCACCTCAGCCATCTTGCTCATAGTTGTTGTTATTCCCCCGGAACCGGAAGTATTTGAAACTTCACAACTTTTTTTTCCGGCAGAAAATAAACAGCGACATAATCGATTATGGCACTTTGCGAACAATATATCGATGCTGAATCGTTCATGCCCCGCATCGCGATGCATCGCCGAATCGATTATTGTTGACACCCCTAATATACAGGGTGACTCACTCACTCGCTCGCTCTCACTATACAGGGTGACTCACTCACTCGCTCTATACAGGGTGACTCACTCACTCGCACTCTCTCTCTCTCTCTCTATACAGGGTGATTCACTCGCTCTCTCCCTCACTCTATACAGGGTGACTCACTCGCTCTCTCCCTCACTCTATACAGGGTGACTCACTCTCTCTCCCTCACTCTATACAGGGTGACTCACTCGCTCTCTCCCTCACTCTATACAGGGTGACTCACTCTCTCTCCCTCACTCTATACAGGGTGACTCACTCGCTCTCTCCCTCACTCTATACAGGGTGACTCACTCGCTCTCTCCCTCACTCTATACAGGGTGACTCACTCTCTCTCCCTCACTCTATACATGGTGACTCACTCGCTCTCTCCCTCACTCTATACATGGTGACTCACTCGCTCTCTCCCTCACTCTATACATGGTGACTCACTCGCTCTCTCCCTCACTCTATACAGGGTGACTCACTCGCTCTCTCCCTCACTCTATACATGGTGACTCACTCGCTCTCTCCCTCACTCTATACATGGTGACTCACTCGCTCTCTCCCTCACTCTATACATGGTGACTCACTCGCTCTCTCCCTCACTCTATACAGGGTGACTCACTCGCTCTCTCCCTCACTCTATACATGGTGACTCACTCTCTCTCCCTCACTCTATACATGGTGACTCACTCTCTCTCCCTCACTCTATACATGGTGACTCACTCTCTCTCTCCCTCACTCTATACAGGGTGACTCACTCTCTCTCCCTCACTCTATACAGGGTGACTCACTCTCTCTCCCTCACTCTATACAGGGTGACTCACTCGCTCTCTCCCTCACTCTATACATGGTGACTCACTCGCTCTCTCCCTCACTCTATACATGGTGACTCACTCGCTCTCTCCCTCACTCTATACAGGGTGACTCACTCGCTCTCTCCCTCACTCTATACATGGTGACTCACTCTCTCTCCCTCACTCTATACATGGTGACTCACTCGCTCTCTCCCTCACTCTATACAGGGTGACTCACTCGCTCTCCCTCACTCTATACAGGGTGACTCACTCGCTCTCTCCCTCACTCTATACAGGGTGACTCACTCGCTCTCTCCCTCACTCTATACAGGGTGACTCACTCGCTCTCTCCCTCACTCTATACAGGGTGACTCACTCGCTCTCTCCCTCACTCTATACAGGGTGACTCACTCGCTCCCTCACTCTATACAGGGTGACTCACTCGCTCCCTCACTCTATACAGGGTGACTCACTCGCTCCCTCACTCTATACAGGGTGACTCACTCGCTCCCTCACTCTATACAGGGTGATTCACTCGCTCTCTCCCTCACTCTATACAGGGTGACTCACTCGCTCTCTCCCTCACTCTATACAGGGTGATTTACTCGCTCATTGACGATGTACCACCGTGCCGCCAAATACTGAATTTTATGAGTTACAGTGTAAATGGGTAGTTTATTTATCCACATAGAGGGAGATAAGTAAGTGATGGATGGAGAGAGATTATTTCACTAGGCATGACATACTGCACTCATCATATAGTGAAAGATAGATAAAAAGATGTACATAGACTTATAGATACGAGGTGGGTCTTCACATTCATGCAGAAGGTTTAAAGGCTACATGACACACTAAGTTACTGATAGCTGGAGATTAATTGTGTGAGGATATAGAGGTTAAGCGCAGCAGTGTGCAGTGTTGATCAGGTGTTTGACACCAGTCATGCTGTTACAGAGCAATAAAGGACTTTTCCCTCTGCTGCTTGACATTATTATTATTATTTTTAATTTTTTTTTTAAACACTCTGGCCCAAACACAAAAAAAAGAAAAAAAGACAAAGCAGGCGATTGTTCATTCTTCCTCATTTGTTTTGGTTGTACACATAATAGAGACCCATCTGAAAGTCTAAAAATAACCAATGGTTCTGCATCAGCATGAGACATAACATGAAATACATGTGAAATAATCAGGTAGTCATGTCATGAGTGAACTGTGAGCTTCTTTATAAATACCTGCTGCATTTACACATTTGCAATTGTAGCATTAAACCGACAAGAAACTCTTCTCTTTTCGTAACACTCCTGCATGCCGTTTCAATGTACAGTAACACACAAAATGTACAAATTCTTCAAATTCCTTCACTCCTGTGTGTGGGCTCATTCTTGGCTACTCATAGGGCACCAAATACTCATGTCACTCCACCCCCTTACATGACATGCACAACCCAATCGTCTTTAACTGTGCTGTGCCCATCCCAGGTCGTAACACTGCTCATAAATTATATCAGACGAAAAGCTGGAACTAAAAGCTATAGCTGTAAACATGCCAGCGAACAGCTAGAGGAAATGCTATGAAGTGGATAACGTCTGTCATCAATGTGTGTATATGAGTGCATTTGTTGTTCAAAAGAGATGCCTGTTTCTTATTTGCTCTAGGAGAGATGTTATTGGATCTCTGAGGGAGTGTGGTTGGCCCTGCGTGCATCTTGCTTTTTTTTTTTTTTGGATCTTCAGAGAAAAGTACAGTGGAGAAACCAATAAGGGATTATCCACGATCTGAGAACATTTTAAAGCCTTTAAATGGAGCAGATAAAAAAAAACATGCATTGTTCTTGTAAAACAAGGCGTTTTCTTAATCATCCTTGATGAACACACAGGTTTTATTTTTTAAAAAGCAGCGTGATGCTGTGAGGGTAAATGAACTGCATCACGCAGTTCTGCAGGAGCTTCCCGTGTCTTACTGTGCTTAATCCTGGTGGCTTAACACACCTGGGAGTTTGTCAGTCAGTTGGAAACCAAGAAGAGAGGGCAGTGAACACGGCAGGTTTTTAAAATGATTCGAATGAGAGAGAGAGAGAGAGAGAGAGAGAGAGAGAGAGGGGATATATGAGCATATGCCTTTTGCCTTGCCATCATGAAATACAACACAAACTGGCCTACAGGATAAGTCTCATGATTATTAAGTATAAAAGTGTGAAATACACACGGATATACATAGGCTTTACTTTAACATCTTGCACATCAGGGTAGGTCGTGAGCAACAGTAAATCGTCGGCAGTGCTTTAATGGGTCTAACAGATCTGCTTTGCAGTGTAGAGGAAACATTGCGAGGAATGTCAGGCTCTTTGGAGAGGGCTGGAAAAACAGATGAAGGCTTCACGCGGATTTATCTCTGAGCAAATACGGACATGCAGACTAAGGGTTTGGGAAAGGTGGGGCAGAGACCAAGATCTGTGAGATGTGTGACGAGCTTTTTGTTTGGCTTCATGGCAGTTTTGGCTTGAGATGCTGCTATAGCTTGAGGCTGGACTGAAAATTATCCTGTAAAAGGAGGAGGTTCTGAGTCGAACGCAAAAATGTTACAAGTGTACTGATAGGCAGTAAAAGAAATAAAAAACAGTGCATGCCTAAATATACAAAACTAGGTTAGAATGTGGTGTTCTGGTAATAAACTAGTGCATCAGGGTTTTTCATTTTGCCTTTTCAATTCTAATTTAAGCCTCGCGGTTAGCAATCCACCAGTAATTTAGCCTATGGGGGAGAGGGGGGAGACAGGATTTCTTCTACAGGTTACATAATCTGAAAAAAATAAAAATAACAGAAGTTTGTTTCATGTTTCCAACTTCAAAGAGGAACCATAGAGAGACAGGCATTCTCAAATCCTGTGTCCACATCAGTGTGCTGTTACGCAAGAGCAGGAAGTGAAGCATACTCTAGATGTGGAAGAGATCGTTCTCGTCAAGGTCTCCGTTCTCCCTGTACATCGTGATGGAAGGCACACGTCGTTTCATGTTTGCTGAACACTTACACAAATGGAAGCACGCAGACACGCACAGTGTCACACTGCATGCGTCATAACACTGCTATTCATCCTGTCTAAAAGAAAAAAAAAAAATACAGGGTTGCGTCTCACTTTTCAGTAGCGTCTCGCTCTTTTCCCCAGAACAGTTTCACAGATGGAAAGTGAGTTTGCTGGTCTCTCTGTGCAATCCCCTTCCTTGGTACTCAACTTTCTTTTCTTTTTTTATTCCTGCATGACGGATTTCAAAACTCAGCAGTGTGTGCGTGTGTGTGTGTGTGTGTGTGTGCGTCTGGTCTACATCAAAGCCACAGCTTTCTTCCTCAACGCTGCAGGAAAACCAAGCCGAATCATATTAGTACACTGAAGACTTAAAAGTAGGAGGAGAAATGATGGAGAGCAGACTACACCAGACTGATCACTCAAGAAAAAAATGTATTCTGTACTGATGTCCACTGTACAAACGTTTTATTCATTAGGCATCTTTAAACATCATGCAACACATGACGCTGATGGAGCTGCACCTCTAGAGCTACATGTTCAGACTGACCCCAGTTCCACCCACGTACACAAAGCTCCGCCCTCACGAATTAAAGGTGCGTCAATTGGAGTTACCATTAGCAAGCGTTCTGCTGTGTGAAAGCCGAGAGTGTTTCCTCATAAAAATTTAGAAGACATGGCACTGGGGGCGTGTCTATCAAATGACTTGTGAGACCTAATTCAAATGTCGACAAATGCTGCGTTTGAGGCGAGTCTAAATAAGTTTATAGCAGTAATGCCATTAGATCACAAATTAAATCTTTAACACTAATTGCTGTTTTAAGAAGACAGTTGAAATCAATCTGCCCGTCATTCGCCTTTAAAATCTGCCTATGCAGTGACCTCATCCAGTGAACCCCCAGCTATAGCTGATAAAGAGGGTAGACGAGAGGGTAGCCTTTTTATATTGTCTGCAAAATGTCAGTAGGCATAGAGCATATGTCGAGACGATTACCCACAATTCCGCAGTGCAAGAGAGAGAGAAAAACTGGTTGCTCAGTTGTGATCACGTGATGCTCGGCGTCAAAACAAGAAGTGCATGCGTGATACATCAGGGCTCGCAAAAGCCTAGGGCTATCATGGGAAGGAAAAATATATGCCAATGCTTTTGCATTCTTTCGCAAATGTAGCTGGAGAAATTACGTCAATTTCGGGCATCGATGAGCCACTGTCGAAATATTGAAATCGCGTTTGTTTTTTTACTTTCACTTTGCGACCGCGCAAACTGTGTATAGAGAGCGGCAGTACTGATTGGTCAGTGACGAATTAACTGCGCACCAAATCCTCGGACATTGTCTTATCACTCATTAGCTTACTATTCAAACGTGACAAGTGAAATATCCCGCAGCAAGCTTAAACGTGATAGAGGTTGATTGCGCAGAGAACTTTAAAAAAAAAAAAAAAAAAAAAAACGTGTGCGTGTGTAAAAATGACGCAGGTATTTTAGATCTGCTGAGCCACATAAGACAGGTCAGGGTGAAGAAGGGACAGCCAAGGAAAAGCCTATCACAAAGCGGAAATGTTATGACAAATCAGACTATGAGGCAAAAAGAAAGCGCAGCTTTTTGGTTTCATGGACAAAATTTCTGTGGCTGGAATATGACAAGCTAAATAACACAATGTTCTGCCGGGTGTGTCGTGAGTTTCCCTCGATTTCTGACTCGACAGGAGCCTTTGTTAATGGGACCAGTAATTTTAGGAAAGACCCCATAAGAAATCTCTGCATCACAAGACATGAGGTGGTGCTCAGTCTGCAGCATCTTTACCAGAACAAACACCAATTGCAAAAAACATCCTAAAAATAAACCAAGCATAACAAGGTCCTGAAAAAGTTGTTTAGAACAGCGTACTATGTTGCAAAGAGTGAACTACCATTGGCAAAAGTTAGCAGTCTTTGCAAACTTCAAAAAAAGAGTGGCATTTATTCATTGTGACTTCAGTGGAAATTTCCGATTCAGAATCGGCCACAAACTGATTCATGTTCAATTAGAACCAAATATTTTAGTTCATGATTTAAATTTTTATAAAGCTGTAATTTGTGTTTTAACATTTTTTTTATTGATGTTTTGTTTCCTTTACAATATTATACATTATAAATAATCTTTTTTTATTTGGGCTACTTAAATTTATTTTGGGCTACCAACAACTGAAGAGTGCCTGCCCGAAGTGCTTCCAGGAATTTTTTAATTTTGCGAGCCTTGTACATGATACTCGGTACTCGTAAACCAAGACTTGTGACCTTCAGTACAAAACTTTCTTTTTTACTAATCTGAATTCTGGCCAGCAGGCAGTAGGGAGTAGTGATGCACGGGTCGGGTATTTTTCCAACCCGCGGGTCCCGCTTTTTACAACACGCCCCGCCCCGCCCCCACGACCATTAAATGATGTAATGATGTAAATTCCCGACCTCAATTTCTCCCACACCTCGTCTTCCATCTTAACTTTTATTTCTTTGTTTTTGTTGTGACTGGCGGCGGTAGCTGCTTGGCGCATTCGTGACTTGTCACGTGATATACCCTTATCAAAGAACTTATGAAAATAGATATTCCCAAATATTTAACATAGGCTATAGGGAATTGCACGCTACATACATGGATTTTTAATTTTGTTTTTAATGACCCGCCCCAACCCGCCCCGCAGGTTAACCGCAGGATGCGCTGGTTACCAGACGACCCGCGCATCACAACCCCAGCAGTACCGGGGTTGGGGTGGAGGGGGACTTGGGCATGATGCTGACTTTTTTTGCAGAGTCCAATTAATCCGATGTGCTACAAAAGAAACCTTGCACAAGAAAGCATAATAATCATTAACCTGTGTGTGTTTTTTTTTTTTTAGTACCTGAGTAGCAAAGGAGCTGGTCATATATTATTCCGGTACACTAACTACGACTTTTTAGTCTAGTCTGATGAAAAGCAAAACGTTACACCGGGCAGCAAATGAGTGGTAGGTGTGAGTACCAGTGATGACCAGAAGGCATATTTAAATATCAAAGACGAAAAATGTGTTCAGGCATTGTACATGAAGACACAAAACCTGAGATTTCATCCATCCAAACAGGCCTGTATTAAAAAGAAACATCTTCATATTTCCCCTTGTATTTTTGAACAAACTTGCTCAACTAATTAGCTTTCCCTGATCGCTCCTTATGCTGTAGCAGTGTCCGTATGTGAGTTAAATGGGCGCTCAGGTTTCCTGATTCCTCCCCACCGTGTGTGACACCAGAGATGCAGCGAGGCTTAAGGGCTATTGTCGCCCTCCTCCTTGGATAGAAACTGAACACCGGCAGGTGCATATCCGAGCAGCACACTGTATGTGTTTTATAGCATCTATTTCCAGGTAACAACAACAAAAAACAACAAGAAATCGAAGGTTTGCTGTTTGATAAACAACATTACACAAAGCTTTGACATAATCAGACTTTGACTGGTTAATCGGTAGAGTATGAAGATGAAGATCAACCAAGCAGAAAGAAATAATAGTTGAACCTTTGTTTAATGCTAATAGAAATTATGTGTAATAAATTGCATCATGACTGTATGTTTCTGGTTTAGATCTCAAGTCTACTTCATTCTCCCCTACACTTTTTTTTTTTTAAATCGGTCCCATATGGGACCCGTGCCGCACCCTCCGGGTTCTGCTCTGGGATTCCACAATTTCCCTAAAAGAAAGTACGGGTGAACACCTGATAGCAACCATTTAGAAGAACAGGGTATGATTGTTGTGTTTTTCCCCCCTTTTCTTAAACGGATACAGGAGGATTCCCCAGTTTGCTCACTGCCACATGTGACTCCAGGTAGGTACTCCTTCCCGTAGTCCCAATAGGAATTCGCTCAGGCGGTATTCCCGTCTTTTACTACGCTCCTGAGAACGATTTAGCACTCCTTGAAGCATACAGGAAAGCGGGGCAAAGGGTAATCAAAGTGGCCTTCCTGTACACCAACTACTGTACATATACTCAGAAAACCAAGAAGGAAATTCAATCGAGCCTGTGTTCATGAATTTCTGACTTAGGTTAATGAATCTTAAATAAATACTTTAGTACTAAATAAAGAATTAAAAAAAAAAACACCCCAATCATGGAGCATACAATAACGAAATGTGTGTGGTTTCTATTAAATAAAGTACCAATGCAGCATTCATATCTACAACCTTTGTAAATGCCTACAACAGGCCCTTAGATCTTATTATGTGGAAGTGCATGACTGTTGCTTGTTAAAAGTTTGCTGTGCAAGCACAAACTTGTAGAAAATCTGGCAAAGGCAGTTCACGCTCCTTTTTTCTTTTACAGTAAACTGAAAAGAAAGGGGGGGGGGGAGACAGCTGTTAGGTATGAGAGAGATAAGTGTAGCTCAAGCTATCCCATAACTCAAGCTGAAAGAGAAACCAACCTGATGGCAAAGTTTAGAACACTTTTAGAACCATCTGTTATTGATTTTTATACAGCAGAGATGTGAATTCAAGAGATCTGACCACAAATCCATATTTATATCCAACCTCTGTGTTTGATAAAACATGGAATATCTTTCTAGGGATAGTTATGTACGTTTCTCCCTACAAACTCCACAATTTCCTGTTAAAGGTCCTACACAAGAACGTCGAACAGTATCCCCATCCCTTACAACTAAGCTCAAAAAAATAGATAGGTTTTACATTACCTTTCTGTAAATGAATGATATCTGGAAAGTTGGACAGCAAGCCCTGGTACAGCGAAAGTTTATCCAGCATGTGGAACAGGTCATATTTAGGTTGCTCTGCAAACATCTCCCCAATGTTCTCGTACGTCCGACCAGTGTGCGAGATGGCGTTGTTCAGGGCATCGGTGCTGTGCGGAGGGTCCAGCATGAACGCCTGACTGATGGACTGGAAAGAATTCCCAAGGCGCTGAAACTCTTTCCGGAAGCCACCGAGATGCTTGCGGACGAGTTCAGATGCGACGTGCGTGAGCTGCATGACACTGTCGTCCATTTTCTTGGCGAAGGCCTTGAAGGTATCGATGCGCTCCTCAACATCTTGCAGGTCCTGGTGCTCTTTAGGCATGTGGAGAGTGAGCATGAAGTGAGCTCCAACCATCTCGTCCTTCTCAGCACGACGCTTGCCCAGTTTCCATTGCTTGTCATCGACACACATGAGAAAATGTTCAAAGCCCTCATACTGAGACAGGACCGGGTGACTGGTCATGTGATCCATCCATAGGATGAGCCGCCGCTTTCTCTTTTCGATGAAGTCGTCCTCAAAGCGCCCGGTGGCTTGCTTCTCTGGCAGGTGTGGGACGGAAATGACAGTGAACTTGTGCAACAGGCGATTGTACAGCCAGTCAAAGTGCTTATAGCGCCGATACACAGGCCTGCCAGTATGACTGGGGGTGACTCTGTAGGAAATGTAACTCTTAATGCCCTTGAACTTGGTCTGTTTTGTGGGATCTTCGATTGAGCAGTTGAAAGGCTGAGGACTTTCTTGCCACTGAGGTCCACGCGGACCCATTTCGATGGTGTAGGACTCGGCTATCTTTGCCATCATAGGCACATCGCCGAGTACAAACGCTTCGACGCCCGAGCGCACAAAACTAGAAAAGCGATTGAGGTTGCGGCCCACCATGCTTCCTTTCCTGGAACTGGACATGCTGTCCTGGCGCTCCACGTGGGGTCGGGAACGGTATTGCACGTTAGGGTTAGGGTATGAGCTCTGCTGCGAGTGCCCATTGGCACCCGCCGCCCGACGAGCGTCTTCGTCCTCGACCACTGTCGAGTTGTCGTCCCAGTCGTCCCAGTCGTCGTAATCGTCATCATCATCATAATTGGTGTTGGCATTGGATGTGAAGAAGGGCTCTTTCCCAGGGGAGCCTGCGGGGCTCAGAGAGTAGTCAGTCAGGTTAGAGTTGGAACGTGGCCGAATGATTTCCACGTACGAGGCGGGAAAGAGGCCTTTCTCGCCACGACTGTTTTCACCCTGTAACCAGCCGTCCACAGAGTTCTCGTCAAAAATAACCAGCTCCTCGTTCTCCTGGATGCTGATCTCCTCTTTGTTCTCACTCTGGAAGGTATAAAGTGCTATAGCTTTCAGTGACATTATAACCTCTCTTGTAGTGCCGGAATAGTGAAAGCAAAGATCGACCAAATCCCTTGATTCCTATATGATAATAATATTTTTATTATTATTATTATTATGATTCAACTCATCTCCTAATGCAGTTAAAACAACTCAAGCACGACTTCATCTCCACTTGCTGTGTGATCATTTCTTGGCAGAAAATGTGTCAGATTAAAGAAACTAATTATTTACACCACAAGATCAAGACAACACTCGTTGCTCTGGAAGCTACTGTAGTTATGGGGAAAGTAGATATAAACAGCTTTTGGGTTTTAAAAACAACTGCTTTAACCGTTATCCGTGAGCTAACATTACATTTTTACGCTCTTGAAAAAAAAGAAAAGTTGAAGCAGCTCTAAAAACTAAAACATTTGTAGAGTTTTTTATTTATTTATTATTATTCCGAGCGCTCAGACCTGCAGGCTAAGAAAGAAATTTCGAGATCCTTTAAAAGCCAAAAGTCACTATTCTGTGTTTTGGTCCAGAAGGCGACTGTAAACACCGGCTAACTCACAAAGTCCAGTCCTGAGGAGGAGCAGAAGCGCGGTGCTGTTGCAGTCCGGTTTGTGCTCATGTTGAGCGAAGGGACAGCGCAGGAGAAAGACAAATAAATAGCCAAATATTGTCGGAACACTAAAACAAGCCAGTATGAGAGACACAGCGGTGGTGGTAGTGGTGGTGGTGGTGGTGGACGCGTCCTAGTGCGTTTTCCTTCTCCTCATTCCTCACTCCATCTTCAACACAAAAACAACCACTCACGAAACCAAACGGAGCTCATTATTAAGAACACACACACAAAACGATCACCTATTTACATATGGTCAAAAAAATGCAATCCCAAACCCGCCAATGACGCGAGACTCAGACAATGAATCACGGAAAGTTTTTTTTTGTGGCTTATTTGCTGTAACGTTACCGTCTCCTTACATATTACACGAGAGATGGGATTTTTTTTTAACTCTCTGTCGCCGTCAAGTGGAGATGCATTTGCTATCAAAATATAAGAAAGGGTGGATATTTTAAAAGAACACTCACTGACAACAATGCAAAGTATTTCACTGTTTAATTTGTACCGTTTTTGTTTTAATTAGTTCTCCAACATCACTTTAATCAGCGTTCAAACGAACGAACTCCGTGAATTCGTTCGGTCGACCAACAGATAAGATGGCGGCTTGTCATGATTCCAAAATGGTGCCTTGTGTATTATGTAGTGCACTATGTATAGCGTAGAAGCTAAGTGCTCGCTCCCTAATGTAGTGCACAGACATAAGGGTAGACGTTTCTATTTGGGATTTGACCCTAGCTTCAGATAGAAGCGTGACTGGAGCAGGAGCAGCGTTTCTGCATCTCTGAGCGTGTCCACAACGGCAGGTTTGAATTGCGGTTTCCGGAAATATGATAGTTAGCAAGTTCGTATGGTAACGTAGATACGATAGTCTGTATATTGTGTTCTGAGCTGCCAGTGTGAGGTTAGCTAATTTGCTAGTTAAGTGAAATGCTAAGAAAGAAGTGAAATGTTTAATTTAGATATGGCCTTGTGCACCCTATGTAGTGCACTATTAGTTCTTATTGTTAACTAGCCATCCTGATTTTTTTTATACACTAATTGATTACAAAGCTGTATGTTCAGTAGGTTGTAACTTCAAATCCCAGAACAGCCTGAAAGCCAGTTTTGGTTCTTTAAGGAACTTTAACAAACACCTTTTTAGGTTGTGTATCTTTTGCAGATTCCAACACACAAGCCAAAAGTTTGTGGACACCTGAAGATCACACCCATATGTGTTTGTTCCCCAAACTTGTTAACACCCATACAGTATGTACAGAATGACTTAGTGGGTACGCTCTAGCATTACAAATCCTCCTTAACTGGAACCGAGACAAAAGCTGTTCCAGCATGACAATGCACAAAGCACTCTGTCTCTACATGAAGACATGTTTTATGAAGGTTGGAAGAGATGAACTCAAGTGTCCTAAGTCCTGATGGTCAGGTGTCCACAAACTGTTGGCTATATAGTGTAGTTGTTGAACTGTTCAAGTCAGCCTGTATGAAAATGTTCCCATGTAAATGTCTTGTGCTATCTTGTTTACAGGTCCACAATGGATGCCTTGACTGAGGCGCTGTCCTCCAGCTTCTGTGTTACGAGAGAAGCAAACAGCACCTCAGCCCCACATCCCCGCCTGGCTCAGTACAAGAGCAAATACAGCGCGTTGGACCAGGATGAGCGGCGGCGGAAGTTCCTGCAGGAGCAGAAGGAGTAAGTACCTACAGTACCTGCACAGTAACATGTTAACAGTGTAATTCCATCTCATTTGATTATTCATGAAAATCTTTTCATTTCAGAAGAAAACTTCAGTACTATAGTATTTGATTTTATAAATAAAATGTAACATTTAAAAATGTTAAAAACACTTCTACACAGACACACTTGTTTAAAGTGCTTATTTATTACATTTTTAGTG
The DNA here is from genome assembly GCA_030522415.1 of Channallabes apus. Classification (NCBI taxonomy): domain Eukaryota; kingdom Metazoa; phylum Chordata; class Actinopteri; order Siluriformes; family Clariidae; genus Channallabes; species Channallabes apus. The sequence goes on along the minus strand of CM060107.1, from coordinate 37,946,741 downwards.
TTTTGCAGAGCTTATCCAGACCTTCTACTCAAAGAGCTTTGGATTCTCTAGTAAAAACACATCTTTATGCTAGGTTACATCTGGTAAAAATGAATAGATTTGTATTATTACCATTAATTAATAGCAAACTAATTCAAACCTGTAAATAAGAGCAAATAAAAGTAATCCATTCAATTATGACAAAAGTAATGGTGTTACATTTAAACAAATGCCTCAGCTGACAGAAAATTAAATGTTATTTATTATTAAGTAACTTTGTACAACTTACTATAAACTATAAACACATTTTGTACTTGTAAATGAAATGATACAGACTAAGGCATTCTGTACAGATGTGTGTTGCCAAATCTTGGGAACAAACAAATATGTGTGTGATCATGGTGGGAAAAAATGCAGTTTTGTTTGACTTGTACGAACATTAACACACATCAAGGATTAATAAAGCCCATTGTCACTACATTTAAGTGTTTATACTGTAGCTGTAGGTTGTACAAAATGTAGCTTGATTTACAAAATATGCTTCTTGTCTCCCCACTTGATGGCACATCTGCTGTTGTATGTAATTGTACTTGAAATGTAAATTCTCACACATCGCTGAATGCAATTTCAGCTTATTAAAAAAAAAAAGTTCCTGTTTTTTGTTTTTTTTTTATTGTAGGAAAAGGCTGAATTATGTGAATCACGCCCGCCGTTTGGCAGACGGGGACTGGACAGGGACAGACAGCGAGGATGAGGAGGAGAAACGGAAAGATCAGCAGCAGGATGAAACGGAAGATGAAGGGATGGAGGTTGAGCAACGCAAAAAGTTGCCAAAGCACTACGCCAACCAGGTCATAACCTACTCAATATGTATTAGGATGAATAGTGTACAATATTGATTTTATTTATTTATTTTATCATGATGTTTCCCTTGTTTAAAAGATCACCTAAAAGATGCATTCATGCAGGAGATATAAACTTAAGAAGACAGAGTAATAAGCATTTCAAACATTCAAGGTTTAAAGAGAGGAAGTGAGGGAGTGATGCTTTTACCAGCTGTGCATTTACAGGAAACTCGGCTGGATGGTGGATGTTGTTTAAGTGATTCTACAGGAATGCACAGTAAATTGTTCAAATGTTAAATATAACAATATAAAATAATATTTAATGTCCTTCTTAATTTTCATGATCAGTAACATTTCCGCAAGTGTGTACTGATGTTAAACGTATGCTTGTCTGCTGTTAGCTAAGTCAGACTTGCACTTGTACATTTCCTTGCACATTAATGGACATGCCAGAAAGCGAGAAAGCCTGCGATGGGAAAATAGGGCGGGGCTTCTCGGACACATTTATTAAGATTGTTCAAAACACATCCGCAAAATTGTTCCAGATTCACGTACACTTTTCTCACCAGCTTCTTGTTTTGTATGGATTTTACACATTTTTGAATCAACATATTTGCTGAACATATTTCAATTGTTTCATGACTTTTTAGGAAACCTGTATAATCGACAATTTCGTAGCAACATAAGATTGTGTACAGTCGATAAATGTAAATTATATTAAGTTTGATGTAAATATTCTCTACTAACTTTAATGCCTGTGCTTCAGCTCATGTCATAATTAGCATGCTGTAGTAAAGCAGACATGCTTCACATCCTAGACTTGTGGTTTATTTGTTCAGTGCTACATTTAAACTTTCTGTACAGCTGATGTTGTCAGAGTGGCTGGTGGACGTCCCTGTGGATCTTAGCACTGATTGGCTGATGGTGGTCTGTCCTGTAGGGAAGCGCTCGCTCATCGTCGCATCTAAGGTTTGGATTTATTTCTTCTGATGAGTACACACACACTCACATTGAATTTTAATTTCTCCATGCAAGTAGAATTTTATTACTAGAGTTTATCAGGCCATCTCTAACAGGATCCCCAGAACGATTTCAAAGGAAAACGCAACACTTTTATAAAGTAGAAAACTCAGTGGTAGCTCCTACATAATCCCAAATCAAGTGGGATTGACACCATTAACATTTACCCATATATTGTTGCTTAACATCTACACAACATGAATTCCAGGTATCACTTTAATACCTACCACTTTATTATTTTAATCACATTTTATTCTGTGTTCAATATTTTTTCATGACAGCTGCAGCCAACCAAAAGAAGGAAAATTACAGATAAAGTCATTTTGAGGAACTCTCCCATCTGACATTTCCATTATCTTATGGCATAAAAGAAAAGCTCTCTGTTCAAACATGAGTTATGAGGCGTCATGTTTACAAGGACAAATAGGAATGGATTTATCAAGAATTTTTATTTTTTTTAAAAGATCAATAAAAATTATATAAGTTTAGAATTTGTTAAAAAAAACTTGGATCAATAATAATCAGATGTGTCAACTATAATAGTTTAATTCCAGTCCAAAAGGATTAGATACACTGAAGTCAAGCTTTTCTTGGGTAGAGAGTTCGTTGCTACGAAGGTGGAGAAGGTTTTATGTTCATATAGTGGTGAAATATTATAAAACTCCTTTTGTGCAGGATGTCGTGAAATCACACAATTAATATATGAGTTTCATAAGGTGACCTATAAATATCTCCTTTATCATAACATTTGCACACACTTTTAAATTTGTTCATATGTAGCATCCGCTATACAAGGTTACTTTCCAAGGAAAGTCCTGCTGGTTGGTCGAAATTAATGCGTTCTTTCTATTATGTTCCTTTTTCAATGGTAACTGTTACCATAGAAACAGGAACCTACTGTAATAGAAGGGGCGCAAGAATTTTTACCATTCACAGGACTGTGGTATGAAGAGTGAACAAATTTTTCAACAGTTACATTCTCATTAATTGTTTATCTGGATGAAACAACGTTGCCTCACTGTGTCTGCAATGCATCTGCAACAGTCTTATTTTTATTTATATATTCTCAACTCAGCTTTATTTATATAGCACCATTAAAAACAACAATTGTTGACCAAGCTGCTGTACAGGCAGTCAAATATCAACAACATACTGTATAAATATTAAAAACATCATGTAATACAGCACAGACCAGTACTGTCAAATTCCAGTTAGCTACAATTGTAGGCAAGTGAAAAGAGATGGGTTTTGAGTATTGCTGTAAACTCATGCAGTGTAGAAACAGATCTAATAGATATCGGTAAACTGTTCCAGAGTTTTTGAGCAGCAACTGCGACAGTTCGGTCACCTCTTGATTTTAATTTAGATCGAGGAACGTTTAATAGTCTCTGATTGGAAGACCTAAGAGACCGTCCGGAGTTATGAACAGATTTTAATTCTGATAAATACAAAGGTGCTAACCCATTCAGTGTTGTATAAACCAGCAACAGAACTTTAAAATCAATTCTATATTGAATTGGTAGCCAATGTAAAGACATTAAAACTGGGCTAATGTGCTCTTGTTTTCGCACACCAGTAAGGAGCCTAGCGGCAGCATTTTGTACCTTTTGCAGTCGGTTAAGAGCCGCTTGATTTATACCCATATTCAGGGAGTTGCAGTAGTCAAGCCTTGTTGATATAAATGTCCCTTTCAAAGTCCTTACAAGACCGAAATGGTTTCACTTTAGCTAAGACTCTAAGATGGAAAAAACTGGTTTTGACTACTGAACTAATGTTTGTCAAATTTAAGATCACTATCGAAATAAACTCCCAGATTCTTCACTACTGGTTTTCGCACAGGAAGACAACTGTCCAAGATTTAAGCCTGAGGGACTAGCAGCATATGGTGATTCAAAGACTATAATCTCCGTTTTGCCTTCATTCAAGTGAAGAAAGTTTAGGGACATACAGCTTAACATCAGCTATGCATGCCAGCAGAGTATCCAAACCTTTGTTATTCAATTCCAGGGGAAGGTAGATTTGAGTATCATCTGCATAACAATGAAAAGAGATACCATGTTTCCTAAATATTGACCCCAGGGGAAGCATGTACAGAGAGAATAACATTGGAACAAGAATAGAGCCCTGAGGGTCACCACACACAAGGGGAACTGCATCGGAGGTAAATTCACCAATCTTAACGGATATATATATATATATATATAGCTCCTTTACCTCCCCAGTGATAAGTAGATTATTTCTTTTTTTTTTTTTTTTTTTTTTTTTATCATTCTGGTTTTACTCGTCACATGGCAGCTAGTGACCTACACCACAACATGTTAAAGGGATAGTTCAGATTCTTTTCAAGTCTGTCTTAAATCAAAATTCTAGTTTATATAAGCGCATTACAGTAGATCTTGGTTATGAATTTTCCTGCTCTGCATAACGGACTGTGAAGTTTATCACCTGGAAGGCGAGTACAATGTAAGTAATCTGGGCCAAATTCTACAACCTTAATTCTGAACAAAAATGCATTTCAAAGTTCAGCTGAGACTAAATCGCATTGGAATCTTTCCAGGTTCAAACAAAACACTTTTCTTTCCTTGGAAATCTGTACAGACCGCACTACCCCGAGCTCAGCAGCCCAGCAATTCACTTTACATGGTGTTAAATTCTCAATAATAGACTGAATATTTATTTATTTATGTATTTCTTTTAATTAATAGGGCTCCACTTCATCGTACACTAAAAGTGGGTACTGCGTAAATCGTTTCCCTTCTTTGCTACCAGGAGGGAACAGACACAACTCGGCCATTGGGAAAGGTTTGTAATACAGGACTAAACTTTTTATATTTAGTCCATGTAGAACTGTCTGGTGGTAATGAGGATTGGTTTGTATATTCCTGCAGATTACACCATCCTAGACTGCATTTACAGTGAAGTGGATAGGACGTACTACATCCTGGATGTGATGTGCTGGAGAGGGCATCCTGTCTACGACTGTTCAGTCAGTCAATTTGTTCTTGTGATTTAAATGTTATTTCAAAGCTGTCTTTGGTTTTTACATTCTGATGATTTCAAATGATGGTGCTTCACATCGATCACATGCATTCTCACCACCTGAAATGATTGGATTTTTTTAAAATAACAGACTGAGTTCCGGTTCTACTGGTTGCAGTCAAAGGTGGAAGAGGTGGAGGAGCTGTCGGAGATCTGCAAACGAAACCCTGTAAGTTCATTTACCAGTACTAAAGATGGTTTAACAGTAAGATTATTGATCTAATGCACTCATCATTTTGTTTCCCTACATGTGTTTGCAGTTCCGTTTTGTGAGTCTGAACAGTATCAGCTGTACAACAGAGTCCATTCAAAAGGCCCTGGCACATGACTACAGCTTCAGTGTAAGACCATCTAAACGTAATTCAACTGTTTCGACAAACAAGTTGTTTTCCTCGTGTCGTTTCTATAGTGGATTAAATGGTAATACTGGATTTGTTCACTGGAGAAACAAATGAATAGAAATAGCAATTATTCACAGAGAGGACTCTCATTAAAATAAATGTTTGCTGAATCTTAAACCAATCAGAGTGAAATTATACAATTTGTAAATAATTATAGTGCAAAAAAAATTGGCTGGTGAACATGAAAGTCTAAACATATCCTCAAAAGAAAAAAAAAATACACCTTTGCCGGTGGACAGAAATCAGAAAATGAGCACAAAACTACAACACAGACTACTCACAAAAAAAAAACACTGATTATCCATATCATCAAATCATTATTTACTGTACAATATAGTGCAAGTTCTCTTTGTGCCACCAGGTGGCCCCTCGAGACACGACTTCACGAGACCTCATGTGGATGCTCTGGTTTGCCCTTTACCTGCTAAACCCCATATACAGCGAGCTGAGTGTTAGCATTGTGCTAGGTTAGTTTATCTGCATGATTGGACCATGGGCTAGCCTTTGCCTCCAGGTTTAGATAAGCCTTGGGTGCGTATGATCCTGTCACCAGTTTACTGGTATATAACTCATAATCAGTGTTTTTCAGTTTACTTGGCAGTGGTGTTGCGGCTGATCAGTGTATGCGATTGATAATTATGTATCAGTCAAAATGCATTGCTTCTGGTGTTTTCCTTTGTATCACATGGACACACCTCTGCTGTACCTCGCAGATCAGTTTAGTAGCTCACATTATTTCTAAAAATAAATGAATTAGCATGCAAGCTAAAATATATGGTATGTCATGGTTTACATGCTGCAGCTGACTTGGCTTATTATAATACTATATTTACATCGTACTCAATATCCTCATGTCATATTCAAGATTAAAAGAACTTTATTAATCCCAGAGGGATTAATACATATATTTATGTAATATTCATGATCCTTACATAAAATTCTATGCTATAAGCTATGCTTATTTGCTGTACTTCCATAATATGCGCTATCCTTATGTAAGATTCACTAAGCTTTTATAACCTTCACTATCCTTAACTAATATTCACTTTCCTTATTCATTAAGCTTACATAATATTCAATATCCCTGTGTAATTTCCACTTTGTTTGCATAGCACTCATTACTCATAATCATTATATATACAACACGCTTATATAATGTTCACTCAACTTTCGTAATATTCACTGTCCTTTCATAATAAACTTTTGTAGACGTCAATACTGTGCTTATTAATTTTCACTATGCTTATGTAATAATCACTCTCCTCACACGCTGTTTACAGTGCCTAATTCGTTACTCTTAAATATCACCCACTATGCTTAAATACTGTGTTTATTCACTATGATGAAGTAAAATTGACTATATATTATTCCCGATAGTTATTCACTGTCCTTACATTATATTTGCTGCACTACTTCATATTTACTACTCTTACAACATTAGCTTCATTACGTAGAATTAATTATTTTTGTATAATAATCACGCATCTATGACTATACTGTATATAATGTATATAATTTTCACAAAGCATGCATAGTCACTATCCTTACACAATATTGAATAATCATATACAATACATTTATATTATATGCACTGGTTACTCATTTTCATTATGCTTGTGTAATACTTTCATTACATACTCTTTACTTCACATAGTAATAATATCCTCTACTTAATTTTACTATGCTTGCATCAAATTCTTTATCCTTATGTAATGTACACTATGCTACGTTACTATCCTTGGGTAATATTCACCATCCCTACATAATATTCACTGTACTGTATATTTAAGCAGTATCACAGGCAAAGGTTTGCTGTTATGCTGGTTGTAAGCATCACACAGCCATCACAGCTGTGCTGATAACCAGCGCAGCAGCACAACCTCAAGTCTGATATTGATTTTCTACAACAATTCCACAAACACAATTTATTATCAGCAAGTTATGGTTTTTTTAACCAGTTATTTTGCTCCACCAGCATATACTTTTCCATGCCTGGTGGAACTACTTTAACTAACCACGACTCTGACGGAGCTGGCGACTGACAATTACTGTAATTAACAGAAGTAATCGAAGTTTTCCATTATTACCAGTACTATGTATGCAAAGGGTGAGGAGAATTTAAAAAATGGAGGTGGTGGACAGTCTTGTAAATCTCATGCGTTTCTCTTCATATTTCCACTTATTCCACTTTACAATATCAGCTCCTGTAACTTTCGAGTTGAATCATAAATTGAATTTAATGAAAAGCTAATTTGCTATGTAGGGTGTACAATAATTTGTTCAACACACCAAGTAGTGCCCTTATTAGGGGTTATGGGGGGATGCATTTTGCATTTTTTTTTCATTTTGCATATTTGGGATTCAGTTATGAAGATAAATAGCTTTTTAATGTTTGTTTGTTTATTAGCTTGCATGTAGTTGCTCTCTCCTCAGTACTGTGGACCATACCAACCTACTTTCACCCATGAATAACATTTATTAGAACACTTGGGACGCAGAGTGATGCATATAATTAAACGTCCTAGTGCTGTTGCTGTCCATTATTAGCACTCTTGGAAAGCCTCTCGTCCAATCAGATTCCTCAGTTGAAACTAACTGTTGTATTATATTTATTGTCCTTATTCATTAAGCAGTCTTGTAAACTTTAACCTCACATAATATTAACAACACTTGCATAATTTACCCAATGCATTAATGTAAACTTCCCCACATGTAAATAATGTTCACTATTCACATGGCTTGTGTCTCCAGGTGGACGGGCTCTTGTTCTACCATCGTGAGACTCACTATACCCCTGGCAGCACTCCGCTGGTGGGATGGCTCAGACCCTACATGGTGCAAGACATCTTGGGTATCGAGGTGCCACAGTGCCCCCTCACTGCCAAGCCAGACTACGCTACACACCAGATGCAGCAGATCCTGGAACACAAGAAGCCGTCCAATGAGGTTCGGCCTGCGGATCAGAATGGGAGTTATGAGCTAGAGCATCTGTCCACACCGGACACGCAATCAGGAAGCAGCAACTCGAAGGAAACCATGGAGAGCTGATTGCTTGCAGCTCAGCAGCTACTGGTTTGGAAATGTTAAGCTTTTGATGGACGAGAGTTCTTCGATGATTTCTGAAACCCTATTGATTTTAGATTAGTCTAGAGAAAGCTTTTTTTACTTTTTGCACTGTATATGTTAAACTTTACACATGAAGATAGTGACATTTAGCATTCATTATTGAGCTGTTAAACTGATTGTGATCAACCATACTGTTTCAAACAACATTTTTAGTGGTTTATATTTGTTTGTGTTATCTTAACCTCATCTTTAGGTGAAAATGTTCAAATTGCTTTAACAATATGATTTGATGCCTTATTCAATGGCTTAACACTGTAGCTCCAGGATGATACAGTGAAGCAAAGAGAATCCATTTGGGCTCATGTAGATGCACAATTGAATTAAGTGAAATTTACAAAACACCATTGTGTGTGCATCTGATAATCTGTACGAGTGCCTTTTCTGGAATATCGCATTTTGAAATTTTAAATCAAGACTATCCTTTTCATAAATGGGTGCTTGAAAGACTTTTAATGCTATATTAATAAATCTGCTTTTATTCTTGACATGTTGGCTATTTCTGGAACCTCACTCTTCTTTTCATTTTTGAGAATTTAGCTGCTTATTATTAGAATTAGCATTTGTAGGTTCGTCTAGGAGAGCTGAATAAATAAAATGCACAGCTAAGCATTAGCCATGACATTACTCTGTGTACGTATTGGCTGTTAGAAATGAAATTCAAATCTCTGAAACAAGCACTTTAACTAGGTCAGTTCACCTAGTGGTTAAAATACCACTGTATAAAATATGTCAAGCTGGAGTGAAACTCATTGTAGTCTTCAGTTCTGAATACATCCGGGTTTTTGTTCATTCTAGGAACAATAATATTGAATGTAGTGGGTAATGTAGTGTACAATTTTATGTTCATGATTTTTTTTTTTTTTTTTTTAACATTTAAAAACTTTACTCATAACCTTAATCATTTCATGTGCAATCTTGCCTTTTTTTTTTTTTTTTTTTTTTAAACAACAAATTTTTTTGCAGACTGATTTAAAAAAAAAAAAAAAAAAAAAGGGCTTTTTTTTTTTTTTTTTTTGCAGACTGATGAGCTCTGCATTCCTGGAAAGCAACCCGTGACTAATAGCAAAACCGCTCTGTGAAAAACCACACGGCTCTTGCATTACCTCCTTGACTAAGCGATAACCTGGTTTCATGTTGGTGTTGTTTTAAATGTTAACCTGAGATTTTCCATTTTCAAATAGAGACAGTTGTTCAGACCTTCCTCAGTATAAAGGGTATTTTTTTCCTTCGTCTGTAGTCCACTTCTTACAGATCCACAGTTGCATCACTGGAGAGTTCTTGCTCAAGAGCTGAAAATAAATCTTTCTAAGATGTATTAAAAAGGCAAAGCAGTTTGTCTATAAATCCTGTTCAGTCTTAACATGACATTACTGCACATTCAGACTTTACCAAGAGATAATTAAGTAGGTTAGATTTCAGAATTTATCATTATAAGTAAGTAAAATAGTCTTACTATTGTTCTTTCTTGATTGCATCCTTCCTTTGTACATTCCTAAATTCTTTGTTTTACTGACTGAATACCTTTATTACTGACTGACATGATTATTGAATTATTTAATTTCATATATTCTTAATTACTGACTAACATAACTTAATTGACTCAGTTACTGACATTAATTACTGTCTGACTTAATAATAATAATAATATGATTTAACTTTATAATTAGTGACTCACTAACTTATCTATAATGTTTTATCCTGTATAGAAGGAGCCTACCACAGGAGTCTTAGGGCACAGGGCAGGGTACACCCTAGATGGGGTGCCAATCCATTGCAGGGCACACACAAACAATCATACACTATGGGCAATTTGGAAAAGCCAATTAGCCTAATCTACATGTCTTTGGATTGTGGGAGGAAATAGCCAGAGAAAGCCATGCAAACTCCGCATGGTCCACATTGTTTCGTCCTAGTAAGAGCTTTTACAGAATAACTGTACTTTTTAACAATTGATACACAAATGTAATACCTTTTTAAGACTTTTTATTCCGAAGCGGGAATCAAACCCGGACCCTGAAGGTGCAAAGTGACACTGTTTACCACTAAGCCACTGTGCCACTTCATTCATTGGCTATACTGCTTTACTTACTGTACAAGAACACATCAGCCATTTTCCCCTATTTTTAAGGACTGACTTTAAAGGTAATTACTAACTTAATTGTTCCTTTCTTATTAATTACTGACTTAATTACTTACTGACTGACTTAATTACCAGAATACATGTGCCATATGCTAACTTTTGCACACTTTTTTATTTTATTTTTATAGTTCATAAAACCTCTGGATTGTTATTGACTACTTATAGGTCTATACAAAAATGACATTCGACTGTGATATTAAGGATTAGAACTGCTCTAATAAACAGCTATGCATTTATGAAAGTGAGGAATTAAAAAAACATATAATGAATAAAAGACTGAAGGAGACTGGGAGAGTTTGCCCATGTCAAAGGTGTAATCTCCGTTAACAGTGAAAGACCTTCAGCTGTGACAGGGAGGATTCAAGAGTTGGGTTCAATGATGATGCAAATGTATCACTTGTGGCATCAACAAACTGTATTATCAATCAATACAATTATTTGTGTCAGTAAAACATTAAGCAAAGGGCCATCACATCTTAATTTCTACCAGGAATTGCAGGTAGATGGCGCTATTTACTGAGTAGTAAGTCACTATGATGTGACAAAATGATAGTGCTTAAGGATTTTACTTGTTTAAAATCAAATGAAATTAAACAAAATTTTCATTATGCTTGTGTAATACTTTAATTACATACTCTTTACTTCACATAGTAATAATATCCTCTACTTAATTTTACTATGCTTGCATCAAATTCTTTATCCTTATGTAATGTACACTATGCTACGTTACTATCCTTGGGTAATATTCACCATCCCTACATAGTAAATTACAGAAACATAAGGGGGGGATTTGCAAAACACTATTAACACCAGATCATCTGCTTTGAAATGGTTTTAATTTCCCAAAGTTAACAGATCAGAATCAGCAGCTAAATCTGTTTTCTAGAATACCTTCCTGATTGTCTCATACCCACACAGAACTGTGCAAAAATCGTGCGCCACCCCTAATGTCTTTATATTTTGCTTCCAAAAGGCCAGGCTTTCTTGTATTTTTAATGTAGTCTGGAGGAAAAGTTCTCCAGTTTCCTGGAGAGCTTTTTTGGCACTCATTTATGGCAAGTTCTCATATCAGTCCAGTCCAAGACTTTTTCAAACTACTATATATTGATGTTATCCACAGTAAAAACACTACCATACATTGTGCCTGGCTCTTTTCTTATATTCTGACAGACAGAAAGGCATTTTTAGCTATTTCCACACTGGCCTATTTTATGGATGTGCAATAACCACTACAAAGAAAGAAGATTAGGTCTCTAATACTAGGTCTCTAGTATGCAACAAGTCAGTTGCACCTCCAGGGTCCGGGTTTGATTCTCGACCAGGCTCGATTCCTGTCTCTGTGTGCATGGAGTTTGCATGTTCCCGTGCTTGGTGGGTTTCCTCTGGGTACTCTGGTTTCCTCCCACAGTCCAAAGATATGTAGGTTAGGCTAATTGGCGTCTCCAAATTAATGAGTGTATGAGTGTGTGTATGTGCCCTGCGATGGATTGGCACCCTGTCCAGGGTGTACCCTGCCTTGTGACCAAAGCCTCCTGGGATAGGCTCCAGGTCCCCACGACCCTGAATACAGGATAAAGCGGTATAGAAGATGAGTGAGAAGATATTTTACACATTTAACATATAATATTAACCTGCTGTACAAACCTTAATTATTGGAAGAAGGAGGAGGAGGAGTAACATCAAAACACAAGGGTCCTGGTTCACCAAATGTGTCTCCCCTTGAGAAAGTGCTAGTAGAACATCATCTAGAACAGGAGTCCTGGTAACACCTGAAGACAGTACATGGTATCTTCCAGTGGAAGTTGTCTGCAGAAGATTAATGGGCAGTCACCGCATAAAGCTTTCCCATACTGGGGTTTAGAGTACACAAGAGAAGAAGAAATGTTGGACAGATGTGGTGATACAGGACGACAAAGGTGCAGTAGAGCTGAGACTGAGGCCTAAGGGATTGTTGGGACAGGATGTTAGGTTCTGTTGGCAAACCCTAAGTACTGTATAGGTGAAACAACAATATTTGTGATTATTCCTTTTAAAATCACATTTATAAATGACAGTGGGCTGACGTTTTGGACACAGGTTATGTTATTCTAGCTGGGATACTTTCTTACATTTATGAAGTTTTCGTAAATGCTTAGGCCTTAAACAAAGGCTAACACAAAGTACATAGTGTATATAACTCCTGTTGGATACTGAAAAGAACTGGTGCTGTGTTTATTTTAGAGTCATAACAGGAGCAGTAAGTGTTACAGTACACACTCCCACGTGAACCTAAATCGGATACCACTGTTGTCAACGTTGTGATAAAAGTTTACATTTGCAGCACTCTGTAACGTCGTTTACGCAGGCGCGGCGGTTGGCGCATGCGCAGTACAGGCCGTGCCGCGGCACACATAATGTCCGTCCAAAATGGTTATTTTTTATGAATGAGAGTGGGCGGAGCTACAGATCCACAAACAGTCTGCTCTTGTAGCCAACAGGGGGCGCGTATGTATACATATATCATTTTTTCCCATAGGGCAGCTAAAAGCCAGAAAGCGACGATCAGGAATCCAGATGTTGTCAGAAGTTTCTTAGTTTAATGTAACGCAGAGAGAGAGAGAGAGAGAGGGTGTTTCCGGTTTCCGTGTTTACGCGTCCTGGAGCTGAATTCGTACGAACACGAGGCAGAGTGCTAATCTGACGTTAGCTTAGTTAGCTTAGCAAGTACGAAGCGGCTAGTTCAGCAGGATTTGAAGGTGTCGCCAGAGAAGCGGTGGCTGATAATAGAACAAATAATTGAAAAAGCTTTTGTGTTTGTTGGCGTGTGTGTGTGTGCGCGCGCGCGTCTGCGTGTGGGTGCGCGCCCGCGCGCGTGCAGGCATGGCACAGAGGCTCGCGCCTCCAGTCCAGCGTCATGCAACTTGGATAAAATGCCAAGTTTGCTTTCAGTCCTAGAGCTAACAGCACTCAGTGTGTTTTATCTCTCTCTCTCTCTCTCTCTGTTGTCGTTTGATGATTCCTGAACACATCACTAGCTTGTAGTCTTGGTTTCTTTTCTTTTCTTTTTTCACTTGGAATTCCTCGACGACTGATTAAGAAAAATACAGGAAGGTGTGTGTGTTTGCATTTCTGGAAAAGGACCTGAAGTGAAGCATGGCTGCAACCTTATCACCAGAGGAAGAGCAGGTAAGGATGCCTTTAAACCATAATAATAATAATCATAATAATAATGATGTTGTTATTATTAATAAGACAGTATAGGTGCTGAGTGGATCTGAGTCTAGCAGGATGTCAGTATCTGTGGGTCAGGCTCTATTAGAGTATACATTTTGTATGTATGACAACATATAGTCAAATAATAATGATTATGATAATCACAGTGACTGTAATATAGGAGGTGTTCATGGATCCAAATAAATTTCTCAAACTCTTCTGCATGAATGAGTCTGACTCTCCCGATGAGTACAATATTAAGCCTAACATGTTAAATCTGTTGTTAATATTGTTATTATTGTTATTATTATTATCTACATTTCTGCTGAGAACCTCATAAAAAAAAAGACAAAACAGAATCCCCATGTTTTAGTTCAGTGTCAACTTTTTACACTTGGCTGTCTTACATTCAGACCGTCATACGAGAGAGAGAGGGAGATGGAAAGTTGAACAAACTAATTAAGTTTACATCACAAATGCGTATATATATATATATCTCTACACCTCTCTCTCTCTTTCTCTCTCTTATATTTTAGTGTAGTGCCCTTGCCTAGGGAATAGGGAGCCATCTAGGTTTGCACCGTTGTTTCATTTCCACAGGTCGTGTCCGAATGAAAGATTTTCGTGGAAACGTAAAGCACAGAAACTATGCTGAAAGTGGAGGCCATTTTCCTGTCACTCTGCTTAGTGCTGTAGCTCCTACACCGGGCCTGCGACAGGAAACAGCCCTTATATAAGCTGCCTGTTATTTATTTACACTGTTTTACAAGTTAAATTTAGTAGCTTTTCAAACACTGCCTTTGTGAAGCTTTGTGTACTTTAGGTCTAGCCTGGTCGACATAAACGTCAGAATGATCTTGGGGTTGTTTTCCTCTCTACCACCAGCACTACCACTACGGTGTGATGTGCTTCATTCTTATCCCACTTGTAACCTAATCACGAGGATGCTTTTTGAATATTATGGATTTATCTTTCAGACTCTTGTGTTGATAGGAAACCAAAATCCTGGTGGTGGAAACTCTTTGAGAACTGGAACTTGAGGAGAGCTGCCAGATAGTGAGAATTGTGTATGCGTGTGTCTTTTTGTGCGTGTGTGTCTTGTAATTTTGTCTCACGCTGGACATGTTGAACATCCAGCAGAGAGAGAGAGACCCGTTCCCTGAGCCAACTGTTTAAGGCATTTCCCTTGACTGAGAGTTCATCTGTGGAATGTACCATCTCTCAGTTCAGCAGGCGCGCGCGCGTGTGTGTGTGTGTGTGTGAGAGAGAGAAAGCGATAGGGAAATGAAAGACAGAGACATGGGCAGAGCTCATGACGCACATCTCTTCCTGTTCGCTATCGACCGATGCCAAAATAGACGCGGCTGACGACAGGGTTATGGCTGTGTACGCGAGTACATGTGTATTAGTTTGATCACGTGCAGGACATGAACACTTCTCAGACTGAACGCACAAATGAGACGAGGGAGCCGTACAACGGTGACCCATGGTGTCTGATGAGATCTGAAATAATAAAGCAGATTTTTTTTTAATACCTTATTTTTCATTCCAATAATTATGATGCTCTATGAGGGGTTTAAAATGATGTTCAGAAACAGGATGTGTACTTTTGAAGGATATGAGGCATAAGTATGTTGTCTGCTCCAGAGATCTAAGATTGATGATTATTTTGTAGCACCCGCTGGCTGTGCACCAAGACTGTTAAGCAATTTTGAGTTTAATATAGAGATAAAGGTTATGAATATGAGTGTGTGTGTGTGTGTGTGAGAGAGATATTTGTTAAGCTACTCCACTTTAGCTACTATGCATTGAGTCACTCAAGATTTTAAGCCAGTCTGACCACGTGACTTACAGTAAGATTTGTTTTTGCCTCGACCTCAGGTGGGAAACTTCCTCAATTCTGAAAAATGCTGCCCACAACGATGACACTCCTTTTGACTTTCGAAGTCTCGCTGACTCAATACGATTTCCACGTACGACCACAGAAATCTTTCGTTTCCAGAATGCGAGTTAAACGAAAACTCAGTCTGTCAGTCTGCGGTAACACTAACCCCAAGCAGGCTGTAAACATCGTTATAGAGTTAACTTTCATGAGTTTATTAAAAAAAAAAAAAGTGGAATTCATTTTTTTTTTCTTGCACAAATAAGAGTTCTGCATCAAGACAGTGTTGTCTTAACTTGTGCTATGCTTTTCAATGAAATTAAAACTAATTTCGAAGTTGTATTTAGACATTCAGATGGGCCACCTGTGTGTGTGTGTGTGTGTGTGTGTGTGTGTGTGTGTGTGTACAAACACTCCCTGCCTTTTGTCCTTTTTTTCCATTTCTGTTTTGGCCTGGGTTTAAACAAGCCAGTTTATTGTTCTTTTTTTCCCCCCCTATTGTGACCCGTTGTGGGGGTAGAAGTAGTTTGGTGGTTAAGGTGTTGGACTACTGATCAAGAGGTGCCCGGTTCGAGCCCCACCACTGCCGGGCTGCTACCGTTGAACCCTTGAACAAGGTCCTACACCCCCAAGTGCTCAGATAGGGTCGGGCGTCAAGCAGGCCGTCCAACCCCGTAAGTAACTGCCAGAGAATCGACGGAAATACCTCCAGCGCGGCACAGAAATACCAATATCGCTCGATGTGCCGGGTGGCACGTAGACAGACCTTTTCACCATCACTCTTCATTGTGACCCATTATAAAAACGTTCCCTCTCTGACTTGCCGCCTGGTTTACATAAGACACAGAAATGGCATGTTTGAAACAGGAGTGAAATAAATATGGGAGCTTTAAGCTGTTTGTCACTCAATGTAATGGTCATATAAATTTTTTATGAATAAATAACTACAGCCAAAACTACAGTGATCGTATTATACGTGTTTAAAATGTCACTGCATTCTGTAAAGGCGTTTTAGCACAATTCATATATAAATATAGACGTATGTCTCTATATGGCTAAAAAATGTGTAGACCCCTCTATGTGCTTGTTGAGCATCTCATTTCAGATATTTAGTTCCCCTGTGTTTACTGCTACAATAGCATCCACTCTTCTGGGAAGGCTTTCTGTTAGATTTGTCTCTGGGGATTTGTGTTCATTCAGCTGCAAGAGCGTCAGTGAGATCAGGCCCTCATCTAGCGTCCAGTAGGTGTTCATGTGTGTGGTATTGAATGGGTCAGTACACAGCAGATAGGAAGGACAACAGCAGGTCTGCACTGGTTTCTGGTGTTGCACTTCCTCACTCTTTTGATTTGTTAAATATCTTATTAATTAGACTTATGAGATCATAGCAAAGCCAAACACCAAAGCGCTCCTGTCGACAGTGGTAAACTTCATGAATGTGCTCCTGGTTGGTTGAAACGCTCATTTGCATCATGCAAACCGGACTCAGCATTGCAAACCACAGTGCTGACGTAACGACTGAACAAATGATGGATTGTGTTTTGCCAAAATGTTACACTGAGTAACGCTCCTGCTTTATTAAACATTATTTATTGTAGCAATGAACTCAAAGGTTCTAACTGCTCATGTATATTTCGATCACGCCTCGTCCGTATCTCTTCATCTTGCATTTGGTGTGTGTGTGTGTGTGTGTGTGTGTAAGAGAGAGATTGAGATTATGGTGTTTCAGGAAGTGACTGAACATGCTTAATGTGTATTAGCAGTAAACTCTTTTTTTTTTTCTCCGTACCCGCATGGACATCTGAGCCTTTGCAGTAAGCTAATCTCAGCCCACTCGCCTCATTCACCGCACACACACACACACACACACAATGCACACTGATCCATTTAGATCCATAAGAGCAAAGAATGCAGTACCTCAAGGCAGAGACAAGCCTAAACGTCAAACCATTTCTCTTAATAATATGTAAAACAGGAGCGTCTGGTGATGTGCTACAGATTCCTAACACACCCACGATCTGTTCGCTTATCAGCAGCGGCCAGTTTTGTCTTCTTGATGGCTTGACTGAACATTTTAATGAAAATCTGAAAGCTTTATTTCTATAAGCCTTATTAATGCTTGAGTGTGTGTGTGTGTGTGTGTGTGTGTGTGTGTGTGTTAGGGGCCACCTTCCTTCCAGGCCAGTGAAAGAGCTGACTGCTGATACTGCTGCATCTCCTGTTTTATAATCACTGCACAGAGCACTGGCTCCTCAGAGACACCAACAAAAGCCTTCTTTCAGAATAATCCTACCGATGATGCTCATGACTAGCTGCTCGTCTTACTCGCTCGAGCAGGGTTTGTCCTGGCTTCAGATGGGGCAGAGTTGGCAGATGCGGTCTTGCACCAGGTGCAGTGGTCGCTTGGCTATTGAGATCACAGATCAGCCTTTCAACAAACACCCTCATTTATGACCCCATACATTTGGAACTCAAACACTTAATGAGCAAAGATCGGTATTTGACGTTTCATTAAGTCACTCACCTTTGTAGATTTTGCACACTTTAGGGCAACATGTTTACTGCCCCACAAGTGTGCACCATCAGCTGCCATGTTGCTTTGCTCATTAGAAGACAGTCCAGAGTTCCCAAGCAGGAATTGAGTGATTTATTCCCCCCCCCCCCTTTTATTTTCTTTGTCCTAGTCGGAGATTGCAATTTTGCAACCATTGGGCGAATTATTATAGACGTTTTTTCTTGGGCTTTGTCCTTTTTATCCTAGGTGTCTCCACATTAGATCATTTGATCCGGAATAGTTTTTGATGCCGGATACTCTTTCTGTTGCAGCGACAGTGGCGACCCATGACTCTTATATCACCAACACAGAGCATCAACCACCTGAACCACAGCTGTTTCTGTGCGTGTGTGTAAATGAGTTATTGCCATTCCATGCCCATCCAGATAACAGCAGAGATGAGCAAGTGGGAGGCATCTCCTTATAAGAGGTCACGATAGGGGGAATATCTAATTGGCTTATTTAATCTCCCGCCAATACAAAAATTTAAAAAGATTAAAAAAAAAAAAAAAAGAATAAAGATTTTTTTAAAGGAATGTTTGAACACACACATTGGAGACCCATCGGAGTGTCTACAAATGACTAAAATAATATAAAATGTTCCCTTATGTCATTCTTCCTTTATCATGAAAGAATATTTGTCAGATTTCTCTTTCCACCTGAAATGTCACATTTAAATTTTTTGATGAATCCAAATCAGTTCCGCTACATCCAGCTAGAGTGAGAGCTCCTAATCAAAGAAATGACTAATCCAGTGATGGAAAATATCCTACAGCTCTATTGGCTTGTTGATGGCTTGTTCATTCTGGGAATCTTTTTTTTTCTTTTTTTTATGTGGACAGATAAAGTTTTTCAAACATTAGTCAACCTAAGCAAGGCTCTTATTTGACTCATCTTAATATTGCAGGATTTCTCCGAGCTTATTGTAATCTGAATGGTGTGTGTGTGTGTGTGTGTGTGTGTGTGTGTGTGTGTGTTGCTCATGTGTTTGCAGGCCACTAAGCAGTTCCTGGAGGAGATCAATAAGTGGACAACTCAGCATGGAGTCTCGCCCCTGACCTGGGATGTGGCCGTGAAGTTCCTCATGGCAAGGAAGTTTGACGTCCTTCGGGCCATAGAACTCTTCCACAGCTACAGGGTACGTTGAGTCGGGTTCTTTTGTGACCCAACCTTGTTTAAGATCTGGAAGATTGTTCAAATTCTTTGAATCCACCCTCAGATTTTAGTTGCTGAGAGAAAATTAGCGTGCTGTTCATGAAAAAACCTGGGAAAACAGGGTTAATTTAAAAACGTCTTTATTCCTTTGTGTCACATTAGTGAGCAGGATAATAACTTTCACACACAGTGTCGCAATTACAGAATGCTGGTCACGCCTGTTTGATTCATCCGATGCTAAAAATTGCTTTGTGGTTTTACAGCTACGTTATGTTGGATATACGATAGCATTTAAAGAACTTTCACCACGGTACAGTTGAATTCTTGAATCTGGTAGGTCAGACAGTGTGCACCACCAGGTCACCCAGCACTCCTCCATTCAGTCAGCAACAGGCTCGTGCACAGGACACGGGAAAGGGAAGGGCAGGGCAGGCGTTAGTGTTGCCGCATCCATACATTTAAGGGGAGGGGCTTCCTAAGGAGCACTGAAGGAGGCGTGTATTTGTTTGACTTTTGAGATAGAATATCGATAATCTTTAATTAATGTAAGAGTTGATATTAAATCGGCATTGTAATTTCATAGGAAATTGTGGTGCGTGGTTAGATACTGTTATTCATTAATGGAGTAAATATTGCAATCATCGATAAATGGGTGTTGTAAAAGCGGAAACTTGCAGGCATGATAAGTGGAAAAATGAAACGAAGTAACAGTGTGTTATTGTTATGTGAAAATAATGCACTTTGGTGAAGCGTTGGCATTCTTCTTGCACTTTATGCTGCATCACACCACCCTAGCATGCATTATTTTCATTTAACAGCATGGTCTGTCTTGTGGTGTTGCTTACGCATCTGACTGGAAGTGTGTGAGCTATTTTCAGGTCTATTCAACATTTATAAGCGAATCCATTCAATTGAGACAGCAACGTGAACAGTCCTAACAGAGATTATTCATTTATTTATTTATTTTAATGAAATTCCTGCTCTAAACAGGGACTTCCTATTTGTTACTTGCGTTCTCCTCCTAAAGTATAACACAGTTAATACATAAGTGTAATGATCTCTATTCTTGTCTTACTTAGAGAAGCATGGTTTCCTTTTGCTTAAGGTTTCTTTTTCATGACATCGCCCCCCCCCCTCCCCCCCCAAATCTGGATTTCTCTAAATCTGCTTTGTGAAAACGTCCATTGTTAAAAGCAGTGCAGTATAAAAAATTATTTATTTATTTTTTTTACTGAATCCAGGATGAGTGAGTTAAGTACTATCTTAAGTAACATAAGGGTGACTGAGTAGCTGACTGTTTTTCTAGGCCGTGCAAAGTGAATTACTCAATCCTGGTTAGCACTTACGAAGGAGGTGTGTTAAACAGAAACTAGTTGTAGTCATGAACATGTAAATATTAAGATCTTTTATAAAAATAGAAAGATCGTGTCGGCGTTTCTGTTCATCTTGGTGCATCAGTGCGGCCACGCAGAATAAAACGAAACCTGTGAGGGTTGTGGAAT
Organism: Channallabes apus; assembly: GCA_030522415.1. Lineage (NCBI taxonomy): Eukaryota > Metazoa > Chordata > Actinopteri > Siluriformes > Clariidae > Channallabes > Channallabes apus. The sequence continues at coordinate 37,925,906 of CM060107.1, read as the reverse complement.
GCATCACCACATCAGATTATCACTGGAGCCGAAGCTCGCCGTTTTTAAAGGTTGTTCACATTCGAGGAAAACTAAAGGTCTTCTAGTTGTATCTGAATCCATTTGAGCAGGACTCTAATCTAATGTCTAATGCAGGGAAACAGTGCTGAGTGTATCTGTTAGAATTGATCTGCTCATACAGGCTATTATACTAACCTCCTTATGATTTATTCATAATGAAATGACAGAGCTGTTTATTTTGTTTCTGCTGAAATGGAGGGTTTTGATGCAGGGAGGAAAAAAACGCTCAAGTAAATCTTAGTCCAAGCAACTGTAGTGTAGTTCACTAAGTAGGACATAGGGTGAAGATCACAAAGTATTAGCTGCTTTAAGAGCCCTCGCTATACTTGACTAGCAGTCAGTGGTGTTATTTTTATAGGGTTATGTGAGGCTATGTTAGGCCTGCGTGAGCCTGAATCATGGTCTACGTTTCGGCTTTCCAGAAAATAAGAGTGTAAGGATAGTGATGTAGGTCAGTATTAAATGTTCACTTCCTGATCATTTCCTTGAATCATAATTTACTATAACAATGTTGAAATGAGAAAATGGCCACATCGTAACTTCTTGTTTCCTGTTTTCATTGCACAGAATGATGGAAAAAAAAAAGTGATTTGCAATTGGCACTCCTATCTCTGTTCTCACTTTTAGTTTGCTGTGCTCAGGACATTTTACTTATGTTCAGTCCTTTCCCAGCTACTGTAAATGCAAACTCGGCTTTTTCAGAAATGCTTCTCTAATAGCTACCTAACTACTGCTGGGAAGTTCTATAGAGTGAGACCTGTTAATTGATCTTGACTAAAGTTTTTTATCACCAGAGCAATGTGGTTGCCAGTGAATGGGAAAAAAACCCCCACCAGATTTCCAGCGTCAGTCAAGGCCAGTCACTCCTATGTTACCTGGACACGCTCATGGCATAGCTGCACAACTTTACATTTAGTGACATCGGACACATAAACTTTCGTTAAAAGCAAAGCTCACAGTGAGCTACTGTAAAATTAAAAAACTGTGAAGAGTGCGTTTAGCCAGTGATGTCAAATCAGAGCGTGAACTGCAAACACGGCATCACTTCCTAACTTTAACGCAGTTGTTTATAGTTACTTATTAAATCTATATCACTGATAATACAGTTTGTGTTTTCCACGTAGTTGGGGGCGGATACACATCACTCATAAGAGCTAGCTAGTTTTCACTCTGAAACGCATAGAAATCGAAAATAACAATTCTGATCTGACCATTTCTGTGGTAAAGCCAATTCCCATTTTCACAGATTTTATAACCATTCTTTACACTTTCAAAATTGTGATTGCTGTGGAAATGCCTCTGGCGGCTTCATAGCATGGACTGCTGGAGTATCAGTGCTGTGGTGGTCGCCGTGGTGATTCATAGACCACTAATAGGACCTACGAGTTCTAAAAAGCCGTAGCTTCACCGCGCATCTTTTATGCTTGTTAAAAAAAAAAAATACATAGCCCATGTTGGCGAGCTATGGATTGTCATTCAAGTCACCACAACACTCTTTCGGCAAGCCACAATATTACTGTATGACTACCCGCAACTTATCACAGTTTGTGAACACGTAAGGATTTGTCAAAGTGAGAGCTGGGCTTAAGTCGAATACAGCATGAGCTGGCCAATAATACTGCAGCATGTCAGCTACCACAGACACACATCAACACACACACAGTAACTCTTCCTCCTGCTATATAGCACCTTTTCTTTTGTCCTAACGCAATAGCTGCTATCATTTCTCTTAAATTACAGATGGATTGCTTTCTTTCCAGTCATTAACACGAAGTCATTTCGCTCCACGTTACTAAATTCATACACAAACTCTCATAGGACATGACCTTTTTCTTTCTTTCAAATATGTCTGTTATTATCCAGCTTAATGAATGAGTGTGATTCAACTGGTTAAAGGCAATCGCAGAAATGACTTTCTGGCAATACATGCAATTCTACCTTAATTATGGCGTTTAATGAAATAGTAGATATTAGAGTTGCGACCATGTTGTTCAAGCAGTGTTCTGGTTGTGGAAAATGTTGTATATATGGATGGGTTTTACATTTAACTCCACCAAAGTAAGAGCGTTTTAAGAAAAGCTATTTTTAAAGACATTTTTAAATAAGAAAAGCTAATACAGGAGACATTTTTAAATAAGAAAAGCTAATACAGGATGCATTTTAAATAAGAAAAGCTAATACAGGAGACATTTTTAAATAAGAAAAGCTAATACAGGATGCATTTTAAATAAGAAAAGCTAATACAGGAGACATTTTTAAATAAGAAAAGCTAATACAGGATGCATTTTTAAATAAGAAAAGCTAATACAGGACGCATTTTATGTGTCCTTTAAACACCGATTTTGTTTAATATCTGGTCAAATGTGATGGTGTGTTTAAAAAGCTGTGGGTGATCTCTCGCACACTCACACACACACACATACTGAACAGATGACAGCAGGTTGCGTGGGCCCGAGGCCTCCACTGGAAAGAGACATCAAGTAAAAGATGTAGTGTTTTCTTTAAACCTTCTGTGGTTTTGGTTTCTAGAACTTTTTGTGTTCATGTGTTTTGAGTGATTTCTAAATTTGATTAATGTTCAGTGTTAAAGATTAGTTTTTTCCTTTTATTAAAAAAAGGGGGTGTGGGTTCTCATCATCATTCGCTCAGCAGGATTCCAAATATAAGAAATATTACAGTCTTAAATAAATCATAAGCAGCTTGATTCCAGTTGGAGCAAATATGTATAAACATCAAGTTCCAGCAGACGAGTGATTATATGCTTATGTTTTCCAAGTTGATCAGTTCATTTTAAACACCGAAAAGTCATGTGGCTGCTAATGTAACTGCAATGCTGCTCTGTCTTGTGACAGGAGACACGACTGAGGGAGGGAATCGTCAAGCTTCAGCCCCAGGAAGAGCCGCTGCGCTCCGAGCTTCTCAGTGGCAAGTTCACTATCTTGGTGAGTATCGCTTCAGAAAAGATTTTTTTTTTTTTTTACGTAGTAATCTTGAGGTAATTGTTTTCATCTAGTTAGCTACCTTGGTAAGGGTCCTTTTTATTAGGATTGATATGAAAGCAGGTCAGCTGACTAAATTTTTTTATTTGTCTGAAAGGTCATGGCAAGGTCAAATGTTTAAAGTGGTTCTGCAATAGCTTCCTTTATGTTTCAAATCTACTTCTATGTTCTTTCTAGCACAGTGGTTCCCAAACTGGGGGTCGCGACCCCTCTAGGGGTCGCAGAATAATTTCAAGGGGTCGCGAGAGGGATTAAAAAAAAATATTTTTTTGTGATTACAAATCAGAAAATATTTATTTATAGCATTTACTTGTAATACTGAAAAGTGTGTATTATAAAGATATTACTGATTGAGTTTTAGTGTTTAAATTGAGTGTTAAAAAAAAATTCGCGACTCATAGATGACATCACTGAGCAGCGACTGGCTCACTAGTTATTGCTACAGCGCACAACTGCACGTGAAAACCGCAACTGTCGAGATGGATACATTTGTTATTCGCAAATCTAAAAATGTTAAGGAAATTGTTTGCCTGAGTCACCGGAACCATGTACATCGACCAAGCAAAAGAGCAAGACCCCGTCAGACCAAAGTAGGAAACGTCGGAAATATGAGGAAGAATTCATAAAGTGCAGCATCAGTATTCACTAAGTTACGGTAGCAACCGAATACGCGAGTTGTCCCGTGCAGCAGTGGATGTACTGCTTCAATTTGGATCTACATATTTGTGTGAGCAGTATTTTTCCGCTGTTACACATATAAAAAATAAATACAGCTCACGTCATGATGTCAAAGATGATATGCGGGTAGCTGTATCCACCATCAGGCCACGAATGAAGCTTTTGTGCTGCCAAAAATAAGTACACCCTTCCCATTGAAAAGTAAAGCCAAAATTATTTTGATGTATAGTAAATATAGTCAAAATACTGTGAACAGCTTATGTTTATTGCTAGTTTTTGATAGTGGGGGTCGCGAGATCTTGTCGATCTTCAATTAGGCTTGAAAGTTTGGGAACCACTGGTCTAGCACACAAACGAGTAACAGAAAGGAAAATGCAAAGTTTCTAATCTTTCATTTAAGCCTAGACTAAACAGCAGATGATCAAATCATACACATGGCCGGTGTGCAGAACAGCAACGTTTACAACGACCACAAACTACTGTATTGTAAAAGCTCCTCAATTTTTGATTTAAGACAGGTTGACTTTATTTTCAATTCTATCATTTGTCAAAGGATTGTTTCTTTTTTCAGTGTGTTTTAGAAATAAGTAAGATGATCCACCAGGTGAAGACATTAAGTTTGAAAGGAGTAAGAAAAAAGAAATGGGCTTAATAATCATACATTTGTTTAAACAAAATTCTAATAAATAGACATATTGGTTGAATTTTCCTGTATTTCCAGTATAATTTTACTTTCCAAGATATCTTTTTTTGGTTTTGTTTTGTGTTTTGGCATCAAAAGCAGTATTTTTATAAAAAAAATTTAAATTTATGGGGGAAACAATTTTTGAATTGTATTCACCAAACTAAGTCAAAATAAAGCCTCCAGAACAAGAACCAGAGCAACAACAGTATAAAGCGTGCGAGGCTTTTTAATCAGACTGCACTGTTATATCTCAGCTCATTTATGCTCTGAGCCACCCTGTCAATTAGGAGAGATAAGATTACAAAAGGAGGGATCTTCTTGTCTGAGAGAATCGTTGTGCATCATCTATGAAGGTTTTTTATTTATATATATATTAATTATATATATATATATATATATATATATATATATATATATATATATATATATATATATATATATATATATAAAATAATAATTATTATTATTTTTATTTTTTATTTTTTCCCTCAAAGTAATACTGTGATCTTATGACAAAACTAGCAGTTATTAAGAGTGACTTTGTTCTGTTTGGAAACTTCTTCGTATGCTGATACCGGGTCGATTCCTGTAGCTCTTAAGTGAACGGCAAACCACAAACACAATTACTCACTGACTGCAGGATGCAACGCAGGTCGAGTCGAAGCATGAAACTTGACTGCTGCCTGTGAGTCATGAGGATGCTTGTCAGGTCGATCAGCATGTTCACAGGAAGTGCTGGAACTGTCTGACTGCTGTTAGGGCGTGTCAGTGAGGAAAGTGAGGCCCTGTTCAGGCTAGGCATTAACATCGATCACAAGCTGTTCATGTGGGCTATTCATGTCAGGATTTGAATGTGTCTTGTAGTCAGTGTCTAGCGGGGTCACTGCAGTCGAGGCCAAAACTAACCCATAGCAAAGTGTAAATATTGTTATATCTGTAGGACGACATTTTCTAATTAAACACTCGGACACTCTACTTGTGTGTTTTTAAGCTTTACTTATAGTCATATAGACACTTTGTGCTCGCTAATCATCTTATGTGCTTTCAACAATAATAAAACAAGAGCCGTGCTTTCTGACCATTTGTGACCTTGAATGTGTTAATATCTGACTGAATTTCCTTTAACCATGTTGTCCGAGGCCAAGCTCTACGCACGATTTTAAATCCTCACATCACTGAAGAATAAGCCATAATACTTAGTGACATCATAGACTTTTACTAAAGGAATTCTATTAAAGGTCCCATATACAGGTCCTTCTCAAAAAAATTTGCATATTGTGATAAAGTTCATTATTTTCTGTAATGTACTGATAAACATTAGACTTTCATATATTTTATATGCACCAACACCAGCAGCTGACATGGCACCCCAGACCATCACTGACTGTGGGTACTTGACACTGGACTTTAGGCATTTTGGCATTTCCCTCTCCCCAGTCTTCCTCCAGACTCTGGCACCTTGATTTCCGAATGACATGCAAAATTTGCAACCTGTAGCCCATTTCCTGCACACGCCTGTACACGGTGGCTCTGGATGTTTCTACTCCAGACTCAGTCCACTGCTTCCGCAGGTCCCCCAAGGTCTGGAATCGGTCCTTCTCCACAATCTTCCTCAGGGCCCGGTCACCTCTTCTCGTTGTGCAGCGTTTTCTGCCACACTTTTTCCTTCCCACAGACTTCCCACTGAGGTGCCTTGATACAGCACTCTGGGAACGGCCTATTCGTTCAGAAATGTCTTTCTGTGTCGTACCCTCTTGCTTGAGGGTGTCAATGATGGCCTTCTGGACAGCAGTCAGGTCGGCAGTCTTACCCATGATTGCGGTTTTGAGTAATGAACCAGGCTGGGAGTTTTTAAAAGCCTCAGGAATCTTTTGCAGGTGTTTAGAGTTAATTAGTTGATTCAGATGATTAGGTTAATAGCTCGTTTAGAGAACCTTTTCATGATATGCTAATTTTTTGAGATAGGGATTTTGGGTTTTCATGAGCTGTATGCCACAATCATCAATATTAAAACAATAAAAGGCTTGAACTACTTCAGTTGTGTGTAATGAATCTAAAATATATGAAAGTCTAATGTTTATCAGTACATTACAGAAAATAATGAACTTTATCACAATATGCTAATTTTTTGAGAAGGACCTGTATACTACACTGGGTTCCAAATTATTATGCAAATGATATCTATCTTTGATTTTTTTTTTTTTTTATATATAATTAGTAAATGCAAATGACAGTCAGTATAATTTTCTAGTCATCAACTATTAGGGTATAATTAGAATTTTATTGAACAAACCTCCTAATGATAAGAATATTTATTTTAAAAATAAAAAAACTGAAAACGCACTGATCCAAATTGTTATGCACAACAGAGTTAAAACATTTTATAGGTTGTAAAGAACTGAAAATATTTGAAAATTGTTGAATTCGCAGCTTTAGGAGGTCATATTTACTGAAATCAAAAACTATTTCAATCAAAAACTTCCTAACAGGACATGTTACATCTTAACATACTGTAGGACCCCTTCTTTGATATCACCTTCACAATTCTTGCATCCATTCAACTTGTGAGTTTTTGGACAGTTTCTGCTTGAATTTCTTTGCGGGATGTCAGAATAGCCTCCCAGAGCTGCTGTTTTGAATCGAACTGCGTCCCATCCTCAAAGGTTCTCAATGGGGTTGAGGTCAGGGGAGGATGGTGGCCACACCATGAGTTTCTCATCTTTTATGCCCATAGCAGCCAATGACACAGAGGTATTCTTTGCAGCATGAGATGGTGCATTGTCGTGCATGAAGATGATTTTGCTATGGAAGGCACGGTTCTTCTTTTTGTACCATGGAAGAAAGTGGTCAGTCAATATACTTTGCAGAGGTAATTTTCACATCTTCAGGGACCCTACAGGGGTCTACCAGCTCTCTCCCCATGATTCTGGCTCCAAACATGACTCCGGCACCTCCTTGTTGACGTTGCAGCCTTGTTAGGACATGGTGGCCATCCACAAACCATCCACTACTCCATCCATCTAGACCATCAAGGGTTGCATGACACTCGTCAGTAAACAAGACTTACTTGAATTATGTATTCATGTATGCCTGGGCCCACTGCAAACGTTTCTGCTTGTGAGCATTGGTTAGGGGTGGCCGAATAGTAGGTTTATGCACAACTGCAAGTCTCTAAAGGATCGTACACCTTGAGGTTCGCAGGACTCCAGCGGCACCAGCATCTTCAAATACCTGTTTGTTGCTTTGTAATGGCATTTCAGCAGCTGCTCTCTTAATCTGATGAATTTGTCTGGCAGAAACCTTCCTCATTCTGCCTTTATCTGCACGAACCTGTCTGTGCTCGGAATCAGCCACAAATATCTTCACAGTACGATGATCACGCTTAAGTTTTCATGAAATATCTAATGATTTCATACCTTGTCCAAGGCATTACAATATTTGACGCTTTTCGGCAGCAGAGATCCTTTTTCTTTCCCATATTGCTTGAAACCTGTGGCCTGCTTAATAATGTGGAACAACCTTCTTCAGTACTTTTCCTTTAATTGGGCTCATCTGGAAAACTAATCATCATGTGTGTCTGAGATTAATTTTAGTGATCCAAAGAGCCCTGAGTCACAACACCATCCATGAGTTTAATTTAAAAACTAGACATTTAATGAATGACACTTACATCCAATTTGTATAATAATTTGGAATGTGGTGTATTTCTTCAAGTTAACATGCATTTCACTTTGTGGTTGTGGGATTTGAACCTGGGAAACTACCAAGCCGTAATCCAATGCCTTAACCACTGAGCCAAGTCGAGGGTTCCTTAGGTCTGAGTACGTGGGATTTGCATGTTCTCTCCATGCTTGGTGGGCTTCAGCCATGTACTCTGGTTTCCTCCCACAGTTCAATGACATGCAGATTAGGCTAATTGGCAACATTTCCAAATTGTCCATAGTGTGTGTATAAGTAATCTAGAGAATGGGTGAGGGAGAGAGACTGAGAGTCTGGTCTTTGGTAGTACTTCTGGTTTCACACACACATTCACATGCTAGTTTATTTTAAAGCATAAATGTGACTTTTATATGTCTGGATCATATTAATTTCATACTTTTCACATTCCCAAAAAAAGCATTTTATGTGTAATCTTTTATGTATAAAGGTAAAAAAAAGAAATTGCCTGAAGCCAAAGGTCTTAATTTTTCCATAAATGGTCTAAATGTTCAGATTAGATGATTGATGTTCACACCCGCAATCAGTGATTGGTACTTTAATACCAAACCTGAACAGAGACAGAGTGTGTGATGATTCTGACGGTTTGTGATCGATGCAGTACTGAAATGTGAATGACGACGACTGCAGCATTTAAACAGTGAGCTCTTTCTCTCTTCATGAGACTGTCTCTCATTCTCTCTTCCTCTCTCTTGCCATTTTTTTCTCCTGGATTGATCGATCAGAGTGCTCTGTTCCTCTCTTCCTGTCCTACATCCTGCCAGCAATATTTATAGCCCTTTATCCCCACTGTCTGACTTCTTACTTCAGCTGTCTGTCAGTGTTTCCCAAACTTGGACAAATGACAGTAGATCCATAGACATTTTTTTTTTCTCATCTGTGTCTCAGCATAACATTGGGTTATGTTCCAGTCATTGTGTAAAGCTCAGGAGTCAAAATGACTGTTTAAAAGTTCAGATGTTGTATTTGAGCCATGGATGAGTAAAAAAAAGCTGTGACATGAATTTGGTCAGCGTAATTTTCACAGATCAGTACATCATGTTCATTTTGGAAAATGTTTGAGTCAAAAAAGGCTCTCCCTGGTCTTTTTATTCTGTCTTCATGTATTCTGCCTCCCTGTGGACATATCAAGAACATCGCTTGTGTTACATGATGTCATTTTCTGTGATGTCATTTATTATTCAGTTGCAGGAACAAGCCTTAAATTAAATACTGCCTTATTATTATTTGTCTGCATATCCACTGACCCCATGTAAGATACATTTGCATATATTGTTCCCTTTGCATGTAGAGTTTTTTTATCGAAACTGAAACTTGTAATGTCTACCTCTTAGGGAGTAAGAGACCCATCAGGTGCCTCCATTGCCCTGTACACAGCAAAACTGCACCACCCGAATAAAACCGGCAACCACGTGGTGCTCCAGGCACTGTTCTACCTGCTGGACAGAGCAGTCGAGAGGTCAGTGCAGACTGGTTTGTTTGTAAACTGCCTCCTTGTACAAGGAAGAAAAAAAGAAAGCTGTGTTGATATTGTAGGATTTACATAACTAAGCCTGTATAGATGTATTGCTTATGATGGTTCAGTATCAGCACCTTGCCAGTTTGTATAATCATACATACACACAAAATCTCCGTCTTTTATTGCAGTTTCGAGACGCAGAGGAACGGCCTCGTCTTCATCTACGACATGGCCGGATCCAACTACACCAACTTCGAGCTGGACCTCAGTAAGAAGATTCTCAACCTGCTCAAGGTTACTTCCATTTTTCTTAAACTTTTTGACAAAACACCAGATAGTTATATCATGGGCTTCACCGATACGCTCCTTGAATCATGTGGATTGTAAATAATGTGTCTTTGTCTGCGTGTGTAGGGTGCATTTCCCGCTCGGCTGAAAAAAGTCTTCATCGTTGGCGCTCCTGTCTGGTTCCGAGTGCCTTATAACCTGCTGAGCCTGCTGCTCAAGGAGAAGCTCAGAGAAAGGGTACGTTACACATCCATCCCCTCATTCCTTTCAATTACAGATCTAAAGATGACACACATGCTTTCTGTAGGAGTATGAGACTCTACTCTAGGAACATAATGCTACCATAAACACATGTAACTTCGGACACATTAGACCCACATGGACAATTAACTACTACAGACACACATGGCTAGCATACACACATTTGAAATGACCACTATAAACTCATAATGCTGCCATACACATACATGACTTGTGTAGAGATCGGAGACATGTGACCTCAGGCATTTTTGACCTCTATAGAGACTACTATAGATCAGTCTGGCTAGCATACACACTTTAGAGACCTACTGACACACATGATCACTCGGTCACATTTAACCATGTGACTGTTGTCTAAAATGGACATGTGTGACTACTATAGGTACATATAACAACTATAGACCATAGAAAGATCATATAGACCTCAAGTAATTAAAATAAGGGTATTTTTATTGATCAAAAGGGACACATACTTGGATGAAAAGGAAGAGGTTTTTTTTCCTCCAATTGTTTAGCTTTTTCCTGGTTAGTTTTCCTGAAAACATAACTGCAGGAAGATATTTTAACGCGTTTATTATCCAATTGCAGGTCCAAATGGTAAAGATGACCGACCTGCGGCAGCACCTTCCCAGAACCTGCCTGCCTGAGCACCTGGGTGGCTGCTTGCCTCTCGACGTCTATGGCTGGAACCAGCGGCTGCTGGCTGAACAGAACGGCCACGTAGATCCAGTCGATGAGCTACTGGGCGTCCCGCTGGCATCCTCAGCGGTACACACACCAGGCCCAGAAGCCATGCGACTCCCCGAGTTCACAGCTCATGTGACTCGGGCACAGCGTAGCGGACTTTATCACGAGTACGAAGAGATCCGTAAAGAGCCACCTTCCGGAACCTTCCACTGTGCACTGTGAGTACCGCCGCTCCACCATGAGCGACACGGTCAACTAATGTGGGTTTAACCGATCAGGCCGGTATGAGTTTGTGTGAGAGAACCGTGTCTGTTTAATGAGCCTCACCAGGTGCTTTGCACATGTTTAGGGCTGTCTACAACCAGGAGAAGAATCGCTACGGTGATGTCCTGTGTCTCGATCAAACTCGTGTGCGTTTGAAAGCCAGAAGGAATGAGGTTTGTACAGAACTGGAAGCTTTTACCTTATTTAAATATTTATAAATCCTTTTTAAATGAAATTGTGTTCTCTCTTTACAGAGATCCGACTACATCAATGCCAGCTTCATGGACGGCTACAAACAGAGGAACGCATACATCGGAACTCAAGGTAGAACAGAAAATCTGATCGGGTCATAAGGCTAGAAATTTGTTTGTGGGTTTCGCGAGGGATTCTGGTATTGAGGTTACAGTTTGCCTTTGAATGACGTGACTGTGCACACAGGGCCGCTGGAGAAAACCTATGACGATTTTTGGAGAATGGTGTGGGAGCAAAATGTGCTAGTCATCGTCATGACAACGAGGTGAGATATGAGTCAGACGACAGAAACTTGAATGACTTCCGAGGTGATGGAGCCCTGCAGCTGAATTTGTGTATTATTTCAGAGAAAAATGTTTGATCTAATGACAACCCTTAACTTTCCAGGCGGTTGTGTAGGATGTGTGGTTTCAATTATCTGTAAATGGGGTAACTAACGTGTGTGTGTGTGTGTGTGTGTGTAGGACAGAAGAGGGCGGCAGGAGGAAGTGTGGACAGTACTGGCCTCTGCAGGAAGGAGGACAGGAAGTTTATGGACATATAGCTGTGGTTAACCAGAGAGTGGACAACCATTCCCATTACAATCAAACCATTCTAGAACTGCATAACACAGAGGTGCCAAACACATGCATGCTCTCACACACACACACACACACATGTACATATGCATGCACACACCCCTAGATGGAAGGAGGAGGTATGTTAAAAGCGTGAAGCACTTTATGTAATTTGGTCTTTGCATCTCAACATTTGTAAGGGTGAATGCCCAGATTATGTAAAATATGAAATATTAGTTAGGAAAATATCTGTTGTGTATTACAAGCTAGAAATAAGCAGATACATTTTTCTGAAAGTGCAAAATAGATCATGTCCCCTCTTGTATACTGTTTTAGAGCGAGCATTGCAAACTTCAGATTGCGTTATAATGTAAAATATTTATGTCTCAGTCTGTCCCATCGAACACTGGTTTATGGAGTTTTTAAACCATGAATGTATCTGTTATGTGAACGTTCACTTTGGAGGGGTTTTGTTGTAGTCTGATATAGAGTACTGTGCAAAGGTCTTGAGCCACCAGTTATTTCCTCATAGTAAGTGAAAGTGAGTTATGTACTGTATATAAAATTCAAAGAAATAAGAAAATTATTTGCTGTGACAGCCTGGGTATAAGGATACAACTTTTAAATTGGTTATTTATATAATGGCCTCAGCAGCAGCCTCATTTCCCCTCTTGTCTGTTCCAAGCACACAACATCACCGGAATACTAATCACCAGCCTGATCATCTGTACCTGTTTCTCACTGGCTCATGCCTTAAGTTAGATGTGTTCTATGCCTAGGTGATCCATATGTCACTGTGTGGCTTAATAAATAAATATTAACATTGGCGCTCAGTTTCAGTCAAGACTTCTAAAGTATAAAGAAATGATGGGTGGATCAAGACTTTTGCAACGTACTGTAGTTACATAAAGTTAGCACACCCCTGCATGGATGCATGCACGAAATACTTTGGCTTTATCGGACATGTCTTTGCCTCTGTTCTTCAGACTTGTGAGCAGAGACAAGTGAGCCACTTTCAGTTCCTGAGCTGGCCCGACTACGGGGTTCCCTCCTCGGCGCTCTCTCTGCTCGACTTCCTGAGCACGGTGAAGAGACAGCAGAAGAGGGCAGTGAAGGCTCTGGGCTCACAGTGGAGAGGGCATCATCTGGGACCACCGATGGTCGTCCACTGCAGCGCAGGCATCGGCAGGACTGGTAAATACTAGCTTACCCTCACAGTTTGAGACGGTGTGTAGTGTAAAGACATGGCATCATCTCCACTGAAAAAAAGGGTGTAGTGTGGATTTATTTATTTATAGGATTTTGTGGGTTTATCTTGTTTTTCTGTTTTTTTTTATAATAACGAAAAAGAAATAGCATGGTCTTTGACGTATATTTCTACGTCAACATATCTATTAATGGTTGTTGTTCTCACTTTATAAGAAAAGGGTTATGAAATAAACAAACTTTCAACTAGCTAAATGTGGTTTAACCAGCAGGCTGCAAAGTGCCTAAAGATACAATGTATAAATTGGTTGTTTATGTAACAACCTTAGCAGCAACCTCATTTCCCCTCTCATCTGTTTCAACCACTCAACATTCAGCAACACCAGTAGGCCTTAAGTTGTTGTTCTGTGGGTTTTTTTTTTTTTTTTTTTAAGCTTAAATGGTTCATAGTTCACTGTGTAGCGTAAGAAAACTAATTCAATTTTATTTGTATAACGCTTTTAACAATCATTGTCGCAAAGCAGTTTTGCACAGTCAAAAGAAATTATGGAAGTTTGTACAAAACTTTTATATTTCTCATTACATACAAAACTAATAAACTATTATATGAAAAACAATCAATGAGATCATACGGCTGTACTTGATATCAGCACGGGTGTGGTTATAGGCATGAGGCCGTGCTGATATTCAGTACAACAACACTTTTATAAAAACAGGTCTGTAAATGCCATTTATCATCAAGGGATTATTTGTTTATTCAGTCAATTACTATATTATGCTCCACCAGCACATACCTTTCCTGCTGAAACTAGCATTGAGCTGGCGACTGACAGTCTAATTAACAGGGGTGAAAGTAGTTACAGGTACTATTTACAAAACTGTCAAGGAAGGTGGAGGAGGAGGTGCACAGTAATGAGAAACGTGTGATATTTACGTCATATTTCAACTTTTTCCACTTTAGAATATCAACTTTTGGTTTACTGGGTTGAGTCTCAAATAGCATAAAATGGAAAGCGAGTGCACTATTTAGGGCTTACAATCTCTTGTCCCACACACCATGACACCAAGTAGTGCCATTGATCAGGTGATTAGCCATTGTTAGAACAGTTGTGTCGTCTAGTGCTACAGTACATATAGTCAAATGTCCCAGTGCATTAAACTCTACATCAACACTCATGGTATGCCTCTTTGTCCAATCAGATTAAACGGTCAGAACTAACTGTTGTAAAAGTTAGCTTTAAATAACTGTATGCCAGGAGTTACAGTCTGGTTGCTTAGTGGACTGAACGCCTACAAGATTCTGCTGATTGTGGTACGAGGTAGCTTATGGCACTGAATAACCCCCCCCCCCCTTGCCAAAACCCTATGTTATCAAGATGTCACTGTTTTCAGAGTGAATTTGATGACCTAGAGATGGGGGAAACTTTTGGTGATAAAGCAAAACTTACCAAATAGTGGCAAACCCAGGATGATGCACTGCAGGGCATAACGTATACTCACATTTCATCCACATGAGACATACAGCATTCCTGCACAATGAAGTTAAGACATTGTGGAAACGATGTATGCCACTTTGAAAGAAAAGAAAACAAAGATTTACAAAGGAGAGTAAAAACTCTGCCTTGCTGTATATCTATATAGTTTCCATTTTTTTAACTGCACATTGTTGGCTTTCACTCTTTATAGAAACGGTTGATGATTTCATCCCCCCCCCCTTTTTTTTTTCAGGTACATTTTGCGCTTTGGACATCTGTCTGTCCCAGCTGCAGGACGTCGGGACGCTGAACGTGTGCCAGACGGTGCGGCGCATGAGAATGCAGCGCGCCTTCAGCATCCAGACGCCCGAACAGTATTATTTCTGCCACACTGCCATCCTCGAGCACGCCCAGCGTAACGCACAGGCCACCTCTAATCAGTAAGAGACCGAGCCTGTCAGTGGCTCAATTGGTAATGGGAATTTTTTAAACGTTTGCCACGGACTAAACTCAACACCCTCACCCCCTGTCCCTCCCTTGTGTCCCTGATGTTCACTCCAAGCACAGTATTTTTTTTTTTTTTTTTTTTGAGTTTTGTAAAACTGCTGATGTTTAAAAAGTGCCACCGTCATAGCAATCATAGCCAATGCTGTTTTGCCAAGAGGCCTAAGTCTGCTGGATCTAACTGAAGACTCAGTAAGTTTGGGTGTCTTGTAGCTAATGCGTACCGCTGTATGAATCAGAAGTGTACTACACTGTTTATATAGTTCAGCTGTCTAAAGAAATTATGTAAAAAAAAAAAATAATAAATTCTGTCTTTAATTCACATTATTCACAAGTTATTGATAAGTAAGTAGAATTGAAAATCTGCTTGAACAGGAAAGTGTGTAAACTCTCCTGACTTTTAATTCATTTAATTCAATTTAGCAGCTCAGTTAAGGGACCTGTGCTGATGTATTTTATCAGAAAATATCACGACTGAATTAGTTCTGATGCTTTGGAAGCAGTCAATATTTTCCTTATTACTACACAAACACACTGGACGCAGCATCTTGGTTCCTCTGTCCTGTTAGTGTTTCACAGGCTGAAGTCTCAAGCTCCGTTTACTGTATTTAACAATACCGAGTATGTAGCACAGTTCGCAAACGGACCGCTTAACAAAATAACCCACGGTTAATCTACACAATATACATTGGCTGGGTATTGTTATAGCGTTTATATTTATATTATAAACTAGCTTCACTTTAACCTCACATTGTCTATAGACAACAATAGGCCTCATTTTATCAATCTTTTAATAAAGTCGTGTGCGAATCCCCCCCCCCCCCCATATGCCAAAACAAATAAAATTCACAAATGTTTCAGAAACCCTTATTTTCTTCATGCTCGTGTGTATGTTACTGAGCCCCTTAAGGTTACCAGCACCAGAACTGGATTACAGAAAATAGACTGAGATAGGATGAGAATCAAGTAAATTGAAAAGAATCTGAAAGTATATCTGAACATTCGCATCTACTATATGCAGGTGATCCTGGACAACAAGCATGCCTCACAGGGATACTACGAGGGGTGTTCATATCAAACCAGGCTTTTGATTGTGCAGAATAACAGAACAAACCTACCTTTATTTCTCTATAGAATCTCCTGCTACACTAATGCACTAATCACATTTTTTCACTAGTGCTTGGATACCATCAAGGTAGAAAGTTTTCTCATTATGCAAGAGCCACGCTTCACGTCCGAAATGCCGGCCTCCCAGGAACTACTTTAATGGACCAAACGTGGAAATGGCCTGGAGCGAGGTCAGGGGATTTAGCAATAACTCCCAGCCAAGTGCCTGTAATGTGCAAGTGGTGCAACAGTGGGCATTATGAGGTTGTCCACTGTCCTGCAAAAAAAGAAAAAACAGAATTCCTGTGGTGATCAAACCAGACCATTTTTCCTGGTAGCGTTACACTCGCTGAATGTTCATGTGTGAACCTTCTACAGTGGGCTCCGAGCCGAATCATAATTCACGGATGTCTGGCCTTTTTTTTTTTTTTTTTTTTTTTTTTTTTTTTAAATGTTTGCACCATCCAGATATCATACTGTGACTAAGAGTCTCATCACCAAACTGTGCTTGAAGTCTTGTGTAAATCGTTCATATTCGTTCGTTCATTCAGTTTATTTGGAGGCTCCTCTTATTAATTTTTTATAATTCAAAGCTAGATGTGTCATAAACGGAATGTGTTCTTTCCAGATTCAGGCATAGAAATGCTGATGCTGGCGTGCAGAACACTAGGGAGTATACATCACATTGCAGTTTGAGTCATACCAGATTATCGGTGCTTTATGTGTAGTAGCTCAAAAGCGTTGCATGGCATTAAAAACCAAGATGTCTACTATTTGAAATTGACAGTGATCCATGCATATGATATGATATAAAGCTGATGACAGGAGATCTCTATTAGTTCATCGTCTCGTGCGTACACTGTATACACACATTCAGGGGCTTGAGTAGGATATACAAAACCTACAAATAATTTCCTGCGATCTAGTTTGATAAATGAGACCCAATCGTTCATACCGATGGATTTATGAAATCCACCTCTTCTGCGACGGAGATTATTTGGACATCCTATGAAGCTGTTCAGGCAGCAAGTCATCTAAACATGCTCTTTTCATGTGCTTCTGCTGATCACCTCCCTCACTTATAAAGTTTAACAACTACTAAATTGTTTCGTTTTAATTGTTACATTTTTTTTTTATTCACAAACTATTCATTCGTGGAGCTCCACATCCAAATTTTTTATTTTTTGATAACATGGACAATTTGGACCTTTTAGACTAGTTTAAGTTTGTATTTACCCTTTATAGTGATCAGCCATAACATTAAAACCACCTAGGTTATTGGTTCCTCCTTTGTCACCCAGGCAACTCTGACCTGCATGGATTGGACTTGTTTGCCTGGCTCGTCCCAAGTGCGCTGGATCAGATTATGATCTGGGGATCCTTGGTGGTCTTGTGCTCTTTGCCTGCTGGACCCAGTACGTGGCAGGTTGTGGTGTTCTGGTGCCTTTCTATCATGGCCAGCATTGAATTTCTTTGGTGATTTGTGCTGCATTGTCTTTTCTGTTGGATCCAACTGGACGGGTTATTCACCATGATCCTGTCACCAGTGTACAGGTATATAATCGGTGATCAGTGTTGTCCAGATTACCTCTCAGTGGTCATAATGTTATGGCTGATCTGTGTAGATTAAAATCATTTTACCAGCACAGCTAAAGAAGTAAAATGCTACCCATTTTTTTATTTATTTATTTTTTTTAAATGATGAACAACTCTTTTGTCCTGCTATATTTAATTTCAGGTTCCTTGAGCTTTGATTGATCCTGCTGCACTTCCACTGACCCTTCTTTGATTTGTGTGCTTGGACACTTAGACCCTAAATATAGTCCAAGTATATGGCCGATATAAATATAATAAAAATAAAAGGTTTAGGCTAATTAGTGTTCCCAAATTGCCTGTAGTGTGTGTGTGTGCCCTGCGATTGATTGACACACATGGGTGCACACCGCCTTGTGAAGTCCCCTGGGATAGGCTCCAGTCCCCCTGTGACCCCGTATACAGGATAAAGCGGTATGGACGATTAGTGCGAGAGTGCAATTGATCAGATCAAGAATCACCAAGGGGGAAAAACTCTACTATCGAATCACATCTCAGAATATAAACAAGAAAAACAAAAATTTTAAGAACGGTGTGCAGTGTACGCACCTACAGCTGTAGTGTCGCTTTTAAATCCAACGTGCTAGAGTGAGTAACCTTTTAAAGTTCGGTGCATAAAATTTGTCCCGTCTGATGTATTGATGGCTTTAAAGCATGACTACTAGGGAGGCGATTTATTCAAAAATGTGTCGAGAGAGTTTAAATACTGTGCTCCGAGTTGTTGATTGGAATATTCATTATCTGACACTTTGCTGTGCTTTTACAGCTTATAGGCATCTTTTTTACACTGTAGGAGAGGGTTTTTTTTGTTTGTTTATTTCCCCCCCCCCACTCAGCCACTTTGGAGCTCCAGATTTACTTCTTGGATTGGATGTACTTGCTTAACCATTGAAACACCATTTGCTGTGCTTATTGAAATATAAGTGTAGTTACTTATACTGTATTAGTACCAATGTAAAGGTATGGCTTATGTCTGTATAACCCTACAAAAGCACTTTCAGTCAGCTGTTCACCATGTGCGTTCACTGTACCTGCAGACGTTGTGCAACAGTAGAGGACTATCACACCACAGGCTCCCTAGCCGATATAATGTTTTATAATGTGGTAATGCAGTTTGTTGTAAAGTCACCAATGTGCAGAATGGTGTTCCTTGTTGATCATATATTTGTGTCATTCACAGTTGTAATTCTGATGTATCATGTTTCATATCATCGTGTATTTTGTGCTTGGGTATGTAAACCATTGCTACTCAATTCATATTGAATTTGCTTGTAGTGAAGCGTCTTGTAAACACTCATCTGGACGCGTATTAAAAAAAAAAAAAAAAGACATTCCTCAGAAAATGGACACAAATATTAACCGACTTTATTTTTCTATTATATTCAACAAACTACTTCATTTGCAAATAATTACTTATATTTTTCTCATCCTGTAATCTGTCAGTTTGTAGGATTTTTGTGTTCATGTAATCGAAGTATATAATCAATAGTGCCATGCTGTTTGCTTATACGTGTTGAACACTTGAAATTATGACCAAGTACTTTTGATTTGAAGGAGATATGTGTGGGGTGAAGTCCTGGCCTAGGAGCCATGGACATGTGGAATCTTGTAAACTAAGGATTCCAAGTTACTGTTTAAAACAAAGACATTAAACAAATATCATTTCATCACATTGAGCCGTTGTGTTGACTTTTTTTTTTTTTTTTTCTGACCACGGATACCTGCATATTATTTCTCATGGTTTATGAGACGGGTGGAGTCATGTCTATCAATAAATCAACATTTTCAAAGTTGTTTATTTCTACTTTTTTATTATTCACAGAATTTTCACCTCTAGTATACTGGTATAGACAGCTAAAATGTCCAGATACTCTATAAGGGTAAGACTTTGTGGACACCTTACCATCACACCAATATGTACTTGTTGAACCTCTTATTCTATATCTGTTCCTCCATTACAGTTACAGTAAGCTCCACACTTATTTGTGTTTATTAAGATATGAGAGCATTAGTGGGGACAGGTACTGATGTTAAACGATAACGTCTGGGGTACAGTTGTTATTCCAGTTTATCCCAAAAATGTTCAGTGGGGTTGAGGTCAGAGCTCTCTGCAGGACACTCAAACTCTTATAGTCCATTCTTTTCAAAACTTTTCAAAAATATAGCTCGTTTTGCACACAATGGCCTGAATAAGTTTGAGCCTCTTGGTTGCAATGAAGGGGAATTGTAACGCTACAGCATACAAGCTGATGGTCAGGGGTGCACATAATTTGGCCATGTACTGTTTGTGTACAGTGTCAATGTTTGTTTTTTTTTTACCTACATTTAATTTGCTACAAGGTAGAGCAATACTGAAGTCATCAGAGCTATGAAATAATATATGTGGAGTTATGTGATCAAGTAAGGTGACACGACAGGCCATCATTACTTGAAAACACAAAGATCAGTCCATGTGGAAATCTGGGAGAAACCATACACCATGAAGAAACTGCCGCTTGTAAGGATCCTCCGAGGAAAGCAAGGCCAAGGTTTACCCCTGCAGGAATGGAGAAGTTCATTTATAAAAAATAATAATAATAAATGCACCTCATACTAGAGCTACCTAAATGTTTCACAAACCTGAATGATATTATTTCATAGATTGGATGACTTTGGCACTATTGTACAATGTAGAAAATCAGAAAGAAAGAAAAAAGACCACAGAATTACAAGATGTGACCAAACTTTTGCTGGTAGTGTTTATTCAGTCTTTCATTGATTCCTAAGTAAATGTTTTCTCCTTGTTGTTACCTTTGTTGGATTCCCCACAAAGCCTATCCTGGGAAGACTGAACACAATGTGAGAATACCTTCAATGGGCTTCCAGTAGGGACAATGTGTCATGAATCCATTAAACTTTGGAGCAAACCAATGGACCTTGAAGTAACATTAGACCCTTAAAGAGGATGTAAATGAAAACTGTAGGATGTGTAGGAACTTGAAGGACTTGGAAGAATTGGTACTCAAAGAAACCTGGTAGAAATAGTAGAACATAGAGGAACCCAGACAACCCAAAAGAAGCAGAAATGTCCAGGAAGAAGCATTAGAACATGAAGGAGAATTCAAATGAAAACCATTGAACGTGTAGGAAATATGAAAGAACAATAGAACTTGGAGGAAACCAAAGATGCATAAAGTGTTAAAACCTGGAGGGAACTTGAGGATCAGGAAGGAAATATAAGTGCGTGGAAGAAACCAGAGGACCTGAAGAAATCGTCCAGAGACTCAAGTGGCATGTTTAGCTAATGTATAACTTTATTATTGCACAATTTAAACCGTTGCAAATATCCATTTGACCTGTCTGGCCTGAGCAAGGGAGTGAATGTCTTCCACCTTGAGTGCTACTGTCCTGTCAGCATTTGGCGGCTCTTATTCGAGTCGTGATTACGTCAACCTCCTCGTAGACCAATCAGAAGAGAGAGGGGCGTGTCCAACGATTTTGTTACAAACACGAATCCGGAGTAAGAGGCTTCTTTTTCCCAGGTACGTAACAGCTGGGCGAGAAAAACAAAATGTAGATTGTGTGTGTGTGATTTACTGTGCGAATGGTTACTGTAACTGATCCGGAAGCTGTGACACGACGTCTCTCAGGTCGAACTGTGCTCGGTAATGAGAAATTAAGCAGCTCAGACAGCAAGGTGGCTAGTCCAGCCTCAGGCTGCCAAACACACGCGCTCGGCGCTTTGCGATTGTCTTTTCTTCCGAGATGAAGGTGTGTTGTGTGTGTGTGCTGGAGCTCTCTGCCTTTCATTTTAAACTGTGGGATAGATAGTTAACGGAGGGATCGAGAAGAGGGAGGAGGAGGAGGAGGAGGGAGTTGTGTTGTAGAGAGTCGGTTAGTTAGACGTTTTTCCTCTGCAAATACGCCGAGTAAACAAAGGAGATCTGACTTTAGTTTGTATTATCGAATTCTGCTTCAGGTTTGGGGAGGAAACCCCGATCAGAAACATGTCGTTGTGCGTGTGGATCTATTACTCCGTTTCACAGTCTATTGTTCAGCGGGACAGAGAACTGAACCTGTGTGCGTGTGTGAGAGAGAGCGAGAGTGTGGCGTATTAAAGGGGACATGGCCATAGTTTTAGACAAATCTAAACAAATTCGTCTCACTGCGATGTTTTCGCTCGTGTACGTGCGTGCGCGTGCACTCATTGTTTCCTCATACGATTTGTTTTTCTTTCCCCCCCCCCGTAAGGATTATATGTCCTCGCTGTCGGTATCGCGTTTTCGGGTATATATGTTGGTTATGACCGAGGTAAAAGTGAGACTAGTCGACCTTGTGGAGGTATTTAACCGACTACATGTTCAAAATGTCGTCATCCGTTTAGCTCCGCAGCTAACTGAGCGCGAGCCTGTGTTCTCGGTCAGTCGGAGTCAGAACCGAAGAGGAATCCCGGGCAAGTGTTTGACTCCGCCTGTCGTGGGTGGGGCCTCAGTTTAATTTAGCTCTTCCGCTTTTAGGGGGGCGGGCTGTTTAAAAAAAAATGCGTGATCTGGTTGGTTACAAACCTAGAAAGGACAAATAGTGGGCGGGCGCTTTTGCTGTTCAGTTTGTAGAACGTAGGCAATGGTTAAAACATAGTCGTGGTAAAGTCACGTGTGAAAATAAGTTCAGGAAGTTATATTCTCATTAATTATACACAAAAGAGAACTCATAACCTGAGCCTTTATAAGATGAAAGGCTGTTCATCCTCCACAGTCTTATCGAGTTTGCGTGTGTGAAACCTAGCAACCAAACAAGCGGTCAACACATGCACGCGCACATTTAAATAAAGGAAAATCGCTTCCAGTCAACAGATTGGAAACCAAACAATGTGTCATTTTAAACACTTTTTAAATACATGAATTGTCTTACAGATTTCCAACAGCAATCAATAAGAACTTGTTTTCAAAGTTTTTTTGCGTGTGTTTGGTAAGAGTCTGAATGGCGGGCAGGGGCTGAACCCACTTGAGTGACGTTCAAACTGTCCAATGATAGCGACACGTTTTGCGCTTTCCATCAATCCAGAGCCAATCGGGAAGGTGTTAAGAAAAAAAGGCCACGCCTCTCGACAAACAGCCCAACTGGGTTGTTTTCAGAAGAGAAATTTTCGGTCCATTTTTTTGTATTGCGCGTTATCATAATTGTTTTAAAATATTTAACCAGATGTCGTGTTTTATTACCAGCGTGCCTTTTGAAGCGGCTGCGCGCACACACTCACATGAAGCAGTGTTTTAGTATCGAAACAGTTTTAAGTTAATTCGGTGTTTTGTTTGAAGTCGTGGTGGGAAGCTCAGCAACTCGACTAGCTTAGCAATTGCCGAGGAGGTGAGTGTGAACTCTTCACTCTGTAGTTTGACCAAGGGGGAAAAACAGGAAATTTTACACATTTTCTCATCGAGGCTTTCCATTGATTAGTATACGGGATGTGTGTTTGTGTTTAACGCGCACGCGCGCTCACGTTTCAAACAGCTAGCTTTGGTCGCGTGCATGTGGCTGCTATTGAGCCTTCGCTGAAATATAAACCTCAACCGAACAGCAAAGTTAATGTCCAGTACACGTTGCGATTATGTTTAGCTAAGTAAATAATCTAAACAATATTATTCGTGCATATATATGTGTATATATACCAACCCGCGAACATGCGCGCGCGTGTTTGCAGGTCGGAGTTGTTAGCCTGCATGCTAAGCGCCCACAGTGTGGCTTGTTAAAGGTTTCTTAGTGTGTTTTGGTATTTAGTTGGAGCAACGTGACAGGCCTTAAGGCGCGGATAACACAAACAACCTCCCCCCCTAAAAAAAACATACGCTGAACTACTCTGGTGAATGAGGAATGACGTCAGACGCGTGTTTTGGCTGTGCTGATTGTAACGCCGTACATTCAGCAGATGAGCCGGGGTTAAAACTCTTAACGTTACAAGTTTGTCTAAGCGAGAGCTGCGTGTGTGTGTGTGTGTGAGCGAGCGAGAGGGAGGTGGTGCCTGATCTGGCTGTGTGTGAGTGCGCGCGCGCGCAATGGCGTAATGCTCAGTTCTGCAGCACGCCTCCTGTGTGTCCACAAGGCAAGGGCGCAAAACGCCAGCCTGAGATTTTCTCCTGCTCACACACGCTCCTGCACCCTAACATAACCTTGCTCATGATGTGATGAGGTCATAACAACACTGTACTCTAGGATCATTTTACAGAGCGTAAATAAAATCCAGATGTAAATAAAATCCACTTTATTAGTCAAAGGGCGAATGCTTGTAAGTTTGAAATGCAGTGTGCAACAGCAATCTACAGAAACATAAGTCAGGGCTAAACAGATCATACATCTGTTGCATAATTATTCACTGGATGAGAAAGTGCTGCTTAGTGTTTTGGTTACAGACTTATCTAGCTTGGCTAAAGTCACAACTTAAGGTGAGTAGTTGGCTGGTTAAAGGAAATAATCAAGTTTGTGTCCTTTTGCCAAGTTGGTGCTCTGAACACACATCATGTGTAAACCTTGTTTTGTATATAAACATGTATTTTCTCTCGTGTAGTAAGAAGGAATGATATAAAGCCTTTTTTTTTGCCAACTTGTTTTTTGTTTGTTTGGCTGTGGTGTTTTTGCATGTTGCTGATCCCAAAAAAGCTTGCCAACTTGATGTTGAAAGAGGTCGCACTTCTGGTGGCACAGTGTGTAGTGTAGCATAGCAGGCTGTGAGATACGGGGGAACAGTGTTGAGGTGCGTCATATCACTGTGATGCATGTACGCTCTCGCCTCATCTTCTGTTCATTTAAGATTCACTCAAAGATGATGTGACCGAAACATCCCGTACAGGGACAAGACAGAAGATTCATGTGATGTTTCTGCCTGAAAAAAACACAGCCAAATAATGAGGTAATAAACGTACATGACATTCTCCCCTCCAGTATGAGTGGTGGTGTACAGTATACGAAATCTGATCTCCCCAGATGGTTTTTCGTTGCATGTGTCAACAGGTCCTGATAGTGAAGTCTTAAGTAAAGTAAATGACTTTTAAAAGTCCAAAAGCAGAGAAATTGCTTGAAAAGTCAGACCTTTGCCGTAGCGTTCTTCAGATCCGAGCTGAAGGCAGCATGTAACACCTGGCAGAGTTTCGAACATTAAATATTAAGCTATTTTTGGTACCCACGATGATAGAAAAATATCTGCAACACCTATGGACCGAAAATCTTTTTTAAGGGGATGCAAATAATTCTGACCTCAGCTGTATGGATGTTTTTAACCTGGATTAGTTTTTCTGAGTTATGAGTTGATTAACATGCAAGTGCCCTTTATAAAGGACACCGTGCCCTCAGCAGCAAAAAGATCATAGGGTTCCCCCCCCCCCCCCTTTTATTTTTATTTTTTATTTTTTAATGAATCAGACTGCGAACCTGATTTAATAATAAAAAAAAAATGGAGGGGGGCACTGTCTGCCCAAGTCCCTCACACAATTATAGAATTGCAGTTTTTGAAGTAAAGTATCCTGACATCACCTAATTATCGTTGACAAAATTGATATTTTAAAAAACTTGGTATAAGAGTCTATTGATTTAGTTTCTGTTTTGCCACGTTTTTTTTCTCCAGCGCTGTTTTTGTTGTGTTTGAACTAAGCCTAGTGACAGGATACTGTTGTTTAGAATATTGAGATGAAAAATAACACCAAGACGAACGTCATTTTCTTGTGAGTGTCGTGATATTCCTGTTTAATAATCATTATGAACTAGAACTCATCTTATACCTTCTGTTCATACCTGCATCATAACATGCTCACTTGGAAGTGCAAAGCAATGCAAGAACAGCCCGGGGCAGTACCTTTTGCACATCGTCCAAAGAATACTTGCCGTAAACCATCATGTATGTACTCACACTCTGGTTTGATCGTGCTCAGGGCACTAGGTAAAGTTGGAGGGAAGTCAGACAGCAGTAGTTGTAGTAGTGTTGATGTACAATGTATTTATGTCAGGAGAAAGAATAAAAATAAGTTAATAGCAAGTAAAACTCACTCTGTGTGTGTGTGTGTGTGTGTGTGTGTGTGTGTGTGTGTGTGAGAGAGAGAGAAATAACCGAAGACTTTCTGATGGTCGTGACTGAAAGCCTCAGCTGCAGTAAATAAGTTGAAGCTGACGGTTCACTGTTTGATTGTTCAGGCTTTAATTTCCACTTTTGGGTTATAGTTTTTGCTCATGCCGGCAACACAGGTGAGATTTCCAGGTTCTGTGTGTAATGTTCATGAGAACATTGAAATAAACTGCCATTAAAGCAAAACAACAATGGCTTAATGGAGTGTAGGACCAGTGTGAGTATGTGTATTAACACTCCAGCTGAAAGATGAAAGACCTCTCATTCATTCATTCATATATATATATACACACCTTTTTTTTTTTTCTTCTTCTTTTTTTTTTTTTAATACCTCAAACTACTTTTATCACAGTATGGTGGTTTATGTCTTTTTTCCTCTTTGCTACAGAAGGTCTGTTTTCTTACAAATCTATTACAGGTAACTGTCCTACCACTACCTGGCCTCTAACACCAGAAGTTCTCTCTCTCTTCCCTTTCCTCCCTATCGTTGAGTCACCAGCAACTCATGTGTTTGATAGAGCAACATAAAAGAAAGTAGATGTTGTATAATATCATGTTTTCTTCCATTTTTAATGAAGCATGACTGATTGGGTTCAATGGTCGCCCTAATCCAGGATTATTAAGTTTTATGTTTCCACCCACAGGTCTTCGTGCCCCCGAGTATGAGTTCAGAATGAAGCGGCGTTTGGATGATCAGGATGCGGGTTTTGCGGCGCAGCAGCGCAGGCTCCCAGGAGGTGCAGAGGGCTTCCAGCACAGGGTTCTGGCTCCAGCGCCAACAGTGTACGAGGCTGTGAGCGAAAACGTTCAGCCCACCTCTGGCATCCAGTACCCTGTACCCCCGAGCTACCAGGTACACACGGTGTTCATTCACTTGGCTACACACAGCATTCCCGATAGGGAAGCACGTGATACATCATCACAATACCTGGGTGTTGATTTGATTGAATGTGCGATTTTATAAAAATCCAGATTCAATATTACATTTCCTGCAATTTTTTAAAATTTTGAACCTTTACTAAAAGTTAATTAATTGTTAATTAAATGTAGTCCATTCCTTATAACATTAGTTTTCTCACTTTAAAACCAAAGGCAACATTTTAACAATACAAAGTTTAAACAAGAGTATAAAAATTTTACTTGAAATTAAATTAAGGAATTCTTTTACTGAGTAGCATGTATCTGTTATCTGCCGTAGTTTTTTTATTTATTTATTTTTTTAATAAAAATAATTAGCTAAAATAATAGCAACCAAATAATTCGCACGGGATAAAAACCGTGTGAATACTTCAGATTGCACTTCCTGTAGGATTATTAAGAACCGCTGATGTTTTCACCTCAAATGCATCCAAAGTCTTAAAAGTTTGAGTGACTGCAAGCACGCGGGCATGTGGGACTGTTAACATGATTTTCTAGACAAATTTGTGCTTTCAAAGTTTTGATACTTTGAGAGTTTGTTGCTGATTCATTCAGAGTTGGGAGAATAAGGCAGATCTGGGGCTTTTTGCAGTCACAATTTTTAATAATGGCTCGCCATAAAAATGCATTTATTTTGAACGACTTGGGAGCTTCTGTGCTTGGTACAGAATCATTTATTTTTGAAGCTGATCAAAAGGAAAAGCTGCCAGTTCTAGTCCCTGGCTGATCGAACGGTTCATCTCTATTATAAATGGGGGGGGGGGGGCGGTTTAAAACAAAACTATTTTGTAGTAGGTGTGGTGATGTGTAAATCGTGGTTCCTAACTGAATCTTTTTCTTTTTCCCCCCTCTCTTCATCTTTGTGGCACACAGCATTCCCAAGCACTATTTACATGGCAGCACGGCCCAGGGAAAATATTTGTCAAAGAAAGGTGTTTCGTGTCCCCGAAAAAGAACACGTGTTACAAAATAAATTTTTATCTTCAAGCTGCAGATATCATCGTTTCCCCTCACATTTGACAGACTGAGGCTCTGAGAGCTTTACATTTAAAAATATAGCAATAATGATCTTTAATTTTGACATTTAAACCTTATTTTATGTAAATCAACATTTTTATTTTTAACAATTATTGCAGATGGCAAATTGACTGTCTTCTTCTCTCTCTTTCATATATATATATATATATATATATATAGTTAAAAAATACACTGACATATGCAGTTATTAAGAATGACCTCAATTTTAAATTCTCTTAAATTAATTCAAGTTAAGAAGAATAATAGACTTCTAGATTATGATTTTTTTTTTTAATTGAAGTGTCTCTTGCTACATTCTTTTCACGGTTTATACATTATTCCTCTCGTGTATTTTATCCTTTTTTTTGTTGTAGAAAAATATATATATATAAAAATATATATATATATAAAGGTCTGCGTTCAGGCACCTTTACTTACCACTTGTGTGATGATTTTTCTGCAGGTTCCTGCTGTGTCTCAGAGCTCTGGAGCTCATGGCCACACTCCAAACCCTGCTGCTGCTCACGGCAGCTCCCATCACCACAGCCCCGCTGTACAGTCTCACGGCCCTGCGCTAGTCCCGAGCCACAGTCACCCACCCAACCCCACTACTGCCCCCACACCTGGCCAGCAGCAGTTCCAGAGGCTGAAGGTAAGACTGTAGTTCTTAACAGAACGTGAATCTACGCCGTAGTGTATGGATGTCTGCCTGTGTGTGTGCGCGCCTTCCGCCGACTGATGTGCAGACTTGTCTGACATGTCTTTGTATGTTGTATAGGTCACTGTAAATAAGAGGTCCAGATAGGGCTGGGCGGTATACCTTATCATAACGAATACCGGGTTTTTTATTTATTTATTTATTTTTTAAAAACATTTTTATATTATATAAATTTTTCATATACCACAATATATGAGTGTGTGCGTATGTGAGTGTGTGCGTACAAAGCGTCGGGATTGTTTTGCAGTGGTACCAAACAAGCTGTATGTGTCTGCGTGAGAGCAGTGGAAGCGCAGCCTGTGTGTGTTAAGTGGTGAACAGCATGGACAAAGAAAATGTCACAGGTTGTGTGGAAGGAAATACTTCGGTTTTTAAAAAATTGGCGTTGATCAAACACGCATCATATGTAAATGTTGTCGGGCTAAAGTTGTAGCCGCAGGAGGCAACACAAGCAATTTGCTTCACCACCTCCGCCACAAACATGTCCTGGAATATGAAGAATACATGAAACTAAGCATCCTCTTCCACATATGCAGGTAACGATAAAGTTGGCACTGCAACACAAAACGCGACTCAGACGTCACTCAAAGACGCGTTTACTAAGGGGACTGCATACGACAAGAAAAGCAAACGGTGGAACGATATTACCAACGCTATTACTTTCCACTTAACTAAAGACATGGTACTGCTTAATACTCTAATAATATTAATACTGAAGTAATATTATTAATGTTTCACAAAGTGAAAAGTTTCACTCCTTCTGTATTTACCTGTTTCAGGTAATTTGCCTTAATGAAAGTCCAGTGGATAAAGTTTTCTTTTTGCAGTTACAGGGGACATATTGTTTACATTGTAGACAGCTTAAAGATGTTTCCAAGTTGCAAAACTTGCACAATAAAGTGTTGTGTATTTTGACTGCAAGTCATGAATTCTGATTTCTTCACGTCATTACAATGAAGTGCCCCCGTCACCTCTTTGTGAACAGCAGCATTTTGTGAGACCAGTCAAACCTGGGTTAACACTAGTCCGGTCAATGTAAGCCAGTATACTGCAGTAATTATTCTCAAATTTATTAGGAAATGGGGTTAACACCTAATCATGCATGGGAAAAAAAATACCGTCAAATACCTTGACATGATTTATAAAAATACCGTGATATAAATTTTTGGTCATACCGCCCAGCTCTAGGTTCAGACCTTGTTCCAGCAGACCAAGGATCATGAAGACTCGGCTTGACATGGTTGGACTGGAACAACTCTTTTGAGGCTGAATAGACAAAGCATTAGATCGAGCTTCCTAAACCTAGAGGAAAGACTGTGCAGAGGAAGACTGTTTTGGAAAAGCACAGCTGGTTATGATCAGTGTGTGTGTGCACGTGTGCGCAAACCTTTGGCCATATAGCTGTCATGTAGTGTTGCATCCTATCCTGGAGGGGGTCTGGACAAGAAGGGTCCGTTTATTTAGTCCATGTCTCTTGCATTCAGTATGCTCTTCTGAATTTTTATTTTTAAACACTTTTAACAATGTGTCTTATTGTTCTCAGATATCGTTATTGTTACAAGTTCGATCAAGGACTAGTTATTCAGCTATATCTTTTAACATCTGCCATACCGATTAGTATGCATCTAAAAACAATCAACCTAGTAATGAAAGAAACAAGAGCTGAGAGTTATCCATCACCAGGCAAGTTAAGAGTGTGACCCAAGTGTGACTGACATGGAACAGGTTGTTTAAAATGTTATTAGCATCGTTTTTCTTTTGACTGCTCCTGTCGAGGGGTCGCCACAGCGGACCAACTGATCCACACAACAACGTAGCAGCTTTTTTTTTTTTTGTACGCTGGATGCCCTTCCTGATAACCCTCCCATTTTATTTGTACTTTTTTTGTTACTGTTTTGTTTACCTCATCGTTATTTTCTGTTTGACTCCCACTCGGTTGCCATGTAAATCATATGAGAGCCTTAGCAGAAATTTAGTATTCGTCTACTTTTAAATTGGTATATTTCATGTGCATTAAGTATGCAGATTGTCTCAAAAACAGATTTTGCATCATCCTGTATCTTATCTTTATCATCCCGGAGACAACAGGATAGCGGTGGGTTTGAAATATTGTGTCCTGTGCAAACACTAGTGGGTATATGGGTGAGTGTGTGGGGAATCCCAGGAGATTAGGAATTTCCGAAATTCTCAAATCGGCACAATCGTGCCAAGTCACAGATCACATTTTTTCCCCTCTCTCCTCCTAACATTTGATTTGAAGAGGAACTGAAGCTTGTGCATCATTTTATGTGTTGTGCAATTTTAGGTAATTGCTTAATCATACCATGTTAAAAAAAAAAATTTTGTTCTTTTTGTTTTCTGTTTAAAAAGGGTGAGTGTTATTTTAATAGATTTTTATTTTAATAGATCAGCTACTGTGTATCCGTGTAGAAAAGTTTCAGATGTTGTGAAAGGTGTACATGGGGGGGAGAAACAGCACTTAAAAGGCCCTTTTTGTTGTGTTGCAGGTGGAGGATGCTCTGTCCTACCTGGACCAGGTGAAGCTGCAGTTTGGAAGTCATCCCCAGGTTTACAACGACTTCCTGGACATCATGAAAGAGTTTAAGTCCCAGAGGTGAAATTTGATTGAAAGTTTTTTGTTTGTTTTTGTTTTTACAAAGCATTTCTAAAATTAATTATTTGTCTTTTTCCCCGGTTCCCCTTGTAGTATCGACACACCAGGCGTGATCAGCCGAGTGTCCCAGCTCTTTAAAGGCCACCCCGACCTCATAATGGGCTTCAACACCTTTCTGCCACCTGGATACAAAATTGAGGTGCAGACCAACGACCTGGTAAACGTAACAACGCCGGGGCAGATCCACCACATCACACCACATGGAATCTCGGTGCAGAATATCCCCACAACAACTCCAGCACAGCACCAGAGTCACCCGAGTGCACAAGCATCCAGCACAGGCACCGCTCCCTCCACACAGCCTTCTCAGAAGAACAAGGTAGTGCTTCAAGTC
Organism: Channallabes apus; assembly: GCA_030522415.1. Taxonomy (NCBI): domain Eukaryota; kingdom Metazoa; phylum Chordata; class Actinopteri; order Siluriformes; family Clariidae; genus Channallabes; species Channallabes apus. Next base: position 37,894,367 of record CM060107.1, on the reverse strand, counting down.
AGGCATCTGTGGGGTTGTTTTGTGCAGTTAGAGGTGGAGCAGTAGGCAAACAATTTCCAGCTTACATTAAACGAAATAACTGTGAATAGTCGGTGAACAGATCAAATAATTTATGCCTTACGGTTAGCTGAGTTGATGAGTTCAGGCTTTTGTCTCAAAGCCAAGTAACAGCAGGCTTCTTTCTTGTCCAAGACTTATCTATAACTTGTTCCTGTGCTCCATAACAACAGGAGGTCTGGGCTTCTTCAAGTCTTTGGTATTGATACAACGATCATTTTGACAAAACACTCCTAAACGTGGCCCAAACATGCAAATGGAAAAAATGAAAATAAAATAAAACCCCTGAAACCGTTTAGTTCAGAGTCCACTGCATATCAGTGAAGCTGGCTGTCTTCAGGTCAGACGTTCAGCACAAGACACAAAATGGAGAGAGAGGGGAAAAAAACATACTGTTGTATGATGTGTTGTCTTGTTTTTTAGTAAAGAGCAAAGATTTTTTTTTTTTACTCATCTTTTTCCAAGTTATCTCTGAGATTTCACTTTGTACGATATCTTAAAAACGAGATTTGTTAAATGATTATAGGATTTATAAATGGGTATCATTGTATCCATCAGACGATCAAATTAAATTTCCAAAAGTTGATTTGGACAGGGTGGAAGTCAAATGTACAAACATGTGTTAATGAGTATTTAATATACTGTAGGCCCCCTGTCTTGCATGTGATTGTATCACATCGCTGCTATTTAAATGTTTTCCTATAATCTACTATATAATTAATTTATATTTTTATTATGAATAAACAATATTCATCATCATTTCCTCTCGTCGTCTTCAGCCTTTGCAGTCTCCAGCCCTCACGCCAAGCAGTCAGCCCAATCCGTCCATCCCGCCGTATGCCTCGCCCCGTTCCCCGCCGCTCCACCCCCACACCCCCATCAGCAGTCCCCCCAACGCACCACCACTGCAAAACAACCAGCCTGTGGAGTTTAACCACGCCATTAACTACGTCAACAAGATCAAGAACCGCTTCCAAGGCCAACCAGACATCTACAAAGCCTTTCTGGAGATCCTGCACACATACCAGGTGGAAGCCTTAATACACACTATCGAACTCTTTATTTTATGACGGTACTCATCTTTTTACTCAGTGCGTCTTTTGTTTCTGCAGAAGGAGCAACGTAACGCTAAAGAGGCGGGGGGAAATTACACACCAGCTCTGACGGAGCAGGAAGTTTACGCTCAGGTGGCACGGCTCTTCAAAAACCAGGAGGACCTACTCTCGGAGTTTGGCCAGTTTTTGCCAGATGCCAGCAGCTCCGTGGTGAGGGATCACTAGTAACTCCACAGAAACCTAAAAAAAAAAAAAAAAAACATCCTGAGCTTAAGTTTTCGAATTGGCAAATTTTAATTGCTGTCACTTTGTCACAGTCATGTGTGCCCTGATCACTTACTAGCTTTCTTTTTGTATCCGTATACTCACCAGCTGCTGGGCAAGACTACAGCAGAGAAAGCAGAATCTGTGCAGAATGATCATGGAAGTACAGTAAAAAAACCACAGCTGAACAACAAGCAGAGGCCAAACCAGAACGGCTGCCAGATTCGCAGACACTCCGGCTCTGCTGCAACCACGCCACCGGTAAAGGTAACACTTAAGAAAAGAACCATAAGATTTTCTTTACAGCGATTTGGTTACTGGACAGTTTGACAATTTCTAGTTTTTAATACATTTAGATGGACTACAGTCCATCATGTCATCTAACTGCTTCCTTTATCTCAAATGGTTTTACCAGTGGTGTTTAGTGATTGGTCACAGGGTAACAGTGGTGACTAGAGTGATTGGTGAAGTAATACAATGATTAGTGATACAGTCAGGTCCATACATTCTGTAACAAAGATGAGGGTTTTTTTTTTACCACATTTTAATTTGTACACACAAGATGTTACTCAAGGCTTTCAGCTTTTATTCAACGGGTTTGATCAAATGTGGCATTCAGGAATTGGAGCCTTTTTATATATATATATATATATATATATATATAACACCATAATTTCAGGGGCCTCATAAATCATCCTCAAGATACTTTGTCAAGACCTTACTGCAGCTACCTTTAGCTGCTACTTGTTTCTGGCTCTTTCTGCGTTTATTCTTATCCATCAGTGAAAGATCTGCTCTACTGGGTTGACAGCAGGTGACTTGACTTGGCCAGTGAAAAATATCCCATGTCTTTGCCTTGGGTAGCTTTCGCTTTATGTTTTGAGTCATGCTTCATCTGCAGTATGAAGTTTTGTCCCATCAGTTTTGCAGCATTTGGCTGAATCCAAGCACAGAGTATAGACCTATACACTTGAGAATCCATCCAATAAACACCACTGACCCAGTTCCATTGGCAGCCATATACTCTCATGCCATAACACCGTCTCCACCATAGTTGGCAAATGACGTGGTGTACTGTGGATCATGATCCGTTCCTTTTTTTTTTTTTTACCTCCATATATTTCTTTTCCCACCATTCTGTTACAAGTTTCATCAGTATAAAGAATCTGGCAACGGCTAATCTGGCTTTTCTGTTCTTCAGCGCCACCAGTGGTTTGCACCTTGTTGTGAAGCCTCTGTATTTATTTCATAAAACCGTCTCTTGACTGGACACTTTGACAATCATGCGCCTACCCCCTCGACAGGGTTTTTGGCTTGACTATGTTGTGAAAGGCTTCTTTACCATAGACTGCAGTCATCCATTTCAGTTGTATTTTGTGGCTTCCAGGCCTTTTTGCTGTTGCTGAGTTTGCTAGTCTTTCAACTCCTCTTTTTTTAATAATGTTCCAAACTGCTTTATTGGCCACTCCCAAAGTTTAGATTTTTTTTAGCCTACTAATGCTCACCTTAACTACCACAAGACACCTCTTTGGACCTCATGTTGAGAGTTCGAGTGAGGAGCTGCCAAATGCAAATGTAACACTCAGAACCATTTCCAGGCCTTTTATCTGCTTGATTAGCAGCAGGGAGCAAGCCCCACCTTGATGTGCAACCACATTGAATTTGAACACTCAGAGTGTCTGAAAATGGCTGTGATTCCTGAATGATTAATGGTAGGCTTTTGTCTTCATTTTTATTTAAAGTGCAAATAAACTTTTTCGTTTATTTAAAGTTTTATACCAAATGGCAAAAAAGCTTTTGTTCCAAAATTTATGGACCTGGCTATATAATGCTGGAAAAACTGGGGTGGGGTTAATTTATCATCTTGATTTCCCAGTTGTTGAACAATGATGATTGGTGAGTAATCATTTGGGAAACAGTAGTGATCAACGATGTATTGTTAGGAACAGTGCAAATTACTGATTATTCACTGATGTGTCACAGTCAGGCATTTAACACTGAACCTGCTCTCACGACTGTTATAGCTCCGAAAGTGATGCAGACTATTACTTTACTTTTACTTTTTTTTTTTATCATTAACGTCTGTAGATTACCCGTTCTGTTTATGATGATCTTGTGACTACATAGAATTAACTTAATAGGAGGGCTTGCTGTAATATACTAATATACCCTGGCTAGAGCGGGCCATATTTTCCACTGCCTCATTACAAGTTTTTCTTGAACAGTATGAAATTGTAATCATCTTCACTGCCCAGGTATTTAGACAAATCAATGAGTTGTAAAACTTTAAGAATGATGAGTCAGGGGTTTTGTCATGGAGATTGTTATTATTGATTATTACAATGTTGTAATAATGAAATTTCATGATGAAGCACCGTATGCGCTCGGATGTCAGCTCTTGTTTTATTTCAGTGGATGTGTGCTCTTTGAACGTGCTCACTGTGTGTCTTTCAGAAAAAGCCAAAGTTGCTGAATCAGAAGGAGAGCTCTGTAGCAGAGGCCAGCAAGCATGGAGTCGGCACGGAGTCTCTCTTCTTTGAGAAGGTTTGAGTGCAAATTACCTCAGCAACACAAAACGTAAAGGATAGGTCGTTTTTGCCATCCTGACCTCACATTAACTCAATTTGATGTTTACCCCCAAAAGGTGCGGAAAGCCTTACGAAGCGCTGAGGCTTATGATAACTTCCTGCGGTGTCTGGTCATCTTTAACCAAGAAGTGATTTCACGCGCTGAGCTCGTGCAACTAGTGCTGCCTTTCCTAGGGTGAGTACATTCCTGTCATAAAAGATTGAGTTTTCACCTGTTTTGCGGAGATCTGTGTAGTTATTTAAATAAAATGAAAATGTGTAACCTCCTCAGGAAGTTCCCAGAATTGTTCACATGGTTCAAAAACTTCCTGGGTTACAAGGAGATGTCCCATTTAGAGAGCTACCCCAAAGAGCGGGCAACAGAGGGCATCGCCATGGAGATAGACTACTCGTCGTGCAAGAGGCTAGGGTTCAGTTATAGAGCACTGCCTAAGAGCTACCAGCAACCCAAATGCACAGGAAGATCACCGCTGTGTAAAGAGGTGACTCTTCATCTTAACCACATCAACTGGACACATTGGGTGGCTTTTTGTTTCAGCAAAACCGTGCTAGTTAAAAAAGGATCATTAGTTGGAGATCTGATCTTTTTTTTTTTTTTTTTTTTTCCTTTTTTTTTTTTTTTTCCCCTGTCCAGGTGCTAAATGATGTGTGGGTTTCATTCCCGTCTTGGTCAGAGGACTCGACTTTTGTCAGCTCTAAGAAGACACAGTACGAGGAACACATTTATAGGTGTGAGGATGAACGCTTTGAGGTGAGAGTTTAGAGCTTAATAAAATGCCTATAACACCTTAATACCAGTCGTCTTATGGCGCTTTTCCTCTGCATAGTACGGCACGACACGGTTCAGTTCAACTCACTTTTGGGGGGTTTTCCATTGGGAACAGTACCTGGTACCTGGTCCTTTTTTTAGTACCACCTCAGCCAAGGTTCCAAGCGCGCCGAACCGTTACCAAAACGTGACGTAGAAACTCAAACTCAAAGAAAATCGTCATTACTGCGTCACCGAACTTGCGACACGAGACACAACAGAGCCGCTATATTTAGAAACAGCCAGCGAAGGATCGGACGCACCTTTTTGTATTAACCAAAAATTTTCTTTGGTTGCCATCAGCCTCTTTTGAAACAAACTCCTTCGTCTCGCTGTTAAAAACATCCACATGCCGAGAATGAAGAACACCATGCCGTCGATATGCTCCATTGTTGTGTGTGTGTTTGTGGCGCGTTTACGATGACGTCACGGCAGTAGCGGCGCCGCAACTAAAACGACACCTGAATAATCCCGCCCACTCTAAAGCGGTACTAAACTGCAGTGGAAGCGCAAACTGAGCCGAACCAAAGTGCGCTGTACTGAACCGTGTCGTGCCGTACTATGCAGTGGAAAAGAAGCTTTAGTGCCTCATTCAGTGCTACAACTTAAGCACATGTTCCTGACGATATACTGTATATAGGACGGAGAGATTTCCAATCTGCCATAAAAATTGTAAATATTTAAAATCATACTGATATATATTTTTTAAGTGCTTAATGTTGCATCTAAAGTGATTCTTGACGTCCTATAAATGTCACTTGTATAAGAACCCTGAGTTAGAAAAATGACACAAACAAGAAAATTTAGACATAAAAATAAGGTGAGTATTTAGTTTTATCCCATGCCTCATATCCTGGCTTTAGTGCATCCATCATCGTATGCTTTAAATATTTAAATCTTTGATTTTTATTTTTTTTGTGTGTGTGTGTCAGCAGTCTGCATGACAGGGTGATGAAAACTTGTTCTATATGCTGTTGTGATAAGCTAGAAATACAGTATAGAAAACAAAGATAACCCTGACAAACAATAACGCCCTTTTGTATCTTGTATTGTGATGGATTTCCTCCTTTTCGTTGTTCATCTCTAGTTGGATGTGGTTTTGGAGACAAACCTAGCCACTATTCGGGTGCTGGAGTCCGTACAGAAGAAGCTCTCGCGTATGTCTGCTGAAGAACAGGCCAAGTTCCGACTGGACAACACGCTCGGCGGCACTTCTGAGGTCATCCACCGCAAGGCCATTCACAGGATATACGGAGACAAAGCCATGGACATCATAGATGGACTGAAGAAGAACCCTGCTGCCTCTGTCCCAATAGTCCTTAAAAGGTGTGTAATCGGGAGGTAGTGGGGTATATTTACCTTAGCCTTAGACTAAATATTATCTGTACCCGAACATGGTTGTGTTCTTGAATCTGATTGGTCAGACAGAATGTAAAACTACAAATCAGAATTCAAAACTTATTAGTGAGAGATTTTACTGGCGGCTGTTATAGACACCTTTTTGCCAATCAGGATCAAATATTCTGCTACACTGCAATTATCATGTAATAATTTCGATGCAAGGAGTTTAAGAAACAAAATGCATTTACAGCCGGTCAAAGTTCTGTCACGTAACAGCAGACCTGTTCCCATCACAGTGGTGTGATGTTGCGCTTCTTTATCTCATATAAAAGGTGCAATCTGAGCTGAAACGTGTCATTCTCTATCTGTATTCAAGATTAAAGCTGAAGGAAGATGAATGGAGAGAAGCGCAGCGGGGCTTCAATAAGATTTGGCGCCAGCAGAACGAGAAATATTATCTCAAGTCATTAGACCACCAAGGCATCAACTTCAAACAGAATGACACCAAGGTTCTCCGCTCGAAGACCCTCCTCAATGAGATCGAGAGCATTTATGACGAGGTAAAATATCCAGTTAGAGTGTCTTCGGTTTTTCATCCAGGTATTTTGTGTGCAGTGGATTTTTAGATTTTTAACTAACCAAAAGTGCTGAACTATTAAGTGCCATAAAAGATGACCATCTGATGGTTGTTTCTGAAGCGCCAGGAGCAAGCCCCTGAGGAAAGCGGGACACCGTCGAGCGGCCCTCACCTCACCTTCACCTACGAGGACCGGCAGATCCAAGAGGACGCCGCTGCCCTGATCATCCATCATGTCAAGAGACAAACCAGCATCCAGAAAGAAGACAAGTACAAGATCAAGCAGATAATGCACCACTTCGTCCCCGACATGCTCTTCTCTCAGCGAGGTGCTCTGTCTGACGCTGAGGAGGAAGAAGACGAAGAGGAGGATGTCGAGCTCGACGAAGGAGGCTCCAAGAGGCACAACGGCGTAACCGGGAGCCCCAGCAAATCCAAGCTCCTTTTCACCAACACGCTGGCCCAGAAGTTGCGCTCCTGTGACGATGCCTACAACCTCTTCTTCGTCAATAATAACTGGTACATCTTCCTGCGGCTGCACCAGACGTTGTGCACGCGCCTCCTGCGCCTGTACGCCCAAGCTGAGCGGCAGATCGAGGAGGAGCTTAAGGAGCGTGACTGGGAGAGGGAGATCCTCGGTCTCAAGCGGGAAAAGAATGACAACCCTGCCATCCAGCTTCGGCTTAAGGAGCCTAGTGAGTAGATGTGGACTGAGAACTCGTGTTCTCGCTGGGATCTGAATGAAACCTCAAACCTCTCTTTTTCTCGTTCACATGTTTTATTCTCTCTGTCTCCCAGTGGACATAGATGTCGAAGACTACTACTCTGCCTTCCTGGAGATGGTGCGCAATTTACTGGACGGTAACATGGAGGCATCTCAGTATGAGGACTCTCTGAGGGAGATGTTTACCATCCACGCCTACATCGCCTTCACTATGGACAAACTCATCCAGAGCATCGTCAGGCAGGTCTGTTCTCACTCCCGCTCTCTCTTATTCTGAATATATGTGGGATTGCTGTACAGCACAATGATGTTTATACATACATATATATAAAAAGAGATAAAGATAGCTGAGAACAATATATTGACATTCCGTGCAGTATAGATCACTTTATATATATATAAGTTGATATATTGTTCTCAGCCATCTTTTATTATTATTATTATTATTACTAGCTGTGCTCACGACTTGGTTGTCGTGGAATTTTGGAACTGTATAGTTCTCGCTAAACAACAACTTTAACAGACATTTTAAAAACTTAATTTTTTTTTTTTTAAGGTCCTGTTTTTTTTTCTTCTTTTTTTTATTTTTTATGATATGAGGGTTTTATTTTTTTGCAAATATCTTTAAAGAGACACTTCAACTTTACAGTTTTTATTGTGTATAGATTATAATGTACAGTCGTGGCCAAAAGTTTTGAGAATGACACAAATATTAGTTTTCACCAAGTTTGCCGCTAAACTGCTTTTAGATCTTTGTTTCAGTTGTTTCTGTGATGTACTGAAATATAATTACAAGCACTTCATACGTTTCAGTGGCTTTTATCGACAATTACATGACATTTATGCAAAGAGTCATTATTTGCAGTGTTGGCCCTTCTTATTCAGGACCTCTGCAATTCGACTGGGCATGCTCTCAATCAACTTCTGGGCCAAATCCTGACTGATAGCAACCCATTCTTTCATAATCACTTCTTGGAGTTTGTCAGAATTAGTGGATTTTTGTTTGTCCACCCGCCTCTTGAGGATTGACCACAAGTTCTCAATGGGATTAAGATCTGGGGAGTTTCCAGGCCATGAACCTAAAATTTCAACGTTTTGGTCCCTGAGCCACTTGGTTTTCACTTTTGCCTTCTGGCACGCTGCTCCATCATGCTGGAAAATGCATTGTTCTTCACCAAACTGTTGTTGGATTGTTGGAAGAAGTTGCTGTTGGAGGGTGTTTTGGTACCATTCTTTATTCATGTTTTGGGGCAAAATTGTTAGTGAGCCCACTCCCTTCGATGAGAAGCAACCCCACACATGAATGTTCTCAGGATGCTTTACTGTTGGCATGACACAGGACTGATGGTAGCGTCACCTTTTCTTCTCCGGACAAGCCTTTTTCCAGATGCCCCAAACAATCGGAAAGCGGCTTCATCGGAGAATGGACTGCTGAGGACTGGGGCAAAGTCATATTCACCATACTTTCTGCAGAAGGTCAATCTGTCCCTGATGTCTGTTTTTTTTTTTTTTTTCGGAGAGAAGTGGCTTCTTTGCTGCCCTTCTTGACACCAGGCCATCTTCCAAAAGTCTTCGCCTCACTGTGCGTGCAGATGCGCTCACACCTGCCTGCTGCCATTCCTGAGCAGCTCTGCACTGGTGGCAGTCCGATCCCCCAGCTGAATCCTCTTTAGGAGACGATCCTGGCGCTTGCTGAACTTTCTCGGACGCCCTGAAGCCTTCTTAACAAAAATTGAACCTCTTTCCTTGAAGTTCTTGATGATCCTACAAATTGTTGATTTAGGTGCAATCTTAGTAGCCACAATATCCTTGCCTGTGAAGCCATTTTTTAGATGCAATGATGGCTGCACGCGTTTCTTTGTAGGTCACAATGGTTAACAATGGAAGAACAATGATTTCAAGCATCACCCTCCTTTTAACATGTCAAGTCTGCCATTCTAACCCAATCAGCCTGACATAATGATCTCCAGCCTTGTGCTCGTCAACATTCTCACCTGAGTTAACAAGACAATTACTGAAATGATCTCAGCAGGTCCTTTAATGACAGCAATGAAATGCAGTGGAAAGGTTTTTTTTTGGGATTAAGTTAATTTTCATGGCAAAGAAGGACTATGCAGTTCATCTCATCACTCTTCATAACATTCTGGAGTATATGCAATTTGCTATTATAAAAACATAAGCAGCAACTTTTCCAATATTTATGTAATTCTTAAAACTTTTGGCCACGATTTTGTTTTCACTGTTGCTGGATTTTAAATACTTAAAGCTTTTTATGTTGGTGTCGTATTTAAAAAAGGTGAGGGGTGGAATCAGTGCATCTCTGGTTAATTGTTGTTCTTTGTTCGTCTCTACAGCTGCAGCACATAGTGAGCGATGAGATCTGCGTGCAGGTCACAGATCTGTACATGTCCGAGAGCGGTAGCAGCGCCACAGGTGGCTCGCTGTCCACGCAGGCCACCAGATCCACCGCCGAGTCAAGCTACCAGCGTAAAGCCGAGCAGCTCATGGCTGATGAGAACTGCTTTAAGGTAAACGCTACACCCTCTCTGCCCTCCTCCACTTGCTCGGTTAGTTACTTTGTCTAAAAAGCTGAGCAGAGCACAGATGAGGAACAGGAAGAAAAAAAACTGCTCGGCTAAATAGATCAGTTTTGCGGTTTGTTTTTTACTGAAGCAGTTCACACTTTAGTTATTTCTAGTTTAAAAGATTAAAATGTATTTTAACAAAAAAAACATTAATGTTTAGAATTTGTTACAGGATCCCACATCAGATAAGTTTTTACAGCTATTTTGACAGTAAATTTAATCATATTTTAATTGACCTATTATCACCCAGATGCCAGTGCCTGGTATTACAATTGTTCCATCCTAATGAAGTGCGTTTAAAGATATGCACTGTATGTTATTATAAAAGCTAATGTTATTATAAAAGTTGGTAAATATTTAGCTAAAAACATTTGTTGATGCATTTTACTTAAATATAAAAAAATTGTCTGTGTAAATTGAAGAAAGAATTTATCTGTCGTTGGTCAGAACTCACTCTTTCAATTATATCTTGACCAAAACCAGTGTTAGCCAGTTGTCCGTTACGTCAAATGTAAGTTTTGTCTGTTCACTGGTCAGACAAAGCACGAATGTTATTAGCAGTTTTGAGGCAGATTATTCCCTGCAGGTTTTGACGGCAAACTGTGTCTGCGTCTTAAATCGACCGCTGGACAGAATTTTTATTCAGAAAAGTTATTGCTGCACCTCAAACTGATGAGAACTGTTATGCGCTGGATTTAATAATCTACTTTACTTTTAGCTACTAATAAGCTACTTGCTCAAAACAACTGCAGCAGATCTTAATTAGTAAAGCTAAACTGAATATATTTACTGGGATTAGTTAATATTAACCACAATGAAACAGCATAAGTGAATTTTAAGACTTCTTAAGACAACTTAATCTCTTGCCTATTTTTTTATTTAGATTTTTTTTTCCTGGTCTGTGATTCACAGTATCAGGTTACTGAACACTGATTACATTCAAGCAGATCAGCCTATTTGTAGATAATTCATAGTCTGGATAAAAACTTAATTGGTTGTGCGAGAATTAATTAAGAAATTGAATAATTAAGAAATTAACACGTATAGAATTGTACAAAAAGTGTTAAACAACCCAGGATGGTTTTTATATTTTACATCATCTAACGTAGCAACGTTTAGCTTTGAGGACAGCTTGGGAGAGAAAAGACTGTGCTTCATTAATTTGTGAAAATTAAGGTTATAAATTTTGTGTATGTGTCCCCAAGTGCAGTCAGCAAAACCATCAAATGCTATGATGAAACTTTCTCTCAGGAGGACTGTCACAGGATAGGAAGACCAAGAGCTACGTCTGCTGCAAAGGATAAGTTTATTAGAATGACCAGCTGATTTACAGCACCTCAGATTAGAGACAATCTAAATGCCTTTGGACAGAAGAGACTTGCTCTGGTGAAGAAACACAATGAACAGACATCAGATCGGTGAAAAATCTTTTGTTCTGAAGGGTCCAAATTTTAGTTTGTTAGACTTCGAGTGGTTTCTTCCTGAATGTGTGGCTCCCTCAGTGAACTGTGGTGTCGTGGTGCTTTGCTTAGTGACATTGTTGATTACACTGGAAACAGCACAATTAACCTGCATGGCTGCCAAAGCATTTTGCAGCAACATTCCATCCCATCTGGATTGCACTTAGTGGGAGCATCATTTGTTTTCCAACAGGACAATAACCGCAAACACACCTTCAGGTTATGCAAGAGCTATTTGTCCAAGAAGGAGAGGACGATGGACTGCTGCATCAGGTGGCCTGGCGTCCGCTGTCTCCTGATCTAAATCTAATTGAGAGAGTTTGTGATGAGGAGAACTGTAGTGTGAAGGAAAGGCAGCCAACAAGCACTCAACAGTGCTGGAAATTTCAAGATTGTTGGAAAAGCATTCCAGGTGACTGCTTCATGAGGCTGACCGAGAGAATGAGCCAAGAGTGTGTAAAGCTGTCATCAAAATCAAATGTGTCTAAATTGAAGAATCGAAAATCTAAAGCACACTGCTGGTTATTTAACAGATTTCTGTTGACCACATAGTTCCTTATCTGTTCTGTCATAATTTCAGTGTCTTCAGTATTAATATATAATGTGGAAAACACTGAATAAGAACATTTGACTGTGTGTGTAGGTTTTAAAAAGTGGTTTAAAAGGAAGTGTTTTTTGCCCTTCTTCTCTTGTAGCTGATGTTCATTAAGGGGTGTGGAAATGTGCAGCTGACAATCGAGCTTTTGGACACAGAAGAGGAGAACTCGGACGAGCAAGGAGATACAGAGGTTAGACACTTTTCCTCACATTCCACAATGTCAGTCTAAGAGAAAATGGCGTTGTTCTGAACTGTGTAAAGTGTGTTAGTGGGGTTTTGATGTATTTGCAAGGGCATGATGTTCTCAGACCATATAAGATTATATTGTGTGTGTGTGTGTGTAGCGTTGGTCGGATTACATGGGGCGATATCTTGGTGCTGATGTGACGTCTCCAGAGCTGAGAGAGCACCTGGCGCAAAAGCCTGTTTTTCTTCCAAGGTAGTAACATCTAAGCTACACCAGCATGTCTTCAGTCTGTTTAAATTTCATTAAATAAATCAAAATATTTATATACATTTACATATTTATGCATCAGTCCCTCTTAGTTGTTTTGTACATTTCTCTCTATACTTTGGATGGTGTCATTTGGCTATATTGTATAATTTCCACCACCTTCTCTCACATGCTGTCCAGCTTGTAATGGGCATTGATCCTTTTATAATTTTTTCTTCTTCTACCCCCTTCCCCCCGCTTTTTGTGTCCTACAGAAATCTACGGCGAATCCGGAAGTGTCAGCGAGGGCGTGAACAACAGGAGAAGGACGCAAAAGACGCTGGAAAGAAGGAGAACCCGGAGAACATGAAGGTGGAGTGCATGTTCAAGCTCAACTCCTACAAGATGGTGTACGTGTTCAAGTCTGAGGACTACATGTACAGACGCACCGCACTGTTGCGAGCTCATCAGGTGAATCAAGCGGTTCCAATCCATTCCATCTAAAAATATTCAGACATGTTTTTGTTTGGACACATTATAACTTGAAGCTGTTATGAGTTCATTCGTGTATTCCGTGATAACCAGAGAGGCTTTGGCTCCAAGCCTAAATATGTGTTTTCTCTCAGGATAAAAGCGTTAAAGAAAATGTAAATGGCATCCTTTGTACATGGATGTTGTTTGTCTGTGTTTCAGTCACATGAGCACGTGAGCACAAGACTGCACCAGCGCTTCCAGGCTTGGCTGGACGGATGGCTGAAGGAGCATGTGAGCCAGGACATGGCCACCGACACCACCAAGTGGCTAATGGGAGAAGGACGAGAAGGGCTCATCCCGTGCACTACGTCCTGCGACCCAGAGACGCTCTACTACAGGGACATCAACAAGTACAGAGTGAAATACAGCAGCAGCTACAAAACACCGTGACACGGTTGGCATGAACGGGTTGGGTGGTGATCCATGAGTGTGCAGCCGAGGAAATGGACTTGGCAACAACTTTTTAAGGTGCTCTAAAGCTCTAATGTCAGTAGTGGTGGCTGCCGTACATCTTTTTTTATTTTTTTAAAGCGTTATTAATTGTACCTGTGCCCACGTTGCTCTCTGTGCCAAACCATGGGGATAAAATTTGCATCAAACTGCATGAAGTTTAGTTTAATGTAGGAGCGGAGCCGTTATCAAGGTCTCCCGGTCCTGCCAAGCTTGTCGCAGGCTAAAAATAAGAAATTGGACTCATTCAGGCTTTAATGTATTATTTGTAAGCACAGGCCAGGCAATGGAGGAGAGATTCAGTGCCGTGTCCTTTCTCTCTAAATCGCCTGATGGATGCTGTTGAACTTGATGGAGAAAACCCGAGAAGGAAATTAATTGAGCTTGTGATAAGTGCACTTAACAGAGGGATAGACAAAGGATTAATATACAATCATCTTGAGATACAGTTTAAAAAATGGAAAAGCACAGGTATAAAAAGAAGCTTTCATCATTTCCCGTGGTAATGACAAATTTTTACATTACAGTGAGACGTGAGCACATAGGTTTGTCACCACCCTGACTGTGAACCTTATAAAGTTGCTGGCAAAGCCTAATGCCAAAACACCAGCTAGAGCATTCACACACAAACAAACAAGAAACGTTACAACGGACGCTTCACGGAACAGTTCCCTGTTTGTAAATAGCTGTGTATATATATTTTGCCAAACCTTTTTGCTCCTTTTTTTATGACCGAGACCTGCATTGTTGTTCTCGTGGACCGTTACAGGCTTACTGTGGACATTAGGAAGAGAGACGGCTAAAAAGGAAACATGCAAGACAAGTTTATTACTGTTTTTACCAAAGGGAGTTAATTATAATGATAGTCGTTTTCTTTTTTCCCTTTATTTCTTTTTCTCTTCTTTTCATGTTTACTCCTTTTTGTTTGTTTTTTTTAATAGTAAAGAATTGTTCATTTTGTAAGAGTAGAAATGTATCCAGGTTCTTGTTTTTGAAATGTTTTTATAAGAAAGGGGGGGGGGGGGGAGACAAAACATTTTAATTTTTTGGAAGGTGAAATTCGGGCTCCTTTTTCAGCACACCTTAATCACTGCCTGTTTGGATAAGCATCTGTTCTCTAGTCTGAACACTGAGGAAGCCGAGTGTTTAAGCTCACATCTTCCTTGGCTATCCCGAGAAGCCCCGCGGATGTTACTTGCTGCATTCGTCTTGCGAGGTTTTCTTCTTCACCCTGGATAGATTTCTGCTGGATGATAATATAAATATATATATATAGAAATATATGAATTATATACATTTTAAAAATGAGAGTCACAAAAGCATGTCTTTTTTTTCTGTGAATCATAGCCCCTTTATTTCGATATTATTTAAGATAATAATAAAAGGACATTTGTAGCAGATGCGTGGAGCATTTCTTTCTGCGCAGTGTCAGAGATTCAACCATTATTAGCTGAGCAATGCCTGGTTTAGTCAGAAGAGGGAGCCAGATGTTAGTTCTATTTATCACTTAAAGTGTCCAATATCCTGCCTGTGCATTAATGTTCATGCAGCACTGCAGAGGAGATGCAGTAATCTCCTTTATGTATTTTTTACTGTTTTTTTTTTGTTTTGTTTTTTAAGTAGAGAGGATGTGTATTTTCAAGAAAACGTGTGTACAGCCATATAACCCAATAGCACAGTTTTCAGTATGTTGTATTTTTACAGCAGCGGTGCAAGGTAATAATAATAAAAAAAAAAAATAGCACATGGACACCTGACTCTCATCTATACGTCTTTTTTTCCCCCCAAGCTTTTTCTACAAAGCCGGAAGCTCATGATGTGTCTGTGAATTAGCCATATGAATCCCCCTTCACTGGGACGAAAAGGTGCGACTGTGTTCCAGCATGATGATGTTCTTGTGTGCAAAGTGAGCTCCATGAAGACATGGTTTGCCAAGGCTAGAGCAGATTAACACAACAAGGCCTCAGCCCCACTGAGCACTTGTTGAACAAATGTTGTGACATCACTAATGCTCTTGTAGCAGAATACATACAGGATCACCTCAGCCATGCTCCAAGCATCTGGTGGAAAGTCTTCCAGAAGAATGGTGTTTCTTATAACAGCAAAAAGGGACTAAATCTGGAATGGGATATTCTACAAACCTTTGGCCTTAAACTATTATGTCCTAGACAAACATTAGATTTATTTTATGTAGATTTTTCCCAGCAGCATGTTGCATTGGCTCCTGACAGGTTCATGGTCCCTACTTTGATCTTAAGCTGAAGTTCCAAAAACAGGCGAGTACTGGACTGGCTGCGAAAAGTTACCCCTAGATGGATGGCAGTGTAAATGTGTGTATGTAGGGGTGGTCGGTATATCGGTATACACGGTTAACCGGTAGAAATTTGTCAACTGATAGAGATTTTGGTCTATCGTCTTAATCGCGGTTGAGATCACGTAACCACAATACACATTCACTTCTATGGGAAGCCAAACACATCTAAAGTGGGACGAAACCGTGGCAACCGATCGAGCCGGTGTGGGCAGAACAAATATCCAGACCGTCCGTATGCAAATGAGTCGTGTCAGATTTCAGCGTTTATTCAGTTACAATAAGCACAGAGTCGACGTCCGCTGAATTTGACAGACTGAAGACAAATGACTGTTGTCTGACAGAGCCCTAGGTAAAGCCCCACCCCACACTGTAGTTCATGGATGAATTTGTGAAAGTTTTTCCAAAGGGAAGTTGTAGAGTGGATTGGAGAGAAGAGAGCTGTTCATTTACTTAAAAAAAAAAAAATATATATATATATATATATATATATATATATATATATATATATATATATACAGTGGTGTGAATAACTATTTGCCCCCCTCCTGATTTCTTATTCTTTTTCATGTTTGTCACACAAAATGTTTCTGATCATCAAACACATTTAACTATTAGTCAAAGATAACACAAGTAAACACAAAATGCAGTTTTTAAATGAGGGGTTTTATTATTTAGGGAGAAAAAAAATCCAAACCTACATGGCCCTGTGTGAAAAAGTAATTGCCCCCTGAACCTAATAACTGGTTAGGCCACTCTTAGCAGCAAAAACTGCAATCAAGTGTTTGCGATAACTTGCAACGAGTCTTTTACAGCGCTCTGGAGGAATTTTGGCCCACTCATCTTTGCAGAATTGTTGTAATTCAGCTTTATTTGAGGGTTTTCTAGCATGAACCGCCTTTTTAAGGTCATGCCACAACATCTCAATAGGATTCAGGTCAGGACTTTGACTAGGCCACTCCAAAGTCTTCATTTTGTTTTTCTTCAGCCATTCAGAGGTGGATTTGCTGGTGTGTTTTGGGTCATTGTCCTGCTGCAGCACCCAAGATCGCTTCAGCTTGAGTTGACGAACAGATGGCCGGACATTCTCCTTCAGGATTTTTTGGTAGACAGTAGAATTCATGGTTCCATCTATCACAGCAAGCCTTCCAGGTCCTGAAGCAGCAAAACAACCCCAGACCATCACACTACCACCACCATATTTTACTGTTGGTATGATGTTCTTTTTCTGAAATGCTGTGTTACTTTTACGCCAGATGTAACGGGACACGCACCTTCCAAAAAGTTCAACTTTTGTCTCGTCGGTCCACAAGGTATTTTCCCAAAAGTCTTTGCAATCATTGAGATGTTTTTTTGCAAAATTGAGACAAGCCTTAATGTTCTTTTTGCTTAAAAGTGGTTTGCGTCTTGGAAATCTGCCATGCAGGCCGTTTTTGCCCAGTCTCTTTCTTATGGTGGAGTCGTGAACACTGACCTTAATTGAGGCAAGTGAGGCCTGCAGTTCTTTAGATGTTGTCCTGGGGTCTTTTGTGGCCTCTCGGATGAGTTGTCTCTGTGCTCGTGGGGTAATTTTGGTCGGCCGGCCACTCCTGGGAAGGTTCACCACTGTTCCATGTTTTTGCCATTTGTGGATAATGGCTCTCACTGTGGTTCGCTGGAGTCCCAAAGCTTTAGAAATGGCTTTATAACCTTTACCAGACTGATAGATCTCAATTACTTTTGTTCTCATTTGTTCCTGAATTTCTTTGGATCTTGGCATGATGTCTAGCTTTTGAGGTGCTTTTGGTCTACTTCTCTGTGTCAGGTAGCTCCTATTTAAGTGATTTCTTGATTGAAACAGGTGTGGCAGTAATCAGGCCTGGGGGTGACTACAGAAATTCAACTCAGGTGTGATTAAACCACAGTTATTTTTTAACAAGGGGGGCAATCACTTTTTCACACAGGGCCATGTAGATTTGGAGTTTTTTTTTCTCCCTTAATAACGTAAACCTTCATATAAAAACTGCATTTTGTGTTCAATTATGTTATCTTTGACTAATAGTTAACGGTCTTTGATGAGCAGAAACATTTAAGTGTGACAAACATGCAAAAGAATAAGAAATCAGGAAGGGGGCAAATAGTTTTTCACACCACTGTATATATATATATACATATATAAACATCTGTTCTATAGCCCATCAGTTTTAGTTAGTTTTTTTTTTTATTATTTATAAGACAACCTTTTCAGTTTTGTAAATATTCTAGTTAATGTGTTAAGTCTTTCTTTAGGTTAAACGTTTTTTGAGAATTTTACCATCCAGCTTAGATAAATGTTATGTCATTGATTGATAAAATCTGGATTAAGGATATTTTATTTTGTTTTATTTATTTAATTAAAGGTTTTCAGTTCCCCCCCCCCCCCCTGAGGTATTGCCACCTTATTGTGGTCAGGGGGTTTATGTCCCTCAGTGACCTTAAGAGCTATACCAGCAGGAACTTAGTCTTCAAGTGGGACACCCAAGTTGGACAGGTCTGAAGGGAGAGGCCTGACAAAGTGCAATCCACTTCTCCAGGCTTTGGACGCAGCTAATGCAATTCAGCAAGGACAATACTGTTACTATAAGCACAGGGGGAAAAAACAGTGCTCGAACATTATCCCCCCCCCCCTCCTTCACATTTCTGACTGTCCCCCCCATATGGTCTGGTCTAGAACCGGCCCGGTCACATACACTTCGACAATGGAAGAAGACGGTGCAGCAGCAGTGAGTTTACTTAGATGTAACAAAACCAACAACGAGGAGATTGTAAAGAAAAAAGCTGCCTCGTCTGTGGTGTGGAATTGGTTTTGGTATAAGAAAAGTGATACGAATGAGATGAACGTGATTTGGAAGGTACACAAGTGCACTGTTTTAACAAGTGGTGGAAACACGTCAAACCTTTTCTATCATCTGAAATCCAAACATACAAACGAATATGGCCAAAGTAAAAAAAAATGCGGCAAACCTCAGCAATTCACAGTTTATATAAAATTACATTATGTAAAACAGTTTCTTTGTGTTTTTAATTTTTATTTATGCATTTTCAGATACAAATTGCTATATTGTGATATATATCGTTATCGAGGTAGAAAATTGCTTCTACCGTGATAGAAGATTTTGGTTATATCGCCCACCCCTATGTGTATGTATGGTTTCTTAAATGCTTACTAAAACCACACCTCATATGTAATGATGTGATGTTTTCTATGCACGGTATTTTTACACTTTCATTAATAAAAGGATCGCTTGTAGCTTTACAGCATTCAGTATGAGCATTTGGACATGCCGTCTCAAGCCATCCTTCGAGCGTCTCACTAAACTTTGTCTTCATGAGCTCTATGTTAATGAGCACCAAGCCTAAGCAGTATTAAGACGCTTTGCTTTAGTGCCAGTCTCGTCCAGACACTGTGTTCGGCGAGCAGGATGTCCAGAGTGACGGTGCTACCTAAGCTGTTATTTTAATCCATATGGCATGAGTCACTGCGCTGGTGTGGGTATGTTGATCTGGGAAGCAGGAACCTGTGGTGAAGGCACATGCTTCAAGCTGTTCGCTCTACTCATTAGATCAGCAATGTCAACTCTAATGCCATCCCGGATGTACAGACAGATTAGAGATGTATTGATGTCATGAAAGACTTGAACAGGTGAGCATGTAGTTGAACACGTATTTGGTACAATTTGTCGATGAAAGGATTTTCAAAGGTAAGTAATAAAACATGGTTTGTTATTTTCCTAAAACGGCACACAGTGACCATTTGGTGTTGGTTGAAACCGAGGGCCAACACCATGCTGAAGTTAGTGAGTGGTGAAAATGGCGCTCTTCTGACAAGTCGGCATGATTCAGTGCGCTCCGAGACATCTCCTGGTGAGAGAGCTAATGAGAGAGGGGTGGTGTTACTGCAGCAAGCCTCAAACTTCTGCATGGCTAGGCATCTCTCCCTTAATCAGCAGCTAATCCTGTACAGCGCACAAGGCCGCTTTTACCTCTCTGAGCTACAGCGATTAGAGACGATTTATAACAGATTGCTTAGAGGGTTATCATGATAACGATATGTGAGGCAGCCTTGGATTTGCAGTGGTTCTGACCCTTAGCACAGTTTGATTTCACTTAAAGTTCATGCTAAAGATATTTAATCTTAGTTTTCATGTTACTGTTCCTTTCTCTTGTAGAGTCAAGTGGTGCGTCTGCCATGTTCATGTGATTGGAATTAGGTTTATTTCACCTATTGTTCCCGTGGGACAAGTGTTTACGTTCAGTTGTAAAGTTTTCTGAAGTTTGTGCCCCTTAATTGTATTTTTGTGTAAAACCCTATTAAACACAACCTGATATGAATACCCACCGACCTGTTTGGGGAAACCAAATAGCATTTCATCAGAAACACCTTATACCCACGGTCAAGTACTGTATGGTGGAGCAGGGCTGATGAGCTGGGCTTGATTTTGCAGTCACAGGACCCAGGAAATTTGCAGTCAGAGTTGACCATGAACTCTGAATACCAGAGTACTGTACTAGTATTGTAGAGGCAAATGTGAAATGTGTCCGACAGCTAAAGTTTGGGCAGAAAGAGTTCACTGGGAGTAGATCTGTTGGGTACATTTTGATGAATTACCTTTTTGCCCATCTGATACCACAGGAAAATCCAAGCAACTCAATCAGCTAAAAAAAAAAAAACAGTACACATGCTTGTGCTATGCTTAATAACAGCTTTGTGCAAATGTAAGAGTTTTGGACTCAACAGACACACTATAATTTAGGAAACGGGCACAAATGAACCACTGTGATGAACAACCATTGGTCTGAAAGTTTCAAGTGAACCCAAAGGCAACAACAAAGGAACGACTGAAGAGCAGATAGAGGAATCATGTACCAAATTAAACGCATACACTATGCTACCCTTAGCCCAGAATAATAAACCCACTAAAGTGTGTTTGTGATGACCAGATAACCATAGTATTCTCTGGTCAGATGTTGAAATCATGGAGAAATAATAAATCTTTATTTTCTTTAGAATATCATCCCAACTGTGACACATGGTGGTGGCAGCATCATGTTATGTGTTTGCTTTGCTGGCAAAATTGTGTGTGCTTCAGATAATAGGTTGCTTTGTATCTATATTAACGTAAAACATTTCAAATGTGGTCACAAGCGAGTCTTCCAGCACCACAATTAACCAAGCAAACATCCAGGAACAGAATGGTTTCAAAGACAACAAAGTGAAAAGTATCGGGGTGGGTTTCACTAAGCCCTGACCTGATTCCCAGAGAAAATGTGTTGACTGAACTGTGAAAACAAGTCTCAGTGAGGTCTACAATCCTGACTGATTTACATTAATTCTGTCAGAAGGATGTGGCAATAATTCCAGCAAACTGTTGGTTTATGGAAGGCCATGATAAGAGTTTTTTAAGTTCAAGCAATTAAAAGGGAAGGACCCCATATACTGACACGGTTTTCTGTCAACATTTGCCCAAATGAAGTGCTTATGCAGTAAAAAGAGGTGAAAAACGAAGGCTGAAAACAATCAGCCACACAGCTATGATTCGAAAAGCCAGCATGCTGCCATGACTCTGTCATCTCCCTCTCAAAGCACAGTGGTCAAACGCCAGGAAAAAGTGACCAAGCTGTTTTCAGCCCCAAGTTCTGACACACGAATAAAAGCCTGGAGAAGATCATGTACCGCATTCTGAGTTCCTCATTTTGAGTTCTTTCTAACTTATGTGTTTGGATCCATGCCAGAACCTTGGATTCTCACAACTCCAGGATGGAGTAGTGTCATGCCCTGATATGTGCCTTTTTGGCATATGATGGTGCCCCTGAAAAGCTCCCATGCCTATGAAGCCAGCGTGGTATGTACAGAGTGGCTGACAGAAGGCCCAGTGTTTCCGTATTCCCCTCTGCTTACCTACAACTGTGCCAAAACAATGACTTAATTCAGCCGAGTAGGAGAGCGGCAGGGCCCCGGCTCATCACTGGGACGCGTGGGAGGGCTATTGAGATGCAACCGGGGGGAAACTGATTCTTTCAACAGCGATCAGGTCAGAAAGCATGGCAACGGTGCTGTAGCCTAATGGGAACGTCCACCATGTCGCAGTGTCTGAGGCTTGTGAAGTGAACGCGTTGAAAGGACAGCCATTTAGCTCCATGCAAGATGGATTCGTTTTCTGCACTTAGGGCTTTGTTTCTGACCGTGATGTAGGAGCACACGTTTCTGACTGAGGTCAAGTAGACCATGCAGAGTAGTTGTGTAGATTGTGAAGTTAAACTAATACAGCCTATTTCAGTATGCAGTTGTTAAAATTCAAGTCATTGGTGTAGGAATCTTGTAGCAGGTTACGGTCATATAAGCTGTGCATTACAGAATTGCTTTGTGTGTGTTTTGAATCTTTAAGAATCTTTCCTCATTCGTTACCTCATTCATCCAGCAAGAAATTCTCATTTTCTCCATAATGGAACTTTAATGCTCCAAGACCAGGAATGCATGCTGACGCACACATCTAAGACTGTGTGGTTCACTAAGAGAGTTCACTATACGCTATATAGTACACTGTATACAGTATACACTATTGGATTGTATTATAATGATGATCACGACGACCACCCAAGTGTTTCCATTTTAATAAATTATTTCATGGATTCCGGTTGGAAACTTAAAGGCAAAGCCAGGGCAAGACTGAGACAAAGTGACAAAAGCCAAAAAGAGAAAAAAAGCTTATAGATCAACCACTTAACTGAAAACAATCAAGTCCTCCCAGAGGTTTTTGTCAGACTTGGTATTGAAGTTGGTGTATATTGGTTTAGCGTACATTGGCTTGGATGGTTTGCTGTCTACGTTGAACTGCCCGCTGTGTGGTTGTGAGATTGCGCAGCGATATTACATAGGTGGGTTGTACGTACAATGTTCACATCTCACATGCAGCATTCCTGAGACAGGCTCCGGATCCAGAACCACCAGGATAAGCCAGACTGATTAATGAATGAATGAATTGGAATTATAGAATTAAACACTGACTCGTCTCCCACTTCATTTTTTCCCCCTCTGTATGTAAATATAATCAAGTTATCTAATGAAAGACTATTAAGTTTGTCTTAATCTATTTCGGTTTGTGAGGCAGAGAGTAATGAATGACTGGTACTACTCTTGGCATGCCTCATCTTTTTCTCTCCATCCTCACACCCTGTTCCCTGCCTGAAGCTTCGGGAGAGACCCAGACTGAGTAATTGTTGTAGTGCTGTATGAGAAACGCCTCAAAAAGTCTCTTTTCTTGCAAGACAATTTTAACATGTATAAGGTCAGGTAAACAATGCTAATGCTAATTCAGGTGCTGACATCTGTGTTCAAATCTGTTAGTATCTTGGAAATGTTAAAATAAAAGGGAAATAAAAAGCAAAATCTAATTCTATTTAAGCAGCAAGTTAGACAGTTAAAGTGTCATTAAAAAAAAAAAAAATTGTGACGTGATATAAGTGAACTAAGCATGTCTCGTCCATCTATATTACCAGTCAAAAGTTTGGACACACTTTCTAATTACATCTTTATTTCCATCCAAACTGTAAGACAATCCTGAAAGTGTCTAAGACATGCAATAATCTCTATGGAACAGTTAATATTGAGATGTGTCTGCTACTTATGATCCGTGAAGCCTTCATAACGTCTCTAATCCGATGTGCCGTTAATTGGTGATTTTTGAAGCTGGTAACTCTAATGAGCTTCTCCTCTGCAGAAGAGCCAGTTTTATGATGGTGAATGATGGGGTTTTGCGAATGCACTTAACAATACTGTTCTTGCGAGAACTATTTCAGAACAGCTGACATTTAAACATGTTTAATTCCATATGTTCTTTTTCCTAGTTTTGAAACGATCCGATATGGTTCTAGAACGTAGAAAATATATCCAAACCTGTTTCCAAATTATTGACTGGTACTGTAGATCAGATGTAGCATTCAAACCACTTTAATAATATTGTGTGAGTGAGTGTTATAACCAGTCATCACTGTTTCCACAGATGTATGCTATGATGTATGAAAAATGAGCTTCACCTTGACATTCATTTCATACTTGCAGTTGTTTCTTTTTTGCAATACATAATTTTTGACATAAAATGTGTTGAACTCAAACACACTATACACACATGTTTGATTCTGTGTTTCACTTTTATTCCTGTTTTTCCTTTGTGTTTGTATGCAATATCACTAAAATGCACAGCAAAAAAAAAACATTACTGGATGAATGTTTAGCACATAACCACGTCTAGAAGACACGAGTGGAAGTGGCCAGTTAAGAGAAGATTAAGATGAATGAGCATGTTGCAGATTTTGGTCTCTTGGATGTTGGATTTCACCATGATGCTTCATGACTGGCCGATGAAATCCGAAGCATTATTCCCGTACGTAGATCCGTGTGCACACCACATCGTCTGCTCCAAATGTCTGTGAGAAACCGGGGGAAGAGGTTTTTAAAAAAAAAAAAAAAAAACAGCAAACCCTAGCAAAACCTCAGACATCAGTGAAAATCAGCAGCTGCTTGAAACAGAGGTGTAAAAATGGTGACGATCAGCATGAGTGCAGCTTCACACCATTAAAAAGTCTACTTCAAAACAGTTTGAAAAGCATACATTGTCTTTGGCTAATTTATGCTTTCTAAAAATGTAATGAAGCATGCATGTTTTATGGAAATGTGCCCTAGTTTAATTGTGAACCCCCAAAGACGAGCATAATCAGAAAGCTTAATTGAATTTATTTAGAGTTTCTTTTCTCCCTTCTTTCTATTATTCCTCTACAGTATGCTTTGTGGTTTGTTTAAATGCCTATGAACATCTATGATGAACAGGGAGCCGCTGAATGGTCATGCAGGTCAGGCTGCTATTTCATTTGGACGCTTTGGCACATTCCAGGGCTTTGGTCTGGTTTGGAGGCTGATGGTCACGATCAGACCAACCTTCCTATAATCCGGTCTGTGTTCAAATTTGGCACCATAACTCCATATGGCTTCTAGACATCAGCTGAAAATTTAGAGAATAATGCTCTCGGTTGGATAAGAACACTGAATGCATGTGAAGAATACATTAAAAAGCAGTGAAGCCTGAGATCGAAGGGGAAAATATTCTGTGCATGTTCTCACTGTGTCGTTTGAGGTTCCTCCCAAGTTATCCGCTTTCCTCCCACATCCCAAAAACATGCCATGAGGTGGACTGGCTGTGCTGAATGACCCATAGGAGTGAACGAGTGTATGAATGAGGATGAATTCTCTCAATCTACAAGCAGGTTTCCCAGGAAAGGTACCAGATGTACCACACCCCTGAGGATGAAGTGCTTTTATGCGAAGATGAATTTCTCTTTTGGGTCTTTTTATGCATTTAAATGTACGAATTGCAAAAGTTGAAGTGATGCTACTTACCTCTATTTATTCACTACACTATCATTTTCCTCAACTTTCTTAGTGCATACTGGACATACAAATTCAGGGTGAAGTTCAGGTTCACTAAGTATAATTGTCATCTTACTGGCAATTTTATTTCATTTCAATCCTCCAACATCATACAAATTCACAAAAATCACAAAGAGTATATGTTTGTGGAGCTTTATAGCTCTTTTTTTTTTTTTTTGCTTGAGTATCCCGGATGTTAAGTAGGCTTCTAACTAATCTGTCAAAGCAACCTTGCTTTGTTGCTCTGTCGGCTTCTCTTCTCAGCATTATCATTGACTGGTGTATCAATGGCTGAATAGGCAGTGTTGTTTATTTCCAAGGGGGTGAGTGAAAGTTCATGTAAAGGTTGTTAAACAGTTCACTCATGCTGCTGGGAGGTGATTGAGTGGAGCTCCTGAATGTGTTTTCTGGCTCTTTGCCTAGCTTTGGGGTGATTGCAGAGTGCACCGGGTTTATTTCTGTCTTCTCTCTCTCTCTGTCTCTCTCCTTTTCTTTGGAAGGCTCGGTGTTGCTCCATAACCACTGGGCAAATCCTCTTTGGAAACATCTTTGGAATTCTATAATTGTATGACAGCCGATTAAGGCATTGAGAAGAAGCTGGCAGATGAGTCTTTACCAAGCAAAGTTGTACTTTGGAGATGTTTAAAAGCAGGCAAAGCTTTTAGTCCTATTGGCTTCTAGTCAAACTTCAAATGAGCAAAATAGTTTGTCAGGTGTTGTATAAATTAATAGATACAATCTGTAATGTTCCAAATTTTTGTATGCAATGATTGGTGAGTTTTAGGTTGGGGAGCCCATTTTGCTCATCGGCAACTGGAACTCCATCCATCCATCCATCCATCCATCCATCCATCCACCCATGCATGCTCACCAGTATGAGTTCATCCCCCTTCAGCTCCCTGGACCAGTATGTCTTGGGCCCATCACCATCTACCAGCGTCTGCTTGCAGTAAATCTTGTTTTCTGTCTCCCAAGTGGCCAAGCTCTACCAACACAATGGAACATACAGAGACATCATCAACAGAGAGCAATAAACATGACTGGAGTGCTAGCAGTCAGTTTAGACACCCTCATTAATGCAATAAAGACTGCGTGTAATGGGTGACATGTCTGTGGCTGGGCATTAGGGAGACAGGATTCATTACAGAGCATTGCAGTGATAGCCTTTCAGCTCTTGGCTCATATTCCTGTGTTGTCCTGCGTGTCCTTTCAGACCCTTGCGGCGGATGTCTCCAGCAGCATGTCCCCAATGCCCTGATTGCTAACGCTGGCTATCATCACCTGCGGCTTGTTTCTTTTTGTGAATTGTAGCGTTATTAATAGTGTTTATCCCTGGTCTAGACTGGATTATTATAAAACGCTTCAAGCACTAAACATAGATGAGTGAAAGGAACATCCCTCAGACCACAAGCAGCTGCCTGGGACAGGAATGAAATCCTCCCTGGGGTTTGCTGTTATTCCAAGATTGTTAAACAGGATGGATGCTCTGTAGGCTTGGGTGGAAGGTTAAACGAAAGAAAACTGGTGCAAGTTTACATGATCATTATAAATCCATAACTTTCTAAGATATTGACTCCCCTCAGTACTCGGTTATCCTAGGGTGGCAATAATGGATCTCCATGACCATCATGTGTCTCAAACCCGGTTAAAGACAGCTGCTTCAGCTGTTCTATGTTTTAAAGTTCAGGCAATTAAACTAGTTTCAATAAATACAAATTTTGGACTAATTGCCAGACATTTAACTACAAACTCAGTACATTTCCAGAATCAAAATAGTATGATCAGAGGTGGTAAGGATTTAAGTTATTGTCCCAACCTCCAAGAGTTTTGCTCAAAGTTTTGTGCAAGTTGTGTGAATTTTTAAGAATGTGCAACAGTGTTAATGAGTCTTGGCCTTGGTCTGTGGTTGTGTGTTAAACTACTTAGAGGTTTGCACTTCAATAAATCCTCATTCCAGGCACTTAAACTCTTTGAATAAAGCGTTACTCTAGCTTTAGAGCCAATTGAAGTGACAGCCGGTAGACAGCAATTCACAGAGCTGCAGTGTGAGTGAATTATTAATCACCATATCAAAGGTGCAGCAGAGATCAGAGAGAACGAGGGAGAAATGAGGAATGGCACCAAAACAACGCAATGGGGTGATGAGAGGGAGGTGCGGTGGTGGACTTAAATCAGGATGTGTAGAAGCATTCTGGATCGGTCGCAGGGCTCGGATGGCACGCAGGAGAAGACCTGCCAGGAGCCGTTTGCTTTAGCCATTATGAGTGTATCTATAAAACTACACCAGTGAGTGAAGTGGAACTTCTGAATCACAAGCATGATCTGTGTGGAGCATGGAAAAGACTTGTGTCTTCAGCTCATAATATGAATACATGCTGGATCTGTAGGGAGTAATCTTTAGCAGATGAGCTCAGTCTCGAATCGAGACGCCATTCACGAAGAAGTGAAAGAGTATTGTAGTTGAGGAATTTATAAGTGCAACATTAGGTGGTTAGGTGTATCCCGGGAGCCAGAGTACCGGACATAGCAGGTAATCTTAGGGCTCTAGGACAGCATAGGTTTTCTAAGATAGTGGTATATGCTGGAGCTAATGATGTACGCCTTCGTCAGTCAGAGGTTAGCAAGAATAACTTTTCAGAGGTGTTTAAACTAGCGAAGGTGAGGCCTCCGAGCGGCGCAGTGGTAAAGTGTTCGCCCTATCATCTGGAGATTGCTGGTTCGAACCCCGAGTGATGCTGTTTTCCTCTCACAGCCGGAGGCATAGAGAGAGCTGATTGGCCGAGCTCTCTCGGGGCTATCAGGGATGAGAGGTACTTCGCGCTCCCACATTAACGATGGCTCTACAAGCCAATCAAGGGCGTCTGTGAGCTCGTGTAAGCGGGAGCTGTTCCTCCGCGTGTGTTAGGCCGCCCCCAACGGTGCGAGAGCAAGCAGTTCGAAAAAAATGGTCGGTGACGTCACGTGGGTCGGAGGAAACACGTGGGCGGTCTATGGCCCTCCCTACTGAGTGGCGGTATGAGCTTAATGTGGGAGCCCCTAGTGACTGGAGCCCCTAGTGATTGGACACGACAAAATTAGGGGAGAAAATCGGGCAAAAATTGGGGGGGGGAGGGGGTGGGTGAATAATAAAAATAAACTAGAGAAGGCAATGTCCGATGAAGTAATGTGCTCTGGTCCCATCCCAATGAGACGTGGCGACATAGCTTACAGCAGGTTATGGTCGCTGAACCGCTGGATGTCCAGGTGGTGCTCCAAAAATAATGTGGGCTTCATAGATAATTGGAAGACCTTTGAGGACAAAGCTGGCCTGTTAGGGCGGGACGGTGTCCATCCCACTCGGGAAGGTGCTGCTCTCATTTCCTGTAGTATAGCTCATAGTCTCAGTAGAGGTCTAGTTAATCGGTGACAATCCAGAGCCCAGGCCAGGGAGCAGACAGACAGGCTAAACCAACCGTCTGCTAGCTGCATAGAGTCGTCACTCAGGGTTCACCATATTGAGACTGTGTCTGTTCCCCAATCTAAGCAAAAATATAGAAAGACTCAAAGTCTGTTTCAATAATCTAATTAACATAAAGACCACAAACTCCGATCATACTGAATGTGCAGCCTCTGATCTGAAGCTAGGATTGTTAAATATTAGATCTCTCGCATCAAAAGCAGTTATTGTTAATGAAATTATCACAGATCAGGCGTTTGATATACTCTGTTTAACTGAAACATGGGTTAAACAGGATGAGTATGTAGCTCTAAATGAAGCTAGTCCTCCTGGGTACAGCTACATACACCAGCCTCGGTTAACTGGTAGAGGAGGAGGCGTCACAGTTATTCATAATGATAATCTGTCTATCGTACAAAAACACGGACACAAATTTAACTCATTTGAAATTCTTTATAGTAACATAAGTATATTTAAGCATATTAAATCAGCTCAGTCGATTCCACTAACAAACATTTACAGACCTCCAGGGCCGTATTCCGAATTTCTTAGTGAATTTGCAGATTTCCTCTCAGACCTGGTCGTTTCTGTAGACAAAGTGTTAATTGCTGGAGATTTTAACATTCATTTTGAGAATACAGAAGACCCGCTGAGAACAGCATTTATGTCCATACTGGACTCCGTAGGCGTAAATCAGTGTGTAGTAGGACCCACTCATAAAGCAGGTCACACTTTAGATTTAGTAATATTCTTCGGGTTAAGTATAAGAAATGTATTCACAATTCCACTGTCTGAAGTTATCTCAGATCACTATCTTGTCTCAATTAAAGTGTGTTTTAGTGATCATGTACGCGCAGCACCACGCTACTGTATTAAACGTACATTCACATCAAATTCCACACAGAGCTTTACCAGTAATCTCTCAGAGTTACCAACTTCGATTAGATCACCGTCTGACCCCACAGAACTCGATCAGGCGACTGAATATTTAGAGTCGACGTTCCGTTATATCTTAGATAATGTAGCTCCAGTTAAAAGAAAAATTATTAGAGAGAGAAAGAAACTCGCTCCCTGGTATAACGATCACACACGCACTTTAAAACAGACTGCTCGGAAATTAGAGCGTAAATGGTGTCAAACTAAATTGTTAATATTTCAAATAGCATAGAAAGAGAGCATCCTGAACTATAGAAAAGCTCTTAGTGTAGCTAGATCAACGTATCTCTCCACTCTTATAGAAAATAACAAAAAATAATCCTAGATTTTTATTTAATACCATAGCCAAATTGACTAGAAATAAGACCACTACAGAAATCTCCACAACAACATCATGCAATAGTGAGGACTTTATGAACTTTTCTAATAATAAAATTGTAAATATTAGGCATAAAATTGAGGCTTTGATACTGAACAATGTAATTGATTCAGATGTTAAATTAACTATGTCAGATCGGAACCTAGAATACCTTACTCCCCTTGAAGAGAATGAACTAATTACACTCATCTCTTCTTCAAATTCATCAACCTGTATATTAGATCCTATACCGACACATTTTCTTAAACAGATAGTACCAGTAATAACAGAACCCCTGTTGAGAATAATTAATTCCTCACTTTTAAATTAGCAGTTATTAAACCGATAATAAAGAAACCTAACCTCGACCCCTGTCAGCTGTCCAATTACAGGCCAATATCAAAACTCCCCTTCATCTCTAAGATCCTGGAAAAGATAGTAGCGGAGCAGCTATGCTCATATCTACATAGAAATAGCATACCTGAACTGTATCAGTCAGGATTTAAGCCTCATCACAGCACAGAAATAGCTCTCGTTAAAGTAGTAAATGACCTCCTATTGGCCTCTGATCAGGGTTGTGTAACTATTCTTGTATTACTCGATCTCAGTGCTGCTTTTGACACCATTGATCATGGTATTCTTCTTCACAGATTAGAAAATGTAGTAGGAATTAAGGGTACAGCCCTTTCCTGGCTCAGATCTTTGACCGACTGTTATCAGTATGTAGACTTAAATGGTGATTATTCTGCATGTTCTCTAGTGGAGTTTGGTGTTCCACAAGGTTCAGTTTTAGGCCCACTGCTTTTTTCCATATACATGCTTCCTCTGGGCAACATAATCTGTAAACATGGTATTAGTTTTCATTGTTATGCTGACGACACACAGTTATATGTCTCAGCAAAACCAGATGAGAAAAACCATCTTACTAAAGTTGAGCAATGTGTGCAGGACATAAGAGATTGGATGCTAATTAATTTCCTTCTGCTTAATCCGGATAAGACAGATGCTCTAGTCATAGGACCGCATTCAGCTAGAAGTAAGATGTTAGATCACACCGTAACTTTAGATGGCCAGAATGCAGCAGCGAGAGTCCTCACTAGAACCAGAAGATATGAGCACATCACACCTAACTTATCTTCACTTCATTGGCTCCCCGTGAAATTTCGCATTTATTTAAAAATACTACTCTTCACATATAAAGCGTTAAATGGTCTCGCGCCGCAGTATCTGAGTGAGCTGCTAGTGTCTTACGATCCGCCACGCCTACTTCGATCAAAGGATGCAGGCTGCTTGTCAATACAGTGTATTATTAAAACTACAGCTGGGAGCAGAGCTTTTTCTTACAAAGCCCCAAAATTATGGAATAGTCTTCCAAATAGTGTTCGGGACTCAGGCACAGTCTCAGTGTTTAAGTCCAGGCTAAAAACCTATTTATTTAGCCAAGCATTTTTATAAATAGATTTGCCATAAGGTAAAGGAGCAGATCTGGGGGACTCATGGACGTAGAGTATTATGGTTAACTGGTATGTTTAGATGCTGTCTTCCTCACTCTCATTTGATCACTCAGGTTTGTTGACGGTGAGGAGATTGTTTGCTTTACATCTCAGGGAGCCCTCATGTTTGTGTTTCCTTCTGGCTCTCCCCTTTTAGTTATGCTGTTATAGTTAGTCCTGCTGGAGTCTCAGCTTGCACTCTACATACAATAAATATACACTCACATTATACATTATGTGACTGCGACCATACCTAACTGCTATCTCTCCTCTTCTGCTCTCCCCTCTCCTGTTCTCTCTCCCCTCTCTCTCTTCCCTCTCTCTGTCGAGCTACACATGTCGTTCCTGAGCTGCCAGTGATCCAGACTCCCTCTGCCCTCCGGACCTGTCTGACCCATCCTGGTGCCCCACTTCTGGTTGGAGATCTCGTCGCATGGATGCCCCGTGTGTCTCTTTGGGATGCGTCTGTTGTCTGGGGATGATTTCAGTCTACCATAAGACGGTTCTGTCCTCGACTGGTGTTGACAGCTGTTTCTCTGAGGACTTGACTTGGCTGCGGTTGCTCGATAGTTCAAGACTGCAGTTGTGTTCAATAACTACCTGGACTCCATTTTAACATCAATTAACATCAACTATTATAGCTGAACTGGCTGCCATCTACAGTAACACACTGTATAAATGCAGATCATTTCCTGCTATCTGTTTCACCCAGATGAGGATGGGTTCCCTGTTGAGTCTGGTTCCTCTCAAGGTTTCTTCCTATTACCATCTCAGGGAGTTTTTCCTTGCCACTGTCGCCCTCGGCTTGCTCACCAGGGACTATCTGACCATTTTGATTCATACACATTCACATTCCATACAACTTTTCAGGACCAGGGAGGGAGCCGGAGACAGCAGAACAAAGAGATGATATTGCCAGCACCAGCACAGGGAGCACAGTTTTTAGTTTAGATCTCATGTTTAAATTTTATTGTATGTTGATGGCTTGACTGTAAACAACATAACAAACAATGCAATAAATAGTTTTGAAGAAAAATCTGCTTTGTCATTGAACCTTAGAAAAACTTTGAAAATAACCATAATGGTGCAGTCTCCATACTACAATAATAATGATAGAAGCAAAGTTTTTCGCTGTGGGGACATACTGTATCTTTATAAGTTCAATTTGACTGTATTATTTGTGTCCCCTTCAAAAATTGCTCATGAGAAATTTTATATTTATTGTCCGCCCCTTCTGTTAAATGAAATGTACGCCCCTGGTTGCTGTTAAGGAGGACGGTGCTAATGTATTTTATTTTGAATCCTTCATATGAACCACATCGAGTCTGAAGGCGTGTATATTAATTATCTGTCCTCTGTCAATAAACTGCAGGTATGTGTAGCAAAACAGGAAAAGAAAAACACCACTATACGATCTGACAAATGAAAATATATTGGCCATGATATTAAGATATATTAATGTATTGTTGATTAAGTTTATTTTATCATTTGATTAGTTTTTTTGTGTGGATGTCACTTACAGTATATGCATCTCAATTTTTATTTAAGATAGACTTGAAAACCCAAACTATCCCTCTACGACTGTGGTAGATGAAGGATCATAGACTAAACAACTTGTCACTGAGTGAGCTGAGGCCCACTTAATACAACCTTTTAAAATAAAGGAACGAACAAACATGGATG
Organism: Channallabes apus; assembly: GCA_030522415.1. Taxonomy (NCBI): domain Eukaryota; kingdom Metazoa; phylum Chordata; class Actinopteri; order Siluriformes; family Clariidae; genus Channallabes; species Channallabes apus. Next base: position 37,861,237 of record CM060107.1, on the reverse strand, counting down.
CAAGACAGGCAGCAACAGTTGTCAGAAACACCACCATCTGTGATGAGAATGAAAAAAAAACAGGCAAATATAGTTGTGTGAATTTTGAATTTCGCTTTGTTTCCTGCATCCTACCCATGACCCCGTCTGTTGTGTGTTCATTGACAATTGATGGCGCTCATTACTCATTTGGGTACCTCTCATATACAGTACTTACAGATCCCTGTGCCAACTTTTACTGACTGGCGGGATGAACTCTGCATGATTTTAAATCCTATACAAAATCCTATCTAAAATCGTGTAGTTTATCCCCGGCTCAAGTCTTTCTCTCTTGTATTCATCTGCTCATGTCTAGCATGAACACATTAATAATCCTACACATGCATTTAAAAAAAAAACATAGTGGTGATGTTTAGTTCTCAGTCTTTTGGTTGTTTGGCTCTTTCACTCATTGACATCCATGATAAACTGACTCTTTTTCTCTCCTCTCATCCTGCAGGTGAACACATCTAAAGTCTGTCTCTATAGCAACAAGCCAGGGACGAAAAAGCTTAATTTGTCAAACTCCTGTGCCTTCAGTCCCTCCTAAGTGGAAAGACAATAAGGCTGTAGCTAGAGCTCTGGAGTGACAACTGAATAAATTGTTGTTTAAGGTTATAATGGATGTTTTAACTGATTGGAAATAATAATCAGAGCCGCTCAGAGTGGTCGCACGCGATGATTAGATGAGTAGCTCTGCCCTGTTGAGATTAGATGTGCAAGAGACATCTGCTGGTGTGATGCATCTGAATTACTCGAACTCCCTCTATGTGATTGTGTGCTCACTCCCGTAGCTGTAGCTCGTTACTCAAATTCTGGCTTCAGGGGAAATGGTATTATTCCCAACAGTATGCTCATCTACAGACTCGCGACGAAGTCACGTCCGTGAGAGAAAAATGAACCCCTCGAAGGGATGCTCTCAAGTACTACATGTCACTGATTTACTGTATCATATGTCACTAATCAAAGATCCAGTTTTATTTCGGTCAGGTCGAGAACAAAGTTTGTTGTCTGCAGAGAAGCACAGATGTAGTGTATATAATGTAGACGTACTGCGACACGGACTAAAGCAGAGCACACGGCAGACACTTCCCTGGAGATAGAGCAGTGTGATAAAAGCGCTCAGCTGAAAAGCCTGTCGATCATCAGGCTTAAGTGGACAAAACCGGCAATACAAGCCTCTCCAGGGACAGATGCACAAAGCTGGACGCTCACAGTGGCCCGACACAGGACGATGTAATAGAGAAAGCTCTCTGTCCTCACACAACAGGAGGGTTTATAAGGAGCGTCTTTGATTCTTACATGCTCTTATTCTGTACTTTTACTCGACTTCACAATTCCAATATATATTTCGATATTTTCTATATTGTCATCTTATACACATGCTTCTAAACTTTGCAATGTTACAAGCTCAAACGTTGCTGTTGTTCAGCTTTAAGTTATCTGGATGCCTCTCCTGAAGTCTCCAAACATTTACCTTTCCTGTTCTTTTATTTTTTTCTTCTGAGAAAAGCAGACTCTGAAATGTTAAAGGGAATCTATAATAATAATACTAATATAAATATATGGGTTTGTGCTTACTTTGAAATTGTCAATGTCATGATTTTGGATTAACTTTATAATACATGATTCATATATAAATATACAAATAATATATGACGTGCATACAATATGACATCAAGTTAGTCTCTTTCTTTGATGTTATTGGTTTCACCAGAAAAATATCAAATATCTTTACAGGAAACTAAAGAAAAATATTTAGTGAGTTTTTTTTTTTTTTTTTTTTTAAATCTATTACTGTTGTGCACCTCCAGGGTTCGATTCCCACCCGAGTCAGGCTCCTCTTGACTCAGAGTATATATATTGTATACGGATTAAAGCAGGGTAGACAGAACTAACTAACGAACTAACAGACCGATTTACTATGGCGGCAAAAGCTTTGAGGAAACCCAAATGACCTAAGCTGATTTTAGTGAAGAGTCCAAGGCTCAAAATATATCCTTTGATCATATTTCTTTAATGATTCATTAAAGTATACTGTACGAGTGGAATATATGACCGGATTCCACAGCTGTATTTAATAATCCTCTGGAGTGCAAAGTGTTCATTAAGAAATGCATCATGACCGTGTTGTTCCACATCCCAACCTCAGGTTGGTCTTTCTACATCTTTTTCTCATCACTTATACAGTACCAAACCATGAAATCTATTTACCAAGAGGAATACGTAGAGTGTATTAAATTGATATAGTTCTGTGGAGAGTAATAATAATGCTGAAGCACGATATGAATATTAAATGCAGAACCTTTCATAAGGGATAAACGTCTAGCAGTGGATCTATGCTCTCAGGAATTACAGATGCTTAAAGAGTTGTACTTTTAAGGCTAAAAATGGAGTCCGTTCTGTTATTAGGTGGTTTGCATACTGAAGAGGGCTCCTTTATGGTGCACCACCAGAATGGAGTCTAGTTGATAGTCAGTTCTTAAATACACTCTTTCCCAGCCGATGTACTGGGATCGATGGACCAACACAAACTTGGCCCCTTTTACTTTTTTTTATGGAAGATACACCAAAGGCAAAGTGACCTGTTCACCAGCTGGAACTTGGAATGCAAGGATAATGGATGCTTTAGCATGAATAATGAGAATGGAGCACATAATGTTGGAGATCACAAAGTTCTTAAACGTCAAACATAAATAAGCATATGCTTATACAGGTCCTTCTCAAAAAATTTGCATATTGTGATAAAGTTCATTATTTTCTGTAATGTACTGATAAACATTAGACTTTCATATATTTTAGATTCATTACACACAACTGAAGTAGTTCAAGCCTTTTATTGTTTTAATATTGATGATTGTGGCATACAGCTCATGAAAACCCAAAATCTCAAAAAAATAGCATATTTCATACGACCAATAAAAGAAAAGTGTTTTTAATACAAAAAAAAAAGTCAACCTTCAAATAATTATGTTCAGTTATGCACTCAATACTTGGTCGGGAATCCTTTTGCAGATTCTTGTGTCTTGTGTCTCTCAACTTTCTCTTCACAATATCCCACAGATTCTCTATGGGGTTCAGGTCAGGAGAGTTGGCAGGCCAATTGAGCACTGTAATACCATGGTCAGTAAACCATTTACCAGTGGTTTTGGCACTGTGAGCAGGTGCCAGGTTGTGCTGAAAAATTTAATCTTCATCTCCATAAAGCTTTTCAGCAGATGGAAGCATGAAGTGCTCCAAAATCTCCTGATAGCTAGCTGCATTGACCCTGCCCTTGATAAAACACAGTGGACCAACACCAGCAGCTGACATGGCACCCCAGACCATCACTGACTGTGGGTACTTGACACTGGACTTCAGGCATTTTGGCATTTCCCTCTCCCCAGTCTTCCTCCAGACTCTGGCACCTTGATTTCCGAATGACATGCAAAATTTGCAACCTGTAGCCCATTTCCTGCACACGCCTGTACACGGTGGCTCTGGATGTTTCTACTCCAGACTCAGTCCACTGCTTCCGCAGGTCCCCCAAGGTCTGGAATCGGTCCTTCTCCACAATCTTCCTCAGGGCCCGGTCACCTCTTCTCGTTGTGCAGCGTTTTCTGCCACACTTTTTCCTTCCCACAGACTTCCCACTGAGGTGCCTTGATACAGCACTCTGGGAACGGCCTATTCGTTCAGAAATGTCTTTCTGTGTCTTACCCTCTTGCTTGAGGGTGTCAATGAAGGCCTTCTGGACAGCAGTCAGGTCGGCAGTCTTACCCATGATTGCGGTTTTGAGTAATGAACCAGGCTGGGAGTTTTTAAAAGCCTCAGGAATCTTTTGCAGGTGTTTAGAGTTAATTAGTTGATTCAGATGATTAATAGCTCGTTTAGAGAACCTATTAATGATATGCTAATTTTTTGAGATAGGGATTTTGGGTTTTCATGAGCTGTATGCCACAATCATCAATATTAAAACAATAAAAGGCTTGAACTACTTCAGTTGTGTGTAATGAATCTAAAATATATGAAAGTCTAATGTTTATCAGTACATTACAGAAAATAATGGACTTTCAAAAATGAATTTTTTGAGAAGGACCTGTATATAAGCTAGGTGTTCGGTAAGATATGTTTGAAATAAGAAAAATACTTCATGCTCACTCTGTATTGTTTCGTTTTTCCTGTTTAGTGTTTTTCCTTGTTTCATTAGTGAGACAACTGGTTGAAGAGTATTAACGTTCCTACAAGAGTGGTACTGATGAAGTTAATAGGTAGAAAAAGCAGCTAAAGCAAGCCTTGCTCATCATTAAATCATGTTCTGCAATGCTGTTGGAGATACACACCCCCTTCTGCAAATCTCTTATGTAAGTTTCTCACAGTGTACCTTACACTTCCTGCCATCCACCGTCTCTTCGTCGTACTCCTCGCCGATGTGGAAGTTGATCTCCGTGGTACGCACCGAGGTGGAGGTCTTGATGTAGAACTGCTCTCCATCCTGCCGGATCTCCACGTGAGGCTTGGCAGCAGCTGCCCCGGCCACCTTTCTCAGCATGGCGTTCACGCCTGACAGGGCACAGCATGAGGGTCAGAACAAGCTCCTCTGCCCAGAGAACTCACCCGACCCCAACCCCACCCTTGATTATGACCAATGGAGAGTAGTTGCACCAAAAGAAGAAAAAAAAAAAGAAATGCATAATGTCAATCAAATTCACAGAAGCGTCATGCCGGGGGAACAGACAGAAAGCTTCACTTACAGTATGAAACAACTTTCTGTAGTAAGAATGTGATGTTGCAATGTTTAGGCAGAGTGAGAGAGCTGGTAGGATTGTCTCACAGCATGGATGTTTTCTCAGAAAACTGTTTTCATGTTTTTAAGCTCTGTTTTCCTTTTTCTTTTTTGCTGCTTCATTCTGCACCAGTGGACCCTAGTGGGAAATGTGTATTTTGTATGTAGCTGATCCCACCCACAGCTCCATAAACTCTGCCTCGACTGTCAGTGAGACACAATCGGATAAGATTTGGCTTTTCATGAATCTGGATTTCTGTGGTCTGGTTTTAAATGCTGTAGATATAATGAACTCATTTGAACTAAAAACCTAGGTATGGTATTAACCTAAAGTTTTATTTCTGTGTTTATGCAATTTTTCAGGATTTGTAGTGTGGAGATCTGCATTAATCACAGTCGAATACAAATGTTAACTTTGTATAAGTAAAATGTGATGCATTTCTTAGCCAGGTGAGAAACCGGAATGACATCTACATTTTTCTAAAACATTTTCCTTTATAAACAAAAAGCTGAGCTTCAGTACTTGTAAATATTGATATGAAATCATCATCAATAATTATCAATATTCAATCAATAATCCTTAGTATCCTGGCAGGTGTGCATAACATGGGGAGCTTTCAAGTCAAACTGGAATTTTCTTGTGAATAAAGACATAAACTGATTGATATCTACAGAAGCCTTTCGAGACAGTACCGTGATGAGACTCTTAACATTTGAATGGGGCAGAGGTTTTTAAAAAAGCCCATACATCCATGAATGATGATTCCGACTGAGGTGGCTCAGAACCCACTGCAGTCATTCCTGTGGGCTGAGAACCGCTGTGAAAATCAACAGATAATTTATTGGCAACTTACAGAAGAGACACATCTCTCTGTGGGAACTGTACAGTACACACGATCATCTACCAACACCAGAAGCACATTACAGGAACTCGGCTGGAAGTAATTGCCACATATCCCTGTACAGATCCCTGATCGTGCTCCAAGCCATTTCCCCATGTTTGTGCCATTAAAGACGTTCCTGGAAGGCCAGCATTTTAAATGTGAAGCAGGCAGTCTGATAATGGCTCTAGCATACTGAGAAAACTTTTCATATTCAGGGGATCATACAGAGTTTTTAATCTCATAACTGTATTACTGTATTCTGTTATTCAGCAGAATCTAAATGCCCGGTCGGACTTGAATGCCTCTTTTACATATATAAAGTTAATTCTACTATATAAATTATATAAATGTATATACTGTAAATATACAATATATTTCTTTTCTTTTACTATGTTTATTTATTAATATTACTTTTGCTAGACTTTGTGAGGGTTGCCCACTAGAGGGCAGTGTTTTTACTTTGTAGTTTTGGTTCCTAGACTCAGTTTCCCAGAAGCCTCCTCGGTCAGGTGACACGGATGCTCACCTGAACTGAGGAGGCTCATTAGCACTTTTATAAATACTTGTTTGTTCTGGGAAACTGGGTCGAGCATTAATTTCTGTTATGTGGGTTTTGTTTTGTTCTTTTCTGTTTTAGTTTAACAATATGGTTGGCCTTTTGGTTTCAGGAGCACTTTAAGTTAAGTTTGTTTATAATATTAAGATGTCCTTGTCTCTGTGTCTCCTAGCAGGATTAGCCTCTAGGAGAATTAGCCCTTTGTGTTTACCCTTTTGTGTAAGTAACCCCCATTGCATGTTTAGCTAGTAGTCTGTTTAAATACTAATGAGGGTGATACTAACATGTTTAGATCTTAGTCTGTCTAGTCTTTGAGTCTGTCTAGTCTCCTTGTCTGCTTAGCTCTTAGTCTGTTTAGGTACTAACATCTTTAGCCACTAACCTTTAGAGTTCTTAGTCTGTTTCATACCTAGTCTGCTGTGTACCTTGTCTGTTCATTCCCTTGGGTCTCAGGTTACTAGCCTGTTTAGCCATTAGTCTGATTAGCTATGAGCTAGCTTAGCAGCTAATGTGCAGCTCAGCCAGTAGACCTAGCCAAGCCTGTCTCGTGTTTGTTTATCCCTTGCATGCATAGTCCCTAATGTTTAGTCCGTTAGGCTGTTTCGTGTGTCTTGTCTTGTCCAGTTTGTATCCCATGTCTGTATTGTGTATCAATGTATGTAATCCCTAGTCTTATGTCTAAGTGTTTATGAGTTCTGTTACATTATGCTCCCAAGTTCAAGCCAACTCTTAGTTCATGTTTTGTTCGTGTTTGCTTTTGGTTTGTTTAATTCTTATTAAAGACTGTTTCACTGCATCCCCTCTGCATTTATGCCTCAACACCAAGCCCACAGTCCACCATAGCAGAACGTGACAGACTTATACTAAAGACAAACTGTGTCATATATTTTCAGACTAGATTTTGATGCCAAAGCTGACAAAAAATACTTCTAAACAGCTTTTTTTTTTTTTTTTTTTTTTTTTTTTAAAGAACCACTTAACTGAAGTTAAATCATGTTAGAACATTTTAAACCAGAAATACACTATTAAATATGACCTTGATGTATAATCTTATATGACCGTAGTAACAAATACCTATTCAAGATATTTTCACTTGCCTAGATGTACAGTAAGAGTCAAAAGTTTGGACACAACTTTGGATTTATTTTCTACATTCTAGACCAATACTGGATTTTTTTCAGAACTATGAAATAACACACACGGCATTAGGTAATTAAGTAGCAACAACAGTGAGTTGTTCTTTTAAGACACAGACTGTTCTGGAATAGTTCTTGCAAGAACAGTATTGTTGAGTGTATTTACAAAATCCATCAAGCACCATGATGAAATGCAGAAGTTCATTCAGAGTTACCAGCCTCAAAAATCACCAACTAACAAACAGCACCTCAGATTAGAGCCGTTGAGATGAGGGCGATGATCAGCATGAGCAGCTGTGTGTGTGCACTAGACAATAACATCGTGGGGCTTTTATACCATGTTGTAGTTGACATGGATGCTGCCTCTCTGAGCGATGAGGTAATACCAAAGCTATATATGAGCCTTAATCCCATCTCTTGCAATCTGCCTCGTCAATATATGGACACTGCTGTGATGATGTTACCAGATGCTTACACACACACATACACACACACAAACCTGAAACATTGTGTTATAGTGCCCTGTAATTCTGAGCACAATCCTTTGCAGATTTGAATCTAAGGAGTAATTTAATTTGCACTTCTGAAGGGCTAAGAGGAAAAACATTTTTGTTCAGGTGACAATCTCACGCCCATCTTTCATGCGGAGATGCTCATAGTTGTGGTTTTTGAGTTGTTTAGTTTAGCAGGAGTAATAGTTACACAAGTCAGATTTGCAAGCTAGACTAGACACTAGAGTGGGGTTCAGAGATGTAGAGCTATAAGTTTTCAGGGAATATATTAATGTGCTGATGTCTTAACTACAGTTAAACTGTTCATATTTCAGTGTTGGTCCGGTGTTTGTACTTTTTTATTATAACACTAACATTTTGATTTTCTTGGTTTCGTCAAACTTCCATTACACAATACAGTCATTAAATTATCTACAATATTATTCCAACAGGTTGCACTTGTCTTTATTAAAGGAAACCATTTAGCATTTTTAATGAAAGCATTTCTCAAAAAATGTTAGTGTAAATAAATTGTGTTAATTTTATTGTATTATCATTTCCATCAAATTTTTATCTCACAGCATAGTTTTCTTTGCCGTTCTAATCAAACAATGGTGGGGAAGCTTCATTCCCCTGTAATCCTTTATCATATCCTTAATCATATAATAACTAAAGTATTTCTCTTCAGTTTGACACATGACTATGCAACATGAAAATAATAACGCATCAGTATACAGTACACTAATGCATAAGAGCGAAAATCTATAGCAGAAAACTGACTGACCCAGTTTCACACAGACTGTCTCGATATATCTGATTACTCAGGGGACTGATCTCACAGAACTCTCCTGCAGAAACCTTAAGAATTTTTTATTAAACCAAGCAACATAATTAGAGAGAATCATCAGAGCCCTGGGTCCGTCCTGTTCTGATCTACTTTTAATGAAAACCATCACTAATTAGCCCTCGATCTACTGCCTGCCCTTCTGCTCTATAAAAGCGACGCCTGTTCCGCCTGAAATCCATGCATCAGCCGCTTATCACACTCGCTGATATCAGGATGCACACATTTGATCCAGTAGGAATGTTTGATTTGTGTCAGTGTCATGATAAATAATGCGAAAATTAGACAGAAGATGAATCCTACCCATGGCTTTGAGAAGTTCATCAAAATTCTCACTGCTCTTCATTTTCCAGGTGCCGGCAAAGTTGGGATGCATTTTCTTCAGGCAGGTTTTTTTTTTTTTTCAGACCGAGAACCTCTTCTTTCTCCCTCTCTCTTATGCTCTCTCTCCTGCTTTTTTGCTCCTCTTCTCTCCCTCCTATACTAGCGTCCTTCCCTGCCCCTCCTTTTCTCTTTCTCCCTCTCCTGCTTCTACTGTCTTCTTTGCTCACTACAGTCACTCTTTTCTGTCCCTGTGCCTCTCTCCCTCTCTCTCTCTCTCTCTCTCTCACGACCATCACGGCTCAAGATGTAAATTCGCCGATTCGTCTGAGAGCAGAGAGCTGTCTGATGAGTGCATTTTAATGAGCCTGTTTCAGGATCTTTAGGCTGAGCTGAACACAAAGGCATAAACAGAGAGGATTAAGAATCTCTATCTATACAAACAATCTAACTTTTCACAATAGACTGCAATTACTAGAATATCTTTCCATCCATGTTATCTATGTAAATCGTACTAAGATTAAAGCTTGTTTCTCAATGTGCCATATCACATCATCCTAGGTATTTTAACTAGAATGACATGATCTGTCATAGGTCTAGATTTACTTATTTAACCTTCGTATTAACATTTACCTTCTACACACTGAATATTATAGTATTGAAAAAACGCCACATTAGTCCCAGACTGTAGCCCTATTGAGGAAACTAAATCAGATCACGATCTAATAATATTGTCTCTTATTAGTGACAGAAATATCAGTATTGTGCTAAGCTGTGCTGCGGGCGATGTTCCTGTCACCTTCATATGACAGAACTTCTGGAAGTTACAAAGATTAATATAATGAATTACTTTCCTCTTATTATTATTAATAGAAATAGAAAATATTTATATCCATTATTTCAATACCTAACATTAAAGCAGCAACACTGCATTTTCCCGGACCCCCACTCTGATATTTGACTGCCTTTGGCTTTGATTAAATAACACAGTGTGGTGTGGAAAATGATTCCTCATGCTCCAAGAAGCACTCATTGACAGTTTGAGTCCTAGAATATGCCTTTGCCATCAGGGAAGATGTGATAACCTGGTCACTCAGTACATTCATGTCATCAGCTGACTTCATTTTATTGTCACATAACGTTGATGAGACCAGACCTGACCAACTGAAGCAAACCCAGATCATAACACTGACTCCTCATGCTTGTCCAGTGGCCCAGTAGGCATGATGGGTGCATCGCTTCATGTGCTTCCCTCCTTACCCTGATGCACCCATCACTCTGGAATGGGGCCAATCTGGACTCATCAGACCACATGACCTTTTCATTGCTCCAAAGTCTAATCTTTATGCAAATCCTGTGAGTCTCAATGCTCAAAGTGTTTTCCTCTCCTTTGTGTGTGTGTGTGTGTGTGTGTGTGTGTGTGTGTGTGTGTGTTTTTACTTCTTATTGCATAAGACTTTTAAAAAATAGTTCTCATCATTAAAAAAAAAATCATTTTAAAACCTCATTATATTATTGCAAATAATTGTGCCTCCATCTGGAAACAATTGGCTATTTTTGGATTGATTCTTTAAAAAACCCTCTAAAATGGATTAATAATCTTAGATCTGGTTTATTGTAACTTTCCCATAAGGAAGGCTCAATATATGTAGAGTATATTTAAGATATTTTCACTTGCTCGGATTTTCTGCAGTATGTAATGAGATTTATTGGTATATTAACAAAGCCCAATCTCTGCTTAATACTGGCTACAGTACATATCGTAGTATTGCCTTTCATGCTTGTTTGCTCTTGACTGTATAGTTTTAGGAATAGATCAGTAACTTCAAAATCATGATGATTGTTTATTGCTAAATTAAAATTACAGTTAAAATTTTAGAAATCTACTTAGAAACAAACAATCTACAGTATTCAGTTTAACAACAGAAATATTTCCTCTCTCATATAATTTACAAAAACATTAAAGACAACTGACTCAAACTGTGTGAGTGGTTCTGGGAGCATGAAGAATCATTTCATTGCGTGCTGTAATCAAAGATACATGTGAATCTGTATGTAAGTCCTGCGGTGGGTTTTTGTTTCTTCAAGGACTCTCTCTCTCTCTCTCTCTCTCTCTCTCTCTCTCTCTCTGGTTCTTTTCCTGCTTTCCGAAATCTAGGTCATGTGAGTATTAGAGACAGAGGTGTTAAAAAGTCTCAGATGAGCTTCATTGATTAGGCCCTTATCACTCACAGACATAAAAAGATTTATATTCATATTTCAACCGTTTCACACATAGTGTTAACACTTATGGACAAAATTCTGTCTGTTTTTTTAGGAAACTGTAAGATGACAATCAGATGTAAAGCACTTCTCTATGCCAAAACCCCCCTAAAACTTAAATGAATCAAGTAACCAATTAACACCTTAAGTTTTTACCACAAATGTTGAAATTACATATAAATGTTAACTCAGATTTCACCTACATCATGAATAATTCTGTATTAAATCCCTGAGTTTATATCCCAGGACTGCCAACCACTGCTCATTTCTATGCTTGATACATTTTCTAATATTTCATGGTATAAGATTAAAATGAAAAAGTATTTGACCGACCACTGTTTTTATTTATTTACCTATTTGTCACATTAAAACATTCAGATCATGAAACAAATTTCAATGTTACCCAAAGATAACCTAAGTAAATACAAAATGCAGTTTTTTAAATGATGATTTCATTTATTATGGGAAAAAAGCTGCCCCTACCTGCCTGGCCCTATATGAAAAAGTAATTGCTGAATTAAATTTCACTTGCCAAACCCAGGCCTGATTACTGCCAGACCCACTGAATCAAAAAATCGCTTGAATACAACTTGTCTGAAAAAGTTAAGCACGCTAAAAGATCTAAAAAGCAACTATAGAGCTATAGAAATTTAAGAACAGTTGTGAAAAAAGTTATTGACATGTATCAGTCTGGAAAGGGATGCAAAACAATTCTAAGGCTTTGGAACTCCAGTGAGAGCCATAATCCACAAATGAAAACTTGGATCAGTGGTGAAACTTCCCAGGGATGGTTGGCCTACCAAAATTTCTTCCAGAACACAATGACACTCATCCAGAAGCTCATAAAGAACCCAGAACAACATCTAAAGAAGTGCAGGCCTCACTTGTTAAGGTCAGTGTTCATGATTCAACAATAAGAAAGAGTCTGGGCAAAAGTGCCTTCTATGGGAGAGTTCCAAGGCAAAAAAGCCACTGAGCCAAACGCTTGTCTTACAATTGCCAAAAAATATCTTGATTATCCACAAGAGATCTGGGCAAAAATTCTGTGGACTGATTGTACAACATTAGAACTTTTTGGAACGTGTGCATCTCCTTACATCTAGCATAAAAAAATAACACAGCATTTTTATTTAAAAAACAAACAAACATCATGCCAACAGTCAAATATGTTGGAAGTAGTGTGATGGTCTGGGGCTTCAGGAGGGACTTGCCATAAATAATGGAACCATAAACTCTGCCCTCAACCCGAAAATCCTGAAAGAGAATGTCCTGTCATCAGTTTGATACCTCAAGCTCAAGGGCACTTGGGTTATGCAGCAGGACATCTGAAACATACCAGTTACACTTCTGTATGGGTAAAAAAAAAAAACACAAAATTAACTGGTCTGGACTGGACTGGACTTCTTTTTGGAGTCGTCTAGTCAAAGTTCAGACTTAAATCTGATTGAGGTCCTTTCATGTCATGCTCAAAAACCCTCCTATTTGGCTGAATTAAAACAATTCTACAAATAAGAGTGGGCCAGAATTCCTCCACAGCAATGTGAAAGACTCATTGCTAATAATACTTTATTGCACTTGTTGTGCCAAGGGTAGCACAATCAGTTATTAGGTTTAGTGAGCAATCACTTTTTCACATAGGCCCAGGCAGGTTTGAAGAGCTGGATTTTTTTATTTTTTAAAGAAATGAAATCATCATTTTAAAACTGCACCTATGTATTGGGTTATCTTTGTGTAATATAAAAATGTGTTTAATGATCTCAATCATTTACGTGTCATAAACGTAAACAAATCAGGCAAATGTCCAGTCATATATTAGGCAGTTTGGCCTAAAACACATATAACACATTTGTAATACACCAGTCACGCTAGAACATGTCACTGTGGGAGGAAACCAGTGCACCAGCAGGAAACCCATCAGGCACAAGGGAGAGAAACTCCACACACACACACACACACACACAGATGAGATTCAAACCTAAAACCCTGGAGATGCCAGGTGACCACTGCGCCACTTGGAGAAGCTATTTATTCATTTATATGAATGCATGAATTCATGTTTATAATTTTAACATTTAGTCAGAGTAACTGTGACAGTGCAGAGGAACAAAACAGCACCTGCTTAAATATAATTTATTTTATGAACATTGTACAATTAAAATTATTTTAGATTTAATTAAATTAAATTTAAATTTATTTTAAATACTTTTTAATTTATTTTAAATACTTTTTAATTTTATGAAACATCATTAATACTTCTTTGGATGACTGCTAGAATTATTATTATTGCTAGAATTATTATTATATATATATTTAAGTGTATTGTTTTGCTAGAATTATTATATATATATTTTAAGTGTATTGTTTTGCTAGAATTATTATTATATATATTTTAAAGTGCATTGTTTTGTTATACATTTCCTTCTGTTGCTAATCCCGGAAGTTAGCAACCATGCTAATATTTCTCCCCTTACCCATAATGCATTGCGGGCAGCTATCATGGCGGCTCACTGATGAGGAAAAGCGGTAAGCATCTTTTCAGAAATGCGGTTTTGTTTTATTTGTTCGGCTCTATTTTAATTCGAGGTCACTTTATGTACACGAAACTGTTTCTCGCGAGCTAGAAACTGAAAGCTGTGCTAATATTGGGGCGGATTTGCTGCTGTTTTCTAAACTGTTGATAAAAACGAGTGCAGTGTAGACTAGCAGCTAATAGCTGCGAGAGACAGTTAAAGTGTACAAAGCGTTACTAATGCCCGTGTATACTGAGTGTACGGCTGTGTCGTGTTAATTAAGAGTCTGAGCTTGATTTTGACCTAGGGTTTCCTCCCCTATGCAGATATAAAGCATAGAAAACATCACTACTCGACCAGAAACTATGAGCACTCAGGTAAATAAGACTGGACTTGTCTTTAGCTGTGTTATTGAACAGTAAGAGTCTGTTATTGCAATAACTGTACTTCATATGATTCAAAGTGTGTCAACATCATGGTTTAGAGAGGACTGTGAATCTGACTTATTGTTGCTTGTCTGTATTTCCTCCCATACAGTACAGCATACTGTTCAAGCAGGAGCATGGTGAGTGTTTCATTTTTATATTTTCCCCTTTCCATCCTGAACCACATTACATATATGAGGTGCCTTCGAGTCAGAGCAGGACGTGTGATGAAATGTCTCGTGAATTAAGGTGTAAAACTGATTTACATTTACAGAAGACTTCAAGTACGCGGCGCGGTGGTGAGACTCTTGGCCGCAGTAAAACATTTGAGTGGTGCGTACGTTTTTAATGAAGGCTGTATGTCCATGGGCAAGGTGGCTCCGAGCCCACTGTAGTTGTCAGCGAGTGGAACACCTGATCCTTGAAAATATATAGATAAGTTGTCGCTCGCCAGCTTGCAGAAGAGATGCATCTGCCTTTAGGAACTGTACACACAACCATTCACAGACACCGCTTGCACATTACAGGCACTCACCTGGTGGTTATTGCCACATCCTTACATACAGTCCAGACCTTGCTTCAACCATTTCCACATGTTTGGGCCATTAAAGGAGTTCCTGGGAGGCCAGAATTTCATGCATGAAGCAGGCAGTCCGATACTGGCTCTAGCGTTTCTGCTCCAACCTTCTACTTGGTGGTAATCAAGCACATGTAAAATGATGGAATAAGTATCTTGGTGTTGCAGGGGATTGTATAGAGAAATAACGGTAGTTTTACTCTCATAACTATATTGTTATTGTGTACGGCCCTTGTATACAAATTGAACTATTTGTAATGTGGCCAATCCTGTAAATTTGCTAAATGAAAGGTTGTAGCGCTGATGGCTTAGTCAGGCATTCTAGTCCAAGTGAACTGAGTGGTTCAGACTTTTTTTGTTTTGTTTTGTTTTTTTTGTTTTGTTTTTTTTTCCTTTTTGTAACCTCCTATGTACCTTTCTCGCAAAAACTGCATGAGGCTCGGCTAGTTAACGATCTGCGAGTGACCTGAGGCTTTGTGAGCTGAATATACTAAGGAATTAAAGAACTGCTGCTTTCCATTGTTAAAATGGATCAATATTAACATACATACTGATTATAAATATCTATCTGCATGTCATTGAAGTGGATATTTACCTTATTTATTTGTTTTGAAGTAGTCACTGAGCTCCTCCTCTGTGTGTCTGTAGCCCATGACGATGCCATATGGACGGCAGCATGGGGGAGAAGTGAGAAGGACGGATCAGAAACCATCATCACCGGCTCTCTGGATGACATGGTGAAAGTGTGGAAATGGTAATCGTCCTGAGCTATCACTGACCACTAACTGAACACAAGTTCTGTACTCATTGGGGAACCAAGATCATGCTGTAACACATTGATAATATGTTAGACTTTATCACTTCCTCCAGACACACTAAGGCTACGTTTACACTGCAGGTCTCGATGCTTAATTCCGATTTGTTGCCTATATCAGATTTTTCTGACCGTCTGTTTACACGTTCTTTTAACTATGACTCATATCCGATTCACGTGTTTACACTCGCCATACCATCTGAAACATCGCGCATACTTAAAGGGAGGTTCTTGCGCTACACACTAGCCAAGAAAGATGAAGGTGAAATATGCTTAACGCTATCTCTGCTATATATGCTCGCGCACCATGGTTTTAAAACGGAGGAGGAGAGAAAAAAAACGGCATAATTGCAGCCTGCGCATATGCTTTATTCATCAAATACTGATTTAATGTTATTTAGCCCAAATAAGCATTAACACAAGGCGTGTGTGTGTTGGGTGGGGGGTGTTGTTCTTTTCCTTTTCCATGTCACCTGCGATGTTGTAATTCAACACGCGCTTCCACCGGAGAATAACATTACGTCATTAAACCGCGAAGAAGTCGCAGTTTTAATGATGTACAGAACACAATGCCTCAGGAAATCCGATCTGTCTGTTTACACGACAATCACATTAGCACATATCTGATTTATATCCGATTTATTTCCACATATGAAGGAGGCCTGAAACCGATCTCGAAATATCGGAATGCATGCGGTTTTTTCCTGTTTACACGGACATAGAACATATCCGATACGTGTCACATATGAGCAAAAAATCGGAATTGGGTCACATTCACCTGGCAGTGTAAACGTAGCCTAAGATCATCATGTGCATCATCATGCTGCATAGTGCATTCTGAGAAAATCCACATTATGGTTCTGAAATCTACTGCATGCTTTTAAGTGAATGCTGGAATAAAGCAGTACACTGTATTAGCTATTAGGGTGTGGAGTTAAACATACAATAAGCACCAGAACTGCTGGCACTCCTTACACAAAACACCAAGCACTGTTTGAACCTACATGAAAGTATACTATGTTTCCCTATAACTGACATTGAGCTTGTGAGGATGTTTAGAAAAGCTAAAAATCACAGTTGCATGTTTTCAGATGTCTCCTCACCAAATCCACACGTAGACACATCTGTGCCATCAAACTATTGGGAAACATTGCCTGAAGAAAGCCTTTTCCTGGAAGCTACTGAAACTTTGAGGTCTCTGGTTACAAAACACTCAAGATGTAAAATACTTGGTTGAAAGAGGAGGATGCTAATACTGAAAAGAAATAAATCTAGTCTGTTAAGTATGATTGAGTACCTGTGAAGTTTTAAGGCTTTTTTTTTTCTTTCTCCGCATTAAAAGACTTCTGGAACCTTGGTATGGTATGATGCATGAAAGTCTCAGGAGATTTAAATCTGTTTGGCTCTGCCTAGATCTGATGACTGGGTCAAAGTTGGATCTACCAGCAGGACAGTGATCCAAAACATGCTTCCAAATGGCCTACTGACCGCAAAAACAAGTCATGATCTATGATCTGTAAAGATGTTGTATTGATAAAGAATCTCCCATCATTCCATTCCAACATCATACGTGAATAATCACCAAGTGTCCAAAAGTGCTTCATTACCCTTCTATCTCTTCCCTAAACACTTTGCTGCCAGCACAGAAAATAAAAGTTCCCCAAAATGTACAAACTCTGGAACCTTCTTCTAAAATTTTTTTTACTTTTGCACTAGGATAGATTTGTTCTTCATACTCCAAAATGTTAATTTTTTCCCTGCTCTGGATTCTTGACTGCCCTCTGCAGGTCAGATGAGAAGCTGGAGCTACAATGGACTCTGGAAGGCCACCAGCTGGGTGTGGTGTCCGTGGACATCAGCCAGAATGGCGCCATCGCCGCCTCCAGCTCCCTGGATGCTCACATCCGTCTTTGGGACCTCGAGACTGGCAAACAGGTCAAATCCATGGATGCAGGACCAGGTGAGACGTTCAAGAAGCTTTATTTAGAGTGTTTGATGATGGAGATATTTTACCTGCCCTGGCTCTTTGGCACTTTAATCTGATAATGTAAGATGAACAGAAACAAAAACTACTTACTAATTCATTGCCACGATTACTCATGACATGATCTGTATTGAGAAACATTTAGATGTCTAAAAATAAAAATTTAGGTCTTGATTATCTTTAATGTATAGATTCTTATTCAACTTCTTGTGGCAAGAGGATCACTTTCGTTTATGAAATATGAGTATTTCTTATTTTCCTTTTTATTATGCATTTTGTAATAAACATGAGACTTTTTTGCTCTTTCATTGTTGATTTTTAGTTGATGCCTGGAGTGTAGCATTTTCACCTGACTCGAAATACATTGCCACGGGCAGCCATCTTGGCAAGGTGAACATCTTTGGCGTTGAGAGTGGGAAGAAGGAATACTCCTTGGACACCAGAGGGAAATTTATTCTCAGCATCGCCTATGTAAGACTTGCCACCGTTACACATGCAAATTGAAACATTTTTTTACAGGAGGTTATGCAATATTAACAACTTGTTTAAAGTGCAGCATGGGTGTTCAAGTCAAAGCCGGACTTGTGATAAAATTGTGAATAATGGTGTAAAGCCAAGTGACATTGAACCAAGTCTTCAAGCACAGTACAGTAATGAGACTCTTGGATAGCGTAAAACGTTTAATGCAAAAAGATGAGAGAGTTATTGCCACATCTCATCTTGACCTCGCTGCAGGCTATTTCCACACGTTTACGCCATTAAAGGAGTTCCTGAGAGGCCAGAGTTTCAGACATAAAGAGGGCAGTCCGATCATGACTCTGGCTTACTAGGAAATCTTTCTATCTTAATGCTATCCAAGCACTAGTGCAATGCTGGGATAAGTGCATTAGTGTCGCAGGGGATTTATATAGAGAAATCAGGGTATTAGTTAACTTTCATAACTGTTTTACTGCACTTTTTAAAGTCCTGGATTGACTTGAGCGCCCCTCACATATAGAGGATTTAAGTGGTTTTCTCTGCTCTAAAGCAAACAAGATTCTTGAAGCTGGTTATGACTTTATAAAGAATGTGCTCTCTCATGTCTCTCACTCATCTTTCAATTCATACTGGGCAATGGAAGTTACCAAAGATTGATGACAATCTTACTAAAGCATTATGTCTGGCTTGGCTTTAATAAACATTTAATACAGTAATGAGGCCTGTTTATAAACTAATGTTTCACTCCAAACAGACTTGGCTAAAGCATAGTTCAGATCAAAAGCCAGTGTAAAGCAGTAGCCTTAAATAAAGCCTCTGACATTTGAGTGATATCTCCATCATGTTTTTTTCTGTCTTCTCCAAGAGCCCAGATGGAAAGTATTTAGCCAGCGGTGCCATCGATGGAATCATTAACATCTTTGACATTGCAACTGGGAAACTCCTCCACACGCTGGAAGGTAAAGTTACACCTCAAAATGGAGGACGTGACCAGGATAATGACCAGACCAATGTTTAGATCATTTGTGGTCTCTGAGCATCACCAGGCCTACCAGATCTAGTTCCTCTGTGGTTTTTGTTATAATGATCTCTACTCTTCTGGGCAGACTTTAAACTAAAATTTTGGGCATAGTTATGGGGATTTGTGCTTATTCAGTTACAGGAGCATTAATGAGCTTCCTGTAAATTTCACACATGGGTTAGTGTGGGTGCAGAGAGAGAGTAATGGTGAAGATGTGAGGTCTGACTGTCAGGACCATCTTGGTTAAAAGGAAACTTTTTTTGTGGCAAATGATGTGTGTTCTCTTCACAGGACACGCTATGCCCATCCGCTCTCTCACGTTCTCTCCTGACTCACAGCTCTTAGTCACAGCCTCAGATGATGGTTACATCAAGATTTATGATGTGTAAGTAGAAAACCCCTTTGTTGCAAATGTGCTTGGGTTCATGTTCTGGGTTTAATATTTTTGGGGAAAAAAATTGTGTGCACGTTTCAGTAGACAGAATATTTTCTCTCAAAAATATTTGTATTGATTTTAACCAGGGATATAACAGGGTAAACATGTAATGTTTCAATACAGGTTTTATAATCCCCTTATAAACCCTATAACACCCACCCCGTCCCTCCCTGACTCCAAGCCAGTTTTACATGCATAAGAAAGGCTAAACGCCAGGCATTGAGAGAAAACGAAAAGAAGAAAAAAAAGGATATGGAGCTGAAAGTTTTTTGGTTCTGCGTGCAAAAATAAAAAGGAATAAAAATGGGGAAAGAAAACAAACCAGCAAATAATTAAATAAGAAGGGAATCAAACTATAAATGTATATGAAAAAAGCGAAGGAAAGGCCCCCACACCTGTTGAAATTTCACGTCTGAATGACGAATTGTGTAGTGAATCTTCTCCAGGGACAAACAGGACGTAATATCTCTGAGCCACTGGGCCTGAGTGGGTGACGTGGCATCCTTCCACTTGAATAAAAGGGACCGCCTGTCCAGGAGTGTCGCAAAAGATAATAAACGAGTTAGACGCTTATCTTCCTCTCCATTAATACCAAAAAGAGCAATCAAAGGGTCTGGTTCAAGATTGCATTTCAATACGCAGGACAAGGTTTTAAAAACATCCCTCCAGAATTTTTCCAAATTCAGGCATGTCCAGTACATACAGGTCCTTCTCAAAAAATTTGCATATTGTGATAAAGTTCATTATTTTCTGTAATGTACTGATAAACATTAGACTTTCATGTATTTTAGATTCATTACACACAACTGAAGTAGTTCAAGCCTTTTATTGTTTTAATATTGATGATTGTGGCATACAGCTCATGAAAACCCAAAATCCCTATCTCAAAAAATTTAGAATAAGAGACGCCTCTCCGCTTTTACATTTATTACAACAAGGATCAACGTCTGGGTAGAAACGGGAAAGTTTAAATTTGGAGAAATGAGCCCTGTGTACAACATTAAACTGTAATAAAGAGTGGCGGGTACATAAGGAGGGAGAGTTGACAAGTTTAAGAATTGAATTCCAAGTATCATCTGATAGTGACAAATTTAAATCTTTCTCCCAAGCAGTTTTAATTTTACACAAAGAGGTGTGACTCAAACCCATCAATCCACCATAAATAGTGGATATTAGGCCTTTAGCAGCGGGGACAAACAGAGGAGATTATCTAGAATGTTTGCTGCAGGAGCCTCAGGGAAATTTTGGTATTAAAGAATGAATGAAGTGTCTTACTTGCAGGTATCAGGAAAAATTGGATAAGTGGAGAATTGGATAGGTTAAACACTTCAGAAAGCTGTTTTCTTTCAAACCTATTGCAAACCTATGATCAACAAACAGATCTTTGCAAAACTTGATGCCCTTATTGTACCATATTCCTGAAACACTGAATCATGTAAAAAAGGTTAGAAGAGATGGTTAGAGACGATAGGACTGGACAGAGAAAAACCCAGAAGACCGCTGTGCTTTCTGAACTGAGCCCTCAAGGTATGCCTAATAACTGAATTATTGATTAATTGAATTGAGGAGATGGAGAGTGGGAGATCCAAGGAGTGCAGAGACAGAGAGATCTTTGACAGACTTTATCTATTCAGTAGACAGAATATAATATGAGGAGCATTCAAGTCAAACCAGGACTTTTAAATGTGCAGGTTGACAGAACACGGTCAGGAGAGTAGAAACTCCTGTTGACTACAGCCTCATTTAAAACGTTTGCACCGTTACTGCAGCGAAGAGTCTCATCACCGCAGTGCTTGAAGTCTCCTGTAAATTTCAATTAGTTTTGTGCCTTCATTCACGAGAAATTGCATCACAAGTCCCAGTTTGACTCCCCTTGTGTGATGTATCATTATGTAGAGTAAACTGAAATTGTCTGAACTGCTGCATATCTTGCCTTTATGAAAGTTGTGAATCTATTTGGTGTGTGTGTGTGTGCGTGTGTGTGCGTGTGTGTGTGCGTGTGTGTGTGCGTGTGTGTGTGCGTGTGTGTGTGCGTGTGTGTGTGCGTGTGTGTGTGCGTGTGTGTGTGTGTGTGCGCGCGCTACAGACAACATGCTAACCTGGCAGGCACTCTGAGCGGCCACGCATCTTGGGTCCTCAACGTTTCCTTTTCACCTGATAACACACACTTTGTTTCCAGGTAATGATCAAAATCCCTTTAGTGTTAAAACATAAAAGACTCAATGTTTTGCAGTGTAATTAATCTTTTTGTCCTTGTTGTCTTCAGCTCGTCAGATAAGAGTGTGAAGGTGTGGGAGGCCAGCACCAGGGCGTGTGTGAACACTTTCTTTGACCATCAGGACCAGGTGTGTCTTATAGTCTCCTCTATGATCTTTCTGTAGACAGTGAAGAGGAGAAACACGGGTTTGATGACTTTCGTCTATATTAATTGGAGAGATTTATAATCAGGTAATGCCAGTAGACATAAGCAACTGACTGTCTGGCCTTTATTTTACACAACCACAGGCATTTAAACCTGCTTATTATTTTGGATATTTCTCTAAGCCCTGATTACTGCACATGGTCTATTTGACCTATGTTAATCTAATCGTAGTCTAATGATTTGATTGATTTTTGCTGGCTTGGATATAAGCCGGCAAAATAATATATTTCATCATCTCATGAAAGACACTGGATAGCAAGATAATGAATTATTATATGTACTTGAACAGTACACATGTGATCAGTCCCAAGATGAACACAGGACAGGCTTTGATTACAGCAGGGTCAGTATTAAATGTATCCATGTTAGATATTAATGTAAATGTATCTGTCTAATAAAATGAAAAAGAAATAATAATACTGAAGGCAATGTGTGACATGGGTGTAATTGATGGAAAAACCAACTGTATAGCTGGACGTCTTGTCTCTGAAAGTTGCTTTGCATGTCTTCATTTATTTAATGGATTTCATTTAATCAGTGTTTTTAATTTATTTTTTATAGCATGTTAGTTATTTTTCTTAAAACTCTTAAATGTGTTTGCAGGTATGGAGCGTGAAGTACAACAGCACTGGCTCCAAGATCATCTCGGCCGGAGACGACAGAGCCATCCATATATACGACTGTCCCATGTGAGGCTTTTTCACCATTCGCTTCACACCTGACAGGAAACCGCTCTCTGATATACATCATATGGAACTTTTACCAGAGCTGTGCTCTTTGTCCAAAAAGATTCATACATATCATCTCTGCTGATCCATGCATTCCTCTAACAGCTTTGGCTTTGAGGTTTGATATTAAATAAACCTTTATAATCATCAGACACAAGCGCAGGTAAAACATAACCCTGAGATCTTCTGTTTCATTTTACATTATTGTCTCCTGAAACATTATCCACTTGTAAGAACAATAAAACATTTTATAAATACTATGGTGGTTTTTTTCTTGAGGAATGGACTGTTTGTAGTGTTCAATTATTTCTACACACACAACGTCAAACTGTTCTCTCTAACACCCACTGCCATCCTGCATCACCACACATGCCACCTTGACTGCATGATGAGTGTGAGTCAGGGCTTGTACATGTGTTTAAATGCCGTTTCACATTATTTGCTTTTTTTTTTAGGTATCTTATCAACAAGACAGTTGTGATTCATTGTTTAATGCTCCTCTCTCTCACACACACACACCGGTTTAGACACTTAAACATTACACAATGAATCTAAAACTTTACCCACATCCACATTTTTTCCCCATATTTGTACAATACAAGGTGTGTTAGAAAGGACAATGTGAGTGAAAAGACAACCACAAGTATGTGAACTACACATTCACGACTATACATACATCCACCCTGATCGTCATAGCCGTTTCTGATTCAGATGACGGCTAAAGTGATTTTAAAAAGAGTCACATTTCTCATATTATATTCTGATATATTACACATCACTAAGATCCTCACATTACAAAAGAACATGTATAATTAATTCACTATGAAACTGTATGCACACAAAGTTGTACGTACAACACACTTGCAGTGTAAATACTGTAGAAAACATCAGTGTCAATTTTCTCTGACTGTTAAGTTTTTAAAATTTTTTTAAAGTAACTCCAAGCTCAAATAGAGCATTATTCCAGGGATTATTTGCATTTTGAAATACAACTCTGGTATCTGATAATTTGACTGACGTTTTGGCATCAAACTTCAAACAGGAACATTCGTCCTAGTTCATATAACGCTTTCCTGAAACCATACGTGACCAAATAAAATGTACGTCCTCTACGGTCTGGTCCTCTTCCCAAATATCCTGCTTTTACTGGCTAACTTTCTGTTAAAATATCAAACAAGGCAAAGTTAAAATGCAGCCCACACACACACACATACACACACTAGGTCAGCTTTGTGTGCATGTATCTGTAAATGTCCTGGAGCCTGCTCGTCACCATTGTCTTGTGTGGACGAGCTCAGGTCGCAGGCTGAGTCTCTTCAGGGTCTCGTAGCCGATGACGATGAGGATGGAGGTCGGCAGGGATGAGATGATGCGAGCGGAGAGACCCTTGGAGAGGCCCCACATGCCCTCCTCAGCAATGAGCTGCTTAAATGTTTCAATCACAGATGAACGGCCTTCCACCTAGTGGGAGGGAATAAATAAATAAATTACCTGGTGGGTTTTTGTGATTGGAAAAAAAGAAAGCAAGCCAGATAATTCTCTGAGCAATAAAAATTCCCAAATCAAGATATAGACTTGAAAAAATATGCTGTACTAGCAGAAGGCTTTTTTTTGTTGCTGTTTCAGTGTATATGTAAATGAGCTACAGTTGAGCCACACCCCTCCAGAGAACAACAGAGCTGAGAAAGGGGAGGGGATCTTCTTAAATGAGGTCACAATAGCAGGGAAATCTGGCTTTTTTTAATCCCTTGTCAACAGAAAAAGAACTTTAAATGAGTAAAATGTGTATTTTGCAGAACAGGTGTCCTTTAACATAGTGATATAAGAGGTACATATAATTATTGTAAGTTTTTCTTGTTTTTTTCGGAAATCAATTTTGTTTGCACTTGAATATTGTTTGCTAGATTACTAAAGGTGGAAAAACATCTTAGGTGTGTGTAGACTTTTTATACCCACTGTATGATGAATTTGATTGACATAATGACAAAGTAAAATATAAACAATGAACAAATTAATGAGGAGTGCAAACTGGTTTGTGTGACTATTTGAATGCAAGCTATGTCGACGAAAACAACTCCAGCCCAGTGGACTGATTACTGAGACTCTCGGGGGGGGGGGGGGGGGGGTCAAAGCTGGACTCCAGCCCTGTGAAGTGAACTTTAAATGTAAGGCACGTACAGGCAACATGCTTCATAAAGCTGGCTTGGATTATTGAGTAGGGAAATTAGGAAAGACGTAAACATGAAATGATTCATCGTGAAAAGAGGGCACGTGTTCAGTTCCAGAAACATTTAAGAACTGAAACTTGCTCATGTTCTCTGTACATAAGAAAACAATGTGGCAGAGCTGCTTTTGTGCTGATATAAATAAAAACAGCTCATGTGACAGGCAGGCTTTAGCCAAAGCAACATCTTTATGAGTCTTAACTAATAATAGCTGACTACATTTAAAGCCAAAACTTTACATACATGTAGGCTCAAGTTGTTTAAACCATCTACCTTATTTCTAAGAGCATGATTTATATCAGTTGCCATGTTCTAGATCAGATTAGATTTTTATTTGATCAAAAGTACATACACTTTGTTGGTGTTTGCTGGTGCCTATTAACATGAGGGACATGAGCAAGTTTCAGTTCTTAACTGCTTGAAAATTTGTAGATTCTGACTTCCACAACTTACAACACACTGCTGAAATGTTCACCCAATTCTCTAAACAGAACTGGTGTAACTCAGTCAGATTTGTGGGCCTTCTCTGTTTTTTTAGTCTACTGCATGACTTTTCTGTGGGATTCAGGTCATGGCTCCCCTAATACATTCACATTGTTGTCTTTAACCATTTTATTAAAACTGAATTGGTTAGGATCATTGTCCGGCTGGAAGACTCCTTCCTCATGATGCTGATTTTCTAAAGTGAAAAGTCCAAACCCATAATGTGATGCTACCGCCAGCACCATCATGCTTCAGAGACGGGATGGTGTTCTTTGGATTAAAAGCCTCATCCTGGTAATCATTAGAGCTGTGAATCATAGGTATACTGAAGATTTTCGATTGGATTCACTAGCACTAAAGTTTATTGTCTGATTTGTCCCAAGCAGCATTATTTGTACAATATTTCTAAAAACTAATAAATATTGCAATTGTGTAAACTGACATGAAAGCGCTTTGTAAGAGACATGACATTTAAACAATCTTCTGCTCCACAGTCCAGTGAAGCGGAAAATGGTGGTATTGTACCAACTACCCATGAACTCAAAGGTAGAAGAAACAGTACTCTCGCAAAACACAAGTATTTTGCAGAAGACAGTGGTGTTTCCTATTTACTGCTAAAGTTGTAGTACTTTTTTTTAAGGAATTCATCGATCAAACCAGTTCCTTCGGGGTTCAGTTGAATCTTCCAGACAAGTTTATGATGGTAGTTGATTTCTGACAACAATCAAACATATAATTATTTGAATAACTGCTCATGGTCTAAGTTATGTTATGTGTGACTTGTGTTGAGCAGAAGGGGCTGTTTCAAATAAAGCCTCCCTGAGAGTCACGTGACCAATCACAAACCACGCTTTTGCCAAAATCATGTGATTGTAAAAATAAGATGCCAAATTAATCATACAGTGAAACCTCGGATTACGAGCATAATTCGTTCCGGAAGCAGGCTCGAATTACAAAACACTCATAAATCAAATCATATTTTCCCATAGGAAATAATGGAAACTAAAATTACTTGTTCTACAGCCCCAAAACATAAATACATTAAATAATTAACACAAAATATAAAGTAAAAATAAAACAAATTAACCTGCACTTTATCTTAATTCCAGACAGATAAGTGTTTCCGTTTGTGAATGCAGGTGTTTTGTGTGTGTGTGTGTGTGTGTGTGTGTGTGTGTGTGTGTGTGTGTGTGTGTGTGTATATAATGTGCGTACACACACATTAACGGAGAGACCGTTTTTAAAACCATTTAAAAATTAACTGTTTAAAAATGAGCAAGGAACATCGCTAGTCACAGTTGCGCGAGCGTAGATGTCGGAGAAGCGCATGCGTGATACATGATAAACCAAGACAACTCTCGGTTTTCAAGTCAAAATTTATAAAAAAAAATTATCTGCTCGTAAATCGCGTTACTTGTAATCCGAGGTTCCACTGTAATTATTTTTGAATGTAGCCACAAAGAAAGGAAATGACCTACTTGGGAACATTATGAAATAATTACTCTCAAAAATGTCACTGCTGTAATATATTGCTAGAATATGGTCTTTTCTTTTACATTTCATGTGTGCCACTTGCGAAGTTGGGGTCAATTTGCTACACAATTTGTCCACTAGAGGTCAGTACAACAAACTCTTCAATGAAGCTTCATGAAATTAACCTTTTGATTAAACTGTTGGCTGGGAAGTCTGGCAAGTTGCTTGGATCTTCACAAGGACACAAAGCACCCCGCCTTGAATACAGGTACCAGTACACTACCAGTCAAAAGTTTGGACGCACCTTACAATTCCATGGTCTTTCCTTTCTACATTATAAAACAATTCTAAAGGCATCCACATTTTGATTTCTGATGCTGGTAACTCTAAATGAACTAAGAAGTAAGTTTTGGTTTTGCTTTCCTGGGAAGGTCTTCATGAGAGACAGTTTCATTATGGTGCTTGATGGGTTTTGCAAATGCACTTGACATAATACTGTTCTTGCAAGAACTATTCTAGAAATGCTGACCTCTGTGTCTTAAAGTGGACATACAGTCTCAATTTTTGCATAGGTTAATATGATTCTTTAGGGTCCTAATGAAAAGTTTGTAATATACTTTAATTAAAAAATCTCAATTGTTGTGTAAAAAAAACATTACTTTTACCTGGTAAAAAGTAGCTCTGTTCTCAGCAACCTGTTTCAGTACATGCTCCTTTAAATGGTAATGACCTCTACTGAACCCGCCCCCCAGTTCTGTGGGGCGTGTCTTCACAATACAAGTGGGGTATAGCTTTGACAACAGTTAAAAATATTTAAAAAACAGTTAAAAATAATTTTACATGATGTTAGAATTATTTTATATATAAAGGAGTTATTTCTACTCTCTTGCTCTCTTCCTCATAGATCTGATATTAACATGTTAAATCTTCCCTGCTGCTTATCTTCCTGTCTCCTCTTGCATCTGTTCATTCATGCTCACCTTCCCATACTCTGTCTCTCTCTCTCCCTCTCTCTCTCTCTGTCTCTCTTCCTCTCCTTTGATTCAAATTCTAATTTTATTTGTCACATACACAGTCATACACAGTATGATATGCAGTGAAATGCTTATACGACAGTCAGTGACCTTAAAAATTAAATAAATGAGTAAGGAATAAATATCAATAAAAAGAAATACTTTTAATAAATAAATAAAATAAAATAAATAAATAAAATTTTTTTACATGTGAATCTGGTTGTAAAACTTTTTTGACTTCCCAGACCGGGAATCGAACTCGAGTTGCTCCGATGAGAGCGCCGTATCCTAACCACTAGACCACGGAGGATTAATGGTTGCCACTTGGAAATGCCGGCTATTCAACCCGCGACCTTATACACGCGAAGCATTGTTTTTTTCGGGATCTCACCAGGACATTTACAATGGTTCATTTGTAGTAACATATGTCTATAGCACAGGCGTTTAGTCAAACATATTTATACCGATCTTTTGCTGTTAATAAACAGAGACCTTTCTGACAGACAACGTGTGTGTGTGTGTGTGTGTGTGTGTGTGTGTGTGTGTGTGTGTCTCTGACTGTCATATAGATGCCGGGAATAGGACATCATACACGCGAAGCATTGTGTGTGTGTGTGTGTGTGTGTGTGTGTGTGTGAGTCTCTCCTTATGTCAGAAAAGCTTACCGAAGCATAGCGCACTCGCCTCGTTACTAAACGAACTTTTAGAAAAACTTTATAAATATGTAGTGCAAAAAGCATGTGCCTTGCGGGGGAATCGAACCCGGGGTTACCGCGTTAGAGCGCCGTATCCTAACCACTAGACCACGGAGGATTAATGGCTGCCGCTTGGAAATGCCGGCTATTCAACCCGCGACCTTATACACGCGAAGCATTGTTTTTTTTTCGGGATCTTACCAGGACATTTACAATGGTTCATTTGTAGTAACATATGTCTATAGCACAGGCGTTTAGTCAAACATATTTATACCGATCTTTTGCTGTTAATAAACAGAGACCTTTCTGACAAACAACGTGTGTGTGTGTGTGTGTGTGTGTGTGTGTGTGTCTCTGACTGTCATATAGATGCCGGGAATAGGACATCATACACGCGAAGCATTGTGTGTGTGTGTGTGTGTGTGTGTGACTGAGTCTCTCCTTATGTCAGAAAAGCTTATCGAAGCATAGCGCACTCGCCTCGTTACTAAACGAACATTAGAAAAACTTTATAAATATGTAGTGCAAAAAAAGCATGTACCTTAAGCAGGAATCGAACCCAGGTCTCCCACGTGAAAGCTCCAAATCCTAACCACTAGACCACCACACTACTGCAAGGCTGCTGCATCAAACAGCACACCACACTCATGTAGATGCCATTTTGCTCCCGTGTAGAATAACAATGGCCGACGGCTCTTTTTTTCACTCGGGGCGGGTCTTTGCTAAAACACCAGTGTCAATCAACTGTAGTAGGAGCGGCCTCTGTCGGTGTGAGTTCACACCGACAGGCTTTTGAAAACGGGCTGATTTCAGAAGGGGCATCTTATATTATTAAATTAAAAGAAAATCGCTGGGTGGCTCTTTATCACTGTAGAGTGGTTGTGTACACCCTCTCCTAACACACAATGCAGTCCAAACAGCTTGAAAACGTCCATGTAGCACTGTAGGTGCCCTTTAAAATAACAACTGACTGTTGGTGCTGTTAGTTACCTAATGCCATGTGTGCGATTTCAACAATACAGTTGTGGTGGAAAAAAACAACTGTATTGTTCTAAAATGTAGAAAATAAATCCAAACCTGTGACCAAACTTTTGACTGGTACTGTACATACCTAGTTCACTCCTAATCATTATATTTTGCCAACCAGGAGAATCTAAATGTCACTACATTAGGTTTCTGGAATCTTCCAGACTGTGTGCTGCAACAAAAATACTGCAAGACTGGAATTAATACTCTTCACCTATTACCTTGAGACTTTGTCCTCCCTGTTTGTTTGGATTATTATTTTTTAACAGGTTTTTTTCCAAAGTGCGCCCTAATACAAAAGCAATCTAACCATGTCTAGGTTATAAAACAATGGTTTTATAACCTGTGTGTTTACCTGCACTCTGGCTCTCACGACATCCATGGGGTTGGTGAGAGTGGAGGCGGTGGCAGCAGCCATAGGCCCAGCCACGGCCTGCAGGAGAAGGTGAGGGCAGTCGGACGGCGCCAGTCGGGACAACTGTTCTGTATCAGCACACAACACACACAGTGTTAGTCCTTCTGAAACCTAAACCAGGGCTAGCAACATGTTAAAATGTGATATCTGAATAATACAAATAACAAAATAATAAGAGCATGATTTAATGTAAAGCACATCTTAATGACATGATGAAAGATATGACTTCCTCTTATATGCTCTGGATTTGCTCTGGGTCTAGGATCCGACAGATCTGTTTAGTGCCTTAGCCTTTAAAAGGCTATTCAGAATTATTTTAGTAACTGGAAGTACTAACAAAAGTCTTACAACACATCTTCTCTAGCTCCACCGTGACCCTGACCAGGATAAAGCAGCTAGATGATGATAAATGAATAAATGATGATCCTGTTTGGTTTAAAACAACGTATAATCTTCATAATCTGATATTTTTGGTTGCTGATCAGGTTCATGATTCTCCTCTCAGCAGTTAAAACCCAAAACACACCATCATGGCCGCTCTCTGAAGAGAATCAGGAGACCAGAAGAAATCCATCATGAGGCTAAACTTTGTGATGGTGCTTTCCATTATGGTTTGGTAGTTTTCACGTGTGAATCCTGCTGTAGCTCAGCATGTCATGGTGAAACACTTGAGGTTATCCTACTCCGCTTTGGAGTTCAACACAAATGCGTCATCTTTGTAATGTATAACCGTTTAACAATATGCTGTGTTATGGTTGAGAATGTGAAAGACATGTACAAAGGCAAAGTTAGGTACGTTAAAAGACAGTTAGAAGTAAGAGCACCTGCATAAAAGTGATAAAAAGGCCACCAGACTGCGCTGTTAGGGATGTAGGTGAGAAGCGACGCCACATAGCCGCGGTAAAAACCCCGAAAACCATCCGCAGCAAAAATCTGCACCGTAATGTCTCGAGTCTGCCCAAAAGTCAGTCTGTGCTTAGATGTGGCGACGGCCATCTTGGGCTTGACCTTAAAGCGTGTGAGATGTTCCCCCGGGCCTTGCATCATGAGCTGTTGAGAGACCACGTCGATGGGCACGGTGATGCTCTGGGCCACCAGCGAGGCACAGCCACCGGCCACCAGGGACTTCAGGGTGTTGTTAGAGGAGTACTGCGAGACGTACTTCCTGACCAGCTCGTAGGTGGTGATGTAAGCTTGACCCGAGATCAGCGTGAAAGTGTTGACCATGAAGCCCCGGTATAAACCTTGAACACCTTCGGCTTTAAGGATCTTACAGAAGGCGTCAAAAGTGCCGTTGTAAAGCGACTTCCCTTTCTGGACCTGCAACCGAGTTCGGATCAGGGTGAAGGGGTAGACGGTGGCGCGTGTGGTTAAGGTCATGAACACGCCGAGGGAGTAGAACTTCCTCTTGTCCAGGTCTTCCCATTCTATGATCCGGATGTTGCGTTTCTGCATAGTTCCAGCTGATGGCAACCTTCATCCGACAGGCCCTGTGCCGCGCCGCACCGCACCCGCCCATCAACCTACAGAGAGACGGAAAAGAGAACGGGTCAGAATGAAGCACTTCAAGAGTCATGCCTTAGAAGATTTCTTTTCAGAAAGGACTCCTTAAAAACAACTTCAGCTTGTAGGCTTGAGTGGTTGATCAAAGGTTGAAATTATTTGCCCACAAGACTGATGTAATCAGTATGAGGTGATCAAAGGCCAATGCAACTAACTAACAGATAAAGTGGATGGCCAAACGTTTTGTCAACACTCAACCATCACACCCATATGTGGGCCTTCATCAAACTCTTCACATAAAGCTGCTTTTGAGCTCATGATCACAAATTCCCCACAATCCACATGCCAAAATGTAGTAAGTGTGGATATTATGATGACCGTCAAGAGGGATTAAAACCGAAATGAGATGTTCAACAAGCGCAGGAGGGTGTGATGATCACATGTCTACATATGCCTGACCATATATTGTATCTGCTAATATCTTTAACACAAAAAATAAGCAAACATTTTACAATTTTACAATATACTTACAATAAAAAAAACAAATGTTGTATGTTGCTGAACCTAGACCTGAGCAACAGAAGCAACATGATCAGAACACTGCCTCCACAGGCTGTACAGTAGGCAATAGGCATGATGGGTGCATCACTTACTCCACCTTTCTTCTTACCCCTGATGTACACATCACTCTGGAACAGGGTAAATCTGAGCTCATAACCTTTTTCCAATTCGCTGTTGTTGTTGTTGGTCTTTCGGCTGCTCCCGGCAAGGGGTCGCCACAGCGGAATATCCAGTCCGCTACAGTCTATTATTTATCCTCCATAGAAAATTGTGGCCTTTTTTTAATTATTATTAGCCTCACTGATAAGTGGTTGTCTCAAGGGACGAGTCCCTTGAGTCTCTCTTCATTATGAAACACAGCTGTAAGTCCTACTGTGCTTTTTAAAGTTTTTTTTTTTTAAACAATTTAATTTCACTAAGCGTTTAAGTGATCTCCAATCACGCTCATTCAGGACGTTTTTCCGACCACATTTCTTCCTCGAAGTTGTTGGTTCTACACTATCCTTTCAGGTTTTATTAATGATTAACCCAATTTTAGTAGTTTCAGCAATCTTCTTAATTGTTTTCTCGAACATTAAAACAGAAGATGTCTTCTAACATGGTTGTGTAACAGATAAGCTACTCACTGCGCATCAGTTAGGGCTTTAACCATATTAAATTATTGCAGCAATCATCCAGTGGAAGGCTCTTACCCATGTGCTTGTTTAAATCCAGGTGGTGAGATTTTCAACCTGGGCAGTGTACAGCATGTTTGCAAACATGTTCGTAATAATTCAATGATAAAGATGGAACATAGACACTACACTATAACAGATAATGAAGCATGGGA
Source organism: Channallabes apus (assembly GCA_030522415.1). Lineage (NCBI taxonomy): Eukaryota > Metazoa > Chordata > Actinopteri > Siluriformes > Clariidae > Channallabes > Channallabes apus. The sequence continues at coordinate 37,828,343 of CM060107.1, read as the reverse complement.
CATGGACAGTGTGACCTCCCCCATGATGCACCGCTTCAACACCTTCTTCTATTATCTTCACCTTTTTTTTGACTGTGACAATCTTATAATAGTTAATCCTAAAGGTCATACTTGCTGTTAAAATACTCCAAATGAGAGCAAACATAAGGCCAATTTCATAAAAGGAAATCCAGCTGTGTCTTCCTCATGACAGCCGACATGACCTCTCTCTCTCTCTCTCTCTCTTTAAAACAACATCAACTTACCAGCTTAGCTCGCCATCATTTCCGCCTCGACTAACAACTGCATTCTATCCTCATATCATAATAATAAAACAAATAACTAAAAACAGGTAGTCTTTGTTAAAACCAGAGCTCTTTTCGAAACGTTATCGACGACTCCATATTTCACTTATAAAAAATTAATAAAATAAATAAAAAAAACAGAGGCACGCTACGGTTACAGCCTTCATAAGCGCAGCTCTTTCCTTCTTTTTACTTCCGTCGCGCGTCGCTACGTCACCGCGTGAAGGACAAGAAGGAGGGGCGTGCCTCGTTTGACAGTTGCCTTCACTCGTGATTGGCTGGCTGTTGGAGTGGGCGTTTCCATGCGTTCTCGCTTAGTGGAATCGTGTTTATTTCAGAAGTCATCATGGCGCTCACTTCCTCCCAGCAAGGTAAGAAGCGGTGGTAATAATTTCGAGCGACTTGTCATATTTCTTACTTTTGGGTCGTTCAATAAAATAATATAAAAATAATAGTCTTTCTTTATATCCAAATAAAGCGGTTGCGGTGTGTGTTTTAACACTGGGTGGATATTCGGATGCTTTTTTTGTTGTTTGTAAGCTAGGTGGCTAGCTAGCCTGTAGCTCTCTCTGTGTGTGTGTGTGTGTGTGTGTGTGGAGCCGGTGAGCAGAGCTGAGCACAGATAACAAAATACAGACATGTCATAACGGGTTTTGTCGAAAATAATACACTGATATAATGTATTAGACAGTTTTCACGCCCTAATTGTGTGTGTGTGTGTGTGTGTGTGTGTGTGTGTATTGTGGTCATGAGGCTTTAAAGTCACGCAGTTCCGTAATCTGTAGCAGACCATTTGGGAAAGGAGTGATGCAGTTTGCAGAGATAAGAAAGAAAGACACGGTTCCCTCCCTCTCTCCTGTCCTGGAGTCTAGTGTTAAAGGCTGGGGTGTGTGTGTGTGTGTGAGTGTGTGAAGGGGGTTAATTTTGGTTAGTGTTTCTCTAGAGAATATAGCATTGTGTGTGTGTGTGTGTGTGTGTGTGAACAGAGGAGGATTTTCCTGTCCTTTTCTTTTCTATGGGACACAAGAAACACAATTTCTTGTCATGTCTTGACTTTAATAATGTCATATCAGAGGTAGAAACTTCTAGCAGGACGAGGAACACTTCAAAGACAAAACAAAGAGCCTCTGGAGTAAACAATCGATTCTTCGTGAATGATTAACTAGGATTAACAGTTGACAGTACACTGAAGAAACGGATCATCTGCGTGAATCTACACTCTCCGCTGGAAAGAAATCAAATAGCAAACCAAGAATGGATCATTCAGGCCATTCTGTGTTACAGCATTTCATTCCACTTTAAGCATGTGCTATCAAAAATAATAATATGCTAAATGCCAAAACTGAACCCTTACGGTTTTTTATTTATTTATTTTTTTTACTTTGAAAGATGGTTGTTATAATAATCCGGCTTTGCCTGAATGGTTCTTTAAAAGCCTGAGTGACATTTATGTACACGAGATTTATCTTCTGTTTGTTTTATATAAACCTCTGTATTGTTAAAGATTTAATTATCACTGTCACTGAATGATCCACAAAGAAACTTTTGTAAATTACCATCAACATCATAATAACTGCCTCCGCTGCTTCTGCTGGTGGTGATGATGATTATGATCATGATGATTGTCAAGTTAAGTCGCCCCAAATCCTGCTCCGAGCCCACACACGTCTTACAGCGGTGTAAAAAGGAGGGAATTATTCTTGACTTAGGTTAATAGTGATGTGCTGAAGATGCAGCTGAAGCTTATGTTTCTAAAGAAGAACCACCATTTCCCCTTTAAGTTCCTAAGGACAACAGCTGAAGCACGGCATGGTGGCTTAGTGGTTAGTACTGTCACCTTGAGACTCAAGGGTCCGGATTCGATTATGTGCATGTTCTTCTAGTGCTTGGTGGGGTTTCTTCCTTCCACTGTCCAAAAACATGTAGATTAGGCTCATTGGCATCACAGAATTGCCCATACTGTGTAAATAAGCATGTGAGTGTATGTATGTATATATGTGTGTGCCCTGCGATGGATTGACACCCCATCTAGGGTGTACCCTGCTTCGTGTCCTATGTCTCCTGGGATACGCTCCAGCCCCCCGCTGCGACCCTGTATACAGTATAAGGCAGTATAGACAATTAGTGAGTGAGTGAGAAAAGCAGAGAAGTAGGGTGCACTTAAACTGCACTTTTGCAGTCGAATCAGTAATTGTGGTGTTTTTGCTGCTTTCTTTCAATTGTATGCAAACATTTTATTTATGTTCACCGTACGTGTTCAGAACTAGTGATGGTGGTCAATAACACTTCCATAATCCATCATTGGTTTGAGTAAATTACAAGATGATCAATTTATAGTCGATTTAGCTGCCAGTATAGTATAATGAGTATAGTCCTAATTTATAGTTGTTTTTTTTCGCGTCTGTCAATTAAAATGAAATAACGGCGGTGCATACAAGTACGTTACTATGGGTCTTGTCCGTTATATTTTTTTACTGCTCTCACCCAGAATGCGAGTACAATTTAAGTAACGTTAATCATAGCCAATCCAAATCCTAAAAAAAACCTTTCATTTGCTTGTTGAGTGACATCCCATCTGCAGTATTTCAATTGTTGCAACTAACTCCACCTTAAATCGTCACAACTCAAAACAGTGCTTGTTCACTTCATGGAGTTGTGACAATTTAAGGATAAGAGGATCAGATCGTAAGTGAGGTTTGATTGACTACAGACTCATTTTTAAATAATGCATAGGTTTTAGTTTTGATTAAATCAAGTGTGTTTTCTTCTTTGAACTCGGAACTCCCTTTGGACACTTGCTGAAATTAAACTTTTTTTTCTCTTTGCAGATCATCCATTTGCCCATTTGATTGAGACATTACCAATCAGGAAGAATGACATTAGATTTTTCAATCCTCAGAAGCTTGGAGATCCCAAGTATGGTAAGTAAATAAAAAAACAAACAAAAAGAAAACAGAAAACCAGCCATGATTAACCTTATGTTAGATCTAAGCTACATTTGGGTGAAGATGTAGTTATTGTTATAATCTTGAACTAGATATAATGTTTTCAGCTGAAGAAGAATTCTGGAATAAGAATATTTGAGTTTCAGGATTAATGTAATGCTTCAAGAAAAATAAATACATTTAAAATAAATAAGTAAAAGTAAATATTAACTTGAGTACAGCAAAAGAAAAAAAAACGTAACTCTGACTGCATATCTCGAGTTTTAATGCCACCCATGGCGGGTGGGGGGCATACACTTTCTCCTCTGTCAATCAGTGACACTAACTAATCATGGATGTGAAAGAGGGCGGATATCGCTTTCCTGTTTTTTTACTTTGTAGAGAGATGCATAACGCAAACTTTTGCATCTCATATGAAGTGTGTTTGGTAAGAAAAATGCTTGATATATAAAATATGGTGGTGGATCAGTGATTCTTAGGGTTTTTAAAAGATCCACAGCATCCTCAGTTCCATGATTTATCAGGATATTTCGGCATAAAACCTGTTTTTCTTTGCCTAGACTTTCAAACTTGCAGACGAATTGAGTACAAAATCAGTGTTTCACTAAGGGATTTGAACATGTGGTGTGATCCAGGAAGTTCAAATGAATGAGTGGACCATGCTTGTCGTGGACAACTACAAGTGTTTCCAAACCTTATTAGACGTTACAAGAAGGCGCTGCTGTTCTCTCCACGGACACGACCACACCATGTGAATACTCGGGTCACATACTCAGGAATGTGAGCTGTATGGTAGACATGTCATGCTCAGGAATTATTAGGCATGAAATCCTGCATTTTTCTAAACCTCTTTCTCTGACTGTAAACAAATCCAGGAAAGAGGTAACGGTTCTGCAAGACAATGCAGTACGACAGTTCAAAGCCAAGAGTAGGCTGGAGTCAAATAGTTCGGAGGGGAGGGGAAAAGAAAGCGGTACGAACTAGAGCGTCCTCAAGATGGTGCCAAAAAATATGGAGAACAGGCTAGCTTCCTCCGTGACAGGTTTACGCTTCTCTGCCGGTCACAGAGAAGCGTAAAACACACACCCTGAAGAAATCGATTCCTCATACATCATCTTACAGACGTCCTCGATTAAAGAATGCTGTTGTGATTGACAGGGAGAGTCAGTAGGTTCATCACAACCAGAAAGAACGGTCTGTTGTGCTGTCTTGACTGCCAGATCGTAGTGCTTGCCTCAGGATTGCTCGCTAGATGCTCTCAGATGTTTTGCATAATGACTTTACGTAAAATGTTTTCTGTTCGTCATGCAAAAGCAGCAAAGACTCCTAAGATTGTAAGATGGTAAGATTGTCATGTTGAAGGAGAGCTAATCCGTTGTCCCTGCGCTCCAGAGCGGCTGCCCTTCTGCATCCGTGTGCTGCTCGAATCCGCCATTCGCAAATGCGATGGCTTCTACGTGAAACAGGAGGACGTGTACAGTATTCTTAACTGGGAAGAGAATCAGACTCTGGCTGAAATCCCATTCTCTCCAGCGCGAGTGTTGCTCCAGGACTTCACGTGAGTCAAGTGTAGTCTTGTACAAGACACTTTTCCTTTTATGATCAGAGTTTTGCGATGTTGTTGTTTGTCGTGGTCTTTTATAATTGATGTATCTGTGATATTTATATGTGATGTTGCTCGCAGAGGTATTCCAGCCATGGTGGACCTGGCAGCCATGAGGGACGCCATAGCCAAGAACGGCGTTGACCCCAACCTCATCAACCCCAAATGTCCCACAGACCTCATAGTAGATCACTCACTACAGATTGACTTCAGCAAGTGGTAAAGTCCATCAGTAGCTCAGATTACCAGTCTTTTATTTATTTATTTTTCTGCATTCATCCATGCAGTCATTCAATTAGTTTATATTTGGTTTATTTACTCAGTGCCATTCAGAACGCTCCTAACCCTGGTGGAGGGGATGGACAGGGGCAAGGGCCAGGGCCTCAATCTGTTCCAGGTCGTCCGGTTCCACGTGGCCAGCATGGTCAGTGCGGAGGTCAGAAAGGAGTCTGCCCCAAGGGCTCCTGCTCCGACTCGCCTACTAGAGCCAACGCAGTACAAATCGAGAATACACCGCTCCTGTGCCCTTTTCACCTAAAGCCCATTTCTGAGTAAGATGCACATCACAAACCCAATAAAATCTCTCTATCCCTCTTCACATTATATATATAATAAATTAAGTAAATAATGATAAATTAAGTCACTGTGATTAGGAATATAATTGTTTTCTGTATTAAAAAGAAAAAATTTATTTGTTCGAAAATCTGTTCTATTCTGCATGATTACACACATGTTGCACACGTGTCTGTTCCATGGATCATGTTCCGTCCTTGCTTATTTTTTTTCTGCTCTCTTAGCCTTGGGCATGAGCTATACGGTCCACTTGTAGCGTAAAAAGCCGTCTGTATCCAATTAGTGTTTAGACTGTAGGACATCGAGTTTGTCTTTTCTGCACGCGATCACAAGCAGACCAAGAGCCTGGTAACAGTTTAAGACCTCTTAACTTTTGGTGGAAGTGCAGTACTTTGATGAGGACTGTATAGATAGCGCCCAAGGCCGAGAGAGGAGAAAAAACATGAGCAAGAACGGAACATTATGACCTGAATAGTAATGTGTACATCATGAGTGGACTAAGGCACTTTGAGAAAGCATGACCTTTGAAGTGCTGTGACGCTCGGCCAAGTTCCCACGTACATAAGCCTTAACCTCGGGGGGAAAAGTCAATAATAACGGGAATCCACATGTTCAAACAGGACAGTAGTGGCGCATTTGAAATCGCTCCTGTTGTGTGTATTATTAAAAGTAAGCGCTGCTCATTTAACATTTTTCAGCTCTACACATTGTGTAATGGAAGGAATTACAGAGTGCACACTTCCCAGTAATACAAACTGTGGACTAATGACTGTAATTTAGAGATAATGTGGTCCTGTGGAAATAGAATTTCTGATTGATGTTTACGAAGACAGGTTAAGGATTGCATCTTTGTTCCTGCATGTCCACAGGCCTGAGACGGCTCTCAAAAACCAGGAGATGGAGCTCATACGAAATAAAGAAAGACTTCAGTTCTTTAAGGTGAGTCCAGTTTGTACAGCTCCAAACGCGGAGAATTTGCCTCCCTCACTGAAAAAATCTAGTCTAATCTAATGCTTTCTGATTTGTTGTTTGTCCACAGTGGTGTTCGAGGGCATTTAAGAACGTGAGTGTGGTCCCTCCTGACATCGGTTCGGTTCATCAGGTTAATCTGGAGTACCTGGCTCGCGTGGTGCTAGAAAACGAGGGTTTCATTTACCCTGACAGTGTAGTGGGTACAGACTCCCACACTACCATGATCAACGGCCTCGGCATACTTGGCCGAGGTGAGCGGAGAGTTTTTTTTTTTTTTTTTTTTCCCCTCCCCTCCTTCTTTTTTTCTTTAAATCACATTTACTCTGGTCTGTCCAGTGTGTATCTGGTTTTGTATCTCAGCACAAACCTCTAAATGTGCTCACAAATAACCTTTATTGATTTGGATAAAAATGGTACACCTTGTTCATGCCTGATCTAATCTCTAGTGGAAATAAACAGCTTTACATCTTTAGTCCCATGAATCCAATATTACGGGTCCATTGATCATAGAACAAAGTCTTTTGGCAGCTCTTTGCACCACCACATTGACTTTAAAATAAAATGCTCAAAATATGAGCAAAGAAAATAAATAAACGTGGCATTAACAGCTCAGGAATTACAGCAATTTTCATACACACCCTATTTGGGCCCCATAAATAATGGAACAAAGTAACAATTACAAACATAAGGATTGCCTTTAATACATGGATCCTTTGTACTGTAATGAATGACCCCCCCCCTCCCCTTCCCCTCCAAGATGCATTGCCAAGTCTTTACTGCAGCTACCTTCAGCTATTGTTTCTTTTTGCTTTTCTGTCAAAGTCTTACAAAGCCTTGATTGAACAATATCAGTTGTTTGAACATTGTTGTGAAGCCTCTATATTAACTTTTGACTGTAGACTTACTTTAGTTGTCTTCCAGGCCTTTTTCTGTTGCTGAGCACTCCCAACGTTATTATATATATATTTTTAAGCCTAATGATGCCCTCCTTCACTTGCATAGACATCTAAATGCAAATGTAACCCTCAAACACCTTCAGACATTTTATCTACTTGTTTACTCATGGAGTAATGAGGGAACGGGCCACACCTGGCCATGTACCTGCTTAGCAGACGTTTGTTCCATTGTTGATGAGCTCCTCACACTCCCCCTCCACTGTGGAGGCTTCTGTACACCACCACATGGAAATCAAAGCACTCAGGATGAACATAGCTTTATTTCAACGGGTTTGACAACAGTGTGGCGTTAACCATTCAGGAATCATTGTTCTTCAATTTCCCTTTCCATGTGATGGTGTACAGAACACAAATGCACTCTGGACTGCGACCACACCTGCGTATACCTCTGTCCAGTTTCAAGCAGATCACATTGGATGATAACGGCAAATATGAACAGGGTCTCAGTGTAACAGTTAATAGGCTAAAAGTATCGACTACTACTATTATGTTTATGGTTATCACAATATGTTAAAATGTGAGGGTAATGCAAGCTATTCGACACCATTTTGAATAAAATACACTTTACTTCTGTGTGATCAGAACTGAATTCTCGGATGTAACCATCATAGACTACCACGTTCATCCTGCTCTTTCTTTTTCTCTCAGGAGTAGGAGGTATAGAGTCCGAGGCAGTAATGCTGGGCCAGCCGGTTTCTCTCACACTGCCACAGGTTTTTGGATGTAAGCTAGTGGGAACCGTCAGTGCTCTGGCTACATCTATAGACATTGTCCTTGGCATCACTAAGGTATGCATGTGTGGTCCTTCATTCTGTCATTGTCATACACATTTCTATTAGAATGAGGCATGCACATGTAGCCATAGCTACTATTCCCAAATACACAGCATGGTTAGACACTTGTGCTGCTGAACATGGTATGAATTGGTGTGCGTTTGTGTGTGTGTGTCGGTGCAGCACTTACGGCAAGCTGGTATCGGTGGGAAGTTTGTGGAGTTTTTTGGGCCAGGCGTGTCTCAGCTCTCTGCTGCGGACAGAACCACCATCGCGAACATGTGTCCTGAATACAGCGCGACCGTCAGCTTCTTTCCTGTAGATGACATCACACTCAAGCACTTTAAACAGACCAGTAAGCACACATTTTGAAACATTTTGTTCCCCATAGTCCTTACCTAGGTTCCTTCTTTTTTTTTTCTTCTTCTTTGTCATTTTTTTTCTCTCATTTTTTTTGGGTCATGTGTCTCTCTTTAAGACTTCACAGAAGAGAAACTTGAACTTTTCGAGGCTTACCTTAAATCTGTGAGGCTGTTTCGGAGCTCCACTGACCAGTCAGAGGATCCATGTTATACTGAGGTAATCCCATGTTGTCGTGTCACGGTGTGGCTCAGACAGCAGTGACTGCTGTATCATTAACAAAGTAAAATCTATAATCGTTGATGTGGAGACATTTTTAGTGACGATAAATGTATTTAACGCAAATAAAAGGATTCTCATGAGTTAGCGTTTTGTTACAGTCATGGCCCACAGAAGAAAGTGTTCAAGACTGAGCAGTTTATGCTTTCAGACAGACAGACAGGAAGACAAATAGGCAAACAAACAGAAGGAAATGTTGGGAGACAGAAAGACAGAGAAGGACATGGAGGGACATGGAGAAAAGGACAGTCGGAGGAGAACACATGGACGGAGGGACGGGGACAGGAGGATGAGGAAACGTTGGTAGGGGGGGGATGGGAACAGTCGGAGAAGGAAATGTGGACGGAGGGGACGGGGACAGTTGGAGAAGGACATGCGGACGGGGACAGTCAGATGACGACATGCGGGCAGGGGGGACGGGGAGAGTCGGAGAAGGACATGGAGGGGGGGGACAGTTGTAGAAGTACATGGAGGGGGGAGAGATGGACAGAGAAGGATGTGGAGGGAAAGAGGGAGACTGATGGTAAAGGATGTGAAGACAGATGAGGAAACCGACATTGAGACAGAAATGGAGAGACAGAATGGACACACACAGAATTACTCCCCATCACATCTATAACTGTCTCTCAGATGTTCTACCACATAAAATCTAACTATAAATCATTCAGATGTGCAGTTTGTCATTTATGGATAAATTACACATTGTTATTGTTGTTCTGGCAAATCTTTGTGGTCACAGTGCAATAAAACGCACACAAGACTGTGATGTCTCATTGTTTTCATAAATCTGTAAGTTCCTTACACATTGCAGACACATTTGAATCGCAGTGACTTTGTATAATGGTTCTGATGTACATGTGCTTCGTGCAGGTGATGGAAATAAACCTGAGCTCCATCGTCCCTAACGTGAGCGGACCCAAACGGCCACAAGACCGAGTGCCCGTCACCTGCATGAAACAGGATTTCCTTAATTGCCTCAATGAGAAGGCAAGTCTCTGTGATTAGTTACTAAGCATGTGAACGGAGACTGAGGGTGAGACTGCTTCTTGCGGCCCCAACACGAGCCGTAACTTGTTCTGTTTTCATCAGGTTGGTTTTAAAGGGTTCCACGTCCCGAAAGAAAAACAGAGCACTGTGATGCCGTTTCTGCACGACGGCACCGAGTACTCACTCGCTCACGGATCGGTCGTCATCGCTGCGATCATCAGCTGCACCAACAACTGCAACCCGTCTGTTATGCTCACTGCAGGTGATGACCTTATCTGTTAACACACTGCAGCTGCCGACGCCGCAGTTCATGAGATACAGCTAGTGAAGGAAAGCTGTATAACAATTGTCAATGAGGTATCCTGGAGTGTGTGTGTGGTGAAGTGTGTAGAGTCACTGCTAAAAGAAGGATGTGTGTCTTGGCAGGTCTCTTAGCAAAGAAAGCAGTGGAGGCAGGTCTTTCTGTGAAGCCTTACATCAGGACCAGTCTCGCTCCTGGGAGTGGCATGGTTACGCAATACCTCAGTGCAAGTGGAGTACTGCCCTACCTCAGCCAGCTTGGGTAAATACACCAATACGTATGCGGTACACAAACGCACCGTTTGTCCGGTTATATAATCAGCCAATCATATGTCGGTAGCCTAGTGCATGAATGTCTGATGTCTTAAAGACTGCGCTACACCATCCTGTGTTCCGTCACCTTCCCAGGTTTGAGGTGATTGGTTACGGATGCGCCACCTGTGTAGGAAACACGGCCCCTTTACCCGAATGTGTGGTAGATGCCATCAAACAGGTATGATGTCATTATGATCTGCTTGTGTTACATGGTGTATTACACAGCGGCGCATGTAGCAGTTTCTCACTCTCGGCTTTTTAGGGAGATCTGATTGCCTGTGGAGTGTTGTCCGGGAACAGGCATTTCGAGGGGCGTCTCTGTGACTGCGTGCGTGCCAACTACCTAGCCTCGCCTCCTTTGGTGGTGGCGTACGCCATCGCAGGGACAATCGGAATCGATTTCGAGAAAGAGCCGCTCGGTAAGACCTAGCGCCTGCTGCTTGCCGCTGAGAAGTGTAGAGAGTCCCCTTAACGTTGGTGATCATGTGCTGTAGGTGTGAACAGCGAAGGAAAGGAGGTGTTCCTGAAGGACGTGTGGCCGTCTAAAGAAGAGGTGCAGGATGTCGAGGAGCACGAGGTCATCGCATCGATATTCACAGAGCTCAGGAGCAGGATGCAGGTGAACAGCACAAAGCTGTTATTGGGGTTAAACCATATTACTGAATATAAACACACAAACTAAGTTTAAATAACAATTTTAACATCATCTGTTTTGTGTGTTTTGTCTTTCCTTTAGAAAGGGAGCTCTTTTTGGAGTAACTTGGACGCTCCAGATGCTGTGTTCTTCCCCTGGGATGCCAAGTCCACTTATATCCGCTGCCCTCCATTCTTTAACAAATTGGTGAGTTGCTTTAAGATTGAGTATTAGATGTGTCCTGTTCAAGCACCTGAGCTTCTGCTTTGTCCCCCTCACAGTCTAAAGACATTTGTCCTCCTGGGTCCATTGATAATGCACATGTGCTGCTGTTTCTGGGGGACAAAGTTACCACCGACCACATCTCTCCAGCAGGCAGCATTGCACGAGTCAGCGCAGCCGCCAAGTACCTGCAGAGCAAACGGTAACCAGACAAAACAGATACATGAATGAAGAGCATTACATCAGGGATTAATATTCTTAATCAGATTATTTGCAGACGATTAGCCTCCATGATATAACTACTGGATCATTTGTGCATCGTGATGTTATAATGTAATAATCATTACCGATTAGACAGATTTGTAACCGTTACAGTTTCTATCTGTCTGTCTCTTAGCCTGACCCCTCGTGAGTTCAACTCTTACGGCGCACGAAGAGGGAATGATGCCGTCATGACTAGAGGAACTTTCGCCAGCATCAAGCTCCTCAACCTTCTCGTCGGCAAATCCGGCCCTAAAACCGTGCACATCCCATCAGGACAGACGGTGAGAGTTTGGATACGAGGCTCTATGTTTAGTTCAGTAGGGAGCACCTGAAATGATGACTTTATTTAATTATTGTCTCAGGCTTGCCACCCACTAGAGCAGGGGTACTCGAATATAAATTTGAAAGGTCCACTTGCCAAATTTCTATTCAGCCCGAGGTCCGGAAAAATGACGGTCCAATTTCAACTACAAAAAAAAGTCAAACCACACATTTTCAAACAATACCGAAAAATGACATGGTAGTCCTTTTAGTGTTAAAGGTGACATCATCTTTGTGCCACCAGTTGTTTGAACTTGTGCATAAAAGGTGTGAGGACCAGGTGGAGGCACTGATGTAAATGTTCATTGGTGAGGGAGCTGCAGGGGTGATAGCGTTCCGGCACCACTCCGGATTTCCGGCGTACTGTGGGGGGGGGGGGGGGAAATCAAGTTCACGGATATTGATTTGTCATTTCTCTAGATCTGAGATGCGCAGGTGATAGAGAAGGAACATCCAATCAGAAGTAGTGTGTGGATGTCTGTGAATGGCTGGTTTTGTGGCTGTTTTGTAACACTGGACAAAGTTGAGCGAGCTTACAGGGAGAGTCGAGCGCGCACAGAATCGAGAAGTTGAGCGAGCAGGGGAGACACCGCACACGCAGAATCGCTCAGAATTGTGGCAGGGATATAACACCATAATATTCCACCTTCAATCTCGCGACTAGACCAGCAGAGTTTAGGGGCCGGCGTTATGCGCTAAAATGCCCACCTGCCATGAATTGCCCGTGCCCAAACATAATCGCTGTCAAATATTGTATTAGAACATAAATTCATAGGTTAATGGTTTACAAATTACATGAGACAATAAAATTAAATAAGCAATATTAAAAAATATTTTTTTCATATACATGTATACTGTTATATTGTTCATTTTATAATAAAATTACTTTCGTCTAATTTTTCATCATAAAAATAGCTCTAGCTATTTGCATATTTATGACCGAGCCCTGAAAAATAAATGTGCCACAAAATAAACATCATACAAGAATTTGTATTATTGGTCTTGACGGCTGTCTCGTGCCTAGGCTTCATTATAATGGTTATATCATATTTGATAATAATAAACCTATGAATTTATGTTCTAATATAATATTTGATAGCAATTCTGTAGGGGGGGGGGACAATCCATGGCAGGGAGGCATTTTAGTGCACAACACCGGCACGGGAACCAGAGCAGTGGAAAAGGGGTATTACTGACCTGTCTTGGTGTGGCTGTAGCATCTGTAGCATTTACTTCCAGTGATTGTACTAAGATGACCTAATAATGTCAATCTAGACACTGAACATATTGAGAAGAAAATGCTGTTTTCTGGAATAATACTGGGGGCATAATGCAAATATGAACATATTTAAAAAGAGCCACTTGACAATAATGATGATCAGGGTAATACATAGGCTGTTTATATATTTGGGCCCAAGGGCCAACAAGTTATGTGTTAAGTGTGTCGCATACATAGTACCCCCCACTCCTACTCACCTCGGGGGCAAGGAAAAAAAGTTCAGGCTCAGGAATTTTTTCCACTATCAGCCCTGGAGCTGCCATACTGTATGTGTTCTTCACCATGCTCAGGACTGGACTGGGACTAAAAAATGGCCCTGGCATTTTTGGCCATAGCGGCCCACCATAATTATTTAAACAATATGCTGAGGTACATAGGACACATCAAAGGATATATGCGCTCACTGTTTTGTTTCAAACATTAAACTAGGGCTGCAACAACTAATCGCTAAAATCGATAATTATCGATAATGAAATTCGTTGTCAACGAATGCCGTTATCGATTAGTTGGGCTGCTCACGTTATTGAGGCGTGCGACCACAAGATACACAAAGACACATACAGATACACAGCCGCTCGCGCAATGGAGGTTACAGAAGCGTTTGCAGGAAAAAGCGCGCGCCCCAAGTCCTCCAAGGTATGGAAGCAGTATACATTAAACACCTCTTATCGGGCGTTAAAATCAAGTGGTTTTACACTTCGGAGGACCGGATATATCCCATCATCCTACATGCAATTCAGACGGAAATGCGGAAAAAGGGCAAAATAAACAAAGTGAACCCAGTAGCGGAGATTTTTTTCCCCTCTCCCCACGTCGCCGTATTACGAGAATGTCTAGTATAGCAAAATTGTCTATATATTTATTTATTTAATTATAATTTTTTATTGAGACAAAAAAAAAGGATAAAATACACGAGAGGATTGAAATCATGTATAAACCGCGAAAAGGATGTAGTAGACACTTCAATTAAATATCATATCATAATCTGGAAGTCTATTATTATTCTTATTAAGTTGAATTAATTTAAGAGAATTTAAAATTGAAGTCATTCTTAACAACTGAATGTCAGTGTATTTTTTAACTATATATACACTGTAAACTTGCCATCTGCAATTATTGTTAAAAACAAAAATGTTGATTTACATAAAATAAGGTTTAAATGTCAAAATTAAAGATAATTAAACTGTGGCTATTGCATTTTTTTAAAGTTTACTTTTATACATAAATAATACCCTGATTTATGGTTTTATATAGTTAAGCAAAACATCAAATTAAAGCGTCTAGCTTTTATCCGATTTGATCGATATACATATAATGTATGTATGTATGTATGTATGTATGTATGTATGCAGATGGCAAGTTGATAGTGTTTATTTATGTATATAAATAAAACAGTCAACTTGCCATCTGCAATTATTGTTAAAAACAAAACAAATGTTGGTATGGTTTTATATATAATTATAAGCAAACCATCAAATTAAAGAAGAGCTTGGCGTCATCCGATTAATCGATTAATCGAAACAATAATCGGCCAACTAATCGATTATCAAAATAATCGTTAGTTGCAGCCCTACATTAAACCACAGTAACCTGCATGGAAGCGATTAACCTTGGATAAAAAATATATCTTCTTAATTATTATTATTATTATTATTATTATTATTATTATACAGTCTTTTATTACTGTCATTACAATACTCAGACTTGGAATAGAAGGCCATAGTGCTCATAGTTGAAACGGCAGATTCATAGCAGTAAGTTGGGGAAAACAATGTGAGAATTTGAAGGGCCATTTTCTGCAGGACAGGAACACCTGCTGCAGTAACCATCTTTGTCCAGAAGGTGAGAAGGTGACCACTTTTGATTGATCGATTAAGCACATTGGTTTTCATGCTTCCCACGGGGAGCACGAATGCATATTTTTCTGTCCACTCGTTCTTAAATTCGCTGGTTTCAAAATCAACTTATCAATGGCCAGCTTTGAGCACACCATTAGGATATTAAGGACATATTATAATAAACAGAATGAGTAGCTCATCTGTATGTTCCAGTCTGAGTTGTTCGTTCTTTTGAATCTACTTCACCACATAGCGTCTATGGGAGTCATGTGACAAAAGGGACTTGGAAACTTAATTCTGTTTCCTGTACATAACTTATGGAGGTTTTGCGATGATTTGCGCATGCGCGCCCATTAGAAAATGAACGAATCACTCTCGGAGACGACTCGCTCTTCTGAGTCACGTTAACGATCCGTTCAAAAAGAAGGAATCGTTCATGAACGACCCATCACTAGAATACTCAAAGATGCAAAGAAACACAGTTGCGCACTTCATTGAGAACTCATTTGGATTATGACTAAATTAGCATGTTTGTTTTGGCGTCGGTCCAGATTTAACCGTATTTGCGTCCGGATGCGGACCCGAGTCCGCCTATTGAGTACCCCGGCACTAGAGCGTATGGTGAATCTCTCAGCAGTCTTTCAGTTCTCTTTATGAAATGTTTGCATGTGTAGGAGTGTGTTCCTGTCTGGGGGGGGGGTCGTGTTAAAATTTTTTTTTTTCCTATTTATTTATTTATTTTAGGAAGATATGTCATGCTGTTGTCATTTCAAATTCAAATTTTATTTGTCACATACACAGTCATACACAGTATAATATGCAGTGAAATGCTTACACGACCGCCAGTGACCTTAAAAAGAAAATAAAAGCTTGTACGTCAAATACATACAGTGGTGTGAAAAACTATTTGCCCCCTTCCTGATTTCTTATTCTTTTGCATGTTTGTCACACTTAAATGTTTCTGCTCATCAAAAACCGTTAACTATTAGTCAAAGGTAACATAATTGAACACAAAATGCAGTTTTTAAATGAAGGTTTACGTTATTAAGGGAGAAAAAAAACTCAAAATCTACATGGCCCTGTGTGAAAAAGTGATTGCCCCCCTTGTTAAAAAATAACTTAACTGTGGTTTATCACACCTGAGTTCAATTTCTGTAGTCACCCCCAGGCCTGATTACTGCCACACCTGTTTCAATCAAGAAATCACTTAAATAGGAGCTACCTGACACAGAGGAGTAGACCAAAAGCACCTCAAAAGCTAGACATCATGCCAAGATCCAAAGAAATTCAGGAACAAATGAGAACAAAAGTAATTCAGATCTATCAGTCTGGTAAAGGTTATAAAGCCATTTCTAAAGCTTTGGGACTCCAGCGAACCACAGTGAGAGCCATTATCCACAAATGGCAAAAACATGGAACAGTGGTGAACCTTCCCAGGAGTGGCCGGCCGACCAAAATTACCCCAAGAGCGCAGAGACGACTCATCCGAGAGGCCACAAAAGACCCCAGGACAACATCTAAAGAACTGCAGGCCTCACTTGCCTCAATTAAGGTCAGTGTTCACGACTCCACCATAAGAAAGAGACTGGGCAAAAACGGCCTGCATGGCAGATTTCCAAGGCGCAAACCACTTTTAAGCGAAAAGAACATTAAGGCTCGTCTCAATTTTGCTAAAAAACATCTCAATGATTGCCAAGACTTTTGGGAAAATATCTTGTGGACCAACGAGACAAAAGTTGAACTTTTTGGAAGGTGCGTGTCCCGTTACATCTGGCGTAAAAGTAACACAGCATTTCAGAAAAAGAACATCATACCAACAGTAAAATATGGTGGTGGTAGTGTGATGGTCTGGGGTTGTTTTGCTGCTTCAGGACCTGGAAGGCTTGCTGTGATAGATGGAACCATGAATTCTACTGTCTACCAAAAAATCCTGAAGGAGAATGTCCGGCCATCTGTTCGTCAACTCAAGCTGAAGCGATCTTGGGTGCTGCAGCAGGACAATGACCCAAAACACACCAGCAAATCCACCTCTGAATGGCTGAAGAAAAACAAAATGAAGACTTTGGAGTGGCCTAGTCAAAGTCCTGACCTGAATCCTATTGAGATGTTGTGGCATTACCTTAAAAAGGCGGTTCATGCTAGAAAACCCTCAAATAAAGCTGAATTACAACAATTCTGCAAAGATGAGTGGGCCAAAATTCCTCCAGAGCGCTGTAAAAGACTCGTTGCAAGTTATCGCAAACGCTTGATTGCAGTTATTGCTGCTAAGGGTGGCCCAACCAGTTATTAGGTTCAGGGGGCAATTACTTTTTCACACAGGGCCATGTAGGTTTGGATTTTTTTTCTCCCTAAATAATAAAACCCCTCATTTAAAAACTGCATTTTGTGTTTACTTGTGTTATCTTTGACTAATAGTTAAATGTGTTTGATGATCAGAAACATTTTGTGGGACAAACATGCAAAAGAATAAGAAATCAGGAGGGGGGCAAATAGTTTTTCACACCACTGTATCAATAAAAGGAAATACTAAAGAAATAAATTTAACTAGTAAAATAAACTGTACAATAACGGCATAATAAAATATTGCAAAATATAGAAATATATATATAGAATTTAAAGTGACAATGGTTATGCAAATATGCATGAAAGGTGACTAGTGAAAGTGACACGTGCAATTGTCCAGATGTATAAATATTTAGTGCAAGTGTGTATGAATGTGTCCATGATTGTCCCAATCAATCCAGTCAATGTTGTGAACTTAAAAAGATGTTGTTAATCCTGTGTGGAGGTGTGATTGAGAGACCTTATCGCCTGCGGGAAGAAGCTCCTCCTCAGCCTCTCTGTGTTGGCCTTTAGGGAGCGGAATCTCTTCCCAGACCGCAACAAAGAGAACAGTCCATTACTGGGGTGACTGAGGTCCTTCATGATCTTCCTGACCTTAGTCCAGCACCGCTTGCTGTAGATGGAGTGTAGGTCAGGGAGCTCAGTGCGGATGATGCGCTCGGCTGATCGCACCACCCTCTGTAGAGCTCGTCTGTCCTGCATGGTGCTGTTCCCGAACCAGGTTGTGATGTTTCCCGTCAGGATGCTCTCTATGGTGCAGGAGTAGAAGTTCCTGAGCACCTTGGAGGGCAGTCTAAAGTCTCTGAAGCGTCTGAGGTGGTAGAGACGCTGCCGGGCCTTTTTCACCACGGTGTTGATGTGACAGGACCATGACAGGTCTTGAGTGATGTGAACACCGAGGTATCTGAAGCTGCCCACTCTCTCCACTGGGCTCCTGTTGATGATGGTGATCTGGTAGTTCCTCTCCTGCTTTGTACAAAAGTCCACTATCAGCTCCTTTGTCTTGCTGACGTTCAGGTGGAGATTGTTCCTCTGGCACCAGAAAGTAAAATACTTTGCTTTTATTTCTGAACAAAAATCGAATTAAATGAAATTGAAAGATGTTTGCATGTACAAGGGCTGTTCAAACCCCAAAGAGGGACTTTTAAATGTGCAGAATAACAAAATACAGTTGTGAGTAGGGTTGGGTTCCGAAAACCGGTGTTAGTACGGCACTGGTACCTATATAACCGGTATGTACCGGACCGAAACAGAACGCGAATTTCAGTGCATCATTTCGGTGCCACTTAAATAACTGTCGATTGGAATATTTGTTCTCTAGATTCATATATTTTTGTAAATTAATAGTTTTGGACTAAATAAAAATATAAAAAAAAGCACAAATCATCAGGAAATGAGGCGTGAATGCAGCAACTAACGTTACACTCGCTCTGACGGCAGCAGGCGGTCTACCGCTATCTTAACTTGCTAAAATAAACAACTTTCTTTAAAATGCTTAAAACTAAACGGTCGAAAGTGTGGCGATATTTCACAAGCATGGATTCCGGCACAGCGACGTGCGGCAAATGTTTTACAGCAGTTTCGTGTAAAGGGGGAAACACGTCAAATCTACAAAACATTTGAGGGCAGACGGAATAAAGTTAAAAGCAGAATAAATACACGGAATAAAGTTAAAAGCAGTGTGAGGCACCGTGTTTAACAGCTTGTGGACAACAGCTGGCACTATCGGTGTGGACGACCATCAGCCTCAGTCATACCAACTGTAGCAAAAAGGAGTCACCGATTATAATGCCGACAGCAGCCTTTCCGCAGGTTAGCAGTAGGATAATATAATGTTAATAGCAAAATGCAAATCTTGCATTCATGCTAACAAATAGTCAAACGATTTGTAAAATACTAATGTAACATGAATTATGTTTATAATTATGGCTTTCCAGCTAGTACTAGTAGCACTACAACAGTGACCCCATTTACCATTGCAAAGAAGGCTATGCATGTCCTGTGCAGGGCAATAAGTCAGGAAAGGTGTCGTATTTTGCAGGAAAACGCAAATATGGTGAAATTTCTGCAAAAGAATTGCTAACATATGAAGCTTATATATTCATATATAGTTTAAACTTTTAATATATTGTTCAATTTTAAGCATCATTTTTTGTTCAATAAAAATGTATTCTTGAGTATGTATTCTATCATTAATCCACCATAATTTTGTGGCTTTTGTAAAGTATCGGTTCAGGCACTGTTTTGGCACCGGTACCGTTTTAAAAGTATCGATTTGGCACCGGTATCGAAAAAAACCCAAACGATACCCAACCCTAGTTGTGAGAGGGAAAACTCCCCCTATTTCTCTATATAATCCCCTGCCACACGAATGCACTAGTGAAATGCCTGGCCAGAGCCATGATCAGACTGCCTACTTCTTGTCCTTGGAGACCAGAATTTCAGATGTCCCAGTTTGACTTGAACACTTCCTGTACATGAGATTTTATTTTCACAAATGTCTTTCCCCCTCCAAAAAAGATCAGCCCCTGGATTAGCACATCTGCACTTGCTTTAATCCTTGCTTTAACAGAACTTCTGTGTTTAATCTCATTAGTTGGACGTGTTCGAGGCGGCGGAGCGGTACCAGAGAGATGGCATTCCTCTCATCATCTTGGCAGGGAAAGATTACGGCTCAGGAAGCTCACGAGACTGGGCAGCAAAAGGACCGTACCTACTGGTAGGCATATGCTCCCTTTCTCTCTCAGAATGGCAAATAAGCAGCAGCTCTATAATATAGTTGACCCTGTCCTGACCGTTTTCTTCGCAGGGAGTGCGGGCAGTGATTGCTGAGAGTTTTGAGAGGATGCATAAGAACCATCTTGTGGGAATGGGCATCGCTCCTCTGCAGTTCCTCTCCGGGCAGAGTGCTGAAACCCTGGGACTCAGTGGGAAGGAGAGGTTCTCTGTCTCCTTTCCAGAGGAGATCACTCTTTACCAGGAGCTCACAGTGACGGTAGGAAATCACAGGCTGTATACAAGTCGATCATTACATTCCACATACAGTCCAACTTGGTGGACTTTTCCATCTCTGTGACATTTGCACATTAAACATTAACTTTGAATCAGCTTTATTGCTTTATTGAATGTGCCACATTCACCTTATTTTTTTTAAAGCGCCTACCTTAATAACTTGGAAGAAAACCAGAATCATGTCTTCAGTTCGAGAAAAGTCCACTGGAAAAACAACCGTTGTACATTTAAAAACATAATTCCTGTACATAAGTTTGGTAAAATGTTTTCAGCACGGCCCTCACTTGTTTAAACGATAAAGGGCTAAACTGTGTAGCTGAATACTGAGCCAAGGTTGCCATTTATTACTAAAATCATTACAGATGGCATGAATTTACTAAATTCTTTTGTTGGCATAAATTTTGTAGACTATTTAAGGAAAATTTATTTCTAATGAATGGAGGCTTTGTGTAGCTATTTGTACAAACCGGATTCCAAAAAAGTTGGGACACTAAACAAATTGTGAATAAAAACGGAATGCAATGATGTGGAGATGGCAAATGTCAATATTTTATTCAGAATAGAACATAGATAACAGATCAAAAGTTTAATCTGAGAACATTAATCTTTTTGAAGGAAAAATATGTTGATTCCAAATTTCACGGTGTCAACAAATCCCAAAAAAGTTGGGACAAGTAGCAATAAGAGGCTGGAAAAAGTACATTTGAGCATAACGAAGAGCTGGAAGACCAGTTAACAGTAATTAGGTTAATTGGCAACATGATTGGGTATAAAAAGAGCTTCTCAGAGTGGCAGTGTCTCTCAGAAGCCAAGATGGGTAGAGGATCACCAATTCCCACAATGTTGCGCAGAAAGATAGTGGAGCAATATCAGAAAGGTGTTACCCAGCGAAAAATTGCAAAGACTTTGCAGTTATCATCATCAACTGTGCATAATATCATCCGAAGATTCAGAGAATCTGGAACAATCTGTGCGTAAGGGTCAAGGGCGTAAAACCATACTGGATGCTCGTGATCTCCGGGCCCTTAAACGCCTTGACCTGCGCCAAATTCCTTTGCTCTTGAGACTCTTAGCTTACTTCTTTTCAGTCTAATTTAAAACGGCTTGAAAATCTCTATTACTAAGAAGAAGAAAAAAATGTAGATCAAACATATATATACTGTGTAGAATTTACCCAGAGCCTACTACAGACTTTGAAAATGAACATCTGTCTGGAGTATACAGGGAGTGGATCATTGAAAATATATATATATATATTGTTTTTATTTTTTTTTACTTAATTTTGTCACACCCCCACAAGTCTGATGGTTTTTCACAAGAACTACCTGCTAAACCACCTGTTTAGGCATCCTGACCTCAATCTTTAAAATATATAAAGTTTCATGTATGTATTTCAAAGTTAAAGCCTTCCCTCTGGAGCAGGGAAAAATTATAATGTTTTAGGACTGATGTATCCCATGAGTGCTGGCTGAAAATCAGCACTGTCACTTTTCTATTGAAGTCTTTCTAAGATATCAGGTTACATTCCCTCCAGCTGTGTGAGTGAGTCAGCTGTGCCGCGAGAGCCGCTGTTAAGATGACTGGGCCAAAAACATGCATAACCTGCCATGCATGCATAACCACACACAAACACGCACACAGCATAGGTAAATGGCCATATCTTAGGAACCCTATGGACTACAAATGAGCATTTTCACTGTTTCACGAATGTGTGTGGTGTGTGTGTGTGCCATGACAATTTCTTTCATTATTTTCCTGTAACAGCATGTCTTAAGTGTTATACCAATGTAAAGACAGCTTCTTATATATTAAAGAAAGACATTGATGTGAAATGTAGCTGTGTAGCAGTTAATGTTAACAGTAAAATGCACCTCGATTTTCATTAAAAACTGGAAAACACAAGAAAACGACTTGCTATTAGAAATCTGACGCTGTACAAAAATCACCTTCTGTACATGATTAAATGAAGGCTGCACCATGTCAATAATTCATGCTTAAATAACCTTTTATTTTTGATTTGTCTATGTGCCATGACAAAGGAAACAGTAATGTATTACTGAAAGAGCATTTAATGCTATAAACCTGCCATTTGAGTTACCGGCCACAGAGTTTGTCGGCTGCTGTTGTAGAAAATGAGTCACAATTTTCTGACCCATCAGAGTCTCTCATTTAGTTTCTTTTCTATGTACTTGCTTTAACAGGGCTTTCAGTAAGAATCTGAGTGACATGATGAAATATGTGTTTGTGTTTCAGACCAGCACCGGAAAGAGTTTCAGAGTGATGGCTCTGATTGAGAACGAGATGGACCTGTCCTTTTACAGACATGGAGGCATTTTGAAATATGTGGCCCGCGGCCTGTTGAAGTAACGTCATACACGCTTGCGCTCTCTCTCTCTCTCTCTCTCTCTCGTGCTCTTTCTCTCTCTGTCTCTGTGTCCAGCCTGCTTTCAGATTATTCACTAATCCATCTGAGGAGCACTGAAAGAGAATTTTTGAACCAAGGCTGCTGATTTCTATCCAGTTGGATGAGCAGATCTCTTAAATGTCGAGGGTTGTTGACCTGGGACTGACTCCAGATGAAACTCAGTGACTCTTTCGGGCCTTGGACTCTTGTGCCTGTTTTTCTGCTGTCTCCTCCATCACTCTTCCTAATAAGGTGTCCACAGGAGGACACGTTTCTTCTTGCACTTAACATCTCTGCTGTCATGTTCTTTAAATTCTGCCGTCCCACAGAGACACAAAAGTAATCCAGACTTTACATCGTCGAGATGTTCTGGATCGACTCTGGATTTCTCCACCCAGCTAGTGGTGCATGTTCGCAGTGCCTGTTCAGGACACGTTGAAAATCAAAGGAACTGGTGCTAGGCTCTCTCACAGATTTAGCGATGTCTACACACAAACATCGGTGCTTAAACTGATGGTCTTTACATATTGCTTTAGAGCTTGCAGGCCATTACTTAGAGATTCCTTTCATGGGTTTTCTTGGAACAGTTGAGTGTTAAAGTGTACGAAGTCAAGAAAAAAGCTTAACCTCAGTAACCCATTTTTGAAAAAGTTTGAGGATGGGGGGAAAAAAAAAAAAAAAAAAAAAGTATTGCGTTTGCATTATTTATTTTTTTTGAACCGATCCAGCCGTGAAATCATTGTCATTTTGTGTCTGTTCCGTCGCTGAGAGTGGCAGAGCCTGGGTTGTAGTAACTGAAATAAATGTAGTATCATTATTGTTTCTTTCATGGTGTATTAAAGGTGCCAGCATTTACGGTATCTGATCCTTGGATGTATCACTAATATTAGTTGAATTTAAAAAGTATCCTAAGATCATATTTACTGTTGTAAACACATTGCCATTTAAAAACATCAAAACCCAACACCACATGATGAACACAAATGGGAATTCGGAAAAAATATATACAGTACATCATTTATGATGCTACAATCCATTGGAACACCCTTGACATACAGTATAACGGTCATTCAGCTCATCGTGAGTCATTAATAGACCTGTCAGGTTACAGAAATCCCTTTTACTTGCTTTGTATTGGTTTGACATTAATTCTGCTGATTTCAGCTCTAATATGAAGATGAGTGTCACTTACTTTTTATTAGGAAAGTTGAACTACACAGTTGACCAGAAACGTCATTTCTTTTTGTTTATTCCGTATATAGATCTTAATTATTAAATCCAGATACTAGGTGTACATGTAAGATCAGTGATTTTTTTAAAACTGAACCCATGAATCTTGGCAAAAAGCTACATTCCTGAGTACTGTGGATTGCAGCATCAAGCGTATAGTGATCTGGAAGCCACTAAAATGCCAAGAACATGCTGCACTTGCAAGCGGAACATTTAAAAAGAATTATTGCTCCTTTTATTAAAGAAGCCACCTATGTACATCTGTCTTCTGTATCCCAAAACGTTTATTATGCCAAAAAAAGAATTACTGCTAAAATACATACATGTTCCTTTGTTACTAATCCTAATGGATGCATTGAAAATGTGATCTTTTCTAGATTATAATTTTTTATTATTTATGCATCTAAAACCTTTCATTGGACATGTCTGACAACAATAACCCTGTAGAGTAGTTATGGATGTAGCGCTGTTCCTACTGTTTTGCATTATTTGTATGCAACCGCACCTGCCTGTTAGAGACAATCTGGGGAAAGGTGGTGAAAAAAAAGTAACAAAAAAAAAAAAAACTTTGCTGTTGTAAATCATTTTTAATAATAAACATTATCAAGAATGACAATGTTGCTTTTTTCATCTACATAAACTGATGATGATTCTGTTGGAGCACTGTTGTAAAGTTTCAATAATCTAAGATGAATAGTTGAGGGTATGGTAAAGAATTCAGAGGTAATCCTCCTCCTTTATTATTTCTCCCACATTGTGTAATCCACTAGTCCTACTGCCAGGAAGAAAAAAAACAGCCCACAAGCATAACGACTACCACTGCTATACTAAACAGTACAGATATGCCGGTTTGAATGCCTCACCTTAACACCTCTTAAACAAATTACCCTGCCTTAATAACGTGAAAGTATTTGGTGCATGCAGGTTTTGGAGAAATAAAACTTTCCCTCTGGTA
The DNA here is from genome assembly GCA_030522415.1 of Channallabes apus. NCBI lineage: Eukaryota > Metazoa > Chordata > Actinopteri > Siluriformes > Clariidae > Channallabes > Channallabes apus. The sequence continues at coordinate 37,803,494 of CM060107.1, read as the reverse complement.
TAGTTCAGTTCTATTCAAATGCTTTTAACAGTAAACATTGTAATAATGCAGCTTGACTGTAATCTGGATATTGATCTACTGTACATCCTAAATGTCGGTGACGGGGGCAAGGAAAAGCTCCCTGAGATGACCTCAGGAAGAAACCCTGTGAAGAAGCAGATTTGAAAGGAAGCCTATAGCCTGCTCATCTGGGTGATACCAGATAGTGTGTATGCATCAAAATATGAAAAGAATTTAACAAAAAAAACAAAGGGTTCATTCAATTTGAGAAATTCTAGAACTGGAATTAGGAGATGCACAATTGGGCACAGAACATACATCTCAGAATCTACACATGGTTTAGAACCTAAAATGGGGCAGATCATAAGACATTGCAGACCAGTTCTGGGCTCCAATCCTTACCTCGATGTTAAACTGAAAACTTGGCTATGGACTGCCTGGCCAAAAAATAATAATAATTTAAAAAAAAAAAGTTAACATTTCAGAAAGGGTTAATTTACTCAGATGCATCAAGCTAAGAAAACAACTAAGGGGATTGAAATTGCTGAAACTGGGTTGAGAACCCTTTAACCTGGAAGCATAGTGTTGAACTGACAACTTTGTCGAAGAAGAATGCACTCTGTGATGATAACTTAAAGGATTAAGACTAAACAGCTGTGTAGCCATAAAAAACTCACTAAGAACTAACAGTCGTTAGTGAGGCTAATCAGAAAAGAAATACTTGAATTTGCTAGGGATGTTGGAGATTGGAGTAATGGAAAAAGGTCATGTGGTCTGATGAGTCTAGAGCGTTGGTGCAAGATGCACCAACTTCTTCACTTACATTAAACTAATAATACATTTAGCACATTTGTCTTCATGTTGTGATTCAGAATAGAATGTGCAGGGTGTCCAATGCATTTGTGTGATTTAAATTAAAAGTTACTATGTGGATATGGAGCTTTACTCACTTTTTTCAACACACTGCTATTATTTTGAACACCACTGTACAAGCCTCTGAAGGCAGTGTTATAATCTAGGGTTGTTCAGGTCTAGGCTCAGCAAAGTTATGTGACAATAAAATTAAGCCAGCTAATGAATGACCTGTATCATTCCTTCCTGCAGTCAGTCCTTCCTTCAGTATGGAGTTCCCCTGGGCCAAGAACATATCTGTATTGTTACTGCACACATACACACAAAATTTTTATTCCTTTATTGCATGTGGTATATCTGCCAGTCTTGGAGAAAACCTTTAAATATCCTATGGACAAATCATATTTATAATCAATGTACAGTAATGTTATTGTAAACTGTCATTCAATTATTAAATCATTATGAAATCATTTAATCATTACAATAATTAAATTTCATATACAGGTCCTTCTCAAAAAATTAGCATATTGTGATAAAGTTCATTATTTTCTGTAATGTACTGATAAACATTAGACTTTCATATATTTGAGATTCATTACACACAACTGAAGTAGTTCAAGCCTTTTATTGTTTTAATATTGATGATTGTGGCATACAGCTCATGAAAACCCAAAATCCCTATCTCAAAAAATTAGCATATCATGAAAAGGTTCTCTAAACGAGCTATTAACCTAATCATCTGAATCAACTAATTAACTCTAAACACCTGCAAAAGATTCCTGAGGCTTTTAAAAACTCCCAGCCTGGTTCATTACTCAAAACCGCAATCATGGGTAAGACTGCCGACCTGACTGCTGTCCAGAAGGCCATCATTGACACCCTCAAGCAAGAGGGTAAGACACAGAAAGAGATTTCTGAACAAATAGGCCGTTCCCAGAGTGCTGTATCAAGGCACCTCAGTGGGAAGTCTGTGGGAAGGAAAAAGTGTGGCAGAAAACGCTGCAGAACGAGAAGAGGTGACCGGGCCCTGAGGAAGATTGTGGAGAAGGACCGATTCCAGACCTTGGGGGACCTGCGGAAGCAGTGGACTGAGTCTGGAGTAGAAACATCCAGAGCCACCGTGTACAGGCGTGCGCAGGAAATGGGCTACAGGTTGCAAATTTTGCATGTCATTCGGAAATCAAGGTGCCAGAGTCTGGAGGAAGACTGGGGAGAGGGAAATGCCAAAATGCCTGAAGTCCAGTGTCAAGTACCCACAGTCAGTGATGGTCTGGGGTGCCATGTCAGCTGCTGGTGTTGGTCCACTGTGTTTTATCAAGGGCAGGGTCAATGCAGCTAGCTATCAGGAGATTTTGGAGCACTTCATGCTTCCATCTGCTGAAAAGCTTTATGGAGATGAAGATTTAATTTTTCAGCATGACCTGGCACCTGCTCACAGTGCCAAAACCACTAGTAAATGGTTTACTGACCATGGTATTACTGTGCTCAATTGGCCTGCCAACTCTCCTGACCTGAACCCCATAAAGAATCTGTGGGATATTGTGAAGAGAAAGTTGAGAGACACAAGAATCTGCAAAAGGATTCCCGACCAAGTATTGAGTGCAGAACTGAACATAATTATTTGAAGGTTGACTTTTTTTTGTATTAAAAACACTTTTCTTTTATTGGTCGGATGAAATATGCTAATGATTTGAGATAGGGATTTTGGGTTTTCATGAGCTGTATGCCACAATCATCAATATTAAAACAATAAAAGGCTTGAACTACTTCAGTTGTGTGTAATGAATCTAAACTATATGAAAGTCTAATGTTTATCAGTACATTACAGAAAATAATGAACTTTATCACAATATGCAATTTTTTTTAGAAGGACCTGTATGAGTGAGGGAAAAATGTGTTTAGATAATAATGAGGTTGTCCCTGATAAGCAAGCCAAGGAAAAACTCCCTGAGATGGCACTAGGAAGAAACCTTGAAAGGAACCAGACTCAAAAGGGAACCCATCCTCATTTGAGTGATAACAGATAACGACATCATTGAGGATTTATATAATGATATCATGTGTGTTAGGCTGCTGGAAGTTCAATATAACAGAAGTTGTCCAAGTTATAATGGAGACCAGTTCAGCACAGGGATGAGTCAGCAGGTGCAGACCAGAGGGTGGTCTGGATCGATGGGAGCTCAGGAGCAATCATACACCATGAGTTTGGAAGCTTAGGTGGGAGTGGTAGCTCAGGGGTATAAGGCTCTGGGTTACTGCTCAGAAGGTTGATGGTTTAACCTCAGCACAACAAGATCATCCATCCATTCATTATAACACTTATCCTTTGGTCGTGTATGGACTGGAGCATATCCCAAGCACATATCTTGGGGTGCCAACCTTATCGCAGACCCAAGAAAGACACATACTTACACACTGTGGGCAATTTGGAAACACCAATCCGTCTACACCACATGTCTTTGGACTGTAGGAGGAAACCAGAGTATCCAAAGGAAACCACTAAGCATGGGGAGAACATGCAAACTTCTCACAGGCCAGAGGTAAGATTTAAATGCCCAACCCTGGAGGAACATCTAACCATTAAGCAATTTCGCCTGCAAGCAACTCTACATTAAATTTACTTTCAGTGGAATAACTTGTAGCTGGCAGCTGTAGCCATGGCTACAGCTCAATATCATGAGAATATGATTCTCAATATCATGAGAATATGATATTCTCAAATTTCTCAAAACCTCTTTCAAAAAGACAATACACTAAATTATGCATGTACAATTAACTCTGACACTGACATCTGGCTCTTGGCTATGCACTACCTTTGGATGCCGCACTCATCCAGAATTTTAAAGCATGCTGGATATTCTGAGCTATGGCATAAGTATTTTCTCCTCAAACCATTGAGGCAGAATCATGTCATCTGCACAGAAGATCATGTAATGTCCATGGATGCGTTGTCATGTGTGTTATTATGTTTGATCATTTTAAAATAATTGTTGCTGTGCTAGTTGATATTATAAACCAATGACCTGTTTGGAACAGGGTGCGTTTATTTTCGTCTTTGTTTTTTTGAGTGTTTTTGTTTAGTGTTTTTTTTTTTCATTCATTCATTCATCTTCTGTACCGCTTTATCCTGTATTTAGGGTCGCGGGGACCTGGAGCCTATCCCAGGAGACTCAGGGCACGAGGCAGGGTACACCCTGGACAGCATGCCAATCCATCACAGAGCGCGCACACACACACACACACACACACACACACTCTCTCATTCATAGTGTTTTTAAAATATATATAAATATATTTATTTAGAAAAATGAAGAAAGGTAAATTGGATTTCTGTAAATGCAAGTACTGTATTGTTTTCCTTTTTTCAAAAAAAATATTTAAAAAAAGAAAAAAAAGAAGTATATTAAAATTTTCAATTAAGTCAATTTATGTTTTACATGATAAACATTAACAGTGAGTAATTTATTTAAAAAAAAGATTTTTTTTAATTAAAAAAGGAAACATAATTTTTATTACTGGCATTTGTATAAATACCTCATAAATATGTGTACACAAACAAACAAAAAACTAAATCTTTAGAACAGTGTGTAACTAGTACGTTAGACACGGTAATTGGACATATTAGTATTATTATATCTGTTAATAATAAATACCACATACCTTTAAGAGACAAAGCAAATTTTACTCTTTCATCTTGTTCAAGTGTAACTTTGTCATTAAAGTGTATGAATAAAACAGAATACAAAGAATGGAATAATATGCACAAATTTTTCAATACCTGCACCCATATTTTCATTTAGCTTCTTATTGTTATTTCTGTTGTTTTATTTATTTTATAATTTATTTTTTATATTTATTTTATAATTGTATACTTTATTTCAGTTATTTGTTTTTGTTAGTATATTGCTTTCTAATTTGTGCTGAATTTAAAAAACTAAAAAGTACAGTAGCGCCCGTAGTTTAGCCTCCGGCCTCTGAGTGTCGCTGTGAGCGCTCGAGTGAGTGAGCGGTCTGTGTGTGAAGTGCAGCTTCCCCGCCGGTCAGGCAGCGTCTCCAGCGAGAATAACACAGCTCTGTCAGGTAACGTCTGCTTATTATAGTTAAACACACTTTCATTTCCACTCAAAATTTAAACAAAGACTAAGCTGAAAGGATTTTACAGCTGTGTGTATGTATGTGCGCGCGGTGTACATATATTTTATATTAATATAATATATATTCCCCCCCCCCCCTGATGCTCACGCTAGGAGTAAAAGTTGCTGCTTCATGCTCGCTGAGGCTGTTAGCTTCCGCTCCTCTGAGGCGATGTTTCTGAGTTAATCTCACTCAGCCGCACTGTCGGCCCTCCACGATTATTACATTATATCTCAGAAAGACCTGAGTTTATCGTTATCTAAGTTTATTTTTAGCTCCATGGTGTAGATGTGTTAGCTAGTTAGCTTGTTTTAAATGCTAACTCATTAGCTATCCGAAGTACTTTCTGTTTCTGTTTCCTCAATCATCTGCTTTCTTGTCTGTGTTTCTGCAGGATTTTTTTTATAATTAAGGAGTTGCCATGGTGAGTCAAGCCAAGCCTTAAGTGGGATTTATTCGTTGTTTACAAAACAAGAGTTAATTATACAAATCTGTCTCTTAAGCATTGTGTGGTCTGATAGTGTGTGTGTGTGTGTTTTTTCTCTCTAGTCTCGGAGATATGATTCAAGAACCACCATCTTCTCTCCTGAAGGTCAGAATCACTTCTTTATGGATACCTGTTGGTAGTGTTGCACACAGTTATGTCAGTTATGTCACACAGTTATGGTTTTAAGTACCATAACCCAACTTTGACCGACACGTTCCCTCTGTGTCCGACAGGGCGTCTCTATCAGGTCGAATATGCCATGGAGGCTATCGGGCACGCTGGTACCTGTTTAGGGATTTTAGCCAATGACGGTGTGCTACTGGCAGCCGAGAGAAGGAACATCCACAAGCTGCTGGATGAGGTGTTTTTCTCAGAGAAAATCTACAAACTTAATGAGTAAGTGGCACCGAATCAGTCCTAACCCTACTTTTTCACCTTTATCAGGTGTTTAAAATTGTTGGACATACATTAATGTCATATTACTTTTCATTTTGTCTTCTATGCTGTATAAGGTCATGCGGGAGTCTGGAGCTTATCCCAGTATATTTAGGGTACAAGGAAGGGTACTCCCTGGACAGGGGGCAATTCATATCAGTGTATAAACACACTACAGGGAATTTGAGAACGCCAGTTAACGTAATCTGCATGACTGTGGGACGAAAGAGCCAATACTTAGGAATCACACCAAGCACGGGGAGAACATGCAAACTCCAGACACAAACACAGACCCAAGACGGGAATCGAACCTCAGCAATATCACACAACCTCGAGTGTAATATTGCTTTTATACACTAGTACAACAAACACCATTCATTATCAATTGACTGAGGTGTTTGTTTATTAAACCAGTTATTTTGCTCCACTAGGGCATATCCTAACCTCAATTAGCAGAGATGGTGAATTTTTATCAGTACTATAGCCAAAAGTTGGGTAGAATCAACCATAAAGGGGGTGGGTAGTCAAGGAGAAACTTGCAAGATTTACTTTATATTTCCAATTATTTCATTATAGAATATCAGCTTATTTTGGGGTTCTGGTGTTGCATCAAATAGGGTTACTAGGAAAGCTAGTGCACTATGTAGGGTGTACAATCTTTTGTTCAACACACCACATGTAGTGTCCTTGATTACGGCTTAGAGATAAGATTTGTTTTAGAAGCTAGTTAGCTTTGTAGCTCACATTAGCGTAAATAAAACAGTGGTTCAGCAAGTGAGAATCCATTATTAAGGAGACAAAGTGTCATTTCACATAAAGATGACATTTCAGTGTTTCTCCCCTCTTTCCAGTCATGCAGACCATACCGAACTACTTTCACCCACAATAGTGTAATTAAACTGTTTTAACACCTATATCAGAAGTGGTCTAATGTTTCTTGTCCAATTGGATTACTCATTTGGAACTAACTGTTGTTTAATCAAAGATAAATGTCATAGAGAGAAATGTTTGTCGAGTATTATATGGTATATAAATATTATATCATGCAAGCCTAATGCATGTTACCCTTGCCTGTAGTGTTACTTCTAATGTTGTGTTGTTGTTTTACAGAGACATGGCGTGCAGCGTAGCAGGAATCACGTCCGATGCTAACGTCCTCACTAACGAACTCAGGCTAATCGCACAGAGGTGAGAGAAAGCATGATCACCATTGAAGCATCGTCGATGCTGTCAATATTTCACCCTGGAAAATAATATCACTTCACTTATGTGCGCAGATATCTGCTCCAGTACCAGGAGCCCATCCCATGTGAACAGCTGGTTACAGCTCTGTGTGACATCAAGCAAGCCTACACACAGTTCGGAGGTAGCGCACTTGTTTTTTTGGAAAAACCATTCTCTGGTTAATGGTAGGGATAACATTGTGTTTGTGGGTAACAATGTGTAACATTTACGAGATAACATTGTGTTTGTAGGGAAAAGGCCGTTCGGTGTGTCTCTGCTCTATATGGGCTGGGATAAACACTACGGGTTCCAGCTGTACCAGAGTGACCCCAGTGGAAACTACGGAGGCTGGAAGGCGACCTGCATCGGCAACAACAGCGCAGTAAGTGCATCTCTGAACGTTGTGTAGCGTTGTGGTGTAGGTGAAGTGGACAGGTCAGTAGAGTAGGTGGATCCTCCAGGTTTCTACTTGTAAGACTGAGGTAGGTGTATAATGTGTTTTGCGGTTTCCGCTGGGTAAAGAAGCCAAAACTGTACTCAAGACAGCAAACATAGTCATTTACTTTCTGAGGCTGATGCTAAACTCCTTTTTTAATGTGCATAAGGCATGTACACTCGTAAGGGTATATAGAGTCGTGTGGTTTGGTAGAAAATGCTTCTGCTCTTCGATTATTTCTATCTAGGTATTCATTGGAACTGAGGGATTATAGATACTTGAAAATAAGTGAAAGGATGAATACTGTACTGGTACCTGAAAACAAATTACTTTTTCATCAGCTTTATTAAAGTTATGTTTAATGTTTCCATAATCCAACTTAGTTTCTACAGGGTTTAAAAAGCCTGTTTTTCTGTGTGTTTGTGATCTCAGTGTAATTTTTCAGGGGTGGATGTTGTTTTGACCCACTTCGATACAAATGTGAATGTTTAATGATGTACACAGCCTGGATAAAAAATAAAAGGACACTTAAATATTCCATTTAATCACCCATAGATTTGATTCAGCATAAAATGTGGTGTCCAGTACATATTTTTTCACCAAACTCCACAGGCATTAAATACACAACCTTAACAATAACTAATGAAATTAGCACAGTCACCTTGATGCATATCTTTGCATATAAGTCACAGAATGTAACACGTATAACACATTACATATAACATATCCTAGACTGTTGTACATATTTATTCTTATTAGAGTGGTTTTTTTTTTTTAATTAGTCAGAATTTTCCCACAATCGCATTTCACTACTGCTGTACTTGTACCAGCATGACATAAAGTTCTTGAATCTTGAAAATAGAGCTGCACGATTCTTGACAAAATGTGAATCATGATATTTCTCCATGGGAATTGAGATTACGATTCTCTCGCACCATTCTCTTTGTTTTTTTTTTTGTTTTTTTTCTTTCAACAAAAAACATTGATTGTACTTAAGAAAAAAAATGTCTGCACAGGACTTTTAATGTAAATAAAGTGAAAAGTTGTTAAACACATAGAATATTAACAATAATGCATAAAAATAACAAATACAATCTTAACACAATTCCAGTAAACTCCTCTGCAGCTTTCTCTCTGTTCTCAGAGTCACAGCTGTGTAACAGCTCGAATCAAGTTTAATTATCTAATACTTTAAGTTATGAGAACTGCACGTGCCTGTCTCTGATCAGACAGTAGTATGTATTTTAGTTGTTAGTGTGTGTGTAAGATATTTACCATATAAAAAATAGCACAGATGCATAATCCATTTATGCCATGATAAACGCAACAATAGGAGAAAATCTTACATCCCTATCTCACATACGCAGTTTTGCATAGCGAGTCACTGCGAGTTTTGGTGTAGTGATTACGTTTCCGATCTTTTCTGGTGAAAAATTTTACTTTTTTTGGGGGGGGCCCTCGCAGTCACTCACATCACATCAGTGAGCGCTTAAAAGCGAACAAAAATAATATCAGTGTGCGAAACAGTTTTTGGCATGACAACAGCATACTACCCCAACTCCTGATTACTGGTTAGCTTGTTTAGCTACAGCGGAACGCCGTAAATGAAGAAGAGAGATGAGAAGTGATTGAGTTGTATAATAAATTATTTGCTAATCTCTGGCCTGATTGGTAATTAAATAGTGTTTTGTGTTACACTGTTTGAGTGCAACCAGTGACCTTGACTGATACACCAAACCAGGAATGCTGTAAAGTAAATAAGTGAACTCCGCGTGATCTGAAAGCAGGGAAACACGCAAGTGAATTGCCGTCATTCAGAAATGAGATCGAGATCGTAATATACAGTGGAACCTCGGATTACGAGTAACACGGTTTACGAGTGTTCCACAAGACGATTCAAGACTTTTAATAAATTTTGACTTAAAAACGAGCATTGTCTTGGTTTACGAGCACCGAGTATCATGTATCGCGCGTATACATGATATACTTCTTGTTTTGACAGAGCGTCACGTCATCACAACTGAGCCAACGGCTTTTTTTTTCTCTCTTGCGCTGCGGAATTGTTGGTAATCGTCTCCCCTGCTGGGTGAACACACACACACACACAAACAAACTCTGCAAGCACTAGGACCCTGCTCTCTCAAGATTCAAAAGTAAGGTGCTGTTTAATTGGTTGTTGTTGTTTTACTTTACAGCAGTGATTCCGTTAGTATGCGCTCACGCGAGTGTGACTAGGGATGTTCCTTGCTCATTTTTAAGCGGTTAATTTTTAAACGGTTTTAAAAACGGCCTCTTAATGTGCGCGTGTGTGTGTGCACGCAGCGCCTGCGTGCACAAACGGAAACACTTATCTGCCTTGATTTATTTTTACTTATTTTTACCCAGTTACTAAGGTAAAGTGCAGGTTAATTTGTTTTATTTTTACTTTATATTTTGTGTTAATTATTTTTATGTTTTTGAGCTGTAGAGTGAATAATTTGAGTTTCCCATTATTTCCTATGGGAAAATTAAATTTGGTTTACGAGTGTTTTGGAATACAAGCCAACTTCCGGAACGAATTATGCTCGTAATTTTTTTCTGAGTAGTCTCACGAACATGTTGGCTACACAGCTGTTTAGTCTCACTCTTGTGAGTTCTCATCACATTGTGTGCTCATGGAAATGCTCTTACCTCCACTAATAAATATTCCTAGTTTTTCTTTTCTTTTTTTTTTTTTTTTTTTTTATATAGTTTTTTCCCCCCAAGCAACTTTAAGTGTCTAAGTGATCCTCAATCGTTTTTTTTTTTTTTTTTACCGGCCACTTTTCTTTCACAGAGGTGATGATTTAGCACTATCCTTAAAGGTGTGTTAAAGGGTTCTTAACCCAACCCCAATCATTTCAAATCTCCTTAGTTGTTTTCTTTGCTTGATGCACACCAAAAAATTGACCCGTCTGATTATTTTTATTAATACATTTTTTTGGCCAGGCAGTTCAGTGTCAAATGAGCATTAGTAATCAAATAAACACTTAAACTGTCCATCAGGGTATTTGTGTACAGTTTGCGGCTCTGCACATACACAGACCAGCATGTCCTCAGTTTATAGGACACCATTTGTGTGTGTGTATATATATCTTATTTGGATTTCACAAAATTCTGTAATTCCCTAACCTAAAGGACATACCATTAGGATGTGTTTGTGATAGAGACTCGAAAGCTCTGTAAAACGAATAATTTGTTTTATTTCAAGTCTTTCTTAAATAAAAATTTATGCACATATACGCAAATCAGCCGTGACATTACAAAGAGAAACATTAAAACTTCCGTGTATCTGACTTGTTTGTCTGCCGCATCCCATGGGGGCTCAGTTGTGGTCTGAGGAGTTTGTAGCCGGATTCGTCTTTCCCATGAACTAGTTGTATAGTTACTCTGATTACTTGCATTGTATTCATGCTCTGGATGACAAAGTTCACATTCTGTGTGCAGTGCACGAAAACTTTACCAAGTTTGAGTGAAGACATCAGAGATATTATTACTTTAATATGTCAGCCTGAATAAGGATGTGCGCTAAATACTTCAAAAATATAAGTATCTTAAATTCTACAGTATATTCCAAATATTAAAGTGCATTAATACATGAGCCGATCAAGTCAAGGTTTACGTTAATTTGACTTCTTCTGTGTAAATTTACTGTGATATCCTTTTCTGAAATGAAAGGATTTTCATATCTTGCACTGTTGTGTAATTTATCCTTCTTAACTCATTTCAGGCTACAGCACTGCGTTTTATACTGTAAAGCAGCACACCTGTAGGAGTGGAGTGGTGTTAGTTTACTGTGACTTCCTCATAATATATTCACTGAACTGAAGGGCAGCAGTACATCATACTTCATAAAGTGTTCATCAATTAAAGATAATGGCATAGAGAGTGCAGCACTTTATTAGGGACACCTGTTCACTACTCAGTCTTAACTAATCAGCCAGTCATGTGTAAAAGCACGCAGAGACAGGTCACGGGCTTCAGTAACTGTTAAACATCAGAACAGAGAAATGTGATGTTGATCATGGCAAGATTGTTGGTATAAGTGTTTCAGAAACCTGATCCGGGAATTTTAAATTGTTGTTTTAGTTTGTGCTTTTGCTAATTGTATTGAAATTTCAAACTGAAAGCATGTAAGGCTCGTAACAGTATTTTGGCTTTTATTTAAACATCGTACTTAAACAGTTTTGTTAGACGGTCCAGAGATTACTAAGGGACAATCAGTGTTTGTCTGTTATCCATAATTTGCAACATACAGCAGTGTAAATGAATACTTTAGCTCACAGTGAAGTGTTGGCCAGTAGGGGGCGTGTGAGCACCAGCGATGCCCATCAAGTGTATTCAGGAACATTTTGTCCTAATCTGTTCCTAACGCTCTCAGCTGTTTAAAAATATCACCTCTGATTCTGGAAGCATTTTTGTTTTATTATTTGTGATTTTTTAAATTTTTTATTAAAAATCATTTAATTCTTGCCAGGTTATTATTTCTTTATATAGGAAACAAGTCAACTCCTACAAATGTCTGTCCTCTGTGTGTGTGTGTGTCATAGGCTGCTGTGTCAATGCTGAAGCAGGACTTTAAAGAGGGAGAGATGACACTCTCCTCAGCTCTCGCTCTCGCCGTTAAAGTGCTCAACAAGACCATGGACGTCAGCAAGCTGTCTGCAGAGAAAGGTGTGTGTGAACACAGAGGAATGGAAAATACACCGATACTTTATACCCAGTTAATTGAGATGCCTGAGAATTCATTATGCATAGCTGTTCCAGTAGCCCTGTTTAATCCCAGACATGCAGCTCTGTAGATAATCTTTCTCTTTAGGTGCTCAATCAGTGTCCTGAGTTTCTTACTGTATCCATAGTACATGTGTAAAATTAATCCAGCCTACAGTATATTCTCTCTTCTTCTGATTTCACACCTCTTCCCTCTCGTGTGTTCTTCTAGTCGAGATTGCCACGTTGACGCGAGAGAACGGTAAGACCAAAATCAAGGTTCTGAAACAGAAAGAGGTGGAAGAGTTGATCAAGAAGCACGAAGCAGAGGAGGCCAAGGCGGAGAAAGACAAGAAAGAAAAGGAACAGAAAGAGAAAGATAAATAAAAATCTTGCACTTCCCCTTTCTCCTACTTTTTACGATTTCAAAAAAGGGTTTGAATTCATAGTACACCACTCAGTCATGTCTGTATGTCATACTTTTTTCTTTAATAAACATAACACAGTGATCTGTGTCTGGACGGGTCACGGATTAAATGAGTGTTGAACTGATTCTTCTAAAATTCCTAGGATTAATTGCTAACAGACCCAGGGGTCTTGTTTATTAGTAGTACGGTTGAAAGTTCTCAATTTGTGAGAGGGGAAAAACCTGTACAAGGGTTGCTGTACAATTTAGATAAAACCTAAAATACTTCTCAACTGTAAGAAAACCTTGAAGAATCACAATCGTGTGTGTGTGCGTGCATGATTACGATAACTAAGGCTCCTTAATCTGTAACTGTTCCAATTCAGTAATGTGTAATGATTAGCATCTCGCCTGTTACTGTTCAGTTTAAGAAGGTTGTGAGTGGTTTCATTTGGAATTCAGGTGGACTGGAGATTAGGCGCTGACTCTTGCTGCGAGCCTCACATGACCTCATGCCAAGCTCTCAGTAATGGATGTTGTTCCTGAGAGCCACATGACCTTCACCAAAGCATGTTATATAAAGTCAGTAAAAACTGAAAGATCAGATGGCACACACTGTCTCTGTCTCTCTCTCACGCGCGCACACACAAGGTTCTGGCTGGACACACCAGCTAAAGCGTTTGCTCAGTATCCCAGCAACACAAGTTCAGTGTGATGTAACCGCTGTAAGTGCCATGGACGGATGATTTGATGTTAAACACATGACTCCATTAGAACAGCAGCCAGCCAGGCCTCATCCCCTCCTGGTAACCAGGTCACATACACACGATAATGACCACAAGCGCATAAAAGGTTAAGTATTTGAAATGGAATGCATTCAGCACAGATGTGCTCGTCCAGCGCTCCTAAAATAGCATGATTGCAGGCCCATGTGCCACCTGCACTACAGCGCCGTGTGTGTGTCTGATTGGATGTCCACATCATCTCCTTGCCAGGAGATCAGAGGCAGTGGTGTATTTCTTAGCACTCGACAGGAGCCTTGTAGTTCGCTTGTAGTCACAGCTTCCTATTTTACAAACCAATGTTTACCAATAAATGGCTCCTGCTGTAGAACCCAGTCATTATAAATACGAATCTTTGTAATTGTGTAATGGAAAGACACTTCTAGAGGTTATATTTTACGTTTTATTAGGATGAGAGGGAAAAAAAAGAAAAAGGGTTATAGGTACACAGATGTGGACTGTCTTTAATTTTTTTTTATTGTAAACAAAATACTAATCTACAAAGAAACACAATCAAATCAGTCAAAGCTGATGGACAAAAATAAAATCTCCAAAAGCAACATAACAGAGAATTATAATATATATATATATATATATATAACAGCTTATTGTCATGGCTCAAAGTGAACTCTAAATGTAAGATTAACTGTATGTACACATGCAGAACCCAGAGATGGAGCCCAAGCACAGCTTACGCTTGGCTTCCACAGGCCTGACCATGGAACGCTCCCAACTCTGGGGAATGTATTTAGGTTTATCTACTGTTTATTGTTTGTCTTGAATGCCTGAGTGGTGCAACTCTTAATTTAAAAGTGTGAGCTTTAAGGGGGCGACCGTTTTCTTTGGCAACTGTCTCGGTTTCACTCAATCCATAAAGATGGCTTAGAGACGTTCGGGACATCTCTGTTGGGATGTACCCAGAATGCACGTCTGATGTACAGCTAAAGTGCTTTTGTTTATATGATCAGTTTGGAAGCAGTGCAAAGCCCAACCTACATAAAACTGCTGCAGAATTATATATATTAAAAAAAAAGTTTGCCCAAATGTAAAGAACAAGGGATGAGTCTAAAACCTCTTGCTACTTCATGATCAGTTTAAGTGCCTGCTTTTTCTAGTGGCAGTAATATAACCAAGCATTATTTAAAAAAAAAAAATGTTGCCTCCGAATCCATACCTGATCCTAGTCTTGGCTAAATCTGGCCTGCATAAACCGGGTCCTATAAAACTCAAGAAACAATCATAGTGGACCTCTTTTGTGGAGCACTGTAGTCCTGATCCATGTCATTAGCCTTATCTAGAGTATTAACACATTACTGTGAAAAGCTTTAAGCAGTCCTACAGATTACATAACACTATTGTGTGGATTTATTAAAATAACAAAACACAAGTTGACTTTGATTGTCCCTTGATCTTTGTCTAAGCCAGGGAGATCTGATCTACTCTGAAATGCCATGTGATGCTAAATAAGGAATGGTGACCAACAAAAGAGTGCGAATTGTAAAATACTAGTAGTTAAATAAAAAAATATATATAGAATTTGCTGCACTATGACCCTGAAGCGGAATGGCTTATGGTGTTTTAAACAAAATCTTTCCCTTATAAAATTCTCCTCATAATCATTTCCTGTCCTAAAGCAGGCTGAAAATTGAAGGAATATAGACTCGGTGAAAACTAAGGATGTGTTGTAGGTTGCATCAGCTAACCAGGGATCGCGCCGGGACTGGTCCTCCATTCCTACACCTCCAGCCTCCAATCGATTAACAGTTTATTGTTTAAGGATGGGATTGTGGAGGAGGAAAGAGCAAGGTGGTCTAGGAAGGATCAAGCAGGCATTTTCTGAGTGTGTGTTTGTGTGTATGTGTTCGCTCATTCCTCATCAGAACTGCTGCTGTCCATAGAGTAGACCATGAAGAAGAGATCGGGCCGGGTCGGCACCAGAGGGTGACCGGGTTTCACAACCTGGAAACCCATGTAGTGGAAGGTGTTTGTGATGGACACTGCAATAGGGGAGGGAAAGAAAAAAAATTAAGAAAAATCTGATTAATGTTAGGGTTGAGAATTTTTCAGTCTCATGCAGGGAGAAAACGGGCGTCTTACCTCGATCCTCCCTGGTTTTGTAGAACCACAAGAACACGTAGCCGACTTTCAGGCTCTCCTCGGCAAACTCCAACAGGCTGGTGAGACTGGAAGCACACACACAGGGACATGCATGACGCACCGGCGGTTTTACATCATCCACATCTTATATAACACAGAGGCATCCAGAGCAGAGTTAATTTAGCCATACAGTGACTTGTAGTAGTCTCTTCAACTGCTCAGAATACTCCACAATGGTGACTGTGAACAATGAATCACTGCTGTATGTGTGACTTGTACTCGAATAAGCTGAATCTCATTAGCGTTTACTGGTCACGAAGGAGACAAAGCTGCATTAATAAACTGACTCAGGTTGCTAAGCTGAAGGCTGTAACCTCAAGACCGGGTCAAACCCATTCACCTGGAGAGAAACTCAATTCATTCACCGTCTTCTACTGAAACCTCTATTATACAAGTATATGTGAACCACAATTAAAAAAAAAAACACTCCCTATGGTGAAAGTCCATAATCCTAGTGCAAATACTATATATGAATGTTGTTCAAGTCTGTGTCATTGTGTTGGGCGTACCCCTCTTTGCTGCCCTCGGGCAGAGCTCCGCTGGGGATCTCCAGATAAAGGCAGTTGGCAGTCAGCACCGTGTCCCAGCAGGAGAACCGCCTCTCGCTCAGCTTGTACTGGAAGTGCAGGATAGTAGGGGCTCCGCCCACTGCACTCGCCCGAGTCACTGTCAACCTGTCGTCCTGAACGGCACAGCAGAACCGTAAATGTACACGCCCATTTCATCTGACCTAATACATCTACATCTTATGGCAATGCTTCCACAAATGCAGAGCTGTTATAGCACAGGAACCTTTTGCTAAATATTATGCTCTTGTTTGGAGAAAAGTAGTCAGTTGACAAAAGGCCCCATCACATGACAAAGAGTGTGTGTGGAAGAGTGTGTATGTGTGTGTGTGTGTTAAGTGTCGGTCAGAGGTGTAAATGAAGAGGATGCTCTTGCCTCTGAGCACACCCAGGCTAGTCACATGTCTGACTATATATACACAACCATGCATATACTGTACACACACACACTAAAATGCTCACCACAGCACTCATAAAGGTTATATCTCAAAAGTGAGAACATCTACACACGTGTGCTGAAACATGATAACTAGGGATGTAACGGTATCAAAACTTCACGGTACGGTAATACCTCGGTATGAATGGCACGGTACAGTATTTATTGAATCATTTATAGGAAAAACAAAACTAATGAAGAGACACGAAAAAAGTGCCAGAAGTGTTTAATAAACAGTTTATATGAACACTGAACATATCAATGGCATACAAATTAGCCATCTATCTGTAAACTTTGAAATAGAAACTTCAATTTATTAAACCATGTAAAAAAAAGTTTCAATTTAGTATTCTTGAAAAAAAAAAAAAATAATAAAAATAGCAGCCTACTTACTGCAGCTGGCCCATGTGCTGAATGAGGATTTGAGACACTCAACTCATTCACTCACTTATTCAGACAGAGACAGGATTTTTTTTTCTTTCTCGTTTCTTTTCAGAGAGAAACCGAAATGACTCGATAAAACGATAGGTCTTCTGAGAAACGTTTGCTCAGGCGAATGGAGCGAACGGGAGGTAGTGACCATCATCCTTTGCAGTCTGTTGTCGCTACAGATCCAGTAATGCGGAAATGGCGGGTGCTGCTATTAGCGGCGAAGGAAAAGAGATGGAAAGAGTAATTAATCATTACGGAGTAAGCGGGTTTTAAATCGGATGTGTGCGTTACTGGATCTGTAGCGACAACAGACCGCAAAGGATGATGGCCACACCTGGGCTGATGGGAATTGTAGTTCCTGCTACCTCCCGCTCGCTCCATTCGCCTGAGCAAACTTTTCTCAGAAGACCTATAGTTTTATCGTCATGCGACCACGGTATTATTGAAATAATAAGTGTTATTGCGGTACGACGGTATTTACAATACCGTTACATCCCCAATGATAACTAATAAGATCTCAGCCTGGATGTTCAATCGTTTTTAATAATGTAATTCTTGCGCAATCTGTTAAGCAGAATGATGAATATTATTAGAGAATCAGTACTGAAATCATTTCAAAAGCACAATAATTATGAGCTCATGAACATGCGCGCACGTGTGTGTGTGTGTGTGTGCGCGCCCATTTTTACCTTGTGAAGAGGTACGCTGAGAGGGAGATCCCTTCCGGTCCCTCGCCCACTCGGGATCTTCGTTAGTGGGTGAGGGGCATCAGGAGCACCACAGAGGCCCTGGAGCCTGCTGCCTGGAGCAGTGAAGTCTGGAGGCCACTGGAGAAGCGCTAGTTTAAAAAAAACAACAACACACAGGACAGTCAGCAGTTTAGGCACTTCAGTTCAGGTGGTTCACTTGTATGGAATGTCCAATGCTATGGAACATACAAAGTGCAACCGTGAGACTTGAACCTGTTCCTGTTCCATGAATAAATGGTGTAGACTCGAAGAACTCCTCAGAGTCCTGACCTCAACTCAACTAATGGACACCGGTTGGAATTGAAATGGAACACCAGACGCACCGACAACGCTTTCAGCTGCAGGTTCATATAGTATTAATGAGCTTTTTCTAATACATTATCATTTCTACTGTGTAGACAAGTGATGCATGCTGATTGCTAGAAGTGCGTCACAGAACGGCTGAACACTTGGAATGCTCGCCGTCCTCTTCTGCATACACAGACACTGTGGAATAGAGAAAGAAATGTCGTCCCTTCTACTCACAACAAACAGGGAGGTGTGGTTCATGGATAGTCGTGGCATGATTGGATAATCGTTAAATCAAATGATTTCCATTTCGTGTGAGGATTAATGCAACAGTCCTATACATTTTCTGCCACTGGAAAGTCCCTGACTTTATTTAAAGAAAACTGGTTACAGCTGGTTACAGTGCATGTAAGAACAGGAACAACCAGTTTCCACAACATTAAATGCAACTAAATGGAGGAAAGATATTTTAATAAACAAATAGATTTCGCAGAGTCAGCACTGCAACCTGTATCCAAGCTCTTCCCGGTTTGTCCTTCTTCCCTTCACTTGGCTCACATTGCTCTTGTCTTATCAGGCGCTCTGTTGCCCTGTGAACACCTGCAGTGCACTCCAAGTGAGAAAACTCCTCCAGCTTTCTGCTATCACACTAGCATTAACAATAGGCCTCCTGATAAGAAGCTGGAGTACTTCACAGCACACAAACATAACCACAGACCGATCTACTGCATGTCGGACATTTCGGCTAGAAATTGAGGAAACAGAGCCGAGTGCTTTTGCTGAATGTTCAAACAGGAAAATCTGCAGGAAGTCACGCTGCACAATGTTTGTTTGCCTTTGCTTTTTTTTTTTTAAGGAAAAAAGAAAAGAAAGAAAAAAAAGCACACTACTGATCATGCTCAACATGGAGAGGTTTAAGATGATTGTTTCTGCTAAGCAATTTCAATTCTACCCGGTAAGCCCCTCATGCTCAGGCCTTAGGAAGACCTGAGAGCAGAGTGCTGGTGCTAGGGCGAGATACACAGTGCAAACAAGCGCGTGATCTGTAGACATGTCTTGGAATAGCATGCTGCCCTGGTGTGTTAGGTTTCAGCTCTGGGTTCACGGTGAAGCCAAATAGCTTCCAATTTCTTTACCACCCACTACTGCCACCAGTGCCACTCAAGAGCTTGTGAGAAATGTACAGTAAAAGCAAACAAATGCAAATAACATTCTTCAGACCCAACCTGTTTACAGGTTCCTTTTTCTGAGAACATAAACAAAACTTTTCCCCCCTCCTCAGCTATATGAGACAAATGCAAATTAAGGAAACCTTTGTTTTGTTGTTTGATGCTTGTTTTGAATGATCGGGAGCCAGCCGAGGAAAGGGAGGAGCTGTTCTTTTGATACCCTGGCAACCGGACAGGTAGCCACGACGACCCAATGTGCACAGAGAGGAGATGAGACTGATGAGATGGAAAACAAACTCATTATACTGTATAGCATCACCTGATCTCTCAAGCTATCCAGCTTTTTTTTAGCTGCGAATTTCAGTTCCTACTGGTTGTGATTATGATGCCAGTGTATGTGCATGTAAAGTGGCCGGTCAGATGGAGATCGCTATGTGGGAAGAAAAAACTAAATCTTTAGAGCAGACAAATGTTTGTGACATAACTAGTCAGGCTTATTTACAATGCCGTTTTTTCCATGCTGCCTATTATAGAGCTGCGTGTAGCGGCGGCTGAAATGCCAGCTTGTTTTGAAAGCCAACACTTCTCACCCTCTGACATTCCGACTCCCGCCTTCCCTCAGCAGTGCCAACTCAACATTTCTGCCA
The DNA here is from genome assembly GCA_030522415.1 of Channallabes apus. Lineage (NCBI taxonomy): Eukaryota > Metazoa > Chordata > Actinopteri > Siluriformes > Clariidae > Channallabes > Channallabes apus. The sequence goes on along the minus strand of CM060107.1, from coordinate 37,783,566 downwards.
AATGTCTCTAAATCAGCAGAAAGATGCTGAGAATGATTCGGGAATGACAGGTTTGCCAGCGGGTTAACCAAAACAGAAAGGAAGGTGGCATGGCAGGAAGAGAAGACGAAGCAAATGTTGAGGTGAGACCATGCAAACCAACCAGCCGGGAGGGAGGACTTGGTAAAGGGTTTATGGCCGACATGCGACATTTAAAATGTGATCCGAGTACTCGATCATTGCACATCACAGTTTGTGCAGTGATGCCCGGTCCAAAAGACCACAAATGAAAAAGAAAGCGAGGGGCCAGTGGAAGGGGACGATGAGGGGCATTCAGACAGCCAGGAAAGATTCAGCTCCAAAACAGGAAACCCAAAAACCTTCCAGGAAAGCAGGGCTCAACTGTGGCAGCTTGGTTGCTAACCTCTCACTAACAACAAGAACTTTGGGCAGACCTCAGAACGGCACGACCATCAACACCTCTAAAGATTCCATATAAACCATTTACGGTTTCTGACGTTAGGCCAAATCACACAACTCTAAAATGAAAGTGATGTGTGAATCATCATGGGAACACCATATGTGTTAAGGTTATGGTGAGTGGCAAAACACTGCTTTGTCTTCTACAGATCAGTCAGAAACACCTTGTAGTCGGAGTTAAATCCTGTTAAAGTATTAGAGTACAAACCTTTTGTTATAACACTAACTTACAAGGATGTGTTTATCAAATATTGTAGAAACAATCTTCTTTCTACATCACAGGTAGAGGGGAACATCAACAGTACAGTATGTCTTCTGCACCTGTATGACGTCGCTTTCGTCTAAAATGTAAGCAAGATGGAAAGTTCACCATGCCTTAAGATTGGACATTACAGATCCCTGAGCACGAATGAAAGTAAAACCAACAAGCTCAGACTCATTTGAAACAACTACCTAAGCATGTAAACATGTCAACTGCAACCACAGCTCAGAGGAGCAGCCGGGTTATGCAATGCCAAGAGGTGACGATACAGTGACAAAAAGTGTAAGAAATGAAAACACAAACAGCTGGAAAGGAATGTCTTACTCTTAACCACAAATTATAGAGCTGTCTGCAGCATGGCTCGATCAAGACATCCAACCATTTGTCTATAAACCAAGCTGGATCTGACACATCATTGTCTGTCTACGGATACCAGAAATATTGAACAAGAAAGAACTTGTGTACAAAACTCGGTTATGTGACGTGTGTATCATTCTGGAGCTGAGAATAGCATCAGCTGATCCTCCTCTTCTCTGCAGTCAGCACAGTTCTGTGCTCTTCCTGCTTAAGACAGATTAATCCCAAAGCGAATCCTGATGTCTACGGACGAGGTTAAACTGCAGACCTGAGAGTAAGAGGACAATATTCTGGGGTTTGTAGTGATATTGTGATAATTACCCAGATGCTCAGAAGTGGATGATGGAGGCAAGGAAACTATTATTATTATTATTATCATTATTATCATTATTATTAGAGATTAATCCTAGAATTATTATTGTTGTATTATGTTTGATGATTTATTCAGTAGGACATATCTTTTCACCCTGATCAGAAATCATTTGTCAGTGTGGCCAAGACAGAAATAGAGGAAACAACAGTACAATAACAATAACAAGATTGTTACACTGTAACAGCTTCATTGGTTGTTATTACAAACGCCAGGATACATTCAGTCAGTGATCAATGACATTCATACTTTCGGGAATAATAGTAATCAGCCTAAGAAATAAGTTGTTAATAAACGACTTGTTATAACCAGGACACAATGTGCTCTCCGTCTGCTCTCACCTGTCCTCTGTGTCGCGCATGTTCTCCCGAGAAGCAAACAAAGTCCTGTGTTTTCTCTGACAACCAAAACAGTAACTATTCAGCAGGAGCTCCACAGAGTAAAGCACCATCCGTAACCCAGTCCGGCCTGAGATTAACGCTGTGTCAGCGCAATGACGCAGAGACGACAAGGAGATCCGCCACAGCCCTACCTCCGCACTCTCTATGACCGGAGAGACGGGGTGTGCGCGCTTTTAAAGGCCGCCCCAGTGCATCTTGGGAGAAGAACGAGGCTCGAGGAAGGAGCCGTGAAGTTGCTTAGTTACGCGTTACTTAGTTACTGAGAAAGTGCTAGAACGTAGCACTACAGCGCTAATAACGCGCGTATTCCAAATAATTACATGTTTAAATCAATATCTACCGAAATGTCTTAAAGTATTATATAACATCTAAATATATGAATTATTGTATTTCCCTGGGAGTTGATTCCAAACATTAGGCATGCTAATTCTGAGTCGAGGTAAAACTGCAGGAGTCGATTCCAAGAGTTGATTCTACACATTCATTTCCTTCTATAATGTGGCCAAACACACTTTTTGTCTTAAAACAACTCCAAAAATTCACTTACACCCTTTCACTGCTGTTATTTCAGCAGTGAAAATGATAACTAATTTGTAATTAATATCAATTGTTGCAGCAAATAGCTTATTAGTATCTCATTTTAAAGTAGATTATTAAATCCAGCACATAACTGTTCATAACTTCACTTCTATTCGACATTTTGATTTTAGTACATAACACTGTGCTTGCAGTTTGGGTATTATATATTATTATAGGGTATTATATCCTAACTGGGCATGTAAATCTGACTGCTGTGGATATGTTCATATTTCATATATAGTTATTGGATTGCGGCGCATAATTCGTTCCGGAAGCATGCTTGTATATCGAGCATTCATATATTAAAGCAAATTCTTCAAAAAAGCAAATAATGGAAACTCGACGATTCGTTCCATAACCCAAAAATATTCCTATAAAAATAATTAAGACAAAATATCGGTTAAAAATGAAACAAATTAACCAGTACTTTACCCTTGAAAAGAATGCTTGCTGTAGTGATTGTGACAAGAGAGAGGAGAGGAGGAGGAAAAGGGCTACTGTGTAGAACGACTTTCACACACACACACACACACACACACACACACACACACACACACACCAGTTTACCAAGAGAAACTCTTAATCAAACAAGACATATGGACAAACACACATATCAACATGCCAACAGAGTCAGAGAGAGTAGAGGAGGAAGAAGGGGGCACATATATACAGTAGGAATGGTTTTAATAAGGTGACGTGCAGTGCTAATTTCCTGATGTCAAAAAGTTTAATCTTTGTGACTATCAAAATAGTCCTTTCTGGCAAACACTTAGCTGGGTTTCATAGATCTTATTGGTGGTGTGCTGCTGTAATTCTTCTTCTTCTGAAAGTCTCTCATCTCCACAATTTCATCTCATTTATAGTGATTCTTGGTTACTCAATTTGGCTGGGCAGCCAGATCTAAAAAGACTGTTGGTTGTTTATATGAGAATAATGGAGGTTACCATGCTCTTGTGGTTCTTTCAGTGATCCAGAAGTTTCTTGTGTCCATCACCAGATCTTTGTCTTTGCTTATCTTTTCTTGGAGCTCTACAGATAAACCTGATACTTTTCTCAATCTCATTGATTTGTTTTTACTCTGACATGCACAATCTTCTGTGAGACATTATATAGACAGGTGTGCACCTTTCTTAATAATGTCCAATGTCCAATAACTTCTACAACTGATACAGGGTGGGGGAAAAGTAACTAGGTAAATTGGTAATAAAGTCTATACATCTTATACTGTACAAATGTATCAAAACAAATTGTACATGTACATTACACACAAAAAGAGAAGGAGAAATTGTTGACCTACAGAAATCAGGTAATGGACATAAAAAAAAATACATGGACATTTAATCACAATTACAGCCATAACAAAATGTTTTATATGTCAGAAACAGTTGGGAATTTGCAAGGAATTGGAACAATGACCACATTGACCTTTATATACAATTACATAATGTCATAAGGTTATTTTTGTAAAGAGTGCCACTAATTCTGGAGGACACCATAGATGTATACTTTGCCCCAGGAATTATAAATATTTGGTTAAGACAAAAACTGACAGAGCATATGATTTTATAAAAAAAAATACCTATCCCTCCTGAAATTGAAACGTTTCATGAAATATAAGCATTTTTATAAGCCAGGAAATTATAGATAACCACTTAATTTGTGCTTACACAGTTCAAGTGCCTAGAGCTAGGTTATGTAAGACTGGAGATGGAAAAGACCATCTGCCAAGTGGATTAATAGACTAGTAACAAGACACCAGGCAGGTGATCTGATCCTGGCAGAGGAGGTTCATGGTATATACAGACCCACAAACAGCCAGTGCCATCAGAGGGTTCAGCTCCAGGCAAAGCAATTTTAGATCCTATAGCTTGTTTGTGAAGAGTGAGGGCTTTCATTTTTATGAGTTCTTTTCATGAAGTGTAAGGGTAACTTTAACAAGTTTTTCCTTTTTTATTATCTATATACAAGAATAACATTACACCGCTTGCCTAATATTATGTAGGTCCCTATTGTGTGACCAAAACAGCTCAAACCTGTTGATGCATGGACTCCGTATGCCTTCTGAAGGTCTGCTGTGATATCTAGCACCAATATGTTAGCAGACCTTTCTTGAGGTCCTGTAAGTTTTGAAGCGGGGCTTTCACTAGATCAGTTTGTTTGGTCAGACTCGATCAATTGAGATTGGAGGCCAAATCATCACTGTCCCTGACCAGTTTTGTGGTGTGGCAGGGCACATTATCTTGCTGAAAGAGATCACTGCATTCACAAAAACATCAGGGTGGTACATGCCAAAGTATCCACAAGAATGCACTTAAAATGCGGCCATTTTATTCCAATTTGCAATGTATATGGGTTTACTGTATATTCTGAGTTTTTTTTCATAAAGTAATAACCATGTCTGACATCCTAATTGTGTGTTAGTGAAAAACATAAATACTTATTCTCTGCCACACCCTTGCTGTTACAGTATTTCTTCAGTCAGAGCTTTTAGTACCTGAAGGCAAGCCACTGGAAATAACCAACAACATACTAAAACCTATAATACACCCAGACAATATGAGGGAAAAGTGGTTTCCTTATAATGGTTTAAATCAACGTCAGTATAAATCATGTGGGAAAATGCTGACGGAAGCCTTTCCTTGCTGTTAAATACACTCTTAACTCTGACCTAATCTCTAATGCAGTTTTCATGTACACTTACTGTAAGCCTGCTATAAACCTCTCTGAGAAATCTGACTCTGATGCTGTTCTTTAACGTAGAGCACTATGCTGGCATAAATCCCTGCATCTGTCTGTCTAGTCTTTCTTCTCCACTTCTCCAACTATTTTTTATTTTATTTATTATTTATTTTATTTTCCATTTTATCCCTTAAATAGTGCACACTGATTTCTCAGCATCTACAGTACCAACATTTCTTGGAGGAAAGTGAAGTGCAATCTGCCTCCCTGTGTGCACATGATTAAAAAATGTAAAATAAAGACTGGAATTAAAAATGTGTTTTAAGTATTTCCACATTCATGCAAAACAACCTTCATGTGCAGATCTGGTCATCTAACGCAAAGCAGGAGCAACCTTACATGGCCATTCTACTGCACCCTGTACACATGCATGACCTTGGCTTGTGGCATGCTGCTCCCTGGCTTTGGAAAGACAATCCTTGGCCTGATTTCAGCACCACATCCAACCCATGCAGATAAAATATTCAGTAGTGCTAGGTGAAGAACAAAGCAAATGTAATTGGACTCAAGAGGCAGACATATGCACGTTCTTCCCAGACACAGCTGAAAGCTCAGAGACGAATATCTAATTAAGAAGGTATACAGAAGGCTGTGACAGATTGAGGAGATATCCCTTTAGTATTCCTCATATTAATATATACAAAATATGTGGAATGTGGACGATCTCCTGGACAAAACACAATTAACTTGGCCTGTGATGATGAACTCAGTGTCTTCCCTCACACTACGTGCCTTGGTTTTGATCTAATTAAAGAGCCCATTGTACTGTATCTCTTCCCCTCTGGCTCAACCTCATGTCCGGGAAATGTATATTTACAGTGTCAGGTAATCACAGCAAACAGAAAGTGAGCAGAGATCAGAGCTCGTCCCTGCAGCAGACTGACTGACTCTGATCACTACCTGGAATTTCTCTGATGCCACCAGGGCTGCTTCATTTTGAAATATTTTGGAGTCCCTCCCAAAAGCTGAACTGTGGCCTGTGGCTGACTTACTACGTACAGAGTTAAAAACATTGTGCCAAAAAGACATTCAAGTATGTTGTCTGTCTAAAGGGCAGAGGTTAAAAAAGCAAGTTTCATTCTCTGTGGGGACTGATGTTGCATAGGTGTAATCAGATGTTATTCAGAATTGAGTGCTATTCCAGCTATTGTCAGGTGGTACACGTATACCATGTGCAGCAAGAACAACAACAACAACAAACATCAACAATGATTAAAAATACAGATTTAGGCAGATTCAAGATTTTAGATTTAGGTTTAATCCCCAAATTCAAGTAAGTAAAATGTTAAGCTGATTATTTGGCAGTAATACTGTACAAAGTTTCCATGGCTGGAGCATGCATGAGAAACCCTCACTTATAATACTAACAGGGCTCATGCCATTAACACCTCTCAATGGATAATGCGTAATGACTTGCCTTGACTTTCCTTTAGCATCATTTCACTAGAAGTGACTTTCTTACAGTACCATAATCCACAGACAACTGAATTAGTTATCATGATGAAAACATCAAAATAGATGAAAAAAAAAACAAGGAGATAAGCATTAAACATTCACATGAAAATGTCATTTAATAAGTTAAACTTTTGGTTTGGTTGGTTTCCTCCCACAGACCAAAGTTATGCTACTTAAGCTAATTGGTGTTGCCAAATGAATAAGCGTGTGAGCGTGTATGTGTTTGCCATGCAATAGATTGTCCCCCTGTCCAGGGTGTACCCCGCCTCGTGCCCTAAGTCTCCTGGGTATACATTCTCCTGTATACAAAATTAAGTGGATACAGACAGACGATGAGTGAGAGTTACTGTAAACTTTACTTTGTACTTTTTAAGATTGTAGTACATTTAAAAATTTTAACTTTAAAATCTGTACTCAAGTGCCTTCTATTAGATACTTCCATGTTTATAAAAGGAAATAATTTGACACGGCACGGGATCTACTTTACATCATTTTACACTAGATGTCCTCTCTGAAAGGAATAGAATGGGTGTGAAAAATTTACTTGATATGAAATTTGAAAACAGGCTTCCTGCCATCACATGTAATGATCTGTTACTCAGCATGTTTTTGTTGTTTTTTTAGTCTCAATTATAATCCATTAATGATCGATCAATGACTTAAAATTTATTCGCAAGAACAAGATGATGGATATTTTATAACAGTTTTGGTTTTTCGGCTGCTCCCGGCAAGGGGTCGCCACAGCGGACACTTGGTCCACACATACGAGCTTGGCACAGGTTTTACGCAAGATACCCTTCCTAATGCAACCCTCCCATTTTCCCTGGGCTTGGGACTGGCACTGTATCCAGTGGCTGGAGTTTGTGCACTGGCTGGGAATCGAACCCGAGCCTTTCACATGGCAGGTGAAGCACCTACTGTACCACTGAGCCACCAGTTATTTTATAACAGTAATAATCTTATATTTAAAAATGATTTTATAAAATACATTTTACATTCTAAGTACAATACAATACATTCTAAGTAAAGGTTTAAGAGAACATGCATGTCTATTGCATAAAGTCTGCAATGTCTGCATAGCAGACATTCTGTCATAGCAGAAGCTCTACAAAGCATGCATCTCGAAGTGTGGAGTCCTGCAGAGCTAAAGAGAAGAACAGAACAGAATTAAAAATCTATAGAAAATACATTTTGAAGCAGTAGTTCTGTAGAGTCCTATCAAGTAAGTTTTTTATAGGACATGTACTGCATCTCAAAGCAATAGTTCTACAGAGTCCTATTGAAGGTCTATAGACTTTTGTAGAATTAAATAAAAATCCATAAAATCCTTTTTGTACATGAACATTTTTGCAGTAGACAGGCACGATGTTCTGTCATGGTAGATTAGCTCTCACACCTGCGATTGTCTGCCAATCCGCCCATGGGTCAGATATTAGGTTTCACTAAAGTGCCCTTGCATGTTAACTGTGTTCATGCAATCCCACTGTCACACTCCCTCTACATTGATTGCTGCACGATCAGCTTTCTAGACATAGAGTGTTTGTGTTGCAGACTTTCCATGAAGGAAAAACATAACACAGAGAGCATGGTGTCATGGTTTAATAGCCTGAATAACAAGGTTTTTGAACAGTGAAATGATTTCTTCAGAATTACTGACTTTCTTTTAACACTGCCGGGTTGCCCCAAGGTCAATTTGAATCATTAAATAAACAGCAGAACAAATACATCAAATGAGCATCTAAGGGAAAAAAAGTAAATAAAAAGAGAAATAAAGAAAGCACTAACAAGTTTTCACTGTACTAGAATACACTGCCTGGTACAAAAAAATAAATAAAATAAAAAGTTGCATACACTAAGATTTCATTTATTCACCTTTAATTGATTACAGCACACGGTGTGGTGGCCAGTTCATGTGTGAATGTGATTCCTCATGCTGTCAGAACCAGAACCTTTTCCACCATTAGAGTCCTGGAATATGCCCTGTGAAGAAAAACATTGATGTGATAACCTGCTCATTCAGTACAGTCAGAGATTACCAGCTGACTTTGCTGAGTCTTGACTTGACCAACTTAAGCGACTGCAGATCATAACACCAGAGGCTTGTATAGTTAGTACTCTGCATGATGGGTGCATCACTTCAATTCAATTCAATTCAATTCAATTCAATTTTATTTGTATAGTGCTTTTAACAGTTGTAATTGTCACAAAGCAGCTTTACAGAATCCAAAGAAAATTAATGTGCTTCCTTCTTACCCTGGTGCAATCATTGCTCTAGAATAGGGTCAATCAGACCACATGACTCCTTTCCTTTGCTCCAAAGTCCAATCTATGCTCCCTAACAAATTCAAGCCCTTTTTCTGATTAGTTTCACTAACAACTGGATTTCTTATGGCCACAAGCTGTTTAGTTCCAGTCCCGTGAGGTCTCATGACACTTTCACTATTAAACATAGCCATGGTCTGTACAGTTGATTTTTTTTTTACCATACAACTACACCAAGTGTTTAAGTGATCTCTATTTAAGATTTTTGACAACCACATTTCTTCCACAAGGCGGCATGGTGGTGTAGTGGTTAAAATTGTCGCCTTGCACCACCAGGGTTTGGGTTCGATTCCCGGCCAGGCTCAAGTTCCCGTCTCGGTCTTCATGGAGTTTGCATGTTCTCCCCGTGCTTGGTGGGTTTCCTCCTACAATCCAAAGACCTGCAGTTTAGAGTACCCCTCCTTGTGCCCTACAGAATATACAGAATAAAGCAGTATAGACAACGAGTGAGTGATTCCTTCCACAAAGTTGATGGTTCAGCACTATGCTTCCGGGTGTTAATCATGTGAAGGGTTCTTAACCCATTACCGGTTATTTCTAATCTCCTTAGTTGTTTTCATTGCTTGATGTAGTCCAATCATTTGAACCTTTTAAAATGGCGGCTTCTTTTGTTTTTTTGGGTGTGCAGTTTATGTTTGCATGCATGACTTTGTGTCTCTATATCGCCCTTTAGGAAACGAATAAATAGAACAAATTAGGTCTATTGTGGTCTATTTGAGACAAATAATAATAAATCATAATAAATATTAGTGATGACATCAAACTGATTCCCTGTACTCTCACTAGGCTGAAAAAAAAATGGTAGATTGAATCTTAGAGAAAGCACTTGCTTCCTGATATATTGTTTCCTAATTTTAATCTTTCCCAGCATGGTCATGTCTATATTTATACTGGTCTTACTAATACTAACACAGTAACAACAAGCAGCCTTCTTACATGGTGGGTTTGTGTGTGTGTGTGTGTGTGTGTGTGTGTGTGTGTGTGTGTGTGTGAGTCCTATGCCAGAGAAGTGTAGTAAGAAAAGAAATAGAAGGCCAGGTCCTCTGTGGCCAAAGAGTTTAGCAGAAGGGCAAGAGGTCATGGGAACAACAGCGTGAGCAGGACCCAGAGCACTTCCACCCGAAAACATTACAAACCAGCATAGAGGCCAGAAGAAAGATGTGGGGAAGCTGAGGAACAATGTGGATGGTTCACACACACACACACACACACACACACACACACACACACACACACACACACACACACACACACACACACACACACACACACACACACACACATATATACACACATATACACACATACGCACAAACGCGCCACAATGCTGAGGCAGGGTGTGGGAGCCCATGAGTCTCCATGACACAGTCATACTGGTGGACCTGGAAACCCTGTGAAACAAAAAAGCAAGGTTCCGTTTCCTATGCTTACATTCCCACGATGACAGCGCTTATTGTTTACTGTGTTTGTTGATTCCTTTCCTCTTTAACTGGACTGACTCCTGCACTGGAAATGTGTGTGTGTTGTGAGTGTGTGTGTTTGGACAGTATGCATGTTTTTCTTACTTTATCTCTGCATGTTTCTCTCCATTTCAGCCCCGTTGACTGATAGCTTCCGCTTTTGTTCTCTTGTTTGTTGAGTGACTAAATGGACCTCGGGGCAAACGGGCAGCATGGAAAGAGCGTCATTATTTCTGAACTCGGTAATAATTCGATGTTCAATACACTTGCTATTCCGGATATAAAGCCAAGATGATAGGCTATGATAATGTCCTTCTTTCCTATTCAGTGGAACCTTTGATAAAACAAGCCTCGTCATGCTTAACCATAAAAAATTGCTCCGTTTTGGGCCTTTAGGGACGGCTATTTCAGATGCATTGCACAATTCTTTGATAAACTAAATAATCCTCGTAGGCCGTGCAGTATAACAGGAGGGTTTAGAGAAGAGCAGATTCATGCTGAGGAGCGGTAATTCTTGTCATACTTACCGTGGTGAGACAATATGTGCCTGACTGAGTTTGGGCAAAACAAGGAGCTTCTCTTTAACAGAGCCAACTCAGGGCCATAGTTAAAGCTGTAGCTGGTGGAATGAGAGGAAACAATGCTGTTAACCAGATGTTACTATTATCTCTAGCTCAAGGGCGGGTGGTTTGGGGTCAATTCCAAGTCTCCAGCTGTTGTTCTGGTCCAGGCAGAAGGTTTCCAGTTAGCCATGCTTGTGATGATGCCATTGCCTAAACATTTATTTTCAATAAATGTCATACATTTCCAGTGTTTTTCTACTATTAAGCAATATATATATATATAAAACATGCTGCTGCTTTAATCTCATTTGTTTGTTTCTTTTTAATCGCTAAGACTAGTACAGCCATTCATCAACTTTGCAATCTGGTTATTAACCTGTCAGTCAAGGGCTTGTGTGTACGTGCATATGTGTGTATATTTATCATTATTACGTGGTAGAATTGTGAGAGTGTGGAGTAGTGCGTGCTAGGCAGCATGTATGCCGGAAAAACCTCTGTACGAGGAGGAAACAACAGAGCAGTGAATGAACTGAAACAAAGAGGGAGCCATGGAGAGACTGAGATAGACTGAGGAAGGAGGCAGAAGATGTGACTCTTAAACTTTCTTTTATTTAGTAAACTGGTTTAAAGTCTGTTGCTGTCACGTCATCCATATTAATACTGTATATATTATATATACTGTATATATAATCTGCATGTCTTTGGACTGTGAGAGGAAACCAGAGTATCTGGAGGAAACCCACCAAGCACAGGGAAAACATGTAAACTCCATAAACGCAGAGATGGGAATCGAACTTGGCTGGAAATCGAACCCGGACCCTGGAGGTGCAAGGCGACAGTACTAACCATTTACATTTACAAATGAGTTTTGTGTGGTGGTGAAACAGCACAAATGTCTTTGGACATACAATCCACTTTATTTCTTGTTGTATGCTACAAATAGTATTTAAAAGACATAGCAATATCTAGTGGATATTTTTGACAAAGCATACCTCAACCGAATGGTAGAGATGGCTCAATCTTATTAAGTTTGCTACATTTTTCAATAGTATATGGTAATTTAAAATGTCGCTCTACCGAAAGGTTGAGCACTTACATTAAGTTAAAGGTTTTGGAGAACTTTTTAAAAGGTTGTTATAACAGTAAAGAAATCTGAAAGGGGACCTTTAAAAAGCACATACTGTATGAGTACGGTGGTAAGATGTGATATGGTGAATAATCATTTAAAAAATCTATGAATGTTTAATTCCCCTTACTCTATGGTTTAAAAGTAATTACTCTGACTTTCTTTTCTTCATACAGCAGAACTCACTCTACATGCATGCATACATGAGTGCAAACTATTTTTAACTCTGTGATGACGTTTCTTGTCATCCTGCATGGGAAACTCCCACGGCCTCAGTGAACAGAGGGAGTGCAGAAGGCCAATGTGGCCCGTGTGTAAGTGCATGAATGGACAGGAGGGAAACAGGGCCAGTCATTCTTCTCTTATAGCGTAAAGGAGAATTATGCTGGACCTTTGTGCTTTCAGTATCGGTGCTGGCAGAATAAATAGCATGTGCGTGCAAGAGACAGTCCTGCAATAAAGATCCAGAAGGAATCTTCAGAAGCATGAGGGTCAAAGGGATGTAATCATCGAAAATGCAGCCTGTCTGTGTTCTCCCATACATGTGTGTTGCAGTGGAACACACTGTCCTGCTGCAAAGAACCAGATCAGGTGATGTAATGGAGTCTGAGAATCTCTGGTTCATTGATTTGCGCATGTGCACACACATCACACACACCCGCTCACACACAGAGGCAGGCAAGTGTGCGGACACAAACATGATGAAACGAGACACTTAAAATAGCATCATTTCATTTTGCACATTTATATGATTAGCATTCAGCAAGACAATACCTGGTGCTAAGCTGTAGACTGATATTTGTTAGAATTACAATGAAAAGTGTATATTATGCCATGTTTGTTGTTTATGGCCTGAACATCTTCTAATGCACAGACACACCACTGGGCTATTAATACATACTGTAGCACTAAAATGCTTTCTATTCTTATAAACACAAATACTGACAAAGACAGAGACAGGAAGATACAATGATGTGCTAAAAATAAATTATAACCCTAATATTAATTAGGATATTTAATACCACAGAGACAATAAATAAATAAATAAATAAATATTAGCGACATCAAAAGATTTGCCATGATTGATGGTTTGTGATTTGCATTACAGGTATAAAAGGACGTTTATACTTGCTGTAATAGTTCTGTACTTCAATAAAAGGCATTGTGATTATTATAATTTGTTTTTGGCTTATGTTTAGGCTCATGTACACGAAAATTAAGCAGCATCTGGCGACATCTAGTGTCTCAAAGTGGAACTGTTTTATACATGTAAATGTAGTTTTATTTGTCTCCACTAGGGGCCCCTGTTGTCACATAGACAAGAGATGTTAATATTGCTAATATTGCTAATATTGATGCTTTGTTTGCTTGTTGCTTTTGTTTATTTACTATGATTTTCTTTCAAATTTAATAGGTTTATCAATGTTATTTACAATGTAAAATACTCTTTAAAATTGTAATGTAATTACATTCAGTGTAATTTTTATTAAATTTTTTTTTTGGTATTGTTATTATCATTTTTAAACATGTATGCCAATAAAGCACACAGCTGAACTGAACTTAACTGACTGGCCTGTGAAATAAATAAATAAATAAATAAAATTGTTTACAATTTACAATGTATAAAAATGTCATAACTGGGCATAATTAATGTATTATTATTAATTTTATCATCATCATCATCATTATTATTATTATTCCCCCCCCCCCCTCAGTTCTCACTCACTATTGCCTGTAGTGTAATTATCAAGTATAATGCACTACATGTAAGATTTAAATGTTTAAATAAATAATTCAGTAAATGCATCTTGTAGATTAAATGTTCAATAACAATAAAAAAAAAACGGTTACAGCACTGTTTATCAGAGGAATTATGATGATGAAATATGATAGGATGAGATGCATGACAGCTGCTGACAGTAAATAATATACTTATTCTGCAGGATTAGAGTGTCTATTACATGTTCACAGACAGATTGTCCACGTGCACATCTTGGACTTAGAACCACATCAGGGATGAAAGGTTAGTAAAGACAACTCAGAAGCTCTTCACAAAACTTGCAGCTGGAAACAATAAACAACTCTCTCTCTCTCTCTCTCTCTCTCTCTCTCTCTCTCTCTCTCTCTCTCCCCCTCCCTCCTGGAGTTGGGCTGTGCTTCATTCTCAGAAGATCAGAAGGTGGTTCTACAGTTTCTAAAGCTTAGTTCTTACCTTAGATCCATATAAAACATCTCAATATAGATTTTGATATGATTTTTCTCTAAACTCAAACAGAAGGCAGGATACTGTATCAGCTAATCTTGTACTCATATTCCAGAGTCACAGTACAGGCAACTCTAATCTCTAATGTTTATACAAAAGGCTCCGGACTTGGAGCGAGCTTTACTGATTTTTAATACAACTCCCATCTGTTTTAGACTGGATTTCTTCCAAACATAACCATTGCATAACTCACACCAGCTAGTGATCTGTGGGATCCTGTGTTCTGGTTCTCTGTTTCATTTTGGTGTGATCCTGCGCTAACAAAAAATGTACTGTGTAAGGATCCAAAGTCTGGCTTTTAAAACCTCGGTCTGATGTGCAGTGTCTGACACCTTGATTCACCAGAAAACATCTCTGCCAAAAGAAAACCTCTGTATTGGATGGAGAATGAAGTGTTATAATGGAGACCATGCCTTCGTGGAGCTGTCTTTGTGCACAGAGGTGCTGTGCTGCTGGAACTGGTTCGGGCCTTTTAGTTTAGTGAAGGGAAACTGGACTGCTCCAGCATACGAGGACATTTTATACAACTGTGTGGTAACAGTTTGGGAATGGAACATACATAGGCATGATAGTCAGGTATTTACATACCTTTTTTGTGGTTAGAGTGAAAATGGTGTAGTTATTACAATTATTTGCCCAGTAGGTGGCAGAACCCACATAGCGCAGTGCTGCAAGTGTCTCGCTGTTGCTCAATCGGGTGTTTTCCTGATTACATGGGTTATTTTTATTAACATAGTCCTTGTTTTTTTTTGCTTTTTTTGTGATGATGTAATTCCTAAAATGCATTCGTAAAAATGGAAGAACGAGTTGCTGTGTTGGACTTACCTTCTCATATTTTATAGCTTTTATCATATGTATTTTATGAAAAACAATACAACAATATCTAATGTAGCTCTGGTGTAGTAGATTCTAACAATACCACTAAAATATGTTGTCTTGTCTGTCTGTTACACCAACAACATTTATTTGTTATTTGAACATGACTTTGTTCAATATCATGTACAGTTATGTACAGTTTTGATCACCCCGTTTTCTGCAACATGCTGGAAAGGCAGGCCAGTTTTCCATGGCACTCGTCTTATCACAGTCCACTTTGGATTGCTTCACAATATGAGCATGTAAGCCATTGCAACTCCCTCGCCCCTCACATGCCATACCGTGAAGTGCAAATGCACAACCCCAAAGGTGCTACAACTGATTGATTTAAAAAAAAAATTTTTTATCACCAGCTCAAGGTCAGAGGCACTGGTGCAGCAAAACAAAAGACTACTGTTGTAATATATTTTTTTTTACAGACCTGCCTTTGCCCCTACACTCTCAGAGGTAGGCACTGATTAAACAGCATTATCTGTGTACTCATCATTGATCATCCCTCAGTTAACACCACTGTTTGCTAGGACTACCACCACCATGGGGTAAATGTGTAAGAAAGGGAAGAATGAGATACACAACCAGGGATGACGGACAGAAGCTGGACAAACAGAAAGTGACAAGTCAACATGAGGCGAAGAGGTGCCTCTGAAATATTTATCCTGTTAAGTAGGCCGGTGCCCAGACACGCTGATGTGATGCGACGGGAAGTATAATACTGTAAGATGGAGGGCCTCCTGAGAGATGGGTCTGTCTCACCACTTCAGCTTACGCTACACAGATACACCCGCCTGCTAAAACACACACACACACACACACACACACACACACACACACACACACACACACACACACACACACACACACACACGCACACACCCCTTACGAAACAAACGTATATTGCAATATACTAGAATTTATATTGCAATACATTAGGAAGTGTATTTCAATATATGAGAAACTTCCCCATATATTTCCAATATATGGATGGATAACCTATTGCTATATATTGATTCATATATTTTAAAATACATTGCTGTGCAAACAAAACTGTATTACATTACTGCATGTATGTTTATTGAAACAAAGTTTTTTTTTAATGAGATAAGCAGGGTCCAAGCTCCAAATCATATTTTGCATGACATTAATTATATTTTACATTATTTAGCCATATGGATAGAC
Organism: Channallabes apus; assembly: GCA_030522415.1. Classification (NCBI taxonomy): domain Eukaryota; kingdom Metazoa; phylum Chordata; class Actinopteri; order Siluriformes; family Clariidae; genus Channallabes; species Channallabes apus. The sequence goes on along the minus strand of CM060107.1, from coordinate 37,767,158 downwards.
CATATATGGCTACAGTATGTATTGATTCATATATTATAAAATGAAGTGACAGAGTATTATAAATGAAATCATCATGAACAGCAGCATAAAGTCCACTTTTTATTTACCCACATGACATTTCATCTCAGCATTTCATCCTCAACATGGCATTTCAGTCCTCCACACTGGAACGTGGTGGAATACATGCATAAAGTTTGACATAATGTGGCAGATCAACTAATATAAATCTATATATTTTCCAAAATATTTAAGGCATATGTTCCCATATAAATCTGACTATATTATCTTGTACAATGAGTTATATTATCTCATATAATTTGACATATATATTTCCATATATTTACAATGCCTTTTCCAATATATAATCTCATTTAATGTGGGATATAATTCAATATATATAACATTATATTAAACAGTACAACAATGTATTTATTCAATATATGAAAATGGCAATAATTGCATTATTTTCATATATTTTCATATATCCTATTTCATATATTTATATATATTGCTTACATATATATAATATATTATAGAATATATCATAACATATATTACTATGTACTATTCACAATATATGAATACACATAAAATATATTGTCACATAATATATTGAGACATATATTTTTGTTGCATATGGGACACACACACACACACACAGCTGAATTGGTACACACACAGGTATTAGGTGCTTTTTCAATCCTAAACACTTAACAGCATCCTTCGAAAAGTTTCCTTTGTACTGTATTTCCGCTAGTCTTGACTGTACTAATGAACACGACACCTGAAGGTTTTAAATAAGACCAAAAGATCACAGTTACTGTTACTCATTCCCAGAGCTGCGATCCAAACTAACACGGTTAAACTGTAGCTACCTGCTGTGTTATGTATGAGCGTGTAGTTACTAATCACTCTGGCCTGCTCTTTTTTCGGCTGCGTTGCATTTTTGTTACGTTAGATAACTCAACCTGTCCCTGCCAAGCAAAGTAAACTCATGTTTTCAAATTTCCGTTGCTCGGCATGCTCTCTGTAATCACGGTGCCCATATTTCTATCATTTCCACCGACTCGATGGAACTTGTTACTGACTGTACTATAGTCCTGAGTGTGTCGACAATTCAACTTATCACACAGATATCAATCGCACAGATAAGTGGCGGCTGCTTTAAATAGGTCTGGGGGTTTCCTTTGTGGAAACGCATCTTGTGTAGAAGGTAATAAATCAAATCAGTAAGAATGAGAGCTGGTAGATTTGTCTGAGATTTATCACAAGCCTGAGGAGGTTAAAGGGAGTGAGAGGGGGAGGGTGTGATTTCTAAAGAAAAAGCCCCAAATCTGGGTTTATAACACGAGCATGAGCGTTCACCAAAAATAACACAAGTTATGGTTACACAAACTGTTTTTTTGTTTTTTTTAACTCCATCTACTATGAAGAAACTGAAAGCAAATGGACTGAACCGGACTCCTCTATTGCTGCCCTTTAATCTCATTCATTTACTCAGATCAGATCATTCGCTCTTTCTTTTTTTTTTTTGCTGCTGTTTGACAAATGAAAAGATGATCTGTAATGTGTAAGCATAAAAAAAAAACATGACAAGCAATGAAAAGCTACAGCGAGGTATTATTTATGCAGAACATCTTTTCATTTCATGTCACTGGAGACGCAATACCACTACATAGTGATAAACAATGAGCAGTGAGGGGGGTGGGGTGGGGGTGGGGGGGGAGGGCATTTCCTGTTGTGTTTGAGGATAAATCAGACCCTCGCTCTCATTTGATGGGTGGGATGTCCGTCATTTAAATCACAGCTCTTTTTTTTTCTGCCCAAACAGGAAATTCCTTCTAACAGCGTTACTAAAATGTTTGGGCAAAATAACTGCTCTGTGGACCTCATGATAGGTGCTGATGAGCAGTTTAGAGGAACAGTAAAGCCAGGATCTGACTGTAACTGCGTCAGGTCTGTCAGGTCTGCCTATGAAGTGATTCTGCACTCACGTCTCACATCTTTTTTTTCATTCTCTTTCATATTTAATGAAATTAGTTCTGCACTGTGGCTCTGCCCTGCATGGTTGCTGTTGAAGAGCCTTAATGGAGCAGCTGAGGAAAAACAAGGGCTTTAAGCTGACACTCTCTCTCTCTCTCTCGCTCTCTCTCTCTGTCTCTGTCTCAGCTACATTAAAACCTGTTTGAGTTTGAGTGCTGCTCCTGGATCATCTCGTCCAGTTTGGCTGTTTTTCACAAGTAACCGAGATCAGTGTCGGCTAAAGTACATTTCATCCTAGATTAGCATTCCTCTTCACTTTGCCCTGCCATACCATACATGGTCGTGTAGGAGTGCATTTCATGGCTGGTTAAAGAATTCAGCTTGTGTGTGTCTGCTCTGAGCAAGTTAGTTTTTTTCCCTTTACTTTTAGGGAAAATCTGAAGCTGGACTGTGGGAATAAAATGTACACAAAGCTTAAGTCGAAGCGTACGATCAGAGCGGAACAAACAGTTGTGGAGTGTTCGAAGGGTGTTGCGATGAGCAAGAGGCTCGGATTTGCTATTTAAAGTGGACGTGTAGGTAGGTCTGGTGTCTCTCACTCACAGCTCATCGCAGGGGTGAGGAGATCCTCGGGGTCACAGAGATAGCGAGGGGCCGGGGGGGGGGGGGGGGGGGGTATAGAAGACAAGCAGAGCGAGATATCTAAACAGAGGTGCTGTGTGTCTGAAGTGTTTAGGTTTCAGGGCTCTGATTGATAGTGTTATGATCCTCTCTGATAGCTAATGTTTTTTTTTTTTTTCCACCCTGTGGTTCATGCAGGTCTTTAGTGCAACAAAGTCTTAGGAGAGATGTGAGGCCTGTAAAACCTACACTCTTAATTCCAAATAAAAACAAACAACGCTTCGTAGAGACAGAGGTCAAAAGCACTACAAAGTGCAGGAGAATGAGGACTTTCAGCATTAGAGATAATTAAAAAAAAATCTGCATATACACTATATGGCTATATGGACTATAGTACTTGACCAAAACTGTAAGGACATTTTATCCAAATACATATACTTTAATATGGAGTTGGTCCCCTTTTTGCAGATATAACAGCCCCCACTCTTCTTGGAAGGCTGTCTACAAGATGTTGGAGTGTTTCTGTGGGAATTCGTGCCCATTCATCCTCTAGAGCATTTATGAGGTCATTCACTGATGTTGAACGAGAACGCCTGGCCTCGCAATCTCTGTTCCAGTTCATTCCAAAAGTGCTCAATGGGGTTGATGTCAGGGTTCTGAAAATGTCTTTCTGTGTGTATAGTCCTTACTGGGGCACAGTCATATTGGAATAGGAAAAAGAGCCTTTCGCAAACTTTTGTCACGATGTTAGCCGTGAAGCACAACGTTGTCTAAGATTTGATTAAGATTATCCTATACTGAGGATAAAGGGGCTGATTGAAATACCTGAATTCAATAGTTACCAGGTTTGGCCAAATACTTGTTCTCCATATACTCCAGTGCAGATGTTGTAAAAACAGTTTGTAGTGACACAAAGTGGGAATTCAACATTGCAATGAATAGCAGTGGTTGTCCTTCATGTTTAGTGATCTCTAGAAGCTTCACGGTTCTTCAAAAGGTAACACAGTAGCAGTTTTTCTATTTGATCTTGTTCAGAAAACAAACCCATGTCTCAGATTATGATAGGAATACAGTAATAAAGAAAGTAAGATAGGCTTCTCAGGTTCATAATAAACGTAATAAGATTTCATGCATGGTCTGCATGGACCACACATACTGTACAGTACGTTTAAATATAATAAATGGAAATACAAAAACAAAGAGGTAAATCCCTCACTCTCTCTCTCTCTCCATGTGACCTCTGTGATCCTGTGATACAGGAGAGGGTCCACACTAACTAAGCAATTCTAATGCATCACATTTGTTTTGACTTTCATATCGTTTCATTTTTCCAAGATAAATTTACATTACATCATGACCAGTCAAAAACTGAAAGCTGGCCTTCAAGGATATTGATAGAAAACAAGGTAGAGCTCATGGCCTTGTCGATTAGGTAATGCTCAGCAGATTGTTAATCAGTAAAGACAAACATAAGCTGTGATTCCTGGCTCGATGCTGTACAGCAGACTCGATAGAGGCGCTAGATTGAGGAAATGGAGTACGCTGGGAAGAAAAAGCAGGAGCCAGCTGTGCCCATCATCGTTGCATATGGTGACTTGTGTGGAGCTTTCTGGGGGTCACAGGGGCAAGTTTATTCTGAACACAGTCAAGCCAGATATCCTGGGAAACTCCGATTCAGAGCAGTGCTGTTCCAGGATCTGCTTTGATGTGATGTGATTTGATGTAATGATTAAAATACCAGTGTTGTCAGAAGCGGTGCTGATCTCAGATCAGATCTGTTGTGTTGTGGGAAACATGAAGACCACAGGGGAGCAGTCATCCTATTTGTGTAACTCTCAGTAGGAACTGATATGAGTGCAATGTGGGAGACGGCAGAAAGAGGCTCAGTTAGAGAGATATGTTAACCCCGTGTTTCCTGTGTTTTCCGATTCTCAGAGAACTAAATATAGCTATTCTGTAGCAGAATCTGTTTCATATTTCAGACTTATACTGGACAGAGAACTGTTTGCTCTCTTCCTCCACATCAGCTCTCTCATGGCTTGTATCACACAGAAAAGGGTTTTCCCCTTCACCTTTAATATGTGGATTCCCAGGACCCAGATATTATTACTGGTTGTAATCCGCCGTTTTCCTCTCTCTCTTGATGTGTGTGTGTGTGTGTGTGTGTGTGTGTCTGTGACGACTCCATCCTAACCATCAGAGCAACAGAACAGCTGGACCAGGTAGCAAATATTTCAGCATGCTCTGTGTGTTTTGATCACTTGTTATAAATCCATAATTAAATGCGCGGCCATGACCACCTGTGTGTCTCCACAAACACTAGTTTCTGGCCAGAGGTTTGTGGAGACCTGAGTATCCGCCATGGGTGCATTAAAGATACTACATTACCCATCAGTCCCAGCATGTCACATGTTTCTAATTACTATCACCAGCGTCTTGTTCTATCTCTTAATTACACCAATATTTCCATCCATCCATCTAGGAACTTCTCTATTCCACCTAGGGACCGTGGAGGCCAGTGGTGATTTTACATCTGCGGTAGGACCTCCAATCAACATGCACACGCCACAAGCAGAACGTCATTTAGCCTAAACCTCATGTCTTCGGATTGTGGGAGGAAACCAGAGAACCCGGAGGAAACCCATCAAATACGGGGAGAAATCAATGCAAACTCATGCACACAAGGGAATGGAAACCAGTCCCTGGAGGTGCGAGGCCACAGTGCTAACCATTACGCCACCGTGCTGCCACAACAATATTTATTAACAGCTTTCATGACATGCTTGTTGTCTCAATTATGATCTATATGTTTATATATTTGTGAGGGCAGCTTAAAGTTCTTATTTCATGTCATTTGTGCTTCACATATTAAAATATAATATGCACTCGGGTCCTTTTCACCTCAAATATTCATCACACACATACTGTATATGATTCTTTATCAAACTGTTGCCACCAAGTTAGAAACACACAACTTGTCCAATTTGTATCCCTTATTATTACACTTTCCCTTCTCAGGGGTTCAAATGCCTGTTGCAGCATGACTATTCCCTAATGTGTATTTAAACATTAAATATCTATAATGTGATTTTTACCTCTACACAGTTTATTTTGTTGGTGCACCAGCGCTCCCAGCACAAAGAGTGAATGCACAACCCTGCTTCAGGACAGAAGGACACTGTCTACATGTTCTGTTTGGCTGTGCTATGCTCGAAGAAACAATCATGTAGTCATGCCTCTCATTTAATTATCTCTCTCTTTACACTGCTTGCTGCAGTCTCTCCAACGTGCCAGAGCACCGTGTCCTCCTCCAGAGAGAGAGAGAGAGAGGAGTATGGAGAACTGTTTCATAGAATGTAAACACCCAGACTTAAGGACACACTGTTCTGATGGTTAGAGGCATGTTTTAGAGGTTTATGATAGAAATAGAAAGACTGAGAGACAAACAGAGAGACAATACATGTCTGGCTTCACCGGCTTGAGATCCTGCTACTACTGTACGTCCAGAATCATTAGATTCTGATTCACAAACTGGAATCAAAGAAAGCTTAGAGAGGTCTCTGAAGTTCTCGGTTACCCTGACACTGCGGAGGAGTTTCATAGTTTTCCCGACCTTCCGCTCCGAGTCCAAGATGTTTCAGCTTCAATGCGCGTGTGATTGAGAACAAGACTGCCTGGTGTTTGTATATTAGCCTCCGCCAATCAGAGCACCTCTCCTGAGAGCTGACTGGAAGCCAAACGCATGCATTCTGTTTGTTTCAAATGACATTAAATTTAGCTTACGCAAAAAGAAATGCCGGTGGGTTAGTCGAGGTGTGTGACTAGGAAAAGCAGAAAGGAAGAAATAAGCTCCAGATGATTTCATTGGTTCGAATCAGCACGATTTTTAAGCAAAAATGGGGTTCTACTGATAGATCCAGGTGGGAATTTATGTTAGTTCTAAACAGTGTTCCTCCGAGGAGCCGAACTGAACGAATATGAATATGTTTTGCTAAATGTATTGCTCTTAATGCAGAAAATGGCAGAATTCTGTTCAGCACACAGTACTTGCTCTTGAATTCCAGAAATTGTGATACAGGAAAATGATAAGGAAGTGCAGAGCTTCCTCTAACCAAATCAGTGCATGTGTTCTACACGGGCTTTATAGACCCTGCAAACATACAGTAAATACCAAGATATGATAAAAGCTACCTGTGGTGGAAATATTATGTCATTATCATTGCTGTCCTGTAAGAGATAAAAAGGAAAATACCACTTATCAAGCACGAGCAACGAGGGGGGAGCGATTTCCGGTTGGGCAAACTGCAGAAGCTTCAGCATTCCTGTGACATGATAAAAGCTGCAGAGGATGACCTAGGGAGAAAGAGTGTTTTAGGGACGAGATGAAGTTAACGCGATCGGATGGCTGCAGTGAGGCGAGAAAGTGTAAAGGAAAGCGAGGGAGAGGAAAGGAGAAAGGAGTGGGCATCCGTGCTTGGTGACAGTATGGCTCTTAAGAGGAGAGGACGTGGTTTCTGCACAGACACTGACATCACCACTTATCACTGCTGAGGCACCAGAGACTAACGCTGCAGTCTGAAGGTGTTTGGTGCTCTGATGTCACCTTGATCGAGTAGAAAGCAAGGAGACGTTCCTTATTGTTCCTCATCGGAGGAAACAAAATGTCCATATGAAAATGAATAGCAGATAATGAATGAATAGCAGTTCATTTGGACGAAACTGCTTTTTATTTACCTTTCAAGTACTGTATGTCACTAGACTTCCTAAAGCCACAGTGAATACCCGAGATCAGAAGGTTTGCACCACCATACTATCACTGCTGGACAGTTAAGTAAGCATTTCTTTCTTTAGGAATGCCAAATACATTGTGCACTCTGAAATGTCTCAAATGAAGATATTATTTATTTTTACATCTCATGAGTTGTATGGCCTAATCCCTGAAACATCTGCATCGGCTGCTCTTAAACAATGGGTCATTCTTTTCATAGCAGCTGCACCACCTTCAGGTATTCTTTCATGAGAGTGGCGTCACTTCCTCACTTTATTGTGCTTCCTTCTTCTTGTCATTGTACATACCAAGCCTGCCTTTCAGCACCACCTACCCCACAGGACACCTCGGGAAACAATAGCGGTGATGTCCTGTCAAAGTCCATGACGTGATAATAAACTTCAGCCAAGTTCAAAGTCGATATCGCTAATTCTGTCTAAAGAAAACCGACAGAGAGAGAGAGAGAAAAAAACCTTTACGTACTGTAGTTTCTGTACTGCTCTCAAACTCACAGCCTTGTGAATGATTTATAATCCCTGTGGTGTTGCTGTGAGGTGGAGGGCACCGTACAGGCACTTGTGATGGTTCCTGAACTCATGATTTATGGAGGTTTAATGGAAACAGGGACAAACCGCAGCCTCCTCCCCACTGAGAGCCACTTCAAGCTGGCCAACATTAATAAGGCATGGCCTGCCTTTGGTTCTCCAGCCTGAAACTCTGAACAGGAGGAGCTGTGTGACTGAGGTTATGAAGTCCAAGGGTTTTGTATTCTCAGTGAGAGAGACTGCATAGAGAGACTGCATTAGCTCACTTGGGCATTAGTGGGCAGCTAATGTAAAGAGAACGTACATGGGTGCAGGAGGACATACATGGAGGCATTGAGACAAGCAGAAGAGCCACTGAAATTTTGGTGGTAAACATCCCAGTTCCTACAGACAGATGCAGAGATGAAACCTATTGCTTACTATAAGTAAGTGAGCTATTCCCTTTAAAACATTTTGAATTCCATCGGTCAGGAAAAGTGCGGTAAGGTACCATGGGTTAATTACGAGCTCATACTTACTTTGCTTCTGCACACCTCGTCACCCTGAACGTTCAGGCATTTATTTTTTATTTGAATCCATTTACACAGCTACAGTAGCTTCGTCTAAGAGCAGGCATTCGTAAGAGTGGCACAGTCTGGAACCCATGGAGGGAAACGAAGCAGAAGAATCGACTGTGTGGGAATTGAGGCAGTGAAATGGAAGAAGGAACCTCGGAGGACTGTTAAAAGCCTGAGAGCTCCACATACCGGGCCTGTATACTGTATACGGCACTATAGACATTTTGTGCTCAGTGACTACAGCTCTCCCAGTCCTGCATGGCTTCTGTATAGACAGAACAGAACAAGCACCTCTGCTTGATAAAGTCAGGTTTTCTCATTAACTGTAGGTTATACGTAATGGTAAGTGCTTGTATGAATCTAACAGAGTCGATTCATATAGTGTAGACAGATGTAGACACGTGTTTAATATTGGTTTTATTTAAGAGGCAGTGGGCGAGAGTGTTAGAGTGTGGTTTTGACCCTGCTGCAAACAGTGTCTCTGCTGCAATGGCCTCTTTGTGCTCTTATCAGTAGACATCCTTTAAGGTTCATTACCACACACACACACACACACACACACACACACACACACACACACACACACACACACACACATATATATATACCAGAGCCATGTCACCTGGCAGCCCATGCTCAAAACACAACTGACAGATTGGCCCTTTTAAGGATGCAAGCAAAACAATGCTGACACTTATCTTTCTTTCACCCATGCGTTTGTCTTTTTCAAGCCAAGAGCTCTCTCACTATCCCTGCCTTCAGAGTTATTCCTGGGTGCCGACCCGCCATGCCTCGAGTGGCTTTCAGAGAAAAGGTGCGAGCAATTAGACATGGGAGATTAGAGCAAATATTTCATTATGTCAAGGACATTACAGTGAGTTTAGTTGGAGTGTAGTGTGCATTTTTACTTAACAATGTCGAACACTGTACTGTACAGATGCTTCACAGATTGATCATGTCTCAGGGACTGTGAGAGATTCTTCCAGGTCACCAGGTTACAACCCACCTATTTAAAATCATCCCAGAAGGTGGCCGAGTGCAAAGGTGGCATACAATATCCATCTCATCGAGTGTATGTTCCTGCCTCACACCACTCAGACGTACACAGGTAAGACTATGGAATGGATACAACGTTTTGATTTTTTGACCACAAATCTTGATTAGTGTACCTCAAACACAAACAACGATCACTATTTTTTTTTTTCTTATTTTTTGTTTTTTGGGCATTGCCCCTATTTTCTTAGAAGTCGCCACTTCAGATCATTTGATTCTAAAGATGTGGGTTGGGTTTTCCACCCTTCCTGTCGCACCCTTCCCATTTTTTAACTGCGCTCGGGACCTGCTCTGCATGCAGTGTCTCGGTTGTAGGCATAGTTAAAAGTCTTGCCCAAGAACTCAACATTGGTAAAACCTGGCTGTGGTGGGGCTCGAACCCTCCTACAATCAACAACCCAGAGGTTCAACCAAACAAGCCACAACTGCGCCATGTTTTCAGCAAGCTTACTTTTTGATCCAGGATCCAAGAATTAATGGACCTTTCAAAACTATGCTTGTGGAAAGAACAACAACAACAACAACAACAAAAAACCTGGTTAATTAAACATGAACCCATATAACGCTGATATTTATTGCCTATAATGACTACAACATAAACTATACATACACAAGAGAACATGAGAACACATATACTGTAGCAATGTATTAGGACCCATGTGGTGTATGTGATGGTTTAGTGAACCTGGTTCATTATTTATCCCACATCTACAGCACTATGCTTTTACTCACGCAATCTGAGAGTGTAATAATAACTACAAGCATGCTTTGTCTCTATGCTGTAATCCTTTGATGTTCATGAATGTTTCTTTTCCCTAAAAGGAGTGAGAGCACTTGATCTCTTATGAAAAAGAGACTTTTAAATCATCAGACTAATAAACAACTCACAGGCTCGCTTGACCATACAGCCTGGTGAGTCACAGCCTGATTTTCCACGCTGATAAGCCAAATTGACTCGACAAGTTTCTACTGCCAGCTCCTTCGCATTTGCTCCTCGTCCTACTGTTTCGTTTGCTCCGTCGCTAAAGAATAACAGTTATTGAGCTGCGATTGAGGCCTCCAGATCTCCTGATGTGCTGCAAAGTAAACAGGGCAGTTTTAGCTCATCTCTGCAGCTTTATGCTCCATAAAAGGTCTTGCTGCTCTCAACACCATCTCATACTCTTTACATTGTTGTTCTGGGAGAGAGAGAGAGAGAGAGAGAGAGAGAGAGAGAGCGAGCAATTATTTTTCTCCTACACAAGCTCATGAGCTAATCACATCTTTGCAAAATAACATTTAGTCATTGGATACAGCTTTCTATGAAAATCATCGGAATTTTTTTCATGCACAAGCAGTATCATTAATGTTATATAATTATATTAATAATTCAGTTAATTATACTCAGCAAAAAAACTGTTTTGTACTTTCAGTAAACTTAATGTGTAAATTTTTGTATGAACACTAAAAGAGTCATAAGACATAAACTAAAAATGTTTCACAATGTGTCCCTGAATGAAGGGAGGCTCAAAATCAGTCAGTACCAGTCAGTATCTGGTGGCCACCAGCTGCTTGAAGTACTGCAGTGCATCTCCTCCTCATGGACTGGACCAGATTTGTCAGTTCTTGCTGTGAGATGGAGGGATTGTGTGTTCCTGGTGTGACTCGGGCAGTTGTTGTGGCCATCCTGTACCTGTCACGCAGGTGTGATATTCGGATGTACCCATCCTGTGCAGGTGTTGTTACATGTGGTCTTCCACTGCGAGGATGATCAGCTGTCCTTCCTGTCTCCCTGTAGCGCCGTATTAGGCGTCTCACAGTGCGGACATGGCGATTTATTGCCCTAACCACATCAGCAGTCCTCATGCCTCCCTGCAGCATGCCTAATGCACGTTCACGCAGATGAGCAGGGACCCTGGACATCTTTCTTTGGGTGTTTTTCACAGTCGGTAGACAAGTCTCTTTAGTGTCCTGCGTTTTTTACAACTGTGACCTTAAATGCCTACTTTCTGTAAGCTGTTAAGGTCTTAACGACCATTCCACAGGTGCATGTTAATTAATTGATTATGGTTAATTGAACATGCACGGAAAACATTGTTTAAACCCTTTACAATGAAGATCTGTAAAGTTATTTGGATTTGTACAACATTATTGTCCTGAAAAAAGGACGTTTCTTTTTTTGCTGAGTATATTATTAAAGAGTATGGGATTAAGTCTATTCAAATAGACAGTGTAAGACGTAAGAAGTTGCAAGGTAAATGGGGCAACTGGAATCAAAGCAGTGTTTAAAGCAGAAAGAGACAGAGAGGAAGGGTTGGCCGGATGTGTAGTAAGAGTGGACTGGGGAATATCGTCGTGATGGTGGAGGAAGTCACTATAAATGTCTCTGAGAGGCTTTTGGCAGTACGTTGTATAGACGGAGGGCGCTGAGAAAATTGAGAGAGTGCCTTAAAAGGAGCAAGAGTGGGCTCTATAAACCAGAGAAAGCTCTCTGTGCGTAGGTCTAGTTTGAGCACTCTTTAGCCAGAGTTTACAGACATGCTGACGCTTTGCAATCTCTTGACTCATGTAGATCGTCCAGAATGTGAACACTAGAATGACACATGCTTGGCGCAGCAAGATTTTACTCCTTCTTACATAACAGAGTTAATTAATGCTTAGACCTACATGGGTAAGCATTCTAAAGATGTGACATGAAGGCGGTGAAAAACTGTCACAAAATGTTTATTCTTGTACTGTATCTGGATAAATAAAAAAAAATTCTAATCTACTGAAGTGAACAATTAATAATAAATAAGCCATAGGAGTCTGTGACAATAAGCCCTAGGTGGATTGTGACTCTACTTTGAAAACCTGTCAGTAATTCAAAAATACAATTTGAAAATGGTTTATGATGGTGTTAATCTGCACACGCTTTTTGCTTTCACTCTATTTACATGATCTAGTTCTCTCAGTCATTCCCAGTTATTTTAGCAAGTCTACAAATAATCACTTTTCACGAATAGTCTCACAAATACAGATCCATTGCATTCTTGTGGACAAATAGTTAAACACCAGTTGACATATTGCTGTGAATCAGTTTATATTCTGCTTCACTGGAATAAATCAAGTTGTTCTCAGGTACACACTTTGTGAATGTAGTGTGCGGACTCTTCTATATCAAACCTAGATCAAACCTAGTAACCCTGTGTAAGTCTCTATCCAATGACAGAAACGTCAAAGCATTTTTTGTAAGTTGCTCTGGATAAGAGTGTTTGCCAAATGCCTAAATGGAAATGGAAATCTATTCTCACACTGAAAACAGTATAAAACATCTGAAAGTAGAAATTTTACTGTACCTATATAGTAGCAGTCAAAAGTTTGTACACAAACGTGGATTTATTTTTTTACATTCTTGAAAAATGTTGGAGATAATAACCAAATAATGAAATAACACACATGGCATTAGGTAATTAAGCAACAAAAAGAACAGTCAGTTGTTACTTTAAGACACAGATGTCAGCCTTTCTGTAGCAGTTGTTGGAAGAACAGTATTGTGTCAAGCGCATTTGCAAAACCCATCAAGCACCATGATGAAACTGGCTCTTACGAAGACCTTCCGAGGAAAGCAAGACCAAAACTGTTCAAATGAGATTCCATATTTTGGATGCCTTCAGCATTACTTTATAACATAGAAAGAAAGAAAAATCAGGAAACACCATGGAATTATAAGGTGTGTCCAAACCTTTGACTGGTTGTGTACTTAATGACTAATGCAGTTATTTTTGGACAATAGTTTAAAATGAGTTGCTCTTTGCAGTAAACATGCGGACATGGAACTGTTATAAGAGGCCATAATTAATTTATCCAGTGGCTGAGGTCTATCAGAGACAGCTGACAGTGTAGACAGAGCGACTGGGCTACAGTCAGGCAGATGCTCTTTCTCTGGAAGATTAAGGTGTTACTGAGATTTTGAACAGAACTTGCGCTCTCCCGAGTTTGAGTTTTTATTCATCAGTTGAATGAATCGTATGTCTGAGTGTTAAAGACATCATGTCCAAGGTGGATTTTACATATTTGACATTTTAGAGCAGCGCTCGCCAACCCTGGTCCTACAGAACACTGAATGCCGCACATTTTAGTGTTTTCTCAGCAAACATGATGATTGAATAAGTCAACTAATTATTGACCTTTTACTGAATGGAAGTGGGTATGGTAGAGCGGGCAAAACACTAAAAGAAGTAGAGCAGGGAGTTCTCCAGGACCAGCATTGATGAACACGGTTTTATATTTATTATAAGTTTTTTTAAGCCGTTAATTAAAAATGTTAATGATTTAGTAAATTCTGCCCTATTGGGAATAAAGTCAGTGACTAAACAGCTTCAACTAAAAGACCAAGAATAATGAGCTTTACACAGCAGGACCTACTAGGGTTAGTCCCTGGACTGAACTAATTCCAGTTGTTCATAGTTTTAAGAATTTAGTTTAAAACTGCTTCAGGTACTGTACATTACACTGTACATTTACCACATATTTTCTTTCTTTCTTTTCTTTTTCTTTTTTTTTCTTTTTTTTTTTTTACAAATAAAAGTACAGTTTTCTTGGCTGGATATCATAAAGACATACAGTTCACTCAGAAAATCTTTTGTATGCTTTCTGAATCCCAGAAGAGATCCAGAAGAGCTGAGTGAGACATACATTTATTCAGATGTCAAACAATGCTGTGATTTGCTGTGTCCTGCTGGACCTGTGATCTGTGTCTTATCATGTTAAGCATTCCTAAGCAGTTATGCTCTATTTAGAGTATTTTATACAGCATATTTGCTGGCGGAATGCAACCAGCATGCACAGAGAGCACTGTCCTGTAAATATTTGACTTATTTGCCCTTTGTGCTACCAAATGTCACTGATTTCTAAAAATGAAACACTCTTCTCTAGTCTTGACTGGCTGAACGAATATATCTTCCTACTATTGAGATGAAAAACGTTGATCTCTCCTGTGTTTCACCTTGTCTGTTACAGCATGGATTTCTTAGCAGAAGAATGCATGAATTACAGAGTAACAAATGAAGTTCAGACTGAGGAATTTAATATCACTGTCCAGGTCTGCATGGATCTTGGTGTCAAAGCTCTCAACCAGATCCTCCATCTTATCTCTTTCTGCGAAGGGAATGTGACAATGTTGTTGTTATTTATACCCCCTGTGGGGATGATGATGAGGTGACGGCATGGTAGACATCTTTATCTTTATCAGCAACATTTACATATGAGTTGAGAAGAGATTGGAGCTCTGTATGTGTCCATGTGGTTGGGGCAGTTGAGCAATGTGCGTGTGTGATAGGGTGGTGGAGAACTACAGTGGTGACACGGGTGGGTCCAAGTGATCATTTCTATATGAGAGAAGAAAAAAAACATCAAAATAAGTTTAGAAAGAAAACTGATAGTAGCTCTAAGGAATTAATTACCCCATAAGAAAAATTTACTGTGACATGTACTATAGTGTACTATGGATATACCATAATATATTACATATGACTTTATAGAGTATCATGGTAGGTATTCTTGATAACTACACATTAGTGAATACCCATGGGACTTATTGGGCACCACCGCTCAGCAGGTATCTAATATGGAAGGTTTGTGCATATTGTACCATATTAGATATGTTAGTACATACCACTGGTATAGTGGCAGTACCATGCTGAACTATGGTAGCCACTCTGATACCCAAGAAGCACCATGATATTGATCATAGTGTTGTGTATTAACCTTTGGAGGGTCCCATAACAGGTAAAATTGCACTGCAGAGATTACCATATAAATATTACCATTATGGTACATACATGTTGCATAGTACCATGGTAGAACCCTGTACCACACATATGGTGCATACACATATACACATGGTACAGATATTATGGTAAAGTTTCATATGGGACAATATGTTTGCCTGATCATTTTCATGTTCTAGCTGAAGACTAACTGGCCCTCCATTGTACAGTAGGTTTGACTGACTTTGGGTTGACATGGTAATGCAGAAACACTTCCACCACCAATTCCACTGGATAGATGTTTCTAATCTTGTCAAAAGTTCCGAAATGCCTACAACCCTGTATGTTATACTTTATCATTCTCATCACTGTTCTTGCTCTCTTACCAGGTGTTGCGGTCATATTATTACACGTTTTGACGCGGATCTTTAGTTTGATTATTCACTCACAACAGAAGTCCGATGATTTCTTTGTCTCTTGTTTTATTTTTCCAGCATCAAAGATTCAACACTTCGTACAGTTGTCTTGAGTAAATCCAGGTTACAACAAGTTACTTGCTGCATCTTGTAGATTACAGTTTCTTACTTTTACAACAACCTATTTGCTGCATCTTATTATGATCTTGGATTACGGTCAAAAGCTTGTGTTCTCCACAACTTCCGTATCTTAACTGAACTTTTTTACAGCGACATAGACATGCAACTATGTGTAACAGTGGAATGACATCACAGACATTACACACAATATGGTTGTCATAAATGGACGCTTAAACAATAGCCTAATGCTAACTAAATAACTAATAACTTTAAAGTACAATGAACTGCAATAAAATGAATAAAATAAAATGAACACAACAACAAATTCATAACAAATGCGATATGGCTCTTACACCAGGAGAACATCAACTATAATTCAAAACTTTTTTCTCCATATTTTGACCCTGTGGAGGTTTTTGCAAATTCAAGGCCACTGGTCTACATTACAGTATTTAGTAAGAACTATAAAATTGTCTTTTTTTTCAGAAGACCTGTATGGTTGTACTGTACAGTTACTAAGGCAGCTCAGCTGTTGGAAAACTGCTAGAAAGGGCATGGGTTCAGTCCCTAGCACCACCAAGCTAGCACTGTTAGGCCCCTGAGCAAGACCTTCAATTGTACAGATGTATAATGAGATCAACTCAAAGTTGCTCTGCAAATGCTGAAAATGTAACTATAGGAGAGAGTGATTGTGACAAGCAGCAATAGCGCCAGAAATCAAACTGCCTCTCTCTATGCAGTGACACATGTAACAATGTGAAATTTATACTGACAACAATGTTTCTCACAGCAAACTGTGGCATACAAACAGTATTCTTACTTTTTGACTTCCTTGCTCAGAAGATGACTTTTTGGTTCAAAACCCCTTTTCCTTTTGTCCTAAAAATTTCTAACTGACTGCGATGCTACAGATGATCAAGACTAGCGCGGCCACTGTCACTTACCATCAATAACCAGGCATCCTGATACAGTATATTAATTTAAGATTATATGTCATAGATAAGCTCTAGATATGTCAGGATTGAACTAACCTCGGGGACCAGAAGACTAGTTTTAGCGGTTAGCCCAATGTAGCGTGGATGGTAAACCCAAACGCGGATAAGAAGCGAATAGGCAGGATAACCACGCGACTTTAATCTAAGGACTCTCGCGAAAAGGGAGCAAGGGAAAAACACAAATTTAACCCGTGTCCTATAAATACACACACAATAGCAGAAGCATATAACCCAAAATGGTGAGTACTCACGGTTTGACGAAACGACAACCAGAACCGACATGGGCCGAACTCAATGACTGAGCGGTAAGCCATCGTTTGTTTACCTCTTTTATACTTCCTGGTTTGGCGCCCGCCTTACTTCCGGGTCCTAGTGCCGGGTGCAGATTGAGTGTGCATGACAGTACCCCCCTGTCCAGGACCGGCTCCTGACGGTCCTGAGGTGGAGGATACCCGGTGACAGTAGTCTCGAATTAGCTCGGGGTCGAGAATGAACCGGGCCGGGATCCAAGACCGCTCCTCGGGGCCGTAGCCCTCCCAGTCAACCAGGTACTGAGTACCTCTGCCCCGAGGGCGCGAGTCGAGGATTCGGCGTACGGTGTAGGTGAGACCGCCGTCGATGATCCGGGGAGGAGGAGCTGGGGGGGTGGGTGGAATCATGGGTGAGGTGGTGAAGGGTTTGAATTGGGAGAGGTGAAATACTGGATGGATTCGGAGCGCCACAGGCAGCTGGAGCCGGTAGGTGACAGGGTTAATTCGGTGGGTGATGCGGTATGGTCCGATGAATCTAGGCGAAAGTTTTTTTGATTCTGTGTGAAGGTGGAGATTTCTTGTTGAAAGCCATACCTTGTCACCTACGTGGTACAAACGTCCCGGGGGGTGCCGGCGGCGGTGTTGGTTCGTGTAGCGGGCGTTGGCTCATTGGATGGCCTGATTTGTTTGGTTCCATAGCCGCCGCCACCTGCGGACCAACTGTTGGGCGGACGGTACATCAACCTCTGGTTCTTGGTGGTTGAACACTGAAGGTTGGAAACCGTGGCATACCTCAAATGGGCTTAGGCCGGTAGCAGAGGAGGTGTGGAGGTTATGTGACAGTTCTGCCCAAATGAGGTAGCGAGCCCAGGAGCGCTGACGATCTGCTACGAAGCATCTCAGATAGTGCTCCAGTTGTTGGTTGGCCCGCTCCGTCTGACCGTTGGTCTGTGGGTGGTATCCAGATGATAAGCTACAGGTGGAGTCGATCAGACGGCAGAAGGCTTTCCAGAACCTGGCAGTGAACTGCGGCCCTCTGTCCGAGACGATGTCCTTGGGGAACCCATGCAGACGGACTACGTGCTCTAATATCAACTCGGCTGTCTTTTTGGCTGACGGGAGTCCGGCGAGGGCCACCAGGTGCACGGCTTTAGAGAACCGATCGATGATGGTTAATATGGTGTCCTTTCCCTCAGAGGCCGGCAGGCCCGTGATGAAATCGACGGCAATGTGCGTCCAGGGTCGTCGAGGGACTGGGAGTGGTTGTAGTTCCCCTGGTGTTGGTTGGTTTGAGTTCTTCGCCCTGGCGCACACTGGGCATGCCTGGACGAACTCTTTGACGTCCCTCGGGATGGATGGCCACCAGAAGTCGCGTTAGAGAAACTGGAGGGTCCGTCGTGTGCCCGGGTGTCCGGAGATGGGCGATGAGTGTCCCCACTGGAGGACTTCGGATCTCATTGTGGCAGGCACATAGAGTCGTCCAGGGGGCACACCTGCCGGCTCGATCTCTGTAGCCTGCGCCTGGCGGACCCTCGTTTCCAGGTCTAGCTGAAGTGGTGCGATGATCTTTGAGGGGGGAAGGACAGGCGCGGGGTCCGCCCGGGGGATGTCCATCTCATGCTGGCGGGAGAGGGCATCAGCTTTGGCGTTTTTTGATCCCGGTATGAGAGATGGAAATTGTAGTGTTCGAAAAACAATGCCCACCGCGCCTGTCTTGGATTCAGCTGTTTCAGACTTCGGATTGTGATTAGATTTTGGTGATCGGTCCAGATGATGAATGGCTCCCTGGCGCCCTGGAGCCAGTGACGCCATTCCTCCAAAGCCCACTTTATGGCCAGCAGTTCACGGTCCCCTACTCCGTATCGCTGCTGAGTGGTGTCAAATTTTTTGGAGAAAAAACTACATGGGTGTAGTTTTTGGTCTGGACCTCGTTGGGAGAGGACAGCTCCAGCGCCCACATCTGAGGCGTCCACCTCCACAACAAATGCTTTGTTGGCATCTGGATGTAGGAGAATTGGAGCAGTGGTGAAACGATTGCAGAGTTCTTTGAATGCGGAGGTGGCAATGGAGTTGAGTCTGAAGGGAAGAGATGAGGGACGGGTCAGAGCGGTTAGGGGGGCGGCAACTGTGCTGTAGTCCCGGATAAAGCGACGATAAAAATTCGTAAACCTGAGAAACCGTTGAAGTTGCTTCAGGTTCTTGGGTAGGGGCCAATCACGCACAACCTCTAGTTTCTGCGGGTCCATGGCCACACCCTGGGGCGAGATGACAAAACCCAGGAACGTGGTGGAGCGCTCGTGAAAAGCGCACTTTTCCAACTTACAGTACTGTTGGTGGGCGAGTAATCTCTTTAGAACCGCTCTGACATGCTGGACATGTTCATCAGCGTTGCGGGAGTAAATTAGGATATCGTCCAGGTAAATGAATGCCCACCGGCCGAGCATGTCCCGGAGGACATCGTTTATGAAATGTTGAAAAGCGGCGGGGGCGTTGCACAGTCCAAATGGGATCACTAAACTTTCATAGTGTCCTGTGGGTGTAATGAAAGCCGTCTTCCACTCATCGCCCTCTCTGATGCGCACCAAGTTGTAGGCGCTCCGCAGGTCCAACTTCGTGAAAATGGTGGCACCAGAGAGGGCGTCCAGGGCTGAGTTGGTAAGCGGCAGTGGATGTCGGTTTTTGATCGTGATATTGTTGAGCCCCCGATAATCGACACATGGGCGACGTTCGCCGCCTCTCTTCTTTACGAAGAAAAACCCCGCGGCGGCAGGTGAGGAGGAGGGTCGGATGGTCCCCTGCCAGAGAGCGTTGGTTACATACTCCTCCATCGCCTGTGTCTCCGTCGCTGATAAGGAGTAGAGGTGGCCGCGGGGTGGAATCGAGCCTGGCTGGAGGTCAATCGCTAGGTCGTAGGGGGCGGTGACGAGGGAGGTGTGTTGCCCGTCTTTTGCAGAAAACCTCCGCTAGGTCCCGGTAGACGGTGGGGATGGCGTTGGTGTCGACGTCGGGGGCCTCGGACTCCCTAGAGCACGTCCCAGCCGAAGCCCTCAGGCAGAGCTCAGTACAGGTCGCACCCCATTGTAGGATCCTGCTCTGGGTCCATGAGATGAGGGGGTCATGTTGGATTAACCATGGATATCCTAGGATGATGGGTGGCGATGAAACGGTGGTGAGGTGGAATCGGAGCTGTTCTTGGTGTTGGTCGATGCACAAGGTGATAGGTTGAGTTTGCATGGTGATGGGGCTGGATGAAAGGGGCCGACCGTCAACGGAGGTGATTCTAACCGGCTGGGATAACGCCTCGATTTTTACTCCCAATTTCTTGGCATAAGAGGAGTCAATGAAGTTACCTGCTGCCCCGGAGTCGATGAACGCAGTACTTCTGACCCGTTTGTGGCCAATTTGGTGGGATACCTGAACCGTAAGGCGAGAGATGGTGGTGCCGGTAGTGGTGGAGATCCGAAGATGGCCCGGTGAGTCTCTCCCTCTCCTCACCGGGGCTGGGCGTTTCCCGGGCGCAGTGGACAGATCGCCCGGTGGTGTTCTGCTGACCCACAATAGGCGCACAGACCCTCTCTATACCGGCGTGCGCGTTCAGCCACGGTCAGGGAGGCGCGCCCTAGTTGCATGGGTTCCCCGGCTCCGGTGTCAACCACGGCAGGAGGTGGAGAACCGACAGATTCCATAGTGGTGGTAATGAAGGTTACAGGTGGTCTTGGAGTGGAGTGGGGGAAGGTGGGTGCAGGCGGCAGGGTCCTCGGGACCGGCTACGGACGAGAGAGAAGGCGCTGATCAATGCGTAGGGTGAGCTGGATCAGCCCTTCCAGAGTGGCGGGGAGCTCTCGTCCGGCGAGCTCGTCTTTTATTCTGGAAGCCAGCCCCTCGTAGAACGATGTCCGGAGCGCGGCGTCCCCCCAGGTGGTTTGTACGGCGAGGGTGCGGAATTCGGCGGTGTACCGGCTCACGGATGATCCTCCCTGCCGCAGGTGGTAGAGTTTGGTGTCGGTCTCCACCTCGCCCGCTGGGTGTTCGAAAGTAAGTCTGAGTTGACGGGTGAACTCATTGTATGAGTGGGCGGTGTCCGTGTCTGCTTTGATAACTGCCATGGCCCACTCTGCTGCCTGCCCTGTTAGCAATGAGACGAGGAGAGCAATGCGTAGCCGATCGGTGGAGTACTTGGTGGAATTGAACTCGAACACCAGATCGAGCGCTGTCAAAAACACACTGCACCTCCCGTCCGTGCCGTTCCACTTCTCTGGTAAAGATAATAAGACATCATTGGGGGGGGGGGGGATGCGACGGGAGGCCCGCTAGCCACGCTAGCAACAGCCGCACGGAGATCCGCGTTCTCCCGCCTGAGCTCCGCGACCTCACGGCGCAAGGCCGCAAAGTCTTGGAGGCCCAGGCGCAGATTAGCGATCTGATGTCGCAGAGGTGCGCATGATCCGCTGGGTTTACCGCGGAGGGCTCAGTCATTCTGTCAGGATTGAACTAACCTCGGGGACCAGAAGACTAGCTTTAGCGGTTAGCCCAATGTAGCATGGATGGTAAACCCAAACGCGGATAAGAAGCGAATAGGCAGGATAACCACGCGACTTTAATCTAAGGACTCTCGCGAAAAGGGAGCAAGGGAAAAACACAAATTTAACCCGCGTCCTATAAATACACATACAATAGCAGAAGCATATAACCCAAAATGGTGAGTACTCATGGTTTGACGAAACGACAACCAGAACCGACATGGGCCGAACTCAATGACTGAGCGGTAAGCCATCGTTTGTTTACCTCTTTTATACTTCCTGGTTTGGCGCCCGCCTTACTTCCGGGTCCTAGTGCCGGGCGCAGATTGAGTGTGCATGACAAGATAAGCTAGATGAACTAGATAACATCTGCAAACCTCCTCAGAGCAGGAGCACCATTAGGGACTACTCTCCACTGACAGGTTAATTATGTTCAGGGCCCCCTAATATGCATTGACCTACGCGTTGAGGGCCCACAGAATAGAGACTGTATCTTTTGCAGTATCCTCTACCATTTGATGGTTATGGTCTGGTGTTCTTATGATGTTGTGAAATTTGTCAATCCTACAGATTTATTTATGATCCATGTTCCAGTGCCATAATAGAGCAAGAGGCTTAGGTGTACAATTGCAAATGTAACCAGTAATCCTATAGACTCCCTAGCAGATTGTATATTTTAGCAATGTAAGACTATTTCATTATAACTTTTATTATTATAGATTTGCCCTTAAAACCATGGAATGGTGTTTGGCCAAACTTATCCTTTCAGATCCTGAATTTTAGAAGATCATTATAGATCCGTTAAATGATCCCATAGTCTATAAAGTAGTGGTTCAACCTGTCAAAGAAACTCTTGATGCTTACAAGGTGCTTTGTTTTTGGTACATAACGTTTTATAACTAGAACATTTCAGCACGGAAACCCCGAAGTGCTGCCCAACCAGTCTAATTTCTACAAACAAAACTAGCTAAACATGTCCATTATGGACCACTCCTCAGGCCAAACATGATCTAGCTATCTAGCGTTAACTAGCTAGAAGTCTAAGCCTGTTTAAATTTTAAGCTCGCATGCCAACTCAGATATGGTAGCTAGCTATAATGATAACAGAACATTCACGTACAGTGGTGTGAAAAACTATTTGCCCCCCTCCTGATTTCTTATTCTTTTGCATGTTTGTCACACAAAATGTTTCTGATCATCAAACACATTTAACTATTAGTCAAAGATAACACAAGTAAACACAAAATGCAGTTTTTAAATGAGGGGTTTTATTATTTAGGGAGAAAAAAAATCCAAACCTACATGGCCCTGTGTGAAAAAGTAATTGCCCCCTGAACCTAATAACTGGTTGGGCCACCCTTAGCAGCAATAACTGCAATCAAGCGTTTGCGATAACTTGCAACGAGGAGGAATTTTGGCCCACTCATATTTGCAGAATTGTTGTAATTCAGCTTTACTTGAGGGTTTTCTAGCATGAACCGCCTTTTTAAGGTCATGCCACAACATCTCAATAGGATTCAGGTCAGGACTTTGACTAGGCCACTCCAAAGTCTTCATTTTGTTTTTCTTCAGCCATTCAGAGGTGGATTTGCTGGTGTGTTTTGGGTCATTGTCCTGCTGCAGCACCCAAGATCGCTTCAGCTTGAGTTGACGAACAGATGGCCGGACATTCTCCTTCAGGATTTTTTGGTAGACAGTAGAATTCATGGTTCCATCTATCACAGCAAGCCTTCCAGGTCCTGAAGCAGCAAAACAACCCCAGACCATCACACTACCACCACCATATTTTACTGTTGGTATGATGTTCTTTTTCTGAAATGCTGTGTTACTTTTACGCCAGATGTAACGGGACACACACCTTCCAAAAAGTTCAACTTTTGTCTCGTCGGTCCACAAGGTATTTTCCCAAAAGTCTTGGCAATCATTGAGATGTTTTTTAGCAAAATTGAGACGAGCCTTAATGTTCTTTTTGCTTAAAAGTGGTTTGTGCCTTGGAAATCTGCCATGCAGGCCATTTTTGCCCAGTCTCTTTCTTATGGTGGAGTCGTGAACACTGACCTTAATTGAGGCAAGTGAGGCCTGCAGTTCTTTAGATGTTGTCCTGGGGTCTTTTGTGGTCTCTCGGATGAGTTGTCTCTGCGCTCTTGGGGTAATTTTTGTCAGCCGGCCACTCCTGGGAAGGTTCACCACTGTTCCATGTTTTTGCCATTTGTGGATAATGGCTCTCACTGTGGTTCGCTGGAGTCCCAAAGCTTTAGAAATGGCTTTATAACCTTTACCAGACTGATAGATCTCAATTACTTTTGTTCTCATTTGTTTCTGAATTTCTTTGGATCTTGGCATGATATCTAGCTTTTGAGGTGCTTTTGGTCTACTTCTCTGTGTCAGGTAGCTCCTATTTAAGTGATTTATTGATTGAAACAGGTGTGGCAATAATCAGGCCTGGGTGTGACTACAGAAATTGAACTCAGGTGTGATAAACCACAGGTAAGTTATTTTTTAACAAGGGGGGCAATCACTTTTTCACACAGGGCCATGTAGATTTGGAGTTTTTTTTCTCCCTTAATAACGTAAACCTTCATTTAAAAACTGCATTTTGTGTTCAATTATGTTATCTTTGACTAATAGTTAACGGTTTTTGATGAGCAGAAACATTTAAGTGTGACAAACATGCAAAAGAATAAGAAATCAGGAAGGGGGCAAGTAGTTTTTCACACCACTGTATATTATATATACTGTAGTATATACTATATTAAATAGTACTGCTTAGCCAACCTCTGTTCCACTGTGATTTATCATGTTTTGGTATTTATTTTTAGGGTGGGCATACACTTTGTCTTTCAGTAATCAAGACAAATGTTAATGTAAGAGCCTGATGCCAGATTAGTCTGAAATCAGGAAAACGGGGCTTTCTGATGAAGTGTGAAGGTGGAGGAAGGGATAAACGTCTCTATTCTGCAACATCAGAAAATAACTATTTTTTTTCTCCCTCATATATTCATTACGATGTCCAAAATCAGAGGACAACATTCAGGAAAGATTAACTAGGGTCTATTAAAAGCAGCACTGTAATAGGGCTGGCCAAATATGGAGAATCACAGAGGAATAAACAACTAAGTTCAGGACACCTCATCAAACACGTGTCCAGCTCCTACTTCTTGATGTTTGATTAAGATGGATCATATGTTACCTCTGCCAAGCAGGGAAAGAAAGGATTAGGAGTAAAGACACAGAACGTCTATTTTTGGGTCGAGAGCAAGAAACTGCAGCAGGTCAATGATTACAAAGGAGCCAAATATTTCCACAGCCTCCCTTTGGTGTGCCCTGCCTTTCCCTGATTATGTTCTCACACAAAGTCAGGAAGCTGACTACTGTTTACTGCTGAAAATGTAAACTCTTCCCATATACTTGCAAAGTGCCTAACCTGGAATCCGGCTTTGTGCTCACACATTGTCAGTGTCCCGCATATTGCTTCATGTTTAACAAGTTAACAGAATTCAGAGATTTGCTCGATCATTTAAAGATGTCTAGAGTACCATGTATTGATATAGTACTTCAGTTATTTATTGCAAGTATGCAATCAGTTTTATGCAGATAATCTCCTGTTTTATAATAAATATAAAGTTTTTGATTTACTTGTCCAGCTCGTCCTACAGCTATAAGAAAAGTAAACACACCAAGAGTTGTTTATGATCAGGGGAAAAGGGAAACAGTGTAATGGCAGGAAATGGAATGTTTCTGAGGGAGGGCCTGGGTTTCCTCCCCCATCTTAGCTGCATAGAAGAGACAGTGAATGCCTCACCCTTTTGGGATTTCTAAGAGCCTTTCATTTAGAACTTGTCCTCCTCTAAGGAGTATAGTGGCCATGAATGGGGAAATAAAACACCACAGCTGTATAATTCCTTGGGAAATTGCTTTAAGTACTATTGAGTACTGGACAATATTTAATTGTATTTTAATATATAAATATATTTTGCTTTATATATTAGGACATTATGAACATATTGCTATTATAAAATTGTCTTCTTTGTCTGCCTTGTGTTATTATTATTATTATTATTATTATTATTATTATTATTATTTAGTGTTGTATTTATTAATTAAGATATTTAATCATCAAATTCATATCTTTATACATAACAATTTATGTTTATGCTATATTCATATGAATTAAGTGTTCAATTAGTATTTCTATTGTTATTATCTTTTAATGCTTTTTCTTATTTTAATACTACAAGAATACTAATAGTAGTACTATTAATAGGAGTATTTTGGTTAAAATTATAGATTACCAGATAGTGTTTATCAGTAACTGCTATTAATACCACTTGTGCAGTTAATTCCTGTATTTTTATATGTTGATTTAGTTATGCAATATAATTAATAAACATTACATATAGCTTACATTTCAGATTTTTCATTCATTTCATTAAATTTTTCTACCTTCCTGCAAATCATTGTAAATTCAGGACAGGTTTTATTACTTCAAGGTCATTTGAGAGTTTGCATGCTGTAAAATGAGCAATAACACACAATCACAATCTAATATATTCTTAAAGATATACCTTTTAGTCAGCATTGGGTCATGTGGAATTGGATCATGTGACAGTTTAAAGAACATATTAACTCTCTCTCTCACTCTCTCCCCCCTTCTCTCTCTCTCATGCAGGTTCTTAGCTCTGGTCTTGCAGATTTTAGTGTTTTCTCTGCTCACACACCTGTGCTTCTGAACTCTGCAAGTGCATTTTATTAGATGATGAGTTGAATAATGTGTGATAGAGCAGGGTAAGAGTTATGTGTAGAACAGGTGGTTCTCCAAAACAGGAATAGAATTATGCGGTCTAGCTGTGTCTCAAAGCCATGACATTAGTATTATAAAGTTTATATGTGGCTTAAGAATGAATAATACATAGACAGACATGCAAGAAGTAAATAGATAGCCATAGTTTTATGATAAAAATGTATGCACCAAATGTAAATGTTTTGACCAAATAATATTTAGCTATGATTGCATTATTAATATTTTGTTGACTTTCCTTTACTGGCATAGAATGAATGGGTTGTTCACAACAGATATTCAAACAGCATGAGGAAGTCTTTCATTCTGGTTGCTAATTTTTTTTTTACTGTAAATTTTTCTTTAAAATGAACTATAATTCTGTTAACCATAGAAATTTAGATTTTAAGATTCTGAATTGGCGGCATGGTGGTGTAGTGGCCTTGCACCTCCAGGGTCCGGGTTCAATTCCCGGCCAGGCTCGATTCCCGTCTCTGTGTGCATGGAGTTTGCATGTTCTCCCCGTGCTTGGTGGGTTTCCTCCGGGTACTCCAGTTTCCTCCCACAGTCCAAAGACATGCAGATTAGGCTAATTGGCGTTCCCAAATTGACCATAGTGTGTGAATGTGTGTGTGTGTGTGTGTGTGTGCTCTGTGATGGATTGGCACGCTGTCCAGGGTGTACCCTGCCTCGTGCCCTGGGTCTCCTGGGATAGGCTCCAGGTCCCCGCGACCCTAAATACAGGATAAAGCGGTATAGAAGATGAATGAATGAAGATTCTGAATTATATTCTCTGGGACAGTCCACCCTTAGACTGGCTAAAAATCCAGCCTTTTTGAAAATCCAAAACTTCTTTGGATTTGTCACTTCTAGGCATACAGTCGCCTGGATCCATCATCTGCATTCGATTCCCACTTCAGGTCTGTGTGCATGGAGTTTTCATGTTTCCCATATGCTTGGTGGGTTTCCTCCGGGCACTCCGGGTTCCTCCCCAGTCCAAAAACATGCAGATTAGGCTTACTGGAGTCCCCAAATTACCCATAGTGTGTGTGAGCGTGTGCATATGTGTGCCCAGAGATGGATTGGCACCCCCATCCAGGATGTAGCCCGTTGCGTACCCTAAATCTCCTGGGATAGGCTCACAGCAACACGAGACGAGCCGTGTATAGAGCTGGGTCTGTAAAAATGAGACGAAGAGTAACAAAGAGTAGTAAAAATAATGGAAACAAACTTGGTGCATATTTTTTTTTTATAGTGCGTTTTTAATTATTTATTCATGTGTGTCTTATGTATTACTAATTACAGCTGAGAAATAAATAAAAAGTTGCATCTAAAGTGTAAGAGAAAGAAGGGGGAAAGGAAGAGGAAGAGGAGGAGGAAAAGAAAAGTAATACAAAGTTTGGTAATCGTGCCCAGGTCCGCCCTCTGTGAGGGGTTTGGTGCAGACAGTGGGTGGGCCTGTGGGTGTTCCTGTGGGCCGGGCCTGGGGCCAGCTGAAGTCCATCAGCAGAGCTGCACTTTTCCTTCACCTTTAATATGATTGATCAGCGAATGGAAAGGCAGAGGAGCAGGGCGCGCGCGCGGAGACATCTTCACCTTTTCAATTGTCTTCCATTTCTCTCCTGATTGAATTTAAACTCAAACGAGCTTGATGTGAGCAAGGCAGGGGGAAAACCAACCAACCAAAAAAAAAAAATCACTTCTTTTTCCCTTTCTCACCCTCACAGTGCACTTCTCCACTACATCACCTTTAATTTTTTTGGTTGTTGTTTCTTTTTTTTCTTTTCTTTGTCATTTTCTGGTACCTCCTTGGATACTTTGGCTTACAGCACGGCTTCACCTGGGCACGTCTTTTCCTGAAGTCTCACCAAACGACACCAAGAGTTTCTTCTGCCAACTTTAACGCACGTCAGGGCAAAAGAAAAGAAACCGACAGGGAAAACGAAAGAAACCGTTTGTCTTCTTCTTTATCGCGTAAAGAAGCGTTAAAGTTACACAATGAGTCTCAAGTCAGATTCTGAGCCGAGCAACAGTGTATCATTAGAGGAGGAGGTAAGGGAAAAACGCTTCTCTTTAAAGTTTCAAGTGTGTTTCTGCGGGACGGAGCTGGCGCGAACTTTTCCTCCCTTTTCTTGCACGTACTGTAGTTTTGATATAAAACATAATTGTAAGCACATTTTTCATGATTTTAAACCATATAAATGTATAGTCTGACTTCGCCCGTGCTTCCTTATTTATTAAAATTCCGAAATGTTTGGGCTCTTGAACGCAGCACAGGTGTGAGACGGCGCTTCATAGTGACTGTTTTGTTGTTTTATTTGCTTGAGAAATGTGAAAAGTGTTTGTTTGTTTATTGTCCCCTGGGCAGCTGGTTGATGATTAATCTCCAGTTTGATGGTGAAAGGTAGACCCAAGGTTTCACCTGCTTCACTAGCTAAGCTTTCTCTCTCTCTCAACAACAACAAAGTGTTAATTTAGCTGTGTCTCATGGAGACTGGTATTAAACACTGCAAGTCTTAACCCTAAACACCTAAACTTTTGTAGCTTATGTTACATTATGAACTCTTGCAAGAAACTAAAACTCCTTGTCATTAGGACGTCTTGTATTTCCTTAATTCCAAATACATATTACACAATCTATGGACAAAATATCTGGTTTGCTTTTAATTTATATAGATTTTTTTTTTAATCAATTAAGTATTCCACATAAGGCCAAAACATTGTCTTGCATTGTTTTTAGTTTAAGATCTGCTGATACATAATCAGAGAAAGGCTTTATGCCCAAACGGTGCATCTTTAGTACTTTTTATTCTAGGTAACTCATTCACTTAGAAAAGTGCATTTTATGTAAAATAATATGATTGGTCCTTAAAGTTCTTAAATTATTTAACTTAAAATTTACTGGAACAAAAGATATTTAGTTTTGAGGTGAACTTTGCTACCCTTTTCACCTCTAAGCTTCTTTGGTTTCACTTTCAATAAAATATTATTTGGAAATTTATAGGTCTGTATTATTGTTAAGCATCTCACAGTAGTTCTAACAAAATCAGCTGCCCTTTGACTCTTTGTTTAATAATATCTACTAATTTATCTTCATGCTCCTCATGCACTCCCTACTATATATAAAAATAATAATTTTTTAAAAAAAACCTGAAAGTGTTGTACGAATTAGTGTGGCCTGTGTGAGCAACATAAAGATGTTAGGTTGTGTAGTAAAATGTGTTTTGCTTTAAAATGTCCAAAGCTATGCTGTTAAGAACAGGTCTTTACTGAAGCCTCATTTAGTCTTCCCATCACCTCTGCCCCCTATACTGGAGGGATTTCCTGCTGCATGTCTGCTCAGTTTAGTTTTCCCATTATTTCGCAGGTGACCGAAAGCCACAGGTCTCTCTCCAGGACCGGCTGTCCGTTTGTTTAAATCCTGTGGATCAAAGCACACCACAAATCTGATGTTTATCGTGTTACTTTGTGTTTATAATAATATTCAGGAATTGAAATTGTCCTGGGTTAACATTCCTGACGACCCTTTTCTATTTCCTGTATAGAGTTTAGCTGTATTTAGAAGGGCCGTCTTTGAGTAGAAATGATCTTCAGAATTAGAGTTCATTGTTTAGGATAATACTGGGTCAGTGTGTTCTTATGAGACATTGTGAATCCTGAAGTGCTGCTAAATTGATGCCAGGTGATAATTCTCACTCTGTGAACTCTGGTTGTAGCTAGAGCAGGTGTGTGACTTATTTTTGATCTTAAATGAGATGTATAAACATTAAGCAATCTATTTTGTCATGTCAAGCTAAATTCATGACCTATTTTGTTCTTTTAATGTCATTCACTACTAAAGTAGATTGGGTTTTTTTTTTTCCCCCCATTGTCACAAAACTGATTGCTTAAATTTTCCAGTGGGCCCAGTTAAAAGGACATAAGGATTGGAGCAAGCTTTAACATCTGTGATCTAGTCACACTCGCTCAGTCTCACTGTGAGGTTATCCTCGGCTTGGTTCTGGCTATGGTGACCTCGTGAAAGATATAATGCCTTCTTTCCAGTGGACTCCGTATCTGCGGCCATGATGCATGACGCTTGGGTTGAGGTGGCTCAGATTTCAAATGCAGATGTGCTGCTGGGTTTCTAAAGTGAAATCATTATAGCCTGTTAAGGTTTTTTTTTTTTTTTTTTAAATAAAGACCCATTCTCTTCTATGATGGTTTACCATCAGTTGCTTTGTGAAGCTAAATGTATTGCATGGGATAGATATTGAGACTTAGGCCATGGTTTCAATATTTTCACAAAAATGTATAAATCAATGTTGTATTTGAAAGCTCAGTACATTTTCCACTGAGCCCCTTTATAGCCTTTCCAATCACGAATTTCTCTGTATCCACCCATATCATTTGCTTCATCCGATTGATTTTGTAGTGAAATTAGACTTTGTTTTCTGCCTTCCACTGCTTTGAAGCAGGATTTCTTTTTTCATTCCCCATAGAGAGATTCTTGCATCCACAAAAACACTTTCCACGCTCAGTTCGCTCACTCACTTGGTAGCCACGCATACACTTAATGTCTTCACTTAACTAACACAGTTTCTCGTGATTTTTGTGTACAGTCAATCTTAAATACTGAACAAAAGCTGCAGAAAATGGAGAGTTTCTGAGACAATAGGAAGGGAAAAGTTGCAAGCGGGCAGGACTAAAGGTAGTTTGAAACTTGATTAATACACAATGTTTTGTATTTTTCAGGTACTGTTAGTGTTTCACAAAACCAAATTCACAGTAAAAAAAAAAAAAAGCACACTTTCATGAGACCCTTATTAGCTTATTCCTTATTTCACACTAGCTTGTCACAATAGAAGTTAACGGACACTTGTAGTTTTGTTCTTTAGTTACTGAGGCATTTTCATTTTCTAGGTACGTACCCTATTTGTCAGCGGTCTTCCAGTAGACATCAAGCCGCGGGAGTTGTACCTGCTGTTCAGGCCGTTCAAGGTATTCTAAACAACCGAGGGCTCAAGTAATACCATTTCAGGATTTTTTTTCTCATATATTTTAACACTTGGCTATGCAGCTATTTTTATACATGTAATTACGTGACTTATGTATGAGTTTAATTATATTCTTAAAAGTGGAAGCCTTATTTGATTCCAAATTTAATTTATTATGTCTGCTTTTTGTTACAGGGATATGAAGGATCACTTATTAAACTAACCTCAAAGCAGGTAATATTTATGAATTCTACTTATGCTTTACCTGCCATTTTTAAGCCTTTATGGTGCAAGTTATGGAATTTTATTTTTCCTCATCATAAAACAACTTTGTGTTAGAAATAGGTTACCATGTTTTAATCCATCACCCTAACTCCCTCTTTCTCTCTCAGCCTGTTGGCTTTGTTACCTTCGACAGCAGGTCCGGAGCCGAAGCAGCGAAGAACGCATTAAATGTAAGTAAGCGTTCAGTCATCTGTAAGTAAGTGTCTGCGGCAGTGAATACTCTGAATTATTGATTACCTCCCTGCGTAGTGTGCCGCATTTTATGTCTAAAAGTTTGCCTCAATGACTCTAAGTTTCTCTCACTCTCAGTCCCTAAAAGTGGAAAGTTCCATGATGTCACTGGGATGTTGGCTGGGATTTTAAAAGCCCTCAGTACTGTCAAAATACAGCAGATGTCTGTATCTTTTAAGCTGGACCACTTCAGGCTTGATAAGCGTATATACTGTCTGTCATGCCTCAGAGCCTAATCATTACACTGGTGCTAAACAAATCGATCTGTAAGCTATTTTTACATGTTTCTGCTGCCACAATATAAATTACAGATGTTAATATTCTCATTTTCTCCAATTATACACAAAGTGGTCATGGTCTGACTCCAACTGATTTGAGTTCTCAGCTCTCTCATTAACAGCCTGTTATTTCAGAGTAATCCATGACTAAGAATTGATCCTTCAGGCTTTTTGGTCTTCTACACTGTCCTGTCTTTTTATCAGGGGATTCGCTTCGACCCAGAAAACCCCCAGACGCTGCGTCTGGAGTTTGCCAAGGCTAACACCAAGATGGCGAAGAGTAAGCTGATGGGAACACCGAACCCTTCAAGCCTGCACCCAGCTCTTGGAGCTCACTTTATCGCACGTGACCCATGTAAGTATGTTAATCTGGCATATATAATGGATAATAAGGCTTCAGGGTGTCTTTCCACATTGATGTAGGATTGATCAGTCTAAATGTCTATATAATGAAAAGATCCATTATTAATATTGGAGAATATAGAAGAGAAATATAAGCCGATATAAGAGAAATTTAGTGGCTATAGTCAGATACAACATATTGGGTGGTTTCTATAATTAATGGCAAATTTGATTAGGAATTTTTTTTTCTTGTAACTAGTATTGTTTGCATACAAAGAGACTTGACTGTTTTGTTAGGTTTGGTTTTATTGTATTTGTACATTGTTACAATTAAGTGCTTTTTGTCCATGCAAGGTAAAAAAAAAAAAATAACGCTGTATTATATTTTATATACCGCTTTATTCAGTATCAGCAGAAATTAACAAAGTTTTGTTTATATCTAAAGCCAAATCCATTTGTGAAGCTGTGTATTGAAAAAAAATTAAGTATTTTCTCTTTTAATTTGGTTATTGTAAGAGAGAAAAAGGAGAACTTGCAGGATGTATGGGGGGAAATATCTTGCAGCCAGTCAAAAGCTCAATAAAAATTTTTGGTGTCTTACTCTGCAGATGACCTGACTGGCGCGGCACTGATCCCAGCATCCCCAG
This sequence comes from Channallabes apus, assembly GCA_030522415.1. Classification (NCBI taxonomy): domain Eukaryota; kingdom Metazoa; phylum Chordata; class Actinopteri; order Siluriformes; family Clariidae; genus Channallabes; species Channallabes apus. The sequence goes on along the minus strand of CM060107.1, from coordinate 37,734,064 downwards.
AGGCATGGACACCGTATCCACTCTACACCACTGAGCTAACCCCTGGCCTGCCCCACACTGCCTTCACCTATCCTGCAGCCGCCGCAGCCGCCGCCGCTCTGCACGCCCAGGTGAGCGAGCAACCGGTGTGTTCCTGTTTTTCCTTTCCTTTTATCATCCTTTGCTGTCATGATCCTGTACACGTGCTGGTCTTTTTTTTTTTTTTTTTTTTTTTTTTTTTTTTTTTTAAATACAGGATGCAGGTCTTTTTACTCTCTTGCTTAGTAAACGTGTGTCAGGGACCGAGGAATGTATGACGAACAAGTGAGCAGGCCTGGTTTTGAGGGGTTTCTCAGTCTCTTCTGGATGCTTATCCTTTCTATGTTATACACAATTTAACATATTAAACACATCCAATATGGAGATCAATGTGGCTTTTATTGTTGCCATAATTTTCAGTGTCGTCTGTCTCCAGTCCTCTGGGAATGAATAGCGAACATGCTTTGCGAATACAAAAAAAAAAGAATCCTGCATTTGCCAGTGTTGCTAAGGGATCACAACAGAGAAAATCTGTTTTTAATTGCGTCTCAGGTTGGATTATATATTGCTTGTAGGCTGAACCTGTGGACAGCGGAGACTGGTTAAATGTTAGCCATAAAGGCATGTGTTTGGATTTTTACAAGCTATTAAAACTGTGAAGACATTTCTTCTTTCTTAATACAAATAATGGCTCCATTATATACTACTTTATGCATTATGGGTTGAGAAATAGTTTCAAGAAGATTAGAATTCTTGCAAACAATTTCATGTTTTTCTGATTTCTTTTTCCAAGGCAATTTATATGAAGTGTATTATAGATTTAGCTCTCAACTTATTAAAATGGTATCAAAGCCAAAACAGCTTTTAGAATTAAGATTTTGTGAGGTTCCTTGTTAAGCACTATTTAATATTTAATGCTGTTCACTTCAACACAATTGAATGACTGAGTTAGCAAATTCATTCTGTCTTGAAAGATTAGGGTTATTGATTAAACAGGCAAGTTGGGCCTTTAGTTGCCATGGCGATGTACAAATGTAAGGTCACAGCTGAAGTCAGTATCATGAGGTGTAGCGCAACACTAGAAGCAAAGTGCTATCCTCCCACTTCTGCTTGGATAAGCTCGCAGACAGCATTGATTTGATATGGGAGAATTATGCACTGCCAGTTTTGCAGTAGGGTCCTAGGGCTTGTGGACACTAATGGATGACTACAACAGGGTTCAAGTTGGTGATCTCAGGATGATGGGACGAATGCTTTTCTATTTCCCACTTGGGAGCCGCCCACTGATGCCCTATGATACAAGATTTACCATTTAAATCTAGCTTCCACCTTTGTAGATGGGCATATTCTCTGCTAAACTAAGTGTAAGAATAAGTTGTCACGCTCTATAACCCTGCTACTGCTGAGTGACGGTAGCAGTGTATAATTCAGAAGGTGCTCATCATCTGGTTAGTTTCTTAAGCTATGTGCTGGAAAAAAGGTAGCGTGCTTGTGCATTTCTAAGCTGTTGGTATAAGGATCAGGCAGGAAAATGGCTGGGGGAAGCTTGTTGCAAATGGAGTAATGTTGCAGTCAATGCCTTTCAATCTGCAACATGGGGGGAAAACGGATGCCGACCTGTTAATCTTTTGTTAACAACCCTCTAGCCAACCAAGTGTGCTATTAAATCGCTTCCTTAAAAATGAACTGTACAGTAAGTTAATGAATATGATTATGAACATCCCTATATTTTGATTGATCTAATGCAAATACCTGTGTATTAGCAGGAAAACCCATTAAAATTTTCGCCAACTGACTTCATAGTATTTGTGCATTCGCTATATATATATATATATATATATATATATATATATATATATATATATAAACACACTACCGTTCAAAAGTTTGGGCTCTCTTGCTAATTTTTGTTTAGTGATTTATTTTCTACATTCTACAACAATACTGGGGATTTCAAAACTATAAAATAACATGTAATTACATAACAAAAACAACAGTTAGTTGTTGTTTTAAGACACAGAGGTCAGCTTTTCTGTAATAGTTCTAACAAAAATAGCATTGTCAAGTGCATTTGCAAAATCCGTCAAGCACCATAATGAAACTGGCTCTCATGAAGGCCGTCACAGGAGGACGAGACCAAAACCTACCTCTGCTGCAGACGAGAAGTTCATTTAGAGTTATCAGCCTGAAAAATGACCAATTAACAGCCCCTCAGATTAGAGGCGTTATGAAGTCTTTACAGAGCCTACAGTAGCAGACACATCTCAAGATCAACTGTTCAAAGGAGATTAATGCATTTTTTTGGACGCCTTCAGCCTTTACAATGTAGATAGAAATAAAAATCAGGGACCATCATGGAGTTAGAAAGTGACCCCAAACTTTTGAACGGTAGAGTGTAAATGCATCAGAACTGATGTTGCTACATACCATGATTATTTCCTTCTTCAGTGCAGCAGTTATGGGCTGATTTTGATATTCTCTTGACTTCAGAAGAAATATCAGAAGGGAAGAAATGTTTTATGTTCTATTCTGGTTCTATTCAATCTCCTAGTATTAGATTGAAGCCATCTTGTGAATGTGAAATTTTATATAAGGAACAATGCCTAGGAAGCCTATGGACTTGTTAATATTTAAGTTTAAAAAATTTCTATGCTGTTCTGCCTCACAGATGCGCTGGTACCCAACACCCTCTGACACTTCACAGCCTGCATGGAAATCCCGTCAGTTCTGTTAGATCTATAATAGTAAGTATCTCTAAATCTGTTGAACTTTGGCTTTAATATGTAACTGAACATCGAATTGTTTTCATGTCTGTTAGTTCACTACGCTCTTCTCCTTACAGGTGCTGCTCAGTACATGCAGGTTTGTCCCTCCGTCCATCCATCGCTCCAAGTAAGGCGTACTGAGCTCAAGATTTAATTCAGTCAGGTATATTTAACAAAATTAAGTGTATAAATGACTTTACGATTCTGGAGAACACTCTTCTCTGAAGGACACTCATTATAGATATTTAAAAAAAAAACAAGAAGGTTGTCTCCAGCTGAGGCTTCATGGGCTAATGGTACAGTCTCCACTTTTCAAAGCCACGCATGTGATGAGCCAATCATGTGCAGGTTGAACATTTCTAGCTGCTCTCTCGGTTGTGTGTTTCAAAGGGGGAATGGGGATAATCATTATGCATGTTGAAGTACAATATATGGCATGAAATGTAGAATGCAAAGTTGTCTTTATTCTCTTCCTTGTGTTGCCATTTGGTCAAGCTTAAGCTTTCTTGCTCTTGTCAAGATCTTGTATTTGATGTTACTTGCAAGGTAGAGGACTACAACTTGTTACTATCGAGTCTTCTTTTGTTTTTGTGTGCTAAAAATGAATTCCACATGCACTGGGGTTTTTTTTTTTTTTTTTTTTTTTTTTTCTTTTTTTCTACTCTGATTGTGACTGTAAAATTGTCCGTGATGGACATCCTTCTGAGACGCTTCTCCTTGAGACCTCAAATCCATCGCCCCTGCTCTGGTGTCTGTGCTTGTTTAGAGTATATTTGAACAAAAAAAAAAAGTACAAGTATTTTTGTACATTTGTGTATTAATGGATATTTATGCATTTTTGTGAAATTAAATAAGTATATCTGTATACAATGTTAAGTCTAGGCTTGTTATTTTGATATTTTGACTCTAGCTTGTTTGAAGTAGATAAGTGCAATTTATTTTTATTTTATGTGTGTTGAATACTGACCTACCCAGACTGTGGCAGAACTAAGTTTAATGAATAAAATGGTCTGCCAATATGACTTTTTTTTTTTTTTTTTTTTTTTTTTTTTTCTCCAGAATGTGAAACTGGATAATAAACAGCTTGATCTGTGACGTCTTTCTGGATTTATTTATGAATTAGTAAAGAATACTCTATTTCTGTTAAGCTCCAAGGCAGAAATACATAGTGTTAAAAAAAAAATCTTGTTTAATATCCATTTTAGGTCACTCTGTACTCACTCATAATTTAAGATAATTTGAGGGAATTTTGACATCTCTCCTGACTTCCATTTTGGGCGTTGTTCATAGACTAGCTCATTTTAAGCTGTGCCTTATCTCTCAAAGTTTGAATAACGCTTATCTCCTCATAAACTCAAGCTGTTACTTTTCTCCATGCAGATTCTGTAAAGATTGAGTAAGAAAGGTACTTGACCGTCATGACATGAGCATGACTCATGCACTACGCAAGCAGGAAAGCTCTGTTCATTGGAATGCACCAGGATTTATCACAGAATGATAAGAGCTGAGAGGAGATCTCTCGACAGCTGGCCTCAGTACACTGGAGCCCTAACTAAACAGACAGAGCAGGTCTACAGGTTTGCAGTATATCAGCGTGTGCAGAAGATTCGTCTCAAAAGTGTGAGCATACTTGCGTTTTGTTGACAGTGCAGATGTACAGTCCCTGTTTACCTAATTTCAGGAATTTGTTTTTCTTTAATCTTTTCTGGGTGAGGGTGAAAAAAGCTAAATAGAAACTTTCTGTAACGAAGAAAGAGCAGATGGGACTCATTCACTACTCGAGAAGGTGAAGATGTTTGGGCTCACATTAGTGACTTGATCAAGTCTGTTTAAAGGTACCATTTATAATATTTGCATGTGTTTCTATAAAATAATATACTTTCATTTTCAAATATGTACCTTTTTAGGCCTATGAACAAAGAGGCTCCCATTTTTTACCTACATATTTTTAGCCCAGAATTTGGCTCTGCCTTCAGTTGGAACGGAGATGATCTAGCTCTGCATATTTTCCCTAGAAGTCAACTTGTAGTTTTAAGAGAGAAGTCAGGAGAAAGGCCAGATTTATCTGGGATATTTAAATAATAGCAAATCAGCTAACCAAATGTTACAGAACTCTACAACTTTCTGTTAATCCATTTTTGCAAGCTATATTTGGTGCCCTGAAGGCTCATGTAGACTACAAGTCGGCCACGTCCTTATATACTGTAGTACATTACAAACATGACATCTCTGCAAGTGGAAATATCTGGAAAATGGCAAATTTATTTAGTATTTCATATTAAAAGATTAGGCTAAACCAATTAAAAAGTTCCCATCTAGCTTATTGCATATTGACTATCTGTGGAAGCCTATAACTTCTTTTTGACAAAATATTGACAAAGTCTGCTGGCAAGAGTTTTGGGCTTTCATTAACAAACAGTAGTACACATTAATTAAAAAACAGAGTACACACCACATTCCCTTTGACAGTTTATCACCATCAAACTCAACGTAATAGCAGAAAAGTTGCAACCATGATTACACAACCCATGAATACAGTAGAGAGCAGTGTTCTACTCACTCTCACTCATCGTCTACTGTAGATCACTTCATCCTGTATATACGTCTGCCACGTTCATGTTAATGGTTCACCTTATCTAATCCCATCACTACAACAGAAGAATGCTGAAGATTTCAGTAATGTGTATGAGCTAATTTTTGCTTATAATAGTAACTCGTCGCTAGCTAACTCACTCACTGAAGTGACCAGCCTGATAAAAGAACTCTTATTAAGGAGTCATATGTATGGCAATATGCTTGTATGTGCGTGCATGAATGAAGCAGCTGGTTGATTGAGGATGTAGGAGGTTCTCCATGTTCACTGTCAGAGCAGATTAATTTCACCAGTGCTCTCATTAACACTAGCACAGTTTTGTTTGTTGTTTCTTTGTTTTAGAGCATGGCAACATCTGATGTAAGCAATTTCCAAAACAAAGAGAATTTTTAAAAGAATTCCAACTGCCAAAATAACTGTATGGTAATGATGCCGTGGGAAAGATCATTTTTATACACATTTTTTTTTACTTGAAACTGATTAAATATATGAAACAATTTTTTAAAGGGAAAAACAATGAAATAAATGTTCTCTAGTTCTGTATAATAAACACATCTAGTTTGATAATGTGCTAAACAGTCCAAATATGCTCACTGCTGACAAGAAAAGATTAACCACTTCTTATCATCAACTTCAGCACATTTACAGAAGTAAATTAACAGACAAATTTAATTAAAAGAAAAGAGTATAGTAGGTGTGCGCAGGACATTTTCTTTTTGTTATACACATGTAGGAGCACAGTGGTGTAGTGGTTAGCATTGTGACCTAACACCTCCAGGGTCAAAGGTTCAATTCCCACCTTGGGCCTGAGAGTTTGCTGAAGTAAATTACTCTCTCTTCAACTTCCTCCCCCAGTCCAAAGGCATGCAAATTAAAACATTGGCCATTCCCAAATTGCTCGTAGTGCATGTCTGTGCCCTTTGTGCCCTGCTATGGATTGGCACCCCCACCAGGCTGTATCTTGGCCTGAAGTCTTCTGGGATAGGCTTCCCACGACCCTGGACAGAAAAAGCACTATAGAGTGAATGAATGTCCACAGCCAATCCACAGTCCTTCCTACTGCAATCATTTTACGTTCAAAAATAAATGTATTAATTCATTTATAGAACGGAGAACATTTAAAAATGATAACTGTCGCAAATATATTGTAAAGTCTAGGACACGGGCATTTTTAAACGATGATCTGGTTTGCTGTATTAGTCAGTAATTGTCGCCATCTAGCGGCGACTTATTGTAGGTTTCGTTATTGTCATTCTGTGTAACTATTGCGATTAAACCGTATTGACTGGAAATTAAACTGTTGTTTTTCCTCAGTAGCTATACGATTAGGTTGTTATAAAGACAATGTAATTAGGTAAAATGTATTTCGCGAGCACGCACACCGATAACCGTCGAGCTTTATTGAGCTTTAAGCTAATTCGATGCGGCAGCCAATCAGAATACAGGTGACAAGGTGCTGGTGTCCGGCTGCAAATATTGCCGCGCGCACCTAGTTCCGTCTGCCATACGTTCCTCCCAATACAAATGAACAAATTATAGTAAATTGTACTTTAAAACAAGATGAACGTAAAGAAAGGTTTTTACTATTGCTTTTGATGAGATAAAACCACGCAGCGTGCAAAAAAGTAGCCTATTAATTAGTTAGAAATTACAACAGATTCATACAACATTCATGTGACGCAAATAAAATCAAAGCTATGCATATTTAAAATTTGAATACATTTTGAATAAATTGTGAATAAAAAGTACGTTTTATACAGCGTGCACAACCCCTGAATAACTTGACAGTGAAGATAATCTGATGTGCTGTGATAGGAACGCGCTTTAAACCTTCTCTCGGTGCAGTGCCACCTAGCGACCATCACGTGAACTGCTGCTTCTGCTCAGTCTTTGTTCAGCAGTCCAACAAAAGATTTTTTATATTCCTAAAAAAAAAAAGTATTCATAAACAGTATTATTCCCTGTGTATTGTAATGTTGATTTGCTATAGATTCACCATGGGTTTTTTTTATTTATTATTTCTTCATGTTGTGGTGTTTTTTGTTTTGTGTTTTTACAAGATTTGTGTTAATTCTTTCTGTTCATGGTTCAACCGACAGAAACCGGATGTACTTAAGTAATGATCAGATAATTAACTAATTAATATATCATCTATATCTAATCTAAGTTGAAAGTGATATAGGGTCAGAACAGGAAGCAGTGGAGGGGTTCACCAGGAGCTAAATGTTTAGTGAACATTGTTAGATGTTTTTATTTTATTTTATTTGTCTATTTTGTACTCTTTCGTTTTGTATTGTATATTTGTATCCATGGCCTGACCTGTACTCGGTTTTAAACAGACACAGTGGAGGTGAGAGGTCGCGTCATTTCACCGAGCAGCTGTTCCATTTTTTTTGTTTGTTTTTTATTAAAGGATAAATGGACGTATGGGGGGGGGGGGGGGGGGGCGCTGATCGTCACGTGATTTGCGTGTGTATGCACGCGAGAGAGCGCGCGCGCGCGAGAGAGAGAGACAGAGACAGAGCGCGCGCGAGCTCCCCCGCTGCAGAAAGCGCAGTGATGTCCACCAGCTCCGGCTTCACCGATGAGAAAGGAGGCTCCTCCACCGCCGCAGAGCCCGAGTACGGCCATGACCCGGCCAGCGGCGGCATCTTCTCCTCCGACTACAAGAGGTGAGGGAGTCGTTTATACGCTCTGCTTTTTTCCGCTCCCATGTCATTTGATGATCCTGGATGGGGGATGTGGATGAGGAGGAGGAGGAGGAGGTGCGAGATGATGGCGACTTCCTGCTGCCAGAATGACAAGCGAATACCGTGTTTACGGAGAGCTCAGGCAGCACGGAGTAAACAATATGACCTTTGCTAAAGCGTTACAAGACGCTGGTTGTGAGTGCTGTGTCCAGAATTGGCCTGTTGTCATGGATACAGTGAGGCCTTGTCGCTCCTGGGATTAGCATCTCCGTGATTTCGACCTAATGCGAGTCCGCTTGTGTCCAGACCAGGGTTAAAACAAATCTTTAAAATGTGTGTGTGTGTGTGTGTGTGTGTGTGTGTGTGTGTGATGTGCAGTGTTTCAGGACTGCAGGGTGGACAGCTCTCGGAGTCGAGTCCGGGCCGCGTCCCAAACCGACACTGAACGAACACATACACGCGCGCGCACACACACTATACAGTCACAATGTCGTCGTTTCATTTAGTCACTGCTTCCAGAGCAGAGAGGCATTGACTTGACTCCCTGAAACATGCATAGAAGATGTATTTATATGTTTATATATTTATTTAATTATTTACTTACTTACTTACTTACTTACTTGTTTGTTTGTTTGGAAATAATGCAAATCTTTAGCTAGTGATTCATATACTTTCTGGTCATTCTTCAATTTCTAGACAAAAAAAAGCTTACTTTAAAAGTAACTTCAAATGACCAAAAAATGTTTTAGACTGAAAATGACTGAATAATTAATAAGAATTCATGGCACAGCATTAGCTATTTAGCTATTAGAATAGGTAAAACTTATTTAACGGTGTTACTAAGTCACGCCTTCGTGCTCTCGGATTGGCTCGAATTTCACGCTCAGTGAGCATCTGACTAATCGCTGATCAGACCGAATTCTTATAACCAATCAGAATGTAGAAGGTGGGATCCTTTTTAATGAGAAATATAAACTAATCTAGAATAAGGTTGCTAAAAGATTGCATAAAATCATAAAAATAAAGAGCTCTTCTACAATTCATTGATGTAAAGATTTGAAATTGTCTCGCAGTCACGTTTATTACATGGACCTGGATATAGTCTCTACCATCCAAGTTTTGCATGATTTAGAAATTTCATTATTTTCTCCTGCTTTTTTCTTCTTTAGTATTTCACTTTATGTTGCTGCTTTGACAGTGATATTTAGGACTGGATATTTAGAGCTGTTCTGCTTGAGGTACAATTGTCCCTGTTCTTTCAAAGTTTCGAAACGACCTTGTAAATACACAGCACGGACCGGTTTATAACTCTATCCTGCAATGCTGATTCCACTCCTACAGGGTTGGAGGTTTCTATCAGGTTTTTTTTTGTGACAACACTGGACAAAGTTTCCTTCAATTAGTGATGAACTGTGTGTGCTTCTGTGTTTACTGTTCCTGTATATCTATGTACGTTTGGTGTTGAAACTTATAATCAATAACAAAAACTGTGGGGTCAGTGTTGTTTGTCTATTTATTTTTGAAGAAATTGAGCTAAAAAGTTCCAGTGTTTGGACACAATGACACTAAATTCTGTCTCAGAATTTGTCTCATTCTTTGTCTTCAGTTTCACAATCTCAGATGAATCACACAAATCTATAACCTTTCTGGAAAAAGAAATGTCTGCATGGGACGATTAAAAAAAATCCCACTTGCACAGTTATTATTTTTGTTTGTACTTGCCTAAAATGATTTCCAGCTAACTGTCTAATATACATCACCATGAACCAGCCCAGACACAGATGCTATTAATAGCACAACACATCACCTGTTCATGTCTGACCGCTCAATCACAACCACATTAAAGTACAAACATCACACTCACTACACAGCACGTCAGTCGGACCTTTTTGGCAATCCGTCTTTTACAAGGTTTCCAATCTGTATTTGTGTTTATATATAACACATGTACAGTGGTGTGAAAAACTATTTGCCCCCTTCCTGATTTCTTATTCTTTTGCATGTTTGTCACACTTAAATGTTTCTGCTCAAAAAACGTTAACTATTAGTCAAAGATAACATAATTGAACACAAAATGCAGTTTTTAAATGAAGGTTTATGTTATTAAGGGAGAAAAAAAACTCCAAATCTACATGGCCCTGTGTGAAAAAGTGATTGCCCCCCTTGTTAAAAAATAACTTAACTGTGGTTTATCACACCTGAGTTCAATTTCTGTAGTCACCCCCAGGCCTGATTACTACCACACCTGTTTCAATCAAGAAATCACTTAAATAGGAGCTACCTGACACAGAGAAGTAGACCAAAAGCACCTCAAAAGCTAGACATCATGCCAAGATCCAAAGAAATTCAGGAACAAATGAGAACAAAAGTAATTGAGATCTATCAGTCTGGTAAAGGTTATAAAGCCATTTCTAAAGCTTTGGGACTCCAGCGAACCACAGTGAGAGCCATTATCCACAAATGGCAAAAACATGGAACAGTGGTGAACCTTCCCAGGAGTGGCCGGCTGACCAAAATTACCCCAAGAGCGCAGAGACAACTCATCCAAGAGGCCACAAAAGACCCCAGGACAACATCTAAAGAACTGCAGGCCTCACTTGCCTCAATTAAGGTCAGTGTTCACGACTCCACCATAAGAAAGAGACTGGGCAAAAACGGCCTGCATGGCAGATTTCCAAGGCGCAAACCACGTTTAAGCAAAAAGAACATTAAGGCTCGTCTCAATTTTGCTAAAAAACATCTCAATGATTGCCAAGACTTTTGGGAAAATACCTTGTGGACCGACGAGACAAAAGTTGAACTTTTTGGAAGGTGCATGTCCCGTTACATCTGGCGTAAATGTAACACAGCATTTCAGAAAAAGAACATCATACCAACAGTAAAATATGGTGGTGGTAGTGTGATGGTCTGGGGTTGTTTTGCTGCTTCAGGACCTGGAAGGCTTGCTGTGATAGATGGAACCATGAATTCTACTGTCTACCAAAAAATCCTGAAGGAGAATGTCTGGCCATCTGTTCGTCAACTCAAGCTGAAGCGATCTTGGGTGCTGCAGCAGGACAATGACCCAAAACACACCAGCAAATCCACCTCTGAATGGCTGAAGAAAAACAAAATGAAGACTTTGGAGTGGCCTAGTCAAAGTCCTGACCTGAATCCTATTGAGATGTTGTGGCATGACCTTAAAAAGGCGGTTCATGCTAGAAAACCCTCAAATAAAGCTGAATTACAACAATTCTGCAAAGATGAATGGGCCAAAATTCCTCCAGATCGCTGTAAAAGACTCGTTGCAAGTTATCGCAAATGCTTGATTGCAGTTATTGCTGCTAAGGGTGGCCCAACCAGTTATTAGGTTCAGGGGGCAATTACTTTTTCACACAGGGCCATGTAGGTTTGGATTTTTTTCTCCCTAAATAATAAAACCCCTAATTTAAAAACTGCATTTTGTGTTTACTTGTGTTATCTTTGACTAATAGTTAAATGTGTTTGATGATCAGAAACATTTTGTGTGACAAACATGCAAAAGAATAAAAAATCAGGAGGGGGGCAAATAGTTTTTCACACCACTGTATATCTGTTCATTCCATATATTATTGCAAGGATTGTTGCTATGATTTATTTAAGATAGGATGTCTGCATCTTATTAAGAACTTTCCAAGAACATCACTAGTATTTTGTACACATTTACATTTAAATATAATCGTAACAGTGATGATGGTAGTGCCGGAGGACTCACAATACATACATGGTACAAATAATAAATTAACATACAAATATAGGTATTTTATGGAGCACATTTAATGGTATGAAAATGTTATGTTGGTAGACTGGCCTCAGTGACACAAAGTGAATGATATATTATTGCAGATAAATCAGGTGATTTTCTTTACTTTTAAAACAGCAGTGCTAGTTCCTCTGCTTGCCAGGAGAGAGCACTCAGTGTCAAGTTAATGAAGCACATAGTGGCGTTTAAATGAGCAGAGATCTGGCCAAAAGAGTTTGGCTTAAGAAACACAGCAAATGCCCAGTATATATATTACAAAAGAAAAATCTGGTGGGCAGCACATCATCCATCGCTTAACACGTGAGCTGGGGCATGGAATATTTCACATTTATTATACTGTTCTGGACTAAGATTGTTTTTCCTGTCTATATATACACACAGTACTGGGCATTTGCTGTGTTTCTTAAGCCAAACTACAGTATGTGCTTTATTAAACAGTCCTAACGATCTGAAGTGCTCCTATGAGGGGATTACAAGGTTATTATCTCTGCTTTTCATTTGTCTTCCGGTGGAGGCATTTTGCTGAGAACTCTTATGTCTGTCTATCTGTTCGTCCATCCATTCATCCATCCTTTTGGCTGTTCATTCGAGATTCTCAAAGGTGCCGTATCTCAAGATCAATTTGTTGAATGTTTGTAGGATTTATCCAGAATTAACACTGCAACCAAGAAAAACGGACTGATTTTGGAAAAGATTCAAACAGTATCATGGTCACAGCAGGGGAAAGTTTCTGAGATTATCTTTCTTCAATTGTCTCCTTTAGGTTTAGTGTGTTTCTGGTGGTAGTGGAGGTCAACACCAACATACACCATTGGCAACCTCTTCTCTGAGGGCTGAAACTATTTACAAATGATTAGAGACGCTAAAAAGAGTTGGTTAGATACACGTTCCTCAAGCTCATAAAGTGGATACTATTTTTTAGCACTGTCGCCCTGCACCTCCAGGGTCTGGGTTTGATTCCCGTCTCAGTGTGCATGGAGTTTGCATGATCTCCCCGTGTTTAGTGGGTTTCTTCCGCGTACGCCGGCTTCCTTCTACAGTCCAAAGACCTGCAGATTAGGCTATTTGGTGGGATAGGAATAAGGTTCAGGCCCCCGCAACCCTGAATACAGGACAAAGCGGTATAGACAATGAGTGAGTGAGTGAGATTCCACTTGACGACATACACTATGCATTCAAGAGCGTCTCCTCGACTGGTAGAGGCCAGAGGAATCTTGTATTGTACTGTTGTCAGGTGGACACCTTTTCACCTGCGCATGCACTTTGTCAACTGGATCTATATCATCGCATGTTTTTACAAAGTACTGACCTTCCTGCTTGGACTACCAGAAGGCAGGACGTCACTGTCTACATTCAGGGTGTACGTAAACCTTTTTCTGAAGGCAACAAGATGCTAAGTTCAGGGTCTTACCATTGTACTGGAGTAATTTGAGGCCTCATCTTGCATGTGTTGTGGCTGAATGACCGATGAAGTGAGTGAAATCACTTCATCACTTCATATTGTAGTTGAATACAGGGATTCCATTAAAAGGTCTGTTAGCCACTTGATTGATCCATGATATTGACCTGCAGAATGTTCCCAGATAAACCCAGTGTGAACTGTTTGATCATCAGATCATTGACACAGTGGCTTATGTTATCCAGGTGAGTTTTACCACCCTTGTGGTTAGGCGGGGTGAATTGCCATGCTTGAACTCTGGATAACAGGATTCTTCATCATTTAGAAATCTGGCAGGCAATTAGTGAGAAGATTTCAAGGAAACAATTTCTGTATGATACTCAGTATTTATACTGGTTTGCATAGAATCACAGTTGTGTATGTATTGAATGTTCATGAGATAGGATCTCAGTAGCTCCTTTAGTTTGGACTTTATAATGTCCAACCTCTTTGCCTTCTTGGCAAATGGTGTAAAATTTCAGTAAAATGTCATATGAGGTTCTTTGTCACAAGAACAGGATCAATATACTAATTTCATTAAAATAAGCAGACAGATATGTACTGATTTACTTTACACAGAACTTGCTAGTTTCGTGCGGAAGAACAAGTAAAGTCAGCATTTTCATGAACATTAGCGTAAACTATAAGCTTTTACAATAATACCTTGAACCTGTATCACAGGTAAACATCGTTAGCAAAAGGCAGAAGACAGTGTTTGTTCTCAGGCAATACACAGCCCATAATAGTTCATAAAGTAGTTGAGTAGTCATGAGAGCAGAGGTGAACAAATCATTAAATTCATTTGCTTTGCCAGCGGGCAGGTGAAAGCTCCAGTGTTTGTACAGTCCCTGATTAAAGAGGTTTACAACTGTGGACATGTTTAGTGCAGCAGAATGTATTAACAATTGGAAGAAGTGTTAGTGGGGGTGCAATGAAGCACACTAACTGTCACTAACTGTCACTAACTGTCACTAACTGTCACTAACTGTCTGCGTTTAAACAGAATGTCTCAGATTTTCTTTTATATAAATCTTCAGTTTTCTTTAATTGTACACAGGAAACGACACCTTTAAGACTCTAGTGACAAATCAAATGTATGTAATTAGGAATAAACATTTGTCCACTACTGTATGGCTAATCAATGTCTTCCAATCAGCTTCAAATGTTAGTTGTATTAGAAAAGGTTTCTCGAGGAACTGCTAGATCTGTTAGAGCTGTGAATCAGAGGCAGGCTACACATTTATTTAGATTTTTTGGGCATTGCAATTTTCGATTAAATACCTTCAGTAATGTTTACTGTCTTATTTGATTAATGTATTAAAAACTACAAAAAGTATCTGATAAATATTTAAATGTGTGTGCGTAATTTGTGTAGCTGTTTGTATAAACCTCGTTTCTCATACAAAGCAACAATCTTTAATCTTTTGCTCCACTCTCCAGTCCAGTAGGTGGTGGTAATGCACCAACCTGCACATAAACTCAAAAGAAGAAAACAAGGGTGTAATCTTGCAAAATGTGAGAATTTGCAGAAGGTGCAAGTGGGTTGAAGCTAAAGTGGTAGATTTGAAAGGAAATTAATCATTTGATACCATTTTACAATTAGGAAATACTTTTCTTGTGAACCAAATTTTTTTTTTAAGTGTGAATCTGAAATTAAAGATGATTCATAATTGAATTGATGAACAAAATATTGTTTAAATTGCATATCAAGCTCTATTACGAACACTTTCGCCTAGGTTGCTTTTTATTTATATTGCTGTGTTTAAATGCATATATATACTGTACGGTGTGTGTATATGTATGTATGTATGTGTGTATATATATATATATATATATATATATATATATATATATATATGTATGTGTGTGTGTGTGTGTGTGTGTTTGTGTGGAGAGAGATATAGCTCTTTTACTGGTTCCAAAGCAAACACAGAGAAGGAGAAATCCTCCGATGCTGTTGCCTTAGCAACACACCCTTTTAAGCCAGGCTGGACTAACTGCTCTGTATTTCTATCCGCAATCAACAAATGAGATTCATATTCCCGGGTGATTAAAACAGGACTCTTTGCTGGTTCGTGCTGGCTGGATGATTCCCTGTGAAAGAGCACACCATGGCCCTAATCCAGTCTCTGTGTCCCCTCTCCGTGGCGGGGTGTGTTATGCACTGTGTGTGTGTGTGTTATGCACTGCGAATGACAGAGTTGCTCTGTTGTTTCTCTCGTCTGTGTGAATTCCACGGCTATCTGCCGAAAAGCTTGCACGTTCTGACAAGCAACCCAATGTGCTTGCAAACAAAAAGGGTCTGGTGTAAAATGGAGCAAAAATAATTAATGCAGAGTTTTCTGATATTACAGCAGTGTCGGCTACTGAGGATGTTCGGTGTCTTTGTATTTTTAGTTTATTTGGTGCCACCTACAGCTCAGTATGCAGTACAGAATGATATGTACTCTATTGTGTGTGCGTGTGCAGGTTGCAATAGCTTTTTTTGTATCCGTCACCCATTTGTTGTAGTATTTACCTGTTTTTTTGCCTGTTTTTTACCCTTCTGTTTGTGTTTCTTAATAAAACACGGTGCCATCAGGCAGATGATTCGGCAGGGCTGCTCTAGAGCTGAGTCATGTCAGTGTGAGAACGATGAAGGGAGGGGGAGAGAGAAAGAAAGAGAGCGCGACATGGCTAGATAGAGAGCGAGTGTGGTGTGTATATGTGTGTGCGTAGAGGAGAAAAAAATAGAGGTGAATGAATGAGAGAAGTGTGGGGAAAATATGTCAACGAGAGAGAGAGAGAGAGAGAGAGAGAGAGAGAGATACAGTGTGATAGTGTTGTAAGAGGAGAGTAGAAGGGAGGGGTGTGCTAACGTGGCTGGGGCGGAGGGGGCAGAACAGACCTGTGAGATCTCTAGTCTGCGCTCACATGCAGTTGCCTCCGAGCAGACAGAGAATAGCTTTGCTCCCAGGAGAGACTCACGACACACACGACTCGCCTTCATACGGCCGCACAGAGCGGGGAGATCCTTCAGTGTAAAAGTGAGCCAGAGGCTTCGTAGAGCACCACAGCAGCAGCAGCATCATTCCGCCTGTCACCCTGGAGATTTGGGAGTTGACATTTGTCTACAGGAATACCTCACTCCGACAGCCTTGCATCCGGATCCAGAGGAAAGCTGACCACTGGAGGATTTTTTTTTTCTTCCACCCCCGAGTTGACAAGTCGAACTGCCACGTTCGCAGATCCTACAGGTGGCACGCTGAGCGACTGTTGAGGTGTGTGTACCGCTTCGGGTGATTCCTGCTCCTGCTCATGTGAGACCCAGGACTGACTTAAAGGCGTGAAAGGATAGCATCAGATAACTCCAAGGACTATGAAGATGACTCCGATGCAGAAGCTGCTCCAGCTGCCGGCCAATGCCGTGAACATGGTGAAGACGGTGCAGGGGGTGGCACAGGGCCAGGAGGAGGCACGCAGCCCCGTGCTAACCCCAGATGGCGGGTTACAGAACTGGTACAGCGCCGTGCAGCCGGAGGAGCTACGCCACCTCCGTACCTCTAGCACTGCCGGAGGAGGAGGAGGAGGAGGAGGAGGAGAGGCGGGAGAGGGGGGAGGCACTCAGGAGGAAGGGCTCCCCAGTGCTCAGACGCAACCCCTGCGGTAAGGACACAAACAGCATCGCAGGGCCACTCGTGCAAAAAACAGGTCCCACAGACTAGATTTGGACATTTTGTGTGATTATACAGTCAGACAGTGAGTAGTTGAAGAGTGTAAAAAGTAAAAACAAAAACATCCATGAAATAATTTTGTTTTACTTAACAACAAGAATTCGTTTGAATGTCAATGATTGTGTAACTTTATACTGCAACACAGAACGGACGTCAGCATGAGTGCCCGTGGTACATAAACCACAGAAAATAAAAACCGTTGCTTTTTAAGGAAAATGGTTATTTATCCTCAGGAATCATTTCTTTGTAGTTACTTTTAGTATTGAGGATATTCAGGATACGTTCTTCAACTGGTCCTCATTCTGGAATTGATATGCTATTATTGATATCCTGTTTAACTACTAGATATCAAATGGCTTTCTCTTCACTTCATTATTCTACATAGAGTATATCCGTAAATGCTTTGAGGAGCCTACACACCCGACGGCATTTCTAAAGCCCACACTAAATCCATAACCAAACTTTAAAAGTGGTGGCACACATATACATATTTTTTAATTTATTAAATCCATAACTAGAGAAAGAGCAACTTCTGGGAGTGTTTTGGCTTCTTTTAGGTCACTCAAAGAAATTACTGCAAGCCAGACATATCAAAGCTTTTTCCTCATAAAGCATGTTTTGAACATGAACTTGCAGTAGAGACCTGCATGGGGCAGATTTTTCAGTCCCGCTCCCGCAAGATTCCGTCCCGCTCCCGCAAAAATATATATTATTTTCTCCCGCTCCCGCCCGCAATATTCAAGTTTTGTCCCGCTCCCGCCCGCAAAATCCCGCAGGTAAACATATAAGTGGTTTTATTTTTTACTGCTTCTTCCGGCTACTCTGTTATTTGTTTCAATTGCTTCCCTTTAGAGTATATATAAAAAAGAAAAGGAAAATAAATATGTTTCGTTTTATTTGAGTTTGATTAAATGAAATGATGAACATGGACACGAACGAGGAGCTTTTCAGAACATAGAAATACAATCAGAACCTATAGAAATAGGCTAATACTTTGGCAATGAAACAAAATAATAATAAACATTGATTTCTCAAGTGGTCAAACAGAAAAGCATACATTGACCATAAGTTATCCTTATTTCTCAATAAATAAAAATAAGTTCCGACCTTGTGCCTGTAAATTGATTTTATTTTAATTTACGCGTTCTTGTTGCTTTTGTGCAGTAGATAAATAATATAGTATTTGTTTTCAATAAATAAATTTTAAGATAATTCCATTTTGCGTGAGTCCCGCGATTCATTTTGTTCTCCCGCAACCCGCACATACATGAGGACCTTACCGCCCGCACACGCATTCACCCATCAAACCGCTCCGTGCGCTGGGTCCCATGGTACTCCCGAGGGAGTGCAGGTCTCTAACTTGCAGCATTAAAAAAAAAACCTCATGTGAGATAGGGTTAAGGGACGAGACTTGCAGAGAGCATCACTTAATGTCAGCGAGTTGAAAGCGCCTGCGCAGATGTTGATTGGAGAACTTGGGAGCTTTGTTACAATGCAAAACTACTTTGCAAAATGGTTCAACTTGGCATCTCTGATGTAGTCTTTCAAATATTCATATTTCAACAATTTTCATTTCATTTTCTCACCTGATCCCCTCAGTTCCAGAAAGATAACCTCACTGCACTATGCTGTAGTGTTTCACCCACTGGCTCAGTGTTTATATAACCAGTGTTTGGTTAGTTAACTGCTCAAGCTGCGGCGACACCTCTTTAGTGTGTTGCTGAGGACAGAGAAATTGTTAGCAGAGAGTGAGAGAAGGCCTCGAAAAAGTCTTTTTTTTTTTTTCAGATTTCGACTTTAGACAAATAAAATGTATTATAAGAATATACTAATAATAGACTATCATGTGTAAAGAAGTTATTAGGTAAATTTGACTATATTCACTAGAGGTGGGGGAAAAATCTATTCAATTACATATAGCAATTTTTCTTCTGATCTCAAAATCTTTTTTCTTTATTATTTAAAATAAATGTATATATGTTTGCATTTGAGTCGATATGTTTCAATTCCTTTATAAATCGACATATGGTGCACACATTGGCAGACCAAACTAAGTTCGCTCAGAATTAGATTACATTGGGATATTTATGAAATCGTGATACAAAGTGAATCAGCACCTCGGTATCGTGATAATATCGTATCATTTGTTCCCTGGTGATTCCTATTGCAAATATTCACAATACTAAGATGCGACGTTTTGCAGTGGGCAACCTCCATTCCTAAATCTCTTGTAAATTTTTACAGCCTCTCCCTCTGTTTTTTTTTCTTTAGGCTTAAAATTGAAATGTGAAAAACGTCTCACTGAGAAAGACAATGTTTTATGTGGGACTCTTTCTTGTACGTTGATGTGTTTTAAACGGTTTGTTAGTATCATGATACCATGAATCCTAACACCTCCTGTAGAAAAGTAGGAAAGTCATTGAGTGTCAATGCTCCTGGATGAAAATAATTGTGGATTTGTGGAGGATTGAAGCTGCTTTTATGCCTGCTTTAGAGTGCTGTGCATCTTCTTCTGAAATATATTCATTCTTTTTCTTCTTTTAATGAAAAATTAAGTATATTTTCTTCACAGTGTTTCCCAGTTTCCCAGGGTTTTAAATTCAGTTTGACACCCAGCCTGATTTATCTATAAAGTAACACAAGGGAGAGAAATCTTCAACACAAGGTAGTAATGCTAATGAAAATGAACCTGAAAAAGGCATGGAGCGGATTAACCCGAGCAAGGATTTCAAAGATCAAAAAACTTCCTCTAGAGCCAAAAGAATGATCTCCGATTGTTGGATCAGCGTAGTGTGCAGGCAGCCTGTGTTTATACATTAGAAATTAGCATTCTTTCATTAGAGATTAAATTCTCATCTATTTGGATCGTAAAGATCATCTCTGAAGAACGAGGGCACTCGGTAACTCGATGACTGACGGACCACATGGTGACTGGAGATCTCAGGAACCTGTTATTATCAGTAATCTGACTCCACAGGCCGTGTGTGTGGTGTGTGTGTGCGCGCGTGTGACGTCGTGGAGCATTGAATTATGCATCGATCTAATTACACTGGACCGAGAAGCAGGTGAACCGACAAACACAAGGCAGCTCAATAAATTTAAGACCTGTGTTGTGTCCCTTTATCAACTTCACTGACCCTGAAAGGAAAGAGATCGTTCTTCTAGTCAGAGCTCTCTCTCTCGTTCTGTCTCTCTCTCTTTCTCTCTCTCTCATTCCCTCTCTCTCTTATACTTCCACAACACTGAGATATCATCTTTTTTTATTCTTTTCCTCTTTTTCTTTTCTAGCACTTAGAATCAACACCATTTAGTTTAGCTTCAGGGCGATGAATGAGCTCTTGCCTTTGAAAGCTTATTTTCTGCTCAATAGCTGTGACGACACACGTGGAGACCTCGGTGTAATTTTGCCGTCTGCTTGAAAACACTTGTGGATTTGACTGAATGGATTTGCCCAATTTTAGTCAGGTTTCAATCACAAGGCTCTCTCACTTAGCATTTAACCTTTGAGCGGGAGAAAAACATCCACTCGAACAGCCGTCCTGACTTTTCTGAGTTGGACCCAAGTGACATTTCCACACGGCAGTGCTTATAGTGCAAAGTAAGGGGAAAAAACACAGGAAGAGTATGAATGTAGAATTTTTTTTGGTGTTCGAATGCATGCTTTTATGATTTTCAGCATCATATTTCGTACACGAGGATAAGAAACTGCCAGAGTAAGAAAAACACTGCTACCTTCTAAAGCAACAGGAAGTAGCTCATCAATTACAGTATGTCTCTACTTCTGATTGGTTTACAGACATGATCATGATACTATATGAAAGCTTAATTTTCATTTAACATTCTCACTTTTTATTTCTAACCTCATCTCTGAGTGTGTGTGTGTGTGTGTGTGTGTGTGTGTGTGTGTGTGTGTGTGTGTGTGTGTGTGTGTGTGTGTGTGTGTGTGATATGTCATGATCCCACTGGGTTTATGGGCATATCGGCTAAAATTTTTCACTGAGATTCGCGGAATTTTAAAAAGTTTTCATAAACATTATGTAACATGTAAATGGCAACAAATGAAACTCTTACATATTAAATAAATGAAATCTTAGTCTTAGATGATCTTGTTGCTACTCTAAATACTCGACTTCCTAATTTCCAAATTTTAAATATAATAATTGGTTTACATTGTATTTTCTGGGCGTTTGAAAGGTTTCAGTAGGGTTGAAGGTACCGTATACTGAAGTATGTAAAAAAATGGTGCACTGTTTACAACAGGGTTCGTACGGTCATTAAAATACTGGAAAAAAATAGAATTTGGAAAAATCACCAGCTGGAAATGTCATGAAATTTTTGAAAGCAATTAGTCTTTTAATAAACATTAGGCATTTTAATAATGATGAACGTTTCTGCACAAGTACGTGCATGTGCAAATTTGTGTGTGTGTGTGTGTGTGTGAGTGTGTGTGTGTGTGTGTGTTTTATCAGAGCTTTCGGGGCAAATTAATTTTGTAGCACTTTGAGATTTGTTTCAAATATAAAGTGCGTTATAAATTAAATGTATTAATTAATTGTGTGTGAGACAGTGAGTTGGTGTTAAATTTCTATTCTTTCGAAATTTCAGTTGGAGGACTCTATGCAGCGGATGTGTTGTAGACTTGAGTGTCTTTGTGTCTGTGCACTCAATGTGTGAGTAAAAACATTAGCACGGATGCTAAAACATAAGCATCTTAAAACATAAACCCTCTTTGGACTGCGTTAAAGCAACTGCTTTTCCTGACAGCAGGTTCATGTAAAGCTGAGGTTTTGTGGCGTCCGCGAGCTCCTACACAAGCATAGCAAGTTAGCTTTGTACAACATGATCTCCACCTAAGGAGAGATCATATCCTTATAATTCTGTTGAAGTTTGTATATATAGTGCTCAAAAGTCTTAAAGCGAGACTTAAAGAGAACTTACGAAAATAAAGGGAGTGGTTTGAATTGCCATAGTAACATTTACGGTGTGTTGATTGGTTCATAATGTGACTCCTGCACTGAGTAACACGCACAGGAAAAGTATTCCACATTAAAAGCTGGCGGAAGCTGTTCAGCAGCACAGAGAATATACTGTAGCTGTGTCGCTAGATTAAACTGACGAATAAAATGAAAAGATGTCGAAACTATATTTTTTGGAACAGCAAAGCAATGTAAGAGCAGCGAAAAACAGTGTGGGTGTTACCAGTCAATAACCGTGCGTATGCACATGTGTGTTTTGTATGTACTAAGAAATTGCTCCACAGCTCTATTAATAAACAAGTAAAAAAATAAATATATAGCACATACCAGTTATGAGTATACAGGTGTAGTGAACCCTTGTGCCAACCCCACCCCAACCCCGGTATATAAAACTGTATACCGCGGTATTATTTGGGTAAGTTTTAAAGATATCAGAAAATGTAATACTCTCTCATCCTGGTGTTTGCTTGAAAGGTTTTTGATGAACGCAACACTGTCGAATTCATTTAAACTCAAGTTCGGCTCCTTCAGTGTTTACCTGATTAGTATACTGTGTTTGGTTTGGATCTCTTTTTGTGTCAGAAATCATCATGTGTGTGTGTGTATGTGTGTGTGTTTGTGTGTGGTGAGAAAAGCTGACAAGGTGTAGCAGCTCATGACTGCTGAGTCCTCACAGTAATGCCTTCATCACAACATGATATTCTCACACACACACACACACATACACACACACACACACACACACACACACACACACACACACACACACACACATGCACATATATACACAAACCTTCCTCGTGAACAGGACCTTACATTCTCACACAGTGATCTCAGTCACAGCAGACACTTTTCATTTCTCACAAATCCAAAGTACCGCAAGACATTACACAGCTTTTATATTTATATCTTCTTTAGATTTGGTGTAAAGATTGGAGCTTTGGATTATTTATGTATAACAGCATGATCTTGATGGGTTGGTCAGGGTGGGGGGGTTGAGCCTCACCACCGCCACCGGGTTGCCTCCGTTCAGCCCTTGTGTAAGGCCCTTAACCCTATGCCACATAGAGAATCACCTAATCAGCGTCAATCCCAAAGCCCGGATGAGGAGGGAGGAGGGTTGGGTATCGGGCGAACAACACGGCCCCATGAAAACCACCATTGCTATAGAAACGACACGTGTCGCCCAATGTGCAAGGAACAAAAAAGAAATGTATAACATCATCATGCAGCGTGACCAGACCAGTGTTTGATTTGTTAATAAATGACACTTTGCACATTTTCATTTTAATGATTTATAGTTAGACAGGGCTCCGGACGAATCTGTAGGACGCTTTGGCTCCTAAATATATTGGGTGAAATTTTAAATAGTTTTATCTTTTCTGAACTCATGTAGCCACGCTGAATTAAACAAGCCATGGGTACAATAAACGTATTTCGCTGTGCTTTGCTCGGATTATCTGAAAATTATGACTGAATATTGAATACTAAATTTACCTGAGAAATTTTGCTGGTTGCAGTTGCAAAACGTCCGTGAACCTACAACAGTTTAACTGTTTGATGAACTGTCTTATGTCTGAGTGCTCTCTAGTTGTAGCCCTGCTACTATTACGCGCGCGCCTGTACTCTCGTACTGTGCAGACGTAGCAGAGGAGATGGTCTATAACATGGTTAGCGCCATTTTTGTTTGTCGTCCATCTGGAGCCCTGGTTAGATTCAATGTCAGGATGCATCGGACAGACAAGTTACTGTAGTTCTTGATCTCTTTCTCTCTGATAATGAAACTGGAAAGCATAAACTCTTCTGTCTTAAAGACGTTTACCGGAGTCTCCTTCTACAAGTGTGAAATAAACATGTTTTAACATTAAAAACAATTCACCACATCACCAATTACACATTTTATTTTGTTACACAACAATATTTTAAAAATGATTATCTTTGGCTATTTGGAGCTTCTATTGTTACTATAGAAACAATAATGTATTGGAACGAGTGCATTAACATAACAGCTGGAACTACTGTCCAGGCCACACCGTTTTACGAACATCATGCGCACCTTATGTCTTCTGGTGAATGCGTTATATGAAGTCATGCCAGAGAGAGAGAGAGAGAGAGAGAGAGAGCACACTGTGCCTGGTCCCTCATCATCATCTTCCTGCCTGACACCTCAGAGCTGTGAAAAGCCAAAGAATTTATTCACTTCACCTTATTGCTTTCTGCGTTGCTGTGGAAACAACAGCTGCGCTGAAGCCAGGCGTGTCATGAGCGAACGGAACGCAGGCGTTTTCTGACAGTCTTGGGGGAAATGTTTTTAATTAGCGTATTCTGTTAACTCTACCAACTTATAATCTATTAATGCACAGGCTTTAGACGACTGGCATGTCTGGAAAGTTCACAACATTCATTGGTGTTGGATGTCAATATAGCATGAAACTGATATTAAACATGATATTTCTAAACATTAAACTCTAAAATGGGACATCCTTCGATTATAGTTAGCTCAGGAGTGCTTTGCTAATCCTCCCTCTTTCACTTTATTGCAAGCGACATGATGCAGTAGGTGTGGGATGAATCATGAATTACAAATGAGTTAAAATTCTGTTTTCTAACGATTCGTTCTCTCTCTCTTTCTGTCTCTCTCTCTCTTAAACTCTCTGTACTGTGGTAAAATAACGAGGTCATTTAAAAAAATCTTGCTCAGATGAGGAATCGGAAGTGCAATTAGAATAGACCATGAAAATGAGGCCCAGGCTTTTATCGTGATCGATTACGAAGTTCTTTCACCTAATAATCTGATTCTGGTGTAAGCAGTCAATGTAAACCATTTCCTCAATGAACACACACACACACACACACTCTCATTCCCAACTAGGGGCAGGTTAACATTATCCAATTGACCAGCCAGTATGACCTGAAACACATTCAAATGAGCTCAGCTCAGGATCAAATCCAGGACCTGGTAGCTCAAGCTTTTTTTGTCCAAAAAAACCAACATCTGTTGCACCAGAAAAGCCAAGCTTTACCTGTGACCATTTTCACTAGCTGTAATCTTTTGACCAGTGAGATCAGCACCAGCCAGCATAGATGAGCTGAAATTAATGATGCTCTGGCTAATCCAAACCAAATGTTTGAGCACGTGATGAGCGGGGCGTAAGGGAACGTTTCCATAACAACAAAAAGCCTGTAATTACTGTTGTACTGCACAGTGTAAGTCACTAACATTAGTTCAGCTACTATAGTTGCTTACTATAGTTAGTTATATGGTTTACTTACACTGTCGTGAACAGACGGTGAGGAGAAGAGTTTGTCCTCTTGCTGCCTCAAAAAATAAATGTGATGCCCGATCGCCACTGCACAGCTGTGCACACGTCTGTGCACATCTTACTACACAGTTAGCTTTTAAAACCAACATTTAGTCAAAAAAACTTTTAATGAAATTTTAATGAAAAAAGTTAATGCTAATAATAAATGCTAGTAGTTAAAAATCACAAACTGTAGATACTCTGCCTGGCCCAAAGAAATTGCACACTCAAAGATTTAATTTAAACATCTTTAGTTTTGATTACAGCACACAATGTGGTGGCCAGTTGTTGAGTGTGAAATTGATTCCTCATGCGTAAACACTTTTTCATAATTTGAGTGCTGGAATGTGCCTGTATGCCAACAGAGACAAAAAACTCCATAGATCTGAAAAACTGGTCATTCGGTACATTCATGTCATCAGCTGACTTAATTTTATTACCACATAACGTTGATGAGTCTAGACCTGACCAACTAAAGCAGCACCAGATCATAACACTGACTACAGAGGCTTGTACAATGGGTACTATGCGCAGTATAATGATGCATCGCCTTACTTCTTATCTTGACACGCCGGCCATCATTATGGACTAGGGTCAATCTCGACTCAGCAGACCACATTAACTTTTTTTATTGCTCTAAAGTTAATTTTTACGCACTCTAACAAATTTAAGCGTTTTAATTTTTTTCTGATTAGTCTGACAAACAAGTGATTTTTTTTTCTGGCCACAGAGCGTATGAAAATTTCTAATTTCTTATCCTTGAGGTCTTTGCTGTGAAATATGACATGAGTAGCTCAGTGGTTAAGTCCTGTGGCTTGGAAGGTCACAGATTCAAACCATAGCACCACCAGGCTACCACTGCTGGACCTTTGAGGCACTCAACCCCCAAATGCTCAAATGTATAATGCAATAAAACGTAAGTTGCTTGGGATAAGTGTGTCTGCCAAATTTAGGAAATCCAAAATTAGGTGGTTTCTTTTTGACTTTCCACTTTCTTCTTCATTCCCTACCCAAGCTAACATGGTTTCTAGCACATCTTTTAA
Source organism: Channallabes apus (assembly GCA_030522415.1). Classification (NCBI taxonomy): domain Eukaryota; kingdom Metazoa; phylum Chordata; class Actinopteri; order Siluriformes; family Clariidae; genus Channallabes; species Channallabes apus. The sequence continues at coordinate 37,707,745 of CM060107.1, read as the reverse complement.
GACAACAGCACATTTACAAAGGGTTGCAACACACTCAGAGAAAAAGTGCTATCCACCCTCTTCCTCATACATGAGTTCATAGAGACTAATTTCTGGCCATCATCGCTGTGATTGACAGTAGACGGTTATTCTATCCTTCAAAACCTGAGAGCTAAGCCAATTATGCTTTCTTGTCTCTTGGATGTCTGTGGCATCAGGATAAAACTCTCTATACAACAAAGTCAACGCTTTTACTGCGGTGAATGAAAAATTATTATGTAGACCTTCAGGACGCTGTAACACCCTGCAGTCCCAAATCTGACAAAGTCAACATTATATTATCCGTCTTGTCTGGCATCTTTTGAACACATACTGTAAGCAGACAGCCTATAGGCAAAGCATAAAATAGTACTTCTGGTTTGCAGTAGTACTTCTAGTCCTTTGGTAATGTATGAAGGAGAGGTCTAGGGTTAGGTTTTGCACCTCTGGCCTTAAGCGTCTGTTATTATAAAGTGTTTTTCTTTATCTTTAAACTTCGTCAAGGGTTAATGGGTCCATTCATCACCTGCCTGTTGCTAATGCACTGACTCGGATACGGTTGCTATAGAAACGTTTCTCAGAAAGCAGTTATCAGAGTAGTCCAAATAGAGTTGCCATAGCTTTGGCGTGACAAAATTCTCAAGGAAGCTCTGACATGCTGTGGCCTTGATTGCATCTGCTGGGCAAAATGAATATAGACAGCTAGTTTCATTTTTTTTTCCTTTCTTTTTTTTTTCTATTGAAACATACTGCATAGCAGACTTTTAGCTATACGAGTTCAAGTGTAATGAAATTATCTTTTAAAAAAAAGACAGACCTGTTTCATGGAGCTTGATTCATTTTATTTTATAGTCAGGGTGACAAGAGATATACAGTAGGTTTCCACTCTTCTCTCTCTCTCTCTCTCTCTCTGTCCCTTTCTTAATATGCACATACATAATTTGGAGACTGTCATGTGCCACGCTGGGTCTTGACTGTCCATCACTGACTGCGAAGAATATGATTATGTTTTTATCTTAATTTCTGTTTTTTTTTTGTTTGTTTGTTTGTTTGTTTTCTATCGCTTTACTAAATGTAGACGTAACCAGTTTGTCCTTTGTGCTGAGACAGCCAAAGTCTCAGTCCAAAACCATTCAATGTGCACTCATGTCCTGGCCTGACTCATGGGGGTGGAGTCATCCTGGAAGCGACCAACTTGAATGGTGTCTATTTCTGTGATTGAACGACAATCACTTTTTTATTGAAACGTTTCTTTTCCCCCCAATCTCATCAATTGCTGTCTTGAGTATCTAACCATGCCTGCTTGTCATAAGAGGCTCTTTGTCCTTCATTATGGTCTGAGTTGTCACCCTTCATTGAACTCCAAATCAGTGACATTTATTTCTCTATTCATCCTCTGAGAATGAAGTAATCATTTCGGCAAAGAGCATTTTCCACCCCACTTCGACCTCAGCTTTCTTACTGAAAGTTATCATTATCATTATCCAGGAACCCTATTTCAGTTGGTAAAAAAATATATAAAGTGGTGTATGTGTATATATATATATATATATATATATATATATATATATATATATATATATATATATATATATATATATATATAATTCAGTCAAAACCTCGGTTGTGTAAAACACCTTCTCCTGCATATTCAAGCTCGCTCAGTGAACATGAACAATGGCTGTGTTATTATATTTATACGCACGTTGTACTTCTATATTCATCATTAAAAGCAACAGGTTTCCCCAAAATGAGGACAGATAAATTGGTTAAAGACTGATGATTAATTAGAATATCCTTTATATGGCTTAATGATGGTGAACATGTTTTTTTTTTAGGCACGATGATTTAAAGGAGATGTTGGACAGCAACAAGGACTCTCTAAAGCTGGAGGCTATGAAAAGGATCGTTGCAGTGAGTATTATGGTTTGGTCCAGTTAATCTGAAAGTGTACCTCTACAGTAGAAAGTGAAAACATACGTTTTTCATTTTCCTCTCAGTATTAATGCCTTATTTTTTGCTGTAGGTACAGAGTATAATTGATGACTGTAATGATTCACTTCATTGTCAGCTTATTTATCAACTAAATGACTCTCCTGGGAAGCACTTAAATTAATCCTCATGGTCCTTTTACATTATCGCTACACATTGGTTACACATGTCATGTGATGAATTCAGTCCTGAGAATAAATCACCTTTTTCGGTCAATTTCATCTGTTCTAGCATTATTATTAGCCAGACCTCCCGTTTTCTGGTGTCGTCTTATTGTCAAGCTCAATCTTCACAGACTCGCCTTATTGTTTCTGTGCTCATTATCTGGTAGCCTGATAAGATTGTAAGTATTGACCTGATTTTTATTGTACAACAGGTTCCTTTCAGGGCGGCACAGTGGTTTTAGCACTGTCGCCTTGCACCTCCAAGGTCCGGGTTCGATTCCCGTCTCTGTGTGCATGGAGTTTGCATGTTCTCCCCGTGCTTGGTGGGTTTCCTCCGGGTACTCCGGTTTCCTCCCACAGTCCAAACATATGCAGGTTAGGCTAACTGGCATTCCTAAATTGACCATAGTGTGTGTATGTGTGTGTGCCCTGCGATGGATTGGCACCCTGTCCAGGATGTACCCTGCCCTCGTCCCTGCGACCCTGAATACAGGCTAAAGCGGTATAGAAGATGAGTGAGTGAGTGAGTGTGGTTCCTTTCTGCTCTGTGATTTGTTCTACAGAAAAATCTTTGGGCACACATAGAAACCTTGGCCTGTTTATTGTTTATTGCACTAGGCAGGGCCATTATGCTCTGCGAGGCGGTGTTGTCAGCATGTGTTTTATGGCTTCAGTGTTCAAACAGTGAGCCAAGTGAACCTCCAACCAGTAGCTCCAAACAGACTAAACCCATTAAATCTCAGATAGCACAAAAGACTCAGAAACGCAGCTTTCCAAGACCAGGCGAATATAGAGCTCGTTTTAATCTATTCATGTCGGTATATGTCTAGCTGATTTATAAACGCACATCATAACAAAGCTGGAATATGATACTTTCGTCAGCCTTTACGTCCTGTAAGAGATATTGTAATTATGAGATGACTGCGGTGTCGACCACACGCTTATGACTACAGTGTCATATACAGTGGTGTGAAAAACTATTTGCCCCCCTCCTGATTTCTTATTCTTTTGCATGTTTGTCACACAAAATGTTTCTGATCATCAAACACATTTAACTATTAGTCAAAGATAACACAAGTAAACACAAAAATGCAGTTTTTAAATGAGGGGTTTTATTATTTAGGGAGAAAAAAATCCAAACCTACATGGCCCTGTGTGAAAAAGTAATTGCCCCCTGAACCTAATAACTGGTTGGGCCACCCTTAGCAGCAATAACTGCAATCAAGCGTTTGCGATAACTTGCAACGAGTCTTTTACAGCGCTCTGGAGGAATTTTGGCCCACGCAACTTTGAAGAATTGTGGTAATTCAGCTTTATTTGAGGGTTTTCTAACATGAACCGCGTTTTTAAGGTCATGCCACAACATCTCAATAGGATTCAGGTCAGGACTTTGACTAGGCCACTCCAAAGTCTTCATTTTGTTTTTCTTCAGCCATTCAGAGGTGGATTTGCTGGTGTGTTTTGGGTCATTGTCCTGCTGCAGCACCCAAGATCGCTTCAGCTTGAGTTGACGAACAGATGGCCGGACATTCTCCTTCAGGATTTTTTGGTAGACAGTAGAATTCATGGTTCCATCTATCACAGCAAGCCTTCCAGGTCCTGAAGCAGCAAAACAACCCAAGACCATCACACTACCACCACCATATTTTACTGTTGGTATGATGTTCTTTTTCTGAAATGCTGTGTTACTTTTACGCCAGATGTAACGGGACACGCACGCTTCCAAAAAGTTAAACTTTTGTCTCGTCGGTCCACAAGGTATTTTCCCAAAAGTCTTGGCAATCATTGAGATGTTTTTTTTAGCAAAATTGAGACAAGCCTTAATGTTCTTTTTGCTTAAACGTGGTTTGCGCCAATCTGCCATGCAGGCCATTTTTGCCCAGTCTCTTTCTTATGGTGGAGTCGTGAACTCTGACCTTAATTGAGGCAAGTGAGGCCTGCAGTTCTTTAGATGTTGTCCTGGGGTCTTTTGTGGCCTCTCGGATGAGTCGTCTCTGCCCTCTTGGGGTAATTTTGGTCGGCCGGCCACTCCTGGGAAGGTTCACCACTGTTCCATGTTTTTGCCATTTGTGGATAATGGCTCTCACTGTGGTTCGCTGGAGTCCCAAAGCTTTAGAAATGGCTTTATAACCTTTACCAGACTGATAGAGCTCAATTACTTTTGTTCTCATTTGTTCCTGAATTTTTTTGGATCTTGGCATGATGTCTAGCTTTTGAGGTGCTTTTGGTCTACTTCTCTGTGTCAGGTAGCTCCTATTTAAGTGATTTCTTGATTGAAACAGGTGTGGCAGTAATCAGGCCTGGGGGTGACTACAGAAATTGAACTGAGGTGTGATAAACCACAGTTAAGTTATTTTTTAACAAGGGGGGCAATCACCTTTTCACACAGGGCCATGTAGATTTAGAGTTTTTTTTCTCCCTTAATAATGTAAACCTTCATTTAAAAACTGCATTTTGTGTTCAATTATGTTATCTTTGACTAATAGTTAACGGTTTTTGATGAGCAGAAACATTTAAGTGTGACAAACATCCAAAAGAATAAGAAATCAGGAAGGGGGCAAATAGTTTTTCACACCACTGTACAGTATAAAACTCAGAAGTCCTGTAAACAGCATGACTCAAAAAGACAGGGCAGTGAAATAAACATCCAAAAGTGTCTTCAGTTTTAATCAACAACCTTGAACTTGTACCAAGTCGAAGTTTGTGCCGGAGTGGTTTACTGCATATAGTCTAGAGAGGCCTGTGTGATGTGGTGATATTAAATAGGACAAGGTGGAGGGTGGAGGGCGGGATCGTGGTACAGTGTGGTGTTAAATATTCACTCCTGGTGTCAGATTCTCAGGGTTGTTGCAGCAGGGAAGCTGAGGCCTGAAATATTTATCACATGAAGTGAAGATGAGGGAAAAAGAAACAGCTTGCTTGACATGGGTTCGCTTATCCGAGTGCAGAGGAGGGAGCTGCAGTATTAGTGACAGGTCGAAGCACACCACAGATCCTTATGTTAAATCTGGAGACGTTATGTCTGATTAAGCCAAGCTTTGTTAACTCTACTAAGGGTTTTGAGAAAGAAGATTGTTAATAGAAAATGAAATCTCTGATCCGTGAGTTTTATGGCCGCCATGATTTAAGAGTCTGTGAAGAAAGCATACTTTAGAAACTTCATCAGATTCACCATCTCTCATCAAAAACGGGTATTAAAGAGCTACTCTCATTCTCTACTATCTCTTTCTCTCGCTCGTTCTCTCGCTGATGATCATAAAAAAAAAGATATTAGCTTTTATTTCCAACCAGCTCCTTCCAGCCTCTATCTGCATATAATGCTGTCAGAGTTTTTTCATGACTCCGCTGTGAGATGTGTGTGGAAATATCTCAGGCGCCTGTAATGCCAACACAGAACATGTACATATGCCTAGATACTGTTTACATAATCACTCCAGCACATAGTAGCACAAATGCAGACATTTGTAAGGCTCACAAAACAGCTTTGTCATCTGCAGCATTGTGACATTATTTGATGCTAGACGTCCAACTGGGTTGTTTTTTCTCTCTTTTTTTTTCTTGTCATAGATGATTGCCAGAGGGAAAAATGCATCTGATCTCTTTCCTGCTGTAGTGAAAAATGTAGCCTGCAAGAACATCGAGGTGAGTTTGGTCAGGGTGAGAGAAATCCGGCTTAAAATGTTCACAGTCAATGACATCGTAATATAGTGAAAACAACAGGGGGATTTAAAAAAAAAATTTCCATGTGAAGCAGCTTTTTAATAAACTTGGTGACAGCTGCAGCTGTAGTACTAGATAATAGAAAAAGATTACAAATAAATTGCGGACTGGTCATATGTGGTGTGTGTGTGTGTGTGTGTGTGTGTGTGTGTGTGCGCAAGTATGTTCATGCACATTTTGTGTCGCATGCGCTTATCGAAGTGTGAAATAGTAAATAAGTGTTTACTTAGGCTAATGCAATAACATTTCTCAAACTAGCAAGATGGATTAAATACAAGCAGGAAATCAGAATGTCAAGTCTAAACCAGAAAACACGAAAGAAACCGGTAGACGAGGCACTAGGACAACAAGGTAACAGGGTATAAATAGACAAATGAATCAGGTGGACACAGTCAGTTACGACACTAATGCCAGGACAACTGGACCGAAACAGAGACATGGCAAAATAAGGAAAGCATTCATTTTCACCATAAGTTTAAATCACACGAGCCCCAGATGAGTCCAGGTGTATCGATGGCTTGGACTACAGGATTAATCGAAGAAAAAAAGAAAAGAATAATAATGATCTTGATTTATGCATACATGCGATCTCATTTCTGAATGACATCGATTCACTTGCATGTATTTCCCTGCAGTCAGATCACACTGTCTAAGCGTGTCTGCTTATTTACTTGACAACAATCCCAGATTGCTTTATCATTCACACTCATTGGTCACACTCACACAGTGTAAAATGAAACACACATCAATCAGGCCGGAGATTAGTGAATGATTCAGTTACTCAGCTCAATCACTTCTCTCATTTCGCTTCCTTATTTTCATTATTACTGCGTGCTTAATATCACAGCGCTCGTTCAATTCCAGCTAATCAGAGGCTAGAGGAGGGACAGTACCAGCCAATCGGAATCCGGATGGGTTACATTCTCATATCTGCGTTTGATTGGTCGTCATGATCTTTTAATGTTCTCTGTGTCTTTTAATGTGCATGTGAAAAACTATTACATTTTCTTCTGTTGTTACTTTTAGCAGCTAGTACACACTTTATCATCGCATTGGTTCATTTATATTATTATTATTTTTATCAGAGTATGGTAATTGTCTCACACACGCATTCTATTTATGCTCACCAGCTTTATTCAAATTATTCACTTTAAAGGCTCCAAAATAAGGAAAATTGTCTTTTTTGTTACAAGACTTGAATGTTCTTTTATTTATTTATTTATTTTTACTTGAGTGCAATAAGTGCTTTGGTTTAAAAAATGAGAATTGTGGGAGCGAAATCTAAGTTCCCATGGAGAAAAATCGCAGTTCATATTTTAGCAAGAATCCTGCAGTCCTAAGGATGGCATAGACTCTCTGTAATGTCAGTCATATCGGCACTAGCCAATCCTGGGCATCTGAAGCTCATGTATGCATAAGAGGATGGATAGCACTTTTACCTGCATGTTACACCTTCTTTTAATGCAGCATAAGCAGCAGTTCCTGTTGAAAATTTTCCATTAGTTAACATGATGGAGACCTTATTCTCGTCTTCTTTCTACCAGGTATGGAGCTGTCGCATGATGCAGGAATTGGCTAGGACTAAATTAGAAACGGGGGAAACAATAAATTTTTTTTAAAACCAAATACATGTGAAAGCAGCTCTGATCTTACCGGACACGCAAAGCATAATTCGTGACATGCAATATCTAAATCTATGTGTGTATGTGCCTGTTCCAGGTAAAGAAGCTGGTGTATGTGTATCTCGTGCGCTATGCTGAGGAACAGCAGGATTTGGCTCTACTCTCCATCTCTACTTTTCAGCGAGGACTCAAGGTTTGCGCTCACAAGCAGCATTTTATAATCTTCAAAACGCACAGATCAGCATGCATTATAGCCGTATTGAAACGTATGCGTCAAGACAATTGTGCAGTGGTGTGCCAATGCAGCCGATGCAAACTTCATCCTGAATCACATGAAATATGTTTACAATTAAATATTTATGATGTCTTTAAGAATTCTGATGTTAATTTCTTAGTTGTGCTGTACAGCATGTTCGTTAATGGTTGTGTCCTCAGCAACCTCGGACATTTAGTTTTGCTGTTAGCTTCTAAATGCAATGCAGCAATGCTTGTAGGTTATTGAGCAATGACATGGTGATGATAGTAACGTTGGTGTTGTCATAAAAGCAAAAAATTTGGAAGCGTATCATTTAGAGGAGGTGAGAGCTGGACAGATTAAAACACTAAATGCTGCCGCATTGTCCTCTTCATTTCCAATGGCACAGCTATAAATGAGTAGTAAAAAGGCATTACGGGTAAATCTACTCACAACAAACGTCTTTGACTTTTTCTTAAGCCACTAGGCCTGAACCTGACACCTGTATGACTGGACATGACTCAGCAATTCTCTGAGTCATTTTTTATGAGTTGTTTGAGTGGAAACACCACCTAGTGACCTGATGAGGAAAATGCATTTCGTCCTCCCCCACAGTCACAGTGCAATGACATATCTGACTCTGGCTTGACATCAGCTAGCCTTTCAGAAGGTATTTTCTCCTTTTCACTTTCTGTATTTTCTCTTCCCCATGCAGGATCCTAATCAGCTCATCCGTGCAAGTGCCCTGCGCGTTCTCTCCAGTATCCGAGTCACGATCATTGTGCCCATTATGATGCTGGCCATTAAAGAGGCAGCTTCCGATATGTCTCCGTATGTCCGCAAGACAGCCGCTCACGCAATCCCAAAGCTCTACAGGTATGAACTCCTACTACTGCAAAAAGATTAGAAGATTTTTTTTCCAATGCTGTATCAAAAAAATACTTTAAATAAGGACTTTCCTAGTATCCTTGTAGACACCTGGTGAACACAGTACAGGCAACAGCATTTGTTTAACCATAATGATCCAATCCAATATGAAAGACAGACAGTTTTAGCTTGACAAGAAGATATAGCTTAATGATGAAGGGTTTTTAAATGTTATCAAACATCTCCTCTCTCTCTCTCTCTCTCTCTCTCTCTCTCTCTCTCTCTCTCCAGCCTGGACCCTGAGCAGAAAGACCAGCTAATTGAAGTCATTGAAAAGCTGCTTGCTGATAAAACCACTGTAAGACCCACGCATAGTCTTTTTATGTTGCCAAAATCAGCATCATTGTTAATAACACATGCTTCCCTCATCATTTATTCATCAGTCCATGCATACGGTGTTGTGTTTAGCTGGTGGCAGGCAGTGTGGTGATGGCATTCGAGGAGGTGTGTCCAGAGCGAATCGATCTGATCCATAAGAATTACCGTAAACTCTGCAACCTGCTGATTGACGTTGAGGAATGGGGACAGGTAGTCATCATTAACATGCTCACCCGCTACGCCAGGACTCAATTCCTCAACCCTAACATTAACGTATGTACTGTAACCCCTCATTCATCTCTGTAAATAAACAGTAAGTGTGTCAATGGCCTTGTCTGAGATTAACATGCTGTATGTTGTGTCTATAGGAGTCCCTGCTGGAGGAGGGTGGAGAGAAGGCATTTTACGGTTCTGACGATGATGAGGACGATGAAGAGAAGAAGGCTGAGGCAGCTGCCCTCGCCAAGAGGAAGCCGTATGTTATGGACCCTGATCATAGGCTGTTGCTCAGAAACACCAAACCTCTGCTACAGAGCAGGAATGCCGCTGTTAGTATAATACTCACTCACCTCTCTATGATTCTCTGTAATGCTGATACTGTACAGGCTTGTGGAGGCTGTTAGTCCAAGAGTCAAGTCTAAACGTATTTTTACACTTATTTCTGTTGTGGGCACCATATTTCGTCCTGAATATTTGGTATAACAAGAATGACGGATAAAATTACTTCTAATTTACATCTGTTTTGTAAAGGAGCAATCAGTACTATTATTAGTATCAAAATGCCAATAGATTAAGATTCAGTTTGCACTGAACTTCCGATTCCAATCAAACTAGCTGAAAATCTTATACACATATTGCCTTTATGTAATTTTTCAAACCAGTCATAGTACTGGTAGCTGTTAGGTTTAAGAGTGTCCAAATTGATAGGTTTTAAGTTTTTAAGAACAATTATTGCTTGATGTGTCCACCGCAGCTCGATATTCTTAGCGGCTGTGCCTGGACCAGGAGAGCGACAAATGCAGACACACACATGATGTATCTGAAGATCTTTGTTTATTATCAGCTACGAGAGCATATTTAGGCTTTTGGCCGGGTGCCCTATGTCATGTCCATCTCATACAACATGTCAGTTATAAAGAGGCCCGGAAACACACAAGCTGTTTGTAAGAATATTTGTCTGAACATGGATAATAGGAAGTGTTAAGGAATGAGGGGGTTGTTTTATGGGCGTTGAGGCATGGGATGGTCCACGTCATATTACAAAACATATTGGCAAGTGATTTCAGCTAATTAACTAACGTTTGCTACTGTAGTACTAGCTGCTGGTTCAAATCCATGTGTCCCATAACACAGTCAGCTACTGTAGCTTAGCAAAGAGGCAGCATGACCAGTAGGAGCTGCTGCACTGCTGCTTATTGAAGATGTATTTAATTACTAAGACAGTGTATTAAGACAGTTAGCTGTCATTATAAAGTTAGTTCTGATCCACTAAATTAATTAATTGAGCAGTAGAGCTGCACAAAATCAGCCAAAATCTTAATTACTTGTACTTTTTTTTTTTATAGAACTGATGTGTAAAAGCAATATCACACTTGCACTCATGCAGTTGTACTCATTATTAGTTACAGCTGAATCATAGTCACACTTTAGCTCGTGAGGGGGTTTATAAATATAAATTCAAATGAATCATCTTAATGAAGCACCAACTTAGTAACACTGATGGTTCTTCATCTATCTATCTATCTATCTATCTATCTATCTATCTATCTATCTATCTATCTATCTATCTATCTATCTACTCTAATGACATACACTACTCTCTCTCTCCCTCTCTCTCCAGGTGGTAATGGCAGTTGCTCAGCTCTATTTCCATCTAGCACCTAAAGCAGAGGTGGGTGTCATTGCCAAGGCCCTGGTGAGGCTGATGAGGAGCCACAGGTCAGTAATAGAAGAACATCATTTAGCTCTTGGCCGATTCAGTTAATAGTGTGCCATTAAACCTTCTGTGTGACGATCAAGGACTCTGTCCACACAAAGTGATGAAGGTATCAGTCAGTGTAAAAAAAGACATCTCAAATGTTGTCATTAAACCGTGATGCCCTTGAGTGCTGAGAACAACATTGCACTTATACAAAGGGTTTGAAATGTTTTCACATAATGTTAAGTGAGAGATTTTTTTCTTCTTCAAATTTTTCACTCTTTAGTCAATCCAAGCAGCTCACTCTCAGGTCGTATTCTCTGACATGTAGCTTACTTCCGTTAGAATTGTTCAGTGCACTAATGGGAGTTGGAATTAAAAAATGGCTTCCTATTAGTGCCGGGCAACATGACCCAAATCAATAGCAAAATTAATTTTCTATTTGTTCTTTGCCCCCGTGGCAAGGTTTTGTAGTGTATTGTTTTAATGAAAGAGTGATGTAACTGCATATGCGGTAGCGTGGTTTTAAGAGAACAGTGCATGAACATGAATGAGAATAGTATTAACAGAATTTCAAAAAACCTAAATAATTGAGAAGAGCAAGATTACAAGAATGAGAGGTTCTGAATGCCATTTTCATTATTCATTATTATTCAATTAATTTTCTATTAATTGCCCAGCCATACTTCATAATTTATTACGTAATAATGTGATTTTATTTTGTTGTTTTTTCCTTTGCAGTGAAGTCCAGTATGTTGTTCTTCAAAATGTTGCAACCATGACCATCAAAAGAAGGGTGAGTCATTTCCATCAAAGACCTCAGGCACTTTTTAATCATAAATGTCTAAAAAATCCAACATCATATGAATGAGGAATTGGCCTGCTCTTCCTGCCTTGCTTTTGACACAAAATGCACATAATTGTGGTTGCAGGGGATGTTTGAGCCATACCTGAAGAGCTTCTATATCCGATCTACTGACCCCACACAGATCAAAATACTAAAGGTAATTGAAATTTGTAGAAATGATTTACAACAGGACATTTCGTGTCTTTTAAGCATGATTATATTGATTTCATTTGATTTCATGTCCACTACAATCCAGCTTGAAGTATTAACCAACCTGGCAAATGAAACCAACATATCAACCATTTTGCGAGAATTCCAGGTGAGATATAAGCAGTTTTAAAAGTGTACTTAAAGGTTAATTTATTCTTCTAAACTTATATGATAATGTTTTGGTGTAGACCTACATTAAAAGTATGGATAAGGACTTTGTGGCCGCCACCATCCAGGCCATTGGCCGCTGTGCCACCAATATCGGTGAGGTGAGAGACACCTGCCTCAATGGTCTCGTCCAACTCCTGTCCAACAGAGATGGTGAGTGAAATCTAGTCACCTTATATGCAAATACAAATTAGCATGAAAACTAATAGATTGAACAACAAAACTACTTATAATTCTAGTGCTGATATCAGCAGGTATGTGCTGGGATAAATGTTTTTTATGCTTCGGCTGCAGAGCTAGTGGTAGCAGAGTCGGTGGTGGTGATTAAGAAGCTCTTGCAGATGCAACCTGAGCAGCACAGCGACATCATCAAACATATGGCCAAACTGACAGACAACATACAGGTAAATCTCCCCAATCTGCTTCCAAAATGATCCCTGTAATGACATTTGCATAATAATAAGCTTATAATACCTTCATAATTATGTACATATATTACTCACTGTGTATGGTACAGGAATATCGCTCAGGAGCGCCTTTTTTATTTATTTATTTTTTGGTAACCAAGGTCCCGATGGCGAGAGCAAGTATCCTGTGGCTGATTGGTGAATACTGTGAGCACGTACCTAAAATCGCTCCTGATGTCCTGAGGAAGATGGCCAAAAGCTTCACCAATGAGGAGGACATTGTCAAGTTGCAAATCATCAATCTGGCTGCTAAGCTTTACCTGACAAACGCCAAGCAGGTGAGAGCGTGCCATGGAAATGTATTTAGTGTAAAGTATATCTTATGAAAGCTTGACTTTGTAATTCCTGTGTGTATTTCTCTGTGTGTGTGACTTGATGCTGGAGGAGCTTTTCTGAACTGTTCTTTGGTGCTGCTGTCCTTTGTGCTGAAATTTAGTCATGCACAGAATAGCATATCTGAAAATTATCAAAGTTTCTGTAGCCAGCCTTTTAACTTCAACGCAAAAAAAATAATTCCACAGACTTCCTCGCTTTTAATTTATTTTATTAACATTATTTAGATTCCTTAAATAATGTGTTTTGCCATTTTCCTTAATTATTATAAACAGTGAGTCATTATTTTAACAGGCGAGAGTGAGACACTTTTTGAACACACACGCAGACAGATGTATTTCCTTTGCTGTCTCACTCCCTGTCTTTCATTCTCTTTATATTTAGACCAAGCTCCTCACGCAGTATGTCCTCAACTTGGCAAAGTATGACCAAAACTATGACATCAGAGACCGTGCACGGTTCATCCGTCAGCTCATTGTCCCCACGGATAAAAGTGGAGCCTTGAGCAAATATGCTAAGAAGCTTTTTCTTGCCCTTAAACCTGCACCTGTACTGGAGTCTCCATTTAAAGGTAAATTAATAACTCTTGTCAGTTTATTATTAAATGCCCTGATTTCACAATTATGCAGTTTACACAGAACTGATGTGTAAAAGCAATATCAATTAAATTAAATTTATTTGTATAGCGCTTTTAACAATTGACATTGTCTCAAAACAGCTTTATACAATCAAAAGAATTATTTAAGTTTGTATGGAATGTGTATGAATTAAAATGGTCAGATAGTCCCTCGTGACCAAGGCGCGGGCGACAGTGGCAAGGAAAAACTCCCTGAGATGGTAATAGGAAGAAACCTTGAGAGGAACCAGACTCAACAGGGAACCCATCCTCATCTGGGTGAAACAGATAGCAGGAAATGATCTGCATTTATACAGTGTGTTAGGTGGCAGGCAGTTCAGCTATAATAATCATAATAGCTATAATAGTTGATGTTAATTGATGTTAAAATTGAGTCCAGGTAGTTATTGGAGACTCAGATAGACTTGTAGAAAGTTCCAGTCCTGAACTATCGAATTGTCAAGTCCTCAGAGAAACAGCTGCCAACACCAGTCGAGGCCAGAACCGTCTTCTAAGTAGAGAGAATCATCCCCAGACACCAGACGCATCCCAAAGAGACACACAGGGCATCCATGCGGCGAGATCTCCAACCAGAAACGGGGCACCAGGATGGATCAGACAGGTCCGGAGGGCAGAGGGATTCTGGATCACTGGAAGCTCAGGAATGACATGTGTAGCTCGACAGAGAGAGAGAGAGAAAGAGTGAAAGGTGGAGACAGGGGGAGGGAGGGAAGAGAAAGAGGGGGAGAAAGAGAAGAAGAGGAGAGATGGCAGTTAGGTATGGTCACAGTCACATAATGTCTAATGTGAATGTATATTGACTGTAGAGTGCAAGCAGGGACTCCGGCAGGACTAACTATGACAGCATAACTAAAAGGGAGAGCCAGAAGGAAACACAAACATGAGGGCTCCCTGAGATGTAAAGCAAACAATCACCTCACCGTCAACAAACCTGAGTGATCAAAAGACAGCATCTAAACATACCAGTTCACCATAATACTCTATGTCCATGAGTCCCCCAGATCTGCTCCTTTACCTATGGCAAATCTATTTATAAAAATGCTTGGCTAAATAAATAGGTTTTTAGCCTAGACTTAAACACTGAGACTGTGTCTGAGTCCCGAACACTATTTGGAAGACTATTCCATAATTTTGGGGCTTTGTAAGAAAAAGCTCTGCCCCCAGCTGTTGTTTTCATAATACGAGGTACTGACAAGCAGCCTGCATCCTTTGATCGAAGTAGGTGTGGCGGATCGTAAGACACTAGCAGTTCGCTCAGATACTATCACACTTGCACTCATGCAGTTGTAATCATTATTAGTTACGGCTGAATCATAGTTATTTTTAAATTGATTAGAATTGATTTTTGATTAATTAAGCTATTCTTTGCAATACTTATCTAATGAAATTTATAACCTATGTGTGGTATATTGTTATATTATTCTTGTTGTCTTCTGTAAGCTGTTATTTAGAGCAGACTTCTCAGTTTTCATGCCTGTGGTGTGTTTTTCTGCCCAACAGACAGAGACCATTACCAACTTGGCTCGCTGTCTCACCTGCTGAATACCAAAGCAGGCGGCTACCAGGAGCTGCCCGACTGGCCCGAATCAGCACCTGATCCCTCCGTGCGCAACGTGGAGGTGAAGGATTCTGTGCGTGCAGGGGGAACAGTTACTCTCAGAGGCAGGGCTTCGGGGCTCAGGCCTGTGGCAACTGCTCCTCCACTCCACCAGAGGGAGCCCCAACATGCAGGAGACATCAAAACAAAAACAAAACAAATCCTATCCTCTCCAACCAAAATCGGCTCCTTCCACAGACATGTCTTATATCTCTCCTCGCTCATCAGCATAACTCCACCCTCATCATGCATTGTCATTGCAGTTGGCTTGTTGTAAGATAGTGACAGATTTCTAGTACACTTTATGAAGTAGGGCTGTTATGCTTTTGAGTGTTGAGAAATCGATTCAGCTCTAAATCGAGGCCTTATTATTATATTAATGCTTGTAGTGTTAAGTATTATACCTTCCTAATACTTATATGGGATTTTAAATCCATGCCATACATACCAGACCTCTGTTGGGCCTTTTGGAAGAGCAGTGCCCACAGAGCCCTTCACCCCTCATACAGTGTGCACTCCACACACTGAACAAAGCCACCTCAACTCATCCCTGCACATCCTCCATTGTGCGTTTAGGTCTGAAAAATCGCAAACTTAATTTTAACTTAAAGTTAACTAAAGATTCTTTACCTGGTTGAGTCTAGGTTTGCTTTGTCTAGCTGTGGAGTGCAAGAATGAAAATATGGCACATGAGATAAGAGACAGGTTTGTTCTCTTTTCATCAGAACATGTGCCATTCCTTTTAATGTCTCACAAGTTTGCCAGTGCTTGTAAACGTACCAGCAAATGTTAATGGGGACCTGTACACCCCACTGATTGTATATTTGGTGGACAACATAGAGCAGCTTGAATGTATCTGATCGACTGACCGTAGTACATTATTAACTACACAGATGCTTAAATACAAATTACAAAAAGTCCAATACTTTTTCAGCAATGCCATTCTGTCAGTTCTAATAGTTTTCTTTTCATTAATAGCTATTCCGGTAATTATCTATATTTCTAAAATATACATCATTCAATGATATCAATCAGCATGTGATTGATAATTTGACCTAAAATAAATAATCAAGCATAGCAGACACATCAGGACTTACTATTAGGGTCGAACATGACAGGTAATACGTGCCTTAAAATAAACATATCTGTTTTGCCTTCTCCAAATATGTCACCTTTTATTGTGTGTCTATATTGGTTTCAAGTTTCAAACAGGGCTAAACATTGGGTTCATAATAGGAACGATTATGAAATATGAGAATTCCATATGAGAAATATGAAAGATTGTTGTTCACTCTATATATATATATATATATATATATATATATATATATATATATATATATATATATATATATATATACACACACACATTGACTGGTACAACTACAAGCAGAATGTTATTTGATTTGTGACTTGTTTTTATTTACTCAGTTAAGCATCATAATGCATAATACACTTGAGTCATCATGCAGATTTCCTGTTGAGGAGACCATCGTGTAATGTCTAATGTAATTTCCCATCCAGTGACCCTTTTCTGTTTGTTCCTTTATAACCCCTGTCTGTTTGCTCCACCCCTGCCCCATGCTCCCCCTTGCCACATCCTCATCCCACAGCAAGAGGAAGTCATAGACACCAGTGAGGGGCGAATCGGTCTCCTTGGAGACTGGCGAGAGGTGCCCGCAAGTGTGCAGTGGCTTCTCCTTCTCTTCCTCCTTATCTCATTTAGGCCGTACTAGCACAATTTCTTCAAAACTCCCAGAGCACAAACATACATAGTGA
Organism: Channallabes apus; assembly: GCA_030522415.1. Classification (NCBI taxonomy): domain Eukaryota; kingdom Metazoa; phylum Chordata; class Actinopteri; order Siluriformes; family Clariidae; genus Channallabes; species Channallabes apus. The sequence goes on along the minus strand of CM060107.1, from coordinate 37,690,793 downwards.
GAGACTACCTTAAGTGAGGAGGGAAATACACACCTATACACACATACTGTGTGTGTGTGTGTGTGTGTATACACCGATCAGCCATAACTTTGAAAACATTAATATTAAAACCACTTTTGAGTTTCATTATGTGTCACTGAGGTGCCTCTGGCACATAGGGGTGTAATTCTGTGCAAGGCCTCTGGAATGCGCGTGCAGGAAGTTGGCAGCTAGTTGTTTGGGTGCTGCAGCTTACAGGGTAATCAGACTTGCTCCTGTCTGGCGTATCCATAGTTTGACTTATGGACCAAATGAAAAATGGTGAGTTTAAAGGCCAGGTCGGCCTGCTGGTCCCCTTGCACGGTGTGCTGTAGTGCACTGAGCCTTCTGATATCTTTCTATCGTGGCCATAGTGGATAATTTTCAACAATTTGTGCTACATTGGCTTGTCTGTGGAATCCGACAAGACAGGCTAGCATTTGGTCCACACACAGTTATGAGTGAGCCTTGGGTACCAATGATCCTGTCCCCAGTTTGAGATAATAATAGAGATAATGCTACAGTATGGCTGGCCGGTGTTTTATACATATACAGTATGCATTTGGCCGCTGTACACCACGACACGGGATTTGAAAGGAAACAAATTTAAAAGCAAATATGGGGTGTATGAAAATGACTGTAGTTCCTGCATGGTTAATGCCACAGTTTTGTTGAACCCCTGAGAGAGTTTCATTTTACATTCGATGTGATGGTGTACAGAAGGCAATTTTAATTTACTGTATGGACCTGACCGTATATGTATAAAATCTTAGAATACTAATCTATTAATGGATGAAATTTCTTAAAGGATTATGATAAGCACCAGAAAGAACAAAAAGAAGCAGACCCCATTTGCCTTTACCAAAGTGTGTATCTTTTTGTTGTGTGTGTGTGTGTGTGTCTTCTCTTACTCTGAAATCTGCTGTTGGATCTTCAACTGTCATCTCACTCCAAAATCAGGTGTTCATTCCATTTCTGTTGCACTTCCATTGATTTACTCATGTTTTTATAATAAAATAACTTACACTTTATGAATGGTCTATTCTACAAACAAAAATATAAATATGATGCACATACTATTATCTATTTATAGTATATCTTTGTCTCTAATGCAAGTTTGATACAGTTCAGTCATGCTGACTGTAGATTTCATTGCTATTAGATAACATTAAAAAGTAGGATTTTGTAAATGTTTTGGACCATGGAACCATTGCTGATGTACCTCAAGTAGATTTGTTAAGTGCAACCTGAATCCTTGTGTGTACCTTTTTTAAACTTTTCTGTTCTCTTCTTTTCCTGGCTCTTCTTCTCATCATCTCACGTCATCATTCTTTCGTTTTTCCTCCCCTATTTTTTTCTTTCTTTCCTGTTCGCCAGGTTATTAGGCTGCTTGAAAGAGTCACGAATCTAACCAGCGTGAGTCTGTTAGTTCACGAAGAGCTCTGCGTTTATTTAAGTCTCGATCCGTGTCGCTCCAAACCCAGAGTGCTTCCTTGCCAGTCAGCTTAGTCTTAACACTCCTTACCTAGCATAGCTTATTGTCTGTCCAATGCTTAAATCAGCCTAAAGCCCCTGGCTGAGCTTCACTTTCCGCTGTCACTACCATTAAAGAGCTGGATCCTTGCAAAGAGCCAACTGCCCTCCTCTATTACTTTAGCTCATTTTCTTATTGCAATCCTGAGTTATATGCTGACTAAATACAGTATACACATTGCTAACGGCTTCCTTCAATACACCAAATGTAGCCATGCACTAATGTGCTGTCTTAAATCAGGAGGAGGTCATTTGGTTTTCTTCAGATGTATATTTTTTTTAGTTAGACATTTCTCAGCTACACAATAAGTACAGCAGTGACCATGAATGCCTCACGTTTCTGCTTACATATCTGATTCACCTTTATTTATATAAAAAAAAAAAAAGAAAGGAAAGGCAGCATGATGATGCCAGAATCCCATGTAAGCACATCATACATACATATATATATATAATTATATATATATATATATATATATATATATATATATATATATGTATATATATATATGTACAGTATGTTATATAAGTTTACAGCCTATAGCTGGCAGAGGCATTCATGGCCACACAGTGCTCTAACACTGTACAATCATGTTGCATATCTGTGAGGTGACCGTGTCCTGTGGCCTTCTCCAGGTTCCAGAGTGGACTAAATGCACCAGTAGGAAGGAGCGGAAGGAGAAGAAGGTGGAGAAGCCCTTCTACTCTGACTCGGAGGGAGAATCTGGACCCACCGAGTCTGCGGACAGCGGTAATTCCGGTGAACAATACTAGGATGTCTGATACTGATGATTGTAAACTGCTTTGAAGAATTAAAGAAAGAGAATGAGATTTCCATATTAGAGTTTATACGCAAATTAGATCTAAAAAGCATAGATGGATTTAACAAATAAAAAGGTGGCAAAGAACCATGTGTAAGGTCAACTTTCATTTGGCTCAGTCTGTTCATCCGCTCTTTTCGCAGAGATGAACTCCAGCAGTGGAACAGAGAGCGGCAGTGAGGAAAGCGCCTCGGGCTCCGAGAGCGATGAGAGCAACGAGGAGTCAGAGTCTGATGAGGAGGAGAAGGATAGAGAAGAAGAGATCACCAAAAAGAAGAAGAAATTAGACAAAATCAAGTCTAAGAAACCAGAGAGTGCAGAGAGGTCTGATTCAGTTCTACAAACATTTATTTGATGTTGGAAGAAGAACAGCAATTGAATGTAGACTATTGTATGTACAGTAGACTGCAACATTACTCTGTTCATCCTTTACAGTGATCAAAGTAGCGGAGATGACCGGAAAAGAGGCAGAAAAGGAGGGAAGGAGCAGAAGAGAATATCTGATTCAGAGAGTGAGGAGGACAGCGACTCTGAAAGCAGCGAGTCGGAGTCAGAGTCAGAGGATGAGTCAGACTCGGATATAGACACCAGAAAGAAGAAGGTTTGTTGAAACCCGTGTTTTTTAATCAATGGGTTTACTTTTAGGGTTTTTAATAGTTTCCATAAAGCTTTGTGTTCATTACATTACTCTTGAGTTACAACACAACTGATATAATCCTCCAGCCCATTTAGATTGTACTGTACTGTACTACTTCACAGCCCACACTCACAACTCCTGCACTGCACCAAGGAGAGCTTATGGACAACATGGAGATCAGTCTCCTTAGAGACTTCCAAGAGGTGTCTGTAGTGTGCAGTGGTTTCTCTTCCCGCTATCTCTGAAAAAAGAAACTCTCAGCAACTACATTTACAATCTGATTGAAATCATTCCTATTAGAGATTACAGCTTAACTGTTTACATGGATGCTGATCCAATAAAATAAGCATTTACATGCTCAAAGCATTTAGTCAGAATATAACTTTTTTGATATGTGCAATGTAGTTCTGCCACGGAAGAAGAATTCCAACTTTAAGGTTAGGTTAGGCATCCCATCTTTTATGATAAATCCTGCCTTATGTGTTATGATTGGTTCCAAGAATTCAGTCTCATCTGTGATTGGTGAGCATCTTTATTGTGTCTGAAATACAAAAAAAGACAATCGGTGCCCTTAAGTTTAAAGTAAAAGGGGAGAGAGGTGTTCTCACTGAGTTTGCCAATTAGAACGGAAGCAAAATTTCCATCTTGGAAACTCATGGTCACGTCACATAATGATACCCTCATGTGGATGTTATTACTATTATTAGTGGGATATCAAGGTCCATGTAAACAGACCTAGTGACAAACACCTAAAAACTGGTTTTAAGTCATGCTGTCTTATGTTGTTTGTTGAATGCGTTACATACTGTAGCAAATTCCTTTCTTTGTTTTGAACTTTTCAAATAAATATTGCAATCTTTTTGCAATAAATATTGAGGCGTATGATTGGGGTTGCTGAAAATGCACAACAAGACAGACATTTTGTGGATTTTCTTTTCTTACAGACACCAGCATCCAAAACACCACCGGCAAAGCAGACCAAAAAAGAGAACAAGAAAGAGTCCAAGGAAATGTCTCTGCTCGATCTGGACGACTGTAAGTCACAATTATGTCACAATTGTGCTAGTCACAATACAGTATGTCCATATTTTCTGGAAAGTCTTTGAATTGTCACATATGTAGAGAGTCTTAATATATTTTAATTTTGAGGATGTCCCTTGACCTAGATGCTTTAAGAACATACGACAAAAAATTATATTCCATTTTTGGTCTTTTACATACAGTCGAAACATTGTATTGGTGCTAAAAATGTGTCTCACCTACCGTATATTTAGTGTCCGTAACTTTTTTTTTATTCAAATCTTTCAATGATCTTAACTGTCGTTCAGAGGAAACTTAGATTTCACTTGAAAAGCCATAAACCTGAAAAAAATTTATTATTCTAAAATGCAAATGAGTTTGACATGGTTACGGACACTACCGATATTTAGCTTTTTAAGCTTTTACTGAAAAACTATTTTGACAGGTCATATGTTTCTAGATACTTACACTTAATTTTAGTAGAAATATGAATAATTGTATTTTAAATTATTATTGTTTAAAGTGCAACAGTATAATGCCGAAAATGTAGGCACATATTAAATATTCTCTCCGAAACGGCTGAAGTTAGCAACTTGTAATTTTTAAGGAAGCAAGATGCTGCTTCCATGCTGCATAAACTTCAGAAGTAGCTTCTTTGGCACATTTTCCGTATTATATGTATAACTTAATAAAATAATAATAATAAAACAGCATCAATACTGTGTTTTGGCCAACACTAATGCTCTATCATCATCATAGAAAGGGAACTTTTTCCACCATTAATACTTTCTTCTGCCTCTTTGCTTCAGTTGAGCCGACCCCATCACCTCAGGTGACCCCTGTTAACAACTTCCTGTCCAGCAGCCTAGTGGCAGATCTAGAAGGGCTGTCACTGACTGACACTGTACTCGCCCCCAGTGTGAGTTACATAAACCACTTTTTGTTTGAAGCATGTTCCAGAATTCATCCTTCTAACTGATACGTTACATGTCATGTCACAGACCATCGCCCCATCAGGCTCGATGAGGATGTATGAGTTGCTGCACCGCATCACAGGGGAGGGTCTGGGGGTTGAGTACTGCTTCAGCAGGCAGCCTTTCAGCCCTGATCATAATATGGTGGCTGTGCAGATCCAGTTCACCAACAACACCAGTTCAGAGACCAAGAATCTACACATCGAAGAACCCAAAATGCAGTCTGGTATGAGGATCAAGGAGTTCACCGAAATCGGTCAGTCGGAGAAGATTTCAACTGCACAAAGATTATTTTGCAGAAATTCCTCGTATCTTAATTCAGTGTTTCAAATATTAGATGCAACTTAAAGGATACAAAAGTATGCCAGTACAGTGTGAATGTATGAATCAGAATTATAATGCCTTAATTTGAATAAAAAAAAAAGTTGTTTTAATTTGACATTGCATTCCATAAAAGGCAGTTTTAGGCACGAGGGTGCAGAGTGCTGATGTTATCACAGCCGTTTTGATATTCACTGCGACAGCGTGACCTTGAGTGTGATATTAATTTTAAACGACAGTTCTACAAACTGCATTTATTATCAACAGATTATGATTTGTTTATTTTGCTCCGCCAACACAAATCCTTTTGCAACTGGCGGAACTAATTAAAATTAAAATTTTATTTGTTACATAAGTAACCATACACACTACAACATGCAGTGAGATCCTCACACAACTGCAAGTGATAAGAAAAATGAACAAGAAAGTGCAAAGTAGTTGAATGAAAACCACAAAAAAAAAAATAACGTTTGCAAATGGAAAAATAAAAATAAAATACACAGAAAATAAGAATATGGTGGCACATTGGCTTAGTGGTTAGCACTGTCACCTTGCACCTCCAGGTCCTCGGTTCGATTCCCACATCGGGTCTGTGTCCATGGAGTTTGTATTACTTTGTATGGAGTATGTTTTTGGACTGTGGGAGGAAACCCACCAAGCACAGGGAGAACCCCTGTGCTTGGTAGGTTTCCTCCCACAGTCCAAAAACATGCAGATTGAGCTAATTAGTGTTTCCAAATTGCTGTGAATGTGCGTGTGAGTGTTGACCGGGGGTCTTTTTTTACTCACTGGGAATAAATACAATAGTCACCATTGACCTCCATGATCCCTAGCTGGACTACAGACATTCATAGATGGATGGATGGAAAATAGGAATGAGCATGAAAATAAAATGTACAAATACCTCAAGTAGGAAAAAAAGAAATAAAATATACAAAAAATCTATCTAATAAATATGTGCAAGCAAAAATATAAAGTAAAAATATAGTTAGCGTAACTAACAAACTGTGAGAAGAATGAATGGACATGTTGGACAGGACTTTTTTCATATGCTTCCTCCTATTCCGCTAACTATTTAAGTACTTAGGGTCAATGATCGAGAGCAACGGAGAGTGTTCAAAGGAGGTGAAGAGACGAGTACAGGCAGGTTGGAATGGGTGGAGAAAAGTGTCAGGTGTGTTGTGCGATAAAAGAGTATCAGCGAGAATGAAAGGAAAGGTGTACAGGACAGTGGTGAGACCAGCGATACTCTATGGCTTAGAGACAGTGGCACTGAAGAAAAGACAGGAGGCAGAGCTAGAGGTAGCAGAGCTGAAGATGTTGAGGTTCTCTTTGGGAGTGACAATGATGGATAGGATCAAGAATGAGTTCAGAGGGACAACACATGTGAGATGTTTTGGAGATAAAGTCAGAGAGGCCAGATTGAGGTGGTTTGGACATATTCAGAGGAGAGATAGTGAATATATCGGTAGAAGGATGCTGAGGTTGGAACTGCCAGGCAGGAGGTCTAGAGGAAGACCAAAGAGGAGATTTATGGATGCAGTGAGAGAGGACATGAAGTTAGTTGGTGTGAGAGAAGAGGATGCAGAGGATAGGGTTAGATGGAGGCCGATGATTCGCTGTGGCGACCCCTGAAAGGGAACAGCCGAAAGACAAAGAAGAAGAACTATCACAAATAGCTTCAAATGGTAAGCTAGTGTAGGTGTATATTTCTTTGTTCCACACATCAAGTAGTGCCCTGATCAGAGGTTAATGTTAGAAGCCAGTGCTGTTATACTATATATCAGCACTCGTGGAATGACTTTTGTCCAGTCAAATTGCTTATTCGGCACTAACTATTGTATAAAAAGGTGTGATTCAACCTAATTCAAACTATTTCAATGCAATCCATTCAACACATGGAATACAATTGCAATTTAACATAATTCAAGCCTTTATTTAAAAATTCTAATAAAGGCAAAAATGGTACATTTTTAAGTCTAATTGTGGTGATACATTTCTCACAATCTGATTCTGAATGTGCAGTTTATGTTAAGTTCTAATCCTGCAATGTACCGTAGCTCTGTAGTTTTACACTTGTTGATAAAGTTCATTTGGACATCGAGGCTTAAAAATAAGAGCATAGCATTCAATTCAATTTTATTTTATTTATATAGCGCTTTTAACAATGGTCATTGTCTCAAAGCAGCTTCACAAAAATAAAAGAAATTTAAAAAAATTTAATTTTTGGAAGTGTGTATGTGTGATAAAAATGTGTCTAGATAATAATGAGATGAATGAAAGAATGATGAATGAAATGTCTCTGATGAGCAAGCCAAGGGTGACGGCGACAGTGCCAAGGAAAAACTCCTTGAAAAACGCCACCTGAGATGGCAATAGAAAGGAACCAGACTCAATCAGGGACCCATCCTCATTTGGGTGATAACAGATAGAAATGATATAACATCATGTGTGTTGTGCAGGTAAAAGTTAAATATGACAGAAATTCTTTAAATTGACATGAAGACCAGTTCAGCATAGGGACGAGTCAGTAGGTGTAGAGGGCAGATGAGGTCTGGATCACTGGAAGCACAGGAGCAGCATGTGTAGCTCCAACCATCATAAAGCTGAATCCAGCTGGAGCTGGTCCTTCTCTGGATGCCTCAGGATCCTCTCAGGGTCGGCCTTTGTCTACTGAAGCTGGCAAAATCTCCCGATGCCTCGGGATGGGTAGAAAAATACAGAACAGATGGAGAGAATTAGCGTAGTTGCCATTTAGGATAGGTGTACTGGAGTATGAGATTATGGGATGAGTTATGTGTTTGCCAGATTAAAGAGATGCGTCTTGAGTCTACATTTAAACTGGGAAACCGTGTCTGCTCCCCGAACACTGTCTGGAAGGCTATTCCAAAGCTTTGGAGCTAAATATGAAAAAGCCCTACCCCCTTTTGTAGATTTTGAAATTCTGGGAACTACCAGAAGTCCGGAGTTTTGTGATCTTAAGGCGCGTGGTGGATTGTAGCGCATCAGAAGACTGGTTAGGTATGTGGGAGCTAAACCATTTAAGGCCTTGTATGTAAGTAATACTATTTTGTAATTTATTCTAAACTGAACAGGTAGCCAGTGCAGGGATGATAATTTTGGGGTTATATGATCATATTTTCTAGATCTAGTGAGAACCCTGGCAGCTGCATTTTGGATTAACTGAAGCTTGTTTATTGAGGATGCAGGACAACCACCTAGTAATGCATTACAATAGTCCAGTCTGGAGGTCATGAATGCATGAACTAGTTTTTCTGCATCAGATACGGATAAGATGCTCCTAAGCTTGGCAATATTTCTAATGGAAAAAGGCTGTTTTTGTGATATTAGAAATGTGATTTTCAAAGGACAAGTTACTGTCTAATATTACACTCAGGTCTTTTACTGTCGAGCTGGTAGTAACAGTACATCCTTCTAAACGCAGGCTGAATTGTGAAAGCTGTTCTGTGCTGGTTTTTGTGCCAATAAGTAATATTATGGCCAAATACCAATCTTTTATGTCCTGGACACACTCAGTTAGTCTAGACAACTTGGGTATTTCGTCTGGAATTAGGAGTCTGAAAGATATTTTAATAAGCGTGTGTTTTTGTGATTCACAGAATTACCCCAAAATGTCAAACATCTTTATTCTGATTCATAACTGTTTCTGTTTAAATTTATATTGAATTTTTTTTTTTTGTCGAAACTAAAGGGTAAAATGCACAATACCTTCAAACGGTGCATCACGCTGCATTGTTCTGTCAATAAAATATGTTTGCTGTGATTAAAGGGTCACATATTCTTATGCGTCTCATGATGTGCTGTCTGTTTCCTCTCTCAGAGATTTTACCCGCAGGCGAATCCGTTACCGTTGTAATGGGCATTGATTTTTGCGACTCCACACAAGCAGCCAACTTCCAGCTTTGGTAAGAAAACAAATGTTCAGTCTAACTCAATCTCTGCTAGTATTGACGATTTATGTGTCTGCTTTTTTTCTTATGAAATTATGTTCAAATCTAAGGTTGTACCCTGATGGGATATAAAAAGACAGTCCTCCGTTATAAATTCAAAAATTCCTTAGCTCTCCTGCATGATTACGTTTTCCACATTTCTGTCTAAAATAAAAACAGCCCAGATTACCTTCACTGGATTATATTTAATCCTCTTACCTGCTTCTTTTTGCCGTTTTTATCAGCACTCACACTCGGAAGTTCTTTGTGTCCATCCAGCCACCAGTCGGGGAACTGATGACTCCTGCTTTTCTGACAGAGAACGAGTTTAAGAAAGAGCAAGGTGAGGTGATCATATGTTTCTCTCTGACTCTGATGTGCACCAGTTCTCTTCAGTTTAAAGCACTGTTTTATTAGAAACATTTACATGTTTATGTTGGTATGGAATGCTTTTTTAAAATTATTATTCATTTTCATTACACTTAAGGCTGATTTATGCTTCTGCATCAAGTCAGGCTACGCCGTAGTCTATACAACTACACGAGACCTACGGCGTGGCCTGACATGCTAATCTCCAGAAATGTCACTAAATCGCAGACTGCAACTCTGATTGGTCCACCTGGTAGCCAAAGGTTGTTCAACATTAGCTCCAACAAGATCCCCTGAGATTCATTCATGTAGTGCACCAAAAAATCAGAGAGTGGTGGAGAGACACAAAGCAATGGTACAGAAACCTCAGTTTATTTGCATAGCACCACATACACACCAGTGCACAAGTATAAATGCTAACAACGTTGTAGCACACTTGTTGGAGGCTCGGCGTAGACTAGATGCAGAAGCATAAATCAGTCTTAAGCCTTCTCGTTGTGAGTCAGTCGAGCCGCTGTTACCATTATTTTATATAATAGTTGAATTATAGTTAACATAGGGCATATAAACGCTGCTAGTAACCATGTGTATTTGCTAAAGAATAAGCACTGATCCAGCTACAAGTACTGAATTTTCCTCTGTTGTATTTTTCCGTTTCTTCTTCTGTGTCGGCTCATTTGAAATCGCTGTCCTTTAGAGATGCAATTACATGGTAAGTTCCCCTAAAGCCCTGGATTCTTTAGACGGATAGGTTGCCACCTGCCTCAACCCGATTCCTGACCCTCCCAATACACACACTGTCTTTCCCTCTCCTTCTAGCCTCGGTGTAAATTTCGAATTGATGTCCTTTCAGTACTAAACACAACCAATGATTTTTCATGGACCACAAAACGACTTATTCCACAAAATATTTACATTATGTCCATCAGGCAGCAAATATATATGTAAAGAATTAGAGTATCCAATTAACTCTACTCTCAAAGATTGAACATGGAGTTTCAAATAATAAAAACTATTCCTGAGCATGCCTTTATATATAGAGAGAGAGTGCACGGTCACTTCTGATGGCTTGATTAGAACAGGATTCTCAGTTTAAAGTGTCAAAAAACTTCCGACAATGACCTTATGTATATGTTAAAATGCCATATAAATAAAGCTGAATTGAATTTTGGAGAAACTATGGGGCCTGTTTATATTCACTGTTTTGCAGGTCAGCTGATGGGAATGAATGAAATCTCAGAGAAACTAAGTCTGGGAGAGAAGTGTCAGAGTGATCATGCTATAGTAGAGAAAGTCACTGCGACAGCTAACCTTAGCAGAGTGCCCTGTGGCTCTGAGAAAGAGTGCAGGTAATGCACACACACTTTAATACACAGTCAAAACACAAAACATGCACACACACACACACTCTTCCAGATGATTCACTGTTGATTATACAAAAGATTCAGAAGAATTAGAGCAATCTACACAAAATATCACATAATGACAGAGACAAACTTAATTGAAATCTCTCATTTGCACACCTGGATTTGGGCATGTTCTCCCATACTTCCTGTCAGATATTCTCAATCAGAATGGATGTTTATGTGTGATAGCCATTTGCAGATCTTTTTACAGATATTCTGTTGGGTATATGCTTTGACTGGTTGACTAAATGATGCTTAGATACCTTGCAATTTCTCAGCTGCAGCGTTGTCTTGGGTCTGAAAGGTCTGAGGTTGAGTGCATTTGTGAGCCTTGGTGGTTCACGGGTAGTATCATTATCTGCCAAAGGGGATAGGATTCGGTTCGTTTGCACCAAACACATTGGACACCAAACCTTGGGGTTGTACAACTCAGTGGTGGATTACATTGGAAGGTTGTGTCAGAAAGTGGATCCCGCATAAACCCATACCCAGTGTTAGTAGCCAAAACAAAGCATTCCAGTTGTATGATGCTGCCAGCACCATGTTTCACCATAGGGATAAGCATTTGCGTGATACGTACAATTTAATTTGTCTCTTTAAACCAGATAATCTTTTTCTTCATGCCCGCATGGTACTTTAAATATCTCCCATATGGGGCCTCCGAGTGGTGCAGTGGTAAAGTGCTCGCCCTATCATCCGGACATCGCTGGTTCAATTTCCGTGTGATGCTGTAACCTCTCACAGCCGGGAGTCTAGAGAGAGCTGATTGGCCGAGCTCGCTCAGAGGGGTGGGATGAGAGGTACAGTACTTAGTGCTCTTAATACTTAGTACATTAACCACGGCTCTACAGCCAATCAGGGGTGTCTGTGAGCTCACGCAAGCACAAGGAGCGGATAGTGCTCTCCTCCAAGTGTGTTACTCTGCCCCATATGGTGCGTGAGCGAGCAGTTCGAAAAGATGTGGTCGGCTGGCGTCACGTGGTTCGGAGGTTACTTGGGAGCCCCCTAGTGACGGGTAAGAATTGGACACGACTAAATTAGGGAGAAAATCAGGGGGTAAAAAAAAAAAAAAAAGTTTCCCATATGAGTTTTATCCAAGAATGGCTTCCATTTACCCACTCTACCATAAAGATCTAATTGATGGGGAATTACTTACAAAGCTCACCTTTGATCAAGTTTGGCCAGAAGGAAGAAGTCCAAGGAAGAGTTCAAAAATGCCTCAAAACTTATTCCATTTTACAATGATTTACTCCACTGTGCTCCTAGGGGTATTTACAATGATCTTACATTTTTAGCATTTCAAAATGATCTCAACACAATTTAATCAGAGAGGGAGGTCTACAGAGAGTTCCTTGAACATCATCGCTTGGCCTTCGGTCTGAAATGCACTATGAATTGGGGAACCCCTTGCGCACAAGTGTCTGGCTTCCCGAATCATGTACAATCGATTGAATTTGCCCCATGTAGCCTCATCTAGTCAAGTTTTGTATATGTTGCATTCTATTTAAAGTAAACAAGATACTCAGTTTAAAGTGTGAATAAAGTGAAGCAGTTTAAACCCAACTGTAATGTAAGAAAGAAATATCTTGTGCATTAATATATTCATGTCTCATCTCTGATCTCCCTCTTTCTCTCTATTGTTTTTATCTGTATACTTGGAATCTTTTCTATCGTTTGTATTTTCTGGCCTGTTTTGCGCTTGACTTTGCTTCACTTCAGTACTCCTCCTCCTCCTCCTCCTCCTCCTCCCTCACCTGTGTCCAGGTTTGCTGGGAAGACGGTGAGCAGCGGCTGCCTCGTGCTCGTCACTGTGGCGAGGAAGGAGACCGGAGAAGCCCAGCTCACTGTGAACTGTGAGAAAATGGTGATCGGTACAATGCTCATGAAGGACATTCTTCATGCACTGACGCAGTGATGGCCGAGCATATAGTGTGCAAAAATCTGTAGCTGTGTGTAGCTTTGACTCTGTGTGCTGACCAATTTTTGTCACTTACTACACAATATCACACCTAGTATACACAACCTATTAATAGAAATATAGAGATAAATTACAGTACTTTCCCTGAAGAGCTGAAATCTTAATATGATCCACAATAAACCCTGGGAATGATCAGTACAGTATAACCTTATTTGGCTTTATATTTTTCCCCTTAGGTTTATTCCATGATATGACATCTGTGCCAGGCGTGAACATTCCCAAATGACTATTTGTCTATTTCAGATTTGTATTTACTTTTACTTTACACAAATGGGCAGCACAATAGGTTGAACCTTTCTGTATTAGTGTAGAAAATCCCAGCTACCGGATGTGACTAGGATATCCTGCTGAAGAGAACACATGGCTGAACACGGCCCTGTTTACACAGCGACAGTCTGAAATGGAGCTCCAGTGATTATTTAAGCTGTTACTAGCAGTCACATTTACTAGGGGTACTTGTAATGGTCATTTTTAATGAATCATGACTATCAGATTTCACGACCGCAAACATGATACGTGCATTTCAAAAACACAGGCATTTCAAAAACCTTTTCAAACATTCAAACCTTCGAGTGACTTTAATGTAAAACTGAGTGCATACAACAATTTACAAATCAGACTGTTTATTCATTAACCTTCTTCTGCCAGGTACTCGCTGTTACGTAAATCTTGTGTTTGTGTGAGATAGTTATCATTTCCATGTGGCACAGCCTGTCCAGGGTGTACCCCGCCTTGTGCTCTAAGTCTCCTGGGATAGGCTCCAGGTCCCCCGCGACCCTGAATAGAAGGATAAAGCGGTAAAGAAGATGAATGAATGAATGAACAGTAAAGTCAAACAGGGACCTTTGATTGTGCAGAATTCCAGAACATATATAATTTTGAGCGAGGTTTCACTGGTGCTTGGATACTGTAGATAAGTATGATCGGACTGCCTGCAATACATCTGAAACACTGGCCTCCCAGGAACTCCTTTAATGGAGCAATCTTGTGTAAAACACTGGTTAAAGTGCCAAAGTGAAGCAATGGATCATATAGAGAAATGAAAGTCTTTACTCTCATAACAATGTGCTTTTATTCTGCACAATTAAAACTCCCGGTTTGACTTGAACGCCCCTCGGAAGAACAGCTTTGCTTGCACTGTGTCGACGAGCGTCCTGTTGCTCCTAGCACTATGATCACTCAACACTTTGCTGCTTTTAATGACTCCATTTACAGTAATTGGATATGTTTGAGGCATGTGCACCACATTAGTAATGCACTCTAGACGTAGTCTTATATATTTTAGGTCATTTGGTTATTCATAGAGGTTTGTTTTTGCCTGCAACAACAACAAACAAACACACAAAATAATTATGACTCATAAGTCTATTCAAAGATACATGTGTGTTAAACCAACCTGCGCAGGTGTTGAATGAGTAAATAATATAGAATGCTGGTCTTTTTATTGTGAGAACCCTACAATGAGGCTTAAAGGAATGCTTTGCTGCTATCCACCCACATCCAGCACTGTATTCTGGCCTAGTATTTTTATTTTTATTATTATAATTTTTTTATTAATGTTCTGTTGTATAGCAGATGCTTTGTTTTATGTTGTTGCCCTGACCTTTGAGAATCCACATGATTGCAGCATGGAATGTGATTATTCATTTCTTCGTATATAGTTTTGCTGTAAACAAATGGCTCAGATAATTCATAGACCACTTTGTCAGTTTGAAGAATCAACTCAAAGTTCTCTCCTGGCATGATATAAATGTATGATTCTAGACTACATGATCTTAGGCCTTCATGTACTTGCTGTGAGAATGTGAGATTTGTTTTATTTATTTATTTGTTTTTTTTAATGTCATTAAAAATGAAACATGCAGTCACATGTTTTGGCAGTCTGGATTATTTTGCATCCATCTGTTCAACCTACAATGTTTAGTTTTCTGTCGAGCTACCGAGAAGGTTAGATTAGCTAGATAAGATTTGAGTTTTTTGAAGATTTATAATCTAGTGTTTTGTATAAAGAGCGGTCAGCGCTTGAAAATAAGTATTGGGATCTTATTAGTAATTTGGATACCAGGAATACCCTTTATAAATACTTTAAATAGAAGGAATATTCAAATATTTGACCTTGGTATGACTAAAATCTAATGTTATGTACAAGAATACTTCCATATAAATCCTACAAACACTCAGCCAATCTGAGAAACTCAGATAGATGGAAAACATAACGACTCCACAAGTCAGTGGAGGAGGCATGAAAGCAGCTGAGGGGAGCAATGCTTGAAATGTTCTTATATTTATATTTTTAATAACGACGTGTAGCTTATCTGATTCCTTGAGCTATAAAATTTATGATACCATGCACGCTTTGGTCCACCCTATGGTTTTCAGTCAAGGACATTAAGTACTCACTGTTAAGTATTTGGTAGAAAACCATCCATGGATGGACAATTTATTCAGCCCTCACCAATAAAAACATTATAAAAGCATCAATTTATATCTGATAGTACTGCAATTTAATATTGACTTGTGTGTGTGCACACTTATGCCCTGTGATAGATTGGCACCCCATTCTGGGTGCATCCAGTCTTGTGTCCCGAGTTCCCCGGGATAGGCTGAAGGCCTCCTGTGACCTTGTATTAAAAAAAAAAAGTGGTGTCTTTTTTTGCACTGTACTTTCTACTTGCATTATTATGATGCAAAGCCAAGCAATCAGCATGTATTGAAAAGCTACAGCAGCCATTGGATTTTATATAAGAGTCGTTAAATGCCAAATGTTGATTATATATACAGTAAAACATCGGATTTAATATGTATTTGTGTGTGTATGAAGCAGAGAGGGGGTGCTTCACTCACACACAACCGGCACGGTGTCAAATTACACACACAACACACATACTCGGCAGCGCAAGAGAAGGAAAAACACACACACAGTGTATGTGCACATAAATGGAAAGACTTATCTGTCTGGGTTTATTTTTACTTTTTTTTTTAAGGTAAAGTGCAGGTTAATTTGTTCTATTTTTATGTATTAATTTTTTTGGGCTGTAGAACGAATAATTTTAATTTCTATTATTTCTTATGGGAAAATAAAATTTGGTTTACGAGTGTTTTGGAATACGAGCCCGCTTCCGGAACGAATTATGCTCGTAATCATAGATTCCACTGTATTGTAGTGTAGTATATGGCCAAAACTATGTGGACATCCGACCATTACTCCTATTAATTGTTGAGTATTCTTTCTTAAATTTAGTCCCCTTTGTTATAATAATCTCTATTCTTATGTGTAGGATTTCCACTAGATTAGACCACAGCATTAGTGAGGTCAGGTGCTGATGTTACAGTAGATGTGGAGGACTGGGGTGCAGTCACAGTGTACAGCTCCTTCCAGATTGGTGTTGTTGAGGTCAGGGCTCTGTGCAGGACACTCGAGTTCTTCTAGTCCAACATTGGTACACTATGACTTAGGGAGCTGTAGCTCTGTTTACTGGGGCATTGTCATGCTGGAACAGGGTTGGCTTAGTGCAGGGGTGTCAAACATACGGCCCGCGGGCCGAATACGGCCCACTAAGGTGTCCAGTACGGCCCGCGGGATGATTTGAACAATAATATTAAATATCAAATATTTTTTATTATCATTATAAGTAGTAGTAGTAGTATTAAATAAAGTCTATGTCCGGGTATTCGCTGCAATGTTGTGTTTGGTTTTATTCATTTTTTTATTTTATCATTGATCATTTAACTGCGCTTCTGCCGAAACCTCTAACACGCATGCGCATATTCTAAATTGGCGCCTAAATCTAATTTCTTCGGCTATTTGAAGATGTGTGGCAAGCACTCGCGATTTAAAAAAAATGTCCAAAAAAAGAAAAATTGATCTGGAAGGGCGGATGTTTCAGGAGAAATGGAAAGAGAAGTATTTCTTCTGTGAGGTCAACGGCAAGCCGGTAAGTTTAATCCGCTCACAAGCCGTGGCTACCGCAGTGAAGTTAGTTTGATATTCAGACATTCGACAGACATTCAGAAGCGGTATTTTAGGGACCGTCGACAAATTTCTGTCCAAATGAAAAGCGAAAGTACTTTTTAATTACCTGGCTACGTGCCCCAGTTATTCTAACTACTTATTAAACATACAAATGCAATGCATACTGCTTTTGTTTATTATTAATTGTTGAATTAATAGATAATATTAATTCAACATAAAAACGATATAAAAAAAGACTCTTTTTTCAATAGCTTCTAGGTCATGTGACCTGGCGACCCCAAACTGGTACCAAAATAATCAGATTTGAGACCCCCAAAAGGTACACCTGACTTTATCCCAATATATGTCTTCATTTAGTTTTATTTATTTTTTTATTAAAAAATAATGCTATTTCTTCAATAGCTTCTAGGTCATGTGACCTGGTCACCCCAAAAGGGTACCAAAATAATGAAATCTGAGACCCCCAAAAGGTACACCTGACTTTATCCCAAGATATGTCTTCATTTAGCTTTATTTTATTTTTTATTTGAAAAATAATGCTATTTCTTCAATAGCTTCTAGGTCATGTGACCTGGTCAGTGGTGTCAAAAGTATTCACATTCATTACTTGAGTAGAAGTATAGATACTAGGGTTCAAAAATACTTCTTTAGAAGTTGAAGTATCAACCCAAGCTTTTTACTTAAGTAAAAGTTTAAAAGTACTGGTTTCAAAACTACTTAAAGTATAAAAGTAAAAGTACCGTGAGGGGCGACAAAAGCATTAAGGTCTCGCTTTCTGATCATGCAACGGAGGGGGGGGGGGATGGCGTTGTGCGCGTTCTGATCATGTGACGGGGGGGGGGGGGGGGCGTTGTGCGCGTTCTGATCATGTGACGGGAGGGGGGCGTTGTGCGCGTTCTGATCATGCGACCCGGTGGGGTGGGGGGGGGTTGCGCGTTCTGATCATAAAAATAGAGTAACGAGGCTGTTTTTAAAAAGTAAGGAGTAGAAAGTACAGATAATTGCTTAAAAATGTAAGGAGTAGAAGTAAAAAGTCGGCTGAAAAATAATTACTCCAGTAAAGTATAGATACCCAAAATTTCTACTTAAGTAAGGTAACGAAGTATTTGTACTTCGTTACTTGACACCTCTGGACCTGGTCACCCCAAACTATTACCAAAATAATCAGATCTGAGACCCACAAAAGGTACACCTGACTTTATCCCAAGATATGTCTTCATTTAGTTTTATTTATTTTTTTATTAAAAAATAATGCTATTTCTTCAATAGCTTCTAGGTCATGTGACCTGGTGACCCCAAACTATTACCAAAATAATCAGACCTGAGACCCACAAAAGGTACACCTGACTTTATCCCAAGATATGTCTTCATTTAGTTTTATTTTATTATTATTTAATAAAAAACACTATTTCTTCAATAGCTTCTAGGTCATGTGACCTGGTCACCCCAAACTATTACCAAAATAATCAGACCTGAGACCCACAAAAGGTACACCTGACTTTATCCCAAGATATGTCTTAATTTAGTTTTATTTTATTTATTATTTGAAAAATAATGCTATTTCTTCAATAGCTTCTAGGTCATGTGACCTGGTCACCCCAAACTATTACCAAAATAATCAGACCTGAGACCCACAAAAGGTACACCTGACTTTATCCCAAGATATGTCTTCATTTAGTTTTATTTATTTTTTTATTAAAAAATAATGCTATTTCTTCAATAGCTTCTAGGTCATGTGACCTGGTGACCCCAAACTATTACCAAAATAATCAGACCTGAGACCCACAAAAGGTACACCTGACTTTATCCCAAGAAATGTCTTCATTTAGTTTTATTTTATTATTAATTAATAAAAAACACTATTTCTTCAATAGCTTCTAGGTCATGTGACCTGGTCACCCCAAACTATTACCAAAATAATCAGACCTGAGACCCACAAAAGGTACACCTGACTTTATCCCAAGAAATGTCTTAATTTAGTTTTATTTTATTTTTTATATGAAAAATAATGCTATTTCTTCAATAGCTTCTAGGTCATGTGACCTGGTCACCCCAAACTATTACCAAAATAATCAGACCTGAGACCCACAAAAGGTACACCTGACTTTATCCCAAGAAATGTCTTCATTTAGTTTTATTTTATTATTATTTAATAAAAAACACTATTTCTTCAATAGCTTCTAGGTCATGTGACCTGGTCACCCCAAACTATTACCAAAATAATCAGACCTGAGACCCACAAAAGGTACACCTGATTTATCCCAAGAAATGTCTTCATTTAGTTTTATTTTATTATTATTTAATAAAAAACACTATTTCTTCAATAGCTTCTAGGTCATGTGACCTGGTCACCCCAAACTATTACCAAAATAATCAGACCTGAGACCCACAAAAGGTACACCTGACTTTATCCCAAGATATGTCTTAATTTAGTTTTATTTTATTTTTTATTTGAAAAATAATGCTATTTCTTCAATAGCTTCTAGGTCATGTGACCTGGTCACCCCAAACTATTACCAAAATAATCAGACCTGAGACCCCCAAAAGGTACACCTGACTTTATCCCATGAAATGTCTTCATTCATTTTTATTGAATTTTTAATGTGAAAGAAATGCTATTTCTTCAATAGCTTCTAGGTCATGTGACCTGGTCACCCCAAACTATTACCAAAATAATCAGACCTGAGACCCACAAAAGGTACACCTGACTTTATCCCAAGAAATGTCTTCATTTAGTTTTATTTTATTATTATTTAATAAAAAACACTATTTCTTCAATAGCTTCTAGGTCATGTGACCTGGTCACCCCAAACTATTACCAAAATAATCAGACCTGAGACCCACAAAAGGTACACCTGACTTTATCCCAAGATATGTCTTAATTTAGTTTTATTTTATTTTTTATTTGAAAAATAATGCTATTTCTTCAATAGCTTCTAGGTCATGTGACCTGGTCACCCCAAACTATTACCAAAATAATCAGACCTGAGACCCCCAAAAGGTACACCTGACTTTATCCCATGAAATGTCTTCATTCATTTTTATTGAATTTTTAATGTGAAAGAAATGCTATTTCTTCAATAGCTTCTAGGTCATGTGACCTGGTCACCCCAAACTATTACCAAAATAATCAGACCTGAGACTCACAAAAGGTACACCTGACTTTATCCCAAGAAATGTCTTCATTTAGTTTTATTTTATTATTATTTAATAAAAAACACTATTTCTTCAATAGCTTCTAGGTCATGTGACCTGGTCACCCCAAACTATTACCAAAATAATCAGACCTGAGACCCACAAAAGGTACACCTGACTTTATCCCAAGATATGTCTTAATTTAGTTTTATTTTATTTTTTATTTGAAAAATAATGCTATTTCTTCAATAGCTTCTAGGTCATGTGACCTGGTCACCCCAAACTATTACCAAAATAATCAGACCTGAGACCCCCAAAAGGTACACCTGACTTTATCCCATGAAATGTCTTCATTCATTTTTATTGAATTTTTAATGTGAAAGAAATGCTATTTCTTCAATAGCTTCTAGGTCATGTGACCTGGAGACCCCAAACTGGTCCCAAAATAATCAGATCTGAGACCCCCAAAAGGTACACCTGACTTTATCCCAAGATATGTCCTCATTTAGTTTTATTAATTTTTTTATTAAAAAATAATGCTATTTCTTCAATAGCTTCTAGGTAATGTGACCTGGAGACCCCAAACTGGTCCCAAAATAATCACATCTGAGACTCCCAAAAGGTACACCTGATTTTATCCCAAGAAATGTCTTCAATTATTTTTATTAAATTTTTTATTTAAAAAAAAGCTATTTCTTCAATAGCTTCTGGGTCATGTGACCTGGTCACCCCAAAAGGGTACCAAAATAATCAAATCTGAGTCCCCCAAAAGGTACACCTGATTTTATCCCAAGAAATGTCTTAATTTAGTTTTATTTTATTTTTTATGTGAAAAATAATGCTATTTCTTCAATAGCTTCTAGGTCATGTGACCTGGTAACCCCAAACTGGTCCCAAAATAATCACATCTGAGACCCCCAAAAGGTACACCTGATTTTATCCCAAGAAATGTCTTAATTTAGTTTTATTTTATTTTTTATATGAAAAATAATGCTATTTCTTCAATAGCTTCTAGGTCATGTGACCTGGTCACCCCAAAAGGGTAACAAAATAATCAAATCTGAGTCCCCCAAAAGGTACACCTGATTTTATCCCAAGAAATGTCTTAATTTAGTTTTATTTTATTTTTTATATGAAAAATAATGCTATTTCTTCAATAGCTTCTAGGTCATGTGACCTGGTCACCCCAAACTGGTCCCAAAATAATCAGACCTGAGACCCCCAAAAGGTACACCTGACTTTAACCCAAGATATGTCTTAATTTAGTTTTATTTTATTTTTTATTTGAAAAATAATGCTATTTCTTCAATAGCTTCTAGGTCATGTGACCTGGTCACCCCAAACTGGTCCCAAAATAATCACATCTGAGACCCCCAAAAGGTACACCTGATTTTATCCCAAGAAATGTCTTAATTTATTTTTTTTTTTATTTTTTTTTTTACGCGACTTAAAATATTAGTGACCTTGGAAATAAAGGTTCCTCTGTCTATATCAATCAACACCTTTTATGTGGTCTGATGAGCGTCGGCATCGGGCGCCTTAAACTGATGATTGATTCATCACCCAGCGCTAGTTCTGCTTACCAAAAGTGGCCAACTGGTCGCTCGCATTCCATGCCCGGCTCCAAGCCAGCGAGCCGGTCTTCTTACCCATTTAAAGTTTGAGAATAGGTTGAGATCGTTTCGGCCCCAATGCCTCTAATTATTAGTTTTACTGCGTGCGGATAAAACTGCGTGTCTCAGAGCAGCAGCTATCCTGAGGGAAACTTCGGAGGGAACCAGCTACTAGATACCCAGGTTGGACGACCAATTTGCACGTCAGGACCGCTGCGGGCCTGCACTTTGGCTTCGCCGTGCCCGGGCATAGTTCACCATCTCTCGGGTACCATCGCACATGCTCTAGTCTTGGACTCCTTGGTCCGTGTTTCAAGACAGGTCGGTTGGGTGGCCGGCATCACCACGGACCCCAAGCGCCCTTGTGGCGTGGGCCGGTCCCCGCCCTTGCGGCGCGGTGGGGCGCGGACTGAGGACAGCCTGGAGCGGAGCGGCCCCGTCCCCTACGAGTAGGGAGGGGGTGGAGGTGACTCGCCTACGGCCCTGGGGTAAGTGGTGAAGTCGGGGCGGAGAGGCGATGTAAAGCTCATGGCCTGAGCCACGAGCCACCTTCGCCCCCGGACCCTTCCAAGCCGAACCGGAACGTGTTGTGGCGCACCACCGCGGAGGAAAAGCGCCTGAAGGCGGCCATGGAACTCCAGCCCGAGGGACGGCAGGGCACGTGCATGCTGGCAGGGACGGCCCAGGACCGTCGGGTTGAATCCCCCGGGCAGACTGTGCGGACCCCAACCGTTTACGTCTTTACGGTTTCACGCCCTGTTGAACTCTCTCCTCAAAGTTCTTTTCAACTTTCCCTTACGGTACGTGTTCGCTATTGGTCTCGTGCCAGTATTTAGCCTTAGATGGAGTTTACCACCCGCTTTGGGCTGCAATCCCAAACAACCCGATTCCGAGAAGTCCGCGCCCCGGTGGGGCGGGGGCCATTACTGGCCTCACACCGTGCACAGGCTGAGCCTCCATCAGAAGGACTCAGGCCCCCGGCCTGCGCCAGGCAATAGGGACTTCCGTACGCCACATTTCCCCGTGCACGCCAGGTGGGGCAGGAGCCCTGCCCGCACCCCCGCCGCCACCAAAAGGTGAGCCTGCCCTCTCCCCCCCTCTCCCTCTCTCCTCAGAGAAGGGGGAGATGAAAAAGAGAAAAGAGGTTTCAGAGAGAGTGCCGTCTGACCCCCAGCCTCCCCGCCCTCCTACAGCCTGTGCGCTCCACTGCACCCCCGGCTTTTCGCACACCCCCAGCCTGCAGATGCGTGACGCAAGCAGTCGAAGTGGATGGGAAACAGACAGCTGCACACGACAACCGAAGGGCATGGAAACCGTTTCCGGGCGGAGAGGTTTCGAGTTGTGGACACGAAGGGGAGAGGCGAGACGAGTCTGCATTTAGGAGGACGGAGGCCCTCGGGGGGGCCTGCGAGAACCTCCAGCCACAGACCGAAGTCCAATCGTTGGGAATAGCGACCCACTGACCGGCGTAGCCCTGGGAGGGACCCGGGGCCGCAATGTGCGTTGTGTTGATGATCAGTGTGTCCTGCAATTCACATTAGTTGTTGCAGCTGGCTGCGTTCTTCATCAACGCACGAGCCGAGTGATCCACCGTTAAGTGTTGTCAGTTTTTGTTTTGGGGTTCAAAAGCCATCGTCCACAAAGATATACACAGTATGTAAAAAAAAAA
This sequence comes from Channallabes apus, assembly GCA_030522415.1. Classification (NCBI taxonomy): domain Eukaryota; kingdom Metazoa; phylum Chordata; class Actinopteri; order Siluriformes; family Clariidae; genus Channallabes; species Channallabes apus. Next base: position 37,667,376 of record CM060107.1, on the reverse strand, counting down.
AAAAAAAACGCCCCGGAACTCTTTCCCCATGAACGGTGGGAGAGAACTTGGGGTCATCGGGCGCGGGGTGAAAAGGGAGGTTCGCACGCTCTCACACGCACTGAAGGGAGAGGCGAGGGAGAAGAAAGAGGGATCCCGGGACGGCCGCAGAGAGAGCTCAGCTCAGCTCCGGGAGGAAGCGCGCCACTTACGCCCCCCCCCCCAAGCGCCCCACCTCTGGGGCACCTAGGCAGCCTCTCAGGGCTCCCCAAGACGAATCTAAGAAGCCCTGCCCCAGCACCGTTGTTCCCACGGCCACGGAGTTACACCAGCCCAACTCCGAGCAGACCGACCTGGTATAACCAGGGACTGTCATTTTTTGTCGCACCGACCTCTGGGATAACCAGACTCCCAGGGAGGGTGCCGGGGTCCAAGTAGGGCCGCCCGCGCGAACTCGGCTCCCGGACAAAATATTGGATCGAGGCCTGACTTTCAATGGATCGCAGCGATGGAGCTGCTCTCCACTCACGACACCCCGATCCAGAATCAGGTCATTTACCAGTCATTTAGCAAGACATTTCTTGGGATAAAATCAGGTGTACCTTTTGGGGGACTCAGATTCGATTATTTTGGTACCCTTTTGGGGTGACCAGGTCACATGACCTAGAAGCTATTGAAGAAATAGCTTTTTTTTATAAAAAATTTAATAAAAATAATTGAAGACATTTCTTGGGACAAAATCAGGTGTACCTTTGGGGGGTCTCAGGTCTGATTATTTTGGTACAAGTTTGGGGTGACCAGGTCACATGACCTAGAAGCTATTGAAGAAATAGCATTATTTTTCACATAAAATAAAAATAAATGAAGACATTTCATGGGATACAATCAGGTGTACCTTGTGTGGAACTTCAATTGGATTATTTTGGTACCAGTTTGGGGTCACGTGGTTACACGACCAAAAAGATATTGAAGAAATTGTGATTTAATAAAAATAAAATACATTTTTGCAAATTAATTCACAAAACTCAATTAATCTATTAATTCAACAAATTAATAATAAACAAAAGCAGCATCCGTGGAATAATAAATTAATTTAATAACTGGGGTACATAGCCAGGTAAGTAACAAGTACTTTCTCTTTTCATGTGGACAGAAATTTGTCGACGGTCCCTAAAATACCGCTTCCGAATGTCCGTCGAATGTCTGAATATCAAACTAACTTCACTGCGGTGCCGTGGCTGTGCAAAAAGAATACAACATTAAACGGCACTATGACATACACGCAGAGAAATATGATAAATACACTGGACAGCTCCAAATGGAAAAAGTTAATGCTTTAGCATCCGCTTTAAAAAAAATTTTTTATTTGTTAAAGGAAAGTTCTCATTTGTAGTGTAGAGTTAATGTTCATATCCAAAGTGAATGATATATTTTTTTCATTTGCATTAACCATAAAGAATTTATTTTTGTATATGATTCTTTCTAAACTATTGAGTTGTTAAAGGCAGTTTTTTTTAATTATGAAGTGTTTTTCTAGTTTGTAAATTATATTGTAGCCTATAGCTTCATATTTAATGTAACTGTCTGTACACAGAGTCTGCAGCATTTTTTATTTCTTATCTGACAAGTAATATTCATGTTCAAAGGAAAGGATTTTGCTTGCCATTACTTGGCATTGTTTTCCCCCCAAAAAGGAATAAGAGTGTTAATGAACAGTTTCTGAGGACTTGTTACATGCAGTTTTACAGAATATAGTGTATTTGTTGTAATTTGATGGACTATGATTAAAAAAACAAATTCGGCCCGCACATGGTCACATTTCTTCTCATCCGGCCCTCACCCTAAAATGAGTTTGACACCCCTGGCTTAGTGTCAGTGAAGGGAACCTGATCTTCATATAAAGACCTTTTTATACAGTTTTATGCAACAACATATGGACTTGATGGTCAGGAGTGCATATAATGTTGGCCATACAGGAAATACAATACCTTTTTCAGCAGAAAGCAGAATTATTATTATTATTATTATTACTATTATAACTAAGGTTTAATAATACTAAATTAATAAATATATCAACTTGTGCTCTGTAAAACGAAGTTTTCTCATTATAGAGATTTTTAATTTGAAAAGCCGACAGGCCGTATCTGTTCTGGAGATCTCGCGAGAGTTGGCGTCTTCACATACGTGGCTTTTCTGTACACACTTCCGGTTTGGGTGAATCACTACTAGCCGTCAACATGGTGAGTTCTGCGCCTAATAATATATATATACGTTTTAGTTTGTATGTTATTAATTTTAATGGAGCTAGTAAGTATTGTTCTTTATTAATTTAAGACAGGTCTGGTGCCGTATTGTTAGCTAGACAAGCTAAACTGCTTGCTAATCTAGCTAACGCCTATCAGGCTTAAGTTAAACAACCGTCTGCGTGAGATTGAGTAAAAAATGTGTGTATATATGTATATGTATGACACACACTAATGTATGCATATACGCATAACACTATATCCCAGCACTAGTTAGATTGCGCATGCGCAAAAGGTGATCTGATAATATAAAGGGTATGATGAGCTAAGATATTTAAAATGTTCTCTCCACATGAATGTTGTTACGGTATTATTCAGCTAACTGTGTACACACAAGCTGGACGTTTATCATTAAAGTAGAACAAAGATCGTTTTATAGATTGATAGAATAGATATGGATAGAATTGTTAAGTAGCTGATAACACACGAAACAGTTTTCAGTGCAGCCTCACTGTGGCAGTAGTAGGATGTAGGAGTCCTTGAGAAAGTCGCACATAATTTCTGGTGTCCCTGTGTGCAGGAGCTGGAGGCCATGACCAGGTACACAAGTCCGGTGAACCCGGCTGTGTTTCCTCACCTCACCGTGGTGCTGCTCGCCATTGGCATGTTCTTCACAGCCTGGTTCTTTGTGTATCCTTCATAATAACAGCCCGGTGAAATGTTTGCTTTCCCTGCCAGTCCGCAATGCAGGAAAGAAGAAATATTCTGTTTTACGTCAGTTGATTGTTTGTCCTTAACCCCCTCTTCTCCAGTTATGAAGTAACGTCCACAAAATACACACGTGACATATACAAGGAGCTGCTCATCTCACTGGTTGCGTCACTCTTTATGGGCTTCGGCGTTCTCTTCCTGCTACTTTGGGTTGGAATCTACGTGTGAAGGTGAGGATTTAATCGTACTGCAGAGTTCTGTATGTGTAAAGATTTTATCTGATTGGGTGATTTTGTGAATTAAGATTTTATGATTAAGATCAAGTTTTATGTGCATGTTTGAATATTTCAATTAATGTAGAAGCTTGATTAAAAAAATTTCAAAAATGCTTAATAAACTGTTTTAATGTTTATTAATTAATTATACTAAAGGATTCTTAAATGTCAGAATATAAATTCTTACAAACTGAAACTTAGTGGAAATAGTGCTGTATTATTTTTATTATTTTTAATAATAATTTACTTATTTATTTTAAGCACATAGCCTGATAGCATCTGCTTTATTTCTGTGCTATAGGTTGCAGATTGAGAAGAACATTCCACCAACTCTGCATTACCTCAGTGCTTATAGATTTCTCTCTCTCTCTCTTTCGCTCAGTCACACACACCCATGGATCTGGATTGGACTTTGCACTGGCAGCATGTTGACAGTTTGTAGGTTGACTTCACCAATAAATAATTTTCTAATAGTTTTATTGGGCTCTTTTTTTTTTTTTTTTTTTTTTGTAAAGTAGTGATGTGATCACTACAAATGATGTTCACATTACAAACATTACACTCCCAGTCAAATGTTGGGACACACCTTCTCATTCCATGGTCTTTCCTGATTTTTCTTTCTTTCTATATAGTAAAACAGTGCAAAAAGTATTCAAAACAATATGCAATAATCTTCTTCGAACAGTTTATTTTGAGATGTGTCTTCTACTTATGTTCTGTAAAGGCTTCGCAACGGCTCTAATCTGAGGTGCTGTTAATTGGTGGTTTTGAGGCTGGTAACTCTAAATGAACTTCTCCTCTGCAGCAGGGGAGGGTTTTCATGAGAGCCGGTCGCATTATTTAGCTTGAAGCGGTTTTGCAAATGCACTTGATAATACTGTTCTTGCAAGAACTATTCCAGAACAGCGATCTTCGTGTCTTAAAACAACAACTGACTGTTCCTGCTGTTATTACCTAGTTACCCAATACCATGTGTTATTTCATAGTTTTGAAAAATAAGAAAATAAATCCAACCATTTGAGAGAAACCGTATGTTTTATTTAACTTTGAATTTAACTAGGAAGTCTTTTTAGCTTTCTGGGCAAAATGGCTGCAAACATTTTTTTCCCCAAGAGTTAATATGATCTGTTCAGGTCTGATTATTTGTTTTTCTACAGGTAAAAGTTCCAATTAATTTGCTGCAGTTCAGTTTTAGTCCAGATATAGTCTATATGTCTAATAAGCCGTGAGAATTTAATCATTAAACTTGTTCTTAAGTGGTCATGAGTATGCCCTACTTCACCTTTCACAGTAAGGAAAGGGAATCTTACGTTGGGGGTTAATTAAGAGTCTAGCAGAAGAGTCCGTAAGCGATGACTGAAATATCTGGAATACTGAGAAAAGGAAATATTGGGTTCTTCAATCTGTACATCATTTAGCATTATAGAAGAAGACTTGGTGCTTGACTGAGAAATGTGCCACTACAATATAGATTTTACCATGTACATAGTACAACTTCATGCCATGTAGTCATGCCAACATTTCAATATGTACTGTAAGTGAATGAGCTGAATTACATTAAACTGAGATGAGATCCCATATTTTAAATGCATTTTTGGTGTACAACATTCAAATTGGGTTTTTGGTGGAACAGTATTTTAGGTTTAGATTTTTATTTTTTTTTAACACTGCCAAGATCTTTTTACACACTATTATAATGTGGTTGAATTTGAACGTTTCCACACACAATTCAAGTCATGGACTACTCTGCTTTGATGTTTTTAAGAACATAGGGATAACATTCATATTTGTATTTGTTTGTATTCAGAATGTAGTGATATATCTTCCATAATGTTAGGATTTCTCACATATTTTTATTGTGGGGTTAAACTAATTAACTTTTTTTTTTAATAAACGTAAAAAAAGCTAAACTTTTTATATATATATTCTTTTCCCATCATGTGATGAAATTGTTTGGGCTGATTACATATCCGCCTGGCAGGCTCTTGTGGTGCGTAAATCTCCAATCCTGTTGTAATCTCAAGGATAAGAATAGAGCAGTCTGTCTGTGCCGGGCTCTCAGTGCAATAACCTGTAGTCCTTAATGCAATGTGTCTGGATCCTGGTCGTCAGGCTTTAATCCTGAGTGTTCCCAAATGTTTTGGCCAGATAAAGTTTATGAGCTATAGCCTGACCACAGTACATCATTTTTTTATTCCTTATTTGTAATTTAGAATAATTGGACAATTTATTATTTTGGTAACATGTTATTTACAGTAAGTGACTAAAAACCAAAGCAATACATATTTAACTGATTTCCCAGACTACTAAGAAGTGTTATCATAGTTAAGGATATACATTGTGGCCTGTGTGATGCAGTGGATTCATTGGCTGCGTAGCTCATTACCTCAGAAAGCATAAATGTGGCATATAGCACATGAGAACCGAAACATCCCTGTCCATCAGGTTTCTAAATCAATCTGTACAAACTATTGCACAGCAATGTTACTCGCAGCGATGAGCTTTGTTAACGTTTTCTGCAGCTGCCTTGATTTTTTAAATAAACCATGTCTCAAACTTAAAACTCTGACTTTACACTTTAATACTTTAAAGTCCTTAATAATGTAAAAAAATAAAATAAAATACGACTGGTACACAAAACAGACCTTTCAATGGGGTTTGAGGTGAGGTTTGTAAATGTATTATTGTTAGTACTCAATATTGGCCTAGAATGAGACAACCAAATAGTGTATTATACAATTGTTTATTACTAAAAGGTCTCTCGTATATAAAAACGATTGCATACAATGTCCAAAGTGAACATCACTCTGATCGTCTACGTATCAACGATCAACAAAACCGCCCACTGGCCAATGCAGTAATATTACTAACAAATACTACAAGAGGTGTTCAAGTCAAACCGGGACTTGTGATGAAGGCGTAAAAGCTATTGGCATTTACTGAAGACTTCAAGCACTGGACGGTGATGAGACTCTTAGCCGCAGTAAAGCATTTAAATATGATGCTAAACGTTTTAAAGTTTGTGTCGTTCCCAGCGACTTGGAGCCCACTGCAGTCGTTCCCATGAACAATCAAGTGGAGAAATCGATCCTTGAAATATACTAGTTGCCAACCTACACATAATCATTAATGAACACCACTTGCACATTACAGCAACACAGCTGAAAGCTATTGCCACAAGTCATTTCCACATTTCTATAGGAGTTCCTGGGAGGCCAGCATTTCAGATGTGAAGCAGGCAGTCTGATCATGAGTCCAGTGTACTGGTCAAGCGTTTTCCTTTGGTGGGATCCAAGCACTAGTGTAGTAGGGGACTACAGTATATAGAGAGTACTATATAATCTCATAACTGTGTTATTCTGCACAAAGTTCCAGTTGGACTTGAATGTTGTCATGGCAAATTTTGTAAACTGCACCAATTTTCTAAATACAAACCCAACAACTACTTGATTATTGAAAGAGCAGAAAAGTTTATTGCAACCAAAAGTAAATGGACAGCACTGGACTGGCCAGCCAGAAGACAACAGACACCCCATGAAAATTCCGCAAGCTCCCTCCACTTCGCCAATTTTACATGATTTATATACCCGTACTTAGCAATTACATCATTATTTACTCCTCCTTAAGTCAAATAGTTACTTTATATTCATTAGACGTAAGCTACTTTTGTTCAGGTCAGATTGATGTGGCATCTCCCCGTTACATAATTTTCCCCTCTCATCTCATATCTATTCATATCTGGGTAGGACTACTCCCCGTGCTTGGTGGGTTTCCTCTGGGTACTCCGGTTTCCTCCCACAGTCCAAAGACATGCAGATTAGGCTAATTGGCGTTCCCAAATTGACCATAGTGTGTGAATGAGTGTGTGTGTGTGTGTGCGCTCTGCGATGGATTGGCACCCTGTCCAGGGTGTACCCTGCCTCGTGCCCTGAGTCTCCTGGGATAGGCTCCAGGTCCCCGCGACCCTAAATACAGGATAAAGCGGTATAGAAGATGAATGAATGAATGAATGGGTAGGACTAAAAGATCTTGTTTTCCTTTTTTGGAGAAAGTTCAGTTTGTTCCTATTTCCTTAACCAGATTATTGACCACTGTTGGTGAAGACTTGTCGGTTTTCGTCGGAGCTGCAATTAAAAAAAAAAAAAACTTCCTCTTCAAGACGCGTAAGTACTCTGTCCTTATTATGCCCATCATATCTATTGTCTTTAATTGTCCATAGTATGCCTCTACATATATATAGAATTTTTTATCTATTAGTACAGTACTTTATTATTTATTTTGATTATTATTAGTTTTGATTATACATTATATATAATTGTATAACTATGTGATTTTTCCAATGATCTTGACCTTATATATCAACTAGTAACTAATATGCTTAATTATTGGATACTAAGATTAGAGATTAACTAAATCATTGAACGATCATGTTGAAATTAGTATTTATTTTTCATATAACTATTGCTAGTTTAGAGTAATCACATTGATCTGATTACTGGCTTGATTGTTTATATTATTAGTTTTTGAACCTATACTATTCAGATCAGAATTGTTTACATGATTCTATTTAATTATGCATATATAGTAGTTATAATTGGTAAAGCATAATTTCAGTTGTTGTATGTGTATTATGTTAATTTTTTTGAGTGCCATTTTCAGATTTTTTTTTTTTCACTTTTAGCTCACAGGCAGCGCCCTTCTCGCCTGAGGATCCTTCTGAGAGCAGGTGCTTACACCCTGCCTTATCCATATCGCCACAATCGTCGCCTTATCAGAGCATTTATTCCTCTGAGGAGGGTATTGCTGAGGATTAGTGATTGATTAAATTATTTAATTTTCCTTTCCTTTTTTTATGATAAACATGATACACAGTATGGTGTTTTGTCTGCTCTTAAAAGAGGAAGTCTATCTCTTTGCACTCTATGTCCCAATCAAAACAGAACCCAAAAGTTATTTTTATATTTTGGATCACTGCCTGCATTGTCAGTATTTTCCACTTCATTAAAGTTCCTCAATTTCTTGCACTCTGTGTGTATGGGTCGTTCTTGGGTCACACTTCACATACTTTTCCTTCTATCTGTATATTTCTCACTTCCGCCTTCTTTATTGTAACGAGCGGATCAAGGCCTCTTACACAGAGGCCTTCTGGGTATTTCGTACTTCACACTTGACTGTAGGCCAATAAAAATTTCCACAGTCCCCCCTGAAAGCCATCAGTATGGCTTTTCTTAAAATGTCCACTGTGTCCCCCATTGTATGCTTAATGAGGAGCATAGGTAACAGTTTTATAGACCGTTTTAGTGTCAGTAAGTTTCTTTGCTAGTATCAGTTACTCGTACATATAATAACTGATATAACTTATTATATAGTACACTTATTTGCAATTATACATATACATTGTAATACATCACAGAGTAATACATATTCCCTGAACATTTAATTATTGCTACTTTTCTTCCCTTTCTCGGATAGGTCATTATGACCACTACCTTGTAATCAGGAGAATCTTTAGCTAACAATAGGCTCTCTGCTCAGGGGTAGGCGGAAAAAAAAAAACCTCAGTGACTAATTTTTGAGGGAAAATTTCTACTCTGCCAGTGTTTAAACACTCGACAATGCATTAGCATCTGATCAGAGGACTGTATTATAGTTGCATAACAGTATAACATAAAAAAAAAACGTCCAACAATGTCGAAGTCTATGGTCTTGATAGACTGAGTTGTGTAGTTTTGGGAAGGTCGATGTCAGATTCTTCAGCTCTGCTTGTTGCATTAGGTTTGAGTTCCACGATTCATTGATTGAGATAGTGATGATGTTAAACGTCCGATACTGAAGTAAATCTTCCGAGATTAAGTACAGTATGCACGATAACTGCCTGACTCACAGCATTCGTAGACAGATAGTGTTTGCACGCAGTAGTACCGAGTTGTAGTCAAAGTTCTGGAGTAGAATCCATGTATTTCCTTATGGTCTTGCGCTGTAGCTATGTGTCTTGATTCAGTATTACATTTGCATAGGCTGACAGATGTTCAGTTGGTCGAAGTAGTTCTTCCATAGTGTTCCATTGTTTCAGATCTACGTGGTTAAGGTTTGTGAAGCATTGTCCTTTCCATGGGGCTGGGCTTGATTCTGAACAGCACGGCTTTGCCTGCTCACATGCGTAGATAGTAGGTCTTCCTCCCTCTCTTAGGCCTTCTTTGTGAAATAGTCCATGCACACACTAAGCTGCACACATACTAAATATGTATATCCTTATACTATTCTCCTTATACTATACTATTCTGCGTTCTGGAATGATTAAGAGGCACTTTAGAAATGCTGAAAACCAGTGTGGGTCTGAGGAATCTTTTTAAACAGATTATAAATATACCTAAAAAGTATAAAATGTCATAAACGAATCAAAACTCACTCGCTCTTTGGTCACCATTTATCTATTTCAGGATTTAATCATAATTTCAGTCAATACAATACAAAATCTTATAAAAAAATATTCTCTAAAATAGAGTATAACATCATCTTTTACAGGACAATTAATCACTCAGGCCTGAGACTAGTGTACAAACTATGCCTCTTATTTGGTGCAGCGCCTGTAGTCAAAATATAAAATAGTAACATGGAAATAATAAAACATAGTCTATTTAATGCGCTGTGTTTTAGCATGTATTAAAATATGGCTCATTTAAAAAATGTGTAGAATATCTGAGTTTGGTGTGTTTCTTATATAGCAAGTTCTTGAGTAATCCATTAGCAAAACACTCCATTAGAGTCTCTTAGCTCTAGTTCCAGTACTGGGTCTAGATCAGTGGGCTCCATCCTGAACGTGCTGCAGTTTTTTATATTGTTCCTCAGACCGGGATCATAGTCGTGCCCGAGCGAAAGCATCCCGCAACCATGCACAATCCTCGTACAGTCTGGGATCTCCAAGGTACTCAGTGCTGCGCTTGTACAAGTAGTAGTACAGAACTGCAGCTGTGAGAAATAATAAGGGAAGATAAAATGAATCAATCTCTGATGATGTAATTCGTATAATCTAATCTATGTGAACAAATAGGATAGTAAACTTCAGGATATGTGAGTACACTTTTACAAAATGCATGAAGCAGTAGTAAGATGAGTTAAGAATATTAGTTAAGAGTACATCTCTGCATTAATTACAGTACAACGTTTACCTAGTCTCTGGAACACAAAGAGCACCTGCAAGCCATCTGTCCAGATGAAACGATTTGAGTCCATCCACCTCAGATTCTGTAAAATACACATTTCTGTAGTGATCTTATCGCTGTTCACTTTGGCAAACAAACAGAAATAAAAGACTTATGAAATATATTGCTATAATAATTGTGGTATAAACGAAACATCGAATTGAGTTTGCAGCTGTTCATTTTCTCTCAGATATACAGTACTGCTTTTCTTATTTCTTCATATTAAATTAAATTAAATTAAATGATGTAGATTGAAGAAATCAAAACAAATGATTTACGCTAACAGGCTGCAAAGGGCCTAAAGATTAAATTTAAACAACCTCAGCAGCAACCTCATTTCCCCTCTCATCTGTTTCAACCACTTGGCATTCAGCATCACCACTGGCCTGATCATCCGACATCATCTGCATCTGTTTCTCACTGGTTTATGCCTTATGTTACATGTTTTTTAGTCTTGAATGATTCATAGGTTACTGTGTGGCTTAACAAACAAAAAACCTTCCTCTGAAACGTATTAGGTACAGGGACTGGACTGGAAATGAGAGCCAAAAACATTTAAAACATTCAAAGGAAAGTCTGGCTCTTTGGAAGCAAATATGAAGAAATGGTAGAGAGAGAAAGAGAGAGAGAGATCTCAGGACTGTACAGTATTGAACATTCAAATTTTCAACATTTTGTAAAGAAGAATTTACACAAAAACCCACAGCATTCTGAATAGGAGGTGATGTCTCAATATAATGTAATGACATCAATCTTCATCCCTAAAATCAGTTCTGGTGCTTATAATTAGCATCAGAACTTATTCAATTATTCCAATGGAGTTTAAACTGTCACATGATCTCAATCGGACCAAAAGAATTTAGACACCTGACCATCACTCCTATACATGTATGTAGTTCTTTCCCAAACTGTTGCCACAAAGCTGGAAGCACTTGATGGTGCAGAATGTCTTTGTATGCTGTAATATTACCATTCCCCTTAACTGGAGCTAGGAGGCCCAAATCAGTTCCATGCCAGTAACCTTGTGCACAAAGCGGGCTTCTTGAGGACATGGTTTGCCAAGGTAGGAGTGGAATAATACTTCAGAGCTCTGAACTCAACCCCACGGAATACCTTCGGTATGAACTGGAATACTGTCTGCACCCCAGACCTCCTCAGCCAACATCAGCCATATAGTGTACATAGTGTTCATACTGTATGCTTTAAAAAAAACTGTAAGTTCATACAGTTCATAACTGTATGCTTTTCCAGTTATCATTAGTAACTGTGGTATCCAGGACAAAGTTGTCATGGACAACTATCCTATGCCTATCCTGGGAACACTGGGTACATGGCCATGCCTGTAGTTTATCTAGTCATTGTAAACTAGAAAACTACACACACACACACACACACACACACACACACAGTAGCCTAAACAGCTATCTGGTTTGAGGGTCATTTTAAATTTTCTACAATAATTTCTACAAAGCAGGGCCAGAGGGAGAATGAAACGCACCATGATCCAGCAGTGAAGGCAGATGCTGAGTGTGAGGTAGACAGCAGACAGGATGAGCAGCGCTCGAAATCTCTCCAGGAGCAGAGACAGGAGACCCACCTGGAACACGTACGTGTTGAACATCATCAGCAGGATGATGATGACATTGAAGAGGATGGCGATGTCCTGGATTCTGCAGAAATCAAGATAACACGGGAAACTGTTGCAAAATAAAATTATTTATCATGAATGTTTATGTAGTTTTTTTTCTATTTAGTTAAAAAAAATGTAAATAAAAAATTATTTACACATTACTGACCGTGACTTGTTAATACTATCTTACACTCACATGAACAGCACGAGTTGGATGACTGGAGCTGCCCTAAGAAGTTCGCTGAAAGAGTTGACAAAGAGGTCGAAGGCGAGTAGAGAAAGCTGAATCAGCAGCACCAGCGAATAATTATTGGTCTGGAGCATCTTGGAGTTTAGTGTTGTCTCACACGCGCTTGTCCTTGTATTTATTGTATTTCTGCTCCTCTCAGATATAACGCAACAACAGAAATGAGCTTAAAACTCAACTGGTGTAGACGATCATGTCCAAAGCAGCTCATGTGATTTTAGAGATGGTATGAACCAGTCATGAAAGCGCTTTTCCTTCAGCCATTCCTTATCTCACTGTGGAATGAGGGGAAAAAAGAAAAAGGGATTTAAACCAGAACATTCAGATGTTTTTTTGAGGTATAGATTTAGATTGCTCACCCTTTGAGTGCTTGATCATATTTGATAAAGTATTGTAGGTTAGTCAAAATCTATCCCAACGGGGTTGTAGGTAGACGTTATGAAAAGCGTCATGCGGTCATCACAGGCTTCACCTAAAAGACATGTGAGCGTTAGGAAGTGAGACAGAACCCCAAGCAGCACAGATCAATGCATCACCATGCATTCAAAGCATGTGCTATTTAGTGTGGGAAATAATTCCTCTTTTTGTAAGACAGAGATGATCCATGTGGGTTTGAGGATGGAGAGAAAACAAAGAGCCGGTCACCATATTTGTGGTAAAGCATGAAATCTGTTACACAGGCCACCTGCACGGTCTCACTGAGGATTAAGGTTTAATTTCACTCAGACATCTTGAGTGTTCTTTCTAATCTCTAAGGTTACCTGACTCGGATTTCCACACAGACACACACAACAATGCTTTAAACACAGTAAAACTGATAACAGGTTACTTTTACAGCCCACTGGGTTTGAATCACACAGGTGGAGATAAAGGGAGCTGGATCAGCTTCAGGGTTGTTGTTGTTGTTTACATCTGAATAGATCACGTGCACCTCTCTGAAGCCTGGGGTCGCTCTTTAAAACATCTGATTGCGTTTCACCTGCAAACGTGTAGCGTCACACAGATTATCAAAGCACAGACGTGTTTATTTATTTATTTATTTAGCATCGCGACATTTTCCTCTTACCGTTAACTTCCCAACCCAGCTTTGTTTGTTTGTTTGTTTGTTTGTATTAGGATTTATTGCCATTTCAGCTTCTCTGGCTATTTCATATCAGATACTTTCCCCACAACTCTTTAAAGCCCTTACATTATATATAACATACATTATATATAACACACTGGTTCGAATAAATCAGATAAATGCTTAGTATGTATCTGCCCAACCCAGCTAACAGGCTAGCTAACCCGAAAGCGCGCTTTAACGTTTAGCTCATGTTCTAGCTGACTGTTGTAATAAAGCTAACACAGTACCTCATGTTCCGAGTGTATATAATAGAGCAGCTTCTGACACACACACACACACCGCTCGCTCTGGTCCAAACTGGTTACTGTAGAGTGAACGGCGGCAAATGCGTCCATGTGAACCGAGAGACTACCGCGTCTCCCATAGCAACGTTTACCGTAAAGTCAGGCAAATACGAGCATCCAAAAAAACAAGAACAAAGCATCATTCTGGCTTCCGAGTCCGTGGAGACTGGAGTCTCGATTTGGAGTTGATGTTCTCAAATGATTGGATTCGAACCCAGTTTAATGTGTAGTACGTAGAGAGACGGGTAAAGTACCGCTGTTTGTCCATACCACAAACACGAGCAGCCTTTTACCGTAAGTGTAAGAGAATTTGGAGTGTAAATAACAGAGCAAAGTGAAGAGACGAACCTCTGCGAGTAGGAATTACTATATTTATTATATTTAAGATTACATATTGGTAATTATTTATTTTAAAAAAATATTGATTATTTATTAATAACAAGAATATCAATTACAAAAGTGAAAAAACAAAAAGTATAATATAAACTATTCAGATGTAAAAACTCCCTCACTCATTGTCTAAACCCGCTTTATCGTGTATACAGGGTCACATCTTTAGTTAGAATTTTCACTCACACAACAGAAGTCCGATGATCTCTTTGTCTCTTGTTTATTTTTCCAGCTTCAAAGATTCAACACTTTGTACAGTTGTCTTGATTAAATCCAGGTTACAACAAGTTATTTGCAGCATTTTGTAGATTACGTTTTCTTACTTTTACAACAACCTATTTGCTGTATCTTACTAAGATCTTGGATTACGTTTACAACAACCTAATGTGCTGTATCTTTTAACTTAAGATAACTTACGGTCAAAAGCTTGTGTTCTCCAAGACTTCCGTATCTAAACTGGACTTTTTTTTACAGTGACATAGACAAGCAACTACGTGTAACAGTAGAGTGACATCACAGACATTACACACAATACGGTTGTCAAAATGGATGCTTGCTGCTTAATGCACAATCAACAAAATACAATAAAATGAAATAAATAAAATAAAAAACAACAAATTCATAACAAATCCGATATGGCTCTTACACTAATATTATGAATTATATACAGTTAACAGAACAAAAGTTATATTTTACTTTGCATGTTTTCCCCGTGCTTGGTGGCAATTAGTCTAATTGGCATTCCCAAATTGCCCACTGTGTGTGAATGAGCATGTAGAAGAAGAATGTTCAATTATTTGTCACATGTACTTTACAGCACAATGAAATGTCTTCTTCGCATATCCCAATTAGGAAACTGGGGTCAGAGCGCAGGGTCAGCCAGCTGACAGCGCCCCTGGAGCAGATAGGGTGAAGGGCCTTGCTCAAGGGCTCCAGGGGCGTAGCAAGCTTTTCAAAAGTGTGGAGGATGAATGTGGTTTGTTTGTTAACAATAAAAACGATGAATACAATGACAGAAGGGTACAAAAGGTATTAACATACACGATATAAAAAGCTTTCAATTTAAATGAGTGATAGTGATACTAAAAACACACTCAGAACACACTTGCTAGACTTGCTAAATATTTAGAATCAGAAATGCTTTAATAATCTCAGGGAGAAATTATTTTGTTACTCCAAATATACAGACAACATTTCATACAAACAACATACTGTATATTCAGAACAAAAATATAAACAACTATGTACATATATAAATGCAAACAACCTGTCTGCTTCTTGTCTGCCTTTTACTTCCTCTTCATCTCTGTCTTCCTCACTCCTGGCCACATCCTCACATACACCCTAATCAAAACATTTAAAATGAATTTGTGAATTTGATATAAACACACCATACACACGTGTGCACCTGAGATGGAAATAAGCACCACCCATGACACAAACACACACACAGCTCCTCTTCCTTCATAAACCTCTTTTACAAACTGTAACATTCATTTAATTGCTCACCTGTGAACCTTTTATATCTTCATTGCTTACAGATAAGCAAGTAAGCAATGAAGATATAAAACATATTAAACAAAAAAAAAAGTCCTCACAAAAAGCTTTTTCTAAATAATAATAATATAAACAAAAGTATAATAATATAAATAATATAAATAATATAACCATTTACTGTTTTTAAACATTAAAATAATATACACATTAAAATAATATTCTTCCATAGTCAACAGGTATGCAAACTGACATTATTTCTCACTTTTTTTCTCCTCAACAGATACAATCAAACACAACAGGCAAGTCAGCTAATGAACAAACAATGCTCAAAATATCAAAATCAATGGACTACTTGCACGCAGACTCGTGACGTACTTCCGCTTTGAAGTAATAGGGCTCGCTGAGTTCCGGTTTGTCGGCCATTGTGTTGGAGTTTGGAGGAAATGTTCAGAAAAAAGTGTGTTTATAGATTTCAGAGTCAGCAGAAGGAATAAAACGTACACTGTTGTGCTCCGCTGTGTACATCTTCGGCGAAGTTCAACGGAACTTTAATTTTTCAGTTTTCCTTCAGATGTGGACCTTAGAAAACGGGTAGAGACCTTAGAGACGATTTTTGTCCTACCAGCAATTTTATGGTTTGCAGTAAACATTTTAGCAGTGATCAGATTATCAGATTATTGAACCGCAAACACCAGAGGCACGAAAAAAGTTAGTAACTGGCGCTGTACCAGTGCTTTTAGCCTGGAATGATTACGCCGTTAAAGCTGCTGTGGTATCCGTCGAACCCATACCCATGGATGTAAAGATGGATTATTTACATTTAGGCATTTGGCAGATGCTCTTATCCAGAGCGACTTACATTTTTTTTTATCTCATTACACATCTGAGTTAAGGGTTAAGGGCCTTGCTCAAGGGCCCAACAGTGGCAACTTGGTGGTTGTGGGGTTTGAACCTGGGATCTTCCGAACCGTAGTCCAATGCCTTAACCACTGAGCTATTCCTGTCCCATATCATGATTACTGATACATGATTACCTGAGCCTTCATTATTAGACCTGACATGTGGTAAAATAGAAGAACTTTCTAATGAAGTGGAGGAGCTGAAAAAACAGCTACAAGAGCTACACGTTCAGCAGAACACAGTACAGGGTAGTATTTACAATGTGTTATCTATATACTGCTCTTAGTCTACCTCATAAGACTCTTGTCTGTTACAGGGCTGCTCTCTATCACTTTATCATAATTACAAGCTCTATTTGCACTATACAGTATGTCTGCATTTGCACTCTCTGCCATGTGCCCTTACTTGTATATTGTATTTTTTTTATATATGTATTATATGTATAATTATATTTATTCATATTTTTATTTTTTTAATTCTACTTTATGTATTTAATGTTATGTTATTCACCAAGGGTCTGAGAGTAACGCAATTTCATTTCTCTGTATGTCCTGTACATGTGGCAGAATTGACAATAAAGTTGACTTTAATAAGTTCTTATATAGAATATAATACATATATATTCTTATATAATATGGTTATTTTGCAAATACATGCACGTCAGTAACGTTAATCAGTGGGAGATCCTGGAGACAGCGGGTGTAGAAAGTAGCCATTGCTAAACCGGAACTGACTGAGCCATATTGAAAAGAACGCGGAAGTCGGCGTGCAAGTAGCGTATTGCACTGGCAATAAACCCATAAATACATTGCTTAACATTGTCAATTTGTCCCTCCTCATCAATTTCCTGCCTTCTTCATCACCGTTACTTTATGCACTGCATCGCCACACACATAACCGAATTTAGCTAAGTTAGCTATTGAACACTATCCCAATTAGCAACTGCCATTAGTCTAAAAAATGAAATATAATACAGAAAACATTTGACATGTCAACAAAACATAAACAGAACACCTTCCCAAACATATATCAAGCTTATTTAAAAACCTCAAAAGCATAAACATTCAAAGTACCTGAAAAACGGAGATGTAAATAATCATAACAACCATAAGTTCCCGCCTCCTCTGCACGAGCTGACCGATAAATCTGCACACCAAACACACCAAGAGACTGACGGGCAGAACAGCCAATCAATCAACGTGTCATGTTTGAGAGGGAGGGGAGAGGAGAGCTGAAGCGAGCGTAGACACAGAGCGGCCAGAGAAACGGAGGAGCGAATGCGATTGTTCAAAACTGCGGGAAAAGTGTGGGTGTCGCACCCACATCCCCCACGGGTGCGACGCCCGATTAGGGCTCAACAGTGGCAACTTGGCGATGCTGAGGCTCGAACCCAGTAACCCACAGCCTTAACCGACTGAACCTCCATACCGCTGCCCCTAATGTACAGTATGTGTGTGGATGTGTTTGCCCTGTGATGGATTGGCACCCCGCCCCGTGCCGTAAGTCTCCTGGCAATAGGCTTCAGGTTAAAGTGGTATAGACGATTCACTGTCTGAGATTTAAATGACGTGCGTGTATGTGACAAATTACGGTAAGGGGCGTTTACTCCCCTCTAGTGGCGGAGGAGCGGAAGAGCTGAGTCAGTATCGCCGCGCACCGGACTTGAGATGGGACAGAGTGACGGCATGTGAGCAGTTCGTGAGACGGTGTCGGCTGGAGAGCAGCAGAACTCCGAGACAGGTGAGTTACACCGCTGTTTCATAGACACATGTCCTTAATGAACGAGCTAGAAATTGTACTCGGCTCGACTGTTCATGAAGTGTGTGATTTATGAATTATGGCTTGTCTGTACAGTAGGTAGACTGTGTACTGTACACACACACACACACACACACACACACACACACACAGTGTCAGGGAAATGTCTATACTGTACTTCTTATAGCTGATCGAGTCTCTCCTCCTGACTGTTCTGTCTCCTTCTTCAGCTGGATTGTACTTGTTGAGTGAAGGTGAGCAGCTCAGGCTGTACAGGTGGAGTTATTATACAGTAGATAAACATTTCAGGTGTACTTTATTTATCAGCAGGGGTTTGTGTCCAATACACCATTAATATCATGTGTATATGATATAATATCCTGTCCTTGATGCATAACTATATAGGATTAAACATTTGGGGAAATTCTTACTCCCTTTACTGATCTACACTTTTCTGGTGTAAGTTCAGTTTCAGATTAACCTTGCTGTTCTCTCTCATGAGGACACTAGTGTTTACCTAACCTTCAGAACCGCACAGGGAAATACACCTGTCCTTATAATGGTATTATTATTATTATTATTATTACTACTACTACTACGACTAATACTAATAATACAAATTATTTTAATATGTCTTGTCCTATTTCATCATTTGTCCTTTTAAATTTCTATTGTGATTACAAGTTTCTCTCTTGCCATGCCGATGGCCCGGGTTCGATTCCCAGCCAATGCTCAAACCCCATCCCAATGTCCCGGATAAAATGAGAGAGTTGCGTTGTCAGGTACGGCGTCTGTTGTAAAAACCTGTGCCAAGTTATATGTGGATGAGTTGGTCCGCTGTGGCGACCAAAAGCCAAAAGACTAATGTCATGATTTTTTTCCTTAACATTTCCCTCAGCACCTTTATGGTTACGAATGGGCATGTTTTAAACACACAAGCCCTGTCCGACTAGTCACTGCAATATGATATCATACTGTAGGTCTCCTAATAGATAGATGTCTGTTCAAACAGGTAGGAAATAGACACACACTCATATGATCACACTCTACAGCCAACGGTATGCGTACACCTGGCCGTCTCTGCCATACATGTATGGAGTTCCTCTTCTGGAAAGACTTTCCGTATAGATTGTTTAGGGATTTGGTCTCAGTCTGCTAAGCGCATTAATGTGGTCAGCTAACTTTGGGGGCAGTCAGCATTCCAGCTCACACAACACAATAAACCTTGAGGCAGATCGGCTGTATCAGCCTTCAACCACATCGGGTTCTGCTCCTGTCGGCCGAGAGCAGGATTCTGAGTCTATCCCAGGTACAGACTCCTCCAAACTGGACAGTTTGTTGGAAAAAAGATCATGTGATTTGGGTGAGTGTGTGCCCATGATAGCCTCAGATTTCATGCTGACAGGAGCCGAACCTGAACCTCTCGTTTTTGTGTGTTGTAGCTCATCCACCTCAAGAGTCAATGTTGACGCTGTGTGCTAAACAAATGTGAAATTTCCACTGCTCGCCTCTCCACCTTCAGTGTGTACAGTGGGTAGGTTTTCCCATTAGTATCTTGTGACTGTGAGCTAAAACCCACCCCTTTTCCTCCCACAGAAGGTAGCATTATAGTACGCCTTCTTATACAGAATGTAATGAATATACTTCTTTTTGTCCTGTACATTTTCTACTTGAATGATTAAGGTTTTATGCAGCCTAGTCCATAACAGAATGCAGTGGAATGATTGCCAACGTTCATTTTGTTTATTGCACTGAGCAAATATTATTTCTCTTATTATACTGCCCTCTGTAACCCGAGACTATAATAAACGCTTGTACGAAATAAGAAAGCCAGCATGATATCTATTCATTAATAATCATCATGCTTTTTTGTTGGAGCATTAACCAGAATTATTGATTAATACTATTCAAATATGCAATGTTATATGTTTGATGTGTGACACGTGTAATCTGTGTAAAGGCTTCTCCATTGGTATCACTTTGACTATGCTCTTTATCCTATGTGAACATTAGGTATGAGGTTACAATACACCCTGGATGGGAAACCAGTTCACCACAGGGTGCAGGGCACACAAACATATTCACACACTCATTCATACCTGGAGAAGTTTACAGTAACCAGTCTACTTGCTGGCTTGCTTTTTTTTGAGGGGGGGTTTGAAACTGCAGAACCCACAGGAACCGATGCAGACATACGCAAATTCTGCGCAGACAATAATCTGAGCAACCATGGACTCTGAAGCTGTGAGTTATAGATACTTTTGTTATACAAAGGGTGTTCAAGTCAAACTGGGACTTGATTGTACAGAATAAAAGAACACAATTATGAGAGTAATTAATCGCTTTGTTTCTCTATGTTATCCCCCGCTTCACTAATGCACTTTTCCCCATGTTTCACTAGTACTTGGATACCATCAAGGTAGAAAGTTTTTTTAATACGACAAAGTTCCGATCTGACTGCCTGCTTGTCTAAAACGCTGGGTTCCCAGGAACTCCTTTAATGGCCGAATCTTGTGGAAACGGCTTGGAGTAAAATCAGGACCGTACAGGGGATGTGGCAGTAACTCCCAGACTTTCCAGAGTTCCTGTAATGTGCAAGTGGTGTTTATAAATGATATGTGTGTACAGTTCCCACAAATAGATGCGTCTCTTCCGCAGCCTGGGCACAAGTTATCTGTCAGTTTGCAAGGATCAGGTGTTCCACTCACTGAATCTTCATAGGAACTACTGCAGTGGGCCCTGAGCGCTCATTTACGAACTTACAGCCTTCTTTTGCACTAAATGTGTGCACCATTCAAATGTTTTACTGAGAGTCTCGTCTCCATACTGTCAGCGACGTCTCTGTAAATGTCTGTAAAATGTCATGGGACACCTTCATTCAGAAACAAGTCCCGGTTTGATTCAAACGAACCTCGTGCTGTATTGCCCCTAGACCAGTATGAGTGCCAGTTAAGGGGAGGTTACAAGTTTTAAGATATGCACATCTAACTTACAAAATGTTGGGAAATAAAATCATGTGCACATGTTTTTCTTATCCACGAGTTAGTTAGTTTGCATTAATGATAATCAGTTTATGATATTTTTTTTTTTTTTATTATTGTGATAGATTTTATCCACTTTTCTACTAAGTTGTGAAATGGAGCAGCCATTTTCATATGACATCATTTGCTGAAGTTAAGGAGACCTCCTCAACCTTCTGAATAGGGGTGTTTAAATTAAGGGGTGTTTTCTTTTTCTTTCTCCTAATCAGACATTGGAAATGAAGAGTTTTGACTTTCAGTTGAGTGTAATACAGTAGAATGTTTTATTCATGCCAGCACTTCATTCAGGCTGTGATTGCTGCTAGCTCTAATGGACAGTACCTGATGCAAACTTGGGTAAATGCTTTATTTGCATCTTGCTTTGTTTCTCTGTCCACTCCCAGCTTGCGCAGAGCTTACACACACACACACATTTACACATGAGCATACACACACACACACACACACACATATTTACACATGAGCATACACACACACACACACACACACACACACACACACACACACACACACACACACACAGTCACATCACATGACCATCCTTCTGAGGTCTTGAATATCCTGGAGCTCTGAGAGAGGCACTGAGTAACCCAAAGAAAGGAAAACTAAAGAGAATGTGTGCTCATGGAGCGTATGAAGTGCTCCGTTTGATTAGTGGTGTGAGTGTTGTTATGTGGCACGTTGGGAAATCCCCAGCTGTTTTGCCCTATACCGGACTCTTTCCCCTGTTGGGAAACACTGTGCTTCGAATTCATCAACTAACATTTCAGTCTCATTTAGACATGATAACGCTATTGTTTCTGAATTAGCTAGTGCTACAGGGGCTTCACGTTATTCCAACATGTGTTTTGACTCTACAATATTTACACATTGATATTTACTATGGGCAGAGCTCTATGACATATTAGTACAAACAGCAAAGTCGAAATTTTGTCCCTTTACTATGCTGGTGGATTGTAGCAGAAAATACCTACAGTTATTTGAAGAGGTTTATGTCTGTTTGCAAGTCGTTTTTTTTTTTTCTTTTTTTTCTTTTACTGCTGATGAGGAAAGGATCCGGTTTCAGTTTGTTTAGGGTTTTAGATGTTATGAGCCTATTGCTTTGTGTAATCATACGGTGAGGTGTTAACTTGGTAATGGAGATCCTGGTTTAGTCCAGAATAAAACATCTCAGCAGTGTTCTGAAAGAATAAACAGTATACTGGGACATTAATAGATCTGTCAGTAGTATTACATCAGGGTAGTATTAATATTACTGTTATAACTGTGTGAGAGATTTTAGGGATCATTCATTTCAATTCACCCACTCACTCAATCACTCACCGTCTACTGCGCTTAATCCTGTATTCAGGGTCATGGGGGGCCTGGAGCATATCCCAGGAGACTAAGGGGACAACCTGGACAGGGTGCCAATCCATCGCAGGGCACACACATACACACACTACGGGCAATTTGGGTATGCCAGTTAACGTAATCTACATGTCTTTGGATTGTCGGAGGAAACCGGAGTAACCTGAGGAAACCCACCAAGCACGAGGAGAACATGCAAACTCCATGCACACAAAGACGGGAATCGAACTTGGCTGGGAATCGAACTCAATCCCTGGAGGTGCAAGGCGACAGTACTACCCACTGTGCCGCCACCTTATTTAGATAGGGCTTTTAACAATGTGCCAACTTGAAAGATGTCCACAGGGATCTTTAGGGGGTCTGTGGTAGCTCATTGGTTAAAGCATTGGACTCCGGTTCATGAAGGGCTTAGGTTCAAATCCCACAACTGCCAAGTTGTCCCTGGTGGGTCCTTGAGCAAGGCCCTTAAAACTCAACTGCTCAGATGTCTACTGATATAAAAATGTCAGTTGATCTGGATAAGGGCTTCTCCCAAATGTAAATCTTTAGAAATTTTATCTTGTATTGAAATCCTGAGTTTTAAATATAATGTTATTTCATGGACATGTCTGTCTATTTTCACTTTGGTGGACTGTTACCTACATTAATAATGATGACGATATTATTATTTATCACATGTATCACACAGCACAGTGAAATTCCTTCTCGGGATATGTCCCAGGTGTGAAGTTGGGGTCAAAGCACAGGGCCAACCATGTCCAACCAGCAACCAATCAGTGACCCAGAGCTGACCGTTTGAGCCCCAACTAAGATTAGCAAATTTCTCAGTCTTTTGATTGATAAAGATGTGATTCAAGTTGAAGCAGGTTATCTACTTTAAAATTGTGAAATGGAGCAGTCCATTGAACCATTTTGATATGATATCATATGCTGAAGTTAAGGAAACTTCTGAATAGGAATTTCACATTCTTAGTTTTTTCCTAATTGGATATCAGAAAGTAGGTTACTTCTCACGTTACTTCTATCGAAACGCTATAGTTCTCGAGTCTGTCCAACTCTCTCACCTCCTGATCTGTGCAGTCCGCTTCAAAGTCCAGTCTCCAAAGCATCAGATTTCACACTAATACCATCATCCACACTGTCGTGTTAGTCATCGCGCAGGTCACTAACTCCAGGTCTCCACCGTTCCTTAGAGGAGCTGTATCATGTAGCTGAATTGCATTCTGGACTTTAATGTCAGCAGTCTTTCATCTACATCTGCACTGTATTTTGTATTAAGTGGTAAATGGTGGTGAATGAGCTCAGAAGCTGTTGAATTTTTATTTTCAGGGGATAGAAGAGAAATCTCACAATTATTCTTTAGCCATGAGTATAATAAAGTATAATATTATAGTATAATTTAGTACAAACTTATTTATTTGGTGTTTTCCTATCAACCTGCTGATGAATCCTTTTCTGTTGGAAACTGCAATTGTTTAAATAAAGCAAGCTATTAATTTACTAAAACCACTGTTAAATTATTAACTCACATACATAATGCCAATGAAAGTTTAATGTTTATTGAATGACCAAATTAATGATTACTTGCTCTCTCTCTGTCTCAGTAATGTCAGGCTGGTTAAGAGATGGCGAGGTGCTCGAGGGTCAGGGCAGTGGCCAGGCCCCTCCTCGTAGCCCTCGAATTAGGACGCCAACCTCAGGACGGAAGGTACGACATTCACCCAACACAGCAGCCATCAAGTCCCCAGAGAACACAATGAGGAAAGCCAAAGACCTGTTCAGGCTTTGCGATAAAGAGAACAAGGGTTTCATCACCAAGAGAGACTTGCAGGTTTGCACAAATGCACTAAATAGATTTGGAGTTAAAGCTTTGTTTTCATGAAAATGCATTGCTTTCATAAAAGAGTTTTGCGTTTGTGTATGTCAGCGGTTACATGGAGAGGTGCCTCTGACCCCGGAGCAGCTGGAGGCTGTGTTTGAGAGTTTGGACCGTGACAGAAACGGCTTTCTTACACCGCTGGAGTTCCACACAGGCCTAGGTTTGTGTTTGTGTAGTAATAAATTAGCAGTAGTAACAATTTTTTTTAAATGTGCTTAGAAAATGTTCTATGAAATCTTTATGTTTGTGATTATGATTTCATACTGAGGAGATAAAAAAAACTAAACATTTAAATAAATAAATAGATAAAATAGATACATTTCAAGATGAAGTACAAAGTTGTGCCAATAGCTACTAATAATTTGAGCTTGTTTATGTTAAAAAGTTGATCGACACTGAATTCTCAACACAGCAGTTTCTTATGTCCCCATTCCACTGAGACGAATTTGTGGTCAATGTCTCTCTCGGTGTCTCCCGATTTGAAATCAGCTCCAGAGTCGCTGCGGTCGGTACCAATTTAACATGTTTTTCAAGAGGGGCAACCCCATATGAAGGCGTTAACAATTTTATCAAATTCATAAAGACATGAAAACGAGCCTTTAAGGAATTTAACACTGTTATATCGAGTCCTAAAAAATGTAAAACTTTAAGCAAAATTAAAACAGCGCTACTGACTATTACAAAAAAACTATTACCGAGGCGTTAATGATACTGTATGATAATGACCTCATATCGTCCCGTTTAATAGACGCCAACCTATAGACACTGGAGGAATTGAACATACTTTAATGCACTCTCTCACATACACAGGCTTGATCCTGAGCTTCAGTGTAAGCAGAAGCCGTCATACATTACACATAGTATGGCATGTGTTTTGTTGTATTTTTTCTTCATCGAGTGTGTTATCCCTTAAATGTTCTCATGAATATAAACAGTGATGCACTGTTCTGTGTGTAATTAAACTCAATGCAGACGTTGCCATCTGTCCTCCTAGAATATACAGACTCTGAGCCATGCAGGGTAAGGTGAATGGTTAGTGCTAGACAAAATGCCCGGCGATGCGTGTTGGGGGCGCCGTGTACATGCAAAACCATGCCCTTATTTTATGAATCTCACTCCTAGCTTTTTTAAAGAGTTATTCAAATATATATTTTAGGAATAAAAATTCTGTGGTCAATTTATCGTCAGACTTTATTATGAAATTACCAGAAATTATCAAATTACAGACATTTTAGATTAAAACATTTCTATCGTGCCTTGGACTTTAAGATGTAATATAGCTTTCAATACTCTTTATTACTATTTTTTGTAAAATTTCACTTTGTTAAATTGTTATTACTTCCATCTATATTTAGTAGGAGGATTTTTGGCTGCCGAACAGGTAAGGAGGTGATACCAATGCTTAAGAATCGATACCACTGTGTTACCAAGACAGAATTTTTGAACATGCTCCGTATTTCCTCCCGACACATCAGAATTCACACCGAGCCCAAAAGACGCTATAAGGAGCCGTTACCGACCTTTACCGAGGTGTCCACAGGCCATAACAAATCCGGCTCAGTGGAATGGGCGTATTAGTCAGTATAAGTTGGTCAATTAATTTGTTTTTGGTCAGGTGATTATCAACCATCTCTGACTCCTATTAAATATTGTTAGCATAGTGGGGTTGCCAAGAGTTGATTGGTCCCTGTTGAGCCAAAGCTAATACACGTAATGTTTGGGCACAGATAGATCAGTTGACAGGATATTCATTTAACCATTCTTTCCTCATCAGGTGAGCTGGTAGAAGAGTGTGAGGAGAAAGATCCAGCAGAACTCAAATTCACACAGATTCTTATAGAGCTTGGAGCAGATAAACTCCTGAAAGAGTGAGTGTTGAGTCCTCATCTTCACCAAGCATTCCTAATACACAGTCATTTTAAATTATTACTATTTCACTAGGATATCGAGTGTGTGTAATGAATTTGTGTGTGTGTGTGTGTGTGTGTGTGTGTGTGTGTGTGTAGTCAGTGGGAGCTGTGTTCTCTTTGGTGTGATTTGCAGAAAGACAGGCCTGAGATGTTAAATGTGTTAGAGGAAATTCTTTCTCATGCCGTGGGTCATCTTCAGGACGCTCTGAGAGAGAGGGACAATTTGGAAGAGACGCTGCGCAGGTCAGCTTAGACGTTGTACACTATGTTTTCTAGGAATGCCATGTTGTGTTGTAGTACTAGGTTTGTGTGTGTGTTGACTCCCGTACAGACGAGAAGAAGATCACGACCGAGTGGTGCGTTCGCTTTACGAAGACCTCGAGAACCAGCTCAGAGAAGAGCGAGAGAAACGACTTGCTCTGGTAAGTCCAAGTGAAAATGACGTCAATAATCTGCATATAAATGACATGCATGGAGAGTACGTTCACGAGGACGATACTGATGGTGATGATGGTTTTCCGATGAAGGACAGTGCGAGACAGGGGGATAAGAGAGAGCAGGTGCTGCAGGAGCTGAGGATGAGGGAGCAGGAGCTGGAGTTCACACTGACCAAGCAGAGAGAGGTAAACTGTTCATATTTCACGTCTTCAAATTCAGTTCAGTTCTTTGCATGGAATTAATAATGTCCTCTATCTGGATTTTCTTGTAGCTGGAGACTAGGATCAAGGCTTTGTGCCAGGACCAGACGAACACTCGCGGGCAGAACCAAAGGCTACAGCTTGTTAACGCAGATTTACGGGAACAGTTAGAGGAGAGCCGGGAGGAGCTACAGAAGGCACTTAACCAGCTGCAGATCATGCAGGAAACACTTACGGATCAGCAGGAGAGCAAACAGAGGTGACAACATGCTCTCCAGCCTATTATAATAAGTGATGTATATTGACCTTCTCAGGCTGTAGGCTTAAGAAGCGGATATGTGTGTATGTTGATGGATCTAAAGCAAATATAAGGCCCATTCAAGTCAAGCCCGAAGGCCGAAGACTATCACATGTTTCCTCCGAACCACGTGGCGCCAGCTGACCGCATCTTTTCAAACTGCTCACTCGCACACCAGTAACACACTCGGAGGACAGCGCTATCCGCTCCTTCCGTTCGCGTGAGCTCACAGACACCCCTGATTGGCTGTAGAGCCGTGATTAATGTGGGAGCCCTAAGTACCTCTCATCCCTCCCCTCTGAGAGAGCTCGGCCAATCAGCTCTCTCTAGACCTCCGGCTGTGAGAGGTTACAGCTAGGGTTGTGTACCGAACACCGGTGCCAAGACGGCACCGGTACCTATAGAACCGGTATGTACCGGACCGAAACAGAACGCGAATTTCGGTGCCTCATTTCGGTGCCACTTAAATGCCTGAACTGTCGATTGAAATATTTGTTCTCTATATTCATATATTTTTGTAGATTAATAGTTTATTAGATTAAATTAAAGAAATTAAAAGCACAAATCATCCGGAAATGAGAGACCATCCGACATGCGCGTGAATGCAGTAACTAACGTTACACTCGCTCTGACGGCAGCAGGCGGTCTACCGATAGCTTAGCATGCTAAAGTAAACAACTCTCGTTAAAATGCCTAAAACTAAACGTTCGAAAGTGTGGCTGTATTTCACAAGAAAGGATTCCGGCACCGCGACGTGCAGCAAATGTTTCACAGCAGTTGCGTGTAAAGGAGGAAACACGTCAAATCTACTGAAACATTCGAGGGCAGACGGAATAAAGTTTAAAGCAAATGGAGGCACCGTGTTTTCTTGTGGACAACAGCTGGCGCTATCAGTGTGGACGACCCTCAGTCCCAGTCACACCAACCGTAGTAAAAAGGAGTCACCGATTATGATGACGTCAGCAGACTTTCCGCAGGTTAGTAGTAGGATAATGTAATGTTAATAGCAAAATGCAAATCTTGCATTCATGCTAACAAATAGTCAAACGATTTGTAAAATACTAATGTAACATGGATTCTGTTTATAATTATGGCTTTCCAGCTAGTACTAGTAGTACTACAACAGTGACCCCATTTACTATTGTAAAGAAGGCTATGCATGTACTGTGCAGGGCAATAAGTCAGGAAAGGTGTTGTATTTTGCCAGAAAAGGCAAATATGGTGACATTTCTGCAAAATAATTGCTAAAATTTGAAGCTTATATATTCATATATACTTTAAACTTTTAATATATTGTTCAATTTTAAGCATAACATTTTTTGTTCAATAAAAATTAATTCTTGAGTCATCCACTATAATTTTGTGGCTTAAAAGTATCGGTTCAGGCACCGTTTTGGCACCGGTACCGTTTTCAAAGTATCGATTTGGCACCGGTATCGAAAAAAAACCCAAACGATACCCAACCCTAGTTACAGCATCACCCGGGAACCGAACCAGTGATCTCCAGATGATAGGGCGAGCACTTTACCACTGCGCCACTCGGAGGCCGCAAATGTTCTGGCTTGACTTGACAAATGTGTTTTGTGAGAGTAAAAACTTTTTTAATGACCCAAACATGTGGAAATCACTCGGAGCGAGGTCAGGACGGTACGCAGGAGTGTTGCAATAACTACTGTAATGTACACGTGCTGTTCGTGAATGATTGTATAGTTCCCACAGACGGATGTGTCTCTTCTGCAAAGTGGCATCAAGTTGTCTATAAATTTTCAAGGATCAGGCATTTCACTGTAGTATTCACAGGAACACAGGAATGCAGTCGTCATTCACGCACATACAGGCTTCTATAAAACATTTGCATCATTCAAATGTTTTACTGAGACTAAGAACTCAAGTCACCGTACTGTGCTTGAAGTCTTCTGTAAATGTCAATCAGTTTCATGCTTCATTCACAAGAGATTTTATCACAAGTTTTAGTTTCACTTGAACACCCATCATGCTTACACTAAATGGACAAAGGTATTTGGCCAAACCTGTAGTGACACTTTAACCAAATATACAGTGCTCCAAATACACAGTGCTCAAAACTTTAACATGGATTGGTTCCCCTTTTACCGATATAACAGCTTCCGCTCTTCTTGGAAGGCCGTCCACAAGGTTTTGGAGTGTTTCTGTAGGAATTCGTGCCCATCCCTTCTCTAGAGCATTTATAAGGTCAGGCAATAGTGTTGGACCAAAAGACCCAGACTCACAATCTTCGTTCCAGTTCCTCCTAAAGGTGCTTGAAGGGGTTGAGGTCAGGCCTTCCCCAAACTGATACCACACATTTGGAAGCATAGCATTGTCCAAGATGTCTTGATATGTCTTGGAAGCATTAAGATTGCTCTTCACTGGGCATAAAGGGCCTGATTGAAACACCTGAAATCAACAATTAACAGGTTTGGCCAAATACTTTTGTGTATATACTGTATACAGTGGAACTTATTTAAAGGTTCTCAAGTAGGAATTCCTAGTTAAGGGGCGTTTTCTTTGTTTTCGTTCTGTTCAGAGATCGGGAAATAAGTTTTTTTCCCCAGTACATTATTGCAAAGGGAACTGCAAGTACTGTAACTGCTTTTTGAGTTCTTAAAATGGCATGACTGTGTTTGACTGATATACAATTCATGAAACTACTGAGCATTACTGTAGTTTATCCAAATAGACCCACGTCTTGCCTTTGTTTGACTGTGTGTGTGTTGTGTGTGGTGTTGTTTATCCCCAGGCAAGTGCTGAAAGTCTCCAGAAACATGCATAAAGAGAGAGAGAGTCTTATGAGGCAGCTGGATCTGCTCAGGTAAAACAGCAGGAATGCATGCATAGCATAACTTGAAGCTTTCTTGTGGGTGTGTCTCCAGGTCATTGTCCATTTCAGGTTTATTTGCTCTTGATAGATATCAGATATGTGATAAGGCGGGAGTGTGGTGCACTCACAAACAACCTGCAATACTGGAAATAGTAATAATGAGGAAGTCAAAAGACAGAAATACACCTCAGAAAAACGGTAGATGGGGCATAATTAATTTCAATGAGAAATCTATTCAATAATTTTTTCTTTATTATTATTTTGAATATATGATAGAAAAAAGAAATAAAAGAAAAAAAAACATTTAATCTGAAAGCTGAATATTTTTAAGGACCTTGAGGGTGTTCATGGTGTTATCATCTTACCCTTAGGGGTTTATCAATACTTCTTAAACACATAGCACACTAAACAGAGAGGAAAAATGCTTTGCTAGAATTTAGCTGACCAACCAGACCATACAATTTATAAAATATTTTTATTCATAGCATTTCAGAATTAATTCATTTTCTTTGACTCTTCATCTCTACACGTCTTTCTCAGGGACATGAACAAGCGCCTTCGGGATGAGAAGGATGCACAGCAGGATCAGACGAGGGTTAGTCAAAGACAATCCTTCATGCCTCCTCTTGCATCTCACCCGCAATGCAACTGTGGCCAAAACACCCCAGTGTGGGGTGGGTACTCTTTCTACCCATACTGAACTGGCCTCTGTGCTGGTGTTTTATACGCGGGTCCTCCTTCTGACTGGTGTGAAGCTGTGGGCAGCGCTGTGCATGAGCAGAAACCAGCGAATCTTCACTTGCTTTCTCTGCCTTTGCATGTGGTTGTGCTCGGGGCTTCAGTCCTAATAAGGGTTAGCCATGACTACTGAAGATTCCTCACAATTCATGTTTACTCAGATGTGGCCTCTGACATTCCAGTCCAGTGACTTGTGAATAGTTTGATATTACATTTCTACTGCATTATTCATATTTTGAAAGCCTTAAACTAAATGAATGAACAACCATGAGAATATGTACACACAGCTGTCATGATAATTACTTACAGCCATATGATGGGTTTCTTTTTGTGGATCCTGAAGGCCATTTTGTTGATTTTGAATGGAATAGCAGTCTTACATGTTGCTTTTATAGATGAACAAAAATTTAATTTCTTTATTGTATTTGTTACCGAAAGTACAGAATAGTTCCCCATAATAGTTCTTCTTTAGCTCAGCTCCACATCCAAAAAATCCTTATCCAGACTGTGAATAATGTTAGAAATTATTTTAGATTATTAATTATATAGAATTAATTATATGCAATTTTCTATGATCGTGCAAATGAAACTAATAAGGCATGAACCTGCAGCTTGTAGGTGTGGTGTCAAAATGGCTTGTATTTGTATACTACAGTAGTAAATACTGTAATACTTCATGTGAACACTGCTGATAACCAAATTACTTGTTTGTAACTTTAATTAGGTAAGAATTGGATGAAAGTATAAACCGTATTTAAAAACAATCTCCTATTTGGAATTGGCCTATGGTGTCTGTTCACTATTAAAATCATTGGATGTAATGGTTAATGGATATCATTACGCCAATTTCTAGTAAAAAGCCTTTAATAGATTTTGAGAGTTTAGTTAGTCTCTAAAATGGGCGACCATAGTTTTTTGTTTGGAAGCACAGTATATTTACCCTCAGTGATTAATAAAGTACATTAATCAATCTATCAATAAGCAGCTGTTCATCCAGCCATCCATATCCTATACTGTATACATACTGTATATAGTTGTATATAGTATATCAGAGTCAGAAAGAGCTTTATTTCCAATGTATTGCTTTATTGTTTTGGTGACAGAGCTTCCAGAGATGACAAAACAAACAACAATCATTACATTGCATTGTGGAACGCACTACAGCATGAAAATAGCTCTACTGTATCTTCATAATTGGAAATTTGGACCAGGATATACCTGTCTGGAATATTTAGCATACTGAGAATACTCTGGCTGTTTGTACTGCTCAGTGTACTTCATGCATATTAAATATCACAAAAACAAAACTACTGTAGATATTCAGATAATAATTTTAGCTATACTGATGTACAACAGTTTTACTGTACAGAAAACACATTTATATTTAATAACTGACATTGCGGACACAATAAGGGCAAATACTAAGTTACTCCTCACAACTGGATAGAGCATTCTATGTTGCCATGGTAACACACAGATTGATAGAGAGCGCACATTAATTGTAGTAACAGTTTCACTTAACAAACTATTGCTACAGTTGTAAATATTATGTAACTATCATGAAAATCTAGTAGGCACTCATAGAACACCACCTGTCTAATTAAATGAGTGAATCAGAGATTAGTGTCGACATTTGATACAGAACAAAGCTGTATTACCAGCCATACTTGGTATTTAACATGTCAGTGCATGAGGTAAGCTGTTGAAAAGCAGTGCATGCTATTATTTGTGTGAGATAAAATAATGTTACAATTATTACTTCCCATTCCGGTACACACAACTTTACTCTGAGTCACATAGCAATTCAGTACACCTTTAACTGGCACTAGCAGCACCGCTATGACACCTGATGATTTACTGTCTGTAGCATTTGCTGTAGTTAGAGGCTTGCATAAATATTCTCCCCCTTGGACCTTTTCATATTTTGTTGTTTCCATCACCTGGAACTGACATGGCCTTACTTGGGATTTTTATCATCTGATATACGGAATATGTCTAGATATAAATGTGGAAGGTTTCCAATTGCTGTGCATTACTACTTTTATAGTGGAATTCTATAATCAGATTTATTTTTCTTTTTTTTTCTTTCTTTGTTGAAGCAAATTTTGGCATGTTTTCGCCATATCTGAAAGGACGTTCTGACAGTTTTCTCAAAAAGACATATTTTCTGCATATTCTAATATTTTTAAAATTATGTGGTTATTTGTGATCGGTTCATTAAAAATTATGCAATAACCAAAGATCTATTTTTATTACTTCAATGGCTATTTTAAAAGTGCAGAAAATAATTTTTGAGTTAAATGTTGAAAGTCTACATGCTGTGAAACTTTCTGCATCATAGAACGAATCTATTTATCACAATATCCTTTTGTGTATAAAATGTATATGTTTATACTATTATGTTGTACATTTGTGTAAAGTTGGATTAACTTATTACGTTCGCTGTATGTTTAGTCTTTTTTGTGACCAGTTTTTTCTGCTCATGATCGTGAAAATTTTCAGGTGATGAACAAAGTGGTGTGTTTTCCAGCACCAGCAAAGTTCACAATAAAATACATTACTGATGGTACACAATACGATCTGTGTCCTTATTGTGCAATACTCAAACATATATATACGTACACATGCAAACACTCGTCTCTCTTAAATAAACATAGAAGCAAGGCTGTGACTCAAGGGACAAGCACTTTAATTCTTGTTTTACATCAGAAACATGTTTCTTTTTACAGAATAAGAGAATTTAATGTTTAATGCTCATACAATGTTTTTATGCATGCTTTACATAGAGCTCTTAATTTCTTCTAAAGCCAAAATGTCCTATGGACTGTTCCATAGACACCTGAGGTGATGAAACCTTTAGAGAAGAAAGGCTCAATAATCGGAGACTATATGCTGATCAAGAAACCTGGCAGCAGGTGGGTCACTAAAGTTCACATTGTTGTATAATATATAACATATAGAATGCTGAGAAAGAGGCCAACTAGGTAAGTGACAATGTTTAACTAAATACGTATTATAAAGTTTCACATAGTGTTTAATAACGTAATAAAATAATAACATTATACACTATGACTGAAACATTTGATTCATTAGAATAATTTATCTTGTTTTTAAACACATTCATCCTCAGCGAATCACACTATATCCAGTGTCAGTGAACCAGAAAATATTTTCTAGGCCTCTTACTTAAGTTCAGCTTAAGTGATGCATAATTTATAATTAAGATTTTAGCATTCATTTAAGAGATGCTCTTTGGTGCTTTTTTCTGTTTATAGGTATTTATGCAGTGAACCACAGACCTTTTTGTAAAACAAGAACTTGTAACATTTATTAACTACACCCATTACTCTTCAAAGAGTGCATTTATGTTTTATTATTAAACATATTATTTGGTTATTAATGTAGTGAAACTTGCAGGAAATAAATAAGATATCTCGGTAATGAAAGAGAGGAAAGACATTCCAAAGACATTTAAGGAGTTACACTGAATTAACGTTGTTTTTATTATTATTATTATTATTATTATTATTATTATTTAATTCTTAAGACAGGTCAGTTTTGTTGAGCAGATGAGAAAGAGCTCACCTGATGTGATTGCTGAGGCTGAACTAACACTCTCCGAGAACAAACAGAAAGCGGACTCAAACTGCGAATCGGTATTGTAATTATTTAAGCCATCTTGACTTATAATGATATGATTGATCATGATGCTTTTTCTGCCCAGGATTGAATGCTTGAAGAGCAGAATGCTAGCTTGCTAGTCTTACGTGTGTGATGCAAATATAGAATGTGACCAATTTGCATCGTAGAACTTTCTTTGTGGCCATGCACTCATATGTTTTGGTGTATTTTTCTGTAATCATTTAGCCTAATCTACCTTTTTCTATGTGTGTGTGTGTGTGTGTGTTTTTTTGTTTTTTCCTGTCTCCCTCAGGTTAGAGTAAGTGGTCCACAGCGTGTCTTTAAGATTGTGTTTTTAGGTAGTTCAGGAGTGGGCAAGAGCTCATTCATCCATCACTACTGCAAAGGACAATTTCCTAATAACATGAGCACGACTGTAGGTAAGCTACATTGCCAGGTTTATCTTCTGCTAATGTACTCATGTTTAAAATCAGGTTTAGATCTGTAGCATTTCATAGCTTCTCTCCATACCAAGCATCATTTGCATTTGCTTGACAGGGATTGACTTCCAGGTGAGGAGTCTAGTGATTGACTCCACCCAAATTGCTCTCCAGCTTTGGGACACGGCAGGACAGGAGCGGTAAGACTCTGAGTAAAGAAATTGTAAAAAAAAAAAATAATAATAATATTCATCAGCCATTTTACTATTTCGCCATATTAATATTTATAGCCACATACATTTTTCACATATTTGTGGACCACTTTGGTGGCAGATGTTAGTTAAAGAAACTATGCTATCCATCTCTTTTTTTAAAAACTCATATAATAATACACGAGTGCTTTCTCTGTTGCAGATTCCGCAGCATCACTGCTCAATACTACCGTAAAGCAGATGGGATCCTGGTCATGTATGATGTCAGTCAGACCACCTCGTTCATGGCAGTGCGTGACTGGCTCGACCAAGTGCAGGTGAGGCCAATTTGTGATGCAAACGAGCCATTCTGAGGTGGTTTGCTTTCCCACAGGTGAAGTAGTACGTCGATGTGAAATGGGACAACCCCACAGCTTGTTTCTCTTACTATTGGTTAATCTAATATGAATTCATCCTCCCGGCAGAAAAACAAGGCTGATGGTGCATGTGTGATGCTGCTAGGCAACAAGATGGATATGGAGGTTGGAGGAGGTAGACAGGTGACCACCACACAGGGACAGAAGCTGGCTGAGGTAGTCAATACGTCAGGACTTTTCTGTTTTGTTTAAACATTATTTTTAGATTCGTCTGGTTACACGGTTGTCTTTGTGTGCCAGGAGTACCAGACTGATTTCTTTGAATGCAGCGCGAAAAGTGGCCATAATATCCACGAGGCTATGAATCATCTGGCTAGGTGAGACAACCGAGTAAAATTTAGCATAGAATAATGGAGCTATGCTGAATAAAACTTCATACCTGATCACTCACTGTATTTTGTGCATGCAGACTGATGGGGTCCCAGCAAGATAAACAGTGCATTGAGACTGTACTTCACACTCTGGACAGCTCAAACCAAAGAGGGCACTGTTGCACATAGGTGGTGAGAGAGCAGCATCACGTGACGCTGTGCCACTGATTAAACACAGTCACATGGGCATAACACCACTGTTAAAGTGCCTGCAGCATATCAGGAAGAACATCTCATTGCATTAATGCTACATGGACTTTGGAAATTATCCTGAACAATCTGTGACAAACTATTTTGGACAGTGTTTCCCAATTCTTGTATTTTTCTTTCTGTATATTCTGCCCAGATCAAAAATCACACTGGCATCGAGAAACCACAGTTATATCTGTCAGCTATACTGAAGCTGATATAATAAATCACTGAAGTGAATACACATTTATTTACAGTACAACGCCCAGTCTTTGTGTGTCTACATAAATTATTCTCTGTAAATATTTATATATTAACATACAGTGGGATGTAGGAACCTGCAAGCAAAAAGTGTTGGTATTGGTATATTTGGTATTGGTTTTATATTGGTATTTTATATGGTATTATTATTTTGGATCAAGGTATAATAATCTTTGGTAGGTATAAAGAACCTATGTACTGTAGATGCATGTTCATTAAGGTGGTAAGGACATCTGTTTGAAAAATGTACGTCCTGTCCGGAAAGCTTGTAGGGATACACCTCCTGTCAGTCATTATGTAAAAACTATAAGAACTGCTTAACGTCCTGGGGTGGAGGTTTGTGAACACAGGCAAAAATCATTAAAATTTCAGATTCTCCTAATCATTAGACACCTAGCCCTGGGGGAAAAGAATAATTTTATGTCATATACCTGTTAGTGGCGGCACGGGGGTGTAGTGGTTAGCACTGTCGCCTTGCACCTCCAGGGTGCGGGTTCGACTCCTGGCCAGGCTCGATTCCCGTCTCTGTGTGCATGGAGTTTGCATGTTCTCCCTGTGCTTGGTGGGTTCCTCTGGGTACTCCGGTTTCCTCCCACAGTCCAAAGATATGCAGGTTAGGCTAATTGGCGTTCCCAAATTGCCCATAGAGTGTGTATGTGTGTGTCCTGTGATGGATTGACACCCAGTCCAGGGTGTACACTGCCTCGTGCCCTAAGCCTCCTGGGATAGGCTCCAGGTCCCCGCGACTCTGAATACAGGATAAAGCGATATAGAAGATGAGTGAGTGAGAGTGATACCTGTTAGTGGTCATGTAATACACTTATCTAAAATATTTGACATGTTTATTACTGAAGAAGATTACTTTCTATTATGAACGGGCTTTAAGTTTTCTTATACGTTAACTTTTAAATGTATTTTTTTTTAATGCTGTGATGGATATTATTGGATAGAAAATGTTTGTACCCTGCTAACTAGCCAGTTAGCTTGCTCATTAGGGATTAAAAATGTATCTCTGAAGTTTACATTTTGGAAAGTAGACAATGTCTACTGTTAAACGTATACTATGCATATAAAATTGAAATGAGTTGATAAATTAGTGAGAGCTCCTGTTTCTGTTTGATTTGTTACGTTTGTTAAATTAAAAATTTGTTGGATGCAACATTTCTTTAATGAAATTATTTGAGATTTGGAGTATGGACATTTCTTCAACCCAACTAAATGATTTAGATATTAACTTTTTTTTGTCAGAAATACCACCTTTGTGAGACAGATACTAGGCTAATGAACAGACATAAAACAAATTATTACATTTCTTTTTTTTTTTCTTTCATTGGACCAAAAGTACAACTTATCCCCCCATGCTATTGACAATAAACTTACGGTAGTTGAGTACTATGCATGTTTGGTACAATGCATTCTCATGTCTGGTTGTTTTTTTTTTTTTTTTTACTACACTTGGACTAACCCTTCCACCTCACCCCTACTATAGAACACAATGATCCAACATTCAGCTTAATTACATCATTTTCAATCAAGTCTTTGAAGTGGAATTAACCACTAATAATGTAATTAGTTTTTTCAATTTTATTTACAAATATAACAAACATTTAACAAGTTCTGCTTTTATTATTATTGTTATATAAA
Source organism: Channallabes apus (assembly GCA_030522415.1). NCBI lineage: Eukaryota > Metazoa > Chordata > Actinopteri > Siluriformes > Clariidae > Channallabes > Channallabes apus. Next base: position 37,629,287 of record CM060107.1, on the reverse strand, counting down.
CTTTCCATAACTATTCTCACCAAATGTTTTTTTTTTTAATTAATGACTGGTAAAGTTTTGAAATGAATTTATGTCCCTGAATCAACTGTTGTCCCTGTAACTCTGCCATACACCTCCTGGTCACATGACTTTTATGAAGTAGCAAACAATTTTGGTGGGAAATCATCTACAAAAGAACATATAAAGTACAACTATTTATTGTACTCTATTTTCTGTGATTCGAAATGCTTGATAAAGCAAACATGTTATGCATACCTATAGAATAAATAAATATAAGTGGTTACAGGGTATTGATATTTATTACAAATTTATAATACAAATATTTATTATAGGCAGCATGGTGGCTTAGTGGTTTCCTCCTGGAACTCTGGTGTCTTTACATGCGGTATTTGATTGGCAGTTCCAAATAACTTGTAGTGTAAAAAAGATTAAGTTGAGTGTGTGTTTGTTCGGGTCATCCTGGGGGTAGAGTCTATCTTTTGCCTTGAGATCCTTAGCATAGGATCCAGGACCACGTGACCCTACACAGGCCCAACGGTACAGAATAGACAATGTATGTTGTTTTTTTTGCTTTAAGAACACACGAGTAGACATGATTATGGTGATGATAATCATTTATAATAGCGCCTTCATGCGTCTATGGGTGTTATTGCAACCGAATTTTCTCGATTTTTCTTTTTCTTAGTTTATATCAGTGTAATTAGCAGGATAGTTTAACGCTGAATTCTAACGTGGTGCTTAAAGGGGAGGTTTGGCTGACAGTGTGTACTTTAAGAAAAACGCGTTGTGGAGATCATTAAAGGTGACATTTATTTTAGGGGTCATTTATTTATCATTAGGGGAAAGTCTGAACGGAGGCGGGATGTCGATGTCGGCGTGGGTGAGTTAGCATACAGTATACTGGACATACCCTGCGCGCGGGACGCCGGAATTCACTACTGTAGGCGTGTGTGTGTGTGTGTGTGTGTGTGTGTTGTTCCCTCATCCTCATCTGGTTTTTGCTTTCTGGAAACACGTGCTAGTCATATTTCTGCTGTAATTAATTACGTGAATGAGAAAAGTGTGTGCATGACTGTAAGTTTAGTTTTTCTTGTGACTAGGGGAAAGTTGTTCATATGCAAAGGGAATATCATGTAGCAAGTCCAGAGGCCTGCGGTGACGCGGAGGCGGTGATGACCTGCAGCTGGAGCACCAACACTGGTGAATGTCCATAGCAGCACATCATCAGCTCACACACACTGCAAATATGTCACTGTAATTAGTGCAGAACTGGTAGCAGGGTTGTTGGAGAAATGTAAAGTTTGATACTGTAAGTACATGCAAAGTATGAACAAACAAACAAACAAACAATAAAGCAGGTTTGGTAGCAGACTTTTCCTGGAGTTTACTGTAAAGTTTATAGTAAATAATATTCTCCATGCTGTTAATGCAGAAAATAGTGCTGTTGTTTACAGTATACTGTTGTTGCAGAAATGTTTTTATAAGTTGTAAGTTATATTATATTTTATATATAGTGAGGGGTATTGGTGGCTAAGTGGGTAGCTTCCTCATCTGCCATGTGGCAGGCCTGGGCTCAAAACCCAGTCGCTGGATGGTGGGAGGGTTGTGTCAAAAAGGCCCAAGTTATTTTTGCAGATTGGACGGGCTGCTGGCGCGATCCCTCGACAGCAGCAAGACACAGAAAGGCATTGAGCACATGCATTTAAAGGGAAACTGCCAGTGGTATGGTGGTGATTGTATAAATCCCCTAGGAGGAGTATATGCGATGTTTTGCCTGATTTCCCTTTGAGTAGAGCCCATGACATGCATAGGGAAAGTTGTTCAGCTCAATAAGATGTGTCCTGGGTTTTGCTTGTATACTGTACATGCAAGTGTGTATGAGCCATGCAAAATCTCATGTGAACGCCCTGTGCCATGCTCATCTTTGAATGCTGAAAAGAAAAACATAGGGCCTTTTATACACCATGACATCATAGGGCAATTAAAACAATAGCAAAATATCTGGTTGCATGATTGCAAAGAAAGTGTATATACACTCACCTAAAGGATTATTAGTAACACCTGTTCAATTTCTCATTAATGCAATTATCTAATCAACCAATCACATGGCAGTTGCTTCAATGCATTTAGGGGTGTGGGTCTGGTCAAGACAATCTCCTGAACTACAAACTGAATGTCAGAATGGGAAAGAAAGGTGATTTAAGCAATTTTGAGCGTGGCATGGTTGTTGGTGCCAGACGGGCCGGTCTGAGTATTTCACAATCTGCTCAGTTACTGGGATTTTCACGCACAACCATTTCTAGGGTTTACAAAGACAGAATGAAGCAGAATGAGAACATGGATCCATCATGCCTTGTTACCACTGTGCAGGCTGGTGGTGGTGTAATGGTGTGGGGGATGTTTTTTTGGCACACTTTAGGCCCCTTAGTGCCAATTGGGCATCGTTTAAATGCCATGGCCTACCTGAGCATTGTTTCTGACCATGTCCATCCCTTTATGACCACCATGTACCCATCCTCTGATGGCTACTTCCAGCAGGATAATGCACCATGTCACAAAGCTCGAATCATTTCAAATTGATTTCTTGAACTTGACAATGAGTTCACTGTACTAAAATGGCCCCCACAGTCACCAGATCTCAACCCAATAGAGCATCTTTGGGATGTGGTGGAACGGGAGCTTCGTGCCCTGGATGTGCATCCCACAAATCTCCATCAACTGCAAGATGCTCTCCTATCAATATGGGCCAACATTTCTAAAGAATGCTTTCAGCACCTTGTTGAATCAATGGCACGTAAAATTAAGGCGAAAGGGGGTCAAACACCGTATTAGTATGGTGTTCCTAATAATCATTTAGGTGAGTGTATATTAACTATATATATATATACACATATATATACTGTATATGTATATATATATATATATATATATATATATATATATATATATATATATATATATATATATATATATATGAAGATTTCTCTTGAATTAATTTGTAAAACTTATAAATGATGAGACACTACTTAGCTGCAGTAAAACACTTGAATGAAGTTAAATATACATAAATGATTGTCCTGGCCCAGGTGGCTTGGAGCCCACTGCAGTCGTTCCTGTGAACACTAAGCGAGCGCAATACCTGATCCTTAAAAATCAACAGATGGCTTGTTGCCAACTTTTGGAAGAGACACACATCTGTCTGTGAAAACACAACCATTCACGCACATTTGCATGTTACAGGAACGTGGCTATGAGTTCTTGCCACATCCCCCGTACAGTCCTGACCTGAGTCCAAGCTATTTCTACATGTTTGTGCCAAAGAAGTTACTGGGAGGCCAGTGTTTCAGACGTGAAGCAATGTGAATGAGACGCTGGGATAAGTGCATTAATGTAGCAGGGGGTTATATCAAGAAATCAAGGTAGTTTTACTCTCATAACTGCTATTCTTCACAATTAAAAGTCTCGGTTTGACTCAAACCCCTCTTGTCTTAAATAGTTGCAGTACAAAATGGGTTCCTGAATTTAGTGTGTCATAATCTACCATATATGTAATGAAGCCTGGTGTCGTGCACTGTTTTAATTCATTTGTTTATATGACTTTCCTGCCTGTGAAACCTGTGTCTCCTAATGACATAGTAAACTTCCAGAAAATTTGCCATCGCAGCAAGGCCACCATGCATACACCTAACGTTCCTAGTCTAAGCCTTCCCAATGTTTGCACTTGTCCTTTCTCCACCTAACACTTATATAAATTGCTCCATCTGTTGTCAGAGTGCTTGCGTCACCAGGTTTTCTCGTTTTTAAGATGTTGCTGAATCACTTTATAGTTCACACAAGTTACACTAAGATCCTTGACAGTGTGTGCACATGTAAACAGGTCCGACATGCCTATGTGTGTTCTGGAGCATATTATTATTATTATTATTATTATTAATTATTACATTATTATTGTGACTCTTGAGAGGCTGAAGATGTCTTAATCAGTATGAGTGTGGTCTTTACATAGATTTAACAAATCAGATATTAACATTGGCTAAATATAAGAAGACTATACTCTAAACAAACCACACTTTCTACTCATGTAGAATACTTAGTTTCAGCTCCTTGTAGCTCCTCTGTCATAGATATTAATGAACAATGTCAAATGAGCATGATTCGGCCGGCCTGTGTGTGTTTGTCTGTGTACTGAGTGAGTGAAGTCAGGGTGAGTTGTGCCCACTCAGTTGGGGAAAAAACCCAGAACTATTCATTGAAATCAGCTGAATCACTATGATTATAGGAGCTTTCTCTCTCTCTCTCTCCTGGTCACACACACACACACAGACCTATGCCTCCCCCTCCCTTCATCAACTGACTTGGCTTCAGCTTCAGGCCTGACTCAGCAGAGGAAGAGGGAGGGAGGAGGGGATGAGAGAGAAAGAGAGAGAGATCCATGTGATGAGAGCAGTGCAGTGGAGAGTTTAACACCATACAGAGCTAGATCAGGCTTTTATAAGTATGCGGACCAGTAGTGTGTAAGTGTGATTAGAGAGAGCAGTGTGCGCAGTGCAAGCAATGACTTGAGCAGCGAGAGAGTGACCGCTATAGTCACATGGTTAACGTGTCAGTGATGCACACGCAGGGCTCATGGAAGCCTCAACGGGCAGCACAGCAGGTTGGCATCAGAGTTATTTCTTTTTTTTGGTTAGTGTGATATCTAGGCTGTTCATGCATGTGTTAAATGATGTTAAGTGGTATGTTTAGAATTAGAAACTGCATTATTGTTTATTGACTGTAGATCTGCCAGAAGCAGAATGCTCGGCGGTGGCCAGCGAGTTGCCGTTCTGCGCTCAGGAGGAGCAGGAGTCTCATCTCGGCCTGTTAAGCGTCGCTGAGCTCAGTCTGGGCTTGCAGTCGCTCAGCCGGTCCTGCTGGGAGCAGCCCTGGGACTACACTGAGCGTGGACTTCCAGCCAGGCCCAGCACTCCTGAAAACTGTGAGCACAACAGTCAGGGTGGCAAGGAATACAATATTTAATCAAAGTTTCTCCTGGAATATATGAATCAGAATATATATATATCTGACTTCTTTTATCTATGTGAAAAGTCTTTACGAGACTCTTATGAGATTTTACATAAAAGTGTGTTTGTGTGTGTGTGTGTGTGTGTAATTAATATTTTCCCTTTATAATTATAGATTGTTCTGGAAGGTCTGAGCTCAGTCTGTCTCTCACTCTTAACTCATGCATGACTAATCACCTCAAACACACCACCACACCTCAAACAGCAGCTTTTTTATTGATCTTCTAGCATTTGTTCAGCCCAGTAAAGCAATGTTTATTATTCATATGAGAATGCACCTTGTTTTAGTTCAATAAGAGTGTTTTATTCATATTAAACCAACGCTTGTATTTTTGGGTTTTTTTTTATGCGCTGTAGAGTATAAACATGATTTAAAGTCTCTTCGTGGCCCGCATTTGCTCTGCCCCAGTTCTTTTATATAGAGCAGATGACACAGAAGCCTGTGCAGTACCCAAAGCCGCTCAATTCTGCTGTCTCATTCAGGGCCGGGTCAATCCAGGACATTGCTCTTGGTCAAAACACACTTTGTTATAGCACATGACTGACCGTCTAATTTTAAGTCTATGATGTTGTCTGACATCTGATATTTGTCTTGCCTTATTTTTTATTTCTGTGTTGTCTTGTGTGTGTGTGTGTGTGTGTGTGTGTGTGTGTGTGTGTGTGTGTGTGTGCTACAGTGTTGGGGCTTTGGCCGAGTCCTTTCAGCAGTGCTTTGGACACTCTGCAGGGTTTTCAGAGACAGGGTCCTTTGGGTGGAGGTGACCTTTTGGAATATTTTCCCGACCTGACTCGTATAACGGAGTCCCTTACGCTGCTAAATTCCGGCTCTAGCAGTCCTGTTGATTCTGAGACAAGTGGGATCTCGTCTGGATCTGATCACCTGGTTAGTTTGATATATATATATATATATATATATATATATATATATATATATATATATATATATATATATAAGGCAATTGGTCTATCCTAAGTTATAATCCACTACTTTTTAGAGTGTGCTTTGTGACTTTAGGAACTTTCTGTAGATCTGAAAGGGTTAATGGGTTTTGCTAGCTGTTTTCCTTCCTGTGAGTGTATTGGTTGATTATTTACGCAGTCAGAATGCGAACGTCATTGCAAGAATGATGCCATCATATCCACTTCAAGGTAAAATCTTCTAGTAAGAAGATATACTTGGGAAAGGCAAGGCTTCTTCTAGCCTGACCACCTGCTAAGTGTACTGTAATCAGATAACTGGCAGGATGTAAAGCAAGAGCAGGATTAAAAGATTAAATACCAAAGTGATGGCTTAATGCATTTCGTTTGCGGAACTGCTGTTATCTTTCTTTCCTAGACCAGTTTACAGATCTCACCGCCTATGAAATTCCACCTGTTTGACACTCAGAAAGAGGCTTTGTTGCCCAGCCTAGAGCATCGAGAAGACCCCATCTCTCCTCTCGCTCCCACCCTCCCTGCTGTACTTGAAGAGTCGCTGGCTAAATGCTGGACCAGAAAATCCCCCTGGCCTAGCCGGAGCTCCCAGAATGCACCAGAGCAGCCGTTCAGCATTGAGATGAAGGCTCAGCTGCACAGACAGGCCGCAGGTAGTGTTCAGCTAAGATGCTAAGCTCAGCTAACACAAACGTCAAGCGAAATCCCTGTTAGGTGGAAGTGTTGTGTTTGATTGATGCTGTAATTTGTTTCATTTTGTGAAATAAATAAATCTGTTTTTATAGCAACAAATGAAGCCACTTGTACCTGGGCTGGACAGCTGCCTCCACGCATCTACAGAAACCCCATCTACTCCTGTAAAGTGTTCCTGGGAGGAGTGCCATGGGACGTCACAGAGAGTAATGTTCACACACAATGACATTTATAGGTCCACATTGCGTTTCTTGATTCATAACTTCCCCAGATGAAATTTGCGATGTGAGTTATAAATGATTGAACAGCTCTGTTCTTGAACTTGACTGGTCAGAAGGTGTTGTTTTATGTTCCTATAAAAAGACATCAGACATTAGTTCTGGCAGCAAGACCAATCGCATGCTTATATTAATGTGCTCATCCTGACATATAAGCGTTTCTATAGCAACATCCTACACGGTGCTTTGCATAATGGATGCTACATCAAAATGATAAATTGTTCAATTGTCCATATGTTGCTTTTTTTGTGTGAGGAGCATTTTGTCTCCAGGGTCAGTGCTTTGTAACAGTGGACAAGCTTCATATTTTCTTGTATTCTTAACTGCAATAGAAAGGAGACTATAAATGGGTAAAATTATCATTGCCGTTAATGGAAAATAATCAGTTCGGGGATGATAAAATTTTCACTTTTTTTATAATAATAATAATAATTATTATTATTATTATTCAACTAAGCCAAAAGACAACCCAAATAAACACAAAACTCAGTTTTTAAATATCTTTTTTTATTTATTGAAAGAAATGGGTTATCCAGTACCAAGTGACCCTATTAAAAACAAATAGATACAGTAGTTATTAAATCACCCATTTAACCAGCGGTTAATGAATACAATGCTGAAAAAGTGGCCAGCATCTATAAGGGCTTCAACTAAAGGGATTTTTTTTAATGCATGGAAATGTGAGTTTTTGGTGTATCATGAGACATCAAGTGACATTAAATAAGCCATCTTAAATTTATGACAAAAATAAACTTGTCTATGTCTCTTCAGGTAGTCTTCTGAACACATTTAGTATGTTTGGATCTCTAAAAGTGGACTGGCCTGATAAGGATGGCAAACACTCTCAATGTCCACCTCAAGGTAACCAGCCTTGTAACAGTTTCCATACACTTTCTTAACCTAGAAAATGGGTGATTTTGTTAGTTACATAAAAAAATTATTTAAAATAATTTTTTCTCTCTAGGTTATGTGTACCTAGTATTTGATTTGGAGAAATCAGTGAAGGCTTTGCTGCAGGCCTGCAGCCACCATCACCTGCATCCCACAGATCACCTGGAGTACTACTACAAGATTTCTAGCAAGAAGATACGCTGTAAGGTGGTGAGTGTAACATATGGATTAATTTTTTTCTGTATAATTCCAGGTAGCATGCTATCTATACTGCATATCTGCTTCTCATCACTTACTGTAGGTTGCTACTATTTTCTTGAATGTATATTATTTTCTTGAATAAATATTAAGGATGTAATGGTATCAAAACACACGGTACGGTAATACCTCGGTATGAATGGCACGGTACGGTATTAATTGAATCATTTACAGGAAAAACTAAACTAATGAAGAGACTCGAAAAAAGTGCCAGAAGTGTTTATTAAACAGTATACATGAACACTGAACATATCAATGGCATACAATTTAGCCATCTATCTGTAAACTTTGAAACAGAAACTTCAATTTTTCAATTTTAATAACAAAAAATTATTAAACCATATAAAAAAATAAAGTTTCAATTTAGTATTCTTGAAAACTCAGAAAAAATAAAAATAGCAGCCTACTTATTGCAGCTGGCCCATGTGCTGAATGAGGATTTGAGACACTCAACTCATTCACTCACTTATTCAGACAGAGACAGGATTTTTTTGTTTCTCGTTTCTTTTCAGAGAGAAACCGAAATGACTCGATAAAACGATAGGTCTTCTGAGAAACGTTTGCTCAGGCGAATGGAGCGAACGGGAGGTAGTGACCATCATCCTTTGCAGTCTGTTGTCGCTACAGATCCAGTAATGCGGAAATGGCGGGTGCTGCTATTAGCGGCAAAGGAAAAGAGATGGAAAGAGTAATTAATCATTACGGAGTAAGCGGATTTTAAATCGGATGTGTGCGTTACTGGATCTGTAGCGACAACAGACCGCAAAGGATGATGGCCGAGCCTGGGCTGATGGGAATTGTAGTTCCTGCTACCTCCCGTTCGCTCCATTCGCCTGAGCAAACTTTTCTCAGAAGACCTATAGTTTTATCGTCCTGCGACCACGGTATTATTGAAAAAAATTGTTATTGCGGTACGACGGTATTTACAATACCGTTACATCCCTAATAAATATATAATGAATATTTGGTCAGTTCATGTGTGAATATGATTCCTCATGTGCCCAGAACCACTCTTTTAAAAGTTGTCCTGGAATATGCTTCAGGGAAGAAAAACAGAGATGGGATAAAACTGGTCATTCAGTAAATTCAAATCATTAGCAGACTCCGTTTTATTGCCACATAATGTTGCTGAGCCTATACATGACCAACTTCCTCCAGAGCAGGGGTGCCCAACCTTTTTTGAACAAAGATTTACTTTTTAATTTGTCAGTGTGCTGAGATCTACCAGTCCAAACAGAAAGCCAGTTGCTACTCATAGCGTATTTACATATTTAATGTGCACAAAACAAACAGAAAGTGGTCCTAATCCATATATAATTGTAGTGATAATTGAAAGTTATTAACCCTAACCCTAGTTCTTCTTTTGCACCCATGTCTCCAAAAACCATTCTAATGAAAACACACAGCTGTGCCACATCCACAACAGTCGACTCATCAAATTGAAGAGAAAAACATTCACACTGTTCAATAGCCTTCCTTAACTGCGGATCGACATCCCTCACATTCCCTCACATCGCCGTGTAACAGGGCCACGGGATAATTGCACGTCCTTAACGGCAGCTATGATATCACTTTAAATGCTTCTTTCACAACTTCATATTCCATCTGCATATGTAGCTTTTGTGCACAGTTTTGAAATGGCACTCCAAATTGTCCTTCTTCGATAAGGCTACACTCGCATTACAGATAAGACAGATAGATCTCAAATTTGAATAAACAAAAAAATAATCCTCTTCCCAGTCTGAATGAAAATTATATGTTTTTGGGTTTTTTTTGCTTCTGCCATAGTTGCGTTTTACTTTGCTGAAGTTGCAGCTCTCTCAACTTCTCTACTTAAACAGTGAGTCCCTACTAATAACGTAACGGGCCTATAGCTAAAACCCTGGCTGAATTCAGATTAGCATACTAGCATACTACTCTCACTATTTCTGCCGTATATTTATATGAAATAGTATGAGTAGTATGGTAGTATGTGATTTCAAATTCAGCCACTAATTCCATTGGTTTAAATTTTCAGCGCAGAGCCGAATGTAATCAGTGATCTTTTAAGGGAAAATAAAGAACTGTTTTTTAAAATAAGTACAGGGTTTCTTTACTCAAGAAATACTATGTCAATAAAGGTTAATGTTTTATGTATTTGAGGTCTGAGGCGTGGAAACAGTGAAGAAAGAGAAAGGACAAACCAGAAGGCAGTTTACTCTCGCGATCGACTGGAAAGCAGTCTGCGATCCACTGGTTGACCGCAATCGACTGGTTGGGCACCCCTGCTCCAGAGGCTTGTACAGTGGCCACTATTCGTGATGGGTGCATCACTCCATGCGCTTTCATCTTCTTACCCTGATGCACTCATCCCTCTGGAATAGGGTCAATGAGAACTTATCAGACCGCATCAGACTTTTTTTTCCATTTCTCCAAAGTCTAATCTTTATACTCCTTAGCAAACTGAAGCCTAGCAATTAGTTTTCTTATGGCCAACACAGCTGTGTGGTTTTTTTTTTTTACATATTGTGTGAGTATGGAAGTACTCTAGCTTTCACTATTAAACAAAGTTTTTACCATGAAACTTCACCAAGTGATTAATTGATCTCATTCATGATTTTTTTCCAATCGCAATTCTACCTCATCAAGTTGATGGTTCGGCTTCCTGGTTTTGATAATGTGTTGAAGGCTTCTTAACCCAGTTCCAATAATTCCAAATGTCCTTAGTTGTTTGCTTTGCTTGATGCAGCCCAATAATTTAACCCTTCTGAAATTGTGACCCTTTTTTTGACCGGCAGTGAATAAGCTCCAGTATTAAGCACCTTTCACCTCAGATGTTTGCGTTCTATAGCAGGTTAGACTGAGCTACATAATAATTGTTACACAATTCTTCCTTTTCTTTTTCACAGGTGCAGGTGATCCCATGGGTGATCACAGACAGTAGCTTTGTGTGTTCCCCCTCACTGCGGTTCTTCCCCAGTAGAACAGTGTTTGTTGGGGCTCTGCATGGCATGCTGACGGCTGAAGCTTTAGCTCACATCATGACGGAACTCTTCGGGGAGGTTGTGTATGCCGGGCTTGACACAGACAAGCACAAATATCCAATAGGTTTGTCTTTAAATGCCTGACTCCGTCATCATCTCACATCGTCATCAGTGTTAAAGGTTGAGAATTCAATTTGTGATATTCGGTTATTGCAGGGTCTGGACGTGTGACATTCAGGAACCAGAAGAGTTACCTAAAAGCACTGACTGCTGCATTTGTGGAAATCAAGACTACTAAATTCTCCAAGAAGGTAGAATCTTCATGCACCATTTACAGTCCAGTTTTTCTAAAGGGGAATCGTTTTTCACTATCGACTTCATCTACCTATTCATGCTTTTGTCTTCCACTTGGTTTAGATTCAGATTGATCCATACCTTGATGACTCCATGTGCCAAATATGTAATTGCCAGCCAGGCCCATTCTTCTGTAGAGATCAGGTGAGAAAACAATGCTGTGCTCTCTCTCCAGCTATGTGTTCCATAGCTTCAATTGTTAGATCAGTGGTTAATGCGTATACATAGTTAATTATTCTCAAATCAATTTATATTGTTTTTCCCTTTAACTTGTCACCTGTTTGTGTTTAAATTGCAGAAACAATGGTTTGTCTAGGGGTTGGGAATCTTGGGAAGTAAATACAGTGGTGTGAAAAACTATTTGCCCCCTTCCTGATTTCTTATTCTTTTGCATGTTTGTCACACTTAAATGTTTCTGCTCATCAAAAACCGTTAACTATTAGTCAAAGATAACATAATTGAACACAAAATGCAGTTTTTAAATGAAGGTTTACGTTATTAAGGGAGGAAAAAAACCTCCAAATCTACATGGCCCTGTGTGAAAAGGTGATTGCCCCCCTTGTTAAAAAAAAACATAACTGTGGTTTATCACACCTGAGTTCAATTTCTGTAGTCACCGCCAGGCCTGATTACTGCCACACCTGTTTCAATCAAGAAATCACTTAAATAGGAGCTACCTGACACAGAGAAGTAGACCAAAAGCACCTCAAAAGCTAGACATCATGCCAAGATCCAGAGAAATTCAGGAACAAATGAGAACAAAAGTAATTGAGATCTATCAGTCTGTTAAAGGTTATAAAGCCATTTCTAAAGCTTTGGGACTCCAGCGAACCACAGTGAGAGCCATTATCCACAAATGGCAAAAACATGGAACAGTGGTGAACCTTCCCAGGAGTGGCCGGCCGACCAAAATTACCCCAAGAGCGCAGAGACAACTCATCCGAGAGGCCACAAAAGACCCCAGGACAACATCTAAAGAACTGCAGGCCTCACTTGCCTTAATTAAGATCAGTGTTCACGACTCCACCATAAGAAAGAGACTGGGCAAAAACGGCCTGCATGGCAGATTTCCAAGGCACAAACCACTTTTAAGCAAAACGAATATTAAGGCTCGTCTCAATTTTGCTAAAAAACACCTCAATGATTGCCAAGACTTTTGGGAAAATACCTTGTGGACCGACGAGACAAAAGTTGAACTTTTTGGAAGGTGCGTGTCCCGTTACATCTGGCGTAAAAGTAACACAGCATTTCAGAAAAAGAACATCATACCAACAGTAAAATATGGTGGTGGTAGTGTGATGGTCTTGGGTTGTTTTGCTGCTTCAGGACCTGGAAGGCTTGCTGTGATAGATGGAACCATGAATTCTACTGTCTACCAAAAAAAGGAGAAGGGGAATGTCCGGCCATCTGTTCGTCAACTCAAGCTGAAGCGATCTTGGGTGCTGCAGCAGGACAATGACCCAAAACACAGCAGCAAATCCACCTCTGAATGGCTGAAGAAAAACAAAATGAAGACTTTGGAGTGGCCTAGTCAAAGTCCTGACCTGAATCCTATTGAGATGTTGTGTCATGACCTTAAAAAGGCGGTTCATGCTAGAAAACCCTCAAATAAAGCTGAATTACAACAATTCTGCAAAGATGAGTGGGCCAAAGTTCCTCCAGAGCGCTGTAAAAGACTCGTTGCAAGTTATCGCAAACGTTTGATTGCAGTTATTGCTGCTAAGGGTGGCCCAACCAGTTATTAGGTTCAGGGGGCAATTACTTTTTCACACAGGGCCATGTAGGTTTGGATTTTTTTTCTCCCTAAATAATAAAACCCCTCATTTAAAAACTGCATTTTGTGTTTACTTGTGTTATTTTTGTCTAATAGTTAAATGTGTTTGATGATCAGAAACATTTTGTGTGACAAACATGCAAAAGAATAAGAAATCAGGAGGGGGGCAAATAGTTTTTCACACCACTGTAAATATTTAGAGATTTAATGGTAGCAATGATAAAAGAATGTACCAGGAGTGTTCAGGTCAAACTGGGACTTGTGACAAAATTTCTCATGAATTAAGGCATAAAACGAATTGACATTTACAAAAGTCATCAAGCACAGTATGGTGATGAAACTCTTAGCTGCAGTAAAACATTTAAATGGTACAAACATTTTAAAGAAGACTGTATGTCTATGAAGAGCAATTCTGTCCGAGGTGGCTCGGGGACCACTGCAGTAAACATTCAGTGAGTAGGAACGCCTAATTCTAGAAAATGGAAGGATAACTTGTGGCCAGCTTGCAGAAGAAACACATCTGTCTGGGGGAACTTAACATCACATGCACATTTCAGGAACAGTCTTGTACAGTCCTGACCTTTGCTCCAAGCCATTTCCACATGTTTGGACCATTAAAGGAGTTCCTGGGAGGCCAGCATCTCAGATGTAAGGCTGAGTCTGATCATGGCTCTGGCATACTGAGAAACCTTTCTCCCTTGATGTATATAAGCACAATTGAAACATTGGGATAAGTCTGTTGGTGTAGCAGAGAAAAAATTTAAATTTTTATTCTCATAACTGTGTTCTGTTATTCTGCACAATCAAAAGGCCCTGTTTGATATGAATGACCCTCTATGGTACTACCAATTTATTAATGCAAGTAAATAAAACAGCTCTTGATCTTAAAACAGATGCTGAAGCTTAGCACTAAGTTTACTACTGTAGTCAACGTTAGAACATTGTATGGCAGATACAGCTCAGAAAGTCTATACAATGCAATTTATTATACAATATAATTTATTCTGCTATTTTTTTTTCTGCGACAGTTGAAGTTTTTGTATTTTTTTCCTTGATCATCTCTGTGAATGATGAATGGAAGTTCAGAGACATTGACCAGTGAAAATCAAATTACCTTCAAAACATATTTTTAGTGTAATGTTGCCAAGTCAATGGGAATTATGCAAGAAAGGACAATTAACTAATAACACACCTAGCCTTGGCTTTAACCATCTTTAAATGAAACCAGTCACTTTCCTTTGACAAATTTCCTTTGTTTTTATGCAATGACTTGCTTTTCTTTCAGACTTGCTTTCGGTACTACTGTCGCTCCTGTTGGCACTGGCGTCACTCAGCGGACATGCTGAGTACTCACCGGCCATTGATGCGCAACCAGAAGAGCCTCAACCCAAACTAAGCAGCCGACGCAAGCTGTAATTCAGCTGCTAGCCCACAGGTTTATGGGATGACCTGACCCACAGGGGTCTGACTGTGCCATCTTCTCTTCAGTTGCTGAGACAGAGAACAACTGTAGAAAGTTCATGTGTTGCACTGCTTTCTCTCTTTTTGCTGTTTACTTGTTAATTAAGGCACTATGTAGAGTGACATGCCGCATGATAGTGACCCATTTACCTGGGCAACCATCACCATGGAGATAATCCCATATTTCTGTGGGTGGCGAATAGAAAATGCCTGCCTGAGTTTTAAAGTTGTTTTTATCTTTGTGTTTGAATCTTTCGACTATATGGCATCTGTACTTGATTATTATTTATCATGTAGCCTTTCTTTAGTTTATATGTTATAAGTATTAATAATTATAGGTTATAAGACACTTTTATCTCATGATTAATTTATGAATATTTTTATTTACACACTCCTTTTTCTGGCTTTATTGGAATAAGATGTGGATCATTTCTAAATACCCAGGGTAGGTTCTTTCCTTTACTTTGAATGCAGCAGCCTTAAACATCCCATATTTTGCTGCCATTACTGGGTTAGGAACAGTTAGATTGTGGACTGTACATAGTTTTAATCGAATTGTTGCACTTTCTTCCTTTGCACTTCAGGGAATGGGAAAAACTGTAGTTTTTAAGTATAATATTGAATGGGGGAGTCGTTTAAGCATGACCTTTTCATTTACTAGTACTAGTTCTGTTCCTAGTGAATTGAGCTGACTGGTTCAAGGCCTAATGACTGTAAACCAATCTAGAGCCAATGCAGTTTTAACTTTTTTTAGCTTTAACTTTTTTTTTTTTTTTTTTTCGGGTTTAGGGCTCTGTGCCAAAGAAACGTCTAGGCTCTGTCTCTCTCTCTCTCTCTCTCTCTCTCTCTCTCTCTCTTTTGTTTTTAATTAGTTTGTTGTGCTGTGCTTGTTGCCTGGTCCAACAGTTTTTTTAGAGTCTGAATATCTCTACCTCATTGGTCTTCGAGTGTTGCCATGGTTACATAACTTGGAGGTTGTTCCAGTTGGGCACAATAAAGTTGTTGAAGCATTACAGGTCTGCTTAATTACTTTTAAATGCACTTTTATATGCTCTGTAAATCCTTACCAGTTTTTTTTTTTTTTTTACTTAAACCGTTTGAGGAAACCTGTTTGACTCAAATAAATTAGTTTGAAAACTAGCAGTGTAAATTTGGTTGTATTTTTACATTTTGTGTATATATGCAAGTTCATAAGCTTAAGACAAAAAAAAAAACTTCTAAGTGGCTACCACTCAGCATAGTAGATGGTTAATATTGTTACTAAATACTTGCTGCACTGATCAGTTCACTTGCTACCTGATACATCCCACCCATTCCGGCCACCATTGTAACGAAATGTTTAAAACTGTAGCTACTGTGAGGAGGGCGAACTTGTAATACCTAGAGGCCTAGGTCAGAGCAAAACGGCAGCAGGAATGTCCACGGGCTGCAGGGGTCAGGACATGCCAAAAGTGATTCAAGAAAAAATAGTGAAATGATGCACATGGGGAGCAAAGGCTGTAGTCCGATCGTTCCAATAGAAAATTGTCAGAACACACAGGTCGTTACTGTTTTGGTGGCAAAGGGTGGACCTATTCAATATTGGGCAGGTGGTCATAATGTTATGGCATTATGAACGAGACATTACTGACATAGTATCATAAATGCCAGGTATCTTAAAAAAGAATATATACTGTATAGAGAGAATGAGTTTTAAAAATTAAAAACATTTTAGTGGAACCTCGGATTACGAGCATGGGCTCGTATTTCAAAACACTCATAAACCAAATTTTATTTTCTCATAAGAAATAATGGAAACTCAAATTATTTGTCCCACAGCCCAAAAAAATTAATACATAAACATAATTAACACAAAATATAAAGAAAAAAATAAAACAAGTTAACGTGCATTTTACCTTTAAAAAAAAGTAAAAATAAATCCAGACAGATAAGTGTTTCCGTTTATACGCGAGAGAGGGGGTGCTTCACACACACACAAACACGCACACACATTAAGGCAAGAGAGACTGTGTGTGAACCGGCACAGTTTCAAATTACGCGCGCGCACACAGCGATGGGCTGAGGAAGAAAATGGATTTTTTAACCCCTGTATTGAGATTTTCTTTTGCTTTACTCGCGCGCACACACGTGTGTTATAAGAAAAAGTACACGCGCGCTGTACACACGCGCTTACAAACACAAAATAACGTTTTACACACACATGTGGTCACAGTGTTATAGTAAACCGTACATGCGTCCCCGGATGTTAATTATACCAGTAAGAGACGAGCACTAAGACCTAGCAGGGGAGACGATTGCCCACAATTCCGCAGCGTAAGAGAAAGAAAAACCATTGGCTGAGTTGTGATCACGTGACGCTCGGCATCACAACAAGAAACGCATGCGTGATACATGATACTATGTGCTCGTAAACCAAGACAAGGCTCGTTTTTAGAGTCAAAATTTATTACATATCTTTGCTCGTCTTGCGGAACACTCATAAACCGTATTTGTTTGCCTAGCACATCCTACAGATGCTTGATAAGACTGAGATTTGGGGAATCTGAAGGCCAAGTGTTATATGGGAATTTATGACATTTTTTTGGTAGAAATAGTCTAGTTGTGAATGAATAAATGTTCAGGTCTTATACTGTAGATAAGTGTCTGCCTGAAACATGGGGTTTGAGACAGTGATGCTCTAATACTAGGTTGAAGAAACACTGCAACACTAAAGTAACCAAATCACACCTGAATAATATATAGTCAAGTCAAATCAAGTGGGTTTTTATTGTGAATCCTCTATACAGCTTGTATACGTACATAGGGATAGAAGTATACTTCTTTTAGGACCATGATGCAACACAAACAATACAATAGCACAGAACACAGGACTATCTTCTTGTGGATGCAGCATCTTTTGGAAGGAAGCATCTTCCTCACCTTTTAAAGGTGTCCAAGAGTGAGATTGGTGGCCTCACATTCTCAGGTTTTCCTTTGTAGGAGGTGATGGGAAGATGTTTGCTCTCTACAGCCTCCACAGAAAGTGAAGATTCTACTACCTAGATGGTAATGAAAATCAAGAAGAGGTCCTCTGTGATGTACACATCAAGAAATTAGCTTGGAGACGTTTGCTTTTTTGACAGTTACTCTATTTATATCCATTGGCAAACATTTCTTGCAGGTCCTCATGCAAGAGAACAATCAACTCTTTCATTTAAACAAACACTGAGAGATTGATTGTTGCCTCTGCACCATTCTGTGAACTGTTCCACCTCCTCCTATAAGCTGACTCATTAGTGACTATGACTGTAGTTTGATCAACAAACCAGATAATCTGATTCAGACAGCACAGATGTGGCTCAGCAGAGTAAACAGCAATAGATTGAACATACAGTACAGCCCTGCGTGTTCAGTGAGGCTGTGATGAAGGTTGTGACGGAATGGCGTCTCCCTGTCAGAGTATCCAGGATCCAATTGCAGAGGACGCTGCTCAATCCCAGCAGGTTCAACATTTCTCTGATTAACTATGGGCTGGATGCTACACTTAAGTTGATAAACATTGTCCTCAATTGTCTTTTTTTTTGTGCAGATCGGTCAGAGATAGAGGGACAGCAGCGGATACAGGGTCGTCTGTTGTCAGGGTGGAAGGTAAACGGAAATGGGTCCTCCTTTTTATGTGTCTTGTGTCTAGCCAGTCTAAGCACTTGATGATGCCAGGTGTGGGTGTAATGGGCCAATAGTCATTAAGGCAGGATGCAGGAAACTGATATAAGCAGATTATTTCCTTTCTGGAATAATGGTAGTCATTTTGAAGTCCACAGAAACAACAGTTTGACTCGTGGACATGTTAAAGATGTTTGTAATAAAGTTCTTTGATGAAATTCCAACAGACATAAGTTTCTGTTAAATTAAGGTTTAAGATTCAAGATTTAAAGAACTTGATTAATCAAGTCAGTTGTCTTGGTTACAGCTGCTTACTGTTGTGTTCTGAGAAGAAATGAAAAGTGTAATAAATTAGACAAGGAAAAGTACATTTTGTGTTGCACTAAAGGAAGGCACAACACATGAGTAATTATTAAGTTTACAGATTTTGCACTTGGAATGTAAAAAAGAATACAGTAATCCAAAATTGCACTTGAAAAGTGGTATGGCACAAGAGCATTGTTAAATGACTGTTTTGATGCCGTTTTGAACTAAGTTCATCAATTTAATAATTTGCTGATTTTTCCATTTTCAAGAAGAAAGAACACACACTAGCTCTACTATGACACTGACACTGGCTCCGGCGCACATCACCACAGTAGGAAAAAAAGGACAGAATTGATCTCAGCAAGGGTGGTGCGATAAAGTAGTATTCAATCCCATTCTAGACAAAGTAATAAATACAACATGACATTTAATCAAGGCTTTCAATTAACCAGGTGGATCAAAGGTAAGAGTTCAGACAAGAGTCAACCTGGAGCCTTATTTTGGCAGTATAACCTTTACTTCTTCATCTTCTTCTTCATGAAGACACACGGACATTCCAGACTGATGTGCTGTGTGATGTTCAGTACATGTGGTCAGTTCAGTTTCAGTTGTATTTCTATAGTGCATTTAACAATGGTCATTGTCGCAAAGCAGCTTTACAGAATCAAAAGAAAATTATGGAAATGGTTTGAAATGTGTGTGGAAATATGTATGATCAAAGTGATCAGTCTGGCCCTAATGAGCAAGCCGAGGGAGATGGTGGCATGGGAAAACTCCCCGAGATGGCAAGAGGAAGAAATCTTGAAAGGAGCCAGACTCAACAGGGAACCCATCCTCATTTGGGTGATATCAGACAGCAGGGATTGTTTTTCGAGTTGATGCCACTGATGTGCTGTGTGATCTTTCGACCACCATGAATTGCATTGTGCTGTGTCTGATACTGTCTGCACATTTGCACTTTATGTTCTTTTTTGTTTGCATAGTTCTTACTGTAGCTAGGTTTTGTTAATTTATGGTGTTCATTTGTTTTCTTAGCTAGTTAGCTAATTAGTAGTCTTAGCTAGTTTTATTGATTTAAGTAGCACCTTGATCCTGGAGGAAAGTTGTTTCGCTTCACTGTGTACTGAACTGTATTTGGTTGAAATGAAAAAGAAAAGCCAACTTCACTTGATTAGTACAGGTATCAGGACACAAATGCTGTGTGACGTTTCGTACAGCTATCAGTAGAGGGCGCTGATGTGCCGTGCATTCTGCTTCGCCGTGCTGGGCGCTGATTTGCACTGCGCTGTGGTTGTCAGTAGTGGACGCTGATGTGCTGATCACTACAGAGGTCAGTAGAGGTCGCTGATGCGCAGGATGCGTTCCTTACGATATATTTCCTTGAGCTAAAGTTTTATGCCGCAGCTTTCCTTCTCTTTCGTTATATTAGGCTGTGAGTGAAGATGGCGGCCGGCTCGGAGCGCAGTCCGCCTCCTTTCCCCGACTCAGAGGAACAGGAGCAGGAGCCTGAGTTAGGCGAGGACGATGACAGCGACGAAGGAGCGGACATTTTCACAGGCAGTGTGAGTAAAACTACGTTGCGTGTAATTAGCTTAACACGGGTATCTGCGTCTCTGTTACGCGGCTAAGCTAACGCTAGCTCTGTAAACTTTAGGCGTGAGCTTGTCTTTCTGCTGCGCTTTCACTGTTTGCCTAACGCGACTCGCTAGCAGAAATGTCGTTAGCTAGTCAGCTAACGCTTATAACGTTAGCTAGCGTCACAGTTTCGCGTTACTTTTTAATGAGGTCCGCGCTGCACACGGATAACGGACGAGAAGCTAGCTGTGCGAAACTTTAGCTCGCTAGCTACTGTGTTGTTGGTTAAATATGTGGTTGTTAAAGCAGATAAAAAAACAATAAAAGTTTCTAGGTTGGTGTAGTTCATGTCCTGCCTGAACAATCTCGGGCTGTCTGATATGGTCACTACAGTCACCTGTAACTGTGCCAGTGTTATACGGTTAAATATAAACATAGTGTGTGTGTGTGTGTGTGTGTGTGTTAATCTTCGCAGTCTGATCTGTGTCAGTGCAACAGATGAACATAAGCAGTGAGCTTTGGGAAATGGAGGACTGCTCTAGGTAAATGAGAGCACAGATGTGGAAAAGCTGATGCAAATTCATTCAAGGAAGTGCTGAGAGAGTGCTTGGCTCTCTGTAATAATGAGGCTGTGACTAAATACTGAAGGGCGTAGTGTAGTAGTAGAACACGAGTACTCAACCCTTGCTAATGTGTGTTTTCATGATGGGAAAGGAAAAAAACATCAAAATCACAACTATATGAGTGCTCTATCCGAGTCATTCCAAGCATTTTATTTTGCGTTAGCTCAGTAACTGTGTTTATTTTTCGTCTTCTTCTGCTGTTCTCTGTGTGCAGGAGCTTTTTCTTAAACCGGCAGATTCTCTTATTCACGGCAGCGAGCCTCCTAAAGGTGTCTTCGGTACAACCGGCGAAGATCCCTTGAGCAACCTGAGCGGGACGAACACCAAGTCAGCGAGTGACTCTAAAGGAGCCGTCAGCATGGAGGTGGACCTGTTTGCTGATCCTTTAAGCGAGTCTGGAGCTGATAAAAACAGTGCGGCTTTACCGAAAACCAGCGAGGCACGTCCAAAGAGCGACGGCTTCAGCAAGAGCTCAGCGGCACAGCCTCAAAACGAGGTCAAAAAGCCTGAGAACATTTTCGAAGAGCCACCAAAGGACGGTACTACTAAACCGGCGGCTGGGAAGAAAGCACCCAGCGCTGACCTGTTTGGAGATGATGATGATGGTGATGACCTGTTTGAGGAGCCTTTGCAAGCTGCAGTGAAGAAACCTCAGGTAAAGGAAACCAGTAAAGGGCAGACTGATCAGTCTAAGAATGCCACTACTGACCTTTTTGCTGAGGAGGTCATCCGAGTCCCACCTGCTGCTGCTGCTGCTAAACCCAGCATGGACACCAGCTCCAAAACCAATGGCCTGCACTCGGATGAGGACGATCTGTATTCAGGTACTTGTTGTGATTTAATTTGATAGGACAGTTTTCAGTCAACCTTGAGCTTGGAGTTTTGTTTAGTATTCTGTTAGACCTTCTTGGAAGAGTGTGATAAAGAAATGCAGTTTCAGCTGTCTGTCCTTGGATTTAAATAAAGAAGAGCAAGGGCAACAAATCTTTTTTTTTTTTTTTTCTCAAACTGACCCGAGTTCCATTGTGCTGATGAGGCGTTTTAGCTTCTTGGTGCTGACGTGGCCTGCTAATGACCTCAAACCTTCGGTCACTTCCTGCAAACTTAGTGCAGTGTGTTGTGTGATCTGCAACATTCTTTCTCTTTTTCCCTCACCCCCTTCCTCTCTCCCTCTTTTTTTTTTTTTTTTTTCTTTAGAAGCCACTGTTGAGCTGTCTCTGGACAGTCCTCGAAATGACCGCAGGAAGAGAGAAACACCAAAGCCCTCTGCACCAGCTTCCTCTCTCTCGGCTTCAGCGAGTGCCCCCAAACCTCAGCCTAAAACACTAGAGGAGGTAAATAATCCTGCACAGCACATTTCGCTTTTGTAAAAAAGTTTAATGATTTATCAAATTTAGCCCATTCCTTATAACATCACTTAAAAACCAAGTGCAGAATTCATCAACCGGTTCATCTCCATCATAAATGTTAAAATAGTTATTTTTTTAAAATTGATTTTGGAGTCATAGGGTGATGCGTAAATCGCCATGTGAAAGAATTGCGATTCAGTACTGAATCAAATTTTGCCCCATCTCTAATATTCGTGTTGATAAATCGGAAATGTTGAAATATGGTCTCAATTACGTCTGTACCCAACTTAGGGCTGGGCGATATGGCAGTAATCTCGATAATTTTTGGCCCATATTGAACGATAGCGATATATATTTCGATATAAGCTGTTAATGCTGCCAGCTTTAAAAGAGAATCCCAACAATGACTGAAGCCACAAAAATTAAAGGGTTCATTAAATTACATTTTAAAGTATAGTTTATTAACAAAAACAGATGACAGATTTGGCCTTAAATTATACTATAGGCAAATGCTCAGAATCTTTACAAGGCAAAGTTTTTTATAAAAAAAAAAAAAATAAATACTTGTTTGTGATGATAAAAAGTATCTTGTGATGATATATTACAATGTTTTGAGATTTTTAAACACTAATGAGAAACAACATTTAGACCACACACCCTAGGGCTGTCTTTTTATCCCACAATTCAGAGTTAAATTAAGGCTATTTCACACTGCCCCAAAAAAAATGGAATGAATTATGCAGCTATCAATCTGGGCCAGGACAATTTCACTTTTACTATATAGTTGGGTACCTGCTAGGTGTTGTATAGTTCATATTTTCTTGGCCAGAATGGTTTAAGCCACCAAAATAAAGTTTTATTGATAAACTGCGCAGCTTTCGCCAGCGTGAACACTCCCGTTAGTAACGAGGCGAATAAGGAGCTAAACTTCAGCTGCAGAATGAGACGCTGCGCAATAAGGAGCCAAACGAATCGGAAGCTGCGAATAAGGAGCTAACTTCAGCCTCGTGTGCTTAGTCGCATCATATCTTTCGCTAGAAAGTTAGAAACGGCCCTGGTTATATTCTTGCTCCTTTTGGAACAACTTTCATAAGGTGTAATGGCCACGAAAGACGACATGATTGATATCTGCTTTGGTACAGCCCCAATGATAGCCCTGCTAGTTAACGGAGTAGCAACGGCTCGCTTTTTCATGCTCTCAGTGTGGTCGTGTGGGTGATGCGTTCATATAACGGACTTCGTGCTACCTTTTTTTTGTCGACAATTTCAACATCTTTGGATAATAACTCGAGCTTAGATTCACTTTCGTCGCTGCTTCCACTCACATTTTTTTGTCGTCCTGGTGTCAAGTTTACTAGTTTGCTTCGCAAAGTGCGGTAGGAAATTAACTTTGACCTGCACGGCACACGCAAGCTGCATGCTGATTGGTTGTTGTCATATTGTTCTGCTGTGTCTAGAGCTTTTCCTCATTTTTAAAATCAAATAAATCGCGATTCGATATATCGTTTATCAGCCCAGCCCTAACCCAACATATGCAAGTGTTGTACTAAAGCATATTTTTTGTGACATCACACAGTACAGTTGTGAAAAGCTCATAAATTTATCAGCATATTTACTCTCCTGAGTAACCCTATAAAGGGTTGTTGTATTTGCACCTCCAGCAAAAAGTCATTGGATAATGTTTCTGCTGTTAGCTTTAGTACTGTATTCTCTTCTCTTATGTAAAAACATTTTTATATCTGCCTTGTGTTTTCATTTTCACTTGATGGCTGTCTCATGTGTCCTGTGTTCCTTTGGTGTGTAGCTTGTGCACATGCCCACCGGATGCGATAGGCATGTCAGCAGGCATGTAAAAAATGGCGAGAGGTTTTGCGTCTATGTCCACAAGTACCTCGCCTTTATGTATTTTTACCAATCCACAGTGACAAATGCATGCCAAAACAGCAGAAGGGAGATAAGTACTACCTTAAATGTCGACTTGGAAACTAAGCTTCTCAAGTATCGCCATGTTTGTTTACTTAATGTAAAATCGTCTGATTGAGTTCTCTGGTGTGCCTCCTGCTTCAATCAATTGTATTTAGGCAACTGTGCGAACAAATACGCTCATAATGTTGCCGGATGACTATGCTAATGCATGGTTTAACAGGAAGTACACGAGTTAGCTCTGACTGAGTAATCTGATTGGATGAACGGGGTTCCATGAGTGGTGATCAGACGGCAACAGCACTGGAGCATTTAATTATATGTACCACTCTGCTGCACAGGTGTTCTAATAATCATTAATTTTATACTAACTGTCGGTCATTACTGCCTGCAGTACTGGAATGAAGGGAGAGCTTCTGCCTGCCAAAACCCACATTAAAAACAAGTCACTGAGATACATAGCAAGAAAACATTTCTTATGTTATGGAATCTTAAGTCTTTCTGAGAATTGTCTCTGAACCGATTATTATAAAGTGTACGGCGACCTACAATGCTAACTTGCTCCTAAAACAGGGCCGAATCTTTCTCTAAACCCTAATCAAGGACGCTACTTGTTTTGCAGAACAAGGGATGGTACACCTTGTGTTCACACCATATATGTTTTTGGAGCAAAATAACTGGGTAAATAAACAAATCATATTCTTGATAAATTAGCTTTTTGTTGAATTGTAAAACCAATCTTGTATTCGAGTTAGTGCTGTTGTGTTGGATATCAGCATGGCTGTGATGCCTTTTGCTTTTGCCTGCGTTCTTGTGCATGACATCATCATGACCATGCAGATATTCAGTACAACAGCACTCCCTCTTTTGTGTGATGTTGCTTAAGGATATTTTCAGCCCTAAGAATTACTGTTTCAAATGCTAAATTTGTTTCACTCAGTTTCTCAATGTTTCTATATTCCTTCGTGTCAAGGTTTGACATTAACTTTTTTGCTCACTGGACAATGTGGCTAGTGGATTTCCGGAGTCACTTGCCATTCAGCCTTTTGACTAGCCACAATTTTCTCACCAGAAAATCGCAGTTTTTTCTTCACCATGATACGTTAATGTTTGTTATATCTAGATTTACTTATAAATGACAGCATACACTGTATCACTATAGTAGTAGTCAAGTATTCAGTACTGTTAAGATCCCAATATAAAAACATGCAAACATGAACGGTATATTCTGTTTATTGAACTTAAATTCAAGCCTCTTACCACATGAAATTGAAAAATAACAGATTCAGTACAACTGAACTCATTCTGATATTAAAAATACAGCAACTCAGAACATTTATCATTTTTGTGTGTTATTATGTGTACTATTATCAGGTATTATTATTCATTATGTATTATTATATCAGAATTCTGAGTTAGGACAATGGACTCTGGTCTATCTTGTAGTGTTGACTCTTTATAGTGTGAGGTAATTCAATCAATTGATGAATTTTCTATCATTCAACATGAAATCTAAATTTTAATTGCAATGTAACCGTTTATTATATCGGATGACTTTAGAGAAAACTACAACAAAAATATATTGTCATACCTGTAGTGTTTGCATGTAGTTCTATTCCAAGTTTTCTGTTCAGCATCCTGACTCTGACGTAAGCACGTCGAGCGGGACGAGGTAACTAAGCGTGTGTAATCTGACACTGGGCATGCGCATGACGGAAAAAAAAAAGTAAACTGCACATTCGCTAACAACTCCGTTTGTCTGTGATCTTTTTTTTTTCCTTCTATACCGAAGAACATTGCAATAGCAAAGAATAAACTTCCCTCCAAAGTGGCTAGAGAGACTAAAATTATAACTGCCACAGCCGAATTTTACCCGTATTTGGCGGGTGGGCGGGTGCCAATGTCAAGCCCTGCTTTGTATCTGTTCAAACAAGTTAACATTTTTTATTATTAAAAAATAATAAAAGTTCCTTCCAACAGCCAGACCAGTAAAGCTCCACAGCATCATGGTGCCACCAAGTTTATAAACAAGATAAAAAAGAATAAAATGTTTATTTTAAATTCAGCAGAATATTTTTTTCCTCTGGGTGTTGAGGATGAGGTGCTGTAATAGAAGTCCCAATGACATTTATGTGTGCGACTGTGTTTTTTTTTTTTTTTTTTTTCCCCCCTGTCTCTCTCTCTGATTCTGTTATACAGCTGGAGGAGGAAGAGGAAAAGGAGGACAAATTTGATTTGAACATTTCAGTTACAAACCCTGAGAAAGTCGGTAAGTCCGTCCATTTCAATGAATCGTGACTGACCTCAAAGGAACTTCATTATCATCATTGGGAAGTAGAATATTAGCATTGTGATGACGGTTAAATACTTTGATGTAGATAACTTATCAGACAATGCTCAACAAATCTGAGAATATTTCACTTCCCCCTTTTGCCTAATGCCAGCTAGCTGCTGTTTCCTCTGTCCTCCCCCCATGTGGGCCATAACAGAAGACCTACAACCAGTCTCCTTCAGCTATACCGCCACGGTCCTTGTTTTGTGGCTTACATTTAATGTTTTAACAGGTTACAAATGCAGTAATAAAGCTTGAGTAGTTTAAGGGTGGTTTATCCAATGCACTGATTACTTTGGACTCATTACTCCAATTTCCTGCAGGTGATGGTATGAATGCCTACATGGCCTACAGAGTCTCCACGCAAGTATGTTGTCTTTTTGTGATTTGCTAATTGCTAAGCAATTTCTTTTTGTGAGACAACAGTGATTTGTAACTCTGGTCATAAATCCTTCTCTCTCACACAGACGACATTACCCATGTTCCGCAGTAAGCAGTTCACAGTGCGCAGGCGCTTCAGCGACTTTCTGGGTCTCTACGAAAAACTGTCAGAAAAACATTCGCAGAATGGACACATCGTGCCTCCGCCGCCAGAGAAGAGCATCCTGGGTATGATGGGTTTTATAGTGCAAAAAATGAAATATTTTCTTTCTTGGATCGCTTTACCAAAATTCTTCTTCTTTTTTTTTTTTTTTTTTTTTTTTTTTAAAGGAATGACAAAAGTAAAGGTGGGAAAGGAAGATCCATCATCAGCTGAGTTTGTCGAAAGGAGAAGAGCTGCTCTGGAAAGGTTATCCTCCTCCTCCTCTTATTTTTGGCAAATTTTTAGTTGTGTTTTCTGTTTTTATTTTCTCCAAAGTAAAATCTGTCAAATTATCATTAAGGTATCTCCAGAGACTTGTGTCCCATCCATCACTGCTGCAAGACCCAGATCTTAGAGAGTTTTTAGAGAAGGATGAGGTAAGAGAGTGCTTCATTATGTAGTAAGGCACTTCACAAATAAACACACAGACCAAAAGTATGTGGACACCTGAATGTCACCCTCTCTCTTTCCAACACCATGGTCATTTATTGTTGATAATGATTGATATAATAACCACCAACCACTTTTCTTGGAAGACTTTCCACTAGATTTGTAAGTTTGTTTGTGTAGGTCAGTGGTTCTCAAACTTTTTCTGTCATTCCCCACTTAAGGGGGTGAGCGAATTTTCAAGCCCCATTTGTCAACAAAATAATAACGAAATCGGCCAAGTTTACTGTTTATTGAAATATCAATTTCCAAACCAATACGATCAAACACCACCAAGTTAAAAAAAGATAAAATACACGTGCAATTGTTACAAGGCTTACGTTGTCACTTATCTTTGCATAATTGACCCCATGTTTATTAGCTGCTCAGCAATCGTTTGTAGTTTTTTTGCACTGGCCAATTCTGTATGTAACTTTGAATGAAGCCATTTGTGCTTTGCTGCCCACTGATTCAGATTTTACCCTGCGATTCTCCTGCTGTCTGTATTCTACCAGCTTTCTTTCAAAGCCATATTCGTTTGGATGCTTGTATTTCAGATGATAGAAAAGGTTTGACGTGTTTCCACCACTTGTTAAAACAGTGCACTTGTGTACCTTCCAAATCACGTTCATCTCATTCGTATCACTTTTCTTCTACCCAGGGCAGTGGTGGCTCAGTCGGTTAAGCTGTGGGTTACTGAGTTACTGATCGGAAGGTTGGGGGTTCGAACCCCAGCATCGCCAAGTTGCCACTGTTGAGCCCTTGAGCAAGGCCCTTAACCCTATCTGCTCCAGGGGCGCTGTAAGCTGGCTGACCCTGCGCTCTGACCCCAGTTTCCTAATTGGGATATGCGAAGAAGACATTTCGCTGTGCTGTAAAAAGTACATGTGACAAATAATTGAATATTCTTCTTCAAACCAATTCCACAACACAGACGATGCAGCTTTTTCTTTTACAATCTCCTCGTTTTTCGTCACATGTAAGCAAACTCGCTGCTACTGCAGCGTCTTCTTCCATTGTCGAAGTGTATGTGAAGCCAAACACATCAAAAGTGGGACGAAACCGCGGCACCCGAATGAACCGAATATCTGCGCAAATACAGCGCAGCTCGACTATCTGGATAGCGCAGTGATGATCTGGTTTATTTGCGCAGCCCGGTGGATCGCGCAGCGCCGCTCGAATCACAAACCTGCGCGACTCACTGTGTTTTATTTAAAAACTATTTAAAATGTCAGGACTGTTTAATATTGTTTCCGCCTTGCCATGCCTGGTTTGTACGTGCGCATCCCAGCGGGGTAAAATGTATTTTGATGGTCGGCGCGGTTTATTTCTATCAGAGTCGCACAGCGCTGCCCAGTGGCTCGCGCAGGTTTGTGATTCGAGCAGCTGCTCAAGTTTGTCCGACGTTAAACCGTTATTGTTCCACTATGGTTCCACTTTTTCTCCCGGCCCCCAACTGATGTTATTTTAAATTTATTTGTATTAATGATCCTTTTATTTGTGTGTGATTGTTTAGTTTTGAGAGTACGCTCTTCATTATCAATAAAGAAAAGCATGAATTAGAATAGGAACTTTCCTGTTTTTCCTCACGTTCATTGCGCCCCACCTGTCATGTCTGTATTCCCCACTAGTGGGGCGCCCCACACTTTGAGAACCACTGGTGTAGAGCGTCTGCCAACTGCCTAAATGTAAATGTATGTGTGTGAGAATTTGAGATCATTCAGTGATAAAGTTAGTGTTCCATGAGGTCAGGACTCAGTTTGGGACACTCGGGTTCCTTCACTCCAACCTTAACACACAGGTTTGACACTGAAGGGAAGTGATAATGTTACAGCATACAAAGACACTCTACACAGTTGTTTGGGAAAGGAGCAGTCCTATGTGCAATGGTCAGGTGTACACAAACTTTTGGCTAAAAATGTTATCAGTGCTGTCAGAGGAAGGTCCAAGTCATAGGGCAGTGGTGGCTCAGAGGGCTAAGGCACTGAGTTACTGATCGGAAGATCGGCGGTTCGATCCCCAGCTCCACCAGGTTGCCACTGTTGGGCCCTTGAGCAAGGCCCTTAACCCTATCTGCTCCAGGGGCGCTGTATCATGGCTGACCCTGCGCTCTGACCCCGCACTCTGACCCCAGTTGTGCTGGGATATGCGAAGAAGGAATTTCACTGTGCTGTAATGTATACGTGACAAAGGCTTAACTTTAAGTGTTGATATGTAACCGAGCTTTCGTGTCTGTTCTTGGTTCTGTTAGTTACCCAGGGCGGTTAGTACCCAGGCGCTGAGTGGAGCTGGATTCCTGAAGATGATCAACAAGGCCACTGATGCAGTCAGCAAGATGACCATCAAAATGAACGAGTCAGACGTTGTGAGTGATGACTCGGTCTTTCTCGAGCTACCACAGCAAAATACATCTTGATTAAGAATGGCTAAGTATGTTAATTTGTGTTTTAGTGGTTTGAAGAGAAGCTGCAGGAGGTGGAGAGTGAGGACCAACAGCTGAGGAAGCTACACCTCATGGTTGAGTCACTCGTTAATCACAGGAAAGGTAGGTGTGTTTTTGTGCTTTTGAAAGTGTGTGTGGTGTACAAGTGCTTACTTAGATGTATGAGATTGGCTTTATGTAATTTAAGGATGAATAAGTGTTGGCTGACTAGTTAATACTGTTAATGACCTCATGTTTGTATGCATCATAGTGTCCTGTCAGAAATGTGTTTATTGCTTGCTTGGAGTAATAATACTTGAGCTGACTGTTTGCAGAGTTGTCTTTGAACACAGCTGTGTTTGCGAAGAGTGTTGCAATGTTGGGTAGTTCGGAAGATAACACCGCACTCTCTCGAGCTCTGTCCCAGCTGGCCGAAGTGGAGGATCGCATCGAGCAACTTCATCAGGATCAGGCTTCTAATGACTTCTTCGTCTTCGCCGAGCATCTTGCAGACTACATCCGCTTGCTTGGAGCAGTCAGGGTATGCAGTTGCACACTTCTATACATGAATGACTCTTTCACTCACTCACTCACATGGATGCATATTGATGAATTTTTCTAATTGCATACATTCAGAAAGCTCAGAGGTAGACAAGCTTCACACATTTTCAGCTTTAAAGCGGTTTAGCTTCACGTGTGTGTGCCCATGTGTGCGTGTCCAGGCTTGCTTCGACCAGCGGATGAAGGTTTGGCAGCGCTGGCAGGACGCTCAGAACATGCTGCAGAAGAAAAGAGAGACTGAGGCCAAGCTGCTGTGGGCCAACAAACCAGACAAACTTCAGCAAGCTAAGGATGAGATCTCCGAGGTAACACCTGATGTACAGAATGTAGAAAGTAGCCGATAATCCAATTAGTACATGATTCTTTAAGCAATGAGACGTTTACAATTTTGTCATTGTTGTCCAAATGGGCTGACGTGACTGTTATGTGTTGCAGTGGGAGTCTAAGGTCAGTCAGTATGAAAGAGACTTTGAGAGAGTATCTGCCACCGTACGAAAGGAAGTCATCAGGTTTGAGGTGGGCATGGACTAGTTTATTATTTATTTTTTGCTATGATTTGCAGACTTCTTGGAAAATAATTTTACAGTGCTTGTAAGGATGCTCGTTTATGGTAAATAGCATTAAGATGTATTTTTTTTTTTTGGGGGGCGGGCTTTTCTACAACAGAAAGAGAAGGCTCGGGATTTCAAGAAACAGATTGTGCGATATTTGGAGTCCTTGTCGAATTCGCAGCAACAGGTAAAATTGTTAACTTTTTCCATATATATATATAATATAATATAATATAATATAATTTTTTTTTTTTTTTCTCATTTTTATTTCTCACCATTTCTTTCTCTCGCTCTTTCTTTCTCATGTAGATGATCAAGTACTGGGAGGCCTTCTTACCAGAGGCAAAAGCAATTGCTTGATGATGGCGTACACAAACACGCGCGCATACACAGGCCTGCTTAAGACGGAGTCTGCCTTTTCTATACACTTTACCTCTTGCCTATAAACCAAGAGATGTAATGCAAAGGGAAAGAGAGAAACAATCTTTTTTTTTAATTTTTTTTTTTTTATTAATCACCAGAAGCATATACTATTTGATTAAATTTTTCTGTTACCTCCCCCCCCCCCCATATACCCTTCATGTTTACTTTTTGACAGAACTAGTTTTAGGGAGTGGGTATGCACGGTGATGGGACAGAAACAGTCTGATGTGTTAATTTCTTGTAAAGTTATTGTGTTTAGACATAGTAGGTGCCATTTAGTGTGAATAGTGAAGATGGGGAAGATGAGTGTTTGTTGGACTCTGAGATTTAGCACATCAGCAGTGCTAATGGTTTACAGTAGTGCCCCCCCCCCCCCCCCTCTCTCTCTCTCCCCCCAAATATCACTTTTTTTTTTTTGTTTTTTTTTTGCCCTTTCCCAAGTTTAGGCTGTCCTCCTTCTCCATTCCATGCTTTCTTGTGCTTGGTGTAACCGATTCTAATCCTACACGTTAACTGATGAATAAGAGGAGTTTGTTCAGAGTTTAGAAACTGGGCTGTTGTGAGCTTCTGCTCTATGTTTAATGTTTTGATTAAACGTTGAAATTGATCTTTCAATGTTTTGAAGTTCACTTCCTCATGAAGGCACATGATATGGGTGGTAGGAATGTTTTATTGTGTAAAAGTGCAAGTAAAGAAAATAGCGTTCTGAGTTTAAACCAACAAATCAGTTCCCTGAAATGTTAGGTATTAAGTGATTAATTTCTTTGGTTGTCAGATGGAGGAGGAGGTGTGTACACTGAGAGATCCACCCTAACAAACTGCATTGTAGTCCGAGAAGAACTGAGCTGTCTTTATTTTGTCATGTCCATTGACATTCACCGTATGTCGATATCTGATGGCTTTTACCTGTTCATACAGGTGACATTCCGCACTTTGACCACACTTTGAGTGTCGAGAGATCGTATGTTTGTCTGCTATAAATTGTGTACTTAATACAGACTGGTTAAGCACTTGCGCTGCCGAACAATGTTACTCTGAAAAACGTTTGCCTGTGAGTCGTTCTTTAAGCATGGTTTCCTAGAATGGTGTCTGTTTTGTGCTACAAATTGTATGTCAGAGCCACTCTTATCCATGAAATTAATGAAACCACATTTAAGGCAGTGTTACTATACAAGTTATTTTGTTCAGTAATTGTTCTCATATAGCCCTTAACATTTTTCATTTGTATACTTTAATCGATTATGCACTTAAAACAATAATGTTTTTTTTTTTTTTTTTTTGCCATTTTATTATTTCTTCCCTCAAATGCGATAATCATGGTATGTGGCATGTCGGAACGATTATCCTTATGGTGATTGACATTTTTTCCCAACACGCTACTGCACTAACGGAGGACGTTGTATTTGATATGAATTATCTGCATATCATTCCACCCTTTAATAAATAATAGAGTTGGAATTTTTCCATCTACCAGATGTTGGACATGCAAGTGGGACGCTGTGAGGGAGAAGTCGAGGGAGTGTCGTGCTTGCTTATCTGATATGTTAAATCTTTTGAACTGCCATAAATGTTTGTAAAGGTTTATTTGTTAGTCTGTATTTTTTTAATCTTTCAACCGAGACAGTAGATATTGCTTATGCACACCTTCTGTTGAAAAACACAATAAAGATAGTTTTAAAGAATATCTCGCTGTGTTTGCTGCTGGTGTAGCTTTTCAATTTTTAATGCAGACTGGATAAAACAAACAGGACAAGAGGGATGTTTAAGGATGTTTGGCTTACTGGATGTGAGTTCAGGTTCAGGATAACAACTGGTTCCTGCTCTCCACTACTACCATACAGCAACCATAGATTATTCAAAATAAAACAATGTAAAAAAAAACTAATAATGGTTTAGTGCCATTTATGTTTAAATTTACTAATTGGAATTCTACACTTTAGGTGTAGCACAAGACAATACAAATTCCTTCATTCATCTACTATAGCTCTGTACAGAGACGAGAGGCCTGGAGCCTACTTAGGTCATGAGGTGGGGGATCAAACCCTCAACCCTGGAGGTTAGGGTCTGGGCCAAGTCCCACTGCCTCCTGCAATACAAATTATGCTGAAAAACAAACATTAAATTATAATATACAATGAAATAATATGATATACAGCCATAATATTACAACCTCAAACATTAAGCCTAATATTGTCTTGGTTCCTCTTGTGCCTCCAAAACTGTTCTGACCCCTTAAGGCATGACTGTTTTTGACTTCTGAGATCAGGATGTTGGCACAGATAATTCAAGGAGGCTAGAACAACAAACTTGAACTGTGTGCCTGCTAAGCCCCATAAGCAGCAGGGTGTGATGCTCTGATACCTTTCTATCATAGCCAGCATTGATGTTTTTCTTATCTCTGGCTTATCTGTGGGACCAGACACAAATGAGCCTTGGGTGGCCATGATCCTGTCACTGGTTTACTGGTGTATAATTAATAGTGTTAATATTCTGAGTATTGAATATTATGGCTGATAATCACTTTGTACATATATTTCATATTCATTAAATTTCCTTGAACATTTCTGTCTGATTAGGAAATGCTGCATTATGCACAAACTCATTTACACAACTGATAATTATTTCCGCTTTGCAATTAGGCTATTTTTTATTACTGCATAGATACAATGTTTCATAACCATAAGGCTTCAAATCCAGCCAAGTGACTTAATGACTTATACTACAGTCTAGTCTTAATTGTTTGTTTCTTATTATACTGTGGTGTTTGTCTGCTGTCATAAATGGGAAATAGTATTATAGTACTTGTTTCGGGTGGACTTCAGGTGCATTTCTGTGTGTTTGCTCATGGAGGAAAATTCCTGTTGTCCACCTAGGCTGAGCGGTGTGCAGTCACAGAGAGGACTGAAGTGGTTTACTGTTTCAAAAGCAGAACTTTCCCACATTGCTAAAATCGCATAAAGAAGTATTTTTTGTTTGTAGTACCTGCTAGTTCTGTTTGTAGTTTTTTTTTCCCTTTGATATTTGAGTATCAAATGCAAATTTCTCTAATAAGTGTACTGTCTCTCAAGTATACACCTCAGGTGTTATTTGTACATGTTTGCAGCGATTATAATGTGGCAGATCATAGGCATTCTAGCTGTCAATTTTTAATGATAATCTGATGAGATTTTATCCCAGTTCTTGGAGCATCTCCCACAAGATGGAATGGCTTGGTGGAGTCTTCCTCCGTACCATATGGTCAAGCAGCTCCCACAACAGCTCGATAGGATTTAGATCTGGAGACTGCGCTGGCCACTGCATTACAGTCAGAATTCTGGATAACTTTAAATGTTTGTGAAATGGATAACATTTTTGTGAATTTAATAAAAATGTGTTTTTCTTTGGAAAACAAAGAAATTTGAAAGTGATCCCAAACCTTTGAGTCATAGTGTACATACATGGAAAATTATAATTTATTATTTGTTTTCTATACATATGTAGAAAAATATTATTTATTATTCTTATTCTATACATATATAGGAAATTATTATTTGGTTTATTGAAAGGTTTTTCCTTATATGAATTATTTGTGCATTATGAGTGCATTAATAATGAGTGTATTAATATAAACCTGATTTGCCTTACAGCTGAAAATGTATAGAATATACATATAGAAGATGAATCACTACCAACTGACCAATCAACCGATTTGAGAATTCATGAATGTTGTAATAGGATTATTTATTATTCATCTATTTACTGTAGGGCAGGTTGGTGTTACTGGAAAAGTTACGTGTAGGAAAGATTGGTTTTTACTTGAACTTTAGGAAACTTCCCCTTTTCTCTGTCTGCACGCAGCCAGTTTGCTGCCTACAATACAGTACATTTCATTTTGAAAATATTTTTTTCTAAAAATACCCTTTACCCTGAATGTCTGTCTGATTTGTTTCAAAAATACATAACTGTGGAGGCCAACCTCAGGAAAAGGGGCTGGATGATGTGTGTAAGGAGGGTTAATAGTATGAAAAGGGTTGTTGAATGTGGTGTCTGCTTTCTGCTCATTCACAGATAAGCAGCTGAAGTCAGCAGTTATAAAATGGAAAAACAGAAAGAAATGTGTGCGAGTGTTACCACAAGTCATGTGAGGTGTGGCGATGTGTGTATATAAAGGACAGAGGATTCACGTCATGAACAGTGGATTCTCAACCAGCCTCAAGGTTTTTCATACCGTCTGGATCTGGAAAAGCAGAAGTCTGTTTCTAAGTGACGTCACTTTGAGGACTTTAGAAGTCATTTATTTTCTTTAAATTTGACCAGTTTGGGAGAAATTGAGTTACCTGTTGGAGTGTAAGGACACTTGACTGTCACACTCCTATGTGCTTGTTGATAATGTCATTTAAGTGCCACTCCTCTGGGAAGCCTTT
The DNA here is from genome assembly GCA_030522415.1 of Channallabes apus. NCBI lineage: Eukaryota > Metazoa > Chordata > Actinopteri > Siluriformes > Clariidae > Channallabes > Channallabes apus. Next base: position 37,593,503 of record CM060107.1, on the reverse strand, counting down.
CCACTATATTTGTTTGGAGTTATACTCATTCAACAACAAGAGCATTAGTGAGGTCACTTATGTCAAGTAAAGGAGACCAGTCGGTGTTCTGGTTCACTCGAAAGTTGCTCAGTCCAGTCGAGTGGAATTGATAAAGCTACGCCATACAAGGATTTTCTAGACAATTCTATACTGTCAACGTTTTGGCAACAGGAACACATATGGGTGGTGATGATCAGGTGTCCACAACCTTCTGGTCATATAACAGTTAATCACTGACAGAATGACAAAATAAAAAGCTGTTTCAGCCTCCAGTGATTATTCACAGCCCAACACACACACACACACACACACACACAAATTAAACTTGAAGGTGGATTAAAATCACACTTTTCAAAGTCAGTTTTCATGTTTATTGGCTCCACGAGTTTTGAAATGCTCTGTGTGATGTCCTGGTATAAATAAATAGACTTGATAGGTGTGTGAGCTATTAGTGTCAGGTGTAATAAGGTAATAATTATATGCTGTATCACGAGGGCGGTTTTAGTTTTTTTGTTTATGTTCTGGGCGGAGCCTATGGGAGAGCCTCGCCAATCAAGCGGGGGAAAGTGTTTGTTTGTGGGCGTGGCTTGTGTGTTCTAACGGCTAACCGCCGTGCCTTAAAGCGCTCGTGCTGGCGTCCGGGACTTACTGACTTCACTTCTGACTTTGTCCTGGTTTAGTTTTTCGGTTCTCCCCACGTTAACACACACACACACACACACACACACCGAGGCGATGTCGGAAGGTTCCTGAGCTCGGACCAGAGCCCCGGTCTGCTTGTCTCCTCGCGCTGCACCGGGACCAGACGCCGGTGTTCCAGCGGACGCGCGCGCGGCGATGCTGAACGTGCGCGCGATGATTGAGGTGTCGATCCCCTCTGTGCGCAGGGAAGTGGACGAGTCAGGGAGGACCCACAAGGTGAGTACGGACTCTGCTCTCACTCATGCCCATGTGTTTTTATTAAGTCTAATTTAAAATAGGCATCACTTTGATCATCGTGGAGTTTATTTGAAAGGAACCCAATTTCTATAAGAATGTGTTTTTAAAACAAGTTTCTCATGACCACATCATGCCATCATCTAACAAACTAACCAGCCTATAATTTGCTATCAGATTAAGATGCAGTTATGTGTCCTATGGCACTTAATCGTTAGCACTGTTGCCTTGCACCACCAGAGTCGAGGGTCGATTCCCACTTCTGGTCTGTGTGCATGGGGTTTCATGTTCGGTTTGTTTCCTTCAGGTTCCCCTGTTTCCTTCCACAGTCCAAAGATATGAAGGTTAGACTAATTGGCGTGCACGTAGTGGGTGGTGTATGCTGCACGTGCATGCACCCTGCAATTGATTGGCACTCTGTCCACGGTGCCCAAAGTCTCCTGGGATGGGCTCCAGGCCCCCGGGGGCCCTGTACAGGGTACACGGTTATAGAAGTGCTCACATATACTAGTTAAGATATTGGGATCGGAGCCAGGATACAGGGTAAATGGACAACACAATGAACAAAATACAACAGTGTTCTGCTTTTCATGGGTTCTCTGTCCAGGTAAATGGATTTTCTGAATCACTTCTGTCCTACAGGACATGCAGAAAGGTCATTTAAACACTGGAATGCTGTCATTTGAGACACACATACACATGAACACCCACACAGTCTCACTCCATCTGGGATTCACACCCCTGCACCTGTCCACCACATTGCAGGGTCAGTGCAATTTCATGCCAGACTCATCGAAGAAACATTTACTTTGCTTTCTAGGACATGTTTGATTGCACCAGCCAGGATATGAAGTCATACTGATTGATGATTCTCATATGGAGCAACTTTGAGTTGGTTTTCCAACACACACTGAATTCGGTGTGAATTCGGACTGGCTGTGACGTGTAATTACGTGTAGTTATACAGTTCCAGCTTGCACTGAGTCAGTACAGTACATCAGTATCCTGTGTGTGTGTGGTTATGTGTGTGTGTGTGTTTGATGTTTATCTCTCTGGTTTAAAGTAGGATCATGTATGCACAAGCTGAATTGCAGCATGCTGGAAGGTGTTGCTGTCTGTCAAAGCTCAGATGCCTTTCACCAAAAGCCCTGCAACAACTGCATTCAGCACTGCAATGACACACAGTACACAGCGAGTTTGCAGTCGTATGTCTTTACACAACCAGATGTCCTCTTATAGGAACTTTACAGTGTAATATATCATGAAGTTGAACATTATTACACCCCATGTTGATGAGCTGAAAATCCTGAGACATTTGAGATTCGTAAATATTTTTCAGAATTTGAGAATGCCAGACAGATCAGGCTGTGCCTGACCGTGAAAAGCATAGATGGAATATTGATAGTGTGTTGTTGACCAGTCTGAGCTGGTATGTCAAACACATTGGTCTTGTGTTTAAGTGCCTGAGTGGACACGGGAGCCCTGTGTCTTAGGACTTCATCCTAGCGGAAGCACGCAACCATGCCGTTGACCATGACAAAGGCTGCTCTGTGAGTGTGTGAGACCGGCTGAGTGTGTGAGAGTGCGTCAGGGATCATGAAGGGAGGCAAGGAAACCGAGAAGCTGAATGGAGCCCTTTGCAGGGAGTACTTCTGACCCAAAACACACCACAGGCTGGTGTATAACCTCAAAGCTCTTTGCCTAGGGGTTAGCAGCAACGTAGCAACATGTTACGCCTTTTGCATCGTGTTCGAAAGGTTTGTCAGCATAGTAGATTCTTTCTTAGCAGGTTTGAGGTTCTCAGCGTTGCATTTAGATAAACATTGCTGTATAATTTTAAAAAGCTGAACATCACTTTACGAGCATATCAATATAACAACGTTAAATCGTTTTAATAAGCACACGACATGGTACCGTATTTTCATTCCATGCGTACACATACACATTCACTCACTCATTCACACCTAGGGGACATTTAACACAGACATTTTAGCTCCCTGCATTGGTGGTCAGAGGAAGCCGTTGAATGCACACAGCAAGAATACTGAGGTGATGCGTAATATTAATCTTAAAAATGTACCACAACAATCCCATATTTTTATGATTAAGTAAAAGGTGATTGGTGCCAACATTAATACATTTATTGATCTAATATTTGTCATGTTTTATCACATCCTTCCTAGCTGTTTTATTATTTTGATTGCTGTTCTGACACCGTCTCGAGCTGAGCAAATGCTGAAATCGTCCTAATGAATATGTCGTTTTTAGAATATTAGTATAATCCTAATGTGTTCTGTCATTTCCTTTCAGTATCATACAAAATCATTCATACTTGCCTTATTATCCAGGAAAGAAACTCCCATTGGTATAATTATTAATGTTGTGCTGCACTTACAAATCGAACCCACCTTAACTTCAACAACCTCAGTTGCTCTTTAAATGTCCCTTGGCCATTGCTGTAAATCACTGACCAAAGTGCAACATAATGAAAATTACTTTACACCCTCACACATGCCAGGATGTGACTGATGAGCCTGGCTGGACAACGTAAGGAGCCCACTAAGGAGTGAATAAATGAGTGCTGGTGTAAAGGAGGCTATCACTTTAACCTGTAAAGCTTTAAACCTGCCTCCTCAAACCATTTAAATAAGAAAAATTCTGTACAGACAAATAAAATATGCACACTGAAATGACTTTGTCTAAGTATTATAGAGATAATGTATCTGTACATAATGTTTGAGTCTCATCTGTTTTCAGTTAATTCAAGTCAAAGGTGAAATTTAGTCTTTTGTAACTGATCTCATCCAGGATCATTAGTGAATAATACCAAAACATTGTAGAGTGGTTCACTTCTAAAGTGAACAGGGGAGACATTGAGTGGAAAAATAGTAGAAAACTGTAGCCAACCTGGTAAAGTTAAAGAACTCTTCAGCATAGAGGTTCATTAGCTGTGTAAATGTTACATTAATTTGAAATAAATTGCATGCAGAACTAATCTGTCCACATAACCTTTTCAGCTTTAGTAGTTCTCCATTTTAATATAGGATATATTCTGTAGATTATGCAGCAGCAGTTTAACACATTATATAAAGTTTTTTTTCCACTACATTTTTAGATTGTACAATGAATTTTCATTTCCGATTGAAAAGAAGGTATTGATTAATTTCCTGTAACAGCACACCCAAAATGTAGTTTAGTCAAAGTTTAATGAAAGTTATGTTCTTAAGGACAGAGGAATCCTATATGGCCAAACAATCTGCTTGTTTTTTTTGCCCATGATCATTCGATTTCCTGTGCATTTCAAGTAATTGATTATCCTAAATCCTGGAATTCCTAAAACACGTCATGTCGCATGCTGCTGTGTAGCAGAAACACACAAGTCTAAGGAATGTATATGTGTGTAATGCTGATAACTGCACATGCTCAACATCATTATGTAAAACGCGGGCGATGTAGAACAAGCACCTTGTGATCCAGTTTTAAATACTAGTAGGCTAGTAGTAATGAAAAAGTACTTCTGCTTCTACAACTGTGTCACGTTTGTAACTTATCATTGTAATATATGTGGTAAAAGACATTTACCACAGATGTGAGTAATTCTAGTTGATGGACATACACTACCGTTCAAAAGTTTTAGATCACTTGCAAATTTCTTTGTTTTTGTTTAGTGATTTATTTTCTACATTCTACAACAATACTGGGGATTTCAAAACTATAAAATAACACGTATGGACTTAGGTAATTACGTAACAACAACAAAAACAACAGTTAGTTGTTATTTTAAGACACAGAGGTCAGCCTTTCTGTAATAGTTCTTGCAAGAACAGTATTGTCAAGTGCATTTGCAAAATCCGTCAAGCACCATAATGAAGCTGGCTCTCATGAAGGCCGTCCCAGGAGGCCGAGACCAAAACCTACCTCTGCTGCAGACGAGAAGTTCATTTAGAGTTATCAGCCTGACAAATGACCAATTAACAGCACCTCAGATTAGACGCGTTATGAAGTCTTTACAGAGCAGAAGTAGCAGAAACATCTCAATATCAACTGTTCAAAGGAGATTAATGCATTTTTTTGGACGCCTTCAGCCTTTACAATGTAGATAGAAATAAAAATCAGGAGCCATCATGGAGTTAGAAAGTGTTCTAAAACTTTTGAACGGTAGTGTATGTGTAATATCCTCTGGGTGTAGTAATAGTGAACAGTGGTGGGATTCATTTTTAGGAAACACAATGATTCTAAGAAGCTTCGTACGGTGCGCTTAAACCGATTCTTCATCATCGACTAGTTTACTCAAACCGATGATCAGTTATGGAATGGTTACCAACTTCGGTCACTATCGTTAATGCGATAGTAGTATCTGTTTTTATTTTTATGTGGTAAACATTTCAAGGATTGATGTAATGCATATAAACACTCTTGAAACACCACTCAACTTAACCAAGCAACTAACATTTGTATAAGGACAATAATCTACTTTAGGGTGGTAAGTGTAACTTCACCTTAAGACCCATCAGCTTTTTTTTTTCATTCTTTACATAATAATAAGTAAATAAAAATGTAATAAATGCAGTGTTTTGTTTTTGTACACAGAACTCTAGTGTGAAACAGGTTTCAGGACTTGGCTCAAAAAGGCAACTTTGCTCTAACCTGAAAGGGCAAATTCAGCCTGCTGTTGATGATAGTCCTGCTGTTTCTCACATTCCTGCTGGGTCTCCAGAGCACAGTCTCTACTCTTAGGCTACATCACTTAACTAATGCAGTCAACAGAACACATCGCTTATCACGTGTAGTAACATTTTCACTGGAGTTTGGGTATACTTGGGTATACTTATGCTTTTTCAAAAACTGAGTTGAAATCTCATAAGGAGTTGTCATTTCTTACACATAAAAGTTCTATAAGTCTTCTAGCTCTGAGGACCCAGTGTTGCATCACACAGGTAGATTTCACCCTGACTTGTTAAAGCATGCTCGATTAGTGCTCTCTTACATTCCCGTTCTCTCAACCAGGAACAAGTCCAAAACCTGTCCTCCCTCAGAGGTGAGGCAGACGAGAAGTGAAACTGTTTTGCTCAGAGTGAGAACCGATATGAAGTGGAAGTGAGTACTGCTAGTTCCGGTATTGTTAAGGAAAATGGGAAACGTCAAGGACGTGAAATCCTCAGTTGAAGTTTACAGGAACTCAGAAACTTTCCCTGATAACCATACAGATCTGTGGTCATGTTCAGAAATCGTGTTTGAGTTTTTGACTCCTAAATTTTGATGTTTGTTATATTTACTATCACTTATCCTTCAAGTTACAGTAAGTCTAACCATCTAGCAGAAGTATTTTACAAAGAAGCCCCTTGACCCCAAACTTGAATAAATATTATCAATACACAGTCTACTGCACCATGTACTGTACATGGGCTATAAATAAATGTTTATTCCATTTCCCCACATTTTTCAACTCTTATAATAAAACAGATCTGCCAGGAACAAAGAGAAAAATGATATTATCCTGCTTTAAAGTCAGTAAGTAAGCCTTGTTGAAATCAACATCAACAATGTCTAATGAACTAATGTTTATTATTGTCCAGTGAACTGGGAAATGACCGAGATTTTCATTTGTTGATCTGCTGCTCAGTTCGGTTGAAGGTGGCACAGGAGATCAAAGCAGAATAATAGCACTTTAAAGCAGAAGGGTCTAGTTATCATATAGCGTGGGACTCAAAAGGTGAGTTACCATCTTAATGCTTGCACTTGAAGGCATACGTACCATGACCTATGAAGTAGTGCCCTTACCCCATAAACAGGATGGGAATGCAAGTGACACATTTCATTTACTTCAAAAAGGCAGGACTAGAGGTCACCTGGCATCATTTACATGAAAAACAACAATTTCATTGAAATGTATTGTGGCGTTTAGGGAATCTTCAGGGTTCAGTCTGAGTATGAATCCAGATTGTTTTGTTAACTTTTATTGGAAGAAAGACTTCCGATAGTAACTCAGTATTATCATTAAGGTGTGAGATATCATGCTCACTCACCTACTCACTCATCGTCTATACCCATTTATCCTGTATTCATCCCAGGAGACTTGGGATGAGGAGGGAATCCATCGCAGGGCACACACACACACACACACACAGCAGGCAAATTGGGAACACCAGTTAGCCTAATCTGCAGGTTTTTGGACTGTGTGAGGAAACTGGAGTACCCGATGGAATTCCACCAAGCACGGGGAGAACATGTGAACTCCATGCACACAGACATGGGAATCGAGTCTGGCCAGGAATCTAACCCGGACCCTGAAGGTGCAATGCATCACTGCTAACCACTGCACCACCGTGCCACCTAGATATCATCCTCTTACCTTAAAACATACAATAAACTGATCTCAACTATATACTACTTTAATCAGGTCAGGTCACTTTGGTACCCTGTACTTGATTCTCTAACTTTGCAGATAGCTAGCGCATCTTCTTAGTGGAATTGTAGAAAACAATTACTGACTTGAAATGGGTAAAGGTAGTCCAGGGCTTCCAGGAGATGTGGTTCAACACCTAAACAACTCAACAAGTCATTGCAGATTCATGTAGCATGTTTTTCGGCTCCTCAGTTTTGTTTTGTTTTTAATAATGAAAGTAACAAGCCTGCTCTGTTGGTGTATGGTGATGTTAAAATGCATAACGGTCTGATATCAGTTATTTAAATACAGCTTTTGCTGGTACAGTCTCATTCAGTGAAGGAGCTGCAGTGAGGGCGTGTGGCACAGTTCGAATACCTCAACACTGTCGTCAAACATGTTCAGACAATTTTGGGGAATTGGCAATTATTGTTTAAGTGGTTAGATTTATAATGTCCCAGATTGTTCGAAGATTGTTTTGTATTAAGCAAAATGTAGATCAGTCTCAAAATATAATCAAGAGCATACTCTCTCTTGCTTCCATGATTGAATTCATTATTGAATTCATTAATAACAAAGAAAGCAATTTCAAACCTGAGTAAATGTTAAAGACATTGCAGGTATTTTTCCTCATACTTTGCACTTTATGGAGATTCACCTTTATTTGCTTTTCCATATCTACCAATCTCTGCTAGATCTTATTTACTGCTTGGATGTGCTTCATATACCCTAAAAATGATTTGATGTTCTTACACATTTTGTTTGTTATAACGCCAATCTCTTCACTGTAGTACGCAGATGTTGAAGAGTATTGTGTTTGAATGTGTTTCCTTTTGTGCTTAATTCGTGTGAAGGATTCTTCATGTAATGTCTGGGATGTTTCCTTACTACCATGACCTCAGGCAATTGAACTATTGAATTAAGAAATGTAATACTATTGTTTAGACCTTTTACTTGGTTTTGATTGAAGCATTTGATGGCGATGATTGAATGAAGACAGTTAACATGCCACATAGCACCATTTGATCACCTCTTTGCAGCTAATACAGTCCTGTATTATTGACCTTTGGCCTTATTTGTCTTGCAAGCTTTATATGTGACTGGCTGCTTCCACCCACAAGAATGTGACAACTGGCCTTTATGTGTAATCCTAGTCCCAGTGCACACCTTTATTTGAGTTCCTGCATGGCTGCAGCAAGGTGTTGGTGACTGTATGTGCAATGCACACTGGGTACCGATCATAAATTGGCCAATCACAACCTGCAGCCTCTATCTAATCTTGTTTGACTATACTGTAGTATCACAACGATTTGAAGTTTAAATGCATCTTCTGTTTACTCTATTCATCTGTGCCTAATATTAATGAACTATTAGAAAGTAATCCAGAACACTTTTGCTTTTGTCTCTTGCAACTGTGGCTTCTTCTTTTTGGTGGCATTACTAGAATAGTTCACAGTTCTCCTAATGCTCTTGAAACTAAATTCTGGTGTGGCCCAGAAACAAGCACACGTAGCTTCTTCTCTTTATGTCCTATACAATAGGGAAATATGTGTCCATCCGTCAGAGCCACAATGACGAGCCCTGGCTTGGCTGAATAGCTAGCTGCCACTATCATTGTAGCATTCATTCAACATGAATAAGAGACAGAACAGTAGCAAAGGCGATATTAGACACTGATGTCTTGATCATGCATGAAAAACCAGTTGAGTATACAGTGTGTAGTGCTCTAGACGTCCACATGGTCATAACCAAGTCGTTTCACTAGAGGGTGCTGCTTGGAAATCCCTTTTAAAGGGACAGCTGTTAAAGTGTGTTTCTATGCTTCACAGGTTTTCAGAGTAGAGGTTTTGTTCAACGGAAGGAAGCACTTTGTTCTCCGGCGGCAGAGTGATTTCCAGATGCTGCACCGAAAGCTCAAAAAGATCCTGCAACTGCCCGAATTCCCCAGCAAGCGAACCCAGCTGCGAGCTAAACCAGCAGAGCAGAGACAGCAGGAGCTGGAGGACTACATACAGGTAGAGCAGGAGGTCACAAACCCATCTCCATGTATGTCACCGGCACAATATGGTGTTGTAGTTGGTATGTTACAAAAATAATTTCTGCATGCAGGCGATCCTGTATAAGAATGAAGTGGTTCCTCAGGAGCTGCTGGATTTCCTGGAGGTCAAACACTTCCACACAGCAAACAAGATCTGCGGTTTTCCGTATGTACTACACCTGTGGATTGATGTTCTCAGAGTAGTTCCATGTTAATGTCAAACTTGTTGTGATAAAAGACATATACACTAATACCACCAAGTAAACATTAATTTACATTAGTAATGCAAAAAATGTCACATCCATAAAATGTTTTTTAATATAATTTTTTTTTTTTTAATATTGTGATTCCCTTCAGAATTTGTCTGTTTTTGATGCCATTTCCATATCGCAAATGGATTTACATGTAGGTCTAATCAGTACATGAGTTTTTAAGATTTGTCTACAGTTTCTTTAAGCTAATGGACAATAATATGTGAATTGACTCATTGACCCAAAACTTGTTTATGCCAAGATGTGAGTGTGTGTGTGTCCAAATATGCCGATCCTTAATGGAAGTGCCCTGTTGCATAACCAACCTTAAAACAATCTGCACTAATAAAAGTATAATCATTTTTATAAAAAGTGTAATATCTACAGTATAATGACTTTTCTATGGATTTTTTTTTAGTGAAGAACATCAGAATGACACACACGAACAGAAAAGCAGGTAAGTGTCTACTGGAATCCCTTTTATATAAATGCAGGAAATGGTTTCATTACTTGCACTGATGCGATGAGGATTTGATAAATGGGAACATTAATGTAAATGAGCAAAAAGGAAACAGAGAAGCAAAAGTCCAACTGCATGAATGAATTTAATCATTTCATTGAGTCACTTTACTATCCTATGTGGGGGAAGAAAGGAAAAATGTTGAATGAAAAATTAATGCAGCAGTTCAGTTACAAATAAAATCCCATTCATAAAGGTATGTTTTAATGTAAATGTTTATGAATATTATGTTAAAACACATCATTTGGGACAAGCAAAAGCACTGCCAAATGTTATTGAGGTTGTTGAGTGAGTTGCATAAACTGCAGAAACATAAACTACAACATCAGCAGCGACGTCAAAAAAACAATTACATGTGCAAAGATTTCCTTCGACTTCAAATTCATCTGTGAAAATGATTCCTCGATGCTCTCCGAAGCAACCTTTTGTCCAGTTTGAGACATTCAGGTCATCAGCTGACTGTTTTATTGGCACATAATGTTGCTGAGCCTCGACATGAAGCAACCCCAGATCATAACATTGCCTCCAGAAGCAGTTGTAGAACTCAGCATGGTGGGTGCATCCCTTCATATGCTTCCCTGATGCACCCATCACTCTGGGATAAGATCAATCTGGACTCTTTTTACTTAAATCAGGCCAATAATGTGATCTATTAGGACCTATAAACTTTTTTCAGCAACATAAATTTAAAACAGATTAAGTTTAACCTGTTTATTTTATTTTATTTATTTATTTTTTTTGGTTCATGTGTGTCATTAATGTCTTCTAGCTGTAAGCTGCTGCATCAGAGAGTGGTGGGTTTCTCGTGTGACCCCTATCTCCTTGCTTCAAAGTCAGGTAATGCCTGTGTTTTAATAATAATCTTTCTTAGAATTGTGAAAGAGCCAGTGTTGCCTGGTACACAGCTTTGTCTTTGGGCATAATTTTTCAGTGAATGTGTATACGTACTAGTTTGGTGAGGAGCTTTAGGTGTCTAGACATTCTTACACAGTAGTGCTGCAAGACCTGTGAAGCTGAAATACCTGTGACTATGCCACGGATGCAGGAATGTCTGCTGTTATGCAACAGCGAGCCTGTGATGCAACACTTGAGGGCCTTCAGGAAGCTCTTCTGTATTTATGTTTTACAGACATCCCAAATACTGTATGTGAATTTTGCAATGTGGATGTTGATACAATTTCCATTTTTATGTAACATTGTGAAATGTTTAAAGCATATATAAAATGCAATATCATTTAACACTTGAATAACCTTTTGTACAGCCTTATTTCTCAATGTCGCGTTGAAACGAGTGCAGACCTGCGGAGAAATTTGCTCATAAATGTTGCATGTCTACATTTCATGTGTGTAAAGCATATACAGCTTGTATACAACAAATGTATTTACTCTACATTTATACTAGAGAGCAACTATGCAGTGAGTGATGATTCAGTTTCTGTGTACGAGTAGCACCAGTCAGCGACAGTGTGACATCACAGCAAGTGGCTCTTGATTCTGTGCCAATTAGATATGACATAGTAACGTAGTAAAACTAAATTTGGCTCAAACGATTCCACCGGATCAATTCTGTGATTCATATGGTCTGCAGTTTTTTTTTTTCAGTTCCCATTCACAAATTTACTTCCTACCTGCGATTAGTTCCCGTTTACTGTTTAACACAAAAATCCAAGACAGCCTGACTCATAGTTTCATTTTATTTTGTCATACACAGTCTCACTGGTGAAGGCGCGCAATAAGTAGTTAGCTTGCTTTGTAATAGTAAACCTGCCGATGAAGCTAATATGCAGCGTCACATGTAGTGTGTTGCCAATAGAGATTTGGGGGGGGGGGGGGGATTGATTCAACTACATATCATGATTCTTTCGTATGTCAATAATGAATGTGACTTCAAGTAATTTTTTAAATGTATATACTTTTGCATTTTTGGAGGTAAAATGTTGCAGTTCCTGTTTAATCCTACAGGTGGCATGCTAAACTATTCATACACTGGCACATCATGTGTGGTAGTCTTTAAAAAAATCCAACTGGGATATATATAAAATCGTAATACATAATCGTGATGTATAGAATTAAATCAAATCAGCACCTAAGTTTCATAACATCATATTGGGTGATCCGTGGTGAAACCCATCCCTAGTAGCCAGTCTTTACACTGATTAGTGTATGACATGATTTTAAATAGCTTGCTAGCTTTGGAAACTATATGAATTGTGTATATAGTGACAACAGGAAGCTAATTTCTATCTTGAACAAGTTAATACATGTGTATTTTATATAAAAATAGTGCACATGACTATAAACTGGTCAGAACTTAATGCTGCCTGTAAGTCAACTCACGAAACACATCCCTTCAGTTTTTTGTTTGTCTCCCTACAGATCTGCCAGACATAGTTGTAGCTGGTGTCCTGCAGGGCTTCTTCCCCAAAGACAATAAGCTGGGCTTAAGGACATTCTCCAAACCCAGCATTAGACACGTTCCCAGACATCTTTCTATCCCCTCCATCGTCATAGACACAAGCAGCCTGAGCTCGTTGCCAGAAGCGCAAATAACCTGACACACTGGATGGGTACTTTTTTCCCCAACACTGACCAGGACCTTGCCTCAGACGGACTGGTTGATACTGAGCTTTTATTATTCAAATAAAAGCTCTGAACATTTCGATGACTTCCATTAACCTCATCTCTGTAAGGTGGGATATCCTGTTTACATAGTCTACTAGCTTATGACTTGTTTGTGCACTTTTAGTATGTGCTTTATCCTACTCAGGGTCACAGCAGATAATATTCTGGGAGCACTGGGTGGGTTAGATGCCAGTCCATCACAGAGCACCATGTGCACACAAACATTCCCATCTTAATCTTAGTCACCATAACTGGCAGCATGTTTTTGCAAGATGGGAAGAAACTGAAGGAAGATCCGTGCAGATAGGAGAACCAAGGATCAAACCCTGGAGCTGTGAAGCTGCAACACTACCACCTGTATAGTCCTGTATTTAAAATAAAAGCCTTGTACACTGAATTTAAATTGTAATTGTCTGAACATTCATGGGATATCTTAAATGTTCTATGAGCATTGAAGTTGTATTTAAAAAAATCATTTTCCTTTCCTTTTTAAAGGAAAAACACAAAACCTGAGCTTGTTTCACTTCAATAAACATTCATCTTATATTTTTGTTGCAGAAAGAATGGTTGAGGTCATTTTCACCAAGGTGGAATAAATGGGGTTTAAATTTTATATACTTTTAGATATAATTGCAAGCAACGATGAGTGGGCCCAAGCACCCTGCGCCATCCCGGGTGCACCACACAACCTGTGTTTTGAGCATGTTAAGACGTACACCGGGGTGGCGATGGATTTTTGTATCACACAAACTTGCACATGTCACACACTATATAGGGTTGATGTCAGTTTGGGCCCTAAATATTTGTTGTGTTAGTGTGCGTGAGACATGTTAGTGTGATGTTTGAGTCTGTGTGTTAGAGAGAGAGAGAGAGAGAGAGAGATGTGAGTGTATTAAACATTTGTGATTGTGTGTGTGTGTGTGATATGAGTGCGTTTGCTCATGTGTACAGTATGTGTGCATAAGTATGTTTGTGCCTAAAATGCCAGTAAAAGAAATCCTTAGCATGTATAGACACTTGCATGCTCATAATTGAAGATGAAATTACATTGCCTAACAGAACATCTCTTGTAACTACAGTGGAATTTGAAGTAACTTTTAATCTTCTGAATTTATGAATATTGATTTGCAATTTCAAAGTAAACTTTTTCATGTGGTAATGTGTATTTAAATGTGTTTGTGTACACATTTCCTAAATGAAACATTCACAACACAGAACATGAACACAGAGCAATTAACAAAACTTGGATCCTTTATTGAAGGTTTGTTTACAAAAATCAGGTGTTAAGTGGGTCAGTGTAGGACCATGTGGAATGCCTCTTTGAAATGGACCCAACATGGACAACGACAGATGGAGTGTGAGGCGGGTTGCGCTTAAGTGCCAAACACACACGTACGTACGTACATACATATACACACCACTAAAATATCAGTGGTACAGCAGACCTGCTAAAACCCCAGAAGCCCACAGTCCTGTTTGCCCCCCCAGGTGATTTACTCTTTTGCTATAGCAAAAGGCTTTTCCACTTCAATTTTGCCGCTTTCATGGATGGTGACGTCTTTTAGAGGTCTGTCCCTGCCGTCTGTTTTGGTGGCCTCAATCTTCCTCACCACATCCTGAGGGGGGGGGGGGGGGAAAGACCAAGAAAATTTGGTCATCCAAATCTAGTGTTCTTACAGGTCTCTATACAGCTTGTATAAACAGGAGCGAAAGGTTTATCTACTATACGACCATGTGCAGCACAATCTTATACAAGACAACAACACAAACCTCCATCACACTATGAGGTTATTACAGGATCATCAGACAAATCTAAAGACAATTGAAGACACTCACCATGCCCTCCAAGATCTTGCCAAAGACGACGTGTTTTCCGTCGAGCCATGGTGTCTGCACGGTGGTAATGAAGAACTGGGAGCCGTTAGTGTCTTTGCCTGCATTGGCCATGCTCAGCCATCCTGGGCCATAGTGCTTCAGCTTGAAGTTCTCATCAGGGAAACGATCACCATAGATGCTCTTTCCTACAGAAGCAGAACAGAACCACTTAGGAATTTTTCAGACAGACAGCCCAAATTCGATTTTTGTCCCATCAATATTGGAATTAGTCTGTTAGCAGATTTCCTTCATGTTGTCTGAACAGTTAAAAAAAAAAAAAAAAATATTTTTTGCAAATCCGATTTGAATCATATCCAGAGTTGGTTTGAAATCAGATTTAAATCAGGTTCTTACGGATGTGTCTCAGTCTGGATGCTCAACTAACTAATTAGATTTCAGAAAGTCCATTGCATCACTTGACAAGTTCAAGTTCACACGATCACATGTTATGGGACAAGGACCAAAGGTTGAAAAAAACAAACGGAGATAATAGAAGAAATGGAGATGGAAATTAACATATAGAAATTCATAGAAAGGTATGTTGCTATGCTTTCGGTCACAGAACAATAGTCTCTGGACAGAGGACAAAATGAAATTTCTGATAGCACTCTAGGGGATGCATTAATACAGGCAAAGCTAGAGGGAATGCACAGAAACATCCTTTTACATAAGGAAATATTGTGCTGCATGCAAACTTCTGGTTACCACAGCAACCAATGCAGATAGGTCGACAATATGTTGGATTTGGGCTGAACAGAGCCAAATTCAATCTGATTACTTTAGCAGACTTGATTTCTTGCACTGAGTGGATTTAATGTAAAAAAAACTCGAGTGACTATAAGTCACATCAAATTCAATCGATCTACAGCTCAGTTATTCAGTAGGGGGAAAAAAAAAAAAAAAAAAAAAAATTATATATATATATATATATATATATATATATATATATATATATATATATATATATATATACACACACACACACACACACACACACACACACACACACACATTCATTACCTAAATCCATAGTGAAGCAGTGTAATTTATAGGGGTGCAAACTACTCTCTAATAAATATATACAGATAAATATTTAACAGAAAGGTATAAACAAAGAACAGGTATCATACCACCAGTTCCGTCTCCTCTGGTGAAGTCGCCTCCCTGGATCATGAAGTCCTTAATCACGCGATGGAACTTGCTTCCCTTGAAACCGAATCCTTTCTGTTGAGGCAGAAAGGCACTAACGTTTATGCATTTATTTAGCATACTATGTTACTGGCAATAACCTGAACTCAAATTAAATTAAAGTGAAATAAATAAAGATGCGAGCTCGAACCTCTCCTGTAGCCAATGCGAGGAAATTATCAGTGGTCTTTGGAACGGTTTTTCCAAACAATCCGATGACGACGCGCCCTACATCCTCATCTCCGATTCGGACATCGAAGTATACCTGAAATATGGAATGGGGATTATGGGTATTTAAATTTTTTTTAATACATTTTAAAAAGGGTCATGTGTCTGGAGAATCATTTCATAACAGGATGGAGAAGTGTTCAAAAACAGGAATTTAGGGGATATAAACTACACTATATGGACCAAACCTGATCATTATTGAATTCAGATGCTTCAAGCAAGGCCCTTCATCTCCAGTGAAGGACAAACTTAATGCTTCAGGATACCAAGACACCTTAGACAACGCTATGCTTCACAGCTAACATTGTGGCAAAAGTTTAGGGAAGGCCCTTTTTCTATTCCAACATGACTGTGCACAAAGAAAGGACTATAAAAAACAGTTTGCTGAGTTTTGTGTGGAAAAACTTGACTGGCCCACACAGAGCCCCGACCTCAACCCACTGAGCACCTTTGGGCTGAACATGAAGGGAGATTTCGAACCAGGCCTTCTTGTCCAACATCAATGCCGGACCTTATAAATGCGCATGTACTTCACACAGGAACACTCCAAAATCTTCATATTGAAGTATATGTATTTGGATGCAGTCCTTATAGAGTGACTAAAAGTATGTGGACCCCTGGCAATCACACCCAGTCATCACTCCCTTTATTAGAACCAAGAGAACCAGAACTTGTTCCAACATGACTGAAAAAAATCCGGTGAGTTGACAAAGTGGGAGTGAAAGAATGTGAGTGTCCTGACCTTATCCCTACTGAAAACCTCACCAAACAGCTCACTAATGCTCATGTGGCTGAATGAGCACAAAATCCCTCAAACACAAGCAAATATCTGGAGTGATAGTCAGGTATGCTGCCAGAAACAAACTTTATTTCTGTTCAATGTTTTTCAGAAGCACAAGCTCACTTTCAGTCTGACTAAAGCAGAAAGAAGGGAGAGTTGCAAATTAGCAACGGCTACATTATTTTCCCCACCCTCTCTCTCTCTCTCTCTCTCCAACGCGGGTGTTTCTGTGACGTGTTTTTTTCCCACACTACGACGAAACAAAGAAATACCTCTGGACAGAACGCGTGGATACAGAACCCTGTACAGAGCTGTGTATAAACAGACAGGACTATGGCTAACGGCTGTTGGAATTTATATACAATTGTTTCGGTTTAAATAAGGAAACTCGGCTCGTGCGCAAACGCAATGCGCATCAGCCGGTTAACGCAGACGTGGCCTTCACTCGCCATTACACACACACACACACACACACACTCCGGCTCCGCCTGCTGCACCGGATAACACACTTATAATCACACATACTAATGCACAATCCTAGCAAACGTCCCATCATGCACAGAGTATTATTATTATTATTATTATTATAAACCGCCCACAGACAGCGTTGCAGTAGCTGCAGCCTTTACCTTGGCCGTGACTTTGGGCCCTTTCTTCTTCTCATCAGCCTGAGAGCCGTTTGGCAGCAGCAGGAAAAACACCGAGGCGACAATAATCGTGATAGCGACCAAGAACTTCATATTCCTCTCACAAGCCCGCACCATGAAAGACCCCAAACTGTACGTGTGTGTATGTGAAAAAGGGGGTAAACGTTGCAGCTGGACAACCGAGGGAGGAGTTCAGAGTGTGTGTGCATCCGGGGAGGAGCCATGCACTGCTGTACAGACAAATGCACTTTTCAGCCCAGAAAATCCCGCCTCCTGTGTCATGATTGGCTGATCGTTTGTGCGCTGTCCAATCACTGGCTGTATGTAAATGTGGATCAAAATCAGAGACAAAAGGCAGACTTGGGGCAGAAGACAGGGTACACCCTGAAATTCAGGGCCTGAATGGGCTGCCTATCCAACTCACTGCACACACAAAGACACACACACACACTGTGGGCCATTTAGGAATGCCAGTTACCCTAATCTGTATATCTTTGGATTGTTGAAGGAAACCAGAGTACCCGGAGAAAACCCACCAAGCACAGAGGAGAACATACAAACTCCATGCACACAGATCTGAAGCGGGAATCAAACCCTGGAGCAACTTCCAGCGTCTAGGTGGGTTTCCTCCGGGTACTCCAGTTTTCTCCCACAGTCCAAAGATATTAGTTTAATTGGTGTTCCCAAGTTGTCCATAGAGTGTGAATGTTAACTGGAGGTCCTACAGTGGTCATACAAATGTGAATAAATACAATGGTCACCATTGGCCTCCACGCTCCCTAGTTGGGTTGGACTACAGAGGTTCCTGGATGGATGGATGAGCCCATGATAGTCTCAGATTCTTGTTCTTGACTGACAGGGGTGGAATCTGATCTGCTATTTAGTGATGCGCGGGTCGTCTGGTAACCCGCTGGGGCGGGCCAAATAATTTCATAAAAGCGGGACCCGCGGGTTGGAAAAATACGCGACCCGCGCATCACTACTGCTATTGTAGCTCATCTCCCCCAGGTATTGTGTGTGTTCTAAGATGCTTTTTTGTTCAGCACGGTTGTAAAGAGTGCTCATCTGAATTACTATAGACTTCCTATAGACTATAGATTACTAGTCTGATCATTTTTCTCTGATCTTTCTCATCAAGAAGGTACCAAATGTTTGGCTCATTGGGTAGCTACATGAAAGTGCAGCTATTCCTAATAAAGTGGACTGTGAGTCTATTTAGTCCACCCTACATGATAGAAAATAAAATTTAAATTCTTCCTGAATTGAGGTTTGGGGCATATAGAGAAATTTCCTCCATTAATTTGGGGGTAAGGTAAATATAGAGTTATAGACTTTATACATTCACTCAACTCACCCAGTCATCAAAAAATATATATATCGTTTTTACACGGAAATAAATGCATTTGCAATTTATTAGTGCATTTGACTGTATGGGTGATTACATTTTTCTAGTATCTGTTCTCATTAATTAAGCTTTATCTCCTCTAAAAAAATTTGCGATAAAAGATGAATAGTAATAATCCCACGTTTGTGTGAGGTTTTTGGTGATTGCGTCATTTCTACTGAGCTTCATCACATAAATAATACAGCCACCAGAGCCTTTTCTGCTTATGTGTACCGATGATTTGTCACACGTTTACACCGCATCGTACAACAGGAACATTTTCACACGCCTTGAGCGGTTCCATGGGCATCCACGAGTACAATCTGAGGCACTTCCGCATTCCAATGCAAAGCGACGCACTGAAACGTGATTGGTCGGGGAATGTTCTTGAGCCAATCAGAGTGTAACGCGTACTGAGCTGAAGAGATTTTTGTAGCCCGTTAAAGCTGATGAGCGCGTTTACAAATTAGTAAACACCGATAACTTTACTGGATAAACACATTTAAATTATGTTTTAAAAAGCTAAAACCTTGCTGCAATTTCATCTTATTTCAACTAGCTTATTTAATTAGGAAATGCAATATATTGTCTGTACCAAGCCTTCGTTGAGGGAGCTTTGTGCACAAGGGGATGGTTATGCTAAAACACGTTAGCTCCACGGAAGGGAAGCTGTAATGATGCAGCACAAAATGACATTCACTAGTCTAATCGCCTACTTCTAAGTTTGGGGATGAACTACGTATGAGGGTGAGCATGAGGGTGTCCACGTAGTTTCAACCATAGTATACATGCAGAGGTTAGAGTTTAGCAGTATCTTCAGAATGTGATTAAAACCTACGTTTGAAAAATATCTAACCATGCCCTTGTGCCCAAAGCACGCTCACTGAAGGCTTGGTATATGAAAACTGGTGACCTCCTCAACCAACATCAGTGCCTGACATCACCACTGCCTGTGTGGCTGAATGAACACCAATATCAATAACCACACTTCCAAACATAGTGGAAAACCTTCCCAAAAGAGTGACTTTTGATTGTGCAGAAAAAGTTATGAGAGTAAAAACTACCTTGATTTACCTATATAATCCCCTGCTACACTAATGCACTTACAGTGGTGTGAAAAAGTGTTTGCCCCCTTAATGTTTTCCTATTTTATTGCATGTTTGTCACACTTTAAATGTTTCAGATCATCAAACAAATTTAAATATTAGTTAAAGATAACACAAGTGAACACTCACTCACCTTCTATACCGCTTAATCCTGTATTCAGGGTTGCAGGGACCTGGAGCCTATCCCAGGAGGCTTAGGGCACGAGGCAGGGTACACCTTGAACAGGGTGCCAATCCATAGCAGGGCACACACATACACACACACCCATTTATGTACTACAGGCAATTTGGGAACACCAGTAAGCCTAACCTGCATATCTTTGGAATGTGGGAGGAAACCAGAGTACCCAGAGGAAACCCACCAAGGACGGGGAGAACATGCAAACTCCATGCACACAGAGACGGGAATCGAGCCTGGCTGGGAATCGAACCCAGACCCTGGAGGTGCAAGGCGACAGTGCTAACAACTACACCACCGCGCCGCCACAAGTGAACATATCATGCAGTTTTTAAATGAAGGCTTTTATTATTAAGGGAAAACAAAATCCGAAACTACCTAGCCCTGTGTGAAAAGTGTTTTTTGGCTCAAAGTGGAGGAATTTTGGCCCACCCATCTTTGCAGAATTATTGTAATTCAGCCACATTGGAGGGTTTTTGAGCATGAACCGCCTTTTTAAGGTCATACCACATCATCACAATTGGATTCAGGTCAGGCCTTTGACTAGGCCACTCCAAAGTCTTCATTTTGTTTTTCTTCAGCCATTCAGAAGTGGACTTGCTGGTGTGCTTTGGATCATTGTCCTGGTGCAGAACCCAGGTTCGCTTCAGCTTGAGGTCACAAATATACTCAGCAAAAAAAGAAACGTCCCTTTTTCAGGACTGTGTATTTCAACAATAATGTTGTACAAATCCAAATAACTTTACAGATCTTCATTATAAAGGGTTTAAACAATGTTTTCCATGCATGTTCAATTAACCATAATCAATTAATTAACATGCACCTGTAGGCATTTAAGGTCACAGTTGTAAAAACGCAGGACACTAAAGAGACTTGTCTACCGACTGTGAAAAACAGCCAAAGAAAGATGCCCAGGGGCCCTGCTCATCTGCGTGAACGTGCATTAGGCATGCTGCAGGGAGGCATGAGGACTGCTGATGTGGCTAGGGCAATAAATTGCCATGTCCGCACTGTGAGACGCCTAAGACAGCGCTACAGGGAGACAGGAAGGACAGCTGATCATCCTCGCAGTGGAAGACCACGTGTAACAACACCTGCACAGGATGGGTACATCCAAATATCACACCTGCGTGACAGGTACAGGATGGCCACAACAACTGCCCGAGTCACACCAGGAACACACAATCCCTCCATCAGTACTCAGACTGTCCGCAATAACTGACAAATCTGGTCCAGTCCATGAGGAGGAGATGCACTGCAGTACTTCAAGCAGCTGGTGGCCACCAGATACTGACTGGTACTGACTGATTTTGAGCCTCCCTTCATTCAGGGACACATTGTGAAACATTTTTAGTTTATGTCTTATGGTGTTGACTCTTTTAGTGTTCATACAAATATTTACACATTAAGTTTACTGAAAGTAAAAACAGTTGAAAGTCAGAGGACGTTTCTTTTTTTGCTGAGTATAGATGGGCTGGACATTCTCCTTCAAGATATTTTGGTACACAGCAGAATTCAGTGTTCCATTGATCACAGCAAGTCTTCCAGGTCCTGAAGCTGTAAAACAGCCCCAGACTATCACACTATCACCACCATTCTTTACTGTTGGTATGATGTTCTTTTTCTGAAATGCAGTGTTACTTTTACTTTGGATATTGTTGTGGGGTCTTTTGTGACCTCTTGGATGAGTTGTTGCTGCACTCTTGGGGTAAATTTGGTCAGCCAGCCACTCCTCGGAAGGTTCTCCACTGTTTCATGTTTTTTGCCATTTGTAGATAATGGCTCTCACAGCGGTTTGCTGCAGTCCCAAAGCTTTAGAAATGGCTTTATAACATTTTCTAGACTGAGAAAATAATTGAAAATCTCTCATTAATTTATTTGGATCTCAGCATGAGATCTAGCTTTTGAGGATCAGGACTATGTAGCTTAGAATTTTGTTTTCCCGTATATAATGAAAACATTCATTTAAAAACTGCATGATGTGTTTGTCATCTTTGACTAATATTTAAATTTGTTCGATGATCTGAAACATTAAGTGTGACAAACATGCAAAAAAATAAGAAATCATTATAAGGGGGCAAACACTTTCACACCACTGTACACTGGAGCCATTATCAGACTGCCTCGTTCACGTTTGAGACTCTGGCCTCCCAGGAACTCCTTTAATGACCCAAAAATGTGGAAATGTGATTGCATGTACTGTACAGTTCTCACAGACAGATGCATCTCTTCTGCAATTTGGTGACAAGTTATCCGTTGATTTTAAATGATCAGGCACTGTGTACTTGCTGAACAAAGCATTTGCACCAAATGTTTTAATGCAGTTAAGAGTATCATAGTACTGTGCTCTAAGTAAGTCTGCTGGAAATGTCAATTGGTTTTAAACCTTCATTTGTGAGAATTTTCACCATGTCCCATTTTGACTTTAACACCCCTCATAACAGACATTACAGCTCATCAGTTTTAACACATGGGTGCTAGGGTGAGACGTTCACATTATATACCTGTTGTTAGGGATTCACATCCATGCTATATAAAGTTTATGCATAGAAAGTAAAAGGATGAAACTGGTCAAGTGCCATGTCTCTTAGGGGCATGACAATTTCAAAGATAGAAACAACCAGTGGTTGACTCATGCAAGTCACTTTAATGTTAAAAAAGTAAAACTTAGGAGTTAAGATAATGTATGGAGGTGCAGTGTAATTGCACAGCAGAAAATCAGTTAGAATTTTTAAATTTTCAATCCACTTAAGTAAACTTTAGATTAGAAGAATCAAACGGCAAAACAGACCAGTAGGAACAAAAAGGCCAATGAGCAAGAGAACTTTAAATCAGCTGTATGAGGAGAGGATGAGTGGAGCTACTGTAATCCAAAGATGAGTAGACCACAAGAGAAGGGAAGAACACCATACCTTAAAAAGTAAAGTCTGGGAATGTCGAAAAACATCCACCAAATTGCATTACAATATTTTTCATGCATACCACATGCAAAATATGTAAATTAAACACTGGTAATCAAAAACTCCTAGATGTGTTTGGTATTTTGGGTCTCCCTCACCCAAGCGAGATATATTGTATTGGTGGCCCAACTGCAGGAAGCAACTGCAATTATGAATCAGGCCGCCAGGATTGCAGATTAATTTAAACGCCCAACCTGGTGCAACAATTTGTTTACAAGTGTTTATTAGTATTCATAATTTAAATAGACCATTATATACATTTTGAAAAATGATTAATATTTTAAACAAACAGGAATAAAACATTGTACAAATTAAGTAGTACAATTTACACAAAATGTTTAAACATTTTCAGGAAAATTGACAATTACACTTCAGACAAGTTGATTGTACTCAGTCTAGACCCAAAGTACTCAGCAAAAATGTCAGGATGGCCTCTGTAGAATTGTGCCAGCAATCTATTCTTCTCTTTCGTGGAGTATTTTGTATTTTCATCTATATTCCTGAGCAGTACAAACAGCTCTGTATGCGTCAGGTTTTTCACAGTATCCTGGTATACACTGCTTGAAATTTGCTGACAGAATGCAGAGCCTAGGAATAAGTTGAATTATATACTGGAACAGATGCCAGCGTGTCTTTGGATACATTTCATATACAGTAAATAGTAAGTTTTTACATGCAAGACCACAACACTTAATTTTTATATCAAATCACATTGTCAAATCAGCACCGTCTCTAGCCAAATGTAGTGTATATTAAGAACATAAATCACCTACCCAACAGAAATACTTTTTTTTTTACTTAATTTTACAAGGTGAATAAACACATGAACAACATACCCTGTGTGTTAGGGTCCTTCTTTCTCACAATGTCATCCAGCTTGTCACTGACCAGCTTGTGCAAAGAACCTGGGACCTAATAAGAAGAGTCAACTCACTACAATGGCAATGTAAAAATAATGCACACGAGGTTCACTTAAGTCATCATTAGTATAAATACGCAAGTTCTAGGGCATGGATTATAAGGTGATGTGACATGGTCTGATGTGTAGTGCAAGTTCCCTTAACCACATGAAAATTATCACTTTCTAGAAACGGCACACTTGTTATTTCTCTTTTTTATTTTATGTTTACTAAAACTATAACCAAGAAAGATTTAAGACAAAATGCTGCTTGTTTTACATTGAAACTGCATTTGCACGAAACCGCAAATCTTAGTCCTGAAGACACTTAAAGTTGGGTCTTTTTACCCTGACCTTCAAATTGAGACTTATAAAACTTAATTTTAATGATGTTTATTTAGAGCATCTGTATTACAAAGCCCTGAGAACTTGGTCCAAGGAAGAAGAAATGCGCATTAATGCATTTGTATTATTAATGAAGTATTAATGCGTGCATTATTATAAATCTGATTTGCTGAATGACTGTTACAATAAAAATGTATCTTCTGACCAATCAAAATCAATTAATTTCTTTAAGCGCTCAAAAAATGGGAAACCAATCCAAAAGACCCGATAAAAGGCTCAACATTAATCTTCAAGAGTATAATACCTTGAAAATGTCCTTAGGGTTATCCAGCATGAAGAGCAAAAGCAAGTCCACTTTACCCTTTGAGAGGCTCTTGCTTTGTGTTATGGCTCTACAAAAGGTTTTCTTCACATGGATCCGATTCTCAATCTGAAACAATTTATAACAGTGCTTTAAACTTGACCAAGTGACCAAGAAGTAGAGTTAATTGTTGCACTCCAAAGAGCCTTCATTTTCATTATTATTTCGGTATATATTTTTTTTATTTCTTAAAACAATATTTCACGCTGCATCATTTAAAAAAGAAATAAAATTTGGTGTGCTTTAAATTTTTTTAATATTACGCTACTTGCTTGGACACTAATCAGAGTAAAACTAAACCTATTAAATTAAAATGTTTCACAGATTACGACAAATGCACACTCATGCCACTTCCCTTGGGTACACCTGGCTAGTACTGGGTTGAACCAATTTTTGCCTTCCAAAAATTGCCATAATTCTTTGTTGGCATAGATTCAGCAAGGTAATGGAAACATTCCTTAGAAATTTTGGCCCACATTGGCATATCATGCAGTTGCTGCAGATTTGTTGGCTACACCTCCATGATGCACTTCAGTCATGCAAATCTGTTTGAGATCTGGTGACTGTGGAGGCAATTTGAGTAAAGTTTAAGAAACCAGATTGAGATTTTAGCTTTGTGACATGGCGTGTTATCCAGGAATGATAAAGGGATGAACAGGGACAGCAGCAAACCTCAAGTAGACTGTAGCATTTAAAACAATGCTCAACTAGTTAAAGGGCCCAATATGTGCCAAGAAAATATCCCCCACAACGTTACACAACCACTCTGACCTGTTCATAGAAATCAGGATGGATCCATGCTAGTGGCAAATTCTGATCCTACCATCTGAATGTCACAGCAGAAATCAAGCTTCATCAGACCAAGAATAGTAATCTCAGTTTCCTGCTCTTATCTGACAGAAGTGGCACCCGGTGAGATCGTCTGCTGATGAAGCCCATCTGCCCAAGGTTTGATGTGTTGCACATTGGGACGCTTTGTCATACCTGGGTTGTAACAAGATGTTATTTGAGATACCACTGCCTTTCTAGCAGTTCGAACAAGTCTAAGATGGCATTTTCACCCAGAAAACGGCTGCTCAATGGATATTTCCTCTTTTAGATCATTCTCTTTAAAACTTAGTGATGGTTGTGTGAGAAAATCCCAGATCAGTTTCAGAAATGCTCAGACCAACCTATCTAGCACCAACAACCATGCCACATTCAAAGTCGCTCGAGTCACCCTTCTCCATACTAATGCATGGTTTGAACTCAGCACCTCTTGACCATGTCCACATGTCTAAATTCATCGAGATGCTGCCATGTGATTGGCTGCTTAGATATTTGCTATAATGCAACTGAACAGATGTACATAGTGAAGTGGCTCATGTGTATATATATATATATATATATATATATATATATATATATATATATATATATATATATATATAAAAAAATAATGGCATTAAATTCACCATTTACATTTAATTTTGAAATGATTTCCACTAGATGGATCCATCAAGACATCCAAGACAAGGACAAATATTTATTAATGCTAGAAAAAGGCAGACATTCTGTGGAGTACGTTTGAGAAACACCTTTAAACCTGCGCAGATTAATCAAACATGGTCTGATTAACATAACACAAATTACACACTTATCCAGGGTCTGTTAGCTGGTTGCATTACTACATTTAAACTGGAGTATTTGCAAACTATATAATAACTAACTAACTAACTAAATAAATAAATAAATAAAAAAAAAAGACCAGTTACTATTAATCCAGACATGACACCTTATTTCTACCTCCTTATGAAGCCGGGTGTGTAGAGGGTCTGCTGCCAGAGACATGAAGCTCAGCAGCCTGTACAGCTCCTCTCTATTAGCTGCAGGAAGCAACTTTAGACACAACTGTAACACCTCTAAAGCCACGTCAAACTTCCCATTCACTGCCGACAAGCCAGAGATGCAACAAATTTCAAGAGAACCATCATGATATCCTTTGAATTCCTTCAATAAACACTGAACATGGTTATTCAATGAAATAAATTAAAAGTTTCAGTATAATGCTAGTATAATGCCAACTGTTTACATTAACTGTGCATATAATCATTCAGGTACAGTACTGTACATTACTGTAAAATACACTATACAGTATATAAATTATATACACACAAATTGTATTTCTATAGGATTATTGAGAGTCATAAGTAATATGGCTAAAAAGTAATTTCAGTTTAAAAATCATTGTTCATAATAATGGTCGTTAGTCCCAACTTACCCAAAAGTTCAGTAATGTGCATGTACACATCATTCAGTCCGTTAGGAAGAAGAGGCTGGAAACTGGTCTGTCCATAATGTTTAGCCAGAATTTCAAACAGTAGAGCCTTGTACTGTTGGATGCCCGAGAGCCTCCACTGTTCATGTTCTTCATCACCCTGATCATCATCCATTGAAATGCTGGAGAGCTCTCTGCTCACCTCTACCACCTGCTGGTCTGGCAGAAAGTCCATCAGATCTAATGCTGTCAAGAGCCACTCATCATTCCTGCAGGAGTACCAAAAACATTTTTTCAATTTGTAAATTCTGCTACAGTCATTTCTTCAGGCTGCGTCCAAATTTGTATTCAGAAAATCTTGTTTCCCACCGAAATCGGCACCGACCAAGACTTGGGAAAGAAAGAATAACATGAAATTTAAATAAAATTTGTTTTATTACAATTTAGTGATTTGTTGCAATTGGTCTCTTTGCAATTGGTTTCTCATTTGTCATATGCAATACTTTTTGGGTCTGGCGGACGTATACTTTGGGGGAAACAATATCCTACAGCAACCATTTCCAAACATGGCTGCGGCTCAACTTAAAATGTGAAAATCTGTGGGCCACCCAAATGTGAAAAACTCTGATCAACAAACAAAACTAAGATAAATGAAGATTAGTACACTGTTTAAATCATATGGCTTTGTTTAATTAGATCTAGTTACTTTTTAAACGCATATACTTCATCAGAAATAATAAAAACTATTTTGTTATAAATAACTTGGAGCCCACACTTAACACAATGCAAATGACAATCACACTGTATGCTGAACTATACATTTTCACTTCAGATTGTTACTCACTGTGACTCCTTAAAGGCCTTGATTATTTCTCTGTCCAGGTAGTTACTGGTGTAGAGAACGTCAGGTTCATTATTGTTGCCGCCCGAGGTTGGACACTCCCTACAGTCCAGTACTCCATCCAGCATAGGGAGCTCGATCAGCTGCAGCAAACGCTGAACCGTCTGCTCCTGCCACACCTTACTGACCACTGAGAGACAATTGTACACTACTATTGATCTACTACAGTGATTCTGATAAAATTAATTTAGCACAATTCATATGTCTGTTCTGAATTGTTATAAGCGTTACCTGACGGTGGTAGACTCTCAGCATGGAGAACACTAAGGCTAAGGTCCAGCTCCTCCAACAGGATGTCCATAATATGGCCTGGTTTTACTGGAGTACTGTGAGAGAACAATGGGTCATCATCCCTGCAAGGTCATCCAAAGCAAATTAATCTTTATATTGGTTGATAAACTAAATTACAGTGAGGGTAAAACAAGAGAATATAATACACATGCAGTACATATCGAAGCTTGTATAAGCTTGTATATATATTACCTGTTTGAATTCCTCACTTCACTGGGAGAAGAAAGATCATTTCCTGCACCACTCAGCACAGGGTTTTGGGTGTTCAGGAACCTGTACAGGCTGCTGACGCTGTCCTGAAACTCTGACAGCTTACTCTCCTTTCCAAATATTTTACCAGCCACCACTTCAAACACCTTGCAGTCCAGTAGAGCCTGACACACACGCACTGCTTTGCCCCTGGGAACTTCAGCATCACCCAAAACCTTGCTCTTCTTTATGTAGTCTTGGATCACAGTGACAGCGTCAGAGCCCACAAAGCAATGGTCATGAGACTTCAAGAAGTGACGTCGCCGCTTCACCTTCACCTCGGACTGGAGATGAGAGATCAGTCTGCTCCAGATGAAGCTGGTCTGGCACGGATTAATGAGCACCTGCTGAGCTACACATCAAGACAATAAGAGACAACGTTTTATTGAAGTGTGAAGAACAGATCCTAACAGGTTAAGCTTGAAAAAAATAATTATAATAAAAAAAAAAAAAAAAAAAAAAACTGCTTTGTTGAAATAAAGGCCAAAAATGAAAAAGGCAAAAACAAATAACATTTTATTCTTTATTATCACTTATCATTTCTTGGCTACATAACTTAATCTAACTAACAAGATTGATTATTTTTTAAAGTGCAGGACACTGACTATTAAGAGATACTTTTATTTGTCCCACAGTGGGGATATTTCTTTGACACGGCAGCATTAAAAAAAAAAAAAATTTGCAAATTGGGGAAAGTGGGGACCTACAGCCACTACAGTTGCTATTGCAAAAACATTTCATATATTATAACTACATTGTAAGATATTAGTATATTTCATTTATTGTAACTATCTTGCAAAATTCACGATACTGTAAAAGTATAAAAGTGTGCAATATGGAGGCCAGAAATTAATTACATTACAAAATTACATGATTACATTAACCAGCCACTTTATTAGGAACACATGTACTCCTGGACATTCATGAATCTAATGAGTCAATCACATAGTAAAAGCAAGAGTTCAACTTTTAACATCACAATCTAATGTTAAATTATTTTTAATGAGCTTAATGAATATAGTTGCCAGGGGATTCATGGATTTTAAACAGTAGATAAGAGTAGTATGAATAAAATAGATACACAACAGGTCAGTATACAGAACACAAGCAACACTGAGGAGAAGAAAAAAAAAAAAAAAAAAAAAAAAAACCACACACAATAGCTTGAAAAACAAAAACAAAAAAAACCTGGATACTTCCAGTTAGTAACAGGTTCATCCTAAATGTAATCATGTTTATTTCCAGATACCTGTTTATAATCAGCTAAGTGAAGAAGATTTGCTACGTTACCAAGGTGCACGATTAACAAAATAAATAAATGAAATATATATATATATATATATATATATATATAAACAAACGGAGCTGTTTACCATGAGGATTGTGCATGGGGATGTAGAGTTTCCCCGCGAGGTTTAAAGCAGCCGCTCTCTCCTTCACACTCGCCATAGTTTCTCTTTCAACGACCGAATTCGCACGAGCTGTTTATCAAAACTTCCGGCTTGGGCGTTTCATTTCACCAATTAGTCAACCTGCTCCCTATTGGCTGACAGTGGGTCCTATCACACCAGCCAATCAGCGTCAACCACTAATTGTCCCTGACCTCTTATAGGCTACATCCTAAATCGCAACCCGTATCTCCCTCAAGAACGTATAAAACTAAACGTTGTAGCCGCCATTGCAGATTATGTACAGAAGGTGGCAGCAAAGTCCATAAAAAAGACTTTCCTCCAGATTCCTAAAGTGCTCTTTATATGATCCCTTTTAAGATGAGGTTCTGAAAATAAAAACTCGAAGAAGAGACTTTATATATATATATATATATACAGTGTATATATATATATATATATATATCACTGAAGCATAACCTAACATAAACATACTTTGCTTGGTGGGACATGGACCTTATCTCAGGAATACACCACAAACTTTTGCATGGGAGGAAATGATACACATGTTCGCACCTAGGAGTAGTTAATCTTCATTAAGAAAGAAACCAGAGAACCCAGAGCAAACCCATGCAGACACAGAGACGACACAAAGACAGTAACTTATCCTAAGATTTAACCCAAGGACAGGTCTTGATAAGGTGTTTCAATAATTTTGTCAATGCCCATTATGCATTTCAGTGTATGTGTTTATGGTATGCGGTCTAGCACCTGAGCTTTGAGAACATCATATAGAAATTCAATTAAAATGAACATTGTTAGTATAACTGTGTCACAGTTGTGTGGTGGTTAGCACTGTGGCTGTGCACGTCGAGGGTTCAATTCCCACCACGGAGGAGGAGTATGCTGGGTTCCCTCTGGATACTCCGGTTTCCTCCCACAGTCTAAAGATATGCAGATTAGGTTAATTGGCATTTCCAAATTGTCCATTGTGTGTGTGTGTGTGTGTGTGTACACTGCAATGGATTGGCACCCTAGCCACCCGCCTCATGCCCTAATGGCGCTTTTCCACTGCATAGACACGGTTCAGTTCAGCTCACTTTTGGGGGGTTTTCCACTGGGAACAGTACCTGGTACCTGGTCCTTTTTTTAGTACCACCTCAACCGAGGTTCCAAGCGCGCCGAACCGTTACCAAAACGTGATGTGTAAACTCTGCTGGTCACTGATTGGCCGGAGAAAATCACTGAGCTTGTGACACAAGACACAACAGACCCGCTATATTTAGAACAGCCAGAGAAGGATCAGACGCACCTTTTTGTATTAACCAAAAATTTTCTTTGGCTGCCATCATCCTCTTTTGAAACAAACTCCTTCGTCTCGCTGTTAAAAACATCCACATGCCGAGAATGAAGAACACCATCCCGTCGATATGCTCCATTGTTGTGTGTTTGTTTGTGGCGCGTTTACGATGATGGCAGTAGTGGCACCGCAACTAGAACGACACGTGAATAATCCCGCCCACTCTAAAGCAGTACTAAACTGCAGTGGAAGCGCAAACCGAGCCGAACTGATCCGAACCAAAGTGAGCTGTACTGAACTGTGCTGTGCCGTACTACAGTATGCAGTGAAAAAGCGCCATAAGTCTACTGGGACAGGCTCCAGGGCCCGTATTCACTAGAATTCTCCCAGAGAGCTCCTATCTTAGCCTAAAAAGTCCTAGCTGGGAGTCTTAGACTAAAAGTGATTTAGAAAAATATTTAGAGCAACTCTGAGTAAGGAAAGTACAAAAACCTTTATCTTAGTGAGGAGGTGTGGTTGACCCCGTTGCTAGGGATGATGCAACAATTCAGGGACTGTGATTGGTTGATTAAAGTAACCTCTGACCTCTGTAAAGGTCTTGAAATGGGCTCTTTGTGAAAATATAATATATGATAACAGAATAGACAGTAAAATCCTAATGTTTGTATATAAAGATATTGTATATATTGTATAATCATAACTACAGGCTACGTTATGCAAAGTTTCTGTTATAGGCTAAATATCTAAGTTAATTAAAACAGCCAAATGTTGAAAATGTATACTTTTGCAGCAACCAATTTCCATACAGTAGTCACTATATTTAAGTTTATTTAACATTTATTTATCATACTGATTTTATTACTTGTGATCGATTTCAGATTGATGGGAGCAAAATGGCTCACCTTTTGACCAATTTACATGATTGTAGGACAGACTATTTAAGTTGCACTTTTGGATGGTATGTAGCCAACTATCTTCTGGAAGGAAGAAAAACAACAAGAAAACCAAATTGGACGAAAGAGCAGTGTTTACTTTTAGCTTTACGTTCAGTGTTTGGAGAATATTTCTTCTTTCCGTCATTTTGTCTCTGCTATAGAAACTCTTAAGCCTCTTAAAAGTCCTCCTCTCTACTCTTAACAATTTTTACCTTAGGAGTTGTTTTTAGGGCTATGATGTTTCGTGAATCATTTTTATCTTTACTAAGATTTAATCCTAAATTTAAGGGGAAATTCTAAGAAAATGTCATAATTCTAAGAATTTTCTTAGAATTTCGTCACTAGGAGCAACTTTTAGGCTTAAGAAGCTTTGTGAATACGGGCCCAGGCCCCTGTGACCCTGTACACAGGATAATCAGTATAAAGAGTAAATGAAGAGATGAAGATAGTTAGTATAATATTATAAAATAGTTACAATAAAATCAGTAGTTACAGTATTTGTAATTTGCTTGCATGTATGTCTGTTTATCCCCTCTATTTCTCTACTCTGTCTATATTCTCCAGTGTACAACTTTTCAGCTGCACTGTTCTCATCTCTCTCGGCTGCTGGCAGCAGACTGGATTTTCCATCTCTAAAGCAGGTGGACCCTGTCTCGTCCAGGTTCAAAATATAAGATGTGCCTGCAAACACAGTGTCTGCAATGTTGCACGTCACACACGTAACTAGAGTACCAATGGAAAACATGGCTCTGTGTGTGTGTGTGTGTGCACGTGTCCACATTTGAGGAAAACAGTGTACCCACATGGATGGTAAACCACGAGAACATTGACCTTGTATTTTACTCTCTCTCTCTCTTGTGCGCACTCTGTCACTAAGGTTAAAACTATGCATATGTATCAGGGTCAGATTAGTGGCTCTGCTTAGTTTGTACTTATGTTTATGATGAGGTTTTAGTTCTATGCCAAGTTCAGAAAATGTTTAGGATTATCGACTGCACGCATTACTTACACTATTAAGTTTCCACTAATCTGACCATAAACAAATGCAAGTATGTGTCAGAAAGGAGAGACACATACTTTTCAAAGAAAACGACAACATAACCGTAAATGTTAGAGTATACATTCCTGAGAGCTTCCCATAATACAGAATGATATTAGATAATGACATAAGGTAGCAATATAGGAAAGGGCAGCACACCTGAATGGGCATCCAGAATGGTCATCCATTGTAGAGATATAAATAGAGTTCTGAGTCATCAGCTTAATCCCTCCTAGTACCTTGCATCTTTTCGTCTTATTCTGGTCAAACGATTATTCTCTCTCTCTCTCTCATTCTGAGTTGGAGGCGTTCACTTTCACTGGCTCTCTTTGTGCGCAAACGCTGCTAACAATCTTGAAATGATTGCAGTTAGCAGCTTGTGCCAAATATCTGCAGGGGATCAAATACATGAATAAAATATCTTCAAAGAAATCTTTGTTCAAGGCCCAGTAGAAAATAAGAGCTTCAAATATCACTGGGGAGAAACTGCTGCATATGAAGGATTTACAGATTTATAGGTTCATGAAATTTGTTAGACAAAGTGATTTTCTTTTGTCCTACATATAGCTAGTGGTTAGTGTATTTGTGGTGCATAAAAGTGTATGCGCAGTATATGACACATCAATACGCATTGTTCTCTGGTAATCCACTTTA
Organism: Channallabes apus; assembly: GCA_030522415.1. NCBI lineage: Eukaryota > Metazoa > Chordata > Actinopteri > Siluriformes > Clariidae > Channallabes > Channallabes apus. Next base: position 37,559,765 of record CM060107.1, on the reverse strand, counting down.
ACAATAAGCATAAAAGCTTTATGTACCATGTAACATACCGTGATGCATTATAGCTTACAGCACATGTAAGATTTTCATTTTGTCATCTGATGTCCATCGAAAATCATCCACATAATCTTGTGTACTTTTTAATGATAACCTTCTGAAAGGTCTAGGGTGAACGCTGTTTCTAATTTGGTTCTACCCAATAGCTGCGGAGTTAGCTTTATGACTAAATTACAACGCTGGATGTGCTTTAGTGAGCGCACTCCTGGATGTCCTTTAGTGTGTGTAGAACCGGCAGGGAATGACTGACTGTTGCATTTTTATCATGTTTGACTCTTGATATTTTCGACTAGAGTGCATATAAGGCCAAGCTTTGACTGTGAGGCTTTGACTGTGAAGCTTTGACTGTGAGGCAAATCTTGGACAAGCAAACAGGCGCACACACACAGTTACTATTTCAGCTTACGCTCCACTGACCCACTGCAGACCAAGGCACCACATGTCCCAGATTCCTGAAAGTTCTTAGATCAAACAGACTCAGACTTCCTCTTGTCCAATCAGTTGGGACATGCAGTGTATCTAAATCATACAGACACAAACACATCTGATCTGGAGTGACAAACTTAGCTTGGGTAGGTTTTCAGCATGTCTGAGTGCATTTGTGATTAAGTGTGTGTGTGTTTTGGGATATGGAGCACGCTTCACTATGACCATATTGGAACGCAAGCTTGAGTAGAGTCAATGAAAACTTAGAGTCTGCCTTTTAGTTTTCACAGTTAAGTATGCTTTTGATGAATGATTTACAGGATACAGAAGTGTGTGTTAACAGATGCGAACAATAACACAAGTATGCATTGTGTCAGTTCTTTTCTATGCAAAGTATTTTAGCTAAATGCCATGTGTTCAGTGCTAAGCACATTGTTCTATTTGAAGCCCTGTTTTCAGTAATACACCTTATTTCAAGATTCTGGAGGTATTCTAAAATACAGTGGAACCTTGGATTACGAGCATAATTCGTTCCAGAAGCAGGCTCCTATTCCAAAAAACTGAATCTAAAGTAAGCTCCCCTCTCCCCCTTCTTGTCTTACACAGTTACCCTTCCTCCAATCTTTTCACACACACACACGTACACAGCGGAAACACTGTTTTATCAGAAAAATAAACAAGAAATTTCTCTAATGGCATTAGATTGAGCGAATTACGGAATAACTGAAGCATTTTAACTTTGAAAAGAATCGTGACAGAGCAGTATTCCTGTGTAGAGCAGAGATATAGAGGGTGTGTGTCTGTGTGTCTGTGAAGGCGAAAGTAGGAGGGGTCTGTGTGTGTGTGGCACAGTGTCCAATGAAGCGCACGCACACAGACACAAAGAGCAGGCTGAGCCTTGAGCAGAGAGAGACAATGGATTTTTAACCTCTCTAATGAGACTTGCTTTTGCTTTACATGCACACTGTACACACATGCATACAGACACAAAATAAAATATGTTTTACGCGCACACACGTGGTCACAGTGTTGTAATAAACGTACACACGAGCTGTACGTGCTGGATGTTGAAGAGATGTGCACTAAGACCCAGCAGGGGATACGATTACCCACAATTCCGCAGCACAAGAGAGAGAAAAACCATTGGCTCAGTTGTGATCATGTGACGCTCGGCGTCAAAACAAGAAGCGCATGCGTGATACATGATACTCGGTACTTGTAAATCAAGACTTGTTCTTTTTACAAGTCAAAATTAATTTAAAATCTTTGCTCCTCTTGCGGAACACTCGCAAACCGCGTTATTCACAATCCGAGGCTTCACTGTACTGAAGGTAGATTCCTGAAACAGGTGGTTCTTTAGAGTTATATTTGCTAGAAATTCTGGAAAAACCAATAATTATACCTTATAGACAAGAAGATTGCAGATGCATTGTGAATAGTTTACAATAAGCTTTTAAAATGTATAACCATCGAGCTGATCCATCCGTATGAAGTTCTTTCCACAAAGCAGACAGTTTTCTGGAATGTCTTCATATGCTGTAGCATTACATTTCCCTTCACTGAAACTACTTGCCCTAAACCAGTTCCAGCATGGCAATGTCCCTGTTCATAAAACCAGCTCCATTGTGTGTGAAGTTTGCAGTAGAAGAATGTGAGTGTTCTGCATGTAGCCTTGACCTCATTCCAAATGAACATCTTTGGGATGAACCCAGCTGGATCCTCTAGAGCTACTCCTCAGAATATAGAAAAAAGCCTTCGCAGAAGAGTGGAGGTTATTATAACAGCAAGCTCATATTAATGTAAGTGTTAATTAATACAGTGTATTGTAGGGGTGGCATGGTGGCTTAGTGGTTACCACTAAGGGTTTGTTTCCCGCCTGTCTTACATGAGTTTGTAGGTTTTCTCTGTGCTTGGTGGGTTTTCTTCGGGGTGCTCCGGTTTCCTCCCACAGTCCAAAGACATGTAGATTAGGCTAATTGGAGTTTTTGTGTTTTGACTAAATTGCCTGTAGTGTGTGAATGAGCAAGTGTGTATGTGTGTGTGCACTGTGAAGGATTGGCACCCTGTCCAGTGTATACCCTGCCTCATGGCCCATGTCTCCTGGGATAGGCCGCAGGCCCCTGCGACTCTGTACAAAGGTTAAAGCGGTATAGACGATGAGTGAGTGAATGAATGTATTGTAGGTTTTTTTTTTAGAATTGTTTAGAATCCATGGCAGCGCGGTGGTGTAGTGGTTAGCACTGTCGCCTTGCACCTCCAGGGTCTGGGTTCGATTCCCATCTCTGTGTGCATGGAGTTTGCATGTTCTCCCCGTGCTTGGTGGGTTTCCTCCGGGTACTCCGGTTTCCTCCCACAGTCCAAAGATATGCAGGTTAGGCTAATTGGCGTTCCCAAATTGCCCGTAGTGTGTGAATGGGTGTGTGAGTGTGTGTATGTGTGTGTGCCCTGCGATGGATTGGCACCCTGTCCAGGGTGTACCCCGCCTAGTGCCCGAAGTCTCCTGGGATAGGCTCCAGGTCCCCCGCGACCCTGAACACAGGATTAAGCGGTATAGAAAATGAAATAATGAATGAATTGTTTAGAATCCTAGTGTATTGTAGGCGCCTTGATGCTAGGAAGGTCCTAAAAATATATCTATTTATTGACTGTCACCTATTGACAGCTAACAAGAACCTATGATTGGAGAACCACACTGAGGTTAGAAGAAGCAATCTCTCAGATACAGTATGCTATATGGACAAAAGTACTTGGCCAAACCCAATGACATTTTATCCAAAAGCATATACTTTAATATGGAGTTGGTTCCACTTTTGTGGATATTACAGCTTCCACTCTTCTTGGAAGGCTGTCTACAGGGTTTTGAAGTGTTTGTGTGGGAATTCGTGCCCATTTATTCTGTTAGAGCATTTATGAGGTCAGGCACTGATGCTCACAATCTCTGTTCCAGTTCATCTCAAAAGTGCTTGATGGCGTTGTGGAGGTCAAACTGTTTTGTCTTGGTATGCTGAAGCATTAAGACTGCCTTTCGTGTGTGGATAAGGGGTCTGACTGACACACGTGAATTCAGTAGTTAACAGGTTTGACCAAATACTTATGTCCATATACTGTAGCTCACGTCCTTCTAAGCGTTATTTATGCAAAGTGTTCTGTCTTATTGCAGTCTATTCGTCGCGTGAGAGAGAGACAGAGAGAGAGAGAGAGAGTGAGAGATAGAGAGACCTAAACCTATAGAGGGCCGGACTGGAGTACAAAAGGCACGAGCGATGCTACTGGCTCCTCCTCTAATTTTCTTTTCCTCCTTTCTTATTCCTGTCCGTGAGGAGGGAGGAGGAGAAGCAGAACAGACCTAGAGAGAGAGAGAGAGACACACACACTCATCATGGCCATGTTGAAGAGGGCGCAGCTGTATGAAAGCGCTAGCAGCCGCGCGCGTCTCACCTCGACGTGGTCACCGAGCGCCACACGCGCCGCAGCCGGAAGCCAGATGAGTGACGCCGCGGCGCGCGAGCCGCCGACAAAATGAGCGCTCCTGCTCCTCCGCGCGCGCTGACCGCCGAGCCCGGCGCCGCTTTCACCGCTTTAGGTGTTGGGTTTTTTTTTTGTTTTCTCTCTCTCTCACACACGTTTATACTATGTATTTTTTTTGGTGTGAATTCGAGCAGTCGTAGGCTATGCGGCGTCCCAGGTAAACAAAGAAATACCGGTGTGAGGCCATGAGATGCCGAGCAGGAACGTGACGCGTTTGGACGCTGAGAATAGGTGAAATAAGACTGTTTGTAGAATAAATAACGCGTCTTTTTTTTTAAATGGAGTGAGTTAACCGTAAATAATAGGACAGACTGGACAACTAGCGTCCAATTATTAATTGTGACTAATTAGTGTTCATATTAAAACGCACGCGAGATGATGGTTTACACACATAGGAACTCCAGTCAGTTTTTTTTTTCGTTTTCTCGAACCTTTTTTTCCCCCCGTAGATTTTAGACCGGTAGATTAGGCCAACTGTCCATCATATACAACATGTGGGATCAGTAGGGATCCTTATAATCACTGACAGTCAGCATATAACATATATGACATATAACGTTGATTGTTTATCGTTTATTTATTTATTTATTGGTATATCTTTTATAAGTAGGCGTATTAACCTATTATTAATGCTTGGAAGTTAGATAGTAGAATAGATATTAATCAGGCAGGAAGAGTTGGTGTCCTGCGTGGACATGGAGGTCAAGACGCTCCAGGACTCTGAGGGGAAACAGGAGGCCGGTGAGCCAGTCGCCGTGTCTCCTCAGTCGGGAGGAGAGAGCCAGCGCAGCTCAGGGGTGAAGAAACATCACCACAAACACAACTTGAAACACCGATACGAGCTGCTGGAGACGCTGGGCAGAGGCACGTACGGCAAAGTGAAGAAAGCCATCGAGAGGCATTCAGGGAGAGTGGTGAGTGTGTGTTCATTCTTTTACAGTTTGATTTACCTGTTTAGGGAACCTGGTCCGGCTGATGAGCTGTGGCAGGTGAGTTACAACAGAAATTCATGTTTCAATATCATGTTGGTCACATGGGGGTACTTGGGGCATAAGACGGGGAACACCCTTGAATAAGGTGCCAAAGGTTTCTTCTTATTGCCATCTCGGGGAGTTTTTTTTTTCTTGCCACAGTCACCCTAGGGCTTGCTCATCAGGGACAAACTGATAATTCTGTTTTCCACATATGTTTTTGTGATTTATTTGTATTTTTTTTTGTTTGTTACTGTAACACTGCTTTGCGACAATGCTCATTGTTAAAAGCTCTATATTAATAAAGCTGAGTTGAATTGTATTGAATTTCAGTGAAGGAACAATCTGATAATTTTGATTCTGTAAAGCTGCTTTGCGGCAATGAACATTTTCAAAAGTTCTATAAAAATCAAACTTGAGTTGGATTGAATTGATTTGACAGTACCTGGAGGAAACCAGGTATTTTTTTTGAGGAATTTTTGAGAGAACACTCAAACCCCCAGTCCTGGAAATTGAAGGCAATTGTGATGAACACTGAGACCACTATTCTGTTTCCCCCAGAAATCTGAGCTTTAAAAAACTTACAATAAAAGACCATCAGGCCCCTCCCATACCTGTGTACTATATTTAAATTTTAGCCTACCTCATTTACCTTATCCTTTATGCTCCAGTTGCCTGCTATTTTTAATATAAGCTTTTGTGAAGCAGTTTTTAAAGTATATCTGTAGCCAAAAGTTGGCAGGAAAAAAGAGCGCAGCAATTAATTTAACTAGGACAGCTGGTAAAATGAAGTACTGCATTATTTTTTTCCATCCCAGGGGAAATGTTAACTGTGGTCAGTGCGCCTGCGCAGTGTGTAGCCAGGGCTGTGGGCACACGCTCGGTCAGCTGGCTATTTGGCCATCTGATCAGTAGTGGGAATGAGTAGCAAAAAACACAGGGTATGGTGTTCTTATTCTGCATATACGTCAGTCCTGTTTTTCACCATGCGTCACAAAAACATGACCTTTATTGCAAGAAGGTCAAGCTCACAGTCTTGGAGAATCAATTCATATATGATAAGACCTGAGATAATGATAAGTAATAAAACTGAGAAAGATTATAGGTTGTTGCTAGGCAGCCTGTTGGAATAGTGGGGCAAAGAGTAAACAAAGCAATGCGGGTCTTCCTAAATCCATTTCACACACCATATATATTTTATAGTTTATTAGTAAAAGTCTAGTCTTTTCCTCTGGGTGTGCAAATGTGTTTTAGAGCCTGTGAAAGCCTCGTGCTTCCTGGCAGCACAAATCACTGATACGGCATGTTATGACGCTATAGCAATAGCATATCCACTGGGAGCTCCTAACTCCGTTATGAATGTGTAACTTCTGTACTCTGTTCCACTTTTTTTTTTTTTTTGACTTGTGCAAACAGAACAAGGTTTGCTTTTAGGCTATCCATGAAGCCAAAAATACAAACAGGACATAGTACAACCAACCCAGGCTGGGCTGGGGTGGGTTGGGCCCAGGGCCAGGACCAAATCTGTGTCTGTTGGATGACTGTTGGGTAATAAAGCTAAATATAAACCAGAACTTTGGAGAGAGGTGTGTATATATACAGTATAAACACGTACTTCTCACTTTCTCTGTCCTGGTGGCAGCAGTTGTTGAGTTACAGAAAGGGTATGACATGTTGAAAGTCACTCCCACCATCTAATGTCCATCTAACACATTTCTTTCACTTTTAGCCAAATGTTTCATCAACAATGATTTTTTTTTCTTTTTCTGGATGTCTTCTCATTGTTGTCTGAGGAGGCATTCAAAAAAACAAGTTTATTGTTCCCTGTGTGTGTACGTGTCAGCCTATGGGGGTGTCTTCAAACCCGGAGTTATTTGTTTAACAGATACAGTCTTGCATTCCTGTGTTATCTCCCTAAGAAACAGAGGTTTCCTTTAAGAGCCACAACCTGTTATCAGTGACATGCAGTCGTACCGCTCCAAGACATGGGATCTCCAGGTTTAAGCATTTCACCTCTATGCCATGAGGGTTATCACTTTGAATTCTAGGACTTCAGAGCTTCCAGTCTGCCCCACCTTGCTGTAGTGTTTTTAATCCTGAGAATATGTATAAGTAAAATCTCTGCAGTATCTTTTTTATTGATGATGATATGGAATCAAATCCTGGTCTGGAGATTATTGCATCACCAGCATGACTTAAGTGATTGGCCGCATCTCTCACGAGTGACAGAAAAATAACGCTTGAAAATGTGTTTGTAAAAGGTGATGTGTCTTCTGATGTTCTTTTGAAATGGTTGGAGAGTAATAAGTGTGTGTGTGTGTGCGCGCAATCACCTTGTACACCTAGTACATAAACATTTTCACTTTGCTGTATGATATTCATCGTCTGTCTTGTATTCTTTTTCGACTGTGTGCAATAATGTGAATTGTGTGTGGGTGTGTGCCCTTTAAAAGACTTTTTAAAGTTTATGGTCACAGCATGACTGATGACAGATTGTGACAAGTGAAAGGCCATCTTGCACAGGAAATGAAAATGCCTTGGAAAATTAATATCTTATGCAGGGCTTTAGCAGGAAAAGGGCCTGGAATCCCATTAATGCAGAATTAAGTGCGGTATCTTTTCTCAAATCTCTACTGTAAATATTCAAAAACTAACCAGGTTCATGATCTGCTAGCAAAGCTCATAAGGTCTAACAGCAGCTCACAAGCTAGACTAGGTGAGGTAAACAAATGGGGATTGTAACAATACACAAAACACACATTTGTTTGGTGTTTCCAATTGTTGTCTTGCTGATAAATCTAGAATCTAGCATCCCCGTGTGCTTCCATAGTATAGGTTGTGGGCCATTAAAATCCTTTTAGCATGTCCTGCTAGATATTTCAGAACAGATTTCTGGATGATAAAGTGACCCTATTGGACATGTGGTGTCTCTGTCCATTGTTTGTTTGTTTTAATTTTAGGATTAGCAGGTGTAGGCATGTCCAGGAATGTCATAGGTAATATAACTATTAATGTTATAGGTATCATTATTTTGACTTTATTTTTTTCATACCTCAAGCTCATTCTGTTTCACTCCTTCTCTGAATCTCCTATGGAAATGAGCTACAGCTGAGACACGCCTAACCAGAGAACAGCAGAGCTGAGCAATAAGCTTGGTTATGGGATATCCTTGTATACAGTAATGTCACATTAGGGGGAAGTCTAATTGGCTTGTTTAAACCCTGGTTAATAATTAAAAAAAAAAAAACAAGAAGAACAAAAAACTAGCTGAACGAGAGTGATATATATATATATATATTTTTTTTTTTTTTTTTTGCATAATAGCTGTCCTATTGTGCAAAAAGTGCTGGATGTGAGCAGTTGTTGCACTTTTCAAATAGATTGCACTTGGTTTCTCTAATTGGGAATTTTTAAATGGATGAAATACTTTTGGTAAAATACTATTTTTAAAGGTCAGCTCATCAAAGGCATTCAATTAGAAGCAGAGCTTCATATCAGCTACTTACTAAACTGGAGGTTGAGTTCTGTTTAGTGGATTGGATCCAGATGTTTTTGAAATAAGATTGTTGGGACTACAACTCCTTTTTGAATACAAAATTGTTCATATTTTGAAGGGGGAGTTCTGCAGTCGGAGCGCTGTCCACAATGGGCCCCTCTGGAGTCCTGACATTCCTGCACTATTATTGTGGGGCTGGCAGGAGGCACATACCTGAGCTTTAGATAAACTTTATGAGATAATGGAAAACATTTTGCTGTGGCTTACCAAAAAAAAAAAACCAAGAGTTTCAACCGAGTGTGCAGTGAATTGGCCCGATTTATGTATTTATTTATACCATTTTATTCCACATAATCAAGTTTCAAGCCATTCCGGTCAGGTTTCCTTATAGGGCTGCGCTGCATAATTTACCTTCAGCTCTGCCTAGCATGTGGTTTTTGTTTCTCCGTAAAAAGCAGGGCTTCAGTGCACTGGTTTCCTCCTTTGGCAAAGAGTACAGTTGTCCAACATTTTATCCTATCATTATACTAGACGAAATGATTCATCAGCAGACCTTTTAGTATAGATGTATGGACAAGACTTGTACTATGTCATTAAGTTCATGTCGTATTGTATGCAGGACAAGGCAAGAGCTTTGAGTTGTCATGATTTATTTATTTTTTTGACTAGGTTGAACTTTGATGTTAAGTTACTGTAGCTGATCATTACAAGTTTTTGTAATGATGTTAAGTTAGCTGATGTTAAGTTAGCTGATCATTACAAGCTTGCTGGCATTTATAAGGAGCTATAATTTATAACAAGAAAAGTAGACTGAGTTGTCTCCAACGCATTGTTTTTAAGTCAATTTCATCACTTTCAGTTGTCAAATCGTCACATCGTGACATTTACACACCGTATAAATCAGGATATTTGGTGATAATTTTCCCTAATAAACACTTTCATTCCACTTCAGTGTCCTGCCCAATCTATAAATGTCATGAAGCACATGGTTGTGAGTGTGGTAGCCAGCAAATGCTTGGCCAGCATTTTCTTTTCTGTTGCATCTCTGGCAGCACTGTATTCCTCGTCTGCATTGTTCTAAAATTAAATTCTGAGTAACAAATCCAAAAGCAGCAGAGACATTTACTTTAAAGGACTAAATCGGTGAATACAGATATACAAAAATAATAGATACCCACCATTAACCACTAGAATTCACCCAGACCCACATGTGAATGACTGGACTTTGTGGCGACTCATGTGGATAGAAAACAACCAACAGGTGATGGTGCAAAACAAGAGGTATCCCTGAGGCCCAACAGCATATAAGCTGCATTCCCCACTCTGTCCTCCTCAGCACAGTCAGTAATGTTATGTGTTTCTCTAACACTAAGATCCTTCCCTAAGGAATCCTTCCATTGGATTTTACCAAGAATTATGTCACAATGATTAGAGGAGGGCTGAAACATATGAGACCATTACACAATGTTGCAGAAATCGAGCCTTACTCCCTTTCCAGGGTCATAGCCTATCCACATACTATAACCATTACACTGCGCTATCTATATTCATTTTAAGGATTATATTCAAACATGGAAAGATCTTTCATTCACCATGTTGGGGAGCCTGTATGCTCCTTCTCCTTCGAAACATGTGGATCTGTTCTCTGCTGCGCAACCCGATCCGTCTATTAGAGGGAAAGCTGTCTCGGCTCCTGAGTCTCGGTGAGAAAGCATTGCCCAATCTTCACCGCCCACACGGACAGAGTAAAGACACAGTGAGGGCCTCCATTACTGCATCATGGACTGCTCTCTTTTTCAACCTGCAAGCCTTCATTTTCTCCAAGCAGGCCTGAAAATGACACACTGAATGAAATGGCTGGGTTTGAAGTACAGGGCTTTTTTTTTTTTTTTTTTTTTTAGCTCAGCGCTTGTTGGAACAGACTCATTCGTTAATCTAGAGTTCATTTGAGGTCAGATTTACAGTACTTGTTCTGTTTAAGGTTACGCATGTGGTCTTGTGTAGTTTGACTGACATTTCTATAAGTTTATACTGTATCTTGCTTATGGAACATGTTTAGCTGACATTTCTTCATTCATAGCAGGGGAACTCAAAAGTAGCTCCGGTTCATATATAAAAAATAATGCATAGCTTTATACTATGTAAGTATGTTGGAATGTAACTATCACAGAAAAACAATTGCATTTGCCTGGCCGGTATTTTGCTGTTGAATTGACAATGACAAGAATAAATGACGTATATTTTAATAAAGAAACATTAATTTATTATTTAGATATATGACAAGCACATCATGCCATAGTGCTTCTTTATAAAAAAAACAAACAAAAAAAAGGTAAATGTTTCTCCACTTCATGATGTGGTTTTTATGTTTAACTTTTTTGATAATTTCTGATCATGGGACCCCCTTTTGACATGTCACAATTTCTTTAATATCCAAAAATGCAAAGCTACTGTAATGTAACATAATATGTACTCCTCAGTGGTATGATGGCTGTGGCATCGTCAGTCAGTCATGGGGTGAATGTTTTTTCCATGTTAAGGGGGTCAAGGTGATCAAGATTGATCATGGATAAGAGGGTAGACGTTTTCTTCTTGGCAATCATTGGTGCCTGTGAACTTGTGTATGTTGAAGCGGGCAGATAGCGCTTTCCTTTGAGTGTGATGCAGCACATGTATCGGAGGAAGCATGTCAGCCACAGTATCCCCAGTTGGTTGCCGTTGTGTGATGCAAGTTAGTTCGTCAGGGAAGAAAAGGTACTTGGTAAGCTTGCTTGCAAGCAATAGTAATAACATTGCTAAGAGGATTGTTAATTCGGATATGAGCTACAGTATGTGATGGCTAAAATTTGTTCATCTGTTTTATTGTTACAGGTTGCTATTAAGTCCATTAAGAAGGAAAAAATCAAGGATGAGCAGGACATGGTGCACATCCGCCGGGAGATTGAGATCATGTCATCCCTACGCCACCCTCACATAATTACTATATATGAAGGTTTGTCTTTTTCTCCAAGTGCACTCTTTTTGGTTTTTTTTTCTTTTCTTTTCTTCAAACACTTGAATACTTGTTTCTAATTCAGTTCAGTGTTCAAACAACTTTCATCTGTTCGTGTTTGCGTGTGCGTGTTGTCTGTACCATGATGGAAAATTTCACAGTGAAGATGTTACTGTAAGATCTTCACTATGGACCTGTTGTTAATCATCTGTTTATTTGTGTGTACTTTTGAAAGTGCAAATTGTGTGTGTGTGTGTGTGTGTGTGTGTGTGTGTGTGTGTGTGTGTGTGTGTGTGTGTGTGTGTGTGTGTGCGCGAGCGAATATCTGATTGTATGCCCGCTGGAGTGGGGTGTCTGTGGGCATCTTTCCATGCATATAAGGGGTCTCCTTCAGTCCTCTTGATCTCAAGGCCAGACATCTGCTGGTGGTTTGTGTGTGAGCAGCTTGGAAGCAGACTCCTGGGAAAGAGAGGGATCTCTGGGCGTCTCCATCTCCCCCTCATGCACTGACGCATGTCTGACTCGGCTTCAGTTAAACATTGTTTCGATAAATAATTAATAACGTCCTTAGTACTGATAATAAATGACCCATTACAGGTTGTTCTGTGTGTTTTTTTTTTTTTTTTTTTTTTTTAATTTTTTTTAATACCATTAAAATATAAAGTCTAAATGTCTAAATTCAGTCTTTGGGTGTGTATCATTTAAAAACAGACAGTGACTGAATAATCACTCTGAGTGTAGTCTTCATGGGTAGAGCCCCTTGATACCCCCCCCCCCTTTTTTAAGGAGGAGTGTTACTTCCATGTTTCTATGCCACGTCAGGCTAGACACACACACACACACACACACACACACAGCACTAGCTATTTTTTCTTCACACGGTCTACAAATAATAAACAACAAAGACTGTGTATATTAAGCGGTGAGCGTCTGATGAGGAGTGATATTTGCATCAGCGTAGTGTTGTAACTCCCATGTTGTGGTTGGCTCATCTCAGAGTGTCTAAGATGATGATTAAGAGAAAACACCCATCCAAACGAGTCTCTGGAGTCAGGCATATACTGTAGTGTCTATGTGAATGCTGTTTTGTCTGCCATTACCACTTCAAGTGTTCCGTTTTTTTAAACATATATACGCTGCACGGTTTCTGGCGTATCTCGTAAAAATTGTGTTTACTGTTGTGGGTTGGCCTCCAACCAAAATAGCACTGAAATGTATAGACAGAGAAATATATATTTGGGAACACCCTTGTCAACCATTTATTGCATATGTGAGACAAGCTAATCCAGATGTGAATGAAAAGAAACGTGCTGTGTATCACCAGCGGAATGTCAGACGACTTCTCGCACTTATTCCTCTTCTCTGATTTAAATCATAAAAAAGAAAAGTAAATGCAACATTTCATCTAACCTAGAAGCTAGTGCTGCTTGCTTTCAAAGCACCTTCGATATACACACTTTTGTAGTGCTAATTATAGCTGTCCAGGCCTAAACTGTGTGTGTAATTGTGTTATGGAGCCTGAAAGGAGTGAGCAGGTCATGAACAATACACAGTAATTGCAGCGTTGTAAGCAGAGCTGTTGAACAAAGATGCAGAGTGATGGGCAAGTGGAGGCCCACGACATGTCGCTGCCCAAGGTTATGTAACCTGGCTAATTATTCCCTGTAGGACGAGAGAGAAATGGGAATAAGGGGTCAGAGGTCACAGCTAAGGAACACAAACATGAACTGAAAGAGCCAAAAGGCCATTGGCTCTGAGCATCTCCCGGCATGAGGTCTGTGTTCCAGTGGAGCTAGAGAATCAGGGAAGAACAGAAGAGCATTTTAAAAAGATTTTAGAGATACTCCTAATGACGGTTTCTGGCCTGCTTCAGGATTGAGGTGTGCGGAACAAGACATTTCATTGCTGGTTTCATTGTCCCTACACTTGAGAGGTTCAATTATATCAATTGCACCCACACCCATAACATAAAACATGCTTATGTCAGGCGGAGGTGGCATTAGGACCCTTTACACATATCTGTGGGGAAGATTTGTGTCTTCTTTGTGGAATATGAAAGTCACATTAAAAGAGTAATAATCACTCCGATTTTTATTATGCAGCTCCTATTGTCTTTTAAGGCTCTAACCATTTAAGGATCATCTTTTCAAGGATCCATTTAAGGTTTCTGTGATCTAAATCATCCTATGACTGATGAGAAATGGATCATAGAAACGACTGCAGAGCTATTTTAAAACCTCTGTGTTTTGGCTGGGAGTATTAGCTCCCCATCTACAGTATGTGCAAACTGTCATCGGGACCCATCAGCTGCCTGCTACTTTCCACAACGGAGTGATAAGTGCATGATTTATAGCAGTGGAACAGTGGCACCGTGTTCTTTCCTGCCCTCTCAGCATTCTCTTCCTTTTCTCTCTTGTTTTCCTGTTACGCCATTCCCAGAAGGCCTGGCACTCCACCTTCTTGCCTTGCAGTTGAAGGCCACAGGAAAGGAAAGCAGAACGAACTGATGCTTCTCTGCAGATGACCTGCCTGGCCTCATCTCAGGGTGGGGCGCTTTTCCAAAGGAGAACTAGGGATTTTGAGGCTTTGACAGGAACGACCTCTTTCTCCTCCACAAAGTGTGGTGCAGTGTTTCATTATAATTTGTGGTGTTTGTTGTCATTACACCACAGTGGAGCCCCATGCTCGTTAGCGGTTTAAGTCATGACCCTATGAATTCTGCAGACTGCCCAGTCAAAAATATTTACTTAATCTTCTCTTTAAAAATGTTTTTCCCCCCTATGTTTAAAAAATTCTGAGTGCCTTTTATTAATTTCCATTCTTGATTCAGTGAAACATAACAGGAAGTTTTTATTTTTTGACCACAGGACATTCTGTGAAGATCATTGTCTCCTGTGGCTACTTCTTTCTCTATGTGAACGTTTGCCAAATGTTATGCACTATATCCTTATTACATGACATGCTGTGCATTTGAGGAAATACACAGTAGATAATAGATATCCTTTTATTTATGCCGCAGGCACGTTGTTCTTTGTGGATTTACTTTTACAGAGTTACCTTACAATCTGTTTTGAATTATGTTGCAGTATTTGAGAATAAGGACAAGATTGTGATCGTGATGGAGTACGCCAGTAAGGGGGAGTTGTACGACTATATCAGCGAGCGTCGGCGACTCACGGAAAGAGAGACACGCCACTTCTTCAGGCAGATCGTCTCTGCGGTGCACTACTGCCATAAGGTACAAAATATAGCTCATGAATCCACTTCAGCACTGTGTGTATGCTGTCTGTGGCGTCTCCATGTGCAGGAGTAGTCTCTGTATGGCAGAATGATTGTTTACAGCTTCGCATCCTGAGCCATGAATACAGGTTTAGTTTAAGGAACAAGCTAGTATGTCCACATTGAGTGGGTTGCCTAAACCTAGGGTTAATTGAGTGGACCACACATGATGCCCATTCTGCCTGTAAGCATGCTGGGGGAACTCTTTCCACTTTTGTCTTTCTGTCCAGTCTTTGATTGCCTCCATCCATGGCTTGGATCTCTTGCTGTGTTCCATTTAGCGCCAGATCCCAAAAGACACATTGCTGTAGGCTGGCCTGCACTGCATGTGAGACCAGAATGAGTTCATTTCCCCTTTCCAGGGAAACCTGTAGATGACCCATGATGACCTGGTTTCGACTGAGGCGTCATCGTTGCTCCAGGCAGTCGGGCTGTCATGCAGGCTTGGCACAGCCGACATAGGAAGTGGCATGCTTTACATGTTGCCCCATTCAAAATGTTGCTGAACATGTGTTCCCTTTTTAACTCAGCCAAGTTGGAAGAGTACAGTGCATAGTTTTGTTACTAACGAACTCTACAGCGACTGAACTTGTGTCCCTAATCTTGAACGGCTGTGCTTCAGACAGTGCTTCCCACATGTTCGTCGCTGCTTTAAAGGAAAACACTAATGACACAGTCAGGTTTTTATTCCTGCTGGTGTGAGAACATAACTTGCTCTAGTTCGTAATTATAGGCGTGTGTTTATGGTGCAGATGTTTGTCGGTCCATCTCAATATGTTGCCTATGACCTCAGTAGATATAATGGTGTGCTGTTGTCTGAGGAGGTTGTCATATTTATTTAGGTACATTCTTAAGTTGTTAGAGCATCAGTTAATCCTTTATGATGTTTGTATTCAAGACTTGCTTTAATCTCAACTGTTAACATCTGTCGCTGCTGTAGTGTGTATGTGTAGAAGGCATCCATAAGATTGTTTGGGGTTGAAAAGTAACATAGTTTTTCTTTTTTTCTTTTACAGAATGGCGTTGTGCATAGGGATCTCAAATTGGAAAATGTGCTACTGGATGAGAACTGTAATATAAAGGTAAAAGACATTGACTGTACCGAGTTCTACAACTTTCTGATACTGCAAAATTTGCTGTTATATGAAATGGCCATTAAATGCTATCCTAAATAACTAAGAGCTATGCTGCCAGGCTTATATTAATGTTTAATATACAGTGCTATAGAACTCCTTTATCTTGAATTTGTATCTGAACAGATTGCGGATTTTGGCTTGTCCAACCTGTACCATAAAGACAAGCTCTTACAGACGTTTTGTGGTAGCCCACTGTATGCATCACCAGAGATTGTCAATGGAAGGCCTTATCGGGGCCCTGAGGTAAGACTTTCCTTTTAAAAACTAATTGCACTACTCGACCTAAAATGATGGATGTAAGAGTGCACTGTGTGAAACAAACCCCCTACATTTCTTAATCAATTGGAAGGTTTGAATCTCACTTTAGTTGTTAATCAACAGAAGGAGCATCTGTAACACATCTGGATTATTTCAGAATGGTTGACCAGTAGACCTGAAGATTGTGAATTTAAATCCAAGAGAAAAGTTTCTTAGCCCATCAGTAAGATCCTCTACCAGAGGAAGATTTAGTTAATTTCAAGGTGACTTGAAATTAACTAAAAACTATGTGGCATTAATTTAAATCTAAAACAGTTTGACCCACAGTTCTAGGATCATCCATTGTCTTCTGGCACAGAATCTACAAACCATACAGTTCGATAACTTTTATGGTTGCTTTTTGATCTGAGAGAGCTGATCTAGGATCATTGTTCTTTGTTATCCTTCTAGATGAGAACATTGGTCTGAAATGAGCACTTTTACTTGGAAGTGCTTAGTGAACAAGCCTTTGAAGATTTTATGATTGCTATTGCTTGCATATGGTCTAAGAAAAGCATTCAAGTAACTTCCACAGGGGGGGGGATTCAAAGCATTTTTATTTCTCTCTCTCCATTTCTCTGTATTTCCTCTTCACTCTTTTATTTGAGGTAGGTGCTTTCTAAGTCATTTACAAAGTATTTGTTAGGCGTTTCCAAAATGCAGCAGTTTTGTATGTAGCAGCAGCTCATATTTTTAGACCCAAAAGCAGAGGTTTTCAATTTGCTATAATTTGCAGTAATTTTCTTACGGGTTTGATGGTAATCAAAATTACCATACCCTTATGGGAAAAGCCACAAATTACAGGCAGTAAGGAGAATAAATAGCAAAGGCACACACAATGGCTGTGTCACTCTATTATGATCCGAATCTCGGCAGACTCTAACAGGAAGGCCTTGAGCAAAATAATTTGTGAGGAAGTCCAATCAGTCAAGACCTGCTATCTGATTTCCTGTGGCTTGACACCCGTGCAGTGTATGGCAAGCTGTTTGGATGTGGTTTGTTTTACAAGTAACGGTGCCTATCAGCGAACAGACAGGCTTTCTTAATAGCATTCAATATCAGACCTACTTCCTGAAGTCTCCTTTTTTTTAAAGGCACCCTTTTCCTGATCGTTACACCATAGCTGTAGTCCTTATGTAAGTAATCTTGTGGTTTCATAATAGGAAGTCCAAAAAGCAGAGGAATATGTCTGACCGTGTGCCCTATGTGAGAAATGTCTGAGTTTTCTGCATATTCTATCATAATGACAAAAGCAATAAAGCTTTAATACAGCGTTTTGCCGAATGTGATCCCAAGAAGAGTGCTTGTAGTTGCCATGACAACAGGTTGACTTTCCTAATCATGCGTGCACGGCTAGTGTTTGTAGGACTCTTGAGATAAGAGTGCCTTGCCTTAAGCAGTGTGGAATGTGGATTTCTTCAGCCTCTAAGGACTTATTGTTTTGAGTTAGTAGATACCAGTGTTATCTCTCCTTTGCAGGTGGATAGCTGGGCACTGGGAGTGCTGCTTTATACTCTGGTCTATGGTACGATGCCATTTGATGGGGGAGACCACAAGAACCTCATTCGGCAAATCAGCAATGGTGAATACAAAGAACCGACCCAGTCATCAGGTACAGAGTCTCCTATAAGAGTTCTATTGATGCGGTGCGGCTACACCAGATTTAGACATTTAAATTCTGAGATTCCGGAATTTATCCCTGGATTTATTGTACTATTGTTGTACAGCTGCGCTACTTGTTCTAAGGTGTACTTAATTATGTTCTCCCAGATGCTCGTGGTCTGATCCGCTGGATGCTGATGGTGAATCCAGAGAGGCGTGCTACAGTGGAGGACATTGCCAATCACTGGTGGGTGAACTGGGGTTGGAAAAACAGTGTGTGTGACTGCGAGAGGCAACGTGATACGGGGTCCCCCATGCTGGCCCGCCTTATCGATTGGCAGAGCCGCACTGAGCCTCGGGTACCCAAAGGAGCCCGACCTGAGCCACTTCCCCTAATCCGTCAACGGCCTAAGAAGAGCAAGAAGGAGAATGATGGAGGAATGCCCCACTGTGATGAAGATGACAACTTGGGACTGAAGCGACCGAAGGGAATACTTAAAACCCGGCCTTCTGAAGAGCAGCGCTCACCCAGTTTGGAAGATATCGAGCTTATGCCTGCTACCGAAGGTGTAGAAAAAGAGGATGTGTCTCCAGCTGGCCAAGAAGAAGATGAACCTACATTCACAGGAGCACTTCTGGCTAAGATGGTGCCTGTACTCCCAAAAAAAGGCATCCTGAAAAACAAGCAGCAACGGGAATCAGGGTACTACTCTTCACCAGAGCGCAGCGAGTCCTCTGACCTGCTAAGCGGCAACAGTATTACACCCCTTGGTGCCAGCTCACCACCCAAACGAGCAGTGGGGAGGAAGGGCATTCTGAAGCGCAATGGAAAGTACTCCACCTACAGTGCCATGCCTTCTGTGGCAGCCCTCGGAGAGGCTTCATCTGGTGATTCAGGTTTATGGCGTAGCCAGAGTAGGCCATCCAGCATTGTTGGAGAAGACAGCAGCATCCTGACTAACAGCTCCTTCAGTGGCTCGGATTGGCCCCAAATCGGCCCACGACCCAACATCCGAGGCTGTGCATCAGCTGAGAATATACTCCAGCTGGCCAACTTTAAAGGGTTGCAGGCAGCTCCAGCTCTACATGGGGGGAAGTTTGGTCGAGGGGCACATGGCTCACCTGGGGACAACAGCAGTTTCTCCCTACTGGGAGACCTGGATGATGTAACGCAGGTATACCAGCAAGCCCTGGACATCAGCAGCAACCTAGTGTAGAGAGAGAGAGAGAGAGAGATGGGAAGAGGGTGATCTAGAGGGAAGGCTGAGGGAATGTTGTGAAGGTGTTTGTTTTGTGTATTTCTGACGACCAGTTGCAGTGCTGGGATAATCAGATTGAGAGGCTTTTGGGGATCGAATTGAGGGAGTTATACACTGCCAAACACATAGCATGTAAGACTTGAGAATTGTGAAGTAAAGAAATTGATTGTTAGTTCTCTAGTGCCCTTGACCCTCATGAGTTCAAATGTTTACACGTTAAGCAAAAAGTGAGTTAAAATCACACATAGACACCCTACAGGGGGAGGCTCTGAATTGAAAGAGTCTAGCTATGTTTACAAAAGCACCTTAACTCACACAGAGCACATGTTGTGATCTTTACTTCCTATGAAAACAAAAAAGAAAACCAGGGTCTTGCTCAAAATTAACTGTCAGTGTCATTTATTTATTAATGTTTTTGCATAGATTTAACGATACAGAACTGGTATGGTTTGACTGTAGAGGAAGAACTTTGTCTCTCCTTAAACTCAAATGGAACTGACATATATAATGGCCATGCTATTTACTAGTTATTAGAAAGAAAAATAATATCTGCCTCCATAAGGCAAGAGGCCACATATTACAGACTCTAACAGGTCTCATATCCAGTCACATATATACGAGAATATGTGAGAAGTGCCTTTTTAATTAATATCAAATTATGTATGTCATTTCCTTAAGGTGGAGAGAGAGCTGCCAGGTGGAGCCATCATCAGATGTGCAAACTTGTAAAAATGTTGAATGTTGAAAGACCCAGGGCCTTAAAGTGCACAATGCCTTTTCATATTAACCGACTATCATCAAAATTAGCTTAAACCTTAAAATTAGCTTTGGTCATTTAAATTATTATTGTTCTTTACTGATAATGGAGGCAGGCAGCTATTGAAGCTCCTTATGCCTTGTTATCTCTCTGAAGCTGTCACACAGTGATCTTGTTTCTGTTCAGTTATCTACATCGGGTCATGTTTTGTTATCAAAGAAATGCTTTAAGAAAGCTCTTGTGCCAGAATGAATCCAAAAAGAGTGAAACGAGTGTGTTGGTTTTGTGTATACAAATTCTCATTTCCCAAAAATGTAACATGATGAAATGGTGCGGTTTGGATATTTCTATTGTTTTTCCTGGAAAACTGAAATCACTGTTTATTTTTAGTGTAGTTTACTGTATACTTCATTTAAAAATTGACTAATACAGAACCACTGTTCACCAATATCGTAATGATGGGTTTAATTCCAAAAACCGTCTTGCCATGGCATGTTTACACTGAAACTGGTTCTAGTTCTAAGGGCAAAAACAGGTTATTAAATAAGAAGGGTGTAGATCAGTGTAAGTGTGCACGTTTATATATCCTTAATATAGGTCTGTATAGTTTTCAGTAGACAGTAGATGGGTGCGAATGTTGAATGAGAGAGACATAGAGTAATGTGTTCATAGTGGTAGGTAAATGAAAAGTGTTTAGCGTTTGCCAGTAAATGGGTTTTATGCTTGATTTACTGGAAATGGAAGTGGGAAGGATGATTGCAAGTGTTGAAGTAGCATGATAAGCTAAGTAGAAATGAAGAAAGTGAATGGATGGGGATTGCGTTTTTACTCCTATTGCGATGAGTTCTAAATGAAAGGAAACAAATCTTTTAAACATGTCTGTTATTGAGCAAGGATGTTAGTGTTCAGTGGAGCATTTCTTGTTTGTTCAGTTTCAATAAACCTCCAAAACAGGACAGCTGAAAATGATGAATATCCAAATAATTGGAGGAAGTGCACATATTAAATGTAGTTTCCCCAGACAGCAAACTGACCAACATCTGTAGGACATATGAGGGCATTTTGTGCAAAAGAGGTCCTGGGTACTGAGAGACATGAGGCACCCTTTGTGTATCGTATTGTATTGCATTTTTATATTGCATTGTATTGTCAACTGGATTCACAGTGAAGGAATTATACTATGTTAGTATTTTGTTTAATTATATTTCAGTTTTTGATTCTCCAAAATATTGAATCTTTATTATTTTATTTTAACGGCAGAAACTTGGATGCGGCTAGGTTTGACTGATTTGACATGGGCTAAGCCCATCTCCTCGGGGTTCAAAGTAAATTAATTACATTAATTCATACATTTAATAAAAATCACTTGTCTGATTTGTTCTTTTCACTGCAGAAGTTTTTAGACAGGACTCGCACTCTAAAGGGTCACAGTGCCATCATAGTATGTTCATACACAATGCACTTCTGCTGTCATACCAAAATGAAAACTAAAAAAGGAATGAATGATCTCAAGCTATGCATTGGTCAATGAGCCGCAAACATGCTTTCTGCCAAACTGGAATTAACTGGTGCATATCTGTTAGTTAGCAGAAAGTCTACTTATAGGAAAACTTGACTGGATATTGTTATTGACAACAAGAAGATGGTATTTTGTTATTTAAGTATTATTTTTGTTACGGTTCATTAATGTTGTTGGCTAAAGCCACAATAATCATTTTTATTTTTTCATTTTATTGATTTGAAAACCTGGACTGCCAAGGTGGTTTTTGTTTCAGTGCCTTTGCTATCTTTTATTTTTTAATTATTATAATTTTTTTAATGAATAATTATAGCAATTGTGTTTTTATACTCTATTTATTTTGGTTAATGAATCCATTTTGGTTGATAACACCACTCCATGCCTTGTCTAAGCATGTGTGATTATGAAAAGACACAATGACCTTGAAGGATGTGGAGGCAAAAGAGAACAAGAGGAAATGAAAGGATGTTAAATGCAGTTATTTCATGCTGGCGTTATTTCGTGTTTGTATGAGGAGCTGATAAAGACTGTATCCATCTGTGAAAGCTGAAGGAGTTAAGTGGTCATCATCTGTATGGCTAAACCTAGCCACTGTTGGATCAACTACATTAATAAATGGATCATTTAAAAGCAGATTGTGTTGTTGAAATGTTTCTTTGCATACAGTTTCTGGCAAATTTACTTGTATGCTGTCTGGCCTACAAAATAAGTCACCATTCCAGACCTGCATAAAGTAAAGTTAACAATTAAGAACATTGCTGATATTACTGGAACTGGGTTAATGTCCAATGCATTATTAAAACCTGGATGAATAATGCTGAACCATACACTTTGCAGAAGAAATGCCACAAATATGAGTGACAGTGATCTCAGATCCTTCTGATATTAAGGTTGCATCGTTAAAAGAAGCACATTTTAAATCACAGCAATGTTTCATAGTGACGGTAAAAAGCTTTTCCACGCACAATTGTAAGAGACTTCACAGGATTAGGACTAAACACCGGTCTAGACTCGGCAACATTATGTTGCAATAAAATTAAGTCTGCTGTCACCCGAATGTACAGAATAACCAGATTATCACATCTATGGATTTCCGCTTTCCTGATGGTTCAATGATAAAAAATTTTTAAAGAGTGGTTCTGCAAGGATGAGGGATAATTTTCACACAAGAACTGACCACCACATTACGCACCATGAACAAAGCTCAATGGGTGAAATTCAATTTAAAGTGCAAACCTTTTTTGGGGCTCAAGCGTTATATATCAACATTTTTTATAACTCCAAATGAAGCTGATTACGAAGGTCTAATGCATATAGCATATTTTAAAACTTTTTTTTTTTCCTTTTAAAAGGAAAGTTTGGTGATCGCCAATGTCTGAGAGGAAAAAGACATAAAATACAACAATGAAAAATCATGCAGCCTTTTTGTGTGAGAAAATGCTATAAAGTTTTAAGCTTTCTTCAAGAACTTATTGCTTTCCATGGAGCAAAAAGCCACAAAAGTTGGTCTTTAAGTGCCATGTAGCGGAGAAGGGAAAAGCATCAGGCCACTGGTAGAAGGAGGAGTCAGCACTAGAGGGATATGGCGGCTTTGGCTGACTTTAATTCGATCCACATTTCCAGCACCGGGAGGAGGAGAAGTGGGCGGCCAATGAAGTCTGCGAGTCTCTCGAGACCGGTGCAGCGGAGCAGGAGAACACTTCTGGCTCGTGCAGTGCGAGTGTACAGACGCTGTGCCAGAGCGTCCAGCACACGGCCTGGCTGAGGTCTCTGTGTTAGCAAAGCTGCTCCCTAAACGGCATAATGACCTCCTAACTCTGGACTGAGAGGCTACATTTAGTCTGGCTGATGTAAGGTCAAATTTATTGTGCCTATAAACCTGTCTCGTGCAGCCCTGTGTTAATGAAACTGATCTGGAACCAAACAAGCCCTGGTGAATATGAAGCATAACATTAAAATGCAAGGAAATCTAATCCCTTTAGGAGCACATTTCCCAGCTGTTAACTATGTACGAGCAGATATGGAGTCAGATTGCTCATGACGAAAACTCTTTCTGATTCAGTTTGGCAGTCTCTACACCCCTGTGGTTGGGTGATAAGGAGTTTCAGCTCACTCAGGCGTTCCCTTTTTGTCAATGTGAGTCAGGGATCACATGGGGGAATTAATATGTGCTAACAACAGGGAGAATGTCGCACAACCGATCTCTCTAAAGCTAATCATTTCACAAAAATCTGCTTTGTTTTATACAAACTTTCAGTAGAAGATGACATGGCTTAAAGGATTATTTTCGTCCTGATCTTCAGAATCGACCTTAATTTGAACCACCGTCTTCATGTCACAAGCCTAAGCTTCCTGCCGAGTTCTCCAGTCCAAGTGGCAGCAGCTGAACCCATAACTCTTTAGTAGTATGTTGCCGTGGTAAAACACCACATTAAACACGAAGGGTTCACAACTGGGCCTCCTCCTTTCCTTCACCTCCTCTTAATATATATATATATATATTTTTTTTTTTTTTGTCTCAGAAAGATATGGAAGTCTGCTCTCAGGTCATCACTGGATGCTTCCTTTACTTTTAAGCAAGACATCAAAAGAAGCCTCGTATTTCACTAGATGGCACAAGAAGGCCAGCAGGCCAAGGTTATGAAAGTGGAGAAAGACCCCAGGAGCCTTAGAGTGTGAACGATCTGACATGGTTCAACATTCTGACAACTCCTCCCTAAACTAGATATGACAAACGGGGCAAAAAGGGCTGCAATAGGAACGACGAAGATGATGGTTAGTTTTCTCTCAGCTGAAAGTGAGAAAGAGACAGCGAGAGGCAGGATATTTATACAGACCAAAGCGAAAGTTGATCACCCTGCCTTGGGCAGTACAAACAAATATTGGGACAAGCATCCAGTGCTGTGGAAGTGTGTGTAGTACATGTGTAGTCTCAGATCTGAAAAGCTTGACAAATGTTTTAGTGTGAGCCAAACCACTCCAAAACAGGCCACACTTCCAAAACCCAACTGTGCTTCATGTTTTATGCTGGGCTACGATAACATTATATATGGCAAGAGAATTGAATCATGTCTCGTCCTCGGTTTTGGCCTTCTTGCTTACTTACCTTTTTTATTTTCCTTTTTCTTGATTTTGTACTGCATTCTCTCTCTCTCTCTTTTTGCATGCCTCTATTTTTAGCCATCCGCCCAGCTATTCTGGAATTTGTTGCTGACTGGCTGCTGCTGGACGTCTGGGCAGCAATCCTGTCAGGAATTCCTGGCTTTCTCTCAAACCACTATAGAGGCCCGTGAGGGAGTGAGGGAGTGAGAGAGCGATGGAGTGTGTGCGTATATATATGTCTGTGTGAGAGAAAGAGAAAGAGAGACTTAGCCTGGGGATGGGGAAAAAGGAAAGGAGAAAGTGCAAAAACTGTACGTCTGCTTTTTTCTGTTGTCCGCAGCAGCCTGTACATTTAGGTGCTTTGATTGTATTTGTCAATGTGTACTGACTGGGTGTGAGTATGTGTAGTTGTGTGTGTTTGAGCAATCCTTTCTTTGTGTGCAGTCAATTTTAACGAAAATAATCAGGGGTAATCGCATTCTTTTCCTGGATCAAACTGAACAGCTTCAAAGAAACAGTTTAGAGTGGAAGTCAAACACAGCAAGACCACCTGCTGTATATATATATATATATATATATATATAGAGAGAGATTTTTTTTAAAATAAAATTAAAATAGCCTTTATCACAGAAGATCATTTCCCTTAAAATAAGCATGAGCTTTGATTTATTTTTAAAGAAAGCACCTTTTAAAATGTACACACAAGTGGACCCTCAGAAATGCCTCTGAAAGAGCAGTTGTCGAAAGAACCTCCATGTGAAACCATGGCCGTTGCATTGGGCTTTTGAGCATTTGTGGTTAACCTACTTTCCCTGCTCTCTCATCATCTGTATGTTTTGGCCAGGTCTGATAGCGCTGCTCTCGTGAAAATGTGCGTCTCCTTCCTCTCTTCGTGAATTCCAACAGTTCATTATACATGTTTTAAGTTTTAAAGACAGCAGTCTGCATTGCTTTAGCTGTTTGTCATGGTATGTAGAGACCAAAAAGCTCTTGGCAGGAGCATCACCCTTGAGGAAGATTAACCTGCAGTCTATGTCTCCTCAGCCAGTAAAGGAAATAAATTCACTCTATAGCTAAGGTGATTAAGCGGCCGGATTGGAACATCTAGCTCCCATATAGCAGAGTTAGTGAACAGATTTACTCTGTTGCACTCCACTGTTCTTCAGGCTTCTTCCTGGGAAGAAAATGCTCAACATCCACTTAACTCCACACGCCTGCACATTAATGCAGTCATTCAACTGGCCAATCATGAGGCAGCAGTGCAATAGATACAATAGAGCTTTAGTTAATGTTTACAGACTATGTCAGAATGAAAAATCATGAACCCTCATATACACCGATCAGCCATAACATTAGCATAATCCTTTTACTCATTAACATTGATTATACTTATACACCAGCAAACTGGTGACAGGAAATCCCACAGGAAATCCAATGCAGCACAAATTACTGAAAAACAGCCATGCACTGCCCCAGCAGACCAAGAGCCCAAAGGCTGGCCTCCAAATTCCCCAGATCCCATTTCAATTAAGCACCCATGGGATACGCTGAACAAACAAGTCTGATCTATGGAGGCCCGTCTCTACAACCCACAGCACCCGGGAACCTTTGTTGGCACCACCTTGGCCAGACACCACAGCATACCCCCAGAGGACTGGTGGAGTCATGCCCCGAGGGCCACAAGGGAAACCAATACAATATTGTGCTTAATGTGTTGTAATGTTATGGATTTTTGGTGAACATCTCTTTGCCTGAAGCATGGTTTGGTTCAGGCTGGTTTGAATACAGTATATCAGAAACACTTTCACACACTTTCACAACTGTCTCTAGAGTTACTGTAGTGATGCAAAAAAAAAAAGAAGAAGAGAAAAATATCCACTAAGCATCAGTTCTGTTGACAAAAAACCTTGTTGCTTTCCTAATTTAAACAACCACTCTTTATAACTGTGGTGAACAGAAAAGTATCCTTTGATCTCTCCTTGAACAACAGATTTGCATGTGTAAACAAATTCAAGTTGCTAGTGTGCATTGGTGTGCATGCACGTGATTGATAACTGTACGCTAATAGATTAATTTTCTTCTCAAATTTTCTTTCCAAACAGACTTTCTTATCAAACATACCAAGAGAAATACTAAGAGTCAGACAAAGATAGGTTATTCCAAGCAAAATGGAAAGACAGAGAAAAAAAAGAGGAAAAAAAAGAAAGGAAAAGGAGGGAGAGGAAGCCATTTTGGTCAGAGCTCTCAGATGTGGGAGCAATGCCCAGTCACTGAGCTGAATGATGCTGGTTTTTGCTCATCCTACAATTTGGCTTGTGTTTTGAGCTCCACCTCCCGTTCTCTAAATCCAAATACAGCATGATGGTCTGCATGTGTCTCCCAGCAGAGCTACATTCCTCCTCTCACTGTCTGTGTCTGTCTCTCTCTCTTTTTTCTTCTTTTCCCCATTCCTGGTTTTCATTCACTCTTTTGATTTTACTGTAAGTCAGGGTTAACAGTGGAACTTCAGCAGGGTTTATTTCATAGGAATGTAGTGAAAGAAGGTCAAGTTGGTAATATAATGGATTTAACATATGGCAGGTTTGTGGGAATAGACTCAGCTGGCATATGCAGGAACGAGTTAAGAAGCGTTTCACAAGACTTATAAACTATAGGGAACTTTTATACTTAAAAAAAGACCATTGCCCTGCCCAGTATAAAGTAGAAAATGAGAGAAAAAAAAGTAAAATGGTCTTCAACAACCAAGATCATTTCCCTAATCATACTGCTTTCACTAGGTAACAAAATGTGCACGACTTACCGTATTTTATGAGGTTATTTGATGTTACAATGCTATTTATATCTTTTCTGATATTATCCTACGAGTTTGGATTCCGTTCCCTCAATTGCAGTGCCAGATCCAGATATCCGTGTGGAGAATGTGGGAATTTGAACGATGTCAGACTGTTGTTTGTCTCTAACAGAGAATAGTGGTACATTGATAAAAAAAAATGTGTTTTACATTAATACTATCAGACAGGCCATCTGGAGAAAGAAAATACTACACAGCATCCTCAATTCAAGCCACCAGGATCTGAACTATTTCCTTCTAATATTAATTAATCTTATTTTTACATTTCGTCGATGTCAAAAGCAGTATATTTGTGGGAAGTATAGTTGATGGTTTACACATCAATCAAACAGGACACAATTTCTTTTTTTGTCTATTCCCCCGTTTATAACCGGCTCTGATTGATGAGTGCCTTCCTGTCTAAAGTCTAGATCTGATCTCCAGCACAAGAAAATATTGAAACCTTGTCAGACATTGGTATGTGACAGATATAACACACTAGTGGGATCTCAAAAGGAAGTAAAAAAAAAAAAAAAAGATGAAAGAATGAAGGAAAAATCTGTAAGGAGAAAGAGAAAGGAATCTTAGTGAATGGTCTGGTCCGCTTGTCCAATAAAGATCCAAACCATCTTGTTTTCATGGTGGTCCAAACCTGTCACTAGTAAAATGTTTTTACAAGTTTTGGCTTCTGGAGGTAGTTTCAGTGTGGCCCTGCTGTCATATAAAACAATGTGTGGATGGAAATGATGAAGTGCTGAGGAGTGAGGCTATCTCCCACAGGCCTTCTCATCCCTCAATCTCCATGCTTACACACATTGCTGTGCCACCATACACACTCATCATACAACATACAACCTATAAGAAATGTGTGGCCACCTGTATCAGCTTATTTTTATTTTATTCATTTAAAAAGAAGCTGAACATTAATAAAAAACGCTCCTGTGCAACTTGTAATTTCCAAAAATTTGAAAAACATTATCCATGAGGATCGTCTCCTCAACAATTTCAGCAAGCGGCATGGCTTCAAACATGAGATCAATCAACATAGTAGAGATTAACTTATCACATTGATTGTAGGTGGCACTGTGGTTTAGTGGTGTTGCCCTGCACCTCCAGGGTTGAGGGTTTGATTCCCGCTTTGGGTCTAGGTGCATGGAGTTTCCAGTAAAAGCTCATCCACTGAATGATTACCAGGATGGAAGTTGTTATACATACTATAGAGCTTAATAAAAAAAAATATATAAAGCGATGACTTGGTGACATCAGAAGAACCTTCAAGTCCAGTGTTCATAAATGCATCTCTGTTTGAGATAACATCTTTAAGCCAAATGCCAAAAAATTCTCTTCCAGTCAAAGCTGAGATGCTCCTGAAAACATCCCTCTCCCAAACCCCCTCCTGTTCCCATAAAAGAGCGATATTTTTTTTTGTTCTTAACCAGCGGTAAAATGTTAAAGAAAAACAAATGAGAAAGATATCTCTTTGAAAAGTGATCCTTGTCTCAGTGGCTTGCTCTCCACCCCTCACACCCCCTTTCACTTGTGCTGGCCTGATGAAAGACTATCCCGCTCTCCATCGCACGCAACTCTCTCAGACCTGTCTGAATGTTTGGAGGGGGAGGGTCAGAGAGCAAAAATGAAAGAGAGGGTCCCATGGAAAGAGTGGAGCATGAGTAGGACAGGTTGAGAGAGAGAGAGAGAGAGAGAGAGAGAGAGAGAGAGAGAAAAGGGAAGTTATGCATATTTTTGTCCGCAACTATTTACAGGATTAGAGATGATTCATGCACCATGTTAATGATGAAAAATGTGATTATTGAATAAGCCAGATTTACATGAAAAATGTGGAAATACTAACTGTTAATTGCAACTAAAATCATTACAAAATAATAAGGATTACAGTAAATAGCCTGGAAACGTGAAACGTTTTGTGTAATTTGGTGAAATGCCTTAACTAAAAAAAACATTTAACTGAGTTCCCAAAAACACACATATTAAAATGCACTTTTTCTTCTCACTGGGGTGTTACCTCCACAGGTACATTTAATACATTTAATAAGTAAGCAGATAGTATACAGTACCTTATACCTTAAAATAGACCTTATGCATTGTGCTTTAACGGCTTTCATTAAAATAAATAGTTAAAGGATCTTTGCATGTCCAATACATGTACCTTCTCGGGTAAAATGTACAGTTCAGGTACAAAATATCTACAAAATATGGTATCCCCCAGCAAAAAGTAAAACGGTCTTCATTTATTCTTCATTTGCCACAAGATGTTGCAAACATTCCTTTGAGATTCTGTTCCTGTACAGTAGACCCATGCTGTGAATCTCCCTTTCAAGTGTACTTTTGGATTTAGATCCACTGACAGGGATGTCGTCTGAAGAACACTGAACTCATTGTCATACTCACAAAACCAGCTGTGTGAACGTTTCTTTGTGACATGGTGCATGATCATGATGGAAATAGGTAAATTGTGGTCATGAAGGGACACGCATGGTCAGCAAACAAAATTCAATATGATCAGGCGCAAAATGTGACAAGGAGACATTCCTCACACCATGACACACCTCCACCAGTCTGGAGTGTTGACAGAAGGCAGGTTGCATCAATAGATTCATGCTTTCAGCACCAGATTCCAACCTTAACATCTGTGTGCCTCTGTAAAAAAAAAAAAAAAAAATCATTCATGACATTCATCAGACCAGTCTATGTTTTTCCAGTCTCTCTGATTAGATAATTGCATAAATGAGGTGGAGTGCAGGTGTTCCTAATAAATTGTTTTGTAAGTGTGTACAGTATGTACTGCACTGTACATACAGTACTTCTACAATAAGGGAACATTACGTTTATACTGTACGTTATAACATAGTTAAACATTATAACATGTGCACATCATCATTTCTTTAGAGTTACTGAGAGCCTCATTTAATATTTTCTCACTTATATCCTGCAAGTGAGAAAATATTTCACAGCAAGTTTATGTGCTAAGAATGAATTTGTAAACTGAAGCCATTCATTTTCTCCTTAATATGTTCCATTGTCTTTAAGGCCATTTAATAAGGAATTTAATAATCACTCATGGCTACTGAGGTCTTTGCTTACATCCAGTCTGTATCCTGAACTATTAAACATAGTGAATAACTCAATTTAATGCTATTCTATAAGAAAAGTTACATTTTGTATTGCGAATAACAGCATACAGTGGATCAGTGTGACATTAGGATGTGTCCTGTCTAAGTCCCTGGGGTATGATAAGGTGCAACAGTGACCAGAATAAACTAACTAACAAGGATGAATGAATTACTAACTGAAGGGTTTCATATTTTTTTAGAAAACCGCCCACATAGCCTTGGACTCTACAAATCTATATCTAACACTACTGATTTTTTAAAAATGGTTTCATAACAAATATTGCCTGTATTTACTTTATTACCCCTTATTGCTCTTTATACTAGAAATTAATTTTATTTAGATTTCTTTTCAACGGCATCTTTGCATAACAATTTTTTATGTTCACAATATTTCTGCACAGTACTGTAAGTAAAACATTTGTTATGTTTTACTGAGCATGCTGGAGAATATGAATTCTCCCGGGAATTTTGTCACACTTGCTCCATTCTAGCAGGCAGGTTCTGCTTGGTGTTCAACCATGTTATGTACATTACTGAATTAGGAACAACTATTACCTTCAGCTATTTTAAAACTTATGGTGTTTAATGTTTATATGGTATTTGCTATTTTTTGGAGACAGATGAAAAGGTAAAATGTTAGTGTCCTGAACTTCAGGAACATGTTCTATATTTTTTTTTAGAGGATTTTGCCCTATTTTATTCTACTAACAGTCCTCTTGATGCCCTGGGAGTGACAGGCTGATTAGCAGGCTATTATCTCTTCCAGCTATCTCTGAATCCTGTCCCTTTAAATTTCAGACAACTTTATGGTTTAATGTTGAAGCATTTTAGTCATGTCAACATCAAAGCTGGTAATGAATGCCTCACTCCTCTCCAAACAGGCATCAATCAAATAGTAATGATATGCTTCATGTGTGCCAAGCAGCAGAGATTAACACACTGCCTTACATTCCTTGTGTCTGACTTCAGACTGTCTCAGTGTTCACCTACCAAAATTATGAACTTATAGGGAGCTGCTACAGAATTGGATACTTGGAATAAATGCAAAGACCGCACGGTGGTTCGCACTGTCTCTTGCATCTCCAGGGTCTGGGGTTAATTCCTACCTCTAGGTCTGTGTGAATGGAGTTTGGATGTTTTCCCCATGCTTGGTCGATTTCCACTGGGTACTTCACTGGGTTTCTTCCTACAGTCCAAATACATGTAGGTTATGCTAATTGATGTTCTCAAATTGCCCATAATTTGTGGATTTCGAATTTCTCATAAAATAGAGAAAAAATTACAGTAGTAATCACCATCGGCCTCAATTGTCAATAGTCAACGGTCCCTAGTTGGGTGATAAATGTTCCTAGATGGATGGATGAAATAAATGCAAAGCTCAGAAAAGGGAAATTGCAGAGGAACCTCATATGGTGTAAGTATGTACTTGGGCCTCATGTGGGTCACCTGAGTGGACCTGGAAGGGTGTCCAATTACAATTCTGACCTCAATCAAACAAGTCATATTAAACATTTCTGTAGCAAAGCCAGATTTTGTTGTGTTGTACAAGATGGAGAAGCAGTGTGTCATGCTGCATATTCTGATATCTAAGCTAGCTTGTTGTGCAGATCTTATTTTAACGTCAGTGAACAAAGTAATGGCAAAAGTTGAGACAGCTGACCCTATCTGTAAATTTCATTACAAATGGACTACTGTATATTACATTAGCAAAGAATATTTTTAACTAACTGCAGGTGTCAGAGCTATGATATTTTCAAGTATACTTTTAGTTGAAGCTTTAGATTAATGGTAAAAATCAATATTATATCTTTACGTTCATGATAAGGAGAATGATTGTGGAGCCAGAATCAGAAAAATATGCCTGTGGTGATTACCCTTGTGTTAACTGTAAATGTTGCAAACGTATACGTAATAGAGCTAATGTTTGCCCATTAAAAATTAGATTTAGCCATCTGTGGCTGTGACCAGTTTCTCCTAGTATGTGTGTGCTACAGAAACGTAAACCCCAGGGTGGCCGGGTCCAGCCCCCTTCTGGTCATCCGATCATGAGGCTGCTTAAACACAAGTGCACACAAAGGGTACATTATAATTTCATGGTGTTTTAAACAACGTCGTTATGGATTACTCTGAAACCCACTCTCTCACATAATCATTCTCTCATTCATTCAAGCCCACTCTCTCATAACTGAAGAGTGACTCATGTTTCTCATAGACTGCGAGAATGAGAGCGAGAGAGTTAAGGAAGTCTTCTCGGGTGAGTTCAGATGAGCAATTATGCCTTTCATCACAACAAACGGAGCTCTATTTATGAAACTACCACTCGACTGATAATGGTCCCAGCAGTAACATTTGCACATTGAATGGGTAAATGCACATCAGTCGGCATGCCACAGCAACGCAACTCACGCTTTTAAGAAGCTCTTACTGTAGGAGAATGATTTAGTAACTTTTAGCCTCTTGTTTTTGGCCAAAGTAACTGAATAGACTTTAATGTTCTCTGTGAAAACATAAAAGCCTACTTAATCTAAATGCTTATAATAAACAGATTCTTGTAATCTATTGTCTGCTCCTAAAGATTAGACAAGCCACAAGGCAAAAAAAAAAAGGTTCTTTATAGCTGGCTCTGTAAGTTCGGACAAAAAACAAATGCTCCACATCAGGATTTGACATTCCCCTTAGAACCATAAAGAATGATGTTTCCTGAAAATCGCAGCCATTCTTCATGTTGATCCACAGCGAACAGACATTACAGTTAATTCCAGACAGGTGGACATCAGCTGCGTCAACTAGAGCCAGTCCTCTTGATCAAGGGCAGAAAAGGAAGCTGTAATGTGGGGAAAAAAACCCTGTGTTTTTAATGCAGAAACAGAAGCTGCTGTGGAAGGCTGTCTTACATATTAATAACTTTGACTAGTAACAAGTACATTCCCTTGCCTTGGAATTTCTTGGAGCAATGGAACTTGGTCAATGGAGCGATCTCCTCACCCCCCCCATTCAGCAAGTAACGGCAAATCAGCAGGGCCGCTTAAAAACATGAACAGTAAAAGTCCAAAAAAGTGAGTCAGTAAGTAAACAAACAAATAAATAAAAACTGACATTATTTATTTATTTATTATAAGTCACTTTTGTGCTCTCTATAAAATGAACAAACTAGGGCCGGGACTCGATTATAAAAAATTATCTAATTAATTAGAGGTTTTGTAATTAATTAATCAAAATTAATCGCATTTTAATCGCATATAAATATTTGACCTGAGAACAGTGAGAAGTAAGTTTTTTCATATGGATTTTTGTATACCATTGAATAATGACTGAATACATAAGTTTAAGCAACAAAATATTGTTTATTTCTGTTCAACCAAGTCCAACAGACCAGTGCAATATTGCCATTAAGTGTAGCAATAGAATATTTAGAAATATAGTAGCCTACATTTCAGAAATTCAGGTACCCTATAGGTAGGTAGACCTTCTGTAAACTGTTTTTTTAAAAGTAAAACACAATACTTTCAAGTACATTCAGAACATTTGAAACCCTGACTATTAATCCCTGATGGTTCCATCCATTTGTTTTTTATAGCAAAATTTCCCATCCACAGGGCCAACCAAAGGGGTCTCATCAGCTTCTTTATCCATGTTCACTGTGGTTTGTTTTTGTCTGAATGCTAGTTGGTGCTCCAGTATAATCGGTCTGCCGAAACTCATCCAGTGAGAAACGTTCCGCTGTGCAAAAATAAGTGCGATTACAATGCGTAAAAATTTTTTTATGTGTTATTTTTGTGTAATTAATTAATCTAAATTAACGCATTAAAGTCCTGGCCCTTGAACAAACATAAAAAAAATTAAATATAGAATTTGCTTTCATAAGCTTCTTAATCCGGCACAAACAATATTCTAAGACACACACTCTCACTCATCGCCAGTACCACTTTATCCTGCATATACTGTAGGGTCGCGGGGGTCCTAGAGCCTATCCCAGAGATATGTGGCACAAGACAAGGTACACCCTCGATGGGGTGCCAATCCATTTCAGATCACACACTTACTGTAATTACTGTAAATGAATTACAAAACTCTTGATGAATAATGGTTTTTGCATATATTAAACAGTAAAATTTAGCATTTACAGTATGTCCATGAAAAAAATGTCCTTCCTATAGTACTTTGTTTACTTTTTTCTTTCAAGTGATCTTAAAAAAACAAAAAACAAAACACATATTTTGGCCCACTGGCAGGTCTAAGATTTGTGGACAGCTGACCATTGGATTCATACATGGTTTTTACATTACATTACATTTTTCCTTCACTTGACCTAAGTGGCCCAAACCTCTTCCAGTATGACCATGTCCTGAACTCCATTATCACATGGTTTGACAAGGTTGCCTACACAAAGTGTATTGTGTTTGGCCTACACAAAGCCATGACTTCAACCCCAAAGGGAAGAAATAAAACATCGCCCCCCCCCCCACCCCCTCACCCTAACATCATTCCCTGACCTCACCAATGCTCTAGTAGCTGATTGAAGTACAGTGTCCAGGTTATTGTATAAAATGAAATGGGGACTAAATTTGGAAAAGAGAAAAGATGTTTAACCAGAATATATATAGATGTGATTATGTGTCTGTGTACTTTTGACCATATATTATTGAATATACCAAGAATATATAGCTTTTTTGATAATCAAAAAATCTAACAGGATAAAACAATTTGCTTTAAGCATAAACATCTGACTCAAACATCAGCATATAAAATCTGAAATATGAATAGGTACTGTATATTACAGTATGTTTATCCTTTACATACTATGACTTTACTACTACTACAAAAACTTCAGCTGTTTTGGAGATATGATTTTATATGTACCCCGCAAAATAAAAATTCTTTTAACATTATACAACCAATAATAATAAAAATGCTAATCATATTTCTTTATGAGTATTGACACTTAAATTGGTGTAAGCTTCTAGAAGCATTTGACCTGTATGCATATTCACGAAAAACAAAGCATGGATCAGGAGATAAGAAGCATTAAGTATTATGTAAAATGGTGTTAAATGATCCTATTTATAAATTAGCTTTTTCACCTGAAGTAGATGATTTCCTGATTTCCTCTTGATTGATACTATATATCCTCATATTTATTAAACATAAAATATCAAAACAATTCTTAATTGAAAAGTACAAAACGGATTCCAAAAAAGTTGGGACACTAAACAAATTGTGAATAAAAACTGAATGCAATGATGTGGAGATGGAAAATGTCAATATTTTATTCAGAATAGAACATAAATGACAGATGAAAAGTTTAATCCGAGAAAATGTATAATTTTAAAGGAAAAATATGTTGATTCCAAATTTCACGGTGTCAACAAATCCCAAAAACGTTGAGACAAGTAGCAATAAGAGGCTGGAAAAAGTAAATTTGAGCATAACGAAGAGCTGGAAGACCAATTAAAAGTAATTAGGTTAATTGGCAAAATGATTGGGTATAAAAAGAGCTTCTCAGAGTGGCAGTGTCTCTCAGAAGCCAAGATGGGTAGAGGATCACCAATTCCCACAATGTTGCGCAATATCAGAAAGGTGTTACCCAGCGAAAAATTGCAAAGACTTTGCAGTTATCATCATCAACTGTGCATAATATCATCCGAAGATTCAGAGAATCTGGAACAATCTCTGTGTGTAAGGGTCAAGGGCATAAAACCGTACTGGATGCCCGTGATCTCCGGGCCCTTAAACGACACTGCACCACAAACAGGAATGCTACTGTAAAGGAAATCACAGAATGGGCTCAGGAATACTTCCAGAAACCATCGTCAGTGAACACAATCCACCGTGCCATCCGCCGTTGCCAGCTGAAACTCTACAGTGCAAAGAAGAAGCCATTTCTAAGCAAGATCCACAAGCACAGGCGTTTTCATTGGGTCAGGGATCATTTAAAATGGAGTGTGGCAAAATGGAAGACTGTTCTGTGGTCAGACGAGTCACGATTCGAAGTTCTTGTTGGAAATGTGGGACGCCATGTCATCCGGACCAAAGAGGACAAGGACAACCCAAGTTGTTATCAACGCTCAGTTCAGAAGCCTGCATCTCTGATGGTATGGGGTTGCATGAGTGCGTGTGGCATGGGCAGCTTGCATGTCTGGAAAGGCAACATCAATGCAGAAGAATATATTCATGTTCTAGAACAACATCTAGTCATCTCTTTCAGGGAAGACCCTGCATTTTTCAACAAGATAATGCCAGACCACATTCTGCATCAATCACAACATCATGGCTGCGTAGGAGAAGGATCCGGGTACTGAAATGGCCAGTCTGCAGTCCAGATCTTTCTATAGAGAACATTTGGCGCATCATAAAGAGGAAGGTGCGACAAAGAATGCCCAAGACGATTGAACAGTTAGAGGCCTGTATTAGACAAGAATGGGAGAGCATTCCTATTTCTAAACTTGAGAAACTGGTCTCCTCGGTCCCCAGACGTCTGTTGAGTGTTGTAAGAAGAAGGGGAGATGCCACACAGTGGTGAAAATGGCCTTGTCCCAACTTTTTTGGGATTTGTTGACACCATGACATTTTGATTCACCATATTTTTTCCCTTAAAATGATACATTTTCTCAGTTTAAACTTTTGTTCCGTGATTTATGTTCTATTCTGAATAAAATATTGACATTTGCCATCTCCACATCATTGCATTCAGTTTTTATTCACAATACAGTTTTTGTATCACTAAAGACATGTACCTGTGTCTGACTTACTCGGACAGGTTCTTGTGTACGCTGTCACCTTTTTTGTCCTTGATTGCAACAAGACTCAGTTCCACCTGCTGAAAAGCAACCCTAGTGCATGATACTATAACCACCAGGTTTAACCCAGCTGTTATCTGGGTGTATTTGCCACGCTCCAGGAGCTGATGCTATTGTTGGGGTCTGCAAGTGTTCTTCTATTTCAAGTGAGATCTGTAACTCCTTTAGTGGAATATCTGGAGTTTTGGACACTTTTCTGACAGTTGCCATTCTTGTCATGTTTTTGTAGTGTCTGGGTTGTGCCTTTTTTCCCACTTTGCTATAATGGATTTCACAGTGCGTACAGGAAAGTTCAAACACTTTAATAACTGTCTCCAGTTTTTTTTCCTTCCTAACAACTTCATTTAGTAGTTTCCATCGTCTCCATGACAACAGTACTGGTCTGATCTGTCGTTTTAGTGACACATAAAACTTAATTTTAAATGACCACAGGTTTACTCTGTTTAACATCATTTATATATAAGTGTTTAAAGTTTTACTATTTCTTTAAGAAGTTACCATTAACATTTTCTCCTCCAAAGTGACTCATACTCCCTCTTTTTCACTCCTTCTCTGAACATGCCATTTCAATGTTTAAATAAATGAGCTGCTGCAGAGCCACACCCCACCAGAGAACAGTAACAATCCAGGGGAGGGTTTCCCCTCATATGAGGTCACATTGGGGGGAGGGGGGTAGTGGGGGGGAGACTAAGTTGGAATGTTTAAGCTCTGGCTAACTCAAAAATAAAAAAGAAAACACAGGGAATATTTTTCTCATGTTTTTGTTTATACACATACTCTATAACTAATTCTAATTTGACTGGTTAAAGAATGATGCGGTAAATACTAAATAAGTTTTATTTATGCATACTTCTTAGAGAGTAAGCTTTAAAAAAAGAGGGGGGGAAAGAGGAAACAAACACTGTGATGCTACAATACAGCAAAAGTGAAATAATCAATACAGAGCGAATACTTTCTAAAGGCACCGTAAACCCAAATACTGTGTGTATATATATTATTATTTAGCTTCATTTGAGCCATTTAAGGAAATTCTTACTAGGCATATAATTTCAAAATAATATTATTATGTTTTGAATGTCGTGTCCATACCTTCGCATTCAGTTGAGTTGCAGAAACAATAATCCTGTCGACTTTGGCCAAGAATTTGATTGACTCGAGTCTGTAAAATGCAGATTCTCAAGTGTAGTCTACTCACAGGCCATCTGTCTAAGCGCGAAGTAAAACGAGTCAGTTGTGCTAAATTATTCTTGTTCTTATGATCTAGGCTAATGTTCTTCTCCGCCTTATTGTTTCTTTCTTCAAACATAAATGTGACCTGCCATATTTTTCTACTTCCCCCATTCTGTCGGTTCCATTTCATCCCGGGCCAAATCCTTGCTTGCCCCATCTTTTGCAGTTTCTTTTTTTTTTGCTTCAGAGTGTAGCTTTACACTCATCCAGTCAGTAAGTATGTGTGTGCGTGTGCATGTGTATATGTGTGTGTTGTGTTTTCTCCCTGAGGACATTGAATAAGGTCACAAAGGGACATGCTAAACATATACATATGGCACATACAATGACTTCACTCACAATGATTTCCTTGAGAATTGTGTTCAATATATTATTTCCTTTCATTTTAATAAATACATTGTGAAATACAGTATATTTGTTTTGCACCATATGTCCTAAGCAGTTTGCAGATTACACAACCTTATTTGTTCTGTAAGAGTATAAATTAGTGTCGGAACCTAAATGTGCACTTGTGTACATGCACTTGAGGAATGAAAACACAAAAAAGTCACACAAGTGACTTCAGCTGTGTTCACCTGACCTGACTTGCATCTTCATTTAATAACATGCATCTCCTCTTTACTATAGAACGTTCTGATGGCCTTGTGTTTGACCAGCTACAATTTCACACTCACAGAAAGTTTAAAGGATGTGACCTCATCTTTGGCCAAAAATGAGTCAGACAGGAAAATCTCTCTCATGGAATATATTATATTGTTATAAAGAATATACTGGTTGTAAACTGCATGTCATCTTTCATTCAGACTTCAGAAAAGAGTAAGCCAGACTTTCTTCCATTTTCTAATGTAGTCCTGAGGAATAGTTCTGCAGACTTCCTGAAAGACTATTTTTGCACCTTATTAAAGGTTTTTGGCTTTTATTTTCAGTCCAGTCCCAGTACCTGAGCAGTTTCAGATGAGTGTATTTTTGTTTGTTAAGCCTTTGAAGATCTATGAATCAATAAACCATAAAAACACATCTTTAGGGATGAACTAGTGAGAAACAGGTGCAGATGGTGCAGATGAGCTGACTGGTGATTAGTATAGTGGTGAGAACAGATGAGAGAGAATATGAGGTTGCTGCTGAGGCTGTAACAAAACAACCAATTTATAAATTATATCTTTAGGCAGTTTGCAGCCTGTTGAAGTAAAACTTTTTACCCTACTTTTACATACGTTAAGACTTCTGGACAATACTGTATATTATCCCATACCGTAACCTCACAGCAAACCTTCCTATACAAATGTCAAGCAGATACAGTCCTTAGAAGAGCAACATGAGCAAATGGACAAACAGGGGGAATCTGTTGTTAAGCAAGAAACTGTTTCTGAAAATGACAGAGCAGCTTTATAAGACAAACCAATAAGTCAGAACATTAATACCACAATATTTTACCACATTAACATTATTAGCAATTATATACCAGTAAACTGGTGACAGGATCATGGGCACCCAAGGCTCACCCATGATGCTCGTGAGGACCAAAGGCCAGTCACAGTCTGATCCCTCAGAAAAGCTAATGCAGCAGTGCCGGTCAATTCTGGCCACCAAAGAAAGGCGCCAGAACACCCAGTGTATCACATGTTGCTGTGCATAGGACCAAGCAGGCATGAAAGGTCCCGATCCAGGAAAGCCCCACTACTCAACCCATAGCCCCCAAAGGATCTCCTGGAGACAAACTGGTGCCAGATGCCACAGCACACCCCCAGAGGCCTTGAGGAGTCATGCTCTGAGATGCCGGAGCCACCCAGGCACCACATGGGGAACCTACACAATACTAGGCATAATGTTGTGCATTGTGATGTTACTGCTGATACAGTTTTACTGTGTAAAACATTCTTATATATTTCTATAACAAAGAAAAAGGAAGAAATACATCAGATGGAACTAGGTTGTAATTTTTGGATATTCGTCATAATCTCTGGCAGTTTAGTTTAGTTAAACACACGTGTGCACACAAAGACACACACATACAGAAGATTATACAAAATTGCATGCCGGTCAGTCTCCCCCCTATTTTCCTCTCTTCAGCCATCTCTTCTTTTTGCTTTGCTTTTTAGCTGTTCAAAAAAACCCTGTATTCCAGAGCTTTTCAGCAAATTCATCATGTAATTGTGATCTTACAGTACATGTGTAGCTATATCATTGTGTACTCACATGCTTTACTCACACTTGCCATTCAGTCTTATCATTGTGAGGCAAGAGGCAATAATGCAGACTTGTCGTATTTGTTCATCATAGCTCACTTGGACTAAAAGCACTGCCATGGGACTCTTAACACCAGGGTCTCCCTCCAAGCCTTTGATAAGCCACGGCCTGACATGTCGATCTCACCCGATGACGACTCTTTGATTTACTGTTCCATGACCAATATTCACAAGCAAAAAAACAAAAGCAAAACACAAACACAGCTGTGTAGATGAAATGTCAAACGAGATTCCAAATGAGTCGCTGGTAATTATTATATTTCCCTCCAAGCTCAGACAATCTGGATCCCATTATAACCTCCTGGAGAGAGAAAGAGAGGAAAGCATGCATGTTCACCTCCGTTGTAAAATTACTATTGTTTCTGCAAACTCTCTAAAACATGAAAAAATGTGAATATTTAATGTTCATGGCCTTGTGTTGGCTTACACACACACACACACACACACACACACACACACACACACACACACACACACACACACACACACACACACACACACACACACACACACAGCTAGATTCCAGATGTTCAGTGTATATACAGCAAGCTCAAAAATCCAATAGTTTAATAAAACATTAATCTGAACCCGTTGTATCCATGCCTTTGGGTAAGGGCTTAAGCTCGACTATGTTCCTGCCAGAAGAAATGATGCAGGATCATAACGTGTCACTTATTACAAAGTGGTGTTACACAAAAGTCATTAAGCGTGAGAGTAGCTGGATCATTTTGGGAGTGCTCGTGCTCTAAACATTCCTGTGTGCGCTCAGCAGGAGGGATTTCAGAGCCTATGACCACAGTCTGGTTATATGAGGTGGATCTCACTCTGTGCTAATGTAAAATGAGATGGCATGCAAGGGATCAGGCGCTGATTCGCATACAACCTAGCTGCAAAACGGCCTGAGCAGTCTAGCAACTTGAAGCTACTGAGGTAATCTTTATGGACAC
This sequence comes from Channallabes apus, assembly GCA_030522415.1. NCBI lineage: Eukaryota > Metazoa > Chordata > Actinopteri > Siluriformes > Clariidae > Channallabes > Channallabes apus. The sequence continues at coordinate 37,518,175 of CM060107.1, read as the reverse complement.
CTTAATCTTAATGATGCTAAGTGCTGGTCTAACCTGAAATGATCAAATATCAGACATCCCATGCTGCAAAAAAAACATTTCAAGGAGAAGTAGAAAAAGATTTCAGGGAAAAACCCCAAGCACACACAATCATCAGAGGTGGAAGATAACTAAGTACATTTACCTTATTAATGTAGTTAAGTATGTATTTTATGTATCTGTACTTTACTTGAGCAGTTTTATTATGGATACTTTTCCTTCCGCTCCACTATATCCTACAACAAATATTTGTACTTTCTACACCACTACATTTCTGCTTCGTGTTCATAAGAATGGTGTGTAATATTTGAAGGTAAGTACTTTTGCTCAAGTTGAGTTGCAAAGAGGACTTTTACTTAAGTAATATTTTACCTACTGTAGGGTATCTCTACTTTTACTCATTTGCCCACCTCTGTTGATAATACACTATGGGCAATCATTCTACATGGCATGACATTGGACTAAAGAAAGTTCTAAGCTTAATGAAATATGCAAATTTTACATACACCAAATGGAGGTGAAATTTAAACCCCGAACTTTGGAGGTGCAAGGAAACTGTGATAATGACTAAGCCATTGTTCCTCCCCATATTCTATTCTCTTCTATTCTAGACATCATTTACCTTATTTTTGATGTTGATGCCTTATTTCTTATTTTCTAGGTTTTTTTTTTTTTAAACTAAGTAAACAATAACCTGTTTGACCTTATCATGAAGAGCTTCCACACAGAGTAGCTACAGTCCAGTGGTGCTTGAAATTTTGTAAACACTTTCGAATTTCCTATATTTTTTGCATAAATCTTATCTAAAACATAGTAATATTTTCACAGAAGTCCTAAAATTAGATAAAGAGGACCTATTTAAAGAAAAGTATTAGATTATTTATTTAAAAGAAAATTATCCATTAACACATTCCTGTGTCACAAACTATATGAACCTCTGACCAAATGTAGTAAATGGCCATGTTTGATGATTTGACTTTTTTTTTTAAATGGGTGCAATTTAGATTTTTTTGGCACATTGGTACATTGAGGTTAAGTGCATTTGAATGCAATGCAAGTTCACCCACACAGAAAAGTCACCCACACAGTTCCACTTAGCACAAAGAGAAATGAATCAGAATGTTCTCTCTCTCTCTCTCTCTCTCTCTCTCTCTCTCTCTCTCATACAGTATGTATGAGTTTTCTAGGATATTGCATGTGATTTGCATATAGTTTTGACTTCTGGAAGAGGTGGAATGTCTGAAAGACTGCATATACTCTGTAGCTACAAAATACCTGAGCATTTATTCTAAAACAACTTTGTTAATTTCTATAATAACATGAATCCATTTGCAACCTGAACAATGTTAGCTAATCATGTCTACTACAGTATAGACTACTCTCAATAGTAAGAACACTTTGCTAGCTTATGTTTTTTGTTGTTGTTGTTGTTTTTAGATTTTTTTTGCAGGCACTGCAGATTTGTTAAAGCAATACAAATACTTATTAGCAAGTATTAGCAATACTTATTAAGCTCAATGTTATGATAGTTAACTGAGGTTAAATGCTCTCTGTAAAGATGGAGCTCCACAGACCAATGTTCGCTCCTAAACCGACTTCTGGTTATGAATCCAGAAGAACAACACCCAATAGAACAACATGATACATTCATATAGATTACTGCTATGTTTTTGGAAAATAGGCTAATTTTATGTTGTTGTGGAACATGTATCCATGCCATCAAGGCTGTGAATGAATCATTTCAATGAGGGCAATAAAGGTAAATATAAATTTGTATTGTCAGTTGCAATTGGGATCATTAAAAGGCTTTGAATTCAATACATCAGCTTTCCAGTTATATTAAAATAGTGTCGAAGAAGAAGTGATCTCACTGACTTTGATTATAACACGATGTTACTGCCAGATGGGCCAATTTGAGTGTTTCGGAAATTGCTGATCTCCTGCCATTTTCACATAAAATAGTTAATAGAATTAATAGCAAGCTGGAAGGAAGACAAGGATACCTTTAAAAATGTTTTTTTCCATCTCTACACTCTTTACATGGTGAAGAAAAGAAAAAAATATATATTGTTGTAGCCAGCTCCTTAAACACCTTTCCCATTATATTATCAGGAGTAGAGCCATGGTTAAGGCATTGGACTATGGTTCAGAAAGTCCCAGGTTCAAGCCCACACCCACCAAGTTGCCACTGTTGGGCCCTTAAGCAAGGCCCTTTACCCTCAGATGTATAATGAGATAAAAAATATAAGTCGATAAATCGCTCTGGATAAGGGCATCTGCCAAAGTGTGGTAATGTAAATGTTGGACTTATAATGGGAAACATACCCAGTTGAGTACAAAGATATATTGTACCATAACTAACTGTGTACTGACTATTGTATAAGGTAGTATACAGTATATCACCCAAATGAAGATGGGTTCCCTGTTGAGCCTGGTACCTCTCAAGGTTTCTTCCTATTATCATTTCACTTTATTTTCTACAATTACTATGTATAATTCTGGGCATACACGACTCTTATGGAGCCTGTATCCATTGGAAGCCACTTTAGATGAAAGTAAATATTAAGTAAGTAAATATAAATATTAAATAAATATAAATGCAGAAATGTAAATGGATGTTTCAACAGTTGGAAAAGGCTTTGCTCTTACCACACAGTCAGCATTTATTCTGCTGTCACCTCCTACCTGCTCACCTCATCTTTAACCACAGACAAATTTTGCTGGCAGCCATCCGTACAACATTCAGCAGTCCACTGGCATCATTGCGGGGGAGGAATGTAAGCATGTCGAAAGGCCCACCCGATCGTTTAGAAGAGTGCGTGAATCAGCATGCTACAGCTCGCAGAGCTTTTCATTTCCAGCGATTGTATGTGTGTGGGCATGTGCATGTGTGTCTCGGGTCTTCTACGCTCCACTGCTGGTATTTACCCAGGCAGACACAGTCAGATTGGATTTTACCAGAACCCTGATGGCTAAAGGAACCACAAGGATCCCTGCCAGAAAATACCAGCAGCTGGGACTGGCAGGGAGACGCTTTTCCTGTCACGCTACCCAGCTCCTTTCATCCCAGACAATGGTTTCCTATTTGTGAGGAGTGGCATTTCAGAACCTGAGACCTGCCTTTAGGAATATTCATAGTGTTTCATCAGCTGTGGTCATTGACAAGCATTTCCGCAGGCCACAACTCGAGAGCACTGAATGGTGAGGGTTAGCATATTCACACCAGCAGGCCTCCTTTAGTATTCCAGCTTTGAGGATGATAGATTTTCCAGTTCTGCAAGGTCATCTGTCACTGGTGCTCATGGGAACTGTTAGGATTTCTTATGCTCTTAGTGTTTCTACACACAAACATCTGGCTGGCTTTGAAGCCTTGCTTAAGCAGGTAACCCTTAGAAACAATTTTCTTAAATTTGCTCTTACTCTTAATGTTTTAATAACTCAACAACCAGAAAGAAGATGTGCAATACATAAGAGGACTTATCCTTTCCAAACATCATTACAGCAAGTGTGTGTCAGCAAGTAATTCAATGTTGACAAAAGAAAAGAAAAGAAAGAAACGCTCATCATTTTACTTGATTCCCTGTTTTATCACCAGTGTCATACATTTATTAAAACATCTGAGAGGATAAAAATACACATAATTGTGTATGTCCAAAAACATTTCCTTTGATTATAAGTTGTAAAAGTACAATTTAGCTGTGTGACCTTAAAACACAAATGATGTTATCACATGACTAGCTCTACCGTCTTGAATCTAGATCCTACCACATTTGTAAAAGGAATAAACACAATTGTCACCATTGGCCTCCACAGCCCCTAGTAGGACTTCAGAGGATCCTAGATTGATGAATGAATGACACTTAAAAGATTATTTAAATTAAATGACTATATTATATCTTTTCATTTCAGTTAAATTTTAGTTCTTATCTTACCCTCCCTCTTGTCGTGTCCAACTCTACTACAGAGTTTGTTGACAACACTGTTGTTGTGTGCCTGATGTCTGACAATGATGAGAAGGCGGAGGAGATTAAAAGCTTGGAGTATTGGTGCCAGGAGATCAACCTCCTTCTGAATGTCAAGAAGACAAAAGAGTTGATAAATAACTTCAGCAGAAGCCAGGAAATGAGCTACCATCACACAGGACCTCACATTGTCATATACTGTAACATTCACACCCTGATAAAGAGGCTTAAGTCACTTTAATCTCCTCTCTAACGTGCCAAGATACTTTAAAGAACGTTCTTGCATGAAGCATAACAGCCCAGTCTGGGAAGGGCACCAACCAGGGTACAGTACATGTCTACTGTAGCTCCTTGACCTGCAGTCAGGGTAGTACTTCTGCTGTACTGTCTAGGGGCCAACACAGAGAGAATGAATAGTAGCTTTCTTCCACTGTCCATTTAGTCCTTGGTCCTGGACAGCACCTATAACTGGACAGGCTTTTTTTTTTCACACACTCATCAATTAACCAGTACTATACAGCCCCAAATTTATAATTTATAATACAGTTCTGTGCAAAAGTCCTAAACCACCCCTAATGTTTTTATTGGTATATAGTGATTAGTATATTGGTGATGCTGAATGCTGAGTGGTTGGAACAGACAGGCGGGGAAATGAGGTTTCTGCTGAAATTGTTACATAACCAAATTTTACTATTATTAATTTTATCTTTGCCACAGTGAAATATTTGGTCCTATTTTTTATTTTATTTAATATATAATTTTATTTAATGCGCACAATACTGCTGTATGCGTTGGCAACTCCACTTCACGACCTCAGTCTAATGCCGCACAATACATTGTATTGCACTTTATTCCAAGTAAAGTCATTATGTTGGTGCCACTTACACTTTTTCCCTTATTCTAATGTATATTTTAATATATTTCCTTTTCTGTATGTTAAATAATAAATTCATAAAACGCAGTTGCCTGCATGTTGCACTGTATTTTGTTGTTTGTGTGACAAATAACTTTGAATTTATAGTTCACTTCTTTCTAGAGCACAGATAATCCACTTTATTCAAGTATATCTCCACTGAAGTAACAATGCTTTAGATACATGTGCACTAATTTCCTGTACAAAATTAAATCTCTTTAATTATTACAATAGAATATAATATGTGTGTAATTTACATGTCTGGGGCTCTAAGGAATAAAAAATACCCTTAAAGTAAAAAAAAAAAAAATTTTTTTTTGCTTGATTGTTAGTATTTTATTGTCACAAAGTCATAAATCGCCAAAGTGTACGTGCACATTAGTGCTTACCCTTACATTGCACTGTGGGAACTAATTTACTGGGATTTCCAGTACCATAGCCTGTCATTAAGTAAACTAGTGCCTGATCACTGTCACAGATTCAAACCATGCTGCCAGGGGCAAGTCTTTCACAAAAGCCCAAACATGCAAAGCTCTGTATTTAATGACATGTGATGTACAGAACAGCACACTCCTGATTAGACTTTAAAAATAACTGTCACTATGAAAAGACACTATGAGTGTTGTAAAATGTTCCAGACCCTTAAAAATCAGTTCCCCTTGTTGAAGACCACAACTGGCTGCATGGATGTCGTTTGTGACGTCAGAGGATGTGGGGCAGCAGAATTGCAACCTTGGTAATGGCAATGGAGACTCTCGCTGCCATTAGGCCGAGACTGACTGTACCTCCTCGGTATTTCCCTCTCACACGGACAGCGAAGCCACACTCACCACACTCATTTACTGTGGAGAGAGAGAGAGAGAAGTAGCCAACCAAACACACACACACACACACGCACACACACACACACACACACACACACACACATTTATTTGTTGTACATCGAATGTGGTCCTGTTATTAGCCGCGGTTCATAAACACACGCGAACCCACACAAGCGCACGTTCACATTGGCAAAGCAGCTGCAGGACTCCATAGTAATGTACACAAACACAAAATGCATCCAACCCTGCACGATTTCACAATGTGCATGTGTACACTAGTGCTGTTCCATGTCAGCTGTGTGAAATGTGTGGAGCTGATCAGCAGTAATAAGAATTACTCTTTCTTTCCTCTTTCTTACTGCATGCTTCTATAGAAAGCTCGAAAAACTTTCCCAGTTCAGGAAATGTCTCTCTCTTATTACTGGGGAGGGCTGTTTTTCTTTCCATGCACAGAAAGAGAGAATGAAGGAAAGTTTCTGTACCTGCGTATGAGTGTGTGTATGAGTTTGACACAAACTTATATGTTCTCTTGAAGTGAAACAAGTGACAACGACAAATTTATCCCTTGATGTCTGCTTTTGGCAGACGCACAGATACAGTACAAAGCTTATAGACACCATGTGGAAGTTTGGATCGGATACAAATCCCAAAATCTCAAACAGCATTGCAGCATGCACAGTAAAAGAACATCTAATAAACCATATAAGTATGTGGACATGTGACCGTTACAACCATATGAGCTTCTTCACAAAACTGTTGCCCCACAGTCTGAAACAAGCAGTTTGTTTGCTTACAATTTCCCTTCTCTGGAACTAAGAGGCCCAAACCTGTTTCAGCATGACAATGTCGCTAGTTGGAGTTGAAGAATGTCAACCCGTTATGCACAGGTCCCTGACCTCAACACCACTGAATGTCAACACTGAACTGGAACACTGACCTCCTCACACAACCATAACAATGCACAAATCCCCACAGCCGTGCTACACTCCACAATCTAGTGGAACGCTGTCCCAGAATCTGTGTGGAGTTATTCTTACAGCAAACACAGGGACAACAGTTAAAATAGGATGTTTAACAAGCATAAGCTATTGATTTGCATTGTATTTATATTATAAACATCCATAGGCTATTGTATTTCATGACACACTTAAGTTAAGACCATTGTAAATTAAGGCCATTGCTCTTAAAACAATGAGTACAATTATTTGTAAAACATTACAATAAAAAACAAAACCCAACTACATCATCCTCTTATGTGAAATCAGCCCAAATGACACAAACTTTCATGAAACATCCATTTTACCAAACATTTGGTAAAAAGTACAGTCATGTTCAAAAGTTATCCCCCCCCCCCCTTTTTTTAAATTCGATGTGTTTTTGTGTGAAAACATAATACAAATCATCTGATCATAGTGGGTCTTAATATTAAGAAATGCAACCTCAGATGAACAACAACATATAACTTTGTTTTCACAAAAACTAAACCAAAAAGAAAAAAGCATGCAGGTAATACTAATTATCCTCTTACTGCTTCCATAGCATTTAAGTGGGTATAAGTTTGATCCAGGTGCTGCTAATCATCAGCTCGTGGTTAATTGATCATCAGCAGGTGTGCAGAAGAAAGTCTCTTCTGTGTAAAAAAAAAAAAGGAACATGAAAGCATGACTGAGGTTGGCAAAACTGCATCTGAACAAACCACAAGACTCCTGGAACAATGTCCTTTGTATAGATGAGACCAGTGGGCTTGTCTGGCCTTAATGTCCAGTGCCATGTCCTGGGGGAGAATCAAACAGCATTTCAGGTGAAACACCTCCCACTGTGAAGCACGGCAGTGGAGGGGTGATGATTTGGGCTTATTTTTGCAGCCCCAGGATCTTGGCACCTTGTAGTCATTGAGTCGACCATAAACTCCTCTGTATACCAGAGTATTCTAGAGGCAAATTAATTATTTCATAATTTTTCAAAATGGCTGAAAAATTTATCGCATCAGCGTCCAGGCCTTAACCCAATTGAAATGCTGTGGTAGGACCTAAAGAGAGTTGTGTCTATGTTAACTCCCAAAAATCATAATGAACTGAAACCATCCAAAATTCCTTTAATAGCTTCCTCTAGAAGCTATTAAATCATACAGGTACTTAGTATTAGTACTCCCCAAATGTTTTTTCTTTGGCGTAATTTTGGTTGAATGAATAATGACATGGTCAAAGTTGTACGTCTTGCTCATCTAAAGTTGTATTTGCCCTAATACTAAGACGTGGGCATTGAGGCAAAACAACTCCACTTTGATCTCATCTGTCTATAGGACATTGCTCCAGGAGTCTTGTGGTTTGTTCAGATGCAGTTTTGCCAACCTCAGTCATGCTTTCATGTTCTTTTTAGACAGAAGAGATTTTCTTCTGCACACCTGCTGATGATCAATTAATCAAGGGCTGATGATTAGCAGCACCCGGCTGCAACGTACCTTTTTAAAAGCTGTGGAAACAGTAAGGGGAAACTTAGTATTGCCTACATGTTATTTTTCTCATTTTTGTTAAATAAATAATGAAAAACGTTGTATGTTGTTATTCTTCTGAGGTTGTATTTTCCAAATACTAAGACCTGCAATGATCAGATGATTAAAAATTTTTTTTTTATGCTGTTATGTTTTTACACAAAAACACATAGAATTAAAAGAGGGTGTACTAAGTTTAGAACCTGAAGTTTAAAAAAAATTGAATTTTTACTTTATTTATAGACTGTATGCTTTTAAATGAAATCCTATCAGTTCTTTAAAATTCCCGTAATTCTTCACTGATATTAAATATCCAAAAGTTACACAAGAGCACTTTTGTCCGTGCCAATAATTCAAAATTGTTACTCAGTCTATGATGGATTATAGACCCTCTTTAAAATTCAAACTCTGCAACATCTCATTACAGGTGCTGGCAGGAAGCCTGCAGTCGTTTCTTGCAGTATGTTCAAGTGAGTTCTTTCACAGCCATTTAATTTCTTTCAAACTCCAATGTTTACATATTGCTTGTCATGATCATGTGATTTCCTTGACAGTGGTGCAGAAGACATTTGCCTACTTGAGTAGTTTTAAATGAGCGAGGTGGAGATTGTGGAGACAAATCATAACCACCAAAAGATAATTAGCTGTGCTACATAATATTTGATTAACAAACAAAACCATTGACAAGAGCAATGTGGCCAAGAAGTTGTCAGCACTAAATGTTAAGCATGCAGTAGAAGACCATCAGCTGCGACACAGGATTTCAAGAGTTGGGTTCAAGGATGGCGCAAATGCTTGGCTTGTGATGGAAGCTGTGGAAGCTATGTTTAGTGGTACCTTTGTATAGAGGAAGGGTTACTCTAACAAGATTTTGGTTAATAAAAAAATATGCCCAGATTTGATTTACTTTTGGTACAGCACTCATAAAAACCATAGAATCCATTGTACAGTACCATATTTATTGGTTTTTTTTCCTTCAGGAATTCTACAGAATATTTTAAGCATGGTATTAAAATACTGTGCTATCAGTATTTTAGATAAGAGTGCTTGGTTTGGACACATTTTTGAATTCTGTGTATTTTGTCGTAACTACAGATTCCAAGCTCTTCACTTGATGCAAAAGTAGTGTTGGCTCTATGATCAGGCAGTTTTGTTTCAGCCAACTTCTTTTCTCATGTGTTAACAATTCCAGTGATCTACCTTACTTCACTGCTATGCCTCTCATTGCTTGGACATTGCTTGGACAAAACTTGCCTACAGGTTTTCATCTCTCCTTGCACCTGCATCGTTTCATTAAGGGCCAGGAGCAGCTGGGTCTCATGTTAGGATACAACCCATCATATGCTTTGTGCATCATTATTCATCTGTACAACTGTTCAGCTGTGCAGGTGTTCATGGACGGGTATACCATCCTACCCCACTACTGAGACTATTGACGTCCATCGATCCCACTCTTTTCTGCTCAAGTAGCAGCCTTAACATGCTTCTAAGAGTGCATGAGAGCTCTTTAACCCTTGGAGATGGATTAAATGTTCAATCAACTGCACCATTCATCAGTTTCCCTAGAAAGCACTAACTGTTAAGTGCAGCATACTTTTCACTGCTGTTCCGTTACAATGATGCATTACTTTAGATGGGCCTCCAGCTTAGACACTGAGACACAATCATTGAAAGTACATTGGGGACTATTTCTGTATTAAGGAGTGTATAGAAAAGTTGACTAATTCATTCACGAGTAACCACCGAAGTGGGCTGTAGACTCGACAGGCCTGGGAGATGGAAAAAAAAATAAAGCAGGCACTAAAGAAATGTACTGTAGACAGACAGTGTAACCTAAAGCTAGCAAAATTATTCGTATTCTATGTACTTTATGGCCATTAAAGGTCCCATGTTTGCCCATTTCTATAAAAAGTTAAGAGTTCTTAACTCCCGTAAAACTCCCTCTGTTTCACTTGTCCTATAACTGTGCCATTTCTGTGTCTGTGTAAATGAAATAATTCTAAGCCATGCTCCACCCAGGGAAGGGTTTCCCCTCATATGAGGTCACATTAGGGGGAAGATGTAATTGACTAACCTTCCAAAACAAAAACAAAACAGAACATTTTTTTTTACTTGTATACATACATTGGAGACCAACGTCTATAAATGACTAAAAAGTGAATTTTGCATAAGAGGTGTCCTTTAACTTAAGTGCGGTTTGTAGCATTTTTTGCTGTTATTTATTACTATTTAGTATGTATTACTAAATCTAAAGCTGACAATTTTTTTGCTTGCTTTGAACTATGTAATAAGATCATGAATGATAATTAGAATGGTGAACCAGTTTATTTTTTAATTCTTGGTTGACTAGTCCAAAATACAATAACCATGTAACCTCTACTCCCATGGGCTTCCACAAGACTGATTAGTTGAGTCTTTTATTTGTTTCTGCAATGCAATGGAGGATTTTACCTTCCCTTTTTGCAACCCATTCTGCTGGCAATGCCAGAGAAAAATGATGTTTAGCCAGCTGGATTTTCATAACATAGATGTCATTACACTGCACTTAGGGGCAGAGCTCTTGTAAGTTCAAGTCCCAAACAATTCTGCCATTGATCACGTCCATCATCCAATTCCATAATTTCACTGGGGCTTGGCTCAAACAAACAACTCTCCAGCCTGAAAGTTGAAAAATTGTTATAGACTTAAAGACTTGCTAGGAATAGAATATTATTTGCAACGCCATGCCATTGCTTCACGCCGAACCCAAAACAATGCTTCTATTCAGACAACCGTGACACAAGCAGTAATAAGTAATAAACAGAATGATTATCCCTCAACAATAACTCAACAAGATGACATGATTTGATAAATAAACAAATAAATAAATCAAATCAAAATGTACTTAGTGCCATGCATCCTCACCGCCAAGTCAGGACAAGAATGGGAAAAAGTATGCATGTGACACCGGAGAGCTTTTATAGCTACTAAAGTCCATGAGGTGACGACTCTACTTCTGTAGACCCAAGGTTACATACATAACCTTCTGTTTTCCCCTGAGCACAAAGCATGTGTTAGTGCTATTACGCTCGACTGCAGTGTGTATACACAGTTTATGTATGCACTTTGTCACCCGATGAATATATCATAGCTGACCTTAACACCTCAGAAATATGATACACAGCTGTCATGTGGCCAGAGCTTATGACTGGATCAGACCACTGTCACTCACAAGTTCGACTGTCTCTCTCTTACACACACACACACACACACCCACACACACACACACACACACACGCACACACCTACACAATGTCGTGAGAAGTTGTGTCTCGGCTGCCTGCTTCAGATCTGACCTTTCAGCCCAGAGGAAACAGCCCATAAATCTGTGTGGAGGGCTGAGCAGACAACTCCCGTTTACTCAGGTGGTCTGCTCTTTCACCAGCCCCAGCAGACACACTCTCTCTGCCATTGTATCTGAAACGCTGTACAACAAGTGGGACAAAGAGAGCGTGAGGACAAACAGTAGAGTCATAGCATTTCCATCATGCCCACACACTCACACACGCATGACGAATGTAACAGGCACTTGGGATTGTGCTCCCGTGCATGTGTAAACAGCACTTAACATATAGTTGGATTTGTGCTTATATATAAGTGTGTGTGTGTGTGTGTGTGTGTGTGTACGCATGTGTTCAGTCAGAAACCAATATTGAGGTTAGCTTTTACACTCGGTTTGCACATACAGTAGGAACTCAGCAACTAGCACTTCAATGTAGCTGAGGTCATTTCTAAACTTTTTTTTACTCATTTCAAGCTATAAATGTATTTCTTATATTGATTAATATGCTTTCATTTCAAGTTTGTCTATGCAAAAAAAAGACGCAGAGTTATCTGACTATAAAATTCTTGAAAAATCAAACCTAAATGCATAGAAATATTTTTTTAATACATAGTCCTACTGTAAATGAATAAAGGTATTTTTACTTGCTAAAATGTCTTTTTACATAGTACGTTTAAGCAGAAACTTATTAAAAGGCATTTACACAGGACCAGGCACAAGATTTATAACTAGTGCTGGAATATAATGCATTAGGCAACATTGTGGAAAAATATTGTGAATTAGCCGTAGTTCCATAGTTGTTCCGTAACTTGTTTATTGCATTTACATTTAGCTTGGATGGGTTCTAGTTTAATTTACGACTAATGATTAGAGTAAGTAAGAGTAATTGTTCATTTATTTCCCTGAAAAAGTCTGTAAGAGAATTTTGAAGCGAGACTTTCGAGAAAGCAAGTTTTGGTATCTTTGGAGATGAGATGTTATTATGAAATCCCCATGTTTTCAAATGCATATACATCAGTAATACAGTAACTGCATGCCATTTATACTATGTTCTTTGTGATAAAAGGATAAATCCAGCACTATAGTGATCTACGTAGAACCTACACCTAATGGTTTCCTACTGAGGAAAGTTTCTAAATATGATTTATAATTAAAGCTAGAATTCTTTAGGCTAAGGACCACTGAAGAGACTGAATAGAGTTTCTCAACAAATCAACAATTTAGGTTAAATACCTGAACATTGTGTGTGAGCATAAACAGCTTAACCTGATTTCTGCTAGCATTTATTTACACATTCGTAAACCACGTAACCTTTACCACAGAGGATTTTTTTTTACCCTCATCTTGTGTAAAAATAGAATCCATTTGCTCTCTGTTCTTTTAAAAATGCCCTCCTTGCCTGCAGATAGTCACTACATATCAATTTAGTCAATCAGAAACATAGCTTTGTCTCACATAAGCCAAGAATGCTCGTTTTTCTTTTTCATTTGTTTAAAAGTGACTGGGGATTTATTTTCGAAGGTCTCAGAAGGAGGGCTGCTAGTTTGCTGAATCTGAACCGTTTGAAGCACTGAGCCAGTTCTGGTCCGTATTAAAGATATAGCCCATTTATTTGGCTCTGTCAGCGCTGAAATGGTTTGCAGACTTACACTGCCTGCCTTGTTTTTTTTTTTTTTTTAGCAATAACTGGTTGAAACAATCACATTAGCCTCCTGATCCCATTATCTAATTTAACTACGGTAATAAGTAGAAATTGCATTGAAGAAGTATTTACTGAGCATTTAACATTATCAATAAGAGTGACTCTAAAAGAGACTAAAATAGAGACAGTGGTTCCAGTGACCACCAGTCCCTCCAAATCCTCCTTGAAAGCCTAGAAATCATTTATAGTATTTTAGGAAAAATGCAATAAAAAAAAACATTATAAATCCAACACGCTTGAATAATCAGGTGTTAAAGACTAATTATGTCATTTATTACATCACAAATTTGTCGTTCATCTTATGGTGTGCCAATAACACCGTACATGCCTGTTTCTGAGTGTTGTTCTAAGTTTATCATTCAGCACCTTTGCAAAGCCTGTTTCTATTAATTACAGACTATAAAATAAATCCTTGCGTAGCTTTAGTGACTTTGAGGTGGTGTAACAGCACAAACAACGAGACAATAAGTTTCACTTTTAATTATCAAAAGTAGTTTTGTTCGGACGATACTGGAACAACTTCATACTGAATATTATCAAGATGTAGATACAACTAAACAAAGTCACATATCATTTGAAAAAAAAAAAAAAAGATGTTTATCACAAGGAAATAGTTAGGAAAAAAACATGACCTCAGTATCACAGCATTTGCCTGGTTAACAACTGCAATCTCGTTTATGTGCTTAATGTTGATTGTTGCAATCAGGTTTAACTGGGTCAATGTGTATGGCATTTATATCAACTTTAGGCAAAGGTCACATTAGGTTTTAGTGCCTTTATGTACAACCGGGAGCAACTGAATCACGCTGCCAAGGTACATGTTCTCTCTGCTCTAATTGTAGCAATTGAATGCGACTCCAGCTCCAATTTCTTCTGATGTTTCTATTCTCTCTCAGGTAGCATCGACACACACACACACACACACACACACACACACACACACATACACACACACATCTCTAATATTAACAGCTTTTTGTCCTTAAATCAGCATCTCTATGAGTATGGCATCAATTCCATCTTAGTGTCTTGTATTCCAGCACGGTCCACCTCATTTTGTTTTATGGGGTACTGATTGGGTGATTACCTGAAACAAATCTTATTTAATGAGGAAAAGCATAAGAACAACTGCTGAGATCATCTTTTTCAATGCAATGTGATCAACTGGATGTCAAAAACAGTGCAAGTATTACCTCTAATGTAATTGGAATTTTGTCCATGCCATAAGAGTTCAAAAGAAAATGTTCAGTTCTGGCTTTGCTGGCACAGGGATACAGTGAGCGTCGCTTTCATCCTTAAAATTTCAAAGACAGCAGTACACAACAACAAGGTCAAGCAGCAGGCATTGCGGACAACACAGCCCCAGACTGGCAGATGGTGAAAGCGAATCTTTACTGACAGGGATGACCGCAAACTCGGTTGAATGTCACTCAACAACTGTGGCGACATCAAATGATTTTCAAACACAGTGACAAATTGAAGCTGGTTTGAAGTGCACAGAGAGGACAGTTCGAAACAGACTTCTAGAGGCGGGGCTCAAGTCATGTCAGGCCAGACAAAAAGTCCTTCTACAGTGAGAAGCAAAGAAGAGCCAGGCTGATGTTTGCAGAAGACCAGATGGATTGGACTGCAGAGAACAGGAGTAAGGTCACCTTCTCTGATGAGTCCAGTTTTCAGTTTTGGCTAACAGCATGTTGTCTTATGGAAAGATGGAGACCTGACAAGACCAAGTGGAAAAGCCACAGTGTCTCATCTCAAATGAAATGTGACATGTGATGGAGGATTGGTGATACCTGGGGGGGTGCTTCAGCAAGGCTGGAATCGTTGTCTTTGTAAAGGATACATGAGTCAAGCCATGTACTGTATACAATTATCCTGGCAGACCATTTGCTTCTGTCAATGTGCCCCAACATTGTGTTGGAAAGTCCATTTTGAGGATTGGATTTTCCAACACAATGATGCTCCATGCCACACAGCCATGACCACACCTTGTCATGGCCAGTCCAATCTCCAGACCTAAACCACCCTGAAAACCTTTCCATAAAAGTGGAGATGGAAAATGGCAAAACCCTATATTAATGCCTTCCCATCGAAATCGGGTTTTTAACAAACACTTGGTGTCCAATTACTTTGGTCATATATCATGTACCTTGTTGAATAACATGCTAAAGGGTATAAAGATGCTGACAAGGTTTCCAAAGAACATAATGACCAAAGAAAAATGACTTATAACTGACACCTCTGACAAATGTGATTTAAATGTCACTTATTATACCGCTCCACTATATCAGTTTTCTACTGTGTTCTAGTGGCTCTTACACACCTGCTGCATTTAGCACTTGATACCACCACAGTAAAGAACATCAAAGCCTTTTAGACAATACACTTTCCTGTATTCTATATAAACCTAAGCATAAAATGTTTCAGTATTTCTGGTACCCTGTTCTCCCACCAGCATGAATTTAATGCCTTCACCTACACATAAACCTAAGCCTACACCGCGCGTGAATCATTTCATCTGAACAACAGTGATGAGAGCACTAGCAAAATACTCATGCTAAGAGAATGTAGCTGTGATTAGTACTGAAAGCAGGCCTGTGGGCTGTTGAAAAGGCCCAAGCACAGGTGTGGGTTAAAGGGGAAGATGTCTGTGAACACAAGGCGAGCAGCAACAGTAAATCACAAGCACAATTAGACGCCAGCAATCATCGCTGATCAAGGACTGCCGGCCAGTCGGCCTAAAGAACCACATCAAAGCCTTTGGGTTGGGATTGTGGAAGTGCTGCAGAACATACAGTGGCTGCACTGGACTGATTTGCATTTGGCATAGATGAAGACACAAAGCTCTGAATTCATAAGAGAACAAAAGTGCAGTGATTAAGATTTTGCAGTAGTTTGGAAGAATGTAGGTTTTAATCTAGTAACAAAGTTTATGAGTGAGTCACTTTGGAAATGTTATCCTGCTTTTGCATGTTATAAACATTAATCAATGAATCCTGTTTTAACTGAAATGTTTTGACCCTCAACAAACCTTCGATATTACTTTTTTTTAACCTGTTGCAGTGTGAATTTGAACCGATCAAAGGATGTACATGTAGTGCTTTGATCACTATATTTTATTGAACAATTAATGCTTAAAAATAGATCCATAAAACTACCATTAGACTGTCTGAGAAGCATGTCTATACATTTTTGAAAAGGGGCCCCCAGTCTTTCCCAAACTTTGGTCACTTGCCAATTTCCAAACACACATACACACACATACAGTACACACATATCAGATTGCAGCTACCAACTAGGGAGTTTAAAGGTTAACGTGTGCTTCCTTTGAGACACGTGAAGCCAGGCAACTGAATCTTTTCTAACTGCTGCTTGTACTGCATCATACAGCAGCGTAAAATATTTGGAGGGGAAAAAAAGCTATCCCCCTTCTTCCACATGCATAAGCTCAGTCCCACCATGATAGACACAGGAAAGAGCGATTTTACTCTTTTGGACAGTGAGCAGCAGATGGCATTGATATTGCCAAGAAAACTTCTTACCCATCTCTTCAATCTACACATGCTTTCTTTCTTTCTTTTTTTTTTTTTTACACTACATATCATGGCTATTTTCAGATTCTGCGCAAATTAGATTCCCTACACTTTGATAACCCTTTCTCTCATGTGCTTAATTCTTACCAAAATATTGTAATGCAGTTTTTAGATGCTTTATTTATTTTACGTAAAAAATAGACTTAACTGTACAAAGAATTTTAAATTTTAAATAAATAAATTTTAATTAAAGTACTGATGTGTCATTTATAAAAGGGATTTTGAATTCAGCCAGGCAGAGAAATACCAATATAAAGTTAACAGGGAACAGACAAAGAGCTCTTTTGCGGTGAGACACTGTGCACTTGTATGTTTTTAGCAGGGCAGAGTGACAGAACTTTAATGCATTCCAGGGGCTCCTCAACCTCCCTCAGTTCTACCTACCCACTTCAGACTTCTCCATTTCTAAAAATAATAAACAGCTGAGATGGAGAGAACATTTTTTTTGTCTGTTCTCTACCAAAAACAAAAGTTTCTCCACTGCAGAGCTTCTTATCAACCCACCCTAATGAATGAAGACAGTATGCTTGACCCTGATTGAGGACAGGTTATTACTGTAAGGCCCACTGTCTGACTAGGATATTTCCCCACATTTAGCTGAGTGAAGTGTAATGGAGTTATATGTCTGTGAAGCCATTTCTGCAGGATTCTTTACCAAGCAACGTTACAGATATGCACATTATTTAATTGTAGACAATCAGTTATTTATGATAAGATGGACCACCATTTGGTGTACTGACATCACCGTATGTACTTCACTTTACAGCATTTAGCCAATTCCTCATATTCTTTATACACAGTTAGTTGCTCACAGGAAAGGTGTCTTGTGTGTGTGTGTGTGTGTGTGTGTGTGTGTGTGTGTGTGTGTGTGTGTGTGCCAGTGATGTGTTGGCAGCCTGTGAATGATATGTCACCCCGTGCCCTAAGTCTCCTTGGATAGTGTCTAGACTCAACACGACCTTGTACACAGAAAAAATGGTTTACAGGGTAGGTGAAAGATAACTAGGCAAAAAAAGTCGAAATTTCAAATACAAATTTAGTGAAACTAATTGTACATGACTTTTATTACATGAAAAAAAATGAAAGCAAATCTTTAAAATTCAACATAGGCACGGGTGCCGTCAACCAGTTTCCTCAAGCGGCCGGGGATGGAATGTACAGATTATGGAATATTACTGAAAACTTTCTGAATCTGTGCCTCCATGTCCTCCAGTGTGTGAGGCTTTGTCCTGTACACCTCCTTCTTTGTGTAGCCCCACAGGAAAAAATCATATGGAGTGAGATCTGAACTTCTTGGATGCCATTCATGAGGTTCTTGTCATCCCAGCCAAAGTCCTGGAAAACGCTGGTCTAACTAGGCACGCACAGTAAGAGTAAAATGCTTTGGAAAAAGGTGCACCATCCTGCATGAAAATAAGGTCGCCAATGTTATCCCATTCATACAGTATATCATACTAATATTGCCTAGTTCATTTTCGCCCACCCTGAAGATGAATGAATGAATTAACTATGGTTAAGCCCTTGATTAAAACTCATGGTGTACAGATACTGACAGTAATAACAAAAATAACAAAAAACAAATGACAAGCATCTTTGATTCAGTTCCTGAACTCCTTAATAAGGCAGATGAGAATGAGGATGAGCATTGACTGAGCATATAGCTTTTACTGCCTACATGAAATCGTGACTAGAAAGCCATTTTGCTATTAATACTTGGCAAGAAATTTGATTTGGCAGTCCAGAATTAAAGCAAGTAAAATATATTTTTTCTCCAATGTTTCTTTTTAATCCACAATTAAGTGATTTCAAGACAAACCATGGGTCCCATGGCTCAGTCCTGGGGTATTCCTACGTTGCACATGGTTTGCATTTTTCTTACTTTAGCACTTCAAAGTTGACAGAGTAAAGATCTGCTATGTGTTATTGTGCAGGGAAAACACCAAAAATACAAGACAAGGTAACACCAGGACCATATGCTACGCCAGACTCACAGCTTTATAATAAAGAGGGAAGAGGTTTCCCTGTATATAAACACAGTGCACTGAAATGTGACGGTACTACCTGTTTTCAGTACAAGGAGGAATGTAGAGAAAAAAAGCCTCTTGCCACTACCCCGGAAAGGTTTTCGGCTAAATTTAGGTTTATTTGAGGGCTCTAGAACTTGGCCATATGTTCTAATGCTTTGACAGTAATTCAAACCAGTCCTTATTTCTCTTTCACTAGATCCTGGTGGGAGAGAAAGAAAATGAAGGGGAGGTGAGGGGGGTATAAGGGGTAGGCAGTTCCATAAATAAGAGCTGGTCCATGCTGGTCTGTCTTTATCATGTTCAAGGTGCTTTGGAAGCACTCGGATTGAGTCGCTCAGATCTGTTGCTGCTGCTTGACTTCATTAAAGAGGAATGCTCTGTTTTCTATCATCCCCCCCGCTCATTCAATTTTCTCCCCCTTTCATTCCCTCCATTTTTGTTTTAATTCCTCTCTGCTTTGAGGCATCTGATCCTGTCGGGTCTGCATCAGTGCATTCCTGACCTGCTGACAGGCTCTAAACTGCCTTTCCCCAATATCAGGTCTAACTCTCTCAGGGGTGAAGCATGAACACACACACACACACAAAATCAGGAAACACTGTGCAAGTTTTTATACTACTATTTGACCTACTTTCTAAAAGGGCGCGCATATGGTACGTTACAGGGGCCCCAAGAAAACAGCCTAGGGGATGAAATTTTCTCTCAATGAATGTACCGCTAGCATTTCACCTCTCATACTTAGAGTCACCTTTGTCTCGGCAGAAGCAGAACATAAAACACTTAAGACAAGCATCGAATGAAAGCAACAAGAGCCCAGAGGTGATGTTTTTCTAATGAATAAAAAAAAAGGAGTGGGAGTCTGCTGCATTACTGTACTCTACGACAGAACTGAATCAAGAGGATTTTCTGTGAGATCTTTACAGGGATTATTGTTTTCTTATTGTTTTCTAGTGACACCACAACAAAGATTCATTCCTGCTTGTGTCAAAGTTCAGAAGCTATACATGGGACAAAGACTGAAGGAAATTCACATCTCAGACATACACTGTATGATTTCAAATAATGTTAGACTTTTATACTGGTTTGAAATTTTACACATATTTGAATAATATTTGAATGTTCAGTGATTTAACTGACACTTCATTTATTAGTCTTTATGGATGATGGTCACCTTGCACCTTCAGGGTCCGGGTTTGATTTCCACCTTGGATCTGTCTGCATGGAGTTTGCATGCTCTCCCTCTGCTTGGTGGATTTCTTCCCACAGTCCAAAGACATGCAGATTTAGCCTAATTAGTGTTCCCAAATGGCCTGTAGTGTTTGAATATGTGTGTGATGGATTGGCGCCCTGTCCATGGTGTTCCCCGCCTCATGCCCTATAGGCTCCATGCCCCCTGCAACCCTGTATAAATGATATTTGGTGAGTCTTTTGGGATATTGCATAGTCCTAGGACAATAAGTGCATCAGCTCATCATCATTTAACTCCATGGATTTTTTTTTTTTACTGCACCACAGTTCTTAAAAATGTGGCAAGTAAACTGCAACGAGTCCTAATAGATGCACATTTGGGCAGGATTCACGGTGCTCCATACATGGGGAAGATCAACAAATGAGACATTTAATAAAATGGTTGCCAATTTCGTGTTTCTCACCATAGATTAAAGCAAAAATGAAACACATTTCCATAAACAAAGGCAATGTGCAAATTGAGACATTTTGTCTTTAATGTACAGTACTTTCTGTTGTACACAATAATAACACCATATATTACAGTATGTTGTTATTAATGTCCTACTTTTCTACGATCCATGGTCATATGCTGCTGCCAGTTTTAAGTGTTCAAGCTCTTATGCTAAATAACAGCATTTAATTTTGATGTTCCAAAAAGGAATTAACTGCTGCAAGTACAACAAAAAAACATTTAGTTAAACATGACACATATTGGGCAGGTGGCATGGTGGTGTAGTGGTTAGCACTGTGGCCTTGCAACTCTAGGGTTGAGGGTTTGATTCCTGCCTCAGGTCTGTGTGCATGGAGTTTGCATGTTCTCCCTCTGCTTAGTGGCTTTCCTCTGGGTCCTCCAGTTTCCTCCCAGAGTCCAAAGATTTTAAGGCAAATTAGTTTAACTGGTGTTTTTAAATTCCCCTGTGTGTGCCCAGTGATAGATTATCATCTAAGTATCCTGGGGTAGGATCCAGGCCCCTTGTGACCCTGTACACAGGATAAGTGGTGAAGAACATTAATAAATGAAAACCATGTATTGGTTTTGTTAAAATTATTACATGTAATGTCTTAATCCAGCTTGCATAGATGTATTGCCTGCTAAATGGCCTCCTTGCTCTGTCCAATGGTTCTGTCAACAGTTCTTCATGTTTCATGTTGTCTGTATATCAAAGAACTATCCTCTGAACAAATCTGCCACATCTGAATGTGTGTTATGAGGCCAATGAAGGATTTGTTAATTTTCTGTATAAAGCGCTGCTAATTCCAGAGAGTTTTATCCTCACACCTACTGTATGTCAGAGATTTGATCGCACTAAATGTAGGTTGGATGTGGTGCAGGCCCAGACTAGCACTAGAACCCTTTCAGTACCTGCCGTGATACAGTATGTGTTCATGTTACGTGTTTGAGCACATTACATTTTGTGTTCGTGAGCCATTTCAAAGTATTCTTACATGCTGACTCACCTGTGCACGCTATAAAACATGAAGATTAACAACCTTTCTAAATGTAGCATGGAAGTGCGTGACCTGTGAAAGAGCAGAACATGGGTGAAGCTGAAACAGGTGTGAGTAAAGATGCAGACTGTGTGAGTGCTAAGGAGGAGTGAACTGGCCAGGTGCAGCGCTGAAGGCTTCATTACCGTATAGAGATACAGAGATAGTGAAAGGGATAATAACAGGAGAGTGGATTGCACAGTACATGATGCTTAGTCACTGGCAATGGCACACACACACACACACACACACACACACACACACACACACACACACACACACACACACACACACCTACACAGACACACACACACACACCTACACAGACACACACACACACACACACACACCTACACAGACACACACACACCTACACAGACACACACACACACACACACACACACACACACCTACACAGACACACACACACACACACACACACACACACACACACACACACACACACACACACACACACACACCTACACACACACACACACACACACACACACACACACACACACACACACACACACCTACACAGACACACACACACCTACACAGACACACACACACACACACACACACACACACACACACACACACACACACACACACACACACACACACACACCTACACAGACACACACACACACACACACACACACACACACACACACCTACACAGACACACACACACACACCTACACAGACACACACACACACACACACACACACACCTACACAGACACACACACACACACACACAAAAATATTCTTGAGCTTAAATTTTTATAATATTCTAAGCTGTAACATTTAAATTGTTTCCTGTATATAAAGATATTTATGATTGGTGTTCAAGTCAAACTGGAACTGACAAGAATGAAGGCATCAAACCCTGATGAAACTCTTTCAAAAACATTTGACTGGTTAAAAAAGCTGTAAGTACAGTATGTAAATGACGATCCTGGTAGAGATTGTTCGGAGCCCACTGCAGTCATTGCAATAAGTCGAACGCCTGATCTTTGAAAATAGACGCATAACTCGCTGCCAACTTCTAGGAGAGATGCACCTGTATGTGGGAACTGCATACAAAATCATTCACGAACACAACTTATACATTACAGGAACTCGGCTGGGAGTTTTTGCCACATGCCTATACAGTCCTAATCTCGCTCCAAGCCATTTCCACGTGTTTAGGTTATTCAAGGAGTTCCTAGGGGGCCAGCGTTTCAGACATAATGCAGGAAGCCTGATCTTACTTAACTTTTTTAAATATATTTTTTCAACTCAATCTTGGCTCCTGTGTACCAAGAAAAACTTACTACCTTGATGGTATCCAAGCACTAGTGAAATCCCGGATAGCAACAGGGTGTGCATTAGTGTAGCATCGAATTATATAGAAACTAGATTTGCCCACCAATTTGGTTGCGTGGAATTTAACTGCACACTGATAAGCACATTTAAAAACAACAACACTGAAATTTGTTTTGAATTTGTGGAAATTTGGAATCACCGTGAAGTGCGCAGAATAAAGCTGTGAGATCATGTTTATTAAGTAGATTCCAATTGCACACTCATTAGCGCGTGTTAAAAAATGTACAGCGCTGTTGAATTTTGAGATACTCTAATAACTGTTCTTTTATTTTGCAACGGTCAAATGTCCGGTTTGACTTGAACGAGCGTCTTATGTAAACCTGTAAGAAACGCCCAAACTTACAGCGCATCACAATAGAAAAACAGTTGATACCAGGATATGTGGACATCAATACAAGCATAGACATGCAACTAAAACTGCACAGCTATGGGCTAAGGTGGAGGCAACATCACCACAATCACACATCAAAGATGTTTATAGCATTGCATTTTCCTCCCTCACCTACCAGGCATGTTCCACCTTCTTCTTTCCACCTCTTTAATAAAATGTAATCATAGGCAAAAGAAAGAAGAGAAAAAAAACCCTTAGTAAACCCAGACCTCATTATACAGCACCACTATAGCACACATTTCTGAACTCCAATACATCATTCCTTCAAACAGAATTGAAAAAAAAAAAAAAAACATGAAATTCTCAGCCAAACACATGGCAAGCTTCATGTTTGCATACCTGCACATCATTTTCTTATTGAATAAAGGAGTAGTGAAATATATACAGTAGAACACCTGTATGCTAAAGTGGCATCTTGCATAATTCAACACATAAAACAAGGTGCTATAAGGAATCATTGGGAGGATGCTGAAAATATGTGCTTTCCCAAAGGTTGATTTGTGTAATGGCTTGCTTTGCCGGAAAGCTACTGAGCAGTGGAGACGCAGTGTTAGTGAACCACTGTTGTGCCAGTGGTTCACTAACTTTCACTGACATTTAATGAAGTTCACTATTGGTATGATGCCACGTTTTCTCCAACAACATACAGTACTATTTCCACCTCACACCCAGAGTTCCCAGTGTGGCTATGAATCCGCCACAACCACGACAAGGATAAAACGGTTACAGAAAGTGATTGTGTTAGTAAGTGAGTGTCTGCCAGACATGTAAATGATAACATCTTCATGATTATTGTGCTGCTGTTTAGCAGGAAGCCAAGCTCCTGTGCTCTGAGGGAAAATGGGCTAGTCTTCCTCTGATGTCAGATACGTGCCAAGAGTCAGGATATCATTTCAGTTTCATCCATGTCGAGGTCATAGTTATGGAATACCAGCGTCACCGCAGACTATTTTAAGTCTAACCACAGACATACCCAGTCCATGCCCAGATCCTGCTCTTGTCTGGAGAGGCTGGCTTATGCATATTCATTCCACACCCCACAATTGCAGAGTGCAGAGCCAAAGCCATCAGCAGCATTAGTCAAGATGCCAAAATAAAGTGCAGTCTCTAGAGAAGCAACAGGCCTTGCCCTTAAGACACCCACCTCTGACGTTTGCTTCTAAAGAAAGTAATAATTTTCTGTTTGTTCTTGAGGTTGAATATATTCCTATACTATCTTTTTTATGGTAAATGAATGAAGGGACTGCATTTCACTTTAAATGTCTAGTATCTCCCATACCATTAAATGACAAGGTGAATTGGAGACTTATTTTTGATTCACAATGTGTCTCCCGAGGTGTGTGCCTTTAAACAAAATCAAATCTTTTGTGGAACTGGACACTTCCAAGGCCTCCAATGGTGCAGGCAACAGACATTCTGTATATACTGTAGTCAAAAACTTCATTCTATCAAGTCTGCTGTTTTTTCATGACTGGTATGGATGAATTCCCATCCATAATATGAGGAAGATGTGCAATCTCAGTTCTCGCACTGCACCAGACTGGACAATAGATCAGCATCAGAATTTTGTCTAAAAACAAGGCCCAAAAAGTCTGTATAGCTTTTTGCTTTGAATATTTACTCCCATCCTGGGAATGCTAACACATAGAATATAAGGATATACAGTATATAACATACGCCTGATCGTCTGGTGGTGAGCACCTGTTTATTCGATTATCGTCCACTGCAATTTCTAAACAATGTTTTTATTGTTCTTCTAATGCAATATATTACAATATGAGCACACAAGGTTGACCTGTCTTTATTTTCCTCTTTATCTTTTCTTGCTTATGACAAGGGTTGTGTAATTTGTAATCTTACACATTAAATATAAGACAGCTGCTGTACACGTAGTAGAATAAGACGTGACAATAATGCTCTTATTTAATTCTACAGGGTGATTCACTCGAAAGGATCCCCGGATATTCTGTAATAATTCGGTAATAAAGCACTCCATATTCCCGTCGTTTCCAGTTGTTGTGCCCTCCTCTGAAGAAATGCTCTTTGAGAGTACATCAGAAACACCATATTTCTTCCTAAATTCAGTCTGGCATTACTTTGAATTGGTGACCCAACAGGTTCGCACTATGAAGTCGCACTGATTATTATTGTACACCACTGTCCTGATGAGAAATTGTGTGACTGAATATAGGGGTATGGCATTAACCAGTGCAATGGCTGTATGTTGCCGGCCTTATCGTATTTGACGCTCCATATACTGAGGAGCACATTGTACATTGTTTCGTTCAGATTGCTTCATCCTAGCAAGAGTTATTACAGAATATTCTGGGCCTCTTTTGAGTGAAGCACCATGTATTTTTTGTCCTGACTATATAAAGTTAACAGTTACATGTTTGGGGTGAATGGAAAAACAGAATGAAGGTTTGGTGTTTATAAATTCTATCGTTGTGTGGATTTAATGCACTGGACAAAAGAAAAAAAATCTGAAATTAGAAACAGTAGACGAAGGGCTTGGTTGTTATTTAGCTCATTTTGTTGCAGCATGAGTCCTAATGGGGCCGAATTCATGAATCACTCATGGCTGCAAGGGATCTGGTTCTCTTGTAAATCGTACTTGGGCATGTTCATTGTGATTTTTAAGAATATCTTTGACAAAACGAAATAAGAAAACATATTAATCACCGAGTTCAATGGGTTTTTCAAGTATCATTTGCTCCGAACCCACACAAAAGGATTTTTGTCTGTTTATTCACAAAAGTGCTTCCTTAGCGCAGTTTACATAAAACCAACTGAGCCAGGAAACACTTTTCCTTTAACACAAATCTTTAACATACAGTAAGAAAAATGTGTTTCTGTCACTTATTTAATCCCCAGTACTTAAAAATGTTGGCCCATTACCAAATGCATAAATTCTAGACGAGAACTAGCAGTTATTTACAAAGGTTACATATAGCATAATTCATATAAACAGCATTTCTAAATAGTTAAAAGCAAACAAGGTTAATGAGGTGTGCTTACATGTGGAACTGGTAAAGTTTAAATTAAACCATGTAATATTTATTGGCTTGGAGGGTCTTTAAATGGTTCCAAAAGTACAACATCGGAAAGCTAGAAACTGATATAATCAAAGGCAGTCATGTTCACATTCACCTCATTAACTAGACGGAGAACATGTGGGGCCCCTACAAAATGTCAGGCATTAATAAACACTTCCTACAAATTCAGTGCCTGCAGTGGCACTGTGTGATATATGACTGAGCTTAACTGTTTGCACATCCTGCAACCAAAACAGTGTTTAGATCTAAATAGTGATAGTCTACTCTTAGAGCAAGATATAACTTGTTAGCTCTTTATTTGGCTTTTTCACTGAAAATCTGATATGAACCAGTTTCTATGTCAGGCCATTTCACCATTATGCAAGAACGTAAATATAAATATATATAAAGCATTCTTAGCATTCTAAAGCAGATTAGAATTCAGATTAAAATGCTCTTAAATTAGGTTAGATTATGTGTTCCAGCTGTATCAGGTGTATATTGGTGTCTTGCTGTAATAAAAAAAAAAATAAAAAATTAAAAAGGTGTAATAAAACAAACATGAAAACATTGCCAGCAACAGGATTCGAACACAGTTTCCGAGCTGGATAACAATTACGTAGGTGTTTTAAAACCCTGACTTAATTTACTTTGGTCTAATTTTCTAGCAATTTTAGCAAGAAAGCTGCATGCCAGATTTAACTTACTTCTGAGCAATCCAGAGGTGATAGTGGTGAGAGACAGCTTCCTGTGCAGACATGAGTAAGAATCCTTGAGAGGAACCAGACTTAAAAGTGAATCTCTTCATTCATTAACACTACATCTGCAAAGATTTTGAGTGAATACAGTAAGAGCTTTTACAACTTGTCAAAAGCGCATTAGAAACTGACAAGGGCGTAATTTTCTCCAGCTTTTTTTTTTTAGACTTGTTAAAAAAACTGGTGAAGATGGGCCATATGTGGTGATAATACACATATATTAACAACAGCGTTGACCAGTTAATTAAACTAAAACCTCATAGGGATTTCATTAACATATTGGCAAGCAAGCCACAGACGGGATAGCGTTCTGACTGAGTTTTTACTGCAATGCCACTGCATTGTTACAATGTCAATGAAGTTCTCACAACGACTTCTTCAGGCTTGTGCTATGACTATGGTAGGTGCATGGCCCCATTGTACAAGAACACATTAAATGCATGTGATGTTCTTTTGGTGCTTACCGTACCTGTCACGTTCTGCTATGATGTTGGACTGTGGGCATAGTGTTGAGGCATAGACGCAGAGGGGATGCAGTGAAACACAAGAGTCTTTAATAATTATAAACAAAAATCCAAACATGAACAAAACATGAACTAAGGAAGTTGGCTTAAACTTGGAGCATAATACAAACAGAACTCAAACATTTAGACATCAGACTGGGATTGCACGACTCAGACAATACAGACATGGGGATACAAACTGGACGGGACAAGACACACTAAACAGACTAGAGGACTAAACACAAGGGACTATACATGCAAGGGATAAACATACACAAGACAGGCTTGGCTAGGTCTACTGGCTGTGCTGCACATTAGCTGCTAAGCTAGCTCATAGCTAATCAGACTAATGGCTAAACAGGCCAGTAGCCTGAGACCCAAGGGAATGAACAGACAAGGTACACAGCAGACTAGGTATGAAACAGACTAAGAACTCTGAAGGTTAGTGGCTAAAGATGTTAGTACCTAAACAGACTAAGAGCAAAGCAGACAAGGAGACTAGACAGACTCAAAGACTAGACAGACTAAGATCTAAACATGTTAGTATCTGTCATGCACACTCAATCTGCGCCCGGCACTAGGACCCGGAAGTAAGGCGGGCGCCAAACCAGGAAGTATAAAAGAGGTAAACAAACGATGGCTTACCGCTCAGTCATTGAGTTCGGCCCATGTCGGTTTCGGTTGTTGTTTCAGCAAACCGTGAGTACTCACCATTTGGTTTATCTGCTTTCTGCTATTGTGTGTGTATTTATAGGACGCGGGTTAAATTTGTGTTTTTCCCTTGCTCCGCTTTTGTGAGAGTCCTTAGATTAAAGTCGTGTGGTTATCCTGCCTACTCGCTTCTATCCGCGTTTGGGTTGACCATCCACGCTACATTGGGCTAACTGCTAAAGCTACGTCTTCTGGTCCCCGAGGTTAGTTCACTCCTGACAGAATGACTGAGCCATCCGCGGTAAACCCAGCGGATCATGCGCACCTCTGCGATGTGGTAGATCAACGTGCCGCGCTAATCGACAAGCTAACCGGGGAGATCGCTACTCTGCGCCTGGGCCTCCAAGATGTTGCGGCCTTGCGCCGCGAGGTCGCGGAGCTCAGGCGGGAGAACGCGGATCTCCGGGCGGCTGTTTCTGGCGTGGCTAGCGGGCCTCCCGTCGCGACGACCGCACCCCCCCCCCCACTGATGTCTTCTGATGTCCTCTGATGTCCTCAAGGCAGACACGGACACCGCCCACTCATACAATGAGTTCACCCATCAACTCAGGCTCACTTTCGAGCATCCAGCGGGCGAGGTGGAGACCGACACAAGACTCTACCACCTGAGGCAGGGAGGATCGTCCGTGAGTCGCTACACAGCTGAGTTTCGTACCCTCGCCGTACAGAGCACCTGGGGCAATGCAGCGCTCCGGACATCCTACTACGAGGGCCTGGCTTCTCGGATCAAGGACGAACTAGCCGGGCGAGAGCTTCCTGCTACATTGGAGGGCTTGATCCAACTCGCTCCCCGGATCGACCAGCGCCTTCTCTCTCGCCCGAAGCCAGCCCCTCGCACCCTGCCACCTGCACCCACCTTCACCGTCACCACCCCACGACCTGCAGACTCCGCTACCTACACCACCCCGGACCCCTGGTTGACACAGGAGCCGGGGAACCCATGCAATTAGGATGCGCCTCCTTGACCGCTGCAGAACGGGAGAGACGGTATCTCGAAGGACTCTGCGCCTATTGCGGGTCAGCAATGCATCACCGGGCAGCTTGCCCTCTCCGGCCGGGAAACGCACAGGCCCGGTGAGAGGTGAGACACACTTGCCGGGTCACCTTCATCTCTCCGCCATCACCGCCAACTCCTCCCGTCTCACGGTTCAGGTACACCTCCAGGTTGGCCACAAACGAGTCCGAAGTGCTGCATTCATCGAGTCCGGGGCAGCAGGTAACTTCATTGACTCCTCTTACGCCAAAGAACTGGGGGTAAAACTCGAGGCGTTATCCCAGCCCGTTTGAATCACATCTGTCGACGGTCAGCCCAATCACCACCCAAACAGAACCCATCACCGTCTCCATCAATCAACACCAAGAACAGCTTCACTTTTACTTCACCTCCATCTCATCACCTCCCATCATCCTTGGACATCCCTGGCTGTTACAACATGACCCCCTCATAGAACCGGATCCTCCAGTGGGGCGCGACCTGCAACGAACTATGCCTACGGGCAGCGGCTGGGAGTCCGAGGCCCCCGACGTCGACACCAACTCCATCCCAGAGCCGTATCGGGACCTGGCGGAGGTCTTTTGCAAACGGCGAGCCACCCATCTTCCTCCGCATTGTCCCTACGATCTCGCCATTGACCTCCAACCTGGTACAGTTCCACCCCGCGGCCACCTCTACTCGCTTACATCTACAGAGACGCAGGCCATGGAGGAGTATGTGACCAACGCCCTTCGCCAAGGCACCATCAGGCCCTCCTCCTCACCTGCCGCCGCGGGGTTCTTCTTCGTGAAGAAGAGAGGCGGTGAACTTCGCCCTTGTGTCGACTATCGGGGGCTAAACAACATAACCATCAAAAACCGACACCCATTGCCTCTTACCAACTCAGCCCTGGACGCCCTCTCTGGCGCCGCCATCTTTACTAAGTTGGACCTCCGGAGCGCCTACAACTTGGTGCGCATCAGAGAGGGCGATGAGTGGAAGACGGCCTTTATCACCCCTACTGGACACTATGAGAATCTCGTCATCCCATTTGGACTGTGTAATGCCCCCGCCGCATTCCAACATCTTATTAACGATGTCCTTCGTGATATACTCGGTCGGTGGGCATTCGCCTACCTGGATGACATTCTCATCTATTCACGCACCATGGAAGAACATACCCAGCATGTCAGGGCGGTTCTAAAGAGATTACTCGCCCATCAACTGTACTGTAAGTTGGAAAAGTGCGCTTTTCACGAGCGCTCCACCACGTTCCTGGGTTTTGTCATCTCGCCCCAGGGTGTGGCCATGGACCCGCAGAAACTAGAGGTTGTGCGTCATTGGCCCCTACACAAGACCCTCAAGCAGCTTCAACGGTTTCTCGGGTTTGCGAATTTCTATCGTCGCTTTATCCGGGACTACAGTGCAGTTGCCGCCCCCCTAACCGCTCTGACCCGTCCCTCATCTCTCCCTTTTCACCTCAACCCTGCAGCTGTCTCCGCTTTCCAGTCACTTTGTCACCGCTTCACCACGGCACCGATTCTCCGCAACCCAGATGCCAGTAAATCATTCGTTGTAGAGGTGGATGCTTCAGATGTGGGCACTGGAGCTATCCTCTCGCAACAAGGTCCAGATCAGAAACTACACCCATGTAGTTTCTTCTCCAGAAAATTTGATTCCACTCAGCAGCGATACGGGGTAGGGGACCGCGAGCTGCTGGCCATAAAGTGGGCTCTGGAGGAGTGGCGTCACTGGCTCCAGGGCGCCAGCGAGCCATTCATAATCTGGACGGACCACCAAAACCTCATCACGATTAAAAACCTAAAACAGCTAAACCCACGACAGGCGCGGTGGGCACTATTTTTCGAAAACTATGATTTCCACCTCTCATACCGCCCGGGGTCTAAGAACACAAAAGCGGACGCCTTAAACATGGTCTTAAACAAGGGATAAACATGGTCTGCAACAATACTCAGGTACTCAGCGTAATTGATACTAAGGGGTCGAAGTGTGTTGACTGTTGGATCCATGGTTTTATGTTGTTTACACCACATTCTTACTCTACCATCAAAATGTTGCAGCAGAAATTGAGACCCATCAGACCAGTCAACATTTTTCCAGTCTTCTGACAGGATTAGAAGTGTGTGGTCTTCTGCTGCTGCCCATCATCGCAAGGATTGATGTGTTTAGAGATGCTCCTTGGCATACAGTACCTTGGTGGTAACATGATTTACACTATATGCGTTACTTTTGCCTTTCTATAAGCCCAGACCAGTCTGGCCATTCTCCTCTGGCCTCTGGCATCAACAACGTATTTTCACCCAGAGAGCTGCCCTAACTGGACATTTTCTCTTTTTTTGACCATTCTCTGTAAACCTGAGAGATGGATGTGTGTAGAAATCCCAGTAGATCAGCAGTTTCAGAAATACTCAGACCAGCCCGTCTGGCACCAACAACCATGCCACGTTCAAAGTCACTTAAATCATCTTTTTTTCTGCATTCTGATGCTTGGTTTGAACTTCAGCAGAATGCCTTGACCATGTCTACATGTCAAAATGCATTGAGTTGCTGCCATGTGACTGAATGGTTAGATATTTGCATTAAAAAGCAGTTAAAAGGTGTACATATTGAAGTGACCAGTGAGTATACTGTACGTTATATGACATACAGTACAGTATATGCCCAGACACATATTTTATATAAATCACTTTCCAATCGACTTCCCCTCTACCATGCAGCCAATAAGGTGATGGCATTTAGAGAGAGGGAGGGAAAAGACAGCTGTTTAATTACATACCCTGCTCATAGGAATAATCAGTCGTGCAATCCGAGCCTAATGGCCTGTAATGTCCTGTTTCCTGATATTAAGTCCAATCAGAAATCAAAGTGCTCAGCTATTTAGCCTTAAAAAAAACACATTTTGGAAAACTCCATCCTACAATCGTTCTTTACCTTCCATCCTTCACCAGTGAAATGAAAACGAAGGAATTCAGCCAGTTTCAAATGACCAGTAAGAATGAACTCAAAATCCTCTAAAGGGAAAGAAACATATTCCTCAGGTGCATTAACTCAAAGAGAAAACAGACTGCAGAACAAATTAATGTTAACTTTAATTTTTTGCTTTTACCTGAGCATGAAAACCTTAAGAGTGCCACAGAATGTTATAAATATATAAGGATATGTAAAATAAGGAATGGTGGCTTTATTTTTACAACATTTTATAAGAAGATAAGACATGTTTTCAGCAGCATGACCTGCTATATGACTCTAGATTATCTTTGTTATTCTCATTATTCTATTTGGAGTGAATTAAGAAAAAAAGTTAGTTGCTATAAATGTGTTATCGGCGTGTTAATCACCATTGCAGCCAACATCATTTAGATTCTTGGGCAAATCATTTATGATCTTAGGTTAGCACTTTATGTGGATACAGGAAAAGTTAGCCATTACAAGTTTAGCCAAAATGTGGGGATCATCTGCATTGTGGATTATCCAGAGCTGTGTTTGGAGTCTGCGCATGTGCTCCATCATGATGCATAGCTGTTAATTGATTTACTGCAGTAAGATCTTATGCTGGTTATAAACCCAGCACCATTCAGTTCAGTGGTAGGAATTATTAACAGCAGCAAGAGGTCCAGCCAATTCCCTTTCTCTCCTTCTCTTTCCCATTCATCAGGTAAGTTATGCCACATATGTGCAGGATTAGCTGCTATCCAGGATTGTGAATAACCACTAAAAGTTTTAATACGAAGGCAAATACAGAACCCAGGGTTAAATTACCCTCCCTTTCCTCACTAATCCCAAAATAAATGCGATATTTCCTAAGATGTTTCAAAGAGAAACACCTGGACAGCCTGACACAGGAGATTCCCAGGACTGAAGTGAAACAGGAATCCTCCTAAATCAGTCAGTGAGTGAGCATGAAAACAAACTAACAAAAATTAAATGCAAGCAATGTATTATAGATTAATTGTCAGGAACCGATAAGATTACCACGAAGCAGTATCTATACAATTTTGTTGAAAGAACCCCAAAAACATCCCAACAGTGTTTGACTGATGGTTCCTATAAACCCAGTTTAAGGATCTATCCAATGATGGAAACTTCAAAGTACTTTTGTTAGTCGCTCAGGATAAGAGTGTTTGCCAAATACCTTAATGTAATGAATTGTAAATGTTGAATGTTAGCGCCATTTTTTCACCTGTAATGAAAAACTGAAAGTAAAAAGAGATGTAGATGAATGATAAAAACAAAAAATCTGATCTGCTTACAAGAATGTTTACTGTTTTTTTACCTATCATGCCATTAACTTGAACTCCCTCAATCCACTATCACAGTATATCAAAGTTTATTGTGTCATGATGTCATGCTGCTGTTACTGTACGTTTTGCACATTTGCACAGGCACTTAATATTGTCTTGTACTGTATGTATACAGTGTTTCCACAAAGTCGGGAAAAATCAGATTTTGTTTAGTTTTTATCATTCATTTACATCTCTTTTTACTTTTGTATAGTAATGTCTTGTGTACAATACTTTAGAATATTCATTCATTCATTTTCTATACCGCTTAATCCTGTGTTCAGGGTCGCGGGGGACCTGGAGCCTATCCCAGGAGACTTCGGGCACTAGGCGGGGTACACCCTGGACAGGGTGCCAATCCATCGCAGGGCACACACACATACACACACTCACACACCAGGGCAATTTAGGAACGCCAATTAGCCTAACCTGCATATCTTTGGCCTGTGGGAGGGAACCGGAGTACCCGGAGGAAACCCACCAAGCACGGGAACATGCAAACTCCATGCACACAGAGACGGGAATCGAGCCTGGCCGGGGAATCGAACCCAGACCCCGGAGGTGCAAGGCGACAGTGCTAACCACTACACCACCGCGCCGCCCTACATTAGAATAGTTTTTGATAATTTATGGTGTCAATTTGGTTTGTGTTAGATAGTAAGCTAATCAGGTGTTCTAGTTAGCTAGTTACCATAAATTTGAAAGCACAGAGGTGTGTAGAATGTCATAGAGGCCAAACCATTTCAAATACATGACATGAGAACATTAATCTGACAGAGCTGTGAACACTGAACACCTTAGAGATGACCTGGAACACCAATATCACCTCATCCAATATCAGTACCTGATCTCACTAATGCTGTACATAATGCTGTATGTATTCAGAGATTTTTAGTTAAAATCTAATTCTCTTTTTCTGTTACGTTTTATTAAATAAAAAATTATAAAAGGATAAAATAAATCTTGAATTCTTTAATTTTTAACCATTTCACTTTCATTGGGTATATATTAAATGATAAAAAAAAATGTCATAAATAAACTACATTTCTATTGCCTTCTCTTTCAGTTCACTAAATGATTTAATGCCAATCTTTCCTGACCTCTGGAATGCAACCAATGACGGATATATTTTCCTACATTGTTTCACCTGCTCTAAGTGGAACCACATGTCGCGAGGGAGTGCCTCACTACTTTTGTCCTTAATTGGAAGCACACTAAGTACAGTGTAGAACTGTTTGCTACAAGACCCACAAGAATAAAAAAAAACACAAAAATAGTGAGTTACCAGAAGAAAAAACTGGAACTAAGATTAAGCTATGGCATGAGCTGATGAAAATGTGAAATGGGAAGCTGCTTTAAGACACTGCCAAGTTACAGTCGATGGAATGTATACTGTACATCTGCAATTACCATTTAAGAAAATCAATTAATGGAGCATTATGTATCTATTTTTAAAGGTTTCTTCAATCTCTGCCATAAGCCTAATTTATACATTTGTATAACATCATATTTGGGAATCTAAATATCAGAAGGAAACGTTTTACATTTACAGGATATCCAGATTTGTTGAAGTGCTATATGAAATAAACCTCAATTGAATCGAATTGAATCTCATTTCTCTTTTCTAAGGTGAGCATAGTATATTTACAGATATAAACTAACACTAATCTATTTGCAAATGATTATCCCATGAGATAGAGTACAGATGACCTTTCCATTCTAATGCGATTCAATTTATTAATGTTGTAATAAATATAAATAAAAATATAAAGAGTCTAGACTTAATCCTTCTGGCTCTGCATCAGACATGTGTAATATGATTTTATATATTAGTAATTGGATTTTATAATTATGATTCAACTTATCAGTTTTACACAATATTGTGTAGAAGTTCATCATACATATTGGCAAAAGTCACTCAGTATCAAATGGTCAGATCATTTATTTGGAATGTAATCACTTGAAATTAGAAACATTTAAATTTCATTAAAGTTTTATTAACAAGCCTTTTATTATTTCACTGTAACCAGAAAACCATCCTAAATAATATATCCCCTTAAAAACCTCCTTTGGCGTAATTGATGTTTTCCCAGTGCGCTACAGAATGTTTACAGAGATGACACCATTGAGCACCAGAAGCTGCAGAGTTTAAAGAAAGGGAAACCATGACTGAAGCTAAATCTCTGCAGTGGGAGACCATCATCTGTGAAAAGACGTTTCGAAAGTTTGTTTCAATTATGGCGCAAATGCATCACTTGTGTTGGAGACTATGCTGAGTAGTACCTTTGTAAAGAATATATGTAATTTTAATGACCTATGTCAGTTATAAAGAAAAAAAATATGTCCACTATTCCATTATGTTTAGTACAGCACTCATTTTTTGAAGTAGGTGGGACAGCAGTTTGGAAGTGCAAATCTCACCTTCATTCTTTCTTTGTGGAGTTTTCAGGTTTCCTCAGGGTACTCCAGTTTTCTTCAATAAAACTATTGCCCATCATACAGTATGTGATTGGGTGTGTTTGGTGTGATTGGGTGAGCATGTGTTTGCTTGTGCCTAGCAAAGGGTTGCCTTGTTCCTTAACCACCCCATGGTTAGGCTCTCCACAGGATTAGATGGCATATATTATGGATGGATATTTTTTTATGTAGTAAAAGATACTTCTTTTTTTTTGATAGCGTGACGTCCTGTAAAAGTCATGCTCGACATGTGTAGTTGTTTACAAGGCTTTGGTTTACTTTTTCTATCAACACAAAAACAGAATGGAAAGAATCTACAGACCACAAATCTACAGAACTCTGATTAATATTGTTTGGTTTCTTTTGTCTCAGCACAGTTCTACTGTGAACAACATCCAAAGAAATCAGCACGGTAATCATTTCAATGATCACATGAATTTAGGAGAACCTCCTCTTTTTATGTTCTGTAGTTTCCCATCAAATATAGACATGACACATGTTCTCCATGGGAGAAAATTATGTGAAGCTTATAATTAGAAACATTTTACAGATTTTGTTTGAAGTATGATTCATCTTGAACTGAGTGTACTTTTAAAATTCAACATTATGGCTAATGCTAAAAGAACAAGAGATTTTCCACACAAACAACGGCATCCTAGTTTTCCTGCTGTTTGTTTAATTGCTTTCATGTAGGAGAGACATGCATGGCAAGTTATCAATTGCTAGTGAATTCATACATAACTCACTCACTGACTCACCATGTATACAGCCTAATCCTGTATTCAGGGTCACGGGGGGCCTGGAGCTTATCCCAGGAGACTTACGACACAAGTCGGGGTACACCCTGGACAGGGTGCCAATCCATCGCAGGGCACACAGACATACACACACACTCATTCACACACCGCGGCCAATGCATCACTTGGGAACGCCAATTAACTTAACCTGCATATCTTTGGACTGTTGGAGGAAACCGGAGTACCCGGAGGAAGCCCACCAAGCACGGGGAGAACATGCAAAGTGCAAACTCCATGCACACAGAGATGGGATTTGAACCTGGCCGGGAAACGAACTCGGACCCTGGAGGTGCAAGGCGACAGTGCTAACCACTACACCACCGTGCCACCTCATAGAGTACATAACTGATTTTTTTTTTTTTTAAGAAAGAACGAAAGAAAAAAATTGCAACACCTAATATGTTTAACTAAGTACAATTTAAGTAATGAATTTAATAGGGGGGAAATTCCAGATATTTAGAAGAATGTCTAGGGAAAAGGGTTTACTGGTTCTGCTTTGGGCCAGTTCTGGGATAGAATGTGCAGTGTATCTTTCATAATCAGTTGAATAGAAAATTATTTGTAAGCACAAGTTGGATATTTTTCTTTCCTTTTTTTAAAATATATTTTTTATTTTAAATCAAAACACTTAAGCAGTTTTAAGAACCGTTTTTTTATGCATTCAGGACTTTTAAAGAAATTGAGAAAATGAACTGGATTCCCTGATGACGTGTTCAACTGAGAGGATAAAATCATTTGGCATTTGTCTACTTCAATGGTTGTTACTCATCAGAAATACTTTCACATTAAATGGTCTCCTTCGAAACACATTTCTCTGTCTGCAGTTAGCAAACATCAATCAGCTCTATGATGCAGTCTCTTCATCCAGCCAACTTCAGGTGGGATCTGGTTGTTAGCTTGTCTAATTAGAAAAGCAATTTCCCTCACCATGTTTTCCTTTCCTTCAGTCAGACTGGCGTCTGTACTGAGCTCATACACCACCATCATACAAACAGTGTGCTAATAAGTGGCTTGATGACTGTATAATGCGGCCTGGCTGGGTGTGTGTTGTGATTAACGCTGCACAAAGACTGCTTTAGCTCAATTAGCTCGAAACAAGTGATTACTGCCAAACGTAACTCATTAAACTACACACTCTTCTACTTTTGGTTGGTAATTTGTAGTTGCACTTTTCAAAAGAAAATATCTGCCAGATTTTTTTCTCCTCAAAATACAAGGCTTTCTTTCTTTCTTTCTTTTTAATGCTTTTTAAATTTCCCCCTTGTCCAATACTGACACCTGCTGTACAGATGAAGAAGTGCATGTTTTTACTAATAAACACTGTAGTCTTGTGTGTTTGTTTCATGATCAAAGCAGGCAACTTAGAATCTATAATCTCACCGGAAAAGAAAACTTTCCCCCTTGATGGTATCCAAGCACACATCCGAGTGAAACGCTGAGATAAGTGCATTAGTATAACAGGGGAATCTATAGTGCAATAACGGTAATTTTTACTTTCACAATTCACTCACTCTCTCTCACTCATTTTCTATACCACTTCCATCCTGTACAGGGTAACTGGAGGCCTGGAGCCTCTCTCAGAAGCCTCAAGGCAGTAGGCAGGGTACATCCTGGACAAGTTATCGAAACCCCGACCCTGGAGATGCAAGGCCATGATGCTACTCTCATAAACATGTTCTGCTATTCTGCACAATCAAAAGGGCTCCCATTAAGGGTAGTGGATTGTTGTTGTTGTTGTTGTTGTTTTTTTAAATAAAAATTGCCATTTATTTGTACAATATGACTGATAATGCAAAGGATGTTTTTTCTTGTTTAAGGACAGTGGTCATGTGAAGTCATTAATTAGTAAGTTGCTTGCCTCCTTTTTAAAACCTAATGATAACTGAAATCACGCAAACAACCCTGATCAAAAGTTTATATCATTAAATGGCTACATTATAAACACACAGGTTGACACACACAGGTGTGTGTGTGTGTGTGTGTGTGTGTGTGTGTTTTGTAGTCCCCTTATAGTTTATAGTTATTTCCATTTTTTCTAGAAGAATATGAATTTTTAAACAATGTTGAATAAATCTTCTTAATTTGACTAATCCTCTTATTTTTTTCCTCTCTGTGCATTTTCCAATCCCTGATAAACTTTTTTACAGAACTCATAAAGAAATAAATTATATGACGAATGAATAGTATAGAAATGAATGAATAGAAATCCTATGAAACTTTTGAACAATGTATGCAAAAATTAAAGCTGTGATGAGATTCTCGAAATCCTTCAGTAATGGGTTAGGGTAAAATATTAATGCCAGATGCCTTTATTAATGCAACCCTCCTCATTTATACAGGTTTTTATAACCTAAGAGTGTGCTGAGGTTGAAGTTTGCAGTTGCATCTCCACAATCTTCATTAAATATTGATTTGAAAGCTATGATTGAAATATACTGTATAAAAATAGCACACATGCTTGTCATATGACAATTAAAACAACTCTTTGGAAACACATATGTGGCTGTTGAGTATTTTAATTTGTTATGCACATTTTTACATGTATAATGAGAATTATATTTAAAAAAGCATTAGTGTAATGTGGGATTTTGGTAAGTAACTTGAAATGTTTTTTTCCCCCTTCTTTCAATCCTGCTTCACAGGTTGAAGCTAAATTGTTATAACAGCTACAGAGCTGATTTCCTCTGCATGTGTGATAATAGTACAGGAGGAATGTGTCGGACAAGAACATGAGCAGATGGGGTGTGGCAAATGAGAGAGGAAACAAAAAAGGGTGCCGGTGCGTTAAAACACATAAATAATCTATGGCCTAAGTTAAGCCAAAGTAGTTCAAGAAGTGCAACCTTACAGTACCTCTAGAGGTCTGAGACCTGGGGAATTTGGGGGCCAAGTCTCCACCTTGAACTCTGACATGTTTCTCAAACCATTCTGTAATGAGTTTTGCAGTGTGTTAGGGCGCATTGTCCTGATGAAAGGGGCCGCTGACATCAGGAAAAAATATATATATATATTTATTAAAAAAAAAAAAAAAAAAAAAAATATATATATATATATATATATATATATATATATATATATATATATATATACAGTGGTGTGAAAAACTATTTGCCCCCTTCCTGATTTCTTATTCTTTTGCATGTTTGTCACACTTAAATGTTTCTGATCATCAAAAACCGTTAACTATTAGTCAAAGATAACATAATTGAACACAAAATGCAGTTTTTAAATGAAGGTTTACGTTATTAAGGGAGAAAAAAAACTCCAACTCTACATGGCCCTGTGTGAAAAAGTGATTGCCCCCCTTGTTAAAAAATAACTTAAATGTGGTTTATCACACCTGAGTTCAATTTCTGTAGTCACCCCCAGGCCTGATTACTGCCACACCTATTTCAATCAAGAAATCACTTAAATAGGAGCTACCTGACACAGAGAAGTAGACCAAAAGCACCTCAAAAGCTAGACATCATGCCAAGATCCAAAGAAATTCAGGAACAAATGAGAACAAAAGTAATTGAGATCTATCAGGCTGGTAAAGGTTATAAAGCCATTTCTAAAGCTTTGGGACTCCAGTGAACCACAGTGAGAGCCATTATCCACAAATGGCAAAAACATGGAACAGTGATGAACCTTCCCAGGAGTGGCCGGCCGACCGAAATTACCCCAAGAGCGCAGAGACAACTCATCCGAGAGGCCACAAAAGACCCCAGGACAACATCTAAAGAACTGCAGGCCTCACTTGCCTCAATTAAGGTCAGTGTTCACAACTCCACCAAAAGAAAGAGACTGGGCAAAAACGGCCTGCATGGCAGATTTCCAAGGCGCAAACCACTTTTAAGCAAAAAGAACATTAAGGCTCGTCTCAATTTTGCTAAAAAACATCTCAATGATTGCCAAGACTTTTGGGAAAATACCTTGTGGACCGACGAGACAAAAGTTGAACTTTTTGGAAGGTGCGTGTCCCGTTACATCTGGCGTAAAAGTAACACAGCATTTCAGAAAAAGAACATCATACCAACAGTAAAATATGGTGGTGGTAGTGTGATGGTCTGGGGTTGTTTTGCTGCTTCAGGACCTGGAAGGCTTGCTGTGATAGATGGAACCATGAATTCTACTGTCTACCAAAAAATCCTGAAGGAGAATGTCCGGCCATCTGTTCGTCAACTCAAGCTGAAGCGATCTTGGGTGCTGCAGCAGGACAATGACCCAAAACACACCAGCAAATCCACCTCTGAATGGCTGAAGAAAAACAAAATGAAGACTTTGGAGTGGCCTAGTCAAAGTCCTGACCTGAATCCTATTGAGATGTTGTGGCATGACCTTAAAAAGGCGGTTCATGCTAGAAAACCCTCAAATAAAGCTGAATTTCAACAATTCTGCAAAGATGAGTGGGCCAAAATTCCTCCAGAGCGCTGTAAAAGACTCGTTGCAAGTTATCGCAAACGCTTGATTGCAGTTATTGCTGCTAAGGGTGGCCCAACCAGTTATTAGGTTCAGGGGGCAATTACTTTTTCACACAGGGCCATGTAGGTTTGGATTTTTTTTCTGCCTAAATAATAAAACCCCTCATTTAAAAACTGCATTTTGTGTTTACTTGTGTTATCTTTGACTAATAGTTAAATGTGTTTGATGATCAGAAACATTTTGTGTGACAAACATGCAAAAGAA
This sequence comes from Channallabes apus, assembly GCA_030522415.1. Taxonomy (NCBI): domain Eukaryota; kingdom Metazoa; phylum Chordata; class Actinopteri; order Siluriformes; family Clariidae; genus Channallabes; species Channallabes apus. Next base: position 37,476,634 of record CM060107.1, on the reverse strand, counting down.
TAAGAAATCAGGAGGGGGGCAAATAGTTTTTCACACCACTGTATATATAGAGGCGTTACACTTTCGTTATTCCCTGTTTGGCTTTTCACTTTTTTGTAAGCTTTATCATTTTTATATAAAATCTTTAATCTTTTATGGTCGCAACCATAAAATACCAACACCATATCTCATAAAATCTATTACTTGGAGTAGTTTTTTGTAAAAATGAATTACGTAAATAATGTACATTAAAGATTATAGAAAAACTAAATGACTCCCACATACATTCCAGAAGATAGCTAGCTAAATATGACATTTTGTAGTAAGACAATGTGTACTTTATTTTGTTTTACACTGTAGGATGTAATGAACATTATCCTCAGACCAGGTAACATTTTTCCGATGTTTTATTGTCTGGTTTTGGTGACCCCATGTAAACTGTAGTCTGAGTTTCCAGTTCATGACTGACAGGAGTGGTGCCCCATGTGATTTTCTACTGCTTAAGGCCAATCTGCTTTAAGGTTTAATGTGCTGCGCATTCAGAGATACAGTTCTCTTCAACATACCTCAGTTGTAATAAGATGTCATTTGAGTTGCTGTTTCGTTTCTATCAGTTTGAACCAGTCTGGCTATTCTCCTCTGGCCTCTGGCATCAACAAGTCACTTTCACCCATTTTCACTGGATATTTTCTCTCTCTCAGACTATTCTCTGGAAATCCCTGTAGATCAGCACTTACACAGAAATACTCATCTGGTAACAACAACCATGCAACATTCAAATCCATTTACATCATATTTCTTGTAGAAACAGTAGATCATCTTGACGATGCCTACATGCCTAAATGTGTTGAGATGCTGCCATGTGATTGGTTTATTAGATATTTGTATTAAATAGCAGTTAAATAAGTGTACCTTAAGTGGCCAGTGAGTGTATGCACATGCACCATATTTACAAAAGTATTCGCGCGCCTGCCTTCACATGCGTATGAACTTGAGTAACATCCAATGCTTAATCCATATTGTTTAATATGATGTTGGTCCACCCTTTGCAGTTGTAACAGCTTTAACTCTTCTTGGAATGCTTTCCACAAGGTTTAGGAGTATGTTTATAGAAAATTTTGACCATTCTTCTAGAAGCGCATTTGTGAGGTCAGACACTGATGTCGACCGAGAAGTCCTGGCTCGCAGTCTCCACACTAATTCATCCCAAAGGTCTCCCATCGGGTTGAGGTCAGGACTCTGTGCAGGCCAGTCAAGTTCTTCAACACCAGACTTACTCATCGATGTGTTTATGGACCTTGATTTGTGCACTGGTGTACAGTCATGTTGGAACACGAAGTGGGCATCCTCAAACTGTGCCCACAAAGTTGGGAACATGAAATTGTTCAAAATGTCTTGGTATGCTGAAGCATTAAGAGCTCATTTCACTGGAAGTAATAGTGAGCGAATTTGATGTGGACTTATCAGTGCTTTCCATTCAAGTCTACTGTCTCTCCAGTCACTGCTGTGCAGGTGTGAATGTGGTACATCAGTTCATTTGTAACTGCGATGCTACTGTAGCAAAAATGGATGCCACACTTGTGATTTGCACAAAAGAACAGCAACATGCAGTGATTAATTTTTTGACGTCTGAGGGTATACAGTACCTAGTGCCATTACTTAGCGGCACCAGAGGTAAACGGCAGAGTATGGATTGGAAAAATCATCAATCACAAAAAAAGTTCAAAAGTCAAACATCAGCTGGAAAATTGATACTTATGATTTTATATCTTGCATGACCGCACACTTCTGTCCACACAATGTTTTGAGCAGCTCTAAGACTACAAGGGAAGCTCCATTTCCTCTACTATGTCAGAAAATAAATGCTCATATACTGTATGCACTTTTGTATTTATATTGGTTTTAATAAAAGTGCGCTAGAATGTGTTCAACTTCATGACTAGCTCGTTCAGAATCAGCTATTTATTGTAGATTGTTTGACGCGATTTCCTTGTCATACATTTCCGTGCCGCACAGCGCGTTAAACCCTCCTGAAGCCCAGCTTCACTGGAGCGCTATGGGCAGCACAGAGGAGCTTTTTTCACTGCAGAAAAGCTAGACGGTAATTGGATAAATGCACCAAAATCGTCACTTCCAGGGAAGCTCAGCAGGTGAAGTTCTTTAAATAATAATAAAAATAAACATATTATAGCATTCTTGACTTTGCTCCTTGTTTCAGCATTGTAAAGTTAGTTCGTTCATATATTAAAGGACCTCGTGGAAGGGGAAACTAGCCAGAATTTACGTACAAATAACATAATGAATTTTATGATTGAAGACCTAATATGAGCTTCCCCTGTTTCAAAAGCTAGCAGCCGCCACTGGTTTTGAGATAGTCCTGATCATCAGGCTGGAGAAAGTGCTCCATTGTACTTTCACCTGTTACTGTATGTCCCCTGAAAGCAGCCCTACGAGGCTGAAGATTCACATCTGATGAAGAAACGAAGACAGCGGTGCATTCGTCCGGTGCATTTGCTGCTTTGCGACAATGAGAATTGTTCTACAGTATAAAAATAAAATGTAATTGAAAATTTAATTTGTGTCTCACAGCTTAGCCTAAAACATTTTTTAATGAGGGAATACAAAAGATTGGACAGATGGACAAAGTGCATTGAAAGGTAGGATTATGTTTAAAAATAATGTTTTTGTCTTTTCTAGAATAATTTTAAATAAATTCTGTGGATCATTTTTGACTCAATCTTTTGTACTGCATGTCTAAATCAATATCTGCAATATTCTGTGCATTAATGGGCTTTTTTAAAATGTGCACATAAATAGCAAAGATTAGTACATATTGAAATAAATATTAATTGAAATAAATTGCAATAAATATACTGATCATATACTGCTTCTCTTTTACAGTACATTATGCCTTTTTATCGCTTATATCAGAACAACAGATTCTGTCCCAGAATAAGTGGGAAAAAAACACTTGGGTGTGATGAATGTCTTTCGTGATACATCAGGACCGCTTGAAGCAGATGATTGTGTTAGTGCTTTGCCTCTGAACTCCATATATCATAAATACGATCACCAGAGTGTGCAGTTGACCTGCTTGTTTTCATCACAGTGTGTCTGACACTGGCTTGCTTGAGATACTGTGCGTGTGTGTCTGTGCGTATGTGTGTGTGTGTGTTCCTCTGTCTTTTTATCTCACCTTTAGTTTTCAGTAAACTAGTTTTACCATGGTGCAGTTACTTTCCCAGCTGCTCCTGCAGCACTGCGTGGGCACTATCATCTTTATCCCTGGATACCTCGTTACTGCACATCTTTGGGGCCCTGCACAACTTTTATTACCCAGAGGAACACCCTGATGAGCCCTCTGGAGACTGGAGAAGACATGCTGCCTTTTGAAGGGGAAAAGCATGTTACCTCGTACTCTTCGGAAAACCGGTTTAGTCATTGATCAGTTGGTCAAATATGCACATCAGCCTCCAGGGATGTGTTCACTATAGTGACTGAATACACACTGCCTTGTCTTATTACTCTATAGGTGCTACAGAAGTATTTGCAATACTTCACCTTAAAATGTTTGTACGTATTTTTCACCATACCTGTATGTCCCACAGGATATGTTTCAGAAATATGACCTGTATATCAGGGCCCTTCAAACAACTGGAGATTTTTGATGAGATCTGTTATTGCAAGATTTGCACCAGATTCATTATTTTAGATGAGCATGTATTGTACATTGAAAGTCAAGGTTGATCTTAGAAGTTCTACTTTTTACTAAAGCTGAAAAAAGACTAGACTAGACACGTTGTTAAGCCTGACCACTCTGTTAGTTTTTGGGGCCAGGGGTAGCTCAGTGGTTAAGGCATTGGACTATGGTTCGGAAGATCCCAGGTTCAAACCCCACAACCACCAAGTTGCCACTGTTGGGCCCTTGAGCAAGTCCTCATTATACACCCTCAACTGCTCAGATGTATAATGAGATAAAAAAAAATGTTGCTCTGAATAAGAGCATCTGCCAAATGTCTTTCAAGCTTAAAAAAGTCTTATTGTTTTATTCGATAATTGAGCCAATTTATTTCTAAAAGGAAGCGAAATGATCTGGTCTTCATATTTTTTTCGGCTTTTTTTTTCAATGACAAAAGACAGACTGAAATGTCAAACCAGCTTTTGTAGCTCTTTTCAGTTACAGTACCACTGCATCTCAACCTAAATCATCCTCAACCAACACTCAGGACTACATGGTTAACCAAAAAACCTTATAGCCTACTGTATTTCCTGTAAACATTTCAGATGTGCTTAAATTACAGTATTTTCCACTTTCATTTCCCTGTCCACCTGAGACTGTGTCTAAAGTGATGATAGTATAATTTGCACTCTTCATTATAAACTAGCTTGCAAATCATTTCAGTCTTCACAAACAGACACACAAAAAAACAGAAGCTTAAGCTCTTGTACTTTTGCAGCATAAACAACCCAATTACACACTTTCCTTTGGCAAACGTGTTTCTTTTCAAAGAGGCACATTGCTTTTTCATTTCTATTCACAAACAGACCAAGCAAATAATAGTAATAATCTTTTTTATCATTATGCACAATCTTCGATAGAGACAATGCACTTACAAGTAATTGTACTTGAAATTACATAAAATATAGCAAACTAAATGTGGCCCTGTCACATCAAGTCAGGTATTAAGGTGCATTTTCTGTGATTTGAGTTATGCATATATAGGACCTCAGATACACTATTGAAATCTTTCTTTTAGAATAGTGAGAGAATATGAAGAGTCGAGGATGTAGTAAGAAAGAGTGAATCCTCATTTCTCTGCTACCCCTAAACATAAATTCACCAGTAGCACCGATTTATTGTGAAAAAACAAAAACAACAATATTTAAGATAAAAAATTTCTCAAGTCTTTTGAAGGTTCAGGAAGATAGATAATGTATTTATCAAAATTGACAATTTGATCAGTTTCACCTACTGCATTCTATCGGCCACAACATGACACTAACCTGTGCGACTTGATATGACGGGTCACAAATATAAAGGCCACTACAAATTCATCCCAGTAGAGCTAATTTGCACTGCATCTAGTAAAATGAGGAGTGTGATGGATTAATTCTGTGTTAATATGGTCATGAATGATGGTGATGAACACAGTTAGTTGAACAGCTTTGTCTGCTACTACATAATGCCAGACTGAGCACTGGACTACATACGGTGAAAATTACAACTGTAATTCTCTGATTAACATGTATGTGTGTTTCAGTGCTTTCATTATAGCAACGGTGGCTCACATTGAAACCTAGATGCAGATTAGTCCTTTATTGCAGAGTTTGAGCCGAGGTCCGAGTGTTGACATGCCTTCATTACGGTTGAACTTGGCTTGAACTTGGCTTGTTCCTGAGCTACAAATCTTGGCTCCAGTGCCGTTATAATGTCTGGGTCTTCTCTCGTTCCCCTTTTCCAAGAAGCGTCTTTAAACCCAGGTCATCCACCTGCTCACAGATTGATGGTCCCCCCACAAATTGAATCCCATTGGATAGTCACACACTTCCTGCAGAACCACACAGAAATCATATTCGGCATCTATTGTGGTCCAAGGAAACTCCTTCTACAGATATACACCTGCACAGGCAGAAGACAACAAATGTCAATTGGTTCATTTTGTTGATAGATGAAAAATGAGTTCATTAGCTGTAGCTAGCGATAAATGTAGACAGATGTGACTTACATGTAGTGCACTTTCTTGTTGCCCTGTTTCTAATTTGCTAGTCTGCAAAGAAAGGAAAGGGTTAATTTGATTTGATTGAGTCTAATTTGAAGTAGAGCAGATGCTACAAATTAAATGACACGTGTAACACAGGGATAGTATTCTGTGTGTGTGTGTGTGTGTGTGTGTGTGTGTGTGTGTGTGTGTGCGTGCGTGCGTGCGTGCGTGTGTGTGTGTGTGTGTGTGTGTGTGTGTGTGTGGTTGTTTTTGTGTGATGGGACAGTGTCATCTTTTCTGGAAACCTTTTAAAACGTCATTAAAGTGACATTAACAGGCCATGTGATGTAGTGAGCGTGAACTGACTTGTGCCGTGTACCTTGCTTTATTTCATGCTCTTCATCACAAGCATAGGAACACGGCTCAATTATTCACTTCCCACTGAAATCCTTTTGATCTCAATGTGTTAAAATATGGAAGATACGTAGCTTTGCATTTCAGCACTACATTCAGCAATAAGAGCACTGACACTTCATGATTAGTGATGAATCACGGATCACTGTGGGATGGTATGAAGGTATAATATTGATATCATGATAAATTATGTGGTAAAGTGTTTTTTGTTTTTATAACATTACTTGTGATTACTAGTGACGGACTACAGTATAATATCGTACAGTATAATATTTACTATAGTAATTGACTACACACTGTAGTAAACTCTAGGACTTATTATAGTTATGGACAACATGCTCTAGCAAAGTGTAGTATTGAATTTTTAGTAGTATTGCTATTAAGTAATTTACAACAGTAATTATTACACGCTAACACTACTTGGTGTCGCAACCCACCCAGTTCCTCCTTCCTTCATTCAGCACTGAATCTCAGTGGCCTGGTTGGGGCCTTGACCAGTTAAAACTGGTACCTGGGCCATGGTGGGGCTCAAATCTCTGACCCTTTAATCAGTAACCCAGAACCTCAATCGTCTAAGCCACCACTACGGCAAATGTATGTTGTTATATATTTCTGAAATAAAAAGAGCCTTAAATGAACTGTCTCTAGGTGTGGAAATTATGGCCTGAATAGAATAAAAAAAAAAAACCATCCCTTTATATTTTAGGTATTAAATAAAACATTGATCATGGTTTTTATATTCAGCACAACTGTTTAGCTGGAAGTTTGTTGGCAAACATTTCTCTATATCCTGAAACATATTGTGTATCATACAAAAGTAGTGAATTTATTTTCAACTTCTGTCATATCGCTCATCCATAGTGATGAATATGACTTTAATGTAAAAAATAATTAATTAAATAACTGCCGTGAACAAAGTCCTGGTTGTTCGAATGTGTTATACACCGGTAGAAAGTAGAAGGCGATTCTATTTCCTTATTTTTTTAAAAGAAGCTCTATAATAATTTGCATTTGAAAGTGAACTACACCTAAAGTGTTTTAAATTTCAATTCATGTATGAGATCACCACTCTAACAATCAAGACATCACACAGCGATCGACAACCACTTTCCTCATGATTGATGTATAATCGAGTGGTAATGGCACACAGCTCCCATTTTCTTCCATTCCCACTGAGAGTGCCGAGAAAAAGTATTCAAGCTCTGACACTTGCACAACACTGCAGTTTGATGCAGCACATTTTTAGCACTGAATAATGATGCAAGCTGCTCTCAGAAAGCCTTACCTTTCCGTGTGGACTTTGACTGACTGGCCGCCACTGTGTTCATTTCTGTTGGAAGTCCCACATACACCCCACCATAGTTCCTACAGGAAATGACATGCCACATCACACACACAGTCCGAGGTTAATGGTGTAAAAGACGTGCTTTTGTCGCTTCATTTCACTGACCTTCTTTTCTCGTCATCTTGTGACGGATCTTCTGTCCTGTTACATAAGACAAGCCTGGGTTAGTTTTTCATCATCGCCGTCCATATATTCATGTAACTATCTATCTATATGAAAAAGTGCTATATGTTGAAACCATAGCTACAAGACATGACTCACTCTGAGAGAAAGTTTTGCATTGGTGTTAATTAAATTTTAATATCAAACAGATATTAATGTTTTGATTATGAAGCATATTCTGTTTTCACAGGCATTTCTAATTCAGAATATATGCACAGAAATTAAAATACATTACATCGTACATTTTTATCTCTAATAAGATAGCACCTAAGCATACTAATAAATGATGTGATAGCTTAGATATATTCTGTGATTTAAAAAAAAAAAACTTTGCATATCTGAGTTTTTTTTTTTTTGCATTTGTTGTATTCAAATATTTTTTTTAAACAAAACAGTAAATGACACAAAAAGATTTGTATGCCAGTAAATAAAGCAATGTGCAGTGTTATGTAAATGACCCCTTTAAAAAATAATAATAATAATAATAAATGCTGTAAAGTTTATTTCATTTTATTCTATTTTATTTTCTTGTAACAAAATTGTAGATTTGATATTTTCTATTTTTTATTCCTTCCTAATTAGCATTTGTCTTCTTACTTCCTTTTTCCTTTTCAAGGTCACAAACAATCGTATAAGCATTTCACTGCATATCATATTTTAATGCAACCATGGGGGGGCGCAATCCATTGTCTTCTTGTGCCAGTCCCAAGTCTGGATAAATGCAGAGGGTTGTGTCAGGAAGGGCATCCGACGTAAAAACATTTGCCAAATCAATGATACGAATCAGAAATATCATTTCCATACCGGATCGGTTGCGGCCCGGGTTAACAATGACCGCCACACACGACCTACAGGGTGCCGGTGGAAATTGTGCTACTGTTGGTCGAAAAAGGAGAGGTGTTCGAAAGCAGAGAGAGAAGAGGAAAGGCAAGAGTTTAGGAGTGAAAGTAGGGACCTTGAATGTTGGGACCATGACAGGGAAGGCAAGAGAGTTGGTTGATATGATGCAGAGAAGGAAGGTGGATGTCCTGTGTGTCCAGGAGACCAGGTGGAAAGGTAGCAAAGCTAGAAGCTTAGGATCAGGGTTCAAATTATTTTACCATGGTGTGGATAGGAAAAGAAATGGAGTCCACAGGAGCCACAGTGGAACACATACAGTCAGCGCCACGTTTACTGCTGGGGCAAATACATGCTGGTGCAGACTTCAATGGACATGTTGGGGATGAAAATGTGATGGGCAGGTTTGGTCTTCAGGACAGGCATGTAGAAAGACAGATGGTGGTGGACTTTGCAAAGAGGATGGAAATGGCAGTAGTAAATACTTTCTTCCAGAAGAGACAGGAACATAGGGTGACATATAAACACAGACACAAATTTAACTCATTTGAAATTCTCTATAGTAACATAAGTGTATTTAAGTATATTAAATCAGCTCAGTCGATTCCACTAATTATAATTTACAGACCTCCAGGGCTGTATTCTGAATTTCTTAGTGAATTTGCAGATTTCATCTCAGACCTGGTCATTTCTGTAGACAAAGTGTTAATTGCTGGAGATTTTAACATTCATTTTGAGAATCCAGAAGACCCTCTGAGAACAGCATTTATATCCATACTGGACTCCGTAGGTGTAAATCAGTGTGTAGTAGGACCCACTCATAAAGCAGGTCACACTTTAGATTTAGTAATATTCTTCGGATTAACTATAAGAAATGTGTTCACAATTCCACTGTCTGAAATTATCTCAGATCACTATCTTGTCTCCATTCAAGTGTCTCACAGTGATAATGTACGCACAGTACCGCGCTACCGTATTAAACGTACATTCACATCAACTACCACACAGAGTTTTATCAGTAATCTCCCAGAGTTACCAACTTCGATTAGGCCACCGTCTGACCCCACAGAACTTGATCAGGCGACTGAATATTTAGAGTCGACACTTCGTTGTACCTTAGATAATGTAGCTCCAGCTAAAAGAAAAATTATTAGAGATAAGAAACTCGCTCCCTGGTATAACGATCACACGCGCACTTTAAAACAGACTGCTCGGAAATTAGAGCGTAAATGGCGTCAAACTAAATTGTTGGTATTTCAAATAGCATGGAAAGAGAGCATCCTGAACTATAGGAAAGCTCTTAGTGTAGCTAGATCAACGTATCTCTCCACTCTTATAGACGAAAATAAAAATAATCCTAGATTTTTATTTAATACCGTAGCCAAATTAACCAGAAATAAGACCACTACAGAAATCTCCACAACAACATCATGCAATAGTGAGGACTTCATGAACTTTTTTAATAATAAAATTGTAAATATCAGGCATAAAATTGAGGCTTTGAAACCAAACAATGTAATTGATACTGATGTTAACCTAGCCATGTCAGATTCAAACCTAGAATACTTTACTCCTCTTGAAGAGAATGAACTAATTTCACTCATCTCTTCTGCAAATTCATCAACCTGTATATTAGATCCTATACCGACACATTTTCTTAAACAGATAGCACCAGTAATAACAGAACCGATGTTGAGAATAATTAATTCCTCACTCAGCATTGGTTATGTTCCAAAATCTTTTAAAGTAGCAGTTATTAAACCAATAATTAAGAAACCTGACCTCGACCCCTGTCAGCTGTCCAATTACAGGCCAATATCAAACCTCCCCTTTATCTCTAAGATTCTGGAAAAGATAGTAGCGGAGCAGCTATGCTCATATCTACATAGAAATGGCATACATGAACTGTATCAGTCAGGATTTAGGCCTCATCACAGCACAGAAACAGCACTCGTTAAAGTAGTAAATGACCTCCTATTGGCCTCTGATCAGGGTTGTGTAACTATGCTTGTATTACTCGACCTCAGTGCAGCTTTTGACACTATTGATCATGCTATTCTTCTTCACAGATTAGAAAATTTAGTAGGAATTAAGGGTACAACCCTCTCCTGGCTCAGATCCTATTTGACCGATCGTTATCAGTATGTAGACTTAAATGGTGATTATTCTGCATGTTCTCTAGTGGAGTTTGGCGTTCCGCAGGGTTCAGTTTTAGGCCCACTGCTTTTTTCCCTTTACATGCTTCCTCTGGGCAACATAATCCGTAAGCATGGTATTAGTTTTCATTGTTATGCTGACGACACACAGTTATATGTCTCAACAAAACCTGATGAGAAAAACCATCTTACTAAAGTTGAGCAATGTGTTCAGGACATAAGAAATTGGATGCTAATTAACTTCCTTCTGCTTAATCCGGATAAGACAGAAGTTCTAGTCATAGGACCGCATACAGCTAGAAGTAAAATCTTAGATCACACCGTAACTTTAGATGGCCTTTCTGTTCCGTCAAGTGCAACAGTAAAAGACCTCGGCGTGATTATAGATTCCAGCCTTTCATTTGAAGCTCATGTAGATAATATCACCAGGATAGCATTCTTTCACCTTAGAAATATCGCCAAAATAAGAAATATATTGTCGCTAAATGATGCAGAAAAACTAGTTCATGCTTTTATCACTTCTAGGTTGGACTATTGTAATGCCTTACTGTCTGGTTGTTCAGTTAGGTGCATAAACAAGCTTCAGCTAGTCCAAAATGCAGCAGCGAGAGTCCTCACTAGAACCAGAAGATATGAGCACATCACCCCTATCCTATCTTCACTGCATTGGCTCCCTGTGAAATTTCGCATTGATTTTAAAATACTACTCTTGACATATAAGGCATTAAATGGTCTCGTGCCGCAGTATCTGAGCGAACTGCTAGTGTCTTACGATCCGCCACGCCTACTTCGGTCAAAGGATGCAGGCTGCTTATCAGTACCGCGTATTATGAAAACTACAGCTGGGGGCAGAGCTTTTTCTTACAAAGCCCCAAAATTATGGAATAGTCTTCCAAATAGTGTTCGGGACTCAGACACAGTCTCAGTGTTTAAGTCTAGGCTAAAAACCTATTTATTTAGCCAAGCATTTTTATAAATAGATTTGCCATAAGGTAAAGGAGCAGATCTGGGGGACTCATGGACGTAGAGCATTATGGTGAACTGGTATGTTTAGATGCTGTCTTCCTCAGTCTCATTTGATCACTCAGGTTTGTTGACGGTGAGGTGATTGTTTGCTTTACATCTCAGGGAGCCCTCATGTTTGTGTTTCCTTCTGGCTCTCCCTTTTAGTTATGCTGTCATAGTTAGTCCTGCCGGAGTCCCTGCTTGCACTCTACAGTAAATATACATTCACATTAGACATTGTGACTGTGACCATACCTAATTGCAATCTCTCCTCCTCTTCTCTTCCTCCCCCTCTTTCTCTTTCCTCTCTCCCCCTGTCTCCCCCTTTCACTCTTTCTCTCTCTCTCTCTGTCGAGCTACACATGTGGTTCCTGAGCTGCCAGTGATCCAGACTCCCTCTGCCCTCCGGACCTGTCTGATCCATCCTGGTGCCCGGTATCTGGTTGGAGGTCTCATCGCATGGATGCCCCGTGTGTCTCTTTAGGATGCGTCTGGTGTCTGGGGATGATTCTCTATACTTAGAATATGGTTCTGGCCTCGACTGGTGTTGTCAGCTGTTTCTCTGAGGACTTGACAATTCGATAGTTCAGGACTGGAACTTTCTACAAGTCTATCTGAGTCTCGAATAACTACTGGACTCCATTTTACATCAAGTATTATAACATCAATTAACATCAACTATTATAGCTGAACCTAACACTTAACACTGTATAAATGCAGATCATTTCCTGCTATCTGTTTCACCCAGATGAGGATGGGTTCCCTGTCGAGTCTGGTTCCTCTCAAGGTTTCTTCCTATTACCGTCTCAGGGAGTTTTTCCTTGCCACTGTCGCCCTCGGGCTTGCTCGCCAGGGAATATCTGAACATTTTGATTCATACATATTCACATTCCATACAAACTTAAATAATTCTTTTGATTGTGTAAAGCTGTTTTGAGACAATGTCAATTGTTAAAAGCGCTATACAAATAAAACTGAATTGAATTGAATTGAATATAAGAGCGGAGGCAGAAGCACTCAGGTGGACTACATCTTGTGTCGACGTTGTAATCTGAAAGAGATTAGTGACTGCAAAGTGTTGGTAGGGGAGAGTGTAGCCAGACAACACAGAATGGTGGTGTGTAAAATAACCCTGGTGGTGAGGAAGGTGAGGAGGACAAAGGCAGAGCAGAGGACAAAGTGGTGGAAGCTGAGAAAGGAAGAATGCTGTGCAGTCTTCAGGGAGGAGTTGAGACAGGCTCTGGGTGGTCAGGAGATGCTTTCAGTTGACTGGACAACTACGGCCAATGTGATCAAGGAGACAGGTACTGTAGGAGGGTACTTGGTGTATCATCAGGTAAGGGAAAAGTGGACAAGGAGACTTGGTGGTGGAACGAGGTGGGTCTGCATCAAGGATCGGCTCTAAGTCCCTTTTTGTTTGCTCTGGTGATGGACAGGATGACAGATGAGGTTAGACAGGAGTCTCCATGGACTATGATGTTTGCAGATGACATTGTGCTTTGTAGCGAGAGCAGGGAACAGGTGGAAGAAAATTTGGAGAGTTGGAGGTATGCTCTGGTTAGCTGCAGCAAGACGGAATACATGTGTGTGAATGAGAGGGACCCAAGAGGAACGGTGAGGCTACAGGGAGCAGAGGTAAAGAAGGTGCAGGTCTTTAAGTACTTAGGGTCAACGGTCCAGAGCAACGGAGAGTGTGGAAAGGAGGTGAAGAGATGGGTACAGGCAGGTTGGAATGGGTGGAGAAACGTTTCAGGTGTGTTCTGCGATAAAAGAGTATCAGCGAGAATGAAAGGAAAGGTGTACAGCACAGTGGTGAGACCAGCGATGTTCTACGGCTTAGAGACAACGGCACTGAAGAAAAGACAGGAGGCAGAGCTAGAGGTAGCAGAGCTGAAGATGTTGAGGTTCTCTTTGGGAGTGACAAGGATGGATAGGATCAAGAATGAGCTCATCAGACGGACAACCCATGTGAGATGTTTTGGAGATAAAGTCAGAGAGGCCAGATTGAGGTGGTTTGGACATGTTCAGAGGAGAGATAGTGAGCATATCGGTAGAAGGATGCTGAGGTTGGAACTGCCAGGCAGGAGGTCTAGAGGAAGACCAAAGAGGAGATTTATGGATGCAGTGAGAGAGGACATGAAGTTAGTTGGTGTGAGAGAAGAGGATGCAGACGATAGGGTTAGATGGAGGCAGATGATTCGCTGTGGCGACCCCTGAAAGGGAACAGCCGAAAGACAAAGAAGAAGAAGACTGCAAATCATATTGTGTATGGCATGTGTATGTGACCAATAAAAATTTTGTACAGATTGCAATTAGCTTGCTAATATTACTGAAGTCATATATATGATCTTAATTTGTTTATGCTAATTAATGCTATAAGTCATGCTACTTAAAGGAATCTTAAATCAATAGTTTTACTGAATTTGGTGAAGAAGCATTGCTCTCCCTCCCTCCCTCCCTCCCTCTCTCTCTCTCTCTCTCTCACACACACACACACACACACACACACACACACACACACACACACAGATTAAATTGTACTGCCGATGTGCTGAAGGCTGCAGTAATTAGTGTAGATTGTCCAGGGTGTATACAGGGTCCACAGGAGCCACATGGAACACATACAGTCAGCGCCACGTTTACCGCTGGGGCAAATACATGCTGGTGCAGGCTGAGATTGAATCTCTCTCAGGAGTTGGCTTTGTTAAATGTCCTAATACCCACAGAGATTTCCTGAATGTGTGTGGCTTTCTCAGGGGTATAGTGTGCAATTGCACATGCATGCATATGTGTGTTTGTAGGTCATTGTGTGGGTGTCATGGGGACACCCACTTAGACACTTACACATCTTTCGCAGCCTCTGCAGGACCTGTGAACAGAAAAGAAGCAAGGAGTAAAATCAGTTTGATTATTCAAATTATTTTGAGATGATGATTAAAAAAAAAAGCACCTTTTTGAAATAAAAATTCTAAGCTGCCATGAGAACACTGAACTAGGATAAACTCTGGGGGATGTATGCACAATTGAAAGTGTGTGTATGACATTACAGATTTATTCTGGGCTGAAGAGTGATTGTGAAGGACTTTTCAAGCAGCACTCTTAGCTCTGCCTTCTGATTAATAATCAAGAGCTTTACTTTGACATATACTGTAGGACAGAGCACTGTCTAGAAACACTGGTCAATACTGGTCAAATGAGGCTATTAAAAGCACTGGTGCATAAAGACACCTTGTTCTGAGACATCGACCTACTATATAAACAAGTAAAACTTGTTGGTAACTGCATCAAATGTACACTGTCTGGCAAAAACAAATCATCTTCCATTGGATAATTACTGCAGTGATTAATATGGTTCAGCTGGCAACAAGTTATTTAACCCTAAGTGATGAAGTGAGTAGCTTCACAAACATGCAGATCCTCCTAAACAATCATGTACATCATGTTTTTGCCTGTGATCATATCAAAGATATTACTCTGTTTTAGAAGAGTCAAAGTTTTGGTCTGCATCAAACAAAAAAGAACTAACTACGAAAATAGCTGAAAATACTAAAACTGTAAAATGCATTATTACAAATTTTAAGGATAGTGATGAACTACAGTATCAACTTCAAGGAAGAAATGTGTTAATATGTTGGTTAAATCATTTGGTTAAATCAAATCATTAAAAAAGAAACAAGAGTAAAATTCACTCCTATGTTTAATAATGGAAGTAAGATGATTTATACACGTACAATGCGAAGAGAACCTGCGGGATTGGGTCTAAACATCTCTGTAGCCTTAAAAAAACACTTATTAACCTCATTTTGATTCGTACATATTTTCTCACACATTTCATACTCATTTCCATAATTCTCTCTTGATTCTCTGAAGCTGCTTTGCAACAATGCCCATTGTTAAAAGCACCATACAAATGAAATTTAATTTATTTGAATTGCATTCAGTGAGACTAATAGGAAAAAAGGATTCAATTTGCTAGAGAGCATAAAGAATGGAGCATTGGAAAAAGATGTGGTCTGATGACTACAGATTTACTCCGTTCCAGAGTGATGGGTGTTGGAGAGTCAGACAGTTGTGTACCCATCATGCCTACAGCACAGGGGACAGTGTTATGATCTGGGGTTGCTTCTCAGGTCTAGGTTCAGCAATGTTATTTGCCCATAAATTAGGTCAGGACTACCTGAATATACTGAATGATCAGATTATTCCATTAATTGATTTTTTCTTCTCTTATGGCATATCTATTATTCCAAGCTGACAATGCCAGGATTCATCGGGCTCAACTTATAAGAGTGGTTCAGGGAGTATGAGACGTAATTTTCACACATGGATTTGCCACCACAGAGTCCAGACCTTGACCCCATTAAGAAACTTTGGGATGTGCTGGAGAAGACCTTACATAGCGGACTGACTCTCCCATCATCCATACAAGAGATGTTAATATGGTCCTGGGTGTAAATAAATGCTTTGACATTGCATAAGCATAAGTAATCAAAGCAAAAGGTGGTTCAATTAAATATTAGAGGTTGTGACTTAAGCAAATTCATGCATTCCAATCTGCAATGGTGACTTAGTGAAAAGGCTTGGCTTTGACACACCAGAGCTAGTGTATAGTGCCACAACTGTGTGATTGTATAGTGACTCTCTTTGGCCCAGTGTTGGGTAGGAAGCTAAAACAATGATTCCTGTTGATGTACTGTGTACAGGCCATTGCATGTTGGAAAAGTCACAGCGCCTTCAAGAGCTTTGTCTAGCAAAAGACGGCAGTCTTTGTGTATATGAGGGTAAACTTTGAAATGGCTTACAGATGGCACAGTGTAAAAGACCAAGACAAGAGAAAAAAAGGGTTATTTCCAACAGGGTCAGGACATGTTTCTAGGCAACGTTGTGTAAGCAAGTAATCCAATGACCAAGACAGGTTTTTGAGAACGGACGGTAGTGGGCCGTGTGGACACAGTGCTTTCTGGGGAAACTAATAACGGTGTTTATAAAAGCATAGCTATGGCTGGTGAAGCCTGATAAAGCCTTTCCGGTGAAGCTCCTCTGCTCAGAATGTCGAACACCAATGAACAGCATTAGTGCTTTAGAGACACTTCAGCCATTATTGAATCACCAAGGTAACAAATGACAGAATGACCACAAGTCACAAACCATGACTTCATAATGACGGAACAAAACTTGTTCACAGAACATTTTTTTTTAGACTATACTGTAGTATGCTGCTTTCTGTACTAAAGGACCAACCAAAAACTATTCCCTATACAGAAATAACATATCCAGGACACCTCAGACTGCAACAAAAATATCTAGCATAAAAAAGTATTCAAATATCACTAGCTCTGGAATAGACGCCACATGAGTTAAATACAATAATGAGATGGAGATCAGAAGGACAGATGAGTGCTAAAAACAAGGGCAGGTAAAGTAAACACACACACACACACACACACACACACACACACACACACACACACACACACACTTACTTACTCTATACTCAAGCAGAGTCTCCATAAATCAAAGATTGTCCACAAATACCACAGATTCCAAAATAACTGGGTCTTTCCCCCTTCTGAAAACACTCAGACAAGAATGTCATGCTCTACATCGGTAAGCAAGACAAACTGTACGACTCTTCCATTGGGAAAAACATTTACTCTCTTAAAATAGAATAAAGAATCTTTTCCACAATCAAACCTCCTACCTGCATGCGGTGCTAGAATAATTGGGGGGAGCCACGGCTTAGCCCCATGCAGGACATTATCCTCCCTGAGACCCTGACATGAAATCACACACCTCACACACACACTCACATGCACACACACATGCACACACAAACACACACACACATGTTTCCATAAACAGACAATGTCTGTGATGTGTTTAAATCATTAACACTGTTCTTTTGCCAATGCACTCACCTCCCGCTGTGGTATTAGTGGCAGAGGAATTTCCACAACCCATCCCAGTCTGCTGTGCTCAAAGAACCGAACAGTGAAAGGACGGATCAGAAGTAAGAGAAAGACAAGTAAAGAAAAAGGATAAATGGAGGGCAGCACTTCTATGCTACACTAATTCCCGGGCTCACTTGTTCTCGTTCAGCCTGGAAAGGTCTGCACTGGCACAGAGAGGGACACAGAGAGCGAGAGAATGAGAGACATGGGGGGGGGGGGGTGGAGGGAGGGAAAGAGAGATGCTTTTCCTTCACACGATTCGCTCATCTCTGCCGCCCTGACAGGGTTACCATGGAAACAGGATCTGATGGGATGGTAGAGTTGCGAATGGCAAGCCTTTGCTTTTTACAATTAATGGGTCTACAGGAAAATCTAACAACTGTGTTATGTACTGTATGTCACATTGGTAACCCCTGACCTGAATCCAGTACAGGAAACAGAAAAGACAATCTGATACTGTACAGCTTCCCATAAAATCTCACACAGGTTGTTACAGATCAACCAGAGCAACAGACATGCAGTGTCACACAAAAAGCCCTTTCATTCAACACAATAAACACTAGCCATTCGAATTAGATTTAAAAAAAAAAAAAAAAAAAAAAAGTTTAACTACCTCTTGAAATAACCTGTTTAATAAAACTCTAATAGGATTCTCAAATAGCAACACAAGGTTTTTCTGTTGCAGATTATTATTTGATAAAGTATCAAAACTATCAATACTATTGTCTTATAATATTCATACACGCATACAGTTGAGGCTAAAGGTATTCTCTCAACTGGACTGGACACTATATAAAAATATTTTTGATAGTTTCAGTTACCTGTTACATTAGTTCTCCTGAGATAAATGGGCAAAAAATTCCAGCAAAGCATTGTGAGAAGCTTATGGTAAGCCCCTCATAAAAGTTTGACCCCAGTTCTTCTTAAACTGGATTCAAGAATATGAGGTAGCCTACTTAAGGTAGTTTAATAATACCACTAACCTAATACTTCACAGGATTTTCTTTTACGTATGTGGCTGTACAGTAAATAAATCTGTCTCATAGCACACTCACAGTCATTCTCTATACTGCTAATTCTGTACAGGGTTCCAAGAGGTCTGGAGCGTATCCCAGGGGACTCGGGGCAAAAGGCGGCGTTCACCCTGAATGAGGTGCCGATCTATTACAGGGCACAAGCATGCACATCATTTGCAATTTGCAACTGCCTAATCTGCATGTTATTGGACTGTGGGAGGAAACCAGGGCACACCACGGAAACCCATCAAACATGGAGAGAACATGCAAACTCCATGCACACATACCTGAAGGCGGGACTCAGACCACATATATACCTTAAAGTATGTGGCATAAGTGAACAAGATAAACATTACATATTAATACAGTATAGTGCTCCTTATAGTTATTATATTGCGGTCCAGCCCACTATGGAGAATTCCAGTACAGTACTTACCCCATCCAATGTCATAAAAAATAAGGAGTTATTTTTTTTTATAAGGTTATTATTACTATGATTGTAGATGCTATGGGGTAACGTATTGGAGATGATATGTGCGGGGGGTCGGAGACGACCTTTAACAGAAGTCCTGTAACTTAAAAACTTAAATAACTTAAAAAACATTTGAGTGAAGGGGTTGTTGTCTGGTTCGGCAAAATGAACCAATAATGTGGTGGCTTGAACAAAAACCCTATACCACACAAAAGGAAACCATTTTCTCTGCACACAGCCATGCCAGAGGCACTCAATGTGAAGAAAATGCATTTGAGCCAAAACATATCTCATTTTTTTTCTTGCTACCTGTGATTCCCCTGTCCATTGCCAATACACTCTAGTCTACTTTCCCAGAACATCATCTAGTCTTGAAAGGCCCATGAAGTGCCATTTTGAAGCAGAGATTCAGAATAATATAAGGACTTTATCTCATGCTGCAGATAGGATTGTTGCATCTCATGCCCTTGGAGCAAATTCTTCTGTTATAAGTGACAAGTGATAAGAGATAATTGTGAAATTTTATTGGAGCAAATTTTTGCTGCATATTGGATCATTCTCCCAATTTTCTGTAACTACGCACAACCCTTCTTTGCACACACCAACAGCATACAGCATTGTGAATACCCTCAAAATAGAAATAGAAAAGCTCCCCAGTGATAGCTAACTATGTGCAAAAGCATTATTTGCTTAAGACTTTACTTTTCGGAACCAGCCCAGTCACAGCTACCCAAACACACTATCACTTCTTGAAATTTCTGGGTCAATAAAAAGAGTGGATTTACGATTACCTACAGTATACCCTAATTACAATGCAATAATCTCTTTAAAAACACCTTAATTGTACTTCCAACACATTTGCAATGCCTCATCTCAGATTGGGGACAGCGATGTAACCATATCAACCTGAATCACTTCCATAAGGGGAATCCCTGTCAAAATGGCAAAAAGGCAATTCGAATGATAAAGGTTGAGAGAATGATGAGAACCTCCGCTGTCTGATGTGGATTCATGCTGTACAGCATGTCATGGTAACAGGATCCTTACGTAAGTGGGCGACCATCCAGCACATGTTTGGGAACCCTCAGCATCAGGTATACTAGTTCATTCTATTCCATGTAACCCCACTGGTTGTAGCAAAATCTCTTTCTTTGGTGCTGTACTGTAGGTTGGGAAATGATTATGAAAATTGTATCACAAACATATTATTCTCTATGAGTTGGACCATTATCAAAGTGTTGTTGGATGGTTGCCCCATACAGTATCTACACTTTTCTGTCCAGTGCCAACTACTCTTTGGCTTCAACCAAATACCTGCAAAAGTTGAGGAGCCTTTGGTCAATTATGAAAGTCCAAACCCCTTCCTCCAATGATAGCCTCCTCAGTGATTTCAAGGCAAATTGTTTCAGAGCTGCTCTCCTTAATGCTGGGGAATACAATACATCCTTTGGCCATCCAAACACTAATGCTGTCTCTGCAAATAAGGTATGAGAGAAAGAGAGAGAGAGAGAGAGAGAGAGAGAGAGAGAGAGACAGACAGACAGACAGAGTAAAAAATGATATACTCCAAGAAAACTACAAGAATGCCATATCACAAAGGTACATAGACTATACGAATTAAACTCTCTGAATTACAGAACAACGAAGAAAGTTTGTTTTTGAAGAACAGAGTATAACTTTTTGACCTCCCTCTCTCCAAAAGACAATAAACGTCTTGGGTGAGACCAAGGTCTTTGTCAGTGCTTGATATCAATGAGGCCCAAAAAGATTAGAGGCTGTCAGTGGCACTAAAGTTTATACCCCTTGTAATTACTCGTTGCCCAATTGAGCATGTTTTAGTAGTTTTGCTGCCAGTGCATATCCTTCAGTCACATGATGGGGTGCTGTTTATGGCCTGAGCAACAAGATAAATATAAATAATATTCTGAAAGGGGCGTGAAGGCGTGGCTCTCTCTGCACAATGTATTTGTGCCTAAACCTGCCATGTACTGTAAATGGTTTGTTTTTCACCTTTCTGTTTTCATGAACCCTAAACCTGAGCTTTCTATATGGTGCGAGGGTCAACAGTTCAAATTAAACATGGCTGATTAGTGCACATATCTGTAATGTCACGCATAAACCAGGCTGGTGTTGTGCCTCCCCATGTCCTGGATGTGTTGACAGCAGATACAGTACCACGTGATGCAACAGCTCAGTAGATTTCTCACTAGAATGCCTTTATCAGGACACTCATGTAAATCCTCCAGTAACAGCAGGCAAGTGGCCGTCCCCTACCAGCATGAGATTAATTTTTTATTAGTGCATGCTATTGAATTTACACACACAGGTAGGCTCTCTGAAATTTCTCAATAAAACATCACACTGTGCAATGCTGCTTTTGACAGCAACTGTTGTTTTGCAAAATAGTGTATTATGTGCTGTTACCTGATGTCACCATTCAATCCTACTTAAGCAGCTGCCATTTTAAGAATAGCTGTCAGATCCATTTTAGTTGTTGAACAGAGTGATTCAAGTACTAGGTCATTGGTAGAATTTCCTCCACCCTGTAAAAAAAAATATTCTTGAGCCCAGTACAGTAAGTTTCCCCAATAAACAGAGAAGATTTTACCTAATATCTTTCTTTTTGTCAATAAATCTACGACATGTGGACAGGGTAGCAATCCATAAAAACTGCCTGCTTTAGATTTTCATTGTAGTAGTAACTCAAATTATTACTTTTTGAAAATGGCCAATTAGTCTAATATGCATATCTTTGAACTTTGAAAGGTAACCAGAGTACCCAGCAGGAGCCTACTAAGCACGAGGAGAACACGCAAACTCCATGAACACAGTACTGAGGGCAAACTGTTGGCCCTAGAAGTGCAAGGCCACAATGTTAACCACTGTGTGACCTCGCTGCCCTCTTAGAATACTAAGAAGCTTAAACAAAATGCTTAATTTTACTGGAAGAAATTAAAAATGACTTTTTCCAGGTTTATTAGTAAAAAAAAAAAAAAAGCCTAAAATGTTGCACAATACTGTAGATGTGTTGAATCTTGTTTCTCAGCAAAAAAGAAAAAAGAAAAACCCTGAATGAAGGTTCTAATTATTGTTGGAACACTTGTTTTATGTAGAAGGCATGTAATCATCTCACGAAGGAATTAATGTGATCCAATTATGTCATGAAAACATGTGAGGATGCTAGCATGGACTTAATTTTCCTAATTAAAACAGGAGAGTACAGTGACCTTGTCCCATTGTCAGCGCTTGTTGCTATCTACCATTGACAGCGTCCAGGGTCGAGAGCATAGGCTTTGGTTTCATATGTATACATGATCAAATGTCACTCAGCTCAATCAGGAGGAACTTTGTACTGTACTGTATGTACTGTACGCAACCAAAATTGATTCAATATGATTTTTTTTTTTTTTTTTAGTGAAGGATGGGTTGAAATTTCCAAGCAGGTATCTCCTGAAACAGTGATTTAATCTGAGGTATGTCTGCTGCCAAATTGTAAATTAATCTAGAATTATTATTTTTTACCTTTTATATAAAAAAGGAGGCTTTTGAACTCATAATGGCACAATACATGCACGACCAAGCCTTCAGGCAGACCGTAGTAAAGGATAAACATGATTCTGTTTATTTTAACTTTAAAGGAAATACCATAATAATCACATTGCATCTTGTCAAACCACTTTGTTTTGTTTCTACATCATGAAAAAGTAAATTCTCTTTTGTAATTTAATTAAAAAAGTGAAACTCTAACATATTCTAAATTAATTACATGTTAGGAATTCCAAAAAATGATGGGCATTCAGGGCAAATAAAATGCTAAAATGCTAAATGTACTTTCATCTGAAAACTGAGGACTTTGGACCACTGAGTAATGATGTAGTTTTATTATTTATTTTTTCTTATCCTTTGTCCAGGTAAGATGCTCTTGACATTGTCTCTGGTTTAGTAGTGGCTTGATATTAGGAGTGCAACAGTTGTAGCTCATTTCCTGGAGATGTCTGTGCATTGTGGCTCTTGAAACACTGCCTCCAGCCTCACTTCCCTCCTTGTGAAACGCTTCCAAGTTCTTGACTCAGCTTTGCTTGACAATCTTTTTAAGGCTGCACTTATTCCTGTTGTTTCTAACCTTTTTACTACCACACATTTCCCTTCCAGTCAACTTTCTATTAATATACTTCAATACAGCACCTTCTGAGGAGTACTCTCCTGGAGCAGGGTGTCTTCTGGACATCTGTCAAATCAGCAGTCATCCTCATGTCTGTACTGAACAAAACTTTAAAAAAAAGTATTTTTTATTATAATATTTTGAGATGCTGGATTTTTTATTTTGACAAACTGTATAACAGTTTGTATATATACTTTCAGTTTATATGCACTGAAACTAGAATATATGATTTTCACTTCTCAAATTAAGTTCTAATTTATTAATTTTTTATTCTCTAGTGTGTGTGTGATATATACAGTACTTTCGCTACAGAGCACCGAACACCAGGACAGCCAGACACAAGAACAGCTTTTCCCCCAGGCAATCTACCTCATAAACAGTTAAATGTTCTCCTCACTGCGCAATAAAAAACTATGTGCAATAGATCCTATACTGTGCAATACCACAGAGTTTTAGTTACTAAAACCCCACTTCCATTTTCCATTTTCTTGTTAATGAATTAATGTTGTAATTGTTTATGTGTTGTCGTGTATATCACTCACTCATCATCTATATCACTTTATCATATCATGGGTATTGTATTCAGGGTCGCAAGGGGCCTGGAGCCTATCCCAAGAGACCCTGGACAGGGTGCCAATCCATTGCAGGGCCTGCATACATACACACACTTACACTCTCAGTTACACACTTCAGACAATTTGGGAACACCAATTATTCTTATCTGCAGGCCTTTGGACTGTGGGAGGAAACTGGAGTACCTGGAGGAAACCCACCAGCATGAAAGAACATGAACACTCCATGCACACAGAGACGGGAATCGAACCTGGTCAGGAATCTAGACCATGGAGGTGCAAGGCGACAGTGCTAACCACTACACCATGTGCCGCCTGTTGTGTGTATGTGTATTTTTCCCCCTAAGATAATATCCTTGTAAGACTTCCCCTTGCATGTACTGAACTAGACAGAGATATACATAAATCTATTCCAAAATAATACACCAAGAGTAAAGCATTAACAGTGCTGTCTGTGGTGGAGTTAGTTGATAAATGTGACGTCCAGCCCCATGAGGACAGCATCGTATTTACCTCCACAAAAGAAATTCAGGGAAAAAAATGGGAAAAAAAAGACTAAGAGTAGAGAATGCGTGGTTACGTGTGTGTGTGTGTGTGTGTGTTCATGCAGACTGGAGGGCCATCTGAATGTCTAAAAATGATTAACAACTCTTTTTTTTCTGGAGGCCAAAATTTCCACCTCTTTGGAATTCTATAACCTAGTCTACTAGGACTCTAGTCCACACATCCCTCCTGCTTATCAGACGTTTGTTCCAATATTTATGAGCCCATATAATGGGGGTGTGGCTGTAATTCCTAAATGGCAAATGCACTGTGGTGCTGTACAGAGGCCAAATGCACACACACACACACACACACACACACACACACACACAAATAATGAAAAAGAAATCTTCAGAAATCACAATTTATCATAATACTGTATATGCTTGAAATCAGGGACATACACTATATGGACAAAAGTATTTGGCCAAACCTTCAATGTCGTTACATGTACTTCAATATGGAGTTGGTCCCCCTTTTACAGATATAACAGCTTCCACTCTTCTTGGAAGGCCGGTCCCAAGATTTTGGAAAGTCTCTGTAGGAATTCACGACCATTCATTCTGTAGAGCATTTATGAGGTCTTGCTGGACAAGAAGGCTCGGCTCACAATCCTCGTTCCAGCTTATCTCAACGGTGCTCGATGGGGTTGAGGTCAGGGCTTTGTATGGTTCAGTCAAGTTCTTTCACACCGAACTCATCAAACCATGTCTTTATAGTCTTTTCTTTGTGCACTGGGGCACAGTTATGTTGGAATAGAAAAAGGGCCTTCCCCAAACTGCCACAGAGTTGGAAGCACAGCATAGTCCAAGATGCCTTGTTATTCTGAAACATTAAGATTGCCCTTAACTGAGGCTAAAGGGCCTGATTAAAACACTCAAATTCAATAATTAATAGGTTTGACCAAATACTTTACATTATGTACTTCATGCTTACCTTGTACAGCTGTGGCCAAATGTTTTGAGAATTACATTCTATTTATTTTTTTTAATATTAATTTTCACAAAGTCTGCTGCTTCAGTGTTTTAAAATCTTTTTGTCAGATGTTTCTGTGGTATGCTGATGTATAATTAACAGCATTTCATAAGTGTTTAAGACTTTTATTGTCAATTACTGTACTGTACATTAGGTTTATGCAAAGAGTCTATTTTTGCAGTGGTGACGCTTTTTTTCCAGACCTCTGCAATTTACATTTAGGCATTTGGCAGACGCTCTTATCCGCTCTTTTATCTCATTACACATCTGAGCAGTTGAGGGTTAAGGGCCTTGCTCAACAGTGGCAACTTGGTGATTGTGGGGTTTGAACCTGGGATCTTCCGAACCGTAGTCCAAACCCTGGCATGTTGTCAATCTACTCCTGGGCCACATCTTGACTGGTGGTTCCCTAGTCTTACATAATCAATGCTTGGAGTTTGTCAGAATTTATGGGTTTATGTTTATATATCCACCTCTTGAGGATTGACCACAAGTTCTCAATGGAATGGTTGCAAAATTTTGATGGCAAGGTGATCCATCATGCTGAAAAAGATATTGTTCATCATCAAACTGTTCTTGGGAATTTTCAAAAAATAGGATGTTTTTGTACCATTCTTTATTCATGGCTGTGTTCTTAGGCAAAATTGTGAGTGAGCCCATTCCCTTGGCTGAGAAGCAACCCCACACAGGAATGGTCTCAGGATGCTTTACTGTTGGCAAGACACAGGACTGATGGTAGCGCATCAGTCCAACCATTGATTATGAAAGAATGGCCTGTCATGAGTCAGGATGTGATGCAGAAGTTGATTGACAGCATGCCAGGGTGAATTGCATTGATCTTAAAAGAAGAAGGCTAAACACTGCAAATACTGACTCTTGCATAACCTTAATGTAATCCACAATAAAAGCCATTGACACTTTTAAAATGGTTGTATTTATACTTCAGTATACCATAGTAACATCTGACAAAAAGTTAAAAAAAAAAAAACCCTGAGGCAGCAGACTTTGTGAAAATTAACATCTGTGTAATTTGTAAAACCTTAGGCCACGGCTGTACTGTATATAAATAAGAGCTGTTTAATGATCGAGTCTCAAATTCACCACTAGGGGGTGCTACAGGACAAGGTTTTATTAGAAATGACGCGTTTTATTATTTTTTTTCTCTCATAAAGTTAAAACTACATATGGGTTTCAGATAAACGTTTTGATAACATACCCCGTTTTTATTTGTGTATGTACGTATAATTTATTTAATTAACCAGCATTAAACGTATTATTAGTAGTGTTACTTCTTTAAGTAAGTATCACGGAGGTGTGGTTTATAAGCAGAGTCATGCATAAGCCCCGCCCCTTTCCCGCCTCACCCCTCAGTGTGCAGTGCATTTTGGGAAACTGAGTCCTTCATCCTGAATAATTAAAGCACCATTTGTCGTGAGCAAGATGCCGGCCGTGCACAAGTTACTGCTGGAGGAAGCGCTACAGGACAGTCCGCAGGTAGGAGAAGCGCTGCGGCTCTGCGGCGGCGGTGCTGAGTGTGTGTGTGTGTGTGTGTGAGTGAGTGAGTGAGTGTGTGTGTGTGTGTGTAATGGCGTGTGGAGGTTTCCTGTGTAGACGTGCAGTCCTGGTGAACAGCAGCAGTGACAGCATACTGAGTGTGAACACACACTCCTGCGTTACACTGCAGCTGTAAGCGCCACTCCGTGTTTATAAACAGGTGTGTGATGGTGCGGGGGAGATCAGTAAACACAGGGTGTGTTATCTACACACACACACACACACACACACACACTGCCACATCCCAGCTTGTTTACGAACTGACAGATCTGGTTCTTACGGCCTGCTTAATGCGCTCCTGATAATAGTGTGTGTAATGTGTGTGTATAGCAGTGAAATGAAGTGATCACAAGTGTGTGTGTGTGTGTGTGTGTGTGTGTGGTCAGACAGCTAGGTACAGGGACACTGAGAAGGCCCTCAGAGCTTGTCACTGTTTACACTGTGTGTGTGTGTGTGTGTGTCAACAAATACATCATCATCATCATCATCATACACATGACACTGTATAATAAATATAAACACTGTCTAATCTGCCTACAGTACTCACATCCTTCTGCATATTTATTTGTATTCCAGATGCAATTTTAAATGGTATTACATTTCTGCATGTTAATCTACAAGCTGTAATCCATATTTATTAATTTATTATTATTATTATTATTATTATTTACAGCATTTGAGGGTTAAGGATGTTGCTCAAGGGCCGAACAGTGGCAACATGGTGATGTTGGAGTTTGAACCTGGCATTTTCTGATCAGTAGCCTAATGCCTTAACCGCTGATCTCCCCCTACACCCCATAATGACATTTTTGGAGTTCCCACTCACTATTTTTGCGATTAATCGAACACAATTTGGTGTCCGGGTGGTCCTGAGTCTGGGTTTGATTTCCGCTGCAGGTCTGTAGGGTCTGAGTTTGCATGACCTCCTTGTGCTTGGTGGGTTTCCTCTGACTCCTCTGGTTTCCTCCTACAGTCCAAAGACATCCAGATTAAGCTCATTGGTTAATTGGCATTCCCAATAAAAATGCCCATAATGTGTGTGTGTGTGTGTGTGTGTGTGTGTGTGTGTACCCTGTGATGGATTGGCACCCTGTCTATACTGTACCCCCAGCTTGTGTCCAAAGTCTCCTGGGATAGGCTCCACGGCTATCCGCGAACCTGTCCAGGATAAGCGGCATAGAAGGTGAATGAATTAATGAAGATGGTTTCAAAATCATGGCTTGTCGTGGCTCAGAAATGATCTGCTTATCATCAGTTACAACACAGCAATGAAGTGCTAAGGTGAAATACGGTGTGATTTTATCATGTCATTAATTGTGACATGATAAACAATCTGCCTCCGACACTGTGACATTGCGCCCAACGACTGCCTCTGATTAGCTCTAAAATGACCGCGGATAACCAAGGATAGGCCTAGTAGATATACTGTAGACCTCAGTACGTGACCTACAGTACACGTTCAGCATATTCACTCACTCAATCTTCTATACCGCTTTATCCTGTATTCAGGGTCGCGGGGACCTGGAGCCTATCCCACGAGGCTTGGGGCACGAGCCGGTGTACATCCTGGATAGGGTGCCAATCTATCGCAGGACAAGCATACACACAATCATTCACACACTATGGACAATTTTCACACGCCAATTAGCCTAACCTTCATATCTTTGGACTGTGGGAGGAAACCGGAGTACCCAGAGGTAACCCACCAAGCACGGGGAGAACATGCAAACCCCATGCGCACAGAGACGGGAATCGAGCCTGGTCGGGAATCGAACACGGACCCTCGAAGGCGACAGTGCTAACCACTACACCACCGTGCCACCTGTTCAACATATCACGCATAATGCTGAACTGTCACTTTCAGCACTTTCACTTTCCGATTTGTGGAAGAAATGTGGTTGGAACAAAAAACACTTAAACACTTGAAGTTATAGGGTAAAAAAATGAACAGGAAAAACCATAGATATGTTTAATACAAAAAGTAAGAGCATTTCCATATGCAACACAGTGTGAAGAGAACTCGCAGGGACTACTGTAAACAGCTGTGCTTATGAACAGCTGTGTGGGGATAAGAAAACCACTTCTTAGCCACTAATAAGGAAAAAAGGCTTCTGTTTCAAGGGAGCATAAAGATTGGATAGATTGGATTTTGGAGCAATGGAAAAATTTTAGGGGGTCTGATGAGTCCAGCAGTGACCCTATTCCAGAGCCTTGGGCGTGTCAGGGTAATAAGTTAGGCGCACATGAAGCGATGCACCCATTATTCATAGCAGCTGATGTACCAGCCCCTGGAGTCAGTGTTATGATATGAAGCTGCTTCAGTTTGTCAGGTCTAGTCTCAGCAACGTTATGTGGCAATAAAATGCCACATAGTCAGCTGATGACCTGAATGTACTGAATGACCAGATTATCACATCAATGGAGTTCTTCGTCCCTGACGGCACAGGGATATTCCAGGACTCCAACTGTGCAAGAGTGGTTTTGGGAGCATGAGAAATAATTTACTCACATGAAGTGGCCACCAAATTATGTACACACGTAAAGGTGATTAAATGAAATTAGAGTGTGTCATTTTTGGCAAGGTAGTGTAAATTTTCACAAAATAGGAATTTTGCTAATTTTTCCTTTACTTACATCATTTGGACATTTATGGCGCTTTTCCACTGCATAGTACGGCACGACACGGTTCAGTTCAACTCACTTTTGGGGGGTTTTCCACTGGGAACAGTACATGGTACCTGGTCCTTTTTTTAGTACCACCTCAGCCGAGGTTCCAAGCGCGCCGAACCGTTACCAAAACGTGACGTGTAAACTCTGCTGGTCACTGATTGGCCAGAGAAAATCGTCATTACTGCGTCACCGAACTTGAGACACAACAGAGCCGCTATATTTAGAACAGCCAGAGAAGGATCGGACGAACCTTTTTGTATTAACCAAAAATTTTCTTTGGCTGCCATCAGCCTCTTTTGAAACAAACTCCTTCGTCTCGCTGTTAAAAACATCCACATGCCGAGAATGAAGATCACCATGCCGTCGATATGCTCCATTGTTGTGTGTTTGTTTGTGGCGCGTTTATGATGACGTCACGGCAGTAGAAGTGCCCGCAACTAAAACGACACGTGAATAATCACGCCCACTCTAAAGCGTCACTAAACTGCAGTGGAAGCGCAAACCGAGCCGAACTGAAGCGAGTTGAACTGAACCGTGTCGTGCCGTACTATGCAGTGGAAAAGAGGCATTAGAAAAGTACAAATAGTCCCACTGTTGCTTTCTGTGTTAGAGACAATGATCTGACAAAACAATCTGCTTTATTGGTTATTGTATGAAGAAACCAAATGGCTCTGAATACTTTGAACCCACTGTAGTCGGTCAATAACAGCTACACAGCCTTACATTATATTCCTTGAAAGTGCACTTGGAGTTGAGTGCAAAAGTCTGGACCCCTGTGTTCTGGGTGAAAATGAAAGTATTTCTATTTGACGCTTTATTCTTGTGAGGTGATGGTGAAATATATCCTGCAGCAAGATAATAATACAAAACACATGGCAAAATGGGCTGGAGAACCTGAGCAGGTCAGCAAGGCGCTACAGTGGATAGCAGTGTTGCTGTGATACAGATCACGGGTTCGATCCTGAGCTCAGGTTACTGCCTGCACAGTTTCACATGCCCCCCTTTTTTTTCTCCCACATCACCAAACTGACCCTTAGGAGCAATGACTTCAATAATCATTCCAGTCTTGAAGAAATGTTGCAGGTTCGTCTGAACAAGTTCTGTACCAGCTGTGTTTCATAAGAGAACTAGTACAAGGTTTTTGTGTCGCACGTGTCAGACGCTTCTAAATCAAGAGTGTCATAACATGTCACGTTTCCCACAAGACCTACGAGCCTCAGGTTGCAGAATCGTTTACACATACAGGAATCACTTCCAGAAACTTGAAAAAAAATAATTAAAAGGGGGTTGTGTGCACCATGGGTAACTAATATTTACTTACTTAAAATTCATTCAATTTCAAAAACAAGCATTCACCAGAATTGCATGGCTCCTACATGGAACCTTTTTTTCTAATACCAAGAATTAAACCCAAATAACCAAGTGCATTGTAAATATAACTATAAATATAGTCAAGTTTGATTCTAAAGCAATGGTTCTGGCTGTCTGTCTGGCTGAATATGTAAACAATTCTAGTAATTTATTTAAAGAATATTTAAACAAATGTCTGCATTATAAAGTTTTTTATAATGAAACTTGCTGTTCAGTCCACCTGGTGATGTTTCCTCAGTCAACTTAATATCTGTGCTTTTATCACACAACACGGTTGCAGTGATATGATAATGGAAAGCCATTAGGGTCAGACGTGGCCATACGGTTAATTGCATTAGGTAACGTTATAGTGACACACGATTAATCTAGAAATTTGGACCTGTTAGTATTGACAGCCCTAATGTATGTGTACTGTATATACATGTGCGTGCGTGCGCATGTATTTGTTACCATCATGCATCAAAATCATGAGGTGGCTTCCTTTTCTTCCTTTTCAGACAGACATGTGTATGTCTGTTATTTACTTTGCCAAGCATAATTTCCTCTATCTGATGCACACACTCTTACCACAATACACTGTAATATAGTGTGAAACCCTGCTGTGTTAGGCATGCCCATCATTCCACGGAGGGGTGCACAAGGCGCAAGTTCATTAGCTACTGTAGTCCACCCGGCAAGTGAAAATTCTGATGTGCTGCGTCCTGAAGTCCAGTTAACATGGCTGGAATGTGGCAGCCAGATTAATAAATAGGACAGGCCAATTAAAGTATTAATACAGGTTATGGAGAATGGGTGTGAGGAGTAAATGAGGCTGTGGTCTTTATTCTGCCATGATAACATCTCTGGTGATGAAGCATCTTTTTTGCATATTAGGTTAAACGCGTAGAAGGGCTTTGGTTTCTCTTTCTATTCCTATCTATTCTATTTCTATTTACTTGTGGCTCTTTAGCATATTGTGACATGGCTGGAAGCAAATCAATTGCTACCTGGAAACACGGGAAAGTCTCCTCACACCTGAGTTAAGCAAGTGTCACCAAATCAGGAAGAGGAAACAGAACAGCGCTTTTCTTTTACATGTGTTTTACAAGTATTTGTTTTAACTCAGTCAACATAGAGACATTTGCTTGTTAAATCTAGATCACTGTCTGTACAGGTAACCTTTTGGAAGTTAAATATCACGCATCACAGTTAGCTGTATAGTTTGTTGCTTTCAAAAGATCATATGGAGTTGTCCATGTTTTATAATTAATTAAATTTACGTTTTCTTGATGTTCAAAAATGACATTGTTTTTAAGATCTGAAGTTTCATTTCCAAGATTTTAAATATCCTGGGATTATTTGTCATGATTGATTTATCAAGCGAATTGGTCTGAATGTTGTCTAGCCCCTTAAAAGGGCGTAGTAGGAGAAAAACAATACTAAAGTCATAGATCAGGGAAAAATGTGTATATCTGGGTTAATGTATGAAGATACCTGTCACTGTTAGACAAGTATAGTTTGTTTTCGTTTATTTCTTTGTAAAGTAAATTCTTTTTATAAAATGTTGTGAAACTGCCTCCATTTGAGGTTAAGAAATCTTATGAAATTTTTTGTGCTCAATTCACCTCCTGGGAAGGAGTCTCGCCCGGGGAGCAATTCAGTGTAGAACACCGCCACTGCACATGAATGAACTAATATATATATATATATATTAGTTCACTTAGAACTAATATATATATATATATATATATATATATAGAAAAATCATATTAAGTAAATATTATTTTATGAATACGATGTTCTTCTGGCTTTTTATAATAATCATCATATTTGCTGTTTGTGTCCAGCGTTGAATAATTATTTCATCCATTATTTAACCACAGCTGGAAATAATAGCTGGAATGTGATGTGATTGTGAATTTATGACTGAAATAAAGCTGTTCGTCTTTTGTAAAGTACTTTCACTTTACAAAAGGCAGCGTTTTTATCAAAATATACACGGGCACTGGTGTGGCTCAGTGGTAGGTGATTCGCCTGCGATGCGGTAGACCCGGGTTCGTTTCCCAGCCAGGGAATCACTATCAAGTATATTAGATTTGTATTATATTTGCAAATATGCAATATGCAAATAAACATTTATATATATAATACAAATAAATATTATTTATGATTAAAAATTAGACGAAACAAATTTTATTATAAAATAAACAATATATACTATTTTATCTTTGGGCACACATATCTCTGAATCAGTTTCAGACATCCCTGATACTTCCACAGCCAGTAAGAAGGGGGAAACTGACTGCCAGGAAAATAAGTTCCCCACACTTCAATTCGAAAGACAGTGCTTTTGAAACATTATTTTATTGTGTGTGTGTGTATGTCTATGTGTATATATATACACACATGTATTTATTGTGTGGTTGAGTGTTGGGGGTATCTGTTCAAAAGGCTTAGACAAGAAGAAATTGCCATGATGGCAGATGTAGAAGCCATGTACTATCAAGTTAGAGTCCCCGAGAAGGACACAGATCTGCTGCGCTTCCTATGGTGGCCGAACGGAGACGTGAACCAAGATTTAGTTTGATTATAAGATGGTAGTTCACTTGTTCGGTGCAAAATCATCTTCCAGCGTTGCTAACTTCTCCCTTAGAAAGACAGCGGAAGAAAACCGCAGCAACCCATGATCAAGCAGTCACCCTGTACAATGATCTCACAAGCCTCTGTGCAAGTGGAGGGTTCAACCTCACTAAGTGGGCAAGCAACAGCCGTGCCCTACTGACCTCCATACCCGAAAGCGAAATGATCAAAGACATGAGAGACTTAGACTTGAGTAAAGATGCACTGCCCATTGAGAGAGCTCTGGGGGTGCTGTGGTGCATTGATTCATACACGTTTAAGATTAGTTTAAAAGAACGACCTGTGACAAGACGAGGAATCCTGTCAATCACTAGCTCAATCTACGACCCCTTAGGTTTTCTCGCACCTGTCATACTGCCAGCTAAAATTCTAATGCAGCAGTTATGTAAAGAAAAACTAGCCTGTGATTACAACATTCCCGAGCAGTTTGCAAAGGCATGGAAAACCTGGCTGCAAGAGATGCACCAACTGTCCGAGTTCCGCGTAGCAAGATGCATAAAACCAGCAACCTTCGGCGCTACAGCTACACCACTTCTCGGATGCGAGTGAAATGGGATACGGAGTTGTCTCATACCTCAGGGTAGTAAATGCTGATGGACTCACACATTGTGCATTCATGATGGGGAACTCCTGTGTAGCACCTCTGAAACAAACCACCATTCCACGAATGGAACTGACTGCGTCAGTGGTCGCTGTAAAAAATGACAATGTTGAAAGAACAGCTGGAATTGAAATTGCAGGACTCTATGTTTTGGACTGACAGTATAACTGTTTTGAGATACATTGACAATGAAACACTTCGTTTTAAAACTTTTGTGGCCAACAGAATTGCCATTATAAGAGAGTCAACCAAGGCACAGCAATGGAGGTACGTTAATACCTCAAAAAACCCAGCCGATTCTGCATCCAGGGGGGTATCCTGTGAAAAGTTCATAAAAATTTTAACTGGATCCATGGTCCCTCCTTTCTCAAAGAAGCAAGGTGCAAATGGCCTGAGAACATTTATGACACATCTATGAAAGAAAATGACAACGAAATTAAGCTGTCAGCTTTAGTGAACATTATGAGCATTACAGAAAGCACAGACGCAGTGAGTAAATTGATTATCACTCTGATTGGTATGAGTTAAAAAGATCCGTTGCCTGGATCCTTCGCATCAGAGACATAAAAAGGGTCAAAACACAAGTAGTTAACCCAAAGACAAAAAATTACAAGTCTCTAACAGTTCAAGACCTAACAAGAGCAGAAAACGAAATCATTTAGTTCACTCAAAGACAAAATTTTAAGGAAGAAATTCACGTTGCAAAAGAATAAAGCAGTAGCAGAATTCAAACAGGAAATTTCCACACAGCCAAAACGCAAGGCATCTGTAAAAAGAAACCGTTGCTTGTCCAAACTGAACCCAGTACTACAGGATGGATTGCTGAGAGTCGGAGGACGTCTCGGCAGGTCCGCAATGCCAGAGCACGTTAAACACCCAGTCATTGTACCTAAAGACTCACATATTACAACGTTAATATTAAGAGACGTTCATAAAAAGATTGGACACAGTGGTAGAAATTACATGCTTTCAGAATTGCGGCAGAAATACCGGATTCCGACTGCTAACTCACTTGTCAGACAGTTTCTCTCCAGGTGTGTGATATGCAGAAAGTCTAGAGCTAAAACATGTGAGCAGAAAATGTCAGAACTTCCAAGTGATTGAATGACACCAGATCACTCACCCTTTACTAATGTGGGAGTAGACTACTTTGGACCCTTCAAGGTCAAACGTGGCAGAAGTAACGTTAAAAGATATGGCATACTTTTCACTTGTCTGACCACAAGAGCCGTGCACATTGAAATTGCTCATTCGCTTGACACAGACTCTTGCGTGAATGCCATGCGACGCCTTATAAGCAGGAGAGCTCATGTGTCAGTCATGAGAAGTGACAATGGAACAAAACTTCATAGGCGCTGAGACTGAACTGCGCGAGGCTATTCAGCAATGGAATCAGTCACAAATTGAAAGCTTCCTTACTCAAAGGAACATACAGTGGACATTTAACCCGCCCTCTGGATCTCACTTTGGCGGAATATGGGAAAGGCAGATCAGATCAGTTAGAAAAATCGTGATCAGTACTGAAAGAACAAACATTAACTGACGAGAGCCTGCATACATTCATGTGTGAGGTAGAAGCGATAATGAATAACCGACCCCTTACTACTGTCTCAGAAGATCCCACAGATCTGGAACCCCTGACGCCTAACCACCTGCTGCTGATGAAAAAACAGCCAAACCTGCCCCCTGGACTTTTTAAAAAAGAAGACATCTATGTACGTCACAAGTGGAAGCAGATTCAGTATTTTTCAGACCTGTTTTGGAAGCGATGGGTGCGTGAATACTTATTACGTGAATACCAGGAACGTCAAAAATGGTTTCAAGAGAGAAAAAACGTAAGTGTTTCCAGACAAAAAGGGACTTGTGAGACGTGTGCTAAAACTAAAACGAAGACCAACACTCTGGAAAGACCCATTGACAAGCTGTGCCTCATATGTGAAATTAACTATTAAATGTATCTTTATTGGTTATGATTTTCTTTGGTATTTAAATGTAACCACATGAGATAAATAATATGTACCCAAAGGATCTAAAACGCTGTTAGAAGATTAAGAAGGTTTGGTTTCATGGCTTTATCATGGCTTTATCAAAAAAAAAAAAAAAACACAAAATTGTAATTGTCAGTTTTAATGCCTGTCAATTAGGGGCTGGAATGTAAGAGCCATATCGTACTTGTTATAAATTTGTTGTTGGGTTTATTTGTTTTTATTTCATGTTATTCTACCTTATTCTATACATTAGTTAAGCATCAAGTTTATTACATAAGCCATAAGCTTGAACTTATTAGTTAAGCATCCATTTTGACAATCGTAAGTTGGTCTGTGATGTCATTCCACTATTACATGCTTTTGTATGACTATCGTATGATAGAGAGTTCAGTAGACTTCTGCCTGTTGATGCCTTTCTCGGTTTTGAGGTGCAACTTCTAAAAATGGATCTAAGTGGACCTTTGCTTTGTGTGTTAGTTTACACACAAAAAACACCTAAAGCCTGTTCGACATTTCATAAAAGCGGGACCCGCGAATTGGAAAAATACCCGACCCGCGCATCACTAAAGGGTCACTTAAGCACAAAATAACACAGACGCAAATGATGAAGTGTTTAATTGTTGTTGTCGTTTTCTCAAACATGATTTTCCCAACCTTCCGTTTATAAAGATTCAGACAGACTGAATTTAAGAATGCACCCCTAGGAACCTAGAACACAAACACAAACACACACACACACACACACACACACACACACACACACACACACACACACCGAAGAGCAAAGCGGAGATTCACACCTCGGACAGTCTTTTGTCTTGTAAATGAGGTCCTCATTCACCTTCCAATCCCCCCAATCCCCACTCTTTGTTTGTACTGTAAACTGTAACTGTGTTTGCAATAGGGCACTTGGTTATACACAGTACTTTAATATATGGAACACTTACTTAACTTACTGGTTTGGTTTATTTTATTTGGTATCGCTTATTACCTTATTCAGCAAAATAAATAAATTATTAACGTATTGAAGTATTGTAGTTAAGGACAAAAACAGACCCTGTGCTTGTGTTTAGGACTGATGCTGAACAGCAGTGTTATAGGTTTAATCAACGATTTACAAGACAAGCATTTCCTTTTATTATCTTTTATCTTTTCACGGTTTATACTTAATTTTAATCCTCTCGTGTATTTTAACCTTTCTTTGGACTCTCAAGTCTATAGTTCTTCCTTATTTTTATTTGATTTGTTCTAATTAATGTTTTTTTTGTTATTATTGCTGCAGTTATTATTCTTAAAAGTGTTTAACATGTTCTGTATTTTTTTTTGTTGTATTGTCTCAAAAAAAAAAAAAAAAAAAAAACTCTGGCCTCCAAACACAGCCTGTACAAGCCAATCCCTTCCCCCGCGACCGGCCAGTCGTGAATAGCTGACACTCAGTGACAGCCAATGAAATTGAAGCATTTTTGCGGCTTTCCACGTGGTGTGGCGTTGCTTAAATAATAGTATAAAATCGTCCAGACCCTGGTTCGAATCCCGCTCTGGGTGAAAATGTAATAAATGTGAATCTGTTGTTTTACACTTTTTGCTTATGATTATCATTAAATTATAGCACCTGTGAGGTGAGTGCTAATGTGTTTCATAGCTTAAGAAAAAAAATCTCAATTGCAAACATGCATTTAGTACAAACCGGCACTTCGGGAATTGAACCCAGGTCTTCCACATGGCGGGCGAATCACCTAACCAATGAGCCACACCAGTGGCCGTGTATATTTACGGCGCATAAACACACTACAAAATGTATATGTTAGCCAAAAACATTATTGTTTTAGTGTTTTTTGCATACACGCGCAGGTGCGTTACAATAATAATAAGAATAAAAACAATAATAAATTCTGAGAACTACTACTACTAATAATTCTGAATGGAGAAAGCGCAGTCAAAGAAGTACCATCATTGAAGGAGAGAAAAAAATTAAGAATAAATACATATCAGTTTGAGCTTGACACATTTATGAGCTCTGTCGCTTGCTGTCAATGGGCGCCTAAGAGAAACACATTTTAGGCTTCAGTAGACATAATACTTCAGACTGGAACACGACTGCCCCCTACAGGTAATGAAGGGCATTTTCACAGCTTCCCACGGGAAGCCGCGGTAAGTCGCGGGATCCCTTTTCTGAAAACGCGCGTTTTTAAAGGCCAGATCTGTATATTGATTGGGCTAAAACAAATGCGTTCGTACAGAAGTGCTGCTTCATTCACCCATGTAGCTATATTCATTTCACAAAAAACAAAGTTACTGTACCATGTAGGAATTTCAGGTTTTTTAGTTTTTTCATTGTCAGAAGATGTGAAAGTTGTACATTTTATTTTCACACAGGAAATAAGTTATGTTGTGGGTTTTCATGGCACACAGTGGACATGAACTGTACTAACATCAGAGGCACTGTACTGTACAAGTGTGTGGCTGTGTCCCGTTCCAACCTCTTGAGACCCGAATGTCCTTATGTGGGACATGACATTTTTTCACAACTTAATTGTCTATATATATTTATCCTTGTACCGTCCTCATATAAGAACTGTATAATTCCTTTGCCAAGCTTCTTTCTGGTTGAAGACATTGATTAGATTTTTTAATTATGCGCTATAAATAAAGAGAAACAGTCAGTAGAAATTGCAGTGTACACAAGAGTAGAGTCCGGGTCTCAGGAGGCTTTAGTGCACCGTACTCATTTGTCCCTGTGCAGGAGCCGTCAGTTCCCCTCTGTAATGTCTGCGCCAGTGACATCACTTCGTCAATGGGTTATCCTGGTATGCACCCTAAATAACCATTGCTGCTACTGTGAAAATTTCACACTACGGAAATAAAATTTTGAAAATGTATAAGATGTATACAGAAATTATATATATAAACTTTTTTTTTTTTTTTTTTTAACAGATTACTAACCTATATAATGGTTTATTGATAAATATTTTTTTACTATATAATACAACTATAATATTGAATTGATTACAAATTCTTATTGCATTATATTAATATTGTATCGTCCTTGATAATAATAAATATATAAATTGCTTTATAAGCTACTTGTTTCCTTTGAACTAAGCGGTTTCTCTCCCTTAGGTTTAACATCTGTAAATACCTGTGCAGTAACTACTTATGCGGTAACTACTTACCGCTTGTGTTTTAAAAGATTTGTTAACTTGTAGTCACTCTCAAGCCTCTCAGCATTGATAAAAGCGCAGCTAGGTTATTAAAAAGCATTAGCCGCTATAGCAGAGACCGAGTAGACAATGCAGCCTGACAGAAACTGACAAACTAGACTGTTAGGACCTTTTAAAATTCACTGGTAAATGTTCTGCTCCTTTAGAGCGGCAGTTGTGTCTGCTACAGCTTTTAAACTTTTATGAGCCTCTTGTCCTTGGTGAACACTACTCTGAGACATAACAATGGCTTTACTGGATGTATAGGGCTTTAAATGTGTCTGGATGAGCTGCTGTAGGAGGCACTGGTCTTATTTAAGGTCTAACTTCTGGAACACCGAGATCGTGAGAATACATTTCTAATACCTCTTTTCCACTGCATAGTACGGCACAGCACGGTTCAGTACAGCTCACTTCGGTTCGGCTCAGTTCGGCTCGGTTTGCGCTTCCACTGCAGTTTAGTACCGCTTTAGAGTGGGCGGGATTATTCACGTGTCGTTTTAGATGCGGCGCCTCTACTGCCGTGACATCATCGTAAACGCGCCAGAAACAAACGCACAACAATGGAGCATATTGACAGCATGGTGTTCTTCATTCTCGGCATGTGGATGTTTTTAACAGCGAGACGAAGGAGTACAAAAAGGTGCGTCCGCTCCTTTGCTGGCTGTTCTAAATATAGCGGTTCTGTTGTGTCTCGTGTCGCAAGTTCAGTGACTCAGTAATGACGATTTTCTCCAGCCAATCAGTGACCAGCAGAGTTTAAACGTCACGTTCTGGTAACGGTTCGGCCCGCTTGGAACCTCGTCTGAGGTGGTACTAAAAAAGGACCAGGTACCAGGTACTGTTCCCAGTGGAAAACAACCCAAAAGTGAGCTGAACTGAACCGTGCCGTACTATGCAGTGGAAAAGTCCTAAATGGCGGCACGGTGCCAGGTCCCGGGTTCGATTTTTGCATCGGGCCTGTGAGTAAGGAGTTTCCATGTTCTATCCATGCTTGGTGGGTTTCCTTCGTGTTCTCCGGTTTCCTCTCTCAGTCCAAAGATTAGACTGATTGGCGTAACCAAATTGCCCCCAAGTTGTGAATACGCATGTGAATGTTGAGCGGAGGTCCCACTACAGTCGTACAAATGGGTCACCGTTGGCCTCCACAGTCCTAGTTGGACTACTGAGGTTAATAATTAAACTACTAAACTAGTAAACTACTAATATTGCACCGGTACCTTAAATGCCACTTAAATGCCTGAACTGTCGATTTAAATATTTGTTCTCTAGATTCATATATTTTTGTAAATTAATAGTTCTTTAGATTAAACAAAAAAATTTAAGTCACAAGTCATCAGGAAATGAGACATGAATTTGCGTGAATGCAGCAACTAACGTTACACTCGCTCTGACGGCAGCAGGCGGTCTACCGCTATCTTAACTTGCTAAATTAAACAACTTTCGTTAAAATGCCTAAAACTAAACGGGCGAAAGTGTGGCTATATTTCAATGGATTCCGGCACCGCGACGTGCAGCAAATGTTTTACAGCAGTTGGGTGTAAAGGGGGAAACGCGTCAAATCTACAAAACAAAATATTTGAGGGCGGACGGAATAAAGTTAAAAGCAGAATAAATACACGGAATAAAGTTAAAAGCAGAGGGAGGCATCGGTGTGGACGACCATCAGCCTCAGTCATACCAACTGTAGCAAAAAGGAGTCACCGATTATGATGCCGACAAGCAGCCTTTCCGCAGGTTAGCAGTAGGATAATGTAATGTTAATAGCAAAATGCAAATCTTGCATTCATGCTAGCAAATGGTCAAACGATTTGTAAAATACAAATGTAACATGAATTCTGTTTATAATTATGGCTTTCCAGCCTGTACTAGTAGTACTACAACAGTGACCCCATTTACCACTGCAAAGAAGGCTATGCATGTCCTGTGCAGGGCAATAAGTCAGGAAAGGTGTCGTATTTTGCAGGAAAACGCAAATATGGTGAAATTTCTGCAAAAGAATTGCTAACCATCCACCATAATTTTGTGGCTTTTGTAAAGTATCGGTTCAGGCACCGTTTTGGCACTGGTACCGTTTTAAAAGTATCGATTTGGCACCGGTATAGAAAAAAAACCCAAACGATACCCAACTCTATCAAAGACTCCTCTGGTCTCTGTCTCATCTCAGATGGACAGTGGCACACTGGAAATGTGTTTTATGATCCGGGAAGTCAACATTTCAAATAGTTTTTGGAAACAAATGGCATCATTTTCTCTAGGTCAAAGAGGAAAAGGACCATCCAAGCTGTTATCAGTGTCAGGTCCAAAAGCCGGCATTATTCATGGTATGGTGATGTGCCAGTGACATGCATGGGTAAATTGCATATCTGTGAGAGCACCAATAATGCTTTTTTTTTTTTTTTTTAAGAGCGAAATAGGCTGTCATCCACATGCCATCTTTTTTTTCAGAAAGATCACTGTATTTTCCAGCAGGACACCACCAAACCACCTTCTATGCATGGCCACTAAACACACAAAGAATTGAGAACATGTTGTGCATTATGAATTGCAAAATATAGTAACGAAGACCCCAGACAATTGTGCAGCTGAGGACGTGCATAATGGAGGAATGGGGGAAACTTGGGAACTAGGGTTATGGATGGATGGATGACCGATTGATGAATGGAAACTTTATTGATCCTGAATGAAACTGCAGTATTATACTGTAGTAGTGAAGACATTCACAGGTAACTTTAGGCACAGCATAAGCACTGTAATAAAGAACAATTCAAAGCACTATAAAAACTAATCCGAATCTATTTGGGGCTTGTCTCTGTAGAGAAAAGGTGTAAACAAACTCCTAATCGCAGCACTTGGATATTGTGCAGTATGGTTCCTGTTCATGTGTCATGAGGTAATTCTACCTTTGCAAATGGACTCGTGGCTTGTTTCTGTCATGATAATGATATTTTAATCATATTGCCACCCCAATAGTTACACCTCATCTGTGTTCTTGTGATGTAATGCTGCTGGGGTTGGCATGGAAGGCACAAATCTTTCATTTATTTTAATCACAGGATGCCATGATTGTATAAAAATATGAGGCAGAGACCAGCAATTTCCTTCTGTGATCTATGTTAATCCTAGTTAGCTAATTTAATGAACTGACTCGCTTCACTTTTCAAAAGAGTTACTCCTTTTTTAAAAGCTGAAATAAAATTTTGGTCTAATCTGAAAAGAGATTTAATATGAGTATTTTGCACATCATACTCATACAGGTGACATGCCCTTGGTTTTTGGATTGCGTAGAAAGGTCGGGGAGAAAAATCTACCTAAAGTTTATCTACAGCAGAGTCTTCATTAAATCGCGTTTTTTTGTTTGTTTGTTTGTTTCTACCGCATCTAAACCAGCAATTATCTTTAATTGTCATTTGTCAAGCTGTAGTTAAGAACATCATTAAGCTCTAAACGAGATCACCTCATTAATGTGACTGTTGTCAAAGCTGTTGACTTGGTTAACTCATGAGGAGCCTCCTAACATAGAATTCACATTTCAGAAATAAGATTCACATTTGTAGAAACTGTTTCTCTTTCCAAACACCGTAGCAGCATTATGGAATGATAAAGAGCTACAAGCTCCAAGCCTGAGAATAAACGCTAGAGTATGGAGCGGAAACATCCTCAGTCGCCGTCCAAGAAAAAGTTAGTCATCAGCTCGAAAATTTATGCTTGCAGTTTACAGTTTTTTGGGATTCTCAATGACCAGTATTGGAACATTATCAGGAAAAAGGTTCAACAATCAATGCGACAAGGAAATGCTTATTGAAGAGCTGAGGCCTGCTATCCAAGGGAGGTGTGATCTTGCATGACGATGCACGTCAAAAACACTTCTGCCCACACTTGGCAAAAACCTTGATTTGAGGTGTTAAAGCATTCTCCCTATTGTCCTGATCTTGCTCCATCAGACTTCCACCTGTTTGGTTCCTTGAATGCAGCCCTACGAGGAGAAGATTCTCTTCTGATGAAGAACTGAAGACAACGGTGCAGTCATGTCTCGCAGCACAGCCTAAAACGTTTTTTAATGAGGGGGAATACAAAAGCTTCTTGACAGATGGACAACATGTATTAAAAATCAAGCAGATTGTGCTGAAACATTTTTTTTTTAAAAATGTTGATATAAACTACAGCCAGAGTGCGGATAATTTTTGACTCACCCTCGTATAAAATGTACCCATTTTTATGAATTCATATTGTGCAATATTTAAAAAAAACTGCTGTACAAATAAAATGTCATTAAAATTGTGCCATATAGACGGCACGATGACTTAGTGGTTGACGTCCTGCACCTTCAGGGTCCGGGTTTGATTCCTGCCTCAGGTCTGTGTGTGGAGTTTGCATGTTCAGCTTTGCCTGATGGGTTTCCTCTGGGAACACTGGTTTCCTCCCACAGTCCAAAGACACGCATTGCTCATAGTGTGTAAATGAGTGTTTTCTACTGTTTTCAGAATTGAAAAAAAAATAGTTTTACTGTGTTTAAATTTGTTACAGATTTGTTTGATAGATTTCCCTCTTTTTAGTGTTTTTTTTTTGTAGACATAATATAAACTTGACATTTAACAAATCATTTATTTATGTAGTTATTTTAAGCAGCGTTCCTATTTTGCTGTAAGGCTGGGGAAAGCCTGTAAGCTATATTGTGATTAATAGCCTAGTGATGGATGTACAGTAAAGAGTAAGAAATGGAGTTAAAGTGATGGTGTTCTGTCCTGTTTTATAATTCTAACCTAATCATATCTAAGTCAGATAACAACAGGGTTGTTGCTCTGAACCTGATTCTAAGGGTTTGCTCAAGGTTTGTTCATTTTTACACCCCACCCACTTTGCGCATGTGTTATTAAATCATGAAACATTCGAATAGACTGACGCATGAAACCATTTGATTTGCAGACATGTATAGGAAACTTTCACAGTGCTCACTAATAGATGCAGTTTAAAAAATATCATTTTAAAAAAATGGATAGCATGGATCTCTCTCTCTCCCATCCAAAGTAGGCTATGCAAATCTCTTTGTGCTCAGCTGTCTGTTGACAGAAGGGTGGAGACGAAGCCTCCCAGAACGCT
Organism: Channallabes apus; assembly: GCA_030522415.1. Classification (NCBI taxonomy): domain Eukaryota; kingdom Metazoa; phylum Chordata; class Actinopteri; order Siluriformes; family Clariidae; genus Channallabes; species Channallabes apus. The sequence goes on along the minus strand of CM060107.1, from coordinate 37,432,240 downwards.
TCAGCTCCTTCCTCATGTGTGTTGTATTCAGAATCAGGAGGCATGCCATCACGTCAGGTGGCTGTTGGGAGTCAGGTTCAACAGGTTTCCTCCCTGATCAGGAAGGCTACACCTTCAGTTACATAACATGTCCGATATAAAACAAGTATTCCATGTGCTAATCACTTTACAAGCTTCAGGAGCTGCAAATTGTATTTACTTGGTTTGAGCCACACCCACCGCTCCATATCCTGAGCATCACTGAGATTAATCTAGTTTTATGTCATGAGCTTGGGTAGTCTAACTAATAGGTATCTCTGGGATCTTAAACTGCAATAGACGATTCAGAATTGAAAAGATGTACATGTTCACAATACCAGAGTGAAGTGACTGAAATCAGTTTTTTTTTTATGGCTGCCTGATCTGAGTCACTTTCCTATGTGAACTCTGATTGGATATACAGTATATCTGATGCGTGATCATGACTTGAATGAGAACAGGCAGATCAGAATTTGTGTGACTTTTCACCTCTGAGCGCGTGGGGGAATATCATATCAGCGCTAGCAATAGCTGATAAAACGGCTAAAGAGCGGCATCTGGCTCTCCTCCTTTTTCTGGACCTCAATAAATACAGCCGACGAACTGCTTCCCGTCCTCCAGCGCAAAATCACAAGCATATTTTTACTAAAATGGCATCCATTGTTTGGAACAAAAGATTGGCCACAGAATCTCGTGATGTATTTTTACCCAGTTGGCACGAGCAAGGGCATTTCTGGAAAGCCATTAGAATAGTGATTCATGGTTATGAACAGAGATTGTGGTGGAAATGAGCTGAAACACAACATTTTATAAAATAGCTGTCCCTGATTTTCGAAGCTACACTCATAAATGCACACACTTATTGTTGTACCTTGTACCAGGCTGCTGGTGGTCCACTTAATTTTTATTATCACCAAGTTTCAAAACCCTGGCATGCCACAAAGACAGTGTTATCTCCTCTAAAGCAGAATCACTCGAACTGGGTTAAGAATTGTCCAATATATTATTATTATTATTATTACCTGTCAGGATAGTGCGGAGTCCTCAATTTTGCAGAATAAAAATGTTGTAAATAAAATGAATTCAGCTGATGACTTGAATGTACTGAATGACCAGGATATCACAACTCTGTCTTCTCTGATGCCACTGCCATATTCCTGGACGCAAAGAGTGGTTCTTGGAGCATGAACTGGTCGCGACTTTTTTGTTGTTGTAGTTGGCCGGCAGTGTGTATATTAGTTCTTCTGATTTCTATATTCTCATTTTGTATGTTTCAGACACGCACGCTGCTCAGTGTGTTTGAAGAAGATGCGAGCACTCTTACGGACTACAGCAACCAGCTCTTGCAGTCTATGCAAAGAGTGTTTGGTGCACAGGTATACATGCACACACTCTATACACATGCATACTGTCTAATGCTGTTTTACTGAATTTTATTCGGAAACTCATTTTCCCCCTCTCATTAGAACGAGATGGCCCTGGCCACTGAACAGCTCTCTAAGCAGTTACTTGAGTATGAGAAACAGGTAAGATAATTCTTCCCAATATGGTTAATAAGAGGAATGTTAACTGGTGTGGCATGCTATCTGCATGAACATTGATCCTTGCCTTGCAAGTTCCTCGACAGAGCGACCTTTTGAAATTATACCTCTAAGAAGTAAACTATAAAGAACAAAAAAAACAATACCTTTTCAAACACATTTTAATGAAGTATATTGAACATGAAAATGTCTCTAGTGTTTCAAAATGCAATAAATTGGAAAGGTGATTAACGAATGAGTATTTAAACATGATAATGTAATATCCTCTGAAACAGTCAGAAATGCATCTGTTCTTCAGCTTTACACAGAATGTTTAAAAAGGCTAATACGTTCAGTCTTTACAGTTATATTTATTTGTAAAAGATTTTTGAAAACCATTTATCATTTTCCTTCCACATGTGCTACTTTGTGCCGATCTATAACATAAAATTCCAATTTGTAGTTGTAACATAACAAAATATGGAAAACTTCAAGCGGTATGAATACTTTTGCAGGAAATATGTTTTGTTTTTTTTGTTTTTTAAATATTCGAGACTTTTGAAAAGTCACAACTTTTTCAAAAGCATTTGTTATTATTGTTTCAGTTCAGTTTGTAGCTGTAATGCTGTTACACTCGTGCGCTCCTCGTGTTTATCAGGCTTTCCGCACACCCTTTGAGGGCTTTCTTGGTGAATAAGCGAAGTAAATCTTGCCTTTGCATATTTTGCAAGCAGCTATTGTTTAAGCCATGTCCTTTGTGTAAAATCCAGCAGTTCCACATAAAACTTTTCTTTTCTTACTTACTTACTTTTTTTTTTTTTTTTTTTTTAACAAAACCAACTCATCCATGCTGCACAACAAATCCTTTTGGCTATAAATTACCATCTGGTTCTTAAAACGACTGATTTAAATTGTTTATGATGTACATGTACTGTACAATCGTTATAGCTTCCAGCTTTTAAGCTTGCGTTTCAAATCCCACCCCTTGCTGCACTACACACAACCGCTGAGGTCTTATAACTTTAGTCTTAGCAAAACACGCAGTTACATCTCAAACAAACATGTGAAGGTAGGATCGAGATGTTCTGACCGATACAAAGACAGAACATGAAATTCAACTATGATTCACTAGAATTTAATTCAGCTTACATTAATGTAGCTTACTAGCTAACAAGCTCATGCTACACCATGTATACTTTTTCCACTTACAGCTCGTACTTGCTCAGAACATTTGTTCACATTTGTAAAAACTCAACAGTTTCCTGATATCTTATTACATGTAACAGTTTGCAGTAATTATTTTTTTAAAGGCTCATTTATGACATCAAGGTGTCTCGAATGACAGTGGCTCGACAGCTGAACACTAAATTATTCAGTGTCGTTTTCTTTGATGTTGCAGAACTTTGCTCTCGGGAAGGGAGATGAGGAGGTGATCAGCACTCTTCAACAGTTTGCCAAAACCATAGAAGACGTAAGAGCACTACATACTGTGTGTATGCTTATGTCTACCCTGGGGTTTCCAGTATGCTTGAATGATGGTGTTGAGTGGTCAGTCCATTAGATGTATAAGTGTGTGTGTCAGTGTGGAGACTCAGCTGGGAGGGGGATATCCAGCACGAGCACAGGTGGAGACAGTGTGAGGTAACAGCGGGGAGGGAGCTAACAGATGCAAGGTGTTCTCCCTGCCAACAAGGTCAATGTTTCAGATGGTGTGGGCTGGAAACCTGAACTCCTGATTGTTTTTCCCCCTGCCACTACAGTCTGATTAATTTTCAGAGGGAGTGTGAAGTGTTTTTTTTTTTTTTAACCCCTTTACCCCTGTATCATCAGATTCATTTGTAAAATGTCCATCTGTCTTTCTAAATCTTTCAGCTCAACTCTCTGCATGTTGATTTGGCCACTCAGATGGCTGATAGGATGGTGTTTCCCATGGTGCAGTTCAGGGAGAAGGACCTGACTGGTATGGCAGTGTTACACTCATTAAAGCCTCATTAAACCCTCATTAAAATAAATTAAACGTGTTGCTTTGACACAGAGCACGGTTACATTTCTGTCTACTGCGCGCCATCTGCACTGAAGCTTTCAGTAGGAAATTATGACTTGATTCAGTTCGAAGGTTTTTTTTTCTGATGGTATATTTAATTTTTTACAGAAATAAGCACATTGAAGGAGATATTCGGAATCGCCACTGACGGTAGGTCTTTGAATCCACTCTGAGGTGTGAATGGGGGTATTTTTAGCTGATTAATTCCTCCCCTTACTCATTGTCTGGTTCTGTTTTTAGAGCACGAGGCCGCCATGATCAAATACAGCCGACTACCCAAGAGGAGGGAGAATGAGAAGGTATGTATTTAAATAGAATACACTCTATTGTATTCTTATGACACGATGTGGAGACGAGGAAGCTCGAGTTTATATGTTGCAACGTAACATACAATCTGTAGCGGTACAATGAAAATTATCTCGTACTTGAATTTACACCCGACACTTTGCATGTGTCGTGTCAGCCGATTTACACCTCACATTATCTGCTTTCTGTGATTGTGTTTCATGTTTCCTGTGCAATATATAAATAAGGTTTTTTTATTTTATTATTATACAAGCTACAGTACATTTAGATTTCACTTTTGACTGTTAAAAAAACACTTCAGCATGTTTGCAGGTATAGTACTGTAATAGGAGAGATACAGCAAATACACTTCATTTGATCCCCTTTAGCTATGACTAGCTGTGGTGCTCAGTTATTCCTCATTTTCCCAGAACCACTCTTTTGCAGTTTGAGTTCTGGAATATTCCTGTGGCATCATGGAAGGAAAAACTCCATAGATGTTATAACCTGCTCATTCAGTACATTCTGGTCATCCGCTGATCTTGTGTTATTGCCACAGGACGTTGCTGAGTCTAGAGCTGAGCAACTGAAGCAGCACCTGATCATAACACTGCCTCCATGTTTATGCAAAACATTATCAGATCAGAATTTAAACTGCCTATTAAAACGTGTTAACAGAAAATGATCAATTAATAATGAATCATTCATTATTAATTAATAATCATTAACATTTCTTATCTTGTAATATAAACTAGAGAATGCATTGATTATACAGTATACGCAATAATTTTATCGAGTTTTTATAAAAAAAAATGAATGATGGGTCTGATATCAGAATAAAACCTATTCCTATAACCTATGAATTGTAATAAATGTCAAAGATTAGAATTGGAAATGTATTTCTGGAAAAAAAAACATCTTTAGAGCTTAGTAGTTTGTGAATAAAACAATAATAATATACATCCGATTCACATTCACAAGCTTTCATCTCAAGCCATCTGCAACATAAAGCGGTAATTATCTAAAGTTTGTGTGATTGTATGTCCGTGTGAACGTGTGTGTTGTTCCACAGCTGAAATCTGAGCTGGTTGGTGAGGTGGCGTACTGTCGTAGGAAGCAGCACCAGGCCTCCATGCAGTATTACTGTGCTCTTAATGCCTTACAATACAGGAAGAGAGTAGCCATGCTGGAGCCCATGCTGGGATACACACAAGCCCAGGTCTGAAACATTTTTATCCTAAATGTGTCTAGGTACTGTAGATGTAATATGGCAGCTGATTTTTCATCATCTACTGTGGGCGAAAGAACAAAGACGGGGTTAATCGCACCAAAAAACATTATAAAGGCGCTGTGAAGCTTCGAACATTGAACAGTGTATAATCCATATGGTAATTACTGTTATCTCTCCCTCACAGATCAACTTCTTCAAGAAAGGGATAGAGCTGGTCTCCAAGAAAATGGACAGTTTTCTGGCTTCTGTCAACAGCATGTCTGAGAGGTAGATTATCCTAAAAAGGACTTTCAATGCAAGAAATTGCATCATGGCAATTGTGACATTTTTTACATGTTCCATTACTGCATGCAACAATTTTTTGTTTTTTTAAATGAATTTGTTTCAGATTCTATGGAATATTTTTTTTTGTACCCCAAGCACAAACACCGCCTTATATGCATGTAATGAAGATCGTGTTTGTGTACATACAAGGGAGAACATTTGTTCTCGTTATATTACCATAACAAAAAGAAACCTGTCAGAGTGTGACAAATAGCTAACATTAGTTCAGCATGCGCTGAGTTTTCAATGGCACTGCTGGTGTCTTAACAAGTCCTCAATTACATTAGTCTTAGCAAAATGTCCTCCAAAATGTCCGAAGGCGCATTCGTGTCCTGTATCATTCTGGTTATTCATTTGATGCTCCTTTTACATTCTACACCAACCATACAAACAATATTAACGTCTTTTAAAATGGTGCATCATGACACTTATGAAAATATGCTTATTCATGCAGACATTCAGTCTGGCAATCTTGTTTCAGCGGCACCATGCGTGAAATCATGATGATACAGGTCATGGTTGGTTCAAGTATTTCAGAAACTGCTGCTCTCAACAGTAGACAACATTGTGTGGTGGAGAGAAAAACACATTCAGTTAGTTATCAGGGTGGAAACGTCTATTTGATGACGGATATCTTAGGACTGAGTGGTCAGGCTGGTTCAAGCTAACAGGTAAGTTATGGTAATAACCTCAAATCACCACTCTTAACAACTGTGATGGGCCGACAAAACATCTCAGAATGCACAATCACAGTACTGCTGCATGTGTAGTGTCTTTTAAGTAGTCATTTACAAGATTTTTCTTTGGATTGATTTTTTTAGAGCACATAACGTTTATAAAATGCTACAAGGGGTGTTCAAGTTAAACCAGGATTGTTGAATGCATAAAATAATACAGCACAGTTATGAGAGTAAGAACTACCTTTTTATTTCTCTATATAATCCCCAGCTATACAAATGCACTTGAAATCCCAGTATTTCACTAGTGATTGGACACCATCAAGGTAGAACCGCCGTTCCAAAAAAAAAGTTGTGATAGTCACAATAAAATAGGCAATTAAAAACAAAAAGTCTCTTTAGCTTGTACAATATTAAAAATTCACATTAACACAATAATTCACATTATTGAAAAACACGTTATTTAATGATTTACCATGTAAATGTAATTGTTTGTTGAAAGTATTCCAGATTCAAAGTTAAAGTTAATTCAAAATTAACTTTATTAATCCCAGAGGGAAATTGCTTTGTCTTGGTCATACAGTTGTATTATTGATTAATTTACTGGGAAGAAAGGGGAAAAAATAGACTAGACAAGAAAAAAAATTTAATTCAAGAAATTAAATTAAAAGAAAAATACAATAACTCGAAGTAAAAATTTAATTAAATATAGCACACAGTTACATATTGCACCGAAAATAATTAATATACCGATATTGCACTTGGAATGTAGTGTAAGTGAATAGAAAGAATATTGCACAAATGTGTACTGGTAATCACTGGTAATGCACTTGGAACTTATCTTGAGTTGTGGGAACAGTAGTGGTATAAATATGCACTCATTCTAAATCTAATGCCTGCCACGTCCTCCAAAAAAGTTGGGACAAGGCCTATTTAAGACTAAGACTAATAATGTCACAAGTAGAAATTACAAGGTTTAAAAAAAAAAAACAAGTGGAAGTTCTTGAGCAAGGATGGGGTGAGGTTCGCTGATTTGCCAACAAATGCACCAGCAAATTATCCAGTACTGTCTAGATAACATTCCCCAATGTTGGTATGTTCCCCAAGTATCAGGTGTTCCACTTGCTAAAAGTTCACAGGAACTAGAGCGAGTCCCGAGCCACATTTATAACGTTTGCACCATTCAAATATTGTACTGCAGCCAAGAGTCTCATCACAGTGATCACTCCATGTGTTTGAAGTCTACTGTAATTGGCCATTGGTTTTACATCTTCATGCATGAGAAATTTCATCCTGATTTGATTTAAAAGGCGCTCATACTTGAGTAGCAATGAGCAGCAATTGTTTCTGTGCCATGTTCGTGAATGTTCATGGGCTGCAAGCAACAGCAAGCATCAGCAACAAGCTTTTCAAAGCTTGATTACCTTTTCAAAACTATTAGTACTGTGACTGTTGGTAATGTGTCTGTTTTAACTGATCTAAAGGTAATTTGCTCAAATTTGATTTAAAAGGAAAGAGGGAGGGAAGTGGTAGGTTTTCCCAAGTTTACAAGTTGAGTAGGCATTTTCTGTCACTTGTACTGTCTTTATGTGGGAAATTACAACATAGCAGCTTCACCTTGAAAGCTGTACTGTACTGTACATGTCAAAAACCTTGAGACAGATGTGCTACGACCGCAGAAGAGCACATCAGGTTCCTCTGCTGTCAGCCAAAAACAGGAATCTGAGGATATATGTGGCGCAGGCTCGCCAACACTGGAAGATTTTTGCCTGGTTTCATGAATCTGGATTTCTGCTGAGCTGCACAGATGGTAGGGTCAGATTTTGGCACCAACAGCATGAATCCATGGACCCATCCTGCCTTGTGTCAACACCCCAGGCTGATGGCGGTATAATGGTGTTGGGAATGTTTTCTTGCTGCACACCAAGCCTCTTAATACCAATTTAGCATCTTGTGAATGCAGCCGTGTATTTGAATATTGTTGCTGACCATTCGTGTCTCTCTATAGCTCGGATTTACTAATGGCTACTTCTAGCATGATAATGTCACAAAGTGGTCTCAAACTGGTTAGATGAACATGACAATGAATTCAGAGTGCTATAATGGCCATCCCAGTAGCCGGACTTAATAGAGCTAATAAAGCACCTTTGGGACGTGGTGGAACAGGAGACTCGCAGCATGGATATGCAGCTGACAAATATGCAGCAATTATGTGATGCAATCATGTCAACATGGACCAGAATTCATTCTGGAAACCAGAATGAATGTTTCCAACTCTGTGTGGAATCTGCGGTGAACAACTAGGGCTGTTTGGCGAGCACAATAGAGTCGTGTCCAGTATTAGTGTTTATATGGTCATCTGATTATTCACCTAAATTGATTGGTTAAAAATGACATTTAACACCACCATAAGCATGGGCTGTTGGTTTTATTAGTGCTTTTCTGGTCTGTGTGTAAACATTCAATGGCATATTCTATTATTTTTTTCTCTTCTCTTCTCTCTCTGCCTATCCAAAGTGTTCAGGCTCAGTTGGATGCTGAGGCAGAGAGCATGCGTATGTCACAGAGAGAGCTGTTGTCAGTGGACGATATCGTCTACATGCCTGACCAGGATCGTGCACCAGTCAACCGCACGCTCATCCAGAAAGCAGGCTACCTCAACATTAGGAAGTATGCAGCTCCTGTCTTATATTCCTTACACTCTGGGTGTTAATTAACATTACAGACATTACTAGTTAGGAAATTATTTTTATTATTATTAACCATTTATCTGTTGCCATGCAATAATTTATAAATGTTATTGAATACATAAAGAATGAAACAAAGGTCACAGTCGAAACTAATATAATCATCATGGTTTTGCACTAGTCTTCACTGTAAGAGGCTAAATGTGCTCTCCTTACAGCAAAATGAGAAATTCCAAATACTGAAAAATTCTCAAGTTCTTACTTTAATTATCAATTATTTTACATGATGAAATTAAAGTGAAAAAATAATGCAATTACAGGCGCATTCTCAGACTTTAGGCCTCCATTGATGCCGTGCTCTTTGACAACATGTTGGCAAACTAATAGCAAAACTTGTGATTATGATTAGAAGGTTGTCTGGGTTTTACACTGAATATTTTACACTTGCAAATCTTAGAAAAAAGAATGAATTGAAAATTAATTCCCTAATGCTCTCTCTCTCTCTCTCTCTCTCGTGGCTTCTGCAGTAAGACGGGCCTGGTGAGCACAGCCTGGGACCGGCTCTATTTCTTCACCCTGGGGGGGAACCTGATGTGCCAGCCGCGTGGCGCAGTGGCGGGTGGCATGGTCCTCGATTTGGACAACAGCTCTGTCATGGCCGTCGAGTGCGAGGACAGGCGCTACTGTTTTCAGATCACATCACCCAGTGGGAAAACGTATGACAGCTAACTGTGTGTGTGTGTGTGTGTAAAAATGAGTAGTCAACTAAGGGGAAAATGAAGACTGTATTAGCAGCAGCGTGTCCTATTGTCGGATTTGTGGGTTTAATGTCCCACTGAGCCATTTGCAGTCTATGTAACGGGAGGGAAGGAAGAAGGTTTACACTACATGTAGTGGCCCTGGTATTTATGCTGGTATGTAGACACCTCAAGTCCTCTTGAGAAAGTGTTTATATCAGCAAACTAATTTTCTTCTTTTTATATATATATATATATATATATATATATTTATTTATTTTAACGAGTAACATCTGAGTAAGCGGAAATAGTGAGATCTAAGTAAACCAAATAAATGATTGTTATATTGTATTCATTTTGTAAAAAGAATGAAGCAGAGCAGAACAAAAATCTAAGCTGAATTTGTAATCGTATAATTAGAAAATCCTCGAGAATTTCATTTACATTCCAGATATTTTCGCTCGCCAAGATGGAATTTAAGTTCGCTGCACAGCCTTGCGTCTTGCTGTTCCCTGGACTGCTGTCACTTTGTTCTTCTCTCCTTTCATTTCCTATCGAGCACGCCTCCTTGTCTTTCAGCGCACGGCTTCTTTTCTCCCTCTGCTCAACCACACACTTTCCCTTTACTTCCTACCCCTTCCTTATCTATAATTCATCGACTAACTGAATACTCAAGAGGTCACTGCCCTGCTGCTGTAACTAGCTAACATGGTAACTGTTAAAATCTAAGCATATGTGTGCATAGATGTGTGATGTTTGTTATCTAAGACAACATACGGATTACTATAATGAAAATGAAAAAATGAAATGATGTGTTTTCAGTTCCCAGCATGAGAGGACTTGGTCTGGTTTCCACGCTGCATTTTCCAAATCCATCCTCTCAGGATCACACCTCTAAAATCAATTTCCTGCCACAATATTAATGTCTTCCTCCCTGTGAAGATGACACACACACACTCACACACACTGGGTTTTAGCATACTGGCATCGAGCCACACACTGTAAAAAAAGAAAAAGGATGATATGAGAACGAGCACTGTTACATCCACAAAGCATGATTTAATCTTAGAGGAAATAATTATCCAGACGTTTTTTCTCTGATATCCAAGCTGGAAAAAATGAAAATCCTGTAATGAACGCCAGCAGACAACAGACAAGTGCTCAATACATTGAGCAACAAAACAAAGACATTACAATAATGTCTTTTTAAATGTAGCTATTTATATTCCACAATCAGTATGTTGTATTAACTGTAACTATGATGCCAGATGGAGTTTTTTTTTCCCCCCCCTCCAAGGTCTTTGATTCTTCAGGCTGAGAGCAAAAAGGAGTATGAGGAGGTACAGCTTTATTTTCCATACATCTACATTTTTCATGCTGAAATAAATTTTTTAACATTTAATGTCATTTTTTCCCCCTACAGTGGATCTGCACCATCAACAACATTTCTAGACAGATCTACCTAACAGACAACCCTGAGGTACTCCATCCCTTTAAGCACATTATTCCATTTACAGTAAACGTCTTGAACTACCCCTCATTTCTTTATATTAAATTAAGTGTAATTATGTAGATTACATTCAAGAATTAATGGGGACGAATGTTTTGCTGTGACAGGCCACAATATGGGTAAAGATACAATTTATAAATTTGTTGTTTATGGAACAGCATCAGCAGTTTACTAATCATCGACCTGATCATCTGTCATCATCTGCACCTGTTTCTCACCGATTCATGCCTTAAATTAGATGGTTTTATGCTTGAATGATCCATAGGTCACTGTGCTGCTTATCAAACAAAAATCATTCCTCTGAAACTGGTTAGGTACAGCGACTGGACTGCAAATGAGAACCAAAAAAGTGTTTTAGAAAGCCTGGAGTACAATTCCTCTATATTCAATTAAAGATGCAAGAAAGTCTGGCTCTTTGGATGCAAAATAATAAATGAGGGGTAACTCAAGAATTTTACTCTCAGTAATGTACGTTGTTAATGGAGCTGTGCAATTTAGTTTGTTTTTTTAATTGATTTAATTGGTTGCTATTAGTCAAATCAAATCGAAAATCTTAATACCCCCAAATCAAATGAATCTAATCAAGAGTCTACCTACTATGATTCACAGGTCTATTTGTTACACTCATTATGCTTGGAGTTCTAGAGTCACACTGAGTTAAACCACCTTCGCCCGCGAAAGGATTCCACACAATCAAGGGCGTGTCATTTTGGAATGTTGTACCAAGTATGTTGTACCATTGATAAAGCCAAAGAGGGAGTGAGGTGGCAACGCTACCTGCTGTGTCACCATGGACTCTGTCTGTGTGGTGGTGGTTTTTTTTTTTTTTTTTTTTTTTTTTTTTTTTTTTCCCGTCCCCATTTTTCCCCAACTTCCATCGTTTGTGAAAGTATGTTTGTGCGGATGAATGTAAAGGTCTCGTGGGACAAGTGAGCTGTGCACTTTTTTATTTATTTTGTTTTGTTTTTAACTGAGTTTTGTGTTTCTTGTATTTTCTTTTCCTCACTTACCGCAAGCCAACCACAAGTGCTAAGCCGTTCACAGCTCTTTAAGTTCAAATTCAAGACAAATGTGTTGTGTCTGCTCTGTCGGTGTGTCTCACAAGCGCTGTTGAAATAAAAACACAAGCACCTCCCACACACCAACACTAAGGACATGTAAAAACACACAGTTGGAAACAATCAGACATTATATGCTGGTTCAACATGGCTTCTCTCTCCACCCACAGCAGATGACCACGCCCCGTCTGCCATGTCTGAACCAGGGCAGACACCCTGAATGGAGTCAAAAATACAGTATCTAGTATTTCCTTGTAGACTGTTATGATAAATCAAATATACAGTACATTACGATTATTTAAAATCTTATGGAGTCATCATCATTATTAGGACATGAACATGAGAAATGATCTGACAACAGAATAAGAAAATATACCGTATGAAATCAGAAAAACATCTAAAAAGTCTTAATATTTCATTTTAATAATTTCATAATATTAAAAAAAAAACAGCTCCTCATATTTGAGACATTATTCTTGCTAAGATAATTTCTTTGCAGTATATCAGATGGGATGGACTGGCATCTCAGTTGGATCCAGATTCCCAGCGGCCCTGACCAGGATAAAGGGGTTAACTGAAGACGCATGAATCATTCGAATTTGGCCTGATGAGCTCGGCCAGGGTTTCATGTGCACCACGCTGATCCGGGTTCCTCTCTGTGAGTGTCACAGATCCCGATGTGTGAGAGGAAAATGTTCCCCACAGATGGCACAACAGACTTGTGTTACTTGTCTCAAAGCTGAAAGCACTGTGCTGATGGAAACTCTCTTCCTACACTATACTCGCATTCTCGCAGACTTGAAGCAGCTTCCGAAATGGTCTGGCTCCTCCAAGTAGCTTGGACGTCTGGTTGTAGTGGTCATGTGACACATGATTTGCTGGATTTGGTATACAGGTGGATTTACCGTATAAACTGTCAAGCTCAGTGATGTGAATTGAAAGGGTTCATGAGTTTAAAAGAGAAATTAATTTTGATCCGTGTTTCGGCGATGCTGTTGTACGAGTAAGGAGGCAGCAGATAAAGATCACGTACATCATGCGATCCTGAAAAGCACTGAATGTACATTAACAATATCTGTTTTGTGTTCCTCAGGCTGTGGCCATCAGACTCAATCAGACAGCCATACAGGCAGTCACTCCCATCACCAGCTTTGAAAAGAGAGCAGAGGGTTCCCCGAACCCTGACAGGTCAGATTAATGTTTACATCTGTTAAAAGTAGAGGGAACCACAGGCAGCCTGTAAATTCGCTACTAATCGCCCTTGAAAGTCTAAAGCTACAGTAAAGTGCTGGCCCTAATCAGGGCATTGTATTGGCACTATTAACAAACCATTGTACTAAAAATGAACCCCATATTGTGTATTTAGTTCATTGTGGTCATGTGATGACAAGTGACCATGCTATAATTTGTTTTGTACATTGTTATATACAGTACATATTGTCTCTGTGTCATTGTGATTGTATGTGTGTGTGTGTAGGGCTAAGCCAGGTGCAGTGGTCACTGCCAGTGTTAAGAAAGGCCCTGCTGCCCCCGCTGTCCCTGCTGCCCCTGAGCCCGAGGACCTGATTGCCCCGGGGACACCCATCCAGTTCGATATTGTGCTTCCTGCATCCGAGTTCCTGGACCAGAACAGGGCAGGAGGAAGGTCAGAAAACTCGTCAGTCTCACACATGACCCCAAGATCGTGCCTAAACATCGAACTTGTACAATGTTACTGTATATGCTTACTTACTGATGCAAGGCTGTACAACCTGTCTATATAAAATGAGGCAGCTTCCCCAAAACATAATGTACTTTTTTGTGCTCATCACAATTTGGCCCTAGCTAAAAAAAAAAAAAGTCACTCAGAACCTTATACCTGCCTGTTTTCCCACTCTTTAACAGGTGGCATTGTAATCTGTGAAATCAGCTGTATTCATTTCACCTGTTATTCTTATGTTACGGCTGATTGGTGTCGAGATGGGTGCATCCGTGTCCAGGGTTGCACAGATTAGCAGAGAGATGCAGTTATTTCATTGTATTAAATAATATAAATAATATTAAAGCATCCAGGTTATGTTTTGAGTCATCTGATATATTTTACAGTTCCTTTCCCCCCCCCCTCCCCCAATCCTGACCTTTCACAGGCGCACAAACCCTTTTGGTGAGACCGAAGTGGACAGCTCATCAAACGCTGACGGTGAGACAGCATTACTGACTCTTTTGAATTGAGCTGCTTATCATTTGCCAGGGACAGCTGAGGTCAAAAAAACGGCCCAGAATGCTATAATGGAACTCGCAGACATCAATTCAATTTGTGCTCACATCAGCTTGTCAGTGCAGACGCGCTGCTCTCCGTCTGTGAAGGATTGTTGAATGGCCTTTCATTCACAGATGTGACAGTCCCTCAATAACCTCGATCTTGCTCTCTCTCTGTGTGTGTGTGTGTGTGTGTGTGTGTGTGTGTGTGTGTGTGTGTGTGTGTGTGTGTGTGTGTGTGTGTGTGTGTTTGTAGACTCCTTGCTACAGCAGGTGTTTGCTGTGCGTTTCCTTGGCTCTATGGCAGTGCGCTCTGGACACACACAAGAAGTTATTTACGAGGCCATGAGGCAGGTGCTAGCTGCTCGGGCGATACACAACATATTTAAAACCAGCGAGTCGCACCTGATGGTAACAAGCAGCTGCCTTCGGTGAGTCGGATATAAAGGGGGAAGTGTACGGAATGTTTTTTTTGTTTGTTTGTTTTTTTGTACCTTTTAGATTTGCTATCTTGAGACATGATGTCTTTTTTTTTTTTCTTTATCCAACAGGTTGATTGACCCTCAGACACAGGTCACTAAAATAAGTGTGAGTAAACGTGCCGCTGAATGCTGTAACCTGCCGCTGAAACCTGGGTCAATAAAATGACAACTCTAATCTCTCCAGAGAGTTTCTTATCTGTTTCCCCTCTCCTGTCTGCTCCATTCTTTGTCTCTGTCTCTACGCCGTTAGTTCCAGCTCAGGGACGTCACCCAGTTCGCAGCGCATAAGGAGAACAGCCGGCTCATGGGATTTGTGGTAGAGGGGAGAGACTGGAGTGAGGGAGAGGAGGAGGGAGAGGCGTCCTTCAGCGCCTTTGTGTTTGAGAGCAACACTGAGGGAGAGAAGGTAACGGTTTAGATCTTTTCCTTATAACAAAAAAAGAAAAAAGTGCACAGATCTGAAGATGTGTGACTTGCGGATGTTCCATACCATCAGTTAAAAAAGTGGAATGTGTTCAACATTCTCAACTTTGACTTACATACATAACAATATAATAAAATGCTAAGTGTGTTTACTTTTTCACTTGTTGTTGCATCCCTAGCACCCATTAGGATTTATCCCTGAGTGTGCATAGAAAAATAATTAATAAAATATAAACCTTAGGACATAAAATTGCTTATGTAGTTAACTGAAGTGAAAGAAATCCATTGTGTCCTGTAAAGCATCTACAGTAGAACTGGCACCTCATTTGACTTACTGAAGTAGTGATATACAATAGTGCATCGCTTTTCCTGTGAGAACAATTAAAACAAATAATTCCAAGGTCACATAGTGTAATTCCCAAGATATAAATGCTTATAAAGTCTGTGAGTCTAGTGTGCGTGTGTGTGTGTCAGATGGGGGTGTGGTTTAGCCATAGCAATGCAATGTAACATGAGCTCTTCCATTTACTTGAACGTGAAGGTGCCTGCTGATTCGGGGCCAGATATCTCAGGAACCATTAGTGCTAGATGTTTCATTTTTAAATGTTCAAGAGAGAAGCTGTTACTTGTGTTAAGTTTGTTTATAAAAAAGAAAAGAAGAAGAGAAAAAAAAATTCTAGTGGATTTTAGGACAAATCTTTACAGTGAAAAGTCAACGCATTCTTATAAGAAAATCGATTTTGCGTCCCGAAGAAGCGTTCATAACTGCCAAACAGTTTGACCAATCTTTTCCCTTTTTTATGTAGCACTCAGGAGACCCACCTAAAATTATTCACGGCATGGTTTTTACAACGCAGTCGAGATTTCCAATGTGATATGTCTCAATGTATAATGATGATATTTAATAGTTCTCTCCATTCTATAGATCTGCTATACAATAAACATTGGAAAGGAGATTACAGAAGCTAAAAAGGTAAGATCTTAAATCTTTGACAAGGCGTTACTGTAAATGTTTACGTACACTACCAGGTAAAATACTGGGGTTAATTTGAAATGTTCTTGGTTTTAAATGAAAAGCACACCCTTTTTTTTTCTAAAATAACGATACGAATTGGTCACAAATACAGTCTAGACATTGTCCATTGTTAATTATAGCTGGAAACTGATGGTTATTACTGGAATATCTTTAACTGCATAAAGAGTGTTATTTTCAGCAACCACCACTCCTGTGTTCCAGTTACACTGTGATGGCTAAATCAGGTTTATCGTGATAAAAGGCTAATTGATCATTAAAAAACCTTTTTGCAATTACATTGGCACAGCAGAAAACCATTGCGATGATTAAATAAGCAATAAAAGTTGAGTGTCTGGGTCATCAGCATTTGTGGGTTCGATTATGAACTCAGAATTGCCAGGGGAAAAAATTCTTCTTAAAAAAAATAAAAAATACATTTTATTATTATTTTTTTGATCTGAGAAAGGTGGCCTATTTCATGCAACAAATTGTTAAGAAACTGAAGATTTTATACAAAGTATATTACTCTCTTTAAAGAACAGCAAATAGCTCTAACCAGAATAGAAAGAGAACTAAAGAAGCATAATTTCACAGCTGAAGAAGGACAAGTACATCAGGGTCTTTACTTTGAGAAATGGGCATCGCACAGATCCTCAACTGCCAGCTTTACTGAATTGTATCTGGATAACACCAGCCTCAAGGTCAACAATCAAGAGGTGGCGCTGGGAAGAATTGCAAAGAAAAAAATATATCTGAGACTGGCCTGGTCAATAAAAGGATAAAATGCCAAAGAACACCAACCTTGAATGGAGGAAGACGGAGGGGGAGTTTTATGGACAGATGAATCAAAGTCTGAAACGCAAAGAAGAATCTCTTATTGAGATGTACAAAATGTGAAAGGATGATGGACGACTGCTTATTGAGTGTGGTAGAGCATAGATGGTGGTCTGGACTGTTTTATTGGTTGCTAAAGTGGAAAAATATCTCACTTTAGCAACCAACAACACCCCGTACAGTACCATCATCTCACCATACAAAGGAATTTTGAACAAGCAAAAGGCTGTAACGCTGTGCCATACCCAGTGAATGAAGCCAGTTCCCTTCTACACCAGAACAATAAAAACATTAAAGGAATACATTTTACTGTTGTTTTGTTGATTTATTTATTTATTATTCCCTCTGTTTCATTCCTTTTCCGAACAGACTGTTTCAGAGTCTATGTAAATACAATCATTAGAAATAATCTCTTCTGTGATGCATCATGCTTTTTGTGTGGCAGTTTGTGTATCGTGTGTCCTGACTCCAAAATCTCCTTTAAAGTTAATTTTTTTTTATTTATATTTGTTTGCATTTGAGGTGATAAAATGTTGCAGTTCCTCTCTAATTTTTTATGTTAATTTGTTTAGAATTGTAACAAAATCCCCCACAAAAAAATTATTGGAATATTTCTAAAGCCATGATACTAACGCTGTGTTTAATAATATTGTGTAAGATGCATATGGGAATCACCAGGGACTATTATATTACCTCATGTCATACAAATGAGGATGAGTTCCCTGTTGAGTCTGGTTCCCGTCAAGGATTTGTCCAATTGTCATCTCAGGGCGATTTTTCTTGCCACCATCACCCTCGGCTTTCTCATCAGAAACAAACTGAGTTACAGTCTGTACTTTTTTCCGTACATGTTCTAATTTATTTCCATAAATTAATTCTGTAAAGGTGCTCTGTGACAAAGACCATTGTTAAAAGCTCTATACAAATAAAGTTTAATTGAAGTGAATTAAGTAAATGAGCTGCTGCAGAGCAACATCCCATTTGTGTGCAGCAGAATTGAGCAACAACCTGGAAGAGGGTTTCCTCTTGTGAGGTCACATTAGGGGGAATCTAATTAACAAAAAAACAGGGAGTGGCTTTTTTTCCCCCTCACATTTTTGAGTTTGAATGTCTAAAAATGAGTATAAATAAATAAATAAATTTCACAATAGGTGCCCTTTATCCCCTTGAGATCTGAATGTCCTCATATGAAGACATGACATTTTCTCCAAAGTCCACTGTGTACAATCCTCGTATGAAGACTTGGGTATAATTCTTTGCCAAACTTCTTTGTTTGAAGATATTGTTTAGTTTCATAGTTTCAATAGTACTCGGGTGCTAATAAAGGAAAACTGTGAGGAGAAAATGCAATGTACACAACAGTAGAGTCCCAGTGTCAGGACGTTAAGCTCAGCTCTAAATTATAGAACTGTTTAGAGAAGAAGCAGCCAGCTGGTATTGTAACTGTAACAGACTGGCCTGAGCTGAGCTGTTTTGGGATGAGCAGGACCATGTGGTTTGTTTCCAGCCACTTTAAAGTGCTTCCAGCACCATGGGTAAAAAATAATTCCTTTTATTACCTTAAACACTGATTACTACGGTGCCAAAGGTTTGCAAGGCTGTAGTTGTTCAAAGGAATGATTTCCTGATTAAAGCAAAATTTGGACGACTTCCAATTCCAATTTCAGGCACAAATCCTTATTTCTTACCTTATCAACGTGTGGTCTACATTTTCTGTCCATTTTACAGCTCATTTGATCAATAAAGGTTTTTAGGGAAATCTATTTATTCAGATTTTTGACTGATAGTGGATGATTCATTTCAATTAAAACACCTTCATTCACTTTTTTCATGTTCTGCGTTGTTTTAGGATCCAGATGCTCTGGCCCAGCTGATGAAATCTGTGCCACTAACCAGCGACGGGAAGTTCCTGTTGCTGGAGAATGAGACCGGAAAGGCAGCGAATGGAGAAGGAGACGATGACTTGGAGTCTGAGGCCTGAAACCTGTTTCGCCGCCTTCTCAAAGGATAAGAGCTGATCCAGCGCTGGGTGTTTTTTTTTTTTTTTTTCTTGTTTTTTTTGGTCTCTTATACCCTAATGAAGATCTAGGGAGCTGATCCTAGATACACACACTTTACATACAAACTGACTAGAGACTCTTATCTTGCAGTACATTACGGCTCTACTCTAATGCCTCAGACGTCTAAGTTCCAAGTTTGCTCTTGTATACAAATAATCCACAAAGGATGAACAGAGGTTTACATTGATGAATGAGTTTGCCTTCTAGCAGCTAATCAATACAGAGTAATATAGCTCTGCTAAATACCACACATACCTTCACTCTCATCAATCTGGCAAATCATTTCGTTGCATTGTGTCCACATTTGCCTCCTCCTGTGAAGAAATGAGGACTATTTAGTACTGGAGTACTGGCGCGAGAGCTTCCTCATGTACACATACATCGGACAGGTTCATTTTCCTTTTCGCACTTTTTCCTGACCCTTTAGTTCACTCCAATTTCTTTCTTTCTGCATACTTCAGGAGCTTGATATAAAGGGGTGCCATGTTATTACATTGTTGTACTGAGACAGACTGTAGAAGCAGCTTCTTGATGAGATTGCTCGTGTAAATGAATGGGCATTTACTGATCATAGGTTTATAGATTTAAAAACAATTGCTAAGCACATTATTAGCAGTATTAGAAAGCCTGTACTCATGGCTAGACCTGCCCTATTAAGGCTTAGAGTGTAACTGCACTTTCACTGCATGTCATGTTTCGGATAAGTGCACTAATCATAGTGCATTTTAATGGTAATGTGAGTGTACCTTAATCTAGCTAAATTCCACCCAGACTGTCAAGAGGCAATACTTTCTCTGTGTGATAAATCTGAAGCTGGTTCAGCTCTCTGCGTGCTGATTTATTAGTTTACTTGCAAAAAAAAACAAAAAAAAAAAACAGTAGTCTATTTCACCATACTTTTTCCTCAGGTCATTTGACTTACAGAGGTGTAAACTTTTTACATTCCTTTATCATTTAATCTCAATTTTCACATCCAGGGTCCAATTGCTAGTGCTCTGTTTACAATGAATGAAATGCACTTTGAGGTTTAAACTAGTTTACAAAAAAAAATAAAAATAACACTAAGTGAGATTTAAAAAGCTACATGAATATTACGATAATCTCTTTAGTATGAGATATATACATATAAAGTAAACCGTGGTTATGTTTATTAGGTTATGTAAAGGCGAGGTACATTAAATGCTCAAATGAAATGGAGATAATATGCCTTTTTCCCCCCCATTTACATATAAACTGTAAGTGCTGCAGTTTTTAATGGTTAATAACAATAGGTCTATCAGCTAAATTCAAAACCACTTTCTTTCAAATATACTAGCTTGCCTGGCTCCTTGACTACATTTCTGTTTCTTCCAAAAGGGCTTTTTTCCTACATAATCCTTATCCGCTTGCTTCGCTGTATTAAAAGATACGCCTACGGACATGATTTGAAATTATCTGTTGCAATCTGAATCTCAAATTTGCTGCACTTCAGTATTGTATATTAAACAAAAATATGCATGCTACAAGCCTCCCCACAATAATTGTTGGTTTGTGCATCAACACTGGCACGTCTACACTTTAACTGCTAGCGAGCTGTTAAGTGTAGGATCAGCTGGAGGTCAGGCTTCGGCTTTGGTTGTTCATCCCCGAGTTTCGGATTCAGACTCAAGTGTGTACAGTATAAACGCCTATCTGCTGCAAGCTGCGAGTGTTTCAAAAGACAAACAATGGCAATTGATGAAACCTGTGTGGGAGCAGACCACTCCTAACAATAATTAATGTTATTAATTGAGCTGCTTGTCTAGAAGGCTTTGCACATGGCTTTTCTTAAACAAATGTAATAACTTTTAATAAAGCTCTATTCTAAGAGCCCTGATGAGTCTTTATTAATTTTTTCCCCCACTGCTTTTATGAATTACAGGAATGTTTTTTTTAATAACCTTTTCTATTTAATAGAATAAAAACACCAGAAGGGCAACATAGCGGCTCGATGGATAGGAATGTTCGCATCTTGTGTGTGTGTGTGTGTCTTTTGCATGTTCACACTGTGCTTTGTGGGTTTCCTCTTGGTGCTTCTTTCTCCTGCACCATTCCAAAGGCACATTGTGGACTTATTCTGGGCAATTTGGAAATACCAATATCTGTGTGGGTGTGTGCACCGTTGGTTCAGAGGGTTCTCACTGTAACTTCCTACAGTAATGACTGCTGGCATGACATCATAGGTCACAGCATCCAACCATGTTAATTCATTGAATTGACCAAAATGTGAAACAAGAGAGATGTGTGTGTGCTTGGTGATTTATTTACATGTAACACAGCAGTAATGACTTCAGGGTCCAGAAAACAAAAATGAAGACATGCTCAAGACAACGTAAATCGAAGCCTACTGTAGGTGAGTACTGACCCAACTGTAAAAAAAAAAAAAAAGCTAATGACATTTCTCCCTCTCTGACACGCCACACTCTTACAGCACCGCTCACTCATTCCAGAGTAGCAACACTACTGCTAGAAGAAGCAGATCATTTGCATACAGAAAGCCTCCTTGACTTCAGTGGGAATTTCATGAACATTTTCTCACAGAGAGGCAGAAATACGTCACGAGTCCTTGTAGTAGTTGTTGAAGTTGAGACGCAGCAGGAAATCTTCTAAATGAGGCTGGTAGCCTTTATCCACAAGCTTGGAAACCACTGCGGACACAAACAGGAAAGTCTTTCCTTACTACTGATTTTCAGAGATAAGCGGAACTTGCTCTTCAAAATCCACGTAAAATATTACAGTAAATAATCTTTACCTTTAGGGTCATAAGAATTATGTGCCACACAATAAAACTTATCATGTTTACCTCTAACTTTATGACCAGTAAGAAATGAACAGATGGATGTTTGCCTTGGGTGTGTGCACGTGTGCTCACCTTTGAACAGGAAGCGCGAGTAGTATTTGAAGGTGTTGTAAGACTGCTGCATGGCAATGAAGCTCGGGTGCACCGCCTCGCCCTGCTGACTCTGCCAGGCCTGAGCGATCAGCTGGCCACGAAACTTCAGGATGAGACTGAAGATGCTGTGGATGATGTTCATCACAGGAGCGGCTTTCTCCGTCAGCAGAGCCCTGCACAGAAAAGCCCTCAGATCAATTCAAGTGCTGTGAAGTGAAACCTTCTCGCGTACGAATGTGGAGCGTGTTATCGTGCGGTGCGGTGTCGTGTGGTGCTCGAACCTGAAGATGGCCCTGTTGAGGTACTCTGCGTGTGTGTGATGGATGGCGTCCAGATCGTTGGCACCGCTCAGTTTTTGGGTGAACTCGCTCCAGGAGACCTGAAGGATCTGATTAGCAATGTAGCCCTGGATCACCTTCACAAAGTGCTGCATCTCATGTCTGTACAGCTGCAGCTGCCGAAACTGCACAGAGTGTCCTGCTCCCTTTACCACAGCTGAGAGAGAGAGATTTCAATAACTGTGCATGATCTTGTTTGCATACCAGCATATGTATTTGCAATTACCATGAGAAAAAAAAAGGATGTGATTGCATACTGATAATTCCAATTTACAGCCACTAAACTTTAACAATCCAGTATATCAAAGACATGAGAGAACAAATTAACAAAACAGTTTTGTGTAGTTTTTTAATAGTTTAACTTCAAACTATTCCAATAAAAATTTCCATAAATTAGTCCATCTGTAAAGTCTCTAAACAAATTAAGAGCTTAATTTCCAAATAAAGTATAACAAATAATTGATTAAAAATTCTACCAAATAAAAAAAAGCATAATTGTTTGACGGCGCATAGATTTCTATATCTTAACCCTCTGGGCGAGACCAACCCGCCAGTTGTAGAACTTGGATTTTTTTTTCCTGATAACAGCGAAAAGAACTTGAAAATCTTCGTCATTTTTGAGCTCCAAAAAAGCAAGCTTTCAAGTGCTTTATACCTCCACCCCACCACCCAAGTACAGGACATTGTAAAGCCACACATAAGCTGCAGATGAAATCGAAAACTGCCAGGAAAAATGCTCCTTTAAGCCATAAGCTTGACCTGTGCCCTGTGTGAGGAGCAGCTCACCGGTGCGTTTGAGATGAAACCACACATCACTGAGAGACCACACCATGTGTTTGAGCTGCAGCAGGAAGGAGAAGAGGCGGTTGTACTTATTCATACAGGTGTCTGTTATTATGATATTCAGAGGCCAGTCCACCTGGAGAATAGAGAGAGAGAGAGAGAGAGAGAGAGAGAGAGAGAAAGTGTGAGTGTGACAATCCAAACATGTAGAGTGGATACACAGGCAACACCTATGAAAAGACCCTGCTGCACGCATTAGTTGCTAGGTGAGCAGGAAGGTAGTTCAGTTGGTAGGTAGATAATCAGGTATGTACTGCATGTGGCTCGGCTGCTAGGTTATTGATTCTTTTGTGTGCTGATTTATGCATCACCACACTGACACCAAAATCCATTTTTAAATGATTTATTAGGTTTATAATAGAGATGCACCGGTTGATCAGCCAGTGACCGCAATTGCCGGTTTTTCAGTTTGATCAGCCATGACCGATCAGCCTTGGACCTAAACCGATTCTGTGTCCAGTGCATGAGCTTTTAAGTAGTGCAACAGAAACATTTTATGGTGTTACATTATCTAAAGTTGCACGTGTTAAAAAGCCTCCAATCAGCGCCTTTTCCTCCAAACTCTCTGGTCGAATTACCCACTATTACACCAGTCTCAGACACCACGTGCGATAAAAGCAGAGCTTCCTTATAATCCTACAGATGCCTGATGCCTGCATTTCAGTAAAAATGCTGCTTTTTGTTAAAGTTAAACTGTTTTTGAAGTTAGTTTGCATTGTTAAAGTAAAAAAAACTAATGTTATAATAAAAGGGCTGCATTAACTTGCTCATGTTCAATTCAACTGTGAAGCTGTTAAATAAACCCAAGGTAAAACATTTATGAGGTATGACAACTTTTTTTAAGGGTACAACGTTATACAATTAATATTTATTGAATTGACACCTCGTGATATTATATCAGGTGCTGACTGGTGCTTCCTAACCATAGTAGTCAGGTAGTTCCTTAGGTACAGTAGGTAGTTTGGTAGCTTAGCAGATGGGTAAACAAGTACGCCAACTCAATATTTTTAAGACAAAAAAAGGGTGGGGGGGGGGGAGAATGTGCTAGATCAAACTACTACAGGATCAATCACATACACATTCCTTTCCATTCACCTGTATCTGCACCTTTAGTACTGTATGTTTATACATACTGTATGTCAGACTGTCCTCAGTCATTGGTGCTTCCCAGTAACTCAAACATGGTACTGGGTACCACAGGAGACCTTTAACTTAGAACAGAATACAGATTTGAATTTAACTTAATTGTTTGGTCAGTTTGCCCCAAATAAAACTTGCTGTCCACCCGGACATTAAATCATATTTATCCCTTTTGTAAAGGTTAATGGTTATAAAGAACCATAGAGCAGAGTGCATCAAGTGGATAATATTAACAAAACAAAGGGAGGACTGGGATAGTGGTGTCTTTGTGTGACCTTGTAGCGCAGTTCGAGGCAGTTGAGTGAGTCTGGAGCGTGAGGGTGGAACACCTCCGGTAGGTAGCGCAGTGCAAACGTGAAGTTAGTGGCCAGCTCACTGTCGCCGTGCACACTGTACTGCATGGCCTTGTTCAGCATGGAGTTCAAGACCAGGGGGGTCAGCAGCTCACCAGGGGTTTGTCCACTGCCCAGCTGCACAAACACACACACACACACACACATTAACACAATATTTCCACTTCTTTTTTGTTTACAGATTATGTCTGCTCTCACCTTTTCAAAGAGCCGGTCAGTTAGTGACAGTGCAAATTCCCCATCTTCCATTAGTAAAAAGTGCCTCAGCACTTCAAAGTGTTTCTCCACTCTCAGCTCCACAAAGAAATAATCCACCACCGCCTTATTCACCATTGACAAACTGAGGAGAAAGACCGGAGTGAGGGAGGCAGGGACAGAGAGAGAGAGAGAGAGAGAGAGATATTCATTACTCAACATTACACAAATGATACAATTATTCTGCCAGACACACACACCACCTTCAGAAGGGGCAAGTCTTCAGAATCTACTCCCAAATCTTCCCATTTTGTGCTGTTCTGTAGCATAAACACACTGCATATTTGAGCTAGTTTGGAAGAGCAGATTCACTGATGAGCTTTAAGCTTTGACTAGGGGCACACACACACACACAGCACATTCAAACTGTCAAACGAAAATCTATCAAACAAAAATAATAATTAAAAAATAAATCAAATCAATCTAACCAGTCAGAATCTCAATCAACAAGGCTCTCTTCTCTTGCAGTAGCATTTCAGGTGGAATGGGAGTATGACTTTTGGGAAAACACCTCTGAGGTGTTTATTTGTACTTCAAGTTTTAAAACTGCGAGTATCATCAAACCCTGCCAAAATCACTGAGTATAACTGAAGTGATAATAGAACAAAACAACTTACTTAAAGAAAAGCGATTAGCATTTTAACAACCACGCTAATACACTCACTGTGTGATGAGTGGGGTCGTGACCGAGTGTTTCATGAGCACAGGGAGGGGCATCATCTCACTCAGCTGCACAGCAGTCGAGTCTGTCGCGCAGTGAAGAGTGGAGTCCGCTGGGAGTCCGTTTGGCCCACGGGTCACCTGCTGTAGGAGCTGAGCTTCAGGCGCCGACACTAACCAACACACACACGGAGGCAAAGACTATAGGGTTAAGTCAGATTCAGTACAAGTGATCAGTGTAAGTGAACATGTCAAGCATTGTAATAATATATCATACACGCATAAATTACGGTTAAAACACACTCACTCATTTGCCTGTAGGAATCCTCGTACTGCTCGGCGTGGTACTGAGAGGCCAGCTTGATGAGATAGTCGTCCTCTGGTCTCTCTGAGGGGGACAGTCCTAGCCCCTGCGCCCAGGCAGTGAGACCCTCGTCCAGAGTGAGCAGCTTAGTTTGGGGAGTGGCTGTGGCTTCTGCAACATTTGGCAGGACAAGCTCAGACATCAGGTTTTTGTAAATCAGTGTAAATGCAGAATGCAGCTACACAACCTTTAATCAAGGTATAAGTCTGTGCTTAGTAATGTTCTTCCCCTTAACATGCTGGTAAACAACTAATGTGTTATAAACTTGTTAAAAATGTTAAAATCTATTCCAGTACCAGTTACATTTCCTGGGCCTTGTTACATCTTTAGTTTTTGTAGATACTAAAAAGTACAGCAGCTACTGTTACTGTTCGTATAGTATAGCACTAATATTAATACCAAGTATAAAATGTTATGATTTCACATCTGATGAAAATATCTTTGCGTCACAATATAGTTTTTGTCTCATCATACACCAAAGCAAGACTAAATGGAGGATGTTCAACTTTAATTGTAAATAAATAAACAAATAAATCAATTAATTCTGTTATTAAAGGCAATAACTACTTGCTAGTGCAGTTCAGTGTGAAGTACTAAATATAACAGAACACAGTATTATGTCGCAGTTTATCTCAATACCAATATTATATCCTCATGTCCCCGAGTCATACTAACAATTTCTCTTTCTGTATTTACCTTTGTTTGATTACTGGTTTTGCAATTATCCATGCCATCCATTTAATAGCTAGATCACATTTCCTATGTAGGGTTGCAGGGGACCTGTTCCTATCCCAGGGAACTTGGGGTACACATTCGAGGATTGGGCACAAACCCATCACAGGGCACAAGTGCACAAACTCACATACCCAATCATACACTACAGGCAATTTAGAAACACCTGGGAAGATTTGGACTGTGGTAAGAAACCAAAGAAATATACAATTTAACATACAACCACAAATAGAAACCAGAGGCAAGATTCAAACCCTCAATCCTGGAGATACAAGGTGATCATGCTAACCACTAAGCCACCGGCATCACGTAGGCGATTATCCAAATGTGAGAATGTGATATCAGTAAACGTTTTTTGTTCTTACCTTGTGCCTCTTGGCTGTCTTGCTTTTTCTTGTCCTCTGTGGGCAGTTTGAATCCTGCCTGAGGGGCATCACTGTAAGAGCTTCCAGGCTTGATCCCTTGTACCACACAGCCTGCACCCAGGCTCGAGTCAGAGGAATGTCCATAGGCACTACCCGGGAGATAGGGCTGCTTAGGGACCTGTCCCCCCATCACCACACACCCCACTCCCAGTGTCGAGTCTGATGAATGCCCATATGCACTACCAGGGAGGGGTGAAGGCAGCGGGTCTGATCCAGATACAACACAGCCGACCATTAGTGTGGAGTCTGAGGAGTGACCGTAAGCACTGCCTGGCAATGGGGAAGGTGTTTGTTTAGTTTCTGGAATCAGACAGCCCACTTCCAGAGTGCTGTCTGAGGAATGGCCGTGTTTGCTCCAACGAGGTTGAGATAGAGGAACGTCTGAGACGAACTCTCCCACTTTTATGTGAGAATCAGATGCATGGCCATGGATATTGGGGGAAGGGGTTGGAGTAGAGACCTCAGAAACAAGCTGACCAATTTTTATGTGAGCATTAGAGGCATGGCCATGGACATTTTGCAAAGGTTGTGGAGCAAGAACCTCAGAAACCAACCCTCCGATTTTTATATGGGCATCAGAGACATGCCCATGGATATTTCGAGAAACAGTTGGCGTACTCACGTCAGAAACCAGCTCCCCGACTTTAATATGTGCATCAGAAGCATGACCATGGATATTTGGTGAGGGAACAGCCACGGTAACCTCAGAAACCAGCTCCCCAACTTTAATATGTGCATCAGAAGCATGACCATGGATATTTGGTGAGGGAACAGCCAAGGTAACCTCAGAAACCAGCTCCCCGACTTTAATATGTGCATCAGAAGCATGACCATGGATATTTGGTGAGGGAACAGCCAAGGTAACCTCAGAAACCAGCTCCCCAACTTTAATATGTGCATCAGAAGCATGACCATGGATACTGGGTGAGGGGAGGACCATAGCAGTGTCAGAAAAAAGCCCATCAGTCCTTATGTCAGCATTAACAGACTGGCCCTGGGCAGTATTGGAGGAGGAAATACTTGTTACCCCCGAGAGATTGTTCTCAGATTTGCTTTGGACATCAAAGTCTTGACTAGTGCCAATGATCAGAACTGGATCTACTGGAATATTCTCAGCTGATGTCCGAGGGGGCTGAGCAAGCTGCCCACTATCTTTGGCCTTCTCTGCTATGCTATCCGTTGGTCGTTTTGGCTCCAACTCCACACCACATGCTGAATGTTCCTTATCTTCTCCATATAACTCATTGTCACACAGTTTGTTTGTCTCCATACATTTATTTCTGGCCACATTTTGCTCTTGTGTCTCTTCCATTGGCTCCAAATCACTCACTCTAGCTTGTGACGCATGCCCCGAGGCAGCACTATTCTCCTGATGATGTGAAGGTTCTGAAGGGGGGTCATGTTGACTTGCCTCAGGCTCTAGGACTTGGTGGGAGAGGCATGGATGAGAGCACGACTGGGGCCTAAGGCATTCCAGCGGGCTGTAGGGTGATGAAAAGTCATAGTCCAAGTCAGGATTTCTGGTGAATTCTGAGAGGTCAGAGCTGATGTCCTGTAGAGCCTGGGTTACTGCCATACTGTCTGCACAGCGTTGAGGTTTTAGGAGGAAATCTGTAATGTCAATTTGATCTGAAATCAGAGCATCAACATTCCTGGTGGAGCCAGGGAGAACAGCAGGAGGTGCAGAAGTGCAAGTAGGCAGAGCAGAATCGTGGAGTTCCTGCACCATGGGCAAATTTTTTATTTGTATCTCAGGAGTGTGAGATTCCTGAACTGGATCCTGACTGGGGCATTCCTGTCCTAAAAGATACCGCTCAAGCAGAGCCTGGAACATAACCAGTCACATTTACAGTCTAAACAGGTCAACAACAAAGCAAAAAATAAATAAAATCACTAACTCACTACAGTAGAATAATGATTGACGAATAAAAGTACAAAGATATTTGACAGAAAATTTTATCAGATAATATTAAAATACAACAAAATTGCAAAGAGTAGGGCAGACATTTGAAATGTTGTTTACACTGGGCATGATGGGGTACAAAAGGCACTGATTCAGAATAATTGGGAAAAGTGCTCCAAGCACTACAAAAACAAGCATGTCATGTCACAAGCATACCTGTATGATGCGTTGGTCCTGCTGGAGGAAGTTCACTCTGGCTTCATGCAGTCTTATCCTTTGTACTTTCCACATTGCCCTGCGCTCTTTCTTAGCTGCCTCCTCAGACAGACGACTGTACTGCGCTATCAAGTCCATCCTGAACACACACATACACACAGTGTACAAAAACCAGTTAACGGTGTATGTGTGTGTATATATATATATATATATATATATATATATATATATTTCTTTGGATATTTTTCCTGATTTTCTTCTTATTTTTAGTCATGTCAAATTCCTCCCCGTCACTAGGCATTAAGCTACTACCACATTAAGCTACTACACCTCAGTCGGGAGGGCCGAAGACTATCACGTTTCCTCCGAATCATGTGACGTCACTGACCACTTTTTTTCCTCTCGAACTGCTCCCTCGCGCACCGTTGGGAGCGACATAACACAGTCGGAGGACAGCGCTATCCGCTCCTTCCACTAGCGTGAGCTCACAGACACCCCTGATTGGCTGTTGAGCCGTGATTAATGTGGGAAAAGTACCTCTCATCCCACCCCTGAGAGAGCTCGACCAATCAGCTCTCTCCAGACCTCTGGCTGCGAGAGGCTACAGCATCACCTGGGGATTGAACTCGCAATCTCCGGATGATAGGGCGATTGCTTTACCACTGCGCCACTCGGAGGCCCGAGCTTGTTGGTCTTACCGTGCCCTGCGCTCCAGTTGTTCCTCGAGGGCCTGCAGCCTCTGTTCTCGGTCTCTAAGCTCTCGGGCGAAACTGTAGTCATCCTCCTGCTCCTTCCTTTTAACAGCATTGCGCCACTGCAAACAGATTCCCGTTATTCACCTTTTCTGCATTTACTCATATCACAGTAAATGAACTTGGTAAATGAAATCAACTCAATTCAAGACTTAAACATGACATATATTTTAAAGGTAGTTTTTTGTTCTAGTTAAATAGTGTAAAAAGAACAGAATTTCCTGCAGTTGTTTACAAAACTCTGAGCCTTAAAAAAATGCACACAACATATTTAAAAAAAAATTTTTTTAACAGATTTGAGTACTCATTACTCAAGTACTTACTTATTTACTCACCTACAGACTTTCCTATCTACCTACCCCCTTAAATACCCCTCTTAGCTATCTTACCCATCTACTTACCTATTTACTTAACCACCTACTTACCCAACCTCCTACTTATATACCTGTTTATTTATCCACACATCTAGTTTTTTTATCTAATTACTTAATTACTTGTCTATTTACCTGTTTACTTACCTACCAACATAAATAACGAGCTACTTAAGCACCTATGTACACACTTGCCCAAATTCCTACCTACCTACAGTATCTACCTACATCTTTATTTACCCACATACCTACCAAACTAATTATCTACCCATTTATCTAGCTTCCTACACCTCCTATTTACCCAACTAGCGTCCAACTTGTTTGTCCATCTACTTTTCCACCTACCTACTTGGATTCCTACTTACTTATCTAGCTTCTTACTCATCTATCTAATGACCTCTATATAAACACTATTTTTGTTAGGATGGGAATTACCAGGGAAGTCAGATGATCTTGTATATACAAAAGTCTGTCTTGACAAACAAAGAGTTTCTTTTGTATAAACTGCTGGTTTTACAAACAGATTTTCTTTGGTTTCTTTCATATCAAACTAATTAAACACAATCTGTCTACTTATTTGAAAGCACATGTTTATCCTTCTGTTTCTGTTAGCATGTTTCCACAAATATGTTACGAAAATGATATAAAAAGACTATGATTATGTGAAAATACCATAAAACACTCACATACCAAAATGAGACAACTGTAAAGTTATGTTTACCCAATATGTACAGTTGTAGAGTCCTGTGTAGTATGTAATGTGTTCATTCACTTGATTAAGGCAGGCAGAATGACATTAAACTATTCACACTCGATGAGGATGATGGTGAATCACTTGTATGAACACCAGCTGTCAAACAGGATTAAGGTAACGCAAAGCTTTCTTATCACACATATTTCTGTCTTAGTCAATTAATTGTAATGTTATCCATGAAAGAGCCGAAACTGGGTTACAGATTAATTGGTTTTAAGATAGTAAATCAATAGACTGATGTGCTTATTCTATCCCCCGGCACCTTATCTTTCATTATTAGAATCTTTTATATGATTACAAAGAAAGGCTGCTATTCTGGACTCACTAATGGAATTTTTAAATGCAAAAACGAAACAAATCATAAATCACACTCTTTCCTCCTCTGCAATAAATATCAATATAGCTGTTTAGCAGAGGTCATAAATAACTATACACATAAACAACAACCCTGGAAAGATAAAACCGTGAGTTGAAATTCATGCTGATGCTTAAAGGGGAAAAATACTGCTATTTGCTTGAGATCTGATTGTGAAGCCGAGACATAACTCTGCTCTAATGGCCACAATGGTGTAGTGCGAAGTACCACATTACATGTACATTTGACACTCAGAAAACCATCCCTACTATAAGAAATACTTTGTAGTTCTAAAATCACTTATACCTCATGCAACACACTTTACATTTATGTTCATAACTAGGAACTGTCTCAGATCTGAAGTGCCTGAAGCAGACTAAAAAGCCAGACAGGGTACTTAAAGCTCTGGGATAAATTAGCCAACACTCTTCCTGAATTTTAATTACATACTTTTCCGTTTATGTCTCCACAATGACAAGCACTTATGTTCTCTTGAACCTCTCACCTCTTGGTCGAGCTCTAGCTGCTGCCTCAGCTCTTCAAAGCGTTCTCTCTTCTTAGCCTCCTCAGCCAGACGCTGCGACACCTGGCGGCCTGCAGGGGGTGCAAGAGCACAGTGAGCTCTCAGCAACCATTTAAGGTCATTAACTTGCCTTTTGTTTTTCCTTTCACTCCCTTTAGGCTCGCTTAGTTACTCTCGCATGTGGTTATGAATGCATGAAGTTCTACCTGCGGGAAATGTGCGCACACGCCTGGTCTAAGACTGCGTTGCACTTCTGGCTCTGCACACGTTGAACAGAGACATGTGTTTCAGGTTGGACTAATTGTTCTGCTTGGCTGACTGGAATAAAACTGAAACTCATTTTTAACAAATGAAGTTGTGCGCTTTATTTTTTCGAACACTCGTTCGGCAGATGACCTCGTCCTGCCCCCATTTCAGCTTGAGATCATATTTTCCTGTCTCACTTGTCTTGAGGCTCAATAAGCTGATGACATATTTCATTAAGAGAGCAGCATTTGTTATATAACTGGCTGTATCTCATTTCGCTAGCATGGAGAAGCGATAGAGAAGAGTGTTGTGATGGATACGGCGCAGGGGACGCGCGCGCTGACCTCGGATGCTCTCCAGCGTCTTGGCTGCTGACTCTCTGACCTGATTGATGAGCTCTTGGCGTGCCAGCTCGGTACGCAACGCCTAAAGTATGAGAGAGAGAGAGAGAGAGATAGAGAGAGAATGAAAAAGAGAAATAGATAGGGAGGAAAAAGAATGAGGATAAGAGTCATCATAAAAAAAAAAAACGAGCACATTTCAGCCCCCTAGCATTAAATGTCCTGCATTCCGCTTAAAAATGTGTTAATGGATCGTATACTTCATTTCTCACAGATCATCACAACGCCTTAAGTGAAAAATCAGTGCTTTTTGTCACATCTAGAATCAGCCAAGACCACCAAGAGTTGTGGGACGGAATATAAAAACTAAAGCTTTTTCTCCAATATGCCTCATTTCACATTAGAAACATTTGTGAATTTGTTGCAGCCAGTGCCAGTGCAGTACCTGCTCCTCTCTGCTGATGGCGCTGTGCTTGGCAATGGTCTCCATGCGGCCACAATACACGGCGCAATCTCTTTCGATTTCCTCCACCTCCCTCAGAGAGAATGTCACGGCGATTCGCGGCACAGGCACCTCCGACCAGATATAATGCTGCCAGAGAGACAGGATGTGAACACGTATGGCTTAGGTTTCTTTTCCACATCCATAACAGCTGGAACTGGCACTCGCTAGGCTTAATCCTGATTGCTTCTATTCTTTCAGATCAGTGTTATTTTAATTATCATCTTTTATGTTTTTGTCCCCTGTGTAATTGGTCAAACTAATTGCCATGTGCTGTGATCTTCATATTGGCCCTATTCATGTTCTCTCTGAGCTGGAATGAATTCAAGAGAACGAGATCTGATGCAGGATTTGTCGTGAGGACCAAATTAATATCTGTGTGGTGGTATGGGAAACTTATCAGATGTGATTGTAAGGGGGGGGGGAAACAGTTGGGTTTGGCCAAAATTAGATATTCTGTCTATTCTTCCACAAAACTGGGAGAAAAAAGGAACAACGATAAATACAGTATGAGCTGATGGTGGTAGAATAAATCAGTGTTTGTATAATGCGGAGATCACACTTCCTAAAAACACTACAGCCATCCATCGCTGGTAATCCAAAAGAGCAAAACTGGCTGTGCTGTTTGAGCTGGAGGGATGGCATTACTGTTTTTCTTGTCAATCACATTGACACTAGCCAAGCATACGCATCAGTGGGCTCATGAATGAGGAAGAGGGCAGACAGCATTTTCATACTCTGAGTATACAGTAGCTTTGTCTTGGAAAAAGATACTGCTAGTTCTTACACTGCACAATAAATGCTTTTTTCTTTTTATAGAATAGGGAAATTGAAGTGCTGAATGATGGAAGGTAAGCAACCAGTTTAATGAACGCACCAGGTAATGCAACCAGTCTGCCTAAGATGTCTAAAACCTTGCTTTCCACATGTCATATCAAGGAAGAAGAAGCCCTTATTTGTTTGCAAATCCCAGTTTGCTTTGAAGTTCGGCCCAGAGCAAAGGGTCAGCCAAGATACAGTGCCCCTGGAGCAGAGAGGGTTAAGGGCCTTGCTCAAAGCACATGACAGTGGCAGCTTGTGGCTTGGTGCTGGAGCTTGAACCTCCACCCTGACCGTAACCCATAAACCACTACAGCCCCCGTTGAGCCTCCCACCCCTGGTGCTGATGTGCCTGGACTTTCTTCGATGGGCCAACTCTGCCGTGTAGTCTTATAGGGACGTAGACGTATGCGCAATCAGTTGCTCCTGTGCGGTCATTAAAATAGAATCTTTCAATCATTCCCTCAATCATTTCACTCCTGGCAGAAAGTAAATTAAACACTTTAATTTTGACTTGGATAACATGCAAAAGATGTAGTATTCAGAACTAGAAACTTATAGTAGAAAAATGACAAAATAGGATCACGTGGATGGGTTTTCCCAGGCCGCCACAGATGCACTTAAATGATTAACTAACAACAGGCGAGCTGACGGTTTATGCAATTAGCAGAGTCTTGTTTCTGCAACACCACAGCATGTGCTTGACTTTGAACATCAGACCTGTGGGCAACAGATTCTCAGCAGGTTGATGGTTTTTCCACAGACATAAACGTCGTTGGCGATATGGCGAAGGAACACGGGCACGCAGTCCTCTGCATCCTGCGAGATCAGAGTGTAGCCCTGCACCCAGAAATGCTTATCTACAAAGAGACAGAGGGAGAGTCGTGCTCGGAATACATAAACTTCAATCGGCGTGTGCGCTGTATACATTTGCTGTAGTTAAACAGTGAAACGTTCCTTCCCAAACATGCACGCTCACCTCTGTAGCTGAGGTAGTCCTCGTTCACCTGGATCAGGAACTCTTTGTACACGTCTCTGAAGACTCCGCTGTACACCCAGTCTGATACAAACCTACACATGGTGATTAGAACAGATTCATCTGCTTCAGCATTGTTTGCTGGAAGAAAATAAACCTCAACCTCAAATTTCACTAGTGTTTGACCAGCTTCAGGCGAGAGTGTCATGAATACCAAGAGCAAAGCAGAATTCATAAATAATTCCAATCGATATGTTGTGCAAACAAGTGTAGGTTCCACAAATATGCGTTTTTTATGGAGTGCATGTGCTGAGTGCCGACTTCATTTACAGCGGTGAAAAGCTGCCCGGTGGAGGTATCCTGACGAATTCTTTTTTCAGTATGTGTAAACCGAGTACGAGACCTTTACGTAGAGATGTTCATCTCTACATAGGGCATGCATCTGCTACGTAAGCCTGAAGCAATGTCATCACTTAAGCTGAGACTCACTACCTTCAGCAAGAGCGGTGCTAGATTACGCTCAACCCCATCAGCCTCAGCGTTTCCCATTAACTTGATGTACCATATGTCCTGGAAATAATTTCTGGAAAAATCAATCCCTGACTAAATCAATAACTCTTTCCCGAGTACGTTTCAGCAGTCCAGAGGAAAGTAATTCAAAGTTAGACTACGTGCGAGGGACTCATAATTTAGAATTTGTTTAATCAGGCTGTAACTGGCTTCATTTAAAGAGTGTCTGCTCCTCTCTGGCCAAAAGCTGTCGTCGTACTTCTTGGATGACTGACCCGAAAATAAAGAGAATGCACTGGATAGATAGATCGACTGAGGGATAAATATAAAGAGAGAGAGAGAGAGAGAGAGAGAGAGAAAGGGGGGGGGGCAAGCACTGACCGTGTGTAAGGCTCACAGCTGCTCTTGAGCAGAGAAAGCAGCACAGGGTAGTTCTCATTACTGCAGTTGCTCTGTGCTTCATTATACAGGTACGAGAGAAGCTTCACCCCCTACAGGAACAGCAGAACTCCACCTGTTACAAGCAGCACCTCATATATGATTCAAAACTGATCCCTAACGATACTCACCACAGGGAACGTAGCCTGGCGTGCCCCAGCAGCACCGTCCACACAGCACAGCTCTGCAAGGTACCTGATCCACAACCCGGAGAGGGGAGAATAAGCATCGTCGCACCGGCGTTCGCCCTCTTAATAAAACTAAAACAAGGCGTGACGCTGTAAAAGCCACGGCTCCTACCTGAGCTGCCGACCCAGCTTGCGGAAATGGAAGCCGATTGTGAGGAGGCTGAGAGAGGCGGGCGTGCACAATACACACGCTCTGTAGTAATGCAGATAGCGCCGCAGGCCACCTGTAAACGCCTGACACACACACACACACACAATCACACTATTATTCGGTCCGTCATTTGTCTTAAAATACAAATTAGGATGGGACAGAAAGCTGACGCCAGACCAGCCTGGACAGCAACTCGTCCTTGGCTTAAAAAAAAAAAAAAACCCAAGGTTAGAGACGATGCATGGCGGGCCATTACCTGAAACACCAGGCCTTTCTTATCAGCAGAGCCCAGAGAGAAGCGGCTCAGGCGAAGGTAATGTGTGCCGTACTGCGCCAGCTCCTCTAACAGGCGCGACACGCTCTCCGGGGACGTTCCCGACACGCACACATCCGCACGCACATCAAACTGAATGCTCGACTGGAACAGAGGAAAAGATTTGTACACACAGAAATCCAGAAGTGTTGCATCACAGGATTCTTAAAGCATGTGGAGACAAACTCTTATCATCATGCTAGAGATACGAAATAGTGTTTTCATTACATCTAGTCGAGGCATAGTGACGTTCTCCTCAGCTTGGAGGAAGCAAAAATTACTTCTCATCAATCAATGTTACTTTCAGACTTGTACTTTAATGGATGGTTAGACAGCTATTTAATTAAACATGTGGTACTTTTTGAGTAGGAAAAATGTTGATGAGAGAGAAGGAAAAAAAGCAGCTCAGATGATCTGTATACCATGTAACCATGACAACAAACCAGTCAACTACATCTCTTGTTCAAATGTAATATCTAGCTAGGTATGTTATTATTTCTGCAAGCAAGTAGCCGTTTCCTCACTGCAAGGAATTGTTTCTCTAACATCCAATTGGACACAAAGCAGAAAAGAAAGTGGCTTGTCGCCATGGTTACATTATGTCCATAAGTCACTTTTTTTCCATATCAGCAGCACATATCCTCACTCTGGCACGTCACGCTAATAAAGATGTTTCTAAAAAGCTATGTGATTAACGGCATTATCGTTTATTCGTCCATTCTCTTGTGCAATGGAGAGTGTGATTACCTCATTGAGGGGAAATGTAACAGAAGCCACCCCTATAAGTACGTTAAGGAGGTCTTTAACCAGCTGAGTCTGGCAGTCCAGAGGCAAGGGCAGGAGAGGAGAGGGAGTTTGAGAGGAGAGCATATTCCTCATCTCGCCTTCCCAAAGCCGATATAGCTGATCGAATGCTTCTCTGCCTGCTTCTGTCAGATATGGAGGCTCTTTCTGACCTGGAGGACTGGAGAGACAGAATGCAAGGGACTATGATTAAAAAAAAAAAGCAACACGAGTGGAAAAAAATGTCGAGCTGGGAAAGGGGTTAGATAGATTGAACGTCCTACTGTTAATGGTTGTTTACCTGCAGAAAGACAGAAGTAAGGATAATTTTAATCACTTCTATGCCAATAATAAACTCTAATGTACAGTCAATGAGAATTAGTTCCATCACGGTGCAGGGCCAGGCGTTGTTCTCGAAACAGACCAAATTCTTCACAGGATGGATTTCACAAGATGTTGGAAACATTCCTTTGAGATTCTAGTTTGTGTAGACATGACTATACCGCGCTATATCCCTGGTGATTTTACAGGTGCACTTCCAGGCCGCATCCCAAAGTGGATTCAAATCCGGTGACTTGCAAGGTCACTGAAACTCATTGTCGTGTTCATGAAACTAGTTTTCTTCGTAATGAATTATCATGCTGGAAGTAGCTATCAGAAAATGTATAAATAAAGTGGAGCTCTGAAGGGATTCACACCCATGGTCAGCAATAATACTCCAACCAGCTGTGTCATTAATGCGAGGACTTGCCAAGGAAACATTCCCCACACCATCGCACCACCTCCACCAGCCTGGACTGTTAACACAACGTTTGTTAACGCAGATTTGGTCATGGACTCATGCAGTTGGTGCCAAATTCAGACACTTCCATCTGTGTGCCTCAAGATCCATCAGACCAGGATACATTGTTCCAGGCATCATCTGTTCAGTTTTGTTCAGCCTGTGCCCTCTCAGCCAAGAACAGAAAACTGCGGCTGTATTGATGTCTAACCTGACGCGCTCTTCTGCTCTTGTAGACAGTTGTCCTACTCAAGGGTCAAAATGTTGCTGCTTTTCTTACTTTCAAACAGTTACTGTTGACTTTCAAACAGTCTGACGGTTCTTTGTTGACTTCTCATGTCTCTGATGTGTTTACATTTTTGCAGTCCTCTGAGGGAGAAACAACCACAGTTACAATCACTGAGATCACATGAACCCCTCCCCCCCCCATTCTGATTCCACAACATTAATAAACAATGCTGGTCTGTACCTTCATGATTTCATGCATTGTACAGCTGCCACATAATTGGGTAACTGGATCAGTGCATACAGTAAATGTATATGTGTACACCAGGGTTTGACATTGGCACCCGCCCACCCGCCAAATGCAGGTAAAATTCGGCTGTGGCGGGTAATAACTTTAGTCCCACTAGCCACTTTGGCGGGTAGTTTATTCTTTGGTATGACAATATTTCTTTCCTTGTAGTTTTCTTTAAAGTCATCTGACATAATATAAACGCATTGCAACGTAATATTACGCGCAAAAAACGCGCATGAATGTAATGAGGACATTTAATACCTCTCTCTACACATGTTCGCACATGCATTGAGCGCGCACACACACCTAGTGATGCGCGGGTCGGGTATTTTTCCAACCCACAGGTCCCGCTTTTATGAAATTATTTGCCCGCCCCAGCCCGCCCCGCACCACTGGATCTATTTTTACAACCCGCTCCGCACCCGCGACCATTAAATGATGTAAATTCCCGACCTCAATTTCTCTCGCACCTCGTCTTCCATCTTCACTTTTATTTCTTTGTTTTTGTTGTGACTGGCAGCAGAATTGCACTCAACATACATGGATTTTTTTAATTTAATGACCCGCCCCAACAATAAAGTGACAATTTCTTTACCCGACCCAACCCAACCCGCGGGTTACCAGACGACCCGCGCATCACTAACACGCACACACTTTTACTTCCTGTTTGGTGTGTGTGTATCATTTCCTTAAAGGGCTATTGCTTCTCAATAGGATGAGAATGTTTGCCCCTTTGGCATAGGTTATTTACTGATTATATATAAAAAAGTAATCACTATTAAAATCTATTTAGATTTCATGTTGCTAGAAAATTCATCAATTGATTGAGTCCATTGTCCTAACTCAGAATTCTGATATAATAATACATAATGAATAATAATACCTGATAATAATACACATAATAACACAAAAATTATACATGTTCTGAGTTGCTGTATTTTTAATATCAGAATGAGTTCAGTTGTACTGAATCTGTTATTTTTCAATTTCATGTGGTAAGAGGCTTGAATTTAAGTTCAATAAACAGAATATACTGTTCATGTTTGCATGTTTTTATATTGGGATCTTAACAGTACTGAATACTTGACTACTACTATAGTGATAGGTATGCTGTCATTTATAAGTAAATCTAGATATAACAAACATTAACGTATCATGATGAAGGAAAAACTGCGATTTTCTGGTAACAAAATTGTGGCTAGTCAAAAGGCTGAATGGCGAGTGACCCCGGAAATCCACTAGCCACATTGTCCAGTGAGCAAAAAAGTTAATGTCAAACCCTGGTGTACACATGTTCCTTATAAAAATTCCCAGTCTATATTAAACCATATGAACTGCATTGTGATCTGCACATGGTGGGGAGAAAGTCGTGTCCAGACAACAGCTGAAGACATGAACGAGGCGAGTGACACTGATGCAGCAGTTTCTTGGACAAAAACAACAATGACTTGGTAGATTCGGACTAGCTGAATATTCAGGCTGTTGACTCATGTGCTAAGGCGTAGTGGGTGAAAGACATGTTTGTAGAGGAGGATTTCGGCAAGTTTGCCAGATTCCAATTTGACTGGAAAATTGAGAAACCATCACCCATGCCGTGAGAACAAAACGGGTAAATAATGACACACCTGTTGATGCAACTTTGTTTCCTATGTTCGGAGGAGGTGTGTTGCGATTTGTAATGGTAACAA
Source organism: Channallabes apus (assembly GCA_030522415.1). NCBI lineage: Eukaryota > Metazoa > Chordata > Actinopteri > Siluriformes > Clariidae > Channallabes > Channallabes apus. Next base: position 37,391,949 of record CM060107.1, on the reverse strand, counting down.
ATTTTTATGCAGAGCAAAGCAGGAGTGGGACCTCATCCAGCAACAAGTGGGCACCTGTTATATTGAAGGAATTGATGCATCCATTCAGCTTTGTGTCTCCATAGGCATTCTCCGACTGCCAGCAAGTAGAGATTATTGACAACAAAATAATATCCAGATTAATGGTTAGCACTGTTAGTCCAGCATTGACAGTTTGACTCTCTCTCTCTTCCGGTCTATATGCGTAATGTTCTCTCTGTGCTTGATTGGTTTCCTCCCACTGTTCAAAGACATCCAGTGTTTTGGCTGGTGTTTCCAAATTGCTCATAGTATATGAATTTGTGTGTATGGGTGTGTGTGTTTGTGGCTTGCAATATGATGGCACCACATTCAGGGTGCTCCCTGCCTTGATCCCTACGTTCCCTCAGATAGGCTCCAGGCCTCTATGACCCTACACAGGATAAGCACTATAAATAATAAATAGATGTATAATAATAATAATAATATTGCTGTTGTTGTTGTTAACGACAATAAGAAGAAGAATAGGGTATTTCAACTTATTGTAAAAAAAATAAAGCACATGGACCGCTCCAAGACGCTATAGAATCTAAGACGGTTTCTGAGATGGTTTGTTAAGTTGAAGACTCACTTTGCTACATTATCTCCCCCTTAAACCAATAAACTGGGGTGCCAAGAGGTGGGTAACAGCAAAGAGCTTCATTGACTATGTAAAAAAGCTTCAAGTCCACACAGAGGCATGAGGGGATACAGAAGAAGCATCTTGCTCACATTGTCATCATAGATCTAGCAAAGACCCTTCTATTGATGCCATATGCATCCCTTTTACTCAGTGCTGGATGCATGAAGTAGACGCCTACAGCACCAAAAACAAAATGCTTAGCAAGAAAGCTTCCGTGGGCTCTAAAGGATGAGCTCACTCATGGTGCGTCTGGCAAAACAACAAGGCTGTCATGGGTCTGTTTAATTCCCATAAGGGTCAAGAGAGGTAAGAGAAGGAAGCAAGAGTGCAACCAAACCGTGTTTGTAATGCCAGCATGTCTGTCTGCTCCCAAACTGAATTTGCTAGATCAGCTGGTCGGATATTATCAATTTCAGAATTGCGAATGAAGAAGGAGGCTGTTCTTCTTCTTGGCTATGAGATGCTACAATGCATACATTGTGCAAGGTGTGCTGAAGAGCCAAGTACATGAGTGGCTACAAAGAGTGACTGGAGGACCTGGCACAGGGACCGGTTACCCCAGCGACAGCATGGAGCGCTCCACATACAACAGTACCTGAGGGAAACATATCTGAGGCATGACTGTGAGAAACTCACAAGAGGAAGATCTGCAGGGAGTGTGTGTGGCCAAGGATTGGCACTGAGTTTCTTGCCGCTGCCACCATCTGTGGGTTCAGACAGCGCATCGAGGGTGTGCGCATTGAGTGCTTTGGCAAGTACATCCATCGACATCTTTAGTAACAAGATGATGATGACATACACTAACTGTGTACACAGGACAAACATCTATATAGAGATATAGTTATTGCATTATCAGAAAACATGAAAATATGGCAGGAAAAAAAAAAAAAACAAGCAAATTTGTCAACATTTTTCGGCCACCTCGATTTATGCATTTTCTTAAAGAACAAAGAATATTAATAAACAATAGGGCAAAGCCAATAAATTACAACAAAAGAGCATAGGCTTAAGCTCTTACCTGCTTATTTTTTCACGTAATGTTTAGGATTTAGGATGTTCTTTAGGCACCCTAGATCTTAACAGGTTAATAATAAGAATAGATTAAATCTAAATCTGCTACGTTTGTTTAACGTTTGTGGCTTCACTTCTATGTTGTCTTTTCTTCTGGCATAATTAAGGAATAACTTAGGATTCGACAAACACACTCCATATGTATATTTACACTATGTGCTCATCTGGCTGCTTAGACATGCACATCTTAAAATAAAAAAACGTTATTCTGAAATGAATACACATCCTACAAAGGATATAGATCATAGGAATACAACCACAAACCTTTCCAAATTTCCTGTGTAACCTTTGTATGTTAGTCACCTTCCAGTTACTGTTCTTCATGTACAATTAGTTTCTAGCTCAGACATTACAGAAGAGGCAGCCTTAGGAAGAGAGGAAGGTCTGACAGCAGATCAGAAGGTTATTCTTGCTCTTACCAGCCCACGTTTTCCCAGCAGCGACGTCTAGCAGGTACAAACGTTCTCAAGGCCTCCCACACGTCAGGCTCAGGGCTGGGGCTCTGCTCAGACTGAGAGTCGGGAGTCAGATTAGACGCAGATTGGAAGCCTTCATCTTCTGACTGATCCAAACCCTGAGGAACCTGGACCGAAAAATAGTGCTTTTATTATTTTTCAAATATTTAAAACATTGTTTTCAGAACCCTCAAAATCTTGAACCACATCATCTCAGAATTATCTTATAAATGTAGAGTAGTACCGGGCCTAAAGGAAAAAGCAACAATCTTTATCATTAACACATTCACTGGCACGGCTTCACAAACAGCCAAGAGTTTACTTTCCCAGTTGGAACACTTTTAGCAAATTTCCCACAATGCCATTCATTACTACACCATTCAAACACAACACCTGGAGATAGTAGTGCATTTAACTTCTACTTCATCTCAGAGTCAGTGTGACGACACAGCAGTGATTAAGTCCTTCAGGCTGTTCTTCTCTTTGTACCATCAATCCACTCACTTATCCAAGCCATTATCGTATGCATTTTATTATGCACACGACCTGTGACCTCTCAGTTGCAGTCATTGCGGTAGGGGATGTTATGCTGCTGAGGACACCACACTCACACAATCAAACACTTGGAAATGCCAATAGGGCTACAGGGCATGTTTTTGGACCGTTGGAGAAAACTGGAGTACCTTGAGGAAACCTACCAAGCACAGGGAGAACACGCAAACGCCAGACACACAGCCTTGAAGTGAGATTTAAATGTCCAACACTGGAGGCCTGAGGGGATCGATCATCATAGTCATCGTGCCCTCATTTGTACACTCAGCTCAAACTGATCAGCTTCCCAATAAATGCCAAAGTACTGGTTAACATTCAGACAAATAGCTGGTCCAAGTCAGTGTTCCCATATAAACATACAGGCATGATGGGTTGCCATGCCTACATGACAGGCCAATTTTTTTTTTTATCCAATATCGTCCAATATACTGTAAGTCAAACGTTTAGTAGTGTTGCTGCATTGTAATATCAAATAAACCCAAGTGAACATGTGATCAGAGGGACGCAGTTTAGCTGCGATGTCATTCTGATTAGCTACTTCACTGAATTAATAATAATTAATAAAAATATAATAATTATATAATCATTATTAATTTAAATTTATTACTATTAATAATAATAATTATTATTATAATTACTAATAATAATTGTATAAAATCATAATTAATGACTGTTTAATGTTAGCAACTGGCTTGTATAGTTTATATATTTAATGTTTAATACTTTCAGTATGAAGCTACAGTGTGGAATTTCCCATCCAGATGTGTTTTTAAACTCACTAAGCTAACCAAGTTGCTAAATTAACTATAAGCAGTAAACATATTTTATTTTATGTAACTTTGCTTGGTTTATAAACTGCCTGGGGAAAAAAAAAGGAGGTGGGCATTTCAGACGTGTCAAATTATTGGGCTACATCATGCAAAGAAAACAACTAAGGATATTTAAAATGACTGGAACTGGGTTAAAAACCCTTGAACACATTATCAAAACCTGGTAGGATTGTGATAAACCGTCAACTTTGTGGAAGAAATGTGGTCAGAAAAAAATGGATGAGCTCCATAAATGGAGATCACTTAAACACTTGAAGAGTAAAAAACAAATAAATAAATAATAAACATACCCAAGTGTAATAGTAAAAGTAAGAGCATCTCCACATGCACACAATGTGATGAACTCGCATGATTGGGACTAAACAGCTGTGTGTCCATAAAAACAACACATGTTGGTAAGACTTCCATTTGCTAGGGAGCATAAAGATTGGACTTTGGAGGTCATGTGGTCTGATGAGCTCAGATTGGCCCTAGTAAAGCGTGATGGGTGTGTCAGGGTAAGAAGGGAAGTGCATGAATCGATGCATGGTGTGTGTGTATAGTGCCCACTGAACAAGCCTCTGGAGGTAGTGTTATGATCTGGAGTTGCTTCAGCAACGTTATGAGGCAATAAAATGAAGTCAGCTGATGACCTGAATGTACTGAATGAGCAGGTCATCTCATTTATGGAGTTTTTCTTCCCTGACTGCGCACACACATTCCAGGACTCAGATGGTGAATCATTTTCACCCGTGAAACGGCCACCACATTGTGTGCTGTAATCCAAGCTAACTGTGATTTAATGAAATCTTCGAGGAGTGTGTGACTTTGTTTTTTTGGCCAGGCAGTGTATTTATACATACGTTATTTAACAAGTGCAACACAAAAATGTCCACTCTCAGTAATTGTCCAATAATATACATAAGTGCTGCTGAAAATACTATTATTGAATAAAGGGCTTGGCCGCTCCAAATCAGCACTGCTCTGTAGTACATTCATAGAACAATACATATTGGCCGGTATTACAGTTGTGCAAATGCCAATGACGTTGTAAAAATCAATAGGACACACAAATGGGCATTCTTAAACTACAGACAAAGTGCTGCGGAAATGACAAATGGCTTGGCCTCTCTGAATCAGCACTACTCGTACACTCATGGAAGTTATCAACCAAAAGTCTTGTACTGTTCGAAAAAAAAAAAATAAAATTTTAGCATGTACATGGAAAGCCTTCGTCACCCTCTTGCCTGAAACATTTTCTGGGGGAAACACTGCAAGTTTCCACCATCAGTGAGCTGCAAGGCATTTTGGAACTTAGAGTCTAATGTCTGCTGCCTCCATAACTGGTTTCTCATTAATATGATAATCAATTAGATGAAAAGCTCTTGCTTTTTCGTTTTTCGGTGCTGAGAGCATCAACATAAAAAAAAAAATTCTTACATCGAAAAGCAACAAATTAGCACCAGACTGACCGAACACATCACATGTTTAAAGCTAAAGTTTGGCCTAAATGCAAAATGACCTTAACCAAACCATTCCTGACGGATTAAAGTAGCGAACTCTCACCCGTATATTGAGTCCCGTGACATCTGCGTTACTGGGCACTGGTGGGAAGTCCAGCCGCACATCCAAATCTGTTGTGCGCGAGTGCTGCAGAGCTCCAAAAAGAGACATTCTGGTGTCCCGCTCAAACCTCTCCTCACTTTCCAGTCTCCTCTCTAAACCAAACAGTCCAGTCCCGGGTGGAGCGTCCAAAACGCCGAGAGTCCTACACACTCCTCCAAACGCTCCCCATTCCTCCTCACACATCAGAGCCCAGGTCCTGCTCTCCAGTCTCTGCAGCTCCTCGCTGAGGTAACCCGGCAGAGGAGGTCTGCGCAGCACAGGCCGTTCACGCCGCATGCAGTCCCTGCTGAAAGAGGACACAGGAGGAGGACCTGAACCTGCCAGCTGGGCCAAGAGCTCCAGCACCGAGTCCAGCTCAGTCAGACCGGAGGAGCGGCCTGCTACGCGCAACTGTCCCAGGAGGGACTCGAGCCTGTCTGCATCCTCAGTGCGGCCCAAGATGCGGAGGTCGAAGGAGATCATAAGCATTTTGTTGTAAGAGGGTGTGCTGGCTAAAGCGTTTGCCGTTGACGAGGTGGGTTTCGACGAGCTGTCCTGGAAAAGTTTGGAAAGCAATGTGGTGTAGGCACGTTTTCGGAGGCTGCGCTGGAGTGCCGCACGGGAAACACCTCCACAAGAGCGTCGCTTCCATGACACTCCACAGAGGCTGCAGTCACAGAGCGCAAACAGGAGGCCTGTAATGCTGCCGCTGCTCGGGGGGCAGGAGGACATCTCAGATATACCACGGTTACGATACATGATGAGCTGATCAGTGTACGATGTCACCTGCAAGAGAAGAAATAAACACAACTACATTATTAATGACGTCTCCTGCATACAGCAGGCTGTCAAAAGTTTCTGGACACTTGATCATTGTCAAAGAAAGGGCGAGGACACACTTTTAGTTACTTAGTTAGTTAGATAGGTGGGTGGGTGGATTTTATGATACTTTATTGATCCCGAAGGTAATTCCAAACTTCCCGTAGCTATGAGGACAGTAACCCTAACTCATGTTTGTAGATGTGATTGCACACAATAGAGCTTACGTATAGCCAGTAGACAAAATGCAAATGTGAGAGATCACCAGAGTTACTAGTCCATTACTAAGCCACGGAATGTATTTACACTTCAACAAGAAAAATATATGCCCCTCTTCTTACCATCACATCTTCAGACAAAATAATACTGTACAACACATAGATAACTATTGCAGTGTGTATACATTTTGGGCCCTCTGTATATAAAAGCCTATACAATAAGTATAATTCATGAGTAACTGTTGAAAAAAAAAAAGGGGGGGGCTAAATAAACAATAATACTGAATGAAATGCAGTACAACCACTGATGTGCAACTGCAATGACAATGAATGATAACAGTGCGAATAGTAATAATTGTGCAATAGAACAGCATGCAAGCTTTGCCAGATGGTATAATCATTGCTTGTTTTATTATACACACACATACACATTTCTAGCCCCGGTCCTAAAGAACCCCCTGTCCTACACATTCTTAGAGAAAGCAATAAGGCGAGCTTGGCAATCACACTCACATTCTCATCAGTGGAGCTGTATAGTGAGTGTGTACAGTACCCAGCTTTAAGTTCCTCGGAGTCTGCATCTCTGAGGACCTCACCTGGTCCCTGAACTCTTCTCTCCTGATCAGAAAGGCACAACAGCACCTGTATTTGCTGAGAAGACTATAAAGTCCCACAAATGCGCTCCAGGATACTCAAGAACTTTTAGCGCTGTACCATTGAGAGCATCCTCACAAACTGCATCTCAGTGTGCAAGGCAAACCACTTCAGAGGGTGTTGAAAAACATCATAAGAGTCTTCAGCTCCCTAACATGGAGGACAGTTACAAGAAACGCTGTCTGCAAAGATAGAGAGGCATAATCAAAGATACTTCTCACCTCAATCATGGACTATTCACCCTTCTCCCATGGGGCAGGTGCTACATCAGTGCCTAAACGCCTTCACAAACATACTGAAAAATATCGTTTTTTCCCCTGTGGTTGTTACAACACTGAACAGCTGATCATACAATGTTAACAAATACACTAATACACGGTCACATATATATTCCATCCATATTAATTCTGTATAGACTAGGGATGGGAATCACCGGGGGTCACCCATTACCTACCTAGGTGCTGATTCGATCTGTATCGTGACTCAAACGCAAACGTATATAAATGTGTAAAAAAATAAAATAAAATCAATGAGTCAGTATGGTGACACATGAACAAAAGAACTGCGATACATAACTGAATTGATTTTTCAATGTTAACAGCATGTTATGTTCTTGACACGTCTTGTCCACAGCGCAATGTTTCCGGTTATCAAAAAGTTTAGAGACACAGTTTTGTAACACACCAACAGATGGCACCACAATCACAGGAAGCACCGACCAGTGACCAGCAAGTCAGTGTGCCAAAAAACATCATGTACATCAGGTATCACCATGTACATCAGGAGCTGTGAATCTGGTGCTATTTTGACCACATGCATTACCATGTCTGCTTATTCATCATAAACAGCAAGTTAGAACCAACAGCAAACAAGAAATTCTTCACGCTTTGAGAGCAGAACATCACTGGAAGACTTTCAATGAACCCAATCCCCAAAAATGTCAAAGCTATTCGGCAACCTTTACGTCACATGGAACAGTCCAGGCAATCCTTACATGTGAACTGAACATGTGCTGTGTTGCTGCCAAGTTCATCCCCAGACTGATAACCCAGGAGTTGAAAAATCATTGTGTGTGCCAAGAAGTCAGTGTCCCGCCGATGACCCAACCTTCACGTCGAGAATCATTACTGGTGCATATGGAAGACCCTGAGACGATACAGCAGTCTTGACAGTGTTAGAAGCCATCAGCTTCACGACGGAAAAAGGCGAGGCATGTCAGTAGCTTGAACATATGCATGCTCGTCTTCGAAATTTGTGCTTTGAGAATTCGTCCCCATCAATAGCGAATTCTACTGCCAGGTTTTAAAGCGTCTGGGGGAAGATGTACGGTGAAAAAACACCGCCTCGAATACAGAATATTTCTATATATATACTATGTTCTTACTACCTACTGCACCTTCTGCATATTAAATCACTCTCACCTCTGCACATATGGACCCACACCTTCATTTATCACAGTGTTATTCATTGTAACTAACCCACTTATGCACTTCTGGTTGGATGCCAAAGTGCACTTCATTGGCTTTGAACACTGACTTTGCACAATGACAATAAAGCAGAATCTGATCTAATCTTGGGGTTCTCCAGGACCTAAGCTGGGACCCTGCGTTCTAACTTTAACACACAGAACTCGGGTGTAAGAGATCAGATACATCAGTCTATGGAGTGATCAGCACTGAACACCAGTTACAGAATGCTAGCTGGTCTAAACACACATCAAGTGCTAATAGAGGATAAGGAGCTGACTGCAGTGGGGTGTGTGTGTGTGTGTGTGTTGCACGAACCCGGCAGCTCCTGGACTCTACAGCAGAACTGCAGTGTTGTTGTGTTTGCATCCGTTATTCCTCTCGCGCGCATTGTTCAAACCGGAAATAAGAAAAGCCCGGCTAACTAGTAGTCGTTTTAATTTACTTGGGGTTAACTACCGCGGCTAATTTAACATTCTTACATGACTCAGGCCGCTATAGCGCCTGAATGGCGGGGGGACAGACCATGTCTTACGCCTATCATTTTGCCTTGGTGACCGCGCTGGATTCAAAAAGCCTGCCCCCTGCCTCATCCGATTGGGCAAAATTCACTGTCGTGAGATGTCATTGGCTAAATTTCATGTGTTAGAAAGAATAACTTCCGGTATGATAGCCCGCCTACGGATGTGCGCGCTGTGCTTTTATTTATTTATTCCACATTAAATAAATAAATATATTTATATATAATATTATATAATATTACATATTTATATAAATAAACATATTTAAAGGAACTTTATTTAAATCTATTGGTATATAAAATCAGACTATAATATATATATATATAAATATAAAAATGCTCAAATAAAGACACTCGATGTATACTGGGCATGGGCTGAAAAATGTCTAATAATAATATTAGAAATAATAATAATAACAATAATAATAATAAATATTTTTGCAAGGCAACAATGATTGGGCCCAAACACCTACACTATCGACGCACCAGAAAGACTTTTACTGTAGGAAATACTTAAAGGACAAACGTGACAGTTTGGGTCTAATGAAACAGATCACAGCAATGTACACTGTAGTGATGCGCGGGTCGCGTTGGGGCGGGTAAATAAATTTTCGCTTTATTTGCCGGGCGGATCATAAAAACAAAATGAAATAAAAAATCCATGTATGTTGAGTTCAATTCCGCTGCCAGTCACAACAAAAACAGAGAAATAAAAGTAAAGATGGAAGACGAGGTGCGGGAGAAATTGAGGTCGGGAATTTACATCATTTAATGGTCGCGGGTGCGGAGCGGGGGGGGGGGGGGGACTGGGGCGGGCAAATAATTTCATAAAAGCGGGACCCGCGGGTCACTAGTCCACTGATGTGAAAAGGTACACTGACTCTCTGACACTGACAAGAAGTCTAAAGACCCCAGAGTTAAAATGTTCACTGTCCTGAGATGTGTGCTGTACAATATGAAGCGTCTGTATATTTACTTACATTTTTATCATCACAGTGAAGTGACAGCCATATTAACTGAGGCGTGAAGGCTTTAATCTGAATAACACTATTGTTTTATAGTAATATTTTACATACTTACATTTAATTTATGAAATAATTATATAAAACAATAATGTCATTAGTATTGAAGCCTCCATCTCTCACACAATATAACTAATTAACTTCATTGTACCACTACAATTAATTCCATTTGCTACGTGAACACACACCCCCCAGGCTAGTGGTTCTCAAACTTTTTCTGTCATTCCCCACTTAAGGGGGTGAACGAATTTTCAAGCCCCACTTGTCAACAAAATAATAACGAAATCGGCCAAGTTTACTGTTTATTGAAATATCAATTCCTAAACCAATACGATCAAACAACACCAAGTTAAAAAAAGATAAAATACACGTGCAATTGTTATAAAAGGCTTACGTTTTCACTTATCTTTGCATAATTGACCCCATGTTTATTAGCTGCTCAGCAATCGTTTGTAGTTTTTTTGCACTGGCCAATTCTGTATGTAACTTTGAATGAAGCCACTTGTGCTTTGCTGTCCACTGATTCAGATGTTACCATGTGATTCTCCTGCTGTCTGTATTCTGCCAGCTTTCTTTCAAAGACGTCCAGTGGCTTATTAACGTGACTGTAGTGTGTTGTCTCTAAGTGTCTTCCTAATTTGTTGGGTCTCATGCGGTCTGCTGCCAGCAGTTTAAGACACAAAACACACACGGGTCTCTCTTCTGCCCCCACCATCACCACCATGAATCCAAGCTCAAGCTAGGCTTCATTAGGGGTGGGCGATATAACCAAAATCTTCTATCACGGTAGGAGCAATTTTCTAACTCAATAACGATATACATCACAATATAGCAATTTGTATCTGAAAATGCATAAATAAAAATGAAAACACAAAGAAATTGTTTTACATAATTTTATTTTTTTATGTAATTTTATATAAACTGTGAATTGCTGAGGTTTGCCGCATTTTTTTTACTTTGGCCATATTCGTTTGTATGTTTGGATTTCAGATGATAGAAAAGGTTTGACGTGTTTCCACCACTTGTTAAAACAGTGCACTTGCGTACCTTCCAAGTCACGTTCATCTCATTCGTATCACTTTTCTTCTACCCAAACCAATTCCACACCACAGACGATGCAGCTTTTTTCTTTACAATCTCCTCGTTGTTGGTTTCGTCACATGTAAGCAAACTCACTGCTGCTGCACAGTCTTCTTCCATTGTCGAAGTGTATGTGAAGTCAAACACAGCAAAAGTGGGACGAAACCGCGGCACCCGATTGAACCAAATATCTGTGCAAATACAGCGCAGCGCGACTACCTGGATAGCGCAGTGATGATCTGGTTTATTTGCGCAGCCCGGTGGATCGCGCAGCACCGCTCGAATCACAAACCTGCGTGACTCACTGTGTTTTATTTAAAAACAATGTGTTTAAAATGTCAGGACTGTTTAATATTGTTTCCGCCTTGCCATGCCTGGATTGTACGTACGCATCCCAGCGGGGTAAAATGTATTTTGATGGTCGGCGCGGTCTATTTCTGTCAGAGTCGCGCAGCGCTGCTCAGTGGCTCGCGCAGGTTTGTGATTCAAGCAGCGCTGATCAAGTTTGTCTGACGTTAAACCGTTATTGTTCCACTATGGTTCCACTTTTTCTCCCGGCCCACAACTGATGTTATTTTAAATTTACTTGTATTAATGATCCATTTATTTGTGTGTGATTGTTTAGTTTTGAGCGTACGCTCTTCATTATCAATAAAGAAAAGCATGAATTAGAATAGGTGCTTTCCTGTTTTTCCTCCCGTTCATTGCGCCCCACCTGTCATGTCTGTATTCCCCACTAGTGGGGCGCGCCCCACACTTTGAGAACCACTGCACTAGGGTAAGGGTTATTTTTAATACTGCGACAATCATGCCAAATCAAAAGAGTGATAAGTTACAAAAAATAAAAATAGTGCTTGGACCCCTAATTATTATTACAATTTGTTATTTGTTTTTATAGTCAAATATCAAATACCTGTAAGTCCATGCTTATTAAGTTATAGCAACACTATGACATAAAATATAACTATATAATTATATGTAATTAACGAAGTTATTATAACTACGAAAGTTACTTTCCTAGGAGTAGTATATCAAATTCCATTGTGTAACCTTTTGGAAACAACCCATAATAACTGACTTCCTGTTGAGTAGAGCCCATGATATGCATAGCGAAAGTTAATGCTAAATTAAAGTTAAAGCTAAATCCGACCTGTATGCAAATTTTTATAAATTGGATAATATATATCTATATAGATAGAAGAATAGATAGAAGAATAGATAATAAGAATATATAGAATATATATATAATAAGAATAGATAGAAGAATATATATATACAGTGGTGTGAAAAACTATTTGCCCCCCTCCTGATTTCTTATTCTTTTGCATGTTTGTCACACAAAATGTTTCTGATCATCAAACACATTTAACTATTAGTCAAAGATAACACAAGTAAACACAAAATGCAGTTTTTAAATGAGGGGTTTTATTATTTAGGGAGAAAAAAAATCCAAACCTACATGGCCCTGTGTGAAAAAGTAATTGCCCCCTGAACCTAATAACTGGTTGGGCCACCCTTAGCAGCAATAACTGCAATCAAGCGTTTGCGATAACTTGCAACGAGTCTTTTACAGCGCTCTGGAGGAATTTTGGCCCACTCATCTTTGCAGAATTGTTGTAATTCAGCTTTATTTGAGGGTTTTCTAGCATGAACCACCTTTTTAAGGCAATGCCACAACATCTCAATAGGATTCAGGTCAGGACTTTGACTAGGCCACTCCAAAGTCTTCATTTTGTTTTTCTTCAGCCATTCAGAGGTGGATTTGCTGGTGTGTTTTGGGTCATTGTCCTGCTGCAGCACCCAAGATCGCTTCAGCTTGAGTTGACGAACAGATGGCCGGACATTCTCCTTCAGGATTTTTTGGTAGACAGTAGAATTCATGGTTCCATCTATCACAGCAAGCCTTCCAGGTCCTGAAGCAGCAAAACAACCCCAGACCATCACACTACCACCACCATATTTTACTGTTGGTATGATGTTCTTTTTCTGAAATGCTGTGTTACTTTTACGCCAGATGTAACGGGACACGCACCTTCCAAAAAGTTCAACTTTTGTCTCGTCGGTCCACAAGGTATTTTCCCAAAAGTCTTGGCAATCATTGAGATGTTTTTTAGCAAAATTGAGATGAGCCTTAATGTTCTTTTTGCTTAAAAGTGGTTTGCGCCTTGGAAATCTGCCATGCAGGCCGTTTTTGCCCAGTCTCTTTCTTATGGTGGAGTCGTGAACACTGACCTTAATTGAGGCAAGTGAGGCCTGCAGTTCTTTAGATGTTGTCCTGGGGTCTTTTGTGGCCTCTCGGATGAGTTGTCTCTGCGCTCTTGGGGTAATTTTGGTCGGCCGGCCACTCCTGGGAAGGTTCACCACTGTTCCATGTTTTTGCCATTTGTGGATAATGGCTCTCACTGTGGTTCTCTGGAGTCCCAAAGCTTTAGAAATGGCTTTATAACCTTTACCAGACTGATAGATCTCAATTACTTTTGTTCTCATTTGTTCCTGAATTTCTTTGGATCTTGGCATGATGTCTAGCTTTTGAGGTGCTTTTGGTCTACTTCTCTGTGTCAGGTAGCTCCTATTTAAGTGATTTCTTGATTGAAACAGTTGGGGCAGTAATCAGGCCTGGGGGTGACTACAGAAATTCAACTCAGGTGTGATAAACCACAGTTAAGTTATTTTTTAACAAGGGGGGCAATCACTTTTTCACACAGGGCCATGTAGATTTTGAGTTGTTTTTCTCGCTTAATAACGTAAACCTTCATTTAAAAACTGCATTTTGTGTTCAATTATGTTATCTTTGACTAATAGTTAACGGTTTTTGATGAACAGAAACATTTAAGTGTGACAAACATGCAAAAGAATAAGAAATCAGGAAGGGGGCAAATAGTTTTTCACACCACTGTATATAATAAGAATAGATAGAAGAATAGATGTGTCCTATATTGGGCCCTAAATAATAGATCATAATTATATATTGTACTTCAGGTCTTCTGACAATCTGGACAAAGCTCACATCCCATGTTAGAAATGCAATCATTCAGTGTAATAAAATGTGTTTTCTACTTTGAAAAAAATGCATTATAAATATCAATAAATGTTTAGTTTTGTAGTCTATGAGGAAATCATTATGTGGAGATCCCAGCACGAGATTAAAGCTAAACCTATTAGAATGCCTGTTTGACGTCATTGTCATGGCAGTGATGACAGCCGGCGAGCTGATGGTGTCATCTGTCAAATCTTTTGCCTGCTCAAATCATTCAGTGAGATGATCAACTACGAAATTTTCAAACTGCAGCAAGCGCATAATGGTTCATGTGACAAGAATCAATCAATCATCTTCACTATTTCTGTCCTCCTGGATCAGGTGGTGAAATTCTTCAAGGATGGGGCTTTTGATTGTACACAAACATGTTTGGTCAGATATTGTTGTTTTTATCCAAAGTTTAGTCCAAAAAGATGCAGGTTAGGCGTTTTAAATTGGCATTCTCAAATTGTCTGTAGTATGTGTATGTTTGTGTGTGTGCCCTGCGATGGATTGGCACCTGTCCAGGGTGTACCCTGCCTCTTCCCCTAAGACTCCTGGGATAGGCTTCAGGCCAGCCACGAGCCTGTATACTGTATACTGTAGGATAAAGCAGTATAGATGGTGAGTGAGTGAGTTGTCCCAATATGGCATTTAAATATAACATGCTATATAATAACTTATATAATAACTTTTAAAATTGTAGCATAAGACTTGCTTCACTTACTTCAACTACTTATAAAGTTACTGTTTTTTTCTCAAACTGTAGGTATTTAGAATAATGGGATGACAAGCTTCCCCATGAAGCCAAGTCAATTTACAAAATCATGGTTCAAAATCCCATAAAATGTCATATTTAATTGGTTTTCATATTTAATTTCTCCATCAAGTTCATGAAGAGGACTTTCTCAGATAATTATGACAGCCTTTTGTACTGCATTAGTTTGGTGTGATGGGATGCCAAGCTTTGTTTCATCTCAGGTACTCATGACCAGTGGCTGTTTCATCGAGGACTGGGGTATTGAATTAAAATTTAATAAGGTCCAGTCAATAAAATTTTTATCGAGCCGTGGTTTGAATTTCATATTTGTGTTCGCATTCTGATCTCTATATACTGTATTCAGTCATTGTAAGTCTATAAAAACAGGCAGTTTCAGTAGAATTTGAATATCAGTAACTACATAAAACATGTAGACAATTTGACCTTTGATGTCCTAGTACGGTATATATTTCCTTGTATTTGTATGGAATACAAACTACAAACTTTAATCAATCGTTAGTGAATCTCCATTTGCACGCTGCAGAGCTGTAAATGAATATGAAAGGATTCTGGTTGCTCTGTCATACCAGGCTCTCAGTTCTCAGGATGTTTTTTACGTGCCCTCATGTTTGCTCTAACAACCCATGCTTTGTTTTTTGTTTTTTTTAATAGTGGCATTACTTCACATTACTGCTTTTTATTAGTGCCACAGTTATGGAGCATATGAGACAAACTGATTTTAAACGTCCCGCTGGAAGAATAAACATATATTAATCTGTCTGTTCATCTTTGAAGTTTCAGTTTTCATAGTTTACGTTCCTTTTTTTTTGTTTTGTTTAGAAAGCCATGCTGTGTCACGCTTTCATTTCTGTTTCTTCTGCATACTCTGTCTGTGCACGGTAAACTATTGTCTTGATTGGCTCTGTTGAGTGACACATACTGTATAGCCTGTCACTTATTCTGGGTCCACAATTTAGTGATGCCTGATCTAGGGTTACCAAAGCTATGACTTTTTATCACCTAGGACAGGTGACTAGGACAGTAACCATGCAGGCAGTAACTACTCAGTCATTAAAGAAGAACCATCCAGTCTTTTTTAGGATGCGTACCTTTGACATGGTAGTTAGTAATGTAAAATGGTTCAAAACTACAGAACTACAACTGTACTGTACAGATTTCCAGTTTGGCTGCAAATTTACTCAGATTATGTCTCAGAGAGAGAGTTATGCCACACCAGTCCAACTTGTCACCTTTTTCCCAGCGGAGATTCACAATAAACCTGGGCGAATGAACTAATTTTGGCAATAAGAGGTGCAAGAAGTGCCGGAGGTGCAAAACATTTCTAATAAGAGATATCTGCTTGGCGATTGTGTTCCATTAAATGGATCATCACTGATGTGGCTGGAGAACAGAGTAGTACCACAGGGCACAGCACAACAGCCATCAAATATAACATCCATCTTACCTTCTAGTTAGTTTTACTAGTTCTACGATGCCATTATGCTATGCAGCTCTCAAGCAATCTCATCCTCAGGTAGGCCTATTCATGATTAGACTCACTGAGGGAAACCAATCCGGACGAGAGTGGTCCACCGAGACAGCATCGGCTGACCTAAAACCAGCCTTACCATGTACTAAACATTTTTTTTCTTTTTTTTTACTACTAATTCCTCCCACACGGTGCAGAATCCAGCAGAGTCCTGCTCATGTGCCTGAGATAGCATTGTTAGTCATCCTTCAAGTTGAGTCCCATTCCTCGTGACATTGTTGGCATGTGGTATCCAGATGACTTCCACTGCCTGTGGCGGTTAGGAGCAGTGAATGTTATGTATGCAACTATGGTTGTATGATGCCCCAGATAACCAACTGAGAACCTGTGGAGAAAGATAGCTTCATGACAGTTCAGTACAAATACTGCAGCATGAATGCACATGTGCACAAGATGGTATCTACAGTATATTACTCCCAGCACTCCATACACACATATACAGTACGTACAGTATACAGTACATAATGCCTGTGGCAAAAATCAATACTTTAAAATCAATTACAACCAGATTAATCAGCTATGACAATTAAATGCTTGTTAGTCTGGTAAAAAATTGCTTTACTTATTGCCTCACACTTGTTCATGTGAGTTGTAGCGAGGGGAAGTCTTGCCTGTGGCATTGTTTATACCCCGCTTGTCTGTTACATTGCATTTAGCCGAATAGATGTGTGTTTACTGATGTTCATCACCAAGGCAAAGATCTTCAATTAGCGTCCTCATTTTTAAAAAATATATATATTCTTGATACTATAATAGCTAAGCAGTTTAACAAAATTGAAAGCTTGTTTGCTAGAGATTTATCCTGCTATCATTATGTAATATTAAATATTTTTTTCAGAGAAAAAAAGCAAACAGTCTTGTTTACTTCCACGAGATTGTTTAAAATGTTAAAATGTGACCTTAATATCATAAGGCTCTGCCATTTTGAGTGAAAATGAGTTAAACAGAAAAAACAAACATCATAACTGAGGGATACTTTATTATAGCGTTATTTTTATTTCGTAATGTTATTTGAGTAATATGCAGAAAAAGTAAAGAAAAAAGTCTGCCTTCTACCCCACCTATAATTGTGTACAGTATTATTAAGGCTCTGTTAGGCTTCATGTTGAAGCAACCGGTAACTAGAATGATCAGGATCCACATTGACGTCCAGGTGACAGGAGCACGCAAATAGGCTGAGCAAAATGTACAAAAAAAATATGATTCAGTTGCTGAGAAAATACATCAAGTGAATGCAGAACAGCTGGTGGAAATAATAAATACTAAATGAAATATAATGTAGCTTTACTTTTTTACACTCTGAAGTAAAAGAAGAGACTTTAATTCTCAGTAAGGTGAAACAGGGGAGAAAAAAAATCAATTTAAGTGGATATAAAATGTCTTCACGCCCTTGTAAAAATTGCAGTTTTTTTATGTATAGAGTCTGTGAAGTAACATATGGAGAACAATAAGAAATTAATAATCCTTTTAATTACTGGAAAAAAATGCATAGAAAATATGGATCATTTATTATGCTAGATGTCCTTTCTATTTGTCATTCTTCTAGACTCGTAAAATAATCCTCTTCATTTACAATCTTATTTAAAAATATATTTAAAAGATTAAAGCCTGACATTGACTCACACACTACGGGCAATTTGGGAACGCCAATTATCCTAACCTGCATATCTTTGGAAACTGGAGTACCCGGAGGAAACCCACCAAGCACGGGGAGAACATGCAAATTCCATGCACACAGAGACCTGGCCGGGAATCAAACCCGGACCCTGGAGGTGCAAGGCAACAGCCGGCTAATTTTAAACACAGCAATAAAATACATAAAATACAAAGTAAAGTGTGTATATTGTTATATTGTACAGTATATATTCTTTTGTATATGCTCAGTTTAAAATGCAATGGATGAATCGCTACATCTGTAATTGGCTGCATTTCCACGCGCTTGCCAATGTCAGGAGAGACACAATCAATCACGCACACATGATTCACAGAACAAAGAAAGCATATAGGTCCTCTGGCCGACGCCCAAAGGAAACAAAGTAAAGAGTGGTCTAATCACTGACCACCATGTACCATGTGCATTTCTTTGGAAACCCGGAGTACCCGGAGGAAACCCACCAAGCACGAGGAGAACATGCAAACTCCATGCATACAGAGACGGGAATCGAGCTTAGCCGGGAAGCAAGCCTGGACCCTGGAGGTGCAAGGCGACAGTGCTAACCACTGTCCATTGACATTTAATTAATCAATATTACAAAAAAGGGAGTGCTGTTGTGATGAATATTAGCATGGTGATGAGCAGAGAGAGAGAGAGCAGAGGGTCAGAGAGACCATCGACCCTGCAGCCGCATCATAGCTGTGCTGATATTCACCACAACAGCACTTCCTCACATGTGATATTGCATAAAAAAATCTTCTCGAAATATATTGTTATAAATAAAATAAAAACTAAAAGATGTTTAAATCACACAAGCCAATATTTTATTCACAATAGAACATAACAAATGTTTAAAAGGAGAAATCTTACACTTTTATCCACTAAATGAGCTCATTTTAAATTTGATTCCCGGGCTTTTTGTTGTCTCAAAAATGGGACAGGGGCAAAAAAAAAGTGCTGAAAAAGCAAGAGATTTTAAAAAGATTCAGCTTGGAGAACATCTAGCATTAGGTCTGTAACATGATTATCTATAAAAGGGATGTCTTAGAGAGGTAGAGTCTGTCAGAAGTAAAGTTTGTGAGATACTTTAAAAACAGCGTTTCGCCACATCAATTTGCAAAGGCTTTGCAAATCGCATTATCTGCAGTGCATAACATCATCAAAAGATACAGAGAAACTGAAGGAACAAGAGCGAAGTCCTCCATTGGATGTCCGCGGTCTTTGGGCCCTTAGTCGACACTGAATCACTTCTCGGCATGATTGTGTCATTGACGTTATTAAATGGGTCCAGGAATACTTCCAGAAACCACTGCCGGTAAACACAGTCCACCGTGCCATCTGCAGATGCAATTAAAGCTCTATCATGAAAAAGGGAAGCCATATGTGAACATAGCCCGGAAGCACTCATGTCCTTTGGGCCAAGGCTCATTTAAAATGAACTCTTTCAAAGTGAAATAGTGTTCTATGGTCGGACGAGTCCAAATTTGACATTCTTGTTGGAAATCACGGACACCGTGTCCTTCTGGGCTAAAGAGGAGGGAGACCTTCCAGTGTGTTATCAGCGTTCAGTTCAAAAGTCAGTATCTCCGATGGTATGGGGTGCATACTGTAGGTGCATACGGTATGGGAAGCTTGCATGTTTTGGAAGGCACTATGAATGCTGAAAGCTTTTAGACAACGTCTATTTTATTGAAGGCCTTGTATATTTCAGCAGGACGAATTAAAACCACATAATGCAGCTATCACTACAGGATGGCTTCATAACAGGTGCTGAATTGGCCTGCCTGAAATCCAGATCGTTCATCTGGAGAACATTTTGCGCATCATTAAATGAAAAATATGTCAAAGACGACCACAAACTTTTCATAACAGCTGCACACTTTTACAATGTTAATGTGAGTAAATAGAGGCATTGAAGCAGCACGCAGTGTAAGTGGATGCATACTGTAGCATCACCAGGATATTCTTAACTCCTGTGTCCTTGAGTTCGGTTTTACAGGATAAATTAACATCAGTATTCTTCATAGCATGGCCTTTTTTTTGTGCCATCAAGAATAAGCCTGGGTCCACAGTGCACTACATGCAGTACTTTTATCTTTTTCTGCTTTTTAAATTTGTCTCCAACTTTCGGCAGAATGTTTCAAGGATGCATTTTTCAGAAAGTGTTTACAATGTCAAATATAGAGATAAACAGTCACAGTGTAAAAAGCTGCACATATTCTATAGACACCAAGGCCAGACTGATTTGAATGGAAACACTTCATAAAGACACCAGCACTTGGTGAAAAGACCAATACATTATGAGGCATGGTATTTGTTCCAAAGAGAACGTCATCATTCATAGAGTACGTAGCAACTGATGATATGTTATCAGTGTCTTCCTGTAAGATGTGCATCATTCTGGCTTTAAATACCTTTGGGATGTCGTGACACATTGAACATATCTGCATGTGCTCACGTGGTCAAAATATTCAATACTAAGCATTACACATTAAACTAAGCAGTACCTTGACGTTAAATTAAAGAACTGGGAACAAATGTTTAACTGTGACAGACTCCGAAGTACAATTTATAAATAGTTTTTACGTAACAGCCTCAGCAGCAACCTCATTTCCCCTCTCGCCTATTTCAGCATCATCAGTATACATCATCACCAGCATCATCATCTGTCATCATCTGCACCTGTTTCTCACTAGTTCAGGCCTTAAGGTAGATGTTTTTATGCACGAATCATTCATAACTCACTGTGTGAAACTGGTCAGGTACAGGGACTGGACTGAACATTAGAGCCAAAAAAACTATTGCTCAAGACTATATTCAAAATACAAGAAAGTCTGACTCTTTGGAAGCAAAATGTGAAGAAATGAGGGACAGCTCCAGACTACTGCGCTGTACTGTATGTATGTAAATTAAAAGGGGAAAATAATACATTTAAGAGTGAGAAGTGTGAGAAAGGATTAGACACTGCATCGGTTTAGAGCACGCACACACACACACACACACACACACACACACTCGTTGAGTGATGAACCATGAGTGATGCCTCTGGCTGAAATGGAAGGAAGCTTGCAAGTGTTTAAATCATTATATTCTCAGCACGAGAAACCCATTTTTTTTTTAAAAACTGTAATATTAATTTTGTTTGATTGATTGAGCAGCCACGTGGGGCATCTCAGCCTTCTGAACTGAAAAGCCCACAGATGTTGAGATGCTGAAAGGGTTCTTGTTTTTCTTCCAATAATATAATCAAGAAGGGAAAAAAATGCTTTTGCTGGACTTTAACTGGGAATGTGTTGCTCTAACAATTACAGGTCACAATGACTTTTCTGACTCAGTGACCCAGGAGGAAATCTCAGTAATGGAAAGGATTTATTCTAGCTGGGCGCCTGTCGAGGAAGGTTTCTCGTTTTTTAGTTCTCTGTTGTGTGTGTGTGTGTGTGTGTGTGTGTGTGTGTGTGTGTGTGGATGAGGTTGTGAATGTGTGTTGGGAAGGCAGTGTATGATGTATACTCAGTTGCTTATATTGCCCAGATGGTTTGGTTTCACGGGATTTTGTTTTCGCTTTGATTTTTCTCTCTTCGGCACAAAACAGTGTCGGCTTTCATCTTTTTTTTTTAGATTCATTTACTTATTCAGTGATTTAATTAATTTTCCTTTGGTTGAGATTTTCTGGGGCGCTGTCAGAATCACTTTGCAGGTATGATGACAACAGGTATTGTTTGTTTTTTGACACAGCTTGTTGCTTTAGATGTGGATTCCTCAGAATACTTATACTATACTCTTCTGTATAGAGAAGTATTTATTAATAGTGACGTTTAAGTATTTAATCAGCCATGAAGTATACACGCACACACACTATATATATATATATATATATATATATATATATATATATATATAATATATTTATTATATTCATTCATTCATTCATTTTCTATACCGCTTAATCCTGTATTCAGGGTCGCGGGGGACCTGGAGCCTATCCCAGGAGACTTCGGGCACTAGGCGGGGTTATTTATTATATTATATTATATTTAATATATTATATATATATATATATATATATATATATATATATATATATATATATACAGTATATATTATATATATATATATATATATATATATATATATATATATTATATATATATACATACACACTGTACATATGCACTGACATTCTTTATAATAAAATGCGAGTTCGTTAAGACTAAACAGTGATGGTGTGCATCATAAATACCGTCAGTACCGCCCTTTGCTTTGAAATGAATAAGGACACAAAGTCATTTACAGTTCAACTGCAGGCAAGACATATTGAAGATATCATTCCCTGCAGGGGGTGTGAAAAAGAAAAAAAAACACACATACACACTCACACACAGAGAGAAAGAGGAGATGAAATAGAAGTGTCTCTTTATTGATGTAAGGGTGCAAGGTGTTTTGTCAGGCCTTGACCCTTGCCAAGCGGCGAGCACTTCAGTACAAACAGATTAGGCATGTAAGAACCCTTCGGAGGTGCCAGGCCTAAAAAGAGTCACAACTAATCTTTATTCTCCTGCCTTACTGTATGGTACAGTCCCAGGAATCTTGTTTCACTATACAACCACAAAGGGGGGGGGGGGGGGGGAGACAAACAAACAAACAAAAAAAAATAACATCTTGATAACAGCACAACATATCGCCATTATTTTCCAGGACTTCAAATGCATAGGATATTACACAAGAATACATTGCTGACAGATTAGCTTTTCTGTTGATACAAAGGCATATATTATCATAGGACATGAAAGAATAAAAATAACTGCACAGCAGTAAGAAGGTCATCGAGTATAGATAATTTTTCATACACACTATGGAATAGCATAGAAACAAATTATAGCTCTAAGGGATAACACACGCCAGTGAAACACCCTGTGCTACTCAACACTTCTATTGAAGATTCTCCTTTCGGATGAAAAGCAAAGTCGCAGATGCTTTGGGGGAATTATTTTACATTCACAACAGCTTAGTTTAGTTCACACTAATCTAAGCTTTTTCCCGATACAATTACAAAAGCACACACGCACACACCCATACACACACAAAAACACAAGCCATAGACGCCCCAAAGATGCACACTAATATAAAAACTGCCTTTTTCTCTCTGATTTGATTAGCCTATTGGCACATCGTGACTACGGCACAAAATGATCCTACGTACACTCAACACCACGGCTGCGAATACACACTGCAAGCACCCTATGACTAAAACTCGCCATCATCACCAAATAGCATCGATAATCAATCAAACAAACAAAAAAAAAAGGTGTAACACTTATCATTTAAGGCACATTTCGGTGAAAGAAAGGCTGAAGCTTTACATTGATCTATAAAGGATAAGGGCTTGGTCTCTGGTTGTGGAAAGGAAAAAAGAAAAGAAAAAGAAAGAAGGAATATTGCGTGTGTTTTGAAAAGCACGGTGTCAGCAGCCCACATGCAATTAAGATCAAACACGACTCCTGCTGCTTTCATTCCAGCGCAGGGGAATTGAGTGGGCAGTGCCAAGCGCCACAAGGCTTCTTCCCAACGCCTCACACGGTACAGCGACAAAACAGACCAGCGAACTCCCACTCTTCAGAGACCGAAAATGTATCCGACTGGCAGTAAAATCACGGGCAAGACGAGCCCTGAGAAGTACAGCTCGAAAAGAAAAGAAATCCGTGACGATCGAGAACCAGACTGAAATCCTAATCTCAGTCACTACTGACTTTATTCTTCTTCTTTTCTTTCTTTTTTTTTTTTTTTTTGATGAGATCTCAAGCTGATCCTGGATCAGTAAGGAAAAAGCAAAGCTGAACTGCTTTTATAGAACTGAATAAAAAAGAAGAAGAGGCTACCTGAAAAAAGCTTATAGTACTCAACAACAGTGAGAAGGATTTCTGTGTATTGCAGTATTTGGTGCTTACATTAATGACATCTAGAGGTATAAGTACAAAACACTGAAATGTTTTTTTTTGTAAAAAAAAAAAAAAAAAAAAGCACAGCAGGCGTTATTGTGTGTTTCGTTACAATTGCAACACGATGCCATCCCAGTTTAAGCACTGTTTAAGGTTAGTACTGTACCAAGCGGACACTTGTTCCCAAAGTCATCAGTTTCCAGACACTGAATCAATTTGAATGGAAAAGATGCTAAAATTTCAAAGCATTAGGTTTCATTTTATAGAGCATTTAAGGTTTATCAGCCCTCAAAATTGTGTACTGGCGAAAATGTCAGCCATGAAACTGTACATACTGTGAAATGCTTGGGACATGCGGTCTTCATCAACGGAGCATCGAGAGAGATTTATGGGCGGGAGAATTAAAAAAAAGAAAAAATTAAAAAATTAAAAAGTGTAAAAAAAAAAAAACCCTCAAACTCATATCCTGGGGAAATGATCAAAGTATTAAAAAAAAGTCAGCGGAGCGTTTGATTCAGTCATTGCAGCAATTCTTAGAGGCAATACTTAACTTTCAGTACTTTGCAACAGAAAACGTTAACAACTCTACAACACAGAACAATAAGAGTAATTCCTGATATGAAAGATGGCCGGACACAAATACAGCAAATGAACTTTTTTGTTGGTTTTTTTCTGTTTTTGTTTTCCAGAACATGATACATTATGTAGAAAAATGACATGCCTTGTGTTGAGAGACTTTTCAGTTGAAATCCTATTGCCTAAACTAAATTGTGCTGTTTTGGTGAACTACAGACGGGATATATATATATATATATATATATATATATATATATATATATATATATATACAGTATATATATATATATAGCTCCTTTGGTGTTTCCTCTGGTTGTTAAGGTGAGTTCAGGAGGTTAGAATCAGTAGGGAAACACACGTAAGCCCTGCTGGCTAAACCATCGATGTGCTTGTAACGAGTGTGTTTGATTATGTTTGGTTGAGCGATACATAAGTCATGACTCCAAGGTGAACACATGCGTACACACACACACACACACACACACACACAAAACCGTGCTCAATGACTGAGCAGCTCCCTTTTGGTCAGAATTTAGGCATCCTGTGTGTGAGCAATTGGCAGTCAACTCACTTCCACACACACACACACACACACACACACACACACACACACACACACACACACACACACACACACACACACACACTTACACCCAAACACATGTCTCACATTAATACAGACACTTTATAAACAAAATCAACACAAGGCTGTCAGTTTAAAAAGTTATTTCTCCCTTATAAAGCTTTCCGCATAAAGACCTGCACGTTAAAAAAAATATATAATACAATTCTTAAAACCTTTAGTTTTTTTTTTTGTTTTTTTTTTGTCTCTACACAGGAAGAAATTCAACATCTGATTATATTTATAGACTAATTACACACCAAAAGGACTTCTATTGTTTAATTGTTCCTTTCTTCTGCCCCAGAGACTCGAGACTGACGAGACCAGCGGCGGTTTCGTTCCATGTCGATCCCTTTGTCTCTGTGGGCGGGTTAGAGATCCGTCACTTTGTTCTCGAGAGCGGCGGCTATCTGCTGTAGTCGCATTGTGAGCTGCTTACACTGAGCTGCGGGGTCTTCATCCAGAGCCAGGATGATCTGAGAGAGAGAGAGAGAGAGAGAGAGAGAGAGAGAGTTAGTGATAAAGTGAGACAGTGAACAAGAGTGAGAGTCACATTAAAACTTGCTCCGAAGACGTAAGGATATTAAAGCCACCAGAAGAACATTAGATTTCAGAAACTCGATTTACACCATGTCCTCTATTAGCATCCATCCTGAGAATAGTGCATGTGTAAGCGCTTTTACCTCCTTGTAGTATTTGCTGGCGTACTGGTACAGCTGATGGAGGGCGACTTGTGTATTCAGTTTGTCGGTGTGAGCCTACAGGACATGAGGAACAGCATTAAACAGGAGCACAACAGGCATTTAGGGAATTAGAACAAAGCAGCGAAGGGGTCGCACTCACCCGGGACACTTCAGCTAAGTGTGTGTTCATGTCTTGGTCACTGACTGGCACCATGAGTCGGATTCCTTTGTAGTAACTGTAGAATTGACACACACCAGCGTATTAACACATGTGTTCATGCCATAGATTTGCATATCCACCCACACTTTATTATCGGTCGTTCCTGATTTTTTTTCCTTCTACAGTGTAAAACATTTCTGAAGGCGTCCAAAAAAATGCAATAATCCCCCCAGTGGATATTGAGATGTGTCTGCTACAGTAGTTATGCTCTGTAAAGCCTTCATGACGGCTCTAATCTGAGTTGCTGTTAATTGGTGATTTTTGAGGCTGCAGTAGAGGTAAGTTTTGGTCCTGCCTTCCTGGGAAGGTCTTCATGAGAGCCGGTTGCATCATGGTGCCTGATGGGTTTTGCGAATGCACCTGACAATACTGTTGCGAGAATTCTATTCTAGAACAGCTGGCCTTCCTGTCTAAAAACAACCGACTGTTGGTGGTGTTACCCAATTAACTAATGGCATATGTGTTATTTCATAGTTTTGTATCGTATATATATGTGTGTGTGTGTGTGTGTGTGTGGGCATGTGGGTGCATGTATCTAAAAATGATGCACAAAACAGTGCATATTACCACAAAAACACATTTGGCAATACGGTAAAATTGTCTCTATAAACTTGACAAAAAGGCTGTTTTGCCACTTCAGGACTCCAATTCGCGCCATTTGAGTTTCTCGCTGTTTTTCAGTATGAAATCATTCTGTATTCGCTCCTTCACAACCGACCTCGAATGCATTACCGGCTGCACCAAGAGCCTCACTTAACTTAGCTGTCTTCGCTGAAGCGCATCACATCCCATCAAACTACATAAACAGCTGTAAATTGCTGATGGAGCAGGCACTGTCTGTGCATGCTCTATACCAAGTCCTATCATCTCTGCATTCAAATTTCCAAAAGGTTTTGTTATTAAAATGCATTATTACTGAAGATATAGCATCAAAATGGGGGAAGAAAAACGCACAGAGAACTTGAGGCGGTTAGCCATGTGTCATGAACTACATTTCCCATCAGCCCCAGCATGTCACATGGATCTGATGATGGTATTTCCTGATTACTTTCAGTAGTTACTTTTCAGTGTCTTGGCGTCTGGCTGCTGTTGTCCATAATGAATGTTGTTTTTGCTCTCATGAGTATTACTAATAGTCTTTGTTAATCGTTTCTTGCCTTGTGTAATAGTTGATGTGGATTACTGTGTTTGCGTTTATTTTGAGTCATTTGTGTGCACTATGTTTAATTAAACAGATTTGTATCTCTTCGCCTCAAAACCTCGACACTATGCTTTATCTCAGGAACCAAGGCATCTGTTACACGCAAGGGAACGCAAACAAAATGTCTTTAAAATGTGCATACTATGATGTGATGAGATTAATAAGACATACTCATCCACCATCTTCTTATACGTGGAGATCTCCTTTGCATAGAGAAGTTTGTTGCTGGGGGAATCCTGGAGAAAATTAAGACAAAAAAAAAAAAACGTTATCAGCCAACAGTATTAAAATAATAATAATAATAATAATAATAATAATAAAATCTCAGGTGACTCCAGGAACCGAGCCAACGTGACTCACCCTGCTGAGTTTGTGCTCGGATTTAGTGCAGGCATCCATGAAGGTCTGTGCAATGACCGATAACGAAGCATCAACCACTTCTGTCACATGGACGTCGAAGATGAAATGAGGGTTCTTCAGAATGTTCACCCAGAACCTAAGCGGGAGGCTGCGGCGAGAAACAGAGACAGAAAGAGATGACATTAGACTATAACCTTAGGCAGTGAAGCCCTAATCATCATTAGTTCTAGCAGCGATTGTAACTCCCAACAGGCCTAATATGCCAAGCTGTTCAAATGAAGAAAGCTGTAAGGGGATTTAATGAATTTCACTCAGCTGAATACTGATCCGCCTGCAGTCACATAAAAAAAAAAATCCATATTTATCATTGGACTTACTGCATTCCTACTGTTCTTTGAAAATGACTTACATTTTCTTCTGAGTTTCTGTCTTATAGTAAATAAAGAGACTTATGATGTTTAGAGAGCTTGCTGGACACTAATAGAAACACTTCACCATGCATGAGATACCAGGACTGAACAGCACTTAAAAAATATGTCATTACTAGTACTAATACTAATACTGCACCAAAAGATCTCAATCACCATCTGTTTCCTTGTAATTACACAAGTGTACTGAGGAGGGAACTGTGTTCATAAGGCAATACCCATCTTGTTAAGTTTTGTTTTGCCCCTGTTGACAGTGAACCACTCTTTCCCATCATTAATGGTGCACTATTGTCATGTCATCAGAAATCTTGACGCATACTTGGTCAGGGGTGTACAGCAGGGAAGATAGAACATGGCCCAATTTTCTCCCAATATGCTCATTTTCCACCCACCAGCTAGTCACACTATCAACCAGACGTGCTTCCTCTCAGACATGTTCCAGCAGCCACTGCATCTTTTGACTTAGGAAGGGCTAACTTGTATGCGTAAATAACAGCTTTGAGTGACAGAGAGAGAGGAATGCCATCACTACCAGCTGAAGAGTACGGCCAATTTTGCCCTCTTGGGCTCCTGGCAACAGATATACAGGGTGGGTGAAAATTAACCCTGCGATATGTAAAGACCGCGCGTTGATAGTACAGACTTTAGCCATGAGAGGCAGCACAATGCAGCATAAAACAAAGATAGCTGACCACTTGATGAATGATGCAAGAAGCAGTGGCCGGTACATGTGAACTGTACGTTGGAATTTAAAGATTTGCTTTCATTTTCATATGCAATAAAGTGCATGTACAATTTGTTTTAATTATTTAATTTCACTCAATTTGAACTTCATAAACAGCTTTGTAACTCAATAAGTGTTTCTTTCAAGGCTGTTAGTGTTTTTAAGGCTGGTTTAGACATGTGCCAAGATCTTTTAAAGGTCTTTTAAAGGGTTCAGTTATATAACAGTTGTTGAGGCATGTTATTGTGGATATTCTGGGCACAAGAATCATGAACTGTGGCCTGAGCAGGGGAAGAATTTTCATAAAGAATTCCAGTGAGACTGGCTGCAAGGTGGTTGCTCTCAGGATTTTTCTAGCAGCATTTTGTGTGTGCACACCCTTATAGATGGAAGCGGTGCTGGGTCTTCTGAGAGAGCTGAAAAGTCACTGGTTAGCTCAGCATGGTTGGCTATGAATGGGAATGAATTGCGTTGACCGTTTCCCCAAGTAACATTCCGTTTCTTCACTGCCCAGATCCTTGGCTCTCTTTGCCTGGGGTTCTTGATAGTAGGTTAGCCTTGTTGATGAAGAAACCTTAATTTGCAGGCTAGTTGTGTTTGGAAGACTGGCTGCTCTAACTGTGTCCTTGTCTACCAGATTTTGTCTGGATAGAAAACTTCATCGTCCATCCATGGTTTTAAAGGTTATCATAATGCAGATCTTTTTCGGGTGCGACATCGCCTACAGCGACTGATAACGCCAGTGACAGATGTTGCATAACCGTCCACGTCAACGTCAGCAGATGGCTCTGGTTTACCATAAGCCTGAGCTTGTCATACTTAGTTTTTATTTAAAATGGTACTACATACAGCATAGTCAACTTTCTTGGTGCTAATTAGAAGAGCTAATGCAGATAGATAGAACAGTTATCTTCAGAGGAAGAAGCTGTAAGATGGTTCAGGCAACCCCTCATGGCTGATTAGAATCTACCTGGTAGGAGGATCTACAGTAATTTAGTGCATAATACTTTTTTTTCTCAGAATGTGAATATTTGTGCTTTTAGTCAAGTTAGAAAATAAAATAGAAAAGCAGGTAAGGAGTGAAAAAAATGCATTTAACTGGGTTGCTGTTTAAATATCAAGTCTTATAAGGTATGCGTCTTCAAATTGCACTTTCTTCATTGTGCTTTATACAAACTTTTTATACAGTATGTGTGTATTTGCATGTATCAGTACTGGCCCAGTTCTGACAGTGGGATTTTGGTAGATAATTCGTTAATGCTGCTGGGTATTTGTTACATAATCTGATACAAATACTGTTGCATAATCTGATTCTGATACTGCGTATTTGTTAAATAATGTGATACTGAGGCCGGGTGTTGATTAACGCTTGAAGCAAGCAGTGTTGATTATGGATACCAGGAGCTTCTAATCTCACAGGAATTCACGCCTACTCTGGGCCGTCCAAAACCAATAAAATTAACAACCTTGAATCAGTAATCTATTATAGACACCTAACTATGACTTAGACATTCCTTTGATTTAGAACCACATCCAAAAGTCATTCAAAACCAGAATTCTCTCCAATCAGTTCAAATATAAGGTAATCACCCCCCCCCCCCCCAAATATAATCTTATTGTTGTAACATGCTTGTGCTTTGCTAAACATCAACAGCAGCTACACTATGCCCACTGTTTTCATTATGAAAAGATGATCACATAATGCATAATACATATTGTACTCAAGTCTCTGTCTACTAAAGCAGTCATCTCGACTCTAATACATGACCTGTATAATAAGAGCATTTGCAGCAATGCCATAATACAAGCAATTTGCCAGTTTATTTAGTATTAAATTGATAAAGCTGCCAACTTGGGCCATACATGCATTATTCATGTGAATTATATCTGCTTTTAAACAGGCTTCATGTTGGCAATGATAAAGATTTATCTCATCAAAAAATTAGGCTGGAATATTAAAGGCAATAAACACAGCTTTGAGCGTTTAAAATATATAACTTACAGCAAGTTGTTGAGGTGGACTACTGTCTAAATTCCTTATACAGTATATTTAATTAATAATTATCTAAGTACAATGAATATTGCAGTCTTGGCTCAAATCCTAGAGACCTGGGGAGGGCCGCTCCCTGCATGAACAGTAAACAAAATGCATTTTAATTAGTTATACTGTAAATCTATGTTATCTATAGCTAATGCTCTACAAAGGTTTTAATAGCATAAAACTGATTGCCATTTACAGAAGACTTCAAGCACAGTACGGTTGATGAGACTCTTAACCACTGTAAAATATTTTAAAGAGGGCCATATGTCCGTGAATAATGGTCCTGACGGAGGTGGCTCGGAGCCCACAGCAGTCATTTCCTGGACAGTCAGTGCGTGGAATGCATAAAATCAGCAAAAGCCCTCAGGTTTTGCAAAAGAAAAAGAAAAAATGCATGACTTCATACGCTCGCTGCACCACTTGCACATTACAGGAAATGGACTGGAAAAACGACTGCCAAAACCCACCTATAATCCAGACATCACACACATGCAATTTCGTGTATTTCCATATATAATCAACACATTTAGCGGCACGCTGGCTTAGTGTTTAGCACTGTCGCCTTTCACTTCGAGGTCCTGGGTTCGATTCCTGTGTCGAGTCTGTGTGCATGGAGTTTGCATGTTCTTCCCAGGCTTGGTGGGTTTTCTCCAGGTGCTCTGGTTTCGTCCCACAGTCCAAAGACATGCAGATAAAGCTCACTGGCTTTTCCAAATTGTCCATAGTATGTGAATGTTGAACGGAGGGCTTACCACGGTTTTACAGAATGGGAATAAATACAATGGTCACCATTGGCCTCTATGGACGCTATTGGACTACAAAGGTTTCTAGATGGATGGAATCAACATATTTGCATGTTAAATCTGTTTTGTGGAAGGAAATATACATTCCTCACCACAGTTAGCTAGATACAGTAGCATGTTGCAGACAAAAGATGAACATAGAGTTCGGGATAGAGTTACTAGAACTCTGCTTATCTTTTCTTCCGTTCACCTTCTGTTATTCTTTTCTTATTTTTAATACACATAACACATTACTTTAACCTCGAAAGCTATCTCAGCCAATGCAAAAACATTTTACAAAACACTTGTCATGCACACGCAATCTGCGCCCGGCACTAGGACCCGGAAGTAAGACGGGCGCAAAACCAGGAAGTATAAAAGAGGTAAACAAACGATGGCTTACCGCTCAGTCATTGAGTTCGGCCCATGTCAACTCCAGTTGTCGTTTCAGCAAACCGTGAGTACTCACATGTTGGTTCCGTTTGTCTTTTGCTATTGTGTGTGTATTTCTAGGACGCGGGTTAGATTTGTGTTTTTCCCTTGCTCCGTTTTTGTGAGAGTCCTTAAACTAAATCGCGTGGTTATCCTGCCTGCTCGCTTCTTTCCGCGTTTGGGTTTATCCTCCACGCTACATTGGGCTAACCGCTAAAGCTACGTCTTCTGGTCACCTCAGGTTAGTCCATCTTGACAGAATGACTGAGCCTCCCGCGGTAAACCCAGCGGATTATGCGAGTCTCTGCGACGTTGTAGATCGGCATGCGGCGTTAATCAATCAGCTGACCGGGAATCTCGCGTCCCTCCGCCGCGAGGTCGCTGAGCTCCGGCGGGAGAATGCGAATCTCCGTGCGGCTGTTGATGACGTCACTGCTCGATCGCACGCCGCGGGGGCCGCGGCGCCGCATCCCCCCCCCCCCCTCCTTCTGATGTTTTTCTCTCTCTACCAGAGAAGTGGAACGGCACGGACGGGAAGTGCAGCGTTTTTCTGACAGCTCTCGATCTGGTGTTTGAGTTTAATGCCACCAAGTACTCCACCGATCGCCTTCGCATTGCTCTTCTCGTCTCGTTGCTAAAAGGGCAGGCAGCAGAGTGGGCCACGGCAGTTCTACAGTCAGATACAGACACCGCCCACTCATACAATGAGTTCACCCACCAACTCAAACTCACCTTTGAACATCCAGCGGGCGAGGTGGAGACCGACACCAGACTTTACCACCTGAGGCAGGGAGGACTGCCCGTGAGCCGCTATACGGCCGAGTTTCGCACCCTTGCCGTTCAAACAACATGGGGCGATGCAGCGCTCCGGACATCCTACTACGAGGGACTGGCTTCTCGAATCAAGGACGAACTAGCCGGGCGAGAGCTTCCTGCGACCCTGGAGGGCCTGATCCAGCTCGCTCTCCGGATCGACCAACGTCTCCTCTCTCGCCCGAGGCCAGCCCCTCGCACCCTGCCACCTGAACCCAACTTCGCCATCACCACTTCACGACCCGCACCCGCCTTCACCGTCACCACTCCACGTCCTGCAGAGTCCGCCACCTACGCCACCCCAGGACATGTCGGTTCTCCACCTCCTGCCGTGGTTGACACCGGAGCCGGGGAACCCATGCAAATAGGACGCGCCTCCTTGACCGCTGCAGAACGGGAGAGACGCTTCCGTGAAGGGCTCTGCGCCTATTGCGGGTCAGACAAACATCACAGAGCAACCTGTCCCTTCAGACCGGGAAACGCCCAGGCCCGGTGAGAGGAGAGAGATACTCGCCGGGTCACCTTCATCTCTCCGCCATCACCACCAACTCCTCCCGTCTCACGGTTCAGGTACACCTCCGGGTTGGCCACAAACGAGTCCGAAGTGCTGCATTCATCGACTCCGGGGCAGCAGGTAACTTCATTGACTCCACATATGCCAAAACCCTGGGGGTAAAATTCGAGGCGTTATCCCAGCCCGTTCACATCACCTCTGTCGATGGTCGCCCCCTCTCCACCAGCCCAATAAACACCCAAACCGAACCCATCACCGTCTCCATCAACCAACACCATGAACAGCTACAATTTTTCGTCACCTCCATCTCATCACCTCCCATCATCCTGGGACATCCCTGGCTGCTCCAGCATGATCCTCTCATCTCCTGGACCCAGAACCGGATCCTCCAATGGGGCGCGACCTGCACCGAACTGTGCCTACGGGCAACGGCTGGGACGTGCTCTAGGGAGTCCGAGGCCCCCGACGTCGACACCAACGCCATCCCAGAGCCATATCGGGACCTGGCGGAGGTCTTCTGCAAGCGACGAGCGACCCATCTTCCTCCACATCGTCCCTACGACCTCGCTATTGACCTCCAGCCCGGTACAGTTCCACCCCGCGGCCACCTCTACTCCCTTACACCTACAGAGACGAAGGTTATGGAGGAGTATGTGACTAACGCCCTTCGCCAAGGTACCATCAGGCCCTCCTCCTCACCTGCCGCCGCGGGGTTCTTCTTCGTGAAGAAGCGGGGCGGTGAACTTCGTCCATGTGTCGACTATCGGGGGCTAAACAATATAACTATCAAAAACCGACACCCATTGCCTCTTACCAACTCAGCCCTGGACGCCCTCTCTGGCGCCACCATCTTTACTAAGTTGGACCTCCGGAGCGCCTACAACTTGGTGCGCATCAGAGAGGGCGATGAGTGGAAGACGGCCTTCATCACCCCTACTGGACACTATGAGAACCTCGTCATCCCCTTTGGACTGTGCAACGCCCCCGCCGCCTTCCAACACCTCATTAATGACATCCTTCGCGACATGCTCGGTCGGTGGGCGTTTGCTTATCTGGACGACATCCTCATCTACTCACGCACCATGGAAGAACATACCCAGCACGTCAGGGCGGTTCTAAAGAGATTACTCGCCCATCAACTGTACTGTAAGTTGGAAAAGTGCGCTTTTCACGAGCGCTCCACCACGTTCCTGGGTTTTGTCATCTCGCCCCAGGGTGTGGCCATGGACCCGCAGAAGCTAGAGGTTGTGCGTCATTGGCCCCTACCCAAGACCCTCAAGCAACTTCAACGGTTTCTCGGGTTTGCGAATTTCTATCGTCGCTTTATCCGGGACTACAGTACAGTTGCCGCCCCCCTAACCGCTCTGACCCGTCCCTCACCTCTCCCTTTTCATCTCAACCCTGCAGCTGTCTCTGCTTTTAAGTCACTGTGTCACCGCTTCACCACGGCACCGATTCTCCTCCACCCAGATGTCAGAAAATCATTCGTTGTGGAGGTGGATGCTTCAGATGTGGGCGCTGGAGCTATCCTCTCACAACGAGGTCCAGATCAGAAACTACACCCATGTAGTTTCTTCTCCAGAAAATTTGACTCCACTCAGCAGCGATACGGGGTAGGGGACCGCGAGCTGCTGGCCATAAAGTGGGCTCTGGAGGAGTGGCGTCACTGGCTCCAGGGCGCCAGTGAGCCATTCATAGTCTGGACGGACCACCAAAACCTCATAACCATCAAGAATCTGAAACAGTTAAACCCACGACAGGCGCGGTGGGCGTTATTTTTCGAAAATTACGATTTCCACCTCTCGTACCGCCCGGGCTCCAAGAACACAAAAGCGGACGCTCTCTCCCGACAGCTGGAAGTGGACATTTCCCGGGCGGACCCCGCGCCTGTCCTTCCATCGTCCAGGATCATCGCCCCACTCCAACTAGACCTGGAAACGAGAGTTCGCCAGGCGCAGGATACAGAGACCGAACCGGCAGGTGTGCCACCTGGACGACTCTTTGTGCCCGAGAGGATGCGATCAGAAGTCCTCCAGTGGGGTCATTCCTCTCCCATCTCAGGACACCCGGGCACTCGACGGACGCTCCAATTCCTCCAACGAGACTTCTGGTGGCCATCCCTCACGAAAGACGTCCAAGAGTTCGTCCAGGCATGCCCAGTGTGCGCCAGGGCCAAAACCACTAATCAACCAACTCCCGGTGAGCTGCAGCCACTCCCAGTTCCTCGACGGCCCTGGACGCACATTGCCGTCGACTTCATCACGGGCCTGCCGGCCTCCGAAGGAAAGGACACCATTCTCACCATCGTCGACCGGTTCTCTAAAGCCGTGCACCTGGTGGCTCTCGCCGGACTCCCGTCAGCCAAAGGAACAGCAGAGCTGATTTTAGAGCACGTAGTCCGTCTGCATGGGTTCCCCAAGGACATCGTCTCGGACAGAGGGCCCCAGTTCACAGCCCGGTTCTGGAAAGCCTTCTGCCGTCTGATCGACTCCACCTGCAGTCTCTCATCTGGATATCACCCACAGACTAACGGTCAGACGGAGCGGACCAACCAACAGCTGGAGCGCTATCTGAGATGTTTCGTAGCTGA
The DNA here is from genome assembly GCA_030522415.1 of Channallabes apus. Taxonomy (NCBI): domain Eukaryota; kingdom Metazoa; phylum Chordata; class Actinopteri; order Siluriformes; family Clariidae; genus Channallabes; species Channallabes apus. The sequence goes on along the minus strand of CM060107.1, from coordinate 37,356,098 downwards.
TCGACAGCGCTCCTGGGCGCACTATCTCATCTGGGCTGAACTGTCACACAACCTCCACACCTCCTCTGCCACCAACCTAAGCCCATTTGAGGTATGTTACGGTTTCCAACCTTCGATGTTCAACCACCCAGAACCGGAGGTTGATGTACCGTCCGCCCAACAGTTGGTCCGCAGATGTCGGCGGCTATGGATTACAACCAACCGGGCCATCCAACGCGCCAACGCTCGCTACACCCACCAACACCGCCGTCGACATCCTCCGGGACGATTGTACCATGTAGGTGACAAGGTATGGCTTTCTACAAAGAACCTCCACCTTCACATCGAATCAAAAAAACTCTCACCCAGATTTATCGGACCATACCGCATCACCCACAGGATTAACCCTGTCACCTACCGGCTCCAGCTGCCTGCGGCGCTCCGGATCCATCCAGTCTTCCACCTGTCCCAGTTCAAGCCCTTCATCACCTCACCCATGATTCCACCCACCCCCCCAGCTCCTCCTCCCCGGATCATCGACGGCGGTCCCGCCTACACCGTGCGCCGAATCCTCGACTCGCGCCCTCGGGGCAAAGGTACGCAATACCTGGTGGACTGGGAGGGCTATGGCCCCGAGGAGCGATCTTGGATCCCGGCCCGGTTCATTCTCGACCCGGAGCTAATTCGGGACTACCGTCACAGGGTATCCTCCGCCCCAGGACCGTCAGGAGCCAGTCCTGGACAGGGGGGTACTGTCATGCACACGCAATCTGCGCCCGGCACTAGGACCCGGAAGTAAGACGGGCGCAAAACCAGGAAGTATAAAAGAGGTAAACAAACGATGGCTTACCGCTCAGTCATTGAGTTCGGCCCATGTCAACTCCAGTTGTCGTTTCAGCAAACCGTGAGTACTCACATGTTGGTTCCGTTTGTCTTTTGCTATTGTGTGTGTATTTCTAGGACGCGGGTTAGATTTGTGTTTTTCCCTTGCTCCGTTTTTGTGAGAGTCCTTAAACTAAATCGCGTGGTTATCCTGCCTGCTCGCTTCTTTCCGCGTTTGGGTTTATCCTCCACGCTACATTGGGCTAACCGCTAAAGCTACGTCTTCTGGTCACCTCAGGTTAGTCCATCTTGACAACACTGGCAAAATGCCTACAAGTACAAGCTCTCTGTGTGCTCCGTCTCTTATTTCTATCAGCTCTCACTTCAGCAATATACTTTTTACCAATAACAGTACATTATCATTACAGCAGGACGACTCTCACTCAGCCGTACCTCCACCAACAACCATACGCCTGTTCCTAACAAGCCATACAGGCACGTTGTTGTGTCTCATCACAAGAGAGAAGTGAGCACACAGCGTGACAGAACACCCACACCGTTCCACAATCATATGCCTCTGCTTAAATGTCATTCCACTTTAGAGAATATGCTGTTCTTTATGAATGAGATCATCTGAAAAACGTCTTATTTCTCTACCATTTTATTCAAATCACTATTCTGGTCAAGGACACAGAAGACACACAGTAAGGCGTGTAAGTATTAAGAGGTGCTTAAGCTGAAACACGAATAAACATGTGCTAAATACAGCAGCGCACACACACCGTGACAGGACACAGGAAAACGCTGCTCTCTAAAGCACATCATATAAAACTATTTCTTTTAGCGACATGCATCACATATATTAACAAAATGTAATTTAAAGTTAATATAATAAATTATATAAATATAACATCAAGCAAATGTTTATTTATGGAATACATGGTGGGGTGTTCAACTCAAACTGGGACTGTTGATAAAGGAACACAGTTATTTAGAGTTTAAAAAAATCCCCTGCTGCACTAATGCCCTTACCCCAGTGTTTCCCTAGAGCTTGGAATTTTGGTGAACGGTGAAATTTCTATGTTCCCCCAAAGCCATGCTCAGACTGCCTGCTTTACGCTGAAACACTGGCTTCCCAGGAACTCCTTTATTGGCACAAACATATGGAGCGTGGAGCGAGGTCAGGGCCTGTAAAAATCCTAGCTGGGAGTCCTAGACTAAAAATGATTTAGGAAAATTCTCAGAGCAACTCTGAGTAAGGAAAGTACAAAACCCTAGGGATGATGCAGCAATTCAAGGACTGTGATTGGTTCATAAAAATTAACCTCTGACCTCTGCAAAGGTCTTGAAATGCGGTCTTTGTGAAAATAGAATACACGATAATAGAACAGACAGTGAAATCATGACTATTTTATACAAAGTTTCTGTTATAGGCTAAATATCTTAAAGTTAAAGTTGTTTTTAGTGCTAAGATGTTTCATAAATCATTTTTATCTTTACTAAGATTTTTTCCTAAATTTAAGGAGAAATTCTAAGAAAATGTCATAAATCTAAGAATTTTCTTATATTTTTTTCTAAGGATTTTTTTTTAGAATTGTCACTAGGAGCAACCTTTAGGCTTAAGAAGCTTTGTGAATACGGGGCTGGACTGCACGGGAAATGTGGCAATAACTTCCGGCTGAGTTCTTGCAGTGGGCTGTGCCATCATTCATAGATGTATGAACTGCTTTACAATGTTAAAACCATTCAAATGTTTTACTGCGGCTAATAGTCTTATCATAGTCTTGTTTTTGAAGTCTTCTGTAAATGTCAATCAATATTATGCTTTCATTCGCGAGGGAATTCCTGGTCCTGGTATGACTCGAATATCCCTTGTTATATTTATAGACATTAAATAATGTGACAATAAAAACAAATATGCAATTTTTTATTTAATTTATTAAAGTTCAGTATATTCAATCTTTACGTGAAAATGTTGATGATAATTGCATAGTATTGAGAGAAAGGGTAAAACATATAAACTCCCATAGATAAGGCTCCACTAGTACTGAGATACAAAAACGGCCCTGAATCATTTCCTGCACATGTGCTGCCATGTGCTTTAACGCTGAGCTAATAGATATGGGCAATTCTCAGCAATTTACATCGGCTTGATGCGTCCCTGTGCGCCGGGAGACAACAACAACAAAATAAAAAGAGTGTGTAATAACAGCACAATTAAATTAACCAGGGACATAATTACTATGTTTATTTGGCTGTTTGGCGGACTCCTTTTTAGAACGAACGGTCTCTGCTGGATTAGCAAAACAAAACAATCACGTGAAACCAGTGGTCTGATGATATTACTCATCATCCTCATTCACATTGCCTGTCTTTCTGCAACCACAACAACTCATCAGCGAGAATAAATAAACACAGAGCTGACATTAATTTATGCGGCAAAGTCCCGAGAGAAGATTTGATACCCTGAATGTAAAAGAGCGGGTCACACTCCTGTAGGATTGCTCAGCGTGTGTATGAGCGTGTAATCCAAATATATGCCTAGGCACACTGCAGCACTTCAGATCTTTCCTCACAGACATACCTGTTAGTCTTCCAGATGTGAATGGTCTCCTCATCGACGTTTTCGTGTTTGAAGGCCTGCTCGTCTAGGAAGTCGAAAAAGTATTTGATGGCAGGTGGCACCACAGTTCCTGAACAGAGAACGCTGCGGAAGAAGTCATCGACAAACTGTTGCAGCGTGCCCTGGAAGCATAAAGAAGCATAGATAGACAGAAGCATAAATGCTGTGAAAGTAATCAACGTCTCTACATCTGTATTGTTCAGAGAAGGTCAGATCAAATCAAAGCATGAATGATGTCTAACTGAACATTCATCAACAAGATTAATGACACAGGGAGACACGCACAAACACACACACACACACTGATGAAGAAAAGATAGCTGGACAAATTATGCTAGCAAATTGCACAATGCTTACTTTAAATGCTGTTATTATTTTCATTAGGAATAATTGTACTACTTTATGTTTCCTCATACTGTCCTTTATTAAATACAGTGTTAGAACAAATCATTTTATTTCATACTTTAAGCATTTTTGGAAAGTATTTAGAAATAATTATCACTATTTTCATTCTTTTGTTATATTGCAGGCTTGATATAATACAGTAAATTTATGGGATTTTCTCCCTCATCAACATGCAAAAAAAATAAAAATAAATAATTCAGAGGTGTGCTAGCTGTTTGCTATGACACTTAAAATCCATCCCCATTTCCACTGATCCTTCTTGAACAGTTAAAACAGTTAAAAAACACATCCTTTACACATCCTTTACTATATCTGTATAATGAAGCCTGCTGGTGGAAGCATCGCAGTGTGCGGATGTTTATCAGCAGGGCAGAATTCAAAAATAAACAAAAAACCTTGATGAAAATCTGATTACTTGGGCTGAAGGCATATACTGCATATGAACTACGTAGATAAACTATACGTAAAGTCACCCATAGGTTTTCTGAAGAGCAGTTTTGAACTGTGGTGGCTCTGATTGTCACCATCTTGGCAGGACCTGACTCAACCTAATTCCAACCTAAATTATTCCAGTTAGAAGGTTATCTAAAAACTCAGAGGCATGCAGGTTGTTTGTTATGACACTTAAAATCGAGCTCCATTTCCATCCCCATTTCCACTGATCCACCTTGAGCTCTTTCTAGGGACTGATTCACTTGATTGGACATGACTTGGAAAAGCACAACTCGGTCTGTACAAAGCCCCACAGCTGACAATGCCTGACAGAGCAACAAACAAGCCATGATGTGAAAGGAATTGTCTGTAGACCGCAGAGACAGGATTGTGTTAAAGCACACATCTGAGGCTTTCTTTGAAAGTCTTAAAGAAAACAGTAGCTTCTGTCATTCATAAGTATGAGAATGTTAGCACCAGTAAGACTCCTTGAGCTTGCCACCTGGACAAACTGAGCAAACAATCTCCTGTGTGGAAAAAGGGCATCTTTGCAACACTCCCAGAATCCGGCTTCATTCCTCGGTAAAAATTCACATGAAGAATCAGTTGTGGTTTGTCTAAGTTTCTGTGTTCTGATGAACAATCGATTATGTAATTTGAAATATTAGTCAATTTGATTAACTGAATCGACGCCGGATCAGTTTTTCATTCAGAATCGATTCATACCAATTAAAATTATTATTATTATTATTATTATTATTATTATTATTAAAAAAACTAATTAATAAACTAATACAATTATAAAAAAAATCTAAAATTGACAAATTTCATGAAAATATTGCACAGCTTTTGCAGAAAATACAAACTGGTTCTATCTTCTACAAACTCTAGCATTTTGTGAGATCATCGCTTATCCTTCTTTTGAGCATAATCTTACCAACTACTAGACAGGAGTTTGGAGCAAAAGATAATAACTTCAGACTAACTTGAGCACAGATCGGTTTGATCTGCAACAGAGTGTTTAGATGAGTGTGAATTTCAGTGTTCATTAAATAATTTTTTGTATATTTTACTTTTAAACAGTAAACATTAGTGCTATCTAATATTTTTTTTCTTTTTTCCAATTTTCTCTCCAATTTAGTCATGGCCAATTCCTCCCCGTCACTAGGGGGGGCTCCCACATTAAGGCTACCACTACCACTCAGTCGGGAGGGCGAAGACTCACGTGTTTCCTCCGAACTGCGTGATGTCAGCCGACCGCATCTTTTCGAACTGCTTGCTCACGCACCATTAGTGGTGGAATAACACACTCGGAAGAAAGCACTAGAGCCGCTCCTTCCACGTGCGCGAGCTCACAGACGCCCCTGATTGGCATAACCTGTAATTAATGTGGGAGCACAAGTCCCTCCCCCCTGAGAGAGCTCGGCCAATCAGCTCTCTCTATGCCTCCGGTTGTGAGAGGAAAACAGCATCACAGCAGCTGGTTTTGAACCATCGATCTCCGGATGATAGGGCGAGCGCTTTACCACTGAGCCACTCGGAGGCACGATTAATGCTATCTATTAAAATGTTACTGAATCGAATCAACAGTTTACCTATGATTTACATCTCTACTGATAAAAACAAAATCAAACCCTTTGACCTCAATGCCAAGTGTAACATAGTCAAGAATCAAGACACTGCTTTATCAAATATATCCGGATAGTGAAGCATGCTGGTGGAAGCATCATAGTGTGTGGATGTTTATTAACTACAGGTACTAAAAAGCAGGTCAGGATGCAAAAATAAACAAAATGTCACCCATAGGTTTTGTGAAGAGTGATTTTGAAGCTCAACTGCGGGAGCTTTGGTTGTCGTCATCTTGACTCCGTAAATTCTGGTTAATCCTTCAATGGGCAAATGGGTAGAACAACTGGAACCTGGCTGTTGCTTGGAACATGCCTGTTTACCTCAGCTACGACAGGCTAGCTTAGATTTAGCTCATTAAAATGTTAATTTATATGCTAACATTACTTTGCATTTGATTGAACTCCGTCATCCATACCCTACATGTCATCCTGTGTCGACTCCTACATTTCTTGAGGTAAATTAAACTAAAATGATTCCAGTTAGCAGGTTAGCTAAAGTCATGCATATCCGACAATTACTGTAGCATATTTACAGCACTTAAATTATGTACAGTATAATTTCATAGCTTAATATCATTTTAACTAATTAGTTACTAGTAATTAGATCTAGATAAAAATCTAGATCTGTACAGTTTTCATGAATGGGATATCTAGCTATGAAGAACAAAAAATTGTTAACAGGTTTATTTCTGCTGTAAAGGGGGTCTATGGAGATTCACTTGCTTTTGGAACCCACCCCAGTGTACAGTATATACTGTATTTCAGGAACTGCACATTTTAGCCCTTCTGTGATGGCTTCCATCTCAACCTAATCCAAGGTTTTCATGATTTTCATAACCAGCGGTTGCTCCTTGGCTGATGAAATGACAGATGCTCAAAACACAAACTCAAAAGAGGCATCAGGACCCTCAAAGAGCCCTAAAATGGTGGCACAACTATGCCCCACAGAGAGCCAAAATCAAGCTTGCAGCATCATGCTCATGACGAAGGCAATAATCACTGCCTAATCCTAACCCTAGGTTTTCAAATGCTGTGAAAGCCTTCATACTATTTTTTCCGCACATGAGTCTGATCATTATGAATCAAAAAGCATCAATAATACAATATAAGTGCAACATAAACATTTTAACTGTGGTTTAGCCTTTAGAACTCTGTATTTTATCTCATATCTGTAATATATTCTGACATATTGGAGACTTGTGACATTTTATTGCATAGTTGTCATACTGATTTAAATGTCAGATCATCATAATCCTGGCACATAAGATGGAAAGGCATGTTAATCCTTATGCCTAGGGTGTCTGACACAACCATGCACTTCTGCCTTAAAAACATATTGATCTGTCCTGAACTGGAACACTCTCTCCGGTGAAGCCACTTCCTTTTGTTTACTTTGCTGAGCGAGTGTGAAACATGCCCTAATTGCCAAATTTGCTTCAATGAAAACATGAATACACATCAGACAGCCAATCACACAGGAAGGCATTTAGGCAAACTGGGCAGATGGCAGGTTTAAGCTTCAATCCCTGGATGCAAGCTCTGGAGTTTAGGTGTATACGGATGTGTGCCACTGAAGCAGAGAATTGCCACTGAGGCTGGCTCATTAAATCTTGCATTTTGTTTCAACTAGCAAATGAGATTTTCCACCTGAAGATTTGATTTGGGCTATCTTTCACACTGGAACTGGTTACGGTAATATTTGCAGAAGGTTGGATCAGAGTTTCGCTGATGTGGACATGGAGTCTACCTTGACCGAGAGCAGACGAGTGAGATAGATCTCTGTGATGGCTTTGGTCATGGACTTATCCTTAATGCTGCCTCTTTTTGACTTCACGTCATCCAGCTCATCAGCCGGCCTGACCAGATGGAACACTTTATCGTCATCTAGCAGGGCATTTCCTATGAGGAAAGAGAAGGGATTATGTAGGCGTGTGGTGCAGCTGTTGCTGTGCTTTATCTACATGCTACAGATTCACAAGGCAATGTGTGCATGTGTGTGTGTGTGTGTGTGTGTGTGTGTGTGTGTGTGTGTGTGTGTGTGTGTGTGTGTGTGAATCTATAACAAGGTACATAAACAACATGGTAGGAATATTCTTAAATCCAGTCAAGCTAATGATGTTCTCGCACAAAGAACAGTACTTACTCTCCTCATGGTTGTCGTGGTTTTGGTCATAGGACTGCTGTGTGTGTAAAACCCTGGAAAGGATTAGCATGGCACCGTCTCGAACCTGCAAGCCAAACACATACGCAGACGTTCAAACCGTTTCTCAGATCTAACGTTATCACTTACACCCAGCCGACAAAGTGCTAGGTCTCAAACCTAGCAATAAGGATTGAGACTCACATTGTAGTGTGCTAGCGTGTTAAGGTGTCTCCATCTGCCTTCTTTCTGCGAGGTCACGTCAAGGTCTGACAGGATCTGCCCTGTGGAGCCGGGGCGCCACTCTGTGGAGGGGCAATAGAATCAATCTTTCAGAGAGTCTTTCAGGCTGAAACAAACATGCCAACCTGGGTTTACTCTGTGTCCACCAATACCAACACGCCTTTATTAACTTCTCTCTCGCTACTTTTCCCTTGGGGAAGAAACCCTATCAGCATCTAAGGGTCACTGTAATGCAATACAGCTCAAGTCAAGGTTGCAAATAAGGCACTGGAGACCTGAAGGATCAGTATTCCTGCAGACGTGAGGAACAGAGCTTGCCCTGAAGGCTTTGCGATCGAATTCAATTTCAGAAACAAAAAAGATGTGGACAAAGATGTGTAACAAGTAAAATACTAATACTTCTAATAAAAAATTTAATGTTTCATAAAAATTAAGTTTGTCTCGTTCAGATTAGGGTGCACTGTAGCCAGCTAGTGCATTTATAAGTGAATGATGATCCTGACTCTGTGACTCTGCTGTTAGCAAGTCAACAAGCTCATGACTGTGTATTTATAGTTTAAGGGGAAAAAAAACCTTTTGCAGTAGACATTGCCGGTGATGTGTAATATACTGTAGTTTCTGCAATTCTTTTCCCGAATAAAAGGCAAAAAGAGTGAGTGATAGTATTTAGACACATGTACAGTATGACGCACATATTAAGTCAAGTTAATCATATTTGTTGACACATCATTTTTAGATAAAGCCTGTTTTGGAGCGTAGTGTAGCTAAATAAATACAAATCGCCACAGCCATGCCCAAAAATCTAGCGAAAAACATTCACAGAAGAGTGGAGGTTATTATAACAGTAAAGATAGGACTAAAACATGACACATAAGTATGATGGCCAGGTGTCTACAAACACTTGACCATATAGTGTACAGAAAGGCCAGGAACAATTTTATATTGTAATCAAGACTGCAGGAAGCGACTATGCACTTTGTATTACTGGCAAAAATACGGCACCTGAAAGCGGCAGTTATTTATAGCCACTGAGTTATAATATCCGACTACATCAATCATGTTTAAATAGTAGTAATACGAGGAGTGTTCAAGTCAACCTGGAACTTAAGATGAAAATTCTCATGAATGAAGGTGTAAAACCAATGATGAGACTCATAGCTACAGTAAAATGTTAATTTGACACAATGCTCATTACACAAATGCTCATTTGCACACTTCTGGACATTTTACATTCATTCCACCTTTTATTTGCATTTAAATTTATTTTGTCTTGTACAGATATGGTTTATATTTCTTATACAGTATATTTTAGAATTTTTTTATAGTTAGGCTATTTATTTATTTCTCTTTTTAAGGTCACAGGCGGCCATATAAGCATTTCACTGCATATCGTAATGTGTATGACTGTGTATGAGACAAATAAAATTGGAATTGAATTAAAACAAGAAATGTGCAAAATATTTAAAGAAAGTTGTACATCCGTGATCCGACTGAAGTGGCTTGGAGCCCACTGCCATCATTCTCATGAGCATTCAGTGACTAGAACTCCTAATTCCTGAAAACCAATGGATAACTTTTGTTGCTAAACTGTGGAAGAGACGCATCTGTTTGTGGGAACTGTACAAAACAATCATTAACGAACACCACTTGAACATTATTGCCACATCCCCCTGTATAGTCCCGACCACGCTCCGGATAGTGAAGCATGCTGGTGGAAGCATCATAGTGTGTGGATGTTTATTAGCTACACATTTGTGCCTTTAAAGGAGTTCCTGGGAGGCTAGCGTTTCAGAGAAGAAGCAGGTAGTCCAGTCATGGCTCCGGAATATTGATAAAACTTTCTACCTTGATGGTATCTAAACACTAGTGAAACGCTGGGATAAGTGCATTAATGTAGCAGGGGATTATACAGAGAAATAAAGGGAGTTTTTACTCTTGTAACTGTATTTTGTTATTCTTTACAATCAAAAGTACGGGTTTGACTTGAACTCCCCTCATAATAACACCAGACACGGACATACTGTTACATGCTTACCAAGTGTAACACTATCCACTTTGGGCCTCTGTGAGTAGGGCAGGTTCTTGTACACCTGCTCAATGATCTTTTCTTTCACCTGAGAAATAGTGTCACAGTCCAGCACCTTCACCGGAGTGATGTCAGGACCCTCACCCTGAACTAACACCTGTAGGGTCTGAAATAGACAGAAAGAAAAAACATGGTCATAATGTACTGTATATACAGTATACACCAAAAACAAATAAAGTTTGTGCTCGAGTTAGTCTTACCAGCATGGAGTACTCCACATCATCACCCAGCAGGCCTGTGTCATTGAGTGTGTATTTCGCCTTCTTCACCTGGGCATCCACTGGACCTTTCTCTATTTGATGCTTTATGGCTCGGAAGAGTTTATACAAAGGTTCTCCTGCTGAGTCCTGCAGATATACAGTAAATGATAAACCAGTCACACAACACTCTTGCAAAGTGTTCTTCACTTACAGTAGAGCTGGTTGTCTTCATCAACTATGATGAGAGATGTAATAGTTTCTCTTCACATACTGTATGCACAGCTGTGTATTTGTGTTACTTCTCAACGTTAAACTCCATCAGTCACTTCTGACATTTATTTTATATGACAGTCATAATGTTTAATAAATGTCACATCTCAAAAGGGTATGTGCCAATATGTAGCAAGTGAAAGGAATAACCCAATTTAGCTTGAACGTTCTTGAACGTTTTTGTTTTTCTTTCCACAAAACATGAAAAATCTTTACAGACCCCGGAATCCATCTGAATTATATTTAAAACATCTTAATATGCACACGGTAGAATATTTTCCTAACATTACAATATGTTGTTTAGTGAAATATGGTGTTTCAAAATGCTGATTTCAGGTGTTATAGTTTTACAATAGCGAAGCTGAGACAGCAAGACTCTCTGTGCTGTGCTGAGGCCTGCATTACCTTTAGGAACTGATAGAGGCAGATCGACATCCAGTTACACAGCATCCTCTCAACTACCGTCTCTGACCTTGAGGTGAAAAAAATACATGCACACATGCTTATTATATAACCAATAATTATTTGCTCTTTTACCCCTAAATGTGCCAAATGTTAGTGATTAGCGGTTAATGAACAATTATGAAGTAATCAAGGAGCGGGATAATTAGTGTAGATCACTGGCTGATTGAGAATTATAATTAAACTAGCAAAAAGTGGCAGGCCAGTAAATGGCTAAACAGATTAGCGAACAAGGCAAAGCCAGGATAAATGTTTATCCGATATAATGCTGATAAGCAATGTTTACATTCTAAGCTCTAGGGAAGGAAACTGAAAGTAGAGCAAAATGAAGAGGTTTTAATCTCTGTAAACAGAAGTAAATCAACTTAACAAGAATGCATCTTTTCTTATAGAAATACTCGTTCTAGTTTGGTAAAGTAAAAGAAAACAGATTTGATCTTTTTTTTTTTTTTTTTTTTAAGGAATTAGATGGGGTTAGCTCACCTGCGCAACATCAGTTTAGGGTTTTTACTCTGCACATACTCCTCCATAAGCCCTAACAGCAATGTCCTCATGATATCGGTGTAATATTCCAGCTTCCCATGCAGGGCCACGGTCAGCAGAGATGCAAAGTACACCTTCGCTCTCGCATTGAAGTCTTGACGAGCCTCCAGAGTCCGAATAAACTACAAAAAAAAAATAACAGAGGTTTATCAGTTTGGATCATTTGTTTGCTAGGATATAAAACCAATAACCACATGGGATTTGGGTTGATAGGGTGTCCAATGTGTTGTGTGAATGTCCTCTAAGAGTTACTAATGAAATTTTATATGATTATGGAAATTATAACTTAATTTCCAATGTTGGTTTTATACCTGGGAGTAACGTTTACTTTGAATAAACATATTAAAACTCAATAAGTAAAACAGACATGATAGAATTACACTTTTGTGTATTGTGGCCCTGTCACAGTGAATTGGCTTGTGTAATTTAGAGAACCTCTACGCTATGTTGATGGGGGTTTAATGCTCCAATGTTGAGCCACACCTGGTAAATAAATTGAAAGTAGAGAGCGGAGGCAAAAAAGGCTAAAAAAATAAATAAAAAATAAAGTTAGAAAAAAAGTGTACCTGGAGACTGGGCTACTCAGCTTATCTTTAAATTTATCACATTTGGCAAATGCCATTTCCCAGAGCGACATACATTTATCTCATTTTATACCACTGAGCATTTTACGGTTAAGAGCCTTGCTTAAACAGTCCAACAGTGGCAGCCTGGAAGTGCTGGGATTTGAACTCATGACCTGCTGATCACTCCCGGTTGAGGACAGCTTACTGTCCTCAACCGGGAGTGATCAGCAGGTCATATCAAATGGATATGTTAACTCATAACCTGCTGATATGATGAAGAGTAGAGCTCAAGTGTACTTCCAGTAGAGAATGTGATGGACATTGTGACATAGCTGAGACTTTTGCAAAGGAAACTTGCTTTGGCAAAAAGGTAGGGAAAGAGTCTGAGTGTCTTAATTGTGCATACAATAAGGGCTCTGGTACTGTATGAATGTTTTTCAACTGAAGATAGTTTCTCTCCTATTCTGCTTTAGACGGTTGTGGGGATAATTCCCAACTCCCAAGCTAAAGGCATTACAGTAGGATATTTTCCCAGTGGACAAGAAGCTTGCTTATATGAGATTTTAAAGGCTGACACTGCCTAAAGGGATACCTGTTAGAAACCCCACAGTGCTACTAAGAGACTTGACCAGTGATCACTTTGGGAATAACAGCAATACTTGAATGGGGTGTGAGAGCAATAAACAGCTTCCTGAATATGAATCCAAGCAATGAAATGTTATTAGACTTCTATTCAGGCTGCTGTCATGAACACTCTGAACGACGACAAGATTGATTATAGTGCTGCACTCAAGGCGATGTTGCAACTACTAATTCCCTGCGCCTCCAATCAGTAAAATCCACAGAAAATGTTTCCTCAAATTGAAATTTCAAACTCCACCAGTTACCAGTGCCTTTGCCGTTTAAATAGTGATCAGTCAAATCAACATGGCCAATCAAACAGTGAGGGGTGTTCTTGGTTCATCTAAAAGACTGACCATACTAATCACTGTTTTGAGAAGGTAATCATCAGATGTCATTACTAGCTACTACAGTAGCATACAGTAAGTGTACCTGGGATCAACACTTGGTAGTGAGATTCACCAAGTAAACCAAGGTGAGATTCCTGTGTTACTTGAGGGCATCGATTGTAGCAGACATTTGAGTCAGAGTGGCAACTGAGGACCATGTTGAAGTCATCAAAAGTATGCAAAGGAACTATAGGATGCACTGGTGGACACATGTTAAACCTTCTCTTGATTTGATTCAAAGGCATTCTGAAGTGATGCAAAGCTCAAAGGCATAGGAGGAGATTCGGGAAGCTTCAAACAAGATCTGTCCTCAGGACGGATTGGTGAGATCATGCACATGTGCAGGCAAGGATGGGTTTTTCCTTGCGTATTGTTGAGCAATGGAAAGAGCATTTGGAGGAAGCCAACTGGCTGGTCAGTTATACCAAGCATGTCCCAATGGACTAAGACTCTGATCCAGGAAACACCAGTGTGGTTATATCTTATGGTCAGCTTGGGATTGTCTCAAATGCCCTAAGACAGGTCTGGGCTGATGTATTTACCTTATCGGCACTGTGACCCCCATCTGCTCTACCAGTAATAAAATGAATGAAATCGATAAAATGACCATTAATGTTCTCTGAAATAATTGAAACAACTTTAAGAGAGAAAGTTATGGGATCGTTTTTGTAGCTACCAAATGACCAGGTTTGTTTATTAGATCTAGATCATTCTTAGATAACGTGTAAACGCTTTAATCTGTTTGAATTAAATGAGATGAAATGCAGTAAGGATTTACTTGTGCCATTAACATAAACCCCCAGAAGGTAACAGCAATAGCTTTGTGCTATAATTGTAATAATGGGATTTAATTATCTGAAGTTGAGAAGTGAATTATGCTGTATTTATATTTAGTAAGCTGTTCCTCCAACTCAAAAGACACCAAAATAATTGCATTTCCTCTTTCATGACAAGGCGTTATTAAGTAGGACTGTGGTTGAAAACTGGATTAAAAGTGGTATGAAGGATTTCGGCAGGGGAAACCTAGTGATCAGAGGACTTAATAATTCACAGGATTAATCTTGGCTCATGGCTACGGCCTCAAGGAAGACACAAAGTCGGACTGTCACACAAAAATAAATATATTAAAAAAAATCGGCTGATGCAGACTGTTCTGGGACGGAAATTGAAGCTAAATAACTGAATGTAATCTGAAGTGTGCAGACTTTTGTGCATGAGAGCAAAAACATTGTCGTACAGTGATGAGGAAGGTCTTGCTGTTGAGCAGGTTGGAGAACTGATTAAGAGCCTGCGCCACTATGGCTTTGCGGGACTCTGGGATATTCAGTTTGCCGGTGATCATGACATCATTGGCTCCGTCTTTTGAAGGCAGAAAGAACACACGGTCCGTGTAGGTTTTATAGTCCAGAAATGGGATTCGCCCCTCGCTTATGTCATTCGTGTGGTCCTCCATCTCAATCATCAGGTCTGCAGAGAAGCATGGACATTGTAAAAAGTTAAAGCTTTTTTGTTTGGTTTTGTTTAATTGTTTTTGTTAACTGGTTGACATTTAATAACCTGTGAATTCTTTCTTGCAGCGGTCACGCACACTCTCCTCCAGATTCTCTAACTGATGCTTCACCTTCTCATACTCCCGCTCTGCCTGCTGGCTCTTCCTCCTTAAAAAGTGAGGATTCGAAATAAATAAGCAGCAGTAATAACTCTCTAATAACTCATTATAAGGTTATTATTAGGTTCCATAATTTCATGCTGCATACAGTACGAATGCATCAGCTAACTTTCTGAACGTCTGATTACCTGTAGCACACAATGGAGATGGCTATGATCAGGAGCATTGGGACGATCACTGCAGGGATGATAATCGTATCCAGTTTCACCTCGTACTTCCTCTCGTAGTGCACAGAGCCAACCACCCACTCACCATTACCAAACTTAATCTGTGACGGAAAACAAAACAACAGGTCAGGATTTCAATTACCACACACAAGGCATCCTGGGAACGACTGATGTTACATTCTATTTCCTGCCGCATTAAGCTAAGATTAACCAAGACATGCGTTCATCTTAAATAACTTGATCTGGGTGCCTAATATGAAGGCTGACATTTATTAACTCATAAACATGCCCCGAGTGAAGTATGGGATGACAGGGAGAAGCGGAGGAGTTGAGTGAATTGAGAACCCACCAGAAGGTCTAGCGGTTCAGATGTCGTGTCTCTGCGCTGTCTCTTGGAACGAGACCTCGGGGTGGTGGTGGGTGGATCCAGGAACAGCTTATCATCCTGAAGCGTGTTCACGTTACAGGACACGTCACCCACAAATGCCTCCGCTTCCTTCGCTGTCATGGCTTTGGAAAAACCACGACCCTGGACAACACGACATACATAAATTTAAATAACAAATCAGTTCCCAAAAACAGGTCCTTGTTAAAAATATCCCTGAAACCTGGATTGTGAACACAAACCTATTTATAAACAAACAGCATGAAGATGATTCGCAAGACGCACCGTGACAATGATCATGCTGTTCTCTGGGATGACTTTGTTCGGGAGCTCGTTGAAGCTGGGGTTTGAGTGGTAATCGAACGGTTTCAGCTCCTCCATGAGGTTGTCCAGCTGGATGAAGGTTCTGAAAGACTGGCTCTCGTATGTTCTGTTGACGGCAGGAGAGAGGAACTGCAGCACGGTGTCGTTCTTACTGTGGGCTTCCTGACTAAACTGAAAATAGGAAAGGGAAGACAGGGAAAACTATGAAATTCAAACTGCTGTATTTCCACACGCAAACACGCATGCGGTGAGAAATGAGGACCACTCACTAGAGCTGCCCTCTCTATTAATCAAGCCGAACAGCCAGGCCTTGTGTTAATGCAGCTCCTAAATGAAAGTGAATTAGATTTCTCCCCTCATTCCCCTTTTTTCGTGTAGGAGTTCACCCACTCAACATTTTTACCCTAAGGTAAACGCTTGTTTAAGCTTCAGGACTGAAATGAAACTAGAAGTCTTGCATTTTATTACAACATTTACTAAAGTGATGAATATTGTGGCGGCACACATGTACCTCCATAGGTGTGTGAGGTCCAGACCATTCATCAGCAGAAGTTTGCACTATGATGGTGGCTTTCTGGATGAGGTCGAAACCAGAACCCATCACTCGGATCTTTCTCCCGCCGCTAAAAGAATCCAACGCAAACAAAGTGGACAAAATGAGAAACCGCATATAATAGACATTTCACCATATTGCGCCAGACAGGACTGCTTTTAAATCTTCAGCACTGCAAATGACAGTGCTGTCAAACGTTTAAAGGGGACCTATTGTGCAACATTCGGATGGGTGTATGTACGAACAAACAAAAAAAAAAAGGAAAAGAAAAATATTCCCTGTTGTTAGTCCTCTTTCCACTGGTTTCTTAGCTGGAGCTTAAACAAGCCAATTAGATTTTCCCCCTATTGTGACCTCATATAAGAGGATTGTCCTGCTTGGTGTTCAGCTCTGGTGATTTCTGGAGTGTCTTGACTCGGCTCATTTACATAAACACTGAAATGGTGCGCTTGCAGGAGGAGTGGAAATAAAGTGGCGTGTGAGGTATGAGAAAATACATTATCTGAGCGGTATTTCAGCTGGAGCAATAACAGTTACCCTTTCAGTCTTGTTAAGGAAATTGTCAAATATGAGACCTTTAAATATGAATAGAAATAGTAGCTTCAGACATCTACTGTATGTCTTAACGTTTTAAATCCAATACAGCAGTTCTGTTTTGCTTTTTATGTCCGAGTACGTTCAGAGCCATGATAAACTGTTTGGATTTAAAAACTGAAAGGCAGTTGTTCAAAACATTCCCTTCACTCTGTGTTAAAGAAAGGCCGAGCCGGTCTGAGCTCACCAGTCGAAGCTGCTTTTGGGTTGGTGGTCTGAAATGTCCGGGTTGCTGGAGAACTGGAAGAATGAGGGCACCTGAATGCTGGTGTGTTTCCCGTAGTGCACAGTGACGGGCAGGGGGTCAGAGGGCACTTTTTCATTACTGTACTGCCCCACTTTACACGTAATCTGCTTTCCAAAATCCTCACTAATAACAGAGAGAGAGAGAGAGAGAGAGAGAGAGAGATTGATCCAGTGTGAAAAAAATGAATTAAGCAAAAATGGCACACGAAATTAGTAAAAAGGCAAGCAGCAGAGAGGAAAATTGAGGGGAAAGGTTAAGATAAGTGGGGCGTTATGAATAGGGAAGGAAAATGTGAAGCATCTAAGCAGAAAGTGAGAAAATGTACAGGAAGGCAAATAAGGTCGCGTACATGGCAAACTCGGACAGGCTATGAGTAATTACTTTCCTCGACATTCGCCGAGGCGATTTTACACAACTGTGCCTTTTTCAGTAACAAAGCCAATTACAGGACTACATCACCCATGATGCAACACTGCACTCACACTGGGCATGCCACTCCACCCACAGAGATGTCAATGTCTTCTTTCGAAGCCGTATCGAGGTCAGTGCCGGTAATGGTGATGATTGTTCCTCCCGCTCTGGGACCGCGTCTGGGCTGCACCACCTCGGGCTTGGGGTCCTGCGAAGGCAATAATGAGAGTAAAAGCGAGAAGAGAAAAAAAAATTACAGTGTATTGCAACATGTTACACCATTCAGTTTTCTTTTTTAAAACCCAGAGCCACTTGTAATAAGTGGACACATAAAACAGGAGGGTCCAGTCAAAGGGGGTGAAAAAAAAATAGTCGCTTTCTTTTTCTCAAGGGCAACTGAATATAATCTTACCACTGTTTTGTCGACTGGAGCTACTGGCTTTAGTTTTGCTCTTGTCACCATTTCAGATCATTTGCTGGTCCTCATTTATATTCATCGACACGCATATACTTTCCAGCAAAATTTTAAAAAAGCAGGTAGCTTCTCTCAAAACGGTAATGCGATTAGGCAAAGAAAAATGAACACTTCCAAAACTAAGCCGATTGTAACATTACAGCCTGCCGTCTAAAAGTAGTCTTCGAGCCTGTGCATCCTGAGAGTGGGGATCAGTTGGGGGCTAATTGAGTGAGCTGTAGCTTAAAAAACTGGCAGTGAAAGACATTAACTCTGTTACCACCTACTCATAACTGTATCATAACTCCCTCGAGTTCTGGTCTCATATCCTCCCCAGGCTGTACTGACACTCAGGCTTTCTCTCTCCCTCACACACACACACACACACACACACACACACACACACACACACACACACACACACACACACACACACACACACACTGCTGTCAGCTCTCTGAATAAACACAGCCCTGTGTAAAGCCCTGTGGGAGGGATAGAACAATGTTAACGCCCTATAATACTGATGCAATAAAATGTGCTAATACAAGAAAATTAGCGTCTGCTCCTAACCTGACAGATAAATATTGCACCGTGGGGACAATACACATCATCCTGTAGCCACAGGGTCCCATTTTTTTGGGGGAGAAAATGAAATGGACTGCCATTACCGGTACGGTGGTGTGTGCTAGGATATTCCGCAAGGTCATACTGTGTATAAATATAGAGAAGAGAGAAACTATTATTCTCAATTGCTTTTTAATTCTAGTGTCACGTTGTTGATTAATTTTCTATAACTGCAGCTCAGACGGCAGTACTATAGTGTATATTTAGTAAGAACATGCACAGTGCATTGTGGTAACTACTTAATGAGTTGTAATGGTCTAAAGACTATATAATATACCATATCTATATCTATCTATCTATCTATCTATCTATATATATATATATATATATATATATATATATACATACATACACTACCGTTCAAAAGTTTTAGAACACTTTCTAACTTTCATGATCGTTCTTGATTTTTTTATTTCTTTCTACATTGTAAAGGAATGCTGAAGGCGTTTTTTTTTTTACGGATTATAACTGACTAATTAACATGTTTATGTTGTTAGAAAAACTATTTATTCCCGTCAAATTCCAGGGTTTACATTGTAACAAATACGGATCATAACCATGTTTTTTACAGCTCAGAACTGTCTAATTTAAAGATTTATATTGTAGTGATAACAGTTTATTTCCATCTTTCTTTACAGCTCAGTACTCACACAACTTTATCCTGTATATTGGGGGGGAGGGGGGGTGATTAGTACCTGGAGGAAACCCACCAAGCACGGGGAGAACATACAAACTCCATGCACACAGAGTCTGGAATCGAGCCTGGCCGGGAATCGAACCCGGACCCTGGTGGTGGAAGGCGACAGTGCTAACCACTACACCACCACTTGCTACACAATTGCTGTCGTTGTTGTTGGACTATTTGTTTTATTATGAATAACCACAGTGAATTCATTCAGCAATTCTGTGAAAGCATCATTTAATCACACTAGCTGGGGGCTAAAAGAGATAGAAGTTACATTGCTAAGCATTCGGGTTTTACTGTTAAGAAAATATTAAGAGTACTTTTATACTAATTGATGAATACAGACCTAAATCAAATCATCAAAACCCATCAAAATTTAATCAAGACACGGACATCAGCATGGCTCCATGTATTTTTTAATAAAGACAGCAAAACAATATTTAAATTCTAAAATCAAATATACAAATGTCAGGGTGAACATTGTTTTTGGGCAGACAATCTAAGTATGATCGTGGCGGCGGGTAAAGTGGCGCGTGCTAGCGGCTGTCCTTGCCACAGTCAACAAAGTGTGGAATACCATTCAGAAATTTGAAGTCCTTGGTTAATGTAAATTAGACGGCTATAAACCGTAGAAAAAACTATTAATATCCGTAAAATATACAGTATAATGAGTGCAGTCCCGTACAAACAATAACGTTGCTCCCGTATTTTTTACGGTAAATTTCTGGCAACCACAGCTGCCAGTTTTTTACCATAAAATTTTTAAGTTTATTTTTTACAGAGCAGATATTTTTCAGATTTTTAAACTCTATTAACAAGGGTTTAGTAAAATATAAACTGATGCTTCATGATAGTAACAAATACCTTTTCTGAGAGTTTCCTTTTTATAAATACAGTATATCGTAAATTTTACTGCAATAAACCATATTTTCATATGTTTTTAACTGTTAAATCTAAGGTCTTACTCTGTAAACCTAATTACAGTTTTTCACTGTAAATTCTACGGTTATCCCAAATTTTGTGAAATACGGTTTTATTCTGTAGCATTTATACAGTATCTTACTGTCAGAATTACGAAATTTTTTTACAGTGAAGCCCAGATAAAATGGGAGGATTGTGTCAGGCATCCGGCGTAAAAAAACCTGTGCCAAGTTGTAGTGCGGACTGGATATTCCGCTGTGGCCACCCATTGTCGGGAGCAGCGGAAAGACCAACAACAACATATACTGTATATAATGTATATATTTTAATTCTGTTCAAGTTTAGTTTATTTGTCGTATACATGTCAACACAGGGCCAACAGTACAATGAAATGCTTATGACGAGAAGAGGCAGTGAACTTGTATATGTGTACTGTATATGTGAGTATGTGTGTGCGTATATGTGTATATTTGAGTGTGTGTATACCGTATGTGTATGTGTGTGTGTAGTTTTGTTTTATATATATATATATATATATATATATATATATATATATATATATATATATATATATATAAATATATGTTGTTGTTGTTGGTCTTTCGGCTGCTCCCGGCAAGGGGTCGCCACAGCGGAATATCCAGTCCGCACTACAACTTGGCACAGGTTTTATGCCGGATGCCCTTCCTGACGCAACCCTCCCATTTTATCCGGGCTTGGGACCGGCACTGTATCCAGTGGCTGGGGTGTGGGCACTGGCTGGAATAGAACCCGGGCCGTCCGCATGGCAGGCGAAACACCTACCACTGAGCCACCAGTGCCCTATATATATAAATATATACAGTATATATATATATATATATATATATATATATATATATATATATATACACAATATATATATATATATATATATATATATATATATATATATATATATACTGTATATACATGCATGTGCGTACTGTATGTGTTAATACACATGGTCACATACTGTACATTAAACCCACACATGATTTACATTATATTTGTATTGCACAATGTTGATAAATCAATTTAAAGGTGTCCTAGTGCAGCCATTTCTATAAAACAAGGGTTTTAGTGTATGCATGTTATCGTATGTTTACTGTATAGCATACAGTAAGTGATAACAGGAAGTAACTTATTTTGCAGAATTAGAAATGTACAAAAAGTACCCTAATTATAAATGTTTGGGGAAAAGAAATATTTTGGACATCTGTTGTGACATAATCAAAATAAAACACTTCATCCGGTGCTGTTTATCCTTTGTTTGATTCCTTTTTTTCTAACAGGAGCGCTTCATTCCGCATCTTCCATAACATGACCTAATTTACTAAATAATGCATTCTGGGTAAAGTTTGTGACTCACCCTGTAATTAAATAAGACTGAGGATCTGCTCTTCTTCTCTCCTTTGACCTCCACCTTCACCAGTCCTTCGCGTGGGCCTCGGTGGCTCACTTGCCCGATTTCACACACAACGCTGTGAAAAAAGACAAGAGAAGCTGAATTTAGAGTTTATTTTCTTCATCTTGATCTATAGGTATTTTCTCTGCGGTATGTCCGAACTAGCTTCACGGGAAAGAAGGCGGATGATGCAACCTGTGCGTCCTGATGCAGCAGTCTAGCACTGAATAATAACTCCAACTCGCTGTTTCACTATACAACTCGCTGAACGAGATTTCCACCTGGAGAGGACTACTGAAGCCTCTGGCTCAAAGCGCTGCGAATTTCTATGCACCACGCTGCTGCCGAACCCTGCTAAATAACGCCTGAAGCTCTCTCTCCCGCTCTCTCTTGCTCTCTTTGTCACACACAGCCTTCAGGACTTGAGAGGCTTGTTAGCAGTCGAGCGAACACAAAGCCGGACCACCCTCAGACATAAGCAGTGTAAGTGAGCTTAAAAGCTCAGTGTGGGACAGGTTAGGGCCAAAATTACTGCTTTAGCTTTCAATCTTTCAGCTGCCACTTCGCTTTCCTCTCAGCTTAAGACTCGAACATTGAATATACAGTCCGGAAAAAAGGGGACCGAGTGAGTTTCGTGCAACGTAAGTCGTCACTCAATGCACTGTAGTGACAAATATACTGTATATATACGGCAGGACCTGCTTTCCAATAACATCCAGTTTCTTAGAAAGAGAGTGTGATGTTTGATATAGAAGCATTTGTATGAGACAAGCATACCTGGTGGAAACTGAGTATTTCTCCTCTTGATGGATGCAGGGAACACCTGCTACAGAGATACTCTTGATATCATCTTTGTGAATGCCCAAGTTAGAGCCTGTAATAGTGACTGAAATGCCTCCCTTCAGTGGGCCGTAGCGTGGACTTATCTAGGAGGAATTGAGGACAAACTGGAGCATTAGTACAGTTCAGAAAAAGCTACAACTATCAACATAAATAATGTACCATACAGTATAATAACACATATATACCTACTGTATGTGTACCATAATATTACCTCAGACATTACCATGGTAGTCACGTCTGGACTTTAAAGAGTAGGTACTACAGTACCTAGGGTTAGTACCATGCTATGGACACATTTAAGTGAATACTAATGGGTACCACAATGCCTACCAAAGTTCAGCAGGTATCTAATAAGGCTGGTTTATGTACTGTATATGTACAATATTAGATAAGTTAGTACTGTACATACTACTGGTATGGTATAGTACAGGCAGGCCTATATTATTTTATGTAATATTAAGAGTTTCAACATACACTATTGTATTTAAAATACATCCAGTAGTATTATTCTATAAAAATATAACAATTATGGTCCATAAACATGTATACTAGTGTGTGTTCTATAGTACAGTGCTAATGTACAGTACATGGTAGAGACATGGGTGGAGTTTATAAGAAGGCAGGAGCTGCATGGTCCCTCCAGCAGCTTAAAATATGACACTACACTGAATAGATTCAGGTAAAACATAATTCCTTATCTGGGGTGTTTCCTCTACTGTTAAAGTTGTATCATCATTATGATAACATGTTCCATACTGATTAAAATTCAAATGTGTTCACTTCAGTTCATCAGTCTTTTTTTTTTTTAGCATTCTTGTAGAAATGTAATTATGAGTCACAAACTATAGAAATGTAATGTCATAAAATGAAACGACTGTAAGAATGACATGTTATTGAATTCTAGTATATTTTAAGCGATCTGGTCCTAAGAGTGTCATGCTGGGAGTCACATTAATGTCACACGAACTGAGCGCTCACAAATTAATTTATTACAAAACCGCAGGATGCAAAGAAGACATTTACTTCTACAGTAGGTAGGACAGAGGTTATTTAATATATATCTTTTACAAGCCTACTGTGTACCTGTTGCTGAGCATTTCCTAATTGTTTTCACTTTAACACAAAATGAGCTCATGTGTACACTAGATGGTTTAATAGTACATGGCATTTGGCTTTATGGCAAACTTTGCACTATTATCATCTCTTACTGTATATACAGATTTCCAGATCTTGATTTCTGTTTACACTGTAAACCAATGTTAAAGTCATTCAGAATATGCAATAATCTACTTTGAACAGTTGATATTGATATCGTGTCTGCTCCTTACAGTATACTCTGTAATCTGAAGTGCTGTTTGTTAAGTGGTGATTTTTAAGGCTGGTAACCTCTCCTCTGCAGCAGAGGTAAGTTTTGGTCTTGCCTTCTTGGGAAGGTCTTCATGAGAGCCAGTTGCGTCATGGTGCTTGATGGGTTTTGCAAATGCAGTTGACATAATACTGTTCTTGCAAAAACTTTTCCAGAACAGCATGCGTCTTCATATAAGACATGTCTGTTGTTTTTGTTACTTAATTACCTAATGCCATATGTGTTATTTGATAGTTTTGATATCGCCAGTACTGTTCTAGAATGTAGACGAATAAATACCAACTTGAGTCCAAACTTTTGAGTGGTGTGTCTAAACTTGTGACTGTTACTGTATATTCGCATAACAAGCCATGCAGCAGTTGGACTGTGTACTGACATCAGTTATAAAATGTTTGCCACAAACCAAACCACACCAACCAAACTCCTCTCCATCAACGCTTAAATGTCAAACTCCACATAGGGGTAGAACCGTGTACCATGGTATGTACTATAAGAAGCAAGTCCTGTCAAAAACACCATGGTAGTATATGCCATAGCCAAAATACAATCAGACTACCGTGGTAAAATTTCTGATAGGACTTTACACATCTGTCAGAAGTTACTCTTTTGTATTTTTGTGTGACCATAGAATAAAAGTCTACCAAACACATTACCTTTCTAAACAACACAATATGACATGTTTTAATATTTCATAATGTGCAAGTGGAACTCACTGCTGAGATCACAGGGTCTGGGCATTCCTGCTCCTCATCGCTGGGACACAGCCTATGAAACACACAGGAGCGGGACCGAGCACACCAAACACAGTTGTACTTGAAGTCTGTGTTCTTGCACAGACTGCAGTCCTCCCGGCCCAGCGAACAGTTATACAGCGTTACTACAGGAGGAAAAACACACCACAGACAACCTTACTCACTATCATAACTTCCCAGAACAATACGACTAATTACACCCATAAATAACATACCATTTAGTGTGCTGTCGATCTTCTTCTCTGAGTGCTTGTCTTTAATATGGAATTGGATGCTGGTCTCTTGAGCCTTATCATATGAAAACTGTAAAAAAAAAAAAGAAAAAAAAAAAAGAAGAAGACAGAATTAATTCCATGCTATTAAAAAGTCTAATTTATACTGCACTATACAACCACACTCGAGAATTATGTGTAAACACTCTGCTTTTCACAACCTCTCCCTCTCCAATGAGTCAAACTGAGTTGAAGAGAATCGAAACTCCAGGCCTGTTCTCGTGGTGGCCCGCTACATGCCGCTTTCCTGGCATGTTCGGAAATGTAGAAACGCAAAGAGTTGTTTGATGAGAGATGAGTTGCAAAATAAGTTTTGCTTCAACCAACAGGGGGTGCAGTGATCCAAATTTAGTTTTACTACAGTACAATGGAGGACTGTCCTTCACTACCAAGTCTAGATCACCTTAAACAGTTTTTACTTCACTTCAGCTAAAAGCAAGTGCAGAATAATAGAAACGAAAACCACTGGCTTGTCTTTAAGGGCACCTTTACAACTATTACTCAGGGTTACTGAATCCAAAACAGAGGTAAATTGGTACCTTAGGTTAATTTGCGCTTTGGTTTGAGCTGTTTTCTTACTGCAAATCATTAAACAAATCAATTAGCATTTGTTTTAACTACTTGAGATATTAGTCAAAAGTATGAAGATGGAAAAAACAAACAAATCTTTGCCAAGCATGTATAGAAACCAAAATCGCCCATGTATGGAGAATTGAGATGATTATTGAAATTCGTACATGTAAGATCTTTGGGAAATCTTATGGGAAAAAGGGTAGTTTTATTACGGAAAAACGGGGAAAGGAAAAGATATTAAGGAGGGAGGAAAGAAAGAAGGGTGTGCACGTGCGGGTCCAGAGACAGCACGCAGCTGGCAGGTGGGCACTCGGCTGGCGAGTGAGGGAGAGTGGCAGCACATGGGCAGCCATGCTCCTCTACATGGCTCTCACATTTGCACCCGCGGTCCTGCCCAGCTCTTTTTGGGGTGCAGCTGCAGATGCGAGTCTAACGATTGCAGCCACGCTGGCTGTCGCTCCTTCTTTTATAGACCAGAGCAAGCCCGATATCCATTAACAATTTCTGTCCCACCAACCACGCCCAATCTAGAAGACCCACCCCTCCACACACCTACTAAAGGGAGAGTCCATGTAAAGTGAGGAGTGAAGATTAGGCGCACACCTTTAAATGCCCTGCCCTCCCATACAGCATGGCCAGTTTTGCTCTCATGGACGCCCAATTGTTGTGGCAAGACCAGGATTGGAAATGTACAATTTCCAGGTGATCTCCAAATGAGAATAGGCCACTAAATGCCTAAAATGGCGAAACATTGGATAATATAGCATGACTTCCATTGACCTACCATTGTGGCACTTTTTAACCATTCCTCCATTCCACCCCAATCTCCTTTACAGTATATGATTAGTTTTGTTCTTTAGTAGGGTTTAAATACGGTGTTTCTACTTCGTTCAGATCTAACCTCTTGAGAGACAGACAGGTTTTGGCTTAAAAAGTCCTTAATCTTAACATAATTCATGATGCCATCAATCAGGGCTGGATCCCTGGGTTCTCTGGTTTTGTCAGAGGTGACAGGCAACCTTGTTGGCTGCAATTACCCCAAATGTACTTTAATCATTATGCTGCAGTACATAATACATGTGTATGAAAAGAACAGACCACGATTTAGAAAAAGACGTTCTTGTTACTGTATAATGGCAGAGTTGGCGTGTAGCCCTCTCCAGTGGATCCTGTGGTCTCCAGTAGATTTTCTTAACAGTCAGTTAGTGGAATGCATCTGTCTGTGGGAACTGTACTGTATACACAATTATTTATGAACACCACTTGGATATTACAGGAACTCAGCTGGGAGTTGGTGCCATATCCTAACCTCTCTTCATGCAGGGCCAACAGGTTTGGGCCATTAAAGGAGTTCCTGGGAGGCCAGACTCTCACAACTGTCGTCTGTTATTCTGCACAGTCTAAAGTCCCTGTTTGACTCGAACGCCTCCTGACGTTTAACTGGTAAGTACTTTCTCCAACTATGTGAAAGTTTCCATCAATGCAGGGAATTTAATACAATCTCTCCACGCGTTGTAATATAATGACATCCTATTTCATGAGTTCGTTTTAGAACAAAAATTGGAAGCCTTCATTGGGCTGATGGACTACATTTGAAGTGTCAAAATGGTAACTTTGACCAATAATAATAATAATTCAAACTTCAGTTTGAGTTAAAAGAATCATAATATATTCAGAGCTCCAGTGGGTCAAACTGAGGAGAGCTGCTGTGACAGAATAATGATATCCCTGGAGTAGAGGAGTGAAGTGACAGCCAGCTAGAATGCTAATGACCAGAACAATCAATCAAAGGTTTACTTCAAGCGTATTACCAACATATACAGGAGCACATACTGATAATGGGTGAATAGGGGGAGGCATTTAATAATTTACTTTAAAGTGCATGAGTGTGTATGTTTAACTCACCAAGTATCCACTGAAGGAGAAAAACGGACCCTCTTCAGTTTTCACATCATCTTCAAACTGTTTCATTAGGTCTGTACCGATGGTGAACTCTCTGCCCTGCAACATCAACAATTCCCAGAATTTACTGAATTAATACTGCACGTGGAGCATTGGAAGTGTAAGAGTGCATCTAAGAGTACTGATGAAAACCCTACACCTGCAGCTTTAAAAGCAGACTTAACACTGTGCTGATAGCTGAGAGCAGCAACAACAACACTAGTGCAGTGGAGGAACAACCGTAGAGTAGATGGTCTACCATGCTGTAGGTGTACAGATCACGGGCCTGAAGGGGTGAAGGTTATACTATAGCATGTAATCTTTTTCATTCATTCAGTGAACCCTTGTGTCCTGTGAAAGGGGATGGAGCAAGAGGCCACTCCTATAGAGACAGACGCGTTTCATCAAGGGATAAAGCTGATTAGTTAAAATGACATTGTAACGACTTTGTGTCGCTTTGCACGAATTCTAACTCTTGGACATTCATTCATTCATTCATTTTCTATACCGCTTAATCCTGTGTTCAGGGTCGCGGGGGACCTGGAGCCTATCCCAGGAGACTTCGGGCACTAGGCGGGGTACACCCTGGACAGGGTGCCAATCCATCGCAGGGCACACACACATACACACACTCACACACCCAATCACACACTACGGGCAATTTAGGAACGCCAATTAGCCTAACCTGCATATCTTTGGACTGTGGGAGGAAACCGGAGTACCCGGAGGAAACCCACCAAGCACGGGGAGAACATGCAAACTCCATGCACACAGAGACGGGAATCGAACCCAGACCCTGGAGGTGCAAGGCGACAGTGCTAACCACTACACCACCGTGCCGCCTAACTCTTGGACAGATAGATTTAAATTGTGTGTGTATGTGTGTGTGTGTTGGGGGGCCTTGGGTGAGGAAGGGCGGGGGTTGCTCTAAGATGAAAAATACCAAAAAAAGATTATATTTGAATGACTGTTTCAGACCTGTTGACCTTTACACAACCGTGCATGTAACAGCTCAATGCAAAAATATTCCAAAAGAGCAGCCTTCTCATTTTCTCTCTAATAAAAATGTCAACTAGGCCAACTGACATATGAATCCAGAATTTGTTCAGGTGTTTTGAGCTCTCCACTTAAAAGAGCTTGTGCTGAAATAGCACTCCGGCTTTCTGTCACAGAACATTATTTTAATTTAATTGTGAATGTAAAATAAAATCCTTTAAACCTCCATTTAATAAGTTTATAGCCAGTATTAGTTGATATTTATTAGGAATGCCAACAGAACATTTCGCCAATGTTAATCACTGGAAGGTAATTTTTAAGCAACTGTTTGTTCACTTTACTCTCCTGCACTGCAGTCACACCATCTACACTTCAGGTTGTTTGTGCATGTGTGCATTAGGTTTTACATTAGCCTGTGGTTCGATCTTTTAGCCCCATTAAACACATCTTACTCATGTACTGTAAAAGAAAGTCTTAAACCTCCCATAAGTCTTAAGAGATCTCCAAAATAACATTCCAACTGAATTACAACTCAGATCATGCACCCTGTCACACTACGGGCCATTTGGGAACGCCAATTAACCTAATCTGCCTGACTTTGGACTTGGGGTGAAACCCAGGGTACCCGAAGGAAATCAACCAAGCATGGAATAAAACTCCATGCAGACAAACACCCGTGGCGGGAATCCAACCCCTTAACCCTGGATGTGAGAAGCCACAGTGCTGCCACAGCCCTGTTTAGCTCAATGTTTAACAATATTACTAAGATGGCTAGGTTAGCCATTAGCAGTTAGCTTGACAGAGCTCGACAGTAAATCTCACAGCACAAGTCTGTTGTAGGCTTATAAAATGGCGACTGCTGGGAGGGGCTGAGCTCCAAGCCGGGGAAGGGTCTTTAACAAACTACCACCTTTTTTCTGTCATATATTTTAGATGAAAAAAAAAATGTTACGCAAATCAAAGAAGACAAAAAAAAAAGTGGAGAGGATGTGTTTTTCTCAGGGTGTTTTTTTCTTTTGTTGCATGTACATACTCTAGAGACCCATGTGAATAGAACACAAAACGTGTCCCCTTTAAGATAATGTACTGTATGTTTCCTGCAGACCTGATGCTGAATGACTTTCATCTCACTGTCCACGTGTAGACTGCTTTGAGTGAAACCCTCTAAAACCGCCTAGTCCGGGAGCAGCGAACCAGCCCAAGGTCAAACTGACACGGTCACTTTTTTCTTATCATTCCGAAAAGTCTATTGTGAATATTTTAAAACTGAAGCAACGAACCTGGACCTGCAGGATTTCATGCATTGTGCTCCTTCCACATGATTGGGTGATTAGATAATAGCTTGAATGTGCAGGGGAACACTATAGAAGTTCATGCTTAAAGTGAGGAATGGTGTAAAGGCTTTTGTGACATTCGAGATGAAATCATACAGTAGCTCACCCTGTAGGGCTCCAGGTTAACTCCTTCGAAACTGATGCGGGTCTTGTAACCCACTGGGATGAGGATGGGATCTGGGTTTTCAAACCGTGGACATTTCTTAATCTAAAAAAATACACACATGCCTTAATTTAGCAAAAAAGAAATTGACAGTGCTGTGAAAAAGTATTCTTGATTCCTGATATCCTCCTTCCTGATTTTTTTTGGCATATCTGTCACTCTTACAGTAAAAGATGAGATCATCGAACACATTTGAATATTACTCAAAGATAACCTGAGCATATACAAAATAGTTTTTAAAAGAAGATTGAATTTATCAAGGGAAAAAAGCTGTTCAAACCTGACTGAAAATATGTGAAAAAGTAATTGCCCCCTATACCTAACAACTGCAAGCTGGCAACGAGAATTTTACATCACTGTGGAGAAATTTTGGTCCACTTTTCTTTGCAGACTTGTTTTAATTTAGCAACATGAAAGTGTTTTCGAGCATGAACAGTTTTTTCAAGCTCATGCCACAGCATCTTAATCGGATTTAAGTTTGACTTTGACTAGGCCACGCTAAACCATAATTTAGTATTTTTTGAGCCATTCAGAGGTCGAGTTGCTGGTTTTTTAGATTGTCCTACTGCATAATCCATTCATCAATTATAGCAAGTCGTCCAGGTCCTGAAGCTGCAAAGCAGTCCCAGTCCATCACACTACCACCATGTTAGACTAATTGTATGATGTTTTTTTTAATGAAATGCTGTGTTAGTTTTAGATGTAACAGACACACAACTTCTAAAAAGTTCAACTTTCCAGTCCACGGAATATCTGCCGAGAACTCTTGGGGATAATTACGATATTTCCTGGTAAATGTGAGACGAGCCTTCGTGTTCTTTTCGGCCAGCAGCGACTTCTGCCCTGGAACTCTTGCATGGATGCCCTTTTTGCCCATTCTCCCTCTTATTGCAGACAAGTGAGGCCTGCAGTTCTTTAAAAGTTGTTCTGGGGTCTTTTATGAGTTCCTGGATGAGTCATTATTGTGCTCTTGGAGTCATTTTCGTAGGCTGGCCATTGCTGGGAAGGTTCACCGCTGTTTCAAGTTTTCTTTTTTTTTTTTTTAGATAATGGCTCTCACTGTGATTCACTGGAGTCCCAAAGCCTTAGAAATGGCTTGGTAACCATTTCCAGACTGATACATGTCAATTAATTTGTTTCTCATATTTTCTTGAAATTCTCTAGATGGTGTCTCTTTTCTTTTTTTTTTAGGACTTTTTGTATGCTTCATTTTGGTCAAATGATTTCTTGATTTAACGGGTCTGGCAGTAATCAGGCAAGTGATTTTGTGGCAAGTGAAATATAAAAGAAACAGCTTTCCAAAAATCACAAGTTTGTTCATGATTTAGCAAGGGGGCAATTATTTTGTGCATAGGGGCAGGTAGATTTGGACAGCTTTTTTTCCTTAATAAATGAAATCATTAAAAAATTGCATTGTGTATTTACTTGGGTTATCCTTGTTTAATATAATTTTTTTTGATGATCTGAATCATTTACAGTATGTGCGGGGAAAAAAAAACAATAAAAAAAATAATGTAAAAAATACTTTTTTACGGCACTGTATAATGTCTTCCAGTCTGTTTATTCCCTATGTATGCAAATAAAACATGCAAATAAGTAATGTATTTTCCTTTAAGATTATAACATTTAGAACTACATCCTGGCTCTGCAACCTAATCTGTTCATTCAACACACCGCAATAAATCTCTGAAAGCTAACAATTACTATGTGCAGACAAACGAGTAAATGAGGTTTATTCGTTTTTCACACCTGTCTGTGTTTGATGATATTAGGCCCCGTTTCAGCATCATTCATATCCGAGCACGTGTGATCGGCGGTATTCCACTGACACGCCCACAGTCTGCTCACACACGCTATACACCTATGAAGAAAGCACAGAACAGAGACTAAAACACACACACAGAAACTCTGAAGCAAAACGCAGAGAGAAGCATTAACACAGACTCCAGCGCTCCATAATTACTTTTTTTTTTCCAGCAGTGTGTAAATTTAGAGGACAACACATATCTTTTCAATTCATAGGAAACAAAAGTCATTCATCAGACACAAGTCTGTGAATGCTTGGAAAAAAAGAAACAACAGTAAAAGTATAAGAAAATAACCCAAGAGATTGACTTTTGCTTTTGATAAATGAATAGGAAACTAAAGCAATTTCCTGTTCTTGGTATGGAGGTGGAAAGAAAAAGAAAAAGGAGGAAAGGAAGAGAAAAATCCAACTCAAGGTCTCTATGGTGGCAAATTCAATTCCGGCATCACTCGTGCATCACGATTTATGAGTAAAAGCTAGTCTCATTGGTGTGGACGCTCGTTTTCATTACGCACACGTGCATTTTCGGAGCTCAGCGTCAGCACAAAACACTGACACACTCGCTGACACAGGGAGAAGAGAGAGGAAGCCACTCACGGAGTATTTTCCGCTTTGCGCACCGCTGCTGCACAGTCGTAGAACTCGTAGTCGCGGGACGCCACCTCCACGCTGTCGTTCACGAAGATCCTCACCGGCACTGCTACCGAATCTCCACAGCCGAACAGAGAGGACAGAAATCTCAGTATACTCACAACATCATCCAGGAGAGAAGTTAGGGAACATTCTCATACTGTACTGTACAGTAGGTCTACATATGACAAAACGGCACATACTGTAAATCTACATTGTGTTTTGTAATCTCACTTGTGTCTATCTGCATTGGAAAAATGATAGTTTATTAAGGAATTTATAATGTATTTGCAGATAGTATTTTGCTTCTTTTTAGGACACAAAATGATCTACAGTACCAAAAGAATAAACTAATTTCAAGGTTAAAATTGAGTCTAGAAAATGTCTTGACGGTCTTATATAACATTTTAGTAAATTATAAGGGTAACATTTCCTTTATTAAACAAGTACTTTCAACATAAAAATTCCTTTAATTCCTTTATTACATTTAACCTACTGAGACCCGGACTCAACCGTAGTGTACCAGGTCATTTCTCCTTACTATTTCTCTTCATTAGCACCTGATCACAATCAATTTCTATGAAAAACTATGAACTATTGTCTTTACATAAAACAAAAGAAGTTTGTCAAAAGAACTATCCCCCAATGGTTCCTTTTATGAGGATTGTACAACGATATATAGACAATCTATGTGAGAGAAAATGTCAAGTCACTCTTACAAGTTGCAAGAGTTTTGCTAAATTTCTGCAAAATGAGATAAGCACCATTTTTGTACTTTCCCTCAATCTGGCAAATTCTATTCCCCAGACACACAAAGCTGTCAACAACAAAACCTTTTCTTAATTTTATTTATTTTTTTATGGAAATTACTATATACAATACAACCACATTTCATAGCAAACCACTCCACACCCATAAAGAGCCATTCCCATCGATTCTTTCTGTCACATGACCAGAAAAGCAGTTAGACACAATAGCAACTCCTGTGCATAAACCAAAAGCCAAGAGAAGTAGCAGTGGAACTCACACCGACCACAATTTTATACAATTCAGCCATAACATTTATTACTCGGAAGATGTGCGTAAACAAAAGCACTACGGAAGCTCTGCTCTAGATTTTTCCCCCCTTTTCGTACACACTTTCCTAGTACTGGCACATCCTGAGCTGTTTACATTCCTGCAGAGACGCCACTGTCAATCATCATGTGACCTGACATGGCCCCACAACTCACGTATTCACATGAATTACCTGTGTGGAGAAGCAACAAAACAAAACAAAACAAAAAACACTATTTCCATAAGCCTGCATTACACACACACACACACATATATATACTGTATATATATATATATATATATATATATATATATATATATATATATATATATATATATATATATATATATACAGTATATATATATATATATATTTCCCCCCGTCTACGTGCGTGTGCTTTTCTCAAGGCTGCATTGTAGAGTTATTGAAAAACACTGCAGACACATCAATACAATTTTGAGATTAGGTGTGAACTACACGCAGGTGCAGGGCATCCAAAAAACTCTATTAAATCATGCATGTAACTTCACTCTCAATACAGGAAACCTTCCCAGCGTTTTATATATGGACTGCCAGGGTAGACTTGCAACCTCGAAATTTTTTTCAGCCCAGTATGAGTAAATGCTGATTTAATTACAGGTATTTTGTATCACAAAGCTTTTTGTTTTCACCAGGGGCTTTAAATACTGCATTACGGTTTGCCAGGTTTCCAGACCTGCCTACCCTGAGTCTTATGCACAGTAATTGATGTTCACAATCTGTACAACGGACTACCAGTGTGTACCGTTACTGTCTGAGGAACATAAGTCAAATTGATTCCACTGGATGTTAAGACAACTACTAGATATTTTGGGAAAAAAAAATCTTTAAATTTACAAGCGCTTTAAATTTAAAGTTCAAGTCAAACTGGGACTTAATAATAGAACGTTGTTACAAACGTAGACACTACCTTTATATCTTTATGTAATCTCCTGCTACTCTAACGTTTCACTAGTGCCTGGATACCGTCATGGTAGAAAGGCTTCTCAGTCTGCTGGAGTCATGATCGGCCTCCTGCTTCACGTCTGGAAGGCTGCTCAGGACTATCTGTGGGAGGTGGCCGAGTTCCTGTAATGTGCAAATTGTGTATGCAAATAATTGTTTGTACAGTTCCCACAGACAGATGCATCTCTTCTGCAAGCTGGCGACAAGATATCTGTCTCTTCTTTTTAAGTATCAGATATTCTACTCGCCGAATGTTCATAAAAAAAAAATAAATAAAATAATAATAATATAGGCGGCGCGGTGGTGTAGTGGTTAGCACTGTCGCCTTGCACCTCCAGGGTCTGGGTTCGATTCCCCGGCCAGGCTCGATTCCCGTCTCTGTGTGCATGGAGTTTGCATGTTCTCCCTGTGCTTGGTGGGTTTCCTCCGGGTACTCCGGTTTCCTCCCACAGTCCAAAGACATGCAAGTTAGGCTAATTGGTGTTCTCAAATTGACCTTAGTGTGTGATTGAGTGTGTGAATGTGCATATGTGTGTGCCCTGCGATGGATTGGCACTCTGTCCAGGGTGTACCCCGCCTAGTGCCCGAAGTCGCCTGGGATAGGCTCCAGGTCCCTGAACACAGGATAAAGCGGTATAGAAGATGAATGAATGAATGAATGAATAATAATATATATATTCATTCATTCATTCATCTTCTATACCGCTTTATCCTTCTATTCAGTGTCGCAGGGGGCCTGGAGCCTATCCCAGGAGACTTCGGGCACTAGGCGGGGTACACCCTGGACAGAGTGCCAATCCATCGCAGGGCACACACATATGCACATTCACACACTCTACCAAATCTTACCTTGGCAAACAATACATCTCAAGCCAATCAGAAGGACACATGACTGACGTGTCCAAAACAGAGCTACTGTGTTGATTAAAATGTTAAATTTTTTAAAACACTCACTCATCTTCTGTACTGCTTTATCCTGTATTCCGGTATTCAGGGTATATCTGGAGCCTATCCCAGGAGACTTCGGGCACTAGGCGGGGTACACCCTGGACAGGGTGCCAATCCATCGCAGGGCACACACATATGCACATTCACACACTCTATCACACACTAAGGTCAATTTGAGAACACCAATTAGCCTAACTTGCATGTCTTTGGACTGTGGGAGGAAACCGGAGTACCCGGAGGAAACCCACCAAGCACGGGGAGAACATGCAAACTCCATGCACACAGAGACAGGAATCGAGCCTGGCCGGGGAATAGAACCCAGACCCTGGAGGTGCAAGGCGTCAGTGCTAACCACTACACCACCGCGCCGTCCATATATATATATATATATATATATATATATATATATATATATATTTTTTTTTTTTTTTTTTTTTTTTTTTTTGTATATATACTGACTTAAACACCCCTCATATTGGTCAAAACACTTCTGAATTGATTGGCAATAATATAACACAATGCTCAGTTGCATAAAAAAAAAAGAATAAAAAAAAACAGCCCTGGCCAGGCTAACAATGCATGGACTGTTTTCTTTTTAATGCCGTCTGGAAATGAGAAAATATCCAGATTAAGCAATGATCGATTCACCCAAACCACGAACTGAAGAAAGCAGCACTACAGGTTTATGCTGCTGTATAATAGAGAAAATAGATCTTTATATAACGAAATCATGGTTTAACTGGATAGAAATTAAAGTAGAATCAAATGAGCCATTTAACCTTAATTTGTAAGCAGATTTTGTATCGTACTATAACCACAAAGTAAAGCCCATAGTACATCCAGCAAAAATAATTTTAAAGAACAGCTTATCAATGTCCAAATCTTACCTTGGCAAACAATACATCTCAAGCCAATCAGAAGGACACATGACTGACGTGTCCAAAACAGAGCTACTGTGTTGATTAAAATGTTAAATTTTTTAAAACACTCACTCATCTTCTGTACTGCTTTATCCTGTATTCCGGTATTCAGGGTATATCTGGAGCCCATCCCAGGAGGCTTAGGCTAAGAGGCAGGGTACAACCTGGACAGGGTGCCAATCCATCACAGAGCACACACACATACTCATTCACACACTACGGGCAATTTGGGAACAGCAATTAGCCTAACCAGCATACCTTTGGACTGTGGGAGGAAACCGGAGTACCCAGAGGAAACCCACCAAGCACAGGGAGAATATGCAAACTCCATGCACACTGAGACAGGAATCAAACCCGGACCCTCGAAGTGCAAGGCGACTGTGCTAACCACTAAACCACCATGCCGCATAATTTTAAACACTGCGATAAAATACAAAGTAAAGTGTGTATATTGTTATATTGTACAGTATATATTCTTTTGTATATGCTCAGTTTAAAATGCAATGGATGAATCGCTACATCTGTAATTGGCTGCGTTTCCACGCGCTTGCCAATGTCAGGAGAGACACAATCAATCACGCACACACGATGGGCGTCGAATGTTCCCTGCTTTATTCACAGAACAAAGAAAGCATATAGGTCCTCTGGCCGACACCCAAAGGAAACAAAGAGTAAAGAGTGGTCTAATCACTGACCACCATGCACACTACATGAGGGGTGCGTGAGGTGTCCATGCACACCTCCGTCATCAAGCACAGACCAGCCGCATGATCCACACACCCACACGCTGCAGAGTATTGCCATATAAGAAATGAAGCAGGCTGAACGCAATTCAAATAGACAAATGCAAAGAATGAGAGCAGTAAAAGTATTAAAAAACCTAACAGTATGTACAGTGAAAAACCTTTCATGCCTGCAAACAGTACTTTCACTCCATCAAACTCTTTCTCTCTTACGCTCCTTCAACTTCACAGCGTGACTAATGTACCATAAAACCAAAGTTAAATTTATCTAAAGTCTAAAGCCTCATTTAGATTTATGCTATGTACCAAAGACATTTCCCCTTGTATACAAGAAGGCAGGTCTGTGCTTCACAATTACCGTTAAAATATACTTAATCTAACTGAAATGAACGTTTTGATTCTAGGGAATTACTTACAACTTGAATCACATTTTAAAATGTTTTGTAGTTTGTCCAGACAGGTTTAAATCCGCAATTCAATCTGGCAACCCTGGGTTTGACTTGATTATCACTAGCAGTTGATGGAACACGTGTAATTGTGATTTATACCGGTCTTAATTGGGTTGACGTTAAGAAATCCTGACACAACCATGACAATGTGTGTAAATCTTAAATATGACTAAATTCGATTAAATGTCAACCTAAATTTATGTTGGAGACAGCGTCCCTTTGCATTAAAAAGCTTCACTCAGCTACGTGCCCCAGTGAAAAAAAAATACACTTTAGTGTATTACAAATATATTGAAATCCTCGATAATACATTGCAAATAAACTAACAAAAAGTTGTACCATCAGTTAATATATAAAAAGTATACTAACATCATGCTTCTACCAAATTTTGGAATTAAACTTTAAATATACTTTAATACAATTGTATTGTAGTACACTTTCCAAAAATATATTATTGGAAAATATACTTTAAGTGAAAGGCTGGTCTAATTTCCAAAGTATACTTATTTAAACTTGTTTTTCAATGTATTTTGGTATATTTTTTTAAAAATATGCTCGAATTAATCTGTACATGTATGTGGACATGTACAGAAAGTATACATTAGAATACAATTTTTAATATACGGTAAAGTCTCAGTATATTATCAGTTAAATTTAAATGTGCTTATTAATATGTACTTATATTTAGTGCACTACTCTCTCGTGCGCGCGCTTTTAGACTCGTTTTGCACGCTGAATCTCTCTCTCTCCCACGCACGCGCGATCTCATCTCACAACTCGTTTTTGTGCGCTGAAAATCACTTTTGCCGTTGAAGAAAATGTTTTATGTTTGCACTCTCTCACTCTTGAAACTGCAGCATCGTTAGTACTCCAGCCAACCGGATACTAGAATCTGCGCCCCACCAGCCAATCAGAGACTGGAGGCGGGCAGATTCGGACGGCTGACGCTGCATCATCGCGTGCGTTTGTTCGTATCGTTATTACTTTATTTTCATCGGCATAAGGTAAATTTAACGGTTTTTGTTAGGTAATTTGTCATTAAGTACATACTTTAAGCTGTATAATGTATTGTCTATTGTGTTATTACTAAATCTTATGTACTATACTTGTGGTATAATGGCTCTTTAGCCCTCGGCCTGTTTTCAGTGTAACAGCTACTGTAGACTCAACACACCAGGTTTAAACTAATACTGTACCTGTAGATTCTAATACTAATGACTGTCTGTGTTCACACACCAGTTTATATTTTAGTTTGTGTGTTTGTGAGACAACCTGACTTCAAATTGAGCACAAATAAACTATAGTAGTGCTTTTTTGTAACCTTGTGCAAATTAAATCTGCTGAACTCATGAATAAAATCTGCCTCATAATTACTGATGTAATGCTTTTCAAAACATAAGTTATAGTGTAGAAAATGCATTTAGCATTTGTAAATTATCCTAAACACTTAATGTACTGGTAATACATTTGCAATACAGTATCATAGAAGGTTGTGTGTACTGTATGATACAATAAAGTATATTTGTATTAACCACAAAGTGTACTGTTTTAGTATTTGTAATTGTCCAGAAGTATAACAGCATGCTACTGCTGCAATAAGAATATACTCATAATATATTAATACTCATAATGTATTTGTAATACAGCAAAAACAGCTGTAATGTACTTATAATACATGAAATATATACTTAAAATGTATTAATTACTATCAGGTATATACGTTAGTACACACACAGCCATATACTTTAAGTGTACTAAAGTATACTTAAAGTTGTTCCACTTTAGCACACAAAAGTATACTTAATACACTTAAAATTGTGCTTTTGTACAATTTAATTACAACTTAAATACACTTAGTACAAAATTAGTTGTTCCAAAATAGCAAACTTCAAGTATACTAGTCATTAGTCTGGAGCAAGTACATTTAAGTATGCTTTGGCACGCTAGGATTTAATATACTTAGCATACTTTTTTTTTTACTAGGGCGGGTCCTGTTCCATTTTATATGTGGACATACTGTATGTACAAGCTGTAAGGAATTGCATAATTGAAAATTGTTTTACGACTAGCACGATGGTATGGGGTATGGGGTGGATGGTTTAATTGTGGATGCGAGTGGTACCCGCTGTACCTTGCTGTGGAGGTGTAGGAGGAAGCCGGTTAGGTGGCGGCAGGCTGCATCTGACCATCGAGTCCACCATGGTAGCTTTACTACTGGATGACCCGATTGTGCAGTGAATCTTGTCGAAGTCTCTGATGCTTGGCAGCGATGGAATGTTGATCTCAACCTAATGTGGGACAAGTTGAGAAATTCATCAGATTGCCAGTAAATTTGAGGAGCTCCACTACAAGAAGTAATGCATTGAGTACTTTGGTTTTGTAGAGGATGCAACGGCAAACTTGAATACAGATGCTGTTTCAGAAGGGAAAATCAATGGACATTTATTTCACACAGGAGTGTAGTGTCAACATGAATAAATAAAAGATTCATTCATCTGAAGTAACTGCTTAATCCA
The DNA here is from genome assembly GCA_030522415.1 of Channallabes apus. Lineage (NCBI taxonomy): Eukaryota > Metazoa > Chordata > Actinopteri > Siluriformes > Clariidae > Channallabes > Channallabes apus. The sequence continues at coordinate 37,315,932 of CM060107.1, read as the reverse complement.
GGTTACGGTTGTAGGGGACACTGGTCTTAAGTTGAGTCAATTCATCCTGCACACTATGCATACATTCATATAAATACCTAGGGGTAATTAGCTTTTTTTTGGACAGTGGCAAGAAAACAAGAGAACCCACACACATACGAAACGAGAAGAACATGTGAAACCCTTGAGTAGAACCAGGTTCAAGATCTTACCATATAGATTCAATTCGCAGAGGCATTCAGTGCGAGGTCTTTAAATGTCATGTGTCTCCATTCAAGCACATAATTGTTAAATCTAAATCCCACCTGCTATAAAAAGGCCAATTAATGAACTTCAGTGCACATATATTATTTTGTATGGATGCAGCAACTCATTAATCAGGCTTTTAAGACACTCATACTGAGCACAAAACCGATTGGGTGCACAAGAAATAAGAGTGCGGAAGATACAGCTTCAGTTTACCATGGACAGACAGTCAGAATGTACTTTTCATCCATTTCTCAAATGCAGATTGTTTCTTTAAAAAGTTACCCATGTGGTATTAAATATAATTAATATAATGTAATAAAAAAAGGCTTTCCTTGTACATACATGATGACAGAAACAAAAATGCATCTTGCTAATGCATGTAATCAAGGTGACTCGAATATAGCAGCAAATGTATTATTTCCATTTAACCAAACTGCAATTGTACAAAATCATAAAATCCTTGTAATAAAGTACAAACAATAAGTACGGAGTAAACATACAGTAATACTGATTGCTCGGCTAACTCAAATAAGAACGCTGCATTAGCATGCGTTACATCCGTCCTGTACATTCACCATATGGTTTTATTGTGCAGTGGCCTCGCAGTCACGGTGGATCAGCCCTCTCAGCGTTTACAATTGTTCGAGGAAGGAAGTTTAAAAATAAGTGCGGTAATTACGTCTCCGACACCTGCGCAGTTACCTGCTGGGATCTCTTGCAGCTGAGGTTGGGAGGATGGAATGAAACGATTTTCACGCACTGCTGTCTGGGGCTCCAGAGCCATCCGTTCTTCTCTTCAGCTCGACTGCACTCCGACCTCCTGGTACACCTACAGAACGGACGTGAGGACACACACGTCTCAATCGGCTCGCCAAGTCACCATTGAAATATGAGTACCACATGATCACTAGGTTGTGTATGTGACAGTCAGCGCTTTTTGTATTATCAGTAATCATCCAATCATCTGAAAGGTTACCATGGTGACACCTTAACTGACAAAATATAGAGTATGATATGATCTTTACATTTAGGTCCTGATCTAGTATCAGATCCACATTAAATGTCTGTGCTGATCCACCTGGCTATTTTGTCAAAAGATGTTTGGGCAGCATGAACGTTTTTTGCATTAGACCTGAGATTTAATCATTTCCACAGCTGATCAATAATAATCACCTGCCCTCCAGGACACACCAGCCACAGTATGGGTCTTTCTGAGCCACGCAAGACTTGCAGTCAGTCTTCTGGTGGCATGATTGGACTGGAACTTTAGTGATCTATATACGCAGCACGAAAGAGTAAAAAAAAAAAAAAAATACAAAAGACATTATTTTGAGTTAAGCTTCTTCTTTTTTTTTTTTTTGCTATCATTATAAAAACATTGTACCTGCCACATTAGCCGGGAGTGTACATTTAAAAAAAGACATTAGAGTACATTTATGCAACATCAAACATTATCCACGGGGCGAGGAAATGAACTCCTTGCCAAACACAAACAGACTTAATGCCTTGATAAATGACTTCAGCGCAGGCACCTTTTTCTCCATAGTGATGTATATGTGACTCTGGGTCTTGTCGAAGAAAAGATTCTTATTCACACGTTCGCCCATGGTGTCCCCAGGAACCCTGTTGTACACCTCTGGTTTGTTTGACAAATGAACCTGCGTGGTTGGAAAACAATAGACATGGAGCAGGTCGCAATTATACAGTGCAGCATGGGACAAGAGAAATCCGTCAAGCTGTAGGCGAAACCCACGCAGGGCGCCTCACGTATTTCAGACACACCTGACACAATGTCATCCCTAAACGAAGAGCCGGTTAATGACCAGGAATGCCAAAAATAGCCTCCTGTCCTTCTTATTCTCCTCATACGTGAGTCTATCAGTAAGACACCGCGTTTTTCAATATAGCCTTCTCTGTCCTGTTCAAGCTGACAGAGTTCCAACCCTAATGAAGAATCCATGTAGGAGGCTTCTCCACATTACTGAAAGCAGCAGCTGAATGTGAAGACTGACTCATGATCTAAAAACAATTCTCATTCGTCTCTAGTCACGGTGCGTCTCAGAGAAGGGGACATGTAATGAAAGTCAATATCTTTTATCTTTTATATCCAAGACAAGCTGAAGGTGCCTCATATGCACCATTTCAGATTTCTGGCATTGCATGATTATTGGATAATATTTCCTGTTCCGTGAAAGCAGACGATTTTGGCAGACAATTATTTCAAGTTCGAAAATTTCTGCGCTATATATATATATATATATATATATATATATATATATATATATATATATATATATATATATATATATAAAAAGTGCCTTCTTTTTTTTTTATCCAATCCTACAATGTTTTTTTGTTCATTACATAAGTTCCTAAATTCTTCTTATATCTGGCAATGCTTTAAGCGCTGTTGTCACTTTGCTTTCCATTTTTACTTCTTATATAACCAGTTTAACCTCCACTCACATTCAAACCCACAACATGCGTTCTAGCCAAGCTTCAACTCCAACAGCATCATCTATACAAACTTTCTCTTTTTCCCGCTTCAGCACTTTAACACCTACCTTCAATACCTCTCCCATGGCATTCCCAACAAAGGCAATAGTGTGATCGTTTTCCACAGCGATGGCCACGGCAGTCAGGTGACCTCGAGCCTGTTTGGTGAAGAACGGCTCTGCTTGCAGGGCGAACTCTGGCTTGCTGGCCAGTGGAGAGCGGAGGAACTCAGCTCCACACCTGTTTTGGTCCACGATTTCCCTCTACAGTGGAGAAACATTCGTATCACTTATTTAAAAGAAACCTCTAATGAATCTGATAAAAACATTAAGACAGGACAGAGATTATAGTGTTGCATTATAATTGTGATATAATTCAATATTCATGTCCCAGGGAGCACATAATACACCTTGGATGGGGCACCAATGGATAACAGAATGCAATCACACACACATACAGTAGTCATACACTATGAGCAATTTGCAAACACCAATTAGCCTACACAGTGTGTCTTTGGACTGGTGGAGGAAACCAGAGTAATTGGAGGAAAACGCACAATTCAGACACAATTCAAACACATAACTCTAGCACCTTCAGTGTAGTCTATGAATTGTGGCTCTGACAGTTGCTCAACCTCAGCGCCATCACTCAAGAGATGTGCATAGGATTGTTTTTATTCCTATTCCCTGGGGTTATTATTTTTTGTTTGAACCTGCATGCAATTTTTCCATTTTCAAGTCAAATTGAAAATAGCATCTTCTATTTCTCAAAACAGTGGAAACAAATTATCAGCGTAAACCACTGTGACTTAGACCAGGAAGTTACTAAGATTAATGGGCACAGTATTTATTTGCTGTTCCCATCTGAAAAAAACATGCATGGTTCTTTATGAAACCTTTCACTCATGATATACAGTGGTGTGAAAAACTATTTGCCCCCTTCCTGATTTCTTATTCTTTTGCATGTTTGTCACACTTAAATGTTTCTGCTCATCAAAAACCGTTAACTATTAGTCAAAGATAACATAATTGAACACAAAATGCAGTTTTTAAATGAAGGTTTATGTTATTAAGGGAGAAAAAAAACTCCAAATCTACATGGCCCTGTGTGAAAAAGTGATTGCCCCCCTTGTTAAAAAATAACTTAACTGTGGTTTATCACACCTGAGTTCAATTTCTGTAGTCACCCCCAGGCCTGATTACTGCCACACCTGTTTCAATCAAGAAATGACTTAAATAGGAGCTACCTGACACAGAGAAGTAGACCAAAAGCACCTCAAAAGCTAGACATCATGCTAAGATCCAAAGAAATTCAGGAACAAATGAGAACAAAAGTAATTGAGATCTATCAGTCTGGTAAAGGTTATAAAGCCATTTCTAAAGCTTTGGGACTCCAGCGAACCACAGTGAGAGCCATTATCCACAAATGGCAAAAACATGGAACAGTGGTGAACCTTCCCAGGAGTGTCCGGCCGACCAAAATTACCCCAAGAGCGCAGAGACAACTCATCCGAGAGGCCACAAAAGACCCCAGGACAACATCTAAAGAACTGCAGGCCTCACTTGCCTCAATTAAGGTCAGTGTTCACGACTCCACCATAAGAAAGAGACTGGGCAAAAACGGCCTGCATGGCAGATTTCCAAGGCGCAAACCACTTTTAAGCAAAAAGAACATTAAGGCTCGTCTCAATTTTGCTAAAATACATCTCAATGATTGCCAAGACTTTTGGGAAAATACCTTGTGGACCGACGAGACAAAAGTTGAACTTTTTGGAAGGTGCATGTCCCGTTACATCTGGCGTAAAAGTAACACAGCATTTCAGAAAAAGAACATCATACCAACAGTAAAATATGGTGGTGGTAGTGTGATGGTCTGGGGTTGTTTTGCTGCTTCAGGACCTGGAAGGCTTGCTGTGATAGATGGAACCATGAATTCTACTGTCTACCAAAAAATCCTGAAGGAGAATGTCCGGCCATCTGTTCGTCAACTCAAGCTGAAGCGATCTTGGGTGCTGCAGCAGGACAATGAACCAAAACACACCAGCAAATCCACCTCTGAATGGCTGAAGAAAAACAAAATGAAGACTTTGGAGTGGCCTAGTCAAAGTCCTGACCGGAATCCTATTGAGATGTTGTGGCATGACCTTAAAAAGGCGGTTCATGCTAGAAAACCCTCAAATAAAGCTGAATTACAACAATTCTGCAAAGATGAGTGGGCCAAAATTCCTCCAGAGTGCTGTAAAAGACTCGTTGCAAGTTATCGCAAACGCTTGATTGCAGTTATTGCTGATAAGGGTGGCCCAACCAGTTATTAGGTTCAGGGGGCAATTACTTTTTCACACAGGGCCATGTAGGTTTGGATTTTTTTTCTCCCTAAATAATAAAACCCCTCATTTAAAAACTGCATTTTGTGTTTACTTGTGTTATCTTTGACTAATAGTTAAATGTGTTTGATGATCAGAAACATTTTGTGTGACAAACATGCAAAAGAATAAGAAATCAGGAGGGGGGCAAATAGTTTTTCACACCACTGTATTTGGTGTGTTCTGTAGGATCCCAGTCCTGAAGCATACGTGTTGTCTAAAATCAGACACCCTGTGAACCCTTCTGGGGACTTTTAGATCAAAGAAATCTGTACTTGTAGTCACAAGTAATATTAACCATCATGTATTAATTTCTATGCTTTTATATCACTGATCCTTACATACTGTAGGTGTTACAGTACTATACTGTATATACCTCTTGCACCTGACATCACAATGTCTGTTTGCCATGATCTGGTCCACTTCTGGACAGTTACCGGATCCCCATGACAAAACCCACATACTGTACTGTACAAAACCAGTCACTCAGCAAGCCATTGTTGTGCCATCTTAAACAACACTTTGTCTCCTTAGTAATTGCTTCTACATTGGTCTGAATTAGTGAAATTCAGTTTCACTTAGTTTCACAGCTAACGCAATCTACAACAATAACTAGCCTCTAATGCAAGACTGAATCCCAAATTCCCCAAACCCCTCAATAGGGGAACTACTTGGTGTGTGGAACAAGGGATCCTACATCCTACAAAGTGCCTTAGCTTTCCGTTTTAAGCAATTTGGTATTCAACCCCAGAACAGTTACTTGCTGTACTGTAGCTATTAATTAGAATGAAATGTCAGTATTCGCTACCTGTACATCATTTTATGGAGCGTGAGGAATAGCAGACATGTATGACACAGCATTGTCTCATTTGCAACAGAAACACTAAATAAACTAATGCTAACACTAGCAGGAGAAATAGCATATTTGCACACCATCTTTTTGGCAGTAAAATACACCTTGAATTGATTATGACCAAAAATACATAGACACCTAATGACGGTTAACGGGACTTCTGCTGTTGTGAGTCACGTCATGGTAGTCACGTGTCTGCAAAAGATCTACATTGAAACATATTTTTATAGGGCACAAGTTTCAATATCGTATATAGTACCATCTGACTCTGATGTCGGATCACTGTGTGTTTATAAAGCCATTGAAGACCTACAGAGTGAGAAACAAAAAGAAGCCCATGCATCGTGCAAGCTACTATAACATACTATAGTCCATTGTCCAAATTTCGGACTGTAGTACTTACACTATGTCTATTGGCACATGGATTGCTTGTGCTGGATATGTACGGGCTGTAGACAGCTGATCTTCCTCCGATCTTTCCAAAGTCAGTGTAGCAGGCACTAAGTATGTCCTCCACTCTCTCATTAATGCGCTTCAATGGATACATGCACAGAGCTGAGTCCGTTGCGTTCTCGCCATCTGGAGTGGCCACTATAAACAGCACTTTGTCCCAGACCGTAATGGTTCCATATGAACCGGAATTCAGCATGGTGCGAGCCAGCTCCTTTCCCGGCTCAGTCACATATGCGGCCTGGACTTTATTGTAGTGAATGCCATTTGCAGTGCAGTTTAGCTGTAGCTCAGTGTAGGAGTAATAACCTTCATCCTTCTCACACAGACGGGCTACGAAAGTGAAGTTCTTGTTATCGGTTCCACCCTGAGTGCGCGAGAAGAGGAAATACACAAACCCAGAGTCTTTAAAGACAAAGCGGAATTGGTGTTGGTACTTGGGTGCAAAAGGTATGGCCTGGACCGCCGAGGCCTCCACGATGCTCTCAAACACCACCCATTCCTTGTAGTTCTCTAAGATCCGTGTGGTGATGAGCTTTGGATTGTCCTCCTGGCTGCCGTAGCCCTTCCCAACCAGAAAGACGTTGAATGGCTTTTTCTCAGGGTCATCTTTGAACTGGAACGTGGCCATGATCCCGACGACCGAGACGCTGTCCTCGATGCTGGCAGCGTACGTCCTCTCTCCTTTACTGTCGCTGTAGTAGATCTGCTGATTCACATTGCTGAGGTTCAGCAGCGAGCAGATTCCCCTGTACACGCTGCCACACGCTATCAGAGATCCATTCGTAGAGTGCACCAAGAGGAGCTTATTGACATTGTTCGTGTCTTTAAGATCGGCAGACATACACGTGGAGGTGGACACTGGGGGTGTGCAGCTGCGAGCGTCTTTCTTAGGTCCAGTCTCTGCTTTGGCTTCCAGCTTAAGGAAAGCGTCGAGCTGGTAAATGGCATTGACCGCGCCCAGGTAAACTCGGCCAGTCGCTGGGTCCTGCACTACATTGTTGATGGGCGTGAGGGTGGAAAACTCCAAAACAGTCCCCTCAGAGGAAAAGCAGGAGACGCACACCAAGAGCAGGACCATCTGCGCCCAATCTCCCATGTCTGCAGAAAACAAACAGATGAAACGAGTGCTTTTAGGAGAGAAACGCATCACAGACACTTTCACATAGAGACATTACAAAGCTTTCTTTCAGAATATCAGGATTGAAAATGCTCAGTTTGAGCTACAAGTCGAGATCTCAGATGGTTCTTTAGAATATTGAGATATCTATCCAGATAACCTATCTGATCTAAACACAAAGTGATAGTCTAAAGCCACTATTCCTAATCTCTCTCTCTCTCTCTCTCTCTCTCTCGCTCTCAGAGGACATTAATCTTAGTTTGGTCACAGCTGCTCAAGCACAGTCAATCATCTGTTGCTTATCTTATTACAAATAAATGACAACAAGACAATCCAAATCACAGAGACACTCAAACACTACAAACCAACACACCATTGAGAGGACACACACTGAGGCACGTACAAAACCTGTACTTACTCTCTCTCTCTCTCTCTCTCTCTCTCTTACTCAGACACACACAGACATTCTCATCCTTAGAAGAAATCCACAGGTGCTCTGGTTAGTCAGTGCAGTGTTAGTGGTACCTTTGTTTTCTATTCCAGTCACACAATTAAACCTAGAGGCGCACGTGTCAAACTGAAAATCCTGATGAAGCTCCCACACGGGCTGAGCATGGATGGATGTTTTGTTACGTTAACCTGTCTTTCCCCGCAGCACCGATCACATGCACGGCTCATTATCCATTCACCCCTAGGGCTCTGTTAATTTCAGCCACACACTCATTTCCATAAAAAGCTCCTGTCCCTCTATTGCCCCACTTTATTCACTGATTTTTTTCCCCCCACTCCCCTTCTGAGAATGAAGCTCATTTATTTCAAATTCCATTTCTCCAGGTAAACGTGCCTGCCCTTTTTAATTCATTTCCTTAAACAATCTGTAACAATGCACCGGTTGTGGGATTGGAGTACCAATATAAACTAATCCCTTTTTGTAAAATGTAAAATACCATGTTTTTTTTTCTTCTCGGCTGTATCCACAGCATTGTAAATCGGTTTATGGTAATCGTGCAAGTCTGCTTCCTTTGTAATACTCAAAGAAGCGACAGGTAATATTTACTTCCCTCAGTCAAGACCATATTTTGTGTAATCGCAAATTAAAAAATGCCTTTAACCACACTTCAAACACAGTCTATCGTGAAAAGCTAAAGAAGGTCAAGAAACACTTGGGTCAGGGTTACTTACAAGTGACGCCAGCCTTGGAAAAAGGATGTATTAATTGGGTCTAGACATGAATCTAGGAACTGGCTGAGGGTGCTATAAAGATGTGCTTAAGCTAGAATTGTAATTATTACCCCGATACCGATTTGACAAATTTCCCTAATTTCCATAATTATTTTTTTTCTAAAGATTGCACAAATTAACTGAAGCGTGGCAAAAATTCATGTCCTGAAAAAATGGTATTCTCTTCCCTAACAATACAATATTACTCTGTTAGAAAGTCTGACAAAAAGACCAAAAGACTCTTTATTATCACATATCTTAAAGAGTATTCCCCTGACTGAAACTTCAGGGAGAGAGAATGAGAGAGAGAAGGAGAGAAGGAGAGAGAGAGGTATGCCTTGTGATTAGAGCGACAGAAATTCATCTCTGCTCTGCTACTGTACTGAGGGTACTTCAAAGAATAATTTGCTTATTCATGCGGCGCGCTCACTTCATACAAGATCAACAAAATATGCTGCTATACAAATATCTCTCAGCTGTCGGACTCGGGGTGGGAGGGGGTCACCGAACGGTTCGAAGAATAAAAATCGATTCTTAAATGCTTCTCTCTATTCTTCCTTTTTTCGCCCTAACATTGTGATGCCCCACCGAACGGGTTTTCCGTCCTTTTCATCACTCCTCCACACTCTTAAACTCAGACGCTGGAGCTTCAGAGGCTGGAACTTCGTGGCATCAAAAAATGGAAGCGGCAGCAGCAGCATGACGACACGACAGAACAAGTGTCGCGCTAGAGCTTTACGATTTCCAATCAGAAATCCGGTGCCACTGAACCGTGCCAGGCGCATTTCTCATTTCTCAACTGGGGGTCCGGTACCGCAGCAGGTGTGTGATGCTGTGATAGAAAAAAAGTTGTGGTGTAACACATGGAAGAATTCTGAGACAGGGGTACTGTACAACATGCATTATTGAGAAACAGCCTTTTTATTCGGCTGGTTAAAAGTAAAATACAGGGGGGCCATAGGTATCAGTCTTTCAGTAAATTCTGTTAGACTTCTGTAACGCTGATTCGAAACACCAGGAAAAGTGCAAAGCACCTGGCAGGCACAGCACATTCGCATTTAGTGCCGCCCACAAAGCTCCATATAAGGTAATACTCACAAAAACCTGAAGGTGTGAAATCTTTGTAGTCTACACTAATAAAAAGAAGTAATCTCGATACCAACTGTGTTGCCTACATGTCTAATCTTCCTAATCATGCCTGAAATAACTTCAATAATAATATTATTTTTTGAAGAAAAAAAAAAGACCTAGATCAGACGTTTGACCTGGCTGTGACCTTGAACCTGTCTGGATCAATTCCAAAATCCAGTCAGTTCATCTCCTGGTCAACTTGAGACGTTGCGCTGTTGTAAAACTTGGACAAACAGACATGGCACCTGAGGGGAAGCAAGTGAATAGTCAGTTTTTGAAGTCGAGGTGTTGGAAGCAAGAAAAATGAGCAAGCATACAGATGTGAGCGACTCTGACGAGGATCAACTACACAACTGCGTAAGGGATTAGTTATGCAGTTTGTTATGCAGTGGTTGGTACCCAACGACAGGGTTATTAGCATCTACTGTAACAGAGAACCTGACAGAGGTTTTATTTTTTTGACTGATGTTTTGTATTTGTCCATGTTTAACATTTTATTAATTACTGGCATAAATATAAAATGAAGGAGTTTTTAACAAAAGTTTCATAACATTTTAAATACATAACACAAACTTTACAGTGTATGCCATACTGCATGTAAAAGTGCAAACACTGCAAAACTGATTTTGAAGTTGATCGGTCCAGATTTATTTCATAGAGTCTATGTACATTTCCATAATCTCATGAGCTCTATAGGATACAAACATGGTTTTCATAAATACCAATCTTGTGTAAATGCCACTATGACCAATTTATGAATGCATTTATTCATATCCAGCTTGAAAGATGAGGTTATATGTGTCAACCTTTCTATGTCTATAAAGCTGAAAATGAGCAGAAGGCACAGATTAATTTGTTCAGCATAATGTCATGGAGCACACCAGAGCTTTAGCTAACGTAGTTTACAATTTGGCACGGCTAAAATACCACCGCCGGATTTGCCTCGGTTTGAAATCGGAACTGAGAAATTGGTTAGAGATGTTGATCTGACCTGAATTTCACATTTTGATTGGAATATAGGATCAGAGAATTAAACAAACAGAGCTGCAAAATGATTGAGATAATGAAAGAAGCTAATAGCTAATGAGCCAGGCACATCTGTAGTGATGCTGCCAGAAAGCTCATGCTGTTAAATTATAATTGTTCGGTAGAACAGGAGGCTTCTTCAAGTAGAAGGATGCAACGCAGAAATAGAGAGAGAGAGAGAGAGAGAGAAGGAAGAAATGTGTGTTGTCTGCTTGCTTCAGCAAGATTCAATATTAATAAGAGATCAGAAGTGTTTAACACTTGTTGACTTAAAGAGACTCATTAAAGTCATTACAATATGCTTTTGTCCTCAAGTAATGATCATTTTGATTGCTTTTCCAACAAAACATCTATAAATATCAATCCCCTTTAACTCCACCAACCATGACTATACAGTATATGTCATGGACTATATGACCGGTCTACAAGTCTACCCATATCTAGAGCTCGACCAGATTGCTTTAAGAAAAATCTCTTCAAGCCAAGCTCCACGGGAGGCTCGATATGAGCCTGTCTCGAGCGGAACGTCTCCAAAAGCAATGCTGAGTTAGATGTTGTGTAGAAATATATGTGTGTGGGCATGCGAGAGGTCTCGAATGCGCCTCTGGAGGCCAGCGAGCGGTCTGATTGGTTACGTATCTCTCAGCAAGAAGCGTCAGATCGGGACTTTCCCTGCGGTTGACTCGCATGAAAAAGTCCAGCCCTATCAGCGTTGTGGAGGCAAAACAGAACATGCTCGGCGTAGCATTCAGAGCCTCTGACAGCACTGTGTGTGTGGAGCCAGGTCTTAGGCATTACAATGGAAATGAGTTTGCAAGACCCTGACTCTGTCTGCTTCAAGGTAGAGATACAAACAGCCATTGAGAATTCAGAGAAGCCTCTACGCTGCTAAAAGCCAGTCTGGTGAATTTGTAAAACTGGTAACGGTTAACACAGAGCAGGATATTATTTCATATTCATGGCCGCACTGTGTACAAGTGTAATGGATGCTTTTTACACTGGCTACTAATGCTTTTAGATGCTGCTTTCAACCTTGTAAAACTGCGTCTTGCTAATAACAGCTGAGGACTTTATATCACGCTGTCAAACACAGACATACACACACACACACACACACACATGCTCACACAAATGAGAGCTATTAAATTATCTTTAGTCTTAAGCCATTGACCATGGGGTGAAAGAGAAAGGGGATCGTTTGCCAAGTGCCAATTTCTCCATCTGATTGATTATCTCCATCAGTCATGTTTTGGTAGTCGGCTAATGGCTGATAAAAAGCGGACGTTTAAAATGACAGAGAAGGTAGCCAGCACACAAGGACAGGGCAGCAGCGACAACTACTTAGTGGATGCTGTAAAGATAATGAGCGTCTCATTATTTGTAGACAATGAAAAGCTGGAACTTGTTCGCTGTCTCTCTTCGCAGGCTCCCTTTCCTGACGGGGAGAAATGGTGAAAATGGTTTCGGAGGTAGTTTGGAAAAAGCTTGGGAGACAACAGCAATCCAATTTCCATATGAACAATTACCCCACTGTCGGGACTGGCACTTCATTTATTTCAATTTGACTGAGTGAGGCAGAGGGGGGTGGTGGAAGCGCCTCACCAAGGCAACCGGCCCAGCATCACACCAGCTGCTACCCCTGCACACTACCCCTAGAGAGGCCGCTCACGCAGGCTCACTCCCTCTACAAAGGGATGCATGCACAAGCACCTCTCCTGGATCTTCTCTTCTTCTCAGTGCACTAACACGGGCAGGTTTGCATCAGTCCGAAAGGTGTGTAATGATCTGTGGGTGCTCAGGGACGCATAGATATCCATCACCACTTTGTCAGGGCACTACTGTGAGTGTTTTCTCTGCCAAACCCATCATTTCTACCTAGACTTGCTATCTCATGGCAGAATATATTCATTAGCACTGAATCTGCTAGCCCATTTGTTTGTTGATAGCCCTACCGCTCGTTCCATATTCGCAGCCCTCCCGAACAGCTGTGAAGTCAAGCAGAACATGGATGTAGAAAAAAGAAAAAAATAATAAGCCACACGCGCGCACAGCTCTGTGTGCTTAGATAATCTTCGGAGTATGCTGATCCTCTGCATTCTGGATGAGCTTACTTTAGACAGGCACTCTGTGTGTGCACTTCTGAGTTAGTTTTGTTTACGTGTGTGTGGCATGTGCAATCTAGGGCTACATCTGGCCCAGGAAAAGCCTGATTAAACACCGGGACCGCACAGGATGTAAAATTTCTCCGTCTCCCTCGACAGCTTCCACCCTCTCGTCTCGTCCCCGCTCCTCTCAGGCACTCCTTAACACTTCCTCACGCTCTCCATACAATTAAGAAGTCATGGAAGAAATCTATTACACACCTTACTGGCTTTAATGATTGCACTCGGCGCTCATGAGAACCAATGAGCCATTCAGCGAGCGGTAATACAGTACCATTTTACTGCTTTGTCACCACAGATTCAAGGGGAATACTGATCCACTTCTGATGAAACGCTGCTTTCAAAAGCCTGCACTTATCTTCGGGCTCGCCGTCCTGCCTTCTGGGGCTCAGAACAATACTTACGTGAGCGCTTTGCTGCTTAAAAGCCTAACGATTAAAATCTCTTATTCTTTTTGCTGACTGACAAAAGTGAGGTTTATATCCCTCTCCATGTAAAAAAAAAAATCACAGCATTTAGTTAGCATATAAAAGCAGACAAGGAGGTCAGAGAAAAGTTCTTAGGACATATTTGCTTTAAAATATGTGCAAGTAAGATGATTGATATGTATGCCCTGCATTCATTTGGCAGAAAAAATAACACAAATGTAAGATTGTAATAGACAAAGGAAATAGTATGTAAAGTAATCACATTTGCTTTTCTGGCATTTTCCCACAAGATCCTCTATTATTCTTTTCAACCTGAAAATGAGAGAAAGAGTTCCAATGCTGGGAAAAGAAGTGGCTGACGTACACAAGAGAGTATGCCGACAATGCTACATCAGCGGCTGAGCAGCTGGTGTTTAATCATACATCAAGTAAACAGTAAGTAGCCTTTAACTAAATACAAGTGGCGTAACGGACCAGAGTTGACTCCTCCTGATCACTATTCATGATCTGGCATATTATATATATATATATAAAGCTTATAAAGTTTAACCATCATAATGAAAAATCAGATTGGTGATATATTTGGGCCCATTTCTGAGAAAAAATATATATATATATTTTGTTGCACACACACAAAATGTCTTTTCGATTGCTGAAACTCTCTCATTCAGCTTTGCGCTTGCCACAAGTATGGGTTGCCAGATCATGCAGACAAAATTCTTTTAAGCACTGTTGAACCCCTGCCCAGTCCAATAAAGCCCAGGACCAATAACATCATCTGTACTAGAACTTATAATCAGTTCATAATCAATTATTCATATGCACGTACTGTGCTTCATTTAAATCTTCCCAATTTCTTATTGCCAAGATAACGAAAATTATAAAACATTTATTTCCGACCGAGCAATCTGATTGAATGAGAGACATCCCACGCGTGGTGATAACGGACGGTAACACCACTGGGACGTTTAGCTATACTGTACTGTATGTACCACTCCGTGTTCCAGGTGTTCTAAAACCATTATTTACACTAACTGTCGGTTGCCGCATGGATGAAAGTAGGTCTGTACGTACTGCAGTACTGAGGATAGAGCAACTATCTGCCAATACCCACATTTAAAACCAGACATGGAGTGTGGAAAACTCAACTCATAACTTTAAATCATCTTAAAAAAGACTTTGTTTCCTTAGTAACTGCTTCTACATTGTCCAATCGTTATAAATCACGTCTAAACCATCTACAGTATGTTCTTTTATTCACAGCTACAAAGGTAACTAGATTCTAACACAAGGCCGAATCCCAAATCCATCTCTAACCCCTCATCAAGAACACTACTTGGTGTGTGAGAGAAGGAAGTGTACTCCCTATATATATTACATTAGATTTCCATTTTACGTTATGTGGGTTTACCGTCGGGATTTAAAAGGGATTGAGTGGAAATATAAAGTAAACCTCGTAAGTTTCTCCTCAATGGTTTATTCTTCTCACCTTTTGGCTACATACTGTAGGAAGAGACTAGGTAAGAACTTTAAATTACTTTCACCCCTGTTAATTAATTGGTCGGTGTAATGCTCGGGAATGGAAAATGCTGGAGAATACAGAATCCATAGAACAGTGAAGAACTTATAGGACGCAAGCAGTTCTTAGGTGATGAAAATTCCATCCGAAACATGAAAAACGCAAACCAAACGTGTCTGCAGCAATATAGTTAGCATTTCCGTCTGACTCGCGAAAGCTCTTAAAGTCTTAACTGTGTTGGGATTAAGCCACGTGTCTGTCTTGCCACATCTATCACGCTTCAGTGTGTCCAGTGGCCCAGAGTCCCATAGCTAACAGCCGTTTGTGTAATGGCTAAACAAACACCATTATCCGGGTGTGATGGAGCCAGAGGAGCAGCTCTGACTCCGGCGCTCGGCTAATTCCTGCAGCCCCATCTAAGCTAATGAGGGTTTTATCCAGCTAAGAGAGAGAGACAGAGACGGAAAGGAAAAAAGAGAAAAAGAAGACAGAGAAAGAAGTGGAAATGGGCAAAGCAAAGCAACAGTGGCTCAGGAATGAGGTAAAAAGCTCAAAACATATACACACACACATGCACACCTCTACAGTCTGTTGAAAGGGACTGAAAACTAATGAGGCAAGCAAAAACATTGTTGTCTGGCTAAGATATTCACCCAGTGTGGCAGGTGGTTCATTCGAAGTAACATGCATTCAGATACACACACTCTCTCTCCCTCTCTCTCTCGTTAAAGCAGTGTACAGAGGAGAGGCACTCATTGAGAGAGGACTAGCGGGTGATTAGGTCCACTGAGACAGCGCTGACCTTTTTCCTCAAGATCAACATGCACACGTCTGCTATTTTTTATGTCGGGGCAGAAGCCAGCCATCGTTTGAACACCACCTTCCATGAAATGTCACAGTTGTAAATGAGCAGAAAGTCATCAGCCATTCCGCACAGGCCCTAGGACTGTCCCTCGTCTTCGTGGAGGAAACGTCGGCGGGAAGGACAATTTCCCTGCCCTCAGCACTTCTCCGCTCGTGGTCCAAACAAAAGAGCTTTCTGCAACAAAGCGCTCAGACTCGCCAAAGTTTGTTGCGCTTCTGCAACATCAGTGATATTGCAGCGTTTCTCTTATGCTGCAATCATTGCTGCGTCACACCATTCGTTTAGGCCAGCAATTTGTAAAAGTGCATTTATCTTCAGTGCACCTGCTCTACACTTTTCTGCACGAGAGCAGGAATTAGAGTGCGACCACATGGGCGAGGGTGATAATCTATTCAATAAAAAGTGCCTGACAATACAAACACCACAAATCTTACAAGACATAAGCATAATTGAAGTGATCCTTAATTCCATTTACTTTTTTTTTTACAGTGTTGCGTCAGTCCTCCGGTGCAAGGCTTGTACTCTCATCCTCCATCTTCCTCCCTGACCTCCTTTCGTCGCAGATTACCCGACCGATACAGGTGTGTGACATGCAGACAGCTGGATTAATTAAGTTTGACATCGGCAAGGTGATCACTGAGCGGTCACTCAAGCTGACAGAACTCTGCAACCAGGTGCTGATTGAAGCCAAAGCTGCTTATAGCCCACTTCTACATCTTATTCTCCTCTCTTCCAGCAGCACACTGTTCCATTAGATGGTTTTACACAAGACACAGTGCCAGGTTTCATGCTGCTGTTGGTATTGTGGTCATATACAGGCTGTAATCCTTAAAAAACCCGTCCATGGTATAAGCGGAACATTGAAAGCTGTAAGGTATTTTCTATCACCTTAGGACATCTTCTTGTTTGGTCGGACTCATGGCTCAGGGTATTATCTGCAGCCCTTACTAGCCACCCGCTTGCATGGCATATGGCAAAGTGGCAGCCTGAGAGCGAGGGGAAATTAGGCCTCTGATAAAATCACAAACTACTTTTGTCCATCAGCAAGCACCAGATGTAATTCTAAAGTTAAATACTGTAGTGGGAGTGCAGACGCTGGATATTAGAAGGTATATCACACATGCATGCACACACTGTATATATGCCATCCCTCTCGTTGGCTGTGCATTCATGTCTTGCGTACAAGGTGACATTTTGTCACGGCTCAGACAGGCATGGATGACATCAAAGCCAGGCTTTTGTTGGCACCGTTTTGCTCAGCATCTCTCGCCCACTGCCATTCCTCACAGCCCGGCTCAGATAGCGGAACAGGCTGCCAGTCCCTCTCTCATTCCAAAATCTTTATCTCGGCAGCCTTCTGTTGATAATTACACCCGCTCCCGGCAGGCTCGGCTGGGCTGTGGTGCGTGCATCGGCCCCGATTTAACACTTGCACCATCAGCACTGAGAGCCAAGGTCAGGCTCTGTCCAATTCCATTTTCAGACTCTATTGCATTGCTGCTTTAGAAACCGCCAGGTGCAGGAACCAGCGCAACACTAACTTCATATGCACAACCACACGTGCACTTTCGATTCTAAGCGGAAGGTCTGAATGGAAATTGATCTAAATTCTTCTTGGAATTGAGTCTCGTGCTTCAGCTCTCTGCATCCTGCTCAATTGGTCTGTCCGTTTTGGCATCCATCTTGGCAAAGCTACCAAATCTCCTATCTACTCAGATCGGGAGAGACCCATATAACTCAAACTGATGGACACGATGACAGATTGAAAATGGCAAAACGGGGTAAATAATATTTGATCTTACAGATGAAAAATCATATTTGTGATGCAGTTTGGGAAAACCTGTTGAATGAATGATTGAATTTTGGACAATATCCAAAATGAAGGAAACTTGGGTTCTAATCTGCTGAAAATATACCCTGACATCTTTATTTTAAGTAAAGTAATCATTTAATGTAGACTATTTTCTTGCCTTACCTTGGCTGCCTGCCTGCACAGATCATTGGGAAAGATGCCAGCTTAATAAATACAGCAGTTGATGCAGTCAATGTGCCTAAAAACCTTACAACTTGTTCTTTACTTCTGATTTCGATCAAGTTGTTGAATAAACATGATAGACGAGTATGGACTTTCACCTCAGGCAATGCAATTGCTGATGATGTACTATGGAAACGTCACTCAAACGTTCTAAAGAAAAATGATAGCCCATGGGGTGTCGCTCATACCGTAGGCATGGGCCGGTTTCCGGTTTCAGGGCGGCGGTTCGAAAAAGTTATGGGTTCAAATCCACTAAAGATTACCGTCGCACCGTTCCTGTGGTATGAGTTGTGTTTTTATGGTTAGTCAAAGACAAACAGCAGGAATGTCTAATGTTCAGCGAACAATAACACGACCCCTCCCCCTCTGGTTGGTGCGAGCGGTTAGCCTGCTGTGTACAGTATGTTGGCTGAAGGGGGTGAAGCCCCTGAACGAGGCAATACTTCAAATATGATTAAATTGCATCTACAACACCACTCATCACTCTTTGCCAAACTTAAGGTTACAATATCTTGAGATGAACATTTGCAACTCTTGCTACAAGTTAGCGTGTCTAGCATTGCTTAAATAAATTCTGTAGGCTTGCTATTCAGACAGCTAACATGGCTAATTACCTCACATTATCTAGCATCAGCTAGTTTCCCCGCTAACTTTACTTCACAGAGCAGAATGTGTACTTTTACAGTACTTCAGTACTTTAATTTAATTTTGCTTCACATCTATACTTTCGTTTTTTAGACATTTTTAAAATGGCCTGCTGGCTATCTGGTGTTTTTGCAACATTGCTCATGTTTAAAGTAACAGTCACTTTTTGTTTCCAAGAGATGAGAAATAATGCCATCCTGTGCCCACAGCCTTTCAACAGCTCAGAGAATATATAGCTGCGGTGTTAAAGTTAAAGTTAACTAATAAAAGGGTGAAATGGCAAAACTCTTTAGCTTTTTGAACAGCTAAAAAAATAAAAAAAGGGAAACATAGTGTAGGTTATACCGGTCCAGCGATAATGTGTACGTGAACTCATGAAAGAACTCCTAGAAAAGAATTCATTTCTTTATGTTCTGATCTTGTTGAGCTACAAGAGCTCCCTTGAGGGACAGCATTTATGTAAATTTTATTTAGAAGAATTCTATTATTTTAATATTATTGTAATACATACACAGACCAGAGGCGGAAATCAAACCCTGACCGTGGAGGTGCATGGCGTCAGTGCTAACCAATGAGCCACTGTGCTGCCTGCGTGTTTACTCATGTTCTACATGTTGCTTAAAAATAAAAGCAAAAGAAAAGTTGCTGTTTTTTACCCAGACAATTTCAAAAGAACACATTTTAGAGCTGTAATCACATTACCGCAATCCCATGAAACCTTGATAGTTTTGCTTAAGGTTATCATACCAGCATAATCTCCTGACAAGACTGTCACTGATTGGCTGCATGAATCCACAGCGCTTGGCTAATAAGACTTATCCCTTGATCGTCCTTGAAACTCTCCATGTTTTTTCATCTTAGATTAGTTGTGATTACAGCACGCACAAAATGTGGTGAATAATTCATATTTGAAAACGATTCCTCATGCTCCCACAAGCACTCTTTCACAACATGGGAATCAGGGAAGGAAAACTTCATTTATGTGATAACCTGCTCATTCAGTACATCCAGGTCATCAGGTGACTAAATTTTTTTGTCACATAACATTGTTGAGTCTAGATCGGACCAGCTGAAGCAACACCAGATCATTCCATATGTTTGTAACCCAGTTTTTCAAAGTTGTTGTCTTTGCTTGATGCAGCCCAGTTTGCATTAATCTGAAAATTCTGAAACGAAAACTTGAAAACTGAATGTTTTATTAGGACCAGTGTTGGAGCTGTTGCAAGTTTCAACAAACACCTTTAAAACATTTGCTAACTGTAGAGGATGTAAATCCTAAAAAAGGCTGAAATTCAATTATAAATCAGTTTTTAAAAAAAGCCATCTTTTAGTTGAACTCTCAGTGTGAGAATTTGATAGTCCGTACATTTTCTGCTAACATCTTAACCAACCAGGTGATTCGATCTGTTCACTGAGGGGCAATTCTTATGTAACACAATCACAATGTTCACTGATACGCTCTGCCCCGTTCATATTTTAAGAACTGACACCTTGAGGGAAATGAGCCAGGGTGAGACACCTTAGAGAAATAGAAAGAACAAACTCAACTCCACTTTCAACATTTTTCATGAAACATCAGTGCTGCAGTGAGTTCAAGGAGTCTACAAATGAGAGTCTATGCTAATGTAATTTCACTGCGCATCACCCTTCTCATTCTGTACATGACCGATTAATACCCAAAGCCTTCTTTACCCAACATCCATTAGCATACGCTAGATGTTATTACAAGATGAATGTGTTTCCTATCAGGACATAATTGCTGCTGGAGTCCAGAGAGAACTCATGCATTTACAGAGCTTGAAAGAATAAAGCTGAGGTGTTTGATGCGTATCAGCGCCAGGGCTCAGACTTTACCTGTATATGTATCGATATATATTGTTCATATATGTATATTGTGGGAACTGTTTTGTAGTTAGAACTCCAGGTATGTTGGTCCAATTAGCTATAACTATAACATCCAAGGGTACGTTTGTACTCTTAAGACAGGTGCAAGACAGAGAAACAGAAAAACACACACCAAGAAGACACCTTTCACACATCAGTGATGCTATTTCCATGTTCTGTCTTTCATCAAAGGGAACCGAGAGAATGTGCAGCCTGTAATTGAAGTAACGGAGAGATTTCCTCTCTCTCTGTACTGATGTATTTGAGGCTTAATCCAGGACACTGGGTGGGATTTAGTAAAAGCCGCCGTCTTATATGCAGGAACAGAGGCTTGTAAATAAGCGGCGAGGGCGTGTCTTAGGTGTGAAACTTTAGCGTTAGCTGTCGGAGGGGACAGCACTAACTCAGATGAGCATTCAGCTTTTGAAGATCAGAACATATCCGTTGGAGCTTCGAAGGTTTCTAATCTCGTACGCTTTTGTGGCTTACACGCCCACTCTTTGCGAAACAGAGTACATGGCATGATGAAGAATCTTTACAGGTGATTAATTCCATAATTGCTGTAGCTAAATACATGGCTTGCATGGGCCACGCTATATCATTTTAATGATCACTCTCGAGCCTAATTAGTTATATCCGTATAACCAGAGGCAAACACACAGCCAATTAGAGTGAAATCAAAGCACGAACACCCACACGGCGCACAGCTTTTATTGAAAGTGTGTACATAATAATAAGCATCAACTGGTCTCATGATTACAAGTAGGCATCATCATCATCATCATCGTCATCATTAATATCGTCATACACGATAAAACAATAATAGATCTTGTTTGATTATAGGCTTGATAATGAAGGATATATCATCAATCACAGCATATATTCTACGCACAGACTGTAAAGATCGGTAAACAGTTCTAGGCTTACTATCTTGCCATGTGTGCACACACTCAGTCACACGCTTGCACACAGTCACACAGATCGACTTTTGCACTTCTGTCCTGAGCAAAACAACCCAAACTGGCTCACTATAGCACAAAACTTCCCAATTATAAGGATGAAAAATGACGCAGACGCACAAAGGCTTCGATCTCCAATAACCTAATAATCTCATGACCTATATGTCTGCAGATTTACAGCTCCACTCTTTTTCAGACTCGGAATTACACCTAAGCTCACAAGCTCTTACCCAAAAGCCAAGAATCGAGGCAATATTAATTTTAATAATTATTTTTGTTATTGATAATAGTAATTGTATTACTGCTATTAAAATACAGGTCCTTCTAAAAAAATTAGCATATTGTGAAAAAAGTTCATTATTTTCTGTAATGTACTGATAAACATTAGACTTTCATATATTTGAGATTCATTACACACAACTGAAGTAGTTCAAGCCTTTTATTGTTTTAATATTGATGATTGTGGCATACAGCTCATGAAAACCCAAAATCTCAAAAAATTTGCATATTTCATCCGACCAATAAAGGAAAAGTGTTTTGAATACAAAAAAAGTCAACCTTCAAATAATTATGTTCAGTTAAGCACTCAATACTTGATCGGGAATCCTTTTGCAGATTCTTGTGTCTCTCAACTTTCTCTTCACAATATCCCACAGATTCTCTATGGGGTTCAGGTCAGGAGAGTTGGCAGGCCAATTGAGCACAGTAATACCATGGTCAGTAAACCATTTACCTGTGGTTTTGGCACTGTGAGCAGGTGCCAGGTCGTGCTGAAAAATGAAATCTTCATCTCCATAAAGCTTTTCAGCAGATGGAAGCATGAAGTGCTCCAAAATCTCCTGATAGCTAGCTGCATTGACCCTGCCCTTGATAAAACACAGTGGACCAACACCAGCAGCTGACATGGCACCCCAGACCATCACTGACTGTGGGTACTTGACACTGGACTTCAGGTATTTTGGCATTTCCCTCTCCCCAGTCTTCCTCCAGACTCTGGCACTTTGATTTCCGAATGACATGCAAAATTTGCAACCTGTAGCCCATTTCCTGCACACGCCTGTACACGGTGGCTCTGGATGTTTCTACTCCAGACTCAGTCCACTGCTTCCGCAGGTCCCCCAAGGTCTGGAATCGGTCCGTCTCCACAATCTTCCTCAGGGCCCGGTCACCTCTTCTCGTTGTGCAGCGTTTTCTGCGACACTTTTTCCTTCCCACAGACTTCCCACTGAGGTGCCTTGATACAGCACTCTGGGAACGGCCTATTCGTTCAGAAATTTCTTTCTGTGTCTTACCCTCTTGCTTGAGGGTGTCAATGATGGCCTTCTGGACAGCAGTCAGGTCGGCAGTCTTACCCATGATTGCGGTTTTGAGTAATGAACCAGGCTGGGAGTTTTTAAAAGCCTCTGGAATCTTTTGCAGGTGTTTAGAGTTAATTAGTTGATTCAGATGATTAGGTTAATAGCTCGTTTAGAGAACCTTTTCATGATATGCTAATTTTTTGAGATAGGGATTTTGGGTTTTCATGAGCTGTATGCCACAATCATCAATATTAAAACAATAAAAGGCTTGAACTACTTCAGTTGTGTGTAATGAATCTAAAATATATGAAAGTCTAATGTTTATCAGTACATTACAGAAAATAATGAACTTTATCACAATATGCTAATTTTTTGAGAAGGACCTGTACAACAATAATAATAATACTAATAATAATCATAATAATAATCATCATCATGATCATAAAAATAACCTATATATCATGATATAAATATGCCTTCATTAAGCTTTTCTTGCAGCTCGGCTGTAAAAGCCTTTCTAATATTGATCACGAGGACCTTTAAGACCATCAATCTTTTGGATTTCTTAAGAACAGGTTTTTAAAAACAATCCTGGAATACTATCAATTATATTCTATTTTTATTTTCATACAGCAGCCGCCCTACAAACAAAAAAGTGGGCCACGATCAGTGAGAGAAAACTTTTTTTTGTTTTCTTTTTGTCCCTTTTCATGAAAGCTCTAGCTTGAAATAAAAAAGGCAATGTTTTTTGACTTACAGCCAGGTCACTGCCTTAACAGAGGATTGTGTCTTGGCTGCTGTGATACCATTTGTAAAGCAATTTTCTCACTGATGAGAGCATCTGCGCGGTGACCGCGTCGCTCGCGAGTGCCTCCCTGAATCGCAAGCAGCTATTTAAGTGCCGAGTTAAAAGACAGAAGTCTCTTTCCAACCAGCATCTGTTTATCTGCTGCTTTGTGTCGTGGTCCTACAAATTCATTTCAGATTAGTTAAAGGAACCACAGGTCCTCCACTAATTCTCTGCGGGTGGCGCTACAATAAATTCCATAGCTCATAGCTTGTGGAAGGAAAAAAAAAAAGCCAGAGCGTGTTTGTTTCATCTCTGTGAAGCGCGTACAGGCACAGTACAATAGGGGATTCCACTCTGAGCTGCGCCGATGTTCTCCTAACCTTATTCAAATCAAGATCCCTTTACGCGCAAGCTGCTGCGAGCTACTTCTCCTGAGATACTTCACAACAAGTACGGCGTATTCCGAAACCGCCGTTCATAATTCACCCATGCAAAGCTTCTTTTGAGTTATGGATGTTATGGATTGCATGGAAAGTGTGATCCTCTGTGGGATCCGTATATGGAAACGTAACACTGCTCCTTTACCCGATTCCCCTCCATAAACCAGAATCTTCCTGGGAACAGGAACAACTGGCACAGCAGGGGGGTGGTCGTGAAAACTTGGCAGAAGAACAAAATGGAAGGGAACAAAAGTAAAAAAAAAAAATAAATAAATAAAAACAGGATTCATCAGAATGCCTGTACACGAACCAGCACGGCTAAAGCGTTACTCATTTGGAAGCTTAGAAAGAGAGAAAAAGCGTGCCAGGCAGAAGAATTCCTCGCTGACAAATGGTTCTCAAGCGCGCTCTGATTACAGAGGATTAAAAGCGGAGAAATAATTCCAGTCACACATTTTGCATGAGTCCCTAGCATGAATTAGTAACCGGATGGACTTTCGCTGCCATTTACTATGTTTATTATGATAATTTTCCTTCCTAGGGTTGGAGATGGATGTGTGATGAAAACGTGTCAGAGAGAACTCAAAGGAAGGATTCAGCAAAGATTATCTGCGCTCATGGATAATGCTGATTAAACAGCATCCACAGCTTAGAGGGACTACCCACTGCAAAAATGACATCTTTGCAAGTGAACATTTCCCAAATCAGTCCGATTTTATCTAGTATTTTATGTTAGAAGATTACATTGAACTAAATGTATGATTATAAAACCAATTTCAGATTTTTTTTTCAAGCTGTCATTTCAAGCTTTAAAGTGTCTCATTCTAAAGGTAGATAATGGTTATTCTACCTTTATATATATATATATATATATATCTATATACATATCGTATATATGGTCCAGTGTTAACTTTCTGAAAGAAAATGCTAAATACTGTAAAAACGGACTTATTCAGTAGATTTATATTTGTAAGAATATTGCTAATAATGCGGTTGCTAAAGGTTTAGATTTAGGTCAGATGTAGAACTTTCTTATCTACAGTGGTGTGAAAAACTATTTGCCCCCTTCCTGATTTCTTATTCTTTTGCATGTTTGTCACACTTAAATGTTTCTGCTCATCAAAAACCGTTAACTATTAGTCAAAGATAACATAATTGAACACACAATGCACTTTTTAAATGAAGGTTTACGTTATTAAGGGAGAAAAAAACTCCAAATCTACATGGCCCTGTGTGAAAAAGTGATTGCCCCCCTTGTTAAAAAATAACTTAACTGTGGTTTATCACACCTGAGTTCAATTTCTGTAGTCACCGCCAGGCCTGATTACTGCCACACCTGTTTCAATCAAGAAATCACTTAAATAGGAGCTACCTGACACAGAGAAGTAGACCAAAAGCACCTCAAAAGCTAGACATCATGCCAAGATCCAAAGAAATTCAGGAACAAATGAGAACAAAAGTAATTGAGATCTATCAGTCTGGTAAAGGTTATAAAGCCATTTCTAAAGCTTTGGGACTCCAGCGAACCACAGTGAGAGCCATTATCCACAAATGGCAAAAACATGGAACATTGGTGAACCTTCCCAGGAGTGGCCGGCCGACCAAAATTACCCCAAGAGCGCAGAGACAACTCATCCGAGAGGCCACAAAAGACCCCAGGACAACATCTAAAGAACTGCAGGCCTCACTTGCCTCAATTAAGGTCAGTGTTCACGACTCCACCATAAGAAAGAGACTGGGCAAAAACGGCCTGCATGGCAGATTTCCAAGGCGCAAACCACTTTTAAGCAAAAAGAACATTAAGGCTCGTCTCAATTTTGCTAAAAAACATCTCAATGATTGCCAAGACTTTTGGGAAAATACCTTGTGGACCGACGAGACAAAAGTTGAACTTTTTGGAAGGTGCGTGTCCCGTTACATCTGGCGTAAAAGTAACACAGCATTTCAGAAAAAGAACATCATACCAACAGTAAAATATGGTGGTGGTAGTGTGATGGTCTGGGGTTGTTTTGCTGCTTCAGGACCTGGAAGGCTTGCTGTGATAGATGGAACCATGAATTCTACTGTCTACCAAAAAATCCTGAAGGAGAATGTCCGGCCATCTGTTCGTCAACTCAAGCTGAAGCGATCTTGGGTGCTGCAGCAGGACAATGACCCAAAACACACCAGCAAATCCACCTCTGAATGGCTGAAGAAAAACAAAATGAAGACTTTGGAGTGGCCTAGTCAAAGTCCTGACCTGAATCCTATTGAGATGTTGTGGCATGACCTTAAAAGGGCGGTTCATGCTAGAAAACCCTCAAATAAAGCTGAATTACAACAATTCTGCAAAGATGAGTGGGCCAAAATTCCTCCAGAGCGCTGTAAAAGACTCGTTGCAAGTTATCGCAAACGCTTGATTGCAGTTATTGCTGCTAAGGGTGGCCCAACCAGTTATTAGGTTCAGGGGGCAATTACTTTTTCACACAGGGCCATGTAGGTTTGGATTTTTTTTCTCCCTAAATAATAAAACCCCTCATTTAAAAACTGCATTTTGTGTTTACTTGTGTTATCTTTGACTAATAGTTAAATGTGTTTGATAATCAGAAACATTTTGTGTGACAAACATACAAAAGAATAAGAAATCAGGAGGGGGGCAAATAGTTTTTCACACCACTGTATATAAATAAATGAAAAAGATTTTGTCTGTACAGTACATTAGTCAGAATTCGCTCTTTTAATGATATCTTTACATTTCATACATTGGAACATGTATGTCTGTGTGTCTGTCCAGCAAATTTTGTCACAGCGTTATGCAAAACTGTCTGTTCAGAACTGAATGAAAGTTTTATGCCAAACATAATTCAGAGGTGGAAAGTAACGAATTACATTTACTCGCGTTACTGTAATTGAGTAGCTTTTTTGTGTATTTCTACTTTTTAAAGTAGTTTTAAAAATCTGTAATTTTACTTTTACTTAAGTACGGTTTGTTTGAAGTATTGTAATTCGCTACATTTTAAATCATATTCGCTACTGAGTAAAAAATAAATGAAAAATTATAAAATAATAAAAATATTGTGCTTTGTATAAATGCTCCGTTGCGCCGCGTGTGTGTATCATGTCCTGGTCGCGCGCCGCTCCAGACTCCACTCCAGGTTTTCTGACATCGGCATCTACCTGACCTTCCACACGGTCGCTTCCGCCCTGAGAGTGACGTCATCGACTAGCGCAACCATATTTAAACCGGAGAGAGACGCGGGAAAGATGAAAGAGGTTGTGATTTTGGCATTTTGATATTTGGTTGTGTATTCTGGTTTGACTTTTTGCCTCCAATTGACTTTGATTATTGCTTTGTCCCCTGGTTTGGTTGGTCTTTGTATATATTTGTAGATAATTTCATTGTTTTTGGTTTAGGGAGTCCGGGAAGGTACCTGTTTGTGTGTGTTTTTTTTTTTTTGCAGGTAATCTAGCTACTAAATATAAATACCATTTTGTTTATTATTTTGGCCTGGGTCCATCCTGAATCTGATCCTCCTCCTGGTGTGTGTGTGTGTGTGTGTGTGTGTATATACAAGCATCATTATTTCATCAGTTAATGATTGGATCTAGTTCTTTCTGCCATATACCACCATTTCCATACAGTTTAAAATAGAACCCTGAACCGTTCTTTTGCTGTATGACCCTAGACTGGGACGTAACACCATATTTAAGTGACCACTTTGATTTTCAAGCACAAGAAAGACAACAGCTTTATTATGCAAAGGTGTTCCTTCAGTTAAAAACAACTAGTTTGAGATTTATATCTACTCGTCTTTTTTGAACTACGCTAGAATGCCTCATCCCACCCCGCTGTTAAAAAAATAAAAAAGTAACTCGGTAACTTTTACTTTGAGTACATTTTTTAATGAGCTACTTTTTACTTTTACTTGAGTAGATTTTTATAATGGTAACTTTACTTGTACTTAAGTAAAATTTCACTGAAGTAACAGTACTTGTACTTGAGTACAAAATTTTATTACTCTTTCCACCTCTGACATAATTTTATTAGGTCAAATGTATTGCTATTGCTTTTTCCCCTCGAGGTGGGTGTGGCTATAAGCGCCATTCAGCAGAGCCAAAGTTTAGTTTACAGTGTATACACAGAGTATGCAAAAGACACGGAAACATCGGAATGCACAGACAAGCTGGCAAAAGCCCCACCAAACACAAACAAAAGAGTTACACAGCATGGCTTACCCTAAAAAAAAAAAGAAGTGCGTAAACTATGAAATCTGAACCTTGCATCACAAATTAAATCAAAATGTTGAGTTGAAGGGATGTTATGAGCAGTTATGTGTTAGATGCTGATCAGCTTATTTTTTAGCTTTAACCTTTTAACTATTTCTATAAAATCTTTACCAGTCATGAAGGGTACTTTACACTAGTAATTTATACATACTGTACTGTATATGCAGTTGAATGCATATACTAAATGTGTTACATTCTCTATGCACAATCACATTGTCTGTAGCTTCACAAAGACATACAGAGTTATGGTACTTCCTGTCTATTATACACCCACAAGTCTATTCCAAGCTTGTGCTCGCTTTTTTTCTTTTTCTGACTGTTAAAACCTGGTGCTGAAAGGACAAAATGTAAATGTACAGTAGAGCTATGCTCATCTAGACACACACAAACACGGTAAACTGTCGTCCCAAAAGAGAACTGTGTGCGTTAAAGGAAACAGGATGTGAAATCTTTATCAAATTGTAATGTTTATTAGTGAGTCCTGCCTTGTGGCAAAGACTGGTGTTCAGCACACACGCAATTCAAAATAGCTATATGTCTAAAACTGTAACAAACTCAAAAACAAACAAACAAATAAATAAATAAATTCACTCAAATTCAGTCTCTTTCAACTTGATCCGTTAACCATTGTGAAATTTGAATTCTTTCAAAATCATAACCTCAATGACAAAAACGTGCAAAAGGACCGACAGACATGATGGTTTGATCCCTAATCCATTGTAATGTTTGGCTCTCCAGCAATCAAACTGTAATCTAGGATGAGCAGAAAAGCTCCTATCCAGTCACAGCTCAGGCATGAACACTAATATCACCACTTTCTTTCCCGTCCTTCTCAGTTCAGCTGCTGGATGTGTTTCGAAAACCACGCTTAGCCGCTTAGATCCAGATTAGTAGATGAGAATTTGTGTTTACATAAATGCTAACACGGAATCGATAATAAAGCAACATTAAAGAGAAATATTCATAAAGATAGACACATAGTCTGTCTCTTTTCCCGTTCCTACTGTACTTCCCCCCGTGCTCCCAACTACAACCTCATTATTATTCAGATATTGACATTCAGCAGCTGCACAGGCCTGACCATATATTGGGAAAGGATATATTGCGATGCAAATATGTGACAATGTGCACTATCAATTATGCATTGAATACAGTCGCACTGTTTGAGCACTAATCTGCATGACCCACAGAGAGTCACATAATTGTGTTCTTCTGGAAAGCCTGCCAGGAAATGGCATTTGTAAA
The DNA here is from genome assembly GCA_030522415.1 of Channallabes apus. Classification (NCBI taxonomy): domain Eukaryota; kingdom Metazoa; phylum Chordata; class Actinopteri; order Siluriformes; family Clariidae; genus Channallabes; species Channallabes apus. The sequence continues at coordinate 37,286,509 of CM060107.1, read as the reverse complement.
GTGACTGATAGCCTGATAGCTCTGTGGTGTACGTTATCAGTTACACGACCGCGCCATAACTGTTGATAAGAACTTTTAGAAGCTTTGACACCAGCCCTGCACAGGGGAGAAACCCATGTTTTTGGTCATATAAACAATTAATTTTATTAATTAATATTTAAATATATTTTTTGTATTATACATCTGATCATGGCAATTTGTATTTATTCCCAGTTTAAGGTGTTATTTGTATATATTTACTTATTTACTCAGACAGCGCTAGTATTTGAGGCTATGCACATTCTGAATCCAGTAGCATATTTTACATATTTCTTCATTAAATATGTTTGGTTATTTTCGATTATTGTGAATACAGTGGCTTGCACACTCTATCTTTTGTATTTCTACTGTGATTTTGAATTTACTTCTGGTATTAAATAAAAAGATCTGTCTAGCCTTTTTATCTTTTTATACAAACAATGTTTTCATGTTTATGATTCAGAATATTATAAACAAATCAGCACTTTCATTAATCAGTTTTGCTTGTTTAAATCTTCGCCAAAATATACAGTATTGAAACTCATGCATTTCGAACATGTGTGTTTGTCGACGGGGTATAGCTCCAGCTGAAAATGGGTCTCTCGACGGAGGAAAGTGTATTCATAGTTGAGTATTATTTCCGCTCATAAGGAAGTGGTTGGTGAATGGGGACTGAGATTGAAAAAGGTGGCAGAACAATTTCTTCCCATACCCGTCCCATTCCCCCGATCTTACACCACCTGATGCCAACTCGCGGGGAATGTTAAAGGAGAATGTGTTCAACTGTGAAGATCCGCCAAGAACTGTGTCTGCATTACGTGAGCAAATCGTCTCCTTTTGCAGGAGTCTGCAGCAATCTTCGTTCCGGGAATCCAGCTCAAGAATCTGCATGAACCATATGAACACTGTCTACAGCGAGGCGGTGCACACACACACTTCAAGCACTTATATTATGCATACCGCGGTGAATCAACATGCTAATAGTGTGTATATTCGTTTCTTTCAGGAGAAATTAACTCACAGAAGACAACACGGTAATATGTTCATCTTTTCATTTAAGTACTGTATATTTTGCCGCATACTGACATGAGAATGTCGAGTGTATGGTTATACCCGTATCGACAACTGTATGCCTACATTAGCTGAAGAGCTCAAAGACACGTGTAAAATTGTTGTCCTTTTCCTTGCCACTATCGTCCTCGGCTTGCTCATCAGGGACAGTCTTATCATTTTGATTCATAAACATTCACATTTCATACAAACTTAAATGATTCTTTTGACTGTTAAAAACTGCTTTGCGACATTGTCATTTGTTAAAAGCGTTATACAAATAAAATCGAATTGAAGTGTCATAACATTTTAATAGGTACAAAGCTGGATTATTTTAGTTGTCCAATGTAACTTTCTTTCTGATCTGTCTGATTGGTGTCATACTGAGCAGAAGTGCTAATTAAAAAAAATGGAGATCTTGATCAGTTGTTTCTCTAAGCCACTTTAAAATTCTGCAAACACAGACAGCAGGTCTGTTTATTCCTGATAAAGCAAAGCCCAGTGTCGCACTCGCCACCGCCTCGCAGACAAGAATCTCACCTGCAAAGCAGAGATTTGGCTTCATCCATCCTGAGACAAACAGCGCTGTAACAGGACACTGACAGCAACCTCACAGCAAAGTGAAACACTGCCAGACTCATCATTTAAATGCAGCTCGCAGCCCAAGTACCCTGTTGAACATCAGAAGTGTATGTGTGTACATGTACGTTTCTGTGGGAGCAAGAAACAAAAGGAGTGTGTGCATGTGGGGACGTGTGTAGAGTGTATACAGAAGCTGAACTCTATCCACTTCAGAGTCAAGCGACTGATGACTCCATAGGAGACGCGCATCAGTTTCCTGTCAGAATTGCCTGTGGGCCACGGCAATGGAAGCGCGGCGGTAGATAACGCAAGGCGGGCAATTGACTGCAGCCTCTCGGATCCTGCTGCTTCTGTAAATACAAGAGGAAGTTTCTCAGGGCATCGTGCCTATAGAGCGCATAAGGAATTAAGGACGCACATAGAATAAGACCTTTTATGATGCATATGAGTACCCGAGGTCCATGAGCGACACGCTGAATTTCCAGCCATTATGAAGTTTTGAAACTCAGGCTCCGTTGAACAATGGTTTAACCACTCAAACTTCTGGATACTTCTTTCTGATTTAAAACTTTTAACTCTGAATGGTGCTGAATGGCTTGCATTTCACCAATAGTAAAGCTGTGCACCAATTGTAGATGGGATTGATCTCTTGTAACCGATAATATCGCACAAGGCGAGGTTTGTTGAAAAATGAAGGAAAGTACTGTATGACCATACACATTAGGGCTGCACGATATTAGGAAAATATGCGATATTGTTGTTGAATATTGCGATAACGATATTTCTTGTGATATAACATTTCCCTAGAGAAATGCATTTTTTATTATTATTATTATTGCCTATTTTTAAAAAAGTATTTATTTATATGTAATGATCATACTAAAATAAACAGGTAATAGATATTCGTCTGATGTAATTAAATCTAATTCAGGCTAAAAAGAAACTATATGTCAAGGAAATATTTAGACTTCAAAACACTATGAATGACTTAAAACCCTCAGCAGATATTCTGACTTCTGGTTTGCTGTTACTATAAACCTGCCAACACAATACTGAATTACTTTCAAAAATAACTTTTAATTTACGTCTAACCATACACTCATCAATAGTGTCTTAAAACAAGAGCATCTTTTAGACTAAATATTCTCTTTGGCTTGCCTGTTTTTATTTTATTTTATTTTTTTATAAAAATAAATATTATTAAACAAAAATGAAATAAAAAAATACTATTTGTCACACACACGTGCGCGCTCCGCGACCGGCACTAGGACCCGGAAGTAATGTGGTCACGAACAAGGACGTATAAGAGGAGTAAACAAACCAAGCATAGAGCTCAGTCATTGAGTTCACGCATGTCGGTTCAGATTGTTTACTTTCTGATTCGAGTGTGTGTTTATAGGACGTGGGTTAAATTTGTGTTTTTCCCTTGCTCCCCTTCTGTGAGAGTCCTTAGACTAATTCGTGTGGTTATCCTGCCTACTCGCTTGCTTTCGCGTTTGGGTTTACCGTCCACGCTACAAAGGGCTAACGGCTAATCGCTAAGTCTTAAGATATAAATAAATAAATAAATAAAAATATAAGCGGGTATAAACATAGTAAGGGCCCATCTGATTGGTCAAATTTGGACACACAAATGCTTGGCACATAAATTATTTATCGCAACTCTTAAATAAATCACAATTTGCGATATAGTTATCGCGCATGCCATTATCGCGATAACGATATTTTTTCGATATATCATGAGGCCCTAATACACATCAATATATGTTAATAATATACGACTAACCTAGCCTCAAAGTTGGGGGAAAAAAAACTTCTTCATCTGCTTTTTCTTCTTTTGTTACATTTCCAGTGGTTTAAAATCTGCACAGCAGGTGGAACTACACTCATTTTATAGGATTAGCATCCATGTAAAACGGTAAATTGGAATATTTAATCAAAATTATTTCAATCAGATCGTTAAAATATTGTCACAGTTGTAGTGATTAGAAAAAGAACACGATGTTCTCATGAGTGTAAAGCAAGGACTTTAGGATTTCCTGAGAAGCCAGAATTCAGATTGAGCTGGGGAGCAGCAGGAACAGGGAGATGGACAGATTTTGTAAACCAGTTAAGAGCTTTTCTATACAACTATCTGCAAACTAATGATTTCTATCAAAAGCTGAAAGTGCATTTGGCAGTGTTTCTCCATTTCTATTGCTCATCTGGGAATAGCTCCAGTCCGGCCGTCATTGATTAATACACGCCGGTGGCCAGCACAGCTGATCTGCTCGGCAACGCGGCCCTTCATGTCCATGAGCATTATTATTTTCACAAACAGGATGCTTTTCGTAGTCACATTTTGGGCCCATTGTCAATTGTGATGGCACAATGATCATTTTCAGGCCTCTATTCGAACTGGCCTCTGTGCACATCGGAAATCTGTCGGCTTTTCAGAGTGACAGGATTTCTTATCCTCCTCTCCTCTTTTCCATGAGGATTGCATGCTTTCACTGCCTCGCTACTTTTGTTCCATCCCTTCAGTTGTATCATTCCATGAAATTGGTCTGTCAGGCCTACTCCGTGCTACTCTCACCAAAATGGGGGAAATGTGCTAAGAGTTATAGCACAGAGAAAAGATCAGGTAGCGAGCACTTTTCAGCAAAGTGGTGGAACCCATTAGAACTCAGTGACTAGAATCTCATTCAAGCTCTATAGGATTTATTTGGCAAGAAATTTTCCTTACAGAGTTTGGCTTAAATTGCGCTGAGTTCGCTCGAAAACTTTGCTGTACATATTTTATTCAGAGAAAGACCTGAATGAACTTTATATTAAAGTAATTTGGACAAATACTGCTCTTAGTCTCTGTCACCTAAGCAGGATAATATAATATTCTATTTAAAAAAAAAAACGGATGAAGTTTTTCTTAAAGTAGGTTCTTTTAAATTAGGGGATTATCACGAAAGGGAACGCCAACACAGCCACCTTGCCGCCTATTTGTATGGCTCAACCAGCAGCTATCAAATTCCCCTCAAGGACCTGCTATCACCGCATGACTGATTGAAGAATAAAATAGACCTTTTATGTTGGCTAATACGAGCTCAAAGGCTGTAAGAGGTGTTTGGAAAAAGATTAGCCACAAAGGCATTTCATTTCACTGCAATGTTTAATTTCAAGAGACCAAGAGAAACAGTCCAATCTACCCGCCTGTTCTGCCTAACTACCACACACAGGGCTAAAAAAATCTAGCCGCGTTGGCATTCTACCACCAACAGAATAATGCATTCCTTGTCTACTCTGATGCCTCCCAAGCCCTGGTCCCTTTCCCAGATGTCCTATCCCTTCTAAAGAGATACTAGAAGAGTGATGGATCGAGGAATAAGAAGAATAGAAAAAAAGGAAAGAAGTCTTTTTTTATCTCACGGGTGTCTGGATTAGAGCGAGATTCTTCAACAGTATCTCTTTTAATTCCCTGTAGATTCTGAAATGCTGATTCTGTTTATTTAAGAGAGTAGTAATAAGTTCCAACAAGGTCACAAAAAAAATGCACGGATGTCTCACTTTTTACTTTCGGCATTCTGGAGAAAGCGGCTTAATCACAAGAAAAAGCTTTGTTTTTGTTTGCGGTCAAAAAGTTCAGTTTCATGTTAAGGGGAAAGCACCAGGTTAAGTTCGTACTTCGCCTGAAAGAGATTACAAGTTCAGGAGAAACCACCCAGGATAAAAGTGAAGCTGATGGCATGAAGTAAATACAGTATCTTGGCTTGAAAAGTCTGGAAGAGAGCCCTTGTTTAGGATTTCTAAGAAGCCATTGTGCTTCAAATTTACTAGACGCTGCTTCATTCTATCGTCAGAAGAAACTGACTGGTTCCAGGATTGAGAGAAGCCAAATGAGTTCTGAGTTCAAGAAAAGCTGCCTTCATCAATGTTCAGAAGAACCACCTTGTTCTGCTTTCTGGAGAACCGCATTTCAATCAAACAAAGGAGGTTCCTGAACTTGGAAGAAAGGTGCTGAAGGTAGATCGTTTTAAAATGATGACTCAATCCATTATGTATACCACCTGCCTAGGGTGATGGGGGGTCTGGAGCCTATCCCGGGAAACCTTTTGGGCACAAGGCAGGGGACATCCTGGATAGGGTGCCAAAGAATTGCAGGGCACAAACAAGCTCATTTCATACGCTATGGGCAATTCCGGATCACTGATCTACCTAGACCACATGTCTTTGGAACTATTCAACTACATTCACTTACACACACACACACACACACACACACACACACTCACACCGAGACCAGAGATGAGATTCAAACCCCCAACCCTGGAGGTGTAAGGAGACAGTGCTAACCACTGAGCCCTATGCCACCACAGCTATATATGCACGGTTAAAATCTTGTTGTTTGTGCCACTCTGGTTCGCTCATCACACTAGTAGAGAACAGATTAAAAAGACCAGCATGCTGTGTCGCTTTTCCTATCACAAACACCTCATAAGAGCAGATGGGCCACAAAGCAGGAGGTCTGCATGCTCCGATATGGTGTACGCATGACAACATGAATTGGCACGTTTGCGGCCAGTACTGACCAGCCCTCACTCGCCCTTGTGTCTGATGACATCATTCAAACAATAAGAAGCAACCTGTATGTGGAAATATAAGGGAAGCATGAGTGAGTACGCATAATCTGGCATTGCTGAGGGAACAGGTTGGCTCCCTGTGGGATAAAAAAGATATTCCATTAGCATCAGGACAACTAGATAAACGGCTGCTGCATCATCCGGCGTTTGAAGAGGAATCACACAGAGGAGGACGGAGAACGCATGAAGGAAAGGAAAAGAGAGCTCCCACGGAGAGTACCAGTTTGAAAATAGACTGGAGCGCGGGGCCGGGCTGTTCCTCTGCAGCCATTAACTGCCAGGGGCTCACATAATGGTCGATAAACAGCACTTGTATTCAACTGAAAAGGTAACAATTACCCACATAGTTCTAGGCAACATGTGTGTGTGTGTGTGTGTGTGTGTGTGTGTGTGTGTGTGTGAGAAAGAGAGAGAGACCACCTGTGTGCTGTACCTTTTCTCTGACACACAGTTAGTGCGTAAAGTCAAACTTCTCTGCGCTTTTCCACTTAGCTTCTTAGCTATAAGAACCAAAATATTGCTAGTTTGTAACCAAGAACATGGCAGATATTAGAATAAAACATGACAAATAAGGACAATTTTTATTTATTTATTTTAAAATGGTTGTGTGGAAATTGTGAAGGTCTGGGAAAGGAAGCAACTGTAGTTTTTCAGTGACTAAAAAAAAAACAACAACTGTAGAAACAAAAATGCTAATGCTAATGCAGTGCAAATGTAAAAATCTTATAATACAGTAAGTAAGTAAGTAATTGCCTAACATTTTAGATGCCTTAAGCAACTTAACAGCCAAAACATGATATAACTAGCAGCAAGTCAAGCAACTTTTAGACATTTTTATTCTAGCAACAAATTCTCATCAACATATTTTATACCGTTTATCCTATATACAGAGTCGTGGTGAGGTTCACAGGAGACATAGATCATGAGGTACACACTGGATGGGGTGCCAATCTATGCAGGGCACACACACACACACACACACACACACACTATGGTCATTTTACAATTGCCAATTAGCATAATCTACACGTATTTGGACTGAGGGAGGAAACCCGAGTACCCTGAGGAAACCCACCAAGCACGAGGAGAATATGAAAACTCGAACCCTCAACCCTGGAGGTGCAAGACGACAGTGCTATCCACTACGCCACCTGCCGTCTAATAATCCACAAAATCTATTTTGACTTGTTTCACTGTTTTCTATATTTCTTATATCTTTCTTATATCTTTTTATCTCCCTTCATGGTGATGCCATCTAGGATTGACTTTTCCATCACACTTTAGTTACTTCCCTCAGAAATGAGTTGCTGCTGGTCATTCAAGATTCAAGATTCAAAAAACTTTATTAATCCCAGAGGGAAATTGCTTAGTAATGAATGTAATGCTTATATGAACAGCAGCAAGGAAACTTGTAAAAAAAAAAAAAAGAACTTGTCGTCTTGTTGTGTTGCCGGTCGGTCCAGAAAACTCAGCCGATTCTGCAGCAGCGATCAGGTGAACATGAACATGTTTCGGGGACAAAGCTTTCAGTAGAAGAACTACAGTCTCTGGCTGTATCTCAAGCTTCATTTAATTCTTTCTTTCAGCAGCTACTCACTCAAACCAGAGATTTAAGAGCGTGTTTTTGCTTTAACAAAATCTTCTGCATAGACGATTTATGGATAGATTTTTTTTTCTCTATGTAAAACATGTTCACAAAGCCAGAGGTAAACCTACCACAGATTATAAAACTCCACGCTCGTTAATTTAACGGTGTGCATTAAAAAAGGCTTGCACTTCTGATGGGCAACTAAAGCTGTTTTCATGACTGCCGTTAAAACAAAGATGCTAACAAAGAGAAATAAGGAATAATGGAGGGATTGAAGAAAAAAAAGGGAAACAATGAATCAGCAAATTTGTGTTATGCCAGCAATATGAAAAGAGGGACAGAGAAGAGAAAAGAAAAGGAAGAAAAGAAAAGAGAACAAAAGTAAAGAAAAGAGAAGAGAGAAAATATAAGAAAAGAAAGAAGCAAAGTCAAAAGAAGAAAACAGAAAGGGAATTAGGACAGAAGATACAGTAGAAGGGTAGAAAAGAAGAGAAAGGGAAGAGGATGAAAGAAGATGAAAAGAAAAGAGAGAAAGGAGAATCGTAGAGTACAGAAGAGAGGAACAGAAAAGGAAGAGAATAGTGAGAGCTAAGAAGAGAAAAAAAAATAGAAAATTAAAGGAATAATTTAGAAGAGAAAAATGTGCGAGAAGTGAAGGAGGAGAAAAGATAGCAGAAGAGAAGTAAAGAGAAAAGGGAAGAGAAAAGAGAAGAGGAAGAAACGAGAGATGAGGAGTGAAAAAAGAAGAGAAAAACAGAGAGAAGAGAAGAAAAAAGAAGAGCAGAAAAAGAAGAGAAGATGATTTGCTCCTCCAGTCAGTGTAAATGACTTGGTAAATTGCCTTCAGGCTTGTGTAGACCCAAATATAAAAAAATGTGTGTAAAAAAAACCTGTGTGTGTGTGTGTGTGTGTGTGTGTGTGTGTGTCACTCCAGTGTGAGGCACTTGGATAGCTGTGCACATTTTTTCCAGCTGAGCACTAACACCAACACTAACACTGTGACGGAGTGAGAGGGAGAGGTTCAGAAAGAGAAGGACAGAGAGACAGACAGACACACTCACACACACAGACACAAAGTCTCCCCTTCATCACTCCCATCGGAGCGGCTCTAATTTGCCCCAGGCAGCCAGGCACGCCCATGTACAGCAGTGCCAGGGGTCTGGAGTGCACTCAGGAGGAACTGCGGATGAGGATATGCAGAGAAGAGAACAAAACAGCACTCTCTACATCATCATCGTATAACCAAGACGCAGAGCTATACAGCTAAAGACAGGAAATCAGTCTCGCTCCGAACAGCGTGAGCTGCAGTACTGTATTTCCTGCAGGAATTCGAATGCGTTTGGGACTGCCGATGTCACTCAGCCTCCTGCGAACATCCTGGGAGTTAAAGACGTCACCCGAGAGCCAGGCGTTAGAGTGCTGAGGTGATAAAATTACAGAAAGCTCGTTTTTAAGGTCTACATCAATAAATCCATGCTGGTTTACAGCCCAGCTTTGCCCTCAGAGACAATATACCGAGATCTTTAAATAAAATTTAAATCTGAAAAAAAAAAAAAAAAAAACGTGAAGAAAAAGAAAAAAAAACTGGAACAGCAGTATCTCACTGCATACGCAAATGACACTCAACACATTCCTCGTGTTTTTTTCCCCTCTCCATCACATCTTTCCACCTTTCACTGCTTTAGCACCTTCTTCTTAACACCCTTCTCTGAAACCCACGCATTCACCTGGTTCGACATGTCCCAATCCACACATGCACAAACACACATACACATTCAGCATCTAATTTACTGCCTGCATCCACACCTCTCCTGCTCTCACGCTTATTGAAATCAACAGCACCTTCATTTCAATCGAGAACTCCACACAAACACACACACATACAGTACACACACACACTCAGAGGCCCCTCTGGTCGTGTTCCTAATAGCCTGTTTCTGTCATGTCAACAATACAGTCCCTGTCGGCCATGATGGTGATCATTACAGCCCAAACGGTGCATAGAGCTGCTGAATAAATCACAAAAAAAGAGAAAATTCTCATCTGCCATGATGAGTTCATACTGATATCACGGTGCATGAAGCGAGAAAGATAATAACAATAATAATAATAATAAAAGATCTGTAAGAGATTGGTAGAATATACTGTAGAGTCTTGTGTCATTTTCAGAAATAGGCCTGACTTTCAAAATGTTAAAAAACAAACAAACAAAGATGTCAGGTACATGACGGCGTTTTTGTGCATTGTGTTCAAGATTAAGTTGCTATATCCGAAGAAAGGAAAAAAAAAAAATCAGAGTCACGGCGAAGAAGCCGAAGCTTATTGTGTCGCCGAAGCGCTTTTTGCTGAACTGAGATAGTGCTTGAGATTGTCATGGCCTAATTCGACGCCGTGCACAACCTCTATTCAGGCCAGATTTACGGATAAAAACGGCTTTCTCCATCAATACGCCTAAATTATTTTTAGTATTAGGAGAAGAACAGAAGGAGCAGGTTCTCGCAACGACAACGTATTACTGGCAGTTTGCAGAATCCGTGAGGAGGATTGGGAGAAAAGGTTGAAGAGTGAGAGAAACAGCGTGAGAGAGATAGAGGGAGAGAGAGCAAGAGAGATAGAAAGAAAGAAAGAGAGAGAGAGAGATTGGTTTCTAAGCTGAGATGATGTCTGCACTTTGATATCACACAAATCCACCATAAAGGCAGGAACACTACGGCTTTAATCCATCTTTGCCATCACAGTGGCAGAGTTCATAATCAGTGGGAAAGTCTACAGTTCTTGTCACGATAGTTCAATAGTGTTTTGCTGAGTGAAGTTTGCGACAAACTTAGAGAGGTGGCCGTTCCACTTTATAAACAAAATAACTCCCACACACAATCACCACTTGTTGAATTTCCAGTGCACGTATTTATCCGTTGGTTTCCTTACACTCTGTGGAACGGCTCTTCTGGTTGCTCGCCCGCACATAATACAGGGTGTCCAAAAAAACAGAAACCAAAGGATATATGTTGAGCAGATACAGTATGTTTGTCCGAATATGTTGAACAAATACAGTTTATTGACTTAACTGTGTTCAGAAAATAGTGGATCTTAATATGAATAAAATAGTGTATATTGAACCAGATATGTTGCACAAATAGGATATATTGATCCAAACATGTAGATCAAACATGCTATGTCTATCTGAGTATGTTGAGCAAATAGGGTATGTCGACCTGAATATGTTAAACAAATAGGGTAAGATGATATGAATATGTTGGGGAAAAAAAGGATATGTTGATATGAATATGGTATGTCGAGTTGAATATTTGGAGCAAGAATGGAATGACTATGAATACTGTATGTAAAGGCAAATAGGATATGTTGAGCCAAATATGTCAAACAAATAAGGTATGTTGATCTGAGTATGTTAAACAAAAATGTTGATCCCGTATGTTAAATAAATAGTATATATTCAAAAATGCTGAACAAATACAGTATGTCAATTGGAATTTGTTGAGCAAAATACTGTAAGAACATGATACAACAGCTAAGCAAATGCATGAAAAAATTCATAAACAATTGCCCAGACAAACACATTTTTGGCACATTTCGGTTGTCAGTAGAGTTGGGCTGCACTATGGTTTGTATGAAAACATTTCACTACTTTCACTATCAGATATGTGTCTTTCTCTCTCTTGTCCATTTTTGTCCTAGCAGGGTTGTGTGTGGCTCGCTCATGCCATCAGGTCCTCACAGAATTGTGTGTGAAGCTCTAAATGGCCATGTCAAGTTTAATTGCTATCGCATCTGTTCTCCCAGCAATGAAGAGGCCTTTTCCTGCCATCTCCAATCTCTGCTTGAAACCGCTAGAGACACAGAGAGAGAGAGTGAGAGAGAGAGGGTGAAGTTAAGATGGACTGGCTTCACCACCATTTTAGTAAGACACTAGTTCTTGGACGTGCACAGCCGAACAGCTATGATCTCTTGCTTAAGGGATTGCAGGATCTGTACGCAGTGACTACAACATCATATAGTGTGATTCAAGGTTTGTAAGCTTTTGAACCATTTTAAAGAAAAAAAAGAAAAAATATATAAAGAAAAGAATTTAACTAATCCTCTTATGTCCTCACTGTCATTGCTGTATTAAAAGAATAATATACTGAAATTGAACCCAGCATAGTCTTAAAACATATACAGTGAAACCTCGTATTGTGAGGAATATACAGTATATTGTTTATTCTGGTTTGCGAGTGTTCCGCAAAACAAGCAAACCTTTTTCAATAAATTTTTAATTGGAAAGTCTTGGAATTATGCTCGTAATCCAAGGTTCCATTGTACATATATTGTAACATAAGCAATAAATGTAAAGAAAAACAAAACAAAACAGAGGTTTAGTTCATCGAATCTTAACACCAGTTCCTGTAGCAAATCCCCTGTTGCAGCTTAGGCAGTCACATGCATTTATGAAAATGACTTCAAGGGAGATCATCAAGAAAAGAGAGTTTTCACAGACTTTCATCTCCATCCTCTCTCATCTGATTAATGAAGTGAAAAAATGGACTAAGTCTAACCCAACAAAAAAGCCGAGATGCAGGAACAGATATCTGAGAAACATACTGTATCAGATCCTATAACACATGGAGTTAGATTCCCATTTAAAAAAAAGAGGCAGATTTTTAATATTGCAAATGTTACCATGCTAAGAGACAAATATTTACATTTGACCTGGGTGAATAAAGTCTAGCTTTTAACTAGTGCTGGCCAATTGTTTCCTTTAATTTAAATTACCAAACGTGATGTCGTCAGGAACTTGTATTATACTGTAGGAAAAATATTCAAATATTACTTCAGAGCTATAGCACGGCACACAACTGTGAGTCACATGGCTAAGGTTATATAAAAAATAGCATTACATTTCTAAGCGAGAATTCGCAGGTCAGAATTACCTCGTTTCCGACTTTGATGTGTTCGACGGACAAAACGGGAAGCCGAAAGTCCTTGTGATTGGTTTTGGTTAGCTACATGACAGGCAGCTAACTCGGTTGTGTGATGTATACTGTATTTTCTTTCTCAAACAGCAAACTGTATAGTCAGTGTTTTAGATTTAACAAATTAATAATTAATTAATAATTAATATTAGCAATTAATTAATATTTCTGTATGTTGATTAATCTAAAGCTAATACTTGTATATATAGTATCTTTTAAAGGTAATAAGTTTGACTTGTTAATTTCTTATGCCGTGTGCAGCCATGCTGCCTTGATCACTGTAAACGGGGAAAAACTCAGATTTGGAATAACACCCCGAGTTGTTGCCTGTGAACCTGTAAGAAGTGTAAATAAGTCCGTAAAAATAGTAACTATACCATCACGTATAGCATAGAGTGCAAATTATGTTTTTTACCTAAACATAAAGAAAGTGTGTGTGCATTCTATTATGACCAGTTTGCCACTGTACAGTATATACAAGGGTCGTTCAAGTCAAACTGGGACAGTTATGTAAAAAACTACCTTTATTCGTCTATATGCTACACTAGCAGTTTTCTCAGAACACCAGAGCCATGATTGGACTTCATGCTTCACATTTGAAATGCTGACCGCCCATGAACACCTAATGGCTCAAACATGTGAAAATGTCTTATAGCGAGGTTAGGACTGATACGAGGGATGTGGCAATAACTCCCAGCCGAGTTCCTGTCATGTACAAGTGGCGATTGTGTGTACAGTTCCCACAGACAGAGGGTCTTTTCTGTAATTTACCGGTTGATATTTTTAGGATGAGGCTTTCTACTCGCAAACTTTTTACTGGAACAGCTGCAGAGGGCCACGAGCCCCCTCACCCGAAAATGTCATTCACAGATGTACAGTACAGCTTTCTGTAAAATGTTATCGTTATCCGAACATTAACACCGTTAACTGATCCGATTAGAATGTTAAATTAGAATTAAATGAATTCTAAATAGAACTGAGGAGTGTCTGATTAAATATACAAAAACATGGGCGAACAACAGCACACAGAACATATCAAGAACAGAATCTGAATTCACACATCGTAAAATTTTCACACACCTGCAGCGTTTCCGACAACAGAGAAAAACAAAGTTCTATAAATAAAAAGAATAAAATAAATATGCCTGCACTAAATATTTTTTTACTTAAATAGCAAATTAAGATTACAAAAACGAAAACACGCTGAAATACCTTTGAAGCTTGCCTCAGGTAGGCAAATTTTTTCATACATTGGCTACTAAGTTTTTTCGGTTAAAAAAAATAGCAGGCCTGCCTCAAACCTCAAAACTGTCTAATTTTTATTTTTAAAAAAATCCCCACCAAAAGTGATAGCACACCATTCCCGATCGAGCCGCACAAAACGGTGTGGGGTACGTGAGGGTCGTCTCAAAGCTGCGGGGCGAGAAACAGTCCAAAGTTTTAAGTGGAAGAATAATAAATGGATTTCGGGAGCATTTCTGGGGGAAGAGTAATAAGTGCGCCTAGGCACATAAAAAATATATAAAAAACAAACATTTTAAACTGTTTAACTGATCGTAATAATCGGTCAAAATTCATTCTTCTGGTTAACGGTTAAACGGTTAATATGAGCGTCCTTAGTTCGCACCAATCAAATCTTTTACTGCCAACTAAGATTCTTTGACTTAAACGCCCCCTCATCTACAAGTGCATAATAAATTAAAATAATATTCATGTCTTTTTTTCACTTTACAGTACAGAAAACATAATGAACCATGACCTTAAAACTGATGTTTTTTTTTTTTCAAAACTGTAGTAAAGACAGTAGATCTGCATTATACAATGTAAGTATTTAAAAAAAAAAAACAGGGGTTAACTATAAAAACCTTTATAACTTATTTATGTTTTTTAAAAGAAAATAATACATAGATATAAGATATCTACTGCTAAGGTTTCATTAGGAATATTGTAATGCAGAATGCTTAAAAACAAATAGAGAAGTGCATATTCACACATCTCTCCAAGTTCACAATGTTGGTAAAAAAAGAAAAACATCACCAAAGTTCCAAAGTTTCGTATTTGTAACCCAAAAACAATCACTCGTTTTTAATATTCAATCATTTCAGGTGCAAATCTGGAGATTGGTATGTAGCTAAACCATCCTAAATTAAATTGAACCTGTACAGTAAGTAAGTACTAGCTCCTTTTAGAGATTCAGTGTGTGTACACACAGAGGGAGTTTAGACCTCATAACGTAAGCTTCTCCTGTGCTGCCAGTTCCTAGTACAAGTGGGCTTTCTTCTTTTGCCAGTTGCAATCAGATGTGCCCAGACTTGCTGGGACCACTCCCTTAATGACACACACACACACACACACACACACACACACACACACACACAACCACAATTTCAGCCTTTTTTTTTGCTAAATATTAGACACATGCTCTCACTCAATCTACCCTCTACAACTCCAGTGACACATCTGCCCACTGATTTCTGACTGAAATCAACAAGGCTGAAGAAACATTTCCAATAAAGCTTTGTATTCTTCTGACATGAGGTCATACCCTGCCATCCTCTCCGCTGCTGAGGAAACTCAGACACAGAAAAGAATGAGAGAGAAAGCCTGCACCACACTTACAATATAAGACAGGAATGTAGTGACATTAGTTCCTGTGAAACCTGCTGTATTCTAGACATACAGAAGATCAGTTCTGCAAAAACTGGAGAAAAAATGTTTAAATCAGTCAAAACCACTCTACTCTCTGGGAAACTGTACAATAAGATGAAGCTCTGGATGAACCAGTTAAAACACTCGACCTAAAACAAGGCAACTGCTGGACAATCGAACCAAGCAAAGCTCTCTGTTAATCTCTGTTAATCTCTTTCTCTCCGCCACTCTGTATTGCTCCCTGCAAAATATCCAACAGTGGTACAGTACTGTACTGTATGTGTGATGATAATAATAAATAAAAAAAAAACTCTGTCACAGCTGTGTTTTATCTTAATGGAAAAGAAAATTTTGTAGAGGCAAATGGTTGAGATGTAAACCTTAAGGGGCAAAGAAAAGACTTTAATATGTAAAAGTAGCAGATGTGACAATCAGATCACATCACAATCAGAGCCGTGTGATTTAATCACTAATGCAATTTAGTCCATCTTTTGTTGGTAATTTCAATTAACTGAATCATTGGGGCGTTTTTTTAATTCTGAATCGATTCACACTCTTTCAATTATTTATTAATATGCAACTTTTTCACAAACATTTATAAATGACTATTTGAGGTAGAAACACAGCTGACACAGGGCTGTAAAAATTATCCAAGCAAACAGTAACAGACTCTTTGAAGAAGAGACATTAAAGTAGCACACTTTTGAAAAAATTGTTTTGAAATTTTGAGCAGCTTGAAAAGTGGCAATCACATGATTTTTTGCACTTTGCATATATTTGCCTAAATTAACCTTCAGCAATATTTCTGGTTTGATGCAAATCCCAAAGGTCATGCATGTTTTGAAAAAGAAATAAAAGATATACTTCTTCTATGCTTATACATTCCCATAAAGCAATTTCTGAGAGACCCAGTTGGCAGATTTATGTAGTGGCACAGTGGCTTAGTGGATAACACTATACAGAGTTGGGGGTTCGAATCTCGCCTCCAGTCTATGAAGCTTGCATGTTCTCGCCATGCGTGGTGGAAGGTTTCCTCGTGCATCTCAAACACAAGTGCTGTAGGCTGACTGGAATGTCCAAATTGCTCGTCATCTGTGTGCTTATGCCCTGAGATAGGCTGCTATACTATCCAGCGTGTACCCTGCCTTATGCCCTAAGTACTCCTGGGCCAGGCTCCAGTCCCCCTGTGACCCCACACTGGATAGGTCGTATAGATAATGTATGGATGACAGGATTATGTTAAACTTATTAAACAGAAAAGAACTCAATTTATTATAGTCATATGTACATTATACTGTATTAATTCCTGAAAACTTCATAGCGTCATAATCGGGTAATAATAACCAGCACTAAAACCCGATAATATTGCAGGCATGTTCAATCAAAACGAACAGCGACAGAGGAGAGAAAAACAGTCCTTTGCAGAGTACACATCTACCCTTTGTGACTTTTGTCATGGGAAGGTGAGGACGAACAGCTGTAAGGTGCGTGAAAGTATCTAAGGGTTGGCGTGATTATCTCATGGCCTCTTGACTCAAGTGTTGTTTTGTGCTTTAGGCTCTATGTGCTTCCTACACTGTGTTTTTCATCTCCAGGACACGGCCACTGAGCATTAACTTTTTCAGCAATTTGTGCTACATTGGGTTTTCTGAGGGATTGGACCAGACAGGCTGGGCTTTGGCCACCATGGGCATGGACGAGCATCGTGTGAACAAGATCCTTTCATCAATTTACTGGTATATAATACATAATCAATGTTATTTTAATCCATCTGGCAGTGGAGGTGTATTGAATTCTGTCATGTTAAAACCACCTGGGTAGTTTGTTTTTGTTCATGTTTTTCTTTAGCAAAAAATTTGCCATTAAAATAAGGACATGAGTGCTGTAGGTTTTAGTTCCATGCAGAATGCTGTTTCTTACACTTGATGGTCATAGGAAAGGTGTGCATACAGTAATTGTGTAATTGACTTGACTTGACTTGATGTGCATAAAAACATGCAAACTGATCTTTGTGGGGATTTGGTTGAATTATAAAGCACGCTCAGTTTAATCATCACATAATCAATAATGGTTTTAAGTATTCATTATAAATTTCAGTAGCTTGTGAGCAGGATGCTACAGTAACTAGCAATCAAAGCCGTTATGGTTGTGGTTGTACTATTACCAGCACACAAGGAATAATAAAACTGCATTTATGTTTAAACCTTATCATAGAACAGTGTCAATGATTCCCAATTCTCAAGTCAGTGAAAATACTAATACTAATAGATAGATCCTGACTTATAAACCTCGACGAAATGCATTTTCAAAACCCAAATTACATTTTAAATACCTTGCCATGATCTGGGTTCTGTTTATTTTTATTTAGTTATTTATTTCTTTTATCAACATACATGATACATGTTTTTGCATACTCCCAGAAAATATCCGTGAAATCTCCCATTTTCATACAGTATGTCTCTCTCGAGCCGGGTACTCAAGCTCTGTTAGACGTGATACGCTTACCCAGGCCGAGCAAGAACACAGACCTGAATGTAAGTGTGAGTCATAATGATTAATGCTTAATGCTAGACACTGCTAAGTGTTTCCTCTACACTGTGTTCTGGGGATGTGGCAGAAACTCATCATGACATGCGATAGGGTTTAAGTGGTTTGAATATGCGTTATATTATTTATTTCGCTTTCTGTTGAAAGAATGAGAGTAAATTATTGGTAAAAAAAAAAAAAAAAACAGGCACACCCGACTAGTCGTATTCCACACATACATACACACACACACACACACACATATGCACGTACTCACACAATGGCACAACAGAAGGCTGAAAATCAGTTTGGGGATTATGGGAATATGGGAGCAAAAAGTACTGACCTGCTGTCCTACTCAGATCCTTACCAATGACAAAAACAGCATTATTTCAAGTTCTACCCTGCATGCTGACACTTTCTGATTACGCCGCCTAGATTACAAAATCCTATCATTGCCTGGTACTATGGGTTTAAAAAAAAAAAACATGAGCTGGGTTTCTGGGTAACGGCGTTAGCTAAACGCATTAATGTTAAAAGCGCTGTAATGCCTAATCTCTGTGGAACAGAGTAAAACGGAGAGATATGAGCTGAGATGGGAGCGGAGGAGATGGGAGAACAGAAGGGCAGGGAGGGGAAGGAAGAAGAGATTGCCAGCATCGGAGAGAGGAGCGGATGAAAGGAGAGGGCAGAAGACGCGCGGGAGCTCTGGCGGGGTCTGAGCCCTGGTGCCCGGTTCTACCTGATTGAGGTCGATGATGAGGAGATCAATAGATCATTAGGCAATCCCTATGCTGCTCAAACAAACACACAGATTACAGACCAGATAATAGCAAGATCAATTGCCATTGTGTGTGTGTGTGTAGTAGTAGGTCTCTTGGGCGTGGTCTGAGTGTCTGTGGGCAACAGAATGACGCCAGAAATCAGTAGCACACATCTATGAGCTCATATGGACGCACTGCTAGAGTCTGGCTCAGCTTTCAGGGTGTGGTCCTGGACAAAGTAGAATGTTTTGATTTGTGGTGCATGTGCGTGTGTGTGTGTGTGTGTACTGTATGTGTGTCAGTGGTTCATCTAGGCGTGGCGGTATCTACCCTTTTGCGCTCCAAGCCATGACACTATAAACACTTTCAAACTAAAACCAAACCTAATTTATTCTGTTAATAACCCAAGGCTGCTTTCCAACACGTGTTTCATCCAACAGGGAAATCGTTCGCGCTCGTTTCCTTACATTTAACTCTTGATTCCAGCCAAAAATCTGTCACGAGTGTTTCTAAACGCGCCTGGCACCAAGCTTATCATTAGCATCGATTCAACTTTTCTGCAGATGCTTAAATGAATACCTCTCTCTCTCTCTTCCTTTTCCTCCTCCTCCTCCTTCCTGAGACAATAGTGGACACCTGTGGACTGCTAAAAAAAAAAGCACCTGCGGAAATGCGAACTACAGCCTGTTACTCCGACAATCATCGAGGTTTGAGGTTCCATCTCGCCACATGATTACGCTCGAAAGATGTAAAATTCTGAAGAACCGTTTCGAACAACACAGCTGGACGGAGAAATTGGAAATGAGTCCTCGGCTCTTTGGGGATTTAATTAAGAGCCTGATGATAGTCAGAGACATAATTGTGTACGCAGAGCTTTTAATGCGATGTTGTTCCGTTACTTATGAAACATATGGTCCTTATAATGGGACCACCTCCTTTAGAGCTTGAGCAAACTCATGGAGTATGAATTAAACACAAAAGATGCAAACAACCGGATCGAGGACGCCCATGGCGATGTAATTTCCTACATGAGGCCCTGAATCTCTCTAGGAGCGCTTCCTGTGATCTTTATGAGTGAGCGATCCCTGTGGACATCTGTTTGCACAGGTGTGCTCGTCTGACTTGATTAGGAGGGGCAATTGGTATACGTACGTGCGTGTGTGTGATGCATGTGCATGCATGCGTGTGTGCAGGAAGGAGCTCCGTGTTGGCTTCCTCATATACTGCAATAAGAACAGAACACGGACAGATGACGATCAGAGTTGTGGGCAGGGAAATCAGACTGTGGTATTAGTTCGGTTTGTGAGTTTGCCAGCATGTGGGTGCAGTGAGCTTAGTGATAAAACATAAGGCAGACAATAAGATGAAAATAAAGAATACTAAAATAAATAAGAGGGCTTTTTCAGATTAGAGCCGGAGCCAATTTCTCGCTCCTACTGGCAAATAAGACTTTCGAAGCAGCAGAGGAAAAGGAATGAGGATCATTATGTTGAGAGTAAAAAAAAAAAAAAACATTTCAGAAGCTTGTCTACTTATGATATTACATCCTGAGTGAATCGAGATCATCATCACCAACACCAGAATCATATTTTTTGCTTTGTTGTAAACAGTCAGACCTCCAACAGCTGAAAAGAGCAACAAAAGAAAAAAATTTATCCTCTTTCCAACTTGAACATGCAAATTTGAATCGCATAATCATTTTAGTTTTAATAAATCATACATTTGCTGTGGGATCCGTGTCAAAAGTGTCTCCCAACGCTGGGAGCTCTGCTTATGAAAGAAGGCCGGAAACAGGTGGGCTCAAGTTCTGGCAGCGGCACGCTACCCGACGGCACAATAAGAAAGCGCTCCCATGGCAACAAGGCGCAATTTGCTTTCCGCAGCCATACACCAGTCCACTTCATGCTCTAATGTAAAATGACAAGTTGCCGGAATTAATTTTAGTGTTGGAGCACAAACAAAAAAAAAAGAAAGAAAGAAAGAAAGAAAATTAAATACAAAAAAAAAAAAAAAAGTAATTTTCTTATTTTCAAACTCGCTCCGCTACCGATACCTGCAGCGCTGTACGAGGACGCACGGATCCTCCGGTCCAGCCTGCTGTCCGGTGCGAGGACGTGAAGAATAGCTAATGGAGGAGAAACCGATTTCATCTCTCCAGAATGAAAAGGGGGAAAGTAGGAGAGAGACAGACAGCGAGAGACGCAGAGACAGAGATGGAGAGAGAAAGATCCAAGTGACAACGAGAGAGTGACAGAGAGCAACAGAGATCTGTGGTTGGTGAAGAGGAGCGGAAGCCTGGCATAAAAGTATCTCCACTGTGAAGAACGTGTGTCAGAGTGGCTGCTGACAGTTTTAAAAGGAAAGCTGTTGGATTGCGAGGGAAAAATCAGAGGAGTGACAGCTGCCAGAAACGGCACAGAGCTGCTGTCGCTTTACTGAGGGAAACAAAATCCTACACACACACACACACACACACACACACACACACTGTTCACACCAATAAGTCTGGCATTTTCACACAAAATAGCTTCCCTTTACAAGCATTTAAACCTGCCCTTTAAATGCTCGCTAAGCGACCTCTTGTGCAGGTCCGGAATCGGCTTCGCCTACGGAAACCTGATTTTTTCCTACAGTAAGAGCGAGTGTGTTCACCTCAGGGCAGCGACCCATCTGCTAGTGGTAGTTTTAACTAAAAGGGGAAAAAAAAAAAAACTTATTTCTTGTTAGACTATCTGCAGATGTGTTGATGTTCCGAGTTCCAGGTCTGCATTCCTCTCACAGCCTGAGAACCAGACACAATATGGCCTGATCGGTTCTGTTTTCATTCCGTCCGTGTTGCAATAAAAGGCGGACCAATCAGGTCTAAAATGCGCATGGTCTCGAGGTCAGCGCTTGGGAATGTTCCCAGACAACCAGACTCAGTTTCTTGGGTCACAGCTGAACAGAGGAATGACAAAAAGAAATGAAATGCGTGTGTGTGTGTGAGTTGATCTGCTCTACTGGACCACGAAGAATTTGTACATGGGTGCTTGAGGCAACATGATTCCCCCTCCAGATTCATCCTCGCATCACATCACAGCATGATTTAGTCCAGCTTTGCTTTCTGTCTCTTGTGATAATGATTACCCGTGTGTAAATGATCAGTTACCATTACAAAGCCTCCTACATACAGCGAAGCAAAAAAAAAAAAAAAAAGAAACTCGTTGACGTGCTAACCCTTCGCAACCAGGGGTTGGTATTCAGGTTTCAGCGTTTTAGTCAATCAATCCTCCATTCTGCGAAACAGAGAAAGTTAAACCACAGCGTATGAAATATGTTTATGGAAAGCAAACAGATGGTTCATGCCCCCAACCTCAACAGCCACAAAAACAATAAGTGTAAGACATTGGGATGCAGAAGCGCTACCATGGCAGGCAATAACAGCTTGCCAGTCAGTAAACATCAGACACACTACTCATCTCAATTCTCTACAAACCGCTACACATCTCCAGCTACGTATCAACACATGCTGTTTGTACTGTCCAGCAAAAAAAACAACTGTTGCTAATAAAGTCTGATCTAATACGCATCTGAATCACCACCGATCCCTCAAAATGAACAAAATCAATGATCAAAACGAATAGAAGACTGTACAAGTTAAAATGGGACTTTCTTAAAAACAATATTTACAAAAGACTTCAAACACAGTACGAAGATCAGACTCGTATGAGACACGTTTGAAGGGTGCAAGCGTTATAATAAGGACGTACTGTACGATCTTGTTTAAGGTGGCTCGGAGCCCACTGCAGACATTCCTGTCAACGTTTAGAGAGAGGAACACCTGATCTTTACAAAAAATATTAAAAAAATAAACTTGTCACCAACTTGGAAACTGAACACCCAATCATTCCTTACAGGAATGCTTGTGCCGTTAAAGGAGTTCCTGGGAGGCCAGCGTTTCAGACGTGAAGCAGGCAGTCTGATCATGATCTGAGGTACTAAGAAAACTTTCTACCTTGTAAGAGAAATGCAAGGATAAGTGTGTTAGTGTAGCAGGAGTATTATACAGAGAAATAATAGAGAATAAAGGTATTTGTTTTATCTCATAACTGTGTTCTGTTATTCTGCACAATCAAAACTCCTGGTTTGATTCATTTAATGTCCCTCGTAGATCCTGAACAAGCTACACCCACAGTGGTGTTTGTGAACGATTGTGTTTACAGTTCCCACAGACAGATGTGTATCTTCCGCAAGGTAGTGACGAGTTATCCCTTTTTATTCAAACATTAGGCGTTTCACGTGCTGAATATTCACAGGAACAGCTGCAGCGGGTTTCAAGCCACCTCGGCTGGGAGAGTCATTCACATAAAACCTTTAAACCATTTAACTGTTTTACGTCGATCTTCAGCGCAACCGCACTCCAGTCAAGTGTCTGTCCTCCTGTGGTGAGCACTCCAGACATGTTCTTACCTCCCATGTGGAAAAAGCATGCATCTACAGTACACTTGTCCTTTCTCTTGCTTTTTTTTCGCTAGAGGACAGACAGACACCCCCACACACAAACACACACACACACACCTAGACACACACAAACGGTTTGAAAGCAGAAGACTCTTCTGTAAATCTGTGCTGATGAGCTCGGAGAGCCGGTTTCTGTCTCTGACCCAGAACTAAGCCTCCCTGACAGTCTGACCAACCTGAAGAACACACACGTCTGGGGAAGAAAAAAAAAAAAACCCCGCTTCCTAATCTTCAGATTGCAAAGCAAGTGGGGCTTCATTCTGCATTACTGAACGGCTAGAAATCCTGGCCTTGGGAAGAAATAAAATAAACTGAGCCAAGAAAGTGGGATGGAGATTAATTCTGTCCACCTGAGCAGAAAACTGCACCTCCTTGGCCACAACAAACAGATGTGCATACATAAATGCAGACGAGAGGCTGGCTTCCGAACCGAAGTGTCACGATGATGGATTATAATGGCATTATAACCGAGAGCGGAAAAAAAATAAATATCAACATGCTGCATTAGAAATTCCTACGGACCTGTTTTGAGAAAATCTAAACAGGAACCGGGCGCAAGTTAAATCATCAGCTTTCATCATTGCACATACTTTAATGCTGCGATATACTTTAAATAATTAGCAGACAAAGAGGATCAGGTCTGTAAAAAGACAACGTTAACCCCTGCCACAGTCCAGGACCAAACATTAGCGATGCTGGTGGATCTTCAATCCTGGTGTTATCGGGTTGAGATCTAGTGACAAATGACCGCGGTTGATTACGCGAAATGAACTAGAATTTAACAAGGGAACAAATAACTGCGCGGATAAGACATTTATGGTGTTGTAGTGTAATAGTTGTGCCGAGAATCAACAAACCCTGAGGGTGCTGTAATCCATTACGGAACTCACAATAGACATAGATGAGCCCCTCCTCGCTCTACAATTTATGACTTTGTCTTTTACATGTAATTTGATTGACCTTGTTTTCCCAACCGAGGCTCTTTGTCATATGTCTGGATGTTGAAAAGGCAAGTTAACGAGGCATGGAGTCGGGTGGCGGGAGGAAACAAGTTAGTGTGTGTGCGCGCGCGTGTGTTTAAGCTTTGTTTAACACTCGGGGCACGGCTGGTGCAGACTCTTGGCCTTGCCGCTGATCCCTGGAGTAGAGCTCTGAAGGACACTGAGCTTCACCTCAGACGACACACACACACACACACACACACATAAAAAAAAGGGAGGAAAAAAAAAAGCAGATAACGGCAAAGTGGCAGAGAGCGAACGAGTGCAAAAACGATCAAAATGACATATGCAGCTGGTGCAAACACCAGGAATGGATAAATAAGCAGGAATGAAGGAGTAAACGAGGGGATAAGCACGAAGGGAGAGATATCAGCGGCTGGACACGGTCCATGACACTGACAGCTGGCACTGACACCCTCTACAGCCCGAGCACACAACGGTGTGCAGCAAAAAAAAGAAAAGAAAAAAGGTTCTCCATAGACCAACTGAGAAGGTGTGTGTGTGTGTGTGTGTGTGTGTGAGAGAGAGAGAAAGAGACATGAAAGAGGACGATGTTGATAACATGACTGTCTCTTGGCACCAAGTCTAATTAACACTCTGGCACACGCGTCAAATGAAGTCATTTGTGTGCATGTATGTTTTTTCTTATTATTTTTATTTTATTTTTGTGTGTGTGTGTGTGTGTGTGTGTGTGTGTGTGTGTGTGTGATCATATATGTGTGTGGGCTTATTGTGTGTGAGTGCTGCTGTCAGGGGGAGGTGAGGATGAGGATGGCCTTGTCTGGAGGTGAAAGTGTCTGGCAGAGCTATGAAGATAGATGAAAGTAGAGGGCATGGATCGAGGGCAGAGACAGGTGTGTGTGTGTGTGTGTGTGTGTGTGTGTGTGTGTGTGAAGAGGGGGTTCAGGTTTGGGTTTGGGGGTCTGACCGATGAGACACAAATCCGAGTGCTTTGTCATTAATTCCTCCAGAGGCATAAGCATACCGGAGACAGTGACAGAGAGAAGAGAAGATTGAGTGAATGGTGGGAAACAACAGAAAACAAACGAGTCTGAGCAGGAAAAAGAAATAAAATTGCACGGCATCTTGC